>OY728137.1:1137917607-1142917607 GCA_963277665.1 Viscum album | reverse complement strand
GAGAGCTTGCTCTATGGATTTCAAAGGAGGTTGGGATCAACACCTACCTTTGGTGGAATTTTCTTATAATAATAGCTTTCACTCCAGTATTCAGATGGCTCCTTATGAAGCTCTCTATGGAAAGAAATGCAGGACTCCAACTTGCTGGGATGAAGTTGGGGAAAGAAAGCTATTAGGACCTGATCTCGTTGATGAAATGGCAGAAAGGGTCAGATCTATTCAACAACACATAAGAGAAGCTCAGAGTCGACAGAAAAGCTATGCCGACAACCGAAGAAAAGACCTAGAGTTTGAAGTGGGCGATAAAGTGTTCTTACGAATATCTCCCTGGAAGAGGGTTATGAGATTTGGAAAGAAGGGGAAGTTGAGCCCTAGATATATCGGTCCTTTTGAAATACTGGATCGTGTTGGGAAGGTAGCTTACCGATTGGCGCTTCCACCGAATCTCTCTCAAGTTCACGATGTGTTCCATGTATCTCTCCTGAGAAAGTACATACCAGATCCTTCACATGTACTCAGCTCAGAAGTTGTACCGCTGGAGCAAGAACTTTCTTATGAAGAACAGCCGATAGAGATTCTGGATTGTAGCGAAAAAGTCCTACGAAACAAGACCACTCGCTTGGTGAAAGTTTTATGGAGGAACCACCATCTTGAAGAAGCTACATGGGAGCTTGAGGATATGATGAGGGAGAAGTATCCTCATTTGTTTGTTACAAGTGACGAATTTCGAGGGCGAAATTCTTTTTAAGGGGGGTAGAATGTAACACCCGAGACTTTTATGTTATATAAACCATCAAAAGAATCTTTTTCTAGATAACACTTGCTTGGCTTGCTTTACACGCAATCGCGACCTTCCTCGATAGCTTGCGTCGTACGCAATACTGAGTTTCACTAAACAACAATATGCTATTAAAACTAGCCATTATGAATAGTAATAACCACTTTTTGAAATTTTATAAATTTCTTTTTTCAAAATGGACTTCATTTTTGGACTCAGAATATCGAAATTAGCCTAGGGTGAAATTTTGGTATTTTTCTGAAAACTTTCAATTTTTGATGAATAGTGAAACCACTAAGTGGTAGGTTAAAAACTGAATTTTGCATAAAACTTAATTTTACCGCTTCTGTGAATGGAATTTCAAAAATCCGAGAGACACGGTTAATATCAAGGACTAAAATGTGGTTCAATGAGATAAAAATAATTTTTTGGTGAATAGTAACTTTTTACTATTTTTACCGCGGTTAATAGTAAATAGGGTAACTAAGGGTAAATATGATATTAATATTACCCTAACACATGTCCTAATTCTATTGGACAAGTGTAATTCGACCAAAAACAAACTTAGGAATAAAATATGACCATTTAGGCCCACTTGGATTAGATTAGGACATTTATTATTAATTTATTTAAAGAAGGGTTAAAATAGTTAAAATCAAAGTTTAATAAGTAAATCATTTTTAATATAGGGTTATACATAAGATAAATTCGATTGTAAATATTCATTAGAAAGTTAAAACGATTTCCTACATGATGGTATTTTATTTGTAATTTTTAGACATCAAATAATTTAATTTATTTATGACACAAAGATGATGCAGTAATTATCTTATTAATGAAATATTGACAAAATTGATAATATAAATACCAAAATAAATGTAATTTGAGACTTTTTATGAATTCCACTAATTTTCTAGGTTACTATGATATATTAGTATTGATTTAATCAACTTGGTTCGAACAAATAATTCTGTTATGACTTTCACAAAAATCATATATCAAATAGTGTCAAAATTGACACAAAATAGTTTTTAAATCAAATATTATATTATTAATTGTTATTTTATTCCTAAAAATCTAAGGTTCGGCCAAATGACTTAGATAAGGATATATATATTAATAATAAACAATTTGGGGTTCGTTTGGCATGTTATAGTAAGTGTATTAACTATATAGTGAAAGAAAACAAAAAGACACGGTAAAAGTTAAATTAATTAACTTAGAGTTAAATCTAATTGATAAGGTTAAAATAATACCCTAAACTTGTCTAAAACCTATTGGTTGATAGGATTTCGACCCATCCCCACTTTAGCTTCGAAATAAGACCCTTTGGAACCATTATAAACCGATTTTGACTTTAATATAAAATAATATTTTGAGATATTCCTAAGGTGCCCCTCTCCTCCTTTATAAAAGGGCACCTCCTCCCCCTCCTCCTCACACCAATTTGAGCACTCAAGCTCGGACAACCCCTGCCATTTTCTCCTCTCCACTTCCCTAGAATAATCCTAGAGGTCCTGGTCTTCTCCAAAGACCAATCTTAGTTCCTTAAGTGGAGGATTCAAAGAGGCGTTCCAAAGAAGAGGTAATATCCATTACCGATCTTTTCAATTTCTTTCTTCTTCAACTTCTTCTTCTTTAGTTGTTTCATGATAAAGTAATAACATCAGTATTACCTACATACTGATATGTTATTATAAATATGAAACAACCCTAATTCACCTTCTATCCATCCTACGGAAAAATGAAATCACCGCGCGTCCGTACGTACGGAATACCGTCTCCACGCCGTGGTGTAATCTATTTTCCACCATCACCTTAAAAGGATGGGTATAATGGTGTAATGAGTAACTATATATGATTATTATGAAGTAATATTGATACTGAAATAATATATATATACTCCAATACAATTCCACGATCATAGGAACGATATCATCACTCGTGCGTACGTACGGAATACCGTCGCCATGATGTGATGCGACTTGTTCTACATGATCTTCATTTCATAATGATTATATAAATGAATTGATTGAATGAATATGGTATATACAACACTAATACCATTCTGTAAATGAATTATCTATAACCTAAAGATAAGAATAAGAATTTATTCGACAAAACACGCATAAGAACAAAAAGTTATAAAGACCCGAGTAACAAGTAACAATGAAATATTACTAACAAGAAGCTAATAATATGACCATATATGATCTCATATCAATATGTATGATTCTGGAATAAGTCAATAACAATATTTAAACCATTATACAGGAGCTTCGGACACGAACAAAGCAAATCGGACCTAAGGTAAGGGAAATATCACAATCTCATTTTTATTCGAGATTGTTTATTCGTAAGTATTTACTGGGGTGTATTTTATCATCCACATCCATGTTCCCTCAATATGTAATATTGTTTCCATCCACTTGCAATAGTTTAAATCCAATTTTACCCTTAGGTGAGTTTTTAGTAAAGAATATGAAAGGAATCTTTTGTCGTTTTTCAGTACGAGGTACTTTTTGACTTTTCCGACAAAAGTACGAAGAATGTTTTTTTTAACATATACGGCATGAATGGATTTTAAAAACATTACTTCAAAGAAGATTCCTTTAGAAGTTTTCAAGTTTATTTTTAATCAACTTCTTTTATTTTAAAGTTTTATGACATGTTATGAAAGGAAAAATGTTTTTGAAGAAGAAAGGATATTTTCCTCAAGAATTCAATTCAAGTGTTTTATCAAAATTATTTTCCATCTAAGATAATAAAGGGTTCTGTTTCTATCCATATTTTTACATTGATTTGACTATGTTGTGATGGAATTATGTTTATGAATTCCTTTATCTTATATGAATTGATTTATGATGTCATGATGTTTCAAGAATCACATTTTGTTACATGTGTTATGCGATGATGTATGATTTATGATTATGTGGCACACATAAGAAAGGATTCATTATAAGATGGGTGGGACCTATATCTCCCTCCAATGAATTGGGTAAAGATTTTATATCTCATGAGATAGACATGGATGGAACGGAAGGTTATTTCGGTTCAGTGATACAGGACTGAAACGAGGAGTGAACTCGGTTCAGAAAGGGACTTTGTCCACTAAGATAGTCTTGGCAATGAGTCATGACTAACAAGAAATGATTTCCATGATTATGTGTGCATGCCACAAAGTTTCAAGTTTTATGTTATGATTATGGGGATCTCATTTTCACTTCTATGATTTATTCCATGTTATGATATTATGATCTCTTTTGCAGGTTTTGATTTTCAAAAAGATATGATATGATTTTTATTTCCTTTATTTGCCCTTGCTGAGCATTTGAGCTCACCCTTTTATGTTTTCTTTTCCCCAGGTCAGGAAGATGGATATTAAGTAGAATATGCTAAAAGGGACCCTAGATATGATGAAATAAATGGGAGACACTGTAGAAGATTTATGAACCAGTTGTTTATGTTTCCCAGTTTCTAAAGACACTATACCTATACGGTCCTTTGTGGTTTTGTCATATGTTGTAATAAGTGTGATTCAATTTCGAAGTATTAACAATGTATGTAAAGTATGGGTCGTTATAATCTTGATATTTCCTTCATGGATTTGTACGAAGACATCACACATCCCATCAAGGATGTAGCCCGAAGGTATTTATTTTCCACATTTCCATTTTTAAGAGATCATTATTTCCATCAATTCCATATATTGGAAATCATTCTTTCATCATGGTTATAGCCAAGAAATCATTATTTCCATCAATACCACAACCAAATGACCGTTATTTCCAAAAATTCTAAAAATGGTACATAATTATTTAATTTGGTAGGAATACTCTAAATACCCAAATATTTTTTCCCATGAAACCAATAATTACAACATGGAGAAATATAATGTAAGGTCTTACCCATCACATTACTAAATTTAATCTATTCACCATATGAAATATGTGAATAATAATATAATTCATAATCAAATTTCATTAGTAATAAAAAAATAAATATATTAGAATAATAAAATATTAGATTTAAATACGTTCTTTAGTCAAAAAATAAAATAACATGATCATAATTCATCCATTTAAAGAAGACATAAGGTATAATTAAAACATATATCTCATGGGAAAGAAATGATTATCCTGAAAACATATATAAAACATAATCATATCCATCCATATAAATAAGGATTATGGTATCAAAATAATATATCACAATTGTAACATATGAAAAAAAAATAGTTGTTGAAATAGATGAAAAATACCCTTTTGATATTATTAATTAAATCATTTTTAAAAATAATGAAATATCTATTTTTTAAATACATGAAAACAATTTTAAAAAATTTTCTCCATAAAACTAAAAACATTTATCTTGATAAAAAATTATAAAATTAACCTTTAAAATCAAAAAGGGTTTTTAATAAGAAATAATTATTTTTCTCTCAAACACTTTCTTTAAGTAGGCAAACAATGTAGAAAACTAATTTTTTACACATTATTATACCAATTCAATTTAAAAATCATGATTTCCATTTTATAATAAATACTGCACTTTTCAAAAAAATCCTTCTACATATGAAATCATTTATAATTAAAATTATTTGTAAAACTACTTTCAATGGAAAAACTATTCATAAAAAAGAATTCTCGTAATATTGTAAAAAAACATACAACTCTGTAACAATTAAATAAAATTACTTTAAGATAATGAACATAAAATGGAATATTAGAAAAAATTAATAAATTAATTAAGGGAAAAATATTTCAAAGGGAATGTATATACTCTTTGTAATTGAAAAAATTTTAATAATTCAAAACATTTCTTTGAGAAGGGAATTTGATACTAATCACCCTTTCAACATTGGTATCTATTGAATAAAATTACCATGAAAGATAAAATATTATATGAATTTATAAATACATTTAATTTCATAAAATTTTTACAAAAACTTCCATATAAAAGTTTATAACCCACAAAATACAAAACAAGTGGGGAATATGACATATTTCTGATAGAAACAAAAGTGATATAATAAACACCTACCAATAGATCCTAATATTAACAAAAGATATTTAACATCCTTCAAACATAAACATAATAATAAATTATTTAATAAAATCATTCTTATCTATTACCCAATATACTATTCTATTATAATCATTTATTATATATTCAATATCTAGTTATGTTCATTTTTATCATTACATGTTAACAACTTTTATTGTTTCATGCATGTTTTGTAACAGTGACGTTGACTCCCATTTCTTGAATAACATTTTATCATTACAATATTATAAAATATAATATAATAGATTATTTATAATGACTTAAATGTTTTATTTTAATTATATTAGAATTTAATTCATTATTTATGATGACTAAATAATGGATGAGTTTATTTTAGGTTTTTTAATCATATCGACAATTATCTTTATAATGTTTATTAATTTCTGTGGTACCCTACAAAAAAATTCCTTACATTTTTTACATATTTATATCATAGCAATTCATTAATTATCTCATTGCAATCAACTATTTAAGGTGATGATGAAAAATGGAACAAGTAATCCATGTAGGCGATAGTCATCACATAGTCACACACGATGTTTTGGTTTACAATGGAACCTGAAATAATTATTAATGAATTTATATTATAACAATATTAATCATTAAATAAATATAATATTCATTAATTATTCACATTATTATAAATATACCTTAAATTAAATGGTGAAAACAATGTTTCTTCTTCATGGATACGATTGTCTACACGTATGCATGGATGGCATTTTCAAATTTTTAAGGAGAAGGGAAGAAGGTAGATAATGAATATTCCATATATATATATAACAAAATTTTAGTATACTATTTATACATATTTTATAATTTGGGGATAGTATAATATACTTAGTAGGTAGAATAATAATACATAATGAAACAAAAATGAAAAGAAATGATTTGATGATTTCTACATTACTCCATGGAATAACACCTTAAAATTTATGTTAATAAATTGAAGATAGGTATTTTGATGAGATAAAATACTTATTGGTAATGTATTAGTGTTTTGAGGATGTAATTGGGTATATATTTTTTAAAACTATGATGTAGGATATGTGAGGAAATGTGGGGTGGTGAATGACCACTTTTATAAATTATAGGGTTGACACAATTGTAAATACCCATAACATTATTTTAATATAATGTCACATTAAAATGAATGTGGCTCCAAGAAATTAAATCAATGTATAAGGGAGAACATTTTATATGAAATCCTCCATCTACTTATTTTCATACATGTTTTTCATATGATATAATTCTTTTATAGTTTGTCTTAACATATTATAATCATAAGTTGTACCGTGAAAACTACTTTTTACCTACGTAACTGATTAATATGCATAAAAATATAATGTGACATAATAAATAATTTTGTAATTATGATTTAAAATATTGAATAAATATTATTATATGTAATTTATAAAATTATTAAAAATTTATTCTAAAATAATATATGTATAATTCATTTTAATAGTTTTAGAGAAAAATATAACCTAATTTCTAAAATGTCAAATATGGGTTAGTATAATAAACGCAAATTTTGTCAATATATAATTATTATTATTTTAAAAATATTTTATTATTATAAAATTATATAAATATTAATCAGTACATATATCCTAATGATATCCTAAAAGTCACTGTATTTTTAATAACAATAATTTAGACTCTTATCTTAAAAATAAATCATTTTTAAAAAAACTAAATATTTGAAAATGAGCTAATATTTACTAATAAAATAAAAATATTGATTTATTTTTGTAATATTAAAAGAAAAAAAGTTTAAAATTTTAATTTAAATGGAAATATTATTTATAATAGGAAAAATTGTTTCTTAGGAAAATAAATTTTTCAATATAAACTATTCTTGTTCTTATTTCTTATAAATGATATATCAAATAATCAATAATCTGTTATTAAAATATAAAATATATTTTATAATCATTTAATGATAACATATATAATTTCATTAAAAAATTCATTGTGCCTAAAAAAGAAAATTTTCAGAAAAATAAATTTTAATCACAAATGATCTTTTGTGTTGTTAAGAGACACTAACTAAATCATATCTTTGAATTATTAAATAGTTAACTTTTACATTATTTTTATACAAACATTAATATTTTGTTACTTAAATATATACACACTAAGTCAATGACTTCATTATAATGGTATCATTTAATATTTATGTTATTATCATGAAAAATGTATCATGGATTTGTTTTATTAGCGTGTTGAATTTGAATAAGGATATTCAATATTTTATTTATTTAAAATGAGAATCACTTATTTAAAACTATGATTTTTTATATAGACTAATATAATCCTTTTAATGAATAATGTTTCACTAGTCCATGTTAGTAGAATTGTGGAGTCAAGGAGCATGTTTAGAAACTCATGGATTTTTTCTTCTCTTTGACATGAATCACCATAAAAAATATTCAAAAACATATATAACCTGATCATTGAGAATTTTCATGAAATAAAATTCATATAAATTGTATTTTATAGTGCCCCCTTAAATTGTTCAAACCTTTCACATCCATATCTTACTACCTACGATCCTTTTCCATGAGACACTAGAGATCATGTATCAAAAAAATTTTCTATAAAGCCCAAAAATATAGATATAAATTATAATAAATATAAAATTGATTTTGTAACACACATACATATGATCAAAATATTGAGACTTGAACATAAATTTCCCACACCCCTGAGCACACTCCTTGTTCATTTGGGTATGTAAACTAGCACCAGGGGATATGTTAAACTACTTGGGGGAATGATTATCCCTCAAAGTACATAATAAAATGGGGATAAATTAATTATTTTGGATATAAAACTCATTTTTACAAAAAAAATCTTAATATAAATTTACATTTCATAAAACTAATATTTTAAAAAAATCAAAATATAAAGAGGGGGATAATAGCTTGTTTCAAAATAATTGAATTGAATGAATCTACATGACACTAAATACTCATTTCAGATAACCAATTCAGAGAAATGGATTTCGATGAATAAAAAATAAATTCATTTCCTTAGATACATCAGAAAAAGCATGTTTACATGTCCAGTAAAGTGCAAAAATAGGGGGTGAGTGAATATTTTGTTAGATTTCCCAAAGAAATAAAATATGCATCCATGTATGAATATTTCTAATTATAAAAATGGAATCAATAATGAAATATAAATAATAAATTATTCATAAATAATTATATAAAATAAACTCATACGTAATTATTTTTAAAATTAAATTTCTTTCCCAATCCAAAATAAAATCATTGATTTTAAATAATTTTAATAGACAAAGTTTCTCACATTGAACATAATTTGAAAAAAAAACCAACATTTTTTCATATCCTACAAGGAACATTTTTTTCCTAAGTTATAGTAGGAACTCCATGTTTCCCTAATTCATCACAAAAAACCTCATTCCATAATAATATACCTAGCCTAAGTATGATATACATCATAATCAATCCATTTTAAGAGCAGCTATCTATAGGTACTAATTCTTTATCATAGAGAATAAATAAAATATCTTTCTTAATTGTCTACACGTATGTACAAACTTTTTATTAATTCATTAATCAAACAAAAACTATATTATTTACCATAATATAGAGTGGGGGAGGCCATATAAAAATATCATCCCAATCACACTCTCAAATAAATTTCTTAACTATGAATGATGAGTTGAGATTTCCCAAAAAATATCATTATAAAGCTAATTTCTATTCACACACCCACACATAATACATGAGTTCCCAAATAAACAACAGAGAACGAATTTTTCCAAATATAACCCCACCTGATGGTATTTACAAATAAAATTTCCATAAAATTGTACATTAAAAAAATTATTTCTCTATAAAACAGAAAATTAAATATATCCATGACCATAATATACTAATAAAACATAAATGTAATATCTAGTATAATAAAAGTAATTGAAGAAATATACCTGGAAATGATTTACTAGATTCTACCTATATTCCCAAATAATTATCTTGATAAGATGAATCACTATTTATTGTCATCAAAATATTCTAGAAACCATTGTTTATAAAACAAGTATTATAACCTTCCATTTAAAATATTGTGCACTCATGCATAATTCAAATGACCTTTTATATTTTCGAAAAACAAATATATAAATTTTTGTACAGTATTACATTTCCTATTGTGAGTGATATAAACCCCATTCACTTTAATATAAACTCATATAATTCCCATTCTCATGATAAAAAATGGAGAATGGATAAAGTGTAAAAAATAATGTTTGGTTGATGGTTCTTATCACACGGCGTACAACTCTAATGAAAAAATAATTAAAACCAATGTAATTATTCAATCATGTAATAAAAAAATATTATGATCTCTAATGAATTCATATATTATGAAAAATTAATTAATTATTTAAATATAATTAATAAATCATTCTATGTACCTTGGAAATATGACTAAAACAGTAACCTATGACTAACATCTATCTAAAAATCCTCAAACAATAAAAAATATAAAAATATCTTCAAAAAAAGAATAAGAAAACCACCTCTCATATTTATAATGTATTTTATTGATTTTAGCTACAAATTCACTATTCACAATTTCCATTTTAAAGGAAAAATATTTCACCCCTCTCCTCCAGCAACACATTATCCCTTTCTCTTCACCATAATTACATCATTTACCCCTTTATTACTGGGTGGCCAACATAATAAACACACTCAAAATTATTTATAGTATTTAAATTTCATATAACATAGAAGTAGAAAACCCACATAATTATTTTAAATTTTAAAATCATTAAATAAATTTTCCATATTTTATTAATAATTTGAAATCACATAAATCTCATATCTTCAAAAATTAAAAACAAAAATTATAAGGATAATCCCATATTTACAACAGAAATGACTCTTGAAAATTATAAATCGAATAAATATATCTTTCCATTAACAAATATAAAATATGGGGGTTACAATTATCTCTACCATATGAATTTTTTCCCAAACTTTTCATGGTATGTGTTCATCATTAGAATGATTTATCCATTATTTCCACATATGAAATTCTATTTCACAAGTTTCATTTAGAATTTTTCCATTTTTTCATAACAATCTCCTAAATGAATACTTCACCCTCTATGAATCATCTCTCTATAATCCATTATTTGAAATAGTGATTTTGTATAATACATAAAATGTTTTATCTCAAAAATATCTTAATTCATCACATGAGCTTCATATAGTGTATACTAAATCAATAATAAAATATTAAATAATTTGTAATTATCATAAAACTTTATAGAAATTATATTTGAAAAAAACATCAATAAATTATTAAATGATCTAACTGTGAATCACACACCATTGAATCAACATTATTCACTTCCTAAAACTCTCTTTTCATGTCCTTTATAACTTTTTAAAAAATTAATGATATCAAAAATAAAATATCAAGGAACATTATATTTGATCTACCAAATATTTTTAATTAATTTGAGTTTAAATCATATGTTTTCAAATTATTTTATCTTGTAATATTTTACCCTATACCAAATATTATACCATAATATTACTCTCATTGGTCTTGGTATAATAGACTAGTGCTAGATATGTATTCCCATATAATTTTTCATGTGGTTTCATACTAATCAAAGACTAATAAGTACTTCTTTATGTAATTTCTACAAAAGATATATGGTAATCTTAATATTTCCCAAATATATAAATAAAAACTCTTAGTGTATTTTATAAAATCTGTAGAAAACATATTTTCTCCAATTTATTAGAGGGTTACACACTACACACTTTATTAAATTTGTTCCCAAATAATTTTTTAGTCCCTTATAAAATCTAAAAATTTATAGAAAATAGTTATCCTAGTCAAAAAAAAATTTAAAATCATGAAATATTATAAACTCTTTCACATTAATCATTTCATGGTGATCAGTTAATTTTTTTTCTCTAGTAGTCATGAAATATTCTCATCTCATTGGTAAATTCATTACTAACAAAACACTATTAGGCATTCATGATGATCTCAAGAACCCAATATTGAAATCCATGGATATATGTTTTCATTTCCATGTAATAATGTGTAATGATTGAAACAACTATTCTACATGATAATTCTCTACTTTTACCAACATATGAATAAAATTTCAATAATCATGTTAAATGACTTCTTTCATTATTTACAACCACTATAATTAGAATCTGATATGATTAATCATATTTTTAACTCCAAGGTCACATTACCAACTCAAATGGATGTTTTTTAAAAAACTCAATACCTAGAGTCCATCATATCCTCCATCTCTATATATAATTATTCTAATAAACCCATTAAATACCAATACTTCCAAAACCTCTTTATTTCATGAGTTTTAGTCCTTCTTCTCAATACATCCTATAATTCACAAAAAATTTATATTTTACATATAACAACAATATATAAATATTTAATATACTCCCACCACTTTTGTTATTCAATTTAACATCATGTTAAGTGAATATGTACTTTATAGACTTATTATGAAAATATTTATAAAATATTTCATTAAGAATTTAATTCCTCAAAATATTTATAGAATGAAAAATTGAAGTTATTTATAGGTTGATTTTTGGGTAATTATTCTCCTAGGCTCTTAGATGTATATATCTATGCACTACAACCATTATAAATTAAATATGGCCACAAATAAAGCCCAATATAAATGAAAAAAACCAATTTATAAAATAATCTTAGTTTTGGAAGAATAATTTTTTTACTAAAGTAAATCCCTTCATTAATTTCACAAATGCTTATTTGAAATTGACAGTCAAACAAAATATACATACTTTCCAAGATAAAAATTTCAAAGAATAATACAATTTTAATGAATCCATAATTATTCACAACTAATATAATTCTAAACCTGAAAACTATAAATATTAAAAAAATAATATCTATTTCCTAAGACATTATAACATCATTATTCTAAGATTAAAAAGAATTTATTCTCAAGAATCAACATTCCCAAAAAACCTCACTTATAGAATAATAATTTTAATATTTGGGAACACAATGTATAACTTATCATATAAGAGAAACTTGGAAATAATCATCATTTAATAGCATGATTTATCACTTATCTTTAATATAGAAGGATGTTGTCTATGAATAAAAATAAATTTTAGTTTATATACTCAGGGAATATTTGGTTTAATAATTTAAAAGAAATTTTAACTACATTGGTAATACAAAATACAAAAATAAAATTCCTAATTTCCATATTTATATAAAAAAATTATGATATTAATATCCCAATCCTCTATTATTAGTTAATGGAATCTATAAATAAGGTTAATCTTGGAACACTAATGAGTTCCCATGAATTGGTAAATAACTCATCAATTTGAAGTTAGGTATATTTTTTTTACAGTGAACTGATTTATTTTTAAGTAGTCAATGAATAAATGAATGATATTATTGGTCTTATTAGGAAAAATAAATTATACTTAAGAAGAAACACCCAGAAAAATGAATAACATTTTCCCAAGATCCTCTAACTATATATTTAACACTTATAAATATGTTGTTTCCATTATATAAGATGATATTGAAATTGAGATTGTCCCATAATAATGGTAAATGTAACATTTTATATCTATCCTCGAATGTAATATATGAAAAACCACTAAGAAAATATATTGATTGAAATTCAACCAACTAGAAGTGGGTTATTATTCCTATATTACAATTATCGAAGTAAAATACCTTTTATTTATAATGATTTTGAACCATATTCACTAGGAACTAGACCCACTATACTTATTTGGATTTCACACTCCCCTATAGAAAAATTAATAGTCTTGTATAATAATAAAAAGTGAACCATTAATCTAAGACAATTGATTTCAGGCTTTGACATTCTCAGTTAATATGTTATGATAGTAATTTTCAATATTTTCATTCCATGACCTATGAATCCCCATGATATTTCTATATTACAAATACTAATAAATAAATGTGATCTTGTTGACACTTGTAGAATACATTCACCCTAAAGTGTATTCATTTACATATAATATGAAATTTTCTATAATATTAAACACAATTGATCATGTAATCATTAAAAAATGAAGGTCTCCGATTTTATAGTATTAAACATTGTTTTGAAATTATATAATTTATCATAATGGTTCCTCTCATAGTTGAAAGTCTTGCATAATTCATATTATTTTATAATGTATGATTATAAATGAAGAGATTGTTTTAACTATTTTGAGATAGTAACCACTCCTCTTGAAATATAATTTATACCCTTACATGATTTCATAACTTTGTATTATTAACCCTATTAAAATGTATCCTAGATCCATATACATTGTTTTATTTTCTACCAGTTATAATATATGAGAATTTCATAAAATATAACTTGTTTTTAACAATCTTCCGGTATATGAATCATAGATGAGGTGGGTGAAGATACCATGGCTTCAAATATCACACTCCACTATATTCAATGCACTATATTATACTCTTTTAAAAAGATATGTGAGAAGATTATTTCATAGATATACAATAAAATTCATTTTTCCTCCTCTCATAAACACTAAATGGGATGTCTCGTTATGTGAATGAGGATAAAAATTACCCACATTACACATGTCATCCACAATTTTCCCCACCATAAATTATTACTAATCCCCTACTTATAAGTATTATAAATCCATAAATTAATATTTTATTATATGTATAGTGGGATCATCATCTCAAAACACATTTCATTTAGGTTATCATTAAACATTAACTGTGTTAAAAAACATACATTCTTAATGAATATTGATATATATATATATATTCCACCATATATATGATACATTTCATAAAATATAGAAATGAACAGTCATTATTTGGATGTTTTCTAATACGAAATATCTAATAAAATATAAACATCTATAAAATCATCCTATTAAGACCCTTATATATTCTTACATCCCTCATTAGATCCCACCAATTATAATATGGTACATGAAATAAACAAGTTATTATTTTCATGTTTGAGCGCTCAATAATCTATAAAAACAAGAATACATGGTTGATTTATAATAACCGTTATTCAACCCTCTCTGGTCAAATATAACTATTAACTGATATTATATTCTTCTTTAGAAACTATAAGGCCCAATTAACATGCATCGAATCATACAAAACTAGTAAGAACTCCTCTAGGTGGAATATTTATATAATAAAGGTTAACCATTAAAAATAACCTAATCAACAAAATGATCATCACCAAAAAATTATAGTTTGGAAAATAATATAGATGGATATTAATTTCATTTCATTAATTAATCACATTTCCACTAATTTAATATAATTACATAAAAAAAATTCATATCATATATTAAATGTACTCTTTAAAAAAATAATAAAACATATAGATATTGAAAATAATTCATTTTTTAAGAAAATAATTACATTAAATAGATTTTTTTGTATGGAAATTAATCCTATTCCATATGTGAGACATGAGCACAACCTTTTATTGGTTATTTTAGAGTAAAATATAACATTATAAAAGATTATCCAGATCCTCAATTTTTTTTCAAAATATCAAAAAAACTCAATTTTTATGCTTAAAAATTACAGTAATGAATTTTTATTGATATATATTGACATAAAAATCCTATTACCCATGGATACAATAATTTTCAATGAATAATCCAAATACCCATTCTCTATTAGATTTTTATAACAAATTCACTTGGGGGGAAAAATCTTGATACATGATATAGGGTGAGTATTGGACTACAGAATTCTCCCCAATTACTAGAGCATAGTGACTTTTTTTATAGTATAAAATAAACCAATATTTGAAAAAGTTTCCATAAAAATAAAAAAGATTATTTTATTATATAAATTAATATAAATATAATTTCATTTCATTAGATTTTTAAAAACTAATTTCAAATAGGGAAGAAATAAGTTATATAAATTCACTAATAATTGAAGAAAAGAAGATGTGAGGATTATAAAAAGAAAATAAAGTGATTCAATTTTGAAAAACAAACTTCACCATCCATATCACCAATTTTCATCAAATACATACCACTAAAGAAGAAGAATTTATTCATTTCCATTTCTCGTGGAGAATCATGTCTACATATATATAAAATTAATACTTATTGGTTAAGTATAAACATAATATAAAATCTACAACAAATCCAATAGGTTTCCATCTATGATGTAATATCCAAACCCGAATCAATAGGTCCGAGCCAGAATGCCACATGGATTCAAGTGTGGATCCTCATATGTTTGAGGCTATCGACTAACAATTTGTGTCAAAGATGAAATCATGGGGAGACTATAACATCAACAATAGTATAAAATAAAAAATTAATGAAACAACATGTTATCAATATATAATTTTTGTAAAAAAAATTCAAAAATCCTACCAACTGTATAAATAAATATGAAATAAAAGACCTAAATAATAATACATGAAAGAAGTACACTAATCACCTAGTGAGAAATCACAAAAAAAAATTAATAAAATCACTGGAAGTCTTTACAACTCCCAACCACATATCAACCTTTCTTCTAAACTCATATCAAGTTATCCCACTAGATGGTAAAACATGGGCCTCCTCATAAGATGTACCTACCAAAAGTGAGGGTTACTCAGGTGCCCAAGTTTCATGATAAAATTAGAAGGTTCTAAGTATAACTCAATAAAGAACATTAATATTGTCTAATACCCATGTAAAATGATATGATTAAATAAATAGTGGGTGGGATAGCATATATGATATGAAACATCAAGCCTAAAATAACCATGAAATATATCTATTTAAATATGAATATAAAAACATAGTGACTAAATTGGATGTTATAAAAAATATTAACTACATTACGAAATATATATAAATTTCATAATAAATATAAATTAATTGATTAATTATTTCTAAATAATTATTAAATTTCTAGAAAAGTCATTTTATTTTTCAAAAATATGTTTTCTTCCAAAATAATTATTTAATCAGTTTTATGAGAGAATGTTATAAATTATTAATTAAAATTTTAGATATTTTATTTTATAAAATGGTATAATTTAATAAATAAAAAAATAAAAAATACAATGGTTTGAAACTTTTATATTTTTCTAAAAAGATTGATTTTTAATGAATAATTAAACCAACTTCTCTTTTTTTTTGAAAATTCATTCTCTATTAAATTATTTAAAAATTAAAAAAATATTATAGATTAGTTTTAAAATTTTATTAATTAAGTTTGATTAAAATGTTCTAATTATAGTATTTGGAATAAATTTTATATTTTAATTTTCTATACAATCATTTTTATACATAAAAAATGAATGTTCATGGAAATTTTTTTGATCACATTTTGTAAGTTAAATTTGAGATTATATTATACCGACTTTTAAAATAAAATCATAAATAAAGAATGAAATATTTTGAATTAGGATTTAAAAATTTATTTAATATCATCATCTTATTTTATTATTATTATTAATAGTAACCATATTAAATAATTATCACAACAGTAAGGGTAAATTAAGTAATTAAGGTTAAAAATAATAATATAAGAATAAGAAAATGACCATAACACTTGTATTAATTCTATTTTATGAGTTAATTTCATCCTTAATCATCAAATATTAGGATATATTCCTTTTTCCATTTTCCTTTGATTTTGAACATTATAATATTTAATTAAAAGAAAAAGTCAATTGTGTCTGTCTCATGTTCTTGATAACTATAATATTATTTGACCATGATGAAACAAAATATTTTCAATTCTAAATGATTATTTAAATATAAATTAATTTTGTACCATGGTATTTTATTTTTAGTTTTCATGGATGAAATGCTTTCCTTAGATTTTTACAAAATGATAACACACTATTTGGTCACTTAATATAAATATAAAATATATGATTTTATAAATGTTAAATGTAATATAATTTGAATTAATTATTTAAATCCAAAAAAATTTTAGATATAAATAAAACATTATATTGATTTTAATTTATTATATTAAAAATCCATTATTTTGATGTTATTTTCAAGGTCAAATTAAATGAATTGTTCCAAAAATGGCATTAATGTTATTTTATAATAAATAATAGTTTATTAAAAGATTTCAAATTCCCAAAAAACATTTATTTAGAAATGTGATTTCTATATATTATAAAATTTCATCTATATTCCATTGAGGTCCAAATAAACCTTTTATTGTAACTATATTCACCCCTATATAGTACAAAAAATCGTTATTATAATAATTATCAAAAGGCTTAACACGGTTTAAATCAAATAGACTGTTGTAAAAAATTATTATAGACTTGTCGAAATTTTATTTTATGATATTATTTCGATCAAGTATCATAATATATTTAATTATATTAGTTTCCATACTTTTATCCAAGAAAATTAATTTATAATAATTTAATATTTATGTTAATTCCATGAGTGACCCACCCCTCATTTATAAAATGGAACCACCACTCCTATTTCACTCACAATTAAAAATCCTTTTTTTGAAAAATACCAAACCAAATCCATTCATAAAATCTGTACCCACAGTTTAGAGGTCATAGTATGGTAGAAAATCTACCTTAGAGGTCACAAGGTAAAAAAAAGGTTTTTCAATAAAAAGGTGTAACTTTTAACTGAATGTTTTAGTTTTAATTCTTCTACAAAATCCCTAAAATTTGTGAAAAACATTGTGATATAATAAAATAAATTCATTTTATATAATATGATTTTATTATGTTAATTTATTAACTTATATCAATATTCTCTTCCATAAAATTAGAAATTAAATTGGCATTCGTGAGTACAGTATACTACTACCTCGTGAACCTATGTAGTGTGTTTTCCGTCAATGCCTAACATGGATAGTGGTAATGATGGATTTAATGTGTATATATGATATTAATGAAATATTTTTCATTCTATAAACGTAATAAAACATATATTTTATTACTTTTCCATTCATTGAAAAATTATAATGTGGTTCATGAATACGTGTCGATTACCCCTTAAATGGATCGATTTAATATGTTTTCATTGCCACCATGAAAAGGATAGAATTTGGAAATAAATGATATGGTATTTATGATATAATTATCATTACATAAAGGTAAAACAACCGTTACCTTATTTTTATAATGACCACTAAAAAATTAAAATGTTATGCATGTGTATGTAAGATCTAATGTCCCTATGATTGTAAAGTAGATGATTTTCAATAACTATCATTCATGGTTTCTTTTAAAATTAAAATTTTTGTATAAAACTGACAATTTTATCATGATTATTATTATATGTATGATTTATTAATGGCCTTTTTACCATATTCATCCTAACAATATAGTTTTGAACATATGGCATAAATATCATCAAAATTCGCACAGTGAACATAATTAACAACGTAATGGTATATAACACTGTATTAAAAGGAATAATGAAATTTAAATGGGTAATCAATAAAGAAAATAATTTAAAATAATTTATTATTTATGAAGATAAATATTATGTGTGATGATTTAGATTCAATGTAAGGGACACTTTACATTAAATCCTTATTTTAATTTTTTTATAATTTATTTTATGAATATTATACTTTCATTACCATATTTTTAAAATTATATTATGTATGTAATTTTAGATATATTAATTAATTATAAAGATTATTTAATGTAACTTATTAATTAATTTCAATTTTTTTGAACGTTAATATTTTTACAAGGTTTATATGCAATGTTTTGACATTCTTCACATAATTAAGGACATGTTAATATGGGCTCACCTAGATAGAACTCGAATGTATTTGGTACATTTTTTTCCCTCATGAGATGTTTTTCATGGGATAAGAGAGTAAATCAATTCCAAAATGGTAATTTTTCCACCATGTCCAGTTGTTTGGCCGATATCATTTAATAATTCATTTCTTATGATTTTTCACATTTCTTATGTTTCCATGATTTTATGATACCATGATGTTTATTCTCCAATGTTTCTTTAATGTATTTTATATTCATTTAAATATTTTTATGGAAAAAAATGATTTAAAATAAGTATGTAATGAGATTGTTTTTTTAAATGAATTTATATATGACATCTTGAGTGTGAAATATATTACATTTTTTAACCATTTTTATGATTTTTCATGTTTTTTATAAAAAAATTACGTGTATTATTTTTGTATTTATGATTTATTGTGAAATGATTATAGAAAATATGTTAGGAGAGAATTTTATTTTTTAAGTAAGAAAGTGATTATTTTTTGTCTATTTTTTTTGAAAAATGAATGTTTTTAAATTTATTTAAGGACTAATGAGTTTTTTTTAATTTTTTATTTCTCTTACTAATTTATTAGTTATCATCCAATAAATTTTTTAAAATTAAATTATTTTTAAATATCAGTGGGGAAAAGATGATTTCAAGATAAAAACTGTGAAGATATTCCACGAATAGAAAACAATTTTTGTCATAAATGTTTTTATTTGTGAAAAAAATGGATACTAAGTGGATTTTTACATAATCTAATGTATGATGTTTTATATAAGAGTAGTGGAATAAATATTTAAAACACCATAGATGAGAAGGTCCCCAAAATATAATAAAATGAATTCTATTGTATAAATTTAATTTCCAAATTGATTAAGGCGACGTGTTAATAGTTGGTATTAGAGGAAATGTTTGGATAACTTTTGAGACTAGGTTGTTTCTATATGAGTTTAAATTAATAATTAAGGATCTTATAATGGATCTATATGTATAACGATAATCATAAGATCATTTTCTCTGGAATCCCATTTTCATGTTTTATGTAATGAGATTTTAAGGTTATTAATTATATTATGGGAGGCTTTTTACTAGGTTTAGATATATATAATCCTATGGTTTGACATGAATGATTATTTAATAAGGATACTACTACATTTATAGGTTTGTTTTAAAAAAGGATTTAGATGACCTTTGGGATCACAACAATAATTAATGTTATTGTTTTTATGGTTATATTTTAGTATATTAATCATTATTTTTTAATGTTTTAGGAATTATAATAATATATTTATAGAAAAAATGACAACCCAATATCTGGTTGATAACTCTTTATATCTATAACAGTTCTGATGGTTTAACCCTTAACTGAGGGGTGACAGGGGTGTAGTTCCTACCAATGGACAACAAGATATCCTGGTTAGTGTAATGATATTTTCATTGATTAAATGATTTTATTACATTGATTTTGGTAGTATATATAACCATGGAATTAAAATGTGTTTTGGTCATTGAGTGTATAATGATATTTTTGAATAAGATCACCATTTTTTGAACTATACATGATTGAGGAAAATGGAAATATATTTTTGATATAAAGGGGTTTTATATGAGGAATATAATTTGAATTATTATTATTTAGGATATATAAAATTAATGATGATTTATGGTGATTCTGGTTATTTATTGAAATGTTTATAATTTGACAGAGATTATATGAATAAGGTATATATATTTTTGGGTATAAGACTTTATAGGTGAATAATTTTTTTGGTGATAATAGTATAATTATCATTGTATGAATTTATGATCAAATCCTTCCAATTTTCTTGTTTCAAACAAAGTCAAAAATATTTTAAAGAATTTTGAATTTACATATTTATCAAATGATATAATTTGATCATCGGTTGTTATTATTGAGCATTTTTAAATTAATATAACATATTATTCGTTATTGTAATTATCATAACTTTTGGTAACCATTGTGGTTTTAGATAAAGTCTAAAGACATTAGGAATAGCTTGTTATCATTTTTTTGGATATGGTTACACATTTGAAATTTATTTTTCGTACTTTAGAGCTGAAAATTCATCTTGAATACTAATCAATTAAATAAAAAGATTATATTTAGTTGAAAATTGATTGAAGTATTATATTCTACTTATCAAGTATGTATATTTCCTTATATTAGTAATCTATTTTGAATAAAAATTCAAATCAAGTAAACGAATCTAAAAAATTTCATCCAATTCCATTTATTTTATATGAATCGATATTCCTTTTCCCCATATATGTTGTTTATGGTTTTCTAATTGTTAATATTATCAAAATCATTTTGTTTCTTATGATCAATGATCTCAGCTATACTCCATAACTATTAAAGAATTTTGTTTTTCTTCCATGTAAATATTTTTACTTTCCACTGATGTTCTCAAATTTGGAAACCTAGTATCTGTTAATTCATATGACCATTGTATTTTGATTTTCCAATGTTCATGATGTTGTTTTATTAATCCCTTTTATCATGTGGGATTTTAATAAAAATATTTTTAAATTTAAAACTCTTTATTACCATGATCATGTTCAAATTATGAGGATAAAATTTATTAAATGGGGAGAATTTAAAACCCTTATATTTATAAAATATTACATTATAGTCAATAGTTTATATGAAACATAACAATGAGCCTGAAGGAACCATGTAATATTATTATAAAAATATTATTGGTGTAATATATTAGTTAAATTTTCGGATATGAATATCATTGACTAATATTTTTCATCACATATTAATGGTATAATTTAACATTAAATTAATCTAATTATACGAGTTCAATAATGACAAATGAATAATTTTTTTTAATTAGAGGTAATTTTTTAAATAGGTTTTTTTTATTTTTGTTTCATTATTAATAGTAACCATATTAAATAATTTTCTCCATGTTAAGGGTAAATTAGGTAATTATGGGTCCAAATATTATGATAAAGAAGAAAAATGACTCTAAAACATCTCTTAGTTTCATTTTATCAGTATATTTAAACCACACCAAAACATTAAAATATATAAAAAAATTCGTTTTTCATTGATATTCACCTTTATAATATTTAAGTAAATGTTCAATTCATAAATTTCACTAACTAATTTGTAGTATCCAGAATATTTCAGGGAACCAATAATGAATACTTAGTTTCAATTATTAATAATTTTTTAATCGATACATTATTTATTTTTATCATTTAAATTTATCATTATTTATTAGAGAATACATAATTACATTAAATTCTTACACAACTTGGACATAATACTTATTCAATTAGTATGAAAATAAATTACATTATTCTAAAAACATTAATAGTTATATTATTTCAAAGAATAATTGATTTCTAAGAATTATATATTTAAAAATAACATATTATTTATTTTTTAATGAATCATAATGTAATTCCATTATTTTCATGTTATTTACAATGTCAAATTAAATTAATATTTTCAAAAATGATAATATTGTTATTTTATAATAAATAATATTTTAATAATTATATGAAATTTATATAAATCCAATCATAACACATGTAATTTTTATATGTTTTAAAATAAAAAATATGTCCCAATTATGGTCTAATTTTTCATTTATAGTAAAAATATTTCAACTAAAAGAGTAAAAAATATCATCATCACGGTAACTATCAAAAAGGGATAATGCATGATAAAATCAAGAGATTATGGTAAAAACCTAACAAATATTTGTCTAAATTTTATTTTATGATATATTTTTGACCCATAATCATAATATAATATAATTATATCCGTTTTTAACCATTTCTCTATGACAATTAATTTATAATAATTTAATATTTTATGTAATTCCAAGAGTTCCTCTCCCCTAACTTACAATGTGTCACTTGTTATCCTCTTTAATTGACCCTTAAAAATAATTTCAGTTCATCCAATAACTATAAAAATATATTCCTAAAATACCTCCCAATATTATAGAGACCATAATTTTTAATTGACATAATCCTCAAAGAAAATATGATATAAAGAAAGGGAGGTTATCGAACAAAGAGGTATATCTTTTAACCAAAGGATTTAGTATAAATTCTTCTTCTAACATAATCTAATATTCATAAAAAATTAGATATAATAACACTATTATAGTACATATATATTTGTGGTGTTCTGTTAATGGAATAACCTATATCCATCTCCACTTTAATCTAATTGGAAATGAAACTATTATTCATGTGTATGGTGGACTACCTCATCACGGATTGATGTAATTCGTTTTCCATCACCGCTTAATACAATTGGTAATATTTATTTATTTAATATATATATATATATATTATTTTCATAACATATTTATAATTATATAAAATTAAAAAAAATATTTTATATCCAATCAATTCATTAAAGAATGATAATGTTGTTCGTGCATACATATGAATTACCACCTCCAAATATAAATGTGATTCATCTTACACTATCAAATCACATGGACGAAAAATTTATCTAAATAATACGGTATTTATTATATAATAATTATTATTTTATGATACAAGAATAATTACTTTATTTCCATAATTATTATTAAAAAATTGAAATTCTACTCATGCGTACATATGAAATACCGTCTCTATGATTGTAACCTATATCATTATTCAAAACCATATTTCCAGGTTGGTTTTAAAATTATAATTAATGTAAATAAATTATAATTATTTATTTATTATCATTATGTAGATTATGGATTAATGAACATATTTACCATAGCCATCATATTGAAGTAATTTTGGATATATCATCTAAATATCATCATAATTCCTGATGCGAACTTAACAGATTTTGTATCAAAATGTAACATGGTATTAAAAATATTAATTTCATTGAAAAAGGTTATATAGAAATTAAATAATTTGAAAATATTTTTCACAATGATAAAGAACATGTGTGATGAGTTGTTCAGATAATGAAAAATTTACTTTAAAATCATGTTTTAAAATGTTTTAAAGATTTATTTTATAAATATATTTCTTCCCTAACCATATTTGTAAAATAATATTATTTGTGTAAAGAAATATATATAAAAAAAATTCAAGGAAATTTTAGGTCATTTTTTAATATATTTTAATTGTTTTAAAAAGGAATATTTAAATGTGTACGATTTGGATGATTTTGAATTTCTTCAGAAATAAAAAAATGGGTGTCCTATTATTCCATATACGGTGTCTATAGTTTTTCACACATCCGTAACCATTATTTTATACTGGTAATTTTTTAAAATTCCATGTTTTTTATCAATGAAAAACATTCTTTCCTTTTACTAGTACATAAAACTTAATAATGTTACAATGGTTTCACCAAAATTGCGCTATAATTCATTAGGTAATGTATTTATCTCATGTGATGTTATGCCTGGGATTATAAAGTAAAAAAACACACGATGTGACTTTGTCAACAATGCGATCTCTTCTTGTAGTTCCCATTAACATTAAATTATATTAGGTCTGGGTTTTCTACCACATTTCATATGTTTCCATGATATTATGATACCATGTTCATTATTCTCCAATATTTTATAAATGACTATTCTATGGTTTCTTTATAATTTTCATTATTTTTAATTAATGTTAATGATTTTAATTTTTCCCTTAATAATTATTTATAAATGATTTATAAATATATTTTTTAATAGAAGTTGATTTATTGGGTAATAAAATGTTTATTTTGATCGTAATATTTATCTTCAAAAGTTAACTTTTATATGTATTCATAGATAAATATGTTTATTTATTTATTTATGTCCCTTAATGATATTTTCATGCACATACCACATTAAAAATAAGGGTTTTAAGGATGGGTTGGGTCATGGATGATTTTACAAAGAAAATGTGATGATATTTAATGAAAATAAAACTTTTGATATCGTAAAGGTATTTTTTTTGTTTGAAAAATGGATTCTATGTGAAATTTTTTAACTTGTAATATATTTGTTTGTTATTTAAGAGTAATTAACTCATTCAATAAAACTAAAAACATAAAAGGATCCTCAGAATAGAATAATGTGAATTCACTTCTATAGATTTAATTTACGAATTGATTAAGGCCAGGTCCCAATAACCATAATTGAAAATCAGTGTATATGCATGAGAAAAGAAAAAAAAGAAAATAAACAATACATAAATTTAAATTTATAGTATAAAATAACAAATCAATGATATGATAACAACACCATATGTCTATTGGTCATGTGCTTATAAATCCATCACGATCCCTAGACTGTAGTTTCATTAGCTCTAAGCCAGAATGTAGTCATTATAGATCCAAAATCTATAGTTCAGAATAAGGTCACCATATGTATCCCATAGCATCCAAAAGGATAATAAGTCTTAGTTCATGCCATAAGTAATTCAATTCTCATATATCTCATGCTTCAATCCACATAACCACCATTCTCTAAAACGTCCCTAGGTTTGTAATCAAGGATAACATACCGCAACATTGTGTCCAAGGTTAGGTGACTATAGACCATCATTACACACTATCACCTATCAGGTCAATCCAAAAGGTTGTCAATTTGTTAAGATATTCTTTGGTTGATAATATCCATCTTCAAAATCTATTTATACCCCCACTATAATGGATAACCATTTCATGATGATCAAACATTCCTAAGTACCCAAAAAATGCCTCCAAAATCAAGATAATAACAAATAATAGGGTAGAACATTAAAATAAAGTGCATTAAAAACAACCATGATAAATCAATAGAGATCTAAATAACATTTTATCATCATAATACATTGTATTAATACTACATAAGAACAATCATTTAATCTTGAATCATATTTGGGTCTCAATGAAAAATAGATATAAAATTAAGAAGATTATGGAATATCATCATGAGTTTAAGCATCATCACATGTGATCAAGGCCAAGCATGATCTATTTAAATAATAAATAATAAACATGGAATAAATAATTGTACATGGTCAAATGGGATACACATGTATACACATGTGGTCAAGCATCAGTAATCGTTGGTCAGTATCAAGCTAGCGCACATGGGTGCATAATGGCCCATAGATTTTTATTAATAATATTAGGCATAGTCCTTACAATTAAGTAAGACTAAGGATCATTAATTAATTAATCATTGATTATTATTTCTAAAAAAATATTAATTATGTTTCATTCAACTATGTTATTGATCCTCATACCAAATCCAAAAAATATGCATAATACCATAATATAGGGTACACGAAATCACCTACCTTAAGTAGAGTCAACCCTAAAAAAAAACCCAACAACATTGTTCAAGACATCATAATCAATTTAGAATAAATAAATCTCCATGAGGTTCTAACTTTGGAAAACTTTTTCCGTTTATTTAATTATAACTAAATTATAATTAATTAAATTAGTACAACCAAACCCATAATCATGTGCGAAAGGAAGATATGATGGAAGACATATCATATATTATTTTATGGACATATCCATTACCAACCATCCATGTATGTTCGGTAACCTGAATTTGGATTCATTTTGGGATGAATACCTATTATTCATAAATGTAATGTAGGAAATTTTATTATATTTATATTGAATGATTTGTGAGAACAAAATCCAAGTGTTTTACCTTAACCGCAATGTCATTTGATATAGTTTTTACACTCCCAATGCACTCTCGATTCTAAGATGGGAAAAGTTCCCAAATCAATTCCATGATACAGTGTCCAATTAAATTTAGCTGACAAAAACTAAATAATGAATATTCACGTTAAATACCTTCAGTGAAACACCAATCAACGAAATGTATTCATCATTTTTGAACCTCTTGTATCCGTACTAATCTAAGGAACAAAAAAATTTAGACAAATACATTCAGATGCAATCAAAATTGACTGTGATTATAAAATTATAATCTCGACAATGATCAATCAAAGATTGAGATAAAAAAAATATATGATGATATGGCGATAATTGAGACATCAAATATATGACTTGGTGTAATGACCCTAACATTTATGATTAAAATTTATTTTCATTAAATTAAATGTATTATGGTGAGGGTATACATATGAACTTATTTTATTATATGCAATTGGAATTAAATTATTTTTAAATATCATTATAGCAGATAATATAGTCGGTAAACAGTGGTCACATGACTAGCATAAATATGTGGTTTATAAAAATCATTTTTGACATTGATAAAGGAAGTGATGGCTCCAACTAGAAGGATTTTTCCTAATGAATTCCATTAATCAAAGCTTCCGATGGAGAAATAATTTCTTAGCATTTCCTTAGACCATTCCTTTTCCATGTTCCAACAACTTAAGAATGAGCTAAAATGATTTTTGGAGAAGTTCAAGCTCATCGAGAACATGGCCCAAACCATGTTCACCGAGCGACCCCATGAATACTCCACCATTGCAAACCTTAATCTTAGTGTGTATAATGGTTTAATAAAGTGATATATAACAAGACCCTAGAATTATGAATATATTCACTATTTTTTATAAAACAATGAATATAATTTCATTCATTTATTGTCACCTTGTAAATGATTTTTAAGGCAAAAATAGTATTTTTGGTTAATATTCAAATTTAATTACAAAATATATTTTGATGAATCAATGGATTTTTTAAATATATAATATTATTAAAAAATATAATTATTTAATTAATTATATTAAATATAAATGATCAGATTATTCTTATGAAGTAAAATGTAATTTTTATTAAGGATTACAAACATTTTTTTTAAACCCCATCAATTTTCAAAAAATATAAATTTTTATTTTTATATAGAAAATTAACTTATTTAAAAAAATATATATATATATATATAATTAATATATTTTTTAGAATTCACGCATTGAAATTATCCAATATTGAATTTTTCATAATTTTTCGAGACAGTCAAATTTTTGGGTAAAAATTAAATACCATTGAAATATACTGTGTATTTTATGACATCATAATGGACCAATAGTTATGTAATAGATACTATAAATGGTATCTTCAAAAAAATATGTTTTTTAAATTAAAATAATGTAATTTTATGTTATATTTTTTTTATAAATTCTTAGTGAATCCTATTAAACATATAATATATTTTATATTTAAAAATTATTTCCTTAAAAGTATAACTATCTTACACCTATGAAATGGATATATTTTAATATAGTTGGCCCTTAACCATATAAAATAATGTGTACCACCCCCCTATGGTAGATAACATGCGATAAAAATGATATGGTTTGTGGTTTTTAAAATTTTATTGGGTAGTGTCCAAAACCAAGATTATAAAGAAACCCCCCTTTTCCCTATATAAATCCACCAATGATCTCATTAATCTTCACTAAAACTCCTTTATGATAGCCAAATATCTTATATATACTATTTAAATTCCCCCTAAGGCTCCCCCAATCTCCCAAAATGCCTCTACCAAGACATTGGAGTCACACATCCATGTAAGGGATCTTTCACTCTCCTCTTTTATGAAGCACTCCTTTTTTGACAAGCCATTTAATTTCAATTTTCATATATTGGGATATGTTAATACATTATAACATTACTATCCCTTTTATTTATAAATAATTAGATCTCCCTTCCACTCTCATTAATCCATCTATGATCCTTTATTTACCCCTATTACCATGCTTAAATTCAGTAAGGGATTTTCCTCTCTTAATTACTATTCATTAACTTCTTGTATATTATGCATCATAAATTCAATTTCATGTGTTGGGTATAATATTACATGATCCCTATACTTTCAATTTCATGTATAAATTTTTAGAGAACCATTTCATTCTCAGTAACTTATTTTTTATTTGATGTCATTATGCTTCCGAAATTGTGCTATGATTTTCAATCTTGTAGTTAATACCAAACTCATTTCTCTACCAAGGGTATTCACCTTTATGATCCTATAGTTCTTGATTGGGAACATACAGGTATGAATTACACATTCCTTGACCATGTAATAACTTATTATTATTAATTATTACATGTTATATGATCTATTTGGAACACTTATTCATGAAATGTAAGGTTTGTGAAGGGTGCACCCTGAAAGCGCTCCAATGTAGTGGGTAATTTTTTAGTAACATGATACGTCATGTGAAACGAGGCATTAATCATACTAATTAATGTGAAATGAGGGTTTACTAATTATAATTCATATGAAATGTTTTTTTACTCATTCTAATCCATGCACAATGAGCCTTGACACATGCTAATATCATGTTGTATAATGTTTCCATATTTTCATGTTATGATTACTATGCCTATCATTCATTTCTGTTAATGTTATTTTTATCCACAATTTATATGTCTATTTTTTTACATGTATCTCCTTCCTCAGGTTATTTTATGTTTATTCACTTATTGATATTTATAGAACACATGTTTCTTATGTATTTCCTCAGGTTATCCAATGCAGTGTTAAGTGCAAAAGAATATTGTGGTAGTGTAAATGATGTTTTCAATAAAAATGTTTTATTTATTTTTTTAAGTTATTATGTAATGTTCCAAAATTTCATGAGAAAATAGACCTCTGAATCAACCGAGTTTCATAAAGAGTAATTTTATGAAATATATTATGTTTAAATATGAAATAAATTGAAGGGTTGTTATACATGGTGAAACCTTACCAATAAAATAGTCCATGATGAATGAAACAATGATATTTCAACATATCATGATGAATGAGGCCATTATAAATAAATTAAAAATGATATTATCCGGATTTACTGAAAATTTTAGTATATATCCACCCTATATCAATACATACTCATAGATTGGAGAATAGATGACAATATGTTCAAATTGTGCTAAAAATATCTTGACTCGGTCTCAATGGTTAAAAATATGAAAAATCCCTATACTTAATGAAACTTTGAGCAACACTATAGCTAGTTTATGGAACACCACCATTTGGTATTGTCACTCTTAATGGCTAGTGAGACATACTGGGTAGTAGGGGTCCTTTCAACTTCACCAGTGAGATGGTAAAATGTAGTGGCCCAGATTCTCATTGATATATATTATATCATTTATTATGAATATTTACTACATTAAACAAACACATTATAGAGGACCATAATAGTTTAGTGTCTATAGAAACATGTAAACACGGACAATTGGTCCATATGTAAACTATATCATCTCCAAATATGATCTTTATAAATAGAAACCCTCTTATACATATCATATGTAATAAATTTATTCAAAAACTTGTTAAAGGAAATATAATACGGTGTGATATCATATGCTCTGTAAGGGTATGTAAGGGATGTGTATATGAATAAAAAAACATCCTAGTATGAGAACATTGGTTTAACACTTAAAAAACGAACCCAAAAATTAATTATCCTAATATTGAGTAATGGAGTAACTATTAACCGCTCATAATCCATGAATCATAAGGAAATCAAAGAACACGGGCCTTGAGAGCATAATATTAGAATAAGATATATATTTGTGGCATACACATAAGCATATGAAATTATTCTGTAGTAGTTAAGGATCACATACAAGGTTGTCATAGTGGAATTGGTTTACTCCCAATACCATCATAGTATTCAAGGTTCACTCCCAAGTCTATCGTATTCAAAATATCCCCTTAATGTAGTTGGTTCACTCCTCATTCCAGTCATGTATATCTCATATGAAATATATCTTTACCCAAGGCATTGGAGGGAGATGTAAGTCCCAAAGTTCTCATAATGAAAAATATATTTATGTGTTCCAAGAGATCATAAAATAGTCATCATATCATAACCTATGAAATGAAATGGGTTTAATAATCATTTCTTCATAATATATCCTATATTAAAGTTATTGGTATCATAGTAATTTTATAATTTCAACATAGTATAACCCATGTAAAAAAGTAGTGGAATCAAAAATAATTTTCACATAATATAACATGTGGAAGATGAATGGGTTTCAAAAAAATCAAGACATCATAAATGTAAACCTTTCAGATCAAGAATTATAATAGTATCCTTTTATCATATCCCCAGTAAGGCATTAATTACATTAACAGATGATATCACAGAGGTAAAATGATTTTTAATGATCATTCAAAACATTTCATTTGGAAAAAATCCTTTCCTATATGAAAAAAATATATCATAAATAATTTGAAAAAAATTATGTTTCTAAAATATCCTTGAAAACAAATAAAGTAATATTCATGGAATGTAATGGCCATGATGATGTGATGTTTCATTCATAACAACATGATATATTCAAAAAATCTCATTTAAATATCACTAACATGTCTCATTCACCCATAAAATTCATGTATTAAATTAATTATATCATATTATCTTGAGACCCCAAATGTGACTTACATGTAAATTAAATTACTTTTGCAGAATACTTAATACATAACAAAAACCAACACTCAAGTATAGTAATAGTTTAGTGTATTTGGAAACTCGAAACATAAACTTTTAATCATGTTGAATGATCTTTAATATCTCCCATAAAGATCTTCCTCTTTGGTTTTCTTACCTAAAACCTTTATTTATATCTTGGGGAAAAGAAAACATATAATGGGAGATATCAAATTCTCAGTAAGTTTATTCATGGAGAAAATAAAACAAATCAAATACATTTTAAATTAAAAAACATGAACACAATGTTTAAACATCAAAATCTTGAGAAATAAATCTTGGCAGTACATAAGGCATAGATCAAAAAGGAACATTAATAATGGTAAAATATCATGGGAATAAAACATGTAATTGTGGAAAACCATTAAGCACTTGATATGACTTCCATAGTAGCCAAGGCATTGCTGCTAAGACCATCTTAGATTACAAAGTCCCTTACTGAATTGAGTTCACTCCTTGTTCCAGTCCTGTATCACTGAACTGGATTAACTTTCCATTCCAGTCATGTTTGTCTCATGATATATAAATCTTTTACCAATGCATTGGAAGTAGATATAGGTCCCACCCATCTCAAAATTAAATCATTCTTACTTGTGCCACAAAATTAACATAAATCATTGATCATAACCCAAAGAATAAAATGGGTTTCATAAACATTATCTCATCATATCGCGATCCATATGAGAAAAATGGATATCATTTCATATTTAAAATAATAAAACCATGTAAATAATTGAGACATTATACTTGAAGCATAATCATACTATAATTTCATCATAGATGGAAAATAATTTTGAGAAAACACTTGAAATGAATTCTTTATGAAAATATCCTTTCTTCTTTAAAATCATTTTTTATTACAAAATGCCATTCAATTTTAAAAGGAAAGGATTTTGTTGAAAATAATAATGAAATATTGTAGAGTAAGCTTCATGAAAATTAGGTGTTATGAAACCGTAAAAATACATTCACGTCATATAAGTTAAAAAATACATTCTCCTCATACTTTTAATGGAGAACTCAAAAAGTACAACGTATGGAAAACAAAAGAATGATTTTTTCCATAACACAAAGTAAAAGTGAAAATGGGTAAACATGAATTAAAACATACAGGGGAGAATATTAAACACTTTATGAAAATTATTTTTATGGGGATGGTTGAAAAAATATAATCCTAGTAAATACTTACGTATAAGAAATCTCAGATAAAAATGAGATTTCCAAAATTATCCCTTAACTTGGGTCCAATTACTTCCATAAATGTATGAAACTATTGAATTGTGGGTTTAAACATATTATTAACTTGTACAATAACAATAATAATATTTATGATATCATATATGATTCCCTTATGACTTCATATTACCCGTTCTTTTGTTAATTCCATGTTAAAGCTGCGTTTTCGGTAAAATCGTTTCATTTATCGTACATGTTTGGACTTGTTGTTATTGATATTATTATTACTTATATCACAATTTACATACTTACAGAATTTAAAACATGATTTATATATCATATATTTTAATTATATATATATATAATAGATATATTAATGAAATGAAACACAATGTTCATGGAGACGGTAGGCTGTATGTACGCATGAACGATGTTTTCCATTTCTTATTGACCTAAATAGAAGTGATAAGATTAAATATATATATATATATATACGCATAAATATAGTAGAATTATTTTTTTATATATACCATTATTATATATTATATATACTTTATAATCATTCTTGAATGGTTAACATGGGAAAGGAATCTCATCACGTCGTGGAGACAGTAATATGCACGTACGCACGAGCGATGATATCATTACCATAATTATTTAATGGAATTGGAGTGGATGGTATAATATCTCAGAATCATTATGATGTTATAATAACCATATATAGTTATTCTTTACACCATTATACTCATCCAAGTAAGGTGGTGGTCGAAAAACAGATTACACCACGGCGTGGAGACGGTATTCCGTACGTACGCACGCGTGGTGACTTCATTTTCAGTAGGATGGATAGAAGGTGAAATTGGGTTGTTTAATATTTATAATCACATATAAGTATATTAGTGATACTAATGATATTACTTTATAATGAAACATCCAAATAAGAAGAAGTTGAAGAAGAACGAAACTTGAAAGAATCGGTAGAAGAGATTATCTCTTATTCGACGTAGCTCTTTTAAGCTTCCTCTTAAGGAATTAGACTTAGTCTTTTGAGAAGACCAGAACCTCTATTATATAACTAGAGATGTTGAGAAGAGAAATGGTGAGTGGTTGGAGGAAATAGGAGGATAAAAATTGTGTGAGGAGGAGAGGGAAGGAGGTTCCCTTATATAAGCGAAGAGAGGGGCACTTTTGGAAGCCTAAAAAATATTGATTACTAATAAAATGAAACCCCAATTAAAAACCTTAAGAATTGATTCAATTTGAATATGAGATGAAATAGGGTTGTAATCTCATCAACAAAAAAAATTTATACATGTTTTATGTTTATTTTAAACCTTATCAACTAGATTTATAATTATTTATTCTATTTAATTTTATTTATCGTAATAAAATTCTAAATTTTAAATTGTTATAAATACATAGTTAAATGTTGTAAATTTCCCATAATTGGATACTTTATAACCTTTTTTCCACCACATAACTTTCAATTTGTAGTTTTTAAATTTTTTTTTGATTTTTATATAATTAAATAATAGGTTATTTTTAAAAATTATCAATAGTTTCTATTTTGACTCTCTTCATTATTTGAATTTAAATAAAAACCAAACAAATGATATGTTAGAACCAAACTATATAATATATTTATAAAATTTCTTATGCATCAAAAAAATCATGGGTAACAATAATTTGTTCATATATTATTTATTTAAATACTTTTAAAACCATTTATTTTGTTTATCTCTTAATAAGATAATTGCTACAACATTTTTGTATAATTATTTAATATAATTATTTGTTGCATAAAAATTAATAATAAAATCTTATGATAAATATAAATATAATAAATTTCATAATAATATTTTCACTCGAATTTATAATCTTAAAATCACAACATTTAAATTGTTATATTTATTAAATTATGTAGGGGACATCTTTGACATCATTTAAAATAAAATAATATAAATGTCTTAATCAGTTTTATAAGGCTCCAAATGGTCCAAAAATATACCCTTGGATGCTTAGGGTATAGGTAAACTCGACCAATAATGTTTTTTCATGTTTCTGTTCCTTTTAATAGGTATTTTTATTTTATAAAAACTATATAATTTATTTTTCACTAAATAAATAATTTCTACATCATTAATGTACATACTATTAAGGTAATTAAATATTTCTTAAATATTACAAATAAATTACCATGATAAAGAGAAAAAAATTATCTTTCAACTGAGAATTTATAATAAAATTTATATTATCTATAACCTTATATTAAAAATAATCTAATTATTAAAGTTTGAGTGATACATATTTCACATTCTTTTAAATAAAATAAATAAAAGGTCTTAACCAAGTACATGTGGGTTCCATTAGATTCCATTTCGACCCAAGTATGATTTAGGGAAAAATACAATCATCCAGTTATATTAAGTCAGGTTTTAGGATAATTTTATAATATTATATTTACCCTTAATTACCTGATTTATCTTTATCTATGGTAAATAAAATTTACCGTGGTTACTATTCATAAGGCATAAAAATAAAAACTAGCTTATTAACATAATTTAGACCTACTTATTAAAAATATGGAATCCATTTTTCCAAATTCGAAACACAAAAGTTGAAGTATTTAATTTGAAATTAATCCTGCTATTGAGAAAACAGGTTTTAAAAGTTAAGACGTTGCAAAAGACTGAAATGTTTTTACTTATGAATTCAGTGTAAAATTAGTGCTAATGACATAAATTATATTAAATGGTAAAAATATATTCTATTTATACATTAAAACTATTCTATATTATAATTTATCCATATAAATTATCTTGATGAAAAAAGTTGTTTTTAATAAAAATTTAGCGTATTTTTACAATTCATCAAAATAAGAAACTTTTCAGAAAAATATCAAAATTTTATCCAAAGTAAATTTTTATAACATGATTAAAAAGAATAATATTATTTTGTCAAATTTAACCTATAAACATGTTAAAAACTAAATTTAATGTGGGTGCGCCATCAAAATGCAGAAAAATGCCTTTTTTAAAAAATAGTTATTTTACCTGAAAAATTTATTTTCTTCTAAAACCATGTTCTATAAAATGTGTAAGATGAATTATAATGTCATATAATTAAATTTTTAGTTACTAATATTTATCACGGCTAGTTGATAATAATATTATAACAATATATCGTTGTTTAGTGAAACTCAGTATTGCGTACAACACACGCTATTGAGGAAGGTTGTTCTTGCGTGCAATACAAGTCAAGAATAATGTTTTCATATAATATAAGCTAATACAATGTTGTATATAGCACAAGAAAATTTTGGTATAGTGTACAACACAAGACATCAATGAAATTAAACGAATATTTTTCATAAAATCTCGGGGTGTTACATCCTACCCCCCTTAAAATGAATTTCACCCTCGAAATTCATTGGGATTGTAAATGGTTTACTACATTAATGTTTCTTTAACAGAAACTCACATCGTAAAAAGGAATACCAAAACATAACTTTAAAAACTAAATGATGAAACGTAATGGTTACCCAAATTAACTATTCAATGGGTTTCCACATAGGAGAACATAGTTGAAAATATGGATATAGAAGATAAATCTAATTATCAAGTTCTAATGGCGAGTGGTAGAGAAAATGGAAATGAAAAATCCAAAAATCAAAAAGCCATAAATTTGTGATGATCTAAGGTACCATCTGATTTATCATATATGAGGGAAATATGACATCATTTTTGGTTTTCAAGATCGTTTCCCTAATGTTGAAAAAATTAGAATGAGAAGAAATACATTCTTGATTTTGGTACAATATCACCGTTGGTCGTTCCTTGAACAATTTCCACTTCATCTCTTAAATAAATAAAGTTGAATTTTTCATTCATGAAGTGTTAATAGATCATGCAATATAATGATAGGTCATTCCATCTATCTCAATCAAAAGGTTATCAAAAGTAATTAAATATACATAAGTCCATATATAGTGATATTAATCATATATGGGTCATAAAATGGACTTATACATCATATACCATACCACTTAATAAATTAAAACTAATTTATATGAACCAGGGACTTCCTATAGGCCACTGGTATGCGATAATGGCCTGATGCACTTCGGTTTGTGGGTTCGATTCCCACAGCCTTTTCCGAAGCGACGAGTTGTCTCTCGTCCTATGGGTTGTCATTTTTATAAAACTATACTATTATAACATTCCTGAAATAATATCTAATAACAAGTTCTATCCTTAAATAATACTATCTGATGTTCAACATAATACATTCCATTCTTTAGGCTTATCCAAAATACATTTGTCCAATATCATCATATAAAGAAGAAAATTACTTGAAAGGTCACATAACAAGCACATGAATACCATCATTAACCCCCCATATATCTTAAGATATATCTAGTTGATCGCATTTCCAACATGTGAATACCTTAACCATATATTCTCTTGAAACATGTATCTTAATATAATATTTTTGAAAACATGAATGATCCCAGAATTTCTACATACTCTAACCATGGTATCACATTGTTTTTATATTAGTCATGAACTCATTAATGTTATCAAACATTTCATTATCTCCTTATCCCTTCATTATGCGCATATCATCTGCTTTCTAAAAATATCTGAATAACATTTCATGGTTACCAGTACCATTCAATATATATTTTTAAAAAACATAAGTAAAAACAATAGTGTAACAATCCTTAAATGTTTCTTTATTCCAGAGTACCATGAAATTACTTATATAATATTAATCTTGATAAACATGCAATTATTCCATTACCTTCTTAAACCATTGACTGAGCTTCATCATTGTATCCCTCAACACTTCTTTCATCTCATATACCATTTTTAGTCTCCTCATCATCATCATCATAAATTCTACCCATAAAACCATGCTGAATCTCTTCATGAGATTTTCCCTGAGGGAATTGGTTTGCATAATGCATGTATGTTCCACATTTAAAACATTTAACCATTGTTGATGTATTAGAAACACCATTATCCTTGGCGATGGTGTTAACTGAACCTTTTCCTTTACAATTACTGGCTTTGTGTCCTTATTTTCCATACCCAAAGCATCTTCCATTTCCTTTGAAGGATTCTTTATGATGCCTCTTCCCACATGATTTACATGAGAGAAATTGATCTTTCATTCCTCTATGATCATCATGAAACTCCATAATTATTTTATTTGCTGAGTTGGTAAACTTACCAACTATGAGATTATTCATCATATTATGAGATTTCTAATTTGGAATAATAACGATATCTGGACTTCCATATCCAATTTCATTTGGATTCTCATGAAGAATATCACTCCATTGTCCATAATATCCTCTTTTATCATGAATCTTCATGTTTCCATCCATTTTCTAAAACCCAAAAAGAATAGTGTGAGAGGCAAAAATCATTATCATGGGGGACTACCTTTAGTATCTAACATCATTGGTTAAATTCTAAGTTCATTACCATAATTCTAGGACTATAACCTATACTTATACGTAACCTTAGGGACATCCCTAGACATACTTTAGAAATATCTTCTACAGATATCACTAATGTTTTCGCATCCTAGTTTTCATAGGATAACCAAACCTTTCTCTGATACCAACTGTAGAGACCCCAAACTTGTCATACATGGACATTGCATTACTTTTTCAAAATACATAATACATAACAAAAACCAACACTCAAGGATCATAATAGTTTAGAGTCTTTGAAAACTCGGAACATAATATTCTAATCATAGTGAAAGATCTTCAACATCTCCTATAAAGATATCCCCCTTTGGTATTATTACCAAAAACTTTTATTTATATCTTGGGGAAAAGAAAAAATATAAAGGGTGAGCGCAAATTCTCCTTAAGGGTAATCATAGAGAAAATAAAACAAATCATGTACATTTGAACTAAAAAAACATGAACATAATGTTTAAAAATCAAATTCTTGATAAATAAATCTTTTTATTAAATAAGGAATAGATCATAAAGGAACATTAATCATGATAAAATATCATTGGAATAAAACATGTAATTGTGTCAAACCATTAATCACTTGATATGATTTCCATAGTAGCCAAGGCATTGCTGCCAAGACCATCTTAGTGGAAGAATTCCCTCACTGAATCGAGTTCACTCCTCCTTCCAATCCTCTATTACTGAACCAAATTAACTTGTCGTTCCAGACATGTCTATCTCATGAGATACAAATCTTTACCCAATGCATTAGAGGGATATATAGGTCCCACCAATCTCATAATGAAATCATTCATACTTGTGCCACAAAATAAACATAAATCAGTCATCATAACCCAAAGAATAAAATGGGTTTCATAAACATCATTCCATCATAACGTAGTACATATAAAACAAATGGATATTATTTCATCATAAAAAGAATCAATCCTTGTAAATAATAGAGACATTATACTTGAAAAATAATCATACTAAATAATTTCATCTTAGATGGAAAATAGTTTTGACAAAACACTTGAAATGAATTCTTGAGGAAAATATTCTTTCTTCTTTAGAATCATTTTCTTATCACAAAATTCCATTCAATTTTAGAAGAAATGGATATTTTTTTAAAATAATAATGAAATATTGTAGATGAGGCTTCATTAAAATTAGGCGTTATAAAACCGTAAAAATCTATTCACATCGTATATGTTAAATAAGATATTCTCCTCGTACTTTTAACAGAAAATTCAAAAAGTACAATGTATGGTAAAAAAAGAAAGATTTCTTCCCTAAAATAGAGTAAAAGTAAAAAGGGGTAAACATGACTTTAAAATTACAGGGAAGAATATTAAACACCCTATGAAAAAAAAATTTGTGGACATGGATGAAAAAATATTACCCCAGTAAATACTTACGTATAAGCAATCTCAGATAAATATGAGATTTGAAAAATTAAACCTTACCTTAGTTCTAATTTCTTCCGTACCTGTCCAAAACACCTGTATAGTGGGTTTAAAAATATTATTTACTTGTAATAGAACTATTATAATATTTATGATATCAAATATGATTCACTTATGACTTTATATTACCCGTTCTTTTGTCAATTCCATGTTAAAGCAGCGTTTTCGGTAAAATCATTTCATTTATCGTAAATGTTTGGACTTGTTGTTCTTGATATTATTACTAATTATATCATGATTTAATTATTTACAGAATGTAAAACATGATTTATATATTATATTTATTCATTATATATATATATAATAGATAGATAAGTTAAATGAAACACACCGTTCATAGAGACGGCAGGTCGTACGTACGCATTAACGCTGTTTTCCTTTCCTTATTGACTTGAACCAAAGTAAGTAGATGACATCTATATATATATATATATTCATAAATAAAGTATAATTATTATGTTATATGTACCATCATTGATAATTATATATACTTTATAATCATTCTGTAATGGTTATCATAGAGAATGAATCTCATTGCGCCGTGGAGACGATAATCCATACGTACACATGAGCGATGATATCATTCCCTTAATTAATGGATGGAATTGGAATCGATGATATAATATCTCAGAATCTGTATGATATTATAATAACCATATATAGTTATTTTTTACACCATTATACCCATCTAAGTAAGGTGGTGGTGGAAAAACAGATTACACCACGGCGAGGAGACGGTATTCCGTACGTACAAACACGCGGTGATTTCTTTTTCCGTAGGATGGATAGAAAGGGAAATCGGGTTGTTTCATATTTATAATAACATATCAGTATGTTAGTGATACTGATGTTTCTACTTTATAATGAAACAACTAAAGAAGAAGATGTTGAAGAAGAAATAATCTTGAAAAAATCGGTAGAAGAGATTTCCTCTTCTTCGACGCACCTCTTTTAAATTTCCTCTTAAGGCACTAGAGTTGGAATTTTGAGAAGACCAGAACCTCTATGATATGACTAGATATTTTGAGAAGAGAAAAGTTCAGGGTTTGGCAGTGCTTGAAGGCTCAAAATTATGTGAGGGGGAGAGGGAAGGAGGTTCCCCTATATATGAGAGGAGAGGGGTTCTTTTTGAAACCTTAAAAATATTAATTAATAATAAAATGAAAACCTACTTAAAAACCTCAATAAATGAATAAATTATAATATGGGATGAGATAGGGTTGTAATCTTATAAGCCAATAAAATTTATACATGTTATATGTATATTTTAAAACTTATCAACTTGATTTATCATCATTTCATTTATTTATTTTTATTTGTCGTAATAAAATTATAAATTATAAATTGTTATAAATACATACCTAAATGTTGTAAATTTCCCATAATTGGATACTTTATAACCATTTCCGCCATATAGGTTTCAATTTGTAGTTTTTAAATATTTTTGTGATTTTTGAATAATTTAATAATTTTTTATTTTTATAAAATATCAATAGTGTCAATTTTGACAATCTTCATTATATGAATTTAAATGAAACCCACAAAAAATATATGTTCGAAAAAAATATATATATAATAGAGTACTAAAATTTTATATTCATCAACAAATTTAAGGGGAACATTAATTTGTTCATATAATATTTATTTTTATGTTTTTAAATAAATTTATTTTTCATATCTCTTTAAAAAATAATTAATACAATATTTTTGTATAATTATTTAATATACATATTTGTTGTATAAAAATTAAAAATAAAATCCTATGATAAATATAAATTTAATAAATTTAATAATAATATTTGTAATAGAATTTATCATTTTAAAATCACAGCATTTAAATTGTTATATTTATTAAATTATGTAGGTGACAACTTTGTCATCATTTAAAATAAAATAATATAAATGTACAAATCGGTTTTATAAGGCTCTAAATGGTCCCAAAATAATCCCTTGGATGATTATGGTATAGATATAATCGACCAATAATGACTGGTCAAGTTTATGGTAATTTTGATAGGTATTTTTATTATAATAAAAACTATATAATTGATTTTTCACTAAATAAATAATTTCTACATCATTAATGTACAAGCTATTAAAGTAATTAAATAATTCTTAAAAATTACAAATAAATTACGATGATAAATAACAACATATTATATTTCAACTGAGTTTTTATAATCTAATCTATATTCATGTATAACCTTATATTAAAAATAATCTATTTATTAAAGTGGTAGTGAGATATATTTCACTTTCCTTTAAATAAGATAAATAAAAGCTCTTAATCAAATACAAGTGGGTTCCATTAGATTCCATTTAGACCCAAGTATGATTTAGGGAAAAATAAAATCATCCAATTATATTAATAAAAGTTTTAGGGTAATTTTATAATGTTATATTTACCCTAAATTACCTGATTTACCTTTAACCGTGGTAAATAAAATTTACCATAGTTACTATTAATAATGAATAAAAATAAAAACAATATTATTAAAATAATTTAGACACAATTATTCCTAATGTTGAATCCATTTTTCCAAATTCAAAAAACAAAAGATTCAATATTTAATTTAAAATTAATCCCACTTTTGAGAAAACAGGTTTTAAAAGTTAAAATGTTGCAATAGATTGAAATGTTTTTACATATAAAATCATTGTAAAATTATTCCTAATGAATTAAATTTTATTAAAAGGTAAAAATATATTATATTTATACATTAAAACCATTCAATATTATAATTTATCCATATAAATTATTCCGATGAAAAAGTTGTTTTTAATTAAAATTTAGCATATTTTTTCTATTCATCAAAATAACAAACTTATCAGAAAAATATAAAAAAATTATCAAAAGTAAATTTTTATATCCTGATTCAAAAGAAGAATTTTATTTTGTCAAATTTAACTTTTAAACATGTCAAAAAATAAATTTATTGTGTGTTCTCCATGAAAAAGCTGAAAAACTGCATTTTTTGAAAAATATTTATTTTACCCGAAAAATTTATTATGTTCTCATACCATGTTCTATAAAATGTGTAAGATGAATTATAATTTCATAAAATTAATAATTTAGTTACTAATATTCATCACATCTAGTTCATAATAATATTATAACAATATATCATTGTTTAGTGAAACTCATTATTGCGTACAACACACGCTATGGAGGAAGGTTGCTCTTGCATGCAACACAAGAAAAGAATAGTGTTTGCATATAATATAAGCTAATATGGTGTTGCGTATAGCACAAGATAATTTTGGTGTATCAAACAACACAGGACATCACTGAAATTAAAATAATATTTTTCATAAAATCTCGGGGTGTAACATATTATATTTATTTTTAGTATTTTTAATAACATTTATATGATATTTAGACAAATTAAATATTAATTACATCATCATTGTATCGCCATTTAAGGTAATTATATTATCACTAAAAATAATAAATAAATATATATGATGTATATAATATATTTCTAAATACTATTTATAGTCAAACATATCCCTTTTATTACCCGATATTGAAAATATTTCTCTTACTAAAAACAAATGTGTGAAACAATTGACATATCATTGAATATTAAATTTCATAAAATTTTCCACGTGGATTAAAAATTTTATAATTTAGTCTGAATTATTTTTTCACTCAAAAAACTCATCCAATGATAGTAGGATATGTGTTATGGTAAATTTATAAAATTATTTTACCTTAATTATCTGATTTACCCTTAACCGTGTTAATTAAAATATTACTAAATTTATTGTTCAAATGAAAAAAATATAAAAGAATCATATTTTCCTAATTTGGTCCCACTGATTCCAAATATTTAATTTTTTAAAAATTTTAAACTCAGAATTATCAATAATTATTTTAAAATTAATCCCATTGACAGAATGAGAAAATGGTTAACTAAAGTAAAAAATGTTCAAAAGATTCAAATGTTTTTATATTCTAAATAAATATTAAATTGATTGAAATGAAAAAATATAATATATATTTCAAAAATTGAACTAAATATTCTATGAAACCAAACAAAAATATAACTTAACACAATAAATTATTTAGAAAAAAATGATTATTCTAATTAAAATTAAATATTTTTTCACAATTCATCAAAACATGAAACTTATCAAAAAATACCAAAACTCATCAAAATTGATTTTTTTTATTCTTATTTGGAATAATAAGTTTATTTTTTAAAATAAAATATATAAAAATTTCAGAAATTACTTTTAAAATGGGGCCGCCATTAAAAGGTGATAAAACGTTCTTTAGAGAATTATAGCTTATTATTGCGTAAAATTGGATTCATTCATATCTTATTCTGATAAAATATATTAGATGAATATTGAAAATTTTGATTAAATATATAATATATAAGTATTATAATATTGTTAATATTATTCATTACCTCTAGTTTAAGGGGTAGTAATAATTTCATTTTAAATAGTAATATTAATAGTGTATTTTGGTTTGTTTATGCTCGGTGTTGTAGGGAATGTAAGTTATAAAATAAATAAAATTTATTTAAGAATACTAATACTATAGAATAGTATGTTGTTACATTATACCCACTATAAATAAATTCTTACCACACAATGTTAACTCAGGATCAAAAACTCAGAGTTTGACTTTTCAAAAAATATTTATTGAAAGCCCACATCAGAAAAATGATTAATAAGACCTGCATATTAGAATAACGAAATGGAAGTATTATGGTCCGTAGAGTTAACGCATACTTTGGTTACCTATAGAAAAACATGGACACAGATGATAAATCTAACCATCATGTTTTGATGGAGACTGCTAGAGAACATGGTGAAGAGAATGTTAACAATCACAAAGCTAAAAATATGCGATGATATAAGAGACTATTAGATTCATCAGAAAAGAAGGTACTAGGATAAATTTTTTGGTTTCAAGATATTTTCCCTATAGTTGAAAATTTTATTTAATTCATAGAATAAGAAAATAAGGAAACATACATACTTAAAAAGTATATTTTCATCCTTTAATCAATTTCCACCATAACTATTATTTATCACCAAACAATGAGTATTTAAGATCAATTTTTCATGCATTAAGATTTAAATTGAACTTATATGGATTATAATATCCACACAATAATAAATACAAATTCCAAAAAGAATTATATATTAAACAAAATCAAAATGTGTTGGATAAGATATAATAATTCCCAAAAAGGAATCTCCAAAATTCAACAGCTAAACCCCAATGTTCAAAAAAGATCATTCAGTAAATAACTATGCTTCATAAAAAATACTCTATACAAATATTGAAACCAAAAAATCATGAGGATTTGATAATATTTTCTTATAAATAAAATCAATCACTCTTAATTTCGAATGCCTAAAATTTAATATCCTAATTCTCATAATCTCATTGGTTTACTAATAATTTCCATAAATAACAAGAATCAATATACATCTATACTAAATACATATTTTACTACAAAATACAACTAATCATGTTTACCATAATCTAATAGGATTCCCAAAATTGAAAACTTCATCCAAAATAACATTAATTACTTAATCATAGAATCATTTTCTAAACCCAATGTAATATATTTTATAAAAAATGTCCCTAAAATAAAAAAAACATTTATCCTTTAGATATTTTAACTGACTAAAAAATTTCTTGATAACTTGGACTTCACATATGCTAGAGGTAGGTACTACACCCTTTTCTCCCTTTGTTTGTGGGATCAAACCCAATTACCTTGTTGGACGCGATGAGTTCTCATAAGGAAAACATGTTTTAATTATTCTAAATCCATATTACTATAAATTCGAAATTAAATATGATAAACATATTTGAAATAAGGTTAATAACTAAATATCATTTTAACTATAGTTTTAAGTATAACCCCAATAAATAAACACTTTATCCCTTTATTTCAACATAGTTTCTTAGTACAGCTCTTATCCTATAGAAAAGAAAAATTCATAAAACAAAACACTCAACATCGAATATCAATTATCATATTAAAAAAACAAATAATCATTATTTATGCAAAAATCATGACACAATACTTTCAACCTATGCCACCTCAGGTTAAACCAATTTCATTCATTTTCATTAACTTTTTAAATCTATTATAATGTTTAATAAATAAAATGTGAATATTCATAAGCATATTCCATGGGAGTGTCATGTCAGGGGAATAATAAGACCCATTTTCATATACTGAGTCACACTGAATCATTCCCAACACACCTTTTATGAGTTGTTAAACTTTGGTATATCTAATCCAGAACCACATCAACTTGAATTATCTATATATGAACATATTTCTAAGAAAACAATACAATCTCTATATAACTAAAACCATTGAATGGTCTTCTATACTTATCCATAAATTATTCCTTAGTGTTTTTTCCCCAATATATGTTTTCTAATTCTATTTTCCAAGGTTTCTATTAAGAATTATATGATAAAAACTACCACTCTCCAATCCCAGAATCCCAAAGCCGATGGATTAATTTTTTTACAATGGCATAGATTCAAGCATCCAATCACAATGGGCCAAAAAATTCCGCAGTTTTTGGAACCAATATTATATACATTATACACATAATAAATTGGGAAAATAAAATAAATCATAACATAAGAAAAAAATCAGTATCCTTGAAACTCATTCAAATGATTCCTCTTTGTAACATCCCATTACCAATCTGACAAGTATGTCTTTAAACTGGCATTTTTTTTCTTTTTCATTTCTATTTGTGGTTTACATTGAGTAGAGAGGATACCAATAATGTTGAAGTAGATATTTTTTGGAATCTCAGCTTTCCCCGGCATTTTTTTAGGATTCCTGAGGGTTACACATCATGTAACTATGTAACATGTGATGTAATGGTCATAAGGTGTATACCGTGAACAGTTTCCCCCATGAAAGTTGCATAATGTGATGAGTCATAACAAATCATTAAGTAATTAATAATTGGTTTTTAATTCTATGTGATGCATTTTTTGATGGTTATGAAACATACCTATTCCAGGATGTGTAGTTGTATTACATGTTCTGGAATACCCATACTGTGATTTTTAAACAGGTAGCATGAATGAGATCCTCTTTTCCCCGTATCCCCAATTTCATTTTTCTGAAACCAAATCATTCCTTAGGCAATCTTGTAGCCCTTTAATCCTTCTAAATTATTTCATACAACATTTGATGATCATGGCACTTGCAGTGTGGATCCCCTAGTTATTATTATCTTTGTTCTTTATCATTCTCTCTTTCTCCCCCTTTTATAAATAAATATACCATCTTGAAATTGATGGATTTATGATCCATACTATTTGATCTTTCTTATAGGATGAGTTTTGAGGTCTTCTATATCTTCATTCTCAAGGAAGGGTTCTGTTGTGAGTGTTGTGTTTTGGAATAAATTTTGGTGTATCCATTCTTTTTGGCCAAATTGATTAACCTTGAATTTATTGATTTAATTTTATTTTTAATTTAAATTCAATTTCTAAAAGAAGTGATTTTATATAACCCTATTTTAGTGAATTGAGAGACTCGAATTGGTTTTGTCTGGAAATTTGGGAAAACACACAATTCCATTAAATTATGTTGTTTTTTAATAACTAGATGATTTAAATTGTTTGATTTAAATTTAATATTTTAAGAAGTATTTTACGATTAAAATTTTGAATTAAATTGTGGATATAGATTTAAAAAAATTATGAATTGGTTTTTAATTTATTTCAAACTTGTGAAAATGGATTAAAATAGATTTATAGAAACCTAGTGGCTTTATCATATGAAAAATCCATATTTCTTTATTAAAACTAGTTTTTTAATGGAAAATTGGAATTTGAAATGAGAGGAATAGGATTTAATTTTATTTTATGTAGTCTTGAAATAAATTAACCATAATTGATTATGGGAGAGCACATACAAGCCATAGGTAGTTTTTTAGTTATTTGGACACACTCTATGATTATATGAAGTTCTAAAACATAAATGTAGAAGATCTCATCTCTGATGGGATGGTGATGAGTCTCCTTTAGCCAATTTCATAGAGATGTGTGTATAAACAAATTTTCATGATCATTTAGAGTGTTCATAATTCTATAGCATATACATTTCATACCTATTTAGAAGATGACCATGTTTCACGTTCATTTTATATTTGAGATAAAAAATATATTCCAATGTTATTGAACTGATTTACATTTCTTCCAGTTTATATTAACAAATTTATATAAATATTTTATTTAATCCATAATTTTAGAAATATTCCATCACTTGTAAAGCCATTACATAAAATATTTTCAATCATTTGAATTTTATATCATAATTTTTATAAATATGATTTAAAATGCCAAACCTATTTAATCTAAAATTGGAATCATTCCTTAGGTTAACCTATTATTTGAATCTGATATGGAATCCTTGGTGAGACCCTATATGTCTCTTTATCTCACACCCTTCTTGTTCCTTTGGGTGTTTGTAGATTATTTCCATCCAAGTTCGAGCAGGGGTAAATGATCTTTTGGAGGTGGATCCTATTATTGAACATTGGATGTGTTGAGTTATGTCCTTAGGTACTTGGGGTTCCCCCATATTGTTTACCTAGGTTGGATTACTTTGGGATTTAATACCTTATTGAATTCTGGTACATTAATCCATGTGGAGGTTTTTTTGAATGCATATTGATTTTATTTTCTTTTCTTCCTCTGTGTTCTATGGAAAAAAAGTTCCCACTTGCATGTTGTGTGATGATAGGTGCTTGTATCTGACCCGTGGGGATTGATAATGCCCTTCGATCTATGTCAGGTATAGAAAGATTGTCGAGATACCATGTTACCTTAGAGGGTTAATGAAATAATTGCAACAGAGTCAGGTGGTTTAAACTTTGGATTGAATATAGTATTCATTTTTTGAAATCATTTTTGGACATAGGAGGTAGTTTTGATTGAGTGTATGGATAACTCTCACGTCAATGAACCTTAAGTATCTAGGGGTGGTTAGGTAAAGAAATTTTATGGATTACTTCTAGTCATTTACATATTTTTATTTGGATAGAGTGAAATAAAAATCTTGTTGGTTCTGTATGTTGTAACTAATTTCCCATACCGCTCAGTTTGAGTGTTATTTTGATGTCTTTCTTGTTGTCTATTAATATTGTATAGAATCATGCTTATGAGAATATGTGAAAATTAGATCCAAGGTGAAGATTCTACTGAACTGGAACAAGTGAATCCTTATGTTTACCCAAATATAATTGAGGTGGTTGTGTGCATTGTCCATGCTTAGGGATTGGAACTACTGCTAGTCTCAATTCAGTCTCTAGTTGTGGATCCTCTAGGGCATGTTCTTCATAATTGATCTTAAGAGTTACTTTTTCAGAAGCCATCAGTTTTCAAAGGATCCATTGATACTCAACATGATGAGGAATGGTTGGGTAGGACGGATAGTCTATTTTAGTTCTTGGATACACTAAATGAAATCATGTTAATATGTGTCACCTCAATACTAGAAGGACCGAGAAAGAGATTGTGGGACATAATGATGAAAACAAAGAAACATTGTTTCTTTGCATGGAAATACGTCATAATTATTTTTACCTACTAGTTTTATCAAAAGTCAATGGTGTTGTCCAAGGATGTGTTGTTTTTCAAGCTTGAGAGGAATGATAAAACCATGATTGTGTATTCAAATTTCTTTGTTGAGGTTGTACAGATTTTAGCTGAGGTTGTATTTAATGGGAGGATGAATGATCAATGATTTTTATTGGGACTTCGATCAGATATTCAATATCATGTTATCTTGTTGAAGCTCCCCACTTATGATCATATGATAGATAGGACTATGATCACTGAGATTGACCTGTATAGAAGGTCAAGGTTGACAGTAATTCCTTTTTCTCCTAGTGTAAGTGTCAGTTCCTTTCAGGGAAAGGTAGGGTGTGATGATTCTCATTCAATTTCTGGATGGTAGGGTCATTCCTGACCTCCTTCAATGCTAGGATAAAGTCCAATGACTTTATATAAGTGTGGATATCCAAGACATAATTAGATGTTTTTTCACTATAGAACCCAATAACTGTAGCTCCTGTGGACGTCCATGAGACTTATAGAGATTTTTCCATATCATTTTTACACTGAAAAGTGGAACATGATTATCCTATCCTCCTAAAAATGTAGTGAAAAAATATGATTTACTTATAAATAAGTTCACACAATAGGAATTGGAATGAAATCTACTTCACATGGTGGAATAGTCCCTAGAGGAAGTAGATACGGGTCCAGTGATTGTGAGAGGTACCATTACTATAGCTTCATCATTAGTGACTTCCCTAATTGATAATGGTGCCACTCATTCATTTATTTTATCCTGTATTGTCAATGTTCTATATATTCATATAGATATTTTGTCATGTGCAGTGGATATTACTACAGCAATTGGAATGAAGAGAGAGTAGGGTCTCCAAAGTCCCAATTAGATCTTCTCTCTGTCAGATGTAGAGCTTGATTAGAATTTTCTAGTCCTTGACATGCAACCTCTTGATGTCATTTTTAGAATATATTGATTTATTTCTATTAAATCTTAGATTTATTGTTATCTTCATCGAGTCTATCATACTACACCCAATTTTTTGTCTCATGTCTTTCATGGAGAATGAGACCCAAGACCAAGAAGGGTTGTACCTTCTTATCTAGAGTTGGGGAATGTAATCTCAGTTTTTTCTTTTGATCTAGAGTGGTAATCTTCTAGCTGTGATCTCTCTCAATTTTTCATCAAGTTTCCCGACGTGTTTTTTTTTCTGATTTATCTGGTTTTCCACTAGTAATGAAGTTCAAGTTATCCAATTAATTAATTCCTAGTACTTAGACATTTGCTATTCCCTATTACCATATGTCTCCATCTGAAATAAAAGTGCCGAAGTCCTTCTTGGATGATCTTTTTGATAAAGTATTTATATGCTCTTGTTTTTTCCTTGGGTGGAGCCAGTTCTGTTTACAAAGAAAGATGATGGCTCTCTTCTCTTATGTGTTGATTATAATAATTGTTAATCAAGTTATGATAAAGAAAAATTATCTATTTCAATGGATAGATGATATATTTAATACGTTAAAATGGGAGAAGTGGTTTTCAATTATAGACCATTGATATGACTACCATCAAATGAGGATAAAATAATATGGCATTCAGAAAACTATCTTTTGGAATAGGTATGACCATTATGAGTACCTTGTTATTTCATTTTATCTAACAAATACACCTACATGTTTCTTGGATTTGATCAATATAATTTCCCATGATTATATCAATACATTTGTGGTGGTATTTTGGATGAAATTATTGTTTACTCATTTTCTGAGGTGGATCATGTACATCATTTTATAATAGATTTGGGTTTTTATGGATTATTTGACTTTATACAAAGATATGGAAATGATCATTCTGGATTTGGGAAGTGAAATTGGTGGGAAACATGGAGTCAAAATGGGGAATATCAATTGATCCAGAGATGGTGAGGGATGTTGTGACATGGGAGAAACCACATAATGTATTTGATATTTGAATCTTCTTGGACTTACATGAATATTATGATTGGGACATTAAGGACTTCCTGAAGTTTGCTTCTCCGATGAATTCTCTAATTCAGAAGGGGGTAAATTTCTCTTGGAATGAAAAATTTCAGGATTCTTTTGTTGACTTGAAATGTCTTTTGACTATTGTGCTAGTGTTGACTCTTCCAATGGTTGGGTAGGGTTATGTGGACTTTTGTAATACATCAGGTTTGAGGTTTTGATGCATTATTTATCAAGGTGATCATGTAGTTTATTATGGACCTCACCATCTTCGTCCACACAAGATGAACTATCAAACCTAGGACCTTGAACATGAAGTTGTGATGCATGTGCTTAAGATTTGGTGACATTACCTTTATGGATAAACAATTATTGTGTATTCCTGACACAAAATATTGAGTTATATCTTCTCTAAAAAATATTTGAACCACCTCTAGAGGTCTTAGGTGGAGTACCTACAATCTTCCAATATTGGCATCGCCTATATCCCGAGTAAATAGAATGTCATTGTAGATGCATTGATAATAAATATTCTGATTGATAAAGTAAATAAATATCAAGAATAGTGAATATCGGAGTTCAATAATTAGGGGTTGAGGTTTCTTTAATCATCATTTAGTTAAATTTTTCTCCTCTCTAAGTGATTCGTTAGGATCAAGATCTTGATGATGAGTCTCATAGTTTTAGAGACTATCTTTATAGTGGGGAGACAGATTTCTTATATTCATTCCCCATAGAGGGTGTTCTATGATAATTGGATAGATTTGGCGTGCCGTTAGTGGAATGATAGGATATGATGAGGGGTTGGAAAAATTCCTAGTGGGTTATACACCTAGAAACCAATAATATGTTCTATGGAATGAGGTAGCAGTTTTGGTCGCTAGGTATGATATTAAGAATTGTTGAGTATTTTCCTACTATTATACATTCTAGTAGGTTATAGTCAAGCAACTTAAACCTTCTAGTTTACTTCAACCACTTCAAGTAGCTTCATAGAAGTGGGATGAAATCTTTAAGGAAATTAATGGTTGGTTTCCTCATACATAGAGAAAAATGAATGTGATACGGGTTGTGATTGATAGGATAACCAAATCGGCACACTTCATATCCATTTGTGATACATCAAAAGTTGAGGTGTTATTAAATTTCTACATTAATGAGATTGTCTATTTTCATGTAGTTCCATATACTATAGTTTATGATATGTATCCTTGGGTTATTTCTTTCTTCTAGAGAGGCCTTCAGGAGGAATTGGGATTTTATGCCCATTTGAGAACGAAGTATCTTTCATGATCAGATATACAAAGAGAGATATTTATACATATTATTGATGATATTATTGGTTCTTGTGTTACTAACTTTAGTGGGGCTTGGGATTATAACATTAGGATGGTTGAGTTTTCTTATAACAGTTGTGAATAGGCAACAATGGGAATGGATCATTTTGATGTCGTGTGTGGCCATAATTTTAAATTAAAATTGTGTTCATTAGAGAATGTTTATGGTATAGAGATGATATAATTCATATGATGATCAAATACATTGAACATTTGAATTCTCAGTTGGTCATCAGGCGTTATTGAATGTTTCACCCTTATTGGGTGATTGACTCCTTGGGAAGAAAGGGAAACATGATCCTTAATTTGTGGGACCATTAGGGGTCATTGAATAAATGGGGAAATATTAATACCATTTATCAATTACACATAACATATTCCATGTATCACATTTGAGAATGATTTTATCTAATCCATATCATGTTTTGAGTTGGATTGATCATGAGATTGATCCAAATTTATCTCTGACTAAGAGGACAGTCTGTACAGAAGACTCTGAGACCATGGTACTTCAGGGGGAAAAGATACATTTTGTTCATCTTCCATTTAATCATGGTTCTAATAATAATTATATTTGGGATTCTGAGTCACTGCTGAGATACTAGTGGCCTCTTATTTTTGTCTTGGAAGCTTCTTCATAAGAATTTTGGGGACATAAGGTTTTTATGGTGGGGAGATTATAACATTCTATTACCAATATAATATTTATATATTTAACAATGTAGTTAATTTTTCATTTAGATGACTGGGAGGGGTTGAGAATCAATTGGGATGATACCTATAATGGTGAGGTCTGAGATTTTCTGGACAATCAGCTTTAACATGCCTTTTATATATGTTGTTGGAGGGTTACACACCTTGTTATGGTCACTAGGTGCATATAATGATGGTTTCAGACATTGAATGATACACAATGTGATTAGTCATTACACATTGTGAGGTCATCAATGATTGGTTTTTAAATAGAAGTGACATGTTTTTCAGAGGTTATGAAACATAACTATTTTACAACATGTAGTGGGATTACATGTCATGTAATACTTAAAATGTGGTTTTTAAACGAGTAGCATGGATGAGATACTCTCTACCCCTCCTCCACAGTTTTATTTCTCTTGACCAAAATCCCTCCCCATGAGATCATAGACCCCACTTACTCTTCTTGGTTCCTTATTTAGGAAATTGATCATCATTTCACTTGTGGTGTTGATTCTAGGGTAACAATTATCTCCAATATTCATCATTCTATCTTTCTCTTCCTTTGTTATTTCTATAGATCATCTTGAAATTGATGGATATATGATTCAGGCTATTGGATCTCACTTCTTGGATTAGTTACAATGTCTTCAACAACTTCATTCTCATTGAAAAGTTCTCTTACAAGTGCTGAGTTTTTGGAAAATAGTTGGGGGTTCCATTGCATTTCGCCAAATTGATTAACCATGAATTTCTTGATTTATTTAAATTAAGTTTATGAAAAACTTCGTTCAATTTTTTTTATAAAACCCAATTCTAGATAATTGGGAGATTTGAAATAGTTTTTTGCATGGAAATTTGGAAAACACCCAATTCCATTGAATTAAGGCGAATTTGAGGATTTTTTTATTTAAATTGATTAATTTAAATTATAGATTTCATGGAACCTAATTTAATTAAAATTTTGAACATAATTATTCAAATGGTTAATTTAATTTTTAGAATTGTTTTTTAATAGATTTAAAACATGTGAAAATTTCTACAAAAATGTTATGATAGAAACATAGTGGTTTTATCTTGTTAAAAAGTCATGTTTTTTTAAAACATATTTTCCTTTTAAATGGAAAATCGTAATTTAAAATGGGTGGAATGTGATTAAATGTTATGTTACAATATATTGAAATATATTACCCATCATTGATTATGTAAGAGAACATGAACACCTTGTGTAGTTTGTGAGATATTTCAACACACTCTATGTTTATACAACATTCAAGAACAAAAATGCAGCAGGTCACATCCCTGATAGGATGGTGAAAAGTTTCCTTTGTCTAGTTCTAGTGGGTTGTGCGTATACACATATTTTTGTGATCACTTAGAGTGTGAGGAGTCCTATCTCCAGGAACTTTCATTCTTATTTTTTAGATGACCATGTTACTCACTTGTTTTATATTTGATATATAAATATTTACCCATATTGTTGAACAACATTACATGCCTTCAATATTTAAATAAACTATTTTATAAAAAATATATTTAATCTATTGTTTTAAAAATATTTAATCACTTATAATGTTGTTTCTTAAAGTATTTTACATTATTTGAAATATAATTCATGATTTGTCTATGTATATCATAAAATGATAAAAATATTTATCTAAAATTGAAATAATTTTGTTAGTTAATATATAACTATCATATAATATATAATACATGTTAAGACCTTACAAGTATTTTTATCTCACACCCTACTTGTTCCTTCTAGTGTTTGTAGATTATCTCCTTACAGGTTCAAGTAGTGGGAAAGAATCTTTTGGTGGTGGATCCATTTGTTGATCCTTAAATGTGGGGAGTTGTGTCCTTATGGACATGGGTTTTTTTTCCATCTTATGGTACATAGGTTATCATACATTAAAAATTAATTCCATGTTGACTTCTGATACATTACTTGTAGTGGAGTTTATATTTTATACATAATGAATTTCATGTATTTCATCTAATGTTTTTTTAGAATATTCATTCTAAATTGCATGTTGTATGATTCCAGGTGCTAGTCTCCGACCCATGGGGATCAGGAATTTACTTTGGGTTATGTCATGTCCGGCCTAGTTATCTGGATACCGGGGTACCCAGGATGGTTTGTGACACTCTTTATAATATGGGTAATGAAATCCTAATAAGGGTGGAATAAAATGTTTAGTAATGGAATAAATACAGTAGAATATATAATAAAAACTATAAATGAGTATTCTAATGTGAGTAACGGAAACACAATCCATTTAATCAATAACATGAGCATATTATTAGAAGAATAGGAGATAATCAAATATTTCAACATAAATAATAACATGCTAATAGAACATAACCATGATAATTATAATATTCAAATAATCACATGGAATGTTAATAATAAATCTCAAAATGAGGTAATTTATAATGGTGGAAAACATAAACATTCTTTCAATGATTTTCCAAGTACCCCATACATAAATAGGTAATACATAAGAGAATACCCAAACTAGTTTGTCTCATGAGATCTATCGATTCATCATGGGGATAAAGTCGGATCCAACCATCACTTACTAATTCAAATGGATTATTTATATTAAAATGGTGAAGCAGAAACATCGTAAACATTCATATTGAAAACTAATATAAAAAATGGGAATACTTCTTCTATAAGCCATGATTGATATAAAAATTTTACACCAACAATCAAAAAGAATAATAAACCATTAAATTAAATATGCTAAATGATATCACAAGATATAATCCTTAATTAATAATCTGATTTAATAGAGGATGTTGACATTCATGAAAATAATCAAATAAAATAATAAAAAAATTCAGAGAAATACACATTTTTTAGATTGAAAATACTTTTTAAAGGATCAAAAAAATTCAAAATAAGATTTCTTAACTAAAAATAACCTTATGAACATGATCGAATATTAAATCATTAAGGCATCATATAATTGAAAAATACAATAATTATGTATATGTTAAAAATATTTTGTTCACTTTTGTATGAAAAGTCATAAAGTACGTTGTTTGGGAAAATGACAGGATTATTTTTTTAAAAAATTTTGTAGACGTTAAAAAAGGGGTAAAATGAATTTAAACAATAAATGTTTGAAATTAAAAATATGTTTCAAAAAAAAATTAATAATTAGTGAAATGGAAGAGAAATATTCCCCAGTTGAAACATAAACACAAACAATCCTGAATAGTGATGAGATTTTAAAATAACCACATATAACATTATGATCAATAGAATGTTAAGCCAATGAATGAAAGTGAATTATATTGATTTTAAAATACTATTATATTTAAAATTATACACAGATAACATATTCATGGGAGGTATATACACTACACAAAATAAATAAGTAGTGTATAAGGGATGTGTCCCATATAAAAAATTGAGTTACAAATCCTATACAATATGCTTACTTTAGTAAAACATGATTTAACATCATTTATAACGGTGTTAATAATGTTATAAACTTATATAGAAATATTATTTCCTTTTATTCTATTATATATTTTTATTTTATCACCTATTTTTTGTTGATAACATTTCACTATTACTCTCTTTTTTGTATTAACTGATTCATTTTTCTATGCATGTTTAATCATGAATGTGTCAATTATTTTGAATTAGATATAGATCCAACATGTAATGAATAATATTAACTATATAAATATAATATTTAATCCTTAAATAATTTTTATAACCATTCATGAATGTTTAATACGGAAAATTAATCTCAACACATTGTGGAGATGGTTGGTCATACGTAAGCACAAGCGACGATATCATTCACATAATGGTGATTAAATAAGGAAATGGATGGCCTATTAATTTTTTTAGAAATTTAATATCACTTCATAATTATCTTATATATCAATTATATTAATCATTATACCAAACCAATTAATATGGTGAAGAAAAAAAGATTATACCATGGCGTGGAGAAGGTATGTCGTACGTACCTACAAACAATATTTTCATTTTCCATAGGATAGATAAATCATGGAATATGGTTTTAAGATAATAATAATTATATATAATCATATCTGTTATGGTTTAGTTATTATTTTATTACATAAAATACTCATGAAGAGGATGCAAAACAAAAAAAATGAACTTGAAAGATTTGATAAAACGACAACCTCTTATTCGGAAGACTTCCTTTAGATCTTTTTATAATGGATTTATGTTAGGTTTTTTGGGGTAAAAACATCCATAACATGTATATGGGTGTTGGTAAGATATATTAGAAGGTTTGGGTCGATCTAGTAGGGTTAAATATGTGTGAAGAAGTGAGGTAGGAGGTTCTCTTTTATAATTGAGGTGAGGGGCACTTTTGGAAACTCCAAAACAATTAATTTTAATATAAATTAATTTCCAATTAAAAATGGACAAAAATTAATTTATTTAGAAGAAAATATGATGATGTTTCATTATAATATCAACCAATATTTTTTATACATATTTAGGTCATATTATTACCCATATCCTTGGGAGTTGACCCATAGTTAAACAATTTAACTCTTACCATGACAACTTGGTATTTGTTGCTTTCAGGGTAAATATAGTTACTACTAGATGCTAAAATAAACATAAATGAGTAATGGGTGTTTATTTACACCTTTTCCCAATTATTTGAAAATTTTTATTATTGTTTATGAATTTTATATCATTTAGTAATATATTATTTATTTTAGAATATTAATAATGTCAATTTAGACAATATTCATTACATGAATTTTAAAAAATATCATAATAGAATGATATCTTCAATATAACTCCTTTAACTCATAATTAAAATGTAAAATAATCAAAATATTCATGAAGGTTATTAATTATATCAAATAAAAATTATTTTATTATTTTTAATAACATTTTTTTATATGTCAATCAATTAAACAATTATTTCATCATCATTGTGTCATCATTTAATATAATTATTTTATCACTAAAAATTGTAAATAAATTAAAATTAAGTGGATACTAATTTTATATTTGTAAATAATATTTATAGCTGAACATTTAACTTATAAAACCCCATATTAAAAATATTTCCATTAATAAAAGAAAAAGTGTGATAAAATTAACTTCTCATTGAATATAATAAAATTTGTGACACATTCTTATACTAGTTGATTCCAGAAGTTTTAATTTTAACCCAATGATATATTTTTTGACACACACTCATACAATTATATTAGTACAATCTTTAGGGTAGTTTTACAATATTATTTTTAGCCTTAATTGCAAGATATACCCATTACCATGGTAAATAAAATATTACTAATATTAATATTTATAATCCCAACAAATAAAATAAAAATATGTAAATATATTTATCCCACTGATTCAAAATATGGAATCTATTTTTAAATGATAAAAAAAACAGAAGTTTCAGTAATTAAATTAAAATGAATCATGTTAACGAAATTAAAAAATGAGATATAAAAGTAAAAAAGTTCAAAATATTGACCTGTTTTTATATCATTATTCAATGCGAAATTTATTACAATGTCCTAATTATATTTATTGATAAAAATTTAATTAATTATAATTTTTAACAAATCAAAAATATAGTTTAATTTTGTTAAATATTTAGATAAAAAAATTCAATTAAAATGCTATATTTTATCTCAATTCATCAAAACATTAAATTTATCTGGAAAATAATCCAAATATATAATAGTAGAAATTTTTTTTATTAATCATCCAAATATTGATTTTGTTCTCTAAAATAATATATATAAAACTATTAAAAATTGGATTTAAAATGGGCTCTCCATTAAAAGGTGGTAAAACTACCTTTAGAGAAATACATCCCTTTAATGAAAAAAATATGATTCATTCTTATATTATTAGTATTATATAAGATAGATTAATGTAAAAACATTTGATTTAATATATAATAAGTAAATTTCATAAATTGGTTATTTCTATTCATTCCCTTTAATTTAACATTTATGTTATAATATCATTTTTAATCATTATATTAATTATATATCATGGTTCATTTATGCTTAGTGTTGTGTGAAACATTTGTTATCAATGAAATTGAATTTATTTCAGAAGATGAATAATTTAAAATTTTGAGCTGCTACCTTAGTTGGCCAAATCATATGGATTTTTACCCAGTATGTTTTGAACTGTCTTGTGAAAGGTCATGATCGTAAAGATATCATGTACCTAGGAATCATGATGGATAATAAATAAGAATTTTATTTCACTAATAATTCAGTTATTATTGTTATCCATGATATATTATCTATGAAATTATATATGGATGAATTTCATTCTCAGTTTATTGATTAAATGGAATTCCTTTCATCAGTTTACCATTCCATTTTAATTTAGTCTCATCTCACCCTAATAGTCAAGTTATTTTAATGTATTGTGTTCTTAGCCATCTAACATTCAATGATGATTATGATTTTTGATTCATGATAGATTTTGCAGTACAAAACTCTTACTTAGAATTTGATCTCATCCTTATTATCTTTCCTTTTCTCAGATATGAAGATTATTTCATAGAATGAGTTTCATGGATGCAAATATTTTACCATGGTATTGATTTATTTAATTTTCCAAATATAAAATGGCTATCATGTATGTAAAATAGTCTTCCAAAACCAGTAAAATTTTTGGTCCTTTGTAATGAGATTACATTTATCAATTTTTACGTGATAAATCAAGACACCGGCTCTAGGATAATGGGGCCAGGGTCATTATATACAACGCTAATATTTTTCCATCTTAAACTATATGTTTCCCTTTAAATAATTTGAGATCACCCCTTATTATGGTTCCATTTCATCTTCCTATAATGATAAGTATTACACAAGATATTCCTACCCTATTATTTTGTGTGGATAATTTTTGGTAGATGTTGAATAATTATTATGGAATAAAATATTTCAGTTATAGTGGAAAAAATATCCATTGGGTGATAAAGAAGTTGGATTCATTAGTATCTTTTCTATTAACGATTGATTAAAACATAAAAGGTATTGGGAATGTATAGGATGTAATGTTTTCTATAATTTTTTTAATTATGGGATATTTATTTTTTGGAATAAATAGTTGGAAACCAAGTTAGTATCCAACGTATGTTTTTCATATGATTATATCACGACCCGTCCCAGTGGGGCCCAAGCTGGGACTCCCCAAGCCCGCCTCAAATAGGCCAGGGGCTGGTGACTAGAACCGAGTAGGCATATCACTAACATGGGAGGCATTGCCTATGTACCTGTACACACGCACACATCCCCAATACCACAAATGCTGAAATGTAAAACACTAAGGATAAAAATCCATGCGTACAACTAAACCCAACCAACAGAGTAGGACGAAAGGTAGGGTATTAATAATTTAACTGCGCCAGATTACAAGCCCACCAAAAACAAACAAAAAACAGTCTGAAAACTGCAAAGTCCAACATGTAAGCACAAAAGGTACTGGGACTGCTGCATATATCCATATTAACACCTCGACCTGGAGGGAACTTAGAATGCTCAGTCATATCCTGGTCCACCCTGGACTCTGTCAAAAGGCTTCTCTTCTACACAAGACACCAGACGTGTGGGAAAAGCCCATGCAGGGGTGAGTATAACAGTACTCAGTAGAGGACCCTGAAAACCACAAACCAGTACACAAAGTAAAGGTACAGTCAGCTATGCACAATATATGTCTGCAGAACATATAGAACAAACCAGATATACTCAAAACCCAGACAATAGTCTATAGACAAGTCACACAACTGCATACCCCCTTTAGGGATTCTGTTCGAAGATTTTGTGATGCACTCGTTCCGGGAGAACACACTCCACGAGTCTTATAGATCTGATGACGTCCGTCCGAGAAGTTCTGTTCATCGAGAACCGTCACAAGAGGTATCTACACTCATTACGGGAAACACACACCTGAGTGGGAAGGTTACGATAGATTGAATCACCCATTATGGGAGACAAACTCCTAAGTGGGAAAGATCACGATACACAGATGAGGATCACTGCCAGGGCCATAGAGAATACCGTGACTCATCCGGATTCACCAGTTTGGTGATACACCAGCTAGGTTGATGATCAATACTCAGTACCATTGGTCATGTCGATTCCTGACTCTACCTAGGGTCAGGAATGGATAGAGGATCTCTCTTCGGGCCTCTCGGAGGGATGATGACTCTATCATAGAATGTCCGGCTGAAGGGATCATACTCCTATAGAAGGAAACAATGCCTCACCTTCAGGGGAATGAGAAGAAGAGTCACTATCCCAAACAAAAGATGCCCAAGATACAGTGAACAAGAGAACCATGTTGTTTTCTAAAAGGTTCACGACGTGTAGAAAAATACATGCAGTGTTGTCTGACCCCGGGTACTGCCCGTGTACAACGGCCCATGTATGAGGCTGGTCATGTAGGAAAACATAGTACATGGCATGTATAAAATATACACGTCATGTCTGAGTGACTGGGTTTTCCCCATGTCACTGGACGTGTGTCCATACACGGCTATCAACCTATGTACTTTATCCCATGTCCGTGTATCCCCTGGATACACGCCAAGCTTCATGTTGCCACCTCTGCCATGTTGTACACGTCGTGTCGCCTGAAGCCATGTAGATCATCCCATATCCATGTACTAGCCAAATTACACGTCGAGCATCGGGGAAAGTCCAACATGCTGTGTGACCGGGGTCACACACCGTGTTTTTCCTTTCTGACCTCGAAACCATAGCCGCCGCTACCAGTACTACATGACGCGTTCTTTGGATGTACACGTCGTGTATTCTTGAAATTTACATAAATGAGGACCTCCGCCATCGTGCCTCCGGTGATGTTTTCGTTCATCGATCCGGCCACCCCATCGACACACACCCTTCAGGTTTTGGTCACCCAATCACCACGAAGCCTCTTTCGGTGTTTTCGAACCTCCAATCAGCTCCGAAAATGTGCTTTGATCTTCCGGCACGAAGAATCCTCAAAGAATTCCCTTTTAAGATCCAGTCTGATTCATTGTACTCCATCATTTCCACACCTACAAAAGGTCATTGCGGTGTCGAACCTTCTATTTGGGATCGTTACGTCATGGACCAGATGTGCAACGATCTGTTGTTCGTCGCCCCGCGAAGAACATGAAGAACCCGCGAGAAAAGAAAACGGGGAGGAAATCCAATAATCAAAATTGTGGAACAAACATATGTTGCCCTTCCTCACGGTGTTGATATGCTCCCATAAATAGGTTTAAATGGAGCAAAGATCAACATAAATAAAAGAATGGATTATTTCCCCAAAATCATCCAAAAGAAAACCCTCCCACAAGAACGTACGAATCCACGGATCAACTTGTTCGTGGTTGATCCACCTTCTTCGTTTAAACTCAAAAACGGAAAAATAAATGAAATAAAAAACCCCTACCTTTAAAAAGGATCGATCGTTGAAGAAGGAGCAGTGATGCCGTTGTCTTCGAGATCCTTCATCGTCGGAGTAGGGATTCTCGATTTTGATCTGTCGTCGTTCATCGCTGAGAATTCTCTCCAACGCCTCGGGGATTCTGCAGAGGTTCGTCTCAAATGTTTCCAGCGATCATCACTTGATTATCCTAACAAAAAAACCCGATGGAATTGAATTACGCAGCAGAATTAATGACGCCAACTTTCCATTTTTGAGTCATCATGACACATCATTAATTGAGGGAAACTGTTGTACCGTTGTGGTGCTACAGCGGATGTTTCCTTAGAATTAAAACAAACATTGTGGATTTATGTTATTTTATTTTACCTGAAATGTCTGAAAAAACTTTTTACCTCGACCCGCGCTGGTCAAGGTTATGCTCATAATTAAGCAAAGTCATCATCACAGATGCAACAATACGCTCATATTTTTAATCCAGGGATCCGTTTGGAAACTGCCACAACCGTGTACTAGTACCGACTCACATAATTTAAAAAAAGTTCAAACCACCATTCCAGGCTCACTAGACCTCGGGATGATGTGCCATCTTTACACCCAGTCTCGAAATAATTCCATATAATATTTAGAAAATAATAAACTGAAAAATCCGAGACATTAAATTATCCCCACCTTGGGGCTATACATCCCCGAAAAGCCAAAACAAGGGCTACTCAAAAAGATGTGGGTACCGGGCATGAATTTGGGGCTCCCTCTCCCACGTGATCTCCTGAATATTCTCTTGGTGCCACCGGATGTGCACCAAGTGAATCGATCTCCCACGAAGGATCCTCTCATACCGATCCTCGATCTCCACCGGGTACTTCGGAAAGAGCACTCCATCCTCGATGCAACTGAGGTGGTAGAACTAGGCGGTACTCCACCTCGCCAACTCTATACAGAATCTAGAAAGGTATGATGAACCTCGGAGATAGATTTCCGCCTCGGCCAAATCTCCATAACCCTAATCAAGGTGAGACACGAAGAAAGACATGGCCACCCTCTTCGAACTCCAGAGGCCTCCGTCGTCTGTCTGCATAAGACTTATATCGGCTCTGTGCGGTCTTCATCCACTCTCGGATGATCTTCAACTTCTTTGTGGTAGCTCGTAATAACTCTGGACCCAAGAGTGGTCACTCTCCGGGGTCGGTCCAGCAAAGCGGTGACAGAAAGTGTCTCACGTACAAGGCCTCAAACAGTGCCATACCAAAGGTGGAGTGGTAGCTGTTGAGGTACGAAAACTCCACCAGTGGTAGGTGGTCCTCCCAGATACGACCAAAGTCCAAGATACCAGCTCGCAACATATCCTCCACAACCTAAATTGTCTTCTCCGTCTGACCATCATTCTGGGGATGAAACATTGTGCTCAAGCGTAGCTGAGTCCCAAAAGCCTCCTACAATCCCTTCCAAAACTGGGATGTGAAGTGGGTATCTCGATCTGAGACTATAGTCGAGGGGACTCCATGAAGCCGAACTATCTCCTGCATGTAGAGGCGTTCCAAGCTCTCTACGGAACTCTGCTCTCTGATAGCTAAGAAGTGGGCTGACTTGGTGAGTCGTTCAATGATCGCCCCGGTGGAATCATACCGCTTGAACGTCCACGGTAAGCCTGTCATGAAGATCATCGATATTCCATCCCACTTATACTCTAGAACTTCTAGGGATGAGCTAATCCCTCTATAACCTAGTGATCAACCTTCACCAATTGGAATGTGAGGCATCGAGAAATCAACTCTGCTACTACCTTCTTCATGCCTGATGACCAGAACTGTCGTCCGAGATCCTAGTACATCTTTTCCACTCCGGGATGTACCGCCAAAGTGGATGTATGAAACACCCCCAGGACCTCCTCCTGGAACGCCATTAGTATAATAGTGCATCCTCTAAAAAGAAGTATGTGCTCCCCATCTTGTGAATATCCATCAGGAGCCTGTCCTTTGGATAACTAAGCAAGTAAATCCACACAGTCGACATCCCCAAGCTGTGCTCCATAACTCGCTGCAAGAGTTGAGGGGTCACAACCATCGACTGTAGGTAAGCTGTATCCTCTCCATCCACGAAGGATATCTGTAACGCGACTAACTGCTGTGTCGCCTCACTTAGGAGTTGTGAGATTGACTTTCTGCTAAGGGCATATGCCACCTTGTTCCCCTTTCCAGGAGTATAGATGATCTCGAAATCATAGACCTAGAGGAACTCTAGCCAACGCCTCTACCTCTGATTCAAATCCTTTTGTGAGAAGATGTACTTGAGGCTCTTGTGGTCAGAGTACACAATAATCCGCTCACCCATAAGGTAGTGTCGCCACATCTTTAAGGCAAAGACTACCACTGCCAACTCAAGATCGTGGGTCACATATTTATTCTCATGTGGCCTAAGCTGGCGTGAACCATAAGAAATCACTACATGTCGCTTCATTAGGACACAACTGAGCCCGGTCCCTGATGAGTCACAGAAGACTACATACTTGACACCCTCATCTGGAAATCTCAGGACTGGGGAACTCGTCATACTCTACCTCAACCGCTCAAAAGACTTCTGGTACTTCTCCATCCACATGAAGGGCGGCCCCTTCTTGTTCAATGCCATCATCGGTGCTAATATCTTGGAGAAATCAGTAATGAATCTCTAGTAATATCCTTCCAACCCAAGGAAACTCCGCACCTCCATCATGCTCTGAGTTGTCTCCCATGCTAACACAGCCTCCACCATGGATGGGTCCACAGCTACTCCATTTACTGAGGTGAAATGTCCCAGAATGTGGACCCCCAGAATCCACAACTGGCACTGTGAGAGCTTCCCATAAAGCTGGTGCTCCTGAAGTATGTCTAGAATAGTCTGCAGGTGTCTCGCGTGCTCCTCCTCTGACGCCGAGTACACGAAGATGTTGTCGATGAAGTGCACTATGAACCGGTCCATGTACGGCTAGAAGATCCGGTTCATCAATCCCATGAACACCGTGGGGGCATTCATCATGCCAAAAGGCATCACCAAGTACTCATAGTGACCGTAGCGTCATCTGAATGTCGTCTTCGATATATCCTCATCTCACACTCGTAGCTGTTGATAGCCTGATCGAAGGTCAACCTTCGAGAACCACTGGGCCCCTCTTAGTTGATCGAAGAGGTCATTGATTCATGGCAGTGGATACTTGTTCTTCACTGTCACCTGGTTCAGGCATCAGTAATCCATGAAAAACCTCAGACTTATGTCTGCCTTCTTGGAAAACAAGACTGGGGCCGCCCAGGATGAAACACTGGGTCTCACAAAACCCATGCTCTGGAAATCCTCCAATTGCACCCTTAGCACGCGAAGCTCTGTGGGAGCCATCCAATATGCCAGTGAGGAAATCGGTGTCGTCCCACGGTGTAAGTCGATGCAGAAGTCAATTTCCCAGCGGGGAGGTAATCCTGGAACATCTTCGGGAAAGACGTCCTCATACTCCTCCACCACCGCTGGGAACTGAGAGGTCACAACATGCACTACTCCGAGGGTAAGGATAGCCAACTCATGAGTGATCGGCTGCACCCTCCAATGCATGAGTCCATTTTTCACTACTTGGGTTTCCTTTTCTCCGACAAAGGAAAGCCTCATTCCATCACGGCAGACACACCACACTCTTCGCCTAAAACAGTCAAGTTGGGCATGGACCGAAGATAACCAATCCATTATGAGAATGACGTCGTAAGACCTCATCGCTACCACCAAGAGGTTCCAACAAAAACTATCGCCTCCAAGGGTAATATCACACTGTCGTCATAGGTGCGTGATCATCGAGTGTCCTCCCGTAGGTGTCTCCAAGCGTAAGGATCGAGTCAATAGTTCTACCAGAATCTCGAGGTTTTGTACAAGACATGTGGCTATAAGGGAATGACTAGAACCTATGTCTATGAGTACGAAAGATAAGGTAGAAAAGACACAGCTCTTACCTCGGATCATCCCCGGAGCCCCTGGGTCATATGCCTCGACCGCATACAGTTTTCCCCGCCTCTGTCCCCCAGCTCCCTGAGCCTGGTGCGGACCTCCTGGGGGTGGTGGTGGAATTAAATCGAAGCGTCTTCCACCACCCGCAGCTCTCCCTGCTCCGTTGCCACATCTGCCACCTGGCGGGTCTGCCTGGTCTGTTCTCTACCTCTGTCATGGTGGTCTATCTACTACTTCCCTATCAGCAGCTCGACGGGTCAGGAAATCCCTAGCGAGATGTCCCCTACTGTCACATGCATAGCATCTCCTCTCCCAAGCCTTACTGGATCCCGCCTGAGAGCCCTGGACTGTCGAACCCCTATCATGGGTCCTCCTCCGACATCTCTCACGTCCTGATCCCAACGTCTGACACCAGCTCCCTGCCGCTGAGGCCTCCGCACATGTCTTCCTACTGCTGACTGTCGGCATCTGTCTCTGCTCTGCCATGAAGCTTTCAACCACCAAAGCTCACTCGAGCACTCTAGCATAAGTCGATATGCATAGAGGCACGACACTATCTCGGATGTCTCATCATAGACCTTTATCAATGGTCCGAGCTCTAATGTGTTGATCCTTGACCATATCCACAGAGTACCTAGAGAGGTTGGTGATCCTCGATGAATAGTCAGCTACTGTCATACTGCCCTGCTGGAGCTGAAGATGTTCCTAGATGCGCACAGCTGTACATGTAACTAGAGAGACCTCCTCCCTGAAGAGTAGCTCCAACTCCATCCATGAAAGAGCCACCTCATCATGAGTCTGTGTGGTCAGACTCCACCATCGTCCCGCCAAACCTAGAAGAAGGCTCTCAACTAGGATCACCATCTGGTTTGCTAGTGTCCTCACTAGACGGAAAACTCTGGTCACCGCCTCACACCAGTCCTCATCCGCCTAAGGGTCGAGATCACCTTGGAACCTGAGAGGTCCCTGTCTCTAGAACTCATGGAGCGTGCTAATCCAACGCTCCTCGCTGGTCGGTACTGTAGGTACCTCTGGCTACTCCACTGGTGGTGGCATAACAGGTGCACCACCCGGTGGAAATGCCTAGGGAACTGGTCCATGTATCGAAGCCTCGTCACTGAGGGGGTCATCCTCGTGATTGTGCTGCTGAATCCTAGTGGGTATGCGTAGCGGAGGCATCCTGTAAGGATACAGGACGTACCATGGTCATAGAGTATATCTGGATAGCTGACACAAAGGACATGAAAACAACAAACCATTCCTATATGATGCATGTACCTTATTATTTCCCCGCAACTAGTGTTTTCGTGTACTGAGTCAAAAAGCAGGTTATCAGAGCCCTTGTGTATGGATACGTCGACCGCCGCACCAACACTGGAGTCTCTGTCCGGAAAGCTGAACTCAAAACACTTAACACTGTTGCCTGAAACCAAACTCACAGACTATTGGTCCTGAGGTGGAACCGGACACCTCTGATACCACTATTTCATGACCCATCCCAATGGGGCCCGCACTATAACTCCCCAAGCCCACCTCCAATAGGCCAGGGGCTGGTGACTAGCACCGAGAAGTTATATCACTAACATGGGAGGCATTGCCTAAGTACCTGTACACACACACCCATCTCGAAGCCCACAAATGCTGAAATGTAAAACACTAAGGAACAAAATTCCTCCATAAAACTAAACCCAACCAACAGAGTACGAAGAAAGCTAGAGTAGTATAAAGTAAAATGGGACAAAGTACAAGCCCACCAAAAACAAACAAAAAAGAGTCCGAAAACTGCAAATTCCAACCTGTAAGCACAAAAGGTAATGGGACTGCTACATGTAGCTGTAGGAACACCTCGGCCTCGAGGGAACTCAGAAATCTCGGTCCTGTCCTAGTCCACCCTGGATATTGTCAAAAGGCTTCTCATCTGCACAAGACACCAGACGTGCGAACAAAGCTCGTGTAGGGGTGAGTATTATAATACTCCGTAGAGGACCCTAAAAACCACAAAGAAGTACACAATGTAAAGGTATAGTCATCCATGAACAATATATGTCTACAGAACATATAGAACAAACTAGATATACTCAAAACCCAGACCGTAGTCTAGATACAAGTCACACGACCGCATACCCCCATTAGGGATTCTGTTTGAAGATTTCATGATGCACTCCTTCCGGGATAACACACACCATGAGTCTTATAGCTTTGATGAAGTCCGTCCGAGAATTTTTGTTCGTCGGGAACCGTCACGAGAGGTAGCTACACTCATTATGAGAGACACACTCCTAAGTGGGAAGGTTATGATAGATAGAAGCAATCATTATGGGAGACACACTCCTGAGTGGGAAATATCATGATTCCCAAATGAGGATCACTGCCAGGGCCATGGTGGATACCGTGACTCATCCGGATTCACCGGTTAGGTGATACACCAACTAGGTAGAGGATCAACACTGGATAGAGTTGGTCACATTGATGCCTGATTCTACCTAGGGTCAGGAATGGATAGAAGATCTCTCTCTCTCCGGACCTCCTAGAGGGATGTCGACTCTATCATATAATTTCTGACTGAAGGGATCATACTCCTGTAGAAGGAAATGATGCCTGACCATTAGGGGAATGAGAAGAAGGGGAACTAACCCAAACGAAAGATGTTCAAGATACGGTGAACGGGGGGACCATGCTGTTTTTTTCAAAAGTACATGACATGTAGAAAAATACACACTCTGTTGTGTGACCCCGGGTAATGCCCGTGTACAATGACCCATGTCTGAGGCTGGTAATGTAGGAAAACATAGTACACGACGTGTAGAAAATATACACGCCATGTCCGAGTGACTGGGGTTGGCCTCATGTCACTGTCCATGTGGCCATACGTGCCTATCAATCTGTTTACTTTATCCGGTGTCCCTGTATCCCCAGGATACACACCGAGCTTCACATTGCCTCCTCTGCCAAGCTGGACACGTCGTGTCACCTGAAGCCGTGTAGATCATCCCATGTCTGTGTACTACCCAAAGTACATGTCGAGGTTCAGGGAAAGTCCAACACACTATGTGACTGTGGTCGCATTCCATGTTAATCCTCTCTGACCCTGAAACCCTAGCCTCCACCTCCAGTACTACACAGTGTTTTTTTCGGAAGTACACGCCGTGTATTCAAGAAATTTCCATAAATGCAGACCTCCACCATCGCGCCTCCAGTGATGTTCCTTTCTCTGATCTGGCCACCCGATCACCACGAAACCTTCAGGTTTTGGTCACCCCGTCACCACGAAGCCTCTTCCGATGTTTTAGGACCTCCGATTGGCTCTAAAAATGTCTTCGATCTTCCCGCACGAAGAACCCTCGAAGAACGCCCTTTCCTGATCCAGTCTGATTCGTCATCTTCTATCATCATCACACCTCCACAAGGTTGTTTTGCTGTCGAACCTTCAATTTGGGATCGTTGCATCATGGAACAGATCTGCAATGATCCGTTGTTCGTCTCCCCGAGAAGAACGTGAAGAACGCGCGAGAAAATAAAAGGGGGAGGAAATCCAATAAACAAAATTGAAAAATGAACCTCTGCCATTATTTTTCATGGGGTTGATCTTCTCCCGTTAAAAGGTTTAAATGGAGCAAAGTTCAACATAAATAAAAGAATTTATTATTTCCCCAAAATAATCCCAAAGAAAACCCTCCTGCAAAAACATATGAATCCGCAGATCAACTTGTCCATGGTTGATCCACATTCGTCGTTTAAACTCAAAAATGGGAAAAAAATAAACTGAAATAACAAACCCCTACCTTTATAAAGGATCGATCGTTGATGAAGGTGCAGCGCTGACGTTGTCGTCGAGATCCTTCAACGTCAGTATAACGATTCTTGATTTCGATCCATCATCTTTCGTCGCCAAGAATTCTTTCCAACGGCTCACGGATTCTGCAGAGGTTCCTCTCAATCGTTTCTAACGATCACCACTTGATTATCCCAATGAAAAAAATTTGATGGCACTGAATTGCGCAGCAGTATTGAAGATGCCAACCTTCCATTTTTTAGACATTATTACACGTCATTAATTGAGGGAAATCGTTGCGCTGTTGTCGCGCTACAACTGATGTATCCTTAAAAATAAAATAAACATTTTGGATTTATTTTATTTTAATTTTCTTGAAACATCTGAAACAAATTTTTCCCTCGACCCACGTCGGTCGAGGTTAGGCTCGTTTCTAAGCCAAGTCGTTGTCCCGGATGCAACGGTGCGCTCAGATTTTTAATCCGTACATCCGTTTGGAAACTGCCAGAACTGTGCACTAGTGCCGACTCACTTAACTTAAAAAAATTTCGAACCACCATTCCAGGCTCCCTGGACCTCGGAATGATGTGCCACATTTGTTCCCGATCACGAAATAATTCCATATAATATTTTAAAAAAATAAATGGAAAAAATTCAAGACATTTCAATTAGAAATAATAGTGCATGTTTTGGATACCACACTACATATTCAAATTCCTCATGTCTCACCTACTAGGAAACTCTCCTTAAACATCTATCTCAATTTTCATTCACATAAAATTATTATTAATACTTCCATTTAATGAAAGAACCCATATTATTCTCTATAATTTTCAAAAAATTAAAATAAAATAATGACTTAAAATAAAACTCAAAAAATACAGAATTTTTGGGAAATAATGTTCTAAAAAAACACTCTCAAATGTATTATGAAATACTTTGTCATGGGTTTTTAAGAAAATCCATGGCATATCATTGTTCAAACAAACTCTATATTTTTTTCACTTTGCTACACCTTGTATTTTATCATGTGTAATTTCATTTCAATAATATTTGACGAAGAATGTTTCCCTAGACTATTTTACAAATTGACATAAATTTTGTAGTCACACCATATAATCAAAGGATATGTCAGTTCCACCACCATGTGGTGTAGTTCTGACTTCATCCCCATCATAATGAAATAATTATTAGTCATTTTAATACTTTAATCCATAATAAATTGTTCTTTTAACATAAGGTAGAATCCATTTTCTATCATAAGATGTTGCTTTATTACGTTGGTTTAGAATCAAGAATAAAGAGTAATAGATAATTCAATGTCAAGTTTCAATACTATCAAGTATTTTTGGCTTCAAATAAACACTTTAAAATTGTTTGATCAATACTCTTCCCTTCTTTATCCAACAAAAAATCACACCTATTATCAATAAGAGCTGAAACAGCTATTGAATATTAAATTTCAAACATATTTATCTACTCACATGCATATTATTTATATTAAAAAATGATCAAAATGAAATTTCCAATAACAAAAAATATAAAAATAATTTCATCTCACAAAATCCTTTCAAGGTTATTTTTCATTTTGGTTGATATGTACTTAAAATATATCACACTATTCCAAATAATAATAATTGAAATGATATTCAAATATAAAATGATAATGTATTTATCATATTCATAGACATATAAATTTCAATCCACCTTGAATATATTGAAAATTAATCTCAGGATTCTTTCCTACTTAGAATACCCTACCTTAGGTTCTTTTTAGAGATAATAAAAGACATTCATTGTCTTGAAAACAAGAGACATATCATCTTAAATATTTAATCTCTATTTTTGTTCTTTATACACATCCAATTTAAAATATCTATTTAAAATTATGACATCACATCCATTTTATAAATTTTATAATTTATTTGGTCATATATTCCTTGAAAATATGATTTTTTTCAGACTTGTGACAATATTAATAGTATCATCAAAGAATATACCCTAATAATGATAGTATCCTTTGAAAACTAGATGGGATTAAATCTATGATACTTATCCCTTCCCAATGATTTTATTTATGAAACCCTATTTTATTCCAAATTCATTATCTCAATTAGGTTGTGACAATAATTCCAAAAATTCATTATTCTCAATATATTTGAAATCATATTCCATTACCATAATACAAAAAATATAATTCAATTCCTCATTTAAACTTTCTTTTGGCATATGAAAATAGGAATTTATGATGTGAAATCTTCAATATTATATTATTTTTATCACAATTGATTCTATATCCAAGAGTTTATTCAGTATCTTCAGGTTTTTTAAGTCCCAATAACATACATAATTTTTTTCAAATCTTTACCATCACTTGAAACTTATGAATTTGATTTGAAATCACAAAATCCGAGTTCTATAATTTAATTTGTCCCTTTTTTACATTAAAAATATCAACATTATGTAATTTACTTTTTATTAAGAAATTCTTCTAGTTGATGGAGTGGATATAGTGGTCCACAAAAAAATTAATTTTTGAACACAAGATAAATTTGTTAAAAGTGGGCCTCAGGTTGTATCTAGTGTAGCAAAATTGTTAATTGTACTTTTCTTGTGTCTTGTTGGATCATGTTGGCACAGAATCCTACTAAAGGTCATAGATAGACATATTTTAGAAGCATCAAATCAAAATTTTACTTAGCATACAATCCTGAAACCCCCAAGCGTACCATACATATATTTGGAGAGTTTCATGAAAGATAGAAATCTATGAGAAAGACCCTTATGTTCCCAATGATACAAAAAACGAATTCTTTGACTCTGACCTCCCAAAAATTCCTAAATCAAGCATAGTAAGTTTGGAGTATTGTGCAGAATATAGAGATCCATGCGCAAGGACATTACATGACCAATTTGACGTCAACCAGCTACTTCCAAGATGGCCTCCTTAGGTGTTCCTACCATGAATTATTCATATAAATAGAAGGCCATACCAACAATTTCGAGGTAATTCTTTAGAATTTGATCCATCACTCCCGTTATGCCAGATGACCCCTTTTGTGACTGTGTGCAATTTGTGTGTTCAGGGTACATTATATTTCATGATAGTTCCTCCATGGATCTGCATTAGGGTGGGCCCAAATGAGATTTACCCTTGCATATTTCTTTTTTTCCTAAGGTAATTGAATACAAATGATTCTTCGTATGCGAAAGACTTACCCCGTGTGTAGTACCTCTATTGCTCTAACACATCCATTTTGTGCACAATCCTCCAATATTTTTCAGACACCTAACAATAGGATCCCTGGTTTTTCTCTACCCCAAATCACCATTTTCAAGAATTTCTTGCATAAAACACCCACATCTTTCATGAACCTCCTTCGTGCATCCCTCCAGGATTGTGTGTAGTGATTACTTGGTTCCTTGTGTGGTTTCTAATGTGGTGTTTCTCTAAAAAATTATTCTCCAGATAACTACACTAATATTTATTGTCATTTTTAATAAATACACTAATGTGTATCCTTCTACTGACCACTCCTCCACCCCATTATTTCCCAGCATTGTTGGTGCCATCCCCTCACCATGGGTTAAAGGGATCCAATTATGTTAGTCCAAGGGGTCTGAAGCGAGTCCCCCTAATCCAACCTACAACTAATTAAATTTTCAAGAACCATCATCCTCACCACATGTTGTTAAACTATATCCTCACCATGTTCAATACATGTGGGATACCCTTCATCGATCATTTTATATTCCCACTTGTTTCCATAGTAGTGAGTTCACTCTCACAGGGGATGATATTTTATTCATATGGAAAAACATCTTCATGTGGGGAAGGGAAATCATTCTAGTGTAATTCCCTATCCTTTATTATAGGATGTATATTTTATTCTCTCCATTTTCTAAATATCAATATCCCTAGCCTAACAACCATGTGTAAGCCCTGTTCCATCCCTTAGTGATGCATCATTGACGACAAGACTGTTCGGTCCACTACTTCCTCATGTTCCTCACATCGAGCATTACTCATGTGGGCTTAGATGTTAGTATTGACAGTGACAACACTCATCAGGGCCTTCATCGATGAGTTAGTCCAATTTTCCACCATCATGGGATGTCTTATTATGTAATCCCTGAACAACAAAACTACAGAGGCTTGGATCCTAGTCTCATAGAAAGTCTATATATTAATCCCTCATGAGGTTCAATCCCAACCCTCGAAAAACCCTGGTGCCCTCCTCCTATGGTGCATCTCCTGGACCTCAATGTCCACCCTAATCTATTCCAATCACGTTCTTTCCCTTGAGCCACTATACTTCTAGACGATCATGACCCACCCAGAGGTCACATCTCATTTTGGTAAACTTGGGAGTCTAGAAATGCATAATCCATAACCAAACCTCCCATTTTGACTGGGTGGATAACCATTTGTAAGCCCCAACTCCTTTATCCAAACTACAAGGGCATTGATTCCCAACTGGTAGGGATATGAAGGAATCCTCTTGAGGGTCAAGCCCAACACCGTCATCTTCATGTCGGTTACATCTCATTAATTTCATCCACTTCAACAAACCCTCAATTGTCCATCCTAATTCTCACTCAGGCTGCCACTTCCCAGTGGGATCACACTTCTCAAATGGGAAACGAACCATGTATAATCCCCATCCATCTACCCCATCACCTCAACCTTATCATGGTGAGATCGTGTTATCCAAATGGGTCATATCACTGCCTAATCTCATTTAATCTCTTCACGTCTCTTAGTAGCACATGAGATGTATCAATGAATAATCCCCATCCATACCATTTATGCTCTTTTCAGCACACAAGAATCCAACCGTGCATAAGACCCCACAAAATCCACAATCCTTAAATCAAGAGTAATACTCTTGCGATGGTCCACTAGACATCTGTATGCCCTAAAACATTCCCTCTCAAACTAAGTTGGTTTAAATCACTATATTCAAAATAAGGTATGTAGGAATCCCCTATGATATTCAATATCAGCAGATGGTAAAACTTGGAATTCCCCTCATTGGGTCCCACATTATCTGATTCACCCTTGTTGGTGTTCATGTCTCCCTTCACGATGAAAAATCTTCCCATTATGGTAAATGACACTCTCAGGTATGTCCACATTTTTAATTATGGTCCACTCACATATAAAACTTCTCGATTCTCCATCATAGGGATACACGCACCTATTAAACATTCATAAGTCTTCTGATCTCTCTGATCCATCTCCTCTTGACATTAACCTCATGGAATACCTTTTTTCAAACATAGGAAGCCACCGAAAACCTCAGATACATGCCTATGATATAAGATACATTGTGACCAATGTGGGAAGACTTGGGTTTTTCTTCACCCATGAGAAGCCCTCTGACAAGAAAAAATACTAGTTTTCTAGTCTTTATGCATCCTTACATTATATTGATGCCCAAAATGACTACACTCTTGAATAAAGGTTGCTTCCCTAACATGATCATCTGGATTTTCCTTGTAGAAGAATATTAATTAACTAGAGACCACAAAGAGATGGCATCAGGATTTGATATCACAAACATGGTATTAACATATACGTGATACCTGAAATGATGATGAATTCTATGGAGGAATCGATGGAAGGATGGATCAAAGACCAATCATAAAATTTCAATCAAGAAGGAAACATCTCTGTAGAAGTGTTGAATGATGTCCACCTTTGTAAATCCAGAATGTGGTGTAAAATTAAGAATCAGTGTGCATCGACACGACGACATAGGTGGTGCACCCATGGTGAAATCAATGGAAACATATATGTAAATCTTGATGTGAACTTTTTCTCCTCCAAATATTGTGATTAGTAGTGCTCGGTGCGTCAATTGATGAGAATGTCACCGGATCTAGTTATCTAGTTCTAGTACTTAATAGAAAATATTGTGCCCAGTGTGAAACACACTATAATTCAAGGTTTTTAATCTTTGGACATTTTGGTCCATGGAATTTCCATTTTATATCTCTTACTCCAACCATTGAAGATTAAACGGAACTAGGGCATTGGTTATTACTTTTATAATATCAATATTGGTTGATAAATCTTCTTACTTTGAAAGACCCATGATATAGGCAACCAATTTCCCCCACCAGTAGTCGTAGGGGTAGGAGGAACGATAATGTTTTATTTTCACACAGCTCTACCTCCACCATGATGTCATCCAAAACCACAGCTACTGGGATCCTAGACCCCATATAACAACCCGAAATTTTTCAATGAAGGGTTATAGATACCCTTTTTGTTTGATATGAGTTAGAGTGGATCATTCCTACATGATTCATGTCTCTTCAAGAACTGTGGGATTCCACACCTCACTATCAACACCACCACCATGGGTTGTAAAGGTTCCACTACTCCCCACATTAAAATTCAATAGTTTCATGAGACTCTCCCCAAAACGTTCAATTGACTCACTCCACTATTCCATCAATGAAAGGGATGTCATAGTAATCCCACATATGACTACCACCTGGGAACTACCAAGGAGGGATCCCACTAACCCATGTTAACGCCACCAATTATTGGTCTCCCTGGATGAAGAACTAGGGTTTATTCCCCTTCTCCACTGACCCGGTCCGAATGACCCAACAACAATGTCGGGATAAAGAGCTGGAAGATTCCCATCATGGGGCATCATCTTCTACACCTTTAGTTCCCCATTCCCCCACCGATACGTACTACTGGTTCCATGCTACTTCAATGCAGGGTCACTTCAATGGTTGATCAGGATCGAGACCTCAGCAGCCCAATGGGTAGGCATGGTTAACTCTTTAAGTCATCATCATGATCAAAAAATATCTTGGGAGGACCTAGGATGATGATATACAGTGTAGACGTCAACCCCATATAGTCAGTAGCCAGAGTGTTGGTCATCCTTTCTCTCTCATTCATCATGTATGTCCTCTGCATGGTTCTGGCATCCATCCAAATAGACGCCCTCCCAATCTTGTTGACACCCAGCAAGAAGGTCATCACTATTCTTATGACTCTAGATACTGTGCTCCTCCCTATGTCTTAGATCATCGATGTGAAGGTCCTCCTTGCATCCTTCCCAGCAAATGCATACATCCTCCCCACAGCTGCACTTACCCAAGTGAATGTCCGCCTCACTGTATCACCCTTAACAATAGAGGTCATCCCCATGTTATCACCAGCTCAAGAGGAGGTTCTCCATGCTCCATAAACAATCCAAGAAGAGGTACTTCTCACATTATTAATGCCCAACATAGAGTTCCTCCACGTTTCATGTTTTATTAGTATGAAGGACCTCCCCATGCTACCGTTGTCAACCAGCGCGGAGGTCCTCCCAGTGCCACCCGTTGCAGACAAGGAAGTCCTCCCCATGTTTTTATAAGATCAAGCAAGGACATCACTACTCCATCACTCCGCACCATAGGGGTCCTCCCCTCACATCCATCAATCAACATGGAGGACCTCCCTTTGTTTTTTTGACATATTTCCAGCATATCCTTGCACCTCATCTCACCAAAGCAGAGGCCATCCCAACTACATGGACAACCGATACGAAGTTTATCCTCATATCAGCACCATATCAAGTAGATGTCCTCACCACTCCAGCACCAACCCGCATGATGGTCCTTCCCATGTTGATGATTTAACCTACCCTGAAGACTTGTCTTGGGGCAGAACAGTGAATAGTCATCGCTGACGGAAGAACTCCGAGAAGCATTAGATCATTCTCAATCTAGTCTGCATCAATGATTTTGAATCAGAATGTTACTAGATGATGGATACTTCGCTCTGATCTTCTACATTAGAGTCTGGGGTAGGAACACAGTGTGCTAGTTTCATCCTCTCATAAAGTGAGATGTACCAAATCTGTGAAACCCTATACATGTACATGCATAAAGAGGTATATTTGGCTCCCTTCCATGCTCTAGTCATGTAGTCCACTCTACCACCACCAGATTTATTCTCATCCTCAATATGATATCAAAATGTTTCAATATGGGGTTTGTTAAATGATTATAACCAGCCTAATCCACCACTAATGACCACTATCATCACTCATAATGTAGTGTTCAAATCCCCATATTATAGGGACATGATAATGCAGTTAGTGTCATATCTAAGGGATAACACAGCCTATAGCTTCCTATCAGCTTGGAAATGTTCTCTCCACTATCAATTATACCACCGTTGTGGTCTACATTAGTGTTGTTCCTAGTTCTTCATCCGCACCTAGTGATAAATAGGGAAACCAAGAGCCATGAATTGATTCTAAATGATTAATCTTATGGTACATTATTATAGTTATCTAATATTTTCTCGCCATCCGCAACTTCAAACATTGATACTCCAAAACTTTTCGCCCTATATGAGTCAATGTGCTTCAATCAGTCCATTTGGGTGACGCATTTCTACCTCCAAAACTGTCAGTTGGTTTTTCAACAGAGTTCTGATCTTTGTGACGACATCATCCAGCAGTATTACATGGTTGACCTATACATGCTTCCTGTGGCTAGGCACCCTGAATCACCTAGATGTCACCCAACCCTTTAGTATAGGTTCATTCAGAGCATTCATATGCTCCATAGAATAATTAAAGTGGCATCACTGCACATTCAAATCTAAGGCTGGGGGAAATATACTGCCCTCCACATTAGTTCGTCCCATTGAAAGATAGACCTACAAGGAAATATTTCGAATATGCCTCTTGGTACCATCATTGTAAACATCCTCTTCCCTAATATATTCCTATAAGGGGTACTGGCATTGGTTTTTGAAGAGTATTCCCTACCCCCTTAGGTATCAAAACAATCGGTGGAAATTGCAGGTGTCTGCACTCATCAGCAAAGACAATTTCCTGGCCTTGGAGACCATTTTGCATGATTTCACATTGGTCTGAACACCAACAATGGAGAAACTATATTGGGGACCTTAATCCATCTTACCCATCTGATTCAGTGAAAAAGATGGGTGATTATACTGATAGGGCTGGGTTACCCCAAAATATTATAGAATAGAAGAATCTCAATGATGGTCTCCTCACTATGCACCTTGCAGAATGAATTATATAATACGATCATCCTTATTATGATCTTATACATCCTCCACTAGGGAAGAAGTTTAATACGTTGGTTCTTCCTAGTGAGTCATATCCCATTGATCCTAACAACCTTGCACATCCAAAGAAGGTATAATACATATATTATTGAAAATTTCCATGATATTCATCACTGAATACACATGATTTACTATAGAATCTTCCTATGGATTCGACTATTGTTTTTCCCCTTGTGGTTCATCAGTTTATTCCTCTAGTAACTCCAATTGTAGCTATAGTTTCTCTATGATCCACTGAGACTACATATTGTATTGAAGATCATCGCAACACATTGGTGGTTAGGAATCCATGCAAGGGTGATCTTATAGCCACTCTCATTTTTTACCTTAAGGCCATTGATACATGATAGGTTGAAATCCCACCTGGAAGAATATATATCCAGCTTGGGTGGATGTTATTACGGAACCCCCAAGAATTCATGAACTCTACCTTTTACTATTTCAACAGGATGACCGAATCACTACAAAATCTATCCCACTTTATTTAAAGGTGTGTACATAGGTTGGGGACTCTAGTGCAGTTGGAAGCTTACATGATCTGGTGTTTTATTTAGATTCTAGAGAGACTTATGTTCTTTTGGAACAACTAGTTACCAATCGAGTCCATAGCTGATTGAAAAGATCTTCATAGGTATTTTATGTATCAATTCAACTCCACCACTAGCAAGACCAGTATTGAAGAGCTCTTCAAGTTCAAAGAATGGCTATATGAACAATTTGTATACTTTGTTTCATGGTGGAAGGGTTTTACTTACTTTCTCAATGTGTCCCTGACTGAAGAATAGCTGATGACAGTGTGCATGGGGAAGTTAATGACTAATTTGGTTCCTTCCCTCATCAATTAGAACATCCCATGTGGTTTTCATGAATTTTCCAGCAAGGATCAATCACTAGAGGAAGCCTTACAGCAAGATAAGTAGGTATGCATGTTTCCTCCCAGATCTCCTACAAGAAGAGCCACCATGTTCGAGAATACTATCATCACAAAAGAAGATGCCCCCAAACCACAAGAATTTTGACTAGTAGATCCCCTTCCAAAACATTAACAAGGAAAAAAACCTCAGGCCCAAGCTCAGGTTTAGCATTGCCTAGTGCTGAATCAGCCAACACCACCCCATCAAACACTGCTTCTTAGGTGATGCAATAAGTCCTTAGCCCCCCATTAGGCTTAATCCCCTAATCTGAGCCAGGCTCCTAGAGTCCCTTTCACAAATATTGTAAATTGTACCTACTAGTTGAAGAAGGTCATGTCCCTGGTTATTTCCATCTTTCCATGGATTGGGGAATCTAGATGGTTCCAAAACATAGGAATCCCTCATGATCTAATATAACTGGTTTCCCCGAATACTACCATTATCGTAGGATCTTTGGAAACACTATAATGTGATGAAATCTGTATATGGAATTACTATAAGACCTGGTTGACAATAATGTAATCAAATTGGGTCATACCCCGACACATGGAATGTGTTTCTATGATGCCTGGTAGTGACATTGAATGTCAATGGAAGTAGGTCTACAGCCTTGGTTCTTGGTATTATGATGATTGGTTAGCCAACTTAGGATTTTATCGCACCCATGGTTTCATTTTTTCCCATTTGAATCAGACTGAGCCTCCTAAATTACTCTCATCTCCCCACAATTCTACTTCTACATCCATGTCTCAACCATTAACTACTCAGAAAGGTGGAGTTGACGATGAAAGGGAATGTTGAGCCACCCACATGTGATGAATCCATCCCTCACTCTTTCTGATTTAATTCCCCCAAAGGTGTAAGTTTCCCACATATTTCACCTTGTATTTTAGGATTCCTAAATTGATGAGAAGGACATTGCCTCATTGAATACTATTGAACTGGATGACCCGTAAGTGATTCTCAATGATGAGGAATGTCAGGAACATCCTAAAAATTACCTCAGTTGACACCATCATAAATGAGGCCATGGACCTTTGACCCATCAAAGATCTCAAGACAGTGCTTCAAACCAAGTTGTGCATAATAATGTGACCAAAAAATAGACATAGTATAGGTATTAGCACAAACAATTTTCTTATCCAATATCATCATGTTTTCTACCATCATCATTCATGCTACTTGATCAAGAATAGCCGCTGCGACCAAGTCGTGATCAATCACATCCATCTATGGCCAGACCTCAGTCATCTAACAGTCATCCGGTAATTAATTTGGAAAATTCAGCTAGTGAGCAATGGGATATCCCTATTATAGGCCATAATATACTAGTTTAACTAGCCATAGATCCCATCATACCTATTGAGGAAGATTGTCCTTCTGTCAGAAAACGTGGGTGTCTATCACGGATGTATGATGTGATTAAGCATCTTGCTATTATTCTAGCTATGTTCTAAATTCGTGAGGCCCTTCGCATGTCAAAAGAGATATGAGAGGCTCAAGAAATCCCCCTCCAATTTGAAACAACTGTTGATGCTCTGTTGGACTTATATGCTGAGGAAGTCCAAAAAGAAGAATTCCACACCATAATCTCTTTCTCAGGAGAAGATGAAGGATCACATGTACAAGGGAACATCAATCAATTTTACGTCACATTCTATGTCAATGGTGTGGATGTCCACTATTATTTCATTGACATAGGTTCTGAGATCAATCCCATCCTGTCCAGATTCACTATAAGACAGGACCGTGTGAAAAAGATATATACCCTTCTGACATAAAAACTCACCTTTTTGACAAGACCGAGTTGACACCATGTTGAAAGATTGACAGGAAGACACAATTTTGTGGCCTGATTTTCAGAATTAAATTCATGTTGATCTTCAAGGACACCTTTTATAATGCAATGATGGGTATCCTATTACTCCATTTATAAATAGAATTTTCCTCTTCAAATCACCAATTCCTCAAGTGCTCCCTTAATGGTCCAGTTGGGGTGCTTTATACCGATGCATCTCCCTTTGCCTCTTGTGCAGCCAGCTATCTAGAAGCCTAATATTAAAAGAGTAAGGAAATTTTTTTGAACCCCATAAGGTTGAGTACAATACTAATGTGGCCAAACCATGGATGGATTTGGATGATTCCTTCATTCTCCAAATTCACTGACTATAGGCCACAACCCTATACATGGGACACTACTTTATCATCTCAAAGATGAGGGGAAGACACATTCCCTTATACAATGAATGATGGGGGATTACCTCTTATTCGTATACAGAATAGGAACAGATAATTCTAGGACCACATTCCTCCATTAGGTATCGAGATGTTCACCCTGAGTTCACAACATATCACCATACCCTCTTATTCCACCATGATGGGATAAGTTGACACAGACCGACCTACCAGCACTTGATTACTATCATCAAGTGTGGGCCCCTCAATTGAAGTCATGATATAAATAGTTCAACAAATGTTGTTACCATGGTTTCAATAGTGTAGGATTACCCTAGTGATGAATCCCTCACTGCTCTAATTGGCACTAGAAATAATACAGAGTTAGTTAACATGGAATATTTGACTCTTAATCTCCTTTTCTTACATGATGCGGAAGTACTGGAGGATTATATTTCCACATTTTAAGAGGTGTCTCCAACCCTATTGATGAGTAGGTACCGGTGAATCGTGGTATTGAGGTGAACCTGATACCAACACTAATAAGTGCAACCATGCATGAAGAAGAACAATAGTATTATGTGGATTTCTTGAAGACACAACATTATGTGTTCACCATGATTTATGGTGAGATGCTAGGACTTGATCCTCATGTATTTATCCATGGCCTTGGTCTCCTGATAATTCATAGCGGGTTCAAACTGCCTCCCATGATGATGCACCCTCTCATGGTGCAATGGTCGAGGCCAATTTTGATAAGCTCATCAAATTCAACTTCATTAGAAAATTTCAATAACCCAGGTGTATTCAAGCATCATTCTCATCCAGAAGAAGAACATGTATATTGGAGACTTTATTGACTTTTGGGATATCAACCATCACTATCTAAATGATTCCCCCTTCTTATGAAAGAGTTATTGATTGATTCAACTGTTGGATTCTAAGACATATCCTTCATTGATGGATATTTTAGGGAAAACATGATCCAGGTGGCCCCGAAGATAATGATTCCACCACCTTTAGGGTATTTTAGGGATTTTTTTATATTAGGTAGTTCCTTTTGATTTAAATAATCCAAGATCCAAATATTAGTGGCCCATCCATGGAATATTCAAAATGATCCCCAAATTCTTGTGGAATGCTACATTGATTATTTGGTAGTCAAATTTCACTATCGTTATTACCATCTTAGATATCTTGAAAAAGTGATTATGTTCCTTATATCCCACTATCAAAATATGAGCCCCCGAAAATACGCTTTTGGGGTTAACTCTGGGATTTTTCCCAGCTTCGTTGTTAGATACAAAGGCACCAATATTGACCAAGATAAGATCAATTCCATTAGTCATATGCCTCCTCCGATCAACCTTCATGAGCTCTGAGGCATGTAAAGCGACATATCCTATATATGAAAATTCAATGTGAATTTGAATGCAATGTGTAATACCTTTTTGAGAATCATAACGAAATGTTTCATCGACTAATGAGATGAATACTGTTAAACCGCTTTTGAGGAGATCAGGCAACATCTACTGAAATCTCTAGTTTGGATGCCACCAATCTCCAAAAATACACTGGTCCTTTATGTGACTTCCATGGAATGATCCCTCGATGCCCTTATCACCCATAATAATAATGAAGGGATAAAAAATAGTTTGTACTATCTCAGCTGCATGCTCCTCAACACATAGACCATATATTATTCTGTCAAAAATAATTGTCACATGCTGGTTTTCATAGTGCAGAAGTTGCGACATAATCTGAAACATCATCATATACAACAATTATTACTTCTAGATCTGCTAAAGTATATTTTCAACTACCCTATTTTCAAAGGTCTTCTAGATCTATGGGTAGTGATCCTTCATCAATTTTTATATTAGGCTCTTCACATAGAATTATATCAAGGTTCAGCTGATGGCAGACTTTCTAGCCGCACATCCAGCCTCCGAAGAGCATTCCCTTGATCATTAATTTCAATATGAGTTCATTCTATTATTGGATAAATATATTACATGTTTTCAAATTTATTTCAATGTTTACCCTTGAATAATAACTAGTATAAAGATAAATAAACCCCATTTTAATCGAGTAGGCATGTGGGTTGTCTTCATCACACCTGTACAGACTGTCTTTCCTCATTCGTTCATGCTATCATATGGTTGTACCAATAACAAGGTGGAGTATCAAGAACTCATTGTTGGCCTTGATATGGATATCTATATTTATTTTTCCCACCTAAATTTGAAGAGGGAATCCAAGATAGTCACCAATAAAATTAATGTCGATTAAATATTTAGTAATCCATATATCATAACTATTCTCAAGCATGTTCATATGTAGATAGACCAGTTCCCTTTCTCCATCATAGGTGATTCATGTTGAATAGAAACTGAATGGTCAAACAGATTATCTTTTTGTTTTATCCTCTTCTCTCACAAACCCTGACCATGAATATGTATTCATCCATGTGGCACATCGAAGGGTCATCACTGTCATTTCAATAAATGATAATAAAAACCATCAAATAAGTCACCTTATCGCCAATACTTCCACATAGAATCCCTTTAATCCCCTTATCACAGTCGAATAAATTTATGATTGGAAAGCTCCTTTCTTTGAGTGTCTCCATCATGGTAATATATCGATAGATAGAGATGATCGTGAGTGAATCTGTTGGATTGTAGTGTGTTTCACCCTCATGATCGATCCCATCCCCAAACAGATCCTCTACAAATGTATACATGAAATAATTATCATCCATTTCAATCCGAGATATGATATTCTCTAGGTTATGTAGGATGTTCATGCCAATCTGTGTGGAGGAAATTAGGCAGGTTCAAAACTTTATCACCTGATTTGTAGGTTGTGCTACTTTTGGACTACCATGGTCCATGACTACGTCGAGTTTTCCAAGAGGTTACACACATGTCAAATCCATGCCAAATTTGTGCATTGACCGCAAGATACCCTCTATACTACCATGTATTCATGGACCTTCATGATCTGGGGAATCGATGACGTGGTGCCATATCCACCAGAAATGGTTCTCCATTGCTGGTTCATAATAACGGCAACAGATTTCTTTCTCAAATGTGTAGAGGCTATCCTGTTCAAGGTGGTAATGTTATGGTTTATTCATATGTTCATGATATCTAATATCATCCATATAATTTTATTCCCTAAAACTATTCTCACAGATAATTGAACCAACTTATAACCTAGTAATCTAATAAAAATGTATAGCAAGTACAACATCTAGTCCATCCACACTTCTCACTACTATTTATAATAAAATGGAAAGATTAAGGCATTAAACCAAAACCTCTCCATAAATTATTTAGAAGATAGTGTCCAAATATAGATACTGTTAGTCAGAAAAGATCACCAAAACACTCTATGATTAATGGAATACATCTATAAACTCCACATATATGACCCCATATTCCCTTGTGTAATAAACAAATGTAGTCATACCCATCGAGATTTTGTTTCCCTCACTGCATATAGCCTTCTACGATCAGAAAATTTTAGAATGAGTACCAGAAACCCACCGGGATGAGTTGGATGCCCTTGTTGGGAACATGCTCTAGGACTTGAACAATATGTATAGGAATCAAAATAATATATACATGGATTATAATAAGAAATTTCATCTCCACTTTTTCCATAATGGTGAAATGGTATTGAATCTAAGGACGATGATGATACCTAGTGGGATGACACCAAAGATGGATCCCAAATGGGAACAACAATAAATTATCCACAATGTCTACCCTAATAGTTCATACTCTTCGGTCACTATGGATAGAAAGAGAGTTACTCCTCCCACCAATGATAAGTTTCTCAAACAGTACATCACATTAGTGAGGTTCTCCCATCCTGCATGATGATGATCAATTTTGATATCTAACATGATGATAAACTGCACTTGTTATTAGTTCTATGACCTTAAACTAAGATCTCCCTCTTTCTTATGTCATAACCTTAAACTGTATGGAATATTTAAGAACTACATGTGGATTGTTTCCTAGCCTTATGGGATACATACAAATTCCATGACACTTTGTCTATGGAATAGTCACCAATAAAACTTTTTGGCCTTATGTCTTGAGGTCTTCATTGGGAGTGTGTGGAATGGTGATGAGACCTCTATGGACCTCATTCACATCACATATACTTATGAAACTATGATAAAGACATCCATTTTAGTAGCATCAACTCATTTCATTAGTTATATGACCTTAAACTATGATCTCTATCATACCACATGATTTGAAATTGATGTGTGTTACATGTAAGGAGTTAAAATGTAGTGAATATCAGGTCTTTTGTGCATGACCATGAATGGAAAGTTCAATTTTTAATACATTATGATAAACTAGACAATCCCACATGATGTTAAAACTACTACATTAGCTTGGTTTTATGATGATAAACAGCCCAACAACCTAATTTCCACATCTGATAGGGCAATAGTTTTAGCACTGGTCAATCACTATGAAATTACCAGAACTACATATGGCTTGATTCCCATCCCTATGGGATATTTAGGAACACCCTAACATTAAATCTATGGACCTATCTATATTTTCATCTTTTCATCCACTTTTTCGGATATATCTGTTGGAATAACATTGTGTTCTATGGATTTCTATGATACTCATTCACTTCAGGTTTGTTTTTCCTTGTCATGCACATCATCTTTGGGGTACCTTTCCCCAGTGTCCATTTTTCACATAGTTAGATTTTATAATATCCCTCATCTTTATCACATGACATAAAACTGCATGATGTTCAATAAATTCTTATGTCTTGATTTATATCCTTATGGGAATTTTAGGGATTCCTATAAGTTTTTTCTATTGTCCAGCCATAAGATTTTTTGAAATTCTTAGCCTACTATTCTCTTGGGAGTGTGTGGTACAGTTCTGAGACTACCTTGGTTCTCATTCACATCGATCTATAATATCTTCACCATGTGCCTCCCCCAATAATTCTCCTCCTTACTTCATCTTTACTACACCGTGTTAAATCGCATGGGTTTCACGAACTATATATGGATTGATTCTCATTCTTATGGGATACATGGGAATTCCTAAATAGTTTTTATTCAGGTATAGAATTGGTTTAGCAAAAACTCTATTGGGAATATGTGTTGTGGAGATGGGCCTCCTTTTCCCTCATTTATGTTGTGTACTTCACCTTTACATGCCACATATATCTATTAAAAATTACTCGTTTGTTGTTCCATGCTCTATAACCACAAACTAAGATCCTAGATTCCTAATCACATGATGATGAACTATGTGACACATACATCCTAACCACATGACGTTAAATTGTATGATGTTAAAGAGTTATGTGTGGCTTGATTCCAATCCTTATGGGATATTTAGGAATGACTAGATTCATTGTCTTCATGTCCAAACTTTGGTTCATTAAACCCTATTTAGTTTCTCTCCATCAACTTCATTTTTCATTGGTCTATTACCATTCCATATCAAAGATCCAACGGAAGGATCCTTCCCTTAAGAATGGGTTTGGATCCCTCTCTCTAATATTCTTCATTAACATGGTTTTCCGTACTATGTTATAGGCCATAGAGTGTTGGATTACGCATGGAAATTTTCTCATTGCATCGCCATGCTTTATACATCCCCTTTATTTAGGTCCACATCATTTGTTATGACATAAGGGACCCACTAGTTTCATGGTTTATGGCCTCAAGGGTCACCTACCATATTTGGAAACTCCATATAATATTTTGAATGTTATTTTGATATAGGTCTTGCGTTTCGAACATGTTCAGCAAACAACCCTCATTTTCATATTCCCATTCTAGGTTACTCTATAGGGATGATATGTTTCCAACAAAGTCAACAGTTATTCTCAATAGTTACTCCACTTCCATTGTGTCCTATATATGAGAAAATGTGATTCACATCCCATTATATAACCTTATGTCCATTTGGAACTTCAAAACCCTCAGTGTGAATCCTCTGTGAACTGTTCATTGATGAACAAGCCAAGCAACATTATTGGGAAATCCATAACCCGACTTCCCCATTCCCCAGTTGTGTGTCTACACATTCCATAAGAATCTACTTTTACCATTGTTTACCACACCGAGAATATATCACATGGGAATAGGTGTCATGGTAGGGTTTGTACCCACTTAGAAAAATATCACTGTATTATGGTCCAAACACTATGACCATAAACTAGGAGGTTATTTCAAAATATCATGATTTTAAATTGAATATCCAATTCTAATACTTATAAATTCAAACTGTCTGAAATATTTCCTCTGGGAATTAATTTTGTGGTGTGGATCTCCTTGGTCCTCAATCATGTTTTGTCACATCATGGTGGTGCACTACACATTTCCCTTTTAGAATCCTTATTTTATTTTCTGAGCTCTATGACTGTAAACTAATATCCTTAACACCCTTATTTAAAAAAGGTAAATATCACAATATCCATCATCTTTATCGTATGATGTTAAAATGTGAATTCTAGACCTGTGATGTATGATGGAAAACTACACAACACTATGATGTCTTTATATGGGATGAATGTTCCCTTTTTTCATTAGTAACTTACCATGACACCTATCAAGAACTATGTGTGGATTGATTTCCATCCTTATGGGATACATAGTGACACCCAATCAACTAGTCCAATGGCCCCACCGTAACATCACAAATTAACGCATTTTCTTTTTTTGGCCTTGATATCATCTAGGAACATGTAGTGTATGGTGGATCTCATTTATCTTTATTCATGTTAGTTTGTCTCATTGAACCACTCCACACATCTCCCTTTTAAGTGGTCCAAACACTATGACGTCAAACTAATATTTGATATGAAATAGTTTTCATGATAGAAAACTAACCACAATTTTCTTGCTTGAGATGACATTTCCCTTATCTCCACATTTCACTGACCATTCCATTTCCATAATTATGTTTGGATTTACTACCGTCCTTATGGGATATGTAGTGTTTCCTAGACATATCTTCCTTGATCCCATCTACGAAATCATGACCCTTTTCATGCCCTCTTGGTCGGGGTTCCCTCCTTGGGGATGTGTGGTGTCATGTGGATATTTGTAGTCCTTATTCACATTGGGTTATATACTACACCACACACATCTCTTTTAGGAATTATATGTCTAAGTCACAAGATAATAGAGTATACAACATTTTTTTCCTCTTCACGTGATGTTAAAGTGAATGGGTACATCCCATGAACATAAAATTAAGTTGGGAACATATGGTGCACACTCTATGACCTTTAGCTGAAAGATTTTGGTCCATGAAACATGACCTTTAAACTGTTCACAAACCTCCCATGCTTGATAAAGAATTTGATCCCATATGTGGATGCTCCATACCATTATGTTCAAATGTGTGGTCATCAGAGACATGGAATGTCATATTTCATTGGAATATTCAACATTAAACTTCCATGATTTAGAAATTCCATTATTTAGGTCACCATTATCTTTTATATCTAATGTGACCCCATTAAGGGACGCCGCCTAGCCTCAGGGCTCACATACCGTCTGGGGAAATGCCCTAAGATATTTTGAATAGTATTTTTAGATAGGTCACACATTTCAAACATGCTCAATGGACAACCCTCATTTGTCTATTCCCATCATATGTCATATTATGTCATGGTTGTTTTTTGAAAAAGGTCAAAAAATATCCTGCATAATTTTTCCAACCTCATTGTTTCATAGGTATTAGATGCTTTAATTGTCATTTTCCTTATTAATTCATATTCTAATGGATCTCCAACACCCAGGTTCCATCCCACCGTGCACCTGCGTAAGTTGAGTTAGAATGTTGTCATGGTTGGGATTTTCATGCCTCGTATTTCTTTTTCATTATTTTGTTCTCCCATGTGATGGGAAATCCAAACATCACTCATTATTTCTCACACCGAGCATGCCTCAAATTGGATTAGGGGTCTTGGTAGGGTAATACCCACATAAAAAGTCTATGAAACCTATTTCTATGAGTTCTACAACCTCAAAATAAAATCTATTCCATCCCCCGTGACATTAATATGTTGATTCCTTACCACATGATGTTAAAATTCACATTTCATTCCTTTCATATGAAGATAAACAATGGGACCATCATCCTGGCCATATTGTGAAAATAAGACACTGCATTGTGGAGTTATCATTTGAGAGGGAATCACCCGTGGAAATTGTCATCCTCCATACCGTCAATCAAGGCATATATATAGAATTATTCCTATGGCGCCACCCATATATATTTAATCATGGTATAGACACATTGAAAAAGAATAGAAAAGGAAAAAAGGACAAACATGAAATATCTAATATCTCTTATCTATGTGCACAGGTCAGACATGCATAACCAAATTTCCCTTAAAGAATTATGTGGGGCTATATACCCATACTTATGGGATAAATAGTGATGCAAAGAATTTTTTTGTTTTGGCTCATCGAAAAAAACTATTGTATGAAATCTAAGAGAATAAACTAAGAAATATGCATCCTTAATGCATGATGTTAATCAGCTTCCATACCCTACGTATGTTCTGGATTCCCAATGATAGTTACCATGCATTTTAGGATCCTCACTAAGGATGGATTCCACCATCAGTGTTGGAATCCAACTACACTATGTTCAATAAATATGTATGTCTTCACTCCTATCCTTCTGGGATATGTAGAGATACCAGAACATTATACCTCAGGACCCTCCATAGGTTTATTAACCATTTGGCCATTTTTTCCAATTAAGGTCGAAACTCTATAACCATAAAATAAGAGCCCCAATATGATATGTGGTGTGACATTAAATATTTGTAGCCTTCATTCATGTGGGGGTTTTCCCTAGCTTCATCATATATGGCTCCTTTCTATCTATTACTTAGTATTTGTATGGTGTGCAAGAGTATTTTGGATCATTCATGTAGGCTTCCTATCCTCAGTGACATGAAAACACTATAGGAATAAAAATCATGGTCCAAGCCGTACGACATTGAACTAGAATCCTAGGACTAGTTTTTATGAACTTAAACTACACGAAAAAAATCCTAATAACATGATGTTAAATTGTGGGATGTCTTGATAACATGACATTTCATTGTACTATACATTGTACTCACTTGGATGATGTAAAACTACAAAGAATATTAGGCCCTCATCTATGAGGTCCTCTACCATAATTCTGGTTTTCTACCATGTTGTTCACATATTCAATCGTCACTCAGCATCCAAGATGACACCCCATGGGAAGTCCAAATATATCATATATCATCTATACTGGAAATATTTATCCCATGTATCAATATCCTCATATTTTTAAAACTATCATTATCATATATATCCTCCTTATATGTAAACAAACATCATACATATTAACATCCTAGTGAAAATTTATATTTTATATCTATTTATACCTTCACAAAATGTGTAATCTAAAGCTCCGTTTGAAAAAATATCATACATTTCATCCTTTTGTCTAGAAACTATGTTAAATAAGATAATTCCTTTACAAAATGTGATACATTTCACGTGTTTATGAAAAATTATGTTGTGAATAATCTATTCCTAATGAAATATGTTGTGCATAAATATCTTGGCGTATATATGTTACATATAACAAAGATCATTTAAAAAGTACATTACATATCAGCTGGCCTTTAAATAATATCCCACGTGTCAAATTTTTCCCATTAATAAAAGCTCAAAATATTATACATTTCTCATTGATCTGAAAAAAATTCGTTCATATCATCATATAATGAAGAGAATGTTATGTATCCTTAGTTTCATCATGAATATGTTATATTTTCATTAGAATATTTCAATTAAAATACATTTGATGTCATTTTAGATTTCACATTATTCCATACATTATAATGTATTTGTCACATCTCTAGCTCATAATATATTACGTATCATCATCACATCACATTTCATAGACTATATATTCCATAATCCTTTCACCTGCAAAATTCCAATACTCACCATAAATGTTTGGAAAATCTAAAAATTATCATAGAGAGGTTTTAATTAATAAATTAAATGATAAAATTAGTTGAATAAATGAATATAATGCTTATTTTCTAGTTAATATTAGATTCAAAGATATTTCTAGAATAGTATTTTTTTCCAAATAAAAAAGAAAATTAATGTGTCAATATAAAAAATTTCTAAAATAAGGATTAACAATTTGTGGTTTTATCACTTACCCATAGTTAAACAAGAACACTTCCTATTATTCCCAATGGTTTCACTTCCCAACTAGGAAACTTCCAAGTTCTAGGATTGAAAATAGAATAGAATGTACTGGAATTAAGATTTTAACAAGTACATATTTGAATTTTCCATTCTACACTTCCATGATACTTCTTATGTATCATTCAAATATATCATCATCCCCTTCTTAAAATAAGTTGATAATAACTCAAATCTCTCCATCTACTTTTTCCAATAGAACTTATTTAAATTTTTATATTCATGCTTCTAAAAATCCATTAATAGATGCTTTTATCAAAAAAATAAATGAATAATCCAAAACCAAAGGGCCATGAGACTAATATCCATATTTAGGTAAAAAAGTTAATGTATGATTAACCATATAATTGGTAACTCTACATCATTTTTAAGGATAATCCTCACACACATGTGTTGTGTTTCATTGGGAAATATTTCTACATTAATTAGTCAATATTTATTACTCTACTTGATGTGATTTATCTGAATTTTATTTAGAGAGGCTCTCTAAGGTTCTAATCAATCAAAATATAAAATTTTCCTCTTTTCATGTTCATTTTTCCAGTTTCCTCAAATAATCATTTTGATTCCACTATTTTCTATTTAATTATAGTATTTTAACTAGTTATATGGAAAAGGTTTACATATTTCCCACTGTAATTTTTTTTTTCATTTCACTAAAGGGGACTTATTTTTTTCAAAAGTAGACTATCTAATTTATTTTATTTTTCATACAACTAACTCATAAAAAATAGAAATATGGTAAAATATTTAACATCATATAATCTTTTCCTTTTTGCACCATTATTTTAGATACAATTTTTTATTTGTTTCCACGTGTTGTTTTCAATTTGAGGTAGGTTTAAGAAATGAGAACCAATGCTAATTTAAAGTAAAAAATACAACTTATTAGTTATAATCCAATTTTATTAGGGAGGAGTATGGACTTTTATATTACATTCTTCTAAAAATCACCATTGATTTTTTCAGTAGTTATCCACTCACATTAAATGTTTCTATGATTTCACTACTCTAAACTCAACTACACGAAATGGAACAGTATTTTTCATTATTTGAGGTCCAATCCATTAAAAAATAATTTATTCGGGCATGATTTTCATCTTAGAGAATACTAGTAAAACATTTTTCAAAAAATTGAATTATTTTTTCTAAATGAGTCTTTCGTGAACATTCTTGGTTTATTCCCAATGTATTAGGGATTTATCATATGTTTCTATCATCATATCCTCTAATTGAATCATTTGGAACTAATGTTGTTGATCATCCTTATAAGATCCCATCCTTTTCTAGGCACATATATATCTAATTTTTTTTAACTTATCTCTGTTTATTTTTTCCTCATCTATAAACCTTGGTGGTTGTTTTTTCGTCATGGTTGACTTATTATTTGAATAAATGAGTCTTAGGTTATGAGTAAACATGGGAATATTAGAAAGGATTCAAGTAGATATCCTTTGTTGGGGAAAATGACTTAAATTCCATATATGTATTCTTGTTTTGATAAATGAATTCTAGATATAAGCGAGTAACCCCTTACCATATGTTCTTGGTATGTTGAGAATGTTTAAAGTGGGTTGCGTTTTTTATAAGGAAAATTGGTTGAAAAACAAACTGTAGAACATTTTCACATCATATAAAGGGATTACACATCATGTAATGTTTAGGTTCTTTTATATAAATATCCCTAAGTGATTTTTTTTAGAATATTCGATTAAAATAATTACACAATGAGTAACTATATTACATGCCAGGTAATACCCTAACCTATTTTTTTAATGTATGTTGTGTGGCTGATTTTTCCTTTCACCCACACGTATATCATCTTCACTTGACCTATGGAAACTCTCCATTCAATTTTGTATTTACATCCTCTATTTTTCATGCCCTGCTTATGTGATAAATCCATATTAATGCCATTTGGTTAGGTTTTTCCCTCACTCCAATGTTTCTACAAAAATTTTGGTATAATCTCTTCACCATAGGAAATATTGGTTTTGATATTTGTTAGTGTTTATCTAGGATCATTCTCATGATCATATGCACCATCTTCCATGTGTTTTTCTATCACTGGAATCATTTTTTGATTGTTAGTTAAAGGTATGGGTATAAACCCTAATCATATGGTCTGATATGTGTCAATTATGTGAATTATTGAAAATCACACAATCATATTGTGCTATGAATAAATTAAAATGTTGAATTGAATAATTCTATTGAGTCATTCTATATCCAAGTGGGTTTTACCTGGATTATGGATACTATTCGGGTGAGTGAATCCTTGAATATGAATGTTGTATTAATGGATTAATGTGTGTTTACCACGACACAGATAGTGGGTGTTTGATTGATATATATTAACATTGTCTTTGATTATTCATTCAGATAAATATATTTTTTTGGGTTATGATGAATCGATATATGAGATGTGTAAAGGAAATTTAAATGTTAATTTTCATAATTAATAATTTTCCAAATTATTGTGACATTTTTATATACTGTTTGTTATGAATTGTGTTATGATTAAATAATAAATTGTATATATAGTGGGCTAGAACCAGTGACACATGCTGAAATGATGATATTGCGGTATTGTACCATTTTACATGTTAAAAATATTATATAGAAGGCTAGGACAAGTAACACATGTTGAAATGATAATATATTGCTCTTAGCCCAATCGAAATGTTTAAATTTTTATATTTTTGGTTTAACCCTATTTACTATGACTTATACCTTGGTTATAAGGTTCTGTTATTCCATAAGTATATGGTTTTGGATGGAATGGTTGTGATATGTTCATAGATTCATTTTAGCAATGTGATAATGTAGGTTATTTTATACCTTAGTAACAATGTTATGGTAGGCATTGTTGTGAGAAATTCATAGAGACATTCAGGAAAGGTATATAAGCATTTTGATATGGTATTTAGTTCATTGTTTAATTAATTAATTCTATGGATTATTTCATAATTTCATACACTAATTATCAGAATGGTTATGTTTATACATGGTGGTGTTGTTCTACTGAGTTATACTCAAGAAATATTTAGGCCTATGTGTGGTACCCGAGTAGATTATCGTGATTTAGGTTTGGAAAAGGGACAAGGGATATTTTTTTGATTGTTTTCTTAATGGATGGGAATGAGTTTGGATATGGGACCAACATAGGGTTCACGACCATAAAATTTTGAGTATTTTTTCAGTAATCTAGAGTTTTATTTCTTATTAAATATTCAATGACATTTATTTACATCTCAGAACATCATTTCATTATTTTTTTATATGACTTTTCTGTGGATTTTTATATATTCGGTTTGTATTGTATTATGTTGTTTCCCTTGATTAAATAGACTAATATATAGTTATATTGATTTCATGTAATCTTTTGTGAACTCTAAATCTAGGGGGTATAGCCTCCACACTATTCATATGACACCCCCACTACAAATCAACAGCCTCCGGTGTATGGGAAGGAAATATTAATGTCTCATAACAAACCCATTTGACCACGTGAGAGAGTTTCAAATTGGGGGAAATTGTAATGTGGATTTACCAAAGGCATGTTTTTTTCTATTTATTAAATATTTTGGATAGGTGAAAATGATACTAGGGTATGTCCGGACATGGTAATGAGCTTGTTTATGGGAATAGGTACCCATTTATCGGGGGAGATCCATGTGACCAAGGATGTGATTTTTGTTTATATTGTGTGCTTATTTCAGTAGATGTCATTTCTCTATAGGTGATTCACATATTGTGTGAGGTTATTTATCATTGATGTTGTTGGTTATTGAAAGTTTTTCATGTGTCTTGGTATGCCACAATATGAGTATTCATGAATTATAATATGCGCATAGGGATATATATTGGCTTGCATTGGTCATTATAGAGGAAAATATAATTTCATGGGATATATAAGTTCCTATTGAATTGTTATATGATAAATATATTATAACCAGGAATAAAATAATAAAACAAAATAAATGAACCATTATTTAATGATAAAACACTTATAAGTCATGTTTAGAGGGACTTGAAGTTAGTGTTTCTCAATTATTGTCACTGTTGAGGTTATAATTTCTAGAACCATTGATATAAAGAGTGTTTTTGTCATGTAGATAAAATGAATATTTATCATCCTTGAGTTGAACATCATGAGAGTTGACATTAGTACATTAAAAATGTAGTCAAACCAAAGAATCCTATATTTTCTAAGGATCAGATGGATGTTCAGCTTAGTGATATCTTATTGAGTGTCATGGGATCCACAGAAATATAGATTTTTCACACCATTCCTTTGATGTATTAGCTAAAAAGGGAATTTTATCTATAGAATCTACCGACTTTCACTAGATTTGGAGGAACCTAGGTAGTTACGTTCTGGATTAATTCTTTCCTTTCCTTATATTTTTCCTAGACTAGAAAGGCATTGGTGGGAAATTATAGAGAAGGATGGAAAGTATGAGGAGTTGTCTTGTATGGAATTCTAGATAAAGTTCTTGGACTATTTCTATGTCATTATTTTGAGGGATGATAAAGCTCATGATTTCATGCATCTGACAGGGGAGGGAATGTTAGTGTTGGACTATGTTAAACATTTCATCGACCTATAGTGATTTACAATATCTTTGGAAACTGATGATATCTCTAGAGAGAGACATTTTCAGGATGATCTTTGCTATGATGTAAAACCTTAGGTGAACATGTTCCATCATGGACATTTTTCATACATGATTAATTAAGCAATCATCATGGAAGTATATCTGAGTCAAGCCATGAGTAGAGGCTTGGTGGTTCTTGAATGGAAAATGATGAACTCTTTTTATAGTGTAAGGTAGCATCTCTATGATGTTTTTCTCTTGGGAAATAGTTTCCACAGTATTTAGGGTACTAGGAATCTATCTGAGGAAAATGTTACAATGTTGTGATATCAGTGTGGAATGATGGACCATAAACATCCTCAGTGTCCATATCCTACTTTGGAGTGTCATGCTTGAAGAAGATTATGCCCCCAAAATAATATTTTTCTCAGAATGTAGTTGCAGAGTAGTGACATGGGAACATGATAGATAGATGATTATGTAAGGACTCAACTACACCTATGAATACATGTATCTAGAGTTCCATGGGATTTATTGGCTGAGGTAATGGATGTGGTACCCCTACGTAGGATTAGAAGAACTATTCAGAGGATATAACTCATGGGATTCAGGATAGAGACCAAGTTAGAGGGGTTGGTAAGATGTATGTTATGTAGAATACATTAGCTTCTGTGGATATGGAATTGTATACTGACAGAGGTATGATTCTTATATCATCTACCATTACATATGTTCTTTTAACATATAATAATCACATTCAATTTTATATTCTCTTTTATGGAACTTTTTCGATGTGGATTTGGAATGATTGGATAATATTTTAACCATATACACTCTGTTTGAAGCATGACCAGATAATATAAATCTTTGTATGGAATGTTCTCTAGATATTGGTGGTTACCATTTCTTCTTTAAAATGTTTATGGTGGAAATTATAGTCATCAATTTTATTCTTAGTCTGGATATGTTTTTTATTTAACTGGAACATATCAACTATTACTGTAAGAGATTTACTCTTCTGTCTCTATAAGATTTAATCTATTAATGCCTAGGTGAGAAGCATCTTTAGTTGGTCATGCAGGACCAATTAAATACATATGATATTGTGTCATAACTCTGATAGGTGGTCTTTCTCTAGATACCGGTGGAATGTAGAAGGAATAATTTTCCCTAAAGGTCAAACTTTTTATGATTTTTTCTAATGAGTTCAGTGGCTTACTGCCTGTGTGATGGATCAAGTTTTTAAATGAGTTGGTGTCGAGGGCAGAGTCAGTTTCTATCCCATGTTATAAAATGGCATGAGTAGAGATTTGGGAATTGAATGTTCTATTGGAATACTAGGAAACTAAATCATTCATACGACCTAGTACATTTCCATGGTTTTATCTAGTTCTCTTTGATAATAGAGCTGATGGGTCATTGCACTTATGTGTGAATTATCATAAATTGAACCAGATGATGACCATAAATCAGTATCATCTTCCATGAATCGTTAGTATCCTTGATCATCTAAAAGAATATAATATCTCTTCCAAAATATATTTGAGATTTGAATACCATTAATTGATGTTAAGACTATAAGACATGCCTCAAATTTCTGTTAGGATCAGGTATGTCTTGTATGAATTCATTGTAATTTTGTTTGGTTTTACCAACTCACCGGTTGTATTCATAAATGTGTTGAATAGTATCATTCATACTTTTTTTGATTAGTTTGGTGTGGTTTTTGTGGATGAAATAATAGTGTACTCCTAGTCAGTATAGAATCATTCCAATCATCTTGACATCATCTTATGTTATTGAGAATGCATGGGCTTTATTCCAAGATTACCAAATGCAGTTTCTTGATTGATAAGGTGAAATTCTTGGGCCATGTCATCTTAGAGGAATAAATGATATTGGACACATATAAATTAAAATTTTTGTTATCTTGGGTGTATCCCAACAATATATTTTAGATTCATATATTTATAGGTATAACAAGGTTTCATCGATGCCTCATTCAGGACTTTTTCTATCTGGAAGTAGCAATGTCATGTCTCAAAAAGAAGGGGGTGAATTTTGATTGGTTTGATACTTGAAATTAATATTTTCAAGTCCTAAAAGGAAGTCTGACCTCAATGCATATCCTCACTTTTCCTATATCAGGTAAAAAATGTAATGTGTATTATGAAATATCCAAAGATGGGTTTGGAGAAATTTGGATGTTGGAGGATTGAGTTTTTTCTTGTGGCACTAAATAGTTGATCCAACATGGGAGAAATTATTATAATCATGACTTGGAGTGAGAAATGGAAATAAATTCCCTGAGACTTTGGATAAATTATCTCACTGGTGATAGGTTTGTGGTATACATGAACCACAAGATCCTCAGGTACATCTTTTCTGAGTTAGACCTGATCCTTCAGCATTAAAGGTGGGTCGATAATCTATATTATTTCAAGTTAAAGTTAGATTATATAACAGGAATGATAAATTCAATTTCTAATTCATTTAGTCAAAATACATATTAAGAGGATGTTTGGTGTCTTGTGATGAGTGTTGGATAATTGATATCTTTTCTGACATGCATCTAGATGTTCAAAAATATCACGAATTAGTAGCACTTACTTCAACATTGGTTTTACCCTTGTTTCTTTACTGGATCATGGCTGGGCAGTTTTATAATCTAGAGGGCCTATTTTTGAGAAAAATCTTATATAGTGTGGAGACACAATCAATATGGACTCCTAGAAGATGAAGTTATCTTCTTTTATGCGGCTAAGTATGGGGACCTATGGGATTTCTTCAGAATATGATGAAGGAGTTTCATGATTCTAGATGGGAATTACATTCATGTTTGAGAGAAATGTATTGTTATCTACGTATAAAATACATTGGGTCAATAATTAAGTAATAAGTTGTAGTACTTGTGGAAGCATGCTTAACTTGTCATCTAGTGAAATCCAAGCATTAGAGGCTAGGCAGGGTGTTGCATCATTTTCCCATTCCTCAGTGGAAGTGAAATGATTCCACCTTGGATGTTTTGAAATAATTATCCATGAAAAACTATACGAATGGAGTTTTAAGGGTGATTGTGGATTAACTAACATAGTTTTCCCATTTTTTCCTATTAGTGAAACCATGACATTTGATGTTCTGGTAAGTATTTACGTGCAGGAGGTAATTCAGATACACAGTGTTCTTAGGATTTTCATTTTTGATAGATATCATTATTTGATAGCATATTTCTAGAAAGGCCTTCATAAGAATCTATGATCATAGGTTATTTATATTATTTTCTATCATCTCCACATTGAAACTCATTTTGAGAGAACTATTCTTGGTCGAGATGATTTATTATGATCACATGTTCTAATTTTTTGGTTAATAAGAGTATCATCTAGAACTCATGATGTTTATATATAATAAAATAATTTAAAAATAAATATATATAGAACCTTTGCAATAATTTATGAATATTCATTCCTCTCACAACTTTTCTAGCTGGTGATAGGTGAGTCAGGAGTTATTGGAACTACTCTAGTCAATGAGACATCAAAATAATTTCGCTAGATCATAAGGTTATAAGTTACCATGCATTATAGAAAAAAAATCATATTCTAACCATCATAGATGAACTATGGATTTCAAGGTTGGTAATCATGTTTCCCTTTAGTTGTCCTCTAGCATGGTGTACTGTTGTATCAAGAATCATGGAATGCTCGCATCTAGGTTTGTCGGACCATTTGAGATAGTGGATACGGTATATCTAGTGGAATACTTCTTATAACTTTCACATTTCTATAGTGACATTCCTGATTTATTTCACATGTTTTAGCTTTATATAAATTATATAGACCCTTCCAACATGGTAGATGTAGTAGAATTAGAACTTAGTGTCGATGTGTCCTTTATGGAGCCTCAAATACCGATTATAGACCATCGTGGGAAGTATATTTTGGATTGGTCTATATTGTTTCTTTAGGTGTAGTGGTAACGTGGTAATATTTATGAGGATACCTATGATATGGAGTCTGATATAAAACCATTATGTCTATACATATTTTTTGAGACCCCACAGTGATTCTTAGAGTAGCTTGAGGATGAGCTGTTATACAGTGGGGAGGTTGTATGATCTCATATTTTTCTGTGTACATATCTATCTATATTTCAAATTATACTTCTCTCAGTTTAGTTTTTTGTCATTTGTAAGACTTGGTGGTAGTTTCTGCATCATTGTTACTGGTTTTCTAGATAAACATAGTCTTATTACTTGAGGAAACATGATACAACTAGAATGGATCAAGGTAGAGAGCCTTTGATTGTAAAATTGACTCAAAATCCATAAATATAATCAGGTATAGATTAATGTAGTCCTAGTATAAGAAATTCAATAGTTACCATGTGTTCATTGTAATTTGAAAGTATTTAAATGGGTTTGGGTTATTTTTACAGAGAAAATGGGCAGAAAAACACTCTACAGAACATATAAAAATCATGTTAATGTGTAACACATCATATAATGTTTGATTGTTTTTAAATAAATTATCAGAGGTGATGGATTTTTTAGCATATTCAATTAATAAAATAACATGATTTTTAACTATATTAGACATTGTGTAATTCCCCAGCATACAAGTTTAAATAATCTATTATGTATTGTTTTTTATTTAACACGTATGTAGCTCCTCTCCTCTCAACCTAGGGAATCCCTATAAGAAATTTTGGAGTGCCAACCTCCCTTTCAGACAACAGTCTTTCATGATCAATCCTAAATAAGTTCCTTTGGTTTTATTTACCTTTTCATCATTGTTTCTCTAAATGTTTTGGTGTAGTCACTTGATTGTGTGCAATTTGTGTTTTCATCTTGATCTGTTTTGATATATGATATTTCTTGTGATCATCCTCACCTTATTCCTCATGGGCATTTGCCATTCAATGTGTTGTTTGATCAAAAGTTGAAGGTATGTGGTCTAAACCATAACCCACTGGATTGATAATTTTATTGTATGTGAAATATTACAGGTCATGCCAACATATCATGTTCCATATAAGGTAAAATGATGAATTAAATCAGTCATTGGAGTCCCATTGGTTCCAATTGGTTCTTTACTAGCCTTATGGATACTGTTTGGGTGAGAAAACCCTCGAATTTGAAAGTTTTTTAATGGATTAATGTGTGTTTAGACTGAAATGGGTTTTGGGTGTTTTCTTGATATAGATTCACCTTATCTTCTCTTTTAGATTTATATAACTAGCATGTTTTTTTGGTTATGGACAATTGATAAATTAAATGTGTAAATAAAATATAAATGGAAATTTTCATAATTAATTATAGTGCATGTTCATGTGATATTGTGGTATCCTTATTTATATGAAATTTATTATGATTAAATGCTAAAATGATTATGTATTAGGCTAGGCCCAATGCCACTTGATAAAACTCTAATGTAGAGGTCCTGGCCCAATAGACATGATAAAATTATTATATTACAGGCTAGGCCCAATGACATAAGATGAAATGTTGATATAGTGGGATTTGCACAATTGAAATTCTTATATAAAAGGTTTGTCCCAATTTACTATGATTTACCCCTTAGTTATAAGTTTTTGTTAATCCGTGGTAATATTTTTATAATTGGCATGGTTGTGGGACATGCTCAGATACATTTATTCCTAGTGTAGTGGAAGTTTGGGGTATACCTTGGTTATAAGGATACAATTTTTATGGTTTTATGACCTGATTTGAGACAATCCTATATGGTTTCAATGTATGTTTGTAGAGTATTAATTTAACTCTTTAATTTCTTAATAATCTTGTTTATTTCATTATTACATACACTTATTGTGAGACTATTTTGTGTTGAGATAGGGTGGTGTTGAACTACTGAGTTATAATCACACCTTATTTGGGTCATTGTATGGTACATTAATACATTATGTAAATTTAGCTTTGGAAAAAAGGTAAATGACCTTATTGTTGACTATTTTCTTCCTGGATATAATGCAGTTTGTAGATTAATCAAAAATTGGATTTGGGAAAAGGTACTTTAGAGTCTTTTATTGAGTCTTCTAGTCTATTATTTAGTATTTCATCTTGAATAAACTTTTTTTATATTCCATCATGTCATTTAATTATTCCTTTATTATTTATTGTGTTTTTTATATAGTTATCATTGATTGTATTTCCACTGTATTATATTATTTCCATTATATCTACAATGTGATATATAATTATTTAAATATTTCCCAATATTTCTAATCTATGAATCCAGGGGGTATAGTCTAACCACAATAAAAACTAAAAACTCGCTACAAGTCAATAGAATCATTTGTATGGGGAGGTATTCTTGAGGTATCTTAACCCACCCTTTCTGGCCGTGTTATATAGTTTGAGATCGGGGGACATTACACTGAATTTTTAATTCCATATTAAATTTCAGGAAATAATAGTATACTATTTGATATATCTCCATAGATAAGGGAAATCATTTTCTACAAAAAATTCTATTAGGGGGGATTCATTGTGGGGTTTGAAGTCAGTTCTATATGCCTACAGTGAATCCTCTAGATTTATGCTCAAATATTTTCTATTGGGATAAAATATACTATAAACAATTATTTTAATCACTCAGTTGGATACCTCGGTCTCCCAATTTTTTCTATTGGTGGTAAGTAGTAAATATATTTTGTTGTACCTCATATATATCCCTGAGTGATTCAATGCATCAGTTGAACAAATGTGTTCCTTGATCACATATGGCTACACATATTTTACAAACTAATAAAAAATGAATGATCATAGAAATTCAAAAAAAACTCTTGAATCATTAGAATATAGTTACAAAAGAAAGAAATTAGAAATATACCCATGATGTCAATACTCCATATATAAAAACATTCTTTAAATAGATTATTTGTTTGATGAGTTTTCTATATTTTATAAATTCTTATAGTAATTTTTTGGTTCTTAAATACTTTTCCTCTATTATTGGGATATATAAAAATATTATCCCAAACTGATTAACTTCCCAAAAAAATTTATGGTTGTTTTTTTAGTTTTAAGGATTACTACACATTTAAGATTATGGAAATATATAAAAACATAAGTTGCAACCTTGTTAGTTATCTATATCTTAATTACATGATCTTTACATTTTTGTATTTATAAATAGATATCCTTGTTGAAACCCGAGACACCCTGAGAGGGGAGGGGTGAAAAAAATATCAAATTTTTCATTTGATTCATATGATCGTATCCCCATGTTGGTTGGAATTTCATTTAACCCATTAAATTTATCCAAAAATCTACCATAATCACAAATGTTGAAAAAAAATAAGATATAAAAAAATTACACAATTTACCACTAACGGATAATGTAAGGAGTATATGTTGATGATAAGGTTGGCGTACTAGAATTAGATAAAAATTTATAGTGTTATTGGAATACAATTATCATCCATAATAACTCTGTTTCCTGATCAATTTCTTTATAATGGATTTAGGGATGATTCACTACCTCCCTAAGACCCCTTCCATCCACTCTAAAATAATCACTACTTTGTATTTTTTCTTCCTTAGTTTAAGGACAAAGTTTTATCATTAAAATATGTATGAATGTTGATTTATTATTACATAATTACGGTCTAATTTTGATGTTTCAAAGAACCCATCGAGTTTTTCCTTGGTTCTTCACCCAAACCCTTATCTTTATGTATGTCCCTATATTCACTTGGGTAATATTTTACCAAGTTCATTTATTTTCCATGGTAAGATATTCCCATGTTCTTATTTTTCTATAGGTCTACATCACCGATGTCAATGGATTTTACTAGTTCGACTTCATCCATTTCCATTGATTCCTTTATTTCCATCGTCCAACCCAACAAAAAAACCCTATTCACACAAGTTTTATAAATCTACTTCATTCATTCTAATATCTTCATGAAACTCCATAAGATATATACTTCAGTTAGTTTTAGTTCATGTATGAGTGACATGGATTAAGAGATAGTCTCTAATATCACTTCATTTCTTTTATAATCTAAAATGAGTTCATTAAATAGTTATTTATAAGAAAAAACAATTATCACTCATCCTTAAGATCTTCATTTCAAGACATGTGCATCACTCACAATTACTTTTGTGTACCACTTGAAAATAGAAAATCCCCTATGAATAATGCTTCACCTATACAACTCCTTCTTTTGAATGATTCCAAAGTTGACCAAAACCCATCTATCTCATATAGTAGTGAACATTTTCCAAGAACGTTATGAAATAATTTCTTTATAACCCAAATAAAAATTTAAATTATTCCCATAAATTATCCCTGAATTTTTTTTAAAACACCAGGAAATGTTTACTTTTTCAAATGAATCCAATTACCTTCTTTGGGATTCTATATTAAAACTATTTTATCAACTGATAAATGGATTGAAAAAAACAAAAAACATAATTAATATCTAGATCAAATGACATTGGTTCCACTATTCTACAACATTGGGTTTGTTGGAAATGATTATTGAAATTCAATTCCACACACAAATACCAATGATTCTGGAAGACAATAGAAAAAATCATATATCACTCTAAATTAATAAAATCATTTCATGGTGTATTGTAAAATATTTCAATATATATTTTCATTCCTCAAGTCCTTTCTCAATATACAACCCCTATGTCTTCCATTGATTTATATTATAAACTTTCCCTTAATAAGATAATATCATCATTGAAATTATTTTTGAGAACATGCACCCCTTGATGTTGAGTAACACCATAGTTTATCTTCAATTAGATTTCTCTAGTCATTATCTCTCTTTGACAGGAAACCTGTAGAGAATTATCATTCTTTTTTAAGCTCATCCATATGGTATTCATTTTGTTTGATACAAACCATGTGGTGTATCTCTGATTAATCTTGTACAAATTCGAGTATGGTTATCAAAAATTAAATTCATTGGGATATGGGTCCTTCTATACCTTCTCAAGATGATATGTTATTTGAACATAGAGGTTCAATAAATTATTCTCAAATGTTAGATTAGATAATGACTTAGTCATGATAGACTCCACTTGTTCATTAGTTGTAACATCCTCTAGTTTGATCATTCCTTTCTCTACATTTTTGTTCAAAAAAGCGATACAAGTTCTTGATATGATTGTATAAGAATGTTGTGTGGATTATTCAATAGTTATATCAAACTCTTTTTATCACATAATATCACCATTGTCCAAATCAAGTCTTCCCTAATATCCTCATAGTGTTACTTCATCCAAATAAGCCGAGTTCATTCCATTTTAGTTCATATGTATTAAATTTCATCTATTCTTATTGATGTTCTTTATTATTTCTCACAGAACCATATTTTCCATTTTCATTAGTTAAATAATCTACCTGTTCATTTGGAATTATGATCCAACACTTCTCTATCATTGTTATCATCAGAGAATTCAAATAAACTTGATCATTTATAACATAAAAGGGGAGGAAATGATTCAGAATAACTAAAATGTACCTCATGAATCATATAATTTTCATGGGATATTATTCATTTAGATTAAACTAAAAATGAACCACCAAATATATATTAAAAACAATAAATGTCTATGTTACAGTCAAATTTAGTCGGCTTATAATTATTCACATATACATGGTGGGATACATATATTTCCTATGCTCATGCTTTCTAATATTGGTTCCAAATACAATAATATTTGACAATATTATGTAATCATTATTATTGAATTTCTTCATCATTCCTCTTATATACATTTTCTATGAGAAAAAGGTATACCCTTCTTTCTGAATATATTATAGACCCAAAAAATAATTGAGTTCACTAATCATGGTTAATTAAAAATCTTAGCTCATATTATTTTAATAATCTTGAATATATTTCTATTTATTACCATTAATTTTATTTTATACACATAGTCCAACACTATTATTTGATCTCCTTTATAAGATCTCATATATAGATTATAGGCAATGCTACCCATTCAGAATTGAAAACATCTTTATGTAAGAGTATAGTTGAGAATACCATGTACATGGGGCATGATTTAGATCATACATTGACTTATTTAGTGTTATAAATTTAGTTATATCATCTACAATTAGGAAAACAACTGGTTTTTTAATGAACTCCATTCATGAATATCATTTTAAAATCAATCTAAAAAATCATGAAATCTATTTGAATTTACATTAAAAAATATATAGATTAACACGAGTTAATCCAATGGTGATAATTCTTCATCAACATCAAAACCATAAATATATGTTTTTAAAAAATAGATATGGTTCATTTTATATCATGTTTCTATATTGGTCGAATTTATTCACAAAAATAAACTTCATTCTAATCAAATTATGGTTTCTTGTCTTCATCATAAGTTCCCAAGCCTAATTTTTTTCAATTTGATCAAATTCATCATTCAAGAATATAAAAAATAATTCTATCATTATATATTATTCATATTTTTATAGTTATATAATTTAAAAAAGAGTAGCATGATCTATATTTTTCAGCACCCTTGTATGTTTTGGAGAAGTCATGTCTCTGATTATATTGGATGGATCAACCACTATACTATTTTTTCTCTAATAAGGTATAAAATACTTATCCTCATCCAAAATATATTCATTTGATTCAAACTCGCACTCTTCATGACTTGAGAAACATTTTTCAACCCCAAATGTGGTTTTATAATCATTATCTTCTTTAGATAATTCATCCCAATTTTCAATTTGACTAACCTTTTATATATATTTTTTAATAAATTTAATGTTATTAACCCCATAAATTTTGTTCAGCATTTTCATGAAGTATTTGTAAACCACGATCTTTATAAATTATATAGAAAATAATCCTTCATCTCCATCATCACAATACCTTAATTAATTTCCATTTTATTTCAAATGTTACATCTACTTCTAAATACCTAAAAACGTTTCAGTGAGGGAATCCTTCTACTCCTAATATTATAAGATTTTTTATCTTACCTATGGATTATCACTTCTCAATTTATATAGTGCACTAAAAAATTGTACAAATTCCTTCAAGCAATAATAAATACATCGCCCTTTATATGTATTTTTTAGCAATATTGTTCACTTATTGATATCATCATTCGAAACACTATTCTGTTTTAGAGTTCACAATGAGGATACCTCATAATTTATTCCATTCTTCATATGGATGTTTTGATAATCAATGGTTGTGCATTATGTTCCATTATAATATTAATTGATTTTGATTATATTTTCTATCTCATTTATTTTATCTACTTTGATACCTCATTATGTACTCTATGAATTCTCTTTTTGTCTACTTGAACATAATAGAGTACATTTGGTTATGATCACATAAAAATGAAACATCATTCCACATTTGTGCCCAGTAATTTCATTATCCCCTAGACATCAGTATGAACCAGGATGATGAGATTGTATATTAACTTATATTCTTTTTGAAATTCATATTTAAGTCAACTATTCCATGTATAAAATTACCACATATATTTTATTTTCCACGCTTTAGAGTTGTAATATCCACTATATATTTTTGGTTGGATAAGCTCACCATGCTCTATTGATTAATGTGACAAAGTTGCAGCTTCTGATGCTTTCGTCGAGGCGTTCACATTCGTCTGTGGAGGATGTTCAACTATTGCCCCACATTCCTTCATTACAAATGTGGGCGACATCCATTGCTTGTTTAGGGATGTTTTATACCTGATCAAAACATGATGACGGGATGTCAATTATTCCTTCCATGGATTCCTCCTCAGAACTAGTCAACTATTACGTGTCTCCCTCATAGACTTAAGAGGTTGTTCGTGAAACTCTCCTCAGTGCCATATCTTCATGGACACCATTTAATTACGCTATTTATATCAAGATATTCCAAGGGTTCTAGTCAGGGTAGCAACCTTCGATTAGGGGAGTAGTCAAGTGGTCCATCACTTGCGTGTTTGGACGCTAGGGGATTTTCATGTTTGTCTTCTGTCCCATTCAAGGCCGTGGAAGCCCGAGGAATCCCACATAGAATGTGGTGAATCATATGGCATGGGCATGTATTTAATGTTTTGCTCGTCTTCCTATGTTTAACACAAGGTATGTCACATGTTTAATATCCAACGAAGATAGATCGGTCTGATTAGAACACTGACAAGAGTGGATCAGATGGAGGAACCCCCTGGAGGGAATGCCGATACTGGGGCCAACAGGTCAGTGGATTTCTGAATGTTGTTGGTTGGAGTGGGGAATGGGGTGGAATGATTCCACCAGGATGTGTTGGCCTCTGTAGGAATCAAGATGGATGATGGAGGGTTGAATGGAGTGGAGGGGGATGAGATGGAACCATAATGAGGATGAAGATGGTTTCGGGATTGAACCTCAAAGAGACTTCCTACGTACCCCTGTGGTAGAGAATAAAAGTCCACATAGTTCATATGAAGATGACTTACCACCGATTGGGAGTTTCAATGGCTTACAATTGATTGATTTCATAATGGATTACCACTGATTGAGGTCACAACGGCTTACCGCTGGACGAGGTTGTCATAAGGGACTGGAGAGAACCGACATGAAGGAGGACCTGGGTGAAAATGGTGGAGGGTTTGAACCTCGTGGAGGCTTCGTACGTACAATGCCTTGACATGGATCAATGTCCTCGTAGTTCAGGTGGAATGGGGCTTGGAACACCGACACGGAGATGGTCGGTCCTAATGGTTGTTGGGATTGAACCTCTTGGAGGATTCATACGTACTATGCCTTGACATGGATCAAAGTCCACGTAGTTGTGGATGGGGCATGGGGATTACACTCTAAGCTTCCCAAGGTGTTGGTGAACTGACGTGAATGGGGTCGGAATGCCCGGGTGGTGGGCTTTAACCTTGTAAGGCTTCCTACGTACCCTCCCTTAGCAAGGATCAAAGCCCAGGTAGTTCAGGTGGTGCCGGCGAACCAATGTGAAGGTGGACCTGGGGTCCAATGGGTGGTGGGATTGAACCTCGTTGAGGCTTCCTACGTACCATACCTTGACATTGATCATAGTCCATGTAGTTCAGGATGTGGTGTCGGGCTTACACTCTAGGCTGCCGATGGTGTTGGTGAATTGACGTGAATGGGGTCAGAATGATCTGGTGGTGGTCTTGAACCTCATAAGGCTTCCTACGTACCATTATTTAGCAAGGATCAAAGACCATGTAGTCCAGGTTGCGTGTGGGGCTTACACTCTAGGCTGCCCAAGTTTTCTGGTTGGTGGGATTGAACCTCATGTAGGCTTCTTATGTACCATGTCTTCACGTAGATCAATGTCCTTGTAGTTTGGGATGAGGGAATACAGTTTAACGTCATGCGGTACGAGGTCAATGTCATGGTCGATGCTTACTCTAAGCCCATGTGAGTCATGCTTGGTGTGAGAAACAAGAGGCAGCAAAGTTCTGATGACCACGTCACGAAAGGTACGTCTGTGGGAAATGGGCTGGGGACGATGCGTGGAGCGACCCAAAGTTAGAAAGATTGGGTCTTACTCTAGGATGGAGGCCCGTGGAGAAAAAGCGTAGTGGGAGAGGGACTCAGGACTGAATAAATGGGGAGCCACGTTCCCTATCACGCCCTGTGCTGGCCTTTGGGACTGAAGATGAAAGGAAGAGGAGGGATGCTGCCTTCTGAAAGGAAAACTAGGGGCTACACCAAGGTGGTTTCCCTTCCCCATGGACAAACACCACTCCTAGAAATTGGATATCATCCCCTATGGAGACCAGGGGGCGTTGAGAATGTCCAAGGTGGTGGCACCCCGTGTACGAGGCTTGGGGCGAGGTCACAGATTAACATCATGTGCTAAGGACGATTATTCTTGTAAGATTAACATCGTGCAGCTCGGACAAGGTGGGGTTTATCTGCACACCTATTACTTACATAACCGGCACCCCTATGATTCTTGTGGAAGGGATGGTATCGGCAACGCCGTGGTGAGAGGGTGTCACTAAGTGAACCATAGAGGGGCCCACGTTAGCGTGTCTATGCAAAGAAGCAATAGCCATTAGTGTGCCTATGTGAAAATCGTAAAACGAAGAAATGCAACGGGTGATGTCATCTAGGGGACTTTGAAGTCACATCTTGCAAACCTGGACTGTCACACGGAAAAAGGAATTTCCAAGAAGAGGTGTCCATAAGAAGGGGCCCTGTGAAGCTCTGTTGCTCCGTGTGGAAGAGGGTACATGCGAAGGGGTGTGCTTTGCGAAGTGGGGTGACTAAGAATAATCATGGGGTAGAGGATCATATGGGAGGTGATTCGCGAAGTGGAAAGTCATTTGCAGAGCACGGCCTCACTGAGCAAAGGTGCCTCGCAAAGAAAGGTGTTAGGAAGAAATGTTCTTCGCGATGTACAGAGGCCCTTCCTTAGCATGTGGATCATGTGTACATGAAGGGTTCTTCAAAAATAATAAACTCTCCATGACATCCGGGCTCCCCTTGGGGATCCCCTTACTTCACGAAGGCCCTTATGATTCGCAAAAGGCATCCCTCATGAAAGAGTGGCTCAAAACAAGACAAGGGTGAGGCACTTCGTGGAGAAGAGGTACCTCACATAGCTCATGGTTCGCAGAGCGGAAGGATGCTTCACGATTTGGGAGCTAGGATGTCGAAAGGTCGGATTGTCCATCCTTTGGGATTAGGGGGGCCCCATTATTTATAGGCAAGAGGTGTTGTGAATCAGAGATCATGCGGTGTGAAGAGGGACTTGGTGGCTTCATGGTGGGTCGTGAACGTCAATTGCCGTCATGGAGCGTCCCGCCTCCTTGTTTCGTGGCGGTCTCACGAATATGAAATACAGTCATGGAGCATCCCGACTCCTTGCTTTTCGGTGGGCTCCTGATTGTCAAATGCGGTCATATAGCATCCCTCCTCTTTGCTTCCCAGTGGCCGTGGTGCTGGGGGGACTCTGTGAAGTGGCTTGGCGAGGAAATCAATGGGGCCTTCTTTGGGCCTCTTCTCTATCACGAATTTTGGTGCCAAAAAAACCCGCCCCTCAGACATGGAGCTGCAGAGAGATCAAGGGTCAAAGTCTAAGGGAAATCACCAAAATACTCGGTTGTTCACGATGCTAGATCGCAAAGAAGGCTCGTGAGGCGGATAGGGGACGTGTAGGACGAGTGTGCCGCGAATCTCTGCACAAATCAAATTTGCCGCGAAGCTCCAAAGGCTGCCGCCTATAAATAGGGGCATGCTGTCTCTTTTTTCGGTTACCTTCTCTGTGAATTTGTCCTTTTGTGCTCTCGATTCACGAAGCTCTGTGTACTCCTCCAGTGTTCTCTATGAATCGAGTCTTTGCGTTGCTCAGTGAGTCTTAGACTCCACATTGGCGCTCTGTGATCTGGCATTGAATGCCTATGTAGCGCTCTGAGAATAGGTTCTTCTGTAGTGGTGATGCCCACACTAGTTGAGGGAGTCAAAGTGGTGGCGGATCCAGCAACGGTAGTGGAGACGGTGGTCCCTGGAGAACAGAGTCATCCATAGGGGTGGCCACCAAGAGTATTATGCATGATTTCTACTCAGGCCCTGGGGAAACAGCTGCGTCATATCGACATGCTGGAGAACACTGTCCTCCTGAAGGCCAAGGACATCTGAGAAGTCAACCGGAAATTCCTTGGCCCATCTGAGTTATGGAAGCACCATAACCACCTAAGGATGGACTTGTCGGGGATTAGCCCCATTAGATCTGGTTTTGCAGTATCTCAAGCGGAGGCAGAGCAATACATAGCCAAGATGGAAGACTTTATCCACTCCTGGGGTGCCATAAACCTTATGAAAAAATGGGTCAGGGTGTTGTTGGGTCATATGGTCTCTCCGCAACTATCAGCTGCTGACCCGAGGGAGCGCTTTCCTCCTCTTGAATAATCAGACGAGTCATCCTGGGGAGATGAGGCCGGTATAGAGATTCCTCCGGAGGAGGGTGAAGTCTGCGATCAGTCCTCGGATCTCAACTGTTTCATGTATGCCCTTTAGGTAAAATCCCATGTTCCTCCTTCGGGGTCTGTTCTTAGGAAAATCTGGAATCCTTATCAGCATGTACACTTTGCAGGAGGACCATGTGCAGAGACATTGTTATTTCCCCTCAGTAGGTGTAAAGGAGGGGCCTTCGGGATCCACACTTGTGGCTGTATCAACATCCATGTCTGGCGGGGCCGGGATAGTCGAGGCGGCTCCCCCGGAGTCTCCAAACCTACCAACCATATACATGGGGCCATGTCTCGGGGTTCCAACAACATCAGCCTAAGAGAGAGACCAAGGATTTGAACTATGTAAGTCTCCTCTACCAAATTTACAACTACCATCCCCTGATCATGTTAACTGACATTCACATCCCCTTTTTTGGCGTGTACAGTCCTTAAGATGGCCTGGGCCGCCACAAAGAAGTTGGTCGGGGCTTCTAGAAGCGCCTTTCCTAGAGGCATGCCGATGGTCATGGAGGTGTACATCCAACCTGAACGAACTGAAGCGCTCCCAACCACTGTAAGGAATGCCAGTGGGACTACGCCCAGGATTATTGAGGTGGGATCAAATGATGTGGATCAACCAGACAGTTTAGGCCCCACCACGCCTGATGAAATGACAGATTTGGACCTAGCTGATGAGTTCCTGGGGGAATTCCATGCATACGAGTCTTCCAATCATGCTGACTTGGACGAGATGGCCTCTGATGAGGAGGAAATCAAAATAGTTCATCGCCGGTCATGGAATATGATCACGTGCTTCATCAATAAACCCCCACCCAAGATTTATGGTTGGACGTGATGGATAGACATTCCTTGCGTCTAAGAGAACTGTGTGCTGGGGGTATGGATGCCCAGTGCCCTCACATGCTCATCTGAGAACATATGGAGGAAAATATTCATGAATATGACCATGGCCTCAGCATAGGCTGGTAGCGGAGGAAGTCGGTGAACATCAAGAGGCTATATCAGATTTAAAATGAGGTTGAACGGTTGCAGACCCGGGAAAATGAGCATTCAGCTTCTCTCAATGTGTAATAAGAGATCGTCTTGCAGCTGTAAGCCTAGTTGGCAGAGGCTGAAGAGGTCATGAAGTGAGCCTCTGAGAAGATTTATGTTATCCAAACTAGTGTGGAGCGGGCTTGGGTTGTTGCTGGAGAACTGTGCCCTCTTGCTATCGTGGAGGAGCAGGAGGTAAACAAGCGGCATCAACTCCTGGACACCACCAGCCGGAGGGTGGTGGAGCTATAACGTTCCTTTGATGAGGTCAATCCTTCTATCAGTGGAGTCGACCCCCGAGTACTATAATGATTACAAACCCTTAAATGTAATTTCATGCTTTGATTTTGTGATATCATATCATTCCTGAGTTCCATTGTTTACATTGGTTTATTGCATCCTTGTGATGTTTGCGGAGCGTCCAACGATCATTCCCTAAGCTCACCTGGGTCTGGCCCGATGTGAGAAACAAAGGATGACAACCTTATCACCCCATAAAAACATAGGAGTGCAAGCCAAGCTTTGGCCATATTGGGTTTGAACAATCGATCCTGATTTCTGAGAAGAAATGGAAGAGACCTGGTTAGAGAATGAAGCTCTCAGAACAGCAGAATTACCATTTTCCTAGCGTGCTCTTGTGCACGAATGAGTTAACGCCAGAGGCGCTGAAATTGATATGAAAAAATGGAAATGGGAGGTGTGAATAACTGTACCCATGATTCGGAACATTATGGTGGTGGCGTGACAATAAAGAAGAACTACTGACTGCATTTGAAACATAGTATTCTTATTGTACTAGCCTGGAGTGGGGATAGAAAATGAGGGCTGACTGCTGACCATGTTTGAAACACAGGGCCTGACTAAAAATCTCATTCATTAGTCTTCCAGAATGTTGGACTAGGACAATAGTTGGGCCATAGGCGGAGGATATATACTATTAGGGAGTTCCTCTAGACGTGAAAGAGGACAGGGGTCCAAATAAGTGGCACGCCAAGCGTGGAATGTGGAGTGATGGTTTGTTCGAACAGAGTCCAACACGCACGAAATTACACCACCGTGGTGAAAGAACATTAGATGGGCGCCTCAGTCTAATCATGGATCATTCTTTCTTTTAGTAAGGGCCTCTCTAGTGAGGGAGTCTTTGCTTCCCAATGTCATCTTGTGGCATCCTGAACTTGTTCAGGGAAAAGTGATAGTTACACGATTCCCCACAAGGGATCAGGCCAGGGGCTGGAAGTGAGGAGGAACCAGACTTATGATTCCTGGGGATTAAACCTAGGAAAAATATAGGGGTGTCACTACTTATCCCATGGGGATGGGAATCCAGCCATAAGTTGTTCTAGAAGCACATTTTAACATCATGCGGGATGATGAGAAGCCTGAATGTGCCGGTGCACATCCAACCAAAACTACTAAGCCCATGTGAGTCATGCTCGATGTGGGAAACAAGAAGTAATGGGGGAATTTACCGACACAAGAAGGAATATTTTAGGGTGATGGAACACTCGGTGAATTCCATACCAATGATGATAACCCATCCATGTAGCGCACCTAGATGCGTGAGGAGGTAAAGCTAATTATTTCAGAATTCCACTTGAACATGAGGAAGTGAAAATGTGTGAATCATGATGCATGAAATATGTATCACAACGATTGCAGTGTGACGATGTAGGATAACTATTGACCGTGGTAGAAATGATGCATCCACTCCATGTTATCTTGGAATGGGGATAGAAAAATGCGGGTCAACCGCTAACCATGTTCGAAACACTGAACCTGTTTCAAATGTCGTCCCATGTCTTTAGGGATGTTGGACCGAAACAGTAGAAGATCCCTTAATCCTAGAATCCATTCTATCCAATGATCCTTTTGGATGTGGAAGAGGATTTGGATCCAAATAGCGAGCTCACAATGCTTTGACGTGGAACGAAGTGAATGTCCCCATGAAAATTCAACACTTCAGGCTAGTTGTCAAAACGCATCTGAATATGACAACGAGACGTATTAGATAGAGGTATTCGAGTCCCTTCCCATATAAAGATCCTAGTTTATGGTCGTAGAACTCATACCATGGATTGTAGGAAATGTGGGAGACACATGGTGGGGTAATTAAAAAAACCTGACATGAGTGGGAACCTAGGGCTCCACCCACCACGTGTTCCCTGAGAATGTTTCAGGTTGAGGGACCGAAAACGAGAGTTATGATGGGCCCGAGGAAAAGTGCACAAGCATTCCTATGTAGCCCATGAGGATGGGGATCAAGCTGTATGTAGTAAATGAGGTGGCATGGTAAGGTACCATTTCCATGGTTAAAAGGGTCATGTGGGCATGGCCCTCGCACCAAAAGAAGCGGTATTTGATAAATCTTATTTGTTCTTTATAATGAGTGTTTTTTTTGTGAAGAAATAGGCCGAATGTAGCAGGACATGGAAACTCCACAAGAATAAATCCATATCAGGCATTGAAAAATGCTATGGTGTGTTCCCAATACCAAACACGGTGTCCCTTTGAGTGAGGACATCACGATGCAGTGCTGTTTTTTTGTCGTGTAGCTAGGACATTAATGTCACAGTTCATAGTCATGTGATAGGACCAGGAGACATAGTTTAAATTCATAAGTCTTGGACATAAAGTAATGAGTGTGACATGATACAGCATACCCAACGTGAATGATGACATAATCCTACACCACATCTTACATAATTCCATGAATGAAGCGATAGGCCAGTGGCCCTATATAGAGGTAATAGGCCAAGGGGGAGGAGAATCTAGCTCCCAACTGAGCTGGACCCGAAAGAAAGATGTTCTGGTGGTCTTAAATATCCTATAAGGATGGGAATCAGGCCACACATTGTTCTAGATGAGATTTTAGTTTATTTTCTTAGAGCTCGGACCCTAGAGGAGCGAAAACACTTCAAGTAAGTGTAGACCCCATCCCGATACCTAAGCCCATGTGAGTCAAAATCGGTGTTGGAAACAAGGGAGGGGAATGTTTATTGCAACACTAGTAACACACACAAAAGGGAAATCTGTGCGGAACCCCGAATGATGCCCTTATCACGACTTTTTTCCTCCAAACATGTGGATGCACACTAACGAATAGTACCAAGAGTTTCGAAGTTCTACTTAGACATCGTGAGGTGGAGAAGGTTGTGAATCATGTAACCGACACATTGGGATTAATGGGTTTGGCGTGGCGATGTAGGATTACTATTGACTGTGTTCGGAACATAGAATCCATATTGCGTTAGCCTGAAAGGGGAACAACAAATGACCATCGACCGCTGACTATATTTGCAATGTGGGATTTGTATCTGAATGTTGTCCACGACCCTCAAGGACGTTGGCCCGTAATGGTAGGATATCTCTTAGGCCTAGTATCCATGACACTTGGGGGTCCCTTTGGGTGTGAATGGTGATGGAAGACCTAATAAAGGGGAACAAAAAGCCTTAAAAGTGGGTGGAATCATGTGTGAGTAGAGTCCGACATTCCAGGTACTAAACTAGAGTACACATAGGCACATTGGTGAACCACCAAAGAGGGTTGTCAAGGGTGATCAACTTGAGAGTAACCAATTTGAATGGATGAGTATAGAGTCAGGGGATAGAGAACTCTCGGGGGGGGGAGAGGTACATGGTGTGTTCATTATAAGCCCGACATAAATGAAGACATAATCTCATGCCACGCCATATACTCCCCTCCCCGAGGATGGGTAGGCCAAGTGCCCAAGGTGAAATGGAGATTTATGGAAGATGGGGTTGGACTCAAAGTCTAGATATTCGGGTGGTCCTACTTATCCCATTAGGATGGGAATCAAGCCACATGTAGTTATTGAAGTCACTCATGGGTAAGATACCCTAACGAGGGGGGTGTACAGAAAGGTGAGTAACCCAACTTGAATGAGGACATAATCCCGCACCACACCGTACACTCCGGGTAAGAACTTGGTCCGAGGGACCGATAAATCCAAGGGGCCTTAGGCTGGGACATGGTCAGGAAGGCCCGACTAGTTTGCAGTTTAACATCTTGCAGTAAGTACGACGAAGGGGAGTAAGACACCCCAAACAAGGGAGGTGCATGGCATGACAAATAACCCATCATGAATGAGGACATAATCCTCCACTACACCGTACACTATGGGTAAGAACTTGGGCCAGGGGCCAGAGATGGCCAAGGGGCCTGAGGCTGGGCCTCGGTCAGGAAGGCCTGACCAGTTTTCAGTTTAACATCATGCAGTGAGGATGAAGGAGAGGATACGGTGTCTCATCCAAGGATGTGTACGACATGGTGAGCAACCCGGCGTGAATTAGGACATAATCCCATACCACACCATACAATCCCATAAAAGAGAACCTGGGTAGGGGGCCCAAAAAGGCCAAGGGGCCTGAGGCTGGGCCTCGAATGGAAGGCCATAGGCCCTCTTGTGTAGTTATTCCCTCATCACATCTTCTAATCCCATTTTAGCAGTGCTCGGTGTGGGAAACAAAGAGCCGGTCTCAGCTCTCCCCGTCAATCGGGGCCTGGTAGCTGGCATTTCCTGAAGGGAGTTCATTGCATGGAGATACAACGGGGCAGAATGTACCACTACGCGCGATTTTTGGGAAATCTTGGGGTGGTCCTAATGATCCATGAATACTCTGGACCATGTTCGAAACACATCTTCCCTACAGTGACCTGAAATGGGATAAAAAAATGAGCATCGACCGCTGACCATATTCGAAATGCGGGACTTGTATCGGCTTGTTGCTCAACATCCTCAAGGACGTTGGCTAGAAGTGGTAAGAGAACCCTTAGGCATGGAATCCATATCATTAAAGGGCCCTTCCGGATAGGGAAGATGATGGAGTTTTAATCAAATAGTGGGTGTAGCATAGCTGTACGCATATCTGAAAGAGGCTAATGTCTCCATGGAGCAAGACGTATGTCCGGACCGAGGTTATCTCGACGTGAATTGGGGAAAATGTTTACACCCCTGCCATATGTCTTGACCCAAGGGGAATATTTTGGCATTTGGCCTGAGCCAACAGATGGAATGTCCTGGAATTACTACGTATCCCATTAGGATGGGAATCAATCCATACGTAGTTCTCAAGATGCAGTTTAACATCTTGCATGATGATGTGTAATTTATGGTTGTGTAGGACTGATCAGTTTATGGTCGTCTAGGACCGGAATTCTTAGGAAATGTATTGATTGAGGAATTTTGTATTGGGGGGAGGGGTTATACACTCACCATCCATGGTCTCCAAGTAGTATTCTCCATTGGGGTAAACCATGTAAGCTACTTATGGTTTTTAACATTTTGGCTCCAACTTGGGTGGTTTCTTGCCAGGGATAATTGGTGCTCATAGGGCCAATACCAGGTCACCTTGCAGAATAGAGAGGAGGTGAACCTTCTTGTTGAAGGCTCTAGAAATCTTATTCAGAGGCCTTTCCAAACTATGCAAGGCACAAATCCTATTCTTGTCATGTGCTTCCAATCTAGCCAGACGAATTGTGGACACATTATCTTGCGCTTTCTGGTCATAGACCGTGGTGCGTAACGAAGTCAGATGGATCTCGATGGGAAGGATGACCTGAGCTCCATACACCAGGGGATATGGGGTCACCTGGGTGGAATTATGTGATGTCGTCCGATAGGCCTAGAGGGAATTGTGGAGCTTTTCTGTCCAACTCTTATTATTTTGACAAACCATTTTATGAATAATTTGGTGAGGGTTTTGTTTAATGCCTTGATCTGCACATTTTCATGTGCGAGATAGCAGGAGGTATGATTCGAATGGATGTTGTACTTGGCGTACAATTTCTCCAGCTCGACTGCTCGGAATTTGGTGCCATTATATGTGAGGATGGCATGAGGGACTCCAAAACGGTTGATGATGTTAGAGCTCAAAAAGTCAACGATTGAATGGGCCTTGACCTCCCTGAGTGAAACTGCTTCTTTCCACATAGAAAAAAATATGTGGCGGTCAGGATGAGCCTCCACTGGTGAGATGTCGCCGGTGGGTATGGTCCCATAACATCGAGTCCCCACACTGCAAATAGCCAAGATTACTTGGTTGAGTTGAGAGGTTCTGGCAGCCGATGCAAGAAGTTAGCATGAACTTGGCATGCGTGACATCTTTTGGTGAACTTGATACAATCATGGATCATACAGGGCTAGAAGTACCCCATTATCTGGATCTGATGGGATAGCTTCGGCCCATCCTGGTGAGCCCCAAAGAAACTGACATGAACCTCATGCATTACCTGAGAAATCTCGACTCCTTGGATGCAACAGAGGAGAACACCATCAAACCCATGCTTGTACAAGATGTGCTCAAGACTAGGACCACTCTATAGGGTAAACTGCAGTGCACGTTGTCGGATTTTCTCACGCTCGGCCCGATCAGCTAGGCGGAAACCATTTTGAATATACATGACAAAAGGAGATCCCTTATTGGGAGTCGCTTCATCCAATGCATTTGGAGAACCTGGGGGGTCCTGATGTGGAGATCCCGGCGGTACGGTGGTTTCCTCGTAGGCCATCGTCATTATCTGAGGTGATGGGGGAAATGATTTTCCAGTGAGCCATGTGTATAATCAGATCATCCTGGTCGGGCTCTGCAAGTGATGCAACCAGGCTGACCAAAGCGTCTGCTTGACCCTTATGTGACTGAGGGACATGGGTAACCTCTGATCGAGAAGGGAACTGGGCCATTATCTAGAGGGTGTGTTCCAAAAATGATACGAGATCTGGATTTCGTACAATATTGTCTCTATAGATCTTCTTGATGACTAGTTCAGAATCCACTTTCACATGCAAATGGGGCACATCGATCTCGAGAGCCAGCTCGATGCTAGTGATAAGAACTTGATACATTGCCTCGTAGTAGGTCAAGCCTTATGATTACAAGAATGAGTACGGAAGAATGGCTTGTGCCACAGTAATGAAGACGATACCCAGGCCCACTCTGTTTAGTCGAGGATCATTGAGCCTCCTACTGGTGGGTATCCAGGAGGCACCGTCGAAGTGCATCTTCCAGCACAGGATGGCATGATATATAGGGAGGATTGCCTCATCTGAAAAATCCAAGTCCATGGACTATTCTGCAAAGGTTGTATGGGTATCCATGAATTCTTCCAATGCATGTCACTTGGTATCCCTCTGGGGCACAAACCTGATGTCAAACTACTGTAGGATTACCACACAACGAGCTAGATGGCAGGTCAACCTGGGGCGGTTCAAAATGTACTTTTGTAGGTCTACCCAAGAGACCAGCTGTACCTCATGGTGCAGCATGTAGTGTCGCAACTTCTGAACTGTTTATACCAGTGCAAGGAAACTCTTATCAATATAGGGGGTATCTGGTCTCTGTATCGAGGAGCATGCGGCCGCGGTAGTAGAGACTATTCTCTGTCCCCTTATTGTTCTTTAGGGCGAGAAGGCCACCGAGAGATCATTCTAGGGTTGTCACATAGAGGACTAGTGGCTTTTCGGAGATGGGTGGCATCATGACCAGAGTCTGGAGAAATTAATGCTTAATTTCCTAGACCACAATCTTGCACTCTTAGTCCCATTTGTAAGAAGATCATTTTTCATTAGCCGAGAAAATGGCACACACTTGCCAGCCATATTCCCAATGAATCAGCTAATGTAGGATATGTGGCCTTGGAAACCTTGAAGATACCGAATATTTCACGAGGGAGGAATCTGGATTATTTCCTTGATCTTTTTTGGGTCAATCTTGATGCCTCAGAACCTGACAACAAAGCCAATAAACATCCCGGAGGTAACCCCGAAGGCACACTTTAACGGGTTCCTCTTCAAGTGGTGGGTGTGGAGGAACCCGAACACTTTCTCATGGTCCTTGAGATGGTCCTAACGCTGGAAATACTTGACCACCAAATAGTCCACATATCATTCAACAAATATCCTGAGTATTGGCTTGAATATGAGGTGCATGGCCCCCTGATAGGTGGAACCTGCATTCATCAGGCCGAAGGGCATAACCTGGTAACAGAACGTACCTTGGGGTGCCTAGAAAGCTGTGGAATCTTCATGATCAGGGACCATCCAGATCTGATTATATCCAGAGTAACCATCCATGAAGGAGAGGGCTTAGAACCTAGCCATTGTGTTGATCAAAAATTCTGTCACGAAAAGGGGAAAATCATTATTCAGATAGTGGCGGTTGAGATCCCGCAAGTCGATTTAGACCCTGATCTGTCTGTTCTTATTCATGACTGGCATGATGTTGGCTAGACACTTAGGGTACTAGAACTACTTGACAATGTTGGATATGATGATCTTGTTAACTTCGGCCTCAACCATGGCACCATGGAAGGGTTCATCATTCTGGGAAGCTACATGAACCTGCGATGATTTTTCAGGAGACTGAGGAGGTCGACGGCTACATAAGGATCTAGTCCTGGAATCTCGTCGTAACTCTAGTAAAACATGTCACAGTGTTGTTTGAGGAAGTCAACGTACCGATGCTACTCCTCAGGGGACATGGCTGAACTGATTTATTGGGTCTCAAATCTACCTCACTACCAAGGTTCACCTGTACAGGTTCATCGACCGTGGAATAGATGCCTTCTTCAAAAGCAGGGGTAGCATCCTCCAGATCTTCTTTTTCTCTTGTAGAAGAGGGATTCCCAATGTGTGGAGCTTCTTCTGGGTCATATGTACCTGACGGGAGGCTGGTACCCGCCAGGACAGCAGTAGACAACATATAAAGAGATTAATGTGCCACTAAGACCATAACAATGAAGGAATTGGATCCAATCCCATTTGTTCTTCAGCCTAAGGGGCCACACTTGATGATATCAAAATAATAATGGCGCGCTGGCTTGAGCCGATTAATCCCAACCCGGTGGAACAGACATGTAGGGCGTATTGGTGTGGCCATGGGGTGGACATCCTGATACTGTACGGGGGTAGGAGGTTCCAGGATCACCTGATCCATGTTTTCATATGAGTATGGGGTGATTTTATACCATCACTTGGACTTACGAATTTGCCTTCCTCTTGTAACAGAGAAAAAATAATAATTTCCCCATGTCAGCGGTCGTGGCCTCCAATCGATGGATTGGGAAGACGTTGGTGTCATCCAGACCATCTTAGGGGTCACTTGTGACCGTGACGGGCTCAACCTCACTTTCCAGAATCTGCCTATCCTTGATCTTGTAATTTTCAGCATCCTCATAACGAGATTCACAAGAGGCGAAAGGAGATGCATCACCTTGGAGTACGCCTACTCGCCCATTTAAAGAATAATTGAGGCACTGGTGATATGACGAGGGGACCACCACGTGCTGATGGAGCCATGGTCTTCCCATCAATTCATTGTATGTGGTATCCTGGGAGACGAGCATAAATTAAGTACTGGAAACTAGGCCACCGAATTGGGTGTTCAGATGGATCTTGCTGACCGAGGTCATCTCTGTCCTGTCATATCCTTGGATCCTTAAATTGGTGGGAGTCAGGTTATCCTCGGATAACCACGGCTTCCGTTGAGTCCGATTCGGAATAAGGTTTATCCCGGAGCCTTTGTAAATGAGATAGTGGCGAACCTCCACACTGTTAAATTGGCATGTTATGTACAGCACGCGGACATTCCCCTGAATGGGAGAGCCTTAATATTCTTCTAAGAACACAATGATGGACTAGTATTCGGCGTTCTCAACTGCTTCAGCAGGAATGGCTTCTACAGATGCTACCTCCGTCTCAAACTGGAGGGGGATCATCAAAGCCTCAACGAGGGCCTCGCGCATATCCGAAGATTGGTGAAGGGATTCATGGATGTAAATCCTCCCTGGTATTCCAAAAAGGTGATTAATGACATCATACATCCGTTCCAGGAACGAACTTCTACTTTAGGAGGCTGCTCTGCGATTGGAGGCATGGAGGGCCCTGCCATCTGGACCGGCGGCTGGCTATTGATGGATATATCCTACTGTCCACTAGTAAAATCCTGAAGAGTCGCGTCCAGATGAGGTTCAGATGATAGAGATCATCCAATAGTGGGGTGAAGCTGGTCGCGGTACGACTGAAGTGGTTCTGCATCATCTAGTAGGACAAAGGGTGGTGGATGCGGTCCTAACGACACCAGATGAAGAGGCTGAGCGTGCCAAGCTCTGCGCTAGGACTACTACCTGGTCTTAGTGGAATGGATGGACTATCTTTATGTGTCAATTGATGCGCCTCTATGACCCATATGTTCGTGGGTCGGCCGACATTGGCGTCGGCTGGGGACATTGGGGAGGCTCGCTTGGCATTCCACCTCATTATGAGTCATATAGGGGTTTTACGAATCGATGGAATTAACTGAAGCATACCCTTGACTATAACTTGAAGATTTAACCACTACTAGGAGGATTATCAGAGGGATACCCATATCAGGTGTCATAAAGTCACTGACAGTGTGGGACGGCCACAACATTGGCGGGGCGCGTTGCTTTTTGTTTTGTCGCCGATGCTTGCTCTTCTGGGATGAGGCCGACTGAGATGATTATGAAAATGTGGTGGTTTTACCTTATGAAGTCTATAGATGATTTTAGAGTGCCTTAATGGCTCTATGGGCATGAGAAACCATATTGTGGGATATCCAGTCTTCGTAATTCTGGGATCCGCTGCTGGAAACCTGATGCCACTTGCCTTCACTGTCGCTACTATTGTGTGACCATAAAAAGACACTCACCACTTGTGTCGGGTCTGGGCCCAACCTGATTATGTTTTTATCAACTTTGTCCTTGATCCAGTCTTTAAACACATAGAACTTATTGGGATTTTCCCTATAATCTGATGATCGGGGCGGTAGTTCGGGCGATCAGTGAGATTCACCTCTTCCGACCTTCTGCAATCAAGAAAGCGTACAATCCCCTACTCTAATGCAATACAAATGTAGCTGGGGACCTGATTCTCTCTACACTATTAGGTTTAGTGTCTTATTTTTGAATAGGGGGCCCTTGGGGCGTAGCCCTGACGAGGATCCAGAGGGTCCTTTCGAGGAGGTGGACCGTGATTGTCCCTCCTGGGCAGTGGTGACGCATTACGTGGGGGCGCCTGCCGATTCTGAGGATGCTGCTGAGCCGGAGGCTATTCTTGAGGTGGAGGACCTCTACGAGGCTGCAAGGCCGGTGCTACTGGTATCAACTCAACCTATCTAGGAGATTCTATTTGGGCCACCGCAGCAGGCTCAGCTCTGGCAGCTCTCCTTTCTAGAATCACAATGGGAAACTGACGTGTCAGGTTGGCCTATTTCATGGCTTCCTCAAGGTGCTGGGTATTGTCGGAGAAGTCTTGGAATCGTCCATGGTAGTTCTAGGTGATCATTGAAGGAACAAGTTTTATCTTGACATTCCGTACACACATCATAATTAATTTCTCCTGAGTCAATGACATGTCAAGGGAGTAGATAAGCCCCTTCCACCCTGCGATAAAGTCCACGACTCACTCATCAAGCCTTTTCTTGCACTTGAAAAGGTCTGTGATGCTGGTCTTCTGGGTGGTAGAGCTGAACTAGAAGTTGAACTGCCTACAAATGTCCTCCCATCTAGTCATGGATCTGACTAAGAGATGTCTGTACCAGACGAATGTCGTGCCCTCCAGTGTCTGCACAAAACAGTAGAGCTTGGAAAACTCCTACTGCGCTGGAGTGCCCAACATGGGCCCACACCTTGAGATGAATTGGGTCAGGTGCTGCGACGGGTCCCACATCGCATTAAAGGGGGTAGAAGGTAGGATTCCCGAAACCTGGTGGCGTCGGCATGTCATCCACCCATGTCGGGTATGGCATTCCATCTGGTGGTATTTCCACCTTCTCCATTTCCAATGCCTCATGGTGAGCTATGAGCGCCACTATAAGATCGTCTGGGTGGGGGTCCCTGTTTTGACGGGGATCCCTAACCACGAGTGTGTTGTTGGGTTCTTCAACACGGTAGATGGGCTCCGTGGCTCATGGAACGACTGGTGGAGCGACTTGCGGGGTAGCTTGGTGAACCCGGGATAGATTTCGTGGATTGAAACGCCATTCGGGAGGGTCTAGCAAGATATACCGCACCCTCATTCCATGGGATCTGCCTTCAGCCCTGTCTACAGGAGAAGTATGATCAGGGGTGCCTGGGGGAATCTCACAGGGGAGGATTTGTTCCTGCCCCTGATACCTCAGCTTAGGATTGTCATATTCAGGTCATCCCTCTACAACACGTTCAGCTAAGAGCTCATCGATCAAACACTTCTGCTCAGCAAGTTGCTAGTGAAACGTGACCTTCTCGGGGTCCTCCACCGTCTTCTGTACTTAGGCAGACGGGTCAGAGTGGTTGAAAGCTCTGACGTGCTCTTTTCCTATACTGGCATTCCTACTATGTACCAACACCTTTGTGGTCACAGGGAGACATTATGGGGTCCTCTACTGACGATTAATCCTCCCTGATGGGTCCAACAGTGGTGGCACACCCTCAAGGGGTAAGCCCCCAAAAAGAAAATTCTACTCGTCCTTATTTTTCAATATGTCGTCCATGTGGACCGTGACCCTTCCTGGGGGAATGTACTCAATATCGCATAGTGAGTTGGGCTGCCACCGAATAGTACTAAAGAGGATGGCATCATACCTCCCACAGCCATGGATTTACACATGGGGGGTAGCCTCCCTAATAATTTTGGGGAGTACCTCGATACTCTGAACACATTACTACTCGAGAGCCTCACGGTGACCTGGTGACTTGGGGCCTTGGGCCACAGGGAGTGTAGCTAGATCGACTAGGAGACACTGCTCACTGGCTTCTTCTAAATGATATTGGCTCCTTGCATAAACCATGCGCTAATGAAGGAGACTGAAATGCATTGACCAGAGGGTGTAGCGGAAACACAAAACTTCCTCTAGGGTGAGGGACTCGGGTATATTGAAATCCTGCGCTACCATGGTCCCGAACTTCTCGGGGATGTGGTCCACTGCAAGGATTCTCCAGATACTCCTCGACTCAAATTCAGGGTCTGGCCCTTGATTGACCCACTCGTCAACATGGGGTGGCTGAGGAACTGGCCGCAGTACTGAGGCAGACCACTGGGATGACAGGTTGGCCGGTGGAGAATACGGAGAACGGGCTTACTGGCCAACAATTCTTGGGCTTTCCTCTAATGAGTGTAGTGACCTGACAGCAATTTCGCTATAGGAGGGGCTGACAGCAGCCATTCCGGGGTCAGGGGCCAGGGCTGCTGGTGGTGGGTCGCGCTGCTGCTCGCCCACCATTGGTCCCCATAATATCTCTTTGTGATCTATTGTGGAGGTAGAGAGCGCTTCCGGTGACGATGGTGGTGTTTGCATGACCGTAACCTACCGGTTCACCATATTTTTATCCTACTGGATAAACCTGCAGAGGGAAGAGGGAATCCTGTGGACCTCGCATTCCGGGAGCACCAGGCTGATGCACCTCATTCCTTCCCTGACCTTTGACTCAGATGAGAAAGGATAGGGTTCATGAGTTGAGTCATACATCGCTGCAGATTCTGATAAGGCGACTGGTTTTATCTCCATCCGTGCCTTCCCAGGATTATTCTTGTGGTGGCGACGACCCGCCTTCCTACCCCTGGGTGGCTCCTCGGGACAGGGCTGATTCCTGACGTGGGGTCCTTCAGCCGCACTGGTGCTGGGGCAGAGAAGGCTTCCACCTGATAGAGCCGGGGTGCGAGTAGCACCAAGAAAAATGTCAAAAGGTACATGGGGAAGACCTCCATGGTTAGAACTAGAGTGGGAAAAACCTCCTTTGGAACCGACATGAGCTGCTGAGGGCCTCCATGCTTGGTGCGGGTGGAGAGAGGTTGGCCTTCACCCCTCTGGTTGCTGAGGCGAGCAGGACCTTCGCCAGATGCAGAGAGGACATTGGGGGGATCCCCATGTTGGAGAGAGACTGGATGGGCGATGTCCCCACATCTGCAGTTTAGAGCCAGAGGAACGACTCCATACCTATTGTAATGGGTATGAGAGAGGTTGTCATACTTAGTATCACTAGAACGGGGCATACCTTCATTTAGATCGGGGGTATCATGGGGCAGACCTCCACGTCGAAACTCAGAGCGGTGAAGGCCCATGCTCTGTGTTGTAGTGGTATGGGAAGGACTTCCATACAGGATAAAATCCCTGCGGGTTGGTTTGCGGTGACCACTTCTCATGCCTACGATAAGGAGAGTTGACCCAGCCGACCCGTGGGGCGGTTGGGACCTTGATCCCAGTTGGGAATATAAGCTCCCATGCTTAGTGTGTCCAGGGACCTGATGATATGCATCAGCAGTGGCTCAAGCCACAGTATTCGTCAACTTTGACACCCCTTGGACGGTGTCCTCCTCAGCTCCTGCCCGACGCTGGCATATGGTCGGACGAATCGGGGATGGTGGTGTAGGTGCATAGCTTACGTGCTTTTCCTACAAAAAGGCTGGGCGGCGGAACTGACGTGGCCGGGTGGGCGCCCTTTCTAGAAGCCCATGGATTGGGACTCTGACTGGGCTAGGCTGGACATCTCCCACATCATCATCGTAAGGTAGGAAGTCATCAAGGCGCTCTCGGGACAGGCTCCCGAAGTAGTTTTATATAGGGGTGGGGAGCAAGGGCTCACTGTGTGGCCCTCGGGGGCGGCATTGATGGTGGGGCCCGGACACCTCCAGGTCCAGGCAGGTCATAGCCCAGGTTGGGATTATGACCTCCTCCTCATAATGACACACGAGGTCATTAATTACCCTTCATTGGATAAATTTTGATGGGGAGATGGGGCGTGGGTGCCCAATAGTTGTGGACGTAGAGGCCGTCACAGAAGTATTGAAGCCACACAGGGTGGCTGGGCTGTAATTTCCCCTGCCCCTGCATAGACTGGCAGGCGGTGATCACGTTCCTTTGGGAGTAACCGGATTTCTGAGAAACAGAGAGATGAACTCATCAATGCTGATAGAAAAGGAATCAACGACCAATTCCCCAGCTCTATCCCATCTCCCATGATTGGTAAGAGGGATCCACACTGACAATGTTTCAGAACGGAATGTCCAACGTTGTACTACCCCAACTTCTAGTGAGTTTCACGCCAGGCCTGCTATTTGCGTGGCGGGACCCAGCACCATATAGCTGGATCCGGTGACATGTCAATCCATCGATTCCCTGAGCGCTACAAATCTCCATATTAAGGAGAAGAAATTCACTTCGGGTTCCCCATTTCTGTTTTTGATTCTTTCACCGTGTTGCGCACATCCGTCCGTGGAGGATGCGCAGTTGTTGCCCCGCATTCCCGCTTTCCAATGGTGGGAGACATCTGTTACTTGTTCAAGGACGTTTTCTCCGTGATCGAAATGAGATGATGGGATTTCGGTTATTCATTCCATGGATTCATCATCGTAACTCATTACCTAGTCTAGGTCTCCCTCATAGACTTAAGACGTTGTTCGTGAAACTCTTCCCAGTGTCATATCTTCATAGACACTAGTTAATTACGCTACATCTGTCAGGACATTACAAGGGTTCCAGTCAGGCCAGCAACCTTCAGTTAGGGGAGTGGTCATGTGGGGAATCACTAGCATGTCTTGACGCTGGGGTATTGGTGTGTCTGTCTTCTATCATTTATTATAGGGCTCTTGAAATGCGTGGAAGCTCGAGGCATCTCACATCGAAGATGGGGAATCGAATGCCATGTGTATTTATCTGAGGTTTTCCTCAGCTTCCTATGTTTAACATAGGGTATGCCGTACGTTTAACATCCAGCGAAGACAGATCAGGCAGATCAGAACACTGAATATAGTGGATCAGATGGAGGAACCCCCTGGAGGGAACACCGGTATTGAGGCCAATACGTGGGTGGCTTCCTGAATGCTGTTGGTGGGAGTGGGGAATGGGGTGTCATGATTCAATCGGGATGTGGTGGCCTAGGTTGGAATCACGATGGATGATGGAGGGTTGAATGGGGTGGAGGCGGATGAGATGGAACCATCATGAGGATGACGATGGTTTTGGGATTGAGCCTCGAAGAGACTTCCTAGGTATCCCCGTGGAAGTGAATCCATGTCCATGTAGTTCATGTGATGAAGGCTTTACACCGATTGGTAGTTTTAATGGTTTAATGTTGGTAGATGTCGTAACGGTTTACTGCTGATTGAGGTCACAACAACTAACCGCTGGATGAGGCTGTCATGCGGGGTGGGGTTGAACCGAAATGAAGGAGGACCTGGGACCCAATGGTGGTGGGTATGAACCTTGTGGAGGCTTCCTACGTACCACGCCTCGAAATGGATCAATGTCCTTGTAGTTCGGGTGGAAAGGGGATGGGCACACCGTCACAGAGACGGTTGGGGCCAATGGTTATTGGGCTAGAACCTCATGGAGTCTTCCTATGTACCATGCCTTTACATGGATCAATGTTCATGTAGTTTGGGATGGGGTATATGGCTTACACTCTAGGATACCCAAGGTGTTGGTGAAACGATGTGAATGGGGGCAGAACGACCGGGTGGTGGGCTTGAACCTCGTAAGGATTCCTACGTACCCCTCCTTAGTAAGGATCAAAGACCACGTCGTTCAGCTGGTGTCGGCGAACCGACATGAAGGTGGACCTGGGGTCTAATGGGTGGTGGGCTTGAACCTCGTGGAGGCTTCCTACGTACTATGGCTTGACATGGATCACAGTACCCGTAGTTTGGGATGTGGCATTGGGATTACACTCTAGGCTACCCAAGCTGTTGGTGAATCGACGTGAATGGGATCAGAATGACTGGGTGGTGGTTTTGAGCCTCATAAGGCTTCCTGCATACCTTAACTTAACAAGGATCAAAGACCACATAGTTTAGGTTGTGTGTTTGGAATACACTCTAGGCTGCCCTAGGTGTTTGTTTTGTTGGATTGAACCTCGTAGAGGCTTCCTACGTACCATACCTTGACATGGATCAATGTCCTTGTAGTTTGGGTGGAGGGAATACAGTTTAATGTTTTGTGGGATGTGGTTGATGTCTTGGTCGATGCTTACTCTAAGCCCACATGAGTCATGCTCAGTGTGAGAAACAAGAGGCAGCAATGGCCTAACCACCACGTCACGAAATTTTCATCCGTGGGAAATGGGGTGGGGCATACACGAGGAGCGGACCAGGGAGAAAAATATTGGGACATACTCTAGGATGGAGTCATGTACTGACAAAGCACAGTGGTAGAGGGACTCGGGACTAAAGAAAGAAATATCCTCGTTCCCTATCACACCATCCTCTGGCCTTGGGGACCGAAGATGAATGGAAGAATAGGGATGCAGCCTCCTGGAAGGAAAACTTGGGGCTTACACCAAGGTGGTTTCCCTTCCCCGTGGAAAAACACCACTCTTAGAAGGAGGATATTATCCCCTGTGGAGACCAGGGGGCATGGAGAATTTCCAAGGTGTTGGTACCCATCGTGCGAGGCACCGTGTGAGGTCACAGTTTAATGTCATGTGCTGAGGACGATGGTGCTTGGTAGTTTAATGTCATGCAGCTCAGACAAGGTGGGTTTTCTCCGCACCCCTACGACATACATAACTGGTACCATTTTCTTCATATGCTAGAAAATGTATCGTTAACGCCATGGAAAGGGGGTCTCATAGAGCGAACCATCGAGGGGCCCACATTAGAGTGGATATGCGAAGAAGCAATTTCCATTTTCAGGCCTATGTGAAGAATCATAAGGTGAAGCAATGCAACGGGTGATGTCGTCCAGGGGACATTGATGTCACATCGTGCAAACCTCGAGGGTTGCATGGAAAAAGGAATTTCCATGCAGAGGGGTCCATCGGTAGGGGCCTTGTGAAGCTCTGTTGCTCCTCATGATGGAGGGCACTTGCGAAGTGGTGTGCTTAACGAAGTGGTGTGCCTTAGAATAAGCATGGGGAAGAGGTTCATATGTGAGGTTCTTCGCAAAGTGGAAAGGCATTAGTGGGGCACTATCTTGAGGAGAAAATGTGCCTCACAAAGAAAAGTGTTAGGAAGCAATGTGCTTCGCGAATTATAGTGACCCTTCCTGAGCATGTAGGTCATGTGTACATGAAAGGTGTTTCGTGAAGCATAAACGCTTCATGATGACCCGGGTCCCCTTGGGGATCCCCTTCCTTCGTGAAGGCCTTTAGGTTTCACGAAAGGCATCCCTCTCAGAAGAGGGGTTCAAAACAAGACAAGGGGGAGGCACTTCGCGGAGAAGAAGTTCCTCGCACAGCATATGGTTCACAGAGCGGAAGGATGCTTCTCAATTCAAGAGTTGGGAAGTTGAAAGGTTGGATTTTCCATCCTTTGGGCTCATGGGTATCCCGGTATTTATAGGCAAGAGGCACCATGAAGCGGAGCTCAAGCGCTGTGAAGAGGGACTTAGTGGCTTTGCAGAGGGCTCACGAATGTCAAATGTGGTCGCGGAGTGTCCTGCCTTTTTGCTTTGCGGTGGGCTCGCGAACGTCAAATGTGGTCGCAGAGCATCCTGTCTCCTTGCCTCGTGGTGACCATGGTGCTGGGGGGGCTCTGCGAAGTGGCATCACAAGGCAGTCAATGGGGCCTTTTCTGGGCCTCTTCTTTGCCCTTAATTTTGGTGCCAACAGCTGCTGGTCACAAAATTTTATATTTTCTTCAACTACTAGGAGACATATATTTACTTTTTTATTCACATGATATAGATTTCAATGAATTCTCCATCCATTCATGATAGTGTTTCTATTATTGACTTTGATTACACATCCCCTGTGATTAAATCTATCCTCAAGTCCATATTCATCTAATTGACTCCCACTCCATAAGTTGTTTCATTGGCTATTTACATAAAATACATCAATATTATTTAACAATTTAACTACTGGTTAAGTATTTCATCAACCTTGGTCCTAAAATATTCGTTATTTCCAAAAAACATTGTCCCATAAACTCTTACATTTTCATTTTTAATCAGATTAATATTTCTATTATTGTTGTATGCGCACCAACTGTAGATTATCAAGGTTCTATTTATATTTGTTTCTTTCTGAGAAATTTTTAAAAAATTTTAATTCTCTCCCTTCTTCTTCTCCATCCATTATGGGATACGTTCAGTTAAGGTTGAAGATAACCCTTATTTATTCTCTTTATTATAAGTTTTATAATCATACTGTCAGGCCTGGACCCACAGATGACCCACTTGGTCTTATAATAATAGGAAAGTGAAACACTAAGATGGAATTCAATTGTCTAGAATTTTGCGACTAGAACAAATAATTCATATCAATAAATTGGGTGGAATTTAAAAACTATAGCTATAAACATTCCCAAAAATTCATCTCCCTGAAATAGTATAGGCATAAAACAAAATTGAATCCTTTAGATAGTAAAAAAATGTATTTGATCTCAAATATGAAATAAATTACAGTGCAGAAATATAATGAAAATATATAATGTGGGAAAACATACACAACTATAATGGAGGTATCCACCTATGAAAAACTATAAAATGGAAAACAATTAAGATATTCGGGCTCAAAAGCTCCAATAATAACCACTGAACATGCATAATACCTCCAATCACTGTTATGATCCCCTGATACCAGGTCCCAAAAATTCATCGATGATCTAAAAATAATCTATAAAAAAAGGACACTTGTAGATATATCACAGGAAAGGGTGAGTGTAAACATACCCAATATAATGGTCCATCAAAACAACATGGAAGGAACTGAATAAAATTTTCAGATAAACCCATAATCTATAGAGGGAAATGAAACCAAAAACACAATATTTTCAATAAGATCCAATAGAAGAGAGAAAAGGGGATTTCTATTATCAAAATTATCAAGAATAATGATTACACATATAGATCCAAAGGTCCAATATACAATAAATTCATCACATGTCATCTCTCACGAAAGAGTATAGAGGCAATCCACCTCACCACTGCATTGAACCACTAAGGAAGCACCTGTAACACCCCGACCATAGTTTCCTAGAGCCAGTGCATTATTTAATTACATTGGAATGATTAAAAGAATGTTCTATCCATAAGGATCGAGAAAATTATTAGTTTTAGAAAACCTGATACATACATAGGTTCAACATTACAACTTGAAATGAAATACAACATATAAGCTTTATTGGGAACATCCACAACTCTATGTTTATCCCTACTAGTCATTCATAATAAACTTATTCATGTTCTGAGGAAATGAAACATAAGAAAGGGGTGAGCTCAGATGCTCAGTAAGGGTATGAAATATAGCAGAATATATCATAAACATAATCATTAGTCATGGTTAATAACTAAAACAAATGCCTTTAAAAATAAAATTGAACACAGTGTCATAGGAATAAGAGATGAATAAATAATTTTACAATAAAGCATAATCATGAGTATTATACAAGTTGAATAACTACATGAAATTTCAATTACTAGTTTCGTAATGAGGTAAATTCATATGCTGAAAATTATGAAACATACTATCATGGCCTCGGCCATGAAATCAAAAAATTATTAAGGCCTTAGCCTAAACCATATCTAAAAATGGGCAAGGCCTCATCCAAGTCCATATCTATTTGTCTCATGAGACGTACTGATGTATCAAGGGGATTTATCAGGGCCTAACCATCACATAATAAGTCCAATTAATTTTTTTATATGAACAATGATTCACATAAACAACATGTACATTCATATTAAATCTAAAATATTAAATGTAACTAGCATTCCCCAACCATTAAACATAAAAACTAACCATTTGGAGTAATATGGTGAATGGGTTCAAGATAGAACATCCATATTCAAAATAATCATAAAACATTCACGTAATATGTTATATTATATAAAAAAATAATTAGTATCATTTAAACATAATAATCAATAAGTGTGTTGAATCAAATTAAACCACTCATATAAAATCATCGAGTAATTCATGAGATAAATACACTTTTACATTAAAATGTAGAGTTATTTTTGGAAAAAAATATCTAAAACCAATGTGAAATACTATTGAATTTTCACAATAAAAATAGTGTTTTTAGAAACATAAGGTTTTCTTAAAACGGATTTTAGATCACCCTTGAAAATAGGTAAGAAATCGGGAAATTCTTTTGAAACCTGCTTGTATTTCGAATAAATTGTTTGAAATATCCCTTTAAAACATATAAATACCCTTGTAGGAATGTATGAATCTGGTTGGTTCAAATATATATATAATTAACAAAGAAATTATTATTATTTTATATGAATAGTTATGAAATAAATTGGGATAAAGATAGATAAAGAGTAACCTAAAAGAAAAATGGAGGTTAGGGTAGGAAACCAATAACTTAAGTCTGATGGTATTCTTCATGGGGTATTAATGAACTGAATAATAAAATTTAGGTTCATTAATTAATAATTTTGGAACCTCTTCTACATTTAATTGAATTTGTATAACCTTATTAAGTTCATTCATGGCATTTTTTATGGGTTAAGAAGTCTAATTTCACTGTTCGGGTCCATTTGTTTCAGGATCGGTATACTTATATACATGGATGGAGAGTCATTTAAAAATAAAGATGGTTGTCTAGAATTGAAGTTATATGTTATTATTGAACATAAAAAAGGTCACATGTCTATAAATTTCATTTGGTTTTTTAGAGTGAAGATGAATCATTATGTCAATTATTTAATGACAATCGTTTGGTTTAATTAGCGGCTTTTGAACTCAGTGAACTCATTTTTCATTATAAATGAAAAACAAATGTAGAAATATATTACATAACCATATATGAGACACAATACATATATATTAGTCTATTCCAACCATAAAAATGGTTTCATGTCCAGAATTGAATATGGTAATATAAATTGAAGTCCAATCATCCTTGAATGAGATAAATTTACACATCTCAGATAGTGTTTCAATTTCATTCCTAAAAGAAGGGGAAAAGAGACATGATGATGAATTATTATATTATCATAACAAAATTAAAATTCATGATAGGTACTAGAGTTATCATAACATTTGTTTGATGATAGGGGAGGAAAGAAAAAAATAATGAAACTCGAAATAAAAGAAATTAGAAGAGAAATTTACCTCTTGAAGTTATCTTCCTTAAGAGACTCTTTAGGGTATAGGTTTTGGTATATTAATGAGGTCAAGGGATGATAGACATGGGGAAGGATCTGGGGATGATATTTGAGTAGAATTTAGACAAGGAACAAGGTTTGAGAGTAGTTAAGGGAAGAGGGGAGTCTGGGTTGTTTTTATAGTGGATGAGAGGAGGGATTTCTTAATATATTAATAATTAGTTTATTATTTTTACATAAGACAAGAAATTTTTATGATTCCATGACAAAAAAATTTAATAAGTGCATTCAGTTAGAATAAATGGTTTTTAAATCAATTATGATGATAGAAACTGTGTATTTAACACATAATGTATATATATGTTAAAATCATGTATTTCACTATTCATAAAAAATGAACTATTTTAGAAAATACCCAAAAAAACCATTACCATATTTCTATGTGTATAATCCAAATATGAAATCCATTTTATCAAAATAAAATTCTAAATATTTGATATTTACATTTTATATAAAAATATCACTTACTCGTAAGATTCAGTTTTAAAACTAAAACTAAATTTGTAATGACATGAAATTTTAACTAAGGTTTTATTAAATTAACCCAAAATCCTAGGACAACAAAATTTTGATTTAGGTATAAATTTCATAAATAATTATTTTTCTTTTAAATCAATTTATTAATTATAAAATTTTAATAAAATATATACTTTTGACAAAAATACCAACACATAGTTATTAATTTTTGAAATATTCACTCTCATTTATAAGGTGTATAAATTTTATCTATACATACAAGTGTGATTTTACTATTCATAATGGTAAATTAAAATTCATAAGGGTTATGATACTATTCATAAGGGTGCATTAAAATTCATAAGAGTCCACTTTCTATTCATAATGGTATATTACTATTCATAAGGGTCAAGTTAATATTCAAAAAGGTGGGTTACTTTAAATAAGGGTATGTTACTACTCATAAAAAATTACGATTATTCTATCAAACTCTAAAAGTAACCCTTAATGAAATTGTGTAAGTTAGATTTTTAAAATTGAAAACACAGATGTGGAAAAATTATGCTCATTGGCCTGGTTATAACAAATTGTTGCTTTGTAGAGACTTAGTGTTTCATGATTCCAATATTAAATTTATTTGCAAATACTTGGGTGTTATATTATCTCATCCATACAAAAGAAATTTCCTTGAAATTTGAAATTGAACTTTCAATTTAAATGGTTGGTACTTGATGATTCCCTTGGGGGAAACACATATTATAACTAAGGTAAAATATCATCATAATAAGAGGGAAAGGGAAATGTAGCAGTTACTACAAAACTACACATTCTAATTGGACAATGTGGTCATGGAAGAATAATCAATCAATCATGTTCTGATGGAAAGTGATAGAGAACATGCTCAAATGAAATATCATTCCCACAAAACCATCAACTAATGATATGAAAAAACCATTAATACCATGAAAAATAATATGATAATAGGAAAATATTTTTATTTATTAATATTTTCCTAGAGGTGAAGAATTTTTCCACTATTATAAGTGCATAAATATTCATTTCTATTTCATAAACACAATCTTATCATTTTTTGTGCCTTGAACAATTAATACATCATCTCTTAGCACCAGTTGAATCATGTGTTGAAATTAAACTCAAAAACCTCATACAATGGTCAACTTAAACCATTTCATAAATGGTTTAACACTACAAAATATCATGATCCAATAATTTAGAATCGTCCCCATATAAACCCTTGCTAGATCCAAGTACACGGGGTCCTTGGAAGTCCTCTTTTTGTTTTGAACTCCATGATTAATCCGGCTCAATGAATATGCAACCGTATATTCCTTTTATCAACATGAAGAATCCTCATCTTTCCACATTTAAAACATGTGAATATCTTCATCATGTGTCCTCTTAAAATTGTTCAATAACTCTAGTTACAGTAAAACCTTATTGTAAACATGAATTCATCATTACACATTCTATTAGATATATTTCTTATATCATAAAATGTTTTAAACACCATCAACGATAGCATAGACCTCTTTTCAACAAGTCATTAATAATTTTTGAGTTAGTCAGTACTTATCAAAATCAATCATTTATTCATCATTATCTCAATCATTAAGAACACATTTAGGATTTTGTTCCCCTAAACAATATTATTTTCCAAGATATTATCTTTCTAATGAGTCACTTATCCTTGGTACAAATAATCATATAACCACAAATACTTAATAAAATAGTAGTAAAGTACATTATATATATATTCTATAATTATTATAACAAGTACATCAACTGGAAAAAATTTATAATGAAAAAATTCTTGATGAGGAATATTAATCATTTGAAATCAATTATATCAGTATCTTGACATTATACTTATCCTGTAACATCATCTGGGGAATATTCCAATGTCTTTTGAGACATTGATTTTCATAGAGTCTTGTCTCTTTGTAGTTGTAGCATAGTTCATCAGAAACATTTTTATACCCCTTGAAATCAAGAAATTGGTGTCATTTCTCTCCATAATTATAACAAAATCAAATTCATCTGATGAATTTATCTTAATGATTATTTCCAGAGTTATCATATGTGGGAAAAAAATTCTTTCTCTTCATCCAATTATCCAACTTTTCTCCAACATCCTCTTCGTTTGATTCTTTCCTTCAAATCCAAAGGACTCAAAAAAATATTTAAATATCTTTTTAACACATGATACTATTTCCTCATGTGATGAGGATACATGGGGGACTATCTTACTTTTATATAATGTAATAAGACCAAAAGGGATATAATCCTTCTTACTCTTTGCATCAGGTGTATTTGTGATGTTCTCAATTCTTTTACTAGGATCCATTTCTAATCAATTACATATAATATATCATCCAATAAAATAATGAAATATCTATAAATATAAACATAGATTGAATTAATTCATCATAAATCTAGGACCATATAATTTTGTTACTTTTCGGACATAAATCCATCATAATGGTGGGTAATGAAAATGTGAATTATCCAATGCATATCCCCCATGAGTGTCAAACCAGGTACACAGTAAGGCTTGTTTTCGTGTACCAAGATTCCTTGGGATAAGATCGAGACTCCTTGTAGGATTTGTTACTTCTAGGTACATATGTTCCAGAACCACATACACTTATATTATCTAGAAATGGGATGTATTTACAAGAAGGATCCCTATAATCTTTTCCATAACAAAGTTCAAGGATGTTCATGTATACTTATCATAAATGACTATCATAGGGTTTTTTCCTCTATTCTATATTTTCTAAATTTTTTATCAAGTATTCTACTAAACTTCTTCTGATACCAATTATAAATCCCTGACCACACTAACCCAGAGCCAGTGAATTATTTCATTACATTGTCATGAATACAAGAATGTAATTTCCCAAAGGACCAAGTAGGTTAGTAGTTTTAGAAAAACATAGACATAAATAGTTTTAAAATTACAATGTGAAATTATATATAACATATATGATTTATTACGAACATCCACAACTCTATATTTATCCATGTAGGTCTTTCATAATAAACTTATTCATGTCCTAAGAAAATAAAAAATAAGATAGGGGTGAGCTCAAATTCTTAGTAAGGGTATGAAATAAAGTGGAATATATCATAAATATAAACATTATTAATGGTGAATAACTAAAACACATGCCTTTAAAAATAAACATGAGCACTATATGGTAGAAATAAGAGCTGAATAAGTAATTCCACAATAAAGAATAATCATGGGTTTTATACTAGTTGAATAACCACATGAACTTTCAATTTCTAGTTTCAAAATGAGGGAAATGCTTATGTTGGACAATCTGAAACATACTATTGAGGCCTTGGACATGACATCTAAAAATGATTAAGGCCCTATCCTAAACCATATATAAAAATGGGCAAGGCCTCAGCCAAGTCCATGTCTATTTGTCTCGTGAGACCTATAAATGCATCAAGGGGATATAGTGGGCCCCAAAAATCACATAATAAGTCCAAAAAAATTTTCATTTCAATAGAGATTCACATAAACAACATATAAATTTATATTGAAACTAACATATGAAATGTAACTATCATTCCATAATCATTAAAGATAAACACTAACCATTCAGATTAATATTGTGAATGGTTTCAAGATAAAATATTCATATTCAAAATAATAAAAAACCATTAAAAAATTATGGTAGATGATATCATAAAATATTAGTCCCATTTAAACATAATAATCAATAAGAGTGTTGAAAAAAATGAAAATACTCTTATAAAATCATCGAGTAATTCTTGAGATAAATACTCTATTACTTTGAAAAGAAGAATTATTTTGGAAAATCACTGTCTAAATCAAGAAGTGAAATAATCTAATATTTTCATAATAAAATGAGTGTTTTCAGAAACATAATTTATTCTTAAAACAGATTATAGATGATCCTTGAAAATATGTTAGAATTCGGGAACTTCCTTTGAAACAGGCTTGTATTTTGAAAATAATTATTGAAAGATCCTTTTAAAACATATGAATCTTCATATATGAAGGTATGATTCTGGTTGATACACATATATAAAAAATTCACATATGAATTTTAATGATTACATATGAATAGTTAAGAAATTAACTAGGATAAAGATAGACAATGTGTAACCCAAAAAAATGAAGGATCATGTACCAAACCCTTACCTTATGTCTAATTGTATTATTCAGTTGTTCTTAATGACCATAATAATAAAATTTAGGTTCATTAATTATTAATTCAAGAACCTCCTCTACATGTAGTTGATTTATTAAAAACATATTAAATTCATTCATGATTTTTAATGGGTTAAGATGTATAATTTCATTTTTCAGGTACGTTTATTTCATGATCAATATACCTATTTACATGATTGTATAATCATGTAAAATGAGGATTGTGGTCCAGAATTGATGTTATATGTTATTATTGAACATATAAAAGTTTATATGGATATAAATTGAATTTTTTTACTTATAGTTTAAATTAAATTATGACAATCGTTTGGTTTAATTGGCGGTTTTTGAGCTCAACGAATTCATTTTGACTTATAAATCAAAAATAGTGGTATGAAAAGATTACATAAAAATAGATGAGAAATAATAAATATATTATAATATGGTTCAAAAACTATTATTGTTTCATGACCAGAATTGAACATGGTAATAGAAATTTAAAACCAGCCATCATTGATTGTGATAAATTAACACATAAAGGATTGTGTTTTCATTTCTAGCCTTAAAAGACACGGAAATAAAATATAATGATGAATTATTACATTATCAAAAAACAATTACAGTACATCTAATGTAATTGAGTTATCATATTTCTTTGGAGATAGGTTCTGAATGAAAAAGAAAATAAAGGAACTCAAAATAAATAAATTCGAAGATGAGTTTACCTCATGAAGTTATCTTCCTTGAGAGCCTCTTTAGGGTAGAGGTTTTTTTTATTTTAATGAGCCCAAGGGATGTTGGAAATGTGGTGGGATTATGGGAGGATATTTGAGAATAATTTAGAAGAGGATAAAGTCTTGAGAATAGTGAATAGAAGATTGGGGTTTGGTGGTTTTTATAGTGGAGGAGAGGAGGGTTTTTTAATATCTTAGACATTAGTTTATTTTTTTTATTTAAGACAAGAAATAATGATGATTCCATGAACAAATAAAATTAATATGTTCATGTGAGTTTGAATAATGGGCACTTACACCAGTGATTATGACATAAATATTGTATTTAACTCATAATGTATATATACGATAAATTAGTGTAATTCACTATTTATTAATAATTCAAATATTTTAGAAAAATCCCAAAATACACAGTTACCATATTTAGAAGTGTAGAATCCAAATACATAATATATTTTATCAAAATAATTTTATAAATATGTGAAATTTAATTACTATATAAAAATATCATTTACTCCTGGAATACAGTTTTAAAACTAAAACTGATTTTGCAATGCCCGGAAAAATGAACTATGGTTTTATTAAATTACCAAAAAATCCTACGAAAAAATGATATTGATTTTGGTATAAATTTCGTGATAGATTATTATTTTTTAAATCAATTTATTAATTACATAATTATAATTAAATATTTACTTCTCATAAATATACAAACACTTAATTATTAATTTTTAAAATATTCAATTTCTTTTATATGGTTCCTAAATATAATTTATACTTACAAGGGTGATGTTTTTGTTAAAAATGGTAAATTACTAATCATAAGGGTCATGTTACTATTTATAAGGGGGAATTAAAATTCATAAGGGTAAACAATCTATTCATAATGGTACATTACTATTCATAAGGTTCAAGTTATTATTCTTAAGGGTTGGATACAATTCATAATGGTGTGATACAATTCATAAAATATTATGTTTTTTCTATCAGACTCCAAAAATAACCCTGAACGAAACAATGTGTGTCATATTTTTAAAATTCAAAACACAGAAGTGGAAATATTTATTCATTGGCAAGGTTATAACATACAGTTGTTTTGTAGAGACTTAGTGTTTCCTGCATCCAATATTAAATTTATTTGAAAATCCTTGGGGTGTTATATTCTCCCCTCCTTACAACAATCTTTTCCTCAATATTTGAAATTAAACATAGATTTTTAATGGATGATACTTAAAAATTCCCATGATGGAAAACCATATTAGAAATATGGTTAAAACATCCTCTTAATAAGAGGGAAAGTAAAATCCATCGGCTACTACAAAACTACACATTCTGTTTGGACAATATGGTAATGGATGAATAACCAGTTATTCATGTTTTGATGGAAGATTATAAATAAAATTATCATATGAAAGATCATTACCAGAATAAAATAAAAAATAGTTATGAAAAAATCATTTATATCATGAAAAATTTATGATAATAGGAAAATATTGTTCTTTAAGAGACTTTTCCTAGAGTTGAGGAATTATTCTACTATAATAAGAGTATAAATATAGGTTTCAATTGCATAAACACAATATTATACATTGTGTGTGCCTTTGACAATCTATACATCATCTCTTAGAAAATGTTGCATCATGTGGTGATGTTAAACTCAAAACCACATACAATGGTCAACTTAAACCATTTCATAAATGGTTTAATATTAAAAAATAGCATTATCCAATACAATAGAATATACCCCATATCCACCCTTGCTAGATCCATGTACACGGGGTCTTTGGAAATCCTCATTTTGTATCAAAATCCATGATCTATACTTCTCAATGAATATGCTACCCTATTTTCGTTTAATCAAGAAGAATCATCCCTAAATTTTCACATTCCAAACAAGTTAATATCTTCATGTTGGGTACTATTTAATTTTTTTAATAACTCAAATTACTATAAAACCTTATTTTAAACATGCATTCATCCTTACACATAATATTAAATATATTCTTTATGTCCAATTTTTTGTAAAATCCATCAATGATAGCATATACCTCTTATTGACTAGTAAATATTCATTTTTAACGTAGTCACTACGTATACAAATATATCATATATTCAACATTATCATAATCATTAGGAATATATTATGGGTTTTATTCCTTTCAACCATATTATTTTCCAAGATATTAACGTTCAACATAGTCACCTATCCTTAGTAAAAATCATCATACAACCTCAAATACTTAATAAAATAGTACTGTAGAACAATCCTCATATATTATATAATTCTTATAACCACTACATAGCTGATAAAAATATAAAAATTACATAATTCGTGATGGGTAATATTAATCATTCCACATCATTTTTTGGATGTATCATGACATTTTCTTTATCCTATAACAACATATGAGGAATATTCCCGTGATGTTTGGGACATTAATTCACATAGTGTACTATATCCTGGTAGATGAAGAATTGTTCATCAGAATCCTTTTTCTTACCCTTGAAATTATGAAATTGTTTTATTTTTATCCACACAAAAAAACTACCATTCAATTCAATAATTTACTAGGATGATTTTTTCCACAGTTATCACGTGTTGGAAAACCCTTCTTTTCTCTCTTCCCATTATCTATCTTTTACTCAGATATCCTCTTCTTTTCTTGCTTCCCTTTAAATCCATAAGACTCATAGAATTATTTAAATATATTAATAACACCTGATACTATTTACTCATGTCATGATGATACATGTGGAACTATCATCCTTTGAATTGATGGCTTAAGACCCTAAGAGATATGATACATCTTACTCATTGAATCAGGTGCATTGATGAAGTTGTCAATACTTTTACTATAATCCACTTTTAATCAGTTACATATAATAAATTAGCTCATAAAATAATTATATCTCTATAAATATAAACTTACCATAAATTATTTCATCATAAATTCTAGAAACATATCTTTTGGTTACATTGGAGACATAAATCAATCGTAATGGTGGGTTAAAAAAATGTGAGTTATCCTAAGCATATCCCCCGGGAGTGTCAAACTAGGTGTGAAATAAGGCCCATTGTCTTGTAGTAGGATACCACACATTATTCCTAAAACTCATTATAGGAGTTGTTACTCCTAGGTACCTTTTTCCAGAATCACATCCACTTATTGTATCTAGACTTGGATGTATTTTCAATAAATATCCACATAATATCATCCGTACCTAAGTTGTTGGATGTTCATGTATACTTATCCTCAAATAATATCAAAGGGTTTTGTTCTCTATTGTAAATTTTCAAAATCTAATTATAATGTTTTCTACTAAAATTCCTCTGATTTCAACTGTAATGCCCTGACCTCAGTTTCTCAGTGTCGATGCATTAATTCATTACATTGCAATGGTTATAATAAAGTCATATCCTGAAAAACAGAGTAGTTTAATAGTATTGAAAAAGTAGATGAATACAAAATTTCAACATTAAAAATTGAAATTAAATACAACATATAAGCTTTATTGTGAACATCCCCAACACTAATTTTATCCTTGTAGGTCATTCAGAATAAACCTCTTCATATCTTGAGAAAATAAAACACAAGAAAGGGGTGAGTTCAGATGATCATTAAGGGTAATCAATACAATAGAATATATCCCAAACATAAACATTAGTCATAGTGAATAACTAAAACACATGCCTTGAAACCCAAAGTTAAACACATTATGGAAGGAATAAGAGAAGGATAAATAAAGCCATAATAATGAAAAATCATGGGTATTATATTAGTTGAATAACCACTTGAACATTAAATTAATAGTTTCATAATTATGGAACTGGATATGGTAGACATTTTGAGACATACTATCATGGAATCATCCATGACATCTAAAAATAATTAGGGCCTCAACCTAAACCGTATCTAAAAATCGGAAAGGCTCGGCCAAGTCCATACTTATTTGCCTCATGATACCTTATGATGAATCATGGGGCTATAGCGGGCCACACCCATAACATAATAAGTCCAATGAATTTATAATATGAACTAATATTCACATAATCAACATATACTTTCATATTGAAACTAACATATGAAATTTAACTAACATTCCCCAATAATTAAATATAAACACTAACCTTTCAGAGTAATATGGTGAAGGGTTTCAAGATAGAAAATCCTTAATAAAAATAACAATAAACAATTAAACAAAATATTATAGATGATATCATAAAATATTATTTCCATTTATACATAATAATCAATAAGATTTTTAATCAAATAGAAATACACTTACAAAATTATTGACTAATTCTAGAGATAAATAGGCTTTTACTTTGAAATAAATATATTTTTCAGAAAAATATATGTCAAAAACCTGATGTGAAATAATATATATTTTCATAATAAATTTATTATTTTTTTAAAAATAATTTTCTCATAAAATATATTATAGAGAACACTTTCAAAATAGTTACAAATTCGAGAAATTTTGAAACCGGCTTGTATTTCAAAAAGAACATTTGAAAGATAATTTTAAAACATATAGCTCCTCATATATGATGGGATGATTCTTCATGGTAAACAAATATAGAAAATTCACATAGAAATTATGAGGAGTGAATATGAATAGTTAATAAATTAATTGGGATAAAGAGAGACAAAGAGTAACCCAAATGAAAAATGGATGTTCGAGTAGGAAACCCTTACCTTAAGGATGATAGTGTTCTTCACCAAATTTTAGTGACCTGAATAATAAAATTTAGGTAAATTAATTAACAGTTCAATAACATCATCTACTTTTAATTTATTTATTATAACCTTATATTGTTAATTCATGTCATTTTTTATGGGTTAAGAAGTTAAATTTTATTGTTCGGGTCCGTTTCATTCATGATCAGTATACATATATACATGAATAAAGAATCATTTAAAATGAGAATGTTTGTCACGAATTGATGTTATAGGTTATTACTGAACATATTGAAGGTTACACGGCTACAAATTTGATTTGGTTTCATAGTGTGATGATGAATCATTATATAAATTATTTAGTGATAACCATTATGGATAATTAGAGGTTTTCGAACACAACGAACTCATTTTTATTTATAAATCAAAACCATGTGTACAAAAAGATTCTAGAACCCTATTTTGGACATAATACATATATTAGAGTCTGGTTCAACCATTAAAATTGGATGATGACATGAATTTGTGATGTAAATAGGAATTAAATACCTGCCATCCTTGAATGTGATATATTAACACATCTCAGATGGTGTTTTAATTTCTTGCATAAATGAAGGGGAAATGAGAGATGATAATGAATTATTAAATTATCATAAAATATTTATAGTACATTTATGGTACTATGGTTATCATAAAATTTGGATTATGTGAGGTGATTAAAGGAATAGGAAAGAAAGGAACTCAAAATAAAAGAAATAAGAAGAGGAATTTACCTCTTGGCGTTATCTTCCTTGAGCGCATCTTTAGGGTATAGTTTTTGTTATTTTTATGAGACCAAGGGATGATGGAAATGGGAGAGGATCTTGGGACGATATTTGTGAAAAATTTAGTCATGAAAAAGTCATTGAGAGTAGTGAAGGGAAGAGGAGAGTGTGGGTGGTTTTTATAGTGGAGGAGACGAGGGTTTTCTTAATATTTTAATCATTAGTTTATTATTTTTCCAAAAGAAAAGAAATAGTGATTTTTCAAAGAACAAAAATATTAATAAGGTCTTGTGAGTTCCAAAAATTCCGCAACATCAGTGATGATTCTAGGAATAGTGTATTTAACTCATAATATATATATACAGTAAATTACAGTATTTTACTATTCATCATAAAATCAATTATTTTAGAAAAATTCCAAATAACCCGCCTTACCATATCTAGATGTGTAAAATACTATCATGGACTCAATTATAGAAAAATAATTTTATAAATATGTGAAATTTAATTATTATATTAATATATCATTTACTCATAAAATATAGATTTAAAAATAAACTTATTTTATAATGCCCGAAAAAATAAACTATGGTTTCATTAAATTACCCAAAAATGCTAAGGCAATTTTTTTTTATTTCGGTATACATTTAATGAAAATGATTTTTCTTTTAATTCAATTTATTATTTATAAAATTTTAGTTAAATATTTACTGCTCAAAATAAATACAAACACTTAATTATTAATTTTTAAAATATTCTCTCTCATTTATAAGGTTCCTAAATGTTGTTTATAAATAAATTGGTAATGTTACTATTTATTAGGGTTCATTTCTATTCATAAGGGTCAGCATATTATTCATAAGGGTGAATTACATTTCATAAGGGTCAAATTACTATTTATAAGGGTACATTACTCTTCATAAAGGTCAAGTAACTATTCATAAGGGTAGCTTACTATTTATAAGGGTATGATAAAATTCATTAAAAATTATGTTTGTTCTATCAGACTCCAAATATCCACCTTAACACAACCATGTATGTCAAATTTTTTAAATTCAAAACACAAAAGATAAAAAATTATGTTCATTGGCTAGGTTATAACAAAGAGTTGTTTTGTTGAGACTTCGTGTTTCATGCATTTTATATTAAGTTTATTTTCCAATCCTTGGTGTGTTATATTCTCTTTTATTTAAGAAAGGTTTCCTCAAAATTATGAATTGAACTTAGAAATTTAATGGTTGATAATTGAAAATTCCATTATGTGAAACCCATATCAAGAATATGGTTAAAATATACTCATAAAAAGTTAGAATGAGAACTGCTTCAGTTACTACAAAACTACTCATTATAATTGGATAACATTGTCACGGAAGAATAATATACAAATCTTGTTATGATGGAATGTTATATATAACATGATCAAATGAATGGTCGTTACCACAAAACCATAAACTACAGTTATGAAAAAGTTTATTGATGTAATTAAAAAATATAATAATAAGACAACATTTTTATTTAAGACTCTTTTCCTAGAGTAAACGAATTATTCCACACTTAAAAGATTATAAATATACATTTAAATTTTATATACACAATCTTATCCTTTTTTCTCCTTGAACTATCAATACATCTTCTCTTATCACATGTTGCGTCATGTTGTGACATTAAACTCCAAAACCTCATACAATGGTCAATATAAACAATTTCATGAATTGTTTAAAATTACAGAAGATCATGATCCAATACTTTAGAATCATTCTCATATCCACCCTTGCTAGATACATGTACTTAGAGTATTTGGAAATCCTCATTTTTTTGAACACTATGATCCATTGTAGTCAATCCATATGCTACCCTATTTTCCTTTAATTAAAAAGATGCATCCCTAAATTTTTACATTCCAAACATGTTAAAATCATCATCATGTTTCCTCTCCAAATTTTTTAATAACTCAAATTACCATAAAACCTTATTGGAAACATGAATTAATCCTTAAACCTGATGTTACATATATTCTTTATATCAAAAAATGTTTTAAGGTCTATCAATGATATCATAGACCACTTGTCGACAAGTCAATAATCATTTTTGAGGTAGTCAGTACTTATCCAATTCAATCATTTCTTCATCATTACCTTAATCGTTAGGAATATATTTAGTGTGTTCTTCCCCACAACCATATTCTTTCCTAATATATTAACTTTATACTGAGTCACTAATCCTTGGTACAAATAATCCTACAACCTCAAATACTTAATTAAATAGTACTATAGTAAATTACCCATATATTCTATAATTCTTATAACAAGTACATCGATGATAAAATGTTAAAATAACATAATTATTGATGAGGAATAATAATCATTACAATTCATTTGTTGCGCTATCATAACAATCTCATTATCTAGTGACGTCATTTAATGAATATTCTTTTGAGGTTTGGGACATTGATTCACATAGTGTCTCATCTCCTTTCAGTTTAAAGAATTTACATAAAAAACCTTTTATAATTACCTTGAAATTATGAAATTATTTTCCTTTTTCTCAACACATAAACAAAATCCCATTCATTTGAATAATTTACAAGGGTTATTCTTTCTACAGTTATGACATGTGGGAAAACCATTAATTACATACTTCCCATTATCCATGATTTCTCAAACATCATCTTCTTCCCTTGATTCCCTTCAAATGCATAGGAATCAGGTAATATTTTAAATATAAATTTAACACATGATATTATTTTCTCATGTGATGAGGATACTTGGGGTGACTATCTTACTTTGAAATGAGGTCTTAAGACCATAAGAGATATGATCCTTCTTACTAATTACATCCATCCATTGGTGAAGTTATAATTCATTCTACTAGTAGGAATTTCTAATCAATTGCATAAAATATATTGGATCATAAAATAATAAACTCTCTATAATTCTAAATATAGCATAAATTAATGCATCATAAATCCTATAATCATTTACTTTGGTTACTTTGGGGGTCATAAATCCATCATTATGGTGGGTAAAGAAAATGATAATTATCCTATACATATCCCCTAAATTTGTCAATCTAGGTGTGCAGTAAGGCCCATTGTCATGTACCAGGATACCTTGGGTCTAGCACAAAACTCCTTTTAAGAGTTGTGACTCCTAGGTATATATGTTCCAAAACCACATTCACTTACAGTATCAAGATAGAGATGTATTTTCAAGAAATATCCACTCAATCTCTTACGTACCAATGTTCTAGAATACTCATTTAAACTTATTCTCAAAGACTATCTTAGGGTTTTGTTCTACCATATACATTTTCTAAATATACTTTCCTTGTTTTCTTCCAAACATCATCTGATACCAACAGTAATGTCCCGACCCCAGATTCCTGGAGCCGGTGAATTTTTTCATGTCATTGGAATTATTACATGAATTTCATATCCAGAAGGACCGAGTAGTTTAGTAGTATTGGAAAACCAGATACATAAATAGAGTCAACATTAAAAAATGAAATTAAGTACAACTTATAAGATATATTGGGAACTTCCACAACTCTATGTTTATCCCTACATGTCATTCATAATAAACTACTTCATGTGATGAGAAAATGAAACATAAGAAAGGGGTAAGATCAGATTATTAGTAAGGGTAATCAATAAACTAAATTATATCATATACATAAACATTAGCCATGCTGAATAACTAAAACACATGCCTTTAAAAATAATCTTTGACATGTTATGGTCGGAATAAGAGATTAATAAAAATTCCATAATAAAGCATAGTCATGGTTATTCTACTAGTACAATAACCAAATGAATATAAAATTACTAGTTTCATAATTAGGGAAATGAATATGATGGAAATTCCAAAATATACTATCAATGCCTTGGTGAAGAAATCTAAAAATAATTAAGGCCTCAGCCAAAACCATATCTACAAATTGGAATGTCCTCTACCAAGTCCATATCTAATTGTCTCATGAGACATAACTATAAATAAATGGGATATATTTGGCCCAAACCATCACATAATAAGTCAATTACATTCCAAATATGAATGGAGATTTACATATACAACAAATATATTTATATTGAAACTATCATATTAAATCTAATTAACATTCCCCAATAATTAGACATAAACACCAACCATTCGATGTAATATCATGAATGGTTTCAAGATAGAAAATTCATAGTGAAACTAATCATAAACCATTAAATATGATATTTTAGAGTATATCATAAAATATTATTCCCATTTATACATAAGAATAAATTAGAGTGTTGAAACAAATTGAAATACTCTTATAAAATCATCATGTAATTCTTGAGATAAATACACTTTTAAATTAAAACGAATAGTTATTTTGAAAAAATATTTTTCTAAAACTCTATGTGAAATAATATAGATTTATCATAATAATATTTGTTTTTTTGAAACATAATGTTTTCTTAAAATAGATTAGGGAGTGCCCTTGAATATAGGTATGAATTCAAGAAATTTCATTGAAACAGGCTTGTATATCGAAATAAATTTTTGAAAGATCCTATTAAAACATATAAATCCCCATATATGAAGGTATTATTTGTGATGGTAAACATATATAGAAAATTCACACTGAAATTTTTAAGAGTGCATATGAATAATTAAAAAATTAATTGGGATAAATAGAGACAAAGTGTAACCCGAATGGAAAATGGTGGTTTGGGTAGGATACCCTTACCCTATGTATGATGGTGTTCTTCACGTGATCTTAATGAAATGAATAATAAAATTTAGGTTAATTAATTAATAATTAAATGACCTCATATACATGTACGTGATTTTTTATAACCTTATTATGTTCATTCATGGTCTTTTAGATGGGTTAAGATGTTCAATTTCATTGTTATATTTCGTTTGTTTCATGATCAGTATACTTATATACATGAATGGGGATTCGTGTAAAATGAGGATGGATGTCCAGAATTGAAGTTATATTTTATTAGTTAAAAAAATTACATGGCTATAAATTTCATTTGGTAACTTGGAGTGAAGATGTGTCATTATATAAATTATTTAATGATAACCATTTGAGTTAATTGGCGGCTTTCGAACAGAAAGAACTTATTTTTAATTATAAATCAAAGCCATATTTAGAAAAGGATTAAAGAACCATACTGGAGACATAATATCTATTTTATAGTAAGGTTAAACAGTCAAAATGGTTTCATGGCCATATTTGAAGATGGTAATAGAATTTGAAAACCCGTCGTCCTGGAATGTGATAGATTAATACATCTCAGATGCTGTTTTCACTTCATGCATGAAAGAATTGGAAAGGACAGATGATGATGAATTATTCCTTTATTAAAAAAAATTCCATTACATGTATGGTAATAGATTTATAATAAAATTTTGATGAATAGTTCTGAGAAATTAAAAATAAAAGAAAGGAACTCAAAATTAAATAAATAAGAAGAGGAATTTACCTCTTGAAGTTATCTATCTTGGGAGCCTCTTTAGGTTAAGGATTTTGGTCTCTCGATTAGTCCAATGTAGGATGTAATTGGGGTGGATCGTGGGAGGATATTTGAGAAAAAATAATTCATGGAATAAGTCTTGAGAGTAGTGAAGACAATAGGGGAGTGTGGGTGGTTTTTATAGTAGAATATAGGATGGTTTTTTAAATACTATAATCATTAGATTATTATTTTTCGAGAAGACAAGAAATAGTGATGAATCCATGACCAAAAATAGTGATATGTTCATGTGAGTTTCAAATAACAGTTATTACATCATAAATTATTCTAGTAATAGTATATTTAACACATTATGTATATATATAGTAAATTAATGTATCCAACTATTCATCAGAAATTCATGTATATTAGAAAAATCCCAAAATATCACCCTTACATTATTTTGATGTGTAGAATAAAAATATGAACTCAATTTTATAAATATAGTTTTCTGAACATTTTAAATATAATTTTTATATAAAAATATAATTTACATGGAAAATACAGTTTTTAAACTAAAATTGATTTTGTAATGCCCGGAAAAATTAACTAAGGTTTTATTAAATTAGCACTAATCCTCATACAACAAAATTTTGATTTATGTATAATTTTCTTGAAAGATGTTTTTTCTTTTAAATTATTTTATTAACTATGAAATTGTAATTAAAAAATAACTTCTCAAAAAAATACCAACACTTAATTATTAATTTTTAAAATATTCACTCTCATTTATAAGTGAATAAATTATATTCATACTTACATGGGTGATGTTACTATTCTTAAGGGTATATAACTATTCATAAGGGTCATTTTACTATTAATAATGGTGAATTAAAATTTATAATGGTCAAATTACAATTCATAATGGTAAAATAATATTCGTAAGGGTAATGTTACTATTCATTAGGGTAGGTTACTATTCATAAGGGTATGTTACTATTCATCAACAATTATGTTTGTTCTAGAAGACCCCAAAAATCACCCTTAACGCAACCGTGTATGTCAGATTTTGGAAATTCAAAACACATAAGTGGAAAAATTATGTTCATTTTCAAGGTTATAAGAAATTGTTTTTATAGAGACTTAGTGTTTCATGCATTCAATATTAATTTCATTTGAAAATCATTGGGGTTTTACATCCCCAACATGAATGGTGGAATTTTTATTCATCAATGCTCAATGACAGGGAATACCAATCAAAATATAGAAGACATACACCCTTTAAAATGTGTTGGTGTTCTGTATCTACTTTTATAAATGATATGGGGGGTCCCGCTGCTTGGAGATATATGGGAGTACTTACCCTCGAACCACTCTGATGATAACAACCAAAAACTACCATCAGGTAAGCATTACTAGAAGTAGTATCTCACTTAAATCACCTCATGGAATATCTCTAATGATTAAATAAAGGTCACTCATTCATCCTATATAAAAAAATCTAAGGATATGGTACTTACATTCCCGAATATGAGTCTCAAAGAATGAGATACAGAAGATAGAATTTTTAGGGAAAATTAAAGGGATTATAATTCATACTACATATTGTGTGACACTATAAGAATTCATGTGCATGTTCTTCCCCTGACATGGTTTGGTTAGCCATGTGCCTCTATAAGGCATTTCCCAATGCGGACATTGTGTGTTTATTCATCCAGCATATAGGGCGTGTGATGTTAGAATATTAATCGACTACATAGGTAGTGGAACATGGAGTGTGGACCCAAATAAATAGAATGTTCTACCTAAATTGTGATGAATCAATAAACATTTTGACATTCTATAGAATATGTAATGTTTTCCTCTATAATATATGATGTGTAAACACATTTTTTACAGACAATAATGATTGGTCTGTTGGTATTAATTTTCTCACCAAATCCACTCATTTTTTCATCATTATCACCGTTTAACTCCCCTAAATCCACTTAAATCGTAAAGGGAAGCCTTGGTCTATCATGCCAGCCTTTGGCGTTCGAGAATTGGAACAACTATCACCAGAGAGAAATCCATTTCACTTATAACATCATTCTATGTCCTCATATTTGGAACCAATATATTAATTTCATAAATCTATCTAAAACCATTTTTAAATCATCAAATACTTGTTCAATCACACATATATCATGATTATAAATGTTCAATGAAATTTAACCAGCATACTAATGTCAAAATTTTCCCCATGGGATACCAATGAAGAATTTGAAGAATATTGATGGGAGAAGCACAATAACAAAGTGAGATTATTAATGGTCGGTGTCGTCATGATCAAAGATCATAAACATGGTAACCAAAAAATGTGCGATGTATGGGTTTAATAAGGGTAGATATTTATGTTCAAAAACGATAATTAAATCCTCAATTAATGTAATGAATAAGTTTTTTGGAATTATCAAAATAATTAATCCATGATAAAAACGTAAATCAAAATGAATTAAATATTAAAAATAACGAGCCCTAAATCAATAATGGATTTATTGTTGGTGAGGAACACATTCTATTATGATTATGTTTTAGAATTCATTGTGTCCTTCATTCTTCCTTTGGATCTACATACTTTATTCACCATTGTTCCATAATATGAGTTCATTAATGGAAACTATGTCCATCCTCCTCCTCCAAATAAATAATTCAATTAATTTATTTAATGTACCCTCAAAAAATTATCTTCAATGGAATGTACGATGCTATCTAAACTTATATCATCACTTGGGTAAACCACACATCCTAAAAACAATTGTGGTCTTAGTTATTCCATATGATTTACTGATAAATGAAATTCCATTTATTATAAAAATAATTGAAAATATGATTTGAAATTAATTATTTTTATATATATTAATTTCAAGTTCATTTGACACCCGAAACACAGTGTCAACTCCAACGAAATATAAAGAGATATTTTTAAAAATATATAATGGATCAATCTATTGAAATTAGAGTTTATACATTATCCACTCATTTAGCGATCTTCACCTAGGAAACTACAAGCTACACAAAATGATGGGGTTTCTAAACATGCATTTGGACATTAGGTTCCCAAGAGCTCTCCTTCATGATCTCTTGCTTCTAAATAACTCAAACCAAGGAAATGATACATCTACATAAGATCTTATCTGATTGATCCTCGATCACCACCAGGTACTCCAAGAAGGTTGTTTTTCCTCATTGTCTATCTCTCTGTAGTAAATAATTTTTTGTGGGTTGTGGAACATTCTCTCCGTCAACAACACGTGGATGACGTCACTCACATAGATTAACTATGAGGGTAAGGATAAGTCATTAAAAACTCCCAAAACCCTTATAGTATCTAGAATGACCCAATGAACATTAAGGATAAATTTATCCCCAGGATAAATCAATAATATTCTCATCCTGAGGAGACTATTTAGGATTCATAGTCTCCATGATGATCTCTATGGATATATGATACTTTTTTAAGACTTATATCTACTTTGTTCTATAATCATATGCTTGTGGATCATCTGAACATTATCCTTCATTTCATCCTCCAGTTCTAGTTCAATAAGATATGTCATTCCAGTCTTAGTACATCAGAAGGATGACATGTAGGGTCTCCCATACTATTCCTTGAATTTTTCCTTACCAATATTGTAGAAATTAGTATTATTATAGGGAAACTAAACCAATGCTATGTGATCATCTCACTCTAAATGAACTCCAACGCAAAGGTCATTTGCATGTCCTCCAAAAACTAGATGGTTTGTGAGGTTTTTAGATTCTTCTAGGGGTGAAATGATGCGGTCATTCATAATTAGGTCCTAAAATAATCCTAAAACATCTCCATGACCACGAAATAAACCCATATTTATGATAATATCTTATTATCATGGGTACCCCCCAAAAATCAATCAATCATTCGAATGCATAAACTCCCCAAACACTCAACTAAACTCTTCTCTCCGATAGGAATAAAGTTTTATGACTTTTTATATTGTCCAAAAATCACCTAGATAGTTTTTTGATACCATTATATCTTTGGAATAACTATAAATAAAATCAATAGACATTCCATTCCATTTTCATTATGTGATATCATGTGGTTGAGTCAAGCCCAATAGATCCAGACGTTCAACCCCTACATGCTAACATGTGAGGTATTAAAAAATAAAGTCTAAAATTATTAAACTCACTCTATCACTCTAATTTTTTTCCAATGGTAATTGCACACATATTCGAAACCTCTATGTACAACCAAGGTGAGGTAAAGAACGTCCTCAACACCTCCTAAAAAATGTGATCATAACAACCATCCATCCTTAGAAAAGGATGACATGCCCTCTGCCTTTTTAAAATCCATCTAGATCATCTAATAAGTATATATATTCATCTATAACTTCACAATTGATATCTACCAAAAAATCATTTTCCATATGATAAAGAAGTGTTGGAGTCAACACCATTGACTGAAAATAAGATGCATCCATCTCCTCTTCTTCGGTTAGATGCAATGAGGCCAACTGCTCAAATTCCTACTCTACTATGTAGGAATGATATTTCTTACTAAGTGAATATACACCAAAATTTCAATTCCCTACATTATAAAATATAACTAATTCATAGTATTATAGGAATTATAACCAACACATTTTTCTTAGGTTATGATATCTCTCTATGAAGATATACATGAAACTCCGGTGTTCTGAGAAATAATGAAACACTATCTGAGAAGATATTGCCTCCACGACATTAATGAGTTTACAACCACTACCAACTCTAAGTTATGGGTAAAATATTTTTTCTCATGGGGTCAAAACATCCTCGACCCAAAAGAGATCAATGCCAACCAATACATCAGAAAGCATCTGATCGCATCTCCAGTGCAATCACAAAACACCATGCAATAAACACCAATAATATACCAAACTTATATAATGGTGTTGTTTTGTCTATATATTACCTTAAAATCTTATCAAATGGTTAAGGGAATGATTAAAAATATTTTAAATTATCTTGGGGTGTCCTTGAGGTTTCTGGAATGGAAAATTGGGGAAGGAGGATATCCTATACTAAGAGTGTGGTTGGAGCATGGTTAATACTAACCATGCACCATAACCATATGGCCTGCTGATTAAGAGAACCAAGAATATAGAAACCAAGAATGGTAACCTAGGAGAACATATGAATCAATCCCCTTAGATTAAGGCAATTTCATGGCTACCACATTTTTTTCAAACCATGTGGGTACCCCTCCCCAAACTGTGCATCATGGTACCTCTTATATAGAGGGTAGCAAAAGGTTGGTATATGAATTGGCCAACCAAGTAGTAAACTCATATTCCTTGATAAAAGTGTGGTAAATGTACATTTTTCCCCCTTGACAATTAAATTATTATCACTTTATTTCTCCCTCATTTCATCTATAGTAGTAAGGGTTACAAACCTAGAGCTCCCTCTACATGCAAGGGTGATTCTTTATTAGTTCTTAGGTTTTTGGAGTGTCGTTTAGTGTGAATAAAATATCTACAAAAATAATTGAAATATATTCCTTATAATTACTGGTATAATCATTGTGTTATACTTACTATTCTTTTAAATCTTATAAATAATATTTCCATGTGATTATTTATATAGGTGTTTTAGATTATTCTACAAGGAATCATGGGTCGAGGTCGAGAAAGTGTTAATAAATTAACCTAATATTGGTTGTCTACATACTATTTCTCATAATATTTATATTTTCCTTCTATATTTAGCTTTAATATTGCACTCTCTTACTATGTAACCATGTTTTTATTAAGAAAAATATATGGATCTTTAAATTATTTTCTAAGACCCTACACATACCCTGTTGCATCTGTTAATGATTATGAGCCTTGGCCTATAGTCACCCATGGGGTGTCCCTCACATTGTAAATAGTGAAATATCCTATTAATAAAGGATTTAATTTTTATATGAGATTAATAAATTTTAATTGTTTTTAGTATGTGAACATGGTATAAAAGGATTTTTGGATTGACTTTGAAAGTTAAATGTGTTTTGGGATGGGTAAGGGTAAATGTGATAAATGGTTTAAAGAGGATGTACATGTTGTTAAATGGTGGAATGTATGTTTAATGGTCATTGTTATTATTAAATAGTAAAATTGAATACTTATTGAATAGTGTTAAATGTATTGAATGATTTGAACCATGGAAATATTAAAAATGAAAGGTGTACATTTTGAGTTATTGTTTGATAAAAGGAAACTAATGATGAAAGTTGGTAAATGTGAATAATGGTATGGTGGATATTGGATTGATGCTTCTCATCCTTGGGATTGTCCAGGAAGATGAACTAGGAACTACCAATGAATTACATGATCTAGATCAAACTTATACACTAGACCCCACTAATACCTTGCACTATTTGGGATGATGGATCTATGCTCTATATTCTGATGATTCACTTGTTATGGGTACTTGGACTGATGATCCCAGGTATGATGATACATATTGTATGGGTACCTAGATTGATTCTCCAATGTTAAATGAATTATATTTAATTTATTAATTAATTCCATTATGATGGAATGTGTTAAAAATTCTTTATAATATATGGTTTAGACTCTCAGAAAGGGCTGAAACAAGTCTGTTTCATTGATACCATTTTTTAAAGTGATACCCCATGTGGTGAATTGATAATTTTTTAATCAAAAACAAGTTTAATACCAATATACTATTTATTTAATATATATTCATTTTCATAAAATATTATTAGACTGTATATTTTTTTATACACAAATGGTAGTGACCTACATAGTTATACTCAGAACATGAATGCATTGTCGTTGGAAGCCAAAGAGATTGCATGTCGGTAGGGATGAATAAGGGTATGGTCCACATGATAGAGGGCTGACATAGGATAGAGCATGGATGAGTGGAATAGATATGATATCATGACCCACTTATGGAATCTTACTTTGTATCTTTTTTTAGTTTCTCATTATACACATTATAATTTCATGATGGGACGCGTTTACTGCATTTTTTGTACATCCCCTGTTTGGGAATGTGTTATGTGATGTTTTGGTATTTATTATTATTCAATACTAATATTTATTTTGATTTATGCTTCTATATTACTTTAGTTGATGGTACAGTCTCCCCATAGGTTTCATTATACCCTCACTGTATGTCAACAATATATGATATATGGGAATTCATTCTTAAGTTCATGTGGTCCACCATGTTGGGGTATTAGTTTAGTGGAACCCATGGCGAGATTTGATAATTTTGTATTATAAGTGTTATTTTTTCCATTGTTTTACTATTTGGGAGTTGTATATAAGAGTCTATGATGTGTCAAGACTTGGTGATGAGATCATTCATGGGAGTATTTTACCCATGTCTGTGGGAAAACCCTACTTCCCAAAATGTGATTTTTGTTCTTGATGCTTGATTCTTCTGTTGGATGGTGTTTCACCTTTGGTGATAAAATTTTTATGTGATGTTATTATTCCAAGATATTTTATATATGGTCTAGAAAGGGATGATACTTTGTTTATATATGATTCATTTTAGGTAAACGTGTATTTATGTGATATGCATCAAGTTAGGAATGTGTGGAAGCAAATGTCGGTTCTGGTAAATAAAGCGATTTTCTATTTATATTTTTACTTTTATAGATGCAATTTGTAACAAATAAATCATATCTATTTTAAACCTAATGATGTAAATTGGAATGGTAAAAATGGTTCATAAATGAAAAATATTTATTATTTTTAAATTGAAAGATGTTACGTGATAGTGGTAAAATAGTGTCAATTGTGAGTCTTGTAAAATATCGAAGTTGGTTTACCTAGAGTTATTAAAGGCCCTAGATATGTATTATGTGGTTTCATGATAGTAATACAGATATGGAGATTAGGATATTGTATTCAAAGTGGTACATTATGGATATTAGTGAAGCCTCATTTATTAATTTTTAAATAATGTGTTTTGTATCTTGAAACATGTTTTTATCATTATAGAGGGCTTCCAACACGATGATATTTACGGGTATGGTGATAAGAAGAAATTTCTATGAATGAAACTCTTGTAGTGGGGCTTGAAACCCCCATTGGTTCTAGGTGAGAAGAAATAAGATAAGTTCATTGATAACTTCACTAGTTTTATTCATTTTTGAAAGAGAGACCTAGGTTGGGTAGTACCAAGTATGATTTATATGACTAGTTAATTCCAACTAAAATATCGTTTAATGTTATCTAATGATGGTGGAACTAAGGTAGTTTAGTTCTTGATTGAATATACATAAAAAATTCTAGGCTAATTGTAGAATATTTGAGAGAATAGGGTCATGTTGGATGCTTACAGGTTGCGAGGACTAATGAAGCACTAGTGAGATACTTATGTTTGGGATGAGAAGTCAGATGATATTGTATGGAAATAATTTCAAGAGATGTTCTTAGAGATATTTTACCCAGAGACCCTGAGATTGGAGTGAGTTATAGTTTATATGTGGTTGACATAGTGGGCTCTATCAGTGATGGATTATGTTGTCTGATACATCATCGTTTAGGACATTGTTCAACGGTTGATGAGATATTACGTTGCAATCAAAAAATTATTTCAATATGGACTCAAATGTGATATCATGTCTCAGGTAAATACCTTACATTAGAAAATCTTTTCTCAGGTGGTGAATAAGGTTCTCATTTCTAAGGGGAAACTGGAAGATGGTTTAGGTGGTGAATAGAAGGTTTTTATGGATGATAAGGTAGTATATACACAAATATTTTGAAGCATAGTTACGAGAAAATTCACTTATTTGGTGGTGGAAACAATATCCAGGGGAGAAGAATGGACTCTTAGAGTAGTGATCATGTATTTTGTTATCGGTTTGGTAAACCCGGTCACATGGGTGTTCATTTTCCTCAATAAAAAGTAGAGTATAGATGTTATGTTGGGATGGAAATATACATTGGTTATATAGGAACCCATGATCAACATGTGGGGATTTAGTACCTAAGATGATGTAGAGAATTAAAAGGGGATATTATACAACATATTAGTTTGAATGTTGGAGTTGTAGTAGTTGTACATATTGGGGGTGGGGGATGATGTATTTTAGTACATGATTTTTAGTATCATAGTGGAATTGTAGCACATAGAACTCAGATAAGATCCCCAGGTTGGGGAGCATAACATTTTTATTCAATTCATGATACTACATTTAATATTGAGGATGGATCTTCGATAGTCTGAGTTATTGTTCTTATAGAATTTATATTCAGAAAGTCTATATTCGATACAATGGATTCAATCATTTATATCCACTGGGTTTTTGAATGTTTTTCGTTATGGTGGTTGAATATATGTTTCAGGTTATGTCAATCGACACACCATTGGGAGGGTGATCAGAGGGTATCCAGCAATGTAAGGAGTGTTCCCTCAAGGTTTGGGGGTTACATCTCCTTTGTGACCAATTTATTCTTGAGATGTTATGCTATTAGTAGATACTGGGAATAGATAGTTGGTTACATACTAGTTTGGCATTGATTTTTACCACAGGAGAGTTAGTTTAATGTCTCTTAAAGGTGATGTTTATTTTCAAAGAGAATAATTGAATGTTCAGGTAGTATGGGCATGGATAGTCCATTATAATTTGTGTGAGATCATATCCTAGGTGAAATTTCTAATGCTTAATTATAGGGCAATGGAACATGGTGTCTTCCCTCCTATAGTGGATCCGTTCCAGTATGTGATTCATAATGAATATTTAGGGCTTCCACCTAAGTGTGATCTAGAGTACGTGATGGAGTTGAATCTAGTATCTAATCCAATTTTTATTTGGCCACCAAGAATGGAACTAGAAAAGCCTAAATATCTCAAGACATAGATTTAGGAGTTAAAGGATCATGTTTTTATCCATACGAGTACGTCAGATTGGGGATCTTTTGTTTTATGTTACATGAATGCTGATGGAACAATGTGGTTGGGTTTCATTTACCAATATTTGAACCTAATGAAGATTAATAGTTGGTATCCTCTCCCACATATCAATGATTATTTTACTAGCTAAAGGGTTCTTGGGTATTCTATATGATTGAACCAATATCAAGGTATCATTAGTTGAGGGTAAGACCTTATGTTATTCCATGGACTATCATTATAAGTAGTTATGTATTGTATGTGATCATTGTGATGTATTTCAGGATAAACAATTATCCTGATTTGATTATGGAATTTATGAACCAGATTTTTCACCCAAGTCCTGATTCGTTTTAGGTTGTATTCATTGATGAAATCTCAGTGTACTCCCAAACTCATGAGGATCATTCCAATCATCTTGATGTCATCTTGAGTACATTGATAGAACATCAACTATATCAAAGCTATCTAAATGAGATTTTTAGATATTAATGGTGTAGTTCTTGGGTAACACCATCTCACAGTACTGTGTATTATTAGATCTTGAGAAGTTTCAAATGGTTTTTTCCTGGGAGAACCTCAAGAACATTTTTGACATTCGATGTTCTTTTGGTGTTTTGGGTTATAAGTGAATATTCCTCAATGAATATTCCAGATTTGAAGAACCACTCTTGAGCCTGACCAAGAAGGTTTATAAGTATAAATATTTTGGATTATGTGAGAATGCCTTCAAGGTGTAGGAAAGGTGTTTTCAAACAGCACAAATTTTGATTTTACCCAAACTGGGGGAAGAGTATACATTGTTTTGCGATTCATCTATAGTCGAACACAGGGAATTTTTTTATGTAGTGCCAATGAATAATGGCGTATGGATCAAAACAGTTGATGCCTCATGAACATAACTATACTACACATGATCTTGAGTTGTTTTTATTATTTGAAATGTTCATTAATTTTACTGATCACATGGGTCCCAAATATAGTTATTCCCATAATGATATAAATCTTCATCAGTGAATATTGGTTATATATATCATATACTTTGATTTTGAGTGACATTATTTGTCAGGATTATGAAATAGTGTTGTAGAGTCTTTGAATCGGAAGTCACAGAGTCAAATAGTTCTAGAGTTTATTGTTGAGTGGAGGATGATGGAATTGTACACTGAGATACACATATGAGAATAGGATAAAACATATTATATGACCCTTATATCATTATAAATCAATCCCTCACCTCTAGTTAGTATCTAGTTGATAATGTATGAGGATTTGGAGTATCTGTCCAGGATAGGTGTGATGGAGGGGAAATAACACTTTATTAGACTATTGATGATGATGATATGATTTTGGTTCAAGGTCTTGTTATATTTACTTTATGTATATAGGGGGAGAGGATGCAAGAGTTTCATTTATTGAATTGTTAAGTGCATCATGTCTTGACCAAAACATATTATGTTCTTTTTAGATGGTTTTGGTGGTTGGGAATGACAAAGGATATCACATTTCTTGTGATGAAATTGACCACCTTCCCACAGGTGAAGGCTGAGAATCAACGAAATACTATTCTTTTGCAGAGGTTAATCATTCCAAAATTTGAGTGGGATGATTTTATGATGGATTTTATTGTTTTTGTTTCATGGAATGCTAGTTAGAATGACAAAATATGGGTAATTGTTAGAAATTTTTAAAAATTAAATCATTCCTTTCCATCATGGGATACTTTTACTGTTGATCAATGGGGTAACATGTACAATCTTTAAATAGTGTGTTTGTAGGGGTTTCCCCAAAGCATTGTTTTTTATTGGGACACACATTTTACACCATGAATCTAGAAGATGATAAAGAAGGTTTTTCATGCCTGGGTATTTTAAGCACATCATTTCACCAATAGATGGATGGGAAATCAGATTGTACTACACAGTTATTATATTACAAGATGAGAATACATGTCCTAGATTTTGGAGAAACCTGGAAAAAATACTTAACTATTGTTGAGTTCACCAATAACTATAGTTATTAAGTCACTATTCAGATGAAACCAAATGAGGTGGTCTATGGTAGTCCATATATATCACCATCATGTAGGATTAAATTAGGACATCTAATTGTTTTGGGGTTTAGTATCATTCATGATGCATCGAATCATTTTTAATTGATCTAGAACTATATGACCATGACCCATAGTAGCAAAAATATTTATACTAATTTACATCATTAAACTATTGAGTTTATAGTGGGTGATCATGTGTTCTTTCGATTATCATTGTGGTTTAGTTACATTCGGATTCCAAAACCCAGATAGTTGGTGCCTAGATATGTTGGTCCATTTTAGATTGTTGATGTGATCAGAATGGTTCCATACTGATTGGATCTTATACATAGGTATATTTATATGAATGATTTTCTCATGTGTCACACCTTCAATAGTATCTCCCAAACCCGTATCATGTGATTGATGTGGATGATGTTGATCTTGATATTGATCAGTCCCTTGGGGAACAACTGATTCATGATGTAGATCTTAGTGATAATGTTTTGTGTGGTAAGATCATGACATTAGTCTGTTTTCTATGGTTAAATAGCCATGTTCGGGAGGATACATGGGAAAGAAAAGAATATATGAAGGCCTAGTGGCCCAAAATTTTAACATGGAGATTTAGAGACACAATGGATTGAAGCCTTATTGTGATTTGTAATAATGTGCGAAGGTTGTATGATTATGAACTTCTAATGAGGTATGTTTTTGTTTAGATATTGGTTAAAGTCATTTTCAAATGTTTAATAGAATACTTCCTTGAAGTATGATAGGTCACAACCATTTCTTAAGGGGTTCGGGGCAGGGATGAGAGGTAAAGGTGGCCATTTTGTCTTATTTACATGGTTGGATCATATTAAGTGTGAATAGTATGCCATAATCATGTGGATACTAGTATGGGTTAACATGATTAGAGAAACTGTGTGAGGAGGATATTGAAAATATTCTACTAGAGACCCTTGAGACAAAGGTAATAACACAAATACCACATGTTTTTTCAGACCATACATATCCCCCTCCTTGATGTGCAGTCTAGATTCTCATGGATAGGGGTACTACATGGTTAGTTCAGGGTTTCTCCAACCAAGTGGACAAACAATTCACCTCATTAATATGAAGGAAATTAACGTTTTTCCTAGAAAACTATAAAATATGTTATCAATATTTATCCATTATTTCTACTCCTATAGAAATGGAAATGAACATAAAGATACCTCACCCATTAATGGTGATTATCATTTAGTTCGTAGGTATTTGGAGTGTTATTTAGTTTAAATCAATGATCATGTAATGTCTCTAGGACCATTTCCTTCTAATTTTTGGAGAAACATTTTGGGCTATTTATTATTCTTATAAAGCATATGAACAATATTTCCCTGAGATTCTATGACTTGGTGTTTTCATTTGTTCTAGCTCGAGTCAATGTCCAAGGTTGGGAAACTATTAAACAATGATCCTATTGTAGGTTTCCAACATGATATATCCTTTAGACATCATGATTAAGTTGTGATAGTAGTTTTGAAATTGTATTGATGTGATGTAAAATCATTTTTTAATTGATAAAAAATTTGAGATTAAAATTTATGTGTGAGAATCTTCACAGACCTCATCGGGTCTATTGATGATTAAGAGGTTGGGCCTATGGTCATACATGGGGTTTTGTACACCATGAAAACAATGAAACATGATATATACATATTAATTAAATTTTTTATGGGAATAAATAAATTGAAATTGTGTTTATAATTTTAATATGGTATAAAGGGATATTTGATTGACTTAGAATTTTAAATGTTTAATGGGATGTTTAAGTATAAATGTGATAAATGGTTAAAAAGGGCATGTACGTGTTATTAAATGGTAGAATGTATTTTTAATGGTTGTGGTTATGAATAATTAATAATGTGGGATAGTTATGAAATGGATTGAAATTAATTGAATGAAATTAACCTTGGAATCGTGATTATTTAAAGGTGACCCTTTATTATTATTACATAATATAAGGTCGATGATGATAAATGTTACTATATTTGAATAATTAAATGGTGGATGTTCTATTGATTGTCCTCATCCTTGGGGGTGGATAAACTAATGATCTAGTAATAAAAAATTAATTTCATTGTCTGGGTTAGACTAATGCCTTAGACACCACTAATTACATGAATGGGTTGGTATGTTGGATTGATGCTCTAGGATTAGATGATTTACTTAATATGGGTACCTAGGATGATGCTCCATGGTATGTTGATAGTATGGGTACTTGGATTGATGCTCTGTGATAAAATTAATTATATTTAATTTTTTAATGAACCCCAATGTGATGAAAAGTGTTAAACCCCCTTTAGAGTGTACATTTCAAATTGCTATATGGGGTCGTAGTTGGTCTGGGCTATTGGATCCATTGTGGGAACCATGATCCCATTGGTTTAATAAATATATTATTATTTAAAAACCTATAAAATTTCACCAAATTATTTATTTATTATATATAATTCTATATACACTACTATTAGAGTGATTATTGTTATAGACACCGTTATTGGTGGTATATTAAGTTGTACTCACACGTCGCTCATTCCACCCTTAACCGCAAATAAGACATCAGGTTTCCGTGACTATATAAGGTAATAGACCCTATGATAAGTGTTATCTTAGGATTTATCATTGATGAGGTTACTAGTAAATATTTTGGGACCCATTTGTTTGACCATCAATGGTGACTTATTATATTTCCCCTTTTGACTTTAGACAATATTCATGTTACATGATTATTGGATTTGTTTATTGGAAATTCCTTAGTTTCAGAATGTTATATGTGATGTTTTGGTGTTTATTATTGTATCATGCTGATATTTATTTATTTTTCTCCATTTATTTAAAATTGTAAACATCATATTGTTTTCCCACTTGATTCATTTGACCGCCACTACTATTTGGAAGCCTCTAGAATATGGGGAGTCATGCAGAAGTTCATGTGATGGATTTTCTAGAAGAACTAGTTAATGGAACTCGAGATGGGACATTAAAATGAACTCCTGTCATTGTTTCAATACTGGTTAACAAGTCTATCCCTTACTAAGCTACTCAAAGGATCTCTGGCACCAATCATTCCAGGAAACTGATTTTTTGTTATACTTCAATGCATTCAAAGGGGCTACAATCAAAGAAAAGTATTCCACGAACCTCTTATAGTGCCCCACCAAAATACATAAAATCCAAACAAATGGAATTATCTTTCATAGTTCCCAAGTGATGGTTGCATCAATCATTGATGAATCCACAACTACACCTGGTTCAAAAATTACATACCTCATAAACTGAAAATATAAGATTCAGAACTGAGACTTCAAGAGCTTACCATATCATTTTTGATCCTGAAGTAATTTTAGGACTATACACAAATGATTTATATGTTCCTACTCAATAATATAATATATGAGAAATTAATCAACAAATATAACCACAAATCTATCCAAGAATGATCATACGATCTTATTCATAAGTTCCAAGAACACAGTGAGGGAATTAGTCACACTAAAGTCAATCAAATAGAAATAAAAATTCTTATTGCAAAATTAAAAATTATTTATTTGGAATATCATCCTAATTATCCATCAACTAATGTTATATGGACCTGAGATATATCTCTAAAATATCTACAAGCACTTTTCTATATGTTGAAAAGATTATCAATACTCAACAAGGGGTAGTTTTTCTTGATCATTATCTATTTTTTATGATGGTAATCAATGTAAATCAAACATTTCCATCCACATTTTTTTATCAAAAACACTAGGGCCCCCTTAGTGGGACACCCTATGTCTGATAAAACATTCTCTTTATGGTCTTCTAACTACAACCTCACCTTTTAATCTTAGTAGGGGAAATTATATATATATATATATATATTTTTTGTTATTGTTGTGGTCCTGAGGTGCAAGTCAATTAAGAAGTCATTATACCACCTTGAAGATAGTCCCAATATATTTTCATAAGATCTATTCAAATAATCATCTACTACTACTAGAAGATATATGTTTTAAGATCCTTTTGTACAAAGGACTAAAATTTACAACTGATGTGTAATAGGTTCCAACTTATTACTTGTGATACCCAACCGCTCAGCCATAAAATCCTTCTCATCCATGAAGGATAATCCCATCTTATTAGTATGTAGGAATCTTAATACCCTACAATGACTATGTATCTTAGCACACAAAAATGATAACCAGTCGATACCATGAATATCTTTATAAGGTTTCATCGGAATGACTATGAGGATCCATGAGAAACTATTTACATAGAGTTCCAACTCACACTACCAAAAGATGAATGATATAGAATAATGACTCCATCAAAAAGATCTTTCTATAAATTATGGAAAAATACATAACTGGATGCTCAAAATTTTTCACAAGGGATATAAAGATGAAGGAATGACTTGCTATTATTTCTACAAGTACTATACCTAAATTTGAGAATACACACATTGTGCCTCAAATAATCTATTGAGTACCCTTATCATATCCCTCCATATCTTGAAAATATGCATTCCACTAACCACATTCCCTTTGACCCAACCATGGGAATCCTAGTGATGGTGGTGGAACTATGTTGTAGTGTCGTCCTCTAAATGTATCTCTTCCTTATAGGGATACACCTTTCTGTCTATTCATATCTCCTCCGTGGGGGATACACATACCATTATAAGGATATCTCTAATATTGAAACATCCACCATTTTGGAGTTCCATATACTATCTTTCCACCATATATATCACACTGCGTATGGAAATCCCAAGTCATGTGATGTCTCTAATAAAAATTATAGCATTTCCCATCTCCATGATGACTAGGCCCTCCATTCGAACCAAGTGCGAAAAATTCACATGTCTGAGTCTGGGCATGAGTATACATCCTTGACTAAGACCCTAATAACTGATTCCTAATAGATAATGTAGAAAACTCATCTCTAAGATGTGCACTTTCAAATCCAACTACCCATCATTCCTATATAAGAATTTTCTTTGTTACAAAGGTATATCCATCACTCCAACTTATGTTGGAATATATAAGGAAACCATATTTTCCCATATGACTCTGCTAAAGTGACCCAATAATTTTAAACATAATATTACCTATTTTATGTGAAATATTTATTAATACAACACTATGTTCATGATTATGAGTATATTTTCAATACAAGGTTCATAATAAATTAAAAGTGACCATAAAAATGAAATATAAATTTTATTCTTCATTAAAATATCGTAAATCCAATTTAACTCCGAAAAATCCATTAGATAACCTAGTGAATACCTAAAAATGGGGTGAACTAAAAATCTTAGTAAGGAAATAAATATGATAAGAAAACATAATGTGTGGTTAAAAGAAATAACTTGATATCATAAAAGATACGGAATATTAGTAATAATATTGAATAAAAACATAATTAACATGTTATCATAAGAGCATGATAATATTGGAAATAGGGAAGTAATAGAGGAAATTACATAACCTTGAGTCAAGGATAACTTTCTAGACAATATCACATGATGTATCATGCCCTATATTGGATTAGGTTTACTTCTTAATCCTATATATGATATCTCATGAGACCAACACATTACCCAATGCATTAGAGTGCTATACAGGTTCACCCATTATAACATGTTCATGACCTATGTGTGACAAATAAATTAAATCAATCACAAGGTGTAAAATATGAATAACCCATGGAAGTAAAATGGGTTTCATAATATTATCTCATCCCATAATAAAAAAAATTCATAATTAAGACATTTGAGAAATGAACATAATCCATAAATTACCCCATAAAATCAAATGATAATAAAATTGGTATACATATAAATGTATAATTTAAAATCATTCCATAACTTTAATGAAATGTAAAGTGATATAGAGAGATAATTTTCATAACCTGAATAAAATGATGGGATTGAGAGATTCCTCACCTTTAAACTGACTATTAATGTACATTCATTATCTTCCTAAATAATAATATTATATTATTTATTTAATTTAATGATAAACTGTTTTATGTTTAATATTCGTTTTATTTTATTTATTATCATGTTATATTACTTAATCATTTAGGTTAATGTTTGACATTTTGATGATGTTTGACTTTTATGTCTTAAATCACACTAGTAAGTTCAATAAGGTCGAATAGATAATTATTTCATCATATATAGAATAATAATAATTAAATAATTGTAATTTTTATAAATAAATTTTAATTTTAAAACAAATCATTGATATTTTTTATGAAAAATTGACATCTTTACAATCATGGAGATGGTAGGTCGTACAAACACTTGAGTAATGTTTTCATTTTTCAACAATCTTGATGGAAAGAAGATATATTATATTTTATTATTATAAAATGAAAATTATATCATATATATTATATATTTTCTAAAATACTCTTTTATATACCGTCCATGTTATATTTTATAAATAATAGAATCAAATCGCTTTGCAAGGTGGTGGTTCATTGAACACATGAACGATATTATCATTTTTCCAATGGATGATAAGGTATGAAATTATATGATATATTAATTTTCAAGAATTAATAATATTTCATTATTATCATATATAAATATTAAATATATAATTATAAATATCCTTTAGATGTGATGATGGAAAACAATTTACAGTGGTTTGTGAGGCGATATTCCGTGGTACACTCGATCAATAGTTTCATTTCCCATTTGATGGAAGTAGAAACATATTAAAGTTATTCCTTTAATAAAAAAACATATTAGTGTGTGGGTTATAATTATGTTTTCATATTAGTATGATTGAATAATATTTTTAGGATATGGAAGAAGAAATTGAACATCAATACTCGGTTATGATCGATACGTCTTCTTCAGACCACCTCTTTATTATTATACATAAAGCCTCCATAGAATTAATTTCCGATTAAAACCATACCTATCGGGTATGTGAATGGGATTAAATATGGGATCCTATTTTTTTTCCAAATAAATTTGATTTTTATGTGTGGAGACAATACAAGAGGGGTGTACTTTTATAAGGTAGAAAGAGTAAAATTATTGTAAATACCCAAAACTATTCAATAATTGGAAGTCACCCTCATGAAAAGTGTCTCCAAAATTAAAAAAAATAATTTTTTGACAAATAAATCTATAAATCACCTATATCACTAAAAAATCATGTTTATAACAATTTTACCACTTTACCTATTAGTTTACACAGTTTTACCACTTTAATTTTTCACAGTTGTAAATATATTTATATTTTACTATTCATTATGAACAAAAAGAAATTTTAAATTATTATAAACAATAATTTAGGATTATTATAAATATATAATTCTTTGTATAAAATTTAATTCATATAATTAGTATAATTTCATTTAAAATTAAACATACAAACATGGAAAAAACGATATTTCAAAAAATGTATTTTTGAAGCATTATATGATCTTTCATTAACTATATAGAAATTTATCATAATTTAGTGAACTTAAATTCATAAATATAGATAAAAAATATATATATTTAATTTAATACATTTCTCGTTAGTGTTTGGTTAAATTATTTAAAATGGAGAAACATTGTGTTCTTCAAAACACTTTTCAAAGAAATGTGTTTTTATGCCCAAAAATTAACTTATATTGGAATCCATTCTAAAAATGTTTTAAATATCGTTAAATGGATGAAATATAACTAACTAATATATTAATTAAATTAAAAATAGAACTTTTATTAAAATTAATTATAAATTTTACAAAAAATCATTATTTTTCATCATTCAATAAAAAATCCATATTTTTCGAAAAATCCCGAATTTTCATCCTAAGTTAATATAGATATTCTAATTTTAATAATAGGGTTTATTTTTTAAAATTAATTTTTTATATGTTATAAAAATTTATTACAATTTTTTCTCAACGAGCAAATAAATATTATTTTTGAAGAAAAAGTATTTTTTTAGGAATAAATGTCTTTATTGAAAATTGAATTCGTATTTCCTAAGTATTTATAAATTGAGTAGAAAATTAATATCTGGTTACAATATTAGTTATTAATATTAATATCCTATAATTTAATATCTATGTATAAGGGTCATATTTATATAATAATGGTTTATTTGGGATTAATGTTGCTCGTAGAATACACTATCGAAAAATAGTTTTACCTTTTAAAAACGCAGTGTGTTGCATCTAAAAAATACCAACTCAAACATCCATTCCTAGAAGTATAAATCTATCTTCTTATTGATATAGATGCACATGATTATGGTAATCCTCAATTCATACTCAGAAACATACATATCACCATGTTGCATCTTTAAGAAACTCCTAGATCTACACAAATTGTAATTTAGAATGTTAATAATCATCACATAAAACTGCTAAAATTAAGTCCACTAGATAATTGTCTCGTCATGGTTTTGATTGATCCAGCCTCAATATATCGTAGATTAATCCCTAAATAATACAGGTTTAAAGCAGCACCATCTGATCAGTCAGGGTCTGTACAAGCAAGAAAACCCAAACCACTACCTGGAGCCAATCCTCTACTTCCTTAGGGTATAAATCACCTAATAATTGGAGGGGTATCTATATCCAGAACTCTTATAACATGATAAGACTTAAAACATAATCATCCCAAACTATTGGAGCTATCAACTTCCCAACACGAAGTAGATCATATGCTCTAACAACCCGATATGGATCCATGCACTGCCCATCAAGTAGAAGCACTACTATATGCTCAATTGAGGACACAACAATCAAATGGTCACTATCAAGACAATATATTACTATCTTACATGGCTATCATTGCCAAGTAATTCTAAAATTTAACAACTCCATCCACTATTAGAAGAGAATATCTGGGGGGTTGGCTCAAGAAGGATAAGAAAACTAAAAGAACCAAACTTATATATTGCGAGTACCATTGGTTTCCCTATAACTGAAACATCAATAGACCTTCTTTTATAATAGGTAGTCAATTTACTAGTGTATATATACATTAGTCACTACACCATTAATGGGTTACCTAAGAACTAAACAAAAGACACTCTAACATTTATTCCTTAAGTTCCCAAACCAATCCTCATGACATGTCCATATCTAAACACTGAATGTAGGAAAAACCTCCATTGATACCACTATAATAAGACCAATCCCATTGGGTCCCCATATGAGATAGAATTATATTGAGAGTGAAGTTTGAATCCCATTTCCAATATAATAGGGACTGATGACTATAACCAAGAAGGCATATCCCTAAACTGGGTGTCCTTATCCTAAACTATAAGTACACATGCACACACACCGTTTCCTTGAAACAATGTAAAGGTAAAATAAAACTAAATCCTTTAGAGAGTATTAAAATGAATTTAATACTCACTAGGAAATAAATTAATTTTTTGAAATATAGTAAAATGATATATGGTGGAAAATACACACACAATTAGAAATGATTCATCAACCAAAAAAATTACAATGGGGGTAAACTGAAGTGATCCCAACATACAATATCTATAAATGACCTCCAAACATGACCATTGCCTCCATGTTATACTATAATTCATTTATACCAAGTCCATGAAAGACACTATGGATATACTTATCATCCTCACATGACATGAAATTTGTGTTCATATCCCATTCAAGGGTGACTATAAAGAAACATAATTAGATGAATTGAAAACCAAGATGTAAGAAATGGAATAAAATAGTTATCTCAGCCCATTAATCATATAATCAAAATAAACCAAATATTAAGAATTCAGAAATAAATACAATTGAATATTGAAAAGGGTATATCTATAATCATATCCAGTTAATAATGAAGAGTCTTCCCAGGAATCAAATTCTCTAATCTTCAAGACAAGAATCACACAAATCTGTTTAGGAATGAGTATAAAGGGATTTCACCTCACCACTTCATGGTGCATCAGAGGGATCACTAACTCTAACCAAGTACCCTCTGTCCCCTAAAGATCAATAATGGGGATTACAACACAATATATAGAGGACCTTCAACCTTTTTATGGGGGTGTTCTGTCTCTACCTATAAAACGGATATGGGGGACTTTCCACTTGGATAGATAAGGGAAGTACCATCCCCAAAAATAGTCCAATCGTCACACCTGAACACTACTACCAAATAAGTTTCACATAACGTATATGCCTTGATACACCAACTTCCATCATATATCTAATTCCAAAATACTATCCACCATCAGTCCTTATACATAAAACTACTTAGAATATTACACCTTTTGGTCCAAATCTGTGCCCCTAAGTAAAATATATGAATGTATATCTTTCGGAAAATAGTACAATGTGTGTAATCCTTAGTACATGTAATATAACATTACTCGATGGATTAGTCATTTAATTCCTTGGAAAAGGATCAGATAGCTATGTTCCTCAACATAGTGTGTGATTATGGTGACGTAATGTGTCTATTAACCCAAGGTATTGGGAATGTACTCTTAGCAAATGTATTAGCTGCCTGGGTAGTGTCACATGATGTGTGGTCCTTCCACATAGATAGTGATACTATACATTTGACAATACCATATCTACCATGAGATTTAGAGGAACATGGAGTAGGTTATTTCATACTACAAATTATTTAGTCCTGTTTTTATGAAACATTGAGGTCTGGTCTCACAGTCTTGACACACTTACTAGATCGACCCATTATCTTCCCATTCTCACCATTTTATATGAATTATTATTCCAAAATCATAAAGGAATTCCTATGATCATTGATTCCTAGACTTGGGTGTCCAAAAATTTGAACTCTAATCTCCTGGGAAAAGGCCATCATGCATCCTGTCACTATTTTGGATCATAGTCCAAGGAACGAGCATATTTTTTCCACAAATACACCTCAATCCATCCAAAAAATAGATACCTATTTCATTCATGAATCTGTCCTAATTATGGGGGTTTGATTCTTCACGAACCATCCCAAAAATGCTCATTTGTTGACCGAATAGGCCAGTGGAGAATAAAATGAAGAATGTAAGTGGTATAATCAAAATAATGAGATTATATTATCAATAGTTGATGTAGTGATAAAAAATAACAATAAATTCTAAAATTTAAAATCGTCTAAAACATGGGCATAATAAAGGATGGCATTTATGTTTAATAAAACAATCTAAATATTTGGTTCATGTGAAGAACAAAAATATAATAATTTATAAAATTAATAATGTATTCTCAATAATAAAATTAAAAGAAAATAAATCCACAAAATAATGAGCCCCACCATAAGAAACGATTGATCATTGGTGATGAACATGTTTTCTAGAGATGATGTTGGAAAATCAGTTGTGTTTTGCCTTAATCTTATGGATCTCCTTAATTCATCCATCATCGATCCATGATCTAAGTTCATAAGTTCCAATGATGTCCCCCATCCACATATTATTCCCTAATCACCCAGTGATTTTTGGACAATAATGGAAATCACTATAATGATGTATAAATAGATTAGATGGTTATACGTACACATTTAAAATACTGAATATATTATTCAATTACTTTATTTAATGTACCGACCAAAAATTATCCCCAATGAAACATTCAAAACATACAAAAATTATGCCCTTATTTAGGTAAACCACAAATTCTTGAAACAACCGTGGTATCATATTTTCCATCAATGGTCTGGTTCAAGGGAAGAACATTTGTTCTAATTAAATAATTTTTCACGGTCTAATATTAATATTAAATTTAATATGTTAATTCTAGGTTCCTACAACACCGAAATCATATTTCCTCCTCTGAGGAAAAAATAATAAAATATATATAGAAATATTCAAAGGATTGGACTATGGAAAACAAAGTTATTACACAAACTCTTCATCTTTATCAAATAAAATGTATTTGTTTTTCAAACTAATCTTTTAGGATTTTTAACATTCAATTTCCCCTGATTTCCACAATAGTATCATTTTCTATAATTTCCTAAAAATTTTAAATTTATGTAAATAATGAGAAAAATTAAATTAATATCCATAGGACATTTTATTATAATAGATTATGTATAGGGACTGATTCTTTTCTAAAAATTATACTCATTTCCCCATTCAAATACTGCATTTCTTCTTCAAAATTATATAATTTTTTCCTATGAAAACCACATAATTGATGTTTTATAAGAGGAAAAATATTTTAACATTCATTAAAAAAATATAGTTAACATTCATATACCCTGTGGGGTGTTTAAATTTCATCAATGATTTTGGATTTCTTTTCATCTCTTTGATTTCCTTTACTCATAACAAGCATTGTTCATATTTCAGGTGACATTTGATTGGTTCTATAAAACCAGACATATTATTTTCCATTTTATGATAGTGAATATTCTAATTTTGGTGTGTATTAGTCACAACTAATCCCACTTTTACCAGAAGATCTGGGCCTCTGTTCATTTAGAATATTATTGAGACCATTAGAGCCTCTCATAGAACATTTTATCAATTATCCACTTGTGAAACTCATGTAGTGCATATGTTTATATGGATCAATTTATTTAACATCTTGTTCATGTTTTTTAGTAAAACATCCTATTTCTCAAGGGAATCCAATTTCTGAGATCCCCCTTCAATGATATAATTAAGGCCATTAATAAACATTACATGTTATTAAATATTTCATGTTTATTCCAAAACATATTCTGAGCATTAATGAATGGAAAATTTATTTTATATAACTTTTTATAGTAGATAAGTATTTACTTATAGTGAACCAAATATTTAAATTATTCCCTAAATAACCCATTACTCTTTTATTTTTTATTTGTTTGAGTATAGAGCTATTTGAAATGACCTTCTAGTTCTACCATGATATTTAACATTCCATTAGGATCATTAATAATTCTCAAATTAGGTATAAACATTCTAGAGCCAACTTACTAAATAATTTTCATAATGGAATATTCTATATCTAATTAAAATTTGGTTTTATATTCCTACATATATTCTTATTTAGTTCTTTCTTATATTCTCACAAAGATCGTCCATTGAAATTTATGTCATGATAAATTCCAAATTTTAGAGTCTCCTCTAAGGGGTAATCTTCTTTATTGCTTATTTATAAATTATGATTCAATATCTACAACATAAAATATTCTCAGACACCATTCTATAATATTCCCATCATGACTACACAAAAATCCAACCATAGGCAGCTTTCCTTCGAATATAACTTCTCCTCTCATGATGTTTTTAGAAAAAATAGAATGTAACTCATCATCAAAATCATTCTTATCACGTCCTTCATATATAATATTTATATTTTCCATGTATTTAGATTTCATCTCCTTAATGAGGTTGGTTTATGATTCTTCTTCCTTAACTCGCATTTCTCAGGCGAGTATGATGCATAGTAGATCATCCAAATATATCATTGATAGATACATTTCAATAAGAATAATAACCACTGAATTTTATAGACGTTTTATCCACTAAAGTATTTTATTAACAATATTTATATACTTTATATCTTATTTTAGTCCCACAATAGTTCCAATAACCTCATTGATTGATCTGAACAAACATGTCAAAATATTCATTGGGGATAATTTTAAAGTCATCAAACCTATTATGGATAACTTCATTCTTAACATAATTCACCTTACATTCACCCTAAAAAATGTAGGAAAACTTTTCCAAGATATACTTGCAACTATCATTTATATTCACTTTCATGTAGATTTTATCTGTTTGATATCAAGAATAGTAATTCTGAGCCCTGTAATCAATATTGAAAAACCTCTTAACCACTTTGGTCATGAACAATTTTGATATGTCACTAACCAGTATCCAAACAATATTGTTGATATAAACTAATAACTAAATAGACTATAGTTAATATATCATCTTATTCTTCTACATTAGATAAATTATACCATTAAAGAGAGGAAACCCTTTATTATTCATACTGTTACCGATAATGATATCTAGATGATAGATTCAATTCCTACACCATAGCTCTGATACCACATGTTTCATAACGAGACACCCAGAGAGGGGTTCAGTGGATTATGGAGTAAAACATTCCTTTATATTCATAGAATCATTCTCCCATATTAGTAATAAGAAGTAAAACCTTTCAATGTTATCTACACATAAACCACAATTGAAATTGATGGAACTAAAATAAGAGAATTTATTTTAGTCGGTTCACCACTAAAGAATAATCGAAGAAGAATACTCTAACGATGTTTTAGAAATACCCAAATCTACTATATTTAACTAGTGTTACTGGATTAGAACATTTAGTCATGATCAATCCTTATCAGGATCAAATCATTTACAATGAATTCATTGATAGCGCACTGCCTCCCGTCGATCACTTCATTCAACTCCTCCTTGCTCAATGATTAGAATGATAGTACTATTCAATTTAATGAATTGCATATAACTTTTAAATTATAATGAATATCAATTTATAATTGTATCATTATGTTCCATATTTTATGATCCAATGAGCCCATAAATTGTTTCCCGAGTTGTTCGCCCATGTTTTTCGCTTCACTAAGGTATGCCTCAACCAACTAACTATATTATCCCATATATTATTCTCCCAAGTACCTGACATCACCCTAGTATGATTCAAACAATTTTAATGGATCACCTAGAAATGATTGGCCTAAGTGTCTTGCTTCATCCATATATACCATACCCAAGTACCTAGATTCACCTAGTTCTACTTCACCGAAGTCCCTAGATTTTACCTACTACCTTCACTCTTCCCTGGTCTGGAAACTCTATTCGTGTAAGTTCCTTCACTCTACCCTATTCAAGATGATATATTTATGGAACTCCATTTCCGAGACTCTTCACTCTAGTCTATTTCAGGAAGGTATAACTTACACAAAATAAGAGTCTCATATAAAACACTAGATCTTATTTAACACAAAACAAGGAGTATTACCCATCTATTTATAGGAAAGATCCTTATTTTCTATCATCCCTACATTCCACAATTTTTTTACTTTAATTCACTCAACTCCACTTGTGTGTGCTTCCCAGAAAGAGGGAACATCCTACGTGAAAAAATATAATAATGAATGTCCTTACTCCATGTATCACCCAGGTTTATTAGTTCATTTCTATCAACTGTACTGGCACAAAATAACCCAAACCATCATTGAAATCCATTCCTTATAATAAAATCTACTTCTTAACATACACCAAAGAAGTCACTCCAAAAAAATTGGAAAACTATGCGAAACATATCAATTTTCAAAGATCCTCAGTTTTTGTTCAAGTATGTCATTTTAAAAAATAAATAATCAATTACGATACATATTTATATCAAACACAACACACAACCAATTTCTAGCTCAGATCAAATTGGTTCCAACACCCACCATACAAAGTATTTGGGTGGAGATTTCATCTTGAGTAGTTTATGCTTGAAAAATAAGGAGAGTACCATTTAATTGATAAAATATTATATCAATTAATCTTTACAAGGTTCCTTACCAATGATTCAATTAGTCTTCTCACTGGAGAGAGAATCATCCTAGTTTATTTCTATTGGTAATTATACCTCAATAGTGTTGGGAAATCTGCTAATGTGGTCTAATAATCGGTTATCAAAATCATTTTTATCCTTGTTCTCATATTTAAATTCTTTTAGGTGAGTCATACATCTTACAAAAAATCATTATATTTCATAATTAAATAATAAAGAGATTTATTATTAGAATAAATAGTAACTCTACTTCCCAAATAATAAAATTGAAATTTTGGGAATGCAATAACTATAGACCAAATATTTGTATCTGTTATTCTCTAATTGATATGTGATATGTTAATGGTTTGTGAAGCATACTCTACCACATGGGAGAGTCCATTAATATTTTTTGACAACACCACACCCACTTCATTATTATAGGAATCAAACACCACATAAAAGGGTTCCTCTTAGGTGTGATGTTTAATTATAGGGTTTCTAGCCAGACACTCTTTGAATTTAAAAAAATTACTCTTATATTATTCACCAAACACAAAAATATAAATCATTATTGAGTATTATAATTATAGGTCATGATGTTTTTATAAAATATTTATTAAATATTATATAAATTCCAGTATGTCCATGAATTTTTTTTACATGTTTCAGAGTAGTGGGGTAAGCCATTATAGAAATGATTTCATGTTTGGACATTTCCACTTAAATTCTATCCATATAAATGTGGGGGTCCAATACATTTCCTTTATCTATAATGAAATGAATTTTTTAAAATTTTAAAAGTTGACTTATTCAATTAATATATTTAAATCATTTTCTATATTTGGATGATATATTTCAACATTGGATCCATATAATTTAAATTCTTCAAAAAATACCTCTAGATATATTTTAATAGGAACTGAAGAGATTTATATCATGTATCTATGGAAAGAATCTAGGTTATTTTATAATCCAAAATTAATCATTTGGTTTGAAAATTTAACATGGGAACAAGTGAATATAGTTTTTTCGTGACCTTCTAGTGTTATGGGGACCTAAAAATGACTAGAAAATCCATCAAGAAGGAAATAATCACCTTTCGTAACAAATTTCCATAAAGTTATACCTATAAAAGAAATAGGGAAGTTTTATTTGTTTTCCAAATGGTTCATTTTTATACAATCAATACGTACCCTTTAGATATTTTGAATCATTGTGGGAACATGTTCATTAGATTAATTTTTTCATTGGTGATTTCAATCTTCTTGTTTATAATATGAGTTAGACTCACCCATTTGGATACTGATTTAGGGTATATAAAACCAAACCCTTACAATAAAAATATTTCAAATTTTTAAAAATTCCATTAAGGTGTATGAACCCGTGATTTTCTGGACAGTCGTTTTGAACAGAAATTTGAATTTTGGTGTTGGATGCTCACAAGGGGTAAAACGGTCATTTTCCCTAACCATCTGATCTTGGATAATTTTTCTGACAGCTCTGTTGGTCCTGGAATAGGGAGTTTACCCTAGGACAAGAGTTTGGAGAAAATCTGAGCTGTTCGAATTTTGCTGGAATATTTAATATTTAATATTATTAAATTAAATATTAAATTATTCGCGTAGGTTCGTTTTGAAATTAAATTTATACAGAGCATCGCATTGATATTACATATGCGCTATTGAGTCCAGAATGGTGAGTTTAGTATAGGGAAGGCATAAACTCATGTCGGGCACTGGGGCCGGCCCGAGCCCCTTTTTCTTCATTTTCTTTTCTCCTTTCCTTTTTCTTTCTTCTCTCTTCTTTCCTCATCCTCCTTGAACACATCTCCTACGCCGCTTCTCCCTGGCCATGACCTATGGGAGAATTTGGAGATCGAGAAAATGGGAGGGAAGGATGTTGAGAGTGGTACCGATTAGAATCTCCCGATGCGCTGAGTCTCCGTGCGACAACCAGGAGCCGTGGGATCAACCGAAGCTTCGGCTGTTTCCGCCCGAAGGTAGGGCCAGTTATGTTTTTTCCATAGATCCCTTTGAAACATGTTTTTAATGTCTTTAAAGCTTTATATTTCTTGTGTGTGGCCTCTTAAGGCTGGATCTAATGTTTCGGGTGTGAAAACAGGCGTTTCAAGTGTTTTTAGGGTTTTCCCATTAGAAAACCCAGAATACACGGCGTATATTCAAGGGGTACATGTCGTGTGTTCTTCCTGTTCGGGGACGAAGAAGATTTATTAAGTACACTCCATGTACATTGAGTACACTCCGGGTAGTGGGTGGTCGTGTGGCTGGCCGTGTGGTGTAGAACATGGAATAGTGGTTTTTTAGGACTACACGCCGTATAGTGGTACATGGGCATGTGTTTAGGTTAAAACGGAAACAGGGTGACGTTTTTTGAATAGTATATGCCATGTACAGTAATGTACATGCTGTGTACTCTTACCCAGGCATGCCATTGTGCTCTGGACATGTACTCTGGCCATGTACTGCTTCAGTTTAGTAATTTTGAGATATCTTGGGCTCTGGATGTCAGATTTGGGCGTGTGAGTAGTTGATTCTGAGTGTCTTTCTGCATAGAGAGAAATGGTGGAATCCTTTTTTTATTTATAGGTAATATAAAGGTAGTTTTTGGGGATTCCTTATAAATGGAGGGGTTCTTCCTCCACTTATCGAGTTCAGTTGTCAACAAAGAGTGAGACTTGGTGTGGATGATAGGTTGGGTGTTCTGAGAAACTTAGTTGAGACCTTTAATAAAATATGATCTAGGAGAAACCTCCCATAACCCATGATTTAGAGGAAATTTCCCTTGTGAGAAGTTTCCTTCTTTCCTTTGAGGCTTTGAGACCAGGTACTTATAAGGATCCCCTGAGGGATGCCTTTGCTTGTGTGCTGACCTAGGGAGTCCCTTATAGGATCCCTCTCTCATTCTTCCTCTAACGGGAACAATGTTATGGAATTCCTGTTTTTTCTTTCCTTAGAAGATCCCTTGTAGGATTCCTCCCTTACTCTATGTTAAGGATACCACATAGGATGCCTTCACTCGTGTTTACCTGGAGGATCCCGAGTACGATGCATCCTCAGTGTTTGACCTAAGGGACCCAGTGGGTGGTCGTTGTTTGACCGAACCTGAGTTGTTATGTCAGATTTGGGTAGAGATGGTGATCAGGTGTCACCTAGAACCCGTGCCAAGCTGGTAATACTTGTGGGCTTTAGATGTATTGTTGGGTTGGGCGTTCGGGCCACCCGTATAGTTTGTTTACATCAGACTTGGTTGCTGATATTGTAGTGTTTACCAGAGGTTCTTCCAAGTTAGTGGTTACTGATCCTAATGGGATGCATCATCTTGTTTGTTTGGATGCCTACTTTTACTTTTGTTCCTGAGTAGGTGTGTTTTGGCCTTACATTGAATGTATTTGAGTTTTTGTGCATAAGTGTTGGATACCCATGCATCAGGTATCTCAGGTTAGGTTTTTGATCCTGCTTTATTATCTACCATAGACTGATTGTATGATTATGGCTGTTAGATGAACAATGATTACATGTTAGCATGATTGAGGATCACCCTGTGGGTGTTTCCCATGTTTGGGCTGTTTATCGCCGTTTGGCTTAGGATGCCTGTGAGGCAGAACTTGTTGCATTGGTTCCATACCTTGATATAGTTGATTTCATGTATTTCTTACTTTTTATATGCTTTTGATGCATTATAGATTTTAGCCAAGTAGTTTTTTGAACTTACTTAGGGGTGCTAATAGTCGATTATGCACGATTGAACTGCTCAGGGCTCTGTGAACCTGGTAAAGTAGACTAAATTGGGAATTAACGATTAAGGGCTTCCCTAGAGAGTCTGTTATAAATTAGTTTAGTATGAATGACCTACAAGAATTGGACTTTGTGCTTCCCAAGAGTGTCCTTAGATTACGCACGTATCGAGACCACAAGAGGAATTAGACGTAAGTGCTTCCTCGAAGAGTCTATAGCTATCGATGCAAGGCCACAATGGAATTGATGGTGAGAGAATCCCAGTGTGTCTGTGCTTTTGTATGTTTACTTAACTATAGTGGTCTGCTAGTTTGAGCCACCTAGAGAGTCTATGCTTTAGCTAAACCAGAGGGGTGAGACAGTGTGCGCTGCCTAGAGGGTTGCTTGTGTTTCTAGGTAGGACCAGAGGTGATAGGCTGTGAGTAATTCCCAGAGGGTTACAAGTTGCGTTAGTTGTTTTCTTGTGTTTGTTTGGTTGAACTAGAAGGGATAGGATGTGAATACTTCCTAGAGGGTTACTTATTTTGTTTATCTTGTTCAGAGGCATATTTTCGGCGTTGGCCGAATCAGGTACATGCTGATGGGACTATAAACCTAGAGATAGACTTAATGATGCACGGCTTGAGTGGAAAAATGTCCAGCTAAATTCACTTGCATTGGATATCTAGAGATCGGGCTTATGGTCCCATGGATCAAATTCTGATGTTGTTTCTTGTTACTTGAATCACTTCATCATGAATATTCATATTTATTTATATGTGTATAGGTATGGGACTATACATGTGTATGTATATAGATATGGACATCCATAGTGGCACATTCCTAGTTGACAGGGATTACACACCCTGATTTCAACTGTGGTTGCACGTAGGGTTTACTTCCTTTTTATTGTGTTCCAGCTAGGCTGAGCACATTGTTGTTGCATATAATTTTAGCAACACAATTATAGGTTGTTTGTCAGGGTGACCTTATGAGATTATTTCTCACCCCTGTACGTGCACCTCGGTGCACATGTAGACCATATGTCTACTTTTTAGGTTGAGCATGAGTTGCATGGGGGATAGGGTTGTGGCCCAGTGTGGCATGATCGAGAAGAGCTACTCGAGTGGTTTTAGAGATCTGGCTACTGCAGTTCGATATTGTCTGGAGATCGGGTACGTGGATTGGCTCGGAGTTAGTAATAGAGCCCTGTACTTTTACTTTCAGTTTCTCTGTACTTGTATCTATATGGTCGGCCTAGTGGGTGACCATTATTGTATTGTATTGCATAGTTGTTTGTGATTTTACAGCATTTTACTATTACAACTTGTTCTATTTCAGATGTTCATTGCTTCCCCACTCTCCTTAATTTCCTCTGTGTATGATACCTAGTTATTTCTGCTGTTTTCTTACTCTGGTATGAGGGCATAGTCTCCCCACTATCACATCCTAGGCCCTCGCTGCTTGTCGGCAGCCTCTGGAATACGGGGAGGCACGCTTGATGCCTTGTGGAGAACCGGCTAGGAGCACCAGGTTAGTGGCTTCTGGGTTGGGATGTTACAAAGTGATATTAGAGGATTTTTCCTTATTGGTCATTACTATTTGGGATATGGTATACAGGAGTATTAGGAATGTGTCGGAACCTGTGATGGATATAGGTCTTGTGCATCGTGAACACTTGTTCCGATAAGAAGTCCTGGATACCAGGGATTGGGATTATTGTTCTGATTTTTCGATGTTACGGTTGTATATGATTTTTGCCGTGAGAGACTCACATGTCTTGTGGTGTTTTGATTCACTATGGATCTCTGGCTCTTGGCCATTGGTATGATGTCAGGGATAGTTTTTGACTCTTGGCTAGAAAAGGCAGGAGGAATCTCATGCATCATACTAGGCACGTAGGATTCACAGCATATAGGGCTGATAGTGTGTGTTTTGACTGATGATTGAGACCCTGGGGTCTGCTTAAAAATACTTTTTACTTTAATGGAAGGTTACGTGGATCTACGTTAAGGCATTTTGATGGGGCTGATGACTCAGTTCTTTTGCACAGGTGGTGCAGTGACCCTAGTGGTCTATGTGGCACGTGATGCCTTTTTGTTTAACCCCTTATTGGGTGTTGTTTATCTGGTCTATGGTTATCTAGTCGGATCATTGAGAATGATTCTGATAGATACCAAGGCTTTTCTTATGAACTGGACCTCCTTGTGGTATTGTTGTATATAGATACCCAATGGGTGTTAGCTCACCTTGTCTCTTCTGTTTTGTTTGTGACCTCCAAGGAGTCGTTCCTTCTGAGGATGCTTGGAGAGGATCGTGGCCCTTGTAGGATTTGTTTTTGTTTTGACTTATTTGGGTCATTGTGATCTTTTCCATCTTTTGAGTGGTTTTGGATCTTTTGGGCTCGGTGGTTAGACCTTGTGACCCAGTTATGAGGCTTTTCTGTAGGGCTAGGTGGATGACCTAGAGACCTTGGGTTTTGAATCGAACCCTTATCGACAATGTCTATTCCATTTCAGGGAAACCTAGGTGAGAAGGATGGCTAGTGTTTTCCAATGCCTTTTGGCAGTGTTTGTTCCCGCGACTGGTTTCGACGAGCAGGCATGTTCGGGTTCCTGGATTGGTCGACCAGTGTTTCTGATGTTTCTGTTGTAGAAGTGACTTTGTGCAATTCTGGGTTATCATGAAATAGTTGACCCGTGCTTGAATCCTAGTCGAGTTTTGGTAGGATATTAGTGTGGCTCGGAGGGTGCTAGACACGCCTTTGGTGAAATCATAGTGTACTCCTATAAGAGTCGATCATGCAATATCTTGATTCCTCTTGAGTATGGTGAGAGAGCTTCGACCCTATATCGAGCTCCTTTTTCATTCATAGTGTTCTTCCCTGTTGAGGGTGAAACCTGTTCTGGTTGTGCTCTTGAAGCGGTGTAAGGAAATCCAGATAGTGGGGAGTGCACAATTGGCCCTTTTGACGGTGGTTTTTCTTTTTTAGGTTAAACTTCGGTGTTTTCCAGTGGGATTTTGAGCTCAGAGTTTTCTTTTAAGATGACGTCATGGGTGTTCCTATGGTGGGGAGTACCAGTTTGGTCGTAGTTGAACGTATTCTCTATAGAAGGTGGTAGTTAATGCTATAAGGCAGGTTGATGGACCGTATAAATAGCTTGGTTGTGCTGATTCTCAGGTTATGAGCATGGTTGTTTTGTCCTTCACTGGGCTTCTTGGGGAAGAGAAGGTTTATGCTGGGGAGTTTGTAAGAACCCATGTTTTTCCGGACAGTTGTTTTGAACAGAAATTTGATATTTTCTATTGGATGCTCGTGAGGGGTAAACGGTCCTTTTTCCCCTACCATCTGATCTCGGATAATTTTTCTGACAGCTCTGTTGGTCCCAGAATAGGTATTTTACCCTAGGACAGGAGTTTGGAGAAAATATGAGCTGTTGGAATTTTGGTGGAATATTTAATATTTAATATTATTAAATTAAATATTAAATTATTCCCGTAGGTTCGTTTGGAAATAACTTTTAAATGGGTCATCGGATTGAGATTCCGTCTATACCGTTGAGTCCGGAATGGGGAGTTTAGCCTAGGGAAGGCCTAAACTCATGTCGGGCGTCAGGGCTGGCCCGAGCCCCTTTTTCTTCCTTTTCTTTTCTCCTTTCCTTTTTCTTTCTTCTCTCTTCTTTCCTCCTCCTCCTTTCACATGTCTCCTACGCCAATTCTCCTTTTCCATGACCTATGGGAGAATTTGGAGGTCGAGAAGACAGGAGAGAAGGAAGGCGAGAGTGGTACCGATTCAAATCTCTCGACGCACTGAGTCTGCGTGTGGCAACCGGGAGCCGTGGGATCAACCAATGCTTCGACAGTTTCCGCCCGAAGGTAGGGCCATTTATGTTTTCACCATATATCCCCTTAAAACATGTTTTTTATGTCATTAAAGATTTATATTGCTTGCTTGTGGCCTCTTAAGGCCGGATCTAATGTTTCGGGGGTGAAAACAGGCGTTTCGAGTGTATTCTAGGGGTACACGCCGTCTGTTCTTACTGTTCGGGGAAGAAAAAGTTTTCTTAAGTGCACACCGTGTAATTTGAGTACACATCATGTAGTAGGTGTCCGTGTGGCTGGTAGTGTGGTGTAGAACAGAAAATAGTGATTTTTTAGGACTACACATCGTGTACTTTAAGTACACGCCGTGTAGTGGTACATGGGCATGTGTTCGGGTGAAAACAGACACGGGGTGACTTTTTGTGAACAGTACACGTTGTGTACAGTAAAGTACAAGCCATTTACTATTACACAAGAAGGCCATTGTGCTCTAGCCATGTACTCTGGCCATGTACTGCTTTAATTTAGTAATTTTGAGATATATTGTGCTCTGGAAGTCAGATTTGGGCGTGTGAGTAGTTGATTCTTTGCGTTTTTCCACATAGATCGCAATGGTGGAATCCTTTTTACATTTAGAGGTAATATAAAGGGAGTTTTTTGGTTTTAAAAATAAATGGAGGGGTTCTTCTTCCACTTATCGAGTTTAGTTGTCACCAAAGAGTGAGACTTGGGGTGGATGATAGGTTGGGTGTTCAGACTGACTTAGTTGAGACCTTTAATAGGAGATGATATATGAGCTACCTCCCGTAATCCATGCTTTAGAGGACATTTCCCTTGTGATATGTTTCCTTATGGCCTTTGAGGATTTGAGACTAGTTACTTCTAAGGATCCCCTGAGGGATGCCTTTGCTTTTGTGCTGACATAGGGAGTCCCTTATAGGATCTCTCTCTCGTTCTTCCTCTGACGGGAACCATGTTATGGAATTCTTGTGTTGTCTTTCCTTAGAGAATCATGTGTAGGATTCCTCCTTTACACTATGTTAAGGATCCCACGTAGGATTCCTTCTCTCGTGTTTACTTGGAAGATCCCGTGTACAATGCCTCCTCAGTGTTTGACCTGAGGGACCAGTGGGTGGCAGTTGTTTGACCGACCCTGAGTTGTTATGTCGTGTTTGGGTAGAGACGGTGATCGGGTGTCACCAAGAACCCGTGCCAAGCTGGTAATCCCTTTTTTCTTTAGACGTATTACTGGGTTGGGAATTCGGGCCACCCGCATAGTTTGTTTACATCTGACTTGGTTGCTGATGTTGTATTGTTTACCAGAGGTACTTCCTGGTTGGTGGCTTCTGAGCCTGACACGATGCATCTTCTTGGTTGTTTGGATGCCTACTTTTCCTTGTGTGCCTGAGTAGGTGGTTTGTTGCCTTATGTTGAATGTCTTTGAGTTTTTTTGTAGAAGTGTTGGATACCCATGCATCGGGTTTCTCGGGATAGGGTGTTGATCCTACTTTATTATATGCCTTAGACTGAATGTATGCTTGTGGCTGTTAGATGAACAATGATTTCTTGTTAGCATGTTTGAGAATCACCCCATGGGTGTTTCCCTTGTTTGGGTTGTTTATCGTCGTTTGGATTAGGTTGCCTGTGAGACAGACCTTGTGGCATTTCTTGCTTACCTTGATATAGTTGATTGCATGTATTTCCTGCTGTTTATATGCTTTTGATGAATTGTATCTTTTAGCCAAGTAGTTTTTTGATCTTACTTAGGGTTGCTGACAGTCAGTTACACATGACTGGACTGATCAGGGCTGTGTGAACCTAGTGCAGTAGACTAAAGAGGGAATTGACGATTAAGGGCTTCCCTAGAGAGTATGTTATAAATTAGTTTAGTACACATGACCTACAAGAATTGGACTTTGTGCTTCCTAAGCGTGTCCTTAGTTTACACACGTATCGAGACCACATGAGGAGTTAGACGTAAGTGCTTCCTCAATGATTCTATAGATATCAATGCAAGAACACAGGGGAATTGGCGGTGAGAGGTTCCCAGAGTGTCTGTGCCTTTGTATGTTTACTTGACTATAGGGGTCTGCTAGTTTGACCCACCTAGAGAGTCTATGCTTTAGCTAAACCAGAGGGGTGATACTGTGTGTGCTTCCTAGAGGGTTGCTTGTGTTGCTAGGTAGGACTTGAGGGGATAGGCTCTGAGTACATCCCAGATGGTTACCTGTTGTGTTAGTTACATGCTTGTGTTTGTTTGGTTGAACTAGAGGGGATAGGCTGTCAATACTTACCAGAGGGTTACATGTTTTGTTTATCTTCTTCAGAGGCATATTTCCGGCGTTAGGCGAATCAGGTACATGTTGATGGGATTATAAACCTAGATACCGACTTAATGATACATGTCTTTAGTAGCACAATGTACAGCTAAATTCCCTTGCATTGGATATCCGGAGATCGGTCTTTTGGTCCCAAGGATCGAATGCTGATGTTGTTTCTTGTTACTTGAATCACTTCATTATGAATATTCATATTTATGTTTATGTGTATAGGCATGGGACTATATATGTGTATGTATATAGATATGGACATCCACGGTGGCACATGCCCAGTTGACAGGGATTACACACCCAGAGTTCAACTGTGGTAGCACGTAGGGTTTACATCCTTTTTGTTGTGTTCCAGCTAGGCTGAGAACATTGTTCTTGCATACACTTTTAACAGCACCGTTATAGGTTATTTGTCGGGGTGCCATATTGAGATTATTCCTCACCCCATGCACATGCACCTCGGTGTACGCGTAGACCTTATGTCTGATTTTCAGGTTGTGCACGAGTTGCATGGTGGATAGGGCTGAGGCCTAGTGTTTCATGATCGAGCAGAGCTGCTCAAGTGGTTTTAGAGATCGGGCTCCTGCAATTTGATATTGTCTGGAGATTGGGTACGTGGATTGATTCGGAAATAGTAGCATAGCCCTGTACTTTTACTTTCATTTTCTCTGTACCAGTATCTGTATGGTCGGCCCAGTGGGTGACCAGTGTTGTATTGTATTGAATAGTTGTTCGGGATGTTACAGCATTTTACTATTACAACTTGTTCTATTACAGATGTTTACTACTTCCACACTCTTTTTACTTTCCGCTGTGTATGATACTTAGTTATTTCTGCTGTTTGCTTACTCTGGTATGAGGGCATAGTCTTCCCACTATCACACCCTAGGCCCTCTCTGCTAGTCGGCAGCCTCTGGCATACGGGGTGGCGCCCTTGAGGCCTTGTGGAAAACCGGCTCGGAGCACCAGTTTAGTGGCTTCCGGGTCAGGACGTTACATAAGGTCAGACAAATCTATCTTTCACACATTCTTATAAGAATTGTGTAATGACATTTGATTTTGGAACATGTTTTTTATGTTCTTTAATACTATGTTTGATTACATATTTCACAAAAAACAATGAAATTAAACATTCTAAGAATAATTAGAATATAAAAATCAAAAAATAATAAACCATATGGTATATAAATAGATTTTAATTGATTATAGATGCTAATTTTTTTATTTAAAATATTAAATAATAATAATGGTGTTTTTTCAAAAAATTTATTTTCTTTATATATTTTAATTTTTTTAAAAATATTTTTTATTATTTAGAAATTAAAATTTGATAAATTTTACACCAAATTTTTCATTACACAAAAAATTTATCTTCAGGTGGATTTTTAATATTTTATAAAATTAATAATTTTTAGTTGAAGTGTAAAATAATACTTTTTTTCTAGTTCAACCATTTTTATGACTTTATCAAAATAAAATAAAAACTCAAATGTTTTTGAATCATTTATATGAGAAAATATATATTTATATAGTTTTATTAAAAATTTAAATATACTATATTGATGTTATCAAACCTATGTTTTTAATTTTTCAAACCTATGTAAAATTTATCTCTAAAAACTGTTTTTATTAAACTATATTATAATAAAACTATATTTCATCACTTATAGAAATTAAAAAAAAGAATTGATTTAATATTTTAGATAAAAAAATTATAATATGTAATTCTTTCAAATTTTGTTTTTTAATAAATGTATGATTTTTAATATTAATTTTAATTACAACTATAATGGTAAAATTGAAGTTTTCAAAGAATTAATTGACAAATAATGTCTAAATTTTATATAATAAAATAAATTAATCACCTCTCAAAAATAACATTAATATAATGTTTAAACCTATATAAAAATATATTATTATTAATTTAGTTGAAAATAAACATTAAATATATTCATAAAACTAAAAGTTAATAACAATACATTTCTGCAAAATAGTTTTTGTATATTTTAGATATTTTAATTTTAAAGTTAATATTCAACTATTCAAAAAATAAATTTTATTAATTTGAGGTCAAATTTATGTTAATCACAAAAACTTTTAGTAATATGTGTTATATTATATTTTTAGTAAAAAATATATTTATTATTTAAAAACATGTTACCTAGGTAAAAATGTAATTGAAAAAATGTGAATATGAAATGGAAATTGACTTGAAAAATGATTAAAACATGCATTAAAATGATAGGTAGAGGATTGATCTAACTTTTCCCACCCCAAAAACCATTATTTATTACGTTTATAGCCTTTAAAGAGAGAACAATGTCATTCTATCATTGAATAAATGGGTTTTTAAAAAGTTATTTTTTCATCACCTATAAATGAGGAACACTTCGAAAACTTCATGCAACACTTAATCCATCGAATTTATTCCTGAAACTCTACCATTTTAATTCTATTAGAATAATTGTTCATGTTCATATGAATCTTATCTAAATTACTTATCTTAGTCCCTTCATTTTGAAGGATACTTTTGAGGAAAAGGTCATGGTACCAGTAATATTCTAGAGCATCAGTGGAAGTCATGAATTACAGTATATGTTTATTGTTTCAGATTTTATTTACTAATATATATTTATTAATATACACCTTATATTTTTGAGAACTGTGTAACTAATTCCACATTAATATTTTGAATCATGATCATATCAATATTCATTATATTTAATATTTTATTTGATACCATATTCTTCAAGGAGTTTTTATTTTAATGTTTCTAATTTCATAAGGGTTTATTTTTGTAAAAATATGATATTTCACAATTAATTTTCCTTAAACAAATATTTTGTTTGTTGGAATTATTCACAAAAAACCCCAAACTAAAATGAAGCATGACATATTATTTAAATTTTATTATAAAACATTAAGATTAATAAAACATGTAGTGACTAAAAATATTATAACCAATTAAAAAATCAAATAAAATAGGAATAAAAGAAGGTAATGTTTTAAAAATAAATTTTTCAATAAAATAATTTTTTCCACAAAATATTTTATATTCATATAAAAAATAAAAAATCTAAATTCTAGAATTATAAATTTTTAATATGAATTTAATTTTTTGAATTTATCATATCAAAATTATCCAATGTTCAATTTTAATAATTTTATGAAATAATAGTCTTTTAAGTAAATAGTGAAAATCATAGTTCATACAGAAATTGTGAAATTTAATATTATTTAATTATATTATAAAGTCATATAAGTTTATAAAACCTTTTAAGTGATTAGGATTTATTTAAGGAGTAAAGAGTTTTTTTTAAAAATATCATTATGAACATCGAAAACCTATGATCAACACAAGTAGCATTTTATTCTAATTTTAAAACTCTTTTAATCCTTTATTTTAAGTAAAAAATTTATTAGTAATATAGAGTTTTGGATTAATTTTAAATCCAATTAAATATTATTTTTTATAGTTAACTGATCTATATCGTTAATGTCAATTTCATTAAAAATTTATACAATATTTTAAACTAAAAACTTTCATTTTATAAAAATGGTGTTTTCAAAACAAAATTAGAAATAACTTTAATAAACCATTGATATGTTAATTGGTTATATTATTTTCATATTTTTGATAAATATTTAAATATTATTTAATAATATAAATTTCATCTATTGGAATAATATTAATTTACCATAGTAAAATGATTACTTTTTAATGTATGATAGATTTCTAAATATTTTATATTTTTTTAAATTAAATGGTTTAACAAAATTAAGAATATAATAATATGTTTAAAATTTATACAGATAAATTAATAATTATTTAACTAGTAATCAATGTTAAATATGATTAAAGACACATAATGATTAAGAAAACAATTTTTTACGAAAACAGTTTTCCAACACATTATATGTTTTATTTTAATAAGATAATTACATCACATTTATAAACAAAATTAGATTAAGTTTTTTTTCCAAATTTTGATTGAGAACATAAAAATTTGGTAGAAAATTTCATCTTAAATTTTATGTGATCAAATAATTACCATGGTTAAAATCTTATCAAGATTAGTAATGATTAAAATATGTAATCTAATTTGGCTCAAATTTTACAAAATAAATTTGATAAATAGACCATCTTGAATATAGTTGTTATCTTTTCAATAAATTAAAACTTTTACCTCCAATATTACCCCACCTAAATCATCTAAATCTATGAAATTTCATTATAACCCCTTACTAAACATTCTTTTTTGATGATTTTCCCTCCTTTTGACCTATAAAATAGTTCACTTTCTCCAACTATAATACGTAGCTATAGAAAAAACCATACCATGACTGTATATCCAATTTAGTTTTTATAAATCTTTTATACCCATTTGAAATCCACTACCCTCATCAATGTGCCACAAGTCAATAATTTCTGAAGGATAATTTTAGAGTAAATCTAAATTCACCATGTAAGTATTAAATTTTTTTTACTTACATTCTTAATCATTCTCATCCACCATAATACAAACCACTATACAATATGTATATATTTCTATATATTTGAATAATATAATGAAATTTTTATTATATTGATTTTATAACCATTATCAATTCCCCTATCATTCAATCAAAAATAAAAAAAATGTTGTGCATGTGTGTGTGCAAACTACCACCTCCATGAACGACACATTTCATTAGATATCCCATCATTAAAGGATGGTTCTACAAATTAGCCTTTTTAATAGTTATTTTATATATATCATTATTAATATAATTAATATATAAATTATGTATTCTATAATAACTTTATAAAAATATTTCATTGCAAAACTAACAACCTAAAACGAAAATACCAATAGAAAAAGTAATTTATTTAACAGTGAAAACTTATTTTTAAATTACCTTATTCTTATAATTCAAAAATATTATTATACATAACATTAATAAAATTTAAATAATGTCATTATTCTTTTTTTTACAATTACATTGTATCAAAATAATCTCTTCTATAGCCATACTAACACATAGATTGGAGCTTCTTCTTTTTGGGATGGTTTGACCACCTAAATGAATAACACTATAAATTTCAATAAATGGTGGATTTGTAAAGTTAATATTGGATATTAATTATTAAATATATTTTTTAATATAATGGTAATATAAACATTTAAATCAATAATTAATCAAACACTATTTGTTCATTACAAATTAATGAAACAATTTTTCATTTATTTCATCATCCTAAATAATAACTAAAATATGTAGGATATGAAATTATAAAAAAATAGAAATAATTCAAAATCATAAATTCCCATACCTTTATGATTAGTGACTAATGGAATTTTAGATAAGAATGAATAAAAACACCCAGATTATGAAACATGTGGAAAATGTTCAAGATTACACATAGTCTACAATGTAAATAGTTAATTCATAACTGTACAAATTATAGAAAATAATTATTAACTATGTTTATAATATTTCATGTATATTAAAAAAAATATGAAATAATTGATTAAGATATTAAGGTTTTTTATATTTAATCTTAGAGTGCATTCAACATATCCGAGAAATACGTTGAGGGGTTTTTATCTCATATTCCATCCTTCAATACACGTTTATTTGACACATAATTATTTTAATAGTATAGTTAATTTAATACACATTAATGAATATTTATCATATTTTTTATTCTTCATAATTACTATGAAATTGTTTTTTTTTTCAAATAGAATTTGACGCAATTTTTACACAATCCCAAGGATTTCATGTAACCCAATTCTCATTCATTGAGTTATAATATTTCATCATAAAATATTATTGGGTTATTAGAACATAAAATTTTATTATATAGTATTTTACATTCCTATAATAAAATAATGTTTTAATAAAAAAATCTTTTTAATATGCTGGTTAAAAAGAAGATATTTTTAAGTACTATTTTTTTGTTCCTATTATTATCAAATGTTTTATCCTTAGATACATATTTCCTATATAAAACATTAAGTCATTTTTAGTGTTCCATTATTTGATATTGTGTTTATAAAAAAATGATTTGAAAATCAATCAATTTAAATTTTTTAAATGTCACGTTACTACTTTTTTTAGACAATGCTAAAATGTTTTAAAAAATATTCATTATTTTTTTATTGGATATTAGCTTATATTTAGACCACATCTGTCATTTTATACTAATATTTTTATTCATATTATCATGGTTTAAAAAAACACATTTTCTCTTACTTTTATAAAATATTTATTTAAAAATTCTATTAAAATAATAGGGGTATTTTTTAAGAAAATGTGATTTTTTTAAAACAAAAAATAAGTATTTTTCATCAAATTAATTTTACATGGATTAATATTATGTTTTATAAATTAAATAATTCAAATTATACAATCAAATTTATTTTTCAAGATAAATTAATTAGTTTTCACTTTTATCAAAAATATAATTCATCTCAATCTTTTTCTTGATTATCCATCACTTTGAATATGCATAATGTTTCTTCCAATTCCATTTATTTTCAAAAATTCTAAATTAACTTCCTTTGATTTAAGGATGTTTACATAAACTCCATTCATTGATATATTACACTAATTATTAACATAATTTTGTAACTTTTATCTATATATTGTAAATAGAATATGCTTTAATATATTTATTGAATATTATTTACTTAGATAATTAATAAATATAATTGGATACCAATTTGTTTGTATAGGTTCATGATGATGTGTTGAATGAAACCCATCTACTCCTAATGGGTTATATAATCATAAAAAAGTGAATGATTTTTTGTCAAAAAGTTTCATGAAACACATTATTATTCTAAGGTTTAATGATGTTTTCTTGTGGAATTCATGTGTACTGTAAATCTTTAAGTGATGAGTTATACCTATATTGTATGAACCCTGTTTTTGGCTACAAAGGAGTTTGGAATATTCTTGATATTATTCCAGGGCAGCGACCTCAGACGGCATGTGATTTTGAGACCCGGTGTGGCCAGAATTAAATTTTATGTGCGTTCACACTGGGCACGCCTAATAAATTGGAAAAAATCCTAAACAATGATCTGGATTAGAGATCAGAGTGTAAGAATGGGTCCGGAATGGGGTGTTTACCCTAGGAACGACATAAAGTGTGTCGGCACGAGACGTTTGGACACCTCACCTGCATCTGGAACGTTAAACGGATTAAATAAATAAATAATTTATTAATTTAATTGTGAAATTCACATATCTCTTAAATGGTGGCTAGGATTGGAAAAACTGAGGTCACCGTTGAGTTCGGAGCGTACTGTTTACCCTAGGAGAGGTATATGTTTTGCGGGCGTGGGCCTTCTATAAAAAATGGCCCCAGGGGAGTTTTCGTAATTTGCCGGCCTCAGGCGTTGAGTTTAATAAATTTTGAATGGGGTCTTGGATTAAAATTCCAAGACCTCCGTTGAGCTCAGAGCATGGTTTTTAGCATAGGGGATGCTTAATCCCGACCCCGTAGGGAGTTCGGGTACGGGGTCGTGGGAGGGTGTTTAGGTTAATTAGATTATTTAATTAACCTACCCCCCTCTCATCACTCCCATTTCACCCTCCCATGTAAAGCTCCTCTCCCCCTTCCTCCTTCTCCAAGAAGGAAACGATGGATCAGAGGCATATTTGGCTGCGGCGGAGCTCGGATCGAGCATAGAGGCGTCAGCGTTCCGCCCACAGGTATACAGATTTGAGTTTTACACCCCTTTACCCCACTTAATATCCATTTATGCTCAATCACGCCATTGGCTCGTCAAACGAAGCCCATAATTGCGTAGAACCCATACTGAAATTTCCGGAACGCTATCCAAATCAAATTTACGACCACCAGATCGTTTCCGGTGGTCCTCTGAAGTGTTCCGGCCACGAGTCCGGTTTCCGGCAAGCTCAGGCGGTGGAGCGGGTCCAGGCAGCGGCTCTTGCAGGTGGCGGGCTCGGAGGTGGTAGAGGAGGCCGACCTTTCATTCGGATGGGCGACATTTTGCTAGTGCGGGGCGGCTCGGGCGTGCCGGCTGAGGGCGCCGGCAGCGGCGCCTGCGAGAGGGGACGGTCGGAGTCGCAGGCGCGCGACCCCGCGGGGAGACCGAGACCCGCATGATGCAGGTCTCCGCGTGGACGTGACCGGCCAGTTGGCCGGTCGGTGGAGTAACCCGTGCACTGCGGGGGTCCCGCGGGAGACGGCTAGCCACTGTGCGGCGGCCCGCGGGTCTGGCCGGCCGGGCCCAGGCGGCTGGGCCGCGGCCCCAGCGGGCCGGCCCATGGGGTTCCCCCCCCCCCCTTTAAAATGTTTGGACGCCCGTATTTCGAGCTACGGACGTCCGTTTTGAGCGCCGTCTGCGGCAGCACGGACCTAACAGTGATGCGGTATTTTTGGAATGGTACTGGGAAATTATAATTCTTGAGGCGGGGGCTTCGGCGGCGCGACACGTACGTCGAGGGGATTGACGTCATCCCGGGGGTTCTTGTTTTGGACGGCGCAGACGCATCTGATGTCTGTTTTGAGTGCTGTCAGCGGTGTTGGGACCCTGGCTCCAGGATGAAGCATTATAGGGTGGTTTCATGAATTGAGGCCGAAGTTGAGGTGTGGGCCCCACGACCCGTCTTTTGAGCTTTACACTGCGTTTCATAACATTTTCAGCAGGCATCTGTTCGAGGCGTGCGAATAGTCGTTTCTGGATTTTTTTCCGAGGGGATTGCAATGGTGCAATCCGCCCGCTCTAATTCGGCACAATGGTGTGGGCCCTACGAGGGATGTTTCAGGAGTAGACGATGATTTCCAGCATTATCACCGGGTGCCCGTTTTGGATAAATGAATAGTCCACCTTGTGTGTTTTTTCGAAATGATCACAACGGTATGATCCATTCGTTGTGTTTGAGGACCGGGATGTGGGTCCCACGTATCACCGCTCATGTGCGGTGCGCCGAAATGAATTTTTTTTTCCAGATATCTGTTGCACTCATTTGATTAGTGCTTTTGGCATGTTTTCCCGAGGGGATCGCATTGGTGTGATACGCCCGACAGTTTTCGGGGTCGAGGCTCGGGATCACGGGACGTCGTTCGGGCGTGAGGCGATGTTGGCGACTTTTCCATCGGATATCTGTTTGAGGAGAGTATGTAGTCTATCTCGCATGTCTTTCTACGAGGATTACGACAGTGTAATCTGTTCAGGCAGCAGAGCCTCTTACGCGATATTATTAAATGTGGAAATATGAAAGGTGCCCCGGTGGCGGTTCTTCTACCGTGTTAGCAGCGGACCTTTGGCGTGTTATCGCGTGCACTCCTGGGATAGTGAGGCTGGTGTTTAAGAGATGTGGTTGACTGTGCCTTGGCCGATGAGGTGACAAGTTGGTGGAGTAGCATTTACGCCCTTGGTGTTAACGATGGGGTGTCGTGTGGACGATAGCCTTAGGGCTGGAGACGTGGTATACTCTGGGAGTATAGGAGAGTGCATGGAGGTACGTGTGGTTTGTACCTGAGAATGTTTGCGCGCTTCTTTGGGGTTGACGTGGGTCCACACGTCGTGTGGGCCCCATGTGCATGTAGTGTAATGCTTTGTGTACTTTGACCTCTCGCGATGTAGAGGGTCCCTTGGTTCTCATTTGTTGACCAGCGAGGTTGAGTTTTTCCCCCGGCTCTATGCTCATTTGTTTGACCAGCAGAGTTGAGTGGTCTCCCCCTAGTTTCATTCTCGATGGATCGGCCGGTAGCGGTTCTAGTGACACCCAGTGAGGGAACATGCACTGGACCCCTATTGGGTGAGTTGTTCGAGAGTTGAGTGGTTGGGTAGTACCCAATCAGTGCTCGGTTGGATAGTGTTGTACCATCCGATAGGGATGGCCAGAACTGTTCCAGGATTACCATCTAGCAGGGCTGAGCAGTGGGTTGCTCACTGACTTCTAGGGTTCACCCTCTAGTAGAGACGGGGCAGTGGGTCACCTGATGCACTTAGGGTCTACCCTCCACCAGATACTAGGTAGTTGGTCACCCGACACTCTTAGGGTCTACCCTCCAGTAGAGACTGTGCAGTGAGTCACCCGATGACCTCTTAGGGTCTACCCTCTAGCAGGGCTGTGTATTGGGTCACCCGTCGTCTAGTTCCAGGTCTACCCTCCAACGAGGCTGGCCAGTGGGTCACCTTTCGACTTAGTCCAGGTCTACCCTCCAGCGAGGCTGGGCAGTGGGTCGCCTGTCGACTTACAAAAGGTCTACCCTCCAACAGGGCTGGGCTGTGGGTCTCTTGAAGATGTATTAAGGTATAACCTCCAGCGGGGCTGGGTAGTGGGTCGCTTGACGATGTATAATGGTTTACCCTCCAACTGGGCTGGGAAGTGGGTCACCCAATATCTTATTATGAATTACCATCCAGCAGTGCTAGGCGGTGGGACACCCGTTGACATTCCAGACTTAGTCCTTTCTACTAGGCTAGTCTTTGGATTTCCTCCATGATTATCCGAGCGAGACACTTGGTTGTACGGGTCAGTGTTGGAACAATCATGACTTTGAGGAGACCTCTCGACTGCGGGGGCAGTGACGAGTTGTGGTTTGACATTCCCCCAGAACTATCAAGTACGAGGAGCGATTTCCCCACCGAGACACGTCCTTCTAACGCGACCCAAAACCGTGTGTGAGAGTTAGTTCCTCCCAAAGCAGATAGTGTAAAGGTGCGGTGATTGAGCCCCTGACTTGTAGTTCGGGGAAGACGTGCGGGATGTTGGGAATCAATGGTGTTATTTCTGGGACTATTGGATACCTATTTTTCTTGGGCTAAGCTACGGGATGGAGATCCCCTTACAACCTTGTTCGGGATTCTTGATTGATCATATGTATTTGTATATACCTTGTTCGAGTACCCACTTCTTGGGTTTGGTTACTCTCCCTCCAGGAAAGGCGAAGACGCGCGGGGTATTCCACGTGCCTTCCGTGTCTAGCTTCTCGGGGTAGGACGAGACTACTCTCCTGCTATAGGTAGCGAATACTCGATGAGAAGTTCATCTTCTCACCATTTCCAGCTCCTTGCATCTGGACAAGTCAACTTCCTTCCTCTTGTTGGGTTGAGATGTACTCTTTACTGCACTTTCGGTTTCACTCCTTTACTTTTCCTATTCGTTCTACTTCTCACCCTTCAGTACCTCTTTTGATTCTCCCTCGAGCCTCCGGGGCATCCTACTAAGTATTTTTATACTCACCTATATTTGGGCTTTATCGTCACTTGGTGTGACCTTTCAGACGACGAATAGGTTGGTCATGACTTCAGAGGAGCATATGAGCTTGGGAGCTTGGACCGCATGTGGTGGTCATAGCCGAGTTCCAGGTGGGAGACCACTCAGATGTTTCTTTTTTTTACCAGTTGCCGGGTTGTGGAACCTTTTCTGGTTGGGCGCGTGTTTTCCCCTTTTCCATTCAGCTTTTACTTGTACTATTTAGAGGTCGATGCACATTTGTGGTATAAATATATTGCAGTTTCCCTTTTCTTTACTCATCATTTCATTTACCCTGTACTTTTGCATTGAGTGTGTTGTGTGTGTGTGTGTGTGTGTGTACAGGTACTTAGGCAAAGGCATCCCCGAGTTATTGTACCTTTAGTGCTAGTCGCCAGCCCCTGGCCTATGGTGGCGGGCTTGGGGTAGTTGCGGCTCGAGCCCGGGTAGGGTCGGGTCGTGACAAAGTGGTATCAAAGGGGGTTCGTTCCATGGGGAGTTTTGTGAACATCCCTAAAAGGAATTGGTTGGGATTTAGGGCAACATTTTCAACGTGTCTCGAGAGTGGCTCTCAGGCTAGGGATTCCAGTGATGGTGCGGAGGCTGACGTATCCATTCACTAGGACACTGATAACCCGCTTGTCGAATCGACATGCTGAGACACTCGTTGTAGAGAAACTTTTTTTGTGCATCACATAGGATTGAGTCTTTGACTTTCCTTCTTGAGTCAGCTCCCCATCGTTGTAATTGGTGTATACATATATGCTCATCAGACCGCGACACTCGTTGATAATATTCAGGATGTCTCCGCGAAGATATACAGCCAAGATACCACCTTGGGTTTGTAATGAAGACCCTGTGATCTACGAGGCCAAAGTCCAGAACCCATCATGCGAGCCCCTTTTCTTCGGGTGGGCCAGTAGTAGCACCCCCACCTGTTGAGCAACAGATAGCTTCAGCAGAGCAGGCTGAACTTGAGCGCAGGTTGAACACGCTCCGTGAGTTCCAGTTCAGAGACCGCTGAGGTTCAGTGGTGAGCCAGACCCACATGTAGAAGATGATTGGCTAGAGGTAGTGGTTCTCCTTTTCAGGATTTTGCAGACGCCGACACATATTATGGTGGATTTGGCAGTCGACCTTTTTCATGGAGCAGCTCGACATTGGTTGAGTCTGGTGACTCAGTTTCTGGACGAGTCGTCGCTTTCATGGGGAAAAGTTCTGTTGTCGTTTCGTGAGGAGATTTCCCATCCTACTTGCGCTCCATTCGGATTCAGGATCTCCTGCAGTTTCAGCAGGGAGGGATGAAGATGGCCGAGTACGCGACAAGTTTTTCAAACCATGCACGCTTTTACCCGGTCTTGGTCCATGATGACAAAATCCGAGCGCGGAAGTTTGAGCAGGGTCCCCGCTAAGAGGTTCGTGTTGTCATAGTACCCGTGGGCATTTCCACAAATGTTGGGGTGCTAGAGCAGGCACTGGTGACCGAGGGTTTTCTATCACGTTCTAGAGTTGGTGGTGGCAGCAGACATGTCGGTGCCGAGACATCTGCCGCAACTAGCGGGCGTCGGCAAGCAGAACCTTGACGCATGTGGCTTTCTGACAACAAGGCTCAGGGGCGTGGTTGTACACCACAGTGGTGCCGGAGGGCACCAGTGTAGCCCGAAGAGAGTTGGTTCTATGCCTGCGATGGGCGCGGTCACCTGGCACGAGACTGCCCGACCAGGCATGCAGAGCGCTACGGGTAGGCAGCAGGTGCACCACCATGACAGAGGCAGCACCGTGATCAGAGTAGTATCCAGATAGGTGGTGCTATTAGCGGAGCGGGAGGAGTGGGTAGTGGGGGATGACCTTACAAGGCCTCCCCACCACCACTAGGCGGTCCACATCAGGCTCTGGGAGCTGATAGTTGGGACCGCGGACAGCCGCGAGCTTTGGATGTCTACGATCCTGTAGAGCATGGGATGATGAGAGGTAACCCTTGAGACTCTTCTACTTCTTGGAGTATAATTGTTAGACTCTATTTGTGGAATGCATTCCTCCCTGATCCTTGCTTGAGGTGTTGCAAAGGTGACGCAGGGCATCGGGTGTAACCCTGTGTTAGTAAGGTAAAAGGCGTGGGACCTTTTTCTCTAGACGATGGTGTCGACTACTTCGCCTTTCGAGCGTGTAAGAGAGTCTTGTTTGATAGACATCGACTATGAAATCTTGCATGACCAGATATCCTTGAGTGTTTCACTATATGGATGTTCTGACCGAGGGAATCACTGGGCCTTGTTCCAGGTGCGGGTAGTGATTATAGTCACGGTGTGCAACGTAGAGGTTTGATTGGGGTGGTGAGCTACCCCTGAGATCCTTCGGGTCGTTTGAGACCGTGCGAAGGGATGGCGAGGTTCCCTAACACCTTGCCCTAGACCCAATGTCTAGAGTGGGTGCACAGTGTCTCCCATATGACTCAACCAAGAAGAGGTGTGCATTCACTTATGCACGACATCGGTGAGGGGAAACCTCGTGTGAAAAGATAAAATCTTTTGGTCTATGTGCGGTGGCGTAGAACTGTGCGAGAGTTCTTCTGGGTATGCGAGAGTCAGGTGTGGTCATATTACCCTGAGTTTTTCCCTGGTTTTTCTTTTTGGGGACGAGAATCATGAAGGAGGTAATGATGTAAGAACCCTATTTTTGGCTAAAATGGAATTTGGAATATTGTTGATATTATTCCAGGGCAGCGACCTCAGACGGCGTGCGATTCTGAGACCCGGTGTGACCGAAATTAAATTTTCAGTGCATTCACACTGGGCAAGCCCAATAAATGGAAAAAACTACTAAACGATGATCCGGATCAGAGATCCGAGTGTTCGGATGGGTCCGGAATGGGGAGTTTACCCTAGGACCGACATAAATCGTGTCGGCGCGGGACGTTTGGACCCCCCGCCCGCTTCTGGAACGTTAAACGGATAAATTAATTAATTTATTTATTCATTTAATGGTGAAATTCAAGTATCTCTTAAACGGTGGCTTGGATTGGAAAAATGAGGGCACCGTTGAGTTCAGACCGTGCCGTTTACTCTAGTAGGGGTATATGTTTTGTGGGCGCGAGCCGTCTGTGAAAAATGGCCCCATCGGCGTTTTCGTAATTTGGCGGCCTCGGGCGTTCAGTTTAATAACATTTGAATGGTGTCTCGGATTAAAATTCCGAGACCTCCGTTGCACTCAAAGCGTGGTTTTTAGCCTCGGGGAGGCTTAATCCCGACCCCATCAGGAGTCCGGGTACGGGGCCGCGGGAGGTTGTTTAGGCTAATTAGATTATTTAAATAACCAAACCCCCCTCTCATCACTCCCATTAAACCCTCCCCTAGCGAGATCCTCTCCTCCTTCCTCTTTCTACAAGATGGAAACGATGGATCAGATGCATATTTGGCCACAGCAGAGCTCGGATCGAGCATAGAAGCGTCGGTGTTCCGCCCGTAGGTAGGCAGATTTGAGTTTTACACCCCTTTCCCCGCTTAATTTCCATTTATGCTCAACCGCACCATTGGATCATCGAACAAAGCCCTTAATTGCGTAGAAATCTTCCTGATATTTCCAGAACACTATCCGGATCAAATTTTCAACAAACGGATCGTTCCCGGTGGTCCTCTGAAGTTATCCGGCAACGAGGCCGGTTTCCGGCGAGCTCCGGCGGAGGAGCGGCTCCAGGCGGCGGCTCCGGCAGGCGGCGGGCTCGAAGGCGGCAGAGGAGGCCGAACCTTCGGTCGGCCGAGTGGCATCTCGCCAGTGCGGGGAGGCTTGGGCATTCCGGTGGAGGGCACCGGCCACGGTGCCAGCGAGAGGGGACGGTCGGGGTCGCAGGTGCGACCCCGTGGGGAGACCGAGACCCGCATGATGCGGGTCTCCGCGGGGACGCGACTGGCCATTTGGCCGGTCGGAAAAGAAACTTGCACGCGAATCGGGTCCTACGGGAGATGGTGGGACACGGTTTCGGCTGGGCTGGGTCCAGGCGGCTGGGCCGGACTGGGAATGTCTGGCCCAAGGGGGTTCTCCCCCACCTTTTAAAATGTTTAGACGCCCGTATTTTGATCTACGGACGTCTGTTTTGAGCACCTTCTGCGGCAGCATGGACCTAACAGTGAGTTGGTCTTTTTGAGATGGTCCTGGGAAATTATAATTCCTGAGGCGTCGGCCATGGTGGCGTGACACGTACGTCGAGGGGATTGACGTCATCCCAGGGTTTCTTGTTTTGGACGGTGCAGACGCGTCTGACTTCCGTTTTGTGCGCCGTTAGCGGTGTTGGGACCCTGGCGTCGGGGAAAAGACTTCTAGTGTGGTTTCAGGTGTTTAGGCCAAAGTTGAGGTGTGGGCCCCACGACCCGTCTTTTGAGTTGTATGCAGCGTTTCATAACTTTTTCAGCGGGTGTCCGTTCAGCGCGTGCGAAAAGTCGTTTCTGGATGTTTTTCCAAGGGGATTGCAATGGTGCAATCCGCCTGCTCTAATTCGGCAGGATGGGGTAGACCCTATCAGAGCTGTTTCAGCAGTAGACGATGATTTCCAGCATTATCATCGGGTGTCCGTTTTGGACAAGTGAATAGTCCACCTTGTGTGATTCTTCGAGAGGATCACAACAGTACGATCTGTTCGTTGTGTTTCGGGATAGGGATTCGGGTCCCACATAGCACCGCTCGTGTGCGGTGCACCGAAATGCACCTTTTTATCCGGATATTCATTGCACTAATGTGAGTAGTGTTTTTGAAGTGTTTTAATGAGGGGATCGCATTGGTGCGATGCGCCCGACTGTTATCGGGGCCGAGGCTTGGGATCAGGGGACATCGTTCGGGCGTGAGGCGATGTTGGCAACTTTTCCGTCAGATATCCATTTGAGGCGAGTAAGTAGTCAATCTCGCATGTCTTTCCATGAGGATTACAACGGTGTAATCTGTTTAGTTGGGTGAAGCCTCTTACGCGATCTTATTAAATATGGAAATATGAAAGGTGCCCCGGTGGCGGTTCTTCTACCGTGTTTATAGCGGACCTTTGGTGTGTGATCGCATGCACTCCTGGGAGAGATAGGGTGGTGTTTAAGAGATTTGGTTGACTGTGCATCGGCCGATGAGATGAAAAGTTGGCGGAGTAGTGTTTACGCCCTTCACGTTGACAATGGGGTTCCGTATGGAAGATAGCCTTAGGGATGGAGACGTGGTATACTCTGGGAGTGTACAAGAGCACTTGGAGGTTCGTGTGGTTTGTACGTGAGAATATTTGTGTGATTGGTTGGGGTTGACGTGGGGAAACACATCGTGTGGGCCCCATGTGCATGCGGTTTTCTTCTATGTGTATATTGACCTTTCACGACGTAGAGGGTCCCTCAGTTCTCATTTGTTGACCAGCGGGGTTGTGTTTTCCCCCCGGCTCTGTGCTCGTTTGTTTGACTAGCAGGGTTGATTGGTCTCCCCCTGGTTTCGTTCTTGATGGATCGGCCGGTAGCGGTTCTAGTGGCACCCAGTGATGGAACAGGCGCTGAACCACTATTGGGTGAGTTGTTCTGGAGTTGAGTGGTTGCGCTGTACCCACTCAGTGCTCAGTTGGTCAGTGTTGTACCATTCAATAGGGATGGCCAGAACTCTTCCTGGTTTACCCTCTAGAAGGGCTGGATAGTGGGTTGGTCACTGACTTCTAGGGTTCACCCTCTAGCTGAGACTGGGCAGTGGGTCACCCGACGCACTTAGGGTCTACCCTCCAGCAGAAACTGGGCTGTGGGTCACCCGACCCTTTTAGGGTCTATCCTCCAGCAGAGACTAGGTAGTGGGTCAACCAACGACCTCTTAGGGTCTACCCTCCAGCAGGGCTGGGCAGTGGGTCACCCATCGTCTACTTCCAGGACCACCCTCCAGCGAGGCTGGGCAGTGGGTCGCCTGTCTACTTATTCCAGGTCCAGCCTCCAGTAAGGCTGGGCAGTAGGTCGCCTCTCGACTTATACCAGGTCTACCCTCCAGCAGGGCTGTGCAGTGGGTCACCAGATGATGTATTAAGGTCTACCCTCCAGCGGGGCTGGGCAGTGGGTCGCCTGCTGATGTATTCTGGTTTACCCTCCAGCAGGGCTGGGCAGTGGGTCACCTGATATCTTATTATGAATTACCCTCCACTAGGGCTGGGCGGTGGGACACCCGTTGACATTCCAGACTCAGTCCGTTCTACTAGGCTAGTCTGTGGATTTCCTCTGTGATTATCGGAGTGGGACCCTTGGTTGTATGGGTCAGTGTTGGAACGATCATGAATTTGAAAAGACCTCTTGACTGTGGGGTAATGACGAGTTGTGGTTCGACGTTCCCCCAGAACTATCAAGTACGAGGAGTGATTTCCCCACCGAGATGCGTCCTTGTGAAGCAACCCAAAACCATGAGGGTGATTCAGTACCGCCCAATGAGGATAGTGTCGAGGTGCGGTGACTGAGCCCATGACTTGTAGTTAGGGGTAGACGTTCGGGATGCTGGGCATCAATGGTGTTACTTCAGGGACTATTGGCTGCCTACTTTTTTTGGGCTGAGCTATGGGATGGAAATCCCCTTATGACCTTGTTTGGTCTTCTTGATTGAGCATATGTATTTGTATATACCTTTTTTGAGTACCCACTTCTTGGGTTTGGTAACTCTCCCTCCAGGAAAGGCGAAGACGCGCGAGGTATTCCATGTGCTTTCTGTGTCTAGCTTCACATGGTTGGATGAGGCTACTCTCCTTTTATAGGTAGCTAAGACTCTACGTGAAGTTCATCTTCTCACCGTTTCCAGCTCCTTGCGTTTGGACGAGTCTACTTCCTACCTCATGTTGGGTTGAGCTGTACACTTTACTACACTTTCGGTTGCACTCCTTTACTTTTCCTGTTCGCTATAATTCTCACCCTTCGAAACCTCCTTTGTTTCTCCCTTGAGCCTCTTGGGTATCCTACTGAGTATTTTTATACTCACCCTTTCTTGGGCTTTTCCTGCACTTGGTGTGCCCTTGCAGACGACAGACAAGTTGGTCGTGACTTCAGAGGAGCATAAGAGCTTGGGAGCTTGGACCGCATGCGGTGGCCGTAGCCGACTTCCAGGTGGGAGACCCATCAGCTGTTTCTTTTTGTTTACCTGTTGTTGGGTTGTGGCACCTTTTCTGGTTGGGAGCGTGTTTTTTCCCATTTACTTTCAGCTTTTACTTTGTACTTTTTAGATGTTTATTCACATTGTGGTATACATATATAGCAGTTTCCATTTTATTTACTCATCTTTTCTTTTACCCTGCACTTTTTCATTGAGTGTGCTGCGTGTGTGTGTGTGTGCATGTAATTAGGCAAAGGCCTCCCCGAGTTATTGTGCCTTAAGCACTGGCCTCCAGCCCCTGGCCTTTGAAGGCGAGCTTGGGGTAGTTGCGGCTCGAGCCCGGGTAGGGTCGGGTCATGACAAAGTGGTATAAAATGTAGATCGTTCCTTGGGGAGTTGTGCAGACATCCCTAAAAAACAATTGGTTAGGATTTAGGGCAACAGTGTAAACGTATCTCGATAGCTGCTCTTAGGCTAGGGAGTTTAGTGATGGTGCGGCGGCCGACGTATCCATTCACTAGGACCCTGATAACCCGCTTCTCAACTCGGCATGCTGAGACACCCGTTTCAGGGGAAATTGGTTTTTTTCATCAAATAGGATTGAGTCTTTGACTGTCCTTCTTGAGTCATCTCCCCATCGTTGTAATTAGTATATACATATATGCTCCTCAGACCGCGACCCTCCTTGATAATATTCAGGATGTCTCCGCGAAGACAGTTATCCATGATACCAGCTTGGATTCGTGACGACGACCCTGTGTGCTACGAGGACAAAGTGCAGGACCCATCATGAGAGTCACTTTTCTTCAGGGGGGGGGGGCGGTAGCAGCACCCCCACTTGTTGAGGAGCACACAGATTCAGCAGAGTAGGCTGAGCTTGAGCACAGGTTGAGCGCACTCCGTGAATTCCAGTGGCATGGACCGCTGATGTTCAGTGGTGAGCCAGACCCACAGGCAGCAATGGTTTGGATAGAGATAGTGGTTCACCTTTTCAGGCTTGTGCAGACACCGGCAAGTCTTATGGTGGCGTTGGAAGCCGACCTTTTTCTTGGGGCAGCTTGACGTTGGAGGATTCTTGTGACTCGGTTTCTTGACGAGTCGTCGCTTTCGTGGGGAGACTTTTTGTTGTCGTTTCGTGAAGATTTTTCCCCTCCTTGTGCTCCATTCGGATTCAAGAGCTCTTGCTGCTTCAGCAGGGAGGGATGATGGTGGCTGAGTACACGGCTAGTTTCACAGACCGTGCACGCTTTTACCCGGACATGGTCTTTGACGACAATATCCGAGCACAGAAGTTTGATCAGGGTCTCCACCGAGAGGTTCGTGCTGTTATATTATCCTTGGGAATTTCCACATATTTCGGGGTGCTAGATCAGGTGCTGGTGACAGAGGGTTTCCTATCACCTTCTAGAGTTGGTGGTGGCAGCAAACACGTTAGAGCTGAGATGTCTGCCGTAGATAGAGGGCATCGGCAAGTAGAACCTCGATGCATGTGGCTTTCTGAAAACCAGGATCAGTGGCATGGTTGTACACCACAGTGGTGCCGGAGGGCACCAATTAGCCCGAAGAGAGTTGGTTCTATTCTTGCGATGGGCGAGGTCACCTGGCACGGGACTGCCCAACCAGGCATGCAGAGAGCTATGGGCAAGCAGCAGGTGCACCACCACGACGGAGGCAGCACCGTGATCAGAGTAGTACCCAGAGAGGTGGTGCTAGTAGAGGAGCAGGAGGAGCGGGTAGTGGGGGATGACCTTTCGAGTTCTCCCCACCACCACTAGGTGGTCCACGCTAGGATGCAGGAGCTGAAATTTGGGACCACAGATAGCCGCGAGCTTTGGATGTCTACGATCCTGCAGAGCATGGGATGATGAGAGGTACCCCTTGCGACTCTTCTACATCTTGCAGTAGAATTGTTAGAATCTGTGTGTGGAATGATTTCCTCCATGCTCCTTGCTTGAGGTGATACCAGGGTGACGCAGGGCATCGTGTGTAACCCTGTGTTAGTATGGTAAAAGGCGTCCGACCTTTTTCTCTAGTCGATGGTGTCGACTCCTTCAACTTTGGAGCATGTTAGAGAGTCTTGTTTGATAGACATCGACTTTGAAATCTTGCATGACCAGATATCCATGATTGTTTCACCATATGGATGTTCTGAAGGAGGGAATCACCAGGCCTTCTTCGAGGTGATGGCGATGATTCTAGTTACAGCGTGCGACGTAGACGTTCGATTGGGGTGGTGAGCTAACCACGAGAGCCTTCAGGTTGATTGAGACCGTGCGAAGGGATGGTGAGGTTCCCTACCGCCTTGACCTAGCCACAATGTCTGGAGTGGGTGCACAATGTCTCCCACGTGACTCACCCGAGAATAGGTGTGCGTGCTCTTATGCACGACATCAGTGAGGGAAGACCTCGCGCGAACAGATCAAATCCATTGGTCTGTGTGCGGTGGAATAGAATTGTGCGAGAGTTCTTCTGGGAACGGGAGAGAAGGGTGTGGGCTTAGTACCCTGAGTTGTTCCCTGGTTTTTCTTTTCGGGGATGAAAATATTGAAAGAGGGAATGATGTAAGAACCTTGTTTTTGGCTACAAAGGACTTTGGAATATTCTTGATATTATTCCAGGGCGGCGACCTCAGACAACGTGTGATTCTGAGACCCGGTGTGGCCAGAATTAAATTTTCAGTGCATTCACACTGGGCACACCCAATAAATGGAAAAACTCCTAAAAGATGATCCAGATCCGAGATCTGAGTGTACGGATGGGTCTGGAATGGGTTTCTTACCCTAGGAAGGACATAAAGCGTGTCGGTGCGGGACGTTTGGACCCCTTGCCCGCTTCTAGAACGTTAAACAGATAAATTAATTAATTTATTTATTCATTTAATGGTGAAATTCAATTATTTCTTAAATGGTGGATCATATTGGAAAACTAAGGGCACCGTTGAGTTCGGAGCTTGCCGTTTACCCTAGGAGGGGTATTAGTTTTGCGGGCGCAGGCCGTCTGTGAAAAATGGCCCCAAGGGCTTTTTCGTAATTTGGCGGCCTCAGGCGTTGGGTTTAATAACATTTGAATGGGGTCTCGGATTAAAATTACGTGACTGCCGTTGCGCTCAGAGCATGGTTTTTAGCCTAGGGGAGGCTTAATCCCAACCCCGTCGGGAGTTCGGGTACGAGGCCGTGGGAGGGTGTTTAGGTTAATTAGATTATTTAATTAACCTAACCGTCCCCTCTCATCACTCCCATTTCACCCTCCCCTGGCGAGCTCCTCTCCTCCTTCCACCTTCTCCAAGATGGAAACGATGGATCAGAGGCATATTTGGCCACGGCGGAGCTCGGATCGAGCATAGTAGCGTCGGCGTTCCGCCCGCAGGTAGGTGGATTTGAGTTTTACACCCCTTTCCCTGCTTAATTTCCTTTTATGCTCAATCACGCTATTGGATCGTCGAAAGAAGACCATAATTGCGTAGAACCCGTCATGAGATTTCCATAATTATATTTGGATCAAATTTTCGACCACCAGATCATTTTCGATGGTCCTATGATGTTTTCCGGCCACGAGGCTGGTTCCTGGAAAGCTCTGGCGGCGGAGCGGCTCCATGCGGCGGCTCCGACAGGCGGCGGGCTCGGAGGCGGCAGAGGAGGCCGACCCTTCAGTCAGACGGGCGGCATCTCGCTGGTGCGGTGTGGCTCGGGCTCACCGGCTGAGGGCGCCGGCGAGAGGGGACGGTCGGGTTCGCAGGCGCGCGACACCACGGGGAGACCGAGACACGCATGATGCGGGTCTCCGCGTGGACGCGAATGGACAGTTGGCCGGTCAGTTGAGGGACCCGCGCGCGGCGCGGGTCGCGCGGGAGATGGGGGGACACTGTGCGGCAGTCCACGGGTCTGGCTAGGCCGCGGCCCCAATGGGCCAGCCGAAGCGGGCCGGTCCGGCCCAAGGGGGTCCCCCCGCCTTTTAAAATGTTTGGATGCCTTTATTTCGAGCAACGAACGTCCATTTTGAGCGCTGCATGCGGAAGAGCAGACCTAACAGCGAGGCAGTCTTTTTGCGATGGTACCGGGAAATTATAATTCTCGAGGTGGGGGCCTCGGTGGAATGACACATACGTCGAGGGGATTGACATCATCTCGAGGGTTCTTGTTTTGGACGGCGTGGACGCGTCTGACGTCCATTTTGAGCGCCGTCAGCGGCGTTGGGACCCTGGCGCCGGGGCGAAGCTTTCCAGGGTGGTTTCAGGAGATGAGGCAGAAGTTGAGGCGTGAGCCCCACGACCCGTCTTTTGAGCATTACACAGCGTTTCATAACTTTTTCAGCGGGCGTCCGTTGGGGGCATGCGAATAGTCGTTTCTGGATGTTTTTCTGAGGGGATTTCAATGTGCAGTCCACCCGTTCTAATTCGTCACAATGGTGCGGGCCCTATGAGGGTCATTTCAGTAGTAGATGGTGATTTCCAGCATTATCATCGTGTGTCCGTTTTGGACAAGTGAATAGTCCACCTTGTGTGCTTTTTTGAGTGGATCACAACGGTATGATCCGTTCATTGGGTTTCAGTACTGGGATGCGGGTCCCACGTTGCACCGCTTGTGTGCGGTGTGATGAAATGCACCTTTTTCTCCAGATATCCATTGCACTCATGTGAGTAGTTCTTTTGACGTGTTTTCCCGAGGAGATCGCATTGGTGCGATGCGCCTGACTGTTTTCGGGGCCAAGGCTCGAGGTCACGGGACGTCGTTCGGGCGTGAGGCGATGTTGGCGACTTTTTCTGTCGGATATCCTATTGAGGCAAGTAAGTAGTCTATCTCGCATGTATTTCCATGAGGATTACAACGGTGTAATCTGTTCAGGCAGGCGGAGCCTCTTACGCGATCTTATTAAATGTGGAAATATAAAAGGTGCCCCGGTGGTGGTTCTTCTACCTTGTTTGCAGCGGACATTTTGCGTGTGATCGCGTGCACTCCTGGGAGATTGAGGTTGGTATTTAAGATATGTGATTGACTGTGCCTCGTCCGATGAGGTGACATGTTGGCGGAGTAGCGTTTACGCCCTTCGCGTTGACGATGGGGTGCCGTGTGGACGGTAGCCTTAGGGCTGGAGACGTGGTATACTCTGGGAGTATACGAGAGCCATTGGAGGTACGTGTGGTTTTTAACTGAGAATGTTCGCGTTCTTGGTTGGGGTTTACGTGGGGCCACACGTCGTGTGGGCCCCATGTGTGTTTCGTGTTCTGATTTGCGTACTTTGACCTCTCGTGATGTAGAGAGTCCCTCGGTTTTCATTTGTGGACCATCAGGGTTGAGTTTTTCCTCCGGCTATGTGCTCGTTTGTTTGACCAGCAGGGTTGAGTGGTCTCCCCTGGGTTTCATTCTCGATGGATCGGCCGGTAGCAGTGCTAGTGACACCCAATGATGGAATAGGCGTTGACCCCCTATTGGGTGAGTTGTTCTGGAGTTGAGTGGTTGCGCGGTACCCACTCAGTGCTCTGTTGGTCAGTGTTGTACCATCCAATAGGGATGACCAGAACTGTTCTGGGTTTACCCTCTAGTAGGGCTGGGTAGTGGGTTGCTCAATAACTTCTAGGGTTCACCCTTGAGCAGAGACTAGGAAGTGGGTCACCCGACGCACTTAGGGTCTACCCTCCAGCAGAGACTGGGCAGTGGGTCACCCGACGCACTTAGGGTCTACCCTCTAGCAGATACTAGGTAGTGGGTCACCCAACCCTCTTAGGGTCTACCCTCCAGCAGAGACTCGGCAGTGGGTCACCCGACGACCTCTTAGGGTCTACCCTTCAGCAGGGATGGGCAGTGGGACGCCCATGGTCTAGTTCCAGGTCTACCCTCTAGCGAGGCTGGGAAGTGGGTCGCCTGTTGACTTATTCCAAGTATACCCTCCAGCAAGGCTGGGTAGTGGGTTTCCTGTCGACTTATACCAGGTCTACCCTCCAGCGGGGCTGGGCAGTGGGTCGGCTGATGATGTATTAAGGTCTACCCTCCAGTGGGGCTGGGCAGTGTGTCGACTGATGATGTATTATGGTTACCCTCCAGCAGGGCTGGGCAGTGGGTCACCTGATATCTTATTATGAATTACCCTCTAGCAGGGCTGGGCAGTGGGACACCCGTTGACATTCTAGACTCATTCTTTTATACTAGGCTAGTCTGTGGATTTTCTCAGTGATTATCGGGGCATGACCCTTGGTTGTATAGGTCAGTGTTCGAATGATCTTGACTATGAGGAGACATCTCGACTGCGGGGCAGTGACGAGTTGTGGTTTGACCTTCCCCCAGAACACTCATGTACGGGGAGTGCTTTCCCCACCGAGACGCGTCCTTGTGAGGAGACCCAAAACTGTGCGGGCGAGTCAGTGCCGCCCAAAGCGGATAATGTCGAGGTGCAGTGATTGAGCCTTTGACTTGTAGTTCGGGGCAGATGTGCGGGGTGATGGGCATCAATGGTGTTACTTATGGGACTGTTGGCTACCTACTTTTGATGGGCTGAGCTATCAGATAGAGATCCCCTTATGACCTTGTTTGGTCTTCTTGATTGAGCATATGTATTTGTATATACCTTGTTCGAGTACCCATTTCTTGGGTTTGGTTACTCTCCCTCCATGAAACGCGAAGACACGCGGGGTACGCCACGTGCTATCCGTGTCTAGATTCTCGTAGTTGGACGAGTCTACTCTCCTCCTATAGGTAATGATGACTCGACGAGAATTTCATATTCTCACCATTTCCAGCGCCTTGAGTTTGGATGAGACTACTTCCTACCTCTTGTTGGGATGAGCTGTACTCTTTACTGCACTTTCTGATGCACTCCTTTACTTTTCCTGTTCTCTCTATGGCTCACCCTTTGGAATCTCCTTTGTTTCTCCTTCGAGCCTTTGGGGTATCCTACTGAGTTTATTTATACTCACCCCTTCTTGGGCTTTGCCCGCACTTGGTGTGCCCTTGCAGATGACAGACAGGTTGGTCGTGACTTCGGAGGAGCATAGGAGCATGGAAGCTTGGACCGTGTGCGATGGTCGTAGCTGTGTTCCAGGTGGGAGACCTGTCAGCTGTTTCTTTTTGTTTACCTGTTTCCAGGTTGTGGCACCTTTTCTGGTTAGGCGTGTGTATTTCTCCTTTTCCTTTCAGCTTTTACTTTTTACTATTTAGATGTCGATTCACATTTCTGGTATACATATATAGCAGTTTCCCTTTTCTTTACTCGTCATTTCTTTTACCCTCCACTTTTGCATTGTGTGTGTTATGTGTGTGTGTGTACAAGTACTTTGGCAGAGGCCTCGCCGAGTTATTGTGCCTTCGGCGCTGGTCGCCAGCCCCTGGCCAATGGAGGCGGGCTTGGGGTAGTTGCGGCTCGAGCCCGTGTAGGGTCGGGTCGTGACATATATATCCCTCCAACGCATTGGCTAAAGCTGTACATCTCATGAGATGATGGTTAAATAAGTAGTGATTCTCAATGCACTATGGGAAAGAGATGATTAAAGCCTGATCCACTAAGGGAAATGATTGAGTGAATCTTTATCCAATAAGGAATATGGGTTTTAATATATGAACCACTATATTATAACTTATAAGCTTATGGACATGCCACTGTTCTTAAGTATAACAAATTTTTATTAAATGGGGAATTTTTATGATTTATTCATATTATACAATTATTTATGGTGTATTTATTATTGTGTATAACATACTTATATATCATAATTATATTTATATGTTCATCTAATGAAAACTGAAGATATTTTGTTGTTAATACTTATGTTTACCCTTAATCATTATCTTAAATCACCCATTTATTGTGTTTCTTTTTCAGTAGGTTAAACAAATAGAAAAAATTGAAATGTGTATAAGAGATTCTTTTGTGGTGAATTTTTTAGATAATAATGACTCATTATAGATTGTGTAGTTTCATATATATGGAGGAAAATGGCCAATTGATATAATGAAAAAGACTTTTGATACGACATTTTTTATTCTAAATATTTATAAATATAAACCTAAATTGTATTGGGAATATAATATAATGAAATATTTTCGTTATGTTATGTCGATGAGACAGTCAATCCTCAGAGAGACCCATATTTTTCATACATAAATACCTTGTCGTATTAGATGAATATTCTATAAATAAAATGAAAATCCATGCCAAGAATCATATTGGTCTGGTTCCATTCAAAACATGGACATATAAATAACATGTTCATAAACGAACTATATCATCTCCCAGTTAGCATTTAATACTTATCACCCTACATAGATATATTATAAAAAATAAATCTATCTATAAACTAGGGGAAAAATAAAAAGGGGGAATTATAATTTTATAAAAGGGAAAAAAGGGATATATCAATGATTTTATAATTAAAACATCTGAATAAGAGTAGGAGAACATGATCATGACATTTGTAAACCATACCCAATATATCATTGATCACATTCATGTGTCACGTGAATAAACTGGAAGTTCGTAAGATATGATTCATAATGTGATCAAAGATTATGATCCATAAGATCATAAAACGTTTATAAGAATAGGAATTTTATAATAAACATAATCATAGAAGAAATCATTCAAAGGATACCAACCTAGAAATTCATAACATGTTTAGTATGTGCTAACCACACATGTACCAACTTCAAGATTGGGATAAACTCTAGTGTAACTTTTAATCATATACTACATTAATCATTACCGAATTAATGAGAGAGAAATATAGGACCCACTCATCACATAATAAAAATTATACATATGTGTTTCCCAAGATCATAAATCATCCATCATATCAAAACCCATGGAATAAAATGGGTTTAATAAAAATTTCATCATTTTTTTAAAACATAGCCCATTGAAAATGAATACGTTTCACAAACTGCATGTAATTATAAACCACCCAGTAGAACAATAACTATTCTATCCTTGGATCATATTCCTCTTAAATCATATGAAAAACTAGAGGTTTTTGTCATTTATGATTCAAAATAATTTTAATACATTCTTGAGGAAAATAACCATCATATTTTGAAATAATATTTTTAAGATATAAAAAATTACATAATATTATGGAAAATATCATCATTGATAATTTAATTGAAAACTTGTAAAAGAATATTTCAATAATTTAGTCTCTTTGAAGTTGGGAAATTCATTTCATACCACATATGATAAACAACATTCATTCAATTATTTTGTCAAAAAATTCATAAATTTAATTTTTTGGAAAGCGACAAGAATATTAATCTAAATTTTTTTTATAAAAATTAAGACATTGGAAATATGAAATTTAAAAATAAATTTAGAATATTAAAAAGGATCATGAATTTTTTTTGTAAGACCCAGATATGAAAGAAAAATGTTTTTTGACTGAAGAGAAAAATGATGTCAATTTTCCTTAAAACCATATTTTCACTATCCTTGGTAATTTGGTTGGGGAAATGGAAGGAAATATTAATTTTAAATAAATAACCAGAGTTTAACAAAATTCACGAGTTTCTCTAAATATGGGATCTAATTTTTCATCCTCAGAATCTTAATCATAGACAATCCTAATAAATAATGAGATTATAACCTAACAGATTTACCACTTTGGTTTCATTTGAATCGTAAGCCACAAGGAAGAATAAAAATTATATTCATATTTATATCCCATAATTATAATTATAAATATCATAAAAAATAGTAATGGACAGTATATACACCCCAAAAATGAAAAATTGGTTTATAACGCATGTGTCTCATACAAATAAAAGTGAGATGAAAATCTCTTACCTTGATATCCACTTGATTGGAAGGCACCCTAACCTATTGTATAATAAATTTAAATTTATTATTATTACATATTATAATAATTTATAAAATTATAATATCTCATTTATTTGTTATATACATATTTATAATAATTAATTGAATGTTGATTGGGATAATTAATTTCCTAGTTCAGGGAGATGGTAGGTCGTACATACATATGAACATTGTTTTCATTTTTTGATTGATGAAACAAAAGAAAAGTAAATAATAAATCACCATTAAAATAATTTTTATATCTCATATATCAAATATACTCATCATATCCATCCTTATTACATACCAATTAAAATTTAAACGAAAAATTAATCGCATCGCTCTGTTGAGGTTGTAGTCTAAACATACAAACAAATGACGTTATCGTTTTACAATGGTTTTGAAGGTAAAAGGTAGATATTATATTTTAATTCCTAATGAAGAATTATTTCATAATTATTATATATAAATATTAAACTATTTATAATATCAATTCATAAAATATGGATATGTGATATGAATTGTATCACTCCCTAGAAATGATAAGCAATACAGACGCATAGGCGATAATTTCAAATCTCATTTGACAGAAAGAGGGTGAATAAAGGTGATTTAATATTTATAATAACACATAAGTATATTTATGATACTGAATTTATTATTTTAAGAATAATATATAACATTTATTGGAGGTAAAAAAATTAATTAAAAAGAAATTCATTGGTTATGGTGATTACCTCTTCTTTGAAATGACCCCATTTCGCCACCTCTAAAAGGCTCTGTGGTTGATCATTAATGAAGACCAACACCTATAAAATGTATATAAGGATATTAAGAATATAATTTGAAATATTATGATCAATCTAGATGTAATAATGTTTTGTAAAGAAGAAAAATGTGGGGTGCCCTTTTATAATTGTGGGGAGGGGCATTCATAGAATTTTAAAAAATATTAGATTAATATAAACAATTTCAGGCGACTAGTAGAAAAAACAGATAATATTAGAATATAATATTATTATTAGTACAATAAATAATATATAATTCAATTAATAAATGTTTCCAAAAAAAATGTTATGCATATCTTGTTTGTTTTACTGCTTCATTAATACTTTTTGACAATTACCATAATATTATTTTTTCTAAAATTTAAGGGTTATTAATGTTATTTTAAATTTAAAAAAGACCTAAAATTGTACCATTATTGATTTTTAATACCATTTAAAATTAATTTATAAAAATATAGTATTTTTATGAATTTTATAAAATCTATTAATGTTATTTATTATAAAATATCATTAATTTCATTTTTGACACTATATTTTTAATTTGACTTTAAATAAATCAAGATAGAGGGGGAATTAAAATATTATTATTTGAAACCTCACATATATGTCATATTCATATAAAAAAATTTATAATATTAAATAAATCAAATTATAATACTTTTAATATTTTTAAAACACATTAATGGTTTTTTCCATTAATATGATAATTAATGTGTTAGGGTTGTTTAAGAATTTAAGATTATTTATTCTTCACGAAATATTAAAATAAATTTACCTTGATTAATATATATAATTTATCTTTCAAATGAATATTTAATAATAAAAATATCTTCTATTTTTCCTTATGTCATTAATATTATAGTTATAAAAAACAGGAGTGTGCAATTTTTTACATTTCATTAAATAGAGATATATAAAAGTAAAAATCACGTAAAAAAGGAAATAGTTATATATAAAATTATTGTATGGTTTTGGATTAGTTATACTCATCCAATAAAATTTATTCAAGTTTCAGGGTCATTTTACATTGCTTATCATTTAATTTTCAACATTAATTACTTGATTTATAGTTTAATGTGTTAAAAAAATTACTAAAGTTACTATTCATAAAGACAAAAAATAAAAGGGAACTATTTACCATATTTATACCTCCTAATTAAAAATATGGAATCCATTTTATCAAATTAAATACCTATAATTTGGAGATTCTGATTTTAAAATAAGGGTGAAAAATGCGACAAAAAGCATTTTTTAGAAAAATATATTTTTCTTTAAAAAAAGTTTTCTCCACTATCCTATTATATGAAAAAAAAATTAAATGTTTTTTAATTATTTAATTTAATATACAATTTTTAAAATTTAATGAAATAATTTACCTATAATGATTGATTTTAATTTATTAATACTAAAATAAATTGTGCATATAAAAACATTCCAATAGAAGAAAAATAACCATCAAATAATAAAATTTTAAATGTATATAGTAGTTAGTTTAAAAATGGTGTTTAGTTTAATGAAATATATAAAAAATAATTTTTTTCTAAATAAAACTTCATAAAATTTTGATGTATTTCATTCTTCCACATTAAAATAAATTTCCCCCCAAACATTGTCACTCTAATAAAAAATACAAGGATATTGTTGTTTCATTACACGCATGCATTCCCAGGTGGATTATTTGAATTTTTTATTTCCCTAAAGAAAATTCACCATTTGAATAGTCCTGTTCAATATTAATTTTTTCATATATGGACACATAAAAGATATTAAATAAAAATAGAATGACACTATGTATCCATCATTGATTTAATTAATATATATGTTATTTTCATGGACATGAATCCCTTAAAAACCTCCAATTTTATTCATAAGGTTATCATTGTAAAATAATATTCCTAAAATATTTTTTATACCAGTTTAGGTTTCATTATAAGCCATACCTTTTGGATTTATCCGTTATTTATTTCCTGTAACTCATACCGTGATGATATGTATTTTTACTCATTGAGGGTAAATATTGTTACATAATAGAAATAATAATCATAAATGAATCATGTATTATAATTTAAACCATATCCCAAAATTTTGGAATAATTTTATATTTTTATGAATTATATATCATTTAATAAAAGTATTATTTATTTTAAAATTTTATTAATTTTTAATTTTACACTATTCATTAATTGGATTTTTAAAAAATATCATAACAACATGAAATATTAAAATAATCACTTTTAACTAATAAATAACAAGTAAAAATAATATAACATTTTTGGATGATATCAATTATATAAAATTATAATTATTTTAATATTTTTAATAACATTAATTCGATTTGTTCATTAATAAACCAATTACACCATCGCTATTGTGGAAGCCTTTAAGGTAATTATTTATTTCCTAAAAATTAAAAATATATCATCATAATTAAGATAAATATTTCATATTTCAAAATAATATTTTTAGTTTAATATATATTTTCAACCACTTCATATTAAAAATTATTCACTTATTAAAATCACGAGTTTGACATATTTGACTTTTCTTAAAAAATACATCAAAATGCATAAAGTTATACAATTAGCTCCATGATGCCATAAAATAATCCCGAGAATGAAATTTGTCAAAAATAACTCATGAAATAAAATTTAGATATGTTTTTGAATAATTTACTAATATTTATAAAATACTATTTTCCCTTCATTGCTTCATTTACCCTTAACTTTGGTATCAAAAATTAGTAAAGTCGCTATTTTTATTGTCAGAAATAAAAGTTTCCTACTAAAAAAACATGGAACTTTTGACTCAAAACATGAAATCTATTTTTGAAAATTCAATACACATAATTTTTTAAAATTAATTTAAAATCAGACATGTTGATGGGGGTGAGAGAAAATGTTATTAATGTAACAATGTTAAGAATGCTGAAATGTTTGTGTATCAAAATTTAATGTGAAATTTTTTAAATAATATATTAAATTGTATTCTAATATATAAAATTAATCTAATTATACTTTAAAAAATTAAACACTATAATATATCAATATAAATTATTTAGACGAAAAAACAGTTTTCAATTTTTTTTTTCATTACACATCAAAACATGAAACTTACGAGAAAAATACCAAAAAATAAACCAAGGTATATTTAAATATTTTTATTTCGAATAAGATGTATGTTTTTTCGAACATAATTTATATAAGTGAAAAAATTGATTTAAAACAAGTCCACCATGAAAAGGCGGAAAGAATGAAATTATAAAAATATGGTTTTTAGGCATAAAAATTACATATATTTTCCTATCAATTCTTGAAAACAAATATGAGGAATTCCAAACAATATATTGAATATATTATATATAAAAATAATTAATATCTTTAAATTATAGTAATTAATTTATCTTTCATAGGATGAAAAACCATTGGCGCATAATAATAGTTATTATAAATACATTTCCTTTATATAAATTGGTTTTGATATATTTATTTATAATTAATTGGTAACCAATGATTTAGAAATTTTATTTTTATATGTTTTTTAATCCTATTCATAACAAAAAATTTAATTTCATGGAGTTTATTTAATTTAAAATAATAATATTAACAGTATATCAAGATTTCATGTATGCTCAATGTTGTGCTCAATAAAAGAAATCATTCAAGATAAATTAAAAAAGACATAATATAATAAATTTTGGTGTTATATTATCCCCTCTTTTAATAAATTTTGCCTCTAAAATTTAAAATTGAACTTAAAAAATAAAATTTTTATACTTCAAAATTCTTTTTTGGTAAACCCACATCAGAAATAGGGTTAATAAAACATCCCCATAATAAGAGGGAAATGAAATGTGAAGGTCACCAAAAAATTAGGATATTATATATGATATCAATATTGGAGAGAGAAAACATGGATGATAAAGGTAGTTTTAACTATAATGTTTTGATGTAGAGTGATATATAACATGGTCATAATAAATTTAAACATCAAAAATAAAAAATACATTAATTGGAAAAAGATCATTTATTTCATATTAAGTAAAATAAACAGATAACATTTTTTTCCAAAATCATCTTCCTAGGTCAAAGGATTATTTTACTATCTCAATAGAAATATGAAAAAAATAAACATACATGATTAATTTGAATATCATAAGGAAAATATCATCATTTTTTTGTTCATTGATTGATTTTCATTATTCCGTTACACGAGAAAAATAATGATCATGATGTATTTTTTATTCATGGAAAACTTTTAATGATTCATAAGTTCCTTGTGGCATTCGTTCCTCCTCAAAATTTTTCTCAAAACAAAAATGGTTATAATAGGTTATCCAATATGTTAAATTATACTTTAACCTCAAACAAAAATATATAATGTTCAAATTTATCAATTCCAACCTTAAAGCTCAACCAAAATACATGTGTCAAGAATTAGAGTCCAAAAAATTATTAGTTAGATTAGTAAATTACAAAAATCCACTTAACATATAATTCCAGAAACAGCATAATGTAACAGTTATTATAAAATACCAAATATTTGATCACCTTAAATCCCTTAGTGAAAATTCTCATGCTTCCAAATCCTTAATGAAGAATAATTTTAGTACAATCCTTATATATTTCATGATTCTTATAACATGAGCACTATTTATGAAATAATTAGTGAATCAAAATAAAAAATAACATTATTCATTCTAATTCATTCAAAAACCATTATGTATGCTTTATCATCTTATTCCTTAAAACATTTTTCTTTTTCGTTGTCTTTTTTAGTCTCTTTATCATTGGTAGTATAACCATTGCTTGTATACCCTTGATGATTCTGACTATTGACCAAAACCTGAAGCACAATTTTAGGAACACTAATAGTATATATATTGTCACAAATAATCATTTATATAATGACTAAATAATGAAACCTTATAAATATATGAATCCATTGGTTTAACCTAGTTTATCCATCACATTAACAAATTTGTTGGATGATATCAAGTACTTAGACTTATCCTCAATGTCATTCATAGAGTTATATTTTCTAATCCACTATTTCCTAAATCTATTTCCCATGGTTTCTAAAAAAAATTATATAATACCAACTTTAAAGGACCTAACCCTAGTTGCCCAAAATAGGTTGTTAAATTATCACATTTGTACTAGGTGCAAGAGATATTATCACAAAGGACCAAATAGTTTAGTAGTTTGGAAACTATAATACATAATTTAATCTTAAATTACAATTTAAAATATAAAAATACAACAAAGATAATCCTTTGAAAACATCATTATTATCCTATATTAACCCTGAATATCTGTCATAATAAACATCTTAGCAACATGTGGGAAACAATTATGAAGGACTGAGCATATATTCTTAGTATAGATATAAATACAGTAGAAACTATCCTAAATAATCTTAAACAATTATGGAAAATAAAAAAACTAAAACACATTCCATTTTAAAATAATCTTGGGCATAATATGGAAATAATAAAAGATAATCAAATAATTCCATGTAAAAAATCACATGAGAATGAATAATTATCCTAGGATATTCTAATATTTGAATAATCACTTGAAATATCAATATGTAAAATCATAATGAGGGAATTCGTAATGTGGGACATCATAAATTTACCTTCGAGGCTACAACCCTGACATTTGAAGACATATGGATAAGGATCCCTCCAAATCCATATTTTCATTCTCTTATGAGACCTATGAATGCATCAAGGGGATATCGAAATCCCCTACCATCACTTACTAAGTCCAATTAATTCCACATATCAATGGGGTAAAACATAAATAATCATATTAAACACTATTATATGAAATGTCAATACTTCACTCATAAACCAGAAATGGTTTCTTAAAAGCACATCTATAGTCAAACTAATCATAAAAAATTCAATAAAATATTGTAAATGATTGTATAGTCTATCATTCTCAATTAATTATATGTTTCAACAAATATTTTATTCATACTTGAAATTAATCTAAAAAAACTATTTAAAATTTATTGAGGAAAAACTCATTTTAAACACATAAGAAAAAATGCTCATATAATAATATCCATTCCTTTTAAAAATAACCATTTTTAAAACCGAATATACCAAAAATAATGAATTTTCTTATTTAATAAAAAGTTTAATATTGTGAAGTAATCAATAAATTAAATAATAGTCATGATGGTGGGAAATTCAGTGTCGCTGTGTATGTTAAAATTAGAACATTCCATTTTGTTGTTTGTCAAAATGTTCTATATAAAACATATAAAAAGATTCCTTCATAATTTTTTTAATGAAATTTAAAATATAAATAATATTTTCTTTATAATTATTTTATATCCTTATAACTAAACATGTAAAATAATAACCAAAATACTAACATGGAGGAAAATAATTAATAATTTAATATTTAAAAATTCAAGGAGTACCAAACCGCTTTGAACATTTAAATCATAATCCCCATGAAAGAATAAAATTTAAAAAATCCTTTAATAACATGATAATAAATAAATTAATGATAGAGTAAGTCAAGTGAACTTTATATACACCTCATAAAAGAAGGTGGGTGTATAATATCAAATAATAACCCAATGAAAGTAGATTGGGAAAAAGTCCCTTACCATACTCTTCTTTTAGTTAAACTCAATTTAAAATAATATATAATATTTTAAAGAATTTTATTAATTTATATCAGAACCTTATTCATATTTTTTATATCACATATGATCTTAATATAATATTTTATCTCCCTTTTGTTGATAATATTTAGTTATTACCATTGTTTCAGGTGTTAACCGTTTCATTTTCTGATGCTCGTGGTGTCATGAATGTCTTGGTTATTTTGAAAAGTATATGTTTACTTCCACATCAGAAAAATATTAATTTCATAAATATAATATTTATTCATTATATACATTTTTATAATAATTCTGGAATTTTTAAATTAGAAAATGTATCACATCACGCAGTGGATATGCTAGGCCGAACGTACACATGAGTGATGGTATCATTCCCTAAATAGTGAATGGGTAATAATTTTGAAGGTATATTAAATATCCAGAATGAATAGAATGACATAATTATGATATTTATCTATTAGTTTCATCATTATACCCATATAGGTAATGTGGTGATGAAAAATATATTACACCATGACATGGAGACAGTAAGGTGAACGTACACACACACACACATTGTTTTCATTTTTTATATGATATATAAAAGGTGGAATATGGTTTTACCATAATCATAATAAAATTTTAGCATATATATGATATAGGATTTGTTAATTTTTCAAGGAAACAACACATCATGAGGAATAATAAGAGATTAACTTAGACATGTTGGAAAAAACGATTAATGATTCTTCAACATACGTCATTTAAATCCATTATTAAGTAATATATTTTTGATATTTTTAGAATACTAGGATCTATATAAATTGTATACATATTTTTTAGGAGAAATATTTAGTTTTTTCAATCTATAAGCATAAAAGTTGTGTGAATATGTGATGAAGTATGCGACCTTTTATAATATTGGTGAGGGTCAGTTTCAGAATTCCTCAAAATTTTGAAATATATTAATGCTATTCTAGAGTAAAAGAGTTCTAAAAGGCCTATAAATTAATATGTGATGACATTTTAGACAAAAAATTAGCCCCATTAAAATATTAAATATTTTTCGATTTTTTAAATAATTTAAGAAAACATTAATTAAACAAAATATCTTTTTTCTGTCAAATATGATATTAATCATTTAATTTGACTTCAAATACAACAATCCTATTGGGAAAGATTCCCTCAAGGTAACATTGCAGTATTTTTAGGTTGATTGTGTTTATTGACAAAGCAGTTTTCCATAAAGAATTGTTGAGTTCCAAAGAAGTTGTTGACAATCCATGTTGACAAAAGAACGACGACAAAGGAAAGGATGATATGGAGGCGGTACAAAAGATAAGTACAAGGTGGCGCCGTTTTCCAGTGTTTGTGAAATTTTTGGGGTCCAAAATTTTGATGTTGGTGGGCATCGCGAAAAGTGGATATCCATGAAGATCATAATTTAATATGGAAAAGGCATGATTTTCGCAAAGAGAAGCTTCATGGTTTGGATTTCGCGAATACTAGAAGAATGAAGGCGGTGATTCTTCGTGATTACGACAAACTTCGCGAATAGTAGAGGTTTAAGTGCATCACGGTGGTGAAGGGATTTGCGAAGGAGCCTCGCGGAGAAGTTGAGAAATAATGCTGACGGTGATTCTCCACGATTACCACGAGCTCCGTGATCGGAAAATTGATGTGGTGCTTCGCGATTTGGACATAATTCTGGTGGAAACTTCGGAGCTTTGTGATAGGCGATGACGTGGCGCTGACTTCGCGTTGAAGGGTCGAGGGTCGGTGGAATTGCCTATAAATAGAGGCCGACCCCCTCGAGAGAAAGAGAGCATTTTCAATGAATATCCTTTACTCTCGTTTCGTGAAGGTGGTTCGTGTAGCCTGTGTTCTTCGCGAAAGAGGAGCTTCGCAGCGGCTATTATAACTTCGTGAAAGTTGCGCGTTCCACGTTGGCTCAGTGAGCTTCATGAGGGATGTTTCCCTGCAACAGCTTGAGCTTCGCAAGAGTTCTTCGTGAGAGTTTTTCGCGATAGTGGTTCACAAAAATGAAGGATCTTTGCGAAGGCTTGTTTGATCTTCATGAAATTGGGAGCTTCACGATGTAATGTGCTTTGCGAAGGTAATTTCCAAAGGTAGTTGCCTAGTGGTCATGGGAAAAGAGATATTCATCAGTGGATGAAAGTAGGACTTCAACAGAGCATCTATCAAATGTTTAGGATGTGTGCATTCATGAAAATTAAGAGACCTACATGTCTATAAACTGTGAGTGGATACCCTTCAAGAGCAGTGAGCTTAGGAAGAGGAAAAAAGTGATCCTCTCCACCGGCAGTGAGCTAGAGAGAGAGAAACAGGAAGTGACCCATGGGGAGGCAGTGAGCCTGGGCATAGAAGGGATCTATCCCAAACATTATTGGAAGTGAGCCTTAGTAGATTTGGTATAGCGGCACATCACCGTTATATGCTCCTTGGACATAGCCCAGTGAGGGTGAACCAAGTAAAAATCTGTATGTTTGCCACATGCATCCCTGCATTGCATTTAGCGTATCAACATCAGATAAAGAAGAAAAGATGTGGTCATAATAAACACACAAGAGCAAACAAAGAGACCCTAGTAATAAAGAGGTCAAGATCCAGTGGGATGGATGTATTTAAAAAAAGAATATTCATACCCAGATTCACCCCCCCTCTCAGGGTATATAGGACCCAATTGGTCCTAACAATTGGTATCAGAGGGATAGGTTTCTTTTAGAAGATCTGTTTTCTCTGACTTGGTTCAGTCAATTGCTCATGTTAAAGATCCTGTCTTCTCTTATCGTATTGTTCTATAAAGAAGGTAAAAACCTCAAATAAGAATCAGAAGTCAGGTGGTATCCCTCAGTGTGGAAGTGTTTGTGGAAAAAGTGTGATTCACTAAACGAATCAAAAAAACTAACTAAAGAAAGGCTTGAATGAATCCGACAGGTAAAAGATTGATTCACTCAATCATGATATAGGAATTAGTGAATTACCTGATTTACCAAGTTATTTTGGAACCAATGATGATGAAGGAACGCCAAGAAATCAAAAAGTGTATGTTTTCCAAAAGGAAAAGGAATTGGATCAGAAATTGGATGAAGAAGTGAAATCTAAAAAATATCAGGATTCATGTATTTGAAATTGAGGTCAACAATCTAAGAGGATTAAATCAAAGGCACATTGATGTGGATACTGACCTAGAGGAGAAGAATTATTCTCTAGGTGGAGAAATACAAGAGATGTCCAGAATGACAGGAAAACAAAAGGCTTATGATTATGAAGAGAATCAAATGCTAGATGCAGTTCGGAATCTGAAATCTAGAAATGATGATCTTGCAAAACAGTTGTCAGAAGAAGTTTAGAAGAATAAAAGGCTACAACAAGAGAATGAATCTGTCTCTGAATCTATTTCTTAGGAAATATTGAAAGTAATGGAGAAAGGTGACGTGGTAGAAAATCTCACACGAGAACTGGAAGATGAAATGATTTGTGTAAAGAATCTCATAAGAGAACTCAATGCCCAAATTGAATCAACGGATATGAAGATTCAAAAGGTGGAAGATGAACTAGAATTAGTGAATAAGGAAATGTAGAAATCCAATGCTAGAGGAAAGCCTAAAATGAAGGATTCCCTACACTTACTATTTGATTATCCATCGGCTAGTGATGATGAAATGAAAAGAAAATTTTCTATTTCAGAAAAGTGCCAAGAATAAATTCTCTCAACTCAAAGACCATATAGTTTGGAAAAAAACTGGTATTATATTTGATGAATAACCTCCAATTCATGATATAAAGTGAGATGAGAACAGTTCCATATGTGGAAAAATCCTGTAGGTGCTAGAGACAGGCCGAATAGTATAGTTACAAGAAGTAGTGACGACATGTACTATTTCTGCAAAATTCATGGGCACACATCAAGCTTTTGTTCAGAGGCTCTGGAATACATTTTAGGCTGTGAAAACAGAATCATTACTAATTCTGAGAATAAGAAGAAGCATCATGAGAAATCAGAGAAGAGAGTCTCTCAGAGGAAATAATTCGTTAGATGCTATTACTGTGGAAGAATGGGACACCCCATGAGTATGTGTCAGGAATCTCAGGAGCTCAATGTCAGAGGAAGAACTCAAGATGCATAAATATCTCCAAATAGAAATGATGAAATTTGGTATTCCTTTAATGGAAAATGTTTTATATGTTCTGATTATGGGAATTTGGAAAAACAGTGCAGTAAGAAGAAAATAGGACAGGAAAAGGAGCTCGAAAACGAATTCCTGACTGCAGTGGTGTACAATCAGAGATCCTCCAATGACAGACAAAGTTGTAAGATTAAGAATAGTCTTAGAGCCTCAAGGGAATCAGGTGGAGTTGAAATAAAGGTGTACTAGTAATTCCTCTATCATACTCACAACTGCTCTCCAAAAAAGAACATGAAAAAAAATAGAATAAAAAGGGAGGAAATGCTCTATATGTGAGTAAGGAGAATGCAGGTTCAGTGGAGGACTCACCACTAGTGAAAAATAGTGTGGTGACTCAAACATATGATAAATGAAAGATGAAAAACGAATACATTGAAAAATCACAATGTCGTGTTCCTCAGTGAGAAGTGGAGGAAAGAGAACAATCCCTGCAATGGCGAAAGAGGGAAGAGAAGATGAAAAACAGAGAGATTACTACCCAGAGAAGGAATCAATGGAAATGGAAATTTTGTGGAACATCAAAGAAGGAATTGTGTACATGTGTCTTTAAACCCCAAATGGTGAGAAACATCAAGCCTGTAGAATTTACATATCATAAAAAGGCTCAACATGTGGGTAATGAATGCTTAGTCCTATGGCCAGAGCAGTTGAAGTTGGCTAGGAAGATAGAAGAATCAAGGAAGGAGTGTGATTCTCTCCAAGAATGAATCAAAAGGTTGACCCATCAGGATCAACCACAATCCTCTTCATGAGGATTCGAGAAAACCCCACTCTCCCTATGTATATAAATGCTATCAACTGATGAGTCATGTGTTTCGGGTTTTAGGGAGATACGATCCATGGGGAAGTGGCATCTAAATATGCATAGTGGAGAAGGGATACGCTACAGAGTTTTGATTTTCTCAAATCAGGTACCAGAATTGAAGAAGAAAGGGAGAAAAAGAGCACAATATGAAGTGATTGTGTTATTAACTCTATCTCTTGTTTCCTACACCGAGTTCAAACTCAGTGGGCTTAGAGATTTTGTTAATGACTCGATGATGAGTGCAAGATTAGAATAAATGATGCATGCAGAGAAGAATGGTTATGAGTCTAAACAGTTGGACTATCCCCAGGAAGTGTTTCAAAACATAGTGGGAGAATTGAATAACAAAATCAGATATAAGAGACATCATGGAAAAAATCAGATGTCTCAGCTCAGGTGTTGCCTATGGAGGGAAGACATATTTCAGGGGAAGAAATAATAATCAAAAAATTCATGCTTATTTATTTTCCTCTAACAATGTGGTATCTGCTGACTGCTTTCAAGATACCAAGAAGCTGCAAGAGAAAATCAATGGCGTGTGGAAAAAAGTTTGAGAGAAGATGTTCACAGAAATTACGTCATTGAACAATGAAACCGTGAAAAGTTTTCTATTAGAAATGAGGATGTAGTAAGAGACTAATGGATAGAATAAGTGGATAAAGATGATTCAGTAGAGGATACTGATGGTGAGTATGAGGAAGTAAAATCCTTATCAGCACAAAAGTCAATGAGTCGTGCTAAAATTGATAGGCAGAATATCATCGGTGATTAGTCAGCTCTAGTTCAGAGAAGGAAAATGCAATCACTACAGCAGGCATGTTTTCTATCTCAAGTTGAGCTAAAATTCTTTACTGAAGCAGCTGAAGATAAACACTGGGTTCAGTCCATGAATGAAGAGCTAGATCAGATTGAGAAGAATCATACGTGGGAGATTCTTTCGAGGCCAGCAGATAAAAATTTCATCGAGACTAAATGGGTCTATCACAACAAGATGAATGAAGATGGAACAATGATTCAGAAAAAAGAACGATTGGTGTGCAAATGATACTCCCAGATAGATGGAATAAATATTTATGAGACATTTGCACCAGTTGCAAAGCTAGATACAATCAGATTATTCCTAGCCATAGAAGTGCAACGGAAGTTCAAGGTGTTCCAGATGGATGTCAAATCTGCATTTATGAATGGTTTTCTCAAATAAAAATTGTATATTGAGCATCCATATGGGTTTCTCATTCTGGTGGATTAGAACAGGGTTTTTCGGATCAAGAAGGAGTTCTATGGACCAAAACATGCACTGAGAGCATGGTACTTAAGGTTGGATCAGTATTTGAAGAAGCATGGCTTTCAATGTGGTGGAGTGTATTACAATATCTACATCAACAACAACAGTAATGAAAATATGATGGTGCTGGTTTATTTAAATGACATAATATTTGGTGGATCAGATGATGCTTAGTGCAGACAGTTTTCCAAATTCATGAAAAGTGAGTTTGAAATGTCAATGATTGGAGAGATAACATTTTTTCTTGGTCTACAGGAGACACAAGGAAGGAATGTAACATTCATTTCAAAATCCAAATATTCCAAGGATGTTTTGAGAAAATTTGTAATGGAAAATTCCAAGGAGATGAAGACTAAGGTTTCTACCCGGATGAAACTGTCTAAAGATGAGGATGACAAGGCAATTAATATCACAGAATACATGCATATCATTGGAAGTATGTTGTACTTGACTATGACAAGTCCTGACATTGTATTCTCCACATTCCAAGCATTGAGAAAAGAATACTTCGGTATATCAAGGGCGTACTGGAATTCGGATTGTTCTATAGTGATAAATCTCAGTCAAAATTATTGGGGTATACTGTTGCGGATTGGGACGGTTCAATGGATGATAGAAAATCAATGTCAGGTGGTGCATTCTATCTTGGTGGATTGTGTATTTTTTTGGCTAAACAAGAAGCAAGATGGCATTTCATTGAGCACCGCAGATGATGAGTATATAACGGCCACTCAAGCATGCACACAATTATTGTGGATGAACCCGAATCTTGAAGATATGGGAGTTGAAGTGAGGTCTACGATCAGAACCTAGTGTGATAACTCAAGTGATATAAATCTTAGCAAAAATCCCATCCAAAACTCAAGGACAAATCATATTGGGATAAAGTACCCTTTTATCAAGGAGAAGGTTGAGCAAGGAATCATGAATTTGGAGTAAGTGCCTACAGAACTATAAGTTGCAGACATCCTGACAAAGGCCTTACCCTAGGATGCTTTTGAGAGGCATCGACTAGCTCTGGGAGTTCAGTTGACTCCCCGCACTTGAAAGAGTGTGGATGTAGAAATACCCCACCTCTCCCTGAGGTATGGTGTGTTTTTCTCTACTGTGCAAATGTGTTTTATTACCAATGTCTCAGACCACAGAGGAGTGCCCATTGGGTTTGTTGACAAAGGGGGAGAAATAGTGACTCCTCAAGGGGGAGAAACTGTGGCTTCTAATGGAATAATATGTCTTTGTCAAAGACATGAGCAGAAGATAAGAGGGGGAGTAGCGAGATAGGGGGAGTGCAATGAGATAGGGGGTGCGTTTTAAATCTGACGATGCTAGAAGTGATCGATCAAAGCCTAGAAATAACGACAGCTGAGGATTGTGATAAAAGCAGAATAGTGAGTTTGGAATGGTGAGAGAAGGTTTCCAGCTGTCACCAATTGGTATCGGTATGGTTTAACAATTGGTATCAATTTTCCAACTGGTATCAGCTTGGAAACGACAATTGGTGTTTGAGATGAAGTGATTCATTGATTAACTTCTCATACTACTCTTGTTTCTCATGCCGAGCATTGCTCATGTGGTCTTAGAGTACATTATATGTGAATCCTCGAATGATATCTGAATCGCAAGAGGCGAATGGTCGTATATGTTGGAAGGAGACTTAGTGAGGTATCAAAGTGCAGAAAATCATTTTGAGAAGAGTTGTGAAGAGTTGTCAACATACCCAGAGGGGGAGATTGTTGGGAAATAATCCCTCAAGGTAACATTGCAGTATTTTGGGTTGATTGTGTTTGTTGACAAAGCAGGTTTCCATTCAGAATTTTTGTGTTCCAAAGAAGTTGTTGACAATCCATGTTGAAAAAATAACGACGACAAAGGAAAAGGCGATCTGGAGGCAGTACAAAAGAGCAGTACAAGGTGGCGCCGTTTTCCAGTGTTTTCAAAATTCTTAGGGACCAAAATTTGGAAGTTAGTGAGAATCACGAAATGTTGATATCCATGAAGATCATAATTTAATATTGCAAAGTCATGAATTTCGTGAAGAGAAGCTTCATGGTTTGGATTTCGCGAAGACTAGAAGAATGAAGGCTGTGATTCTTTGCGATTATGACAAGCTTCGCGAATGACAGAGGTTGAAGTGCATCGTGGCGGTGAAGGGATTTTCGAGGGAGCTTCGTGGAGAAGGTGCGAAATAATGTTGACGGTGATGCTCTACAATTACGAAGAGCTCTGCGATTGGAAAATTTCTGTGGTGCTTTGCGATTTGGATAGAATTCCGGCGGAAACTTCGGAGCTTCACGATAGGCGATGACGTGGTGTTGACATCGCTTGGAAGGGTTGAGGGTCGGTGGAATTTCCTATAAATAGAGGCTGACCCCCTGAAGGGAAAGATAGAGTTTACAAAGAAAATATTTTTCTATCATTTTGCGAATGTCGTTCGCGTAGCGAGTGTGCTTCGCAAAAGAGGAGCTTCGCGACGGCTATTGTAGCTCCGCGAAAGTTGTGTGTTCCACGTTGGCTGAGTGAGATTCGTGAGGGAAGTCGCTCTGCGAATGCTTGAGCTTCGTAAAAGTTCTTCACGAGAGTGCTTCGTGATAGTGCTTCATGAAAAGGAAGGAGCTTCATGAAGGCTTGTTTGTGCTTCGTGAAATTGGGAGCTTCACGGAGTATGGTGCTTTGCGAAGGTAATTTCCAAAGGTAGTTTCCTAGTGGTCAGGGGATAATGGATAATAATCGGTGTATGAATGTAGGACTTCAACAGAGCATCTATAAAAAGTTGAGGATGCGTGCATTCATGCAAATGAAGAGACCTATAGGTCTATACACTGTGAGTGGATACACTTCCAGAGTAGTGAGCTTAGGAAGAGGAAGAATGTGATCCTCTCCATTGGTAGTGAGCCAGAGAGAGAGAAACAGGGAGTTACCCTTGGAGAAGTAGTTAGCTGACCCTAAACTTTATAAACGCGGTGAGCCTGGGCATAGAAGTGATCTAGCCCGAAAATTATTGGCAGTGAGCCTTAGTGGATTTGGAATATCAGCACATCATCGTTATATGCTCCTTGGACGTAGCCCAATGAGGGTGAACCAATAAAAATCTCTGTGTCTGCTTGGTTACGTCCCTGCATTGCATTTAAAGAATCATCATCAGATAAAGAAGAAATGAAGTGGTCATAATAAACACACAAGAGAAAACAAAGAGACCCTTATAATAAAGAGGTCAAGATCCAGTGGGGTAGGAAGAATTTAGAAAAAGAAAATGCATACCCTGATTCACCCCCTCTATGGGTATATAGGCCCCTATTGGTCCTAACAAATACAATGTGTTAATTTTAATACAATGATTCAAAAACATTATAAAATATCATATGGGTATATAAAATTACATATACATAATAAATCATCCCAAATATATATGAAAATTAAAACTTTTAAAATCTATTATTTAATTTTTCATTTAATCAAATAAATATTTTTTAGCATTGTAGAAGAATTTAAGGTAATAATATAAATTCTAAAAGTAAAAAACATTATATAATGAAAAAAATCATTGACATAAGAATAAACATTGACATTTATTAATAACGTGATTTTATCCTTATATGGTCACACAAAAGGTATTCAATACAAATAGAGTGACATTATGTAACTGTCTTTGATGTAAAAAAAATATATACGTTTTTATTAAGTAAAAGTGTCAAGTATACAACTCCAATTAGATATTAAGGTGATATTTTTCAAATATACTTCATCCAATAATTTATAGACATGTATAGGTCAATAATTACCCATATATTTTAGATTTAACCCTTATTTAATCCCATTAACTCTTAAAATGACAACATTGATTTGTACTCATTGTGGGGAAATATTGATACTATAAAATGAAAAAATAAATATAAATGAATCATGGATAATTTTTTAATCCTCAAAAAAATAATTTTGTATAATTTTAGAATTTTACGTATTTTATATCATTTAATAAAATATTACTTATTTTAAAATATGAGTAATGGAAATTTTGAAACTATTCATTACATAGATTTTTAAAAATATCATAATAACATTATATATTAACAAAATATTCCAAATTATCACTAACATGTCAAATTAATCAATAAAATTCGTTAATGAAATTAATTATATCAAATTATATTTATTTTATTATTTGAAATAATTTTATTTGAAATGTTCATTAATTATACAATTAAAAAATCATAATATTTTAAACCATTAAGGTAATTATTTACTTCATGAGAATTATAAAAATTAACATCATAAAGGTAAATATTTTTTATTTAAAATTACTATTAATAATATATGATATATTCCAAATAATCACATTTTAAAAATATAATACTTATTAAAAACATGAATATGACATATTTGACATTTCATAAAATAAAATAATCTAAGAGGTTTAAAGTCAAAAAATATTTTCCAGGTGGCTATAAAATTGACCCAAGGATAAATATTTTTGAAAATAACTCATTAAATAAAAGCAGTACTAGTTTTACGGTAATTTTTTATTATTTATAATATTATTTTTACAATTAATTATTTGATTTACCATTCACCGTGGTAATACAAAATTCTAATGTTACTATTGATATTTTAAGAAAAATACAAGGACCATATTTAATAATTTTATATATTTTGATTCAATATATGTAATCCATTTTTCATAATTAAAAACTAATAATTGTATAAAATTAATTTAAAATTTATTTTTTTGATGAGATGATAAAACTGGTTATTAATGAGAAAACGTTCAAAATATTGATGTGTTTTTGTATCAAATTTCAATATAAAATTGTTTACAGTGATCTAAATTATATTAAATGATATATAATTTATCTACATATACATTAAAATATATCAAAACTATAATTCAATATTATAAAATATTAAATTTGAAAAAAAAATTTCAATTAAAATTCGATATTTTCCACAATTAATTGAAACATGAAACTTATCTGACAAATACCAAAAAATAAAACAAAGTAAAATTTATTATTCCTATTTTGCATTAAAGTTTATTTTTTCTAGTATAATATATAAATATTCATTAATTATATTTTAAACTTTTCTTCCATCAAAAGGGGGAAAACCTAGCTTTATAATAATATAGCTTTTAGTACAAAAATTTGGATTTATTTTTCTATAATTTTTAGAAGACACATAGGATTAATGTTAAAATTTATTTTTAATATGTTATATTTTAATAAAATTAATATTTTTACTAATAGTATGTAATTTAATTATCTTAGGATAAAACCACTCTAGCACATAATAACATTTATTATAAATAAATTTCATTTATATTAAATTTGGTTTTTTATTTATTTCTAATTAATTGGTAATCAATGAATTCAGTAATATATTTTCATAATATAGTAACTCCTTTTTGTAGCCACCAATTTAATTTCCCAGATAAAATTTCATTTTAAATAATATTATTAATAGAATATCGTGGTTTCTTTTAAACCTCATGTTACATTCAATGTAAAATATTGAAGAAGTTAAATTTAAATATAGATATATCATTAAATATTATGGTGTTACAATAAATCCTACTCAGATTTTGGATCTAACTAATATTTTTAAATATTTAGAGTATACCTTATGTGTCTTCCATATGATCTATGATTTACCCCATGTAGTGTACTCAACTTGATGTCTCATATGCTTTGGATATAACCAGTAGATACCAATACAATCCTAGAGAGAGTCATTTTATTGTTTGTAAGAACATCCATAAGTAATTGAGAAGTAATAAAGATATATTCTTGGTATTTGGGTGAAAGGATGAACTTGTTGTATTGGTTTAATCATATGCTAGTTCCAAATATATAATGATTAGATGAAATATTAAATATGAATAATGTTTTCCTAAATGGTTGAAAAATTAGTATGATGAGTTATAAAAAAATCCACTATAAAAAATAAAAAAATAATGGATAATATATAATTATAGAAGAAAGTTGTTTTGATCAAAATTATCATTTTCAAACAAAGAGTGGATTCATGAAATGAGGGGTGTAGTTGAGCTATAATATCACAACTATTGTATTTTTTATTAGGTTAATGAACCCCAATCTCTTAAAAGAACCAAAAAAATCATTTTAAAATAAAATCTCATATAGGATATTTTTTATAGGTTCAATATAAAGATATATGGGGAAGACACTCATGAGAATCTAATTTATCCATTGGTGAAACCATTATAGAAACAACAACATGAGGGTCATATAGAATCATTAGGTGTTAGAAACTTGATAGATTGGTAGTAATGTATTTAAATTTTTCCTGATATTATAATAAATGTCATAGCCAATTATTATTCATCCATGTGTTCTATAGTTTATTTTAATTGAATGGTCGTATGATAATTTTCCCTTAAAGTCTAGGTTTTAGTGTTCCCCAACCAATGATCATTATATAGTTTTATGGGATGATATTATATGATAAAATGAGAATTAATATAATATATTTTTCATTAAAAAATAGTGTTATATGATAAATAAAGAATATATTAATGATGTATTATGTAGAGACTAATTACCTAGGTTTATCTGCTAATGTATATCTCATATAATGTAATAAATTCATTGATAGAGTTAGGGGTGTACGCTTATTATCAATCGTTTTTACCAAAAGATGGTGAGAAACCAAGTATGATAATCATCCAAACTTGATACCCCAGTTATGTAATTCTACATTATGAATTATAAAATATGAGGGTTTTAGGGTATGTAGATACTCATATCATCATCTAAATAACAAAAAAATGGTATTTTCACCCTCGAATGAAATGTTAAAGATATATGTACCTTAACTGGGTTATACTAAGAATAATAATTTCCATGATTTTTTGTTTCATATAATATGTGTTAAACTACTTGGATAAGTGACATGTTCTATACTAATCATAAAAATTAATGACATGTGATGTATTCATCAATATGGTCAGTCTTTTTCAAGGAATTATGAAATGATGAGAGGCCAATACTAAAATGATATGTTCCATGTCTAGTGTTGGAAAAATGACATGGAAAAAATAATTATATTGGTATAAATAATATGTATATGATACATCTTGTAGTGGACATGTAAGCAAATAGATTTGAGTATGTTTTTTGGGGATCACATGAGGCCCCTTAGTTGGAAGAGTAACACTAGATCTTTATTAGAGGCCACTCATTACTTAAATATATGAAATATATATTTCATAGTTATTTACAATTATATTGAAGCCCATAGTTTCATTGAGTTATTAAATTAGATTAGGATTATTTTTGTGAAAATTTTTGATCAAAATGAATAGATTTGGATGAATGAACAGTATCTAAAAGAGTTTGGATGGATTCAAAAAGACTTGTGATGTTTTTTATAAACTCATAATGAGATTTTAGTTTAAGATGGATATTTTTAGATATTAAATAAAATGTATATACAATATATTAATATCCACATGCATACGATGAATTATATATATATAGTGTACACTTAATACATGAATGTGTTTCATATTCTTTTCATACATGCAATGAATGGATATATATATATCTATATATTTATCTCTCATAGAATGGTTTTCATTTTTTAGAACCAAATGTTGATCTTTTATACTCATTTATTTAATTAAAAATCCATTTGATTAGATGAAACATAAAGTAAGTTATACATACATGTAAAAAATCTGTATATTACCCCTAAAATTTATTCATACATTATAATGTTTGAATAATGGAGAAAAATATTAAGTAGAACCCTTGATTTTCTATATAAACCACTACAATGTGATGGATTACTGTGTGTGGTGAACTTATTGCCTGTATCTTCAAAATATCCAATCATCATGGTTACTTTTCATCTCACGTAAGATGGTTATCTCACCATTGTAGTTTCATAGGTATCCTCAAAAATCATTTATGTATCCATTGTATAGCGAATCACTTTAGGGGAAGGGTTAATTCATTCACCTCTCCACATGATCTCCATCAACTATATAAAAAAGATGAATTGTTGTTGAAAATAATGTATTCTTGGTACCATATTTTATGGTGTAATTTATGTGTCTCATTTCATGAAGATAGATATCGTATTTTTTGGATTTATTCTACTATGAATGATGGTCATCTGACCATGAAAAATACATCATAGATTTTTTGGTTATACTTAATATAATATCCCTGTCTTTATACTAGAAGTGGATAATGACTATAGAAAATATGTAAATTAGGGTTATAACAATGAAAAAGGGGTGTTGGGCATCAACTCAATCATCACCTGGTGCACCATGACACCTAGATTTTTGTTTCTTCTTTTGTCCCAATTATTTTTTTGATCTCAGTTTTTCTCTCAAGAGACATGTGTGATGGATCTAAATTTGGAGGTAATATTTTTTTTGTTCCCATGTTTATGACCTGGTTTCCACATGTGATTTTGAGAAAAAACTGTGATTTTGGGCTTAACAACATGTAGTACATAGTTTGCACATAATTATGGGAACTTTTACACCATACCCAAGAAACTGTTTGTCAAGTTGTCAATTTTGGACAATAGCTAACTCATGGTTAGCACATGTGTTGTGAAATATTTAGGCTAACTATGTGTCTTGTAAATCTTGGATAGTGGGGTTGCATGGTATCTACATGTCTTGGTAAACATTACGGACTAACCATGCAACCTATCTGGTTCTTTAAAAATTTGTAAATTCCATTTCTGTCCTCCCAAAATTTAACCCTAAACAACTCTAATCGACCCCATTCCGGATTCACAACCATAGGTTGCCCCACCATGATTTTATAATCCAATTGGCCACTGATATATGGGTGGGTTTGACCCCAATGTTTTGAGGAAATTATAATTTAGTCTCTTCTTCATTGATTTCCTCCATCTTGTAGGGTTATCTTCCTCCTTCATTGTGTTTTGGGATGAAATCATGATGGTTGTTGGTTAATCATTCTTTTTTAGGGTCTCATGGAGAGGTTGTTATAGTTTTTTTTCAATTTCTATAATTTTCCATGTGATAGGTAAATAATTCAATGATATAACATTTATCGATTATTTTTATATGATTTCGTGGTTAATTATATGTGTTTTATAAATCATTTTTGTGGTGTGAAAAGAAGATTTGAAATTGATTTCACATGCGTAAGTGTTTAAAGTTGATTTTGTAAATAGAAATTGTCATGTTTTCATTTGTTTTTTGTTGTAGTACTTCTTGGGAATGTTTTATGATTAATTTTAATGGTTTGAAATGTGTATTCAAAGGAAATTTGAGGTGATAATGAGTTGAAAATGGGTTTTCAATGTGAAATATATTATTTTGGAATGTAGGATTTTAATGATAACCTTTAAATTTATTATGTGAATTATGTAAATGATTTGAATAACATTTTCAATAGAACATGTTTTATTTGTTATTTTTAAAGGGGCTTTTCCCATGGAAAAGGTTGAATTAATTGTTTTCTTTTCATTAGTAGTTACCATATGGATTTCATGAATTATAAAAATAGAATGAAGTGTGTTTTAAAATAGGTTTGGTGTGTGTAAAATGGGGAATAGGTTTTTATGGAAAATGGTGATTTACTTTTGGTAATATGAAGTATATGTTGTTTTTTTAATGTGATGGTTATGATCTAATGAAATATGAGAACAAAGGGAATCTCAGGCATCTATGAGGTCCGACTTGAACTAGTATGATAGTGATTCAGACATGGAATGTTCTACATTATTCACTTATAGTTATACTAGTTGACTCATAAGTAGAAATACCGAGATTCAATTTGCATGATTTATGCATGCAACATTAACTAAACATGTTATATGACCAAAGACCACTTTTCCCATTTTATGATCCCTCCCAGTGGATCGTTCTTGAGAACATTGTGGGTTATGGTTTTTGTACCATTTTTTACTAAGGTATGATGTTTCGAGAGTTCCACTTCTGCTTGCTACCCTTAAAGATTTACACATAGTTCCCATCTCTCTCTCTATCTCTCTCTCTCTCTATATTTTGACATGTTGTTGTGATGTCGTGTCAACCAACAGTATATGGTTCACCTTGTTTGTGGTGATTTCAAATAATGAATATTGTTTATAAATATCCTCTTTGAAATGTTTCTGTTAAAAAATTTTCCATGAAAATGGTTTTCCTCAACACCTATCCTTGAATTTGTTTAAATGGATTTTTCTAAATGTAGATACCAATTAATCTTTTAATGTCATATAATGGAATATTTTTTTGTAAATTATAATAGGGTTTGGATAACACCCTACATACTTCTTTGGGAATATGTAGTCTTTGTTATGTATAACCAAGGTAAAGGAATGATGTGTCATGATACTGGTGGATATGGTTTTGAGAGTTCCACATCGTGTAGGTGTTTGTGCTGGTGTCTTGTGGGTGATGTTTCACTTGTCGCATATAGGTTTTTGGGACATTTTGGTTTTCCCTATTGGTTTTAGGATTCTATGTTCTTGGTTAATGTTTAAAACCTTCAATCTAGAAATTAATGTGTTTTTTTATTTGGTTATTTATTATTTATGTGATGTTTATTTTTGTTGGTTATTTTTTTCATTTAAATATGTTATATCATTTCCAATGAATTGTTTTGATACCCAAGAACTAGTTTCTAGCATGTCGGGATTGGGAACGCCCTTAGGGCCATGTCACACACTATGTTGGGTGTCAGGTCAGATTTAATACTGTCTTGGTTCATGGAAATATTATATCAAAGGTGGATATTATCTTTATGCATCACATTATTTGGGTAAGATTCTAGATATGCTCCAGCGAGGACTATTAAGGATTGACACATTGTTAGCAGGTAGGGTTAATGGTTATCATACCTCAGGAAGGGATTAGATTTTCCTTATGAATGCATGTTTTATTTATTATACTTTATTATTGTGGTTTTTTTATGTCTTGGAAATGAAGTGGTAGTTGGGTACAGTGTTATTTGTGAGATCTCAAGGTTTATAAATCTATGTAGAGATGAGGACGTGGAACTAGAAGACTCTTGGTGGAATTGGGGTCAATGGCATGTGTCTTACAACCATATGTCCAAGTCACCCATCGACACTAGTTTCCTTTTGTGAGTTTATTTGGGTCTTTCATGATTCTAAAAATTATCTTGAGAACTATTGTTTTGGAATTGTGGAAAATTAGATTTATAGTGGTAATGGTTTGGTTTTGGAAAAGAGGAAAATGGATTTTCCTAATCATTTTGATAAAATATTTAGAAAATTGGATTTCTGTAAAATATTCATTTTGTGTTTTGGGGGGATGAGTTTATTGAGAATTAAGTCATTATAATCAAAATCATAGGTTCATCAATGGTAGTTGTTCGGAAAATAATATTTACTTTCGAGAGGGTTTTCGAAACTTGTTTCAAATAAGAATAGATGCGTTTTTAATCAAATAATTGGTGATAAAATGATTTTTTTGAACTATTAAAACATGTTTTCAATGAGATGAAATGAATTTTTGAATGGAATCCCTGGGATTTTATTTCGAGTAAAGATGGAATGATTTGATCTGTGGGATTTGAATATTATTTTTGACTTACTGGTGATGGTTATTTTGAAAGATTTTTTAAATTTTGAAATAAGAAATAAATTGAGAAGTTATAGGAGTGGTTTAAATATTTTTCAATGGAAAGTGGGAAAATTTTGGTTTGGCCTTTTGTATTTCCATGAGTGACCACATACATGGATATGTGTGGAAATTTTGATGGTTAATTAAATGAGTGGATGAGTGCCCAAATTTAAATGAGGTGATGGGTTCCTAGATTGGCATGATAATATGCATGTATGAGGTTCTATGGAATATAATTTTTGATTGTGCGACCCGCCAAGATTGTTTTATATTCAAAAGTCATTTGAATATTTTTTGATGTTTTGATAATCATTAGTTATGTGGTGTCACTCATTGTGATTTAGGAATGTTACTTGTGCGGTGTTTTGAGTTTGACAACCCTTATTTTTTTAAATGGGTTTCAATTTTATTTTCACATTAATGAGTTGTTTTTGAAATGGTGGTTAGTGGATTCTTTTGGAAAATGTTTTGGGAAGCCTTTGAGTTAGTTCAAACTGTGTTTTTAGTGTTTGTTTGTAGTGTGTTTTTGCCAATGGAATAGTTTGATGGGATTATTATTTTTCATTATTGGATAATGTACACACAAACAATTATTCGATGAATATTAGAATTTATACCACGAGTATTTAACCATTGGAAGACCTTTTAATTGATCAAACCATAGATATTCATCATGAGTTTCAGAAGTTGAATCCTCCTCCCTTTTATGATAAATAGAATCCTCTAAAAGTGGAAGAGTGTATATGGAAAATAGAATAGATCTTAATTCTATTTGAGTTTTTCAGGGTTTTAATGTTTAATTTTTATACCTTTACGCTTGGGGGACTAACATGAAAGTGGTGGAAGTAGGTCACTCAAAACAGTCCTTAAGATAATCGTACATGGATTTTTTTAAGGATTTATTCATCTCTTCGTATGTCTCTGAGTTAGTGAGGTTGAGAAATGGAATATAAATTTTTTTTCTACATTAAGGTGATATATTTGTTTTGGAATTAGTTTTTAATTTTGTGGATCTAGTTCCTTATCATCCAGAGTTGGTTGTTGATGATTTCTTTAAGGCTTAATGTTCTGAGTATTAGATTCATACTGGTCAGTAGTCGAATGTTTCATATGTAAGTTTAACCTATTTTTTCAATGTGTTGAGGCAAGATACTCATGTTATTGTTTTGTTATTGGGATTTATTTAAGAATTTACTCTTCATTGGATATCTGGAAGTGAGAATTCCATCAATGAGATGGGGAAGTAGTCAATTGTGCCTGGTGCTGGTGGTGGAATTAAATGGCCTTTTAATATTTTTTCATCTTCTCTTGAGTGTAGGATAATGGTCTTTCATCGGTTTTAAATTGTAACGCCTTGACCCCATTTACCCAGAGTCGGCGCATTATTTTATAACATTGGCATGATCACAAAAGATCAAGTCTTGAAAGGCCGATTAGTTTAGTAGCCTTGGAAACAATAGATATATTAATAAGCCGTACATTACATCATAAAGTAAAAAAAACAACAACATCTTGTCATCATATCCCCTCATATTATCCCTGGTGTTCATTCGTAAATATATTCATCAGATCCTGGGAAAAATAAAACATTGATATGGGTGATCTCAGATGCTTAGTAAGGATAACAACATAGAGGAAACTTTCATAAATAAGCATAATCATTTAATGCAATATATAACTAAAACAAAAGCCTTTTAAACTTGAAATTCAGCATAATATGGAAAATATAAAATTAAATAATTTCATTTACTTATTCACATGGATATTCTTCCAGTCAAATAATCACATGAAATATCAATTACCACATTCATAATGATGGAATGCATAATTCCAGACTATCATAACCACGTAGCCAAGGCCTCATTCCAAGACTACAAATAAGATTTTTTCAAGGCCTCATGCCAATACAGTAGTTTGTCTCATGAGACCTACTGATCCATCTAGGAGAAATAGTGGGCTCCACCCATCACATAATAATTCCAATGCATTCCTCATAAGAACAAGTTTAAACATAACAAAAACATTCGTATTAAAACTAGCATACGAAATGTCAATACTTTATCCATAAAGAATGAATGGTATAAAAATAACACATCCACCGTCAAACATATCACAAAATCATTAATACAATATGGATGTTTTGAATCATACTAAATCAACTTCAAATAAGCTAAAAATCAATCAAAGGATGATTACATAGATAAAATCAACACTATTTGAGAGAAATATATTTTTCGAAATCATTTAAAAGTCACATAATTGTAAAAGAAAACATTTACTTTGAAAATATTCTTATAAGCTTTTAAGGGAAGCTTCAACGATTTTATAACGGAGAAAAATAGCTGCACCTACCGTATAAGTTAAAAAACAATCTTACCTTAATTTTGTCGAAATTGTCAAAAAGTACCTTGTTAGGAAAATGACAGAATGATTCCTTTCAAAAATGTATAAGGTAAAATGAGGGTATAAATGACATTAAACCATTGACTAATAAATATTAAACATGATTTGAAAGAAATTTTTAAGAAACATGGTTGTGGATGATAAAGATGTCCCAGTAGATAATTACATATGAACAACCTTGAATAATGATGAGCTTGTAGAATTAACCCTTACCTCATGTCCAACTTGATTCGATCGTTCTTTAATCTCATAAATAATAAAATAGAGTTAATATCTACATTATTAATAACCTTTTTCAACTTCATTATTACTTTTATATAACTTATTACCTTGTTATGAAAGTTATGTAGTCATTTAAGTTGATAATGGTTGTTTTGTCGATCTTTGGTACTTGAGTCAACAATAAACTTCTTATAATTAGAAGTTGTTCATGTGGTAAAATATAAATTATCTCTAGAATTATATTAATGATCTTTGTATCATATATATCATATATATCCATTATATACATGCATTTATAATATTAGATAACATTTAGAAGTAGGAAATGAAATGCACCGTTCATGGAGACGGTAAGCTGTATGTACGCATGAACGCTACTTTTATTTCTATTTTATATTTAATGGCATGAAATAATGAACATATAAAGGTATATTATAATTCTAATATAATATGATATATAATATCATTTTACTCCTTCCTTTATACATCTCACATATGGCATTAATGATTCAAATCACTTTGAGGGGGTGGTAGTCCGGACTTCCTAAAATGAAATTATAGTGTTTACCCATAATGGATACCATAAAGGTATGACATAAATATAAAATACAGAAGCATAAAGAAAAAATAAATATAATATATATCATATATATATATAGTGACATCTTAATGGCCACTATGAAAAGTGTTAAAAGAAGATTGAACAATCATCGTTTCGTGAGTCAATAATTCGCCACCCACAAAAACAGTTTGTTCATTAAACATTAGACGGAGGTGTGTGTAAGTGTAAATCAAATAATTCTCATAAAAACACACTATTATATTTAATATACTGGTATTGTTATAAAATAATGGAATAAAAAAGGTTTTAAGGAGTTGGAGAAGCAAAATAAAATAAAACAACATAAGAGAAGACATTACCTTAAAATTGGGAAACTCTTTTGGATTTGAGACAAAGGCTTCCTTGGGAAGACTTCTGACCAATGTGAGGCTTCTAAGAGTAATAGAGGGAAGTTAAGAGAGTATTTTGACCGCGTTTGGCCATGAAAAATGGCTTTTATTGTGTGAATAAGGGGGTAAAGGTAGGGGCTTTTTATAAGAGGAGAGGAGGGGCTCTTTTGGAAAGATTGAAATGTTATTTTATTATGAAATTATTTTCGGATTTTAAAGCTCCCACAAAGATATATATCAAGTATAATGTGATAAGGGTTCTAAATACACCCATTAAATATGCTTTAGATAATTTTATGTCTTATATTTTACTTTATCTTTTCATTTTATTTAAATCGTTCATTAATGAGGTAATCACTGCATCATCATGGTGTCATAAATAAAATTATTTATTTAATGTCTAAAAATTATAAAAAAATAAGATGATGTAGGAAATATTTTTATATTTCCAATGACCATTTATATTCTAAGAGATCATTTATTTAGATAAAATTAAAATCATTTTACTTAGGTGTTACATAATTTTGTTATATTTTCCATTCATTAAAAAATAAAATGATAAAATGTCACTCTCACAAAAAAGTGATTCCATAGGGTCCCTAAGTTGGAACAAGGAATCCCATGGTCAGAAAGGACACAACCAATAGAATTAGGACACATGTTGGGGTCATTTTATACTATTATGATATTATTTCATTACCCTTAACTACCCGATTACTAATTAATAATGATAAATAAAGATAATTGTCGTCGTTACAATTCATAAGGTCCAAAAACAAAAGAGTCTCAATTAAATAATTCTGACCATTTGATTACAAATATGGAATATATTTTACCAAATTTAAAACATAGAATTTTCAGTAATTAATTTAAAAATAATTCCTGTTGTCAAAACCAAAGATGGGTTTTTAAGAAGTAAAATCTATCAAAAGATTGACTTGTTTTTACATCCAATTGAATAGTGAAATTAATTACAATGAAAAAAATTGTATTATGTGATAAAAAAATAATTAAATTATACTTTAAAACCAATTAAAATGACAATATAACTATAAAAATAAATTGGATGAAAAGGAAGTTTTGAATTAAAATACAACATTTTTCACTAATCATTAAAAATGAACATTATCATAAAAATACCAAAAATTCACCCTATGCTATATTTGATATTTCAAAATGAAAAATTATTTCCATTTCACCAAATTCCAAACATAGAAGTTTAATTAATAAATTATATATTTAATTTCCGTTGTACAAACAAATAGCGTGTTTCTAAGAAACATTATCAATCAAAAGAATGACAATTATTTATGTCCAATTTCAAAGTGAATTTAATTTTAATGACCACCGTTAGATAAAATCGAAAAATTATCTTCTAATTATACTTTAAAAAAACTCAACAGTATAATTTATCACTATAAATTATTTTTATTAAAAAAGTTGTTTTTATGTATTTTTCACTATTCATCAAAAATTAGATGTTCTTAGAAAAATAGAAAAAATTAGACATAGGATAATTTAGATATTATGAATCCAAAAATGAAGTCAAATTTGAATAATAAAATTTATAAATGTTCAAAAAGTGGGTATTACTATTCATAACGGATACGTTGATTGGTCGCGGTGTGTTAGAATCTCGAACTTGTGTACAATGCAAGCTATTGCATTATTGAAAGAGAAGCGTACCATGGAAGCTTGGGGTGTTACATTCTATCCTCCTTCAATAAACTGCATCTTTAAATTTTGATATTTTTCTTTGAAAATAAAAGGTTGAAAGTAGAAATTACATTTGTGGAAAACCGTCATCGGAAATAAGGTTAATAAAACTTAGTCTTAATAAGAGAGAAAGAGAAATGAAAAAGTCAATACCAAATTATGATCTCGATTAGGAGAACATTGGTTGAAATTGGAGACAAATAATTGGAGGAAAAACATAAATACTTGTAGGGAGTGATTGAGGTCATCAATCACAAACAAGTTTAAAATTGAGGGCCTCAAAGCCTTAAATCTATGGTGATTTAAAATATAATCATTTCAACAAAACATAAGGTATTCAGATAACACATCTTTTGTTTTAATATCTCTTTCCTAAAGTTTAAGTATTAATTTATTTATATAATAAGAGAGAGGTATATATATATATGTAGTTGAAATGTAGAGTTTCAACCCTCAACTTATTTCTACAACAAACTCATCTTTCACTCAAAAAAAAATAGAACTCAAAAATATTATATTTATCCTAATCGTACAAGGTTCCAAATATTGAAACAAACCATTTAAAATAGGAAAGATGTTTTTTAATAACCAGGGACTTCCTGTAGGCTAGTGGTAGGTAATAAAGGCCTGTCGCACTATTGTTGTGGGTTCGATTCCTGCAGCTTTGTCCGACGCGACGGGTTATCCCCCATCCTGCTGGTTGTCCATTTCCTAAAACTATAGTATTATAATATTCCAAAAATAATCTTCCGAAATGTTTTAACCTTAAACAGTACTATCCGATGTTATACTTAATCCATTCCAACCATTATAGTTATCCAAAATACCTCTCTCCATAATTTCACTAAAAAGTATCTAAATTACAAAATCAATTGTAACATCAGATTCCCCAAAAAATTAAAGTTTATCTTATTGTCAAATACTAAAAATATGATTACCTTAATAATATTAAAACATTTATGAAAACAGAAAGTACGGCAGTGCAATCCTTATATATATCACATTATTCATATAACCATAATATAGTTCTTGAGTCCAAAAACACAAATACAATAATTATTACACTTCAATTGTAGTAACAACATAATATTGTCCTCGATCCCTTGGAATTTTATGAGGTAAGTTTCCCTAAAACTTTGGAAAATCATTTTCATAATGCCCCATTTCTCTATAATTGTATCATTCAACATTGATAGCCTCTTTCTTTCCCTTGCAACCACAAGCCTGGTGACCTTTTTCTCCACATTCATAAAAAACTCCAATTCCTTTAAGGAAAGTACCGGGGTGATTCTTCCCAAAATTATCGCATAATGGAAAATCCTTCGTTCCCTTTTTCCCTTTATCTGTCTCTTGTTCCACCATTCTCTTCTTATCTTGCTTTAATTTATTATCATAAGATTTAGAGAATTCCTTTTCGGTGATGATAGAACACGAGACTATATATTCGTACATTGAGAAAGATTATGATACTAATGCTCGACGGATAAAATGTTTTAACCCTTAAAAGAAATGATCGATCTTACTTATTGGGTTACGTATAAAATCTTCCACATGCCTCGCTAACCTTGTAAAGTTAGCTTCATACTTTGAAACATTCTCATCCTACTTTTTCCTTAGGATGAAAAATTGTCCTTCCATATCCGCTCGATGGTTATACGGAATTTATTTTATTAAGAAAATTTCTTTAAACTCTCTCCATTCCATACATGATACTTCTTTATCTTCATTTGTATATTGAATCAATAACCACCATTGATCATCATCTCTAGTGAGGTGGTAAACTTCCATGACATGTTTTTCCCTTTCACTACTCCCTAAATCTTGAAATATTTTATCTAGGAAATTTATCCATTGCTCAACTACTAATGGATTTCTAACCCCATTAATTGTTGGTTGTTGTTTCATTATGAAGTGATCTAACATTGATCATCCATGTTTCATATCAGGGTGCTCTATACGAGTATGGTTATTATTCATAAGTTGAGTGAGTTGTCCTAGTATGGTGATAAGATGATCAGCAACAGATGTATGACCAGCTCCACTATAATTATCTTGAGCATGAGGGAAATCATTACATGGAGTGCGTACATTGATACAGTTTCCATTCCTTCCACTATGTGCCATTTTTAAACAATAGCATAAACTAGATCTGTTGAGGAATCAAAATACATAATTTTTACTTGTAAAACACATAACATAAATTGAAATATTTATAGATACAATCCATAATCATAAAAAAGAAACGTTTTCTTTGAGGAAGTATATACTCATAAACCCTTCATAATAGTTTGTAAAGAAAATGATAATTATAGTAAGCATATCCCCCGGGAGTGTCGTAACCAAGAGTGCAGAAAAACCCGTTGTCAAGCACCAGTTCCCGTTCGAGTCTAGATCAAAGAGTTGTTTTCGAGTCTTACCTCTAGGTACATAATTTCCAGAGCTGCCTCTACCTGATCGTATCCAGACAGGGATGTATTGCTCGTAAATCTCACAAAATCTCTACAATACAATGATTCAAGGAAGTTCTTCTATGCTAATCTTCAACGTCTATCTTAGGGCTATGTTCTCTAATCAAATTTTATCTAAATCTAGCTTTGAAGGTTAGTACTAAACTTCCTATGATACCAACTGTAACGCCCCGACCCCAGTTACCTAGAGTTGGCACATTATTACAAAACATCGACATGATCACAAAATATCAAGTCTCGAAAGACTGATTAGTTTAGTATCCTTGGAAACACTAGATATATTCATAAGTCTTACATTAAATTATAAAGTAAAAAAACTACAACAACATATTGTCTTAATATCCTCTCAATCTATCCCTATAGGTCATTCATAAATTACTTCTTCACATCCTGGGAAAAATAAAACATTGAAAGAGGTGATCTCAGATGCTCAGTAAGTATAACAATATAGCGAAAACATTCATAAATAAGCACAAACATTTAAGGCAATGTATAACTAAAACAAAAGCCTTTTAAACATGAACTTAAGTATAATATGGAAAAGATAAAATGAAATAATTCCATTTACTTATTCAAATTGATATTCTACTAGTCGAATAATCACATGCAATATCAATAACCACTTTAATAATGATGGAATGCATAATGACATACTATCATAACCACTTAGTCAAGGCCTCGTGCAAAGACTACAAATAAGATTTTGTAAAAACCTCATGCCAATACACTATTTTGTCTCATGAGACCTACCGATGCATCAAGGAGCTATAGCGGGCTCCACCCGTCACTTATTAAGTCCAATGAATTCCTCATATGAACAGGTTTAAACATAACATAAACATTCGTATTAAAACTAGCATAAGAAATGTCAATACGTTCTCCATAAACCATAAATGGTATAAAAATAACACATCAAGAGTCAAACATATCACAAAACATTCAATATAATATGGATGTTTTGAATCAAAATAAATCAACTACAAATAAGCTTAAAATTCATCAAAGGATGTTGACATAAATGAAATCAAAACTATTTGAGAGAAATATCTTTTTTGAAATCATTTAAAAGTCACATAATTGTAAAAGAAAACATTTACATTGAAAATATTCTTATAATATTGTAAGGTAAGTTTAAAAGATTTCATAACGGCAAAAAATAGCCACACCCGCCGTATATGTTAAAAAACATTCTTACCTTAATTTTGTCGAAAATGTCAAAAAGTACATTGTTTGGAAAATGACGGCATGATTCCTTTCCAAAACGTATAATGTCAAATAAGAGTATAAATGACTTTAAACCATTATCTAATAAATAGTAAAAATGTTTTGAATGTCATTTTTAAGAAACATGTATGTGGATGATAAAGAGGTATCAGTAGATAATTACATATGAACAACCTTGAATAATGAAGAGGTTGTAGAATTTACCCTTACCTTGTGTTCAACTTGACTGATCGTTTTTAATCTCCTAAATAATAAATTAGAGTTAATATATACATGATTAAGAAACTTTTTCGTTTTCATTATTCCTTTTATGTCACTTATTACCATGTTATGAAAATTACATAGTCATTTAAGTTAATAACGGTCGTTCTGTCGATCTTTGGTACTTGAGTCAACAATTAACTTCTTATAATTACAATTTGATCATGTGGTAAAATATACATTATCTTTAGAATTATATTAATGATATTGATATCATATATATCATATATATCCAGTATATACAAGAATTTATAATATTAGATAACATTTAGAGGTAAGAAATGAAATGCACCGTTCGTGGAGACCGTAATCCGTACGTACGCAAGAACACTACTTACATTTCAATTTCATTTTTAATGGAATGAAATCATGATTATATAAAGGTATATTATAATTCCAATATAATATGATATATAATATTATTTAACTCATTCCTTTATACGTCCCACATATGGTATTAACGATTCAAATCACTTTGAGGGGGCGGCAGTCCGCACATTCTAAAATGAAATTATCGTGTTTACCCATAATGGAAATAATAATGGTATTCCATAAAAGAAAAATATAGATTCGTATGGAAAAACTAAATATAATATACACCATCTATAAATATAATGACATCTTAATGGCCACCATGAAAGGTGTTAAAAGAAGATTGGACAATCATCGTTTCGTGAGGAAGTAATTTTCCACACACATAAAAAGTATGTTATTTAACCATTAGACGAAGGTGTGTGTAAGTGTAAATAAAATTATTCTCATAAAGTCATCCTATTATATTTTATATAATTTCTTTGTTATAAAATAATGTAATAATAAGGTTTTATGGAGTTAGAGAAGCAAAATAAAACAAAAGAACATAAGAGAAGACATAACCTTAAAATCGGGTAACTCTTTTTGATTTGAGCCAAACGATTCCTTGGGAGGACTTATGACCAAATTGCGGCATATAGGAGTAATATAGGGAATTTTATAGAGTATTTGGGTAGATGTTGGGTTAGACAAATGGATTTGAATGTATGAATAAGGTGGTAGAGGTGGGAGCCTTTTATAAGAGGAGAGGAGGGTCTCTTTTGGAAAGATTGAAATGTTACTTTATTATGAAAAGATTTTCGGATTTTAAAGGAACTAAAATAATATATTTCAAAGATAAGGTAATAAGGGTTATAAATAAACCCATACAATAGGGTTTAGACAAGTGTAGGTCTTATATTTTACATTATCATTTCATTTTATTTAGATCGTTCATTAATGTAGTAATCACTGCATCATCATGGTCTCATAAATAACATTATTTATTTAAGGTCTAAAAATTATAAAAATAACACCATAATGTAGGAAATTGTTTTAGATTTCCAATGACTATTTATAGTTTAAAATATCATTTATGTAGATAAAATTAAAAAAAATTTACTTAGGTATTACATACTTTTCTTATATTTTCCTTTCATTAAAAAATAAAATGATAAAATGTCACCATCCCACAAATGTGATTCCATGGGGTCCCTAAGTTGGAACAAGGCATAAAATGGTCGGAAATGACACAAATAATAGAATTAGGACACATTATGGGGTCAATTTATATTATTATGATATTATGTCATTTCCATTAACTACTAGATTACTAATTAATCATGATAATTAAAGATAATTGTCGTCGTTACAATTCATAATGTCCAAAAACAAAAGAGTCTTAATTACATAATTCGGACATTCTGATTCCAAATACGTAATATATTTTACCAAATTCAAAACACATAATTTTCAATAATTAATTTGAAAATAATTCTCGTTGTCAAAACCAAAGACGGGTTTTTAAGAAGTCAAAGCTTTCAAAAGATTGACTTGTTTTTACAACCAATTGAAATGTGAAATTACTTCCAATGAACAAAATAGTATTAAGTGATAAAAAAATAATTCAATTATAATTTAAAACCAATTAAAAGGACAATATAACTATATAAATAAATTCAATTAAAAGGCAGTTTTGAATTAAAATACAACATTTTCACTATTCATTAAAAATGACAATTATCAGAAAAATACCAAAAAATCACACTATGATATAATTGATATTCCAAATTAAAAAATGATTCCCATTTTACCAAATTCCAAAAATAGAAGTTTCATTAAATAATTATATTGTTAATTCCCACTGTACAAACAAATAACATGTTTTTAAGAAACAATATCAATCAAAAGATTGACAATTGTTTATGTCCAATTCCAAACTGAAATTAATTATAATTCCCACCATTGGATTAAATGGTAAAATTATATTCTAGTTATACTTTAAAACCACTCAATAGTATAATTTATCAGTATTAATTATTTTGATTAAAAAATTTGTTTTTAAGAATTTTTCATTATTCATCGAAAATTGGATGTTCTCAGAAAAATACCAAAAATTCAACATAGGATAATTTAGATATTCAGAATCCAAAAATGATGTCCATTTTGAATAATAAAATTTATAAATTTTCAAAAAGTTGGTATTACTATTCAAAACGGCTACTTTGATTGGTCGCGGTGTGTTAGAAGCATGAACTCGCATACAATGCAAGCTATTGCATTATTGAAAGAGAAGCATACCATGGAAGATTGAGGTGTTACAAAAATAAATAAAAAATTCCCAAATTCACCTAATACCTTCCTTACATGCGTACACTTAGGTCATAGAAATAGTTCCATTAAAGTGTTTCCCATAAGCTTCATGGAGATAGGTCCATCTCTTCCAAAAAAACCCACCCATTTGTAGGAGTAGTGAGCTATTTTGGGATCATTTTAAAGTCACTTTCTTTTTAATGCTTCATTTTTTTAATGGATGTGTTTGGAGTTGTTTCATTGCGTCATATTTTAAAAAAATATTGATGTTTGGGAATCTTCTGAGAACTCCTTATTTAGTGGAAGCATGTTTTTCCTTTGTAAATCCTAGAATTTTTCCATATTAAAGGGAGGTGTATTCTGTGGGAATATTTATTTTCATATTCCAGGTGAAAATAGATGATTTGTTCCCATCTTATATGTCCCAATATTGGGGAATGTTCTAAGATAGAGTATGTTGAGTCTCATAGAGAGTAGTGTTATTTTTTTTCTTCCGGTAGTGTTGGTAATTTTCTCTTAAAGCCAAAATATAGAGTTTTTACTAGGACTATCATCTCCTGATTGTGAGGAAGCAGATGCCTCAACACATCAGGCCTCGATCCATAGGTCCCAGAGTGAGTCTTTTCATGTAGTCAAGAAACTAGTGAGGATGTGCAGAACCTTGAAGCCACTATGGTATATTCTATATGGGGGTTAGCAGTTTAAGGGTTCTTGAGGTAGTTTTCCTTGTTTTTATTAGTTCCTCAAAGATTAAAAAAGGTTTGTTGGTTTTATCTAGGTGAAATTCTTATGGTTGTGACTTTTTTTATGTGAATCTTTGTTTGATTGTCTGTCTATGGTCATAATTGTGAATTGGTTACCATTTTAGTTTGTAATCATCAAGAGATTGTCACATTGAATGGTGATGGTAAATTTTAATGAATATTCTTCTTTGTTTATAGTTTATTTCAATGGTCCCCTTGTGGGAAAATATTTGAACTGATCTGCGATGGGTTTCCCATTTCAGTCTACGCTAGTTGGTTTATGGAAATCAGATCTTAATTGTGGGGAGACCCATCATGAGTCTCATTGAGATTTGTCATGAAATAAATCGGTGATGGAAAGTTTCTAATGGTTTGTAGTCTATTATGGCCTCCCATGTGGATAATACATTTTAGTTTTTATTATTTTATTTTAAAAATGGTGTTTCATTTAGGGTTGTGAGTTCTGAGTTTTCATTCCAATTAAACGTGGGGATTTTGGAGTGTTCTCAACGGTCTGGTTTGAATCAAGAAATGAAAAGTTGTGGTTTGAGTTTCCAATTCTTCTTAAGAAGTTTTTTGGGTTCATTTTTTCATTTCATGTATGAGGTATGAGTTACATTTGTTAACGTCTATAGTGTTCTAGGAAAGAGTGCTTGGATTTTAGGGTTTTGACAGTTCCCTTTCTTTTGGTCAATCAACTGGAGGGTTTGTGGTATTCTAGGGTCATAAGGCATCTGGAGGGAAATCATTTTGTCCTCCCAAGTTAAATATTGTGAATTTATATTTCTGTTCGATGTTCTTCATTATTTTTCCACATTTTGATGTTTTTTATAAATTTACTTGAGTTTTGGTGGGTTATTGGTTTTTTTAGATGAAACGTTGGAATGGATTTCCAAGGTTGAAAAGTGTTATTGTGGGAAGAATTGTCACACCTAGATTATTGATTCGTATTTTTTCCCATTTCAATTGTGGATCTCATTTTTCTCTCTAGATCAATGTTTGATGCATTTAAATTTTGAGGTGATATTATGTATATTTTTTATCACATGTTTATGCCATGGATTCCCCATGTGTTTTGGAAAAAATTTGTGACGTTGAGATTTACATAATGTGGTGCACTATTTGTGCACGATTAGGGGAAACTATACACCACACCGGGAAAAATTGTGGCCAAATGTCATTTTTGGTTAGTGGATAACACACCATTAGTGCATAGTTTATAAACATATGGTCCAACTATTATCAATTGAATCTTGGATAGTGAGGGGATTATGATTACTATATGGTTTGGTAAACAAGTCGGACTAATCATATGACCTGTCCAGGTCATTAAAATTTTTAAACATCCATTTGTTCTCTTTATGTATTTAATTTTAAAAAACACCCATACACCCCATTCAAAATTTTCATCAATTATATCCTCCTCTATTCTTTCCTAGACCTCATTGGTATCACTCTATGTGTGGTTATGACCATGATTCTTTAAGGAAACTCAATTTAAGCCTATTTTTCATTAATTCTTTCCCTCTTCTAGGGTTATCTTCCTCTTTCATTGGGTTTTTTTCCAGTGGGTTGTTTATCCTAATGTGGGTATGATATTCTATTATGGTATAAAATAGTCATGGTTATATGTTAATCATGGCTGGTTATGTTCTTTGGGTGGTGTGGTTGTGGCTTCTACCAAATTTCTATAAGTTTATAAGTGAGAGGTAGGTGGTTCCATGATCTATCATTTCTATATGATTTTGATATGCATTCCTAATAAGTTATATGTGTTCAATGGATTATTTTTGTGCTGAGAAAGTTTATTTCGTTGATCTTTGACATGAATTTGGTATGAAACTGAATTTTATAAAATAATATGGTAATGTTTTTATTTTTGTTTTGTTGTAGTGTATAATGGGAGTGTTTTATAATTTATTTGAAAAGAAAAAATGTGTTTTCAAAGGAACCTACGGTACGAATGTGTTAAAATGGGTTTTCAATGGAAAATGGATTATTCTAGCATGTTGGATTTTATTTTCCACCTTTAAATATGTTTTTTTAATACTGTAAATGATGTGATTCATGTTTTGATGTGAACTCAGTTTATGTGTGAATTTCAATGGGGATTGACCAATGGAAATGGTTAGATTAATTGTGTTATTATATTCTTGTTTCCAAATGGGATCCATGAATTGTGAAAATGGTGTGAAATGTATTTTTAAATGAGTTCAATGTGTTTCAAATTGAAATCCAGTTTTATGTAAAATGGTGATTTCCTTGTGTGCTTATGTGGTAAGGAAGGTGTTGTGAATGTAATGGTTCTGTGATAATGAAATATGAGCTAAAAGGGAATCATGAGTATCTACACAGGTATACTTGAACTAGTACATTAGTGATTAATAAGTGGAAAGGATCATATTATTCTAGTATAGTTACATTATTTGACTTAGAAGTGGAATATTACAATTTCAATTAGAATGACTTAGACTTGAAACACTAACAAAACATGTTATATGATCAGATACTACTAGGCCCTTGGGAGGATAACTCCTAGTGTATTTCACATGATAATGCTACGATTTATGGTTTCTATTCTAGGTTTCACAGATGTTTGAGGTTTTTATAGTTCTACTTGTACTAGCTATACCTAGGAATTTACCCATGGTTCTCTCTCGTCCTCCATTCTGACATGATTTTTTGATCTAGTGCTGACCCTCAGTATATGATGGACCTTGTCTGTCTTGGTTTCAAAAATTTTTTATTTTTGATAAATATCATCATTGAAATGTTTAATTTATAAATGTATCCATGAAAATTATATTTCTTAAAAATACATCCTTAAATAAGTTTCAAAGTATTTTTCATAAATGTGTATGTCAATTTTTCTACGAATATAATAACATGGAATCTCTTCTTTTGGGCGGGATCCTACTGGGATTTGGTTCATACAATTCATACACCTATGGTTGTACATAGACATCATTATATATGACCCATGGAAAGGAAATATGTTTTTTGATGATTGTATATTAGGTTATTATAGTTCCACATAGTTTTGGTTTTGGTGGTGGTGGATTAAGGGAGATGTTCCACACATCACAAAGAGTTTTTTTGGGTAGTTTGGTGGTTCCCATTATTATTATTTCATTTTTCGTATTTTTTAAATGTTGTAAACCTTGAATCAAGAAATTACTATGCCTTTTTTGCATTCAGTTATTCATTATTGATGTGATATTAATTTTTTGGTTATTTATTTTTACTGGGTGGAATAAATCTCAAAGATTGTTATTGATACCAAGGAACATGTTTTCAGCTTGTGGGTATCGAGAATGCCCTTAAATCCATGTCTTAGACTGGGTTGGGTGTTAGTTCAAATAGAATCATGGAATAGCACATGACATACATAGGAAAAAGTGGCTTAACACCACATATTTATTGACACTCCTGAGAGATATTCATTTGATAAAGCAATTCTCATTACAATCCATTATAAAGGATTTATTTCATAATTGAATTAATTGAAATTTTTAATAGGTAATTGTGAATACAATGTATACAATCTAGAACCAAGAGTTATAGGATGTACCAATTACGACATAGTTTAAATAAAAGTAGCATGTGTTGAAATATATATATCATTGAAGACGGAAACATAAAGTTAAGTATTTATATTCATATTTTCATTTACTCTGATTCTAGTGGATATTATCCTAATCATTTTTCATTCAGTGTTTGTTTGAAATAGGGTCATAGAAATGAAAATTAGAAATGTATATACCCAAAACCAATAAGTATTACCACAAAATAAGAGATAATGATTTAATGTATAAGAATCTTATTATATTTTTGTTATATTTTAAATGGTGATTTTCCTATTCTTATATAAGTTAGTGAGGTTTTTATAAAAATAAAAATTAAATCTTGAAACTATTATCTATTTTAATTAGAGTGTGAAATTTATCAACAATATTTTTGTATATCATAAAAGTTTTGATACTTTTACAAATAACTAATGATTTTTCTATGATAATTTTCATTTAAAGGATTAGGTATTAATATTAAATGGTATCAAAAACCATGACATGTGTTTTTATGGAATATTTATATTTATCATGATTACAATTAAAAACAATTGATTAAGGGATGGATAACTCTTTACAGTCAATGGGTGTACTAGTTTGGAGAAAATTTAGTTATATAGTGTTTATAACCATGGAATTGATTATTGATTTTATGAAAAAGTTATCCAGGTTGTTTCTTTATTGTGGAATTTTATCTAATTTTTGGGATTGTGATACATATTAAATGGTGTGTGTCTAATTATCTAGTGGTTAATACCAATTTAGGTTTAATGATATATTTAAATTTTTTGTGGAATATAATATTTCTTTTCATTTTAATGTCTTGAAGGTTCAAATGGATTTAATATAGTAATGTTATAGTTAATATATTATTAGAGCATATATATAATTGAGTATATGATTAAATAAAAGATTAATGTTATTTGAGGAAGGATAAGTAATAATATATAGTATGAAAGAGTAAGGTAGATATCATATTATAAGTGACACATTCAATGAACAATATGTTAGAAGTACCATCACCTAATTTCATTACTAATTAATAAAAAAAATTATGAAACCATTTATTTAAAGGGGTATAATGTTATGATGCAATATTTCACTTTTCAATTTCCTTAAATAAATTTTGTGTTAGATAGATTTCTCAAAACAAAAAATTAAACTAAAATGTTCTGAAACATATTAGAGGAATATTGTAAAAAATATAATAATAAAACAACTTGTAAATAAAGATATTCTATTCAAATAAAAATACCAAAAAAATATAATTAAGAACTCCTAATGTTTTGAAATGGATTTTGTCAATAAATATTATTTCCATATATATTACATTTTCATATAAAATATAAATTTATAAATTATATAATTAGATGTTTTTTAAAATTTAATTCAATTTTTTATTTTAACATATCAGAATTAATCTGATATGAAAATTGGATTTGTTTTTAAAATATTTGATTTTTAATTGAATTTTGAAAATTACAGTTATTACAAAAATTGTAAATTTTATGAATTTATCAATAGATGATAAAAAAATATATTTTTATAAATCTTTTTATTTAGTATAATATTTATTTGAGGAGTAAAACTATTTATTTTAAAATATCATTATGAACTTATAAAACATATGTTCTAAATAATTAAAATTTTATTTTATTTTAAAAACTATTTCCACATCTCTATTTTAATTAAATATTTTAATGGTAATATTCAGTATTTTATTAAACTTCTATCCATATAAATCTTATTTATTTTAATAAAAACTAATTTTTATGATGCAAGTCAATTAGATATAGAAATTTATTCAAAATTTGAAACATAAAAACAGTGTTTTTAAAAAAATGGCTCTTATACTACAATATTATAATTAATATTATTAGAATTTATCCATTTTAGTTGATATAATGATATTAATATTTTAGATAAACATATAGTATTATGTAATAAAGTAGATTTCAATTTTAGGCATAGAATTGAATTACCATGATAAATATTAGTTTCCATCGTAAATTGTATATTTTTTCAAAGAATGATACTTTTCATAATATTGATTATTTCTTCAGCTAACTGGGTCTATATTAAATTTTTATTGAAATATGTTATTTAAATATATATATATATGTTATTTTACCCACATTTTATTTTTAATCATCCATTAATATGATTAAGAATACTAAATGAAAAAATGACATTGTTCTAAAATATCTTTTTTCAACTACATTATATGTTTTGTTTCAAAATTGTATCTTTTTCATATTTAGAAATAAAATTATATTTAATGGATTCAAAATTTAGATTCCAGAAACAACCAATTATTTTATGAAGTGTTTTCAATTTTTTTTTCCAATAAAGTAACTATCATTCTTATATTTTAATCAAGATTAATAATTTTTAAAAATTTTTATCCAATATCGATGTAATTTTTCTATATAAATTTGACACTTATTTATTTTAGAATATCATTTTTAGGTTATAAATTCATACTTGCATGTCTCCCAAACATTTACCCACCTAACTCAACTTAATATCATGAAATTCCATTCTTACCCCTTTGCATTCTTTTTCAATGATTTGTCCCAAAGATTCACGTATAAAAGTAGATCACTTCCACACAAATACACCGACACCTATAGATTGAAATTAAAAATAAAATATGAAACGATTAATTCTTATATTTTACCTATAAATGTTTGAAATACCTTATCCTCAAAAAAGTGGTTCAAGTCATTCATTTCTAATGAGAAGATCAAATTTCCCCACATAAGTGTTTCTTACCCTTTTACTCCCATTATTTGTCATTATCATCCTCCCACATAAAAAACATTCCATCATATTTATATTATGACATTAGTGTAACCAATATAATAAAATTTTATTATATTAATTGAATACCCAATATCAATTCTCCTCCTATTCAATCAAAAAATAAAATTATGTCTTATGTGTGTGTGTGGACTACCACCTCCACGAAAAACACATTTTAATTTTCATCACCACTATTTAAGGATTCTTATAGAAAATTATTTAATGAATATATATGTTATATATTTCAGGAATTATATTCTTGAAACAAATGATAGGAAATCAATAATTAATATATGAAATAATCATGCATTGTACAACTAACCGCCTAAAATGAGCACACTAAGAAGAAAAAGAGTATTATTTATAAGTGATAAATTATTTTTAAATTACCTTATTCTTATAAATAATCTTAATTATTATTCATCACCTCAATAATATATAAATAATCTCAGTTATAATTTTGTGATAATTATATTATAAAAAATAATTTCATTTGTAGTTATACTCACCCATCGATTATAACTTATTATTGTTTGGTTAGTTTAACTAACTAATTGACGAAAAATAAGAATTTATATCAATGATGGATTGGGAAACATAATATTTATTATTAATGAGTAAATAATTTATTTATTGTTTTGGAATTATAATTTAATCGTTTAACTCCATAATTAAGGATACATTGTTAGTTCATAATAAATTATGAAAACAACCATGTCACTAATTTCATCATCATTAATAGTAACTAAAATATGTACAAAATGGAATTATAATATTTTTAATAATTTCGAAGAATCCATTTTAGTTCCTCTAAAAATATGTTAATCAAGATATTATGGAGAAGAATGAATAACAACACCATGATTACAAAACAAGTTAAAAACAATCAAGATTAATCAAACATTATATAGAAAATAGGTATTAAATAACTAATAGAAATATAAATAATAATTATAAATGATTTTTATAAATGGTTATTTTTATGATAAAATTTACAGAATAGGTGATTAAAATATTTATTGTTATTATATAGGATATTATAGTCATTCAACAGAGAATGGAAACAAGGTATGGGTTTTTTTGTTTAGAATTTTTTCACTCGAAGAAAGTTTATTTGGAACACCTTTATTTTCATAATATTGTTTATTTTCTAAAAATTAAAATATATTTATAATATAATTCATTTATTCATGGGAAATACTAATCAATGTCATTTCCTTTTCATTTAATATTATTTTGTCCTATTGTTACCACAATTGCAAGGATTTTTCAAAACTAAATTATCATTATTTTACATAAAATATTTCATCTTACAAAATTTATTCGTTTCATACATACTGAAAGTTTACTACAGTTTATTTTCTACTACTATTATGGAACATGTGGTTTTCTTATAAAATAATGTTTTAATATTTGGGTTTCTTAAAAAGGTATTTTCAAAGTATTAAAAAGGATATGTTCTTTTCATTATTGAATGTTTTATCATTCACTCAAAAATATATATATAAATAATTATTTATTTTTCAATTATCAGATATTTTAGATTTATTCTAAATGTAAAAAAATCAAAACATCTCACTTCACCTTTAGAAAAAACTTTTGCAGGACCTATACCCCCACCTTTGGTGAAAATGAGAGAAATATTTTCTAAAATATTATTTTATGTTTTATTTTGGGTAATAACATATTTATAAAATCTGTATAATTTTATATTTAACATTCCCCCAACATGTTCTTGGTTTCTAAAAACTATTTTTTCTCAATTTTTTTTAAAAAATAATAAATATTTTAAAATATAGACAATATTTCTTATATCAAAAGTGATTTTTCTAAAACTCCAAAAAATTATTTTAAATATATGTCATTTTCCTTTGAAAAATATTATAATTCATATATGATATTCATAAAATTTAACCATACAAATTATTTCTCTAGATGGATTATGTAATTGTTTTTCTATCAATGATATCATCCATCACTGGATTTGTCTTTCTAACAATTTATGTGACTCTATTTTGATATATTTTGGATATATTTTTTCTCTGATATTTGGATGATTTTCAATAACAAATTATGTTAATTAAGGAAAATTGATTGTATTATTTAGGAATTATAATCATTGGATTTTTTTAAAATTTTTTATTTTTTGTTACTGAATTATTAAAATATTCGATGGTTTTATTTTAATTATTTTTAGGGTTTTTTATTTCTTATACTCATATTGAAATTGAAAAAATAATTTTTTAGGAACACCTGATGTTGTTGTAATTGGATTATTTTATGGAAATAAATTTTAAATGAAATATTTTTCAATGTATTTTTCTGATTTTGAGTTAAAAAAATTTCCATTTTAATGGATATTAAATTTTTTGGATATTTTTTAAATATGATTAATTTTTTCAAAAACAATTATAATTTTCTTAATACATAGATTTTTTTTTAGTATAAATTTTATTTTCAGTGTATTTAATTTTTTTATATGTGTAGAAACTTGTGATAATTATTGATGTTTGTTAGTAAGATAATATTTGGGGGTTACATAAGATAATTAAATCTCATGCGTACGATAATTTTTCAATGTATCAATAATAGGATGTTTCATAAAAACAACCACAAGATACATCATGAGTACTCTAAAATATATTTTTTAAATCATTGATAAGGGAGATTATTTTTCATCTCTATTAATGTCAATAAACATAAAATTACTAGGGAATGACATGTGATATAAAAATTATCTCATAATTAGATAAATTACACCATGAAAACCAATAAGATAATTTGAAAAGGGAGATGTGGGTAAGAGAATTTAACATAGGATGAATTATTATATGTGATTTCATTTTATGTAATTTTGGTATAATATTAAATCCAAATGTTATTAACCAATAAAGATCTCATGAAGAAAAAATCATTTGGAAATTCATCATAAAAAATAATATAATTTAAATATTTCTCAAAATGGTTCTTGGAAAACCGAAGAGGAAACCATACCCCAAAAAGACTATTGAAGACCCTTTACAAATGAAATATCCCAATTTAGATATCATTTTTCTAGTGATTAATTGACATTAGATAATGTGATTTTCATGGAGATATTATCTATGTTGATCCATATCAATCATCTATCCTAATGAAATTTAATGACTATGTTATTAGGTAGTCAACTATTGAGATCATCATGTACAATATTAAATTAAAAAATTATTTTTATAGATTACTTAGAAATTATGATGAGAAATTTATCTATACTCACTAGTTTGAGTATGATGAAGAGGGTGTTTAGGCCGCCATCTAAGATGAGGTTAAATATATATTGAATATGAGATGATTTAATTTTTTCTTCATTTAATTTTTTGTGTTTCAATCCACCTTGAAGAAAAATTTATAATCTAATCTTTAAAAAGATGATCCCAAATGAAAAGAATCAGAATCTATGAGAAAAAACTCTAATATTGGCTGATTTTCATCAATGAATCTGAGCAGAATCAAAGATGTTACATGTTTTTAGGAAATGAGGATCATGATATCGGAAGATATTTATTATTTTAAGTTGAATATTGACCAACATTTGATATTAATTCATTGAAACATGGGGCTTGAATTAGGGATAAAGTAATGTGAACTAGTCCCGACTTCCAACTACAGGTTTGTTTTGAGTGAATAGAGGGGAATAAAATTTCTCCAAAACATTGGGATAAGTATTGGATAACATCTTTATTCACCCACAGAAATGATTGATTATAAATTACATTTTAAAAAATCTGTTGATGAGTTCATAGATGTGAGATGAGTCACTAAGGTTTTCTATTGGGCATTTACAATGCAATCAACTCCTTGAATTATGTCAAATATTAAGATAGATTATTAAATTAGTTTGGATTATTTTTATTTTTTTTATCTAAATACGATGTTTGGGAGATTAGTTTGGGACATTTCCACATGGTTTATTGGGAACTAAATTACTTGGAGGAAGCATGGAAGAAATATTTTTGTGGACCAGTGTTATATCCTTGATAAACCTTAGCTCGATATAAAATAAATAATTCAAAGTTCATTACAAGGGAGAAATTAAAATCACATGATAGACACTTGAGAGGGTGATGAAAGATACTCTTCTTTATTCCACTAGGAGTTAAGGGATTTGGTATTTATAGATTTCCATAGAAAAATAATATGAGGTATTTTATATGTTAAAAAAATTTGTTAACTCATTCTAGTTAGATTAGGAGATGGATGCAATCAGCTATAGACTTTTAGAGAAGAATGGGAGTAGTGTTTTTAGGTAGTGTGGGAGATATTTCAAGAGTAGTATATCAATGGAAGAGCACTCTTATTTTTATTATATCTTTTCATCTTGATCTATTGTTCTTTAATGTCTATGATCATAATTAATTTTGGATATTTTTTTAAAGAATTTAATTTTTTAATCATTACACTTATTCTCATCACATTTTTGGAAAATTGACTACGCCTCTAGTATTTAATTTTCTAGGAATTATAATCACTCAATGAGATCAATTTTAAATAAAATTTATTTACAATTTTTTTTGTTATATAATTTATCCAAGTGGTGATCATTAAGAATAATTCATCTTCATGATAATCTCTTGGTGAATAACATTGGCCAAAAATAGTTTGTGAATGTTAATTAAATTATCCATCCATCAAATAAGAAATATATTTTGAACCAAATATTTGAAATTACCTTTATTTACATCCTGTCTAATTATATGCTCTCATGTTGTAAATTATCTATTGATAGAACTTCTTTTTCAATCATTATTATATTCTTTTCTGAATTCCTAAAGGTAGTTTTTATCTCTGTTGTTTACATGTTTTTGTTTCTTATTTTTTTTGTTCTTATTTTTTATAATTCAATCACATGTGTATTCCTTATATATTAAAAACCCATCGTTCTTCTATCTAGTATTTTTAGTTTTAAATTTCCATGACTATATCATTATTTTCATCTATCCACTATAAATAGGTATAACTTTGATTCAAATGCCTTTTATTTATGAAGAATATATATTTATTTTCAATTTATTATAGGATTTTAACATAAATATTATACATCAATTTAATGGGTAAATTTTTTTCATAACATAATACACTTATCTATGTGGTTTAAAAACTATAGGCTTTATTATATTTTTTGTATGGTATCTTCCGAGAATGTTACTAAATATATTTTTATACCAATTTTTTTCCATTGGTTCTTTTTGATGTATTTAATGAATAAAATTTTCTTCAAGTTGGTTATATATTCAATAAAAAGAAAATTATTTTCATTGCAATGTTTAATGAGAACCATTCTAATTCATAGGTATTAATGTTGATTTTTTATGGTACACATGTGTATAGTTAAAAAGTAAGCGATGTTCTGCCGTATATTACCTAGAATTCATTGGCTAAATATTTACATCTCATGAAATAATAGTGAAATGAGCATTGATGATCAATATTATATGGAAAATATGTAAGTGAATACAAATAAACAAAAGGAAATAAGAGAGTGAATCATGATTCTATATGGAAAACCAGTTGTCATACATAATCCATAATTTTATGATATTTATGCTTATAGATAATTTTTTAAATATAATGTATGACTTATTTTGTTGATATATTATATTTTCACGAGGAATTATTATGTAATTCAATGATTTATGATCTATGTTTTATAGGGTATAACTTTCATATGTATCCGGATTATACCCATATGATTATATTATTCTCAATTATTATTTATGATTCATAACACCTATGTTTACCCTTACTGATCATAGGATCTCACCCCTTTATTATTCTTTAATTTCCATAGGTTATGAATATTTGGAAAACTATTAAATTTGTATAATCGTTTCTTACGTGTATAATTTTTAAGAGGTGTTTATGACTGAATATAGATTGATTAGTTACAAATATTAGGGGGAAAATATCCAATAAATGCATAAAAATATGGGTTTGATTATATAATGTTTTGTTTTAATTATATAAAAATATAAATTAAAAGTAATGGGGAATTTATTATATTAATATATTTTCATTATTTTATTTGTATGAGGTGGTCATGTCTATAGGCATTTATAATTTGTCTCAATTTAAAATTTGTGAGACATGTTTGATACCTTGCACCATCATTTCTCTTAATTGTTGTATTCATTAACCTACTTCCATCACGAACAATGAATATATATCATTTCAGGATATGTGAAATTTTGTTTCATGATAACCCTCTTTTTATTATGTTACCATTACCATGAGTGAATTTTGAAGTTCAATTTTCACCCATTGAGTTATGATGGTTACTCTTGAACTTATTTCATATAATTTAGACACATTCTAAATTTAGATTTTTTTTATTTATAAATTTTTATGTCTTTCTAGTGATTTATTTTTCCACAACATAATTTTTTTTAAATTGTCTTCATTCATGAATTATGTTTCTAGTAAATGATTTAGTTAATTAAAATTTCATTTCATTGAGAAAAAATGTTATTAATTTATAATCAATCTTCTATGTTTGATAAAATTTTCTCTTTATTATTTCATATTATATTTCATTTTTATATCTAGTGGAAATAATATATTTATCAAAAGAATTATTTCTTATGGTTTTTTTCTTTCAAAAGTAATTTTTTTAAGGAAAATAAAATCATTTCCTTTTTTGATGACATTTTCTTCTATTTATATGTTCATTATTGCCAAAAATGTTTTCCATTATTATATAGAAACCCAAATATGTTTTTACTCATCTGATCCCCATATTTTCATTCTAATATTTTTAAAATAATTATTTACTATTTATATTTATGATTTTTATTTTTAACAATGGTATTGAAAAAAATTCACAAGGATTTCTTTTTTTTTCAAAATAAAATCTTTTATAATCTACGAGATATTCATTTTTGATAACATGTTTTTATTTTCACTTCATATTTTTAATGAATTTATATTTTCTCAAGGCTCTACTAATGAATTTCCTTTAAAAAACATAAAAATGACTAAACATTTTCAAAAATGACTTTTAAATGTGACTATCACTTCATCATTTATTCCTAAGACAAACAAATTAAAAAAAAACAATTTTACTTTCATTTTATTTATATAAATAATGTATTTATTTCCATAAAAATAATTAATTACCCTTTAAATGTTTTAATAAAATATTATTTTGCGGTTATTTAATTTTCAACATCATCTATTTACATTCATGAGGTCAATTTGAGTGATATAATTTCTAAATGACATGAAACCTATTTTATTTCCAATTATTATACATGTTATGATATTAGATTAATATTTTTAATAGAACACATGTGTTTTTATTTTCATTATGAGATGTTTTAGGTCTGATAAATCCCTAATATGGTTTGTGTATGATCAATACCTAAAAATGTTTCGTCCTATTAAATCCCTATAATGTATTTGTTTGAGTTCATATCTCATGAGAAAAGGATTTTAAGAATGGGAATTTCTGTTTACCATAGGAATCATAGGCATTTTTTTTTTCAAAACATGAAGAATGTACATATTTTCACTATAGTATGCTCGAATATTTATTAGTTCACAATAGTAAGTTTGGACATTTTTTACACAAATTAAGAAGCATGGACATTTTGTTTATTTCAATCATGAATTGTGTACATTTTTATTGGTTGAAACTTTATGCTTGTATATTTTTTTATTAACAATGTTATAATTTACATATAATAATGATTCTTCCAAAGTGTATTATTATGATATGTTTCCAGTTCTTGGTGTATTTCTATTTTATATGCCAATTATTATGTTCCTTGTATCATGTTAATGATATAATGATTACAAAATCTTTTATAATAGTATATGTGTTTTCGTATGATAATATGTGTCCATATATCAAGATTTTATGTAAAACCATAATTTTTCCATGTTTTGTTTAATAATAAAATATATCCTCTTTATATTTTCACATATGCTTATGATCTAAACCTTGATTACATAATGGTGATTTATTTTCCCTTACTTAGTATTTGAGCTCACCCATTTCTTATGTTTGTATTTCCATAGGTTATAAATATGATTATAACCTGCATGAAGTATAAAAGAGGGTATATTAGGCTTTGATTATAGATAAATGTTAATTTTTTTTGGTAAAATAAGTTCCTTTTTAAATCGTACATCAATGAAACTGGTACAAAAGGTTCTTTAATTTGTACGAGATTATTGCGAGATTTAAAACTAGTGATAATTTTTTTCAAGACTAAATTGTATTGTATAACATGGTATTACAGTCAAATTTTAATAGTCTGTGTTTTTAGAACAAGTCTCAAGAGTACGTTTCTGGGGTGCCTTAGTTGGAATCAAATGGGTATAAAGTTATTTTTAAGGATTAGTTTGGTAATTAATTGAGATTAGGATATGAGAACACAAGTGAGAATACTAGTGACAATATTAAGGGGGTAACTAATAATATATTATAACATCTAAATCTTCTGGTAATGTTAAGTGGTTATAATAGTGATTACCTTGCTATCTAGATAGAGGATAGTGCATGAAGGTTTAGGAGATATTAACCTAATGGTAATCACATTGAAAAAAATATGTGATAATAAAATCAATCTTTAATCTAGTGCATGATGATAGGGATTAATACTAAAAACCGTATGAGACACTACCTCTTTGTTTATTTTCAGTCTATCGAAAAAATGTATAAGGAATTTATATATAATTGAATTCAATTATGTATTAGATTATATAACTGTATAAAAAATTTTCTATATACATCCAAGTTCAAATTGAATGAATGATTTATTATTTTAATAATATCAATTCTAAACTGAAAGTATGATTGGTTGAAATGATATTTTGTTTTGAGAAGACATTTTTATGATTGAGTTTTCATATTCATTTGATTATATAATAATTTTTTATTATAAATTATTAAAAAAATTATATTATGTATTTGGTTGAAAATAGGATCATGAAAATTATGCTTTGAAAGGTATGTCCCAAATAAACCATAACAAGTATATTTGGAATAACTAGTTTCATAGTTTTAACATTGATAATGGGGTGGATATTTAGGCAGAACATATATCTTGGCTTTTGTATGGATCTATTAGCTTATTCCTTTATTGAACGATAATTCAAATTAACAGGTTAAAATTTATTTAAGATGGAAGAATGTGACAACATGATTTTTCAGAATATATTTTTATCTAAAATAATAATATCTTCGATAGATTTTTTCACAGAAGAAATAAAAAAACAATCCATGAAATATTATATTAAAAATTAAAATAATAACAAATCATATTATAGATCATAATATTTTAATCAATTATAGAAACATTAAAAATAGAATTAAGAGTACTTAATGTTCTAAATATGGAATTTTTAAAAAAAATAGTTTATTCTTTATATTTTTAATTTTTTTAAAAGATAAATCTAAAAATATTTAAATTTTAATGAATGGAAAATTATCTTCATTTTTTGAATTCCGAAAAAAATATTTTTGAGGGTGAATTTGTTAGATTTTTCTCAAATAACTAAAATTTTTATGAATGGTATAATAATATTAAATTTTCTAATATCGTAAAATTTATAAAATTATCATAATGAAATAAATAAATAAATATTATACACATTTTTTTTATGAAAATATATATTTATAAAAAAAGTAATTCATTTAAAAATACTATAATGAATTTATAATGCCTATGTTTAGTGTTTTGGACACATAATTTATATTCCACTAGAAAAAATGTTTGTATTCACTTATATTAAAAATCATACTTTTCATAACTTGTATAAAGTAATTATAAAAAATGGATTTCATATTTTAGTGAAAAATATATAATATTTGATAAATTAAATTTTATTTTTTTGCATAAAATTATGAATATTATGATTGAACTTAATGACCATAATAATGGTAAAACTGTTATTATCAATGAATTATTTTATTAATATAGTTTAATATATATCTAAAAAAATAAATTTTTATCTAAAAAAAGGTCACTAATATAAATTTTAAACCTGTATATAAAAAAATTATGACTCATTCAATTTTTCATCAATAATAAATTGCATTAAGAAAAGTTAATGTTAAAAGAAACATTTTTATTCAAAATAGTATTACAATACATTAAATGTTTTATGTTAAAAGTTATTTTACTATTATTTAGAAATTGAATTGGAATAAAAAGATGTAAAATATAGGTTTGGCCCATAAATATTTTGTAATAGGGTATTTTAAATTTTCATTAAAACATACATTACATAGTTAAAAACTAGTTACCCAGGAAAAAATGAAAATAGTATAATGTAGAAAATAATCATGGTAGATGACATGACCCTTGATTAAAACAGATGTTCAAAGGGGAGGAAGATGATTTATTGACCATATCCTACCAAAAAAATAATTATTTATAACTTTTAAATCCATTGAAACGTGAATAGTTTAATTCCATAATTGAAAATAATAGGTGTTTATAAAAGTTCCCACTTATTCAATTATAAAAGGGGATCACTTCTTCAACATTTTGTCACAACTATTGCCTTAATTTTTTCCTAAAAATCTTATATTTTAATCCTCATGGAAAACTATCTCATCTTCAAAATACTCTAGTCAGAATTGGTTATTTTATGTCCTTCATTTCGATGGACAATTTCAAGAGAATTTTCACAGTCCCAAAGAAATTAAATCTCTTTAGTTGAATTTAATAATTTAGGAAAGGGTTTATGATATCAAATTTAATTTCTTATGACTTTTTTTAATACATTTTTCCTTTAGAATGATGTATCATATTCCCCTTTAATATTTTTATCAAAATATTCTCAGTAAATTAAATTTAATGACCAATAATATAAATATTAAAACTTCTCAAATTTCCTAAAAAACCAATGACCCAATTGAGGGGAAAATTGTAAGAAAGCCTTGTCACTCATAGGAAAATTCAAGGGGAATATCCTTCTATCAGTATACGATCACTTCCTATCCCAGTCCATAAAAATCCATTTCTAAATCAATTACACCCTCTATGAGGTCTCATGTACCATAATTCTCCCAAAGACTATATATTCACCTACCTCATGTTTTAATAGAGGTGAATTACATGGCCACTTATACCTATCCTCAAACGAATCCATCCAAATCGAAGACTAGAATTTTTCATTGTTGGAAAAAACTAGTATAGACATGTGATCATCCCAAGATACTGTAAAATCTAAAATAAATACATGAAGCACATTCATAAAATCTAGGATTGTTCTTTTTTACTAGTCATTAGTCTAGGAATTAAAATTCCTACTCATATTGAACTAAGACCTCATCTAATTTTTCATGTTTTTACAAAACCATGATATGAACTGAGAACCTTTGTTAGATTTAATTATTGAAGGAACTCAAAGTAGTTGTATTATTTCTCAAAAATAGAGAATTCCAAACTCATCCATTCAGTTAGTCTCTAGATCAGAAAGAATTAATCAAACATAATCAATCGACCCACTACAAAGAAAATGGTATCACAACCAGCTGATGTTCTAAATTAAATTATAATTATGTCCATCATTACTGCATAAATCATCTATATAGGAATTTTATGTGGATAATATAACCCTCAAGGTCTCTAATTCTTAGTATTTAACTTATGAAAAGTCAGATAATAGGAAACAAGTAATGTGATGTTTCTTTTTAATTCAGTCCACCAGAACAATATTTTAAAATCATGATACATTTTGGTCGATTTTGGGAGAACCTCCTACTACAAATAATGATTTAATTTCATCAAATACCCTCCCATTTATGATTAAACCATCAACCTATCATAAAATATAAGCACACAACATCTATCCAAAGTCCACCATGGAACAAAACTATTTTCTTTAAACATCTCACACATCATATCACACAGTGGATCAACCTACTCACTAGCCCTCACTCATTAAACTAATGAGGATGTGATCACCAAGGGTGTGATATATATTTCCCCTAGAACATCAGTGACATCTAAAAACTAGTCTACCAAAAAATCTATGGACATCCCCCATACATTTTATATCTTCTCTCACACTTCCCACGTGTTCCTACTAAGTAAATCTATAACTAAAATTCCATTTGTGGGATCATAATACATATCAATGTTGTAAATATTCCGGTATTCTACCAAATTACTCTAAGGAATATTTAGGCCACATTGAGAGAAAATATACTACACACTCAAATGGTAAATATAAATGAACATTACCTCACTAAAGATATGTTTTTGCCAATATTTTTACTAATGAACCATGAATACTAAATTTGAATCATGAGTTGAGTAGTTCCACTAATGGGGTCATAAATGATGATACCCAATAGAAAATACTATATCACCCTCTATCACTAAAGCTCTCAAGGAAATGATGGATGAACCACAATACTATTCATACCTACTCCAAGATCATGATGTGTCACAATCAGATCCAATTTGAACCCCTTATTCATCTCTAAATAGTATTTTTTACAATTTTCTATCTATTCCAAATTGACTCCCATGATTATATGTGCACTCATAGAGAATTTATGGTGAGAAAAATCCTTAATGAACCTCCAATAGTACCCATCCAACCTGATGAAACTACAAATCATGAAAATATTCATCAACTGTGGATAATAAAAAACTACATCTACCATCTCGATATCAACTAATATTCTGCCATGAGAAACCCAGATACCAATAAATTACAACTCATGTTGTTGGATCGAATATATATATGAATATTTATATAATATGGAACAATACAAGAGGGGGTGAATTTTAGGTTTAGAAACATTGAGTTTAAACAATTAAGAGAGTAGTTAAAAGATCTTAAACTAATACAATTCATACAACCACAATTGTATTGAATATAAAGGTATGATGTAATGTAGTACTATTAGAAAAGTGAAGTAATTGTAATCAAACTGAATACAATAATCAGAGTAAAACAAGTGTGAGAGATTCTACCATACAGCGTATAGAATCTATTAATACGAAATGTAATAGGATAATTGTAATTGAAATAATTACAATTGAATATATAATGAAGAAAGGAAAAAATGAAAATTCCTTTTTAATACAAACAGCAGTGGAAATGTAAAAGTATTAAAATTCTTTTGACCCAATGAAAAGGGTTATACATTCACCTAGGATAAGAGGTATGTATTACCACCACCATGGTAAGCCCTCAATACAATGATCAAACCAACTATCTGCCTATCCCCAGAAGCCATCGATACGATGATCGGACCATCTGTCGGCCTATCCCCGACAACCCTCGATACGATTATCAGACCGTCTGTCTGCTTATCCCCGACATCCGTCGATTATATAGCTAATCAGCACCTCTGTCTTTCAATTACTTGAAAGCTCTCGATACGATGATCGGTCGCACAAAGCACAAAGCATGAGAGAAGTCACAACGTCTCTCTCTAGAACTTGATAGAAGAAGAGTATCTAAATTGTATCAACATCGTTCACAGTTGTTCTCTCTTGGAATCAAATGACCTCCTATTTATAGGCCACAGGTTCCAACGGTCACATTTCTTCCAACTGTCATATTTCTCCGAAAAACACGGAGGGACTTGGACACCTGGCATTATAATGATCATTTTGAAACATAAATCACGACAACGATTTTATTAGTTTGTAACTAACTCAATGACATCGTATTGGTTAAAACAAGAAATATGAAGATGATAAACAAGAGTACGATTTATATGAAACATGTGTTTTTTTACTAAGTACCAAACCCAGAAAGTATGAAAGTATGAGTATTATAAGTATTGCTAAATGTAATGTATTCATATGACACAATGTAAGATACAAAAAAGTGAGTATGATTAACAGAGTTAGTACGATACGATTGATATAGTCAGTACGATACGATTGACCGAGTCAGTACGATAAGATTGACATAGTCAGTACGAAACGATTGACAGAGTCATTACGATACGATTAAGAGAGTCAGTACGATACGATTGACAGAGTCAGTACGATACTAGATAAAAGACATTTGTGATTTCCAAAACGTGATATAGAAGTCAAAGGAAAACTTTTGACTCAACAGTCTCCCCTTTTTGAAAAGCACAATACCCAATGTAAAGACTTTAAGAAATAATTATCTCCCCCTGAGTTATTGGAAACTCTTCTGAATATGAATTTGAATACAACTAAATCCACTTTATGTGTATTCCTTCCTAAGTATTGTATTCACATATTTTCCTTGGTTTAAAATAATTTGATTAAATCATTCTCCCTTTGTTAAACATTCTCCCCCTTTATAAAACATTCTCCCCTTTTGTGATTTACAAAAATAATGGGGTAACCTTGGATTGCCTGAAAGGGTTAGAGAAAAGAATTGCCGGACAAAAGGAAGAGTAACAAAAAAGTCAATATAAAACAAAGACAAGTTCTATTAGAAAAGAAAAACAAATAAAACAGTCATTTGTTTTCTCTTTATTTTTCCTTATTTATCAGCTCATGAAGAACAAATTTCATCTTCTTTATTTCTTTCTTATCATCAGAGATTGAATCACCATGAGATCTGAGAAGCTCTTGACGGTCGGCAAAAAGTTGATCTTGATTTCTGATAGTCTCCTCCTGGACTCTGACTACTTTCCTAATGGTATCAGTTTTGTCTTGAAGATTCATGTAATCTTTGGATAACATAGAATTTTGTTTATTCAACAAAACCATTTCATCTTTGTAAGATGAAACCTTTTAGAATTCAGACTGAAAAGTATTCATTCTATCTTGTAATTCGTTCACTGAAAGAATATTAGCTCCATGAGGTACCTGATTCAGCCTTTCAACAGTTTCTTTGTCATGCTTATTGAAAGCAATCACAAGATCATTTTATACCCTACTTATATCGTCAATTTCTATCTAATGGTCATTCACCGAGATTTCTGTTTTATATGAACACTTGGTCATCATGTTGCAAGCCTTCTTATGAGTAGCCTAAGTTTCAGAAAGAACATTCAAATCGGCTTCAACAGAAAAAACTTTCTTTCTTAATTCTATTACAAAACCAAACTTCTTTTTTTGACTATCAGTAATAAAATCAATTTTCCCTTGAAACCTAAGATAGTAAGGAATAGTCTTTTCAACACTTCTTAAAACATGAACAATGTAATCACCCTTCTTGAGAGAGATTGTGTGTTCTGAATCAGTATCCTCATCGTACGAAGGCAATTAATTTGACCGCATTGATTCAACAACTGGCTGTTTTCCTTTTCCTTTTTCTTTCTCTATTATTTATTCTTCTACTTTGTCACTGATGACAATAAATTTTTCAGTATTAGAGGATTGAGCACCTTTCTTTGCTTGAGGGGGTGTTTTATACGTAGTTTCAAAAGTCTCAATAGGTTCTTGATCGGCATGAGGAACTTGTTGAATACCTTCACTATGCTTTTGATAATATTCTTCTCTACTTTTTTTTCAAACTTTAAAGGAATTTTGAAATAAAATCTCTTTCCTCTTATTCAAATTATTCTATTTCTTCCAACATCTATTTTCCTTTTTCTTTCTCTGGAAGACTCTGTACGATGGGATCTTGATGCACTTCTTCCATTCGTTGAGAAGTAGCATCCTCAAACATTATGAGTACTTTAGAGATATCAATCTCTTGAGCCTTTCTTTTCAGAATAGACTTCTTTTTCTTTTCTTCTCGAAGGGTTTCCTCTACGCTTATTCTTTCTGCTAAAACATCAGCTGGGTCAAGACTGAACATTGGATCACCTTCCTTTCTCTATTCCTTATCCTTTCTCCATTTGGATATAACCTCCTTACATTACATTGGCTTCTTCTTTGGCTTTGAGATGGTTTGTGGATCAAACTTTTGAGTAACACCAATAGAAGGATTGTCTTTGGCTAGTATAGGTGCCTATTGATTATCAGCCGATTCTACTTCTAAATCTCTTACAAAATGTTTTGAATTCGGGTCAAAACAAACATTCAACTTCTTCAATGTACTTTTGCTAATCCATGAGTGCTTCAAATCTACTAGGTTTCCTTTCAAAGGAATATTACAAAACTTCATACGCTCGAGAATGAATTTTGTAAGAATACCTGGATACATATTCATTTGGGACTAAATTCCTCCTGTATTAACATTCTTGATAGTTTCAAAAACATATCCCATGAGATTTAATTTTATCATATTTACAAGATTGTCAAGCATAAAAACATCAGAAACTTTCAGAGTTTCTCTCTATACATTCATTGGGATAAGAAAACCTTGCATCCAAAGAGTCACAAATCTATTGTCCGGAGAAAGATGAGCTACTTTAATCTTTTCTTCATTTATAACAAACAAAGAATTTCTATCATTATCTTTGTAAAATGTACCAACTTCCTCTGGTAGTTTATGAGATGTACAAAAAGAGTCACCTTAAATCAGAACATTCAGAAAATGAGATGCTTGATTCACAGCCATGGAAATATTTCTATCGTACACAGAAAAGTTGATTGTCATATTTTTATCAAACGATACAGTTTTATAAAACTGAGTGACTTCATCAAAAAGAACTGGATCTTGAGATACTGGTTTTTCAGCACATAGATGTTCCTATCCTGGAAACAAAATGATTCTTCTGATTGTAGAATCGTACGAATCAAAAAAGTCCTACGAAGCTAACCTTTCTCTAAAAAAGTATTTCTCTGTGAAAGTCTTTGAAGACATTTCGGCAGGAGTATTAGCATAGGACTGAGACATATAGGTGAAGCCGCTTGAAAGATCGTACAATTACTTAAATCGGTGGAGCAGGGCTTTGCCACAAATCCTGAAAAACCGCTGTGACTTTGGGGAGGGGGGGGGTCTATTTATAGGTGGAAAAAGGGTGACCGTTTATCTTATACGGATGAGATTAGAAGAGAGGAAATCAACAGTTAGAATTAAAAAGAGAGAAAAAAAATTTAAAACAAATGAAAAGTATGTACCTTCCAGAGATCGTAAGGTAATTATTGGTTTTAGATATTATTAAGTGAAAGGGAATATAAAACACAAGTGTACGAAGTAGAAAAAAACTATCAATATTCATACCTATGGAAAACAAACTTATTACAATTAAATGACAAGACGATGGAAAACAATCTTGTTACCATGAAATGACAAGCTGATGGAAAAATATCTTGTTACCATGACCAGTCGTTATGATAGAAAAGAAATCCATTACCATGATCGGTCGATACGTTGGAAAAGAAATTCATTAACATGATCGGTCAATACGATGGAAAAGAAATTCATTACCATGAACGGTCGATATGATAGAAAAGAAATTCATTACCATGATCAGTCGATACGATGGAAAAGAAATTCAATACCATGATCGGTCGATACGATGGAAAAGAAATTCATTACCATGATCGGTCGATACGATGGAAAAAAAATTCCTTACCATGATCTGACGATAGGATGGAAAATAAATTCATTACCATGATCTGATGATACGATGGAAAATAAATTCATTACCATGATATGATGATATGATGGAAAAGAAAGTCATTACCATGATATGACGATACGATGGAAAAGTAAATGATACGATAAAACTGTCAATTTGATAAACAAAAAATGCATACCAAGAGAATAAATAATTAAAGATCATAAGATAAGTAGAAAAATTCTATAATATGTTCTCCCCCTTTCTAGAGGAGTTGTTTGATGTAAAGAGAAATGTAAAACATGAAGTGGATATGAATGATTATTTTAATGTAACCATTCCTAGCTTCGGTTTTATAAACTAAAATCTATCAGAAGGTAATGTTTTTGTGAAAATGTCAGAAAGTTGTTCTTAGGTTTCGATAAATTGTAAAATAATATATTCTTTTTGTGTGTGATCCCTAAGAAAGTGATGCCTAACATCTATGTGTTTTACACGAGATTGATGTGATGGGTTCTTACTAATATCTATGGTACTAGTATTATCACATAGAATTTGGGTTTTGAAAAAACTCAAACCATAGTCAGTGAGTGTGTGTTGCATCCACAACACTTGAGCACAACAACATTCAGCTGCTACATATTCAGCTTCAGCAGTGGAAAGTGCTACTGAGTGTTGTTTCTTGCAAGACCAAGAAACCAGAGAATCTCCTAAGAAATGACATGTTCCAGATGTACTTTTTCTATCCATTCTACAACCGCCAAAGTCAGCATCTGAAAAACATTTTAAAACAAAATCATTTCTAGAATAATTAAAGAGACCTAGATCTATAGTTCCATTTAAATACCGAAAGATTCTATTTACAACTTTTAAATGAGACTCTTTTGGATTAGATTGATATCTTGCACATAAGAATACAGAAAACATTATGTCTGGTCGACTAGCCATCAAGTATATAAAACTTCCTATCATCCCTCTAATTTTTTTTTGATCTACTGGTTTTCTAGTTTCTTCAAGATCAAGGGTATTTGAGGTACCAATTGGAGTGCTGATACTTTTAGTTTTTTCATAAACATAATTTTTGAGTAAATATTTAATATACTTATGTTGGGATATATATGTTCTTTCTGGATTTTGAGAAATTTGGAAACCTAAAAAGAATATTAACTCACCCATCATATAAATTTCAAACTCAGATTTCATTAAATTAGAAAAATAATCACTTAAAGATTTTTGAGTTGATCCGAATATGATGTCATCAACATATATTTGAACAATCAAGATATTTTTATTTTCAATTTTTATAAAGAGGGTTGGATCTGCTATAAATTTTGTATAATTGTTTTGTAAAAGAAATTTTGTGATTCTATCATACCATGCTCTAGGGGCTCGTTTACGACCATATTGGGCTTTGGTAAGTTTAAAAACATGATTAGGATGTTTTGGGTCAAGAAAACAGGGAGGTTTTTCAACAAAAACTTCTTCTTGGACAAAACCATTTAAAAAAGCACATTTAACATCTATTTGAAATAGTATGAAATAAAAGTATGCCGCAAAAGCTAATAGAATATGAATAGATTCAAGTCTAGCTACCGGAGCATATGTTTCATCATAGTCTATTCCATATTGTTGATTGTAGCCCTTAGCAACAAGTCTTGCTTTTTTCGTACAATGATTCCATTTTCATTACATAAGTTTCTGAAATCCCATTTTACACCAATTACAGTTGTTTCTTTAGGTCTTTCAACTAAAGTCTAGATTTGATTCCTTTCAAATTCATTAATTCATCTTGCATTTCTTTGATGCAATATTCATCAACTAAGGCCTCATTTGGGCTTTTAGGTTAAATTGGGAATGAAAATCAAGATGTTCTATTTCATTTATTAAGGAATTTCTGGTCCTTACAGGTTGATTTACATCACCAATGATGTTATCACTGGGATGATTCCTAAGAAACAATTGATTTGGGTTTTGTAAAACCTGTTCATCAACATATGGTAGAAATTATTCTGTGGTAAATGTTTTAGAAGTAACTTCTTGAAAATTTTCCTTATCAGAAGGATTTTCTATCAATGGTTGATAAACAGTTTTTGAAAACACATCTGAGGATGTAGGTTGGGATTGTTTAAAAACAAAAGGATCAGTTTCATCAAATTTTAAATGTATTGTTTCTTCAACAGTACAAGTGTTTTTATTGAAAACTCTACAATACATAGAAGTTGTGGAGTAGCCAAGAAAGATTCATTCATCAGATTTTGGTGCGAATTTGTGAATATTATCTCTTAATTAAGAATGAATAATTTGCACCAAAAAACATTGAAGTATGAAACTTTAGGTTTTCAGCCAGTCCATAACTCATAAGGTTTTTAATTAAGAAATTTTCTGGATAAAACAAGATTTATAGTATAGCCAGAAATACTAACAAAATCAGCCCAAAAGTGCTTATCAATTGAGTATTCACTCAACATGGTTCTAGTCATTTCTTGAAAAATACGATTTCTTCTTTCAACAACACCATTATGCTGAGGAGTTCTTGGAGCTAAGAAATTGTGAGTAATACCATTCATACTACAAAAAGTTTCAAAATCTGAATTTTGAAATTCACCACCATGATCACTATGAATAGTTAGCAATGGTAGGTTTTTCTCATTTTTAACTTGGGCTCTATAAAATTTTGAAATAGGAAAAGGCTTTAGATTTCTTTGTTAGAAAATAGACACATATGAATCTAGTAAAGTCATCAACTAAAACAAATACATAGTATTTTCCTCCAAAGATTCCAGTTTGTGAAGGACCAAAAAGATCCATATTCACTAGATGTAATGCATTAGAATTTGATACTTCATTAATTGATTTAAAGCTAATTTTATGTTGCTAGCCATATTGACAAGGATCACAGACTTTTGAAGAATCGTATCTAAGATCTGGTATTCCCTTTACAAGTCTTTTCTTTGAGAGTTTACAAAGGATTCTTAGATTGCAGTGTCCTAGTCTTCTATTCCATAGCCATTTTTGGTTTTCTATTGTACATAAGTAGGGTATGTTATGGCTCCTATGGTCTTCAATGTTAATAGTGTGTACATTCTCTTGCCTATGGGAATATAGAATGAACTCTTCCTGGGAATTGTGAACTAGACACTTATCATTCCGAAAATTCAGAAGGTAACCTTCATCACATAATTGACTTATGATGATGAGATTATGCCTAAGACCTTTAACAAACAAAACATTTGATATAAGAACTTTTCCAAGAAAAACAATAATACCTATACCAACAATCTTCCCTTGAGCATTATCTCTGAAGTTAACTTTTCTACCTTTTGTTTTGATAACCTTTTCAAAGAGATCTTTGCTTCCGGTCATTTTTCAAGAACAAACACTATCCCTGTACAAAATATTCTTATTGGTACACTTCTCATTTTCCTGAAAAAGAAACAATTAGTTTTTTGGAATCCAAACTTGTTTGGATCCAGAATTGTTAGATAACAGAATTTTAGGAATCCACATTTGTTTTAAAAAATATCCTTTATGAAATCCTAAATATTGAGTTTTATTTAGAGAACACTCTCTTTTCCAGTGTCCGCCACATTGGCACTTAAAACAAATAGAGTTTTTTTGTAGAAAAAAATAGTTATTACTAAAAACTGGTTTGGAATGAGTATAACCAAGTCCAGAACGATTTCTCAAAGGCCGGATTTGAAAATAATTTTTGTCAAAATTTTCCTTGCCATGAGTAAAGTTTGATAAACATTTCTTTAAAGATAAAATTTATGACTTTAGTTTTAAAACTATGTTTTCATCTTCCAAAACATTTGATTTTAAACTAGAGTTAGGCTCTAAAACATTTCTCTTAGAAATCACATTTTCTAGATCCTTAGAATGTTTATCCTTATCAGATTTGACTTTATTAAGGGATTTTAAAATACTTTCAAAATCAGAGGTTTTTATATTAAGATCATTAGAAAGATCTGATAATTCTTTAGTTAAAACTGAAATTCTAGAATTTTCCTTCTCAAGCTTCTTCTTGAGATTAGAATTTTCATTTTCAAGTAATTTATAAAATTTGGATAATTTTTCAAAAGAAGGTAATGTATCATCTTCTGATGATGAAGATTCATTATTTGAAGATTTGTAATATTTTTCAGTATAATTTTCATTTAAAGAGACATTTTTAATAGCTTCAGCATTATGTACCTTGGCCATAAGACAATGATCTTCAATTGGTAGTCTGGCTATAAGTCCGATATATCTCTTTCCCGAGGACTCATATTCTGAAGAATTGTCTGAATAATCACTACCACTTGCACTCAATGTGTCATTTGATTTCAAGAAATTCTCTGTCTTATAATACTTTTTCTTATTCCTTTTAGAATGTTTCTCCTTTCTGTCTTTTTTTCTTCAGTAAAGGACAATCATGCCTTATATGTCCTAAATTCATACATTCGTAACATGTTACTTCTGAATCTTTCTTATCCTTCCTATATTTCTTTTTGAATCGGTATTGGAAGTCTGTCTTTCCCACAATCTTTTTCATCCTTTGAGCAAGATTGGCTAAATCATTATCCGAAAGATCACAATCACTTGAATCAGATATAACAACTTTCATGGCTTTGGATCTTGTTATCCTTTCAGGTGTTTTAGCTTTAGATGTAAAAGCTACACTACCATTTCCATTATTCTTCTTGTTGCATTCAACATCTCTTTTCATTTTTGTTTCATGCTGCAAAAGACTTCCAAATAGTACATCAAGATTGATCTGGGAAGCTTTTCTATTTTCATCAATAGCTGGCCTTTTTGACTCCCATTCATTTGGCATTATATCAATAATCTTATCTAAAAGAGCTTCATCATCAAGGACTTTTTCTCCCATGGATTGTAAGTTGTTGACAATTGTCATAAATCGTTTTTGAACTTTAAATCTTGGATCTCCATATGGAAAAACAAATGCATGATACTCTGCTCGAAGCATTGCTCTTCTTGTTTCGATAACCATGGATGTACTGAAATGAGTGACTTCTAATTTCTTCCAAATACAGTTGGCGGCATCACATGATGATATATGGCTGTATATATTCCTGGTCATAGAACATAATAAAGTATTGCGTACCTTGTAATTCAGTTGATATTCTTGCTTCTCTTGATTAGTGTAAGTACTGACATCTTTGTCAGGAATTTTGTAACCTCCAGTAAGCATAATAAAATTGTATACACTAGTATTGATCACACAAGTCTTCATACGATCTCTCCAATACTCATAATCATTCCCATAAAAGATTGGTGGTCTAGAGGGATTTAGGTTGTCTATTGACCCAATATTCATTCCTGCCATCTAATGAAACAATAAATCTTTTCCACTCCACACATTAGTGTAGTAAGTAGTTAAAATAAAAGTTAGAAAGAAATAAAGCTACTAATACAAATTAGTGGAAACCTCCTCTGATTCCAATTGTTGGATCGAATATGTAGATGTATATGTATATTATATGGATCAATACAAGAGGGGGGTGGTGAATTGTAGGTTTAAAAACATTGAGTTTAAACACTTAAGAGATTAGTTTAAAAGATCTTCAACTAATACAATTCATACAACCACAATTGTATTGAATATAAAGGTATGATGTATTGTAGTACTATTAGAAAAGTGAAGTAATTGTCATAAAAAATAATACAATAATCAGAGTAAAACAAGTGTGAGATATTCTACCATACAACGTATAGAATATATTAATACAACATTTAATAGGATAATTGTAATTGAAATAATTACAATTGAAAGTATAATGAAGAATGGAAACAATACAAATTCCTTTTTAATACAAACAACAGAGGAAATGTAAAACTATTAAAATTCTTTTGACCAAAAGATAAGGGCTATCCTTTCACCTGGGATAAGAGGTATGTCTTACCACCACCTTGGTAAGCCCTCGATACAATGATCGGACTGACTGTCTGCCTATCCCCGGAAGCCCTCGATAGGATGATCGGACCATCTGTCTGCCTATCCCCGGCAGCCCTCAATACGATGATCGCACCGCCTGTCTGCCTATCCCCGGCAACCCTATATTTTGTAGGTAATCGTCTCCTCTGTCTTTCAATTTCTTGAAATCCCTCGATACGATAATCAGTCACACAATGAAAAAAGCATGAGAGAAGTCACGACGTCTCTCTCTAGAAATTGATAGAAGTAGATTATCTCAATTGTATCACTGTCATTCACAGTTGTTCTTTCTCAGCTTCAAATGGCCTCCTATTTATAGGCCTCAGGTTGCAATGATCACATTTCTTTCAACGGTCATATTTCTCCGAAAAACTCGGAGGGACTTGGACACCTAGTATTATAACGTCTTATTGAAACAGAAATCACGACATCGTTTTGATTAGTTTGTAACTAACACAACGACATCGTATTGGTTAAAACAAGACATATGAAGTTGATAAAGAATAGTACGACTAATATGAAACATGTGTTTTTTTACTATGTACCAAAACAAGAAAGTATGAAAGTATGAGTATTATAAGTATTGCTAAATGTAATGTATTGATATGATACAAAGTAAGATACAAAAAAGTGAGTATGATTAACAGAGTTAGTGTGATACGATTGACAAAGTCAGTATGATACGATTGACCAAGTCAGTACGATACGATTGATAGAGTCCGTACGATACAATTGACAGAGTCCGTACGATACGATTGAAAGAGTCAGTACGATAATAGATAAAAGACATTTGTGATTTCCAAAACGTGATATAGAAGTCAAAGGAAAACTTTTGACTCAACACGTGTATCCAAAAGTGAAACTTTAAAAACATAGTGTATTTAATATGTTCTATAAATGTACTAAATTTTATTTTAAGGTGTCCGGATTGTGATTTTGATGTCTTGGAATATATCAATATATCATCACTGAACACAATGATGATTGTGTCCATATATGTGTGAAAGATATTATTCATGAAATCCATGAAAACTAATGTTAAAATCATTAGTGTAAATGGACTAATGAGATACTCATTCAGACCATACCTAATTCTAAATACTATATTTTGTATGTCATTTTCATTGAACCATCGCTAGTGGTAGCTATAACATAGATCAATATTTTAAAATAATTGGGATTCACTAAATTGTTTTAACAACTCAAAAAATCATGGAAATTTTTTCTTTATTACATAATGACCTGATTCAACTTCCAATAGTCTACACAATTTTAAATACATCCATCAACATTATTGGAAAACAACCCCTACGTATCTCAAGGGTATGTTCATAGTAATATGAAGACATTAGATTCTAGATCATCAAGAAGTACCTTGGCATCTTTCAACATATATGGTTACTTATTGATATGTTTGAATATAAATTTGTTGCACAATATGAATTATCTCAGTCGCAAACTAGACTCTTCTATGTGGTGGTAACCTTGATAAATCCTCTAGAAAGATGTGTCAATACATGTCTACCATAAGAGGGAAGGGGGAGGGAGTAATTGTATAACCTAATCAAATGATCAATCTAACCACCTACATTGAAAATAATTCTATTTGATGAGGATATAAACCTACTAAACCTTCCTAGACATATTATTCTCTGATCAACATGAACACTCCTCCTTTGGGAAATGTAAAATTAACTCATCTTTGGTAACAAAATATGTGTTCACAGTAGTTGTTCAACTGGTCTATGCTGTGTATTACATAAAACTTGAGAATATATAGAATTGTGAATATCCACACATACTCAATGATGGAAGTAACCATTAGACATTGTATATAGATATTAAAATGATCCAAATTCATTCCTATAGTTGTATCTAATGATATAAAAGTAGAAGAGTACTTAACTGATAAGCCTAACCCAAACACTATTTGAGAATATATAAATGAATTGTATAAAATTGCACCAATCAAATAAATATATAGTGTAAAATAAATAAAGACCATACCTTGTACTGTGGAAGTTCCCTCTCCACCATTTTTTGAAGCATTATCAACCGCATAATCCAAAACAATAACTAATCCATGTTACCATAGAGGATCATAGGTCACTTGATTCACTAAACATTTTTGGTTAGCAACTTACTATTGAGGTCCTACACCTACACTCTAACCTAAAATTTCTATGTGTATTTTTGAAAACATATAAGAGAATCACTTTAGAGGACCAGTATTGATAGACCAAAGAAGATTCTTGAGGGTAACTGAGATGTCTATGAGTAAGTGTCACTTACCCCGATAGTTTTAGAAACTAGAATATCCATTTACCATATAGAGATTCAAAAAACATTTTCTCTACTTTTACAATCAACCTTTTCCCAAGAATCAATCCTCTGACTTCATTTTATTACTCCCATAATAAACATCTATAACTATGCTATAAAAATAACCTGCTGATCCACAGACAACATGGATAAGTACATTCACTCTATATTCCTCCATTTAATTCTCCATATTTTGTTTCATATGAATCACTTTAGCATACAATATTAGATAAAAGTTTCAGACCTATTATTTCATCTCAGGATGAATAATAGATTCAAAATTTCTATCCATATTCAGCTCATTTTTATCATGAAGTGGAATAATGTGAATCATCTCAATAATGTGTAAAGAATCTGAAGACAATTTCATCATCCCTTGTTGGATATATATACTATCCTAAAGATGATATATATTTATTTCTTCTAGAAAAAACCTATAAAAATTGTTCTTTAAAATTCAACCATGGTTGAACGTCACATATACTAGCTTGAAGCATAACATCCCACCACTATCTAGTATCACTTTGAAGTATAAATGGTTCAAGCTTCAACATCCAATCATACGAGGTATCCACCAATTTGAAGATCCTCTTGACGACCCATATCCATTCCTCAAAATTTGAGGGTATCTGATTACCTATAAAGGTTGTGGGATTCTAGAGTTGGAATTCATGTACATAATTGACCATCATTGAACCATCCATGTGGGATCTTCCTCATTAAACAGGAATTAGTCGAATAATTCTTGACTGGATAGGTTATATAGGTTGACCATGTAGATAATGTTAGGTAACATACTCAGTTGTATCCTCTTCTACAATAGGTGGTGCATATGGAGGGACAATACATCTATGAGGTGGAATTTATTAAATTTCCATATCAAACCTTAGTGAAATACAATAAGTAAAACATGAATATTGATAACATATCACAAGCACACATAAGGGCTCACAACAAGGGTTATCTTAAGAGTATATCCTTGAGAATAAAGAATAACCCCCTAATCACTACCCAACACCAATGTTAATCCTATGATACCTATAATTTAGTCACAACCTTATATATACACTTATTTATAGAATACTTTCTTTCAAATCAAAAACCTGAGAAAAAATTCTTCAAAATAACATATCCAATTTAAAGAAGTATCTCATTATTTTGTATCAATACAATAAAAAAAGGCATGTGGGATGTGATCCGACTTTCTAAAACCTAATTCATGAATGCAAACCAATCCCATAAATATATATTCCAACAAATTGTGCATCTCCTAAGGAGAATTTATTAAATTCTATCATCACACAATGTAAAAATTAATTACCACTCATAGAAACATAGAGTTCTTCAATAATATATTGGCTAAGAAAGGACATAGTTTTTCTTCCAATTTCCTGACCATCCTAACCCATGTCTACCATGTACATAACTAAGGAATGGAAATTAAACAAGTTAGTGAAGATGGTTCTCTATTGTCATTTTATAACACCCCAACCCGAACCATAGGATTTGATCTATAATTCCTGGAGACCTCATGTTCACCTCCCCATGTGAAAGAGGATTTAAACAAGAGGTGATGCCTAAAGAGAATTTTTGGGGAGACTATTCCTTCACTACATGGTAATTATCTTTTTAAATAATGCTAATGATGAAAAATAAATATAAAATATTATATGAATATATAAATCATCACCAAAGTACCAAAAACCTAGTAAGTAATAACTCATACAGTATCAATATCGAGTGTTAGATATATAAAACAAAACTCGGAAAAGGGATCCCCACATGTGACAGATCAATGTACGTCATAAATATACTAAATAAAAATAATAAAATATACATATTCCAGAGTCTATTTAAAATTCCAACATGATCTTGGAAAACCCACTCAACTATCCACCATGGTTCTATTTACCTTCATCAGAACCTTGGTCGTGTAATCTACAAAGGCATGGAAATTCCCAAGTTGGGTGTGGGTAAGAAACATAGTAGGCCACCACTAAAAAACCTCAACATATGTTAATAGGATATAATGGTATGGGATTTCATGTTAAATATAATTTAGATAAGAATTAATTATTTCAAAGAAGCACAACATATAATCTAGGTCCTCAGAGTCCATCCCTACCTACTTCAACTCCCGGATTTCTATGAAATAAGAATTACTGCCAGACATAACCCACTCAATGGTATGGTCTAAAACATGTCTTTCAAATCCACATGAGAGGATAACCAAAATATGCCGAAAAAAGGTTTGAAACATCCTCATCGTGGTGTAGTCCATAAGGCGTATCATGCATGCTCAACTACAAAATACAGAAGAATGGATTCCTATACGTTAATTCATTCATAAGTCAATTAATAATCATAACAAGATAAACCAATTTAAATTAAATGGGAATCCAAAAAGTTTTAGTACATTTCTAGGTAAATACATGTCTTTCAAGATAATAAAGCATATGGTATTAACACCATATAAATTAAATTTATAACATTAAGTCAATTATTATTCTTAATATATCAATTATATAGAATATAGGTGAATATACATTAATAAAAAGTTTAAAAAATTCATAATAATAAACTTTATGCATGTTAATGGTGGGTGGTTGGACATGAAAAATGTTGTGATGAATTATATATTTTATAGAAAATAATATTACATAATCCATCCATAGAAATAAAATATATGAAATTATTTAATGAATATATATATTCAATAATAATGTATATCAATGGAAAATGACTTTGATTAAAGGAATTTTTTTTGGAGTTATAGAAAAATCACTTTTGGAAAAAGAAGTATCCTTGATTTTTTTAATGAATTTTAATAAATTTTTTTATTAAACTAAGAGAAGAATAGTATATTTTAGAAATTGTGACGATTTTTGGGGGGTAATATTATAAAAAAGAACGCATTTTGAGGAAATATGTGTTCACCTAGAAGAAAACATAAATTTTTAATTTAGAAAATATTTTTAACATAATCCCAAAATTATAATGATATAGTCCCCTTTAAATGTTATTTTAAAAAAGAAGAAGTGAAATATTTGCAAAATTATCTTTATCTTAAAAAGGTACATCAATAAGAGGCCCTTGAAAATAATTCAAGGTTATCAAAATAATTTTTGTGGTGGATGATTAAAAAAATATTTTAAAGGATATAAACCCTTTTTAAATATTTTGAAATTTATTTGTTTAAAACCCACATCATAAAGATGGTGATAATTTTTTTTAACAATGATATAACTTTAGGCAGTAAATTTTTATTAAGTAAAAATATCTGAATTAAGTTTTCAGTTCCCACTTTATAAGAATTTAATTTATCATGAAATAAACTCTTAATGTGGAATAAACTAATCATGCAACAAATAAGTATAAGAATAATTATTATAACTCAACAAAGGGAGTTGACTAAAGAAAAGACACAAAACCTTAGTACATTGAATCAACAGAAATTTAAATATATAAAACAACATGTCACATCAAACAAAATTAATTACATGAATAGGGTAAGAAAAAATAATTATTAATTAATCACATAATATCAAAGATAACATGATCCGAAAAATGAAATATATCCCATGAAATTAAATTTATGACAATGAACCCCTTACAAAAAATTTAATTTTTCATTCCAAACCTGACTAAGAGAAAGAACATGGAAAAGAACATTGAATATCATGAAGTATAATAAAATCACGAAAAAATGTTAATGTTTCATTAGGTACAAAATTCAAAATAAATAAAAAGTTCATAACAAGAAATATATCTCCAGGGGTTAAATGTTTTGACAAGAAAACCTTACTTATTTCTATAATAAGTCAAATACACTCTAATATCGTATATAATATATATAAATATGATAATTACATATTTCATAAAAATATTAATATCCATAAACTTTTATAAAATTTATTTATAAATATTCATTATATATTTTTTAGTTAGATGTTATATATTTTCAACATCATGTTTGACTAATCATGATCATTTCACAAAAGATGTGTGGTTCTTCATTATCCCCCAAAAGATAATAATTCCAAGATCATACAAGGTATTGGAACTAAGGTGTCAGAATTATTTATAATTTTATAATTTCATTATATTGTAGTTTTGGTTACGATTATTATAGATGAAATTGGCTACAAACAGTTTTTAGTGTCATTTAGTAAATGAAAAGTGATATATTAATTATTGAATTTAATATTAACATTATCATTCCATAAAAATAATAAAATATGTATTTTATTAATTCAATAATTTATTATTATAATTTATTTTTCATATATTTCATTGAAATAATTTTATAGTGTTGTTCAATTAGTTGGTCAGACTGTCCCACACATTAACATACTATAAATAGTGGATGATTATGATTATGAAAGTGGTTTATTTTGGCATTATATCATTATTACATTATAATAATGATATTTTTTGTATAATTTTATGTTTTAAAAAAATATTTTAATATAGATTAATAAATATGAAATAAACTACATGAAAAAATATTGACATTACATAGTAGAGGTGGTAGTCCACACAACACAAGATTAACATTTTAATTTATCAATAAATGATAAGAAAAGTTGGAGTATTATAATTTATCTATTTACATTTATAACTATAATATATATGTCACATTTTTTATTTAATTTTAACCTTATAACCATCATAAATATGTAGTGGTGAAAAAATAGAATCATTGATTCTTGGATAAGTTAGTACACCCAACAGATGAATTACATAATATTTTTCCTTAAAATAGAATAGAAGTTGATTTTTATTGTCATTTATTAAGAATAATAACATTAATTATACAAATAAATCTAATTTTATTATATAGTAATTAGAAAGTTAGTTTTTTGAAATTAAAAAAAGAAGATAAAATAAGTTAGGATATGAAAAAACACATTGAGTGCTTAGGTTTTCCATTGAAAGAATTTGTGTAAATTAAGGTATTAGTATAATATATAATGAATACAAGAATAAGGGTGTTAAATAAAATTATAGGGTAATAAATATGGGTATATTTTCAGGATGAAACTTATATGTACCTGAACATTGAATATTACATAATCTGGTGTCCTTAGACTATAATTCACTTTCTTAAATTCTTGAAGATCATTTAGATTTATAATTTTATAGTATTAAGTTATAACACTTTCATAACATAAATATATTTTTTACAAAGAGGACACTATTATTCATTATAGATTTTTTTGTACAACATATAACATTTAAAATGAATCATGTTTTATTTTCATCAAAAATCTTAACGACTTTTATCTTGACTTATTCATTGTTATTACGCATCTTTAAACCCAATGAAATTTTTTTTAAAATTTGAGATGAGGAAAAAAAATTAGTAAGGGAAATTAAAAAATATATAATTTAGTTGAATAAATAACATGGAATCCCATTAAACATTTACATTTATCACAATATTATTATAGTGCATAAAATAAATCATTTCCACATGAAAACCCTGACTTCTTTTTTAAATAAAAACATTAAAATAAACATAAATAAATTGGAAACCCTTATAGTTAACTTGGAGAATCATTCTCATAAAATGTGTTAATACCTTGTCATAATTAACTGAATATCTGTTAAACCCATTGGAGACTATTAATACAAGGAACATTACACAGTGCATTACAGAGCTATAATTAGGCACACCCATCATATATGATATATCAACCCGAAAAAATTCTCATCTATTGTTCCCAAGTACCATATCATGAATATAATAAAATTTTATATAACATAATCATCATAATACCCTTGAAAAACTCTTTGGAATCCATATGGAAAACACTTTACGATTTCTAATATCACATTCCTTTTAAAAATTAATTTTCAAAACAAAAATAACTAGAGAATATGTAAGGTGGGTATCTTTAAATAAAACATAGAATCTTGTAAGAAAAATTATAATCATATAACTGTTGTGGCTGGGAAAAATAATTGATGTCAAATATGTTAAAATAGAATATATTTTTTTTTCTTTGGTAAAGAAAGACAAAATGTTATGTAAAAATATTCATTTCTAAAACTTTTTTATGAAATTTAAAAAGTGACATAAAATTCCTTTTATAATTCATATATTTCTATATAAAAAATAAATTATACAATTTAAATAATATGGTCATGAAATATAAATATTTACAAAATAAATGATGAAAACATATAAAAGAGATTTTAAATGTGATGTGACCCTTACACCTACTACGACTCATCATGAAATTTATTTATCATCTGAAATAATTAATTTATTTTAATTATTAAATTTATTAAGAAATTTTTCTTTGTTATTATTCCTTTTATTTTTTTACCATATTATAATCTTTTTATCAAACAATTAAATCCACATAAGATGTTTTGATTATATTCAGCACATATGCAATAAATGACATGGATAGGTTGACAATGAGAAAAAGATTCATTATTCCATCATCTCTATAATAATAATCTTTAATGAATTATAATTTGTATTGTTAAGAATCATTAGTAAGAATTATATATTCTAATGTATTTTAACTAGAATTCATGTTGTTAAAATGTTGAAGGTATTTTCTATTTTGGGTATTATATAATTTGAAAAAACATTTACATAAAAAATCCAAGCATTATATGTGGACACTTATTCTCAATTTCTATTTTTACTACCAAACTAATCTTTTAAAAACAAAAAGCTGATTTTCATGATAAATCATCACGACTATAATCTAGACATCTTTTGATCATTTCACCATCCTCAAAACACGTGAAAAACATTTTTAAAATGTTTAATGAGAAAAAAAATATAAGGGACATAAACATAAAAAACTATTATTCTACTGAAAAATAAGAAATCCAATGAAAATAATTTTCTTAAAAAAACAACTAAAAATAGATTCATTTTTCCTTTAAAAAATCATTATCTTACATATTTAAATTTAAAAATTTCTGAGAAAACACACTAAAGAGCAGCATAAAGTAATTTAGGTGGATTGTCAATTCAGTCCCATATCACTTTTATAATCACTCTTACAAATGGGATAACCATATGGTCCCCTTATACCAAGGAATAACCTAATGCATTGGAGCGCTATCTTGACTTACGCATCATATAAGATATAACATGCTAAACCATGAGCTATAGTTGGGATACATCATTCATACACAATTTACAAGGACCACATCATTAATACAACCCTTGAAAAAAAAATTTATACCCGAGTACGTAACAATTTCTTTTATTGAAATACCCCATTTACTTAAAATTGAATTTTAAAATCCAGAAACTGCTCACAGGAGAGAGAACCTATTCTCTTTGAAAGTAACCATTGATACTTATAAATGAATCATAAAATAATTTATTCATCATGATATTTGGAAAACACAATCATGAATTATAAGTTGAAAATTATATATTCCTTTATACTTTTTAAAATTGAGTTGAAAGAGGATCTTTTAAGAGAATACTTTTTAAAAAAAATCATGTACCTTGAGTCTGACACCTCATGTAAATTATTTATCATCACTGATAATACAAATAGATTAATTTTTTACTTGATTAGTAAATTTTTTCAGGTTCATTACTATTTATATATTACATATATCCATGTTATATTCAATTACATAATATGTTATGTTCATGTTATTTGTTTTGATGATATTCGATTCATACGTCAAAAATGGCCTCGATATGTTAACTATTGTAAAAAGTGGTATATATTAAGTCACAAATTGAATAATAATCTGGAAATAACTATATTTTTTATTCATAAATTATTCATTTAAATCCACCCATTAAATATGGTTTTGAAAAATTAACTATGTTACAATCATGGAGATAGTAGGTCGTACGTACGTATGAATAATGTTTTCAAATTTTAATCATTATCATGGAAAGAAGTTAAGTGTTATTTTATATTCAAAAAGTGAGAAATAATAATATATATATACCATATTATATCTTTTAATATATTTATATATACCATTATTGTGAAATTGTGATGAAAATTGATTCACATCGTTTTGTGGAGGAGGTAAACCACTCATACACACGAATGATGTTTTCATTTTCCAATATATGGAAAAGTAAGAAATTAAATGATATTTAAAATTTTATTAATGATTAATATGATATGATTATAATATGTAATAAGTAATTCTATCATTATAACTAGTCTTGAAATATGGATATGGAAAACGAATTACATCAGTTCACAAGGCATTTGAATGTTATACAAACTACTGATTAATTATTTTCCCATTTTATGGAGGAGTAGATTTATATTGTTTATAAAACAAACATGATAACATATTTCTATATATAGGATACTATATTAATTATTTTAACTTCTTTTATTAATGTTTTAGTGATGTGGAAGAAGATTCCAAAATAAAACATGCATATAAAAACCATACTTTCTCTTTGGAAAACCTCTTTTTCAAAACACCTTATAACCCATAATATTGGTATTATTCATAACGAAATTCCTCTTTTTTTATTGTATTATATCATGGAATTTAGGTAGGTAGTTTCCAAAACAATTTGGTTTTAAATTTTGATGAAATGAGATGAATAGGATCCCTTTTAAAAAAGTGGAGGGACACTCGTGGAATTTGTAAAAAAATTAAAATAATATAAATTAATTTTCAGTTATAAATAGATAAAAAGTGAGTTATTTCAAATATATTATTATTATGGGTATAAATACCCTAAAATTTTAAAAAAGTTACATGTGTTGGCCATATTTATATTCTTATCTTTTGTCGTTATCTCATATTTTACCACTTTAACTCTTACCGTGACAACATGGATTTTTACTCATTTAGGGTAATTAAGAAACTATAAAATTAAAAAAGACCAATAAATGGATAAATGGTGACATTTTAATCCTTATCAAAGTAAATTGGACCAATTTTATTTTTTTAGGAAATTTATATCATTTAATAAAAAATTATTTACTATAAAATATCCAAAATGTCATTTTTAAGAATTATTCGATACATTGACTATTATAATATCCACATAAAAAATAATAATTCCAGAAATACTATTATAAGACATCAAAAAAATGTAAATTTCATATTGAAAATTGATGGATCACATTAATCATGTCAAATTATATTTATTTTAATATTTTCAATATTTTCAATGTCCTTTATTAGATTTTTCCATCAACAAAATAATTACTAAATTAGTGTTGTGGATGAATTTAAGATAAATATTTGTTCATTAGAAATCAAAAGTAAAATACCATGATTATTATAAATACTTTATATTTAAAAATACGATGTAGATTTTAATATGTTATTTAGAAAACACCATTTTAATAAATATTACCCTTATTAAAAATAATAATGTGGTGTGTTTGACATTTCTTCTAAAAAATACTATTAAGGTCATAATCTCAAAAATGTGTCCCAAAATGGAAATTAAATTTATTATAGTATGATTATGTTCTACCTAGACCCATAAAATAATATTGAGGTATGTTTTTGGGTCACTTAATAGTCTTTATCATATTATTTTTAACCTAATTTACTCGATTTACCATTTTCCTTTATAACCAAAATTAATAATGTTTTTTGTTCATATAGACCAAAATAAAAAGTGAAATATTTATTAAATTTGGAAATCCTAATTAATAATATAGATTAAAATTATTAAAATTCATAGAATATAATTAAATGATTTTAATTTAAAATTAATCTTATAAAAATTCAAGGAACAACTATTTTACGAAAAAAATACCTCTCTAAATATATAAATTTATTATAAAAAATTCATTTATAAATCCACGTTGAAATAAAAATTAAAATATTTTAAATAAAACTGAAATTATTAAAATTTAAAAATAGTCCAAAACCTAAGTAGACAGTGCAAATACTTAAAATAAAATAATTTTTCAAAACAAAATCATTATTTTTTACTATTAATTGAAAAATACATATTTTCAAAATATTATCAAATACTCATCCAAATATAATTTTGACATAACGAATTTAGAAATGAAAATCATTTTTTTAAATTAAAATTCAATAATTTGAAAAATTCCCCATTTGAATATGAGTTGAGTTTAATAAAACCAATTTGTTTTTTTGAATTTAAGATTTTTTTAATATATTTATAATGAATATAGAAATATAAATGAAGAATACTAAAAAATAAAAAATATTTATTCTATAATAAACTAGTTTCTTAAAATCACCCTCCTTACTAAGAATTTGTATCCTTATAAATTGAATTCCATGTCAAAAACAAATGTTTTGGCTTTTTAAAATACATTTATATAACTCCTACATCATAAATGAGATTAGTAAACATTACTATTGAAATGAGACAAATGAATGTAAGAAGAAAAACAAAGATAACTCATACTAGGTTTTGATGTGATAAAAATAATTAGGAAGAGAAAACATAGATATTTAAGGGAAAACTATAACTCAAAGATATATAGAGAGTGATAGAGAACATGGTAATGAAAAAGATAACAATCAAAAAATAAAAAAGATGTGATTGGTTCAAAGGCCACTAATTTATTGATAAGAAAATTTAGAAGTTAAAATTTTTACTTCAATATCTTCAACCCAGAGTTAAGGAATTATATTTCTGTATATACTAGAAAAAATAGATAAATATTTACTTAACAAGTATAATTTCATCCTTTAATAAATTTATACCATAATTTTATATTTTTCTTCAAATTAAAAGTATTCATGATGAATTTTTATGCCTTAGACAACATAATTAACTTAAATGGATAATAAAATACCCAAATTAATAAATATATATTCCCCTTGTCTTTGTTAATTAACCAAAATCAGAATGGTCAGGATTAGATAATATAATTACCTCAAAATGGGTAGGCATTTCTAGAAATTATAACTAATTTAATCTCCAAAATTAAACAGTAATATAAAAAATTCATCATATGTCATTTAACAAATAACTATGATAAAAATAACACAAAAATATTCTAGACAAATATTGAAACCCCAAAATCAGAAGGATTTGATCACATAGTCTTCCAATATACATTTATCTTTGATCTCCAAATCACATAAATGACACTATATTAAAATTTTAACTTCCAAATCCATATAATATCCAATATATGATAACCATTTTTATAAATAATATGAATCACCACAAATCTAATAAATATTCATATACGATTCCAAAATATAATTCATCATTTATTACTCAAATAAAATCCCAAATTTTTCATTTTACCTTATTTATAAAGGGTTCCAAAGATATCTAATGTCTTCCAAAATAACATTAATCACTTAATCATAAAATCATTTTCTTATCAAATTTTTTATTTATATGATAAATGATATGTTCCCAATATGAAATAATCCATTATATATTCTATATATTAAATAATAAAAACAATTTTATACTAACTATGAATTCACATAGTCTAGTGGTGGCAATTAAAATTGTATCATCCTTCTGGTGGGGGTTTACATCCCACGTTTTTTCATCATGTGATCGGTTTTCTCTCATCCAATGAGTTCTCATTTTACAAAAACAATATTTATATAATCGTTAATATTTTAAAAAAAATCTTATGAATCATAATTAAGAATAGCATTAATATATTTTTCATTAATGAATTGGTTTGTCATCCAAGGTAATATTATACCTTTAATTTTCACCCCACTATGTAATATCCCATTATTACTTAAAAAATAAATATCCCTAGTAATATAATTGATCTCCTTAAAATTTCATAACCTAAATCCAAAAAAATGAATTTAAATGATATTTAAATTATCATCAACCTTAAAATTATAAAACCATGATAGTATCCATAAATCATAATGAATCCTCATGTAAAAATATATAATTATTAATCATATTTAAACCCTCCAATAATACCAACTGTAATGTTCCAACCTTATTCATTGTCTATTCTACTGTCCTTAGAATTGAATAAAATACAATCATGGGGTTATTTTTGGTTTATTTTTTTTATTCTTAAGAAAATTTCTTACATATTCCACTCATACATTACAAGTTGACACTTATACTCAGTATCCAATTTTTCACCAAATAAAACTATTTAATATTAAACATTGGTTCATATCCGGATAATTATTCCTAACAATAAAGTAGCTTCTTATTTTTTATTACCCATTTTTAAAACTAGTGACAAAAAACTAGAAACATGTTATGAGAATTTTAATCCAAGTATGGGATATAAAAATAATTAAAAAAAGACATTCAACTGAAAAACATGAAATCCCATGAAAACCCTTTTATTAAAAAAATATTTTCATCTAAAAAGAGAAACATTTTCCCATTAAAAAATCATTATCTAAACTTTTGAAATCGTAAAATATCTATGAAAACATATTTTAATGAAATTAAAAGTCGTGTAGGTTTCTTTGGGTAATAAATTTTATATAACCTTGATAATAACACTTAAAATCATTCTTACAAATAGAATATATATATTTTCAACTTCAACCTCCAAAGAACCCTATGCAATGCAGTGCTCTTTGGATACACCCATTGTATAAGCTATAAAGTTTTCACCCATGATCTATAATGGGTATAAAGGATAAATAAATAATTTCTAAGTACCATATCGTCAATAAAACTCTTTAATAACTCTTTCAAACCTATCTATAAAACACTTTAAGATATCAAAATACCCTTTATCCTTAAAATTAAAATTTTTATTCGAAAAAACTATGCACATAACAAACAAACCATTCACTTTGAAAATAACAATAAAATATTATAAATGAAACATTAAAAAATGAGGGCTCATGATGGCAGGAAAACACACTTAATCCTTATAAGATAAAAAAGATATTCCTTTATGCTTTTATAAAAAGAGTTGAAAGAGGAACATTAAAATATTTTTTTAAAAAGAAAGTATCATACCATGAGTCTGAATCATTGCCTAAATTCATTATCATAATGGATAGTAGAAATTTATTTATTTAGTAATTTATTAAGAAAAATATTCATTATTATTATAAAATTTTTCACTTATTTCCTTGTTATATACAGTTACCTAATCACTTAAGTTCAAGTGATATGTTTTGACAATATTTGGGTCAAAAGTCCAAAATGGCCTCATAATGTTCAACATGGTAAAACAATTTATCATTGAATTATATCCAAAATAATAAAAATTATATAATTATCACTTATATACATAACAAATACTTTTAAATCCTTCCAACAAATATGGATATGAATAATAAACTACACTACCATAATTGAGATGGTATGTCAAACGTACACATGAGTAATGTTTCAATTTTTCAAAGATCGTTATGGAATGAAGGTATGTATTATTTTATCTTAATATACTTATAATAATATTATATAAAAAATTTTACTTCTTTAAATATATTTATATATATAATCCATGTTAAATGGTGATGGAAAATCTACCAGATCACGTCATGGAGGTAGTAGACAATAGGTACGCACGAACGACGTCATTATTTTCCAGTGTATCGATAGGTAAGAAGTTAATTGATATAAGGTCATATAATTATGATAAATATTTCATGATTATAAAATAAAAAATTAATTCCACAAATATAACCAATCTTGAGAAATTGTTTTGGAAAATTAATTACATCAGTTTGTGGGGTGGTATTCCCTCGTGCTCACAAATGATGAATTATTTTCCCATTTTATGGAAGATAATATTGATATAGTACATTAAGCTAACATAATAAAATTTTCATATATGGATTATATTTAATTTATTATTTTTTAATTGTCTAAGAATGTTTGAGGGTTGTAAAAGATGAAACAAAACTATAAAATATATAAAAAAACAATACCACTTCTTTGGAAGACCACTTTTCATAACATCTTAATACCTTTAATATTGATATTATTCATAAACCAATACCTATATAATGTGGGTAGGGATTATAAGAAGGTAAGTTTTCAGATATTTTCTAAAAAAATGTTTTTATGTGTGAAGAAATGAGAAAAAGATGTCCTCTTTTATAAGAGAGTGGGGGAATCTGGGAATTTTTTAAAAAATTAAATTAATATAAATTAATTTATAAATTAAAAAATATAAAATGTTATATATTTACTATAAAATATGATTAGGGGTATAAATAAATTCATAAAACTAAAATTATACAAGGTTTTACTCTACTTATACTTTTATCTTATGGGTTTAAATATTATTTAACCTCTTTAACTCTTACCATGCCAAGATGATTTTTTACTCATTGATGCTCAATAATGCTATAATAATATAGAAAAAGGCCCACAAATGGATCATGAAAAATATTTTAAACCTTATTACAATAAATATTCTGAGTTCTAGATTTTTAGGATTTTTATATCATATATTAAAACATTATTTACTATAACATATCAAAAATGTTTTTTTAAATTATTCATTGCATTGACATTAATAATATCAAAATAATACCTATTATTTGAACCAAATAATATAAAACATCACCACCATATCATGTTCATCTATAGTGTTTCTGGATGACTATAATTATATCAAATTAAATTTATCTAAATATTTTTAATATCATTTATTTGATTGTTAGATTAGTAAATTAATAATTACATTACTGTTGTGCTACAATTTAAGGTATTTAATTCATCACTAAAAAAAATAAAATACCATGATGACGTTAAATTCCCTATATTTAAATATAATATTTATATTATAATATTTTCTTTAGATAAATTGACTTTAAAAAATATTACACTTATTAAAATAAAGAGTGTGACATGTTCAACATTTCTATAAATAAAAGTAATTTAATGGTTATAACCTCATCCAATTTAAAAAATCCCATAAAGTTGACCCTTTGATGATTATGGTCATTTTATACGCATATATTAAAATTTATTTATGTTTTTATATCATTAAATAGTTCTTATAATTGTATTCTTAACCTAAATTTCATGATTTACCATTTGTTATGGTAACAAAACTTATTAAAGTTATTATTCATATTAACCAAAAATAAAAGTGACATATTTAAAAAATTTGGTAATCTCGATTAAATATATTGAATACATATATGTTAGTAAAATATAATTTAATATTAAATATAATGAAACCGAATGGATTTTTTTTTGGAAAAATGCCATTTTAAAATATAATATGTCATTATAAAAAATTCAATTATAAAATTCATTTAAAAAAAATTGAATTATATTATATAAAAAGTAAAAAAAATTATTTAAAAATTATCTAGATCATGCTGTCACCATATAAATACATTCAAATAAATTTAATTTTCAATAAAATTCATTATTTGTCAAAATTTATTAAAATATAAATATATTTAGAAAATTATCAAAAATTCCTCCTAATATATTTTTTACATGATTAATTTAAAAATTGAATTAAATTTTTTGAATTAAAATTCTATAATTTAAAAATTAAACATTTAAATAAAATCATATAGGAAATGAGTTCTATAAAACAATTTGCTTTTTCATTTTATAAATTACTTAATTTATTTATAATGAATATTAATACATTATTTAGGAATACTAAAGAAATTAAATTTATTTATTCTATTATTTACTAGGATTTTATATTTATATATTAATTATACATTTAAAACCAACCATGAAGTATGGTTATGAAAAATGAAATACACTACAATCCTGGAGATTGTAGGTTGTATGTACACATGTGAAACATTTCGATTTTTCAATTATCATGATTGAAAGAATAAAATTAAAATTTTAACCATTCATAATAATTAATATATCTTAAATATTATAAAATTTATTTAAATAAACATATATATAACAACGTTTTGATGTGGTTATGATAAACGTATCACAACGCTTTGTAGATTTGGTGATCCTCACATATGGATGAATGAAGTAGTAATTTTTTTAATGGATAGAATTTAAATAAAATATGTTATATAGAAACTTTTATGGGAAAAAATTATGTCATAAATATTAAATATATATATATATATATATATTAAAATCATCATTTTAACCATCTTTAGGATGAGGTGATGGAATCAAAATTACATCGGCTCATGAGGTAGTCTTTCGTACACACGAACGATGGTTTCGCTTCCCATTTGATGGAAAGGTAGAAGGATATAAGTTATTTGATTAATATAAAAAAATAATAGTATATTTAAGATATTATTGTTATTATTTCATCTTGTCTAAATAATATTTTATCAAGTTAGAATAAGAAACAAAATGACAAAATTTGGTTAAGAACTATACCGATTCTTTAGAAAACCTCTTCTGGCATACCTAAAAAGCATTCCTCGGTTGGGTTTCGGATAAAAATACCTCTAAAAATTGCGAGGTAAGTTAGGATTGTATTCTGGTTGGTTTTGGTTGAATCAAATGTAATTTTATGTGTGGATATAAAATAAAAGGAGGGTTCCTTTTGAAGTGAGGGGAGGAGAACTCTTAGGAATACAAAAATATTAAATTAATATAAATTATTTTTCTGTGAAAAAGGATCTTATCTAATATAATATAATTACAATATGATTATGGGAAAAATACTATCATAATATAATATTTTACTATTATATATTATTGTTCACCATTATCATTATGTTTTAACCACCAATTAACCCAATGTCTATTACAACAATAACAAACATATTTAATATTTAGGGATCATGGTATTTATTATAAATGAAAAATTATCCCATAAATATACCATGGATTTTATTTTCAACCATATACTAATAAATTTTCTGATGAAAGGGGTTTTCTGAAATTTAAATCATTTAATAAAATATGATTTATTATAAAATAACATTAATATAATTATTGGGACTATTCATATAATTTGGATTTGAAAACAAAACGACAAAAAATGAAATATAATATAATACTATAAAAATTAATTAACATTTTATATTCTTCTAAAATATATTTTTAACATATTAATTCATCCAAATTATATTATTTCTAATAATTTTATACACATTTATTTTAGTCCTCTATTAATTGTATAAATACTATGTCGACATTGTGTGAGTATTTAAAAAGATTATTTCATCACTATAAATTATAAATAAATTACAATGATATTAAAAAAATAATCTTTTAAATAAATAGATATTACATAAAAAAATTTAACCATGTCACAAAATATTATAGAAATTATATGTAAAAAAGTGATATTTGTAATTTATCTTTTACAAAAATATAATAAATTTCCAAATCAAAGAAATTTGTAACTAATATCCCATAATTTAGAATCGTGGTTTGAAATTTTTGAAATTCAATCATTTAATAGTGTTTGTTAAAGGTTTAGGGTTATTTTCTAATTCTTATCAAACTATTTTTTACATTAATTACCTGATTTACTGTTTCCCTGGTGACAATTACTAACTACTGTTACAATTCATAATAAAAAATAAAAGGTAACTATTTTTGAAATTTGGAACTCTTTATTCCAAATAAGTTATATAATTTTAAATATTCAATTTCTATAATTGGAATATGTTAATTTAATATTGAACCCAAAAAACATTATAGAAAATCAGTTTTTCATGAGAAAATGACGTTTAAGTTTAATAAAATATTGATACCAAATTCAAGTATAAAATTCATTACAATGATCATAATTAGACTATGTTTAATCAAAATGGAATAAATAAATTTAAAAACTGACAAAATAAATAATTATACTTTTTAAATACTTGCATATATAATAATTTTTTTAAAAAAATCACTATCTTCCAAATTCATTAAAAAATAAATCTTTTTTGGGGAACACAAAAATGTTACTCTAAAATAATTTGTATTTGAAAATTTCAAATATAATAAACATTTTTTAAAAGTAAAATTGTATAATTTAGGAATCAATCTTTTAAATAGAATCATATAATGCATGGAAACCCAATTTCATTATAAATAAAACAATTTCCATTTTGAGTGAAAAAATTCATAATAATGTAAAAATAATTTGAAATATATAATTTTATTTATTCATATTAATAATACATGAAAATTATGTTTTTTTACATTACCTGGTTTGATAAATTCATCCTCCCTTTGGGAAATTACATCCTCTCAATTTTATTTGTTACTCAAACAAATGAGGGTATCTCTCTCGGATTAAATTTTCAAATTTCATTGTTTCTTCTTCAAATATATGGTTATACCACAAAAAATTAACAGGATGAATTTCCTTATTCTATCACACATGATATTTATGGTCAGTAATTTTTACTATTTGTTCCGCATAATAAATGTTTTCTTCCAACTAAATTACATTAGGTATCAAGACAATAGATAAATCTAACACATATTTTCATAACATGAAAACATAAAATAACTTATGTACCTCGGATAAAATGTATTTAAGGACACAAGGTAGGAAATTTATCCAAATTTATACAGTATTTAAAATACTTAATAACTTATGGACTCATATTCCCATTTTTTTTATAACATATATCACTTTTCCATAGAGATACTTTAATAAATACATTATTAGTGACCTAAAAAAAATATTTTCCTCCAGTCATTTACATTACTTTTATATCTTTTCTGAGAAATACTCAAATGTTGTTGAATCATTTTCACCTTATCCTACACTTCCTCTACCAACTATGCACCCATTTACATCCTTTCGTCTACCTTATCCAAAAAAAAATGGTGACTGGAACTTCTTTTCCATATAATTACACAAAGGGTTCCATATATATACATGAATGAAACTTTTTTTCAAAAGAAACATCTACCAATGAATGGTATTGATCTAATGTTCCCTATTAATCCCTTGAATAATAATGAATCCTATTTCCTAAGGTCTGAATCATTCACACAGACTGCCAATCATATTAATGATGAAAATCATAAATTAAATTTAAATCACTACCCAACTATTACTGATTTTTTTCCAAATATTATAAGCAAACCAATAATCACAGTTTTATACAATAGAATGAGGAATTCTATTTAGTCGGACTATATCATTGACATAGAGTCTATAACGTTTATTTAAATACATAGTATCTTAAATGGGAAGTAAATCTGTATATTGAGTTAGGCGGTCGACAATAATTTGAATTGAATTATTACATTGAATTATATTTGATAATCCAACCATGAAATCCACACATATAATTTCTAATTTAAACTCTGGTGCTGAAAAATGATGAATCAGCCCATTCGATAACATTAATTTACAATAACATATAGAAATTTCAAATATTTCATGCTAAAGTCTTCAATATCTCATTCAATTCCATCCCTCTAATAATACATCCAATGTTTTTTTGTACATATTAGTGCTTCTAAGATGAATTTAAAATAGGTAAATATGAGATTCACTCAAAAAATACATCTTTAAATGGGAATCACAAGACACACATAATCTTTTTTCTAATATGATAACACATTTTTCATCAACATTAAACTCAGAAAACATACCATTATTAGAAGATACAACAATTTTTATAAAATATGATAATCCTTTGGAGATTTATTAATTCTTTATGATATAGTTTATTATAATAATTAATAAAATTATATAGAGGTTATTCCTACATGATGAACTTATAGTCCAAAATTCATCAAATCATTAACCAAAAAATTGTGTTTCAAACATTCCAGGGTTCAAATAACATTGTTTTTATGACTCAAAGCATTATTTTTTTTCAGAATGATAATGAATCATGTAGTAATTACCCTTAATAAATTCATGTAATTTTATTTTCTCAATATTAAAACCTTGTTGCATGAATATATAGTTTAATATTTTATGATAATCATAAATTTCACACATTACTCTATATAAACATTGCATAAAACATTCAACGAAAAAACCCTTGAATCTAATTTCAGATCATGTATAGGATAATTTAACCCATGAGGTTTCAATTTACATAAATAAAAAGAAAATTCATGCCTATTATACCATTGCACATAACTAAGACCTTTAAATAGAACATCCCTATAGATAACAAATTCATAATTTTTAGAGGGAACATGCAAAACGTAAAAAATTACCAACAGTATTTTATATTCTATGAAATAATCATCATATTATTTCATCCAGAAGAATTAAACTGCTTTTTTAGTAAACTTATGCAGTGGGCTAGATAACCAAAAAAAATCAACAATATTCCTGTAGTAACCTAATAATGTAATAATTCATTTAATCGATATGAATTTTTTTGGTCTTGTCCATTCATTGAAATGATTAGTTTTTAGGGTTAGTAGTGTATCAACTCTAACTCTCGTGACCTAGAGCCATCATTTACTTTATTAAACACGCATATATATAAGGGTCAAATCATAAAGGATAAATCATTTTAGTATTCATGCAGATTCTGATACATACATGATTCTAAATTTAAATTAGAGATAAAATTTAAAATATTCTGATGGAAACAAATCACCATCCTTGAACTCATTCATTGAATTACCATTCATATCTTGTGGAAGGGGATAAAAATAAGGGTGATATTATATTCTCAGTAAGGGTTATATATAATAGAATCTATCAAGAATAAATAATTCATAATCAGTATGGGAAGGTAGATAACTGATCACGCATTCCATATAATCAATAACATGATTAGCATGAATAGATAACTCATAATCAATATAATTGGGTAAATAACTCAAAAAACATTTCGTTTAATCAATAAAATAAGAGTGAAATGAATCCAGATATAATATAAATGAAAAATATCATGGATAATAATAATAATTTAATTCTCAATGAATTAAGATCATAATTATTGGATCTCATGATCTCGTTTATCATGATAAATCTATAGTCAAGACCTTTCAAAATATAGTTTAAAAGAACTGGTAGAAAATAATATCATTGGCCTAATGAGTTATCTCATGAGAACTATCGATGAATTGAGGGAATATATAATTGTTTCCCCACCAATTAATTTCGGTCCAAATAATTATGTTCAAATAAAATAATACATTCAACTCATGAATTATATTCCATATTATCAAATATCCATATTGGGTAAATAGTGATGCTTTATTAGTATTTCCCCAGTTAAAAAAATTACATTCAAATTAAACATCATATGTAAAAATGGTATATCATTTATGAAATAATCATATCCATAATAAAAATAATATGAATTTTTTTAATATTTTTATATAAAAAAGGATAAATGATGTGATTCCTTCAATAAGGGGAAAATTAATCCCAAATGAAAGTGAGATTGTAAAATAGATTATTACTTATTAGTAACATTTATATTAAAACACCTTAAAAAAATAAAATTTTATTAAAAAAATATCATTCATTAATAAATAGGTATTTTCCTTTAAAATAGAAAAATTTCATCATATACACCACATAAAAGTAAATATGTGCATATTGAAAACTATGTCTCAATGGAATGGAAATTGAGATGAAATCCCTTACTTTGTTCTTACCTTTCGTTTAGTTATAATTAAAATACTATATAGTTGTTTAAAACAAGTTAATTATTTATACTAAAACCCTATCAATATTTATAATATCATATAAAATCAATTTATACAATCTTATCTCCCGTTCGTTAATAATGATTCATTATTACTGTAGTTTTGGGTGTTAATTGCTCAATTTTCGTATGTATGTTTTTTTGTCAATGTTCCTAATATCAAAAATAGGATATAGTTACACCATATACAGAATTATATTAATGTTATAAATATTATTTTTAATTAGATACATATTTAGTATCATTCATTAAATTGTATATAAAATTTAATCAAACACTTTGTAGAGATGGAAAGTCTTACGTACGCTTAAGTAACAATAACATTTCATAATGGGTGAAAGGGTAAGTAAGTGGGTGATAAATTAATTTTTTAGAAAAAATATCAATTATTATATATCACATATATTCACTAATTTTAACTATAGTAATATCCATGTAAATCATAAGTGAAAATCAATTCATATCATTCTACAAGATACGATTTTTCCATACACACGAGCGACATTATCATATTTTAAACAGAATAAAAAATAAGAGGGAATATGTGAAAGTATAATTAAATATGTATAATTATATAATAAATATTATATATACCCATATAATCCATCATTATTACAATCTATTATAAGTGTTTATGTAAAAATATTTAAATCGGTTTGGGACGTGGTAGACCATCGTACACATGAGCGATGGCTTTGTTTCCCAATTTATAGAGAAAAAGATGGATAAATATTATGTCATAAAAATAATAAAATATCAGTATATTTAAGATAATGGTGTTATTATATAAATGTGTTAATATATTATTTAATATTTTAAAATAATAAGGAAAATGAGAAAGCTCTGTTAAGACGATTATCTTCACTTAGGGGAACCTCATATGGATCTCTTCCTAGAGACACTAGGGTTGATATTTTAGGATTACCAAGACCTTTATAATTTATATAAGGTGTTTTGGGATGTTTTATTATATGTATTTTTTTGATAAAAATATCTTGAGGGGTTTTATTATATAGAAACTTCTCTTTTTAATATAATAACCATTACATTATTTTTAAGGTAAAAAAAATAATAACTATAAAATCTAGGATCCAATGGTTTATTATCATTTGTAAATTATGCTCAGAATTAAATTATTCATAATAAAAAAAGAATCATTATTTTTTTCCTTCTTCTTTATCCTCTCAGTGGACATGAAATTGTCCTTAGTATAAGTAATCACGAGAGTATATACATCAATAAAAGGGGTGAGATAAATGCCTATTAAGGATAGATATAACATGGGGTGAATAACAGACATGAATGAAAAGTAAATGGGAATGGAAAACCACATAATAACCATAGGATAATCATTATAATATTAAGGGAAAAATTTGATAATGGCAGATAATGTGACATATAAAAAAAATGAAACATCACGTTATAGTGGTAAAATACCACACATATAAGTGAACAATGATAACATCATGTTCACACATAACATGTGAGAAAAAATATTAACTTCATAAATGTGAAAAAATATACCATCATTTTCAAAAATATTTCTCATAGTATCATGATATTTATTACATTACCCAATTAATTGGAGGGCTATATAATTTTGGGTCCCCCTGTCACATCCAAAATGTTCATAATCATGCATGCCACATAGAATATATAACAATCATAGTAATAAAATATAAATAAGGAATAAATTGTGATTTTATATGGATTCAAAAAAGAATACATTCATGAATAAAAATTTCAGTTCCCAAATGAAAAATCTAAACCATATATTGAAATAAAACACCGTTATTCTTGATTAGAAAAGAATCATTTCATGGGGATAATCATATAATGTTTTGGAAATTGAAGTCACTTTGAAAAAAAAGATTTATATACAAAAAAATATATATGATTGGACCATTTATATCCCTAAAATAAAATTGAATGTGTATATTTGTAAATAATAAAATCATGTATACTATAGAAGACAGGGTAACCCAAAAAAAAGAATTTTTTTCAAAAATCCCCTTACCTTAAAACAAGCTTTATTTTTTCTTTTCTCCTCCTCCAGAATAATAAACAGAGGATTTAAAAAAAATAGTTAAAAAAGTGAAATATGTTCATTTCTTACACCATTTATCTTTTATAATTACTATATTCTATTTTATAACACTATTTGTTAAATGTAAATTGTTTTTGATATAATGCTTCATTAAATTATACAATTTTGATTCAATTTCACTATTCTCATTCAAAGCCATTTATGGATAAGAATAACTCACACCAAAATCATATAATATATGTAATTAAATATTTATTTATTATATATAATTCATAATTCCCATTCCTAATGGTGGTCATATGCATTGGCGTGTCAATATATCTATAGATGGTTAACCGACCTTTAACAGAACATTTTCGAAAGAATGAGAAATAGAATTGTTATATATATATATATATATTAAATATGATACTTAAAGTAGTTAAAATTAATTAATATACGATTAAATCAATTCATAATTTTATTTATAATGATTTTCATTGAAACAGATTGAAAACATAACAAGATGATGAAGAAAAAAGAGAATAGTTAATTAAAACTTACTTAATCCATAGTGTAGCTTCTATTATATGACACTAGAACTCCCTTGTGGTTTGGAGTTAGATAACTGTAGGACATATATAAGGATTCAAAGGGGATTGAAACAAAGGATTTGGTCATCGGTTATTGTTTGGTAGGTGGGGGATGGGTGTATTTCCATGGTAAAGTATTGAGGAAATTTATACTTCAAGACATGAGTTTTTTTGAATAAAATATTAAATAAAATAATATATCAATGGTTAAACTTATAATAGTGATTTTTTATAATATAAATATAATATAATAGTTTTTAATTCTTTAAAACTATTTATAATTTATTTAGTTTATTAAAAATTAAAGTAGAAAATAAATAAAAAATTTTATTTGAAGGGATCTTTTTTAATTTAGGTTTTGGGAAGTTCTTTTTAGGTTTTAGAAATTAATTTCATTATATATAATCGAATCATTTATTAAATTCAATATAGCATCTTGTAACATAATGATCTAAAATGGATTGGATCATTATTACATCTTATGTGATGAAAATCAGGATACAAGTTTTCTGAAATACATTATTTTTACAATTAATCCGAAAATTAAACTTTATCAGACAAATAAAAAATAACCCTTAGATATTATAGATTTGATGATTTAAAAAATGATAATAATTTTATAAAAATAAATTTCTGTCATAATTAATTATAATTTTTAATATAATAATTGTGATTTTTAAGAAATATATTAAAATATAGTTTATTAAACAACATGTGTATATTTTCATTGAGGTTTTTATTCTTGATATTTATTTATTTTTGGTATTATAATATTTATATTAACATAAATTATTTATGAAAAAAGTTATTTATAATAAAATGAATTATTTAAGGTTCCAATTACTATTCAAATAAAAAAGTTATTATTCCCAATGGTCAGGTTATTATTACTAATGATTAGGATACTATTCTCAATGGTCACAATACTATTCCAACATTCACATTACCTCATATATATAGCAATTCATTCATTCATTCGACATTGAATATAATTCCTCTTGTGGTTATATATTTTTATTTTCTACGATATTGATTTCATTACTATAATTTTTCTTCATTTATAGAGTGTTTTTCGTGGAAGTGATGATCCTAGAAGATTGGGGCGTTCCATATTTTACCGTTTGAGATTTTTTATTTTTTAATTTTTTTCCAAATTTTGATGTTTGGAATTTTTATTGGTTTTTTAGATGACCAAATTAATGATAGAATGTTTTTAATAGTTTTTCAATATTATCTATGGGTAGTTTATTATGTAATATAACCAAATACATATTTATTTAAGAAATAAATATTACTAATAATCACTAAGTCATTAAATTTATTCCACCTTTAGGACTTTTTTAGAGAAATTTATCATCATATTTATGGTTGAGAATATATGAGGTTACTTATTTTTCATTATTTACCATGGTTTCCATGAAAACAATTAATATATATGGTTTCACCACAACACTTTGAGAATGTGACTTTTCATGTCTAAAATAACATCATCTCCACAATCCATGATCTTCATTAGATTCTCCCCATAAGATTGGTCATTATCCAATTTTACCAACTCCAAATTTAGTACATGTGAGGGATCTAGTACATACTTCCTCAAAAGAGATATTTGGAATAGATGATTAAATAGAGCCATATTTGGTGGTAGTTATAGCTGATAGGACACTATTTCTATGTGATCAATGATCTAAAAGGGTTTAATGTACCTTGTATTGAGCTTTTACTTATTTCCATATTTAATAAATCTATTATATGGCGACATTGAAAGAAAACATTATCTCCCACATGAAACTCAAAGTCTCTTTTTGGTTGAAAACATAGCTCTTTTACCAAAAATGAGATAATTTTATATGATGTTGGATGTCTTCATCCTTATTAATTGCATCATATAGAAGATCAAGTCTATGTAGATTTTGTTCCCCAACGTCATCCCAATAACGTGGAGTTCCACATCACCTATCATACAGAGATACTTATGGATCCATTTGAATGCATGACTGGTATATATTTTTGTATGAGAACACAGCTAATTTGAGATGATTATTGATTAGACCCTGGAAGAGGATAATATTAATTGTTAATATATATAGTTTTCATGTGCCTTGTTATTCATAAATACCATTTTAGTGCATTTTACACGTTGAACATAATTTCATTCATGATTGCAATTCTTTCACAAAATGCACTATTACATGGTACATATGTGAAAGAAGTTTTCAATATCCAATTTTATTGATTTTAATTTAATATTTAATTTTTAGGTTTTTAATTCCATTGGGAACAATTCATAATTTTGGTGCATTTGATGATTCAAACTGGAAGACCACCAAAGTGGGCCTTGAACCAACAACATTCTGGGAAAAGTAAGCTAGACAATAGCCCAATAAAAGTACTTTATAGGCCAGCATTCATAACCAAAGAGTCTCCAAATTTATTTGGAGATAGAATCCATCATGGGGAACATTTCATTAAACAGTTTCCCAAGCTAATTAAATCGTTTTAATGGATTTCCAGTCATCCCAAGATGAAGATGCAATTCTTGGCCAGATTCTTCAGCCCAGAAAAACAGCCCACCATTTATATCATATCTCTTGAACCACATCATATTTTGGGATAAACGTTTATAGGATATTAGGGGAAATCTGGGACTTCATTTAAGTCTTATATGGACCAATCCAATTTAGCTTCTAGAATGTGATTTCATCGAATCTTTCCGGTAGATTCAAGCTGGATTCCATTTCGAGGGAAGGGTGGAAAAGTCCCATCTTCATTAAATGTCCACCCACCCTTCCCCAACACAATTAATTAAAGGCACATGGGATGATGGGTGATAGGAAAAATTCTTTTTAAATGACTATTTAAGGTTGTAGTGGTGGATGATTTGAGGGATCATTGAGTTTTACTTTCATTGTAATGTAGTTATGCAAAATTTCCTTTGTAACATTCTTCTTTCACATGTAAGTTGTTTCAATCACCATAGTTTTCAATAAAAGATATTCTTTATCTCTTTTTATGTTCTTATTCATTTCACATTGATACCATTTCCCCAAGGTGTGATCTTAGTCACACGAGCACTTGTGAATTTATTCACACAATGGTGGAGTGATCGTTTCATTGTTTTATTTTTCTTCATCAATCCCGCTTCTTTAAGTCGACTTCTCACTTCCGTTTATTGAATAGCATAAATGGAGGGATAAACCCTTATGGGTTGGTCCAAGTGAGTTGCATGGGGAACATTGGATGTTATATTATGATCTTAAATTCTGTAATAATTTCATTATTTTAGGATTTCCATTTGATGATTTATTCTCATCATCGTATTCGCCAACATTAACATTGACAAATTTCGAGTGCTAGTACGATCCAATTCCTTGGAGTGATCATTAAATTGATCTTATAAGTGCACTGGTGATTAGAATTGTAATTTTTTAGGGGTTAAATTGGTGAATGATGTTGAGGAATGATATAATTTTGTGAATGCATATTGAATTAGTGAAATGAACATTATAAAAAATAAATACATCCTATCTAAACCTAGTACCAACTTAGGATTAACTCATATCCATTAATTATTTTAGACTATGTAATTTTATGTTTTAATTTACTTTTATTAAATTAAATCAGTAGTTATTCAAATCAAATCAAACCATATAGTTGGCCACTCCACAGCCAAATTCTTCCAAAATTAGAGTGTCTATAGTTTTCTTCTTTGGTCCACGTGGATTCGACCCCTATCTGTACTACAAAAACCGCATACCTGTAGGGTAAATTTGGGCGAAACCAAATTTGGCACCATTTCTTGGGACCCAAGTAATTTATATTAGACACTTTCATCCTTTTCTCACCCCACCATCTCTATTCTCACCCCCATCTCTCTTATATTTACCCCTTTCTGTTTGTGTGTGTCCTGAGAATGTTGAATCCAACTTTCTGCCTACTCCAATGGAGTATCTTCTAAATTACCATGTCACAAACTCACGATGGAATAAAATGGAAATTAAATATTGGGAAGCACCTAAATTGGAAAATGTATTTGATCAACCCTTGATTAATTACCACACACCCGATGAGATGTACAATCAATGGGATGATGATTGATTAAAAGATCAATTTCCAACCCTCTCGAGGATGATTGAAGAGACAAAACTTAATGAAGATCAAGATTTAAAAACTTTTATCCAACCTAATACTCAAAAACACATTGAAGAATTGTGTAATCAAATGGAGATAATATGATGCGAGGTATCATCATTGAGATTATAACTACATCGCATTAATACTATTGAGGAACTCATCCATACACCAAAAGTACCATCTGAAACCTTATGTGGAGTGTCTAGTTTCCCAATAAACTCTCATGAATTTATTGAAGAAAAACCTTTGGATTTTGGGTAGGGTAAGTGAATCAAGAAATTGTTGAAGGGTCTTTAAATCAGGAAGAAATTTATTTCATGTATTCAAAAGATGGAAACAGTACATCGTGGATTGAGTCTCCTAAGTATAACTCTATTGATGATTTTTCAAAAACACCATTCCCTGATCCATTGAGAAAAATTAAAAACATTAAGTCCATACCCATTCATGACCCAAATATCTCCAATTTGGTTGTCTAATCTTCTATTCTAAAGAAACCAATTTTGTTGAGAAATTTGGAAAATGAAACTGAGTTGGATTTAAAATCTCAACCTGTGTTTGAATGTCCTATGCAACACAATATCAAAATTATTATCATTCCTTTCCCACCCATGTATCCTTTCGTAGGGTATAATTAGGAGCTTCCAAATGGAATTCATTCTTCTCTAGAAACCAAAAAAGTTGGAATGATCATTTATTTCTTAAGAAAGCCTATAGAACAATCTAGATCAACCATTTCTGATATTCCTTGGATTTTCCCACTCATTTTAGAACATAGGTTTGTAAATGATAAAAATTCTCAAAAAATAATAAATCTCAATAAAGTAAATGTGAAGAAATATGGGGTCTTTAAAATGTTGAAAATGGAATTGGATAAGTTGGGGTGTTCATGTCGAGCTAACGACGTTAGACAAAAGCGCTGCATGGGATACAACCCGTGGTTTTCTTGTTTTATTTTATTTAATTAGTAATTCAGACTACTGACATGTTCTTATTTTATGAGTATGGATGCATATTAAAGGGGAGAACCATATTCATCTATGTCACACGGTGTGATCCCTGAGTAATAGAATACCCATAAATTCAAAAGAATATAATGTATCATCAGTTTATATTATTTTACTTATGTTTTTGTAGGCTAAAAAAAGTTAGACTTTTGACCTGTTTTTCATTTATGAGTATGGATGGGTATGAAAGGGGAGCACCGTATTCATCTGTTTCACGCGGTGTGATCCCTGAGTAATACCTTACCCAGAAATTTAAAAGAAGACAATGAATCATTAGTTTGATAAAAAAATAGGAAAAAAAATAAAAATGATGATACTTGGAATTAAATAAATCATTGTGTTTTTTGTTTTGTCTTCTTTTTTATTCTTTGTATGTTTCATGGAATATTTTGGGTGATACATGTTTAATCAAGGAGGTGCCTACATCCCCCAAGAGATCAATTGAGTAATCTGAAGCATCATTAACTTCAACTTCAAAAACCAGGTGAATTTGTTCCATGTTTATCAATTTCAATTTCTTCTTTGAACTCCTCTCCTCCCTACTTTGAAATTTTCTTTTCTTTAAACTCTCGGGATAATGTTATACTATTTTGGGGGGAGATTAAATAAAATTTTTGATCTTGGGTGAAAAAAAAATGTGTGCAAGGAAAAATTTCAAAAACCATAAACCTGATAACACACATTGCAAACTCTGAAAGAGGATATGAAATAATTTTGAAATCCTTGATTCTGATTTTAATGCATTTTTAAGTTCATGTGCATAGATTTCATTATTTTATGATTCCCATTTGATGATTTATTTTATTCTCCGTCTTCTCCAAATTTAACAATGACATATTTTGAGTGCAACTATGATCCAATTCCTTGAAGTGATCATTAAATTGATCATCTAAGTTCATTGGTGATTACATTTTGAATTGTGTGGGGATTAAATTGGTGAATAATGTGAAGGAATGATATCATTTTTTGGATACATCTTAATTAGTGAAACAAACGTTATAAGAAAATAAATACATCCAATCTAACCCTAGTAACAACATAGGATCAACTCATCTCCAGTAATTGTTTTAGACTATGTAATTGTATGTTTTAAATTATTTTCATTAAATTAAATCAGTAGTTTTTCAAATAAAATCTATTCAAATAGTTGGCCACTCCATAGACAAATACTTCCAAAATCAGAGGGTTTCTAGGATTCTTCTTCGGTCCCTATGACTTCGATCCCTACCTGTACTACAACAACCGCATAACTGTAAAATTTGGGCGAAACCAAATTTTGACGCCATTGATGGGGACCCAAGTAAGTTATCTTAGAAACTTTCATCCTTTTCTCACCCCATGTTCTCTATTCTCACCCTCACATCTCTTATCTTTACCCCTTTTCTGTTTGTGTGTGTCCTGAGAATCTAGAATCCAACAATATTTATACTCTAATGAAGTATCCTCCAAATTTCCATGTCATAAACACTTTCTTGAATCAATGGGAAAATAAATATTGGGAAGCCCCTAAATTAGAAAATTTGTTTTATCAACCCTTGATTAATTACCACACACCCGATGATATGTACAATCAATGGGATGGTGATTGTTTAAAAGATCAATTTCCATCCCTCTCGAGGATGATTGAAGAGATGAAACTTAATGAAGTTCACGATTTACAAACTCTTATCCATAATAATCCTAAAAAACTCCTTGAACAATTGTGTAATCAAATGGAGATAATGAGTTCTGAGGTATCATCATTGAGATTAGAACTAAAATGCATTAATAATTGTGAGTAACTCATCCACACACCAATAGTACCATCTGAAACCTTATGTGGACTATCTAGTTTCCCACAAAACTCTCATGAATCTATTGTGGATCCAACCTCTGTATTTGGGGTTGGGGAAGTGAATCTAGAAATTGTTGAAGGGTCTTTAAATCAGGAATAAATTGATTTCATGTATTCATAAGAGTGAAATTTGACATCGTGGATTGAGTCTCCTAAGTATAACTCTATTGATGATTTTTCAAAAAGACCAACCCAGAAACATTGTGATAAATTAAAAACATTGAGTCTATACCCATTCAGAACACAAATCACTCCAATTTTGTGGTCGAATATTCTTTTCTAAAGGAACCAAGTTTGTTGAGAAATTTGGAAAATGAAACACAGTTGGATTCAAAATCTCAACCAGTGTTTGAATGTCCAATGCAACCCAACATCAAAATTATTATCCTTCATTTCCCACCCATGTATCATTTCATAGGGTATAATCAAGAGATTTCAAATGGAATTCATTCTTCTCATGAAACCAAAAAAGTTGTAATGATCATTGATTTCTTAGGAAAGACTATAGATGAATCTAGATCAACCATTTCAGATATTCCTTGGATTTTAACACTCATTGTAGAACATAGGTTTGTATATGATACAAATTCTAAATAAATAATCAACCTCAAAAAGTAGAAGTGTAGAAATATAGGGTCCTTAAAATGTTGAAAGTTGGGAATGGATAAGATGGGGGGTTCATGAAGAGCTAGCGACGTTAAAGAAAAGCATTTTATGGGAGGCAACCCGTTGTTTTATTGTTTTATTTTATTTAATTAGTAATTTAGACTGTTGAACTGTTCTTCATTTATGAGTATGGATGGGTATGAAAGGGGAGAACCGTATTCATCCGTTTCACATGGTGTGATCCCTGAGTAATACATTATCGAGAAATTTAAAAGAAGATAATGTATAATCAGTGTATTTTATTTTATTTATGTTTTTGTAGGTTAAAAAATATATACTTTTGACATATTCTCATTTTATGAGTATGGAAGGGTATGAAAGGGGAGAACCATATTCATCTATGTCACACGGTGTGATCCCTGATTAATACCTTACCCAAAAATTTAAAATAAGATAATGTATCATTAGTTTGTTAAATAAACAAAAAATCTGGAAAACCATAAAATTGATACATGGAATTAAATTAATCTTTGTTTTGTTTGTTTTGTATATTTTTTTCTTCTTTTTATGATTCAGGGAAAATTTTGAGTGATACATGTTCAATCAAGGAGGTGCCTACATCCCCAAAGATATCGAAGGAGTAATTTGTAGCATCATGACCATCAACTTCAAAAACCAGGTGAATTTGTTCCATGCTTATAATTTTCAATTTCATATTTGAACTCATATCCTCCCCCTTTATAACTTTTTTTTTTCATTAAACACTTGGTACAATTTTATTTTATGTTGGGGGGAGATAAAATAAAATATTTCTTCTTGTGTGGAAAAAAAATGTGTAGAATGAAAATTTTAATAAACCTTGAACATGATAACACACATTGAAAATTCCAAAATTGGATATCAAATTAATCTGAATTCCATGATTCGGATTTTAATGCAAGTTTAAGTTCATGTGCATAGATTTTGGAAAGTGCAGTTGTCCGATGTGATTTTTCAACGTTTATATTTTCATCCATTAATTTAAAAAAATTCCACGTCCTTTAGATTGTGGGGTATTAGTTTGAATTATTGGGGTTCAAAATAAATGGCATGGGTTTGGTGATCAATTTAATTTTAACATTAGTATTAGAAAAAATCAATTGCACGTAGAGAAATGAATTGACCGGATGTGTGGATTTCTGCACTTGGGGATGGTGACTCCATAGTTGTATGGCCCAGAGTTAGGCATTTTATCTCTATTTGTGGTAATTAGAATTTTTTTGATTGAGATAACTTGAGATGATGCCCGAGTATGTGAGATTCACTTGGTTTCCTAAGGTCTTTGAGCCTAGGAGTCATCAGCAAAGTCTTGTTACATGGGTTGAGTCGATTGAGTTCAATTTCAATTACAAATGGAAAAATTTCAAAGAAAAAACAAACAAAAAAAATAACAAAATAAAAAATGAGTACTCATCTTAATATTAAAATTTGAATTCTCCTATCCCTTCCATATTTTCTCCCTTGAATGAAAATGAACCCCCTTGCCTATTGTGACGCACAACACTTCATCTTGCTTAATTGAAATTGGATGAAATATGGTGATGAATTTGAACAACGGAATGGGCTAAGGCTTGGGTTATGCCTTTGGACATAGCTTGTTTTAAATGATTTTGATGGGTTTCATAATTGTTTGGTATAATGCCTTTGGATGAGCAATGTGTATTACAATCCTTTTGGAAAAGGGAATTCAAATTTCATATTTTTGAGAAATATTTTTCTCGGGACAAGAAAAACTGAAGTTGGGGGGGGGTGTGATTTTCCCCTGGAAGTGGCCAATATTCATTTTTAATTTATATAGTATTCATGTGCCTTTTTATTCATAAATACCATTTTAGTGCATTTTGCAGTTTAAACATCATTTCACATTATGATTACAATTCTTTGTTAAAATGTTCTATTACATGGTACATTTGTGAGAATAGTTTTCAATATCCAATTGTGTTGAATTTAATTTCAATTTTTTTTTTCAGGTTTCTCATTCCATTTGGAACAATTCATACTTTTGGTTAATTTGAATATTAAAATTGGAAGACCACCAAAGTGGGCCTTGAACAAACAACATTCTGGGTGAAGTGAGCTAGATAGAATCCCAATAAAAGTAATGTAGAGGCCAGGATTCCAGACCATAGAGTCTTAAAATTTAACGGGAGATAAAAGAAATCATGGGAAACATTTCATTAAATAGTAGACCAAGATAATTCAAACGTTTTAATGGTGTTCCAGGCGGCCCAAGATGAAGATACAATTCTGGGCCATATTCTGCGGCCCAGTAAAACAGCCCACCATTTAAATCATATCTCGCCATCCACAGTGTTTTTTGGGATGAAATTTTATAGGCTATTAGGGGAAAACCTGAACATAATTAATGTCTTATTTGGACCACTCCAGTTCAGCTTCTATAAGGTTATTTCATCACGCCTTTCTGGTATATGAAAGCTAGATTCCATTTCGAGTGAAGGGTGGAAAAGTCACATCTTCATTAAATGTCCACCCACCTTTCAACAAAAAAATTAATTAAAGGAACATGGGATGATAGGGGATCATCCAAAGGCTTCCTAAATTCATATTTAAGGTATTAGTGGTGGAGTATTTGAGAGATCTTGGATTTTTTACTTTATTTTTAATGTTTTATGCCCAAATTTCCTTTGTAATGTTCTTCTTTCGCATGTAAGTTGTTTGAATCACCATAGTTTTAAAATAAAAGTTCATTTTATTCTATTTTTCTGTTCTTATTCCTTTCACATTGATACCATTTCCCTATGGTGTGATATTTTTCATACCTGGACTTGTGAATTTATTCACACAACGGTGTAGTGATCATTTCATTGTTTTATTTTTCTTCTTCAATCCTGCTTCTCTAAGTCGACTTCCCGCTTCCATTTATTGAATAACATAAATTGAGGTCTAAACCATTATGTGTTAGTCTTAGGGAGTTTCATGGAGAAGATTGGATTTTATTTTATGATCTTAAATTCTATAATCATTTCATTATTTTAAGATTTCTATTTGATGATTTATTTTCTCCTTCGCCTTCGCCAACTTTAACAATGACACATTTCGAGTGCTAGTACGATACAATTACTTGGAGTGATCAATAAATAGATACTCTAGGTGCATTGGTGATTAGCCTTGGTATTTTATAGCGATTAAATTGGTGAAAGTAGTTATGGAATTATATCATTTTGTGGATACATCATGAATTATTGAAATGAACATTATATGAAATTAAATACATCCAATCTAACCATAGTAACAACATAGGATCAAATCATCTCCATTAATTTTTTTATACTATCTAATTGTATGTTTTAATTTATTTTCATAAATTAAATCAGTATTTATTAAAATCTAATTAATACAAATAGTTGGCCACTCCATAGCCAAATCCTTCCAAAATCAGAGTGTCTCTAGTTTTCTTCTTCAGTCTCTATGGATTCGACCCCTGCATGTACTACAACAACCGCATACTTGTAGGGTAAATTTGGGTGAAACCATTTATTCCATTCTCTTTCATGTTTCATTGTGTGTGATATTGGCATTTAATCTAGAATATGAATAGTCCTTTCAAATTGGTCATCGGTTTTGAGGTGATTGTTCATGCTAAAAATCAATTCAGCACTGAATGAATGTCTAAAACAACTCCATAATTTAGATGTGAACCATAGAACACAATTAGAGAAGGTCAAAAGTGGATCCCCCTAGAGCCTCACCACATATATTATATATGCATTATCAAGATGTTCAAGAACTAAAAATTCCAAAATAGTAATAAAGTTGGATTTCATGGTGATTTAATACACCACAACAAATATTTCATTGTTTACATTGGATGTCTTCGGTAGACCAGTGTCAATGTCCATAGAGACATTATCAAATTTTCATGTGGGTATAGGTAATAATTTCATGATACCTTTAGACTTAATTCATTCTTACTTAACATGACGATATATCAATAACCATGATATATACTCTCTAATTTCATTATTTATGTTTTAATACCATAGGTTTTCTCAAAGTGTAATAACTTGAATTTTTTTAAGAAGGAAGCAGTATAGCGAACATGATATATCCCATCGAGCTAACACGAACAACTAAATATTATTATTTATATTGTACCATTAAAACCTATATGTTATAATGGTGAGAATGAAAATTTTTACTATACTATAAAAAAATGGTTTACACGTGTTTATATAATTATTCATTTGTTCCCAAATTAATTATAATTGAAAATAAAATGAAATTAAATATAAGAAATCTGTTTTTATGAAAGACTACTTAAATAAGAATAATTATGTTTATAAAATAATGAAATTACCCATTTTTGGATTATATGAATGAAATATATATAATATATATTTAATTTAATATTTTAAATTCATCTTATTTATTTTCTATAGATTATATGAGAACAAATCCAATTTTACTCATAATATAAGTATTTTTCAAAAACCTCAGTATTTTAGGCTTTTGACCGAGCACCTATATCAAATCTGTTTTTGGAAATTTTAATATATCATATATTAAAATAATAAACTATTCCTTGAAATAAGAGTATCAAAATTTATTTCTTCAAATATTTTGATTTTTTTCTGAAAAATTCAATTTTAGATGACTGTTGAAAAATATTTCATTTTCCATTGAAATATAATTATTCATCAAATTTATTTATAGTTTTAAAGAATATATTTGAATTGTTTAAAAGATTAATTTGATCAATATTCATAAATTGATCCAATTTAGGGCTTTGGAATCAATTTCACATTGAAATTGGACATAAAAACTTTTTTAACTTATGAATATTTTTAATTTAAAAACATGTTTTCTCAATCCATCAATGATTTTATTTTTATATTAATAATTTACAATTTGGTAGTTTTAATTTTTAAAAATATACTTACATATTTTTAATTATTATGATATTTATGATTTAATATGTGGAATATTATTTTTGAAAAAAATTAATAGTAACATTAATAATTATTCTTATTCCCATAGTTAAGGGAAAATTGGGTAATTAAGGGTAACAATAATTTTATATAGTACCCTAACACATCAATTTTTTTTATTTTTTTGTTATTGTTCACAATAATATTCCTTGGACAAATTTTACTATCCCTTTGTGCTACTTGGATGAATTTAAGTCTTTGGTAGTATTTTATTTTAAAGAAAAGTCAAATGTTACATAGTCATGTTTTAATAACTTTAAAAGTTTTAATATATTGTTATTTAAAATTTATATCCTACTGTGAAAAGTATTTGTAAATAATAAACTTTTATCTTCATCATAATAATTTATTTATAATTTTTAGGAAATAAATTGTTAAATTAAATGGTTATACAATGATGGTGAAATAATTTCTTCATCAATAGAAGAGTAAAATAAATTATAATAAAAATATTAAACAAATATAATTTTATATAATTTATGTCATCAATGTTTTTTAAAGAATACTATGAAATGTTAGATATGATTTAATAGATTTTTTTCAAAGTTTTCAGGTTGTTATGATATTTTTAAAAAGTCATGTAATGAATACTATCAATGTTGACATAATTGATATCATATGATAAATAATATTTTACTAAATGATATAAAATATATTAAAAAAATACTAGGCCTAATAATTGGTTAAAGTACTAGAAATTCATAAATTACTCATTTATTGGTCTTTTGGAATGTTATTGTAATTATATTGACACACAAATTGAACATTATGTGGTATCATGGTAAGAATTAAAACGATCAAATAAGGGATAGAAAAAAAAGATAAAGATTAAAAAATATTCAAAAAATGTATAATTTTTATTTAATGATTTTTTTGACCCATAATTATCATATATTCTAAATAACTTAGTTGAAAGCCATGTGAAATATAAATATAATTTTTAGAAATTTAATATTTTGAATAATTCTAAGAGTCCCCTCACCATCCTATAAAAAGAACTCAATCTTCTCTATTCTTCACACATCAAAACAAATTTTTATCAAAATATATCTGAACAATCGCTTCCGAGAGTCATTAAGAACATTTTAGAGGCGTTATTTTAGATATAAAACCATTTTAGTGGTGTTAAGGTGATAATCAAATGAGGCCACATGAAGAAGAGGTGTCATTTGTAATTTAGTGTTTCAAATTTATTTCTTCTTACACTTCATTAAAATCCAATTGATCCATTTTAAAATAATAATTATTGTATCCTAAATTTATCTAGGAATTATTATGATAGTATAATCACCGAAATATATATATATTTCAATTAAATTGGAATGAAATAATTGTTCATTTGTGCGTGTGAATTATAAAATCCAAAAACCAATATAAATAATTTTCCATTACTCTCACTCAAGATTGTTAATAATGTTGTAATTAATGTTTTAATATGATATTAATGACATATATATAATTATAATAGAATAATATTTATTTCATTCCTAAATTCCATGCACATAAGAATGATAATGTCGTTCATGCAAAAGTGTGACCTATCCCCTCCCCGGAGAAATGTGATTACTTTTTAATCACCACATCACGTGGATGATATATATGAGAATATTTATAGGGTTAATATGATATAATGATATTATGATTATTACTTAATTTTATAATAGTATTTATCTTCTTTCCATAGTGATCATTGAAAAATGAAAACGTTACTCAAGTGTATGTATGGATTATTGCCTCCATGAATGTAGCAGTGTTAATTTTTCATATCCATATTAATGATATAATTTAAAATTATAAATGATTTATTAAATGTATTATTATGTCATTAATATTTTATTGTGATTATTTAATTATGATAATGTTTACTTTTTACATCATTCAAAATTCATTTTGGACTCTTTAAACAAATGTCAAAAAAAGTCTAACATAAACTGAAATAGTAAAGAAATTGTTATTACATGATAATGAGTTATATAAAAAGAATAATAAACTATAATAATTTCATAAATCAATTAAAAATTTATCATGGGTTTATTATTCGTGAAGATAATGTTTTTACGTGATGACTGTGACTCAAGGTAAGTGATTTCATCTCAATCTCCTTTAATTGAGGCATTTCTTGATGATATGCACCATTATTATTTTATAATTTGTAAATAAATAATATATTTAATTTAATATCAATAGTTTTTACATACTCATGCTATTTAAATTTTTTTAAATGTATTCCATCATGTAGATTATGATTTAAATGTTCAAGGCAGTATGGGACACCTTAAATGTTTAAAGAAATAATTATCAAATTGTTTTCTCCATTTAAATATTATTGATATTATTTTTCATATTTATTTATGTGAATATAAAATAATTAAAAAATAAATTTTATTTCTATTTTTATGTAAATTAAAAAGCTTTTAAAAAGAAGTCTTTTATGTTATTAATACAGAATGTTTCACTTTCTCTACAAACGAAAAAAGGAATGTTATTTTTTAAAGCATACAGTGACAAGAATTTCAATGTCGCAATGAAATTTATTTTCTTGTTGGAATCCTCTACAAGACATATTATTTTTAAAATAAAATGAACCCACTTTTTATATATTCTGGTCATTTTATGTTTTAAAAGGATTTTTTTGAGTTCTTTTGTAACTCAATTTTCATTCATTGGGTTGAATATAATTTTATTTATTATGTGACAGAAAGGTTATGTGTCAAATGATTATTGATAATGTAATGTTGTATCTCCACTTATTTTTTTTTTATTTTCATTGGATACACATTATTAATTATTTTATTTAATTATATGATATTTTTATGTTAAAATAATTTAAAAACCTTTTTTAATGTTACTCATTCCATAATTTTTACAAAATTCAAAAGGAATGATTTCTCCAACATATTCGACATGAACAGATTTTAAAACTTTTAAGTCAATTTAATTTTTTATTATTAATTAAAATTTTAAACATTTATTTTTAAATAATGTGTTTTCATTTTTGGGTATGCGACCTTGTAAAAATAAAATTTTATTTCAAAGAGGCAAAGTTATTTTTTCATTTTGGATTGTTTTATGTTTTATGATTATGTTAATTTTCGTGGGAATTGTTTATGACTATGGGTGATTCAATGATAATACATGGTTGTTTGAGCCAATGATATCACTCTAATAAATGGGTAATGATATGGATTTATTCGGTTGAGTTTCTTATAAGATATTAAGGGAATATAATACGATGGGTATTCCAAATGAAACTATGACAATTACTCTCTACATAGACGTGAAATCTGATGTAAGAGTGAAATGTAATTGATTCCACAAGTTACTAATATGATTTATGTTTGATAATAAGTTTTACATGAATCTTATGGTTTCATGAGGTATGCTAAATCACTTATGTTTTATGGGTGAAAAGTATAACATCGTGAAAAAACTCCATGGGTTTAATGTAAACATAGACTAATGGTTATATTCCTTCTTTTAAGTACCTTATTTATATCTATGTTCTCATCACATGTTTTAAAATACCTTTCAAAAGTTTTAATATTAGAAATAGAGAATAAGATTATATGACGAATGAATTAACTATGTGTCACAAAATAAGACATCATTTGTTAATGGTTTCCCTTAGTGTAAAAAATGGATATATAGTATATGTGTCCACATGTTTTGAATTGGTCTAGTTTGTAATATTTTATTCTAATTATCTAAAACTCTAAACTGAAAAAATTCTTAAATGTGAAATCTAGTTAAAAAAAATGATTTTTTTTGTTTCAGATTGAGTAATTATAGTTGGTATTAAAGGATATAACACCCTATAATGAAAAAGGGTTAAATGACTTGATGACACGACTCATGTCAAAAAGGTGCACCTTCATTTCTGAGAGCCTACCTGATTAGAACTGCACATTTATCCATGCTTGGCCTGGAGTAGTGATTATGAGGGTGAACTTATGATATGTGACTCAAGGTGTGTATGAGTGAGGACAATACACACTAGAAAGGACATGTGTTTGCCTATGGGGACTGTCATTAGTTTGATAACTCGTTCGGGCACGTGAGGACTATGTGTCTGCGGGGCACCTGCTGGTACCTAGTGGGATGAGACCCGATGACCAGGTTAAAGGTGGGGTGTTTGTGCTATCACTAGGACCGATTTATGACATTTGGTATCATAGGTAGTACCTATCCTTTTGTGTGTTGCAATGTATAGGTTGAGATGTGGGAACCACAACGAGGGACTTGTTATCAAAAGAGGATTATTGTAACACCCTATAATGATAAAGGGTTAAATGGATATATGATATGACTCAGGTCAACAAGTTGCACAATTCTTTTTGGGTGCCAACCAAATTAGAACTCCACTATTAAGCATGCATGGCATAGAGTAGTGATCAAGATGGGTGGCCTTCTAGGATGTTTCTTAAGATGTGCGTGAGTGAGGAAAAATCACACTCGAAAAGACATATGATGGCATGTGAATACTTTCATTAGACGTCTTATGTAGGCATGTGTGTGGGACCTAGGGTTGGGACCATGTGTCTGTGGGGAAACTGAAGGTACCTGGTAGGCTAGGACCCAACGACCATGATTAAGGTAGGGTGTCTGTGCTGTTATAGGGACCCAATTTTCACATTGTGTTGCATGATCCCATTACATTTTCAAGTATTTTTAAACCCTCTTATATTTATATAATAAAATATTATGTGGAAAAATGGTTTATTAGTGAATTTTTTATAAATGTGTTAAGGGATTAAAAGACGGTTAACATCTTAGAATATTCAATTGAATATTTTTTTTGTTACTCAATGACTTGATGTATGATTTTGAGGTCCAAAAAATATCGATGCATATGAAATAATATTATTAAATGGATTATTTTATGTGCACACTTATTATTCAATATATTTGAAGAAATCCAAAACAGTGCATCATATGAGAAATATATGGCCACTATTATGTCTGAAATATGGTTTCAGCCCTAGGAGGGGTATAACATTCGAAGGAGCCAGAATTTTGGAAGCCTATCTCATGAGATAAAGTTATATTTAATATATTATATATTATAAATAATTGAATATATCGCAAATTATACATCATATGGAGAATATGAGACCACCGATGGGTCTGAAATGAAGTGTTTAACCATGAAGCGGTATTACAATGGTACGTGTCAGGCTTTTGGACACCTTGATTGAAAAAAACAACCCTTTTTATTTTAATTAATTGTTTATTGTGATTTTTAATTAATAAATCATTAATATATCTCTAATGGTGCATCGTATCAAAAATATGAGACCATCGTTGGGTCAGGAATGGGGCATTTAACTTATTAATGGTATGAAATTTATCCCTAATAGACGTTTGATGTTATTTAATTTTTTATTAAAAGATTAATTTAATTTAATAACTAAATAAGGAAATAATTATGGTGTTCCCTTTTCAATTATTTTGGTCATATTCTTTAACGGTTTCCACCATTTTCAACCAGAGCGGAATCTGAAAGCTTTTTTTATGAACAGTTTGAATTTGTTTTAGTTGCAATGCTATAGTAAGGATAAATTAATTATGTTCTCATTAATATTCGGTTGCATCAAAAATTAATTAGGGTGTCTCTATCTATGGTAAATTTTCTAGCGATTTAAGAGGTTTCATGTAGCTGAATGGTTTTTCCCTTTTACTTGGTCTATTCATTTGAGTCTGGGTGCCCCAAAAAATTTTCCTACAACCGATTGATAGAACACTAACAAGTAGTTTCGATTTAAATAATATGTTGGTGGCATGACCAGATCCCAATCTTCCCTTTTGGACATTTTGCATAGGAGTGCAATGTTTATTATTTTCTTCTTTTGAATAATTATTTGATTGTTTTTTGTTAATTAAAAAATTTATGGAAAATTAAATCAAATGAATTGGTCAAACCTTTTTTATTTATGTGTAATTTATGAAATCATTGGAGGATAATTACACGGAATTATCGGATGATAAAATTTCATAATTATGAAAAGATAATTTATATTTGTATAAAAATTATTATTATGTGAACTATCAAATGGGTAATTGCATGAAATTATCAATGATAATTATAAGAAATATTCTAGTGATAATTTGTTGATTTTTCAAAACAACAATTTCATAAAATTTACAATGAAAAATTATGTGATTGAGATTATTAGTTGATGTATATATATATATATAAAAGATAATTCAGTGGATGATTATTATTTTTCAATGAAAATGTAAGTATAAAATTATAAAAATTATGAAAGGATAACTATAAGGTAATATTCACATGACAATATTATCCAAATTATCACTGGAGAATTACATTTTTCATCAAAGTAAAATTACAATAATTTTCATATAATAATATCATATAATGATCAATGATAATTCCACTATATTATCGAATGGATTTGTAAATAAAATTATCATATTTGGATTATCATATTATCATATAAAATATTTCTAAAGATAAATTTTATGAATTTAACAGAAGATAATTGTTAATAATCACTGAATGATAATTTCAAAAAATTATCAAAGTAAAATTTGATGGAAATTAAAAATATAATTTTTAATTATATTTTGAAAGGATAATTAATATAATTGTCAAATTATAGTTTAGAGATTATCAAATTTCAGTTATTAATATTATTAAAAGAGTAATTTTGAGTCTATCAATGATAATTATTCTCATGAGTAATCATGAGTGCTTTCGTTGACCTAACATTTAACTGAAAATATTGAATGATAGATATCATCACATATGATAATATATTTGTAATTTTAAACTTATCTTAGTTAAATAAATTATCATATAATGTGATAATTTATATTATAATCTAAAAATTATCTCATAGAGAGAAAATGTTTTCACATTTTATATTTTATTTACTTGTGAAATAAAATAGATATTTTTTTGTTCTCAGAACTCTTGACGATCTTCGACCATTTGTGTGTCGATAGTTACAATATTAGGATCTTGTGGAGGTGTATTGAACCACACAGGGTGGATTATATTTGCAGCTAACATTGACTCCCTTAAGGTATGTGGTTCCATCCCGATTTCTGAAATTGCATACCATCGAAATACCTGATTAACATCAATTACTGATTTATATTCAATTGATTAATCATTCTTTCAATTGCATTGATAAAATTCCAATTCCAATGAATCAGAATATTTTAAATGGTTTTGGCACGAAAATTTGGAAAACTACCAATTTCATTTAATTGGGGTGGGTTTATTGAAATTTTATGGTTTAAATTGTTGATTTTATATTTTGGATTTGACAGAAATGTTTTCAATTGAATTGAGGACGATAATTGTGGAATTTAATTGAAAAAATGAGTTAATTATTTTTAAATTGATTAAAAACTCATAAAAATAGATTAAAATGTTTTGATAGAAATCATGTGGTTTTATCATTGAAAGAATCATGTTTTTTATAAAACAGTCTCTAGTTTTAAATGAAAATGAATTGGAATCTTTTAAATCAAATAATGGGATTGATAGTATCATTGAGTAGTCTTGAAATAGTTTTCCCATAATAAAATATATCTTCATGCATTGGGTAGTTAGTAAATTATTTTTATACACTCTACGCTAAGACAATGTTCTAAAACATACTTGCCGCAGGTCACATCCCTGATGGGTTGGTGATGAGAATCCTTTGGCTAGTGTCATTGGGAAATGTGTATACAAATTTTTCTGAGTTCACATAGTGACTGAGAAATCTTATTGATGGTTAATACAATCATACCTCTTGGAATTTTACCATGTTTCTCTCTTGTTATTTATATTTGTGATTTAAATGAAAACCAATGTTTTAAACAGCATTTCATAGATTTTTAATTTACAGAAACTATATTATGTAAATATTTTTATTTAAAACACTGTTTTAGAAATATTCCATCATTTGTAAATCCATTGCTTAAAATATTTATTCCCATCATATGAATTGTATAGAATTATTCATTTAAATATGATTTATAATTACAAAACTGTTTATATATAAAACTAAAATGACCTTTTTGGTAAATCTATTATTGGAATCTCTTATGGAATCCTTGGTGTGACCATAATGGTATTTTTATCTCACACCTTACTTTTGCAATTGGATGTCTATAGACTTCCTTCCTCCATGTTCGAGTAAGGGGAAATGATCACTTGGAGGTGGATCCAGCTGTTGACCTTCATTCCTTGGGAGTTGTTTATTTATGGACTTGGGATGTGTTTCCTTGTTTTCATAATTGGGTTTTAGTACATTTAGTTTCTTATGCCTTGTGGTATTCTGGTACTTCACTCCCATGGGAGTTTCATTTGTTATGACGGTTTTTGTGTTTTCTTTTTATTATGCAATAACATGTAAAAATTGTTCGCACTTGAAAATTTTATGATTCTAGGTACTAATCTCCGACCCATGGGGATGGGGAACTCCATTTGGGATATGTTAGGGTTGGCTCAGTAACATTGTTATGAGTGTACCCAGAATGGATAGGGAGCATGTGGTATCAGTGGGTGGTTGAGCATTAGTTTTGTAGTCAGTATGAATTTTGTGAAATATTTTCAGATCATAGGTATTATTAGCAATTGATTTCTTGGATATCTCTCACCGAAAGTAACATTAATTCTCCAGGGGTGGTTTGGAAAATATTTCTTGTCGTTCAGTTTCATTCTTTTTCCAATTGCGATTTGGATTCAGTGAAACCCAAATCATGTTTGTTCATTCTATTAAGAATAATTTATCTTGCTACTTAGTATGAGTGCTAATATAATGTATTCTAATTTAATGATGATTTTGTGTAATATTAAACCACCATGAATACATGTGATTCATATCCTGTATTATGCTGCTACTGAACCTCAATGTGCGAATCATGTTATGGATCCAAATCTAGATGAGGTTATAAGGAACCGACATTATTACATAGATAAATTTGAAATTAGTCAATAAAAACATACTTTTACATTGAGGATATTTTCATGTTAAAATCTTTAGAGAATTAGGACAATACATTCATAACATTACACATTATTATAGAGTGAATACCATAAAAACAGTTACTATTTTTTTCAAAAAATAAAACATTAAAACTTAAAACAAGAGTCATTGAAAATTATTCAACATTTAAAATGGATTCCTTCAATGTCTTACCCATCCATTAACATGTGAAAATAATTTTAAAACATGGTATGAGCACAAAAGATCAGTAAGGGATGAGAAATAAGGAAAGATCACATTTGTCCATGAATACACGTAACATATGAAAGCATTTTCAAAAGACAATCTTGTCACCTATTTATACTTAATTTTTGTAACATGATATTTAAAAAATATCCAAAAAAACGTGATAACATAAATATAATAATAAATGTATCTTTGGGAATTACATACATAATCCTGTAACAATTCATGGATACCTTATAACTTGTAACCCTCACGACTACCTTACTTTGTGTAAGCATCGCAGTTACAGTTGGAGTAACCATAAGGCTGACCTCCAACATACTCATACCCAATGAATTGGAGGGAGATATAGGTACCACAATTCAACATAAATAATTCCCAAGAACCAAAACATAATCATACAACATAAATTATTCCATAAAAATATTACTTTGGAATTTCATAAAACTGAATTAAAAAAAAGGATTTTTAAAGGAAATCACCTTATAAAAATCATAAAATTGAGGAGAGACATAATGGAGTGGATTTAGTATGTTTATATAATGTAAATACATATAATAAAACATTATATAAATTGAAACCATATCAAAATCTATTTAAATTGCACATAAACAATGAAGTAGAAGGTTAACCCAATGAATGAAAATTAAGTTATGAATTTCATTACCTCAGGATTGTATTATATAAAACTTATTTAAACTTGATGTATAATAGTTAAAAGAGTGTTATTATTAGTTTAAATAATCATTTAATGTTTATATCATCTTATAATAACATTTCATAACATCATTTCACCTCTTAATTCATAGTATTTTGTTCTTGCACTGTTTTGGGTGAGTTCCTTACATGATTTCCATGATTGGTTCATGATGGATGTTCTTATTGATTGGAAGTGAACCTCTAGAATTGGAATGAATTGGTATTTAAATATTTCTTGTACCTTAAATTATACCATTTATCATTTTGATTTTTTATATGATGATGATTCATAAGTTTAAACATTATTGATGTTCAGTTAGGTCTTTTAGTGGTTCTTCGATAACAACAACCTCATTTTGTATTATAATTTAGAACCATGAGAAAAAAATAATTACAGAACCATGGATTAGACATAATACATATATTATAACCTGGTTAAATCATTAAAATGGTTTGATGACCAGATTTGATGGAATTAATGAAAATTGAGAACACATCGTCCACGATGTTAGTAATTCGATATATCACAGACAATATCTTAATTATTTGAATAAGTGGGGGAGGATGAAAATAATGATGATGAATTTTCCATGAACACGAGAGTATCCATAATATAAAATATTCTGGAGTTTATATGCCTCATCCTTTGGAGTTTGTGAGGAATGAAGAATAAAAGAAATGAATAAAAAACATGATAAATTTCCTACGAATATTCTGTAGCCTAACGACGTCTCTTAAAATTTCCTAAAAAATAGATTGATGAGAGGAAGAAGATATCTAAACATTCATAAATTTTATGGGTATTAAGGGGGATATTTAATGAAATATCCCATCATTAGACAAATGGAATGGAATAAAATAACATAAAAAGAAAGAAAAGAAAGAAAATAAAAGGGGATGTTTACCTCTTGATCTCTTCTCCTTGAGATCCTCTTTAAAGACTTTGGTTTTGGTCTTTTATTGACACCAGCAGCTCTAGGTCGTGGGGAAGAAGATTGGGGAGGTAATTTGGCCGAAATTAGACAATTCTCATGGCTTGAGAGGTGTGGGAGGATGTGGAGAGTGGGGGTGGTATTTATAGTGGAGGAGAGGGGTGATTTTTTATTATTTTAATCATTATTATAATATTTTTTCCCAAGGATATGAATAATCTTAATTCATGTGACCCCAAATAGTAATAATAGCATGTTAGTTCGAACCAAGTGGTATTAAATCATCATTGCATCACCTATGATGTAGTAAATCATGTATTTAACATTTATCGTATTTTATCGTATTTTACTATTCATACAAAATTCCTGAATTTCATAAAAATACCAAAAATTTACCCAAACCATTTATCGATGTGTAGAATTCAAAAATGAATTCTATTTTTGATAAATAATGTTCTAAATATTATTAATTTAATTTTTAAATAGTAGCATACTTAATTCAAAAATTAACAGTTCTAATTCTACATCTATTTCTTTATCACAATGAAAAATTACCAAGATGTTATTATATTCTAGCCTTAAGAAAATATAATAATAATAAAATTTACTATTCATTAGCGTCATATTATTACTCATATGGGTATGTTACTATTCACAAAAAAAACAAGTTGTTTTCATCAGACTCCAAATAACATTCTGTACACTATTGTAAATGACAATTTCCTAAAATTTGAAACATGTGGTAGTAATGTTATATTTAATGGATAGTTATAAATATCTACAATAAAAAGAGTTTCATACATTTCAAATTATTTTAAGAAAACCATTGGGTGTTTCATTATCCCCACCTTCTAGAAATTGCATCCTCGCAATTTTATTTACTAATTAATCAAGTGAGTGTACCTTTCCCTCATAACATTTTCGGACTCCCATGTTGCTTCTTCAACCATGTGGTTTCTCCACAAACCCATTACCTGGTGGATTACCTAATTCCAAAATCCATGTTCCCTTCGATAAAAAATCTGAACTGGTTTCTCTTCATAAGAAAGGATCACATTCTGCTAAACAGCTTCGAGGCTTATGAGATGTGATGAATATGGAACATACTTTCTTAACATCGAAACATGAAAAAAATTGTGCAACCTGAAACAAGATAAGAGGTAAAGATACACGGTATGAAACTATTCCAACATTTTAAAGGAGTTAATAAGGGCCGATGAACCGTATACGTAGCTTACATTTCTTACCGAAATGCATCACACTTTCCCATGGAGAGATTTTAAGGAAAACATGGACACCTACCTTGAATGAGAAGTTTTCCTTCTGTTATTGGCATAACTTTTCAACCTGCTATGAGCTGTCCTCATGTGCTTCTCGATGATCCTCACTTTCTCAACCACTTCTTCTACTAATTCTAGCCCCATCATCTTTCATTCACCGACTTCATCCCAAAATGCTGGAGTCGAATACTGCTTCCCATATAAAGCCTCAAAAGGTGCCATCTAAATACTAGAATGAAAACTATTATTATAATAAAACTCAACTGAAGAAAGACGTTGATCCCAACATCCCTGTTAGTATATTGAACAAGCTCGAAACATATCCTCCAATGTTTGAATCGTTCGTTCTGTCTACCAATCAGATTGAGGAAGAAAAGGTGTGCTGAAATTCATCTATATGCCCAACGACTTCCTAATTCCCTTCCAAACGTTAGAAGTGAAACTGGGATCCCGATCAGATACAATGGAAAGAGGAACTCCATTTAACCTGATAATATCTTTGAGGTAAAATCGAGAAAGCTGATCCAAATACATTGTTTCTTAAATTGAATGAAAATGTGAAAATTTTGTCAGCCGATCAACAATAACCAAAATTTCATTATTACATCTAGATGTAATTGGTAGTCCCACCTCAAATTCCATGGATACATTCTCTAATTTCCATTCTGGAACTGAAAATCGATGAAGCATCCCCTTCGGTAAAAACCGCTCTTCTTTAACCTGGTGACATATCAAACATTTCATGGTAAAATACGCTATATCCCTCTTCATTACATCCCACCAGTAATACTCCCAAAGGTCTCTATACATCATAGAACTTCTAGGATGAACCAAAAATAGAGAACTATGAGCTTCACACAAAAAATATTTCTTCAACTATGAATCACTAGGCATACACAACTTTTTTTCAAATCTTAAAACATAATCTTTATCAACGTTAAATTATGGAAACATACCCACTTTAACCAATTCTACCTATTTATATAGCTCACTGTCTTACTTTTGTGATCACTTAATTCTGTATGATAACAAACACTGCACTAAAACCTAAAACAAAACAAATGTATTCCCTACACCAACAACTTCTAATCCAAAATTTATCAAATCATTCATCAAGGGATCATGTTCCAAAAATTTCTTGGTTAATGATGCATGATGTTTCCGTCTTAAGGAATATGCCAGTTTGTTTTCTTTCCTACTATGGTAATTTATCGTGCAATCATAATCCTTTATCGGTTCAATCCATCTTTTCTACCTCATGTTTAATTCTTTCTTAGTGAATATATACTTTATACATTTATGGTCATTATATATTTTGTATTTGGATCTGTATAGATGATGCCTCCAAATTTTCGAAGCAAAAACCACAACATCCAATTCCAAATCATGTGTGGGGTAATTTATCTCATGTTTTTTAAGTTGTCTCAAAGAATAGACAATTACCTAATCATTCTGCATCAAAACACAACCATGTCCATTCAAAGAAGCATCACGGTAGATGAGAAACTCACCATTTCTGGAATGTTAGGCCAAAACAAGATCATTCACCGATCTATTCTTTAGTTCTTGAATATAAACATCACATTCCTCTTTCCAAACAAATTTATCCCCTTTCTGTGTTAACTTAGTTATCGAGCTAGATAATCATGCAAAGTTCTTAACAAACCATCAGTAATATCATACTAACCAAAGAAAACTACGAATCTCTGTAGCATTTGTGGGCCTTGCCCATTCATCAACTACTTTTGTTTTGGACGGATCAAATATTATTCCATCCTTATTTACAATGTTCACAAGAAAAGAAATCCGTTGTAACCAAAAATCACAAATGATAAATCTTCCATACAGTATATTTTCCTTTAATGTTTGCAAAAAAACCCTTATATTTTTTTCATGCTCCTCTTCATTTTTAGAAAATAATAGAATGTCATCAATAAATACAACCACAAACTTATCCAAGAACTCATGAAATACTCTATTCATAATATTCATGAATACAATAGGTGAATTAGTTAATCCAAACGACATAAAAAAAAATTCATAATGCCCATATCTAGTACGAAAGGCTATTTTCAGGATGTTATCCTCCTTCACCTTCAGCTGATGGTATCCAGATCTCAAGTCAATCTTGGAAAAGTACTGATCTCCCTAGAGCTGATCAAAAAATTCATCTATATAAGTAAAATGATACCTTTTTCTAATAGTGATGATTTTCAAATATCTATAATCAGTGCAACATTTCATGGAACCATATTTTTTTTAATGAATGAAACAGGGGCTCCCCATGGTGAAGTGCTAGGATGGATGAATCCTTTGTCAAGCAACTCCTACAACTAATTTTTCAATTCATGATGTTTTATTAGATCCATAAGATATGGGGTTTTTGATATTGGGTTAGCAGCAGGAACTAAGTCAATTTTGAATTTGACTTCTCGATCAGGTATGAAACCATATAACTTATCAAGAAAAATATCAATGTATTCATTTACCACTCGCACATCATTAATTTTAATAGTTCCATTATTTTCAACAATATGGGAATGATAACATCCATATCTATCTTTTAGTAGTTTCTCAGATTCCGGTTACTTTATCATTTGTACGTGTTCATTCTTGTATACAAACTGAAACTCTTTCGAAAAAAAACTTCTTTAGCTCTACAGTCAATTTTATCATGATAATCAGAAAGCCAATCCAATCCTAGAATAACATCAAACTCGACTAAGGGTAAAACAAAAAGTTTTATAGGTAATGTATTTCCACATACAATAATAGAAAGATTATTATAATTCATCATTGCTATAACATTTCACCATAGTGTTTTAACAACATGTTTGTGTCTCATTTTTTGAGGTGATATTTCAAATTTTTCAGAAACTTTCTCAGAGATGAATTAATGTGTAGACCCCGTATATAAGGCCCCAGCCTTAAACCTTACTTAATCATGAGTTACTACAAGATTACACATTGAGGATCTTTTCATGTTTAGAGTTTTAGAGAATTAGATCATAAAACTTGCATTACATTCCACATTTAAACAAAGTGGTTACATAAAATATAGTATTCATTTTTCCCCTCAACGGAAACATATTTAAAATAAAACATGGATTATTTCTTGACACTTCCTTGACACTATCATCATTTCATGTACCTTTCCCTTGACCTGTGAAAAACATTTCAAAAAAACTTGGGATGAGCATAAAAACCTCAGTAAAGGATATAAAAATATGGAAAGGAAACATGAGTACATGTATACATAAGAATGAAATCATACTTTACCCATAAAACATAGTCACTTTAACATACCTCATCAAATCGGGAATAAATCATAAAAATCATAAGACATAAAGGTAACCTGAGGCATTCATAACATTCTTACGTAGGGAGTAACCCTCTTGGTTACGTTTGGAATACCCATCACAGTATATTACCTAAATCTCTTCGGAAAAACCTTAACGTTTCACTCCTTCGCGTTACCCAATGCATTGGAGAGCTATATCGGGCTCACCCGCCCTTAGTTTATCACAGAACCACCCGTTTTCATAACAATTCCCAATAACCATAACATAAATGTATCACATAAAACATGCATAAAGGAAATATAACATTTCCAAATTTCAATCACAATATAACATTTTAGGATATTGAAATAATGAATCAATTAAAAAACCATTTTCAAAACCATTTAAAACATTTAATAAAGAGATTTTTGAATCAATGTGTCCCATACCACCTTGAAGATTTTAACATTTTAAACCATTAATATCCATATAAATAAATCCTTAAAACCATTTTGAAAACATGGATATTAATAAGATCAAATCATTGAATCATTTAAAGCGATATTTTGGTTAAAGGGTTTTTACCAAAATTAGAGACACTTGAATACAATAATTGAGGAATAACATTTAATCAGAACTTTATAATATCATGAGAATAAATGGATTCAGGATATAATATTCCAAAGGACAGTATATACACCATATAAGAGTGAATTGGTGCATAACAACAATGAAGTCTCAATAGAAATGTCAAATGTGATGAATCCCCTTATAAAGAAGGTATCCTTAAATTAAGGATAATTCAATCTCAAAATTATGTGTGACAAACATAAATACACCCAATATAAGTAGATATTAAGTTTAAAACAAGAAAAGGTCATTCACACATATTCAAAAGATTACATATTCAATAACTACATGTTGAACCCAAAGAAATCGAAAATTGGGTTAAAAAGATCCATCTGTAAAATTCGACAGCCTAACGGCATCACTTCAAAAATTCAGAAAATGAGTTGATGAGAGATAAAAAGGGAATCTCATCACTTGGAAAAAAAATTTACATCAATAATGATATATAAGAACATATCCAAACATAATAGTATGTGAATTAAAAGACATAACAAATGAAGTCTTTTAAAAAGAGGAGGGTGAAAGGTCCCCTTACCGAGTTGGTTAACTTTCGAAACGTACACCCCATGGAAGAAGGGTCATACAATAAAGATGAAAATACCCATAAATGATATTATACTACACAAAGTGTATAATAATGGGAAGTACATACACCACTCAAAGTAAATTTTGGAAAATGTAGCATAAATCTCACGGGAATAAAGGTGAGATGAAAAATCCCTTACGAAAACTTGGCAGCCTAACGGCACCACATAAAATTTCCAAAAAAATGGATCGATGAGATCAAATAGGGTCTCTCATCATATGAAAATAAATTGTACAAAAAGAGGAATATAATAGAACATCCCCCTTCATAACAAAGAGGAACTTTAAATAAGTGACATAAAGGAGAGTACTTAAAAAGGAAGAGAGGAGTAGGATCCCTTACCTCGGGTCCGACATGACTCGATCATTCTTTAACGTCCTGAATAATAAACATGATTTAATTTATACTTGATTAAGAAACTTTGTAAAGTTAATTATTCCTTTTATATCACATTTTTCCGTGTTATAAACATTATGTAACCATTTATGTTAATAAAGTTTGTTTTGTCGATATTTGGTTCTTAAGTCGAAAGTGGACTTCATACAATTACATGTTGTTCGTGTGGTCAAAGGTTCATTATATCCAGAATGATATTAATGATTTGGATAGCATATATATCATATATATCCAGTATATACATGTATTTATAATATTACATAATCATTTAGAGGTAAGAAATTAAAATGCACCGTTCATGGAGACGGTAAGCCGTACGTACGCATCAACGCTACTTTCATTTCTATCTCATAATTTAATGGAAAGAAATAATAATGACATAGAGGTATATAATAATTCTAGTATAAAATAATATATAATAGCATTAAATCCATCTTTTATACGTCCCACGTATGGCATTAACGAATCACATCACTTTGAGGGGGCGGTAGTCCGCACTTCCTAAAATGAAGATATCGCGTATACCCATAATGGAAGCCATAAAGGTAAGACACAAATGAAAAATACAGAAGCTTAAGTAAAACATAAACATATTATATATCATATATTAATATAGTGACATCTTAATGGCCACCTTTGAAGGTGTTAAAAGAATGTTGAACAATCATCGTTTCGGGAGGCATAAATTCGCCATCCACGGAAACAGTATGTTCGTTAACCATTAGATGTAGGTGTGTGTAAGTGTAGCTCGAATCTTTATTATAACAACATCCTAGTATATTGAGGATACAGGAGTTGTTACAAAAGAAAATAATAAAAAGAGTTTAGGGGGTTGGAGAAGCCAAATAAAACAAAAGGACTCAAAAGAAGACATTACCTTAAAATCGGGTAAATCCCTTTGGTTTGAGCTCAAAGGCTTCCTTGGAAAGACTTATACCCAAATTGAGGATTCAAGGAGTACCAGAGGGAAGTGGATAGGCAAAATGGGCAGGGGTTGGCCGAGCCAAAGGCTTTGGAAGTTTGGGTAAGAAGGTAGAGGTGGGGGCCTTTTATAAGAGGAGAGGAGGGGCACTTTTGGAAAGTAAAGAAATATTACTTTATTTGAAAATGAGTTTCGGATTTAAAGGGTCACTCATTGATATAATCCTAGGATATGGTGATAAGGTTTCGAAATATTCCCATCCAATTGGTTTTGGACATGTTTAGTGCTTATATTTTACATTATCTTTCCATTTTATTTAAATCGTTAAATAATGAGGTCATCGCTGCATCATCATGATGTCATAAATATTTTAATTTATTTAATGTATAACAATTATAAAAAAATACTATAATGTAGGAAATATTTTTATCTTTCTAATGAATATTTATAGTCAACAATATGATTTTTATAACCCAATGAAAAAATTGTTTTAGTAAAACATTTCATGTTTGTCTCAATTTTACTTTTACTTTAAATAAAAAGATATTAATGTCATTTTCCAACCAAAGTGGCTTCATGGGGTCACCATGTTGACCCATGGGTTGTATTGGTCAGCCACGACACATCCTATAATGTTAGGACATGTTTCATGTTCATTTCATATTATTAAATCATTATTTTTACCTTAAACTACACTAATTACCTCTAATCGCGATTTAAAACTTAATAACTTACTATTAACCAAAAAATTATTTTTATCCCATTGAACCAAATTTTACTTCTTAATGACAACCATGTATGTCAGATATTTGAAATTAAAAACACAAAGGTGGACAAATTTCATTTAAATGGAAAATCAGTTTTTATAAGTACCACTTAGTGGTTTCACTATTCATCAAAATTGAAGTTTTTCAGAAAATTACCAAAAATTCACCCTAAGATATATTTGATATTCTGAATTAAAAAATGAAGTCTATTTTACAAAATTCCAAACATATAATTCACATTAATTAATTTAATAATTAATTCCCACTGTCATGACAAATAGCGTGTTTTTATGAAACAATAAGTATCAAAATATTGACACTAGTTTAAGTCTGATTTCAAAGTGAAATTAATTCCAACGACCACTGTTGGATTTAATGGTAAAAATATATTCTAATTTCACTTTCAAACCAATTAAAAAGATAATCTATTCATATAAATAAATTAGATTAAAAATAGGTTTTGAATTAAAATACAACATTTTACACTATTCATTAAAAAATGAACTTTATCGGAAAGATACAAAAAATTTACACAAAGTAAATTTTGATGTACCAATTCTTAAGAAGAGTTTTATTTGGTCCAAATAGAATGTATAAAGTGAACAAAACTATATTTAATGACGGTTCGCCATCAAAAGGCGATAAATGAAACTTTAGTGAAAACTAGGGCATATACGCCTAAAATTGAATTCTTTCCATATTTTAAGCCTTTATCTTTAATTGGATAAATGTAAAAACATTTAAAAACATATATAATCATATTTTAGTTATTTTTATCCATTCCCTCCAATACAACGGCTACATGTTAACTACCATTTAAACTAATATTATTTTATTATTAGAGTGCAATATAAGATTCCCAAGAAACTCGTTGTTGCGTGTTGGGTACGCCATTGAGCATAGCGTCCCCTTTAAAGTCATATTAATATTTTATTCTCAAATATGGATAAATATGAAAATGTCATATTCTTAATTTACCCGGGGTGTTACACCATATCCAACAAAACATTAGGAAAAATATGAGTGAACAAACAAAGTACATGATAGAAATTCGTTGGATGGCATGACATCAGCTGACGTAGTCACAAAGGATCTCACTACACCATTCTTCTTGAAGTCTGGCTTCTTTGCATCATTTGGATATCTCATTGGGCAGACATTTTCATAATGAACCATCTCACCACTTTTAAAACACATTATAGTCTGCTTATCAGGATTAGTCTTTGGATAATTTTCATTAAAATCTCGGCCATATGTCCAAACTTATCACATTGAAAACACTTCCTAGTTTTTCTAAGACATTCCCTAGGGTGTTTCTTGCCACACTTTTCACAAACTTGAAATTGGATTTTCTTATCATCATATTTTGTTAGTTGATTCTTACCCATTGCCTTCCAACTGGACCTCTTCTTATCTTTGTTTCCAAAAGGCTTGAGATCATCAGAAAACTCCATCTCTACCCTCTCAGCACATCATACCGGTTTCTCATAACTATTAAATTCATGGGAGGCCAATGCCCTTCGATACCATGGCTTCAATCCAGAGTAAAATCAGTTGATTTTTCTATCATGATCCAGAATAAGATTTGGAGCATACCTCGCCAGTTGGGAGATTTTCAATTTATACACGTCCACTGAATCTTCATCCTTCTATTTCAATCCAAGGAATTGCTTATCCATCCCATGTCAAACCACCTTAGGAAAATATTTTCAAGGAAAAGACTATTAAATTCATCCCACTCTAACGCATCAAAATCCTCTCTACCCCTGATATTCCTTACCATTGACCACCACTGATCAGATTCCCCTTCAAAAAGATAAATGGTAAGACTTGCCTATTGATTTTCTGGGTATCCCATTACATCGAATATCTTTTCAAGGGATTTGATCTATACTTCAGCTACTACTAGGTCATAATATCCATTGAATGGAGAAGGATGTTGTCCCATAAAATGTTCTACTACTGGCGTGTTACATTATGGTTCCTCTATTGGTTCTATTTCATGGATTCCACCAGCATTTATTGCCTGCGTTAGCTGATCCATTACTATCACAAATTGCTCGGTTCCAATCCATACCATTACGGGCTGTAGTTCCAAAAGGATTTCATTCTGTTGGTACCTCTCCTCTTCAGCATCCTTGTTCCTTCTGCGGACAACCATTCTGAACAAACATTTCATATATGAACCAACATGGTAATATATAAATGGTAAAACATTTCAAATTAAACATAGTGTGAAAATAATTGATGGTATGCTATTAACATCACCCTAACCTCTATGGTTGTCTAAACCATCATATGATACCAACTATTAGGACACAACCTTATTACATACATAAACATGAATTATTCCAGAAAATACTTCCTTTTTCCTTGAGAATAATTCCATGTTTACAGAAATAGATAATTAGGAAAATACATTCATAACACTACACATTATTATAGAGTGAATACAATAAAAATAGTTTCCATTTTTTTCATAATATAAAACATTATAACATAAAACAAGACTCCTTTAAAATTATACAACATTTAACATGGCTTCCATCAATGTATTACTGATTCATTAACCTGTGAACATAATTTAAAAACTTGGTATGAGCATAAAATCTCAGTAACCGATGGGATTGAAGGAAAAATCACACTAGTCCAAAAATACTTGTAACATATGAAAGCATTTTCAAAAGGCATTCTTGTCACCCATATATACTTACTTTGTGTAACATGATATTTACACAAGATCCAGAAAAAAGATGACAAAATAAATATAATAATAAAGGTATGTTGGGGAATTACTTACATAATCTTCTAACCATTCCTGGATACCTTATAACTTTTCACCCTCACCTCTACCTTACTTTGTGTAAACATCACAGTTACACTTGGAGTAACCATATGGTCGACCTCCAACATACACATAACCAATAAATTGGAGGGATATATAAGTCCCACCCTTCATCATAAATAATTTCAAAAAACCAAAACATAACTATAAAACATGAATAAATCAATAAAAACATTACTTTTGAATTTGGTAAAACCGAATTTAAAATTAGCATTTTTAAAGAAAAGCCCATTATAAATATCTCACAATTAAATAGATTCTTAATAGAGTTGATGGAGTATGTATATATACTGAAAATACACATAATAAAACATAATTTAAATATAACGTATCTCATAAAAAATTTAAATAGCACATAAAAAATGAAGTAGAAGGTTAACCCAATGAATGGAAATCGTGGTAATAATTCCCGTACCACGAGTTTGTCTTACTTAAAACTTGTTTAAAACACATTTATAATGGTTAAAAATGTTTTATTAGTATTTTAAAGAAACATTTTCATGTTTATAACATATTATATTATCATTTCATAAAATAATTTCACCCTTAATTGATAGTATTTTGTACTTGTACTGTTTTGGGTGAGTTCCTTAAATGATTTTCATGATTGGTTCATGATGTATTTTCTTAACTATTGGAATGAAACTCTAGAATTAGAACGAAATTGAATTTAAATATATAAAATACCATAAATTATACCATTTATAATTTTTATGTTTTATATGAGGATGATTCATAATATTAAACATTAATGATGTTCATTTAGATCTTTTAGTGGTTCTTCGATAACAGAATCTTCATTTTGTCTTATAATTTAGAACCATGAGAAAAAAATAATTAAAGAACCATGGATGAGACATAATACATATATTATAACATGGATCAATCATAAAAATGGAATGATTACCAGACTTGTTAGAATTAATGAAAATTGAAATCACATCATCCATAATGTCAGTAAATCGACAAATCACAGACAATATTTTAATTCCCTGAATAAGTGGGGGAGGAGAAAAGTAATGATGATGAATTTTCCATGATCATGAGAGTATACATAATACACAAGATTATTGTGTTTCTATGCCTCTTGTTTAAGAGGAGGTGAGGAAGGAAGAAGAAAATTAAAGAATAAAATAAAATGAATGAAAAGTGGGAAAATAAAAGAGTATGTTTACCTCTTGATCTCTTCTCCTTTAGATCCTTTTTAAAGGATTTGGTTTTCATCTTTTGGTGAGACCTGTAGCTCAAGGAAGTGGGGAATAATATTTGGGAGATAATTTGGCAGAAATTATACAATTCTCAATGCTTGATATGTGTGGGAGGAAGAGGAAAGTGAGGGTGGTATTTATAGTGGAGGAGAGGGGGTATTTTACATTAATTTTATTATTATTATACTAATTTTCACCAAGAATATGAATAATATTAATTAATGTTACCCAAAATAGTAGTAATGTCATGTGAGTTTGAACCAAGTGGGATTACATCATCCTTGATTCACCTATGTCTAGTAAATTAGGTATTTAGCATTTATTGTATTTTATCGTATTTTAGTATTCATAAAAAATTATTGAATTTTAGAAAAATCCCAAAAATTTACCCTAACCATTTATCGATGTATAGAAATCAAAAATTTATTCCATTTTTGAAAAATAATATTCATTATATTATTAGTTTAATTTTTAAATAAAATCATACTTTATTCAAAAATTAACAGTTCTAATTCTTCAACTACTTCTTTTTCACAATGAAATATTATCCAAGATGTTATTATTTTCTCGTCTTAAGAAAATAAAATAATAATAAAATTTACTATTCATTAGGTTCATATTACTATTCATAAGTATATGTTAATATTCACAAAAAAAACAATTTGGTTTCATCAGACTCTAAATAATTTACTGAACACAGTTTTAGATGACAGTTTCTTGAAATTCAGAACACTATGGTAGTAATGTTATTTATAAAGGCTAGTTATAAATATCTACATTAAATAAAGGTTCATGAATTTTAATTTATTTTTAAAAAACCTCGGGGTGTTACAGAGGTAATCGTGTGTACAGTCCATGATTTGGGGTAGGCAGCCCCACCAGTCTATGTTGAGGCTATAGTTATAGACCCTCAGGGGGATGTTCTTTTAAGTCATTATCAAGAGTTAATCCAGCAGAAATCTCCTATTTTCAAGGGCTCTACTGACCCTCAACATGTTGATGAATGTTTGGCTAGGATAAAATGTTTTTTGAGTTCATGGAGACACCAGAAAAGATCATGTGAGGCACCCTCAAGTTGGAGGGACCAATCATGAGATGGAGGGATACTATAGTGACAGAAAAGAAACATGGGGGATTAGAGTTGAAGGAAATTAATGTTCTTTTCCCTAATAACTTTTATATAGATTCAATGATGTTTCCTAAGGCTTTGGAGATTTTCATGCTTGATAAGACCTATAGAAATGTGGCTCCTACAAGTGTTTAGGGAAATTTTAGAAGTTTTCCACAACTTTTCCACTCCTCGTAGCAACATGACATCATACGAACCTTCAGAGAATGTGGAGAAATAAAATGCTTCCCGTAAAAAAATGTTCCATCCACTGGAATCTGAAATGGAACCTCTTCACACAGTGAAAGATTCTCTAAAATAAGAAGATATTGGTCCAACAACCATGAGAGGTACCATTACTATAACTTCTTAGTTAGTGACTACTCTATTTGATACTAGTGCATCTTGTTTTTTTTTTCAACCCATACTATTATTTTTCTTAATCATCTTATGGATATTTTATCATCTATAATGGATATTACTTCCCCCATTGGCATGATGAGGGAGAATGATATCCATAGTCTTTTTTGTGTCTTCTCTCTATTTTCTGTCAAACATTATTTTTGTTTTCTAGTACTCGAAATTAAATCTCTTGATGTCATATTCAGGATCGATGGTCTCATTTCGAATATATCCATGATTTTTTGTTATCTTAGATGGATCTACCTTACCACATCCAGTGTTATGCCTTTTTTATTTCATGGAGAATAAGACCCCAGGTCATGTAGTGAAATATCGTCTTATCTTGAGCAGGGGAAGGTAATATTTGTGTTTGCTTCTAATTTGGAGCAGTGATCTCCCTCTAGTTTTCGTCAAGTTTCCCATCATGTTTCCTTATGATTATATTGGTTTACCACTTGTAAGAGAGGATGAGTTTTCCATTGACATGATGCCAGGTACAAAACCAGTTTCTTTTTCATCTTACCATAGGTCTTCAAATAAACTAAATGTACTAATTTTCTAGTTGTAAGATCTTTCTGAGAAAGCAATTATTCACCCATGTGTGTCACCTTGGGCGGCACCGGCTCTATCTTCCATGAAAGTTGATGGTTCTCATAAATCTTCTATTATCGAGATGATTGTTCCGGAAAAAATGTTTATTGATCAATTCCATAAGAATTAGAGACACTCTTTATGGTGGGTAGACTAATTCACAGTGGTCGTCCTCCAAAGAGGGTGTACTATATTATCAGAACCATTATGTAGCACCGTTAGCGATAAAGAATCTATAATGGGGGATTTCCATAATTTCCAATGGGTTGTACACCCAGGAAGCACTAAGATTCTCTACAACTTTATATAGTTGTTTTGGTGACCATATATTATTAAAGGTTTCACCCCGGTTGGGTTAATGAATGCTTGGGAGGAAAGGGAATATTTCTCCCTATTTGGTGGGGGGGGGGTCTTTTTATGTTGTTTATTAGGTGAGGAATGTTGTTTAACATTTTTCACTACCACTACAACTAACATTGATACATAACATGTTTAATTTATCGCATCATTGAATGAATTTATCTGACCCATCTCATGTTCTGAGTTGGTGTGATCTTGAAGTTGAACCTATTTTATCTATGAATGAATGACATGTCATGGTTGTTGATTCTAAGACCAATTTACTTCATGGGAGGATGATACAACTGGTTCATATGATATGGAACAATGATTATAATTCTCACAAGACATGAGATAGGGAGACACTAATGAGAGAAAATTATTTTTTTTACGAGGAGGATTCTTCATAGGCTATATGGGGAAAGAAGGTTCTTATGGTGTGGAGGTTGCGACATCACATTTTTGTTTCAGGTATTCCTAAACCCAATTATGTTAAATCATTAAAATATCGAGTGGAAAAAATTATTTATCAGTGAATTATTTATATATGGGTTAATGGCCTTAAATGATGGTTAACATCTTGATATAAGAAATTTAATACCTTTATGGTTTGAATTTGATTTAATGAATGATTATGAGGCCCTGTAAAGTCTCAGTGAAGATGAAATAAAATTATTAAATAGAATTTTTTATGTAGGCAATTTATATTCAAAATATTTTAATAAATCCAAAATAGTGCATCATTTAAGAAATATGTGGCCACTGTTATGTCTAAAATATGGTGCTTACGCTAGGTGGGGTATAACATTCGAAGGAGATGGAATTTTTGATGCATCACTCATGAGATAATGTTATTTTTAATTTATTATTTAATATAAATATCTAAATATACCCCAAACGGTGCATCATATGTGATATCTGAGACCATAGATGGGCCCAAAATAAGGGGTGTATCCTATATAAGGTATAACATTGGTAAGCATTGGGTGCTTGGATAACTCACATGTAAAAACAACCCTTTTAATTTTAATTGATTATTTATTCCAATTATTAATTAATAAATCATTAATATCTCAATAATGGTGCATCATATAAAAAATCCGATGGAAGCATTAGGTTTGGAATGGGACATTTACCATTGGTAGGGTATAAATTTTATACACAACAGATGTTTGATGTAATTTAATTTTTTTATATTATGTAATTAATTTAATTTAATATTTATATCCAAATATAAATATAGTTTTTTGTTTTCTATTATTTTGGTCGTCTTCTTTAACGCGTTTTCTCCATTTTCAACCGGAGAGGAACTGAAAAGTTCATGTTTATTATCTATTTCAATCCACTTCACTTACAATGAAATAGTAAATAGAAATTAGTGATTTTTTCATTAAATAGGTGTGGAATGGAATATTAATTTGGGTGTTTCAATTGATGGTTAATTTTCAAGCAATTTTTTAGGATTCATATAATTGAACGGTTCAACCTTTTTATTTGGTTTATTCCTTTGTGTTTGGGTGCCCCAAATATTTCCATACAACCAATTGGTATACATCTAACAAATAGATTTTATCTACATCATATTTTGGTGTCACAACCTAGATCCCATTATTCCATTTTCGTGTTATACACATGCGTGTAATGTTTATTATTTTCTTTTTTGATTAATTATTTTATTATTTTCTTTAATTCCAAAATAATCATGGAAATGTAAATCAAATAAATTGGAAGAACTTATGTTTGTTTACAGTAATTTATGAACTATTTGGAGGATAATTACAAGGAATTATCAAAAGATAAAAAATGAATAATTAAGAGAATACAATTTATATTTTTATTAAAACGGTAATTGTGTGAATTTTTAAAAGGGTATTTGCATGAAATTATCAAAGAAAATTATATGAAATTATCAGGTGATAATTTATTGATTTTTCCGAAAAAAATTTCTTAAAATGGGAAATAAAAAATTACATGATGAGATTATCAGTTGATATATATATATTAGAAAATTTAATAGAGATTTTTTATTATTCAATAAAAATTTAAGAATATAATTATACAAATTATAAAAGATAGTTATGAGGTAATTATCACATGACAAGATAATCAAAATTACCATAGGATAATTACGTGTTTTATAAAAAGACGATTATCATAATTTTCAAGCAATAATATCATATAATTATAATTGATATTCCCCCTATATTATCAAATGAATTTCTAAATAAAATTATTAAATATTGAATATCAGAATAACATATGTTTTATTTCAAAAGATAGATATTATGAATTTATCAAAAGATAATTATTATCAATTATCAAATGATAGTTCCAAGGAATTATCAAAGATCAATTATTTAAAATTATAAAATATAACTTTTATATATATTATCATAGGATAATTAATATAATTAATGAATGATAATTTTGAGATTATGAAATTTAAATTATTAATATTAATAAAACTATAATTTTGGGTTTATCGAAAATAGTTATTCTGAGGAATAATCACGAGCTCATGCGTTGACCAAAAGATCAACTGAAAATATTCCATGAAAGATAAATATTATTGCATGTGATAGTATATATGTAATTTGAAACATATACTGGTGAGTTAAATTATTATCTCATGTGATAATTTATATGATAATCTAACAATTTTCCTTGAGAGAGAAAATGTTTGGGCATCAGATACTTTTTCACTGTGAAATTAAGTAGATATTTTTTTAGTTTTAGGAACCCTTGATCAGCATCGACCATTGGTGTGTAGACGCTTACTGTAATAGGGCCGTGTAGAGGTGTATTGAACCACAATGGGTGGTTTATCTTTTCCACTCACATCGATAGCATTGATCATGGTGGTCCAATCCCAATTTACAAAATTAATTACCTTCGAATTGCTTGATTTATTTCAGTTTCTAATTTATATTAAATTGTTTAATATAGCAGTCAATTTCTTTGATAAAACCCAATTCCACTAAATTGGATTATTTGAAATGGTTTTGGCAAGAAAATTTGGAAAACCCCTATTTCCATTGATTTGGGGTGGGTTTATGGAAATTAGATAATTTAAATTATTGAATTTAAATTATAGATTTTATGGAAATGTTTTTAGTTAAATTATTGAATTTAATTATAAAAATTAATTGTGGAAAATAATTGTGAAAATGATAAAATTAGTTTTGAATTGATATATAACACATATAAATGGATTTATATTATTTGATAGAAACCTAGTGGTTTTATCTTGTGAAAATTGAATGATTTTATTAAAACGTGCTTTGTTTTTAAATATAAAGGAATTGGTATTTTTGAAATGGGTGAATGGAATTGATCATAATTTCAAGAAGTCTTAAAATAGTTCTCCATTTATGTTAGAGTGCATGAAAGACTTAGGCAGTTAGTGAGTTATTTGGATAAGCTCTATAATACAACAACTTTCTAAAACATACCTATGGTGGGTCACATCTCTGATGGGTTAGTGACAAGTCTCCTTTGTCTTGTGTCATAGGGACGTGTGTATATAAATTTTTCAATGTTCACTTATAGTGCGAGGAATCTTATAGCTAGTTAATACTATCGTATGTTTTGACATATGACCATATTGCTTGCATGTGATTTATATTTGAGATATAAATAAGGTAAATTTTTTAAACTGCATTACATGCCTTCTGAATTTATATAAACTGTTTTATTTAAATATTTTTATTTAATTTTGTTTTATAAATATTCCATCATTTATAAAGACATTGATTAAAATACATATTTCTATATTTTTTTATTGTATACAATTATTCATTTAAATATGAATTATAATTCCAAACTTATTTATCTATAAATTTTAAAGAACTTTCTTGGTTATTCTATTATTTCCATCTGTTATGGAGTCCTTGGCTAGACCCTACTGAGATTCTTATATCACACCCTAATTTTTCCTTTGGGTGTTTGTAGACTTCTTAATTCCAAGTTTAATCAAGTAGAAAGGATCACATGGAGGTAGATCCAGATATTTACCCTCATTCTGGGTGAGTTGTGTCCTTAGGGACATGGGTTGTGTTTCCCTGTTTTTGTAGATGGGATATAGTACATTAGGAATTTTATGCCTCATTGTATTATGGTACATCACTCCCAAGGGGGTTTCTTTTGTTATGCATGCTACCTTATTTTCTTTTAATTCTTCAATATCAGGGAAAAATATTTCCCACTTGTATTGTTTTGATAATAGGTGCTATTCTTAGACCTATGGGGATCGGGAACGCCCTTCAGGCTATTTCAGGGTTGGGTCAGTTATCGGGTTACGAGGGTAGCCATGCAGGTAAGTGATAAAGTATGGTTTAGAAAGCCTTTGAGATTAGAATGTCTTCTTATAATGTATCAATATCATCATGGGTTTAAAATTTTATGTAATTTCATAAGATTAATTTCTTATAAATCATTTTGAGGCTTTAATTTAGGAAATTATACGGTAACAAACTATATTTTGGGAGACATTTATTTTTTATGTAATTATGGGTTATTAATTTATGGGATGAAAAATGAAAGTTATGAGAAAACAATTTAGGCTAAAACATGTTATGATAATTTTTTAGAACTTTTTCATAATTTGGAAGTGTTATATGAATTAAATAGTTTTAGAAAAAGAAAACCCCAAAGGATTGGTGATAACTCATCGCATTTGGAAAGGTCTTAGTAATCGAACCCACAACTGAAGGGTGAGAATGGTGCATCACCTACCATTGGCTTATGTGAAGTACATGTCACTGTGACATTTTCTTTTTTTAGTTAAATGATTTCATTGATGAATATTTTGTTGATTTTTGGAATATTTGTTTTATCGAATGGATAAAAATGTGATAGGAAAATTATTTTCCTATTAAGTGATTAATGCTATTTCTGAATACGTTCTCTATTTTTTAGTAATCTTATAACATTAAGGTAAATGTAATAATATGTGATATTATTTTGGAAGTAATGGTTTAATTATGTTTTTGATAAGTCTTTTATTTTATTGTCGACTTATGGTGATTTAGGTTATTTTTGGGAATTATTAACCTAACATGGGGAATATGTTACTAGGGTAAATACATTTTGGTATAAGACTTCAAGAGTAATTTTTAATTTGGAGAGAAGTGTTAAAATTTAACTTGGAAGAATATGTGATCAAAATCATCTAAATTTTGGGTTTCAATCATAATAAGGATAATTTTGAGGAATTTTAAGGATAGTCATTTCATGAATGTTCTCAATTGGACAATGGGTATTACTCTTGAATATTGGATATTAATGTAGTTTTTGTTTAGATATTTGTTTTTTATTTTTTGGGAATTATATTATATTATTCAAACTAATTAAATATTGGTTAATGTTTAGAGATAGGAGAAATAAAATGTGGATTATTTGATTCTATAGAATTTTATTCTTGTGATTAAGGTGTGAAGAGTCCATCTTAAATACTCATCATTTGGAGAAAAAGATGTATTTGTGGGGGATATTTATTAAAGAGTGAAACTATACATGACAAGTAAGTATCATTTCCTATGTTCTTAGTCTAGGTAGTAAAATAATTCATCCACTCAATAAAAGGTATCTTAAAAGAAAAATGACATCTATTGAATTTTCTTAATATGAGAATAATGACCTTTTAATGAAAAATAGGTTTATGATTTTTTTGATTGTTAAATTATTCATGACCATGTTTTCTACCACTGTCCATCTGAACATGATGGTAAGTTTAATACAACAGGATCATGTTTTAATACATGTAACCCATGTATGGGTTATCTTAGGTTACCATCGTACATCCCTTTTTTATTTTATAGGGGATGTTTTATTGACCATTGTACTTATATGGGATTTTATCAAAATAATTTTGAAAAGTCAAACCCCTAGTTTTGTATTTCAAGATCATATTTTGATGGCATAATTTAATAAAGGGGGAGAATGTGACATCCCATGTTTTTAAAAAAGAAATAGTATATAGAAAAAGACACGCCCAATAAAAAAAAGTGAACAACTAAATATTATTATTTAAAACTTTCTATTATAGCATATCCTCTTGAATAGAGGGAATGAACAATACTAAATAATTTATGAAAATATGGTCTTGACTTGTTTTTATAATGATTCATTGGTTACCAAATTAAAATTAAATTAAAATAAAAACCAATTTAATATAAAGTATGTGTTTCTATGAAATACTATTTAAATATGAATAATTGTTTTTATAAAATAAAAAATTCATTATTTTGGATCATATTAATGAAATATATATTAAAAATATTTAATTTGATGTTTTTAATTCATTTTATGTAATTTTATATACATGATATTAGAAAAAATACAATTTTACTCAAAATAGAATAATTGTTTTAAGAAAAATGTTTTCTGCCTCTTGATGGCGCTCCACTTTTAAATATAGTTTTTTTAAAAATTTATAAGTTCTATTTGAAAAAAAACTAATGCTTTGAAAGTATAGTATCAAAATTTACATTCGGTTGAATATTTTGTTTTTTCTGATAGATTCATTTTTGACGAATAGTGAAAATATTGCGTTTTTAATGGAAAACTATTTTTTCATTAAATTTATTTATAGTGTTAAATTATATATTTGGGCAGTTTAAAGTATAATTACATCACGTGTTTATCATTTAATCCAATATAGGAAATTTTAATAAATTTCACATTGAAATGTGATATAAAATCTTTGTGAACATTTGAATGCTTTTATATTAAACACTCATTTTCTTGATTTGTCAATGTGATTATTTTTAAATTAATGTTAGACACTACTAGGTTTTGAATTGATGAAATTTAAATTCATGATTGTAATGTGTATTGTATTTACTATCTAATATAATTAAAACCAATTTTTAAAAATTATGAAACGTATCATTATTAGTTAGTTTTCTTACCCTGGTTAAGTGTAAATATGGTAACTTATGGTAAAAATAATATTACAAATTACCCGAAAAGTTTTCAAAATTTTATTGTATGAGTTAATATCGACCAGAATCTTCCATTGGCCGATTTTATGACCACTTGATTCCACTTGGATGAATTTATACCCTTTATCGTATTTTATATTAATGAAAACAAAATGATGACACACACCTGTTATAAGAACTATAAAATTTTTAATATATAGTTATTTAGAATATTTCTTTTATTATAAATAGTATTTAGAAATATAGTTTCTAATATTAATTATAATAATTTATTTATAATTTTTATGAAATAAGTATTTTAATTAAATGGTGACATAATGAAAATGAAATAATTTTATCATTATTGGATGAATAAAAAAATGAATTAATTTTTTTAAAATAAATATAATTGGAAATAATATTTCTCTTAAATGAATTTTATGGATTACTTTTGAAATTTTAGTGATTATTTAATAGATTTTTCACAAATATATCCAGTTGTTGTGTTATTTTAAGAATGTCGTGTATTAAATAGTGTCAGAATTAACATAATTGATATCTTACAATATATAATATTTTATTAATTGATATAAAATTTATAAAAATAAAATATTTAGAAATATAATTTTGTAATGTACTAAATTATCATAAATGACTAAATTATTGGTCTTTTTTCATTTATAGTAATTATATTAACACTCAATTAGTAAATTACATGACATTACAATAAGAATTAAAAGGGTAAAATAATGGTTAAAACAAAATGATAAGGATTTAGAAATATTCACAACATGTATAATTTTTGTTAGATGAATATATTTTTGACATATACTCATCCTATATACAAAATATCTCAATTTTGATCCATTTAAAATATGAAATTAATATATATTAATTTAATATTTAGAAACATCCCAAGAGTCTCCTCTTATTATCTATAAAAGGAAACTCATTATTCTAAGTTATTATCACTTAAAATTTTTTTTTGAGGAAATTATCCACCCTAATCCGGTAATATAATCAATACCAACATTATATAGATTTTATTTTAGGCACAACACACTCCTTAGTGGTGTTAAGGTGATAATCAAAGGAGACCATCTGAAGAAGCTGTATCCTTTTTAATTATGTGTTTCTACTTTTTTTCTTCTTTCACATACTAAGAATCCTATAAACCCATGATGAAATAATAACTTTGGTATCCTAAATATTATTATATTATATTCTGGTAATCATATCACCTAAATACATCTCCACTTGAATCAAATGGGAAATAATTAATTGTTCGTGCGTGTGTGGGAATTATCACCAACATGAATTGATATAATGCATTATCCATAAATATACCTCAATATTGTTTATAATGAAAGAATTATTTTCTATAAATGTTATTTATGACATATATATATATTTATAATTGATTAAAAAAACAATTATTTTCTAACATTACATGAACATACAAATAATAACATTGCTCGTTCATACCTGTGAACTATCCTCTCGATGAAATAATGTGATTCATTTTTAATAACCACATAACATTGAATATATATAAGTAAATTTAAATGACTAATACAATATTAATGATATTATTATCATTATTTAAAGGTAAAATATTATTTTCCTTTATTCTATAATGATCATTGAAAAATAAAAAAGTTACTCTTGTGTACGAATGACTTACTATCTTTATTATTGTAACATTGTTCATTTTTCCTATAAATATTCAATGTATGGATATAAAATTGTAATTGTTTTATTAATGTGATTATTATTTTCTGAATGTTATTCTGGAGATGATGTACTTATGTACATTTTTAATTTTTACATCATACCAAATTTATTTTAGTCTTATGTATCGAATTTTGACAAAACGTCCAAAGTGAACTGAAATAAATGTATGCGACGAAAAAAACATCTCTGCCACTATGAAAATTATTTACTAGTTCACTTCCACTATACATTCAAAAATGAAGACAAACCCTTTTTTCATTTTCTTGTTATTTTTTTAAATGGGTTGTGGTAAAGGATTTCTTAACTTGATTTTTATTCATTAGGTTAAAATTATTTTTCATAGATTATGGTATGATTAGGTTATGTATGCAATTACCATTTATTATAAAATGTTGTATTTAAAATTGTTTTCTATTTGTAACAGATAAACATAATAAATTCTTTTATTTAATGATATTATCTTTATTAGGTACTTTATTTTAAAAACTTCTTCTAAATGTAAGCTTTAAACAAATTATAGAAAAGTCAAAAGTATGTTTTTTATAACATATATTGCATTGACGTATTCTCATTATTTTATGTCAACATAATGTTTTAATTATTCCATAAAAATTCTAATCTTTTATTTTCAAAGAATTTTTTTTCATATTTTAGTGCATGAATTTGTAAAAATGAAATGTTTTTTAAAATAGAAAATATTAATTTTCCATTATGATTGTTTTATGTGTTTTGATTTTGTTATGGTTCATGGGAATTGATTATGAGTATAATTGGTTCCATGATAAACTAAGGATTTTTAACCAAATTATATATCTTTAATTCATTGGGAAGTGAGATGGAATTAATCAAAAGGGGTTCTCTAAAGAAATTAAGGGAATATACTGTGGTGGGTGTTACAAATTTAACCATAACATTTACTCAATATGTAGCCATGAATGCTACTGTAAGAGTGAAATGGAATTTATTCAAGAAGTTACCTTTATGATTTATGTATTTTATGAATTTATACATAAATCATTGAATTTCAAGAGGTGTGAAATTGAGATTCTATTTTACGGCTGGGAAGTATTGGATTGTGAAATTTTTTTTTTGGGTTTAAAGTAATCATGGAGTAATGGTTTCATTCCTTCTATTATGTACCTTCATTTTATTTTGTCCCATCCCATGTTTAAAAAAATTACATTTATAAATATTTCAAATGAAAAAAGAATATTTCATTATGATAGAATTGAATATGTTTCTTAATAAGAAGTTATTATTTTAATAGGATTTCGTTTGGTGGAAAAAATTGATACTGAGTATAAATGTCCACATGAAATTTATTGGTATAATTTTTATGATTTTTTATTAATTATCTAAAACCCTAAATTAAAAATACCCACAAATGAGATTTCTAGTTTATAAATACTAAATCAAATTAGGTTTAAGATTGGGCACTTATATAAAGATCAATATATATCTTGGTACTTCCATGACGGTAATAAAAATATGAGTTTTACACATTGTAATGTAGATCCTTCTTTATCTCAATTAATCGATGCACATATTTTCTAGTTCCAAATCAAATTATACCATAATAATAAACATATAATCAATATATAATTCAATAATATTCCCTTCCTTAGCTTCTTTTTCCTTCTTTTGATGCTCTGGATAATCCATTTGTGCCTCCTTAATCATCTCTTGGATAGATGGTCAGGAAATTATTTGAATAAAGGTAATATTCATTCCCTTCCATTAATATTTATATATCTATCCTTTATGTATTCATGAAGATAGGGTCTTTATCAATCAACTTCATGGATAATTTAGCAGGTTCTTTTCATCTAACAACATAAACTACATTTTTTACCATTCCCAGATGACAATAAATAGAGAAATCATAGACTTTGTCCACCACTAACTATATTTTTTAACACAAGTTGACCACCTTTTTTGTGAATAAATATTTTAGTATCTTGTGATTAGAATACATATCACATTATTCACCATAGAGGTAGTGGAACAAAATCATTAGAGAAAATAACACTATTGCTAACTAAAAATAATGCATCATGTAGTTTTTCTCATGCATCATCAATTGTCACAATGAATAATATTTCACATTATCATTATTTATGAGTATATAACCTATGAATTTCATTAAAGAATCATTGTATGTCATAAAAGATACTCCACATATTGGTAGTTTGAGTAGAAGTTTAGTTATTTTTCTCTTATTGAGCTCCTTTAGTATTTCCTTGTAATATTTCATCCAAAAATAATTTACCCCTTTGAATGATAACTTAGTTAAAGTGTTATAAAATCATGATAAATTTCTCAAAAAATGATAAATTGTACATAGATAATCCAAGAAAACTATGGATTTCCATTACACAAGTGGGTATATGTCATTCCCCAATTGTATATTTTGAAGGGTACATAGAAATTCCCTCACATATAATCACATGCACTATGAAAGTGTCTTTAAACATGAAAAAGGCACACATTCTGAACATATCATACATTTTATAATTCATTAATGTTTCTAATACATCCTTTATATTATCTTCATGTTCCTCCTTACTCTTATATTATATGAGAATATCATTGGTAATGACAATCAAATTATTCATGAGATAGTCTCTAAAGACTATATTAATAAAATACATGAATATATTAGGGGAATAAGTATGTTTTAAGGAAATGAATATGAATTCTTAGTTCACACACCTTGTACATAATATTATATTCAGAATATATAACTTATTCACATTCATTTGATTATATCTAGAATAACAATATTTCTTTGACAGAAAATGATCTCCTTAATGTTGATTTAACATGTCATAAATCCTTGGAAGAGGATAAAGTTTATTTCTGTTGATCTTGTTGGGATCCTTATAATTGATGCACAACCCCGTTGGTCTATCATTATTCTTGAAAATGGGAACTTGCGCACCCTAAAGAGATGGACTTGGGAGTATAAACCATGTCCCAATTTTTCTTGAAGATGCATCTTTATCTCCTCCAGTTCGATAAAGGACATCTTGTATGAGAATTTAGAGATAGGATTGGAACCTAGTATAATTTATTTTGAGAACTCTTCCTCAATGTACAGGGGATTTCCATGTAACTCTTCGATTAATACATCAGTTTATTCTCTCACAATGGTAATTTCTACCTGGTTGATATCATCATTTTACTAAACCATTTGGAAAGGTATGCTAATTCACAACGTATCATCACCCATGCCATAAAGGGATTTTCAAAAAGAGATTCATAATCTTCATTGAATTTTTAGAGGGTAATTTGATGGTTAAAAATATGAAATGAGATTTCTTTTTCCTGATATTTGATGTGAACTATATATAATGAGAGTCAATACATGCCCAATATAGAATCAAATTCTACCAAGTGAAATATTATATGATTCTCCAAAACAATATTTCCACATAGACTACATGATAGGAATTCAAAACATGGATTGAATTGATCACACAACTTGCTATTTTTAAGGATATCACTACCTCAATTTATTATTGTTGTGATCCAATAGTTCAAAAAAACTTATAGGATAAAAGGTAATGTGTATAACCAAAATAAAAAAACTCATTCCATTCATTAGTGAATAATAATTTAACCTTGCATGACTCCATTTTCATACTCAAACCTAGTACTGGTGATTTCATATTCTTTCCCCGGATCATTAGGAATTTTTGCTTGTTTATTCTCATTATCCTCAAGGACTCATGTTATAGTGCACTTGCATGCATAGTTCATTTTCTCCCTGTAATTGATGCATTGAACCATGGTTGGTTCTTTACATTCATCCATCACATTATTCCTATTATCAAGGTAAATTTTATATTAATGATATTGGTGTCCTTCTACCCCACACTATTATCATTTACATATCCCTTTTAGGTAGTTTTGTTGATGCTTCTTCTAACATTTTTTAAAAGTGGGTGGTTGAGCCTTCTTTCCACCGTTGTAATTCATTTCTTATCTTCAAATTCTTGGGACCATTCCCTAAAATCTATATCTAATCTGAGAGAACATAAAAAAGACCTATTTAATAACAATTAAATTCTCATATATCTAGTTATTTTGGTAGGTGTGGTTTTATGACTCTAAAAATCTACTTTTTTACATAATTTTTGATTACATAACTTGAGGTGTATCTAGAAGGAATTGTAAATGATGACTCATAAGAAAAGATAGATACTACATAATTTCTCATAATCTCTAGGAACTCTCTCTCCATATTTTTTTTGAATATTTAAATGGAAATTATTGTTAGTAAAAATCATCTTAAATTCATACCCCGCTATTTCTTCAATTGCATCCATCAACATAGTATTATTTTTCATTTCCCACTATAAGAACTTCGTTTTTAACTCATGAATTTATCCTTTTAAATTTCTGTATAAATATTTACATTAGACCAAATATGGATGCCTAATATGTCAGTAATGGTATCAGGTGTGTCTGGGGCTAGTTCAAAACCAAGAACACTTCTTTTTTGGGAAACTTGGCAAGTTGTACGGTTGGAATGTGGTTGGAACACTATTTACGTAACCCTATGGATGATGTTTTTCCAGAATGAGCCACTTCACCCAGTTGTCTCAAAGTTGTGAGCCCTAACTATGAAAGTTCCCCTTATACCTAGTTAACTATGAATGTTTTTGACATTGTATTTTAAAACTATGCGGAAAAACCACGCAGAAGATATTTTTCTATGTAATTTGACAGTTTTTCCTTAATGATCTTATTAGAACCCATCTTCCTCCCAATTCCATATTTTAGCGGGATTAACATAAATTTCCATATTTTAGAGTCTACATAATATCTATTATAGGAATCAAGATATCGTTTTCTTCTGGGATCCAATCGAGAATCCGTTCATTACGCTGGATGCACAATATGATGTACTCAAGTCCTCTTGAATCATTCTCATTATCTATTTCTCTCTACCATGTTATTAGGGTATGATAGTTTTTTACTTTTTCATAGATCTACTCTTATATTAGAGAAATCACTTGCCAATTCTAAAGGAGGAGAGTCATATAATCCTAATGTGGGTTGTCTATAACTCATCCCTAAATGTCCTTGATTTTAGAATTGTTGTGTAGACATTGAAAATTCCATTGGGTACCATTTAAAGAACTTATATTTCATTTTTATAATCATTAAAACTATATGTTTATTCTATTTCAATGTATGTGATTAACTATTAGTGGTTACTCCGATAACTCCATCCATATCATGTATAATGTTATACCGTATTTTTATCTTTTGATGCATTTGATCCATAATTTAGCTTTGCCTTGGCTTGACCTTCTTTAGGGTAAGATTTTCCATATTAAATGGATTGATTTATACTATGAATTTTATAATGGAAAGTACCATGTTCGCTCACTAGTTTATCCTCCTAAGTTATGTTGTTCAATTTGATAATGAAATGTGAAATATGAATTGGAATGTATACTAAGAAATTTACCTTTCCATAAATGTAAATGAATAGTAGGATGCTTATTCATAGCACCCCTTACCACATTAATGGAACTTAGTGGAATGACCTTGAATATGGAATATGCATGATGTGGATTGAATGAATTGTTGAATTCTACTTTGCCTTATCACACTGATTAATGTAATGTCTTGAAGGAATTGTTTCAAGATACTTGAGCTTATCACACTAATTAAAGTAAATGATTGAACCAAAAGAAATATTAAATGATTTCAATATCAAATAATACTAGACATACACTAGATAACCTTGGATTTAGTTTGGAGAATTCCATGGGAACATTGGAACCACATTTAGATTCGAGGATATGGCATGCTTAGGTTGAGACACACCTGGATTCTAGTCCTTCTTTGTTTCTCGATTCCTGTTATGACATTGTAGGATACCTTTATTTTATTACATGATGCCTCAGATACACTCCTTAGATCCAACATTGACAAGTAAGTTCCATGGTTACATCCCATAGGGCCCTGTGTCTGCTTAGCCACGTATTACCCTGGATGATCACATTGGATTTTAAAGGCACCTTATTTTGGAATACCATGTAATATGATCCCTGTATTAAACTTTTTTCCTTATCCAGGCTATGATTACTACAATGTTAGACACCCTTGAGGTCTATGTTTCCTTGGTTATTAGCTAGGAGCATCATTATTAAAAATAATTACAATTTTATTTCTCATAACCTAGAACCTTCACCATGGTTAACATGTGAAATATTTATAAATATGTAATAACAAATAAATGGACTGGTTATGTTTAAACACTACCTGAGGGATGATGTTGGTACATGGAAATTTAGTTACATCGTTCTGCTTTTCTTTATTTATGCATGCCTCCACATTGTAACATTTCAATTACATGGGTTGGATGTAATTTCAACCATTGGTGGTGGGCAACTGGTATTTATCTCACACCCTCTCTGTGAACCATTTGGATCCTGAAGTAGATTATATTGTTTTAGGTGTTGAGAAAGGGATGGACAAGGCTTAAAACATTTGATTTCTTACTATTTAGTATAATTATTGATATAAGATTATCTATTTAGAGATAGGTATTCATGGTATAGTACTTTTTTTCCTTTTTTACATATGTATAACATGTTATACCTACTATCATGTATCCATGTTTTCAAGTTTTCTAGTGACGTGACATATCATCAGTTGTTGGATGTTATTCCAGTTGTTTCATTTAATGTTATTATTGTCTCTAATTAATATTGTTCATTTTGTTTACTTATATTGATTCCTCTATATACCTATACATAAATAAACTCATTGTGATAAATGTTTTTAATGAGAGAATAGTCTCCCCATAGATACACACCGGGCCCTCACTACTAGTTGGCAGACTCTGGCGTTTGGGATATGTGCCTGAGTACATGTGGACCATCGGGCTCAGGGCACCCATATAGTGGAATCCAGGTCTGGGACATCACAAATTGGTACCAAAGGGGGTTTCCATTCATTCATTACTATTTGGAGACAACATTTGCGAGATTAGGAATGATGGGAACATTTTCGTAAGTCATTCTTGGGCATCTCAAACCCATGTTCGGGGTAGAAACCAATTTTCCTAAAATATAATTGTTGTTAAATTTTCCAATTAAAATTGATAATACTTTACCATTGTTTGACGCACATGTTCTGTTTAGTTTTGACTATTACTCTGATTGAGAATTTTCATTCATCCTTGGCTCAATGACATAATAGTTAAGAGCATTGATACATGCATCATATTAGGCACCTATATTTCACAGGTCATGCATATTTCCATTCCATATAGTTGAATTTCGCTAATTTTAATTTCTCGGAATGCTTTTTATTTTTTAGTGATGTGTCTTAGTTATCTTATGCTTGTATTAATCACAGTTGTGATTAGGTAATTTCATGTCTCAATTAATGAGGTTAATGGGACCTCATGGGTTGGGATATGTAATTTATTATGTCGAGTCATTATGCTATAAATAAATGGGTGTCGTTATTGGTGATAGGTGTATGGGGGTTGATTCATTGAATATAGATATACATTTTAATGTGAATCATGAAATATAAAATGAACTGGTTTCACCTCCTTATCCCACTTTGTCATGTTTTTGAAAAATAATTGAGTGAACCTAATAATTAAATGTAAAATTAAATGAAACATATACTTGGAGCACTTACCAATACATGGTTTTCTATGATGGTAGTTGGGGGTGGTATGCCATGGGGGTGATTTTTCTTTTGTTTGACTTCCTCCAGTGATTCAATCTTCCATTTTAAGATGGTTATGATGCGTGTTCCTGGAATTTGTAGACCAATTTTTCCATGACGTCCTTGTATCGTACGCCGTGATGGTGGTGGAAACCATGATCTTAATGTGGTGGGCCTAAATCCACCACTCATACCACTAGGAGTTCCACTCGAGGGACCACCTACTATACCTAAATCGGCAACTGATACCACGTTCATGATAGTTTCCAACATATGATCCAGTCCATGCATGGTGCTCCACAGCTTGTACCGCCTATGGCTTATTTGACTACGAAGTTCCCAAAACCATATTATCCTATTTTATTTGGGTATGGCCATCGATAGGCTGATAATTCTTGGATATAATCCAAAATATCTATATTTGAACATCTAGAAATGCCTATAGAGAGGAGGGTCAAGATTTCCACATACATGCTTTCAGATTTAAAAAGGTGTTGGTGGGATTTCATTACGTATGTCGGTCATCATCAGGTCATTTTTTGGATTGATTTATAGAATTCCTTCTATGATCAATTATTTCCTCCAACACTATGAGAAGATAGTCCCAGATAGTTCCGGCTTCACAAGTAGGTTTCTATTTCTAATATGGAATATTCATCACGTTTCATAGAGTTATAACACCTTGCAATGCTTCTAGCATGTGGTGAGATTTTGCGTGCATGATGTTTCGAGTATTGGATCCAGTATGTCATCTATATTTAAGAGGATTTATATCGCCAGCCTAACTTTTCTTCAATATTCTATCAATCTCTTACCACTGAGTAAAACCTAAAGTACAGAAACGGTACTGGGCATAGAAGAAGAGTGTTGTGTTATGCCAATAGTTCTTCCAACGGCTAGATGTGTTCCCTTTTGATTTCTCTTCAGGGCAGTGACAACCAAATTACCCATTTAGATATCTCTTTATTGTTTCGTCAATGAGGATAATAGGGGCATTCAAATCACCATTGTGATATAGATGCACTTGAGTGTCAGGCATGTGTCTGTATGGGGTATATTCCGCGATTATATATGAAATTTCCACCAGATTAGAGTGGAATAAGAGAAGCACTAGCTCCTCCTTCATGAGCATGTTATTTTACACTACGTCAGGTGAGGAGTTGAAATAACATCGATAGGTTTGGAAGAGAAGGAGGTTTTGGTTGGGGTATCCATAAACATAATCCCTAGAAATACCAAAAAACAGTAATGATCATGGTAGTCCATCTATTACACAAGGTCATGGATCATTTCATTTCAATGCAATACAACCAATACCCAATGATCTGGTTATGTGACCATCCACATTATGACATAATATTCTAGTAGCCTCTAGTATATTATATGCTTTATTTGATATAGGATCATCGAACTCCTTTATCTCTATATCTATCGTGGAAAGTCTCAGATAAGTGATTTTGTATTACTATGGTGTAATGACACTAGATACACTGTTAGGGGTAAAAAAAGAGGTTATAAACCAGTGTAGGGACATTACCATTAAGGTAGGTAGTTTCCCCTTCTTAAGGAACCTTTTCTTCTCGAGATGATGGGTTTTGATATCCTACTCATGATGGACTGTTTGGTTCTCTATCATTTTTTTGAAGATTGCTATCATCATAGGGTATCTTTTACATCAATATAGAGAAGTAGTTATCTACATAACGGTGAGATGGTTGTCCAATATGGTAGAGATATACCATAGAATAATGGGCTTGGTAGAGTGACCACCCATACTGAATATCTCTTCATAGAGGATCAAGGTTTACAATAACCTATTTTTTCGGCAGTAGAGGTTTGTTTTAAGGATGTATATCTCAGAATTTTTTCTGGTCTTTCCATCTAAGATAGAGGGAGAGTTTATAATCAAGCTTTTTACTAGAGCATCTATAGTCAACATTCCTCCATAAATAATAGTACCAATAGATCTTAAAGAGGTCATAAGGTATATAGAGGATAAATAGGGAAAACGTTTTATATTTCCCAATACATCCTCTTGGTGTTCGAGCGTACTTTTTTCCAGGAAGGCGGATAGAAAATTACGTCTATGCATGGAATATATATGGTTGAACTAGCTGAAAATCATGAACCGATATCCACTTCCTCAAATACGTGATCTCTTTGACAAATTATGAGGTCCAATGGTCTTCTCTAAGATCGAACTAATATGGGGATATCATCAGGTGTGTGTCATACCATCTTACATACCTCTTAAATCATTCCATAGTAGGTATGGTATGTACACGTATCTTCTTGTGTCATTCGGTCTTACGGACATGCATGCTGTTTTCGTGGATCTGATGAATTGGTTTTTCCACCCCTATTTGGAGTCTTTTGTTAGGGTCTTTATGGATTCCACGTTAGTATATTCACTCACTCGTAGTGACCATAACAAAAATCTTGAGATCGTTTTGAGTACACTGAGAGAGCATCAACATTATACTATGATTTCTATGTCACACTTATGGATTAAAAAATCTCACTTATTAGGTCATAATATGTCAGAATCAAGAATACATATTATCCCATAATAGGATAGTGATTTAGTTTCCTGAGAGTATCCCAATAATGTGTTTGATATATGGAATTTCTTGGGGCTGGATTGATTTTACATGCATTTCATAAATGACTTCTCACAAATTGATTCACCTCTCACTAGTCTTATAAATAAGGTTTTTATGTTCACATGGTCAAAATAATGTGAGAAAAAAAATTAGGAGCTAAAATAAAGGCTAGTATCAGTGAATATTCTGAATCTTCTAAGGAAAGACATAGGTTATACCATCTTATGTGATGTATCAGGAATTGTCCTAGGAATAGTGCTGATACATGAAGAAAAAGTCATTATGTTAGGATCTCATTAGTTGAGGCCTCATGAGAGGAATTACCCACCGTAAAACATTGATATAGAAGTATTTCTCCATGCCTTGCGTTGCTGGAGACATTAACTATTGGGTGAGTACTTTGTGGTGTTCACAAATCACAAGAGACTCAAATATATCTTTTCACTGTGTGAATTGAACCTCAGACAGTCGATATGGTTCGGATATAAAATCCTTTTATTTTTATATTGCCAATATTCTCAAGAAAGGCAATGTGATTGCAGGTGCACTAAGTCATAAATCTCAAGCACAAGGAGTACGGGAAGCTAGTGATGAAGGGTAGTTAATGACCCTCTTTTGGAAGTATCACCTAGATTTTCATGATAGTCCTGAGTAGTATTAACTCATATCCATGACTATTACCTCTTCCCTCTTTGTTAAGGTGAAGAGTATAATAGTTTTAGATCATAAAGGGGTAGTTATCCATGAGAGTAAATTAAGAGATAACAAGCCTCTGGAGTGGTCTCTGGATAGAGAAGACATCCTGAATCAACACGGAGGTATCTGGGTTCTTATAGATATGATAGAGGAGTTGATGACACAAATAAAAAAATAATGTATTTCCACACATATATAGCCACACTTTTTCAAAACTGTGGAAATATGCTCCATTTAAATTTATACCGCAACAACCCGCACACCTTATCCCTTCCTGGCTGACCCCTCAACCCTATCCACCCCCGATCAAGAACAATCATTCCACCCTCTCAGGTTTCCTTCCCCTCCTCCCCATAGAATCTCTAGTTCCATATAGTTAGAAAATCTCTCCCATCACTTCTCTAGTTATGTGTGCCACCATCCCTCTCTTGAGTCCTCTTGGTCCCATGATTTCACAATATTTATTCCAGTTTCATGGTCATCATCTTGAATTAAGCTATCCTCTTAAATTATTATTCCATTTTTGGCCAATTTCAATTCTCCCTATCAACATATTTTGTTTTTCTAAACCCTAGTTCATGGGTTAACCAGATTCTTACCATGTTCATTTATTGTTAGGGTGATTAATGAGTCTATTGGGTTGGATTAGGATGTGTTTAATCATTTTCCCTCGAAGTCGAAGCATATCAGACTGTTTTTGATATCCCCCCTCTATTTTGAGGTTGGTTTTCATATTACTTTTATTTTAGACCAATTTTAGGTAGAATTCTGTTGTTATTGGGTTCCTAGAAGATTTTTAGTGATCCCTAGTCTTCCATGAGATATGTTTTTTTTCTAATTTCATATAAAAGCATGTATAAATTCAGATCATTCAAAATTATTTTATAAATAACTTCTACATGATTAGATTGTAAAAAAATCAATCCAATAACACTATGAACATGATGGTCAAACATATAGGTTGAATGATATATATGAGTATTGTTTTCTAGGATTTAATGTTTGATTCATGTATAGAGACAGACATTTCTTTACACATTATTCTTAAAACTCAAAATAGCAGTTTTGATGAAAAATTACACTATCACTCTTCAGGTATTTGGCTGCACACAATGGATGATGATTGAAAATCTATGTTGTGGGGTGGAAGATCAAGGAGAGTAGTATTGAAATGAAGACTATCTGATTTAATTATCTACTAGTGATGTTTTTTCATTCCCTCCACAAATGAATGAGCATTGTTGAACATACATTGTGTATCATAGTTATCCCTAGTGAAAACATAGAACTTTATAGATATACCCATATTATTTATTTGGGAAATGTGAAATGGAATATTGAATGATGATAAAATTTTTAAATTATGTTTGGTATTCAAAACTCCCTGATAGTGTTTACTCTCTATGATTAACTTGTAGATATTATATTGGTTACGGATTAATGATATAGAATTCTAGGAATATACTTGCTTTATTCAATGTTTATATAATATATAGTATATCATTAAGTGGAATTTCTACATTTTTATGTTAATAAGAATGATGATTGGTATACTTGATTTATACATGAAGCATGATAAGTCATTGAGAAGTCATAAGAAAAATAGAAGGTGTATGTGTGCATTTTTCTTGTTATTATAAATGGTTAACGTAGGTTATTCAAAAATTGACATACTGGTAAATTATATGGGATAGTTTTTTTGAGGCCTTATTCAGTATAAAATTTAAACAATTTTATAAGATGGTTTTTTGGCACTAATTTTATGTACACTTACCCCTTTACACGCAACAGACTTAAGGCCTTACTCTAAAATTTCACCTGGGTGGGATGGGCTGTAAGAAAACCCAATACCTGACCTAGATGTGTGTTTTACATCATAATTAGAATAAGTCCTCTCAGTTCCTTTGAATCATTTACTCAATGAAATATAGAATAACGTTTTATCTTTGTCGTCTAAATTGATGAAAATATTTGTCAGGCATATCTTTCTATAAAAATTAATTGAAATTTTATATTTTTCCTTTATTTATATCTATTTTTAGTTGGTATTTTTGGTATCTCATACTCAATATTGAAACTACTTTGTCAAGAGAATCTATTTCAAGTTGTTGGTTTCCCGGTTGTGGATAATTGAATGGGAGACTATGATAGTTACATGTTTGCATATGGACATGTTATTATATTCAAAATAAATTCTATTTCTTCATGTCATATTTATAGATGTCATATCACTTATATAAATCTTTATTTGGTTTATGAATGGATCATAGATCACATTAGTGTGAGAGTTTTATTTTTTCATCAACTCACACCGAGATTTCACTAATTTTCTATTTATTGTGCTGGTTCTGTTTAATCTCGTTCTTCCCCTAATGTGTAATGTTAATACATAGATCATATGTGGTAAGACATACACTATGTTGGGAGACATTGAGAGAGGTATTCGAAGACACAATGTAAACTGTTGAATAACACCTACAGTCTTTGAATAATATTTTTGAAGAATCCAAAAGGTATGTTCCTACCAATGAGATAAGTAACCACATACATGTTATTTGTAGTTGATTTCATTTTAAATACTCATTTTACTATTAATGTGGCTTAAAAAGGATGATCAATAGGAGGTAAAATTAAAATTTATCTCCAATTGTTCATTTTTGTAAATATACAATGAACAGATTTTTGATCTCCTCAATCCATCATCCACAAATTTACAGGTATCCATCACGTTAATTTTTATTTTGGACCATGTTGGTTCCATTCCCAAGACTCCTAAATTTTCTTCTATCATTATTGCATTCATTTTAAATTTTCTTATATCCAATGGATGTAAATGTATGTGGTTGACTTGTTATAGATTAGAGAAGAAAGAAAGAAAATTGTTTATTTAGAGAATCTCAAATAAATTGAAGTTTAAAGTGCTCAGGATGTAATCCAACACCTTGTGCAAGTAATTTGTTTATTTCAGGATCATGATTTTTTCCCCTCATGCTTTATGCATCCAAGTATTTATTTTAGAAAACAACCACTTTCTATAGGAAGTATCATGTACTGAAATTGAAGCCTATCTTTGGATATACATATCAATATGAATATTCATTGTTCATTGTTCGTTATTGAGTCACGTATCCTTTATCATTTAATATTGACCCACTGATCACATATATATAATCAGATGTCGTTATATCTCACTTCTTTTCCCATTATATCCTTACAGGTGATTTATTATGATGCAAATACATGGGAAAATAACATCATCAATAGACCAATGATGTTTTTTTACTTAGAGGTACATTTTTTATCTACACGTTTAATGAAATATATTTCATTATATTAATTTATATTCCTCACTGTCAGACTTGAATTCATTAACAACCTGACTTTCAATATATGTCATAATATTCTTTTGATTATCATCCAAACAATATATGTTACCATTCAAATATGTATCCGATTCATTTGACACCTTAAAAATATTCTGTGATTCTCGATTCTTTTTTCATGCTCTCCTTTAAAGATACAATATTCCTTTTAGTAAAATAGACAATATATGAAAAATATCGTTCAATTCCATGATTTGTTTTAGAATTTATATCTATTATTTCACTAAGAAAATTCCATTTTAAATGATGAAAATATTATATAGCGATGCCTAAGCTAAAAAATACAAAACACTAGATTTTTTTTGTGGTTTACCAATAAATTACAACTCAATATAATCCTCTACGTGGATAGAGAGTCAGATTGTTTATTCAATATGCCTCCACAAGGGGTCCACATGTCACTTTCCAAACAATATATTTGATGCTAGTGTCATATCCTTCCTCATCAAGAAGACCTATAAAAATTGTGTTATTATATAGTCCTTGTATGTGTCTCACTAATTTAAACCATATAACCTTATGTTCATTATTGAGATGATAACATCACATTTCCTAAAAACTTCTTGATCTTCATCATTTTCTATGAGATCATTGTTAAATCTTCTAGATATATAATCGGATATACATCCATTCATCATCATTGACTGAAATAGATTCAATCACATATGAATCTAGTAGAATGATGGCACTGAGAAACAATTCATTATCTCAATAAACTACATTAGTAGATCTTGAACATAAAAAATTGTTTTTAAATAGTTTTTACTTTAGTACATACATTTTTTCTTGAAATTTATTCTATACCCATAATTATTGTATGTTATGACAGTACTTGGAATTCTTCTTTAGATCATTTCTCTAGATTTATCTTACAATTTTCACAGACATCTCTATTGAGGTGAGAACCCCTTTTAGAATTTACCATGGTTACAATATGTTCTTGATTATCCCACATAGTGATTCGTTAATTCATAAGTACGTTACGAACATTCTCAACCACCATGTTGGTTTTACCAAAGGATTTTATAATTTTCATTACAATCATGTCACCTAATTATAGAAATGATTATAGTGGTAGAAAATCACAAATCATTTAAGGAATTTATTTAGACAAATTTTAGATGACATCAAATCACATAGAAATCATTTACATAATGATTCAAAGAGACTCTTATTGAAAAACCACCACACCATGAAAACATTATTTACTATTTTCAAATACATTTACATGTCTTTCAAGGCCGTCATAACTTTATTCACTACCTATATTGGAATATGAAGTAAACACACTAACCCTTCATGTTTACAACCATTATAAAAAATAGAAAGCTCAATACTCTTAAAAAATTACAAAATTAATTTCCCCTAATAACATCATTGAATATATTTGTCTATTAATTAATACTACTCTTGTGAATTTATATACTCCACATTCTTATTGAATAACCTCATAAAAGATTCAATTACAAGGAATCTTGGATATCTTCTTCTCCCTCCTTTTTATTTCCAGTAATGTCCTAAAACTCTTCTTTTTCTCACTAGTATATCTGATTTTCCTTTGCATCTCTCTTCATTTGTATTATTCTATGATCATTTTTATATATAATTAGAGAAAAATTCTGGTCAAAGTGTGACACCGTCATTCATGTTGTGACATTTCTCAATTCATATACTTTCATTTTGCGACCTATTCCTTCACATTTAATCCTGAGTCAACAAACAAATTTATGAAATCTCATTAATATCTTACATTTATATCCCTGCAAAATAAGGAAGGATCTTTTAATCATCAGTGACTAGAAATCATTCACCCAGAATGATATATTCCCCCATGGTGTGATGTGTACTTGGATTAAAACACTATAATTTTCAAATATCCAACTTCACATCATGTAATATGGATAACAACATGACTTATAACCCTACAATATCCATCACATGGAATCACTAACTTCATAGTGAATGAACCTTATAAATGATAGTACAAATAAATCATTCTCAACATTGATTAATTGTATCACATGTGTCTTCACTATGTGACCTCATGAGCCCTCAATTTCATTATTCTTTATATCAAGTCTTCATGATGTAACACCCTCATCTCATGATATTGATTTTTTAGGGAGTGAAACTGAATTCTAGAAATAATCCCTTAATGACATGGTCATATACTCACCTCTTGATGCAATCCTTCAAAAAATACTTTAGTGTATGAACTGATCAAATATATTAGGGGCCCTTATGAAAATTCAGATTACCCTTAAGAAGTATGGAATTTTCCTTTTTTAATCATATATTACCAATTCATGAAATAATAGTCTACCTAGATTAAAACTATGGTATCCTATATAAAAAGTGGTTTCCCCATGGATATCCACTATAGATAGGATCATGTACCTTGGTAAGGCTATGGAGTGACCATAATTATCCAAATGAAACTCCTCTCTAGTATACAAAGTTGGTATAACATTTCCAAAACACATTTATGCATTTATAATGGCATTATTTCTTTTTTTGAGACCTCTCTAGCATACTATTCAACAAACACAACCCAGAAATGGGTAAAGGTGATAATTCTTAAAAATACCCCCTTTGGGATTGTTTAAAACCCATTACCTCTCCAAAACTAAAATCAATCACAACATTAGGGAAATTTTTGGAACTGACTACATCAATAGATTGTACCTTTTTGTAGTTTATTAATGATTCAATAATAACTAACTCTAATATATCTTCTTTAAAGATAAGTTTGAGAATAAAAATTTATGTGAAATTTATCTCATTAAATTTCATTAATGTTTTTCATGTATGCCAATACTTATCCAATATTTTCTTTCATAAATTCTCCCCATAATTAAGAATTAAAAACTATCCATCTTTTTGATATATTTGAAAGATTTAACTCTCTCTATACCAATAGGAAAGAACACCCTATCCATGTCTTATCCCTTGAAGCAGCAGCCGTCCTCCAACATAGAGGTTCAAAAATCTATTAGAATAGAATCCCTTTATTGAACCATTTTCAGCAATCAATGTCCACTTCGATCAGATAAGAATTATCTAAATATGATCCCAATAATAGTAAATCTAGGTATTTCTTCAAAAACATTTTAAGAACATATTTGGATTTCACTGTATCATGAACCCAAATTTGACCTCCTCTAAGAATACTTAAGATACAAACATGGATTACCATTCATATTTGATGCATTAACTGTCAACCAATATCATCTTGTATGTTAACAGAATTCTGTATCGGGTCTACAACGGCATTTAACATGCCTGGAATAGTTGTGACACATCCATACAAGCATTAATTTTAGCGAGTTTATCAATGAACCTAATTCTATATTGTGTAAATCAATGATCTGTACACTTCTATAATTACATAGACCAACACTGTGAACTCATTGTACCAGAACAATATGACCCTCCAATTTTCAAAGCAAAGTGTCCCTAAATTAGATTTAGTTATGGATGAAAACAAATATATTACAAATCACCCATATAAACCCAATTATCAATATTTCAAGCACCTAATATTCCTCATCAAAATTGAAATAAAAACCTCATAGTATAAAATGGGTCAATATGGGAAAATATTCATCTGAACAGATCCTTATGTTTACCTCAACTGGTATGTAGAACCATCATATCAGAACTCATCATGGGAGTGAACCTTTTAGACAAAAATATGGTCCTATTAAAGTGTCCTTAAACAATCCATTCCAATATTATATAATAATTGGTGGTTCCATAATGCTCATTTAGGATATAAGAATATTAATAACTAACCAATGTGTTCAGGAATGGTTGATCAATTACAATATTGTCAGTGTTGAGTATTTTTAATGGTAATGTAAATCATTTAAAGGTTAATAGTTTTTATGGTAGAGATATTTTCGCTTCAATGGATAAATTTGGAATTCATTCATAAATCAGGTTTCCAAGACTGGTTGAAAAGTGCCATACGAAACAAGACTTCGAGATGGTGATGTGGTATTGTTCTTGTTTTCATGAATGAGATCTGTAGATAGATCAAGAAGGATTAACCCCTCACTTGTACTTAACCAATGATCTTGTGAGGATGATAAGAAGACAATGAAGACCGTATTAAGATAGTGGAACTTACTAGTTGGTTGATCAGGTTAAAGATGATTACTGTGGTTCTATTTATGTTGTTTGTTTCTAAATTTGACAATATTTTCAAATTGATGCTCATTTATTCTATATTTTTTGTATTTGGTAATAAAAAAACTATTTCTCTTATAGTTTGAGGATTTTTATTCTCTTTTTGGCTGTTTCTCATTTATGCAGATTTTGGATTCTGCGGTCTTCGGATTTTGTTGCTCATTTATACAGTTTTTTGATTTTGTTGCTCATTTTTGCTGTTTGTTTCTAATATGTGGATTATGGAATTTGGAGGATTGAGTACTAATTTATTAATTCCTTATAATGGATATATCCATGGTTTTACCAATGGAAGTATCCTACAATTTCCGTGGTTAAACCCTATCTATATCTTTAAATAACCACGATTTAAACCTTGGAAATATGATCCAATTTTTATAGTTAAACTATGGCAGTTGATGGAAAATTTCAACAGTTAAAAGTATGGCAATAAGTAGCCTATTTCTAAGGGTAAAAATATTGAAATAGGTCAAACATATTTCTATAGAAATAGCCATCATAGTTTTAGAATGTCATGGAAATAGGACATTTCCACAGTTTTTTGGCCTATGGACATGGTTTCAAACTGTGGTCGTAGATGGGTTTTTTAGTTGTGTGAAAGAGTCCCACACCTATCAAAGGGTAGTTCATCCAGGAATTTCGATGATGTATCGAGACATGTGATGCCAGTATTGGTGGAATGGGATTAAAAGTCACATATTAGGTTTTATTATGATGTGTTCCACCTATTAGCATGTGAAGGAGGAGCACCAATGACATGTAAGCTCGTTATAGACACTTCTAGTCCTTGAATGAAAATTATATGATGTTTCTATGGATTTCATATTTAGTTTAACAGGGTCACTATGGGGCAGTGTTCTATTTGGGTAGTTATTGATCAACTAATGAAATGATCCCACTATATTTCAATTAGGGAGATATTCTTTGTTGATGTGCTGGAAATACAGTTTGTCTATGAGATCATACGACTCCATGGGGTTCCTTGTACGATCATTTCAGATAGGAATTCTCGTTTCATGCCATGTATCTGGCAGGGATTGTTGAAAGGTATGGGAACACATTTTTAAATAAGAACATCTTTTCACTCTCATACTGATGGAAAATAGGAACATACAATACATGTTTTATAGGATATTATCCAACCATGTGTCCTTGATTTTTATAGTTCATGGGAGGAGCATAACCCTCTCATTGATTTCAGTTGGAATAATAGTTTCCAGGTAATAATTTTGATGGATTATTTGTAGGCCTAATATTGGAGGCCATGTCATTGACCCTATTCTAGATAGGGGTAGGTGTAGCATCCACACTAGGTCCCCATCTCATTCAGGAGACTTTAGAGAATGTTCAGCTGAACAAATTGAGTATGACTATTGCTCAGTCTAGACTAAAATATTATGTGGATAACCATTTATGACCTCTTAATTTTGTGATTGGGGATTGTTATTTTCTTATGGTATCACCCAGGCTAGGTCGTAGATAGATAGGAAGGAAGGGAAAGATATTGCCTCATTATATAGGTCAGTTTGGGATTCTAGAAAGAGTCGGGTCAGTAGTCTATCAGTTGCTCTTACCTTAGAGGTACTATTACTTGAAAAACATGATTCATGTTTCAATACATCACCAATATCTTGTCGATCTATCTCATACCTTTTATCCTAAGGAAGTTGAGTTATATGAAAATGCTACCTTTGATGAGTATCCAGTACACATCATTGACCAGAGAACAAAGAATCTCAGAGGCAGGTCTATCCCACTGGTACAGTTTTTATGGAAGCACGGCTGTGTAAAAAATGAGACATGGGAGTGGGAAGCTGAAATATGTTCTAAATGGCTATATTTTTTCTCAGATAGTGTTTCTTCACCTTTTTAATTTGAACTCTAGGTATTGTTATTTTTAGGGGAGAAGATTTTAATAACTCATTTTCACTCATGTATGGATCCGTTAATTTTTTTTCAAAATCATTACTTTATACCTAATATGGATTCTTAATGAGTTCATAAAGGTTTATGTTGTGTATATGGATTGTTTGGATCCCAAAACACGTCTTTTTAGAGAAATTATCCAACTCGCATAGTTCGCGCACCATTTTCATAACTGTGTCGATGGTGTTTTTCTGGAGAGAGCCACCTCACAATATTGGTGCATAGTGTGTGGCCTAACCACGCAAGATCTCCTTCTGGTCTGGTAATTGTGCATAGCATTCACATGTTTTGTCAAACCGTGAAGAAAAACCCTACACATGCCATTTTTTCTAGTTAATTTGACAATTTTTCCCTTAATGATATAATTACAACCGCTCTTCCTCCCTAATCTATATTTTTAGTGGAATTAACCTAAACTGCTCTTTTTTGAATCTCTTTCAATAAATATGGTATTAATAAAGATATCTCCTTCAACCTAGATCTGATCAAACTTATGTTCTTCATGTCATATGTGCAAGAGTATGTAGTTGAGCCCTATTGAGTATTTCTCATTCTCTCTTGCTCTCAACCGAGTTATCGGGGGTATGTGTGTTTTTCTATTTTCCTATGTTCTACACTAATATGAACCAAATCAAGAGTCAATAATGGCATAGGGGAGTCTTAAAATCCTTAGGTGGGTGGTTTGTAACTCATCCCTTTGATATTGGGATTGACATAGGGGGACCACCGATTTCATCAGGTACCATTTATAGAATTTATATTCTATTATTCTAATCCTTATAATTGTATAGTTATTCTCTTTCAATATGTGTGATTATTTGTTGGTGGCTACTCGCACAAATTCATCCATCCCATGTATGATGTTATTCCAAATTTTTCACTTTAGTTTTTGACACATATGATCCACCGTTCAGGTGTGCGTTGGCATAACATTCTTAAGGGTGAGAGTTTCTTTATGAAATGGAATAATTTATGTTGGGAATTTCATAATACCAAATACCATGTATTCTCACCCCTTGACCTGACTAGGTTAAGTAATTTAATTTTAAAATTATATTGCCTTAAATGTAAATGAATAGTGGGTAGCATATCCATAGAACCCCTTACTAAATTATTGGACGGTAGTGGAATGAACCTTCATTATACAATATGATTTAAAGTGATTAAATAAATGGTTTCATGCAACATGTACTAATCACGCTAATGAAAGGAAAGGCTTGAACCAATGATTACATGATACTTGATCTTATCACACTAATAAATGGAAAGTCTTCATCCAAATGAAATATTACATGTCTTCATAATAAAATATGATTGGTATGGCTCATGCTCTCTAAGATTCTCATCAGAGAATGCATTGAGAAATCAGGAACCCAATTCCAATTCGAGGATAAATCTTGCTTTGGTTGATACCCACCTAGATCATGATCTTTGTCTATTCTGGGATTCCTGGTATGACACTATATGATCCCTTCATATTATTATAGGATGCCTCAGATACACTCCTTGGATCCAACACTGAAAACGTTGTGCCATGGTTACAACCCATAGGGCCTTGTCTCAACATAGCCCAATCTTACCATGGATGGTCACCATGGATTTGGTTGGATCCTTATTATGTAATGCCTTGGAATATTCTCCTTGGATTACACTCTTATCCTTTTCTAGGATAGAGTTAATTCTCTATTGGTGACCCTTGAATTCTATGTTGCCTTTTTTATTACCATGGAACATCATTATTAAATATCATTACAGGTTTCCTTATCATAACACAGATCCTTAACCATGGTTACACTATGAAATATTTATAAAATAGTAATAATAAATAAATGGACAAGTATCATTCAGATTCCAATTGAGGGCTGAAGCAGAAACTTGGGAAAATAGTTACATTACACCGCGTTGCAATTCCATTACATAGGCCGGATGTTATAGACACTTTTGGTGGTGGCCCACTGAGGTTTATCTCACACCCTATCTGGGCACCGTTTGGTACACGACATAGATTTCATGGATGCACGTGTTGAAAAAGTGAAACATACCTCTTTTAACAGTTTATTTCTTATTTTTTAGTATGGATCCTGATAGCAGATGACTAAGTCGGAGCTCATGATTCATGAGAACGTCTTGGACTTCCTTTTTTTTCTTATGTGGAATGTGTTATGCCTCTTATCTGTTATCCATGTTTTCCAATTTTCTAGTGACATGAGATATCATTTTTTGTATAATGGACTTCAAATTTTTTCAGTTATTGATACTCTTGTCTCTATTTTCTATTGTGTATTCTATTTACTTATATTGCATCTTCTATTTACCTAGTCTTACATCCATAACTTATTCTACACTTTGGTAATGAATGAATAGTCTCCTCATTTTCACACCCTAGGCCTTCAATTCTAGTTGGAAGCCTTTGGCATTCGAGAAGATTTTCTTGAGTCCATTTGGCATAGCGGGCTCGGGGTACCCATTAAGTGGCATCCGGGTTTGAGACGTCACAACCACCATTGATCAGCCTCTCCATCGAAATGATATACATATAGAGTATCCATATCTTTCTTAGAACAATGGATAATAGAAAAGATATTCCCTATCAAGATTACTTATAGTTCATGCATAAGTGGATCAGAAGATCCACTAAACGTCGGTGATTGTTTCCACAAAAAAAGACTCAATAGAAGGTTTATCATTCATATGTGGAGGAATATATTACACATTTTATAGTTTATTATTATTAAGAAGATATATATAGATAATCATCAACATGATGTTTTAAAATACACAACCTATTTTATTTGTTGTTGAATTCCATGAATTGTTCTATTGTCCCCCACATAAGTTTTTCCTTAGTTTATCATGGTTCCCACTATTTTAAAAATATAAATTCTATGAACATAAGTTAAAAAACAACTAATAATTTTTTTTCTTTTTCATAATTAAATATAAATGCATATATAATGGTATCCCTAGGCTGAGTTTGTTCAATAAATGATACTTTTAGGATAATGTATGTTAATATTTTTCATACTTTAAAAAGGAATAATTACATTATATATATATCATTTATAATGGTTTGTAATATATATTTTAATTAACTAATTCATATCCCTTAGGAGTGTAAATCTGTGTGCATAGGTAGGCCCATTTTTTCGTAGCATCTCTCATTTGAGTCAAGCTCAATAGGACGTTTTCAGGGTTGTTGCCGTAAATTACATTTTCTCTAGTGTCATATTGTAACATAATATGATTTTAAAATGAAGCACTTTGTTTGATAGCATATAAAATATTCTACATCGAGCTTAAAAAACTATTAAAAACTTTTATTTATTATGGTGGTAATCGCTTAGTCATTAAAATTCAAGGAATGAACTGAATTAACTAAATTAGGAAAATATGGTATACATATGTATATATAATATACATTTTTTAGTAGGAAAAAAATAATTAAATGAAAGTCTTATACAATAAATATGTAATAACTATTTAATTAAATCTAATATCAAATGAATGATATTAAAATTACTAAAATAAATATAATTTCATTTAATTGATTTCATACATTCATTTTATCTATTATATTTACTTGTTAGGAATGAGTTAATATATTTTTTTCTAATTGATCACGTTTTTATGATATTTTTTAATAACTCAAATAATGAAGAGTGTCCAAATTAACATTAATAACATTTAAAAAAATATTTTATTAAATGAAAAAATAATTATAAAAATATATTCTAAATACAAATAATTGGTTTAAGCCATTTAATTTCATTAATTACTAATATATTGGTATTTTTAAATTTTATTGTAATTATATTAACCCTTAAAATCTAAATTACATGATATAACTGCTAGAGTTTAAAGGGTTGAAACAAAAAAATATGGATCAAATAAAAAAAATATATTTAATTATCATTGGTTCAATTAGTTTAGAAACATCTTTATCATATATTAGGTATATGTAAATTTGTATCCATTTAGAATAAAAATTAATTTATATTAATTTAATACGATGAAGAATTCCAAGAGTTACCCCCCTCTCTTATAAAAGGCCAGTACTTCCTATCATTTATTCACCCATAAAAACCAATTTTTTAGCTAATATCTACTAAAATACCTCACTATAACATGTCTCCACATTATAGAGGAATTATTCCAGGCATAACACTTCCCTATATGGGTTAAGGTGAAAATCAAACTGAATCACCATAAGAAGATGTATCTTTTTCAATTAAGTGTTTCTATTTTATTTCTTTTTCAAATCCCTTAAAATATTCTTAATCATTGATGACATAATTACTCATGTATCATTAAATATACTATAAATTTATTATGTTAATATCATCACATATATACATCTCTTCTTCCACCAAATGGGAATTAAATTAATGGTTCATGCATACGTGTGAACTATCACCACCAAGAACCGATATAATTCATTTTCAATTACTATCTCGCAAGACCGATTATAATTATACAAAAAAATTATACATATTATATTAATGAAATATATATAATTATTAAATAATATTATTTTATTTCCATTCTTACCTTCCATTCACATAAAATTGATAACGTTCCTGTGTACATGTGAACTATCACCTCCACAAAGCAATCTGATTCAATTTTAATCACCACATTACATGAATTATACATATAAGTATATTTAATTGATTCATATGATATAAATTATATTATTATCATTTTGTAAGGATAAAATAATAAAAAGTATCTTTCCCTAATGAGTATTGAAAATAGAAACGTTACTAATGCATACGTCCTACATACCATATCCATGATTGTAGCATAGTTCTTTTTTCATATTCAGATGTAATGGATGGATTTACAAGTATTATTAACGTATAAAATAGATTATTAATTTCTTAATATTATTATATAAATGATATACTAATTAATAACTTTGACTATAGACATTATACCAAATTATTTTTAGACTCGTGTACTGAATATCATCAAAATGTTCGTAGTAAAATTAAATAATTATTTTATTGTTATAAAATAATAATAATTGATATAAAAGTAATAATTAACTTTCAAAAGATTATCATGATATTCAATAATTAAAATAATTATATTATTCATTAATATAAGGAACACACTTTATGAATCGGGATCATTGTAAGGAATTTCATCTTAATCCCTTTTCATTAAGGCTCTTCTTTTATATATTCACATTATTTCTTTTGTGACGTGTATATAAAGCCCCATTTGATGTATAATTTCCTAAATATTTTTATTCTACTATTATTTAATGTTTTGTTATATTTTATACTTTTGTAAGGATTATGGTTTAAATGTTCCAAATTGCATGGGACTCCTTTAATGATTAATGATCAAATTATCACATATTTTTCCCTATTTCAATATTCTTGATAGTATTTTACATATTTATTTATATATATTAAAAATGATTTTAAATTAAATTTCATGTATGTGTTTAATTTTATTCAATTGTTTTATGAATTAAATATATTTTAAAATTCTATAATGAGTGGTTTACTTTCTTTTAAAATTTCAAAAGTAATGTTTTTTAATGTATACAGAGACAATGAATTCTCTATCTTCATGACCATTATTTGATATTTGGATTCCTCTACTGGCTATAATTTTTTTAAAAGAAGAATACATCCCTTATTCCAATTTTTGATTATTTTTGTATTCCAAATTGTAGTCTAAATGGATTTATTATTTCAATACCATGAAATTAATTCGTTTTATTGAAAATGAAATTTTAGTAGTGAAATATTGAAAATTGGAATATTTGATGTGGTATGAAAATATAATGGTACATGGAAATTTAACAGATGGTTACATGATAATCCAAGGATTGGTATTAACATTATACCATCCAATATATTGTGTATATAAATCATCCATATGGTTATTCCATTTATAAGAGTGACATGAATGGAGGTCAACTGCATGGTTATTCCATTTATAAGAGTGAATAGTATAATTATATCACAATGTACCTTTATGTGTTTTCTATTATTTATATGTGCATTATGGTAACATCTTGATTAAAAAAAGGTATTAAATGAAATTTCTTTCAATGGAGGGATTTTACTACATATTAAGTGTGAAAATTTTTTAATTACGATATTTTTTACATTGGTATTAATGTTTATAATACGAATAATAGATTACTTATTTTTATATCCCTTAATGATATTTTTATTCTCATCCCACATCTTTAAATATGTTTCACATGACATTAGGATGAGTAATGATTTCGTGATTTCATAATTATTATCATGAATAGTTTTCATAAAAGTAACCATGCTTTATTGAAAGAATTTTAGATTATGGGGAAAATTGATATTGTTCATAAGATTCAACTTTTATTCTTATTATTGTGTTATGATTGAGTTAGATAATAATTCTATAAAGCTCTACACTATAAGAGATCATAAATATTAAATAATGTTAATATATTTACTTGACTAATGTTTATGAAATGTTTTAAATTTGGGTCTTTATTGTTTGAATCCAAGGAATGATTTAAAAATGTAGAGGTTAGTATTGTGATAACATAATTACCTTAGAATTTATTACCTTATTTTTTGAAGAAAACGATGTAAAATTTTAATATTACCTTGTTCCTTTTTCAATTATATGTTACTTCATAATGGTTTTTATTGATGAAATATGGCAGTTGAGGTTGGAAGGAATCAAGAGGAAAACAAATTTCCAAATAAGTATCATGAGATAATCAGAATCAGCACAAAATAGTTCTTTACTCTGATGGATCAGTTGGCAGAAGCTATAAATGGTGGTCGTATTGATGCTTGAGAGGATCCCAGTGTACGATGAAGTTTCATGTCTATGGGGGATCATTTCCTGAGGCAACATCCCCCAACATTCATAGGATCATCTAACCCTGTTCTAGCTAAAGGATAGACTAAATCCCTTGAAAAGATATTTTATGTCATGGGATGATCAAATCACAAAAAGTTAACTCTTGTAATTTTTCATTTTTAAGGTTATGATGAGTAGTGGTGTTCAACGATTAATAGTTTTATAGAAAGTGAATATATTTATTCCTTGGAATAGGATTAATTTATTAATCTAATTCTTACGAAATGTTTTCGTAACGATATTCTACATAGTATAGAAAAACAAATCTTGTAATTGAGAAAAAAGGAGGAATATTCAGTGTCTATATGTGAAGTCTACTTTGAATACTTGGAAAGGTACACCCCAAATTTTATCTAGGATCATAATAGTAATATGAATCAGTTTTAATCAGTATTTAATCAAATATATCAAATGGAATTATCTTCTCATAAATTAAAAATCTATGAAAAACTTGTTAGATGTGTTGAGGAGATATAAATGGAGTTTGTTTTTGATCAAATTTAATATGAAAACAAGAAATATAAGATGTACATTTGGAAGGTAATGGGAAATCATTTATCATATAATATTTACGGTAAGAAAACCAAAGTCTCATATTGTGATATGTGTGGTAAAACACATCTTGACGAATATCTTTCATAGATGGGGAAGTTCTTATGATGTGTTATTTTTTTTTCATATGGCTCATGACTGCATGGTTGATGGTCATGAATGGAAGGATAAGTAAATGGTAAGATGTTTTTCATTTAATGAGTTATGACATTATGATAACGTGTGTCTAAATTTACTTAATCGGAGTAGATATTATCATTATTAGACGCAAAAAGTAGTGGGAAAATATTTTTCTTCTACATAATTCAATATTTAGAGATCTAGTGATGTAAAGGAATATCTAGGGAGCCTGGTATTTTATTGAATGTTAAACCTATCTAAAGGGATTTAGACACTCATTCTGGGGTTTTATGTGATGGGGTCATAAGTGATTATGGACCCTTTGAGGATATTTTTTGTTAGGTTTATTACTATTTAATGATTTAGCATAATGAGTAGTATTCATTTTCATTAGGACATGATTCTTAAGGTATTGATAAACTTTAGGCTTTGTGTGATATTTGATGATTAAGAATATTGTTTGGGACACAAAAAATAAATTTGGGAATGCTATCAGGATAAAATCATTCCTATAAAATATAAATATACCATGTATGTATATGTATTTATTCTCCAGGATAGTAAATGAATTCCTAAACTCTAGGTAAATTATTTTGAACAAAATGAGTTATTCGTTTAATTTCACTACTATCAAATCAATAAACTTTTAATCCATCAATTATTTATGGTTTTATAATTATTATTTTTTCTTGACAATGATTTCTATTAATCTCCATCTGAACATGATGATCATTTTCTCTTCCATATCTTAGTTTTACAACATAGAACCCTCACATGTGTTATTTAAATAGACCATTGTACTTCGATTCCATTATTTTAGATTTGAATTTTCATTTATCTGTTTTCGGATGTGGGATGTAAATAAAGGTATTTTAAATATTCATACCTTAATTACTAAGCTAGAATTAAAAATAGAAAGGAAACAACTTCGAAAATGGGTGGAGAATGTAACATCCTGATTTTTTTAAACAATAATCTATGTTTGATAGCATACATGATAGACCATATCAAGTTTAAATTAAAAACTAAATATTATTATTTAAAATAGAAGTTATCACATTATCATTAGAATGGTAGGAATAATCATGATTATAATAATTATGAATGTATGGATTAAAATGTATATATAATTTATTCTATGGTGGAAAATTAATTATAAATGAATATAAACCCCTTTTTATAATAAATTGAAATGTTTTTTCGGAAAAACTATTTAAATGTGCACAATTCTTTTATACTAATAAATTAATAATTGAATCTTGTTAGATTATATTAATTAATTAAATATATATATAATATAATTTAACGTTTAAAATTTATCTTATTTTTTTTATATACATGTCACAATAATAAATCTAATTTTTTGAATAAGTGATTTATTTTTGAAAAGAATGTTTTTTTGTCTTTTGATGGGGTACCTATTATAAATATATTTAAAAAAAATTAAGATCTATCTGAAAAAAAATAAATTTTATCTTTGATGTAGTATTCTAAAAATTTACATTGGTTGATTTTTTTATATTTATGATAAGATTCATTTTTTGATGAATAGTGAAAAAAATAATGCACATTAATTGAAAACTATTTTTTCATCAAATATATTGATAGTGTTAAAAGTTATATTTGAATCGTTTTAAAGTATAATTAAATAATTTTTAATCATTTAATCTAATGTAGGTCATTGGAATCAATTTCTATTTTAATTTTGATAAAAAAACATTGTGAACATTTTAATGTTTTCACTTTAAAAACTCATTTTCTCTATTTGTCAATGTGATTAAATTTAAATTAATTTTAGCCACTTTTGTGTTTTAAATTTTTAAAAATTGAATCCATATTTGGAATCATAAGGATCAAAATTTGTATATATAATCATATAGTTTTTGAAAAATATTAATAGTAACTTTATTAATTATTTATATTACCACGGTTAAGGGTAAATTGGGTAATTAAGGGTAAAAATAATATTATAAAGTATTATAAAATTATCCTAAAACTTATTAAAATTTTATATGATGAGTTTTATTCGACTAAAATAATCCTTGGTCTAATTTGTTTCATCTCATGGTTCCACATGGAATATTTTAAGACATTTATAGTATTTTATTCAAAGAAAAGTGAATTTTGTCACACTTTTGATTTAAACATGTGAAATATTTTTAAAATATGTTTATGAATAATATAAATTAGTCTATAAATAGTATTTTGAAATAAATAATTTGTATGTTCATCATGATAATTTATTTTTACTTTTTATAAAAATAATAATTTAATTAATAGCTTTTACAAAGATGACACAATAATTGTTTAATTAAAGAAAATTCAGAATAAATGATATTAAAAATTCTAAAAAAATATAATTTTTATAATGGATGTCATATATTAATTTTATAGATAAATTTGATATGTTATGGATGTATTATTATCTTTTTTTAAGGTATCATGTTTTCATGATAATTTTAAAAAATTCTAATTGATAATAGTGTCAAAATTGACATTAGTGATATTTTTTGAAAAATAAAATTTTATTAAATGATATAATATTCAAAAAATTCAAAAAATGGTTTGAATAATTAGAATAACTCATTAAAATGGCGTCAATTAATCATTTATTGGTCATTTAGCATTTTCTAGTTATTATATGAACCCTCAAAGTGTAAATTACATGATATCATGGTAATAGTTAAATGTGATAAAAAATTAGTATTAAAAAAATATTTCAAACTCATCTAATTTTAACAAGATGTGTTTTTTAACCCATCCTCATCCTATATTGGAAATAACTAAATTTTAAGAAAATTATAATTGAAATTTAATTTCTATTTTTTTAATAGTTTGAATAATTCCATGTGTGCCCCACTCCTCTATTATAAATGGGAACTATTTATTATCATTTTTTCACACATCAAAACAAATTTATTTTTCCCAAAATCTCCCTCATTCCCTTTATATAATCCCCTCACATTCTATAGGCTTCATTTTAGTCTTAATCTCTTCGTTAGTGGTGTTATGGTGATCTTCAATGAAAATCACCCAAAGAAGAGGTATCACTTATAATTTAGTGTTTTTATTTTTCTTCTTCTTCTGATCCATTAAAATAATATTCAAACAAGATTAAATAATAAATACAGTATCCTAAATACTATTAGAATTTATTATGTTAATATAATCACATATATCCATCCCCACTTCCATCAAATGAGAAAAGAATTAATTGTTTGAGCGTATGAGTGGACTATCACCTCCACGAACCAATATATTTCATTTTCCATTACTATATATCAAGACTAGGTATAATGATGGGATTAAAATTTATATAAGATATCAATGAGATATAAATCATTATTAAATAATTATATATAATTTACTTTCTTACCTTCCATGCACATAAAAATGATAATGTCGTTCGTGCAAATGTGTGAACTATCACCTCCATGAAGTTATGTGATTCATTTTTAATCAAGAAGTCACATGAATAATATATATATGTATATTAAAATTATTAATATGATATTGTTTATATATTATCATTATTTAAAGATAAAATAATACATATATTTTATCCATAATGATCATTGAAAAAAGGAAACGTTACTCATGCGTACATACGGCTTACCACCTCCTTGATTGTAACATAGTTAAATTTTCATTTTCGTATGTTGTGATTGGATTTAATAGTATAATTAATATATATAATTGATTTCTATTTAATTAATATTATTTTTTTATATTATGTAAAAATGAAAAACTTTGACTATATACATCATACCAAAGCCATTTTTGACTCATGTGCAGAATATCATCAAATAATTATCTATAAACACAAATAAATATATAATTATTATATCATGATAAAAAGTTATATAAATGGAATAATAATCATTAAATTTTTTTTAGGAATGTAAATAATTAACACATGATTATTATTTGGGAATATAAAGAGCATACATAATTAATCAGACTCATGGTATGGGATTTCGTCTCAATTACATTTCATTAAGGCACTTCCTTATGATATACACATTTATTATTTTGTGAGGATTATATAAATCCCCCTTTGAAATATAATTTAACTAATTTAATTATTCTAAATCTATTTAATTAGTTTCTTATACGGATTAATATTCAAATGTTCAAATTTGAATTGGACACCATGAATTTTTAAAGGTTTAATTATCACATCTTTTTCTCTATGTAAATATTCATGATATTATATCACATATATATTTATATGGATATAAATGGATTATAATAGAAATTTTATTTCTATTTTGAATTTAATTAAATATTTTAAAATAATGAATCTTTTTATACTTTCAATATAGAGCATTATCCTTTCTTTACAAACAACAAAAGGAATTTTTTTAACGTACAAAGTGACAACAACTGCTCCACTGCCATGACGATTATTTGATATTTGGATTCATCAATAATCATTAATTTTTTTATTAGAAAAATTAATCCATAATTCAATTATATTAGTTTTTTATGGAAAATGGTTTTGAAAATGGATTTATTATTCAAATTTATTTAAATAGTTTCTTATGACTGAAAATGAAATTTTATGATTCAAATGATGAAAATCATAATATTTTATGTTTTTTAATTATATAATGTTACTTAAATTTTTGATAGTTGGTTGTATGATAAAAAAAGTATGGGTGGTTTTGTTATAACCTCTAATTCATTGGTTATGGAATTAATCTATATGGTTGTTCCATATGTAAGAGTGAAATGTATGGAAGTCGACTTCATGGTTATTCCATTTATTAGAGTAAAAAGTATAATTATGTCCCAATATACCATAATTTATTTTCTATAATTTTTATGGGTTTTATGGTAATTTTGTTATTACAAAAAAGGTATCAAATGATATTATTTTAAATGGAATGTATTTACTACTTATTTATGGTGAAGAATATTACTTTATGACAATGTTTTCAGGGGTGTTAATGTTTGTCAATGTACTAATGAATTCCACTCTTTATGTCCCTTTATGATATTTTTATTCCCACACCACATTTCTAATGTGGTTTTTAGGACTTCATGATGAGTATAGATTTGGAGATGTCATGTTGAGATTTTTGAAACGTTTTCATAAAAGTGATCATTCATTATTGTAAATATTTTAGATTATGGGAAAACTGGATACTAATCAATAGTTTCCTATTTTATTGCTATAGTTATGTTGTGTAAGAGTTATTTAATAATTATATATATCATTAAACATAAAAATATCCTTAATGTTAAATAATGTAAAATTCATGACTCCAGTCAAGATTATGTAATTTCTTAAGGGTGATTCCGTATACATATCAACTTGTAATATCCTGATAGGGAATTCATTGCTTGGAAACCACACTCTAGTATACATTATCAAAATAGTGGACATTTATCCACACTTAGACATATTCGTATGATCTTCACCTGACATTTTATAATCCTAATTACAAAATTTACAAAACAGCCCTATGATATATACTATATCAAACTAATATTTAAATTATAAAACTATTACATAATTTTTAAGATAAAGAACATAATTTCCATACTATCCATTATCAAAAGGATTAGTGTCTGACATAAATTATGATGAAATTAATTTTACATAAAAAATATAAAAATTATTATTCCTTTATTATTTACCCTATTTTGGAACACATGTTATCCTTAGTAAATGTAATCAATTAAAGATATACATCGATGAAAGGGTTAATCTAAATTCTAGGTAGGGGAGGTATAACATTGGGTGAATGAAGTAAATGTATATAATGTACATGGTGAAAAAAATAATTTAATAATCCTTGGATTACAATCATAATATCGTGGGAAACATTTATTAAAGGCTTGTAATTTAAAATATAAATAAATGAAATTTCATGTCTTAAAGGTCAAAGACCACACATAGTTTTGAAGCAAGATAACACCATGTTCACACATAACATATGTTCATAAATCATAACATCATAATTATGATGAAATATAGCATCATATTATTTCATATTTCAAATAATATCAATGTATATATATATATATATCAAATTAACCAATAAATTGGTGAGTTATATAGTCTTGGTCCAACAAGTCACATCATAAATTCCCATAATAATGTATGCCGCTTAGAACACATAACAATCATAATTATGTAATAAAATCAAGGAATATAATGGGATTATACAGATTTAAGAAATTATAATATCATGAATAAAAAAATTTGGTTCCAAAATTAAAAATATATGTTACACTTGAACAAAAAATATCATTATTATTGAGTGTACAAGAAGCATTTCCAGGGGAGTAAAATATGATGATTTAGAAATTGAAATCACTTCGAAAATATATATATTCTTATAAAGAAATTATAGGGTTGGAACATTTATATAAATAAAATAATAGGAATATTAAATATTATTATATACTAGGAACATTCACACTTTGGATGATATGATAACCCAAAGAGAGGAATTCGATTTGAGAATACCCTTACCTAAAATCCAGCTTCTTTTTTTCACTTTTCTACCTCCTAAATAATAAACCTGGGATTACTAAAAAATATTTCTAGAAGTGAGTTATTTTCATTAGTTCAATTATTTATCCATTATAATTTTTGGTTTCAATTTTATAACACTTTTTGTTAAATGTGAGTTATTTTATATCATGTATTCATTAAATTTTTTATTTTGTTTTGATTTCACTATTTTCATTCAAAGTCTTTTATACATAAGTATAATAAACTGACGAAGAATAAAATAAATTTTATTTCATATATATATATATAATTCATATTATACATCCATGAAGGTTGTTATGAGCATTCATATTCCAATGTCTTCGTATGTGGTTAACCAACCAATGACGGGATATGGTCAGAATGTGGGAAAACAAATATTGAAATATATATATTTAATAAATATGATAAGTATAGTTTTTTAACATCATTAATATAACTGTAAATTAATTCCTAATTAATCATATAATGAATTTTCAAAATGACTAGTTAAAAAATAAAGAGAATAAAAAATGAGAGAATAATTAATCTAGACATACTTAATTCTTGATGTAACTTCTCTTGTATGAAATAAACAGTCCCTTGATATTTGGAGATTGATTACTCCAAAATTACTATAAGTATTATGAGGGGCATGACATGTGTGATTTTCTTAGGATTTTTTCTTTATAATGTAGGGTATATGTTGTTTTTTATGGGGAGGGAGTGGGGTCATTTATCCTTGAGGAGAGGGGTATTTTAGAATAAAATATTAAATAAAATAATATATCAATGGTAAAATTATAAAATAATTTTTTACAATAAAAATCATATATAAACATAATATAATCGATTTTTTTAATTTAATACTTTTTATAAATTGAATTAATTTTTTTATTAAAAAGTAAAGTGGAAAATAATGAAAAATTATTATTTTAAAGGATCACTTATGACATTATATTTTGGAATGTTGTTTTTATGATTAAATATTATGTTTATTTTATTTTAATGACTCATTTAGGAAATTAAATATATCATGGCCGATATTAAAATTCTAAAAAGGATGATTTCATTATTATGTAATGAATGATGTAATTTATGATAACCTGGCTATATGAAAATCTGTAATTTTACTATTCATCCAAAAAATTGATGTATATTTAAAATTTATCGAAAATTAAAAAATAAAATATTTCAATGTGATGATTTTAAAAATGACATGAATTTTATCATAATAAATTTCTAGAAGAGTAATTTTTAATTATTAATATATAAATTATAATTTTTTAAAAATACCTCAAAATGCAATTTATTACAAAAATGATAATATTTTGTTTGAGTTTTTTAATAATGATATTTAATTTTTTGGAATTAAAATAATTATATTTACTTAAATAATTAATGATAAATGTTATTTATAATAAAATTTCATATTTTGGGGTCAAATTATTATTCCAACGTTCAGGTTACTATTCCAAATGGTTAGGTTACTCTTACAAATGGTCATATTACTATTCCTAATTGTTGAATAACTATTAAAATGGTCGCATTACCTCTGATGTAATTCCCTTATACTAAAAGCTCAGAGTTGGTACCTTACATTATTACATCGACATGATTATACGAAATCAAATCCCGAAGGACTGAGAAGCTTAACAAATTTGGGAAAACATATTATATACTTTATTCCCATTTTAATTTAGGAAAATAAAAGAAATAATACACAACAAAATATAAAAAAATGAATCCCTAAAAACTCGTTAAATTATATCTTCTTCATAACTCTAGGAAAAGAAACAAAATTAGGGTGAGATCATATGTGCAGTAAGGGTACGCATACAATGGAAGATATTATTAATCAGCAAGCATAATCCACATGAAATGTTAAATAGCTGAACACACAGGCCTTTCAAATAATTTGACTATTATGATAAGTTATGTAATAATCAATGATACAATGTAAATAATACAACACACATTCAATTTATATAATATCATGACTAATATAACTGGATAAGAAAAAAAATATAGATATGGAAAGGGAAATAAATGAAGAAATTTTCTAATTAATGAATGAAATGATAATGAAATGAATCTATAGATTTTTTTCCTAGTGATAATCCTTTGGATAATTTTAACTAAATACTGAATGAAAAAAATTCCTAATTATTGGACACCATGTTTCCTAATCACATGTAACCATTACCATCAACAGCGATTTTCAAGACAGTTTAAAACTACTCTGATTTGACCAAATGATTTGTTCATGAGACTATTGATGCATCGAGGGGATATAATATACTATTCCACACACATATATTTAGTTTCTAATCATTAATAATATATTGAATAATAAATTTTATTAATAACCAATTATCATTATCATCAAATGTCTATATTGAACACAAGATGCAGATTCTACAAAATTTCCTCAATTAATCAAATAAAATTTAATGTAATAAGAATATATAAAAAATAGAATATGTTTTAGGAAATAATCATATGAATCATAAAATAATATTTATGTTTAATATAAATTTAATTTATAATGGAAAATGGTTTTAATAATTTGAATGTTTAAAAGGGACGTTAACAAATACAAAATAAAATTATTTTTTAATGATAAATTTTAACACTTGGTAATGTTCATGTCAAAATCCCTAAGATGAGAGAATACAAACTTAAACAAAAAATACAATTAATTTTGAATTAATAATGAAATTATATTAAAAAATGGGAAGTATATACACTATATAAAGTTGAATTGGCACATAATATCAAAAAAGTGTCAATGTAATGTAAATTGAGATGAAATCCATTACTACTTGAGTGAATTTTGAATAATGACATCCATGAAAGAATAAAATTAATTGAAAATTTTAATTTCATGAAATAAAGAAAATTAATTATATAAAATTTAATGGGGTAGTACATACAACACAAAAATTAAACGAGTGGTGAGTATAGAATAATTCTCGTTAAAGTTAATGTGAGACTAGAAATCCCCTCACCTAACACTTCATTTGGTTTGAAAAATATTTATCCTCATGTATAATAATTTTAAGAATGTTATTAAATTTTTATAGAACCGTAATCATATATATAATATCAAATATGATATTCTTATAATATCTTAATACCTTTTAGTCAATAATCATTCATCATTTTCAGCGTTTTGTGTGTTAATTGTCTAGTTTTTTAGTATGTTTTGACTAGTTATTTTTTGTTCCAGTTGAATCGATCATGATTTCCTAATCTAAAAGGGGTGAATAATAATATGCATGTAATATATTTTAATTATATATTTATTTATAATAATTTATACTGTTTAGTGAAAACACATAAAAGGCATATTTTATTGAGATGGTTGGTCGTACAGGTGTAAGATCACCACTTTAATTTTCTTATCATACTAATAAAAGTAATTATAAATTATGTATATTAAAATTAAAAAATAATTTAAATTCAATTTTTACTATATATTATTATTAAACTCATCCATAATTCATACCATGTATAGAATAACAAAACACATCACTTTGAGGAGGTGGTAGACCACACGTCTACAAATAATGTTATTGTATTCCCAAAAAAATACAAAAATTAATGGTATGTGTTACATAAAAATTATAAAATCATAAATAAATTATAAATATCATATATATCATATATAAACTATAAATAAACCATTATTCTCAACCTTAAAAGGTTTTAATAGAATAAAAACGACATTGGTTCGCGAGGTGTTAGTTTATCGTACACATAAACAATGATGGTCTATCCCATTTGATGTAATTATGTGAATTTGTTGGTAGTAATATTTAAATAAATACATGAATTTTTATTTATAATACTATGTTTTTTTATATAATCATGATATAATAATATTCATGGGGAGTATATTGAAATAAAACAAAATTTCCTATTGAAGAATGTTAATTATTTTTCTGGTTACTCCTTTTGGTTTTCACCAAGGGACATCTTTGGTTTTCTTTCATACAAAAGTGAGGATTACATAACAATAAGTGGGGTATAGAGATTTAATTTTTTTATGGGTTTTCTGGCCAAATTACTTGATATGTGTTATGAAATGAGGGGTGGGGACTTTCTTTTTATAGTGGAGGAGGAGTGGTATTCTTGTAAATACAAAAATGCAAACACTATTTAGAGGTCTCACTTAAATAATGTGACTCCAACATAGAACCATTTTTTTAATTATGGGATATTGTCTAAATATTTCCATCCAATGTGTTTTTGACTTGTTTCTAGGTAATTTTCCCCCTTAATATTAATGTTTAACCACGATGTATTCACTTTTTTACCATTATCATTCTAATAACCTTTAATTGATTTCACTAGTATTTTGTTGAAAAACTAATTTGAATATAAAATAAATTATAAATTATTATGATTCTAGTTTTGGATTCTATTTTAAAAAATTAAAATCATAGAATTGGAAGACATTAATTTAACATTAATCACATAGATTGGATGGGAAAACTGGTTTTAAAAGTCAAAATATTCGAGAGATCACTATGTGTTATAGCTATATTCAATATAAAATGATTAAAATGACCTTAATTTGATTAATATATGTATAATATATATATTTTTACTATAAAACCAGAAAAAATATATTTATAATGACAACTTATTTAGATGAAATGATAATTTTCAATTAAAATAGTGTAGTTTTTACTATTTATCAAAAAATGAATCTTCTTAAAAAAATTCAAAAAAATCACCCTAAGAAAATTTTAACAATAAAATTTAAACATTTATTTTTATTTTGAAAAATAAAATTTATAAGAACTTCGAAATTTAGTTTTAAAATATTGTCGTCATTAAAAGGTGGAAAAGCAGCCTTTAGAAAAATTCAGGTTTTAATGCAAAAAATTGGATTTGTTCGTATCTTATGGACATCAAATATATTGAATGAATTTGAAAATATTTTATTTAATATATAATATATATTTTTAGTTAATATAACTCTCTAATAGTTATTATTTTAAATTTTTATGATAAAAAGTATTTTGGTGCATACACATTGTTTTTATTAAAATGATTCCCTTATATTCATTTGGTTTTCATTTTCATTTTTAATTTTTTGGTAACCAATGAATTAAACCATATATATTCATAATTTATTAAATAATATTCATAACATCTAATTTAATTGATATAAAATAGTGGGCATCTAAATAATAATTTTAATTGTATTCAGTAAAGCTCAGACTTGTGTGTAATGCTATCTATTTGAGAATGGCACAGTTGCGTGTAACATAAGATAACTCAATAGTGCATGTATCATAAGATATATCATATATTTAATTTATTTAAAATATTTAAAATATTTTACTGTATTTGGATTTTAGATTCTATTATATTCTTTTTTTGTTACACAAATGCTATCAAATAAAATAATATTCTGTCAAAATTTTGCGGTGTAACATTCTGACCATCTTAAATAAATTGTGACCTCAAAATTTAATCATGTTCTTGGTAATCAAGTGTTTGATATTTTATAATACTTTTTTTAGAATCCCCACACATTAATAGGCGTAATAAAATATACACTTAATAAGAGAGAATGTTAATAATGAAGGTCACATAACTAAAACATGGGCAAGGAATAAAAATGTTGACACTCAAATACTAGTGGGGAGTGATAGAGAACATGTTCGGGAGAAAGTTAAAGACTAAAAATACATAAACCATAGTTGTGAAAAAGGTTATTGATATCAAAAACATTAATGGTAATAGGATATAATTTTTGTTTCAACACCCTTTTCCTAGTGTTATATAATTATTTCATAATCTATGAAGATAAGGAAATATATATACTTGATACTATTATATTTCATAAGAACAATATTATCCTTTGGTTGTGACTTAAAATATTTTTAATTCATCAATTATCAATAGTTTTATCATATGATGAAGTAATACATTAATCTCTAAAACCTCATCCTATTTTCAAATTAAAAAATTTCATAAATTGGTAACTTAAAATGATTAGAATTATTATGATACAAAACATTAGATTCATATCCAAGGTTTTTAGTATTATCCAATTTTTTTTATCCAGATCAATCATGTCATTATCCATAATTTATTATCACAACATCGAAAATATTCTGGTTATTTTACCCTCAATAATAATTTCAACATTCCACTAAATCATTTTCCGTTGTCATCGATAACATTCAACATACACTTTTTGAATACTTTATGAATAAGTATTATAGTACATTCATTATATATTTATAGTTATTGTGATTATAATATACTAAATAAAATTATTTTAATTTTTTTATTGGATCCAAATACACAATATAATTAATAGTTATGATTATGTTTTACCAATAACATATGGTTGACCTTGATTCCTTAGATTCCTCTGAGTTATTTTCTCCCGATGATTTGGGAATTTATGTGAATTTTACCCCATTTTTAATCAATTTAAGTAGTAATTATCATTAATTTTTCCCCCATTACAATCATTTTCACTATGACCATTATCTCGTTACATTTAAATAACTCATATTCCTATCATGAAAGAACTACGGTGTTTTTCCATAGTTATAACATGATGGAAAAATATTCATTCCTGTATTCCCTTTATCCATATTTTTTTTCTACTGTACTATTCTTATCTTGATTCCCTATTAATCTATTGTACTTAGAGAATTGATTCTATATCATGATAACACATAAAATTATGTCTTTATATGAAGAAAAAGTTAGAGAAACTAGTGCCCTTCAATGATTTTTCTTACTCCCTTCGAAAAAATAGATGATCATTCAAACTATGTTTCTTACGTAGTCTATGGAATATATGTAAAACCTTTTAAAGTTATCCTCATAATCCAAAAAAATTCTTCCTTATTTTGATTAAAAATAAGGAACATTCTCTTAATCTCATGTTGTTTTTCATGAGGGATATACATGTTGAATAATGTATCCTTAAAATATTTCCATTCCATGAGGTCTATTTATTCATCATATATAATATTTTTTATCAAAGAAAACCGTTTATAATCCTAGCCTTTGAGAAAATACCCTTCAAGTGTAACCTTTTTCATTTACATCACATCCCACATCCAAAAGGATCTTTTCAATATATATTATTTATTGCTCATCTTTCATTGGATTAGAAGGCCCTCTAAATGATGGGGGCCTCTATCACATAAACAGATCCAACATACGAGAATCACATTGTGTAGTAGGATTCTCTATCCATGAAATGTTATTTTTATTAACTTGATTAAGATGTCGTAATATATCAATAACATTATTAGTTTCAATTATATCTATATCAACTTCCTCCATAGGGAAACCTCTAAATTTTCTAGTAGTAATGATACCATTATTCCTTTCAAGCTCCATTTTTTAATAATGGTATACACTAGATGATATCAAAACATTATGAAACATAATGTATAATCCCAAATTTTTTTGAAAAAATTAGCATGAATTGAAAATTTTTTTCATATAAAATCTCATAATCATAAACATGGATTCTTTGGGATATTACACTATACTCATCCTTAAATTTTATTATAGGGTTATTTTCCATAATCTATGTTTTATAAAACAATTTCCCAAGGTTTTTATTAAAATTCCTCTAATATTAACAATAACCCCCTGACCCCAAAATCCCAAATTTGTTCCCTTACATTACAAAAGTGGAAAATGTGTCTTTACCAAAAATTTTATGCCAAAAATTTATAAAAATCGTTGGTATAGATGATAAAATCCCATATGAACACAGGGTTTTGTGTTGGTCGTATGTATACAGTGTTGATTTCTTTGGCTCCCATCGTCTCACCTCGCGTGAAACCTATCCTCCCCTCCCTAGCATATGCCTCCCAAACCAATATTCCCCTCCCCGAACGTGACCTCCTTGCCTCCGCCTCTACCTCAACGTACTAAACTCTGCCTCTTGGCACACATCCCTTATCCGCTCCCACTCCTACGGAGACGTCCCCCTCCCCTCTTGGCCCCCTCTCAACTTCCTCTCCTTAAACGACGTCATATGACCACTTATTCTCTCTAGTCGCACAAACTACCCCCCTAGAATGAAGTACTTCATGACATCCCCCTCTCTCAGCTCCCTCTCCTATCGCCATTTCTCTAAAATTTATTAAGGGTTATTGGTTGGTACATTTTGGTATGAATTCATCTTTTTTAATTGAACATTTTTTTAGTTTTCCTCTCATCTATTCCCTTGTTTCATTCGGTCAAACCCTATGTGTATTGGGGTGATTTGATTCTAACTTTGATCCTTGTTTCTAGGGAATATCATTGTTATTTTGTGTCTTTCTCAGATATTTTTTCCGATCCGTTTGCTAACGACAAAGTTGTTTGGATCATCCTGGTTCATCTACCACCATTTTCCATAATTTTTATCATTGTTTATTATTCTCTCTTTGTTTGTCCCAATTTAATTTAGAGATTTTGGTGAATTATGTTTCCATGAAAAATCTATAATATGTATTAATTTCATGAATAAGAATACATTACATCCTGAATATATATTTGTGTGTGTTTCTAGCTCATATTATGTGTATATGTTCTAGACTCATCCTTTGGTATAATAATATCATATTTATTTATCCATGGGTGAGTTGGGATATGGTGAGAAACATGATATTGTATAATGGATATATGGGTATAATCATTTTTTATTCTTTTTTGGTATGTGCTATTATATTTTCCAATGAGGCCTAGTGTAAGTTTGATTCTACATTTTTCGATTCTTATATTTATGGTTCATATTTTTATTTTAAATTATTGTTAATTATGTTAATCTCATTTGGGTTATTTATCATTATATCAATGTTGCTCTCGTATTCTCCAAGATATTGGTAATAATTTTCTGTGTCATGGGATACAAAATGCATGATTTTTATGAAATAAAATGTTGGTTATGAGGGTGTTATGTTTTATTATCCATCATTACGATCATTAACATATAATGTGTTACTATTAAAATGATTATCCATTGTGTTTTTTTATCAAATTTTATCATTTTTCAAAAGAATTTATATGATATTTGAGTTCCCATATTGAGTTTTGAATAAAGTGTTGACTCTATTGATTCTCTTAAAAGATATTTATTTGGGATATTTTCATATTGTTCTGTATTATCCACCCATGAATATGTCCTAAAATATTAATTGGACGTTCTATTGATGAACAATAGTGAGCAATCCCTTTGATCATCCTAAAACATGTAGTGGTTAGAATAAATGTCATCTTTGAATAGGATAAGATGTTTCACCTGCATCTTTACTAGGTGTAAATTATGAAACATAGAGGGATTACAAAAAATATCATTCATAATAATATCATATATATAAATCATGATAAATATATGGTTTGAATGGTCCTGAATATGTAGTGGAATAGTTTTACAATATTTTAAAACCTTTTGACTTCATGGAGATCATATCTTTATTTAAGGTATAATGACATGTATTCAAGCTTTATAAGCCTTGTTGGTGATGGTGGGGAGTGATTGTTCTTCTATTTGTGAATTGGTTCATGAATTGACAATGCATTATGATTATTTTTATAGAGAAATACTATCTATTTGTAATTTATTTGGTTATTTAAATGGAGGCCCTTAAACTTATTCAATGGTAGATGATAATGACTCACAATGAGGATCGTTTTTATGAACACTCCCGTTTATCTCCAAATTCAATATATATTGAGAAGATAGTAGAATTGTGGTTTTTGTTGGGTTATTGATCATGTATCTAGTCTCATTTAATTATTTTTAATCATTAACTATATTCATATGATCTGGATATATCTTTGATGGATAAAATTGATCATTCTTATATGTTAAGGCAGAATTAACTTCCATAGTCTCAAATATGCAATTTTAGTGGTTCCATTAAAGGAATGATGAAGAGGTATTAATCTCATGGTGTAAAAATTACGTATTGTCAATATTTGAAATCATTCTATAAAACGGTTTCGGTCTCTTAAAGGGACACTTACTTGTTACTAATATTCAATGGTTGGGAACTAAATGTATTTGTGCATGAAGATCACTATGATATGATGCTATGATGATTACTAAAATCAACTGTTGAGTTTATTTCCGAATTTATACCACCATACATGCTAGTATGGGGTTTTCTATACCAATAGGATATGAGGGATTTTTTGATAAATCATTAACTTGGAAGTTCTATCCACATGAAATATGAATTAAATTTTATCACATTGTATACGATAATCAAATGATAGATGATGTAGGTCCCACAGTAGTGAGAGGTACAATTAATAATGATTCATCATTATAGAGTTTTTTATTTGAAAACATTTCCACTAATTGTATTATTTAGACCTATATTGTTTAAACGATATATCATTTTATTGATTTCATGAATTGTGTGATTTTAATTGCAATACCTATAGGTATTAGGGGAGATAAAGGTCTTAGATGATGCTCTATTGTTTTTACCTATATGATATCATTATTTTCAATGTATTTTTTAACTCTAGATATGAATCAAATGGATATTATTTTTTATATAGATTTACTGATTATTATTAATTCCATGATTGACTTTTTCTTGATTGATCTACATTACTTCCCCATATGGGGGGTCTCATTTTTTTCTAGGAGATTCAATAATAGGTTATAACCATTACAATCATATATTCTATTGTTGAGTAGGATGATATTCATTTGTTATTTTCAATTACAGTGGCAATTTTAATGTGGTAAAAATCATTTTATATAATATGAGTTTTTATATATCTTTTATCATAATTTAAATTTTTAGAACAATATTGGGAGATAAAGTACCTTTTGAATTTAGTGCCGAGTATGATACATATATCTATTACTGATTATTGGATTTTAATAGCTAAAAAGATAAAATTAAAGGATATGTTGATTGAATCAATTTCTTGACACTTTATTCAACCAAGTGTGTTGACCTTACATCAAGAATTATTTTTTCTAATAAATCTAAAGGGAACAATCCTTTTTTTGATGATTATATAACGAAAAATTAGGTTAACTTCATTCAATGTTATATATTATCCCAACTATCAAATTATTGAAGTGGGTTTTAAGTTTCATGACCCCAATTGACAGAAACTAAACTAAACTAAACCAAACTGATATAAACCAAATTTAATCAATCTGAATAGAGTATAACCTAAATGAATTAAATTTTCCATGATTATATAAAAACAGGACAAACTAAATCTAATAGAAATGTACAAAAATATTATATCAAATAAAACCAAACTAAGATGAAACTCGAGCCAAACTAATTATATACCATTAATAAGAAGATTAATTGTTAAATAATTTGTATTTACATTTTGATAGTATCATATTGAAACTTGGATCTATTTCCCCAAGCTTACATGAACTTGATTTGAACTATGGGGTGTTGTGGTTATTATATGTTGGGTGGTGACATGTATTGTCATAGAAGACAAGCATGTTTTAGTTTAGTTTTAATTTTAATATCATTATCACATTGGCCATGTAGTACTTTTACTAATTTCTATAGATAGTGGTTAATTATATTCTATGAAGGGGGCAGAATAGAACTGGAGGAATTTACATGGTTTTCATTGAAGGGGAAGGAGATTTGGGTAGGGGATAGATTGATTAGTGTGTTTAATTTTTATTATCATATATACCATATTGCTTATATTTATTTTATGTTCCTTCGATGTGGACATCTGTCATATGGATTGGTCGTGGAGAAATACTATTTATTCTGTACTTATTTTTTAATTAATAATTGTTGAAATTGTTCCCATGTAGTGTTACCTTAATTCTTGATCACTTGTGTTAGCACGTTGGTGTAGCCCATCCAACCTACCCCATCATAGTTATTCTTCTCTAAATTATGGGAGGGCCTATGAAACATGGAATAACTGGGGAGAGATTGAGAACATATTCACAATTATATACCTCCAGTAGTCTTGTTCACATAGAAAATATAACTAATTAAACAAAAGAGACAATCATGGGATCAAATAATCATGACCCAATTCTAGGGATGTCTGGTATCCTATTTTTTGTCCAATAATTCTTATGGTATGTATTCCCGTCCTGGAGGCATAAATTATATCTTTCATAAAGATTATTTTTCCCCCATCAATATTTTCATGGTTCTTTATTTTGAATTTATATTCTATACATGTATAATGAAATTGACTATAACTATCCTAAAAAATAGGCAATTGTTTTTAACTCCAATATCCTTCCCAAAAAATTGAAAAAAATTGACCATATCCTAAATATCATGCAAGAAATCACTCTAATTATATCGTTAATATTCCAAGGGCTACAAAAAAGTGTTGATTCTCAACCAGTAAATAGGCCCAAAATACATATGAAAATTTTGATAGTCCATCCAATGATGTTTGCAATGTATGTGTTCATATCAAATCTATTGATCTTACTTCTAATAATCAGTGAACCATGCATATTATAATTTAAAATTCACAGAAATGAATAAAAAAAACATGTACAGTTTTTATCCATATGAAATGTTTTCTGCATATAATCTCTAATTATATCATGTAAGAAATAACTTACACAAATACTTCATCACCTTAGGAAGTCCATGATTCATACAGAAACCCCCTCTTTTACATGAATCACTCACTTCTCTAGAACATAACCACTAATTCTGGTACATGAATCTAAATAACACTATATATTTACATTTCACATGGAAAAAAATTTTCATCTACTATCAGAAACCATCTATCATTATCCTCCTCCTTTCACTGAACATTGGTCAATTCAACATGTCTTGTTATATCTGCTAAACATTGTTCGTTCAGCTGAGTCTGGTGAAGGATTCTGCTGTAATGAATTTGAATTTCGAAGGAAAAACATGAATGTTCTCCATTTGGACTTACATAGAATAATATTAGCTGACTTATTGCCTATATATTTTTGAAAACAACATCTTGAGTTTTTTTGTAATTATATTCGGAAAATCTACCACTAAAATAAAATTTACAATCTTTATCTATAGTTCCATTATTCAACTACCATACACCATTTATATTTACCACATAGTTCTGCCTCATTCCACTTATAATAATATAAGTCCCATTGAATAAATACTCTTTAGTCCCCAAGAACGTAATCTCATTTGAATCCCTCTAGGATACTTCTCCCAATGAAATCTATAGTGTGTAACATCAGAGACAGTTGAAGTACAATCATTTGATTGTGTTGTGTAAAATATACATCGATATGCTCAGTCCAATAAAATTTTAATACGATGAATCTTCTAATGAGCTTCAATAGATTTCAATAGTTTTCTGGAATGTCACACTTTATCAATAATAACAAAACAAAACTCCATTCGAACCTTTAACAACTAGAATGGAAATCATCATTGGAAATATAATCCAAGTGAAATTTTCCGTACACCTGTACCCCTCCTCCCACCCAACCTGCATCGCAACCCCACCTCCTCTCCTAGCCTGCATCCCCCTCCCTCCCAACCTACATCACCCCCTCCCAACATATAGTTCCCCATCCCAACATGCATCCCCCTCCTAACCCATTTCCCCCAACCTAGATTCACCCCCCATCCATTCATACCTAAATACCACCTCCCTCCAAACATAGACCATCAAATTATTTCCCCCTCTCTACCTATAGCCCCCCCTCCCAACCTACACCCATTCCCCCCAACCTGCATCCCCCACCCCTCCCTCCCGACATGTAGCCCCCCTAAAAACCTGTTTCCCCACTCCCATCATGCACCCCCTCCCACCCAACCTAAAACACCTCCCCAAAAATAATCCACAAAATTTAGTATTTACAAATACTAAATATAAATTAACCATTTTATCCATACAATAATTAATCTGATGTTCATAAATTACATTCATAATTCTCTCTACAAAGTCAAAAATGGCGTGGATTAATATCCCCCCATCACAAACATCTCCCTTACCATCCCCATAACATGAGTCCCATGATTCATGAAATATATTCCATTATTTAGCTAATTCTTCAAGAATTATTTATATGAACTACGATCATGAAAAACTCATAATTTTGTCCCTTGACCAGATTGAACCCAACTTCTACAATATTTAGTTATCAATATGATGTATTTGCTCCCATTATAGATATAGGGTTACTTGATCCCCATAGTACATATTCAATGAATTTATATGGTTTATAAAACACTTTTCTATATTGATATCTGCCCTTATCATCTATAGAATTTATGGAACCTCTAAAAATGTACCTTCTATGAAAGGATCTTTTGGTCCTAGAATATTATCCTAGACTCAACATTAAATTGCTTCAACTATAGTTACAATGTCTCCTTCTAGTTACATGTCTCATGTATTTTGACTAAAATACATGTCAACTAACAATAGTGTCTAAAAAGATATGTATCTTCTACTATCGAACCATAAAAATGGGCCTAACCCATTCATTCCTAAAATTAATAGTCCTCATATTTTATATCATTTGGATTAATAAAACAAGTGGCATGGTATGAATTAGTTTTCTGGGGAAGGGTTACCATCAGACAACCCATTATGAAATTTCATGAAATATTGTACTATAATCGTAAGCATTCTAAATAAAAACCTTCAAAACTATGATAGTGACAAAAAAATATAAACAATATAAACAATTTAAACTCATTATAAATATATACCATGGGATAATTTATACATCCCATGTTGTGGATTTTAGGGAATAAGAACTATTGTGGATGTAAAAGATTTCTCGGAATAAGGACCAATTAGAAAAGTCACATGGGGGATATTTCCCTTTAACGAAGGATGTCTTGAGTGAAATATGGAACACTGGGAAAGTGTGGCCCAAAATAAACATGGCTCAATTAGAATGGGATGATCATTATGAATATTTGAATTTTTCTATGGTTTAATTGTTATTTTAAAATATATTTTGGAAATATTTTCCATTAAATATTAATGTATATAGTGTTATCCCTATTGGATTTACTAAAACTATGTGATACCTTAGTCCCCACATTAGAGGATAATCCCTGGATGAAATTAAACTCCTACCACACTGCCCTCTAAGAAACTTTATGGATTTATTCCCAATATAATTGATACATAAGGATGTCTATTCATCATGTCCTGGACCGACCTTCAAACACAATTTTCTTTACATTCTTGAAATTATGGATTTTGACAAACTCAAGTAGAGCCCTTCCCTAGCCTAATTCTCAGATGATTCCACATCCTCTAGTTATGATCTATATCGCTATGAGAGGTTCACCTATTTTTTTGGGTGATAAGGACATATAAAATTACATAAGAAATTATTTCCCACTATAGCATTTTTCATCCTTATGTAAATGATCACGATCTATATAGAAATATTCTCGTCTAAAAACCTTGACCATAAAAGCTACATGCTCATAACTGAGGTGTTACTAATAATCCCAGGGCTATGAAAACATACTACATTCATTTTCCCCTATTCATTTATTTTCTATATATCCGCTTATTCATTTCCACAAGGACTTAAAATTTCCACCCCTACACTCTATGTAATATGACCTTAAGTGTTATCCCCCTTGGGTTATATTTATGAAACCCTAAACTATGTTCATTTGGATCACCCATTATTTACCACTAAATCATTCCTAGATCCCAATTTTTTATACCATATCTACATTCGTGAAGGTGTAAACCTAAGAGTACTTGAATAATTCCTTGTCCATATAAATTGAGTGGTTCCTGAATCCAGGTGTGACTGCGAGACCATAGGCGCACTTTCCCATACACTAGAGGATATCTATTAACAATGAGGTTCTAGAGTCATACCTTTGGAAGATTATACCCCATTTCAGTGTTCACAAAAGTATATAAAAATAAACCTATAAACATCCATGATATAAACATTAGAGAACACATGACAATAAATAATTGAATTAAAATTAAATAAATAAAATCTAACACACACTTGTCTCCCACCAAATTGACCCCATGTATACAAAATGAATATAAAAGGAAAAAAGAGACTCTAATCCAACACCGAGTCTCACATAATCTCAATAACCAAACCATATGAACTGTAAAATAATTATGATGTAACAATGATCCCTTACCCAATTTTGATTCTATATGAATGTAATAATTATACAAGGGGACCAAAGTGTCATTTCCTCCTAATAATTGTGAGAGCACAAAATAGTAGGGAACAACTAATATTGTTTGATACATTATAAGTAAATGTGTCATGGTACATGTGATGTTCTTATATAAATAAATTTATTAATAATTTAATATAAATAAATATATCACTATTGATACTCAGGCTCTAATTCAACACTTTTGATCGACCACACCTACCTCATCTAGTGATGATGTGTCTCTGAGCATGTCGTGAAACCGTTCCAACTAGTATATCAATTTAAACTAATTCATATCATCTTAGAGATATCCAATATCAATGTAGTATGTTCAAGAACTATTTTATATGGGAATGGAACTAGAAAATCTAATTTCATATAGCCCACAACCAATTCATAGGTATATTATGAAATCAAATACTTTCATACACAATGGTAAATTCCTAGACGTCATGGGAATTCAATCATCATCTAGTATCATCCAATTCCCATGCTGCTAAAAAAATAGAATTTCAATGTCTATAGAGTCGATTGAAAGACATCATGGGAATTCCCATATCTATAGTCACATCATCCTATCCAAGGGGATTACATATGAAATTCAATAGACACAAATGTTCAATCCTAGTTTCCTAATAATTACACACTCATCAAGATCATGGTTGAATCCCAACATCATAATAATTCCACATTCATCAGGATCAAAGTTGAATCCTTGCCTCATAAGAATTCAAATACTCAGGTGATTGCAATTTTTGTGATTAATTTTAGGTTACAAATAATTTATGTGTGTTTGAAATGAGATCCTATGTTTGATTTGCTATGAGTTTTTTTTTGTATTTTCTATGTGATTAAAGATGAATGTAGTGAGTTTTTTGTGAGTTTTTGTTATTTTTTGTGTTTTTACTGTAAGGTTTGTGTGTGTTTTTAGTGAGTTTTTTTGAGTTTTATGTGTGATTAGAGGTTTTAGGGTTTTGTTGTGTTTCATGTTTTTTCATTTTGTTTCTTCATGATTACAGGTTATAGGATTAAGTGTGTTTTCGGTGTTTGATTGTAGGTGTTTTGTTATAGGTTTTGTTTGTCCTATTGAGTAGGGAATCTATACCAACAATTTCAAAACTATTGATATAACCCTATGTAATTCCTATAGCATATACTAACGGTTCATTTTAAACCATTTATATAGGAATAATTTTACAATTCATAACTATTGGTATATATTTGTGTCAATAGATCATGCTTTTGGTGTATATTTGTACCAATGGTTGAAAACCGTATGTATAATTGTATTCTAACAGTTCAAGCTGAACCATTGGAACGAAATAATTTCATCACATATGGACAAAAATTGGCATGGAGATATAACAACGGTTTAGACCATTGTTATAGAGACGTCGCAACAGTTTAAAATTGTTGGCATAACTTTAACCCAATGGTTCACAATGAACAGTTGGAATCTAAAAACATTAGATACCCTATACCAACATTTCAAAGTAAACCATTGGTATAGGGCTACCCCAATGGTACACATGAAAATGATTACTAAAAACATTGGTTTTGTATACCCCAATGGTTTCAGGGCCTTTTCAAGTGGTTTCAAACCGTTGGGATAATTTAGATATCTAGTAGTGTGATTACATTGAAATTATTATAATGAATCAAATCCCAATGAAACACAATGTTTTGTAGTATTGGAAAACTAGATTACATACATGATAAAAATTTTATATAGTGAAAGGAAAATAAAACATAACACAAAAAAATGATAATAAACTACATCCTTGAATTCTCATTCAAATATCTCTTCTTCAAAACACATGGAAAGGAAACAAAATAAGGTTGAGCTATAATTCTTAGTAAGGTAAGCATATAATGAAAGTTATCATGAAACAAAATGAATAATCAAAATGGAATGATAAATAAATAACAACACATTCCATTCAAATAACTTGAATATCATTATAAGATATGGAATAACCATTATTTCAAGGTAAATTACTGAACACACATGACATTTAATCAATATCGTGACTAACTGAACTTAATAAGGGAAAGTCAATATGCAAGGTAAATAACTGAAGACAATTTTCATTTAATCAATAAAATGATAATGATATTAATCTGTACATATTTTCATAGTGAAAATACGATGAATAATAATAATTTAATACTTAATGAAGGAAATTATTAATTATTTGATGTTATGTTTCCCAGGTATATATAACCTTTACCGTCAAGATCTATTCGTGATACAATTTAAAACAACTCTAGTTTGGTCAACAGATTCTTCTCATAATACTAACAATGCATGGAGGGGATATCATTAACTAAGACTCACATGTGTCTTCTAGTCCAAATAATTCCTCATATATCAGATAATCTAGTTAATTAATATACAAGTTTCTTTATCATGAAATATCTATATTTAATAAAATTTACAAATTCATCAAAATTTCCCAATTGATCAAATAACAATAAAAGTAGACACTTCATATAAAATTGAAATAATGTTTAAGAATTAATAATATCCATCATAAAATAGTATGTATATTTAATATAAATTTAATATCCAGTTAAATATTTTATAATAACGCTATTGTTTTGAGAGGTAGTTAACAATCACAAGAGAAAATGAGATTGTAAATATAACTATTACCCCTTAGTAATATTAAATTCAAAAACCCTTGGATCAAATAATTAAAATTTAAAAATAAATTAACAGTAATTTTGAATGATTCATGATATTAAAAAAATATGTAGTTTCTACAACACATAAAATTGAATTGGTTCATAATAGTAAATATGTCTTAATGGAAAGAAAATTGAGATGAAATCCCTTACTACTTGAGTCAATTACGAATATTGAGATACATGAAATAATAACATTAATTAAAACATTTAATATCATGAGATAAATAAAAATAATAGAATAACATGTTAGAGGAAAGTATATACACCACTCAAACGGATGTAGTGGTTAATATTGCATATGTATTGTAGAAATAAAAGTGAGACTAGATATCCCATTACCTTACACATCCTTTTGGTTGAATGTTATTTAACATCATTAAAAATGGTTTTAATAAAATAATTAACTTGTAAATGAAAAATACACATAGTTTTAATATCGTATGTTTTCTTCCTATAATATCTTACTACCCATTTGTTATTAATCATTTATCATTTTCACAGTTTCATGTATTAATTTTCTAGTTTTTCGAGTAAGTTTTAACTTATTATTTTTTATCCTATTTTATCTATCATGATTAAATATTATTTAAATTGGAAAAAATTATATAAATATATTATATATTAATTATATATGTCTTTAGAACAATCCATCATATTTAGTGGTAGGAGATGAAATACATCGTTCATGGAGATAGTTGGTCGAACGTACGCACGAACGTTGCTTCTATTTTCTTGTCGTATTTGTAGAAATAAATGTAATTTTTTTACATTTTAACTATAGTATAATTTTTGTGTAATATATATCAGATATTTTTATTAATACAATCTATTATACATTCCATGTAAAACATGAGAGAATCACATCGCTTTGAGGAGGCGGTCGTCTACACGTACACAAACGATGTTAACATATACCCACAAAATTGAATGCATGAATTTATTTTTTATATAATAATTAATGAATCATATGTGAATTATAAAAATAAAATATATCATATATAAACTAAATTAATAACTATTACAATCCTTGAAATGTGAAAATGGAAGAATAAACGACATCTGTTCGTGAGGTGGCAGTCCACCATTCACATGAACGATGATTTTGTATCCCATTTGATGGATGTGTGTGATGTTGTAGGTAATACCATTGAAATAAATAAACTCAATATACTAATTATTATAATTTTATTATATAATAAATATATAATAATAATTCAACTTTTGGAGAAAAAAATTAAACAAATATTCTTGTTGAAGAATGTTACATTTTTTTCAGGTAACTATATTTGGATTTCACCTAAGTACATACATGGTTTACTCTATTAAAAAATTGAGACATATATGATGATATAAGTGATTTTGGAAGTATTTTTTTTCAGGGTTCATATGATATGAATGGTTTGGGTGTTTTGAAAAGTTCCTTGGATGAGTGCCTTTTTATTGTGGGGGAGGAGTCGCATTCTTGAAAATACTAAAAGATAAACACTATTGGGATGCATCTCTTAAATAATATTCCTCAAATAATAAAAAATTATCTATAAAAGATATTATATTGTAAAAAAAATAAAATTGGTTTTTTAAAATTATCTAGGTCATTTTCCCTCTTAATATGAATGTTTAACCACTACGTAAACTTATTTTTACCAATATCACATTAATTAATTTTAATTGTTTCACTAAAATTATGGATGAAAAAATAATTTTACATTAATATAAAATGTTATTAATTATTATTATAAATATAGATCAAATTTTTAAAAATTAAAATCACATATGTGGTAGAAATTAATTTAATACTAATCATGTAAAAGGGATAGAAAAGAACATTTTTTAAGTTAAACTATTCTAAAGTTCAGTAAATACTATGTTCAATTAAAATAAAAAATGAATAAAATGAACTAAATATGATTGGTATATTTATGAAATATATATACACTAAAACCAAATTAAAAATTAATTATAAATTGAAAATTATTTATATTAAAATGCAGTATTCAATTAAATTTCAGTATTTTTTATACCATTTATCAAAAAATGAAACATCTCAGAAAAATAAAAAAATTCACCTTAAGAATGTTGTTAAATTACTAGTAAAAAAATTAATTTTAAAAAATAAAATTTATAAAAGGTTCGAAATTTATTTTTTAAATAAGTCTTCTATTAAAACTGGGAAAAACTACCTTTACCGGTTTTTACACGTAAACATGAGTTGATTCTTTTCTTATGCCAATCAAATTTAATATATGAAATTAAAATAGATTTAATTGAATATATAATACATATATATCATATTTATAATTCAATAATAGAAATAATATAAATAATTACTATAAAATTCCCATTGGGTGCGTAAAAAATAGTTTTTATAAAACAATTTCCAATATATTTAATTGGTTTTCATTTTTATTTCTAATAAATTGGTAACCAATGAATTCAATGAATTATTTTCATATGTTATTTAGTCAAATTGATAACCAATAATTTAATGGCATGGAAATAATTGCAATTTTAAATAATAATATTAATAGTATTAACTAAAACTCGGTCTTGTATGAAACACAAGCCATTAGAGAAGCTCATTGTTGCGTATAATAGAAGATAACTCAGTATTATGATCATCACAAGTTATATCAATGATAGATTATTTTTAAGATATTAAATATATTTTAAATTAATAGTATTTTATGTTCCCTTCAGAACTAATTGTTGTGTGTCATACACCCCATCGAAGAAAAAGTTATTCTTTCATAAGTTTGGGGTGTTAAATCTTATATATACCCTTTCATTCTATGAATCAATATTCACTACAATTCCTATATAGGTTATATATTTCTATTTTAGAAGACGTTGATTGGGTTTTTAATATATTTCTTTATTTCTATAGTATTTTTCATGGGGGATATGAACCTATCAGATTGGGGTGACCCATATTTTCAAATGTTATCATTTCTTGTTTGAAATTGTTATCCAATTATAATATGTGGAATTTTAATTGGTTTTATAACAGACTAATTTAATAATTTTAAATAACGATACAATATTTTTCTTTCTTTCTATATATTAGATATATATAGTATTATATAAAAAAATGAATCACAAATTTATTAAAGGAAAAATTATTATTCATATACACTGGGTAATTAGATAATATGATGGGCTAGTTATTTCCATTTTATAATTGTGGAAAGGGGACTTTCATGTAAACTACGTAGAAATTTCCCAAAGGAATCCCAAATGACAATGTAATTTCCAATAAAAATTCTTTAAAATGAGCTTAAATTCAAATGTTGGATTTATAAGGTCTAAATATGACAAAAAAAATTAATTTAACATGTTTTCGTTCATTTTTAGAAATTATATTATTAGTTTAACTCCCATAAACCAGTTTTCATCTTAACTATGGTAATTAATTTTTGTTTTTCACTTTTTATTATGGTGAAAAATTAATTTGAGATCATTAGTTAATATTAATTATTATTATTCTAAATATGGAATCCATTTTACCAAATTCACCTCATATAAGTGGCATAAAATAATTTAAAAATAAACCTGTAGATGCGATGAAAAAATTGTTTTCCAAAGGAATGGTTTCAAAAAAAAATGTTTTTATATCATATTTTATCATATAATTGACCCTATTGATATAAATTTTATTAATTATATAATAATTTAACTAATTTTAATTATAATATAATTTTTAATGAAAATGAGACTTTTAAATAAGGTAAACTAAAATATAGTTTTAAAAAAAATCAATATTTTCCACTATTCATCGAAAACTGAAACATTCAGGAAAAATCTCAAAAACTATTCATATGATAATTTTGATATGATAATTTCAAATATTAGTTTTATTTAATCTAATACATTTTATATAACCTTAAAAAATAAAATTTAAAATAATTGTGAATTATGTGATGAAATAATATTTTAGAAGATATTTTGTTTTTCACTTAAAATGATTTTTATTTTTATTCGGAATCAATAAATACCCATTAAACATGTGTAAACCATATATTATTTTTAATATATTTATTCCTATTCATACCCTAAAATTTTTTATCTTAGTTATAATGGTCATGATTAAATAATAATATATTAATAGATTATTTTAATTCTTTTAAACTCAGTGTTCTGTGCATCAAAAGAAATTAATGAAATTAAACTTATTTTAAAAAATATATCATATAGTATCTATATGTTACATTATATTCTAATATTTTTATTTATATGGCATATATAATATTAATTATGATTTTCTCTTTTTCAATTTTTCTAGTGTTACATTATACCACACTTAAATAAATTTTTTATCATAGTTTAATTTTGATCTTAGTAATAATGGGGTTGAAATTTGAAAATACCATTCTTAGAAACCAACATCGTAAAAAAATTTAATGAAACATTATATTTGTAATAGAGAATGGGTTGTGCGAATGTCATCTCAAATAGCATATACTAGGATTTCAAATAGATGAACACTAGTGGATAATGTATATATGTGCATTGGTGAAAAGTGAAAATACTTATAAAAATGATATATATCATTATAACACGAAAATGTATAATATAACTAATTTAATGACCATAATAGAATAAATCATTAACAAGTTAATATTCCCTAGGATTAAAAACAATTATGGTAGTTTGATGAAATTTTTGATTCAATATCTTTTACATAGATTTGAGTAATTCTTTTACCATATTTACTTTGAACATATGGAAATATAATTAACAATTATAATTAATATTCTAACCAATACCCACCATAATCTCACATTTTTTTCAAAATAACGAGTATTCAAGAAAATTTTATGCCTGAATCAGTAAATGTAACTTTTCACATGTCATAAGATCAACAAAATAATGAAAAGTTCTTTATACAATATTTTCGAAAACCAAAACGGTTAGAATGAGTTATCCAATCATACATTAATCTAATATACCTATATAGCAACATAAAAAGATCAACATAACCCATTTAAAAAATAGTTATCTTTAAAAGTAATCGAAAACATGTCAGACCATATTCAAAGCCCAAAAATTTAGTAGTAATGTCACTAAATTTCCAAAATCAATATAACATAATATTCCTCAAAAAACACAATGTATCTCTTAATGTCCCGTACCAATTATGTGATTACGTTTATCACTACATAACATTAATGAATACATGGATTCTTCCAAAAAATAAAATCTCATATTGTTGAATATATTCAATAATTTCAAAAATGTAGTAACCTCCGGAAAAGATAACATAAACCATCAGATTAATAACAAAATTCAAGGTCACCAATACTATAACATAAGCATACATTTTTTATAATTATCTCAAATTCAAGAACATATTAATATTTATCTTCCCTCATTTATGTGTTTTCCAAAAAAATCATGTTTCTATAGAATCAATTTTCATGGTAATATATACCATCCCAGACGTGGTTTCAAACTACTGTAGTAAATTCCATATATGTTTTGACAAAATATTTGATACAATACTTCTACTGCATAATTATTGAATCAAAAAACTCAATGAAATAAATGATTCCACATTGAATGTATTAATAGAAAAATATTGACCTTGATCCCTTAGCATCATCTGAGGTATATTCCATTGATTCTTGGGGTATTCATTTACATAGTTCCCTATATCCTAATAGTTTAATTGTTTCACCTTCGATGCATATTTATTTCCCTTAAAATCATGATCATGGTATCCATTATTTCTATAATTATAGAAAACTCCCATTCCCATCAAAAAAGTTATATGATATTTCATTACAAAATTATCATATGTGGAGAAATATATCTTTCCCTAATTCCGCTTATCTATCTTTTTTCATACAGGTATTTTTTTTATTCCCATTGAAGCCATAATAGATGGTGAATTTATTCACTATATTTATTTCACATGAGACTATGTCTTCATATGATGATAAGGTTTGATAAAGTATCCCCCTTCAAATAAATTTCATTAACCCATCAGAGAAATTGGTAATATTACTCTCAGGATAATAAATTTCGTCTGTATAATGAATTTATGATGATGTAAAGATGGATTCATACTCATAAAAAATGTAATTTTCCTTTTAACTTAGAATTATGAATTTTCCCTCCATACCCACTTGTTTTTCATGAGTAAAATATTTCTCTACTAAAAGTTCCTTATGATCAATCCATTTCAAGATTCATATTTCCTCCTCATTTTTAGAGTTTTGAATCAATGACCACCAATGATACCCATATATTGAGATATGATAATATTAAATGAAAACCTTATAAATTTCATTAATTCCCAAATCAATAAATATATAATTTAATGAACACATCCTTCTCCCAAAAAAAAATCTATTTGTGGTCCTACTAAATGATTGAGGTTACTGACTCATTTTGTAGTCTATCATTGTTATAACACATTTTGGATTAGTAGGATACTCTATAGAGGTATGGTAATTAGTCGTAACCTATTTTAATTTCTATTATATGGTTATTATTTTATCATTTTCACCTACCAATCAAGCTCTAGATTTATTATCATTCCTATAACAGAAATTCTATATGAATTATGTTCTTTGATATGTTTATGATTTCTTCTTTTAGGATCCATTTTTTAACAATGATATAAAATAGATTATATCATGATGTTATGTATTATAATTTATAATCCTAAAACTAATAAAACACTTGAAATAAATTTTGAAAAATTATGAAAAACTAATCTCATAGTCATAATCATGGTTGTTTTGTAATGGTTTCAAATTAGAAAAAAAAAATTCAAACCATTCATAAAAAATTAAAAATAAAATGTGTAATATCCCAATTACATCAACAAAGAGTGTCAAATAAATTGTGTAGTGCGGCTCATTTTCAAGCACTGGGTGATGATCGAGTAAAATATAAATTCTCCCCTTTTGGAGTGATTACACCTACGTAAAAATTTCCAGAACCATGTCCACTTATAGTATCCAGATAGGGATTTATTGTTTGGAAAACCACATTATATCTACATTAGAAAAATAATTATCATGTTATCCTATAATTATAATCAAATAATATCATAGTGATAGGTCCTTTATTATATGGTTTCCTTATTCTAGTTAAAAATATTTATATTAAACTAATTATGATACCATCTATAATGACCCCAACTCCAGTAACCTAGAGACAGAATATACTTTATTACAGTGGCTTATATACAGGGATCAAATCCAGAATAACAAATAAGTTTATTAGTATAGGAAAAATAGATATATATATATATATATGATTCCCATTTTACAATGGGAATAAAGTAAAATAAATAATAATTTAGAACATTTATCATCCTTGAACTCGTTCAACGAATTCCTCTTCATATCCTTAGGAATGAAAAAAATAAGGGTGAGATCATATGATCATTAAGGGTTATGTATAATGTAAGTTATCATGAATCAATAATTCATAATAAATATTTAATGTTATATATGTAAACACACACTCCATTTAATATATAACTATAATATCATGATTAGATAAGGCATAATCAATATGGGATGGTAATAAACTGAAAATAGCTGTCATTTAATCAATAAACTTCGAATGAAATGCATCTAGATATAATATTAATGTGGAACTATAATTGATAAAAAAACTGAATTATAAATGAATTAATATTTTAATTCCTAGATGTAATTATCCCAGGAATCATAATAATTTTCCAATAAATACCTTTCATAATACATTTTACAACAATGGGTAATAACACATTTAAATTTTTCATCTAATTTATCTCATGAGACCTATCAGTGCATTAGGGGGCTATATAATTCGAATTCCCAACCATAAATTTATACCCCAATAATTCCTCATATCTCAAATAATTCATTTATTTCAGGAATAATATTCAATATCATCAAATGTTGTATAGTGTAAAGAGTATGGATTAATATTTACTCATTTAGTCAAATAACATTCAATGTAAACATCCTATGTCAAAATTCTATATGGTTTTGGAAATAATAATATCAATTATAAATAAATATGGATATTTAGATAATTATTGGGGCCTTGAATAATAAATGATAATATTAATTCCAAAATAATAAATGAAATCAAAAAAGATACTGAGGTTGTAAAATAGATTCTTACATCTTTGTTCACATTCAAATTATGACCCCTTAAAGGAAATGTGTTTTATTAAAACAAAAAAACAATAATAAATAGTTTCTCATATTAAATAAATTAATATTGTAGTATATTCACCACATATAAGTGAATATGTGTATATTAACAAATATGTCTCAATGGAATGGAAATTCCGACGAAATCTCTTACCTCATGCTTACATTTGGTTGAGCATTCAGTAACCTAATGTTTAGTGGTTTAAATAATGGTAATAACTTATAATAGATCCATATTTATATTAATAAAATTATATTTTATCCTTTTCTAACATGTCATCATCTGTTCGTCAACAACCCTTCACTATTAACATTGTTTCGAGTGTTAATTGTCGTGTTTTCTCATGCATGTATGTTAATGAAATATCTGGATCCTGAATATAGTATATAGTTTCATCATATATATAATGATATTAATGTTATAAATATAAGTTTTTATTAGATACTTTTTGGTACTATTCTTCAAAATTGGGCATATAATATAAATTAAATCTCTTTGTGAGGATGGTAAGTCGTGTGTGTGCACGAGCGATGAAATCATTTAATAATGGGTGAAAGGGTAAGAAACTAGGTGATATATTAACTTAATTGAAAAACATATCATGTAATATATATATCAAATATTAATTAATTTTATCCTTGATACCTTCTATATAAAGAGTAAATGAAAAAAAATCACATCACTTCGTGAGGCGGTAATCCTCTGTACACATGAGAAACATTATCATATTTTAAATGTAATTGAAAGTAATATTCTTTATAGAAAATTATAACTAGAGAAGTACAATTATATCAAAAATAGTATATATATACATTATATCCATCATTTAATCCATCCTTGATATGATATGATGGAATATGAGTTAAAATGGTTTGTGATGACATTGTTCGCCAAATACAGAAGTGATGGGTTTGTTTTCTATTTGATTGAGAAAGAGATTAATATTTATTATTCCATAAACATAATAAGATCTCATTATATGTCAAATATTGGTTTTAATAGATTTTATTTTTAAGACATAATTGAAGGTTGTAAAATAAGAATGAAAAAAGAGAAATTTGTTTTGGGGATATATTTTTATAGGTTTTTATTGAGACAAATGGTGTGATAGTTATGCATAAGTGATTATAGGGAGTTCCCTTTTAAAAGTATAGAATGGAGTCCTTCTGGAAAATTACAAGGAAATTTCCCTAATGAATCTAAAATTACAAATAAATTCTAAATAAAAATGAAAAAAATGACAATATATTATAAGATTTTATTTTTAAGGTCTAAATATTTCCATTAAAAAATAATTAGCTATGTTTTTGGTCATTGTAACCATTATATTATTAGTTTATCCCCTGATACACTCATTTTCACCTTAACCGTGGAAATTAATATCTACTACTTTTAATATTCATTATGTTAAAAACATATGTTATCATTATTAGATAATATTAATTATTTTTATTCTAAATAATAAATCCATTTTATCAAATTCAACTCACAGAAGTGTCATAAAATATTTTAAAATTAAACATACATATGTGATGAAGAACGCCATTCCGAAGGAGAAGTTTCAAAATTCATAAATTGTTTTTAAATAAAAATAGAATGTATAATTTATTAAAATTACATAAATAGAATTAATTATAATATAATTGAACTAGTTTTTAATTTATAACAATTTTTTGTTAAAAAAATAAACCTGTAAATTCATTTTATAAAAAAAGTATTTTTTTAATATAAAACATTATTTCCCAATATTCATTGAAAAATGAAAATACTCAGAAAAATTCTAACCAATAACTCTAAGATAATTTAGCCCTTAAAATTTCTAAATTTTAATTTAATTTTATAAAAAATCAATGTCTAAGAAATTAATGGTAATATAAGTGTCCTAGGTGTGATGAAATAATTTTTCAGAAATAATTTTGTTTTTCGAATGATTTTTATTTTTATTCCTGATCAATTGAAACCCAATAAACAAGTGCAAATTATAGAATTTTCATAATTTAGTTATTATTATTAATACTCTCCTACTTAACATCTATGTTCTAGTTTTAATATTTAAATATTAATATTTTAGTAAAATGTTGTGTTTTATTTTTATTCGGGGTTGCATATATCTCAGGATATCAATGAAACTAAATTAACATAAAATGATATATATAATAATGTATTGGGGTGATACATGATGTAATAGGATTGGTGTTGTGTGTTATATAATGTATTGAACATGATCTTCCTATTCCAAATTCATGTGGTGTTACAAATAGTTATACAATATAGAGAAATAATATGTCCAAGGAAAGAAATTTATTGAAACAAATTTTTACACTTTCTAAATTTTCCATGTAGTTTATATTTTTTGATGGTTTTGAATAAAACCTTAAAAATGTTTAGTGATCCTAATTAATTTTAGAATATTTCAGTATATAATCAATAAACCAAATCACAAACTTGTCTAAATTGTTATGGAAAACTATATTCATAATATTTATAGATACATACGGAGTATTAGACAACCCTAAAGTCAATAATACGAACTAATAATGACAATATCATTTATGAAATATTATATTTAGAATATATTCCTACATTGTTTTCAAATAATCATACCAAAACCCAATATCAATTTTCAAATAATACAGTGCTCTCTAAAGCTGATAAAAAAATCATCGAATGAGGCATGTGATACTTGATCGAAATAGTCTTTTTTGGTATCAATAATTTATGAAAAGTCTCATTGAATAATATTAGATTTTAATGAATAAAATATTACAATACCAAGGTAAATTTCTAGGATATATTTAATATTTTTCAATAACACGGGAAACATCTTTTTCATATCCAAAAGTTACACTCCATCTATTCGATACTGGTTTTTTTGAAATAGACATAACATCGGTTATTAATCCAACTATAAACTCAGCCTCCTAATCAAGAAAAACATTATCGAAATTATTAAAAAATTCAATCATAAATTTCTAAACTATTGGGGCATCACTATTCTTTACAATTTATTTATTTTCATTAACATGAGGTAAGCAAATTTCACTCCCATCTATGATCAATTTCTCATCATCTTGTTAGCTTATAAATGGTTTGAGATCATTAAATAAAACATTCTTTTCACTAAAATATATCTAAGAATAATAAAATAATATACTATTCATATCTTAGATAATATAAAACTATACAAGGGGTAGTTCAGCGATATTTTCAATAAATAAAATCCCTCTAATAACACTATGATGATTCCTAAAAATCTTGTTTTCATTATTATTTTAACAATTTTTTCACCAGAATTTTTATCTTTTTCATGGGATGATATTCACACATTACATTAAACATTATAATAAATAAAGGGATGTGAAGATCCAATGTTAAGAATTGAGATGACATTTTTCGAATAAATAAGTACAATTCATGTCACCATATTGTTAGATGAACCAATATCAATCATTGTGGTAGTAAATAAAATTTTCACACATGTTTTCTTTCCAATATTTGTGATTTCCACCATGAGTAAATAATTTCAGACACATGTCAGCATAATTTTCAATCTCATTACAAATAAAACATATCACCATTTATATTATATCAATTAACCCATTCCGAAATTATTCAAGACTCTTTTCATTGCAGTCACAAATAATGTGACTGAACATTCATCACTTATACCACTTTTCAAATATATTTAACCATTCCATGAAATTACATTCACCATACATGGAACATGTTGGGTATTTCGACCAGAAATCATAGTTCGATTATTCTTCATTAATTTTTGAACATCCTATATCAGTGAAAAATTACTGAGAGGGGGAGGGTGAATCAGTGATCCCTTCAAATATTTTTACAAATTTATTCTTCTAAATTAAGCCACTTTGGCTAGTTAAAGCCTCAATCCACTCTTCCTATGTCTCTCATAATTACGACGAATGATGTTGCAAATGTTAAAGGAACTAAAAACAAGGATTTACAAGGTTTGGTTCAATGACCTACTCCTTGTTGTGTTGGTTATTTTCCCCAACATATATTATCCATTATAATCTTATTATCAATTAAAATGTCCAAAACCGAGTCCCACTATAACTCTCTTGAGTCCCACATGTGGTTCATTATCCTCCTTATATAGTGTTACTAGAGTCCCACTAGCTTTCTTTAGAGCCCCACTAATGAATTATTCTTGTCCTTTCTAAATCACAGTAGTTTCTTCTAGCTCTCGATTCACATGAGCAACATCCTTCTTTTAATTCTCTTTTTATTCACTATAGATTTATCATATAATCTTCCCACATATGCTTGCAGAACCAAAATTCGTGTGTATCTCTTCATGAATCTTAAACTGCCCTTTGGTAAGGTCTATTGGCCTTGCTCAATAACATTGATCACTTTTCTAGTCATTTCTCAGTTTCACAATGACCTGGAAATTATTTCTTCTTCTAATGAAGACTTGTATCACTAATGTGTGTGAAAATGGTGCACACAAACTCTTTAATAATTCATGAATAATTATGAAAATATTAGTTCTGTACGACTTCATGGATTCTCAAACACTATAATATCTGATATAGAATCTTCTCTAAATTCTTTCGGTCTTTAGCCTCAATACATATTCACTTCATTCATGGGTTTCATGGAATCAAAACTTCTTGTTCTCGATATCTCATTTATTTTCACACATGCATGTATTTATGTATGTATGCATGCATATATGATTTGTAGCTTGTAAACCCAAAAAATAACTGTTTAATTGTATCAATATTTTAGGTTCGTTGTGTTCGTATCATGCATTGTAAACTTATTTTTTTCATGTGTAAACCCCAATTGGAATAAATCTTTGAGAACACACACTTTCTCATCATATCATTTTGTACCATTTGATTCTTTACACAAACTTGTTCCTTTTAATTTGGGTTCATCACAACTGTGTTTTGCATGTCTTATCGTTAAACACAAATTGGTGTAGTCCATGGTTTGGAATTGTTCTTGAACGGTCGAGTATCTTAAATTTTGAGCATTACTTACTTTTCCAATGTTATTTTCACACACACACAACCTCAAGTTATCTTCTTGTATGAAAACTATATAATCTTTATATAATGATACTCATTAATGAAAACAAGTTCTATTCATCAATATGAAAACTTATTTTTCTTGTGTGCATTCAAAATGTTTCTGTATTCATCACATGTGTTACCTCAATTTATTTGTTAGGTTATACACAAGAATGTAATCTTTTTTATCATTATTTCTTCACAAGTGAAAACATGATACCCTTCTCCATGAAAACCTCATTCTTTACTAAACAATATCCCCTACCAACAATATATCAAAATGTGTATAACTGAAGGCTAATCTTATTCTGTTCGTGGAACTAATGGGGTTGACTTCTTTTTCATTGTGAAAACCAGATATTAGCGGATCTCATTATCCATGAACATGATTCATGTGTATTGTCTTCCCAACACCATGTAGGATTGTGGTTCCTATATTCGCGAAGTATAATAAGGGTGAAAGTGCAGCAGTTGCATACTCACAGAGTTACCTTCACGAAAATATGACTAGGGATCACGATAACTTATTACTTGATCTGATATTTCATAACACAGAGGGTGCAATTGCTTCCTTATTTTTGAGGATGATTAATGATTGCGTAGAACCTATTTGACGCCTACAGATTCTATCTACTTTCTGTATTAGAGATATGTAGAAAATGGTTTTATACAGTGTTTTGTTTTAGATAAACAAGAGCTTTTCCAAATTGTGTTGAACAACAAAATGAGTTGAAGGAATTCTCCTTTTAATGTAGCAGATCACAATATATCAACACATTTAAATTCCTTGTGATATGTCATGGGATTCAAATATTTGATGCTCGAGATCTTTTACTTCGAAATATTCAAACGCGGGATAAGATATCCATAATCTCTCACTTCTTTTCTATTCAACATGGGATTATTGATTTTACAATTTAATCAACCTCACGTGAACATAAATATGAAAGAATGTAGAGCATCTCCTCTAATAGTAAATGGCCCTACATCCGAAAACTATGTTTTCCTCATCCTACACGTATTCTAAATTTAATTCACATGCATGAAAATGCGAATTCATGCATGTGATTGTGATACCCAAATGATTATAATGATCCTTTTATGTTTCTGAGTAGTCTTCCATGGAGATCGGGTCATATACTCTGGCGAGAGGAGGTGTTGACTTCATGCAGTGGTGAGAGGAAGAAGATAATGTAGTTGTATGATCATTAAATGGCTTGAGTTCAAACATGTAGTGCGCAAGATGGATGGAAAATGTACATTAGATAATGAACTGTGGATGTGATGTGTGGTCTTGATTACACACGAGATTAGATGGACATCTCATATTGCTTCCATGTTTTTAAAATCTTATCCCACATCAAAATAGAGAAGTGATGAGTCAGGGGTTAAATATCAATCTACCTCAACCCATCACAAGATTAATCCTCATCACTCCAGTTTACCTCCCCGTACAGGTTTTCAATGGACGCGCACTTTGCGCCCACCATATACTATTCTTCCTTATACAATGTCGATGTTTTCGTACTCCCCTGAACCCCAGTGGGCATGCTCTTATTCTTATAAATTTCTAAATTCTCTCTTTCTGCTTCTTGGATGGCCTTGATGGCCTCCCATAGGTGCAGATGACCCTGTCGTACATGTTCCTAGGGTTGAGGATATCGTCTGGTTGGTTGTTAGACTAATTTTTTATGTAACCCCATTAAACTTGCATGGCCACATAGTAATCCAAACATGCCTAGCCACTGTTCTTCAAACATATAACTAGTAAACAACTTCTCCATCTATTTTCTTCTAATTTAATCTCTTTTATTTAAATCAAGTAACATTCATGCAGTATGAATTCCATTATTCATTGATATTATACATGAATGTCCATTCCATTAATTTCTTTATTATTTTTAGAATTGTAACTCGAAATACTTTCACTCATATTCCTTTATCAAACCATGGATGGTACTACTCTTCACACCCCCATGCATTGAATCATAATTCATGGAAACATTATAGTCAATAATGTGTTCTCCTTACCAAATGTCATGGTATTTTAAGATCAGAACAACCAATCATCTAATTTTGTATTTATAATGATCAAGCATGACATATAATATAAAATAGTTATTCTCAGAGTTCCATTTGTTGTGGAACAACTTCATCATAATCAATGTGGGAAATTTACCGAGTCAACAATGTTCTTTTAAGAATGACCACTTCAATCATCACCACAACTTTTATCAATAAATTTCTGTACACAAATTAGTTTCTTATTGACTTAAAATGAAAAAATATGCTCAAACCATTCCACGTTGATCGTTTATTACTTTTTCTCAAGAACAGTAACATATGTGTTAACAATATTTGACTTAACATTCATAACAAAAAACGAATTTTTCAAAACTATTAAATTCTAATGTGTCCAAATATCATTATAATCATTGTTTTAATACTAAGTAAATTCCATTAAATTTAATATTAGGGTGTTTAAGAAAATATGGGATGTAAATTCTTAGTCTTGTAAAATTTTCGTCATATGTTTCTTCAATGTCTTCATCATTTTTCGTCAATTCCCTGAATTATTTTTTCATCCTAACTTGTATAACCTTATAGGTTATATTTCTCAACGAACATATTATTAAATGTATCATATTCTTCATAATCAAGCTCATATATCACAATGGTATTCATAACCAAATAAAACTATTCATAACTTCCACCTTCAAAATGATAAATGGAGGGAGTTTCCTTTTGATTTTTTTAACAACGCATGAATTTAAATATTTTTTCCAGATCATTTATCAATCATTTAACAACCACTAGATCAGATTTTCCAAAAAAATAAGGCGGATTTTTTCATGAAATTATCAATTATTTACATATACTATGTGTTAAATATTGTTTCTCTCTAACATGGATTCCAAATATATTTTTAGACTATGAAATGATCCTTATTTCCAAAAAAAATTCTCAATTCAAATTACAACCATTATAGGGTGCTGATTTGGAAGAACATTTTCATCTTGATATCATCCTACTTTAGATTCCAGATTTCCTTCCAAGAAAACCATTCAAGATTGACATAGTTGTGAATAGGAAACATGGTAACATTCAAATGTTACATCATTTCAGCATAACCATAAATAATAATATTTAAATGGTATTTTTTAATATTATCCTAATATATAATGTTATCTAAAACTTTCTTCAGATAGAAACTCTGATGACATGATTATATGATATTACATTATCTAAGGTCTTTAGAATATAATTCACATTCTTGTATTCCTAAGGATCCATTTGATATATAGTTTTAGATAATTACATTATATTTCATTCATAACAGACACATATATATTAAAAAGCGGAAACTATGAATTAGTATCAATTTTTTCAATCATATAAAACTTTTAATATTAAATACTTATCCATTTCATGATAAATTTTCATTAATTTTGACATGACTTCTTATTTATTGTTTTATAACCATAAACCCTATGAAAAACAGGTTAAAACATGGTATTATTACTAAATCATAGTAAAAGAAATATAAAGGAATAACTCTGTCAGTATTGTTAAAAACATGGAAACCCATAAAACAACAACCTTTATTATAATTTTTTTAATGTATAAAATAAATCATGTCCATATAAAAATAACACACTTTTTTTATATAAAAAAATTAAAACTCATAGAATGAAACTGGAAACCCTTTTAAGTGTATTAGGGAGTCATATTCATGACATGTTTTTAAACCATGTGAGAAATAACACAACCTAGTTAAATACATAGGAGAGACTACACTAGTGAAATCCTCCATTTCTTCAATTGACGTAAAGGAACATTGCCCAATGAATTAGAGAGCTATAATGGAAATCATACATCATAATATATATATAAGTGTGATCCATTTCAAATTTATAATTCTCTAGTACTGTATCATGAATAGTTTTTTAATACTTTTCCTCAAAAAACACATGAAAAAATATTTTAAATCCATATAAAAATAACTTTTATATATTGAAATACACATTCAATTAAAAACAACATTTTCAAATGTAAAATAATGATAACATATCATAATTGGGATTTTCATTACATAAAATATGAATGATTATAATGGAATCCAGTCATCATTTAATATTTTCTATAGTGTAATATTGTTGATGTTGTATAAATAAAAATATAACAGTACTGTTTTCTATTGTAAAAGAAGTTAAAATGTTTTTTAAAAATATTTAAAAAAACACTATGGGAAAATAAAATTTGGCATAAAATTTTATTTAGAATTTATTTATTTCCATATAAAATATGAAATATTTTTTTAATAATATCGACATGGAAATAATTGATTTAGAAAATAAATCTTTAAAACATATTAAGTGTGTTTTTTAAAGTAACGTGTTCTTAGCATGAGTCCAACTTATCATGTAAATTAATTGTCATCACGAATAAAAAAGATATTATTTTCATAAGAAATTTTCTATAGTTTATCATAAACTTTATTCTATTATCATGTAATAATCAATTACTTCATAAATTATTTTCATATCACATGTTTTGACGATATTCCACATATATATACAAAACAACTAGTTTGGGATGGCTATAGGCAAAGTGGTAATTATTATGTAATTTGAAATAATTATTATCATGAAATAATTATCATTTTTATAAAAAAATGATACTTTTAAAAACAAAAATGATATATATTTATGAAAAATGCACTATGTTACAGTCATGTAGATGGTAGGTCGTACTCACCAATGAGCAATGTTTCCATTTTTGACCGAACATGTTATAAAAAATATAAGTATTATTATAACAATTTATAATGATAATTATATAATTTCTACAAACGAATATATTTAACTAACCTTATATATAACGTCCTTGTGATGTGGTTATGAAAAATGATTCACATCAGTCTAGGGTGGCTGTAAAACACACATACGCACGAATGACAATATAATTTTTTCAAGGGATTGGTAGGTGATAAACTATATGATATATTATATTTTAAAAATGATAATTATTTAATTAAAATAATATATATATATATATCATCAATCATTATAACTAGTCATGAGAGGTTGTAATGAAAAACAAATTACATCAGTTTCTGAGTCGACAGTTCTCCGTACACACGAATGATTGTTTCACTTCTAATTTAATGGCAGAAGGGATATATATAGGTCATGCCATTAAAATAATAAAATCAAAGTATAGTGAATATATTTTTGTTATTATTTCATAATTTTTTTAGAATATTTTAATGATTTAGAAGAAGAGACAAAATGAAAACTCATATTTAAGAACCATTCCTTTTATTTGGGAAACCGTTTATGGTTTCCACTGAAATCATTCCTAGGTTGGTTTTATGATAAATAAATGTCCTCTAGTAAATAATTAGGGATGTAAATAATGGATTGGGTAGGTATTTTCATAATCAAAATGATATTTTATGATTATAGAAAAGAGTATTGGTGTTTCCATTTTATAAATGAGGGGAGGGGACGTCTCGTTATTACAATATAATATTATATTAGTATAACATAATTTCCATGTTAAAAAGGATATGAACTGATATAATTATAATATATAATTGTTATGGGTTCAATCACTCTCCTAAAAAAGTATTTTACATGGTTAGATTATGTTTTCACCCTTATCGTTTTGTTTTAACACCATGTGATCCTCTTTGTCTATTACCACGATAAATAAATTTATTACACATTAAGCATCATGATAGTAACTATATAAAAATTATTCGATAAATGTATTATTATTTATATTTTAAACCATATCCCAGTCACTTGGATGAATATTTTATTTTTCAGAATATTAACTCATTTAATAAAATATTATTTATTACAAAATATCACTACATTAATTTTTGAAACCTTTCATTTAATTTGAATTTGAAAACAACATGATGGAAAAAGAAATAGAATAAATTAAATTAAAACATACAAAAAAATTATTTATCTAAAATATTATAAGAACACAATAATTTATTCACATTTTACTACTTTTAGTATTTTTAGTATAATGTATTTTATTTTATATTCAATGAAAAAATATCGTGTTGGTGTTGTGTAAAACAATTTTTTAATTATTTAATCGATAAATAATAGGAATAAATTAAAGTGATAAAAATAAATAATTTATCTTTAAAATTACCATAAATAACTGAACATAAGTTCTTTATATCCCTATCACACAATATTATAGATATTAAAAGAAATAAAGTGACATGTTTGACATTATCATTTATATAAATATTATAAAGGTAATGTTTAAAGAAATATGGAACTTAGTTTCCATAATTTCTAAAATTTGAGGCAAATGGAAAACCTCCACTTATACAATGGCATGAAAGTTAATTTCAAGGAAAAATTTTAATCATTTTTATATTATTTTTAACCTTAATTACTTGATTTAAAAAATACCTTGGTGAAAATTATTTACCATTGTTATTATTCTGAATAAACATAAATAAATGGGACATATTAACAAAACAAAAAATCGTAATTAAAAATATGGAATCCATTTCTATTGATTTAATTTCTATAATTATAAAAAATTAATTTAAAATTAATCCCCAAAAACGCAATAGATTACATTTTTTTCCAAAAAATGCCTTTTAAGTGTAAAAATAGCTTCATATAAAAATCAAGTATAAAATTCCCTCTATAGATAATAATTGGATTTTTTCTAAATTAATGGACTAATTATTTTTTAAATCTAATCCAAAATATAATTTTAAATTTTAAATCATTGAATAAAAAATTGAGTTTTAAATAAAAAACTGTATTTTTTCTAATTCATAGAAAAATAAATCTTTTCAGAAATATACCAAAATATCACCATAAGATATGTAGCCACTCGGGTTTTTGGACCTGTCAGACTTTGAAATATTTCTATTAATAATTCAAGAGATAGGTGCGAAGAAGGCGTGTGATTCCAAGTCACGGTGTGCCCGGAATTAATTTTATAAAAATATTAAGTATTTTTATACTATGCACGTGGCGGGGGTGTGATATCTCCTAAACGGTAGATCAGAACCAGAATCCAAGGGCACAGATTCGTCCAGAACGTTACGTTTACCCTATGAAAGGTGTAAACTTCACGGGCAAGAGCCTGCTATAGAAAACGCCACCAGGGGCTTTTTCGTAAATAAGTGGAAAAGTTTTTTTACGAGCGTCGGCTCGAATAAAATATGAACAGAGTCTCGAATCACAAATCTGAGTCTTCCGTAGCGTTCGGAATGGCGCGTTTACCCTAGGGGTGACCTTAACATTATTTGTATCGGGCGCGGAGTCAAAGTGCATTGCTTTAACTGGAGGTTTTTAAATAAAAAAGGGAAAAAAATACCATTCCCATCTTTCTCCCTTCCTACTTCCTATGTGCAGTGACGAATGCCCCTCCTCCCAACCTCTGTTCTTCGCTGATTCGTGCCGAAATCGTCTGTTTTTGTTCTGATCGTCATCAGATCGTGCTGTAGGGCGCCGCCAGCATCAATCTACACCTGAAGCTTCGGCGTTTCGCCCACGAGGTTGGCAGTTTGAGTTTTACAATCCCAGACCCCATTTTTGTTTTTTTTTTCTTCAAATTTTCATAACGGTTGTGTAGCTCAGGTCCTGAGGCTTCCGAATCCTTTTTCAGATCTGAATTTGGAGCACCAGGGTGCTCCCTATTGCTCCTGGACGTTTTCTGGTGAAATCCCGATTTTCCGGCGGCAAGGGGTGGCAGCCATGGAGGAATCTGGAAGCGGCACGGCAGCGGCACGGTGTTTTCCGGTGGAGGCACTGTGTTTTCCGGCGAGGTAGGCGGTGGTCCAGTCGGGTTTTTCCGGGGGTTCTTTAAACCCCTGTAACTCGCAAACCGAAAGTCCGATTTGCGAGCCGTTTGCGGCGATGAGTTCCTTGAATCGAGACAGACCTTTTGATCTCAATTTGGGAATTTGGTGAGTCAGGTTTCTGGCACTGGGATACAAAAAATTGAAATAATAATAATATTTTATTATTTTATGACATCGGGCCATTGTAACTTCTACGTGGAGCATCTGAATGACGTGTCGTCTGTGGCGTTGAGACCTGGATGGTACGATAGACATTTTGAGATGGTTTCAGGGTGTTGGGACTGAGAACAGGGTGTTGGCCCCACGAGGTCGGGTTTTGGCTTTTGAGGAGAAATGCAGCTTTCGCAATAGGAGTCCGATATTGGCGGATGAATAGTCGATCATGTGTGTTTTTCAGAGAGGATCACAATGTTGCTCGTCATTCGATTAGTTTTAGGATCGAGCTGTGGGACCCACCCGGGCTGGCCATAGTAAATAGTGCCTCTTCCACAGGTCGAGTAAGTATCCTTTCTTGCATGTTTTTCCACATTGATCGTGATGGTGGCCTCAGTATCGGCCTTGGAGGTTCGCAGTGTGGCTTTGTTGAGGGTTGCTCGGGTTAGCGACGTTTGAACCAACAGTGGTTGAGGGTACTCGCTTGGTTCATTCCTACGAGGGTTCGCACGGAATCACAACCCTAGTATATGCTTGTGATCCTCTCGATGAAATGTTTAATCTGTTAGAGTTGTGGCATCCCTCCGGTTGACCCGGAGTGGGATCCTCTAGCATCATCTCTCTAGATCGGGTTTTTGGTATCGCTGTGACTGCTTATCCATGGGCGGCGATCCCCTATCTAGCAGGTTAACCCCTTAGGGTTTGTGGCATCATCGGAAATATGATCCCCTATGCAGTGGGCCTTTCTCATTAGGGTTGTGGCAATGTCGGGTATACGATCCCCTGCTCAGCATCAGGTTTATTATAGGGTTGTGGTATCTTTTGTTGTGAGATCCCCTACCCAGCACGTGGTTTCTTTAGGGTTTCGACATCGTCAGTTCGATCCCCTAAATCATGAGTTATACTAGATAGGGTTTTTGTATCGTCCTGACCACCTTTCTATGGGTGATGTTCCTCTATCTGTGTGGCGTGCTTCTGTCGACCACCGGATCGGGTTGTGGTATCCTCCCGCGAATCCTGGGTGTTATCCCTTATCTCTGAGATCTACGAATGCTAGATTGGGTTGAGGTATCCCCCAGCGGGCCCTATGAGTGATACCCTTTTGTGAGATCTTCGTCTACCTGAGTGGGTTTTGGTATCCCCAAGCGGACCCTAAGAGTGATCCTCTATTCGAGGAGTTTGGTGGTTATATTGTTTCAGTGAGGTTTCCTCCGTGATGATATCCAACGAGCGTGATCTCTCATGTGAGTGTCTGAGAGGTTTTTGTGAAAACCAATGGGTTGTATATCTCGGATGAGTGTCATCTAGGATGATAGTGTTCATGTGGTATATTGTCCTGGTTGGGGGCAGTTGCTGGTGATGAGGTCGATACCTCTTGTGGCTTTTTGCGTGAGCTGGGTATATCTGGATTGTTCATGGTGTATGTATGGGCATACACCTGAGGTGAGCTTACAAGTTTTTTTTAGCCGAGGATGGCCACGAGATGGAGTTTCTCTCTCATTTGGGTTCCCTCTGGCTAGGATGAGAGGACGATTTCCTTTCAGTTCCTCTCCTTTGTTTTGGGTTTTTGGGGTGCCTACTTAGTATGTTTATACTCACACCTGCACGGGATTTGCCCGCAAATGTTATTTTATTGTACATACCACAATCCTTTTGACGGAGTCCCAGGAGGACCCGGAGTAGGCGAAGTTGAGTGAGAGAGACTGACCGGGGTGTTTACCAGTGCGGTGCTGAGGGAGCTTTCCGGCGGGTTTTTGTGGCAGCATTCCCATTCTTCAGAGCAGGTTGGACGAGCTTTGTATTTTTCTTTTGGTGGGCCCTGTTTTTTCCCTTTTGTACTTCTGTTGTACTCTGGTTGTGGGATAGTATTATGCAAGCTTTTACTTTTCTGTTTTTTATATCTCTGCACTGTTTCATGGAGGTGTATGTGGGTGCATGTGTATAGGTGGCTTAGGATAATTCCTCCTATGTGTGTGATAGCCTACTCGGTGCTAGACGCTTTCCCCTGGCCTATTAGAGGCATGCATGGAATATCGCGACTCGAGCCTCGTTGGGTCGGGTCGTGACAGAGTGGTATCAGAGGAGGTTCCACCGTTGGGATCTCAGAGTGTAATTGGTCTAGCTATGAGTTTGGTTTGGGATGCATAACAGCAGTGTTAGGGTGTTTCAAACTCAGTTTGTAGGCCAGAGACTCCAGTGTTGGTGCGGTGGTCGACATATCCAAACACCAGGACTCTGATAACCTTCCTTTCGACTCGGGACATTAGTACACAGGTCATAGGGAAATAATGGTATATGCATCATATAAGACTGGGTTTTGGGTTTTACCTTGTCCTTCTTGAGTCAGATCTCCAGATATACTCTTTGACTGTGATGCATCTTGAATATATTTCAGGATGCCTCCATGACGGCAGTCAGCGAGGGTTCTGCAGCGGGATTGTGGGGATGATACTCCCCGTGAAGAGGATGTGGACCATGATGTAGGTTCTGAGGCTGGACCTCCAGGTGGTCCTCCAGTTGAGCCACCACCTGTCGAGCAGCTGGTTGTGCCGGTAGTTCATAATGATGTTGCGCGTAGGCTGAGTGCGCTGCATGAGTTCCAGAGGCAGCGACCTATGAGGATCCAGGGTGATCCAGACCCCCAGGTAGCTGATGACTGGCTTGAGGTAGTCACACGAGTTTTCTGCCTAGTGAGGACACCTCCAGATCAGATGGTGGTCCTAGTGGAGATCCTTTTTCATGGTTCTACTGGGTGATGGTGGATTTAGGGGATGCAGTACCATGAATATGAGATGCTCATGTGGGCAGAGTCTGAGCGGCTCTTCAGGAAAAAGTTCTATCCAGTGATGCTGAGGTCAGTGTGTATTCAGGAGCTTATATAGCTTCGGCCGGAGGGCCTGACCATGTCAGAGTACTCAAGGAGGATTATAGACATATCACGCTACTCACTAGATATGGTTTGAGACCCATTCTTTAGGGCTCATACGTTCGAGCAGGGCTTACACAGGGACATCCGAACAGGTGTGGAATCCTTGTGCCTGCCCACCTATGCTGGAGTTCTGGAGCGAGCGTTGGTTGTGGAGAGCTTTCCGGCTGAGTAGATTTCCCCTGTTAGTGCTGGCCACGTGAGAGATTCGACATTGGAATCTGGTATCTGATGGCAGACTCAGTGGTTTGGACATGGCCGATGTTTCAGGAGGTGACCCCAGGAGGGAGGATCTGATGTTTAGGGCTCACATGCTAGTTTTGGTCAGCTGCCGGAGAGTCGGTGTTATGCTTCCGATGGTCTGGGAAATCTTGATAGAGATTTTACGACCCATCATGCTGTTGAGAGGGAGCTGGTCGATGGACCACCTTGGCAGAGGCAGCGTCTCGAGCAAGGAGGTCCGCAGGGCAGCAGATGTGGCAATAGAGCTGGTGCAATAAGAGGCGGTGGTAGACAGTATCAGTTTCCACCACCCCACTCCCTGGTGTTTCACGCCATGATCAGGGAGCTGGTGGCCGAGGGAAAGGATAGCTTCATTCCGTAGGGGCTATTGACCTAGAGGCTCTGGGGATGGATAGAGGTACACCGTGTGTCCTTTCTACTTTCTGTAGTATTTTGATAGACATTGTTAAGCGGTACTTTTTCTTTCTATTGCTTGCTCGAGTTTTGTGCAGGGCGTTGGTAAGACCCTGGGTGGGTGTTGGTTGGAGTGCTTCGAATGCGTAAGGAAGAGGGATCCTTCCCCCACCGAGACATGTTTTTGTGATGCGATTAAAACCGTGCGGGTGAGTTAGTGCCGCCCAAAGCGGATAGTGATGAGGTGTGGTGGATGGGTCCCTCCGACTTGTGTGTTTAGGCGTGGGAGTTTGTTGGCGAACTCGCTGGTGTGGGAGACCCTGTTGAGAGTCCAGTCTCTTTCCTTGTGCTTTTTTATTTTCAAGGATGAAATGTTCCAAGGGGGGTAGGATGTAGCGACACAGTTTTTGGCCCTGTCAGATTTTGGAATATTTCTATGAATAATCCCAGAGCTAGGCACGAAGATGGCATGCAAATCCGAGGCCCGGTGTGCCCGAAATTTATTTAATAAAAATATTAAGTATTTTTATACAATGAAAATAGAGGCGTGTGAGATCTTCTAAATGGTAGCTTAGAACGGGAATCAGAGGGCACAGTTGGGTCCAGAACATGCCGTTTACCCTAGGTGAGGTGTAAACTTCACGGGCGCGGGCCTGCTGTGGAAAACGCCACCAGGGGCGTTTTCGTTAATAAGTGGAAGAATTTGTTTACGAACGTCGTCTTGAATAACTTCTTTACGGAGTCTCGGATCACAAATCCGAGTCTGCCATTGCATTCATAATGGCGCGTTTACCCTAGGGGTGACCTTAACTATGTCTGCATTGGGCGCGGTGTTCGGGGCGTTGGTTTAACTAAAGATTTTTAAATAAAAAAGGGAAAAAAATATCATTCCCATCTCTCTCCACTCCGACTTCCTACATGCAGCGACGAACACCCCTCCTCCCAACGTCCTTTCTTTGCCAATTCGAACTGAAATCGTCCATTTTCTGTGTCGATCGTCAGCGAATCGAGCTTCAGGGCGTCACTGGCGTCGATATGCACCCGAAGCTTCGGTATTTCGTCTGCGAGGTAGGTGGTTTGAGTTTTACAATCTTGGATCCTGTTTTTGTGTTTTTTTTCTTCAAATTTTCATAAGGGTTGTGTATTTCGGGTCCCGAGGTTTCCGAAACCTTTTTCGGATCTGAATTTTGAGCACCAGGGTGCTCCTGGTGGCTTCCGGAAGTTTTCTGGCGAAATCCCAGTTTCTTGGCAGTGAGGGTCGAATTCAGTGGAAGCGCGGCGGTGGAATGGTGTTTTTCGGCAGCGGCAGTGGAATCTGGCGACAGTGGAATCTGGCGGCAGCGCGGTGTTTTCCGGTGGCGGTGCAGTGTTTTCCGGCAAGGAAGGCGGTGGTCCGGCCGGGATTTTCCGGGAGTTCTTTAAACCCATGTAACTCGCAAACCAGAAGTCCGATTTGCGAGCCGTTTCTGGAGACACATTCCTTTCATTGAGGCAGACCATTTGAACTCACATTGGAATTTTATGAGTTGGGTTTGTGGCTCGGGGCTACGAAACGTTGAAATAATAATAATATTTTATTATTTTATGACTACGGGCCGTTGTAAGTTTTACATGGAGCGTCCGAATGACGCGCTGTCTATGGTGTTGAGACCCGGATGGTTCAGCGGACTTTTTGAGATGGTTTCCGAGTCTTCGGACTGAGAACGGGTTGTGGGCCCCACGAGGCCGGGATTTGGTGTTTGCGGAGAAATACAGCTTTCGCAATAGGAGTCCGATTTTGGTGGATGAATAGTCGATCCCATGTGTTTTTCTGAGAGGATCGCAATGGTGTAAGCCATTAAATGAGTTTCGGGATCGAGGCATGGGCCCCACCTGGGTTGGCCCTGGTGAATAGTGCCTTTTCTACCGGGTGTCAGTTTCGGACGTACGAGTAGTCGATTCCATGTGTTTTTCTGAGGGGATCGTCGTGGTCTGATCCGCTTGATGAGTTTCGGGATCATTGTGTGGGCCTCCCATGGGCTAGCTATGGTGAATAGTGATTTTTCACTAGTAGTACATTTCGGGTGAGTAAGCAGCCTATCCTGCATGTTTTTCCGCGTGGATTGTGATGGAGGGCTTGGGATCGGCCTTGGAGGTGCGTAGTGATGAATTGTTGCGGGTCGCTCGGGTTGGCGACATTTGAACCAGCAGTTGTTGAGGGTACTCCCTTGGTCCGTTCCTACGAGGGTTCCCGCGGCATCACAACCCTAGTATAGGCTTGTGATCCTCTTGATGGGATGTTTAATCTATTACAGTTCTGTCATCCCTCTGGTTGACCCGAAGAGGGGTCCTCTAGAATCGTCTCTCTAGATCAGGTTTTTGGTATTGTTGTGACCGCATATCCATAGGCAACGATCCCCTATCTAGCAGTTTAACCCCATAGGGTTTGTGGAATCATTAAAAATATGATCCTCTATGCAGTGGTCCGTGATCAGTAGGGTCATGGAATCATCGGGTATACGATCCCCTGCTCAGCATTAGGCTTATATTAGGGTTGTGGTATCGTTGGTTAGGCGATCCCATACTCAGCGCGTGGGTTCTGTAGGGTTGCGGCATTGCGAGTTTGATCCCCTACATTGCGAGTTATACTAGATATGGTTTCGGTATCTTCAGGACCACCTTTATATGGGTGATGATCCTTTATCTATGTGACGTGCTTCTGTCGAGCACTATATCGGGTTGTGGTATCCCCCGGCGGATCCTGGGTGTGATCCCCTATCTGTGAGATCTACGAATTCCAGATTGGGTTTTGGTATCCCCTATTGGGCACTAAGAGTGATCCCCTATTTGTGATGTTTTCGTCTACTAGAGTGGGTTCTGTTATCCCCTAGAGGTCCCTAGGATCGATCCCATATCCGAGGAGTTTTGTGGTTATGTTGTTTCAGCGAGGATTCCTCAGTGATGCTATCTGACGAGCGTGATCTCTCGGGTGAGCGTCTGGGAGGTTTGTGTGAAAACCGATGGGGTGAATCTCTCGGATGAGTGTCATATGGGATGACAGTGTTTGTGTGGTGTACTCTCCTGGTTGTGGGCGGTTCCTGGTGATGAGTTTGGTACCTCTTGTGGCTTGGTGCGTCAGCTTTGTATATCTGAATTGTTCATGGTATATGTATGGGAATACACCTAAGATGAACTGACTAGTTGTGTTTAGCCGAGGATGGTCACGAGATGCAGTTTCTCTCTCATTTGGGTTCTCTCTGTCTGGGATGAGCGGACAGTTTCCATTCAATTTCTCTCTTTTGTTTTGGGTTTTTGGGGTGCCTACAGAGTATGTCTATACTCACCCCTGCATGGGCTTTTCCCGCACATGTTTTTGTCTTGTGAAGACCACATGCATTTCGACGGAGTCCCAGGAGGACCCGAAGAAGGTGGAGCAGAGTGAGCGAGACTGACCGGGGTGTTTACCGGTACGGTGCCGAGGGCGATTTCCGGCGGGTGTTTATTGCAGTGTTCCCCTTCTTCAGAGCAGGTTGGATGTGCTTTGCAGTTTTCTTTGGGTGGGCCCTGTTTTTCCCTTTTGTACTTATGTTGTACTATGGTTGTGGGATAGTTGTATGAATGCATTTACTTTTTAGTTTTATATATCTCTAAACTGTTACATGGAGGTGTATGTGGTTGCGTGTGTACATGTACCTTAGGCTAAAGCCTCCCATGTGTGTGATAGCCTACTCGGTGCTAGATGCCAGCCCTCTGGCCTATTGGAGGTGGGCTTGGGGAGTCACGGCTCGAGCCCCGTTGCGTTGGTTCATGACAAGATAATTTTTATATAATAATTTCAACAAATAATTTCATATTTTCATATTTAGATTTTTTAATTTTAAAATATATCTATTAAATAAAACCATATAATACATGAAACCAAATATTGGTTATAAATAAAAAATTTTCCATTTTAACATAAAAATTATAAAACATTATTATGATAAATAAAACTACGTAATATAATTAATTTAAATAAAAAATAAATGAAAATAATTTATCATTACATTACCATGGTTTTTATAAAACTCATTTTTGAGCTGTATTAAAGGGGTAGTGATTGGCCCCCTTTTTAATTGTTGAGATCTAAATTCATGTAAATATTTGAACATAATAAAAATAAGGTATATTTTTAACTAGTCACGTGGATCCATAAATGAACAATAATGGATTTAAGAATGAGAAAAGGTCCAAAATATCTTAAAAACTCAATCAGAAACACGTCATTAACTATTTTTAATCCTTCCCACTAGATTCATTACTTTTCCCATTATATATATTACCATGGTAACTAGTATTAAATTAAGTAATTTAACTTTTGGGACTAAAAAAATTATCCTTATTGAATAATATGGACATTATAACTCTAAATTTTAAATCCATTTTATCACACTCACTTATTAAAAGAGATAAAATCTATTTTCAAAATATTAAATGTACTGTGTACCAAAATAATTTTTGAGAAAAATTAAGATAAATTATAAAATATAAAATATCAATTTATAAGATATTTTTTAATTATTTTATAATTTCACTTATAAAATAAATATTTGTTCTATAAATGGGTTTTGTAAATCTCAAAGGCATACTTATATAATAATAAGGTTATAAAAGATATGGTATTTTAAAAAATGGTATTTTTTACTATTCATCTAAAAATCAAATCATTCAAAAATAATTAAACAATTCAGCCTAAAATAATTTGAACATTATAAATTAATAAATGAAGTTACATTTATAAAATTTAAATTATAAAATATATTTTTTTTGTTATTTATATGAAAATATATAAATTATAAATAATTATTGAAATATAACTTTTTAAACATCATGTTTCTAATTTCATTTATTATAAATTCCTAAAATTCTGAATGTTGAAATATTTGTTTAAAAATAAAAATATTACATATTATAATAAAATTTTATCAATGATTAGTTTATTTTATTCATGTAAAATATAATGAATTTTTTAAAATGTTTCTTCAAAAGAAATCATTTTTAGATATTTATCAATGTAAAATAAGAATATTGAATTATTTACATAGATTATTAAATTATTATTTACTAATTTTAATAGAATTTGTGTAATTTTAATATGTAACATTTTCATTTTTTCATTTTTTCTTTATATTAGTGTTTCATGTTATAGAATCTATTGAAGATAGTATTAATTTAAAAGAGAAAAAATATTAGTTTGTAACATCGAATGAGCTTCATATTATTATTTTATTATGTGCAGTGTTAAATTAATGCCTTTATTACATTCTTGTGGTTCATTAATGATTTCACATCTTCTCTTGTGGCTTCCACATGTATTGATTGAGGATCTAGATTCTATAATAAAATATTTCTTGAATACTACCATCTTTAAAGTTCTTTACCACAATCTCCATATTCATTATGTAACACCCCAGGTAAATAAAGAATATGACATTTTCATATTTATCCATTTTTGTGAATAAAATATTAATATGACTTTAAAGGGGACGCTATGCTCGATGGCGTACCCAACACGCAACAACGAGTTTCTTGAGAATCTTACGTTGCACTCTAATAATAAAATAATATTATTTCAAATGGTAGTTAACACGTAGCCGTTGTATGGGAGGGAATGGATAGAAATAACTAAAATATGATTATATATGTTTTTTAATGTTTTTACATTTATCCAATAAAAGCTAAAGGCTTAAAATACAGAAAAAATTCAATTTTAGGCGTATATGCCCTAGTTTTCAATAAAGGTTCACTTATCGCCTTTTAATGGAGAACTGTCTTTAAATATAGTTTTGATCACTCTTCTACATTATTTTGGACCAAATAAAACTCTTATTAAGAATCGAGACATCAAATTTTACTTTGTGTAATTTTTTTGGTATTTTTCTGATAATGTTCATTTTTAATGAATAGTGTAAAATGTTGTGTTTTAATTAAAAACATCTTTTTAATCTAATTTATTTATATGATTAGATAATATTTTGATTTGGTTTTAAAGTGAAATTAGAAAATATTTTTATCATTAAATCCAATAGTGGTCGTTGGAATTAATTTCACTTTGAAATCAGACTTAAACTAGTGTCAATCTCTTGATACTTATTGTTTTATAAAAACACGCTATTTGCTCTAACAGCGGGAATTAATTATTAAATTAATTAATGTGAATAATTTGTTTTGAATTTTTTAAAACGGACTTCATTTTTTGAATTCGGAATATCAAATATAGCTTAGGGTGAAGTTTTGGTATTTTTCTGAAAAACTCCAATTTTTTATGAATAGTGAAACCACTAAGTGGTAATAAAGAAAACTGATTTTTCAGTTAAATGAAATTTTACCACTAATGTGTATTGAATTTTGAAAATTCGACATACATGGTTGTCATTAGTATGTAAAATGTGGTTCAATGGGTTGAAAATAATTTTTTGGTGAATAGTAACTTTTTTCCATTATTCGCGAATAGAGGTAATTAGTGTAATTTAAGGTAAAAATGATATTATAAAAATGTGAAAACATCATGACACTTGTCCTAACCTTATTGGATGAGTAATTACCGACCAAGACAAGCCATGGGTCAACTTGGGGACTACATGGAGCCACTTTGGTTGGGAAATGACATAAATAACTTTTTATTTAATGTAAAAGTAAAAATGACACAAACATGATATGTTTTAATAAAACAATTTTTAAGTGTGGTTATACAAGTCAGATTATTTATTATAAATATTAATTGGAAAGATAAAAATATTTCCTACATCATAGTAATTTTTTTATAATTTTTAGACATTAAATAAATTAAATTATTTATGACATCATAATGATGCAGCGATGACATCATTATCTGACGATTTAAATAAAATGAGATGATAATGTAAACTCTATGACCTACACATGTCCAAAACTTATTGGATGGGTGGATTTAGAACCATTATCACCTTATCCACGAATTATATCAATGGGGGACCTTTTAAAACCGAAACACATTTTCAAATAAAGTAATATTTTTTACTTTTCAAAAGTGCCCCTCCTCTTCTCTTATAAAAGGCCCTCACCTCTACCTCATTTCACACACTTCTCAAGACTTTGTCTCGTACAAACCCTGACCATTTACTCTATCCACATCCCTCTACTCATCCTAGAGGATTCCCTTTGGGCATAATCCTTTAAAAGGAAGCCTTTAGGCTCAAATCAAAAGTAGTTACAATTTTAAAGGTAATTCATTCCCTCATTTTCATTTGATTTATTTTGCTTCTCCAACCCCCTAAACTCTTTTTATTTACTTCTTTTGTAACAACACCAGTATCTTCAATATTATAGGATGTTGTTATAAGATTAATTCTAGCTACACTCTCACACAACTACATCAAATGGTTAAAGAACATACGGTTTCCGTGGATGGCGAAATTCTGTCTCCCGAAACGATGATTGTTCAATACTCATTTAACACCTTAAAAGGTGGCCATTATGATGTCACTATTTTTATATATGATATATAATATGTTTATGTTTTCCTTAGGCTTCTGTTTTTTTTCATTTTGGGCATATGTTTATGGTTTCCATTATGGGTAAACGCGATATCTTCATTTAAGGAAGTGTGGACTACCGCCCCCTCAAAGTGATTTGATTCGTTAAATACCATATGTGGGACGTATAAAGGATGGAACGATGATATTATATATGATATTATACTGGAATGATAATATACCTTTATATAATTATTATTCCATTCTATAAAATATGAAATAGAAATGAAAGTAGCGTTCATGCGTACGTACAGCTTACCGTCTCCATGAACGGTGCATTTCATTTCTTACCTATAAATGATTATGTAATGTTATAAATTCATGAATGTACTGTATATATATGAAATATATGATATCTACATCATGAATACAATTCTGGATATAATAAACATTTGGCCACACGAACAACATGTAATTGTAAGACGTCCACTTTCGACTTAAGAACCAAATAACGGCAAAACAAATATTATTAACTTAAATGATTACATAATGTTTATGACATGGTAATAAGTAATATAAAAGGAATAATGAACTTGAAAAATGTTCTTAAGGAAGTATAAATTAACTCAAGTTTATTATTCAGGAGATTAAAGAACGATCGAGTCAAGTCGGACCCGAGGTAAGGGATCTTACTCCTGTATTTCTTTTTAAGTATACTCTTTTATTTCATTCCCTTTAAAGCTCATCTTTCTTGTTATTGTGATGTTATTTTATATTACTATTACTTTAATTTGTATTTTCATGTGATTAGAGACCCTATTATCTCTCATCAATCCATTTTGGAAGTTTTGAGTAGCGCCGTTAGGCTGCCGAATTTTCGTAAGAGATCTAACCTCTCTCTTTCTTTTTAAGTACTCTCCTTTATGTCACTTCTTTTAAGATCCTCTTTGTAATGTTGGGGGATGTTATTTTATATTCATCTTTCTGTACATTTTATTGTAATGTTATGAGATACCCTATTTGATATCATCAATCCATATTCGGAAGTTTTATGTGGCGCCGTTAGGCTGCCGAGTTTTCGTAAGGGATTTTTCATCTCACTTTTATTCCCGTCATATTTATGCTACATTTGCCACAAATTCCATTGAGTGGTGTATGTAATTCCCATTATTATACTCTTTGTGTAATATACTTTCGTTTATGAGTATTTACATCAATGATCTATTGTCCTTCTTTCATGGGGTGTATGTTTTGAAAGATACCCAAGTCGGTAAGGGGACCTTTCACCCTCTTTTTTTTAAAGACTTCTTTTGCTGGGTCTTTTAATTTACATATTGTTATGTTGGGATATTTTCTCATATATACTTATTGATGTAAATTTTATTTCCATGTGATGGGATACACTTTTTATCTCTCATCAACTCATTTTGATGTGATGCCGTTAGGCTGTCAAGGGAGCTTTTTAACCCAATTTCGATTTCTTTGGGTTCAACATGTAGTCATTGAATATGTCATCCATTGAATATGTGTGAATGTCATTTTATTGTTTTACACTTAATATCCACTTATATTGGGTGTACTTATATTTGTCACACATATTTTTGAGATTGATTTGTCCTTAATTTAAGGATACCTTCTCTATAAGGGATTTCATCACATTTGACATTTCTATTGAGGGTTCATTATTGTTAGGCACCAATTCACTCTTATATGGTGTATATACTGTCCTTTGGAGTATTATATCATGAATCCATTTCTTCTCATAATATTATAAAGTTCTGACTAAATGTTATTCCTCAATTATTCTATTCAAGTGTCTATAATTTTGTTAAAACCCCTTTAACCAAAATATCATTTTAAATGTTTTAATTATTTGTTCTTATTAATATCCATGTTTTCAAAATGCTTTTAAGGATTTATTTATATGGATATTAATGGTTTAAAATTGTAAGCTTCAAGGTGGTATGGGACACTTTGATTCAAAAATCTCTTTATTAAATGTTTTAAATGGTTTTGGAAATGGTTTCTTTTTGAATGGATTCATTATTTCAATATACTAAAATGTTATATTGTGATTGAAATGTGGAAATGTTATGTTTCCTTTATGCATGTTTTATGTGATACATTTATGTTATGGTTTTTGGGCATTGTTATGAAAACAGGTGGTTTCATGATAAACTAAGGGCGGGTGAGCCCGATATAGCTCTCCAATGCATTGGGTAACGCGAAGGAGTGAACATTAAGGTTTCTCCGAAGAGATTTAGGGAATACACAGTGATGGGTATTCCAAACGTAACCAAGAGGGTTACTCCCTATGTAAGAATGTTATTAATGCATCAAGTTACCTTTATGTCTTATGATTTCAATGATTTATTCATGGTTTGATGAGGTATGAAAGTGAATTTGTTTTATGGGTAAAGTATGATTTCATTCTTATGTATATATGAACTCATGTTTGCTTTCCATATTTTTATAACCCTTACAGAGATTTTTATGCTCATCCCATGTTTTTGAAATGTTTTTCATAGGTCAACGGAAAGGTACATGATGTGATGATAGTGTCAAGGATGTGTCAAGAATGAATCCGTGTTATATTTTAAATATGTTTCCGTTGATGGGAAGAATGAATACTGCCTTTTATGTAACTGCTTTGTTTAAATGTGAAATGTAATGCAAGTTTCATGATCTAATTCTCTAAAACTCTAAACCTGAAAATATCCTCAATGTGTAACCTTGTAATAACTCAAGATTAAGTAAGGTTTATGTATGGGACCTTATAGTTGGTATCAAAGGTCGGTTTAGATAACTTTAGAGGTTAGGGTATTCTTTAAGCATAAGTGACATTACCATAATGGTTAGGATTTCAGAAAGAGTCCTAATTTTAGATAAAGTGAATGAGTAAGTATATCTTAGTGTTTACCTTCCTCATTAGTACATGATGGTTTTGTTGATATACTCACACTGAACTTTTTGGTTTTAGTAAATGGATGGATCTAGCAGGCACCAAAGTGACAATGGGTTTGAAGGAAACTGTGGTGGTTCTCTGATTAAGATACTGGATGAGATGGGGGATTCAATGAGGAATCTCATAGTTGTTCGAAACCAACTATCAAGGAGTCATGATCAATCACTTAAACCTTGGTGAGTTCTCTAATGCATCATGTACGAGATGGCCAACTCGATGTGGAAATTCAGGTAATAATTATTAAGGTAACCATTAGGGTTTATATGATCCTTACTTTTGAGGTAATTATGGGTTATTATATGATATGATGTAAAATGAAGGGCATGAGATAAACATGAGGTTAAAATATGTTATGATTATTCTTGAAGATTTTATCTCATTTTGGGGAATGTTTTAAGAATTATATAGTTTTGGAAAAAGGACAACACGCAGACCGTGTGACATCCCGTCGTGTCGGACAAAGCTGCCAGAATCGAACCCACAACCAAAGTGCGACTGGTATTTATCACCTACCACTAGACTAAGTGAAGTCCCTGGTTAGTTTGAACGATTCTTTCTAGTTATATGATTTTATGAATTAAGAGTAAGTTTATTTTGGGTTATTTATGAAAATGATTAATCTATCATGGAGGATATGAGATTAGGTTAATTACTTTTCAATACGAGACTTTAGGAGCAACTGATGTTGTTTGGAGATAAATGTTACGATTTAACTTGGAAGACTATGTGACTAAATCCTTCAAATATTTGGGTTTCAATCTTAGTTTGGTTTACTTTGAAGAATTTTATGGACAAATTGATTATAGAATGGTCCTCGTTGAACTTTGGGTTTTGTTGGACAAATTTTGGAGGTTAAGAATAGATTTTCTTTTTATAAAGGGTTATCCTTTTCTGGATTATCTAATCTTGTAATAACCTTTTTGGTTTTGGTTAAAGTCTAAATACATGGGAAGTATATAGTTCTATTTTGTGGATTAGGTGATTCTCTATAAGTTGATTATATTACTCTTAATGTGAACAAGTCTTCCTAAATACTCATCTTTTGGAGAAAATATGAGTTTGTGTAAGGAATCTAATAAAAGATGAAAGTCAATATGATAAGTGATTATGTTTCCTTATGAATAAATTACTCAATAAAAAGTAACATAAAAAAATGTTTTATATTAACTTTTCCTACTGGGGAATCGAATACCGTTTAACCCATCACAAGTCTGTGATTTTCTCGTGATTAACTTTCTCCTAAACATGTTTTCTATCACTCTCCATCAAAACATGACCCTTTGTTTTTTCCTCCATGTCCATATTTTCATACTTGGAATCCTAGTATGGGTTAACTCGGGTGACCTTTGTAATTATCTTTCTTTATTTTGAAGTGTTTGTTTTACCGACTTTTGTTCCGATGTGGGACTTTCAAAGATGTTTCCAAGCTCAATTTTAAAAATTGTGAGGACACAATTCCCAAAAGGGGGGAAGGATGTAACACCCCAGGTAAATAAAGAATATGGAATTTTCATATTTATCCATATTTGTGAATAAAATATTAATATGACTTTAAAGGGGACACTATGCTCGATGGCGTACCCAACACGCAACAACGAGTTTCTTGGGAATCTTACGTTGCACTCTAATAATAAAATAATAATATTTCAAATGGTAGTTAACATGTAGCCGTTGTATTTGCGGTAATGGATAGAAATAACTAAAATATGATTATATATGTTTTTTAATGTTTTTACATTTATCCAATAAAAGCTAAAGGCTTAAAATATGGAAAAAATTCAATTTTAGGCGTATATGCCCTAGTTTTCACTAAAGGTTCACCTATCCCCTTTTAATGTAGAATTGTCATTAAATATAGTTTTGATCACTCTTATACATTCTTTTGGACCAAATAAAACTCTTATTATGAATCGGGACATCAAATTTTACTTTCTGTAATTTTTTTGGCATTCTTCCGATAAAGTTCATTTTTTAATGAATAGTGTAAAATGTTGTGTTTTAATTCAAAACCTCTGTTTAATCTAATTTATTTATATGATTATATAATTTTTTGAATTTGTTTTAAAGTGAAATTATAAAATATTTTTACCATTAAATCCAATAGTGGTCGTTGGAATTAATTTCACTTTGAAATCAGACTTAAACTAGTGTCAATCTTTTGATACTTATTGTTTTATAAAAACACGCTATTTGCTCTGACAGCAAGAATTAATTATTAAATTAATTAATGTGACTAATATGTTTTGAATTTTTTAAATCAGACTTCATTTTTGAATTCGGAATATCAAATATAGCTTAGGGTGAAGTTTTGGTATTTTTCTAAAAAACTCCAATTTTTGATGAATAGTGAAACCACTAAGTGGTAGTCAAGCAAACTGATTTTTCAGTTAAATGAAAGTTTACCACTAATGTGTATTGAATTTTGAAAATACGACATACATGGTTGTCATTAGTATTTAAAATGTGGTTCAATGGGATGAAAATAATTTTTTGGTGAATAGTAACTTTTTTTCATTAATCGCGATTAGAGGTAATTAGTGTAATTTATGGTAAAAATGATATTATAAAAATGTGAAAACACCATGAAACTTGTCCTAACCTTATTGTATGAGTAATGCCCGACCAAGAAAAGACATGGGTCAACTTGGGGACCCCATGGAGCCACTTTGGTTGGGAAATGACATAAATATCTTTTTATTTAATGTAAAAGTAAAAATGACACAAACATGATATGTTTTATTAAAACAATTTTTAAATGGGGTTATACAAGTCAGATTTTTTATTATAAATAGTCATTGGAAAGATAAAAAGATTTCCTACATCATAGTAATTGTTTTATAATTTTTATACATTAAATAAATTAAATTATATATGACATCATAATGATGCAGCGATGACATCATTATCTGACGATTTAAATAAAATGAGAATATAATGTAAACTATATGACCTACACATGTCCAAAACTTATTGGATGGGTGGATTGCGAACCATTATCACCTTATACACGAATTATATCAATTTGAGACCTTTTAAAACTGAAAAACATTTTCAAATAATGTAATATTTCTTACTTTTCAAAAGTTCCCCTCCTCTCCTCTTATAAAAGGCCCCCACCTCTACCTCATTTCACACACTCCTCAAGCCTTTTTCTCGGCCAACCCCTGCCCATTTACTCTCTACACATCCCTCTACTCATCCTAGAGGATTCCCTTTGGGCATAATACTTTCAAAGGAAGCCTTTAGGCTCAAATCATAAGGAGTTACACTTTTAAAGGTAATTCATTCCCTCATTATCATTTGTTTTATTTTGCTTCTCCAACCCAGTAAACTCTTTTTATTTACTTATTTTGTAACAACACCAGTATCTTCAATATACTAGGATGTTGTTATAAGATTTATTCAAGCTACACTCTGACACAACTACATCAAATTGTTAAAGAACATACGGTTTCCGTGGATGGCGAAATTCTGCCTCCCGAAACGATGATTGTTCAATAGTCATTTAACACCTTCAAAGGTGGCCATTATGATGTCACTATTTTTATATATGATATATAATATGTTTATGTTTTCCTTAAGCTTCTGTTTTTTTTTTATTTTGGGCATACCTTTATGGTTTCCATTATGGGTAAACGCGATATCTTCATTTAAGGAAGTGCGGATTACCGCCCCCTCAAAGTGATTTTATTCGTTAAATACCATATGTGGGACGTATAAAGGATGTAACTATGATATTATATATGATATTATACTGGAATTATAATATACCTTTATATAATTATTATTCCATTCTATAAAATATGAAATAGAAATGAAAGTAGCGTTCATGCGTACGTACGGCTTACCGTCTCCATGAACGGTGCATTTCCTTTCTTACCTCTAAATGATTATGTAATGTTATAAATTCATGAATGTACTAGATATATATGACATATATGATATCTACATCATGAATACAATTCTGGATATAATAAACATTTGGCCACACGAACAACATGTAATTGTAAGTAGTCCACTTTCGACTTAAGAACCAAATATCGGCAAAACAAATATTATTAACTTAAATGATTAAATAATGTTTATGACATGGTAATAAGTAATATAAAAGGAATAATGAACTTGAAAAAGTTTCTTAAGGAAGTAGAAATTAACTCAAGTTTATTATTTAGGAGATTAAAGAACGATCGAGTCAAGTCGGACCCGAGGTAAGGGATCTTACTCCTCTATTTCTTTTTAAGTATACTCTTTTATGTCATTCCCTCTAAAGCTCATATTTCTTGTTATTGTGATGTTATTTTATTTTAAAATTACTGTAATTTTTATGTTCATGTGATGATAGACCCTATTCTCTCTTATCAATCCATTTTGGATGTTTTGAGTAGCGCCGTTAGGCTGCCGAATTTTCGTAAGAGATCTGACCTCTCTCTTTCTTTTTAAGTACTCTCCTTTATGTCACTTCTTTTAAGCTCCTCTATGTAATGTTGGGGGATGTTCTTTTATATTCATCTTTCTGTAAATTTTATTTTAATGTGATGAGATAACCTATTTGATCTCATCAATCCATATTCAGAAGTTTTATGTGGCGCTGTTAGGCTGCCGAGTTTTCGTAAGGGATTTTTCATCTCACTTTTATTCCCGTAAGATTTATGCTAAATTTGCCACAAATTCCATTGAGTGGTGTATGTACTGCCCATTATTATACTCTTTGTGTAATATACTTTCGTTTATGAGTATTTATATCAATGATCTATTGTCCTTCTTTCATGGGGTGTATGTTTTGAAAGATACCCAAGTCGGTAAGTGGACCTTTCACCCTCCTTTTTTTTAAAAGACTTCTTTTGTTGGGTCTTTTAATTTACATATTTTTATGTTGGGATATGATCTCATATATCCTTATTGATGTAAATTTTATTTCCAAGTGTTGAGATACACTTTTTATCTCTCATCAACTCATTTTGATGTGATGCTGTTAGGCTGTCAAGGGAACTTTTTAACCCAATTTCGATTTCTTTGGGTTCAACATGTAGTCATTGAATATGTCATCCATTGAATATTTGTGATTGAACTTTTATTGTTTTACACTTAATATCCACTTATATTGGGTGTACTTATATTTGTCACACATATTTTTGAGATTGATTTTTCCTTAATTTAAGGATACCTTCTCTATAAGGGATCTCATCACATTTGACATTTCTATTTAGGGTTCATTGTTGTTATGCACCAATTCACTCTTATATGGTGTATATACTGTCCTTTGGAGTATTATATCATGAATCCATTTATTCTCATGATATTATAAAGTTCTGACTAAATGTTATTCCTCAATTATTGTATTCAAGTGTCTCTAATTTTGGTAAAACCACTTTAACCAAAATATCGTTTTAAATGTTTTAATTATTTGTTCTTATTAATATCCATGTTTTAAAAATGGTTTTAAGGATTTATTTATGTGGATATTAATGGTTTAAAATTTTAAGCTTCAAGGTGGTATGTGACACTTTGATTCAAAAATCTCTTTATTAAATGTTTTAAATTGTTTTGGTAATGGTTTCATTTTGAATGGATTCATTATTTCAATATACTAAAATGTTATATTGTGATTGAAATGTGGAAATGTTATGTTTCCTTTATGCATGTTTTATGTGATACATTTATGTTATGGTTCTTGGGCATTGTTATGAAAACGGGTGGTTTCGTGATAAACTAAGGGCGGGTGAGCCCGATATAGCTCTCCAATGCATTGGGTAACGCGAAGGAGTGAAAAATTAAGGTTTCTCCGAAGAGATTTAGGGAATATACTGTGATGGGTATTCCAAACGTAACCAAGAGGGTTACTCCCTATGTAAGAATTTTATGAATGCCTCAAGTTACCTTTACGTCTTATGATTTCTATGATTTATTCATTGTTTGATGAGGTATGAAAGTGCCTTTGTTTTATGGGTAAAGTATGATTTCATTCTTATGTATATATGAACTCATGTTTCCTTTCCATATTTTTATAACCCTTACTGAGCTTTTTATGCTAATCCCATGTTTTTGAAATGTTTTTCACAGGTCAAGGGAAAGGTACATGATGTGATGATAGTGTCAAGGATGTGTCAAGAATGAATCTGTGTTATATTTTAAATATTTTTCCATTGATGGGAAGAATGAAAACTGCCTTTTATGTAACCACTTTGTTTAAATGTGAAATGTAATGAATGTTTCATGATCTAATTCTCTAAAACTCTAAACCTGAAAAGATCCTCAATGTGTAATCTTGTAATAACTCAAGATTAAGTAAGGTTTAAGGCTGGGGCCTTATACATTATCTCATTGGATGATCACTATGTGAAAGATTGAGAGTAATTTTAAAATTTTTGGAATATAATAATGAAGGGTGTTATTTAGGACCTTTTTATTTCAGTAATTTAATATTTTAATTCCCTTCTCAATATTATAAATATTTTAAAATTATCTGGTATCAGCTATAGTTAGAATGTTTTTTCTCATATATATGCATCCCCACATTTGGAAAACTATCATTATCTTTAAAATCCTCTTATATCATAAAAAATAGGTTTTATCAACATTTTAGTAATAAATTATATTATAAACAAGTAGAAATGAATTTTTATCATCATTTTTTATATTTTATAATCATGTTTTATCCAGGATTACTATCACTAACATTGTAAATAATTTTTAACATTGCTTATCTAAAACTAAAATGAAAATGTTTTGGAAAAAACATTCAACATTGGTTAAATACATAATTGATGTAAAGAAAATCATTTCGTATCGATTATCTATACATCTAATGTAAAAAAGTAACTTCTCACATTGGTTATATGTAATTTATGATTAAACATTTTCTGTATAATGTCACTCATTTCATCCTACCTTAGTGATCCTTTCTTAAATAATTTGATCTTATAGATCATTTTTGGATAATCATTCGATTGATAATGAAAAACTCATGAGGAAATTTTGAAAATTGTTTTTTATATATTATAAGGAATCGTAATCATATTTGAGTGATTAATCTTCAAAAAAATAAGTTTAAAAGTGCACATAATGAATATAAATTGATAAAATAACATAAATATAGAATGATTTCCACTTAAAATCAATTAATATGTGAAATAAGAGTAGATACGGAATTAAAAGGTGATAGAAACAAAAATTTTGTTCAAAATGATTAGTAATGATAGGTTGGTGTTTTTATCGAAAGAAAAGTAAATAAATTCAATCACAATGTGTATTCATTAGTGGGAAGACCAAAATCAAAATCTTGAAATATAAATAATTATAAATTAGTAATGCATATATTTTAAAAAATTACACTTTTAACATTTAACATCAATTTTTTAAAAACTATATTCAAAACTATTCGTTTAAAATAAATATTTTTAAAACAATTTCAAAAGTGTTTTTTACCTTAGGTTTTTTAAGAAGTTATTCTAAATGTAGGTATTAAATTTTTTTTAAATAAAGATATAATTCCTTTTTATAATGATATTTAATAAAATTTTATTAAAATTATGGTGAAAGAGAACTTATAGAAGAGACTTATTAGTTTGGGCCTCTAAAAAATTGATTCTAATCAGCTCATTTGGAAAAAATTGCATTCATACCAACAATTTTCCTGTAGATAAATTTGTTATAAATGATCTTTAGTTTAGAAAAAATAATACATATTATTTATCTTGGGGAAAAAATTTTATCTATTTTTCCTCAAAAAATATGTAGCAATTAAATATATAGGGGGAAATATGTTATCTAATTCATATCTCCATAAAATGTCAAATTATGTATCATCTATCCATACAAAAATATCCTATACATTAACCTTTTCAAACTAGAAAATGAAAAATATGTTATAGATTGATCATTGATTCTATGAAATATCATTTGTATCATCTTTTAGTGGAGAAAATGTTATGTATCCTTTGTTTTCACCAGACTATGTTTTGTATCCACATTTCACTTACAATACTTCATAAAAATGATTTACTTTGTAAATTTCAAAATTCTACCAAATTTTTTAATATTAAGAATCAATAATCCATATCATAATTTATTTTGTATCATCTTCTCGTCAATTTTTATATTTTATATCATCTAGAATTTCATCCTTTCCTCTAATATTTATAGCACTCACATGAATAGTGTTGGAAAACTAAATATTAGTGTCGACATGTTAAACTTAATTGTAAATTGATAAAACCAATTAAAAACATTAAAAACGGGATTTTATAAAATTTAATTACTGATTTAATAGAATGTTCATATTTAAAAAATTTATTCAAAATTAAATATTGATAATGGTAATGTTGGGAAAAAATCCCTCAAGTCATCATTGAAGTATTTTTTAGGTGATTGTGTTTGTTGACAAATTGAACATCTGTGTTGTGATTGTTGAAAATGCAAACCATGACATACAAATTTGTTGAAAAAGGGGATTTCATGGTGGAATGTCGAGTTTAAGAGATGTGTTCAGCAATCCATGTTTGATTCAAGAATTTCGAAAAAGGAATTGATGATATAGAGGCGGCATAAAATAAAGAAATACATGGTGGCACCGTTTTCCAGTGTTTGCCAATTTTTTGGGCCTGAAAATCGACAAATGAAGAAAACTGTTTTTGGGAAAGGGACTTGTGCGCTGAGGTCTTAGGGGATAGGAAACATGTGTGCCATATGTTTTTGAAGATCAGATAATAAAAATATGGCAAAGGTATAAGGGTCACGCAAGTATTGGTGTGGTCGCACAGTTGACTTGCGCGCCGTGAAGAGACTTCCGCGCCGATGCATAGGAGGCTTGGGAACTTGCGCGCCTATTGTTTTTCAAGAACAGATGATCAAAATGTGGAAAAGGAAAAAGGTACACATAGGTTATTGGTTTGTTCATGAATGTGACCTGTATGGGAAGATACTTGCGCGTTGGGACTTGCGCACTGAGGGGAGACTTTCGCGCCGTCGTGCAGGGTGTCCACAATGCCCATAAATACTGGACCAATCCTCCTCATTTCTCAATGGAGTTCAACACATTGATGATTCAGAGCACCCATTACGTAGGTTAGGTGGTCACGCAAGTGGTGGTGTGTCACGCAAGTGGGTCTTTCGTGACAATTTGAAGAAGGGAGACTGTTGTTAGTTGCACGCCAATATTGGTCTGGGCATAAAGGGAATTAAGTCATGCATGTTTGGAGTTGAAGAAGCCTGTGTCGCGCAAGTGGTTGATGAAGACTTGTGCGCTGGTTGTGACTTGCACGCCGATACTTGCGCGCCATATTTGACTTGCGTTCCATGTAAGGTTGATTCTCTGGTACTGTTTTTAGGGCTTCGTGGAAGCTAGAGGCTTTCTCGATACCTTCGATGCAAGAAGATATTCATCTATGGGTAAAAGTTGGACTTTAACTGAACATCTACATACAGAGGAAGATGCATTACTTCATGAAAATTAAGAGACCTACAGGTCTATAATCTAGGAGTGGATCCTTTCCAGAGCAGTGATCAAAGGAATAGGAAGAAGGTGATCATCTCCACTAGCTTTGAGTGAAAGTGAGAGAAACAGGAAGTGACCTTTAGGAAAGCAGTGAGCTGACCCTAAACTCTGTAAAGGCAGTGAGCCTGGGAATAGAAGTGATCAAGCTAGAACCTTTGTATCCACATATAGTGAAGAATATTGGAATTTGGTATGACTGGTAACTTGTCGGTGTATGCTCCTTGGACGTAGCCCAGTGAGGGTGAACTAAGTAATAATCTTTGTGTCTTCCTATTTAATTCCTTGCATTGAATTTAAAGCATCATCATCAGATAAAGAAGAAAATAAGTGATCATAATAAACACAAAAGTGAAAACAATGTGACCCTTGTAAAAAAGAGGTGAAGATCCAGTGGGGTAGGAAGAACTTTGAAAAAGAATATCCATACCCTAATTCACCCCCCTCTCAGGGTATATAGGCCCCTATTGGTCCTAACAGGTAAAAACCATATAAAAAATCTAAATTGGAATTTAATTTTTTTTAGATTAGTTATAATGAATAATAATAATAATTGACAATAAAATCAATGATAATAATGATTTTCATTGAAATATATTTATAATACTAATAACTACGTCCACTAAATATATATACATGGAATATCCCTTCATTCCATCACTATTTAAATTTTCCCAAATGGATTTCTATAATCATGATATAAAATGGGCTACTGAAAAAATTAAATGTATTCAGATTTTTATTATTCCCAATCATTACACATAAGTTATCCTGTTATATTTCTTTTCAGTGGACATATATTATGAATATTGAAAATTGTCATTTTAAATTATTTCCAAATTAATTTTTAAGTTATATGCTCTGACAAAAAGGTTCTCCCCATGTCAATAATGCTTCTCTATTTTGTTGATGTTTCTATATAGTGTTACATTATTTATTTATTCAATTATTTTAAAGATAATTTTTGAAGACTTAATTATTGTAATCTAACATATTATTATACTTTATACTTTTTATGAAAAACCACATTTTATTTTAATCTCCATAAAAAAATCATTTTAAATTTTTAGGAGATATTGATTTACACACATTGAAAAAAATATATTTAATTCCTGTAAAATAATCAACAAAAATAATATTCACAAAAAATAATAAATTACTTTTCTAAATTTGTTTACTCCAATATCCTCAGGCCAAATATATCTAAATGAGTCACTTCAATTGGCCTCTTTATTTTTATCTCAATTATCTAATAACTATTGTTCACCAAATTTCAATTGTTACAGAAGTCTGAAGAAATACCACTTTAATGATTCAATATTGGTATTTTTTTTATAAAATTATACATTGAATGTTTTTATGCTGTATTTTTATTAATATCGATTATTCATAAATGTCAGTGAATATTTTCTTCCTTTATTCTCTTGTATAAAAAATTATATTTATAAAAAGAAAATAATTTCTAACTTTTCCATATTCACCTCATAATAATATCAGATTCCTTTAACCTCTTAATGATACATAAATTATTTTATAAAATATTTCCTTCCCATTTTTACAATGTTGAGAAACCCTCAAGATATTTTGTCTCAACTCATGAATAAATTGAATATCTGTAGATTCAATATTCTTCTCATAATTTTTGGTGCATCAAATGATACTAAACATTAAAGATATATAATTTAAATTTTTATATATATCCTCTATTATATTGTTTTTTCCTTCAGATGATGTGTGTTTTTATCACATTTTATGAGAAACTACTATCCATGATCATATGTTTTTTTATAATTCAATGAATTCCAAGAAACCAAACCAACCATGTATTTCTAATGTTCAAACCACCTCTTTATATACTTAGTGTTTCATTTTTTTTCATCTTATAGGGAAGTAATGTGTGACACTTTTTAGTGGAATATCCATATTTTCCACACCTATGATATGTTTCATAATGATTATTAAATGAATATTACAATTTCACATTTCATATAGGATTATAACATATTTTATTATTCATATTTATCTTGGATCCCCATAAATACATACCTATCCTTTATTGAGAGAAGGTCATATTGTACCAACACACATAATTCATGTAACCATAGTCTCCATAACACCAAAATGTACGTTTTGAACAATATGTCCTCATCGATTTGGAATTTTTCATCAAAATTTACTTATTGATTTCTCTATAGTTTAGAACACTATTTCAATTCTAAAATATTATCATTCATGGATGTGCACTAATTTATAATTTAATTTACATTAGTCTTAACATTGACCGCTTTTTTATTCCCCACCTCACTATATAAATTAATTTTAGTATTAATATTGTATTAAACAATGAATCCTTCGCATATCTTCGGTGATTTTGAAACTCAGTTTTATTTTATATCATCACTAACATTGACTTATTTGTAAAAATGAGTGTCCAAATTGAGGGTTCCCTAATAATCTATATTATAATTATGTTTTTATATAGATGCAATAAAATATTACACCACTGTTAATATTTTTCCAACTTCAATGATGTAATTTATTTACTAAATTTATAATTTATTCAAGGAATTAATGTCTTCAAGAAATATAACCTCATGAACATTACCAAACACTTCCGTATAATTTTAATTTGTTATAGTGCTTTAAAATATCTTATATCTTTATTAAAGAATATTATTGAGGTCATTTATATTTCCCAAAAAAACATAGTCCATTATAGTGATCTTTTATTTGTTATGTTGTCATATGGTTTTAATGAGGTCTACTATTTTTCAAGTATTTTTTAATTTTTTGATTTTTAATTTTTTGATTCATTCTCCATATTCAATGATTCATTTAATATTTTATTTTTTCTCATTTATTTTAAGAAAACAATAATATCCATTAACTTTAAGAAATTATTTTTAATTTTTTATGATTCACTATCAACATTAATTTTTCATTATCTATAAATTAAGTATTCTTTGGTGCGATTTAAATGAGCTATAAAAGATTAAGAATCACAATTCATGGAGTCTTCTTTTTTAATATTCTATCTATTAATAATATAATATCATTTCAATTTTGATAGATGATTACACATTCTCCTTGATAAAATGTCCATCACCTTGACATTAGAGAATTAAATTTCTCTATAACAAATTCCCACTTTGTTTTTTCAAAATGATATTTTAGACAGATCATCACATTCCTATTATTGATTCTTATCCTGTAGAATATAATAAAATTGAAATATAATTATTTTATTAAAACATTTAAAATTAAGCTTTCCCATTCATATATAATTGGTGCATTGAATTCCATTAGAGTTAAATTTTATGAATTCCTTAATATCAATGGAAATTTATTAGTATTATGATTCCTCTTTATGATATCTATTTTACTGATTGATTCTCGACCAATTTTTTTATTTTAATATAGTCTCTATTATAATTTTTTCGTTATAATTTATGTCTTCTACCCTTTTCATCTCATATACTATCATGATATTATTGAGTTTTTAAACTGTAAACTCATCTATGTTTTGATCCTTTAATGGAGAAGTTTTTCTATCAAATATATCTCATATAACTCTAATCACCATGGTAGGGTGTTTAAGAACTTCTCTACAACATCATATAGAGATATTGTTTTTTTACTCTTAAAAATTAATAATATAATGATTCATATTCATCCATCAATAAATCTTCAAATTATGCATTGAATGTGTGATTTCATGAATGTATATCATTATTATTTATTTAATGAATATCTTAAATCATTCCCCTAGTTAAATAATCTATTTTAGAAATTATAAATAAGGAGAATTATTTCTCAATGTGTGACATGTGTAACACATTACAAACTCTCCCATTAGCTTCAATTTATTCTTATGTAAAAAATTAATGGATATAAAAACATTGGTTAGATTAAAAATATTACTGGTGATACAAATAACATATAATACTAATTATATATTACATTAGACAATTTTATCACTTTACAAGTGAATTCATTTTTATCAAAAATAGGAAAACAAATTTATTCATTGCATACACACCGTTAATATAAATTTATAAATAAGGAAGATATATATGATTGGAAAAAAATGTCCTTGATAATAACTATACCTAATACTCTAGAAAATAAATCTATAATCGATTCCTACATTGATACCAATTGAAATTAATAGGATTTAGCTGTAAATATTAGAATGCGTTGGTTGTGAATAGACAATCAATTATAATTTCCAAAAAAATCATGTCCTAGTTTAAGTGAAAATAAAAAAATACCAAGGAAAAAAATTTATGAATAGAGACAGTGAATTATATAAAATAACACAAAAAAATATGTTTTATGGTTCATGAAATATTTCTATTTATTGGATACATACTTTAGGCTTAGTGGTTTCAATTTACCCAATATGTTATTGGTTTCTTATCAATAATGAAAAAATAATAATGATTTTTAAAAAACGTCTAGACTCTTATAAGAATAAAAGATGAAATATAATGGACTGAAATCAATAATATATTTTATAATAATTCAAAATTTCAATGTATTATTCTGGGATATTGTATGGATTATTTTTGAGACCATGTGTTGAGATGACATGTGATTCCAAGTCCAGATGTGCCCGAAATAAATTCTTAATGTATATTAAACATAATAGATAGCACGTGAATATATTCTTTTTAAAAAAAGTAGAAAAAAATATAAATTGGGGCCCATACTAGTACTCTGAGAGAAACTATAAGTTAAGAATATGAGTTTTACCAAAGGTGGGATATAACCTTTGTCATTGGTAGGATTTTTTAGAAAAGGAACCAAATGCATAAAATTAATAAAGTAATTAATTAAATTATTTTTATTTTACTTTATTGATTCAATTACCTATCCTATTTATTAAATAAACAGTTAAGGTGAATTCAATTGTTCATCCACTAAAACCTAGAGATCGAGAGGAATATTAGAGAGTCATTGAATGAGGATCCATTGGAAGATGATGACCAGATAGAAGATCATTAGTTTATGTGGGGTTGATTAAAAGGATCAAAGATTTAAAACTATAGAACAAATTTTTTATTCATTAGCGATTGATCTTAATCAAGTTGCGATGTTTTTTTTGGTGGGATTCATTCCTCATTCATAATTTCTAGGAATAATGCAAATTAAGAAACCAATAGATGGATCAGTGGTTTAGTAATCTTATGGGATGGGTTAGAGTATTTGGGAATTGGGGGAATTACATTATGATATATCTATTATCTATTCATTCATGAATCTAATGAAACATATCGAGGATGAAATGAGAATTAACTAAGGTTTGTTACTCATAATTATTCTTGTGATTTTCCCCCTCAATTTTTTTGTTCATCACATGAATTATTTGTTTGGAACATGGTTTGATGTATATCAAAAAATCAATCATTTCACACCAGATTCATGGTGCAATGGTTAGAAATCACAAATATAGGATCAACACGACACAATACTGTGTAACGAGAGAGGTGGTAATAGATCGAATGATATAGATTCCTTGTTTTCATGTTTGTTATCTTGCAATGAAGAAAACTATTTGAATGAGATTTCTGAACAAATCAAATGTCCACAGTGTGTTAATGGATGATGGAATGATGCTTCAGTACACAATTCATGGTTCTCTAAAGTGGAGGTTATTGGATCAAAGGCTGGATGAGTGTCCAAAAACATGGGATCCAGATCTAAGAATATAGAAAATTTCATGCTACATGACATGTAACATGGAGCCACACACCATGTGGGAACCTCTCAGTTGAGTATAGGGTTTCAGGAAGGAGATATGTATCACACGACATGTGACATTTTCACATGGTGTGTTGTCCCATTTGGTGAGCTCGTTGTGTACCTTGGAGGGTATACAGACACGATCTGGAGTACAAGGGAATGGCCGCTCTGTTTACTCCTACCCAGACATATATAGGACTAGTATACATGGGCATACCCATGTACCAGGATATGGGGTGAAGTACACAAGTAGTTGCATGCCAAGAACATTCACATAGACATGGACACATGCCATTTACATGGGAAGGACCCAAGGTGTAGTGAAATGATGTGTAACCCTACTACACATTGTGTACGCTTAAAATGATGTTTTGTTTCCCTTTTCCTATATATCTTGGACAAGTTTTATTAGTATAAATTCCCAATATTCAGTCTCTAATGGTTACTATGGAATTTCCCCATACTCTCAGGACAACAATTCCTTATATGGGAATTATGGATAGTGTTTTCAAAAATACTTTTGTGAGTCCTGGAGTGAGATCATCAATTCATCATCATTCCCTAGGTGGTGTTATTAATATCACTGTGAACAACAGTATGGAGGTGTTGATCCTCTACATAGTGGGTTAATCCAGATTGAATGGTTGGTATACCCCATGGCCTTAATATTTATCCTCTACTGTTTATAATTTCTCTTCGAACTATCAGTATATACATCTAATAGTGAGACCCAATGAGAATTACATCTTCGATGGATTTCATCATTGCTTTTAGACTCAAGTGTCTGTTCACATGGACAAGTCCTGTGTGAAACCCTCAAGCTAGAATCCTGGTCTATATTTATATTGGTGACTAACCTTTAGAATATTTTTATTTTTTATTATATCTAGATATTATTTTTCAATGTGTTATAGGTATATGCGTGTGTGAAGAAAACTTTATACCTTCATTGTATGCTTTATGGTTTCAAGGTGTTCTATTTGGTATTGTTACACACAACCATGCATATGTTTCTCCCACATGTGTCTTGTCTTGTGAAGATGATCAAGCTTTTGATAAATCCCTATATGGACCCGGATCAGAAATCTCTTAGTGAGACTTGTCTAAATGACACATATTTCACTGGTATCTCAATAGCAGTCCCCATAATTACATTCAGGTTGGAATTTTTTTGACTCATTTTGGTGGGATTTTATTTGGACATGTTTAGTTTCATTTACATCATGTCGTGCTATGTTTTCTTAGTTTTTTTACATATCATTATATTATGGTCGGGATATGTGTTTTTTTGTACATGTACTTAATCTAATTCCTCACATTTTAGTGATATTCCAACCTGGTGCTAGTCCGTATTCCATTTCCTATAAGAGGGAAGCTTCGGGAGTTTCATCATGGGACCATTTACTATAAGTTGTAATAGAGTGTTAACAAAGACATATGTTAGACATTAGGATCATATTCTATGATATTGGTTTGGGAAAATAGAGTTCGGTTTATTGAGTTTTTCTATCAGGCTACAGACTCTAGTGTTGGTGCGACAAATGACATATCCATACAACGAGAATATGATTACTTACTTTATAATAAGATAATTGAGAGAAATTTTTGTAGGGAAAAAAGTGATACATGGGTCATATATGAATGTGTTGTGGTTTCAAAGTCTTATGGAGTCCTCTCTCCAGATATACACATTGATCATTGTACATATTAGTAATTTCAGGATTCCCCTAAGATTTATGTCAGTTAGGGTTCATCATCCTTATGGTCAGGAAAATCCCCTTAGTGATGAGGTGTTTATATAAGGAAAAATTGTATAGATGTTACCTACATGTGGTGCACTAATTATATCACCACCTATAGAGAAGCTGATGGTACCCATAATATAAATAGATGACGTGCACAAGCTAAGCATGATTCATATGTTTTAGCAACTGATACCCCATTGATTTCTAAGTGAGTCTTACCCATATAAGGATAAGTACTAGCTTGATGTGGTGACCCATATATGAGGTGTAGAAGCTAGGTATGGTTTAGTTGGGTAGCACGATAGTAGCTGAGTATTCATCGAGGTTTAATGACCTCTATAGGTACTCGATTAAAATGGATTGTGATTTCTTCATCAGGACTCAAACCTTAGAGAAAAGGCTATGAAGAGATAAACGAGTGGGTGTTTTACAAATATGAATTACTAATTCTTTTAGGTTGATGGAAAGAGATTTTGTGGTTGATATTTCACTATCAAAGTAGACATAGCCAATGGTTTCTATAGTGGGAATATATGATCATAGTCCTCAACAACAGGAATATGATGAAAGTCTCAAGGACCTGGACGTGTGTGACGTTCGAGGATGGGGTCCTAAGATATAGGATATGTAGTTCATGGATCACAGGTTGGGTCAATTCATACAATATAGAGGCGGTGGTACTCATTTGATGGAAGGGTATATATTTTATGAGATCTTCCAACCTGTTGTATGGCTGATAAAACGAATTTGGAAGGACTGTCGAGAAACTCATATCTTCTATAATTTATAGGTCCACATGGTAGAATAATTGGTAGTGGATATGGGATAGAAGAAGGTGGTGGTAGTCGCATTGACTTGTTACCACCACCACACCCAGGTGGTCCACATCAGGCGTAGAGAGAGATAGGATAAAGGTGGGGATAACTACAGGTGATCAATGATTACTACTTCGAGGCTTTTAGAATGATACGATATATGATTTGTTTCTTTTATATCTTATATGCAGTAAAAATAGACACGAGCTTAATTCATTACATTTTTTTAAATATATATTATTTGAGACTTAGAGATTCTAGTTAATCCCTTGGCTAAACCCTTTTACATGGAGACTCCAATTGGAGATGACACTATAACACACACGTATGTCGATAGTGTGGCCTATCTATTGGAGGTGAGAGTTCCTATTGTGATCTCTTTGTAGAATCGATGAGGTTTAAGGAAATCAACTTAGGCATAATATATTTATCTATATTTAGTGTCCAGATTGACTATTTTACGATAAGGATGTAGTGTGTCTGTAGTGATGAAACTAGGTTCTCTTTTGTTGGTGAAACGTAAACTCAGGTAGTTTAGTATGGAATCATGCCAAATAGGTTGAAACAAATTACTCATCATTTGGATAGAATGACCCTTGGTGTAGTGGGTTTCATGAGTTCCCAGTTCCCTGTAGTGGTGGTAGATTATGAGGACATAATCCCTAAGGATGTTCCAGGTTTAGCTCCCCACTGAGAGATAGAATTTTTCAGTTATCTACACCTCGGGATGACACCTGTATCTTTACCATAACATTTCATGTCTCCCGCATAGCTTCTCGAGATAAGTGTGTGGTTGGAGGAGTTGTAGAGGAATGTATTTGTTAAAAAAAAATTGTAACCTTGGGCAATATTGTTTGGTTTTCCAATAAAATGGATGGTATCTTAAGGTTATGTGTGGACTACTAACGCTTGAATCATGTGTCTGCGAATAAAAAGTATCCACTAATAAGGATCTATGACATCTTTGATCAATTATTAGGGTTGTGATGGTTCTTAAATGTTGAACTTAGCCCAGTCTATCACAAGTTTCGTGTATGGGATGACGATATACCGAATATGGAATTCAGATTTCACTACCATTAATATGAGTACATGATGATTCCCTTTGGCATGAAAAAACACCCTATCAGTGTTCATAATACTAATTAGCTGAGTATTTCATCATTTGATAGACTGGTTCATGGTAGTCTTCATCAGCGATATCCTTGTGTACTCTGAGTTCGAGGTGGAGCACATAAGACAGATGAAGATCGATCTGGTTGTACTCCGAGAGCACCATCTTTACAAGAATCTCTTAGATTTTATGTTATAGATTTGTGAAGTCCAATTACTATGATATGTTATATCAACATATGGATTGGTAATGGACTTAGCCAATGTATATGATATGTTATCTTGGGATGCACCCAATCGTGTGATGGAGTTGTATAGATTTATTGTGTTGGTAGGATATTAATGGAGATTCATACCTAATTTCACCAGGGTATTGAAATCCTTGAAATATTTAACCAGAAAGGGGTATCCTTTCATGTGGATGGAGAGGTTCCACTAGGCTTATTAGCAGTTGAGGCGAAATATATGAGCTCTCATATCTTGAGATTTTCATATAAGGATTTCAAGTATGTAGTGTTCTACGATGCATCATAAATTTATTGTAGTTGTGTTATCATATAGATATATGTGGTGATTTCATATGGTTCATGTTAGTTATGACCATATGAGAAGAACTATGTGTCTCATGATCTTGAGTTTGAAATGGTAGTATTCACACTAAATATGTAGAAACCCTACATGATGGGAGAGCGGTATAATGTCTATTTTGGACACATGAGTCTCAAGTATATATTCTCTGAGAAGGATTGTATCTTGAGACAAAATTGATGGCTAGAGTTCCTCAAGGATAATGACATTGAAATTTTATATACTCTTATGGAGGGTAACATTGTATCAGATTACCTCAGTAGAATATATTGTTCATTGTTGTAGAATGAGGTGTTGAAGAAGTTGGCTTTGTTACCATTATACTTTCTTGATAGCGATTTTGATGCTTACCTCCAGTTGAAGGTTGTTACTTCTCCCCTTTTTTTTGTGATTCATGGTGGCAGAAAATACGGATATTGAATAAGATACCCTACATACAAGGATATCCATTAGACATTCTCCAGATGGATTGTCTAATGGTTGGGATCATGTCGTTATTTTCAAGGAACACACTATGGAACTAGTTACATTGTGGGATAAGGTTATAAAAGAGTTTAAAACATCTTATTTGGTGGTACATAATGGTATGGAAAAGTTGTACTATGACCTCCAACATCAATTGTTTTCCATGGATGATGAATGCAGTTATACAGTGTGTCCCAAGATTCCTTACTTGTGTGAATGTGAATTCTACACACCATGTTCCAGTGGATTTAGCTCAACCCCTTTGTTAATCCAGAGTGAAAATTGGATGAGATATCCAAGGAATCCATCATGGGATTACCACGTATGAAAATGGGATACGATTTAAACTAGGAGATCTTAGACCGACTGACAAAGACAACCCATTTATTATATATCTGAATTTAGAGTCTCGTAGAGTGCATGGGACGCCTCTACATACTGAATATATTATGACTCCATGGAGTTATATCGACAATCATCTCTGTTCATGATTCTCACTTCACATCTTGGATGTTGAAGGGATTGTAAACGTAATTTTGGACTCACTAATGCTTGAGCATAGTGTTTCACCACACAAATTGATGGCTAGATAGGGAAGACCATTCAGGTTCTAGAGGACATGTATTGATTTTTCATGTTTTACTTTGGCCAATATGGGTGGATCACATACCACTATTGGAGTTTTTGCAGACAAAGTGGTATCATTCCACCATCGGTATGGGACCATTTGAGTCTTTGTATAGGAGAACCTACAGGTTACCACTTTACTGGACTGACCTAAGAGATTCATCACACATGGGTTAGGGTTTGTGTAACAAAAAACTGAGAAGTTATAGATCATCCATGATCCAAAAAAGACTGCATAGATATCTTTGAATTCTTATCAAAACAAATGAAGTAGGCCTTTGTAGTTTGAGGAGGGAGACCACGTGTTCAAATATGTTTCACCTCGATGAGGATTATGGATAATTGGACATGGAGACAAGCTATCTTTGATATTCATTGTCCCTTTTAGATAATACATTGAGTTGGAGAGGTGGTATACCACATAGCTCTACACCATTGTTAGACTGAATACACAATGTATTCCACTTGTCATTTCTTCTTAGTTACGTGCATGACCAATCACACGTTATAAACTGGGATGATCTAGACATCGAGGATGAAGATACCATTTCTATGTACCTGGTATATATAGAGTATTAGTATAAGTGGATCCATCAAGGCTGAGTGATTCCATTAGTGTATGTCTCGTGGTAGCATGGGAATCACTATGATAGAACTTGGTATCATGAGTCTCAAATTTTTCCTTAATACCCACATCTCTTTTTGTATACATTATTTATTTATATCAAGATGTAAGACCCCAAGGTCAAGAGAATTTAATGACTTGGAGGTTCCATGATATATTTTTGGATATTGAATGGATTATTTTCTATTCTAGAGGATGATATGGAATTCGATTCCATGTTATAGTGTTCTAAGAATAAATTTATGAAATCAATTAAATATATTAAATACCACGCACATGTAGTTTTCTTGATAGAGTGAAATAACTTCTAAACTGGGTCTCGAATCCTAACTCTAAGGGAACTATTGGGTTTAGAACGTGAGTTTTACCATAGGAGTTACATAACCTTTGCCAGTTCAGGGCATCTGTACAAAAATTATCGTGCTCATAAAATGAATAAAATAATTAAGTATTTTATTTCATTAACATATTGTCCTAATATATTCTTTAAATATATTGTTATGGAGAACTCACTGATTTATCCACTCAAAACCTAGAGATCCATACGACCTTTGGAAATGAGTTTATTTTGGTAGATGATTGCCATATCAAAGATCGATGACCTGTATGAGTTAGAATCAAAGGATCTCACAAACGATCATGGTGGAGTTCCTTACATCACCAATGATCAATCAAAATCTAGGTAGGATGTTTTTTTGGGTTGGATTCGTTCCAAGTTATTTATTTCTACGATGAAAAAAAATCATTCAATGAATAGGTCGATTCATGGATTAGTTGTCTTGTAGGATGGGTTATATGACTAGGGAATTGGGAGAATTCATTTTTGATTCAGCTGTTATAACTTTTTTTGTTCTAATGTCACAAATAAAGGTTGAAACAAACAATTACTCAGGTCAAATCCACATAATCATTCTTGAGATTTTATCTCTTGATTTATTCATTCATCACAAAAATTCTTTGTTTAGCCCATGGTTCAACGTAAAATTAAAAATCAAAAATTTTACAGAAAATTTATTGTATAGAGGTTTGGGATCATAGATCTTGGATCAACCAGACATGACGGTGGTGGGATGATATAGGTAGAATCATATTTTATAGTGTAAATAACATGTTTTCATGTAATTCGGTGCACAACGCATGACACCATTTGAAGGAATTTTTTAAACAAATTGAAGGAATGTAATAGAATAATTGAAGAAGTAGTGACTCATTAGGACATGGTTCATGATTTTCATGTGATGTGGTTTCCAGATAGAAGGTTGGAGGAACAACCAAATATGTATGATCAACATCTATAAATCGAGAAAAATATACACCAAATAGTTTGTAATGGATTGCCACATGAATTTTGAGCCCATATTAGTGGTGTATAGGGTTCTAGGAATGAGATAAGTATCACATGACATGTGACCTTATCATAGAGTGTGTGGTCCCTTTTGGTGAGCTCGACATATAACAAGGAGGGTACATAGACACAGACTGGTGTACATGGGAACATGCACATTGTGTACTCCAACATAAAAATATATTGGTCTCTTATACACTTTAATACATATGTACCGTGACACAAGGTAAAGTACACAGGTAGGATCATTCCATTTACTTCCACATGGACATAGACATGTTCTGTTTAGATGGGTAGGGCTCGGGGTTGAAGGGACCTGAAGTGAAAGCCTAACACACACCGTGTACCATTAAAATTTTGTTTCCGAGCCATTTTACTCTATTTATGGGAAATGGTACATTAGGATGTGCTACCCATATCCAATCTATTTGGGTTGGTATGGAATCACCTCATAATCCTTAGATAGCAATCCAATTAGTATTAATTCTTAGATAGAGTTGTCGGAATCCATTTTTGAGGCTTGAAGTGAGATCCCTTATTAATCATTGTGCCCTATGTGGTGTTCTTAATATCATTGTGACCAATATTATATCGGATCTGATCATCTACTTGTGGGATAATCCAGATTAAGTTGTTCATGTAACGCACCGACCCCAGTTACCCAGAGTCGGTGCATTATTACATAACATTGGCATGATCACAAGAAAGATCAAATCTCAAAAGATCGATTGGTTTAGTAGCCTTGGAAACACTTGATATATTCATAATGTTTTACATTACATCATGAAGTTGAAAACTACTACAACAACATATTGTCTTCATAATCTACACTATTATCCCCTCATAATATCCCTGTAGGTCATTCATAATTTACTTCTTCACATCCTGGGAAAAATAAAACATAGAAAATGGGTGAGCTCAAATTCCCAGTAAATATAACAATATTGCAGAAACTTTCATAAATAATAATAAACATTTACGGCAGTGTATAACTAAAACAAAAGCCTTTTCAACATGAACTTCAACATTGTATGGAAAAATAAAATGAAATAATTCCATTTACATATTCACGTTGATATTCTATTAATCGAATAATCACATGCAATATCAATAACCACTTTCATAATGATGGAATGCATAATGCCATAATATCATAACCACATAGCCAAGGCCTCGTGCCAAGAATACAAATAAGATTTTTTCAATGACTTGTTCCAAGACACTATTGTGTCTCATGAGACCTACCGATGCATCGAGGATCTATAGTTGGCTCCACCCGTCACATATTAAGTCCAATGCATTCCCATATGAAATAGTTTAAACATAACTTAAACTTTTGTATTAAAACTAGCATACTAAAGGTAAATATTTCATCCATAAACCATGAATGGTATAAAAATAACACATCCACAGTCAAACATATCAAAAAACCTTCAATACAATATAGAAGTTATGTTTCATAATAAATCAACTTCAAATAAGTGTAAAATCCATCAAAGGATGTTGACATAGATGAAATCAAAACTCTTTTTAGAGAAATATCTCTTTATATTTTGAAATCATTTTAGAGTCATATATTTATATAATAAACATTTTATTTGAAAATATTCTTATAAGCTTGTAGGGGAAGGTTCGACGATTTTATAACGGCGGAAATAGTCGCACCCGCCGTATAAGTTAAAAAAACATTCTTACCTTAATTTTGTCGAGAAGGTTAAAAAGAACATTATTTGGAAAACGAAGGAAATATTCCTTTATAAACCACTTATAAAAATTCAAACATGGGTATAAATGACTTGAACCCATATTCTAGTAAATAGTAAAAATGTTTTGAAATTCACTTTTAAGAAACATGGATGTGGATGATAAAGAGATCCCAGTAGATTAGTACGTATAAACGACCTCGGATAATGAAGAGATTGCGAAATAAACATTTACCTTGTAATTTTTCTTGGTTGGGGTAGGTTAACCTCCTATATAATGGTGAAATAAGTTTTATTAAATTATACAAGAATATGATATCATATATGATCTTTTAACATTGATTTGTTAATAGTATCTTAGTGTTATCGTCGTTTTGGGTGTTAACTTACTCATTTTCATTGATATGTTTTGTTATGTAAGCCATGTTTGTTATGGATAATATGTATCTTATTCATATCCATAATGATATCATGTCCTTAAACATTATTTTTAAATCATCAAATGATAATTATACTTGAATGGATATGATGGAGAATTAATCTCATCGCGTTCGTGGAGACCGTAGTCCGTATGTACGCACGAGCGAAAATATAATTCTTTTGATATTAAAATAATATATAATTGGATGGTATAACATATATACAGAATCATTATCATGTTATAGTTATTATTTACATGAGTTACACATCATTATTATACCCATCGAAATAAAAATTTATTGAATAACAATTACACCACGACGTGGAGACGGTAAGCCGTACGTATGCACGTCTGGTAACATGTTATTCAAAGGATGGATAGAATACTGAATATGGTTGTACCATATTTATAAAAACATCATTTTATATATATGATACTGGAGTTATTATTTTAGAATGGTAATAACAAAGAAGGAAGAATTGGAAGAAGAAATGAATTTGAAAGAGGGTGGTGAAAACATCACCTCTTCTTCGGGTTCTTCCTTTTGATTTGATCAAAAGGGCTCTTAGGATGGCTTTCTGACTAAATGAAGGATTCTAGGATGAATTGAGGGATGTTGAGAGAGTATTAGGGCAGAGTTTGGCCGAGACAAAAGGCTTTGAAGGTGTGAGTTAATGAGAAGGGAGAGTGCCCTTTTATAAGAGGGGTGAGGGGCACCATTGGAAAAGCTAGAAATATTATTTTATAATAAATTCATATTCGGTTTCTAATGGCTTCGAAGTAGATTATTTAAAGTTTAAGGTGGGTATAGGTCGAAAAACACTCAACCAATAGAATTTAGACAGATTTGGGTTACTATATTAACCTTATCATTAAGTATTAACTCTTAGTTAATTAGTTTCACTTTTACAATGTCTCTTTGTATTTTTATATTATATGGTTAATAAACTTACTATATACATACAAGAGACCCCCAAGTGGACCATTAATGATAAAAAAATCCTGATATAAGACTCTTGGCCGAACATTAGATTTTTAGGAATTTAATTTCAATTAATAATATAATATTTGTTTAAAGAATTCTTTTTTGTCAATTTTTACACTATTCTATAATTGATTTTTGTGAAACTCATAACAGAATGATTAATTCGAAAAAAGTTACTTATGTCACTCCTAACATTTCATATTAACCTATAAAATTAGTGTAATTCATTAAAAGTCTCAAATTATATTTATTTGGGTATTTATAATATCAATTATTTTAACTTTTTACTATTATGGTAATTACTGCATCATCATTGTGTCATAAATAAATTAAATTATTTAATATCTAAAAATTATAACTAAAATATAATTCTGTAGGAAATATATTTATATTTCTAATTAATATTTACAATAGAATTTATCTTATGTAAAACCCTATATTAAAAATGTATTAGTAAATAAACATTGATTTTAACTCTTTTAACTCTTCTTTAAATTAAATAATAATAAATGTCCAAATCTAATCCAAGTGGACCTAAATGATAAATTTTAATTGATAAGGTTGTTTTTGGTCTAGATAAACTTGTCCAATAGAATTAGGACATGTGTTAGGGTAATATTAATATCATTTTTACCCTTAATTACCCTATTTACTTTTAACCATGGTAAATAAAAGTAAAAAGTTAATATTCTCCAAAAATTATTTTCATCTCATTGAACCAAATTTTACTTCTTGATATTAACCGTGTCTCTCGGATTTTAGAAATTTCAATCACAGAAGTGGTAAAATTATGTTTTATGAAAAATTCAGTTTTTTAACTACAACTTAGTAGTTTCACTATTCATCAAAAATTGATGTTTTTCAGAACAATGCCAAAATTTCACCCTAAGCTATAATTGATATTCCGAATTCAAAAATGATGTCTATTTTACAAAATTATAAACATAAATGTTGCATTAATTAATTTTATAATTAATTCCCCCTGTCACAACAAATAGCGTGTTTTTAAGAAATAATATATATCAAAAGATTGACAATTGTTTATGTCCAATTTCAAAGTGAAATTAATTGTAATGAACACCATTGGATAAAATGGTAAAAATATATTATAATTATAATTTTAAACCTCTAAATAATATAATTTATCACTATAAATTATTTTGATTAAAAAATTTGTTTTTAAGTATTTTTTACTATTCATAAAAATTGGACGTTCTCAGAAAAATACCAAAATTGAACTTAGGATAATTTCGATATTCTGAATCCAAAAATGAAGTCCATTTTGAAATATAAAATATATATAATTTCAAAAAGTGGGTATTACTATTCATAACAGCTAGTTTGATCGGTTGTGGTATGTGTTAGAACTCGATGTTGCGTAAAACACATCCTATTATATTATTCAAAGGGAAAAATATTGTAGAAGCTTGGGGTGTTACATTCTCCTCTCCTTCAAATAATTTCATCCTCGAAATTTCTAGAATACTACTGCATGAAATAAATCGGGTGGTTGTTCATCAAAAGTTCCTCGTGTTCCCACGTTGCCTCTTCCATCTTATGGTTTCTCCACAAGACTTTTACCAGACGCGTCGTCCGGTTTCTCAGTACTTGTTCTCTCGTATCAAGAATCTTGACGGGCTCTTCGCTATAAGAAAGATCGGGTTCCAGTTCTAATTCCTCATAGGTGAGTACATGCATTGGTTTAGGCATGTATTTCCTCAATAAAGATACATGAAACACATCGTGAACTTTGGAGAGACATGGCAGCATTGCCAATCGGTAAGCTACAACCCCAATTAGTTCTAGAAATTCGAAAGGTCTGATGTAGCTGGGACTCAATTTACCTTTCTTACCAAAACGTATGACTCCCTTCCATGGAGATACATTCATGAAAATATGATCACCGACCTGAAATTTCAAATCCTTCCTTCGCTTATCGGCATAGCTCTTCTGCCTACTTTGAGCTGCTTTGATGTGATTTTAGATTACCTTCACCTTTTCCATTGTTTCCTCCACCAGTTATGGGCCTACAAGTTTTCTTTCACCAAAATCATCCCAACAGGTTTGTGTACGACATCTCTTTCTGTATAACGCTTCATATGGTGCCATAAGAATACTCGAATGGAAGATAATATTATAGGAAAATTCTACCAGAGGTAAATATTGATCCCACATACCCTAAAAGCCAAGTGAGAAGGATCTCAACATGTCTTCTAAGGTTTGAATAGTTCGTTCTGTTTGTCCATTTGTTTGAGGGTGGTATGCAGTGCTCAAATGAAGTTCAGTATCCAAGGATTTCTGAAGACTTTTACATAATCTTGAAGTAAAATGGGGATCAAGATCATAAACAATCGATAGGCATACTCCATGAAGTCTCACAACTTCATCAATTATAGTCTTGCTTGAAATTCTAGTGGTAGATCTTCTCTTATAGCAAGAAAATGTGCTGACTTGGTAAGGCGATCAACAATAACCCATATTGCATCGTTCCTTCGGGGAGTATTTGGTAGCCTCATGACAAAGTCCATCGTAATATTGTCCCATTTCCACTCCGGTATGAGAAGAGGTTGCAATACTCCACCAGGCTTGTGCCTTCCAGCTTTCACTTGTTGACAAACCATACATCGTGACACAAAATCCGCAATCTCCCTCTTCATGTTGTCCCACCAAAAATGTTACTTTAAATCTCTATACATTTTGGTTCACCCAGGGTGTATAAAGAAATTGGAACTATGAGCATCATCCAACAATTCCCTTTTTAGATCAGGTATATCGGGAACACAAAGCCTCTTCCCGAATTTCAAAATTCTTAATTCATACACAAAGTCTCTCAATCTCCCATCATTCACAGCTTTAATCTTCTTTTGAAATTCATTATCATCAGTCTGAGAACTCTTAATCCTTTCTAGTAAAGATGGTTTGGAAACCATTTGAAAAAGCATTGATGTTTCACCTTCCCTGGTTATTCCCATTGTCCATCATCACTAGATCCATGAAAATTTGATCCCTTTCAATTCTCATATTGTTCAAAACTCCATGATCTTTTCTGCTCAAAGCATCCTCCACCTTGTTTTCTTTCCCCGAGAGGTAGTGTATTGTACAATCATAATCCTTGAGTAATTCAAGCCATCTCCTTTTCCTCATGTTGAGTTCTTTTTGTGAGATAACATACTTCAAACTCTTGTGATCAGTATAAATCTCACATTTTTCACCATAGAGGTAGTGCCTCCAAATCTTCAAAGCAAAGAACATAACTGCTTACTCAAGATCATGAGTAGGATAGTTTTTCTCGTGAATTTTCAACTATCCTGATGCATAGGAAATAACCCTATCATTCTGCATAAGGACACAACCAAGTGCATTCTTCGATGCAACACTATATATAAAGAACCCATCATTCCCCGATGGTAGAGATAATATAGGATCATTGACTAATATTCTCTTCAGTTCTTCAAAACATTCTTCACACACTTTTGTCCAAGAAAATTTAACCCCTTTACATGTGAGCTTCGTTAATGGGTTTGCCAATCGGGCAAAATTCTGGACAAAACATCGATAATAACTTGCCAAACCAATAAAACTGTGTACCTCAGTTATACTCGTAGGTGCTGGTCATTCTTGGATTGCCTTGGTATTAGAAGGATCAACAGAGAATCCATCTTTAGAGACAATTTGGCCATGAAAAGAAATCTCAAGATGCCAGAATTTACACTTGCTAAACTTCCCATATAATTCAAGTCTTCTCAGAGTCTTCAGGATAATGCGCAAGTGACTTTCTTGATCCTCGTTGCACTTAGATTATACCAAGATATCATCAATAAATACCACCACAAATTCATCGAGATATTCCATGAAAACTCTATTCATCAGATCCATGAATACAAAGGGAGCATTAGTCAATCCAATTGGCATTACAGTAAACTCGTAATTCCCATTCCTGGTTCAAAAATTTGTCTTTGTAATTTTTTCCTTCTTTACACACAACTGATGGTATCCAGATCGAAGGTCAATCTTTGAAAAGTATTGAGCTCCATGCAGTTGGTCAAATAAATCATCAATGCGAGGTAGGGGATACTTGTTCTTTATTGTTATGGCATTAATCTCCCTATAGTCGATACATAACCTCATAGATCCATCATTCTTTTTAACAAAAAGAACAACGGATCCCCATGGAGAAACACTAGGGGGAATAAATCCTTTATTACTCAATTCCTCTAGTTTTTTCTTTAGGTCAACTAATTCTACAATGTCCATTCTATAAGGGGTCTTAGATATAATCCTTGAAAATGGAAAACTCAACTTCTCGTTCTGGAGGATGTCCAGGTAAATCATCCGGAAACACATCTTCATATTCATTCACAACAGGTACATCCTCTATTTGGACATTACTTTCCTCACCCACAGTAATTTCATTCTCTTCCTCCCTAATAATTTAATTTAGTTGAGCTACTGGGGGTGTATCTAGATAAGAATTAGGTGGTGACGATTCTGCTCTAATGATAAGGTGTTCATTATCATCGTCATCAAGAATCGAACCTATTTCTTCTTACAATAAATTTTTTCATCATAGTCTGAAAGCTCGTCCATACCGAGGATTATATCAAACTCAATCATAGGTATGAAGATTAGATCGGTAGATAAAGAACATTTATGTTCTCTAATTGGGACTGATTCACAAAACATTGTTGCAATGATACTTCCCTTAGGAGTTTTAACTAACAACTCCCTTGTTAAATCAAATTGGAAATATCTAAATTTCTTAGGAAACTGGGATGTTATGAAATAATGCGATGATCCAGAATCAAATAATGCATTTTCTAAACTAGAGCAAACCATTAAATTACCTGCCACCACTTCTTTTGGAGCTTCTACCTCAGCAGTATTGATAGCCTAAGATTGGCCTTGATCCCTTGGCCTTTTCTGTGGTATGTTCTCTTGACGATTAGGACATTCAATTGCATAATGTCCCATCTCCCTACAATTTTAGCGTTGAACATTGGTAGTTTCCTCCTTCCCTTTGCATTCACGAGCTTGGTGGCGTTTTTCACCACACTTGTAACAGACAACCATTCCCTTCAGGCAAGTACCGGGGTGTTTCTTCCCACATTTACCACAGGATAGATTTGCAACCATTCCCTTTATCCCCTTATTTCTATTCCCAAATTGATCAGTATATCTCTTCTTCTCTTGCTTTACTTTAAAGTCATAAGACATAGAGAATTCCTTTTCTGTTTTGATAGCACATGAGACAATGTCTTCGTACGATGAGAAGGATTTTGAGACTAATGCTCGACGAAGAAATGGTTTAAACCCATAAAAGAAATGATTAATCTTACTTCTTGGGTTACATATATAATCTCCAGCATACCTTGCTAACCTTGTAATGTTAGCCTCATACATTGCAACATTCTCATCCTCCTTTTGTCTCAGACTCAGAAATTGCCTTTCCATATCTACTCAATGGTCACTAGGAAAGTATTTTTCTAAAAAAAGATCATTGAACTCCCTCAATTCCATATTTGATACTTCATCATCTTCCTTCGTGTTTTGAATCAATGACCACCATTAATCAGCATCTCCGGTGAGGTGGTAAACTGCCATGATAACCTTTTCCCTTTCACTACTCCCCAAAGCCTGAAATATTTTCTCTAGAGAATTTATCCATTGCTCATCTACTAAGGGATTTGTACTCCCATTGAATGTTGGTGGTTGTTTCCTCATAAAGCGATCTAACATTGATCCTCCACGCTACTGATCAGGGTGCTCCATATGGGTAAGGTTATTTTTCATAACCTGAGTGAGTTGTCCCGGTATGGTGATTAGCGGATCGACACCAGTTTCATCACCAGCTCCACTATAATTATATTGAGCTGTAGGTAAATCCATACATGGAGTGCGTTCATTGATACAGTTTCCATTTCATCCACTAGGCGCCATTTCTAAACAATGGCATAAACTAGATCAGTTTATAAATCGAAATACATAATCCCATACTTATAAAACACTTCACATAAATTGAACTATTTGTGTATATAACCCATAATCATAAAAAAAATTATTTGAGGAAGTATATACTCATAAACCTTTCATAATTATATGTAAAGAAAATGAGAGTTATCCTAAGCATATCCCCTGGGAGTGTCGTAACCAAGAGTGCAGTAAGGCCTGTTGTCGTGCACCAGTTCCCGTTCGAGTCTAGCACAAAGTGGTGTTTTCTGGTTTTACCCCTAGGTACATCTGTGCGAGATCCTCCTCTACCTGCTCATATCAAGACATGGATGTATTGCTCGGAAAACTCAAAAAAATATCTACAATACCAAAATTCGAGGATGTTCTTCTATACTAATCCTCAAAGTCTATCTTAGGTCTATGTGATCTAATCAGAATTTATCTAAATCTAGCTTTCAAGGATTGTACTAATCTTCCTCTGATACAAACTGTAACACCCCGACCCCATTTTCCCAGAGTACGTGCATTATTACATAACATTGGGATGATCACAAGAAAGAACAAATCTCTAAAGATAGATTGGTTTAGTAGCCTTGGAAACACTAGATATATTCATAATGTTTTACATTACATCATGAAGTAAAAAACTACAACAACAACATATTGTGTCCATAATCCACACTATTATCCCCTCATAATATCCCTACAGGTCATTCATAATTTACTTTTTCACATCCTGGGAAAAATAAAACATATAAAAGGGGAGAGCTCAAATGCCCAGTAAGGATAACAATATAGCAGAAACATTCATAAATAAGAATAAATATTTAAGGCAGTGTATAACTAAAAAAAATCCTTTTAAACTTGAACATCAACATAGTATGGAAAAATAAAATGAAATAATTCCATTTACATATTCACATGGATATTATACTAATCAAATAATCACATGCAATATCAATAACCGCTTTCATAATTATGGAATGCATAATGCTAGACTATCATAACCACATAGCCAAGGCCTCGTGCCAAGACTAAAAATAAGATTTTGACTAGGCCTTGTGCCAAGACACTAGTTTGACTCATGAGTCATACTGATGCATTGAGGATCTATAGCGGGCTCCACCCGTCACATATTATGTCCAATGCATTCCCATATGAAAAGTTTTAAACATAACATAAACATTCGTATTAAAACTAACATACGAAATGTAAATAATTCATCTATAAACCATGAATGGTTTAAAAATAACACATCAATAGTCAAACATATCACAAAACCTTTAATACAATTTAGAAGTTTTGTTTCGTAATATATCAACTTCAAATAGGTGTAAAATCCATCAAAGCATGTTGACATAGAAGAAATCAAAACTCGTTTTAGAGAAATATCTATTTTAATTTTGAAATCATTTAAGAGTCATATATTTATAAAATAAAACATTTTCATTGAAAACATTATTATAATCTTGTAAGGGAAGCTTCGACGATTTTATAACAGCGTAAAATAGTCACACCCGCTTTATAAGTTAAAAAAAACATTCTTACCTTAATTTTGTCGAAAAGGTTAAAAAGCACCTTGTCTGGAAAACGACAGAAATATTTTTCTATAAACCTCTTATAAAAATTCAAACAAGGGTATAAATGACATTAACACATATTCTAGTAAATAGAAAAAATGTTTTGAAATTCATTTTTAAGAATCATGGATGTGGATGATAAAGAGATCCCAGTAGATTATTACATATAAACAACATCGGATAATGAAGAGATTGCGAAATAAACCCTTACCTTGTATTTTTACTTGGTTGGGGTAGTTTAACCTATTGTATAATTGTGAAATAATTTTTATTAAATTATACAAGAATATGATATCATATATGATCTTTTAACATTGATTTGTTAATAATAACTTAGTATTATCGTTGTTTAGGGTGTTAACTTACTCGTTTTCTTTGATACATTTTGTTATGTAAGCCATGTTTGTTATGGATATGATGTATCTTATTCATATACATAATGATATCAAGTCCTTAAACATTATTTTTAAATAATAAAATGATAATTATAATTTAATGGATACGATGGAGAATGAATCTCATCGCGTTCATGGAGACAGTAGTCCGTACGTACGCACGAGCGACAATATCATTCTTTTGATATTAAAATAACATATGATTGGATGGTATAACATATATACAGAATCATTATCATGTTATATTTATTATTTACATGAGTTACAAATCTTTATTATACCCTTCCAAAAAATAATTTATTGATTAACAATTACACCACGACGTAGAGACGGTAACCCGTACGTACGCACGTATGGTGACATGTTATTCAAAGGATGGATAGAATACTGAATATGGTTGTACAATATTTATAATAACATCACAGTATATATAAGATACTGGAGTTATTATTTTATAAAGGTAATAACAAAGAAGGAAGAAGTGGAAGAAGAAATGAATTTGAAAAAGGGTGGTGAAAACATCACCTCTTCTTCGGGTTCTTCCTTTTGATTTGATCAAAAAGACTCTTAGGTTGGCTTTCTGACTAATGTATGGAATCTAGTATGAAGTTAGGGATGTTGAGAGTGTATTTGGGTATAGTTTGGCCGAGCCAAAAGGCTTTGAAGGTGTGAGTTAATGAGAAGAGAGAGTGCCCTTTTATAAGAGGGGTGAGGGGCACCTTTGGAAAAGCTAGAAATATTATTTTATTATAAATTCATATTCGTTTTTTAATGGATAAAAAGTGGATTATTTAATGGTTAAGTTGAGGATAGGTCTAAACCCACTCAAACAATATAATTTATCCAGGTTTGGGTTACTATATTAACCTTGTCATTAAGTATTAACTCTTAGTTAATTAGTTTCACTTTTACAATGTCTCTTTGTATTTTTATATTATATGGTTAATAAAATTACAATATACATCCAAGAGAACCCCAAGTGGTCCATTAATGATAAAACAATCATAATATAAGTCTCTTGGCCTATCCTTAGATTTTTAAAAATTTAATATCAATTAATAATATAATATTTGTTTTAAAAATCATTTTATATCTATTTTGACACTATTCAATAATTGATTTTTGTGAAACTCATAACTGAATGATTTCTTGGAAAAAAGTTACTTAAGTCACTAATCACTTGTTATATTAACCTAAAAAATTAGTTTAATTCATTAAAAGTCTCAAATTATATTTATTTGGGTATTTATATTATCAATTATTTTAATTTTTCACTATTATGGTAATTCGTGCAGCCTCATTGTGTCATAAATAAATTAAATTATTTAATATCTAAAAATTATAAATAAAATATCATTATGCTGGAAATATTATTATATTTCTAATGAATATTGACAATAGAATTTATCTTATGTATATACCTATATTTAAAATGTTTTAGTAAATAAAAATTGATTTTAACTCTTTTAACTCTTCTTTGAATTAAATAATAATAAATGTCCTAATCTAATACAAGTAGACCTAAATGATAATATTTTATTCCTAAGGTTTTTTTTGATCGATATACACTTGTCCAATAGAATTAGGACATGTGTTAGGATAATATAAATATCATTTTTACCCTTAATTACCCTATTTACTTTTAACCGTGGTAAATAAAAGTAAAAAGTTACTATTCACCAAAAATTAGTATCATCTCATTGAACCACATTTTACTCCATGATATTTATTTTGCCTCTTTGATTTTTGATATTCTAATCACAGAAGCGGTAAAATTATGTCTTATGAAAAATTCAGTTTTTAACTACTACTTAGTAGTTTCACTATTCATAAAAAATTGAAGTTTTTCAGAACAATGCCAAAATTTAAACCTAATATATAATTGCTATTCAGAATTCATAAATGATGTCTATTTTACAAAATTCCAAACATAAAATTTTCATTAATTAATTTTATAATTAATTCCCGCTGTCACAACAAATAGCGTGTTTTTAAGAAACAATATATATCAAAAGATTGACAATTGTTTATGTCCAATTTCGAAGTTAAATTAATTATAATGAAGAAAATTGGATAAAATGGTAAAAATATATTCAAATTATAATTTAAAACCACTAAATAATATAATTTATCACTATAAATTATTGTGATTAAAAATGTTGTTATTATGTATTTTTCACTATTCATAAAAATTGGACGTTCTCAAAAAAATTCCAAATATTCATCTTAGGATAATTTCGATATTATGAATACAAAAATGAAGTCCATTTTGAAATATAAAATATATATAATTTCAAAAAGAAGGTATTACTATTCTAAACGGCTAGTTTGATCGCTTGTGGTGTGTGTTAGAACTCGATGTTGCGTACAACACACGCTATTACATTATTCAAAGGGAAACGTACTGTAGAAGCTTGGGGTGTTACAGTTCATATAACCTTTTTCAATGAAAGTGATTCTCATTTATGTATCATGTCTTTTTGAACTATCGTGTGCACTTATAATTGACAGACCCAATGATAATTGCCTCTTTGATAGATTTCATCAAAACTATAATACAAGGATTGTGTTATCTTGGATGAATGTGTCAAGATCAGTGTTTTCTATTGTTGAATGAGTTTTGGTTTTTCGGTTTTGTACTTGGTATTGTTATAATAACCCTTGCACAAGAGTTTCCCACACATTCCATGTCTTGTTCGGGGAACCAACATTTTGATAGATTCCTAGATGGACCTAGACCAAAAATTACATAGTGTGACCGAACAAATCGAGGTGTATTCCTATAGTATCATGATAGTAGTCCCCATTATTACTTTTAGTTTGGACTTGTTTTTTGAATATTTTAAGTGGTCTTGTCTGTTTCCTAGTTTAATTTAATTTACCTTTTTGCAATTTTATTGGGTGATTTAGAAGTATGCATGAATTATTGTTCAGTATGTTTTACATTTCATCATTTTTTGGTCATGGATACCTGTGCGTGTGTAAATATACATTTTCTACAACCTCCCATGTTAGTGATATGCCTACTAGATGCATGTTTCTATCCCATGTCCTATAGTATGTGGGCTTGGGGAGTAACAGTAAAATCCCCAATGGGATTTGTCATGACGTGTTTCAACAATATTGAATGAACTTTATCTCCCTTCCTCTGTATTCCAATTGAATGTGAAGTGTGTTTACTTTATAATTATATAAAACATTGCCCCCAATGTCACAAGAATACTCCCAATATTATGTGGTATATATATATATATATATATATTATTCATCATATCATTCTAAATAAAAATCGCCATTTTTTGGGATTCTTACCAAACCATGGCATGATTAGGGGGAGTACAACACATTTTTGTCTCATTAACACGATATTATAAATCTATGAACTCAAATCAGTTTTCCATGAGATTATTGAAGACATTTATTTTCTAATTTTTTACCTTAAACACTTCCATGTTGTGGTTTACTTAAAATATAATGTGGAATCTTATCCCCAAAAGCATAATTTTCATTCCATTGTAGTTCTTTTCCATCATAATTTCATACCTTATCTTAAACAATGATTTTCTTTAGTTTTGTGTTTGAGATTTTTCCAAAAATAATTATGATTTAATCACCCATTTTATTAAAATAATAATATGTTGAAAACAGCCTCGATGTTTTCACTCCTCTTGGTAAACTCAAACCTCCACCCTTTAGTCTCTATAAACAGAAAAACATGAAGAACCATGAATGTCTTTCAAAAATTGTTTTCTTAAAAACATAAATGTTTTTTTCCTCATGGACATAATAATTTTGTCTTTATATATATCATTGTTGTTACAAAATATGTACTAATAATTAAATTTTATTCCTATAAAATATCTTGGTTCTATTATCCAAAAAGAATATTATTTCATCTTAATACTTTCCTGTTCATTTGATATTCTAACAATCCGTGGGAATGTTGAGAATAAGAAAAAAATGAAAAAAATGATACAACCCATGAATAATAGTATTATTAATGTAGTTATAGAAGTATAATAATTTGATATTTATCGATACAAAACACTATGGGATAGAATTGTATTTTTAGAGCTCTCAAACCCTTGATGTAATGGTCTACATGGGATATGTTTTTATTGGGTATTTCAATATACCATTTTTTATTTTAATTCATTTTCTCTCTCTAATAAAACATTATGTTAAAATAATTTTTATGTGAAATAATTTTAAACATATAAAATTTAATATTATTTATTTACATAAAAAATTGAAATATAAAATTTCCTATTATTAAAAAACTATTTTGGTATAACTTACATCGTAACGACCTGCATCATTATGGGTCAGTAGCACCTAAGAAAATTAGGCATTGGCTGATCTACAATAAAAGACGGTTCTAAATTTAATATATATAGTTTAATTAAATGATAATAATATCTAAATATTTTTTAAAGAGGACTAGAATTTTGGATATAATTTGAGAATTTTGAGTGAGGATAAGAGGTGGGTGGTGCGAGAAAAAAATTGCTTCAGATATTAAAATGTAAGAAGTTTGGATACAATGGGTACTCATTGGGTTCTAGTGGCATATTTCTTGGATGAAAGGTATGAATGAGTACTTATTTTAGCAGAAATAAGTACAAGATGGGGTGAACAATGACCATTTAGCCTTATGATGACCCCCAATAAACTGATGATCATCCACTAAGTAACTGGTGGCCTTTGTGAAAAAAATAATGAATTTTAATGATGTTTTTTAAATAATTGGTTGTTCCTACCTATTTACTTTTATCTATGCAATTGGAGTATCTAATACACCTTCCCTCTCCATTCAATTTATTATAGAGATCCAACTCTTAATAGCATGATATACTACCTATATAATTTGACATATAGATGTGGGGATAAGGTGATAGCTATATTTTCTTCCTTCATTTCTCTCATCATTATATGTTTAAGTTAAACTCCCTAAACTAGTCATATTTATCTGATTTCACAAATTTTGGAAAAAACATAACAGCATAATTTGAGGATATTAGATGGGTTTAAATCAATAATTTCCATGTCGATATTCCATTATATATTATGAAATATGTTTCATGTTTAAATTTAAATCCACATTCTTAAATGGGGGTTGACGATACGATGATATTAATTTGAACTAATACAATTATAAATGGAAATATGGGTTATGAAGAATTACATATGGTTAAAACATGCATTCCACATTAGGTTTGGTAATTATTGAAATTATAAATAATAGTTTCACTAAGTGGTAGGGGTTAAAATTGTGTGATGCATAACCCTAATGGGTCATCATTATATGGGAAAATTATGACTATCCTAGGTTGTATTATCTTAGTCTATACTCTAACCATTTATTTATTTGATAAAATGAATTGGTGTCTTGTAGGGCGTTAATGATTTTCCATTAAAGGGGTAATTTTTTGTTAAAGTGTTATGTTTAGAATAATAAATCATCAAAATATTTTTGATTCCAAATGATGAGGTTCCAATAGGTTACATTTGTTAGTTTGGGTTCATAAATGGTCACACATGGGGAGATCCCATAGTTGGATTGTGAGAGAATAGGGTACATGGTTCTTGAGTATTCTTTTGGGAGAAATATGAGGTCATCAAGGCTTCGGTAACAAGGTTAATACTTAAAGGATATCGAGTATTGGGTTTCATAGTTAATACATTGACAGATTAATAGGCTTGTCAAGTATAGTACCTAGGGGTGGGTTGAGATATTTTTTAAAAAACGGACTCACTAAAATTCTCATGTGAAATAGACATGTCTGAGATTGAATCATAGGTATTGTAACTATTATGGGAGTGGTGGGGAAAATTTCATTATGGAGAGTATGTATTAAATAGGTATCTTTAGAAATGATTGGGAATAGACTATGTTTATTTTAATTACCTCTAGGGTGATGATAATGGGTTGAAGGGTAATAGGTAAGAACTTGTGTTAGGTTTTACAGAACCATTTTAAATGGTTTATCGTATAAATGTTGCTAAAACTGACAATTTGAACATATTTTTAATTATTATTTTGATCATGGAATAGTGGGTCCATCCTATGATTCTTGGTAAGTGATATATTATGGTTTGTGTTTTTTAAGGGATTTTATGGATGTATAGAGACCAGGTAATGAGTCTATAAAACATACCCCATTAGATGTGAGATAATTTTATGAACTGCTAGGGACTTTAAGTGCATACCATATATATGTGTTATCAATATTCTAGGCTTTATATGATGAATTGTTCATGTATGGATACATCTATCTTTCTATGGTAAATCTAATTTGTGGGGGTCATGGAGAATAGTAATCGTTCCTACCAAATATTTTATATATGGCCTCGACAAATGAATATTGTACTAGGACTCCTTGATACTCCATAGCTTGGATAATAAAATAGTTTCCAAGGAATCATTTCTAGTTCATGTCATGGTTGGATAGGAAGTGTACCGAGACTCCTTATTAGTCCCTGGCTAAGACAAACCGATAGTGCACTGGGAATCATTGATATTCTATTTATTCATTAGACTAGTTATATATTAAGGCTCATTTTTAGTATGTAACTTAGATAGACTAATGGTATACTATGACTATTTTTTGGTCAATGGATTAGATAAACTAGTTTTATTTCTATACCCTTTGTTATATCATGGAGAATCTTGGAAATTTTTTGACAGTTCACGAAAGTGTGCCAAAATATGTGTGGTTAGGAGTCATGGTTTCTAGGTTCATACATAATGACCAAGTTTGATTTATTTTATATAGAGTGTAAAATATTATCTATATTATTATACATATAAAGATATATACTATAGACTATATTAGTGATACCACTGGTGGTGGACTAATGAGATTTATTCTCACACCCTACACAAACACCTTGGTAGATGTACCATCATAAATTATAGTATATAGTTCTATGTATAGTTAACATATGATATCATGATGCAGTATCTAGATGATATATAGATATGAGACTGAGGAGTTATTAGATATTTTATATTTTTATCCTTTTGATTTTATTTTTTACAAGATCTACATATTTTGAAAACATTCTTGGTGTATTGGATGTATGCCCATAATAGTTATTTTTTATATGTCTTGAGTGTATATTTATATTTTATTTATTTTAGATATAATTATATTTGTGTAATTTTACATTTTGTAATAATTTTTTTATTTACCATTTATTTAATTCAATGATACTGAGATTACATTCACCCTATTTTTGAGCATACAATCTTGCTTATATTAAATAACCTATGGAATATATGTGGGTCTACCTTGGGTCACATATAATTACATGCTCAAACACGTTTCAAGAATAATGGATGGGGTTTGACAAAGTGATATTATATTATTATTAATTTTTTCTTGAGATATTTTCTAATGTTTTATAGAGATAATAATGGATGTATCTTCACATATACACTAGGTTTGGTTCTTCATAAACACCTTCCCAATGATAATCCCATGTTACCAAGGTAGTGAAATTATGGTTTTCATTTTAACTAGTATATTAAAGTATTATGTTTTGATTATTGATTTTTTATTTAACTTTTTTATTGATGTGGGAAAAAGTATTCCTATTTGAATCGAACTAATGACTTATGGATACATGATATATACAAGACTAATTATTTTTTAAAAACATTTTAATAAAAAAATGGTTTTAAAAATATAGTTTTATATATTAAATGAACATTTTTAAAAAATTGGGAGTGTTTTTGGTTAACTAAAATCTAAAAAATATAATATATATAGTGTTTTCCTTAAAAACTGTTGGGGAAATTTTTATTAATGAAAACAGATTGAACTAGTTTATTGTTTGTTACTAAATTATATTATGGTGTTAAATCTATGAACATGTAGTGTATTACATATATAAATTTATTAATTATGGAAATTGATTCCTTAGGTTTGTATTCATATTGAAATATAATACCAATTATTTGATCTATTGATGTAATGTGATTCCATTTTGAGTTTTAATCCATTGATCAAATTGAGAATGAATGATGTATTTCCTATGGGTAGTGAGATATGATTTATTATGGAGTGATTCTGGTTAAAATTATGTTGAGGCTACTGGATGTTCTAAGAAGGATATTGTTTATGAATCTTTTTTTGAGATATATTAATTCTCTCTTTACCTATAAAAATTTGAATGAGGATCATGCGATATACGTGGTGTGAAAAATAGTTCAATAAAAAATGGATAAAATATAGATCAATAATTCCTATATAAAAACGATACATAGGAAATATATCATCATGTAGTTGGACCCAAAAGGTGAAAATACAAGTTCATTTCAAGGAGTATATAATGGTTAGTTATTCATCAAGAGTATGGTTGACATGCAAAGATCCAATATAAGATTACTAGTTGTTAGAGAATATTAATGAGGTTATATTAATTAAATATTAAGTTAGGATGTATGGTCATGTAGAATGAAATATTATACTAGCTTTTGATAAGATATTTTTCCTAGTTCAATGAACAAAAATAAATGCTGGGAAAATTCTTATGATTCACCATGAGCATAAGACAAAACATCTGAGTTTTCATTCACTTATAAGGTGAATTAAATGTATATAGGTTCAATTTATTTCTATTAAATGTGATGATTTATTAATATGTGAGTTATGTGGGGATATTATATTTATTAGTCCGTCATGAACTAAATTTCTTTTAGACATATGAGAGATAATGTGGGATCTTGGTGAAAACAATGACTCTCTACTATTCTGAAAATATAGATTCATATCCTAGAACATTATTATGATTTATTGATGGACCACACATGGAGTGTGTTAAAATATAATGTGTAACCTCTTGAGGATTGTGAAATGGGTAAATTAAAAAATTTAATTAGTGAGACTTGGATCAGAAATGTGTCTAAAACTATTTGCTGGTGAATTAGGAGGGTGTTCCCAATAGTAATGAAATTAGTATACAATGAGAATTATGGGACATCCCATTGGGCGGAGTTTATTATGATGAAGTTAAGAGTATTGAAATCATGATATAATTATTAAATTCGTTTTTACAGAGGCAAGATTAAATTATTTTATAGGAATAACCTTCATATGAAATGTAGTGGAAGAATAACTCCAAAACCGTAATAACCATGATTTTTTTTATATAATTGGATTGAATAAAATTTAAGATTGAATGATGTATCATATTACCTTTTTATTAGGATCATACACATTATTTATAAAAATACCATTAAAAATAAGTGAAAATAATCATTACTTATTGGGTGTCCATGGATCTCTCGGATCTCTAGTTGCTCATGAAGGTTTTTCCTTCTTATAACTACTTTCTATAACATTGTTTAAATGTATGAGGTAATAATAAAATATTAACAAAATTACATGTTTGAAATATTATGTTAGGTTTTATGGTCATGTATTATGAATGATTATAAATACTTTTGATAATAAATTTAGTCTATGTCAATGATAAAAAAAATTCATTGAGACAATTCTTATAATTCATTGTACCCATAATACAAATAAAATTGTGAGTTCTTATTCACTTCTATATTAAATTGAAAGTGTCTATAAAAAAAATAAACTGGCTATATGTTATAGCTAATTATTAATTCTATTAGGGGGTGATATTAAATTTATTGGTCTTTCAAGAGCTACATGGGTTTGGATGTTATTATCAGATAACATGGGTGTATATTGTAATGACCTGACCTTAAGAAATACATATTCTTGAGATTTTAGAATAGAATTTTATTTAGTATAATTCTGACTAAATTTTTATTTTAGAGTTTTAAATAATTAGGAAAAAATATTACATAGTAAACCAACACATTATAAGTGGTAACTTTTACGTAGTATCCATTTTTTCTACCAAACAAATATTTTTAAATAAATCAGGTTTTTTTTCATGTAACATATTCAAATTTTTTATTTTGACCTTATTATTTTCCCAAATCCTCTTTAAACCCTTTGAAAATCATTTAAAAAGGTGGTATGATCATTAAAACCTATTAAGTTAAATAAATAAAGAAAACTATTACACTAGTGCAAAATATGAAAACCCATTTAATGTTTTTTGAGCATATTAAATAAAACATTTCCACATGAAAAACACAGACACATTTTTCTCATATACAATATTAAAATCCCATGACCAAAAAATAAAAACCCTTTTGGAAACATATATAATTATGTATATAAAAATATTTTAAAACACTTAAAATTAGAATAACCATACATCTATATTCCAATATAATTCTATATAGAACACAATCATTAACCAATGTATTGGAGAGCTTTAATGGGGATCACACTTCATATAAGCTATATTGGGATAAACCATTTTTTATTCAATATAAAAGTGATAAAATATTCATATAATATATATTAGTCTCACACAAGTTCTATAATGGGGAACGAACCATTGTATACTCTATAAAGGGATCACCTATTTGGTATATAATGCTCAAGTACCATGTCATGAATAAAAAAGTTTATGCTTTAAAATTTCATCATAAAACCTTCTCATTAAAATCAAAATTTATAATAATTTATGTTATAAAAATACCATTTTCATTTAAAAACCATTTTCTTTACCAAAATACCCATAAAAATGTAAAGATTCGTTTTTGAGGAAGAAAATATCATGAAAACATTTTTGAGGAAAATAAAATATCCATTTTGAAAACATTAAATTTTATAATATGTTACACACTTGTAAAAAAAAAATATATGAAAATAATTTTTTAGACATATAAAGAAATATTCAATTAATTTATACATCCTAATGGTTGAAACTTACACTCATTCCACATAAGTTAAAAAATACTCCTTCCAATGTATGTAAAAAGAAACATTAAACAGCTTTTTTTAAAAATTCTTATACCTTGATTTCTACATGTCATGTTAATTCCATATCCGACTCAAGATAATTACTTAATTTTTGGAGAAATTTTTTCAATTTTATTATTTCTTTTCATCCTATTAATTTTTTGTATTAACAATTATGTAAATTTTTTAAATTTATTTCATGTTCTTTGATGATATCTGATTCATAAGTCTTGAATAACTTCAGTAGGTAGACTACATTCAAATATATCAAAAATAAATCATATAAAAAATAATATTAATTACATAATTATAACATTTATTCAAAAATTATACATTTTAATCCATCCCATGATTTTTGTTTATAGAAAATTTACTTTGTTACAATCATGGAGATGGAATGTTGTATGCATGCACGAGTAAGGTTTCCATTTTCCAATGACCAATATGAAAAGAAGGTAAATGATATTATTTATTTGTATAATAATAATAATATAAAAATTATCAAAATTAATTTTTATTTATACTTATATTTATTATTCATGTTATGGGATGATGAAAAACGAATCGCATCGCTTCGTGGAGGTGGTAGTCCACACATAAGCATGAATGCCATTATCTCTTTCCGGAGAATTTAAAGGTAAGATTGTAAATGAAATATTATATTTATAGAATGAAAAATATTTCAATAATATCATATATTATAATTAATTCCATCATTATAACTAGTCTTGATATATGGTGATGTAAAATGAATTACATTGGTATGTATGTTGGTAGTTCGTTGTGCACACAAACAATGAATTTATTTCCTATTTGGTGGATGTAGAGATGCATATTGGTCTTTAAAATAACATTATAAAATGTCCTTATAGGTATAATAATGTATTTTTTATTTTATAATGTATTAATATTGTTTTATGGATTTGAATGATTATATAAAACAAAAAGGTTCAATTAAAAATGAAACCTCTTCTTCCGAATTTTTTTTTTCTTAACACCTTAAGATAACTAAGGTTGGTGTTATGACTAAAAAAATACCTATAGAATGTAGAGATCTATTATAGTAATATATTTGTGTATATAATAGTGGAAATAAAATGTTATTTAATTGAATATGGTAGAGAAAAATATGTTCCCTTTTATAAGAGAGGGGAGGGGCACTCTCAGAATTTCACAAAATATTAAAAATATAATATGATTATACTATATCCAAATGATTAAATATGGAGTATAAATACACTTTATATGACATATTTTCCCATATATTATCCCCATTATGATTATTAATTATTATTTTATTTATAAAAAAATTAGTAAATTATTAATTCCACAAAATATCATTATTATCAAATTTGATACCATTCATTACAATGACTTTTAAAACATTAAAAGAACAAGTAAAAATAAATAAACTATTTTATTGTATCTTTTATATTTAAATTTCATATATATTTTTTCAGGTATCACATTAATTATATCAAATTGTTTTTATTGTAATATTTTAAATATTATTTATTTGATTTTTCCATTAATTAAATAATTACTACATCATCATTGTGCAAGAATTTAAGTTAATTATTTATTTTTTAAAATCAAAATTATATTAACATGATGAAGATAAAAATGTCATATTTTATAATACTAATTACAGTGGAATAAATCATCTAGATCACACAATATTAAAATTATGACTCTTATTAAAAACAAGAGTGTAACGTCTTTGAAATTTCTACAAATAAAATATTATAAATGTTATAATCATATAAAAATGGAATAAAATGGACAGATAACGATAAATATAATTTATATCGATTAAAAATACTGATAAAATTAAATTTGTTCATGATTTAGGGTAATTTTCTTGTCCTTTTAATTTTATTTTTACCTTTAATTACCTTATTCACCATTTATAATGTTAATAAAATTTTTTAATTTTACTACTCATATTGCATAAAAATATAATAGAATTATATAATTAATATGGAACCAATAAGTAAAAAATATGGAATCCATTTTACAAATTAAATCTGTATAATTTTCATAAATATTTTAAAATCAAACCTGTAAAACACAACGATTTTTTTTATTCAGAAAAATGCCATTTTTAAATATAAAATTTTTTAATAATAAATTCCTAAAAAAATCTATTAAAAATACCATAGTAATACTATTTGAAATCATTTTTAAGATTTAATATAAAACTAATCCACAATAAAATTTGACCATGTAAATAAAATACAGTCTTTGAATATAAATCAGTATTTTTCACTATTCATTGAAAAATAAAAAATTTCAAAAAAAAATCAAAAATTCATCGTAATGTAATTTTGACATGCTGAATTAAAAAATTAATCTAATTTTTACAATAAACATTCTAAAATTTTATTATAATAGTCACATATAAAAATAATCAAAATCATTTTTGAAGGAAACACATTTTTTTATGAATAAAACTATATTACATAAAATCTTGTAATTATTTGAAAATTTTAATTAATATATTATAAATGAGTTAGACAATTATATATTTCAAAAATATGTTAATAATATTAATTATCTTCAATTTAATGTCTATGTTATAACAGTTATATTTAAATATATATATTTTTTTTTCAATTAAGCTCGTTGTGGTGTATCATTTATGCTATAGAATATGGTGTTTCCTTTTAAAATATATATATATTTTCCCCACAGCTTTTTTGAATTTTTTCCTCATAATTTTGTACTTTGGATTGTAAAATTGGGGTTTGAATTTTCATAATACCATTATTGGAAACCCACACCATAAAAAGGCAAAATAATGCCTCTATTTAAAAACAGAGAATGAGACGTGCGAAGATCACCTAATATTGAATTAACAGAGTTTCCATGTGGTATAACATGGACATGGAAGATAAATATAACTCCAAAAGACTAATAATGAGTTATAGGGATCATTTTCATGAGAAATTTAAACATCACAAAGTCGTAAATCATTGATAGATTATGAAGCCATTCATTTCTCGATAAATAATGTAAAAAGATAATGTTTTTCATTTAAGATAAATTTATTAGAGTTCAGTAATTACTTTACCATTTATACTAAAACAATAAGGAAATTTACTTACCTGATAAATAGAGGTTTATACTTTAATAAATTTACACTACTCATAAATCTTTTTATCAAAATGATGAGTATTAATTTTCTTACCCGAATCACTAGAATCAACATATATGGATAATGAAATCTACAAAAGTAATATTATATATTAACCAAAAAACAAATTGTTTTGGATAAGATAAAATAATTCTCCAAAAATAATTAACCTTTATATGATTTAAAAAATTATTTAATAGCTAAAATTCAATAGTAATACCCAATTTCCAACATAGTTTATTCAATAAATAGTTATCCTTAATATTCCAAGAAAAAAATAGACTAAGATTAAAACCCAAAATATAAAACTATTTTTTCACATAGTGTTCCAAGTTAAATTTTAATATTTATCTCCAAAAATGACACTTAAATTCTCATAACTGAATATAATTTTCCTAATCAGATAATATCTAAGATATGATAATCATTTATATAAATAACCGGAATCGGGATAAAAAAATTAAAATAATATATACATCCAAAATATATTTCAAAAATTAATCCTAAAATTAAATTCCTTATTATTATATTTACCATAATAAATAGGGTCCCTATAATTGTTATCATTTTATGAAATAACATTAATCACATAATCACCATAAAATTTTCTAATCCTTTGGTTATCTATTCTATAAAAGATATGTTATCAAAATGAACATAACATTTTTCTGTCAGATAGATTAAATAAAGAAAAATATTTCATACTAACCAATATATCATGTAGGCCGGAGGTAGGTGATGCACCCTTGTCACCCTTTGGTTTTTGGTTCTCTTCTCATGAACGTTCCAAATCTGATAGGCTATCAAAATATTCATGGGTTGTCCACTTATGAAAATATATATTTCTTATAAAATTTCCAAAACATATAACAAAAGATCCAAAATAACCTTAATGTATTCAACATTAATGAAATTTTTATCAACAAAGGTGATATTATAATTTTCACTTTTTATCCATAACATTAAATAACCATAATTACCTCAAAAATAACTATCTCTAAAAATATAATTAGTCACCTTAATATTTCAAAACATAGAGCCACAGAAGTTGTTTATAGGACAATGAAATTATGATAAAAATTAAAATTAAAATCAATGGACAATGAATGTTTCCTCAAGTATTAATAAGACATTATAATCTCCAAATTTATCGAGACCATTCCTTTGATACCAGTTTAAGGACTCGGCCTTAAGCACTACATATGATAGTGTTGTTGAACTAGAATTCACATTGTTATAATTATAAGGATATTTTTTTGTTTAGGGATTTATAGAATTAATATGAAATCTAAAATAGTAAATCCATACATTAAATGTTCACACTTAAAACTCAGTATCCATTTTTTTCAACCAAATAAATTTTTTTAAATAAAACAAAATTTTGTTACATGATAACATTAAAAAATTTAATCATGGCCTCATACTCATACCTGATCATCCTGAAATACTATAATTTAAAAAATAATAGAGTATGAGAATAGAAAATAATATTAAGTTACATACAATAACCATTAGTCCAGTTAAAAATAAGAAAATAAATTTAATGTTATTTGATAGTATGAAAAAGAAATTCCATATGAAAAAACAATTGAAATATTTTTCTTAAATAAATCCTTTAAATACTATAACGTGTAAATAAGAACCATTTTTGTAAAAATAGTGATTTATTTCCATAATACCAATTTAAAATTCATATAATTTCAAAAATCATATGGCCTAATTATAATATAATTCCTTGAAGACCATAATCATTACACAATAAATTTGAGAGTTATAATGGGGCTCACACTTTGTATAATCAATATCTAGATCACCAATTTTTTATGAACTATAATCAGTTTCAACTCTTTATATTAGCTATATCATTATCACATTTGATTTATAATGTGCGTAAAACCTTCATATGTTCTGTCATGGGATTAATCGTTTCAAAAATAATCCATAAGTACCCAATCATGGTTTAAAAAGTATAGGTTGAACTTTTCATCAAAGAAACATCAAAAATATTTAATACCCATATGTATAACACATTATTGTAAATAAATAACTTTTTTAAACCCATTTCAATACCAAAAAAACCATTAATAATTTAAAGTGTTTTTTTCAATGAATAAAATTTTATTACAAATATTTTTGTGGAAAACCAAATTAGCATTTTGAAAAATTTTATTTTTTAAAAAAGATATACAATTTTAAATGAAAAAAAATCTTTGAAAAAATTCATTTAAACATGAAAATTAAGCTTCAAATCATTTACTATTAATGATTTCAAAAAATTCAACTGATTCCATATAAGCTAGAAACAATCATATTGACTTTTGAAAAAACAAACTTTAAAAGAATATTTTAAAAATAATGTTCATTTCCTTGAGATCAACTCCACATATACATTCTATATATTCCTAAATAATAAAAATATGTCAATAATATAATTTATTTATAAAATTTTTCATGTTTTTTGCCTTTTAGATCACTTATTTCCATGTCATAACAATTAAAAACTTATTTACATTTATATCAGAAGATATGAAAACATTAACTTCATAAATATATAATTACTTTGGTAGGTTTACGATGGAAAAATATATTATCCATGCATATTATAAAAAATAATATTGATGAAATAATTATATATTTTATAAATAAATTATAATTTTAAATCCAACTAATATATCTGGCTATAAAAATTAACTATGGTACAGTCATGGAGACGGTAGTATATACGTATGCATGAATAATGTTTCCATTTTCTAATGATCATTATGGAAACAAGGAAAATATTATTTCTAAATAAAAATTAATCATAATATAGAAATTATAAAACTAATTTTTTATTTATACTTATATTTATTATCCATGTGATGTGGAGATGGAAAATGAATCGCATCGCTTCATGAATGTGGAAGTCCAAACGTGCACACAAATGACATTATCACTTTTTGGTGCATGGAATGGTAATATCATAAATGAAAAATAGTCATTTAATAATAATAAATATTTCATTCATTTCATATGTAAACATTAATTACATCAATATAACCATTCTAGAGAGAAAGTGATGGAAGAAACAATTACATTGTTTGGTGAGGCGGATGTATGTTGTACACACAACCGATGAATATATATTTCCCATTTTATAGAAGTGAAGAAGGAAATAGGTCATGAAAATATCATAATAACATCTATGAACATTTATTATACTTTATTTATTATTTAATAATGATTTACAAATTTTCTATTGATGTTTAAGAATAAACAAAACCGAAATACACAAATAAAAATCATACCTCTTCTTTGGAATTTTTTTCTTATCACATTAATACTACTATGGTTGGATTTATTCCATATATATATATAATGTGGGTAGTCATTATAAAAACATATTTTTCTAGTTAATGGACATAAAATGGTTTCATTAGTGTAGCACTGAGAAGAATATATGATCTTTTATAAGCTAGGGGATGTGCACTCTTGGAATTTCCCAAAATATTAAAATATAATAAGACTATTATAGGACCAAATACATTAAAATAGACTATGAATTCATATATAATTACACATTAGACCATATATTAGCCACAATATGATTTTTTAATATATTTTTATTTTTTAAAAGCTTAATAAAATTATAATTCAAGAGAAAATGATTATTTTCAAATTTGATACTATTCGTTACTTTGACTCTAAGACACAGACACCAATAAGAATTCCAAAAAAACTATTTTATTATGTTATATTAATGTAAAGTTAATAAATTACTGTTTTTTTATTATATTAATTATTCGAAATACATTTATTTATATACATTTAATATCAGTTATTGAATTTTTTTCAGTAAAACATAATTACGAGATCATTGTATGTTAGCATTTAATGTGAATAATTTTTCTTTTAAAATTAGTTTTTTTTACCATAATGAATATAAATATTTCTAGTTTCAAAATATTATATTTAGTCTAACATATTCGCTGAATAACAACATATAAAAAAATATAACGGTAATTGAAAACAAGTTTGTGAAATTTTTTACTTTTATGTAAAGAAAATATTATAAAGGTTATAATCATATCCAAATAGCATAAATTGGAAATGTAATCCAACCATGGTTGATTAAGGACTACAGTTAATAATAAAATTAAGTTGGTTAAAGTTTTAGGGTCATTTATAATTTTTATCATTTGATTTTTACCCTTAATTAAATGATATACCCTTTATCATAGTAATATAAATTACTATGTTTATTATTCAGAGTGTCGGAAAATAAAATTGGATTATTTAAAACATTTATAACCACTGATTTCAGATATGGAATCCAATTTTTAAAACTAAAAAAGAAATAATTTATAGAAATTAATTTAAAATTAAATTCGCAAAACATGATGAATAATTATTTCTCGAAGAAATGACCTTTCAAAATATGTAATATTTTATAGTAAATTAAAGTATTAGATCCCATTAAAATATATAAATGGATTATTTTAAAATTAAATGAACTAAAAAAATTAAAAATATTCCAAAACCAAATTTTAAAATGTAAATAAAATAAAGATTTAAATTCAAATTAGTATATTTCACTACTTCATGAAATAAAAATTAGAAAATTCTAAAAAATTAATGCTATGGTAATTTTTTCATGCTGAATTTTAAAATAAAGTAAAATTTTCAAATAAATTTTTGGAAATTTATTTATTAAAATAACACATAAAAACAATGAAATCTCTTTTGAAGAAAACATATTTTTGAAAAATAAAATGACATCACTGAAAAACTTATAAATATTTATAATGAATTAATTAAAAAATTATAATCGAGTAGGACCATAATATATCTCATTATTCAATTATCTCTATTCATTCACTCCAATTAAACGAATAAGATATAATTATTAAATTTAAATAAAAAAATTTAGTTGTTTATTTAAGCTCGATATGACTAATCTTGTATTCCATTGAACATGGTATTTCCTTTTAAAATATTAGGATGCAACATATATGCATCAAACCATGATTTTTTTTACTCACTAGGCCATGGTGTATCCTATCACAGACCAAAATTGGGTCTAAGCCCCCAGATTGTGGATTAACATTCAATGTATATTTCTTTCAATCTCTCTCATGCACTAAAATCCCCATAAACTTACCCCACAATAAAATTATATCACATTATATGCAATAACTCATGTAACCAAATAAATAAATCCATTTCAATAATTCCAAAATTCCTTTTTATAATTCCATAATAAATTTTTACCACATGATTCATTATATGTATTATTTTTTTAAAATCCATCTATAACATATTTTAGATATCATCTAAAAATTACTGGGGTATCTCTCAAATTTTTATAGACTATAAAATAATTCATAAATTAATAAATTGTGACCCCATGGGCCTTTATGTCATTGAATACAATTATGAATTTCCAAAACCATGAATATAATGAAATAGGGGCCTCTAAAAACCAATTAATTCTTATCAAGATACAAAGGTATCTAGCATGATCTCTATCAAACACATATATCTTCACACTTGTGTCCCACATAAATATTATATATATATATATATATATATGAATAGTAATACAATCTCTTTTTTTAAGACATCGACTGACCATGGGCATAGAGTATGTCAATACCCTATAGAAAAATCTTATATTATCAATTTTCAGAGTATAAATTTACTATGTCAATGAATGCATCATTTGTAATTCATCTAAGATGATACACACATTATATACCAATCATCTAGGTTGATTAGTATATCACTTATACCTTATCTATATAAGGCCATAAATTTTCTCATTATATCTAAATCATGGGACCATATTTCATATTTTTCCTATGAGAGGATAAAAATCATCGTTGTTAATCTTTAACTAATGAAATGATCAAGAACATAAAAAATCACACCTATATTAGCTAAACCTCAAGAATTATGTGAGAAATGTATTGAAGTATAAAGTTTCTCTTGTTATTTTCATTTCAATCCTCACATATATTGATTCAACATGAAATATACACATATACAGTATAAAAATAAATATCATGTAAAACTCTTTGTGTAATATGTGGCAGCACATCCAATATAAAAAACTATTTTTGTGCCTCATGATCATATTTAGTATCTCTTTTTTAAATTATTCTCATGATATCTTTATGATTTCATCATAATTTATAGTACTCCATGATAGATATCACTGAGTAATACCTCATAGTAATAATTTGAGACATCAATCATAATTTCACAACACTTAATATATACATCCAATGTAAAATAATAATAGAGTAGAGACTGTCCTTTTTATAACATAATTAATTTTATATTATTAAATTCTTTGAGTAAAATTAAGAAAACCATATATCAGTGAATGTGTAATAAATTTTCATATGATAGTTCATTGTAGATTCATTATTTTTATGTATATTTTAGGTTTCATTAAACTCATTAAAATTCAATGTAATTTTATAAATTCTTCAATGTGACCATATAATAAAATTCATATTCTAAACTCTATTAGTTTGTAAAATCTATGATGAATGTTTTTTTGAATAATAGTGATATTTTGGATTCATATTTCTAACGTTCAAGTCTATCAACATTGGATTAAGAAATATTTACTCAAAAGCATTAAATTTTATGATGTTAATAACTTTTTTTGACAAGTTAGAACTATTTATATGTTTATAATCATCAGTCTTATTAGGTTTTTATTAATTTTGTTTATTTTAGAGCATTTGAAATAAAAACGTAACACTTTACATTAATATATTTATATATAAAGAGTTCCTAAACTATTTGAAGATATTATGTGTCACTTAATTTTAATTAGTAACGAAATAATCATTTATTTATGGTACTTGATCTTTTTTAATTATTAATATATTCTAAAAATTTTCTAAGAAACTATATTCTATCCATAGTATCATGATAAAAAATCACAAACCCCATTATAATAAATAATATTATTTCAAGTGATAATATTTAAAAAATTAATTATTAAAATCCATATCATATATGTTATTAAATGTGTTTGGTGAATTTTAATAAAAATAATATTTTATTCTTTAAAATATACAAATATTTAGGGGTGGTAATTCATTCCCTCATATTTTAATAAACATCTTGAAAAAACTCTTTTATCCAAGATAAAACTCATTTTATAAATATCTCTATTTCAAAAATTCCATAGAACATGGATAAATAAAATCCATTCGTATTATAAATTATATATCCTTTATTAATGGTAATAATTGTTTATAATAATACCTACTATCATATAAGATATTCACAAGGTAAATATATACAATCATTTTTTATCTAATAGATATTTTAAGTAATCCATTGTATCACGATTTCTAATTTAGTAACCTATTAATCCATCACATGAATGCATAATTTAAACATAAGGCATCAATCACCCACTAAATATGAACTTTTATATATATTCAAAACATTGTTTACTGTATAGTAAGTATCATATACACTTTAAAATAGTCAAATTAATTTGTATAACATATATTTAGGTCAAGAAAACTGAATAGAGTCTCTCGATCCCCCAAAGTTATTCCATATTTTTCCTACACTAGTGACATGTCTTCACATAATTGAGGTACTACACCTCCTTCCTAAATCCTCCCTTAGGATTAAATAAAAATGTATGACAATTAAATAATTGATTTTTTTATAATAAAATAAATATTATTTAATCTAATTTGAAATTTTATCCTATAACATTGTCAATACTTCAACTGATCATGGAATTCCACTGAACATCTAAGATATCATCAAAATATTAAGTGTATTTGCTAAAATTTCAATGAACGCATATATTTTGTGGATTATAATAAACTATGAGAACAATTCCAATAACGATTATAATATGAAGTCTATTGAAATATGAATTACCAATGCCAACCCTATCACCTTAAATTAATTAACATGTCCCATTATATTGAGAATATAATTGGATATGTATGTTCATTCAAACATGTTTTACATTAAAAATACAATTACAAACTGGTATCTCTCATTCCTTCATATCCATGATAGAGCCTTTTCAGTTTTTCTATCATTTGAAATACATCAATATTGTCATGTTACATTTGAAAACTAAACTCCATGGATATGAGAATAAGAGTAGATACAATAAGGTAATCCTTCAAATTCATCTCATAGTCATCAACACTCATTTTTTGAATGACATAATGTGGTTGTTTCTTGGGATGGGTTTTTTAAAAACATTTAATTTTTCCTATTTCTTAAGTAAAATTCATAAATTTATATATCATTCTACCATATTTCTTCAATTATTCATATCATCTTCATATATTTTATATCATATTCATGTTTTTTTATAATAATTACATTTTATCTACCCAGAAATATTTTATCAGATGTGTTTTTATGTTTTTCATTCATTTAATAAGTAATTTTATTAAATTTGATCCCAATAGAAGGATAAACCAATTTTAAATTCAAATATCATCCATTATTTGGAAAATATTCAGATTTCACTATTTATTTTGTCACATTAGTATTTCTCCCATAAGATAACTATATATATAGAAATTTGTTTTATTCAAATTAGAGATGAATCCTGGAAACCAGGGAATATAAATCATTATCCTAATCCATTATATATAATCACTTAACGTTATTCCCCTAGTATGCTTCCCAAATAATTTACACCTTAGCGTAAACAAAATAAAATTCTAAAAAATGGTCACCAATTCTGTTTAGGATCACAAAATATTTATTCTCCTTGCATAAGATAATCTAGTGGAAACCATATTTGAAATGACATTCCTAGTCAGATAATTGAGGTATTGATAATGGTTTTCTTCATAAGGGCTGTTTCACACAGTATTTTATTTGTATTTTTTATCACACCATCATATATCATGTATTCCATTTATATTTATGAAAGATTTTATATATTTATTTTGGAATCCCCATTTCTTCCACGAAATCCTAAATATCAAACAATATTAATATATATATATATATATATATATCATTTCACAAATCATATATTTTGTTACAAACTAAAATTAAAATATAACTGTATTTACACGTATATAAATATATCCCATGAAATAGTCATATTAAAACATTTCATGTATTGGATTATAATTATATTGAATGTTTAAACCCAAGATGAGGAATCATGGAGTGATGGGTATCTAACCCCTAGTTTTCTAAATATAGCCAAAGATCACAGGCTAGTTAGTGGTCTAAATTAAAGAACCGCAACCAATTTTTAATTACTAATGAGTGGTCTCAATTTCATAATAATTATAACCCCTAATAACTATAAAAATCAATAAAATAATTAATTGATGTCAAAACCTAGTATAATAAAATGTAAATGTAAAACAAAAATAATCAAATTTTCAAACCTAGACTATAACTCCATAAATTCATGTAAGATAATTTAATGAAGTAGTTTAAATAATTAAACATAAAAAATAAATCAAAATTAATAATATAACATATATATTTATTACAAATAATGTAGTAAGAAATATTATATAAATAAATAATTGATAAATATAGATACAAGATAAATACTTATGAAAAAAATCATAAATGAATCAATTATTAAAATTTTATAATTTTTGCATTATTTAATTTATATTAATTAAATTATAGATATATAAACTTTTAATTTATATAAATATTAATTCATTAATATTTTTAATTGACATTATATTTTATTTGGAATCATTGAATTTGAAAAATATGAGATACATGATGAAATTTTTTTCAAGAATATAAAAATTTCATATATTATTTTAATATTTTATATAAATTAAATATATCATATTTTATATTAATTAATAATCATATGAAATAAACTAAAACACCTATTTATATGGTTTACAAAATTCTTTGAATATGCACTTTTTATATAATCATTTAATATAGTTATTCAATACCAATTGAAAAACTAATATAATCACTTTTATATTTCACATTATTTTAATTAAAGTCTTTATATAAATTATTTACTATGTAAATACCATTTTAATATTAATCACATCCATACACACAGAATTAGAAATAGGGAAGGTTTTTTAAATTTTTAACAGAAATATAATTTTGTATCAAATCCTACCGAAACAACTTCCCATAAAATCATGGAGTACTTAATATACAACACATATAATAGGATGCACCATACCTATTATCTGATGAATTTAAATATAAATCCATTTCGTGTTGAATATTTTTTATCCATGCAATAATATGAATTCTATAACACATTCATTAGAAGACAATTTAGGAAACCAAGTCAACATAAGAATCTACTTATCCTATTATAAAATATCATTACTTATCATCCCAAATTAATACACCATCACATTAAGACCATTAAACCATGAAATAGAGTAATAAAAAATGACGTACTATATTTTGAGAAAACATTGGGAAAAAATCATGAACTATGGTGTGGTCTTATAATACCATTCCCATTTTTTAAATGATTGTGTTGTGTTCTGGAAATGTAAGAACCAAAAAAATAGTTTTGAACTGTATATGTTTTGGTGCCTAAATAGCTCATATTTATATTTCTCTTTATTCATTTTAATATAAATCCAAACCTTTCTAATAAATTCATGTATACCATTTATAAGTGTTCTAGGGATGAATTTAAGCTCAAATATTGTGGGAGAGCTCCTCTAAAACCCAAATTACCTATATTTATTATATATAGTTAGATTTAATAAAAATGAAACAAGAATGATATATCTTAACCATTTTTGATCCAGATCATCCAAAAAAGAAAGATAGTTATCATAGTGATGTAGAAAAAAGAAATTTTTGTCTTATGGTGTCCATAAATTGCATAAATTTATTCATATTGTAGAAGAATCAACTTTAACACTACAATTAATTAGAACCATGTTTACAGGTAATATGGAATTAGAGATAAAGAATAATCTCAAATGAGGAGTTCTAATATATGATCACATCTAAAAAATTTCATGAGAATTGAGATGATTTATACTGTCCAATAATAATAAAATAACAAAACATATATTAATTAGACATTTCTCAAAATATTCTCCATTATTTTATATCTTTGAAATTTTTGACATGATTTCCTATTATAATTTTTAATATTTAAATTAATATTTAAAATTATTAAACACATAAAATTCATCTTTGTATGATGAATAACCAAGTTTTATATCCATTAGAGATTAATTTCATTGATTCATATATGTTACTACAAAAAAATTATTTCTATGCACAACACCGCGATGTGGTGGCCCTCACCACACCATGTTGAATCATAGAATCAAAAAATGTGTGGTATAAGCCCCCATTGCTTGGTAAAACCTTTACTGAATATTTACATTATGTATATCTAGGATAAGAGTATGGGATAATAGGTAAATAAAAATCAGAGATAATTATTTTTCAAAAATTTGTGATGTTTACAAACCCACTAATAAGTTATAGAATGAGTTTTCTAGTAGAGAAATTTATTGACTCTTGAGAAATGATTGTTCAAAAATAATAGATTAGTGCTAATCGTTGTTCATAAATTGATGATGATTGAAGTCATATTGTTCTAAAATCCATTAAATAATCAATGATATGACCTATATTTCAAGTGTATTTTAATTAATGTCCAGAGAAATGTGTAGGGAAACATTGGTAGGTGTCAATAAGGGATTGTATCAGTTCTCAAGATAATAATGTGAGTCTCATCTGGTCAATATATTCAGTAACCCACTGGTTTTGATATTTAAATATTTTATTTTTAGTTTAGGAACTAGGTTAGTGGGGTGGAAAGGGTAATAAATGTCTTATATTATTATTAATATGTTCGGTAGAGCATCACATTGTATCTAGACCTTGAATAATGCTTATGGGAAAGGTATATTAAGGTATTCAGGATAGGACCATGAGTTTGGTCTTTTTTGGGATAACTAAAACTGAATGATAAATATATTTTTGTTGTTTTATGAAATTTTTGGATTAATGTGTTTTGAGGAACAAGCTGGTAGGGAATTTGGATTTCATTACTGGTGTTGGGGTATTGGTTGGTTGAGTTATATTAGGTACATAGAGATTAAAATATATAATGATTAATCAGTAGTTACAAGGTAATTTAATTTCTTGTGGTAAATGGATAGAATTAGAAATCAAAAAATGGTTGAAGAGGGACTCAGATTTATATTGATGCCTATAATCATAAAAATGTATATATCAAATATTTTATAGAATTTAGAGATGTTTATTCTGTATCACGCATTTGGGCTAGTTTGATTTTACGTATAATTAGTTGAGTTTTTTCATGATGTCATGAGCGTTAAGTTATTTCCATGATTTTTAATATTTTGATGTTATGTGAATTCCAATTTTTATGGAATTCATGATGTAGAGATCTATCTAATGTTTTTTAACATGAATTTTAATAATTATTTAGAGTTGGAATCATGTATTCTATTGGAAGATGATTATGTCTGTTATAATTCTATGTGGGAGTTTTTAGAGAAAACATAGAATGTTTAGATTGGATACATCGATAGTATGACCATATGTAATCTATAAAAAAAATTGTAATAATTTAGGATTCAAATGGTTCAACTAGAAGTTATGATATGTTACTATATCCTTATTGAGGATAAAAAAATATTGTTGGAATTCTTTCATTGCCTATATTGTTATGGGTTCATATGGCTATATAAAATTGGTCTTCTATAGATCTAGAAAAGGGTTTGTTTTAAATGATTAGATTTCAAATTTTAATATATGGTTTTGAATATATCTAAAGAATTTATTTTCTTATGTTTAGATGTTTTGATAGATTCCAAATGTTTGGGCGATGAATTAAGGGGAAATAAATAATTAGCTAAGCGGTATATTGATCACAAAGTAACCATTTGGGGTTCACTAGGTACTCCATTGGTTTTGATGGAATCTTTTGAGGATGAAAAATTTCACTAAGTACTTGGTATAACTCAACCACATACCACAAGGACTACCCAATGATAGTGTTTCCTAAAATACTATAGGGTACCCATGGGTAATACACCTAGTACTTGACATCATATGTATTTTTTTAAATTATAAAGATATTCTCTAAAACAAGGAATCCATCACTAGTTTAATTCCGTCTATATAAAAAGAGGATCCCCCCTTCAATTTACAAATGATTTCTCCTAATGGTTTATCTATATACCTATAAAAAAATCTTCTATGAAAGTGGAATCTAATAAGATACACTAAGGTATGTCCTATATTATCTTACATTGTTTTTTTTCATCCCACTATGTTTATGTAAAAAACTCCCAAATTATCCTTTTTGTCGAATTTCATTATTACAGGTGATTAGATCCAATACTACTAGTTATACATGGTGGGGTAACTATGGTGAATACATGTTAGGTGACCACCTACACATTACATAATATTTTTTAAGTGTTTATATGAAATTCTATGTGAGTTCATGGGAGGTCGGGCAAGGGTGACTTGAATTCAAATTGATATAATTTTATATTTTTTAATGGGTCATATAGTGTCCCTCATGGTTGGAAAATTTTCTCCACTATATGTTTGGGTATTATGGAATTCCCCAATGACCATAACCCCAAGTAGAACAAGTTTAAATTGTTTTTAAAAGATATTATATGAGTCTTATGACAAAGGAAAAATTATAGGTATCCAAATATGTATACTAATAATAAATTATAATGGTTTTAGTGGACTTTTACATTTTAGTTATATGTTATGGTGGATGGGTGTCTTGATGGTTATTAGGAATTTTTCATTTTAAGGGAGAATCAATGGTTTTCATGTTGTGTTGACTAAGAGAATACTTCTAGATGATGGTGATTCTAATAGAAACATTTAGCATATTTTTCCTTTGTTTTTTAATATTTTATAATGTTATAGCCTTGAAGGAAAAAATCATATAATATGTTAGAGAATTTGATACATTTATCATGGGTTCTGTTTTGAGACAAATGTTATTTTTGTTAATTACTAGGTAACAAGGTTATGAATTGGATGTCATATATGGATTTAAACATATACAATATAAGACTGGGTTGAGATATTGTCATAATTATGGATTCTAAAACATTATCAAGTGAAAATAGCATGTTTTAGTGTTCCCTTGGTTATAAAAATGACTTCATAAGTGGTGGGAAATAGTATTAATTATGTGTGAGCGTTGGGGTGGTGTCTTATGAAGAGATTGTGTATAACCTGTGAGCTTCATAATCACTTCTTAGGTGATGAGAATCTTTTAATATTAAATATTAATAGTCTACATTATCTTCAATAGAACCTAATGAGATGGTTTTTCGTATTCTATGTGGGATAGATTACTAGTAAGATTATTATGTCTTTTGATTTAGAGAATGTAATGGTGGGGTTAACATATGAAGATTGTTAAGATATGGACTATTGGAAGGTTGGTTAGGAATATGTCAGGGATGACTTCATCTGATATTATATTAGAATATATGAGACACACAAAATGTGTGAGATACTTGAAGAGTGATTGGACCCAGTCCATATATTTTAGTTGTATATACTATTTATTTCTAGACTATTATTTGATAAATTGTTCATGATAGGAAATAACTATATACCCAAGGGAGTTCAGAGGCATAGTACATGAGGAATAGACTTGGGGTACCAATTATATGTTTATTTTAGGTATTTTTTATATTGGTATTGTACTAAGACTCCTTATTTTTTTACTATGACAAACTAATAGTTTGATAGGACACATTGATAGTTTATGGCTAGGATATATTGGTTTGGTTTTGAGACTCCTAGTTAGTTCATTGATTTAATATATCAGTAGTGTACATTGACTTATTTTTTAGTTCATGTCATGGATAAACCGATTTTATAAAACAAATATATACTAGTCTATGCCATGGAAAAAATGTTATATTCCAATACTCCTCACTAGTATAGTTCATAGGAAGACTTTTTGTATACCAATAATAGTTTTTATTCAATGGTATACAAAGGTAAAATTCTTATATTTGATTGGTATCAACCAAAATGGTAATTATTGAGTGTCATAGTGGATTTAGTATAACATTATGTCCCCACATGATTGTTTACAAGTCCAGTGTTATAAATTATTTACCTTATCATACTTATAGAAATATATTATGGAATATAATAGGGGATATATTGGTGGAATGAAACTGAGATTTATTATCATAACATTCATGTGAACTATGGTGGGATTGTAGTCCATATGACTAGACTACAGTTCTTATTACACGTTAAACGATATATTAATCTATTGGATCTATTAAATATTTTTTATGGGTCCAAGGAGTCACAATAGGTTTTATATTTTTATCAATATTTTTATATTTTTTAAATGATTGGAGTAGTGGTAAATCCTTATTGATATATGTGATATATAACCTGTATAGTTTATTTTTATATGGAACGATTATTATTTATGTTGTTAGGGATTAATTATAATTATAATTTTATATGTGTAGTTGGATATTTGTTTTTTAATTCTTTTACCTATTATAATTTACTATAATATCAAGAGTACATTCTTCCCAGTATTAATCATAGACTCTCATCACTAGTTGATAGCCTCTAGCACAGGGTGGAATGCTTTCCCAAGTTAGTTGGATTTGGTTGTTACAAATATGTATCAAATTATTCCACCCACACTGTGATGATTTTCAATGTACAGCTTCCCCTCATTATTTTCCTTTATTAGGGATAGCTAAAACCCTAACCCTATGAAACGTCTCCTGAAGGGAGAAGTTTTCACTTGCTCGTAAAAGGGATATTTGTGCACCACTTCAATATAGTGAAGCATCACTATAGTCTACCACCTTGGGGACCAACATCACCATTGGAACATCGATATGTGTATTAGATATATATCCATATATAATAGAAAAAAAGTTCTCTTGAAATGGTTGTAGGATCATTATATTAATTTCAATACCATTACAGATGCATTGAAATTTTTTCATAATTATTTTTATATGAATTGATGTATTTGAAGTTGTTATGGATGACCTGAGAGGGTTGATGTCATTTAAATGTGATGATAGACTATTTTGTGGAATTTTGTATTGTAATGCGTGATTCAATAATTTTTCTCTCTCTATATATTTGATAAAGTAGTATATTGTAAATTACAATGTAGCGTAAACTAGAGGAAATATATGATTTATTCTAGAGGAAAACTGGATATATATGAGTATATATAATTTTATTAAATATACATAACAATAAAATTAATAATCTAAATCTTGTAATTTGTGAAATTTGTAGAGTACATATTCATCAAATAGTGTTTTCAATGTCCATATAAGATTAAACTAATCTCAATTATGAATATATTGGAGTTCACATCAGATTATGTTGGAGTTTTATAATCACATATATGGGTAACATGATCCAGCATATGTTTTACTTGAACTTTTTATTGTTATTTTGAAATGTATGTATCATTAATTAAATTTTATAAAAATATTATCTCTTTTGGAATATTGGATTCTGGATTCGAATGAAAATCATGCATTTCATGTAGAATTTAATGAGGAAGATTATAGATATTTTAATATATTATGGAAGAAGTATTGTGGATGTTAAAATAGGGGGATCAGTTTTTATATTTTTTTGGAATACTACTATAGTATTCTCGAGTGGCATCCCTTTATCTATTAGTAACTAGGATTCATGTAGTTGACCATATCAAAATTATTCAATATTAAAAATTGAAAATAATTAATGAGATTTTGTTATGCATTTAATGAGTAATAATGGGGTGATTAATATTTCATTAGAAATATCAAGTGGGAGAGACTGATGTAAATTATATGATGCTATATATATTTTTTGATATCAAAGAATTTGATGATGATGGAAATTATGTTCAAATATATTGTACAAAAAGGCTTCGAGAAAATATGTATATTTATGATGAAGCATCATAGAGTGTACATATTGCCTCAATTTTAGTTTTAACACCATTATATAAACCACAATGATAACATATAAAAAAAGGTATGAGAGGATTTTATATTGGGAGAGAAATTTCTATTAAGGATGACACCTTACCATTTTGTATTCACATTATAAAATTATTAATCTATTTTTGTATATGAATTTACCTTAAAATTGAAAGGATTTGGTCACCCAAATTGGAGTAAAACCTTTTAAAATCATGTGTTCTATGAGTTCATGATTATTTTATACATTTTAAATATGTAGAGTTCTAAATATTGAGAAGATCTTTTATTTGATCTGTCATATAATTTTATTTCAAAATGAAGTAACAGAATGTGGGTAACGGTAATTAAAACTCCTTTATTAGTATTATAGCTCACAACATTTTGGAACTTTTAGTTTTGTATGATTTATCCATTTTCATGACAACCTATGGGGCATCGATAATTCCATAGAGGGTTAACTAAATTTAAAACTTTATAAAAAGATTCAATATGTGATACTAATTAATTAAAATATATTACATTTTATTTTCAAGGTAAAACCCATGATTCCTCATGATTAATTATTAGTTTTTCTAATAAATGATTTATGGGATTGGTTTGAAGGAGAGAGAAAAGAAATGATGTTTTGTTTGAAAAATCAATTAGAAAAAACTGACTCTTATTTTTATTTATTTTATGGTTTAGGTGAAACTAGATTTTCAAATTAATTTTAATTAATCTTGTTAGGGGCCAGGGATGAGATGAGGAGGTTATGATGGTCATGGAGTCCCCTCCAAAGCTCAAAATCACATTATTCCTATTGGTATGATAATATAGGGTTTTAAAGCCCTATGTTTATCCAGATAATGTATTTAAACCCAATTACCCAGGACTACCCAATGGTCATGGTATAGTCTAAGAAAAATAGTTTCATAATTAAAATTATTACTTTTTTAATTTATTTCTAATGGTTATGTAAAATGAAGAATAAAGTGATGGTAAATTTCATTATGAATTGAGAAAACCCAAAAAAATTAATAAAATACATATGAAAACCCAATTTAACATTCCCCATCATCTAAATTAACCTAGATAAAGTTATTAATTAGAAACTTAATATAATAATGAGGTGTTGGGGGAAATACTAAACAAAAAAAAACTAGAAGAAATCATAGAGAAAATGGTGGAAGATCCTACAATGTACATATTCTTTCTCAAATATTTGGTATCTGGATACTTGGAAATAGTGTAGTGACTAATTATTTATAGATCTCCATGGGTTCTTGGGTTACTAAAAAATGTGGCCATAAAGTTGATTGGGTCATAACAAGAAGTCTTGTGTGTTCATTAGTAAATTTGAGTCATAAGGAAGTCTCCCATTGAAAATTTCAACTTATATAACTGTTTCTCTCCCCCGCCATAAATATTTATGCCCTGAATTTTAGTTTTACATCATATTATTTAATTTTTACAACTTCTCAAAAAGTGATTTTTTAAAGGATGATTGGAAATGTTTGGGGTGAGTCAAGGCATAACACTCATGTTCCACACTATAACACATGTGATTCATCTTCTGTGAGTGTTTTCTTATCATTCCTTGTGTTTATGCTTTTTTCCCAATACATTTACTATGTAAAATTGTCATTTATGGTGTAAATGTTCTTTCTAAAGATCTGAATGATCTGTCTCATCTTGATTCATCAATTTTGACTGCTGAAAGTTCCTTCAATCATCCCTTATAATAGGAATACACATTTTAGTGTAAATATCAATCATTTTTTTTAATTTTTATCATTTTCCATTGAATATTATATCCTTTAAAATATTTAAACATCCATTAAATATCTATTAATTAATCATTTAAATCAAAAAATGAATTTATTTTAATACGGAAAATTATAAATTAAATATATGTATAAAATCCCCCAAACTTGAATTCAATAATGTCCTCAATAATGAATTCTCAACCTAACAGAAAGTATTCTCACCGAATTGTGCATTAAATTAAATTTCAATATAATAAACTTATTATATGAAATTTAATATTCAATAATCACTTAATAAAATATAGTAGTGTTACTTTTCTAGGAAAATATATACCAACTATTTTACTTTTATCCTTTTGAAATAGTGAATTTGTTTCATACATCCATTTTCATTTTTCAATTCATTATTAATATGCATGCCACATTAAATTTACCAATATTTAATTTTTACGGTCATTATCAATGTACAATTATAAGTAGATATTACCACATAGCTCAAGAGAATATAACATACCATGGTCTTGAAATGCATCTAGCGTCTCTTATACATAATGATAGATATCAAATTATATCATGAGGGATTTTGTAAAGGATCAATTGCTCGGAGAATTTATGGTAATTGGGTAATAGTGTGTAAAAAATCTCAATAAATAGGTTTGACTCTAAATCATAATTCATGATATCAAATGATAATATCAATAAAAATATTCCTTTAGAGTTGACATCTATCTCCTCATCCCAAAATGCTCAAAGTGGGATCACGATAAAATTATTCACAATGAATGAATCAAACGATCTCTTCTGTATTTCTATTTTTTGTTCATTTATTATAAAAACTTCTTCTGATAAATATAACATCCATCACTTAAATACATATGATCAAAATATCATCAGTCTGGAAATGGTGATTTTTATCCTCCCCAGACACAACCTAATTTCTTTTTTAATAATCTTATTTTTTTAGAAATATAGGTGAATAATATAGTATAATGGATAAAATCATGGAATCTCAAACAATATCATGAACATACCAATGTAAATTATTCTTATAGATTAAAATCCCTATGCACATTTGAAATTATCTCCTACACACCTATTATTTTAAATATCATGCAAAACATCTTAGAGTATTTTAGGAATAGATATAAAGGTCTTGTTATGAATATCATTTCTTAAAAATGGATTTGATGGATTTTATGGGGTTTAAAATGTATTAATGTCAAGGTGGGTTAAAGGATAAAAGATTAAATAAAAAATTCTTCAATTTGATTAAAAGGGATTCTGTTCAGCAGTAATTTTTTTAAGATACCAGGAATGTTCTATAAGAGAACATGCCCAAGTATCTCAAGAAATTTTCTATATAATAGAGTGGTAAATATTTTTATCAATGAATATAAATTAATACAAATAAATAAATTAATTAAAGAAAATATCAAAAATTAACAGAAAGAAAAATCTCAAATAAATCAATTAAAAAAATCAACCAGTCTACAAAAATATTGATTTTCCAAATTGTAATCCACATGTTTATCTCAAATAATTCTATTTACCATTAATCTATTTAATTTTTAGTGAAAAATAAATTTAAAATATGTCATATAATTACCCTATGTAGATTATATTACATATTTTCGTTGATTAATGAATTAATTGAGATTATATATGCAGTTTGTAGTTAGAATGTTCTAAAAAATATGTATAGTATAGTAGAAAATTATAGAATTTAAATGCTTATTCTTCTTTTAATTCTACTTAATCTTACCTATATAGGTTCTGTATACACCATATTTATGATTTGTATCATACCTATTTTCTTCTTTTCATACTTCTTACCTATGTCTTGATGTCCCTAAAAATTGAATACATATAAGTGATATTACAAGCCATTTCTAGTGAAATTTGTATGATTTTGGGGAGAGTGAATATACATACAAATAGAAAATAAAAATATTGAAAAATTATAAAAAATCTAGATACCTCCTAGAATATTCTATTATTTGATTTTTTTGATCAACAATACTTGGGTTAGCTGATTAGAGTAGGTATAACGCAATCTATATTTTGTTATCCAAATTTTGAATTCCTTGAGAATTCAGCTCAACACATATACTCCATTATGAAATTGACATAGAACATATTGTTAGTGACTATAAACTAAATTATAGGATGGTGGTAAGAATAATTATAAATCTATCTCATTTTGTTATATTTCATCTTTTTTAGTGGCTGGTTTCATTTTTTGAATTTATTGAATGGTCATAATACTTTTAATAGGCATCTGTTCACTTTTTCCTTCAACTAATACTTCTTTTTTTTTCTGTGTAGTCATTATATATTATATCTATATCTTCTTCCTCTTCTTATAGTTCTCTAACATCATCTAAAAAATGATGAAAAACATGGTAGCCGTTTTTTCCTCATATATGAATTTTTTCATCAGTTGTGCTCTTTATTTCTCAAGGAATATATGAAAAATGTCAACAATCGAGGCCCCATATTCTAGTTTCTTCTATAATTCTTGTTAAAATTTTCATTATTTTTTAATAGATCATTAAATTTTGATAATACTATATATTTTTTTATTTTAATCTAAAATGTCAAGGGAATATTGTTTAGGGTCAACATTATATTTGGAATTGGGAGTCACCCCTACCACATTCTCCATGATTTCACACTCGTGATGCACCTCCTCAAAATTTATTTTCAAGCCTTGGTGTGTGTTTTCATCTTATCATATATAAGGTTTTATGAATTCAATTGACTTATATTTCAATGTTTTGAGTACCTCGAGTTATTTTGTCAGATCCTTCAGTGGGTATTCAAATATGTATTTTATTTTATTCCCTTATTGTACAGTAAAAAATAACTTGTTTTAATAAATAATATAAAATCAAATCAAATTTTAAAAACAAAAAAACTAATCTAAAATCATCCCTGATTATAGTTCCTGAAATTTGACCACCCACAGGGGCATTAGTAATTCCCTACAAGGATAACCAAAATAAAAAATTGATAAAAAGACTCAATATATTCTACTAATTAATTGAAATGCAATACATGGTTTGCAAGGCCGAACCCATGATACACCATGATTAATTTATTTGTTTTTTAAAACAAATTTTTTATTTTATTCGTTTAAGATTAGATGGTTATGAGACAATTTTTTTTCTCAAAATAAATAGAACAATTATGATGGGGTTTTCTAGATTTTTGGGTTTATGTGAAACTGGATTTTGAAATTAATTTGGTTAATTCATGATTACTGTCAGAGTTGGAATGAGAAGGCTCTGATGGTCAGTGTATCCACTACATAGTGGAAAATATCCCCTTCCCTAGGGTAAGTTAATTTAGGTTTTTAATTCCCTATGATAATACCATTACGGTATTTAAACCTAATTTTATAAAATATCATAATGGTTATTATATAGCCTATGTAAAATAGTTTCGAAGGTAAAATTATAACATTCAAGAGGTTTTCATAATGGCCATGAGAAATGAAAAAGACAGGGGAAGGAAATTTATTTATCAAATTTGAAAACCCAATGTGAGAATAAAATAATAAAAAATCCAACTCACCATCTTCGATAATATGAATTACACTAGAAGAAGGTGCGGATAACCATATAATTTTAGTAATGAGTAATTATGGGGATATAGAAGATAGTAATTAAACATTAAAGAAATTTGAGATATTAATGGTGCAGAACCTTAAACAGTGTTTCTTACCACCCCAAGATCTGGTCTCTAGATCAAAAGAAGAATTAAACACAAAAAAACATTAATTATAAATCTCATGGGGTGATTAGGTTTCCCATAAATTTGATCGTATAGTTTCTCAGTTCATCGATGGTGGTCCTAGGTATATATCGGTCATTATATGTCAAAAAGATGGTATCACATTAAAAATATAAATAAATATGGTTTTTTCTCACCCTGTAAACTATTTTTATAGAATAAATATTAGTTTTACACCATAATATTTCATAGACCAAATTTCTATAAGTGAATATTGTATATAAAAGGATGTCTGGAGATTTTAGGGTTGTATCACGGTGTGATTCTTATTAGTCATGTTGTGGCACATGTAATTAATCTTCATATTTTTTCTCCTAATTCATTGTATTCATGCTTTGTTCCCCAACACTTTTATGTCATTAAATAGTAATTTATGATGAAAATTATTTTTTTCTATTCTTTAATGCAGTGTTTCATCTTGAATCTTTTGTTAATGACCATGGGATCTCCCATGACCATCAATTTTCATGAAAATAAATCTTTTAGTGGAAATATCAATCCTTTTTACCATTTTTATCATTATCTATACATCATTGTATCCGTCCAAAAATGAACAATTATATTAAATGTATAAGAAAAAAATTAATAATTTAAATCATAAAATTAATATATTTTATTAGTCCTAAAATGTACATATAAACTTTCTATGAAGTGTTAGTTTAATGTCGATTTTTATCAATGATTTGAATGGTTTTTTAGAGAGCCAATTGAGAAATTCAATTATATAAATAGTAGATGCAAGGATATTTTTAATTAAAAGAACTATCACTGATAAAATAATATAATGGTTCCCTATATTCTTTCTCATGGACATGAAGTTGTTGATTTTTGTATCGTTTTGTTCACACCTATTGATATGTATTATCCTATAACATATATTGATAAAATAAATCTCTATTATGATGGGAAGGTGAGGAAACCTATCTTGAAACCAATATCTGAAAAATTATTTACCATTGTGATGCTACTAATGACTACTAAAACAATTTGGGATAAAATTGAAAATATTTATATATGTTTTGTCAATGTAAAGGGGGAAATTATATATTTTAAGGGTATGCAATACTTATTTTAATATAGAAAATGGTGAAATATTGGTGACTTATTTATAATAATCAATTATACTGTATGAAATATCAGAATATTTTGAGATATATTGTAGATTCCATTATTTTAAAAAAAATGTTAAGAATTCTTCCAAAAAGATATAATGTTAAAGGTTCCTCACATTAATATATATATTAAAACACCTTATCTATTAATGATAAATATTGTACACTTAATTCATATAAAATAAGAAAAGATAATTTTTAAAAAAATCCTTTCAAGGATGAAAAATAAATTTCATTCAATGATATATAAAATCATAAAATTATGGATAATGGCGAAGAGATCTCTGATGAATAGAATTATGATGTGTAATGTGTTGAGGAGTACAAAAATATCATGTCTCTCATTTAAAAGAATTTAAGGAGATGATATGAAATATAAAAAGGAAACATTCATTAAAATTCATAAATTTGGTATAATTGGATAGTTTAAAATTGATTATCTAGAGAATAATAATTGTTATTCTTAATATTCTTAATAATAGGGTGTAATTCCAAAGTCAATATGGAACTGAGAAAAATCCATTTTAGGGGAAGATATTTTTAAGAATAAATTGAATTTTTTTATTAGGCCAAGAAGAAGATAAAATATATTCAATAATATTTAATTTAGAATATGAATTTATTTATAAAAATGATAAAATAACATGGATCATGTAAAAAATAATAATGAATCTTCCAGTAATTATGAGTGTGGTGAAGAAATATAGACCATGCATATATAAAATGTTAAAAATTAATCTTTCCTTACATAAAGCATCACCCTTAATAAATAAGTAAAAACCATTTAATAATTGTCCAAAGAAGTTGAAAAAAAATTTGTTTTGTTTACTTATTGATGATTAAAAATGTATTAAAGTACTCTGACTAATCAAATTCATTATTATAATATTTGATAAAATATTGAGAAATAATAATGAAAAAATATTCCAATAAAAAGAGTAAGATAAATTTTTCTCAGTAAATGTTTTTTGATACTCAGAAAAAATTAAATAAGTTTATACAACATTACAAAAAACATTTTTAAGTGTTCACTAAATCATCACAGCGTACTGAAGATGTTATCCGAAAAGTGAAGGTTAAATATTATACTGTAAAAAACATATGGGTTAAATCTATTTAAATAAATAATGCAGATTCTAAAGTAAAATATTGTGATTATATTATCTAGTATAATTTAGATGAAATTGCATATAAATGAAATGGAGTTTATAAAAAATTAATAATTCATATTTCATCATGATAATGGATGTCTAAGATTAAAAGGCCATTATTTATATTGTAGATAGTATATGAATAACTCTTTTGCGTGATAGTACAATATATAATTTTCTTTGGAGTAAAATATGTCAATAATTAAAGAAGATTTATCCAAGGGATATGGGATAAAATATGGAATAAACATATGGAGTGGATGAAATTGATTAAAAATATTTAATACTGAAAATAGATTTGAATATTTATAGGATGTGTGAAAAAGATATAACCAGACAGTTCATTGAACTAAAGAATGTAAGAATTTATTTTCATAACAATTATAAAGATATTATTGAAGAATTTATTCTTATGTAAGAATAAGAATGTTATAGAAATAAATTTTCAATAATGTAACTCTAAAAGTAAGAAAGAAGGATATGTCATGGAATCTAGATAGAATTTAGTCTTTAAACATAATTTGAGATCAAAAGAAACATGGAAATTTATATTTAAAAAGTTGTGTTTATTTTTTAAAATAAATATCCAAAAAGTGGTGAAAATTAATTTTCAATTATGTGAGCATAGTGCGAAGAATAAGCCTTTCAAAAAACATCAATTTCTCAGAAAATACTTCTTCTAAATTTACATATTTGTTATTTTATTTCTAATATATATATGTCCATTTTATCAATTTTATACATGTTTAATCAAAATAATTTTTATAATTTAGTTATTATTATTCATACCCCTCATACTAACCTCTAGGTTATAATGTTTAGGTTTAAATACTAATATTTTCAAATAGTATCATGTTTTTTCAAACATATTTTTTCATGCATTTCAAGCTATCAAAGAGAATGAATTTATTTAATATGAAATATATTTTTCATGTATTTGTGTGTTATATTATCTTCTATGGCTGTTTTTTTGTGTCATATACGCTATCAAATATGATGTTCCTTTTTAAAATATCATGTTGTTAAATAATGAAAAAGATGTATTTATTTAAAAAATGACTTTAGGATTTCCATAAAATGATCTTGGTTTCTTGAAATGTTTTGATATAATTTAATTCTGTTTAAAACTGTAATGTTTTTAATGGTATTTATTTTCTAATAAATTTTTTGTGGTGTTTTAAAAAGTGGGTTTTTAATTTTAAGGGAAACTAATGATTTCTAATAACTATATATTGTGGGTTTTGTGGTCTTACCATCGACAAATATTTAAAAATATTAAATTATTTTAATATTTTCAAGGTGTATGTGCTTTGTTTTATGAAAATGGATTTTTTTATTTTGTTTTAAAATTTGATGGTTTTCATTTTGAAATCATTTTTTCAAAAATATTAAATTGAAAAATTCATTTTTTTGGATTGGGTTTCATTTGTAAAATGGATTATATTTGGATTTTAGAAAAATAAATCATCATTTTGAATGGTTCATTGGTTTTTAAAATGGTTTTTTGGAATCCATTTTATGGGTCTGGTTCTTTTAAAAAGAGGAACCATTTGATATAATTTTTTTTAGTAAACCATGTGTTAGCATTTTTTCCATGATTGGTCTCGAGACAAAAAATGTAAGTATATTTTTCCCTCAATTTTTTTTGTAATTCTTGATATGCTTCAGAATATATTACTGTGTTTTCCTCATGCATCACGATTTTTATTTTAATCTTCCTAGAAAGGTCTATTTTGGATGTATAGTGTTTTACATGTGGGACTTTCTTCTTAGTTTTCCCACATCCCATGCTCTAAATAGAGTGGAATGTGTTTCCATCCACTCTTGGTAGAGTTTCAAGGAGCTATTAAAGACCAGGGTATTTTAGTGATTTTTATTGGGAATTTTATAGGATAGATGGATTTACTCATGAACCTTGGTTTGATAGTTGGATCAGTGAGGGTTAGTTTTCATAAAGACTCTTGTGTGAGCTCTATTTGGTGATTTAATTTTATCAAACATAAATATGATTGAAATTTTTTTATTGTTCCCATAGTTTCGTGTATACATAGGGTGTTTGGTTGTGTCTATTTTTGATTTTGAACTGTTTTGGGATTTGTGCTCATTGTGTTTGCAGCATTTGTGGGTTAAGGAAATCCTTACTATTTTTTATTTTTCTACATTTGTGTGTCGTGTTTCTTTTTGTGGAATGTTTATACCACAATAATTTAAGATGTTAATTTTTTCCATGCATGGTTTATACCATGTTCTAGTTATTTCTTATTGGTTTCGACATGGTAAAAACCTAGTGTTCTTATATGGATACATTGGGGTATGGTTTGGATATTGGTTGGATCATTGATTCTATTGAGATGATATTTTTATTAATGTCGACATTGTATGGTATTCCATTGGTTTGGATTTAGAAACACTCATATACTACTTGAAATCGTAGTTTTAGAGTGATTTTGTTTCTTAATGATCCATATTCTTTGTTGATGTTCTCTTTGGTTTTAGGATACCATGGGTCTGGTGGTCATATTCTGTGGACCTTTGGGATATTCTTTTATCTTGAAACTCCTTTAATGGGTTTGAGTTAGTGTTTTGTAGATGTTTGTGACTTGAGGTTCTTTGTGAATACCATTATATATGTCTAAAAAGTGGTTGTTTGATGATGATCTATTGTTTTGATGAAAATTTGGTTTTAGGGATTTCCAACATTGTAGATCATTTATAAATTATGGGCTGACTAATACTGAGTATTCACCTAATTAGAGAATGTCATTGATTGGTTGTGGATTTATTATAAATTTATATGTTTGGTCTTGTTTGAGGATTCATCCAATAGTTTTAGGACATGTCTTTTACATTGATTTATTATTTAGTGACCATCTTTTATTGTCGTTTATTTCGATGAAATGATTTTTATGGGTAGAAAGTATCATTTTGAGGAAAATGGTAGACTTTCTATATCACTTTGTAATTTATTTTATTTTACATGATTTTATGGTTTTTGAGGTTCTGGGAGGTTTTTGATTGTAACATGGAAATTATAGAGTTTTTAAATATGTAGGGGTTTCACACATGATTTAATGGAAACCGTGTGGATACTATTAAGTTGCTAAATTTTCAGGTAAATTTAATCAATCATGGTTTGTATTAATGGTTGTTTAATGGATTAGTACTAACCATGAAGATCTTTGGGGAAACCATGCAGTGCCTTTGGAATGTTAGAATGAGGACTCATGAATTATGCACGGCTCGAAAAAACTGTTCAAAAAGTGATCAAATTATGCCTAAATTTTGAATGATCCAATTTGGAATAATTGGTATAAGGGGTGTACAGTTTTGTGGAGTCCGAGATAAAATGTACGGGTGGGTTTGGTCTATGTAGTGACCAATAATTGGTTTGTTCATAGTGTAGAGACCCAAAGCCTGACGTACATAGACATTACATTACTTTTGTTGAATACTTAGTACATAACAAAAACACACACACACAAGGATCGTAATAGTTTAGTGTCTTTGGAAACTCGGATCGTAATCTTCTAATCATGGTGAAAGATCTTCAAAATCTCCCATAAAGATCTTCCTTTTTTTACCTAAAACCTTTCTTTATATCCTGGGGAAAAGAAAACATAAAAGGGTGAGCTCAAATGCTCAGTAAGGGTAAACAAAAGAAATATCAATCACATCATATGCATAAGCACATAACTTTTGGAAATCTTAAACTACAAAAGAGATCATAATTTCATAACATGGGGTAAATCATGGTAGTGAAATGTAATCACAATAATCATAACATAAAACATGAATCGTTGTGGAATTCAAACATAATCATAGAGAATCATTTCTTGTTAGTTAAGACTCATTGCCAATACTATCTTAGTGGACAAAGTCCCTTTCTGAATCGAGTAACCCTCGTTTCAGTCCTGTTTCACTGAACCGGTATAACCTACCGTTCCAGCCCTGTCTATCTCATGAGATATAAAATCTTTACCCAATGCATTGGAGGGATATATAGGTCCCACCCATCTCATAATTAATCCTTTCTTATGTGTGCCACATAATCAGAAACCATACATCATAGCGTAACCCATGTAATAAAAATGGGATTTTTAAACAACATGACATCATAAAACAATTCATATAAGATAAAGGAATTCATAAAAATATTTCTATCACAAAATAATCAAATCCATGTAATATTAGGTATAAAAACAGAACCCTTTTTATTATCTTAGATGGAAAATAATTTTGATAAAATACTTGAACTTCATTCTTGAGGAAAATATCCTTTCTACTTCAAAAACACTTTTCCTTTCTTAACATGTCATACAATTTTAAACTAAAAGAAGTTGATTAAAAATAAACTTGAAAACTTGTAAAGGAAGCTTCTTGGAAATAATGTTTTAGAAATCCATTCATGCCGTATAAGTTAAAAAAAACATTCTTCGTACTTTTGTCGGAAAAGTCAAAAAGTAACTCGTACGACAAAAGATTCCTTTCATAGATATTACTAAAAAATCACCGAAGGGTAAAAATGGATTTAAAAAATTGTAGGTGGATGGAAATAATATTACATATTGATGAAACATGGATGTGGATGATAAAATACACCCCAATAAATACTTACGAATAAACAATCTCGGATAAAAATGAGATTGTGATATTTCCCTTACCTTAGGTCCGATTTGCTTCGTATGTGTCCAAACCTCCTGTATAATGATTTAAATAATGTCATTGACTTATTACAGAATCATGATATCATATATTGTTCACTTATGACATTATATTACCCGTTCTTTTATAAATTCCATTTAAAAGAAGCGTTTTGGGTAAAATCATTTCATTTATCGTAGGTGTTTTGACTTGTTGTTCTTGACATTATTATTACTTATATCATGATTTACTTACTTCCAGAATATAAAATATGATTTATATATCATATATATATATATATATAATAGATAGATAAATGAAATGAAAAACACCATTCATGGAGACGGTAGTCCGTATGTATGCATGAACGATGTTTTCCTTTCCTTATTGTCTTGAATGGAAGTAAGTAGATCATGATATAAGTAATAATAATGTCATGAACAACAAGTAAAAACACCTACGATAAATGAAACGATTTTACCCAAAACGCTTCTTTTACATGGAATTTACAAAAGAACCGGTAATATAATGTCATATGTGAACAATATATGATATCATGATTCTGTAATAAGTCAATGACATTATTTAAATCATTATACAGGAGGTTCGGACACATACGAAGCAAATCGGACCTAAGGTAAGGGAAATATCACAATCTCATTTTTATCCGAGATTGTTTATTCATAAGTATTTGTTGGGGTGTATTTTATCATCCACATCCATGTTTCATCAATATGTAATATTATTTCCATCCACCTACAATTGTTTAAATCCATTTTTACCCTTCGGTGATTTTTTAGTAATATCTATGAAAGGAATCTTTTGTCGTACGAGGTACTTTTTGACTTTTCTGACAAAAGTATGAAGAATTTTTTTTTAACTTATACGGCATGAATGGATTTCTAAAACATTATTTCCAAGAAGCTTCCTTTACAAGTTTTCAAGTTTATTTTTAATCAACTTCTTTTAGTTTAAAATTGTATGACATGTTAAGAAAGGAAAAGTGTTTTTGAAGTAGAAAGGATATTTTCCTCAAGAATGAAGTTCAAGTATTTTATCAAAATTATTTTCCATCTAAGATAATAAAAAGGGTTCTGTTTTTATACCTATTATTACATGGATTTGATTATGTTGTGATGGAAATATTTTTATGAATTCCTTTATCTTATATGAATTGTTTTATGATGTCATGTTGTTTAAGAATCCCATTTTTATTAAATGGTTTACGCTATGATGTATGGTTTATGATAATGTGGCACAAATAAGAAAGGATTCATTATGAGATGGGTGGGTCCTATATCTCCCTCCAATGCATTGGGTAAAGATTTTATACCTCATGAGATAGACAGGGCTGGAACGGTAGGTTATACCGGTTCAGTGAAACAGGACTAAAACAAGGGTTACTCAATTCAGAAAGGGACTTTGTCCACTAAGATAGTCTTGGCAATGAGTCTTGACTAACAAGAAATGATTCTCTATGATTATGTGTGAATGCCACAAAGTTTCATGTTTTATGTTATGATTATTGTGATTACATTTCACTACTATGATTTACCCCATGTTATGAAATTATGATCTCTTTTGCAGGTTACGATTTCCAAAAGTTATGTGCTTATGCATATGATGTGATTGATATTTCTTTTTTTTACCATTACTGAGCATTTGAGCTCACCCTTTTATGTTTTCTTTTCCCCAGGATATAAAGAAGGGTTTTAGGTAAAAAAAAGGAATATCTTTATGGGAGATTTTGAAGATCTTTCACCATGATTAGAAGATTACGATCCGAGTTTCCAAAGACACTAAACTATTACGATCCTTGTGTGTGTGTGTTTTTGTTATGTACTAAGTATTCCGCAAAAGTAATGTAAAGTCTATGTACGTCAGGCTTCGGGTCTCTACATTTGGTATCAGAGGAAAGGTATAGTCAACCTTTGGAAACTAGGATGTGAAAGCCTTAGTAAGAACCCTAAGGATAAGTCTAAGCATAGAACACAATCTTAGTGTTTTAGAAATGGCCTTGAATAACCTAGGATAAGACCTTAAGCATGAAAATTTTATTCTTGAATTATGTGGTTTCCCTATTATAATTAGTGTTGCTCACACTATTCTTCTTGGTTTTAGTCAATGGCTGGAACCCGAAGGAACCGTGTTAATGCGGAATGCGATGGGAAATGCAATGATTGTCCCCCTGAGCAACCAAACGATATGGGAGCTAGAATGCAAAATCTTGTAGCCATGCTCACACAACTTTCTCAAGCTATGAATCATGCAGGACTTCCAAACGAGCAAAAGAAGGAGCAACATTCTGTTGAATCCTTCATGAGGCAGCGTCGACCTTCTTTCAGTGGGTCTACTGATCCATTAGTTTCTGAACAATGGATTAGTACTACTGAAAAGATATTTTCAGTTCTTCAATGTTCTGAACATGATAAAGTCATCCTAGCAGTGTATCATTTGGAAGGAGATGCTGATCAATGGTGGAATCTTATTAAGAATACGAGGCAAAGGGATGAAATTGAGTCTATAGAATGGGACGAGTTCAAGAACTTATTTTTCAATAAGTACTTCCCTCGTATTCTCCGAACAAAGATGGGGAAAGAGTTTCTTGAACTGAAGCAAAGGGATGATGAATCTGTTGGTACCTATGAAGCAAATTTTACAAGACTTGCAAGGTACGCTTATGGTATTATTATCCAACCTGAGAGTAAGATCGATCGATTTTTTAGTGGCTTAAAACAAAGTCTTCGAAGGGCGTTAGCCATAAGGGACTTCAATAGCTACGAGGAAATCGTTCGATGTGCTCTCAAAGTCGAGATGGAGATTGGAGTAACCCATCAGTCACATGGGTTTGATAAGAAGAGGAAGATGGAATTCAAAGGAAAATCTACAGAGCACACTGAAAAGAAGATGAACTTTACCTTATGCTCAAAGTGTGGAAAGAAACATGGAGGGAGTTGTCTTAAAGGGACAAGTAAATGTTTTAAATTTGGAAAGGAAGGTCATCGGGCATTTGAATGCCGTGATAATGGGAAGACGATGTCTAATGACGCAAACAAAGGAAGGGATACACAGAAAGAACCTACTACACTTCAATGTTTCAAGTGCAAGGAGATGGGGCATTATGCCAATCAATGCCCAAATCCAAGGGTTGATGATGATGGTCGACGTCAACAAAATCTTAAGGCTAAAGACAAAGGAAAGTCACATGCAATTTCTATCAGCGATGTGGAGTACGAAAACGAAGTGGTGAAAGGTACAATTACCATCCACTCTAAAGTAGAAAATGGTTTATTTGATTTTGGATCCACCCACTCTTTTATTTCTAAAGAATTTTCTAAGGGTATCACCGTATTACCTCAACAATTAGATGTTGAGTTAGCTGTGACAACACCTAATGGCACAACAGTCGCATCAAAAGTTTATAATTCTTCTCCGATAGAAGTTTGTGGGAAAGTGCTTCCTTCAAATCTTGTGATCCTTCCTTTAGTGGAATTTGATGTGATTCTTGGCATGGATTGGCTTTCTCTACATGGAGCTCATATCAATTGCCAAAGAAGGGAAGTCACATTCCATATTCCAGATCAATCTACGATCGTATATCAATGAAAGGATGAACATAATCTTCCAGTGGAAATTTCTTCCATCTTATGGGTATTTATTCCACTAAATGAAGGTTATTTATCTCAAATGGTTGGTGAGAAAATCACGATTAAGAATATGCCCATTGTACGGGAGTTTGATAATGTCTTTCCGGAGGAATTACCGGGTCTTCCACCAAATCGTGAAGTTGAGTTTTCAATAGAACTTGTACCAGGTGCTTTGCCTATTTCAAAGACACCTTATAGAATGGCCCCAATTGAGTTGCAGGAATTGAAGAAGCAACTCCAAGAGAATATTGATAAGGGATTCATACGCCCCAGTGCGTCACCTTGGGGAGCACCTGTTCTATTTGTTAAGAAGAAAGATGGATCAATGAGACTCTGCATTGATTATCGAGAACGTAACAAGATCACTATCAAGAACAAATATCCTCTCCCACGCATTGATGACTTATTTGACCAACTACGCGGAGCTCAATACTTTTCCGAGATTGATCTTCGTTCAGGGTATCATCAATTAAGGGTCAAAATGGAGGATATACCGAAGACGGCTTTCCGTACAAGGTATGGACACTATGAATTTATAGTGATGCCATTTGGTCTTATTAATGCCCCTGCTATCTTCATGGTTCTAATGAATAGAGTCTTTAGAGACTATCTTGATCAATTTGTGGTAGTCTTTATAGACGATATTCTTGTCTATTCAAAGAGCAAGGAAGAGCATGAAGATCACTTGATAATTATATTGAAGACCCTGAGAAAGGAGAATCTTTATGCCAAATTTACCAAGTGTGAATTTTGGCTTCAAAAAGTTGCATTTTTGGGTCACATAATCTCAAAAGAGGGGATATCTGTGGATCCAGCAAAAACAGAGGTTATCGAAAGATGGTCGAGACCGACAACAGTAACTGAGATCCGATGTTTTCTTGGTTTGGCTAGATATTATCGACATTTTGTAAAATATTTTTCACGATTATCTAATCCACTCACCAAGTTGACTCGGAAAGGATTTATGTTTGTCTGGACAGAGGAATGTGAAGAGAATTTCAAGGAGTTGAAAAGAAGGTTATCCAGTGCACCTGTGCTCACACTGCCTTGTAGTGGAGAAAGGTTTGTGATCTACAGTGATGCATCCAAGAAGTGATTGGGGTGTGTTCTTATGCAAAATGATATAGTGATAGCTTATGCCTCACGATAGTTGAAAATCCATGAGCAAAATTACCCAACACATGATTTGGAGTTGGCTTCGGTAATATTTGCATTAAAGATTTGGAGGCATTACCTTTATGGTGAAAGGTGTGATATTTATACTGATCATAAAATTTTAAAGTATATTTTCACACAAAAGGAGCTGAAAATGCGTCAAAGAAGATGGTTGGAGCTGATTAAGGATTATGACTGCTCAATCCATTACCACCCTGGGAAAGCAAACAAGGTGGCAGATGCATTATGTCGACAAGACCATGCTAGTTTATCCATGATGAGGATCACAAAAGATCCAATATTTATGGATTTACAAAGGATGGATCTTGGAATTATAATTGAAGGGGAAAAATCTTATCTTTCGCAAATGAATGTTCAACCATCTATACATGTGAAGATTAAAGAGGCACAGAAAGAATATGTCGAGTTACAAAAGAAGGTGAGAAATGTTCCTGAATTCAACCTTGATTGTGATGGGATAATAAAGTTCAGGAATCAGGTTTGTGTTCCTTCCATCCCCGAATTAATGAAGGAGCTGCTGGATGAGGCTCATAGTTCTTCATTCTCTATTCATCCTGGAAGCACGAATATGTATAGGGACCTGAAAGAGTACTTCTGGTGGGGTGGCATGAAAAGAGATGTTGCTGAATATGTCTCTCGATGCTTGGTTTTTCAACAAGTTAAAGATGAGAGACAAAAGTATAAGGGGATGTTACAACCATTACCCATACCCGAATGGAAATGGGAAAACATCACTATGGACTTTGTCACAGGACTTCCTAAAACATCCAAAGGCAATAATGCTATCTGGGTCATAGTTGATCGTCTTACAATGTCTGCACACTTCATTCCTATTAGAGAAGATTTCTCTCTAGATCAGCTTTCCAGGATATATGTAAAGGAAGTGGTAAGATTGCATAGAGTACCACTTAATATTATATCTGATCGGGATCCGAGATTTACCTCGAAGTTCTGGAGAAGTCTTCAGCATACTCTGGATACAGAGTTGAGTTTCATCACTGCTTATCATCCCCAGACAGACGGTCAGTCTGAGAGAACAATTCAAACCCTAGAAGATATGTTGAGAGCTTGCTCTATGGATTTCAAAGGAGGTTGGGATCAACACCTACCTTTGGTGGAATTTTCTTATAATAATAGCTTTCACTCCAGTATTCAGATGGCTCCTTATGAAGCTCTCTATGGAAAGAAATGTAGGACTCCAACTTGCTGGGATGAAGTTGGGGAATGAAATCTATTAGGACCTGATCTCGTTGATGAAATGGCAGAAAAGGTCAGAACTATTCAACAACACATAAGCGCAGCTCAGAGACAACAGAAAAGTTATGCCGACAACCGATGAAAAGACCTAGAGTTTGAAGTGGGTGATAAAGTGTTCTTACGAATATCTCCCTGGAAGAGGGTTATGATATTTGGAAAGAAGGGGAAGTTGAGCACTAGATATATCAGTCCTTTCGAAATACTGGATCGTGTTGGGAAGGTAGCTTACCGATTGGCGCTTCCACCAAATCTCTCTCAAGTTCACGATGTGTTCCATGTATCTCTCCTGAGAAAGTACATACCAGATCCTTCACATGTACTCAGCTCAAAAGTTGTATCGCTGGAGCAAGATCTTTCTTATGAAGAACAGCCGATAGAGATTCTGGATCATAGCGAAAAAGTCCTACGAAACAAGACCACTCGATTGGTGAAAGCTTTATAGATGAACCACCATCTTGAAGAAGCTACATGGGAGCTTGAGGATATGATGAGGGAGAGGTATCCTCATCTGTTTGTTACAAAGTGACGAATATCGAGGGTGAAATTCTTTTTAAGAGGGGTAGAATGTAACACCTGAGACTTTTATGTTATATAAATCATCAAAGGAATCTTTTTCTACACAATACTTGCTTGGCTTGCTTTACACGCAATCTCGACCTTCCTCGATAGCTTGCGTCGTACGCAATACCGAGTTTCACTAAACAACAATATGCTATTAAAACTAGCCGTTATGAATAGTAATAACCACTTTTTGAAATTTTATAAATTTTATTTTCCAAAATGGACTTCATTTTTGGACTCAGAATATCGAAATTAGCCTAGGGTGAAATTTTGGTATTTTTCTGAAAACATTCAATTTTTGATGAATAGTGAAACCACTAAGTGGTAGGTTAAAAACTGAATTTTGCATAAAACATAATTTTACCGCTTCTGTGAATGGAATTTCAAAAATCCGACAGACACGGTTGATATCAGTATGTAAAATGTGGTTCAATGAGAAAAAAATATTTTTTTGGTGAATAGTAACTTTTTACTATTTTTACCGCAGTTAATAGTAAATAGGGTAACTAAGGGTAAATATTATATTAATATTACCCTAACACATGTCCTAATTCTATGGACAAGTGTAATTCGACCAAAAACAAACTTAGGAATAAAATATGACCATTTAGGCCCACATAGATTAGATTAGGACATTTATTATTAATTTATTTAAAGAAGGGTTAAAATAGTTAAAATCAAAGTTTAATAAGTAAATCATTTTTAATATGGGGTTATATATAAGATAAATTCAATTGTAAATATTCATTGGAAATATAAAAAGATTTCCTACATGATGGTATTTTATTTGTAATTTTTGGACATCAAATAATTTAATTTATTTATGACACAACGATGATGCAGTAATTATCTTATTAATGAAATATTGACATAATTGATAATATAAATACCAAAATAAATGTAATTTAAGACTTTTTATGAATTCCACTAATATTATACGTTACTATGATATATTATTGTTGATTTAATCAACTTGGTTCGAACATATAATTCTTTTATTACTTTCACAAAAATCATATATCAAATAGTGTCAAAATTGACACAAAATAGTTTATAAATCAAATATTATATTATTAATTGTTCTTTTATTCCTAAAAATCTAAGGTTCGGCCAAATGACTTAGATAAGAATATATATATTAATAATAAACAATTTGGGGTTCGTTTGGCATGTTATAGTAAGTGTATTAACCATATAGTGAAAGAAAACAAAAAGACATGGTAAAAGTTAAATTATTTAACTTAGAGTTAAATCTAATTGATAAGGTTAAAATAATACCCTAAACTTGTCTAAATCCTATTTGTTGATAGGCTTTCGACCCATCCCCACTTTAGCTTCGAAATAATACCCTTTGGAACCATTATAAACCGATTTTGACTTTAATATAAAATAATATTTTGAGATATTCCTAAGGTGCCCCTCTCCTCCCTTATAAAAGGGGACCTCCTCCCCCTCCTCCTCACACCAATTTGAGCACTCAAGCTCGGCCAACCCCTGAAATTTTCTCCTCTCCACTTCCCTAGAATAATCCTAGATGTCCTGGTCTTCTTCAAAGACCAATATTAGTTCCCTAAGTGAAGGATTCAAAGAAGCGTTCCAAAGAATAGGTAATATCCATTACCGATCTTTTCAATTTCTTTTTTCTTCAACTTCTTCTTCTTTAGTTGTTTCATCATAAAGTAATAACATCAGTATTACTTACATACTGATATATTATTATAATTATGAAACAACCATAATTCACCTTCTATCCATCCTACGGAAAAATGAAATCACCGAGCGTGCGTACGTACGGAATACCGTCTCCACGCCGTGGTGTAATCTATTTTCCACCATCACGTTACAAGGATGGGTATAATGGTGTAATGAATAACTATTTATTATTATTATAAAGTAATATTGATACTTAAATAATATATATACACTCCAATACAATTCCACAATCATAGGAACGATATCATCACTCGTGCGTACGTACGGAATACCGTCTCCACGATGTGATGTGACTCGTTCTACATGATCATCATTACATAGTAATTATATAAATGAATTGAATGAATAAATATGATATATGTTACACTAATACCATTCTAGATATAAGGTATCTATAACCTTAAAATAAGAATAAGAATTTATTCGGCAAAACACGCATAAGAACAAAAGGCAATAAAGTCCCGAGTAACAAGTAACAATAAAATATTACTAACAAGAAGCTAAGAATATGACCATATATGATATCATATCAATATGTATGATTCTGGAATAATTCAATAACATTATTTAAACCATTATACAGGAGCTTCGGACACGTACAAAGAAAATCGGACCTAAGGTAAGGGAAATATCACAATCTCATTTTTATCCGAGATTGTTTATACTTTGGTATTTACTGGGGTGTATTTTATCATCCACATCCATGTTTCCTAAATATGTAATATTATTTCCATTAACCTACAATTGTTTAAATCCATTTTTACCCTTTGGTGAGTTTATAGTAAAAGATATGAAAGGAGTCTTTTGTCGTTTTTCGTACGAGGTACTTTTTGACTTTTCCGACAAAAGTACGAGAAGAATGTTTTTTTTAACTTAAACGGCACAAACGGATTTTTACGGTTTTTATAAAGCCTTATTTTCATGAAGCTTCCTCCAAAATATTTCATGACTATTTTCAATAAAATCTCTTTCTTTTAAAATTGCATGTCGTTTTGTGAAAAGAAATTGATTTTGAAGAAGAAAGGATATTTTTCCTCAAGAATTCATTTGAACTGTTTTATCAAAATTATTTTCCATCTAAGATAACATAGGGTTCTGTTTTTATCCCTATTGTTACATTGATTTGATTATGTTGTGATGGAATTATTTTTATGAATTCCTTTATCTTATATGAATTGTTTTATGATGTCATGTTGTTTAAGAATCCCATTTTTATTACATGGGTTATGTAATGATGTATGACTTATGATTTTGTGGCACACATAAGAATGGTATCATTATGAGATGGGTGGGACCTATATCTCCCTCCAATGCATTGGGTAAAGATTTTATATCTCATGAGATAGACATGGCTGGAATGGTAGGTTATACCGGTTCAGTGAAACAGGACTGGAACGAGGGTGACTCGGTTCAGAAAGGGACTTTTTCCACTAAGATAGTCTTGGCAATGAGTCATGACTAACAAGAAATGATTTTCCATGATTATGTGTGCATGCCACAAAGTTTCAAGTTTTATGTTATGATTATGGGGATCTCATTTTAACTTCTATGATTTGTTCCATGTTAAGATATTATGATCTGTTTTGCAGGTTTTGATTTTCAAAAAGATATGATATGATTTTTATTTCCTTTATTTGCCCTTGCTGAGCATTTGAGCTCACCCTTTTATGTTTTCTTTTCCCCAGGTCAGGAAGATGGATATTAAGTAGAATATTCATAAAGGGACCCTAGATATGATGAAATAAATGGGAGACACTATAGAATATTTATGAACCAGTTGTTTATGTTTCCCAGTTTCTAAAGACACTATACCCATACGGTCCTTTGTGGTTTTGTCATATGTTGTAATAAGTGTGCTTCAATTTTGAAGTATTAACAATATATGTAAAGTATGGGTCGTTATACATAGTTTGGTAAACCACTTGGCAAAATAATTTGACCCACCCTAATACAAAAAAAGAATAAATTTCAATTTTTTCCTAATCTATTTCAACCCTCTATCACCTCATTTACTTTATATGTCATTTTAATGTAGTCTAAACCCTTTCTTTGGAATTCTCATCCCTCTATCCTTTCATTTTAGTGGTTATATCTTTACATTCAATTGGATTACTCCATGATAAATCCCTCTAAACCCCTTACATTTTTTAATACCCTCTTTTAGTTGATTTATATTTCCTCTCAATAACCCTAATATTGGTGTTGGAGAATATTATGTTATATATTGGTTTGAATCATGGGGATTGTCTGCTATAGTAGTTTTAGAGGGAATGACTTGGCTTGTTTCAATGTTTGATATTTTAGGTGATGACATCTGGTCTATTCTCTATTGAACTAAGGTAGTCATCTATTTCTGTTTTCATTGTCTCACATGATGCTATATGATTTATATTTTTAATATGGTTCCCTATTCAATTTATGTATATATATATGACTCATGGGAGACCAAAGTTTCTATAAAGTGGTTTTATCCCTTATTATGGATTGATATTTCATTCTATGTTTTTGTGAAAATAATTAAATTAATTTTAAATGATGTATTTTGTTTTCAAAGAGATGGTGAGTATTGAAATGAAGTTTCTAAATATCTTATTTTCACCAATTTATTTTCAAATTTAGTGTTTATAGTGATTATAACTGTTAAAATAATATAAATGGTTTTGTTTCATATTACTGGGGTGTGTTAACCCATTCTTGTGATGTTTGAATACTTTTTAAAATATTGGATGATTTCAATAGTGGTTTAAATGGAATATTGAGTACCCATATGGGTTTTAAAAATGTTTTAATAGAATTTATTCCCATTAATTTATTGGGATGAGCATGAAAATATTTATTAGAGTTAGTGATTCAAAGATTGTTTTGGAAAAAAAAATCATCTCTCAAGCTTTTAAAAAAATGATTTTTCATAACATGGTGTGGTAACCTCTTTATACCCATTTGAATATTTCTATTCCCATATTGGATTGAGATCCCATGATTGGATTCTATATATTCATGAATATTCTTATGATGTTTATTATTTTATATATTTGGGGTTATTCTTGTGAGGGTGTGAGGAGGTGAGGCATGAGTCATTTCAAATGTATTATTTTTGATGCATATAATGGTTCATTTATAATCACCATTAATTGTCATTGAAAGGTTTGGTAGCACCAGACTAGGTTCATTTTTACCAACTTAAGTATATATTACAAGAGCCGTAGGATTGTACCCACAAAACTATTATATTATTTAGGATAATTTTTGGGGATTTCTACTTTTTCAATTATATCCCCAACTTTTAATATTAATATATGGAAATTATATACTATTAGTTTGTTTATTTTTCTTCTAAAATTTACATATTGGTTCCTTATTTTTTCCATTCCTCATTATTTATTTTATACAATATTTTCAAATGTTTAGTAAATGATTTGTGAATGGTTTTAGGAATAAAGGTGTTGATGGTGTGATTTTTACATTCTTTCAAATTGTTTTAAAATTATTTTTAAAGGAATTTTCATTAAATGTGAAAAAATCAAAATAAGTTTTTAGTTATATTATGTGGAAGTGAAAATTGTTTGTTTTTTAAACATTAATGTGTGTGTGGGTTTTAAAAACATAGTTTTTGGATTTTATGCCTAGAATACATTGAAAATTGTTTTAAAATATGTTTTAAAAAATCAATTTGAAATTGTTAACTCTTTTTGAGTATTAAAATATTCCTTTTTTTAAATTGATTTTTATAATATAGTTTTAAAGTGGGAATTTAATGTAGTCAATTTCTAAAAAGGGTCTTTAGCCAAATAATATTGTTTTCCAATTTATTTTTTTCATTGAAATAATATTAATAAAAAGAGTCTAACACAATTTTAATGTGTTTTTTGTTTATTTAATAAAATTATTATGAAAAATATATACTTTTATAGTATATTTAAAAAAATCAGTTTTAATATATAATACGAGAGTTACTTCATAGATTCAGAGGTTATGGACCTATTGGGATATTCTTCGCAAACTTATATCTTATAGGTGTATGTTCATTCCAGTTGATTCTTTTCTACTTTTTTTCTAAGGTGTAGGATGACATAGATGGTGAGTGTGGACCAAACGAATGAACATTAGAGTGGTGTGGGGAAAAATCTAGGTTTAATGCTTCATATATCCTTTTTGGACTATTTTGTTATAGCCTTATATTTATTTTAATATACTTCTACTACTGATTTTTTATGTATTATGTTCTAAATTTTGGTTTGGATGCTTAAAAATTATTTTCTCTAACTTGATTGGTTATTTTTTTAATTATTAAGTGTTTATACATTATTTCATAAGGGATAAATCTTTAAGAAGACATGTCCAATGATTCCCAAGAACTAGTTTCTAGTCTGTGTTGATTGAGAATGCCCTTTGGGATAGGTTTTAGTCTAGGTCGGGATCCATATTAGATGGACCACTGGGTTGATTATCTATAGAAATATATTATACATGAACTCGGGCAATGTGACCTTTATTATGATGTGTTCTAAATTTCTCAAGATAACTACATAGGATTCCAAATTTACATTCCATGTGCTACCCGCTTAGTATAATTTGGATATTATAAAATTTTAAGGTTTTTAAAGTATAGGATTTTGTTATGGTTTTTATTTTTTTGCGGGATTAAAATTTTTGAGAAATTTCTATAATCTTTTTTATTATTGTATGGTTCCAAACAAACTAAATAGTATTTTTTATACTACAAAATTAATTAGGATAAGAAAAAATTTCATTTTAAAGGTTATATTGTACAAAATAAAGTTAAATAGGTTTTCTAGTGATACTCTCATGTTGATGGAGTTAAATTCAACAAAAACTTTTAACAAATTTCATGACTCAGGACTATTATAGTGATATTTTCTATTATATTTCACAAAAAATAAAATGTTTTTGAAATGAATGTCCAATTTCAATTCTTGAATATGGATATTTGGAACGTTTTTATTATGAAAATTGAATCATTCATCCTTGAAAATGATGGAACAATGATTTGAAAATATAAGAAAGGACTTTGTGGTTTAAATAGTATCATAGAGAATGATATTATAATATGTTTTTTAGTTAGAAGAAATTTATTTCAACAATGGAATGCTTGAGAAATACCTATATGCGAAATAGAGGATCACATATTCTTTCATTGTTATTATACATGTTTATGAGATAATAAGGAGTAATATTTAGATGAATTTAAAATAAAAATAAATACAAATTTTTATATGTGTATTCATAGAGAGATGATATTATTTTGGGACCATAAATTATTATGAAAGAAAAATTTATTTTCTTATCTCAAAAAATATGCCAAGTAATTACAACTAAAATTTAGTATAAAACTCCAAATAAATAACTCCACCTATGATAGTTCGAATAAAGATGATAAATAATGAAATAGGCATTTGTGTGAATTGAAAAAAAATAGAAAAATAATTTTCATCATGATATATCTCATAACATAAATAGATGACATTTTCTTTGAATTAACATGATGTGAAAAGATTCAATGTAATATAAAAGAATAACACATGATGGATACTAATATGATACCCAGATATATCAAAGGGACCGTTACAAATGTATTAAAGCATAAAATAATAGAGGATATAAATACATTAGGTTATAATAATATTATTTAAGATAGGAACATAGATGATAGATATTTTACATTAGGCAGTTCATACATTTTTATTGAAAGTTATGTGAATTGGAAATAAAAGAATAAAAATTCTATGACACTATATATTTTAGAAGCTATGTATATGGTCACTACACAAGAAAAACAATAATTAAATGAATGGTGTAGAATCCTAAATATTAAAGGTTAAGGTTGAAAAATCCTTGATAATTTTCGGTGGTAATCAAATTTCTATAAATCTAGGACATGACCTAGTGTAACCCTCAATTTTTTATCATATTGATAAAAAACTATTTTATCATGGAGAAATATGGAAATAGAGATAGTATGCATGAATATATTTCCAGACTATATCATAAAATAGATATTTTAACCATGTAATTTACAAAGGATCTGTTTTTAGATCTAAGATATAAAATGAATTTTCAATCTTTCTTTTATTCATAATGAGTTTTGAATGTTCCCTCTAAATATTTATATTATTTTTTCAATTGTATAGAAGCATAATAACTCATATGAATCATGGATTAAAGAATCAATATAGGGTATAATTTTTTAATGGGGAATAATTTGTTTAGTAGATTAAAGGGTAGAGAATAAAAATAAAACACAATAAATTTCATTTCATGGAGTAAAAACATTCACTTTAAAACATTGGTTTATCTAGTAGTGTGGTTTTATAAAACATCTATTTGATAAATAGTGGTGAATTAATGTGAGTTTTTGGATTTGAGAAAATATATGAAGATACTGAAGAACCTGTGATATTGTTCATGGATAGATTTATTTTTTGTTAAAAGTATTTTATAATAATTTTAAATTGTGTGAGAATGATTTTGAGTTTAACTTATGTGGATGAAGTTGTTGTCTTATGATCGTAAATGGGTAGAGAAGTTGAAAGGAATTGAGAAATAATGTTTTGAAATCTTATACATTAAAAGAGAACTAAAAATTATATTTCTCTATTAGTGTATTGTAAAATAGTAATTTATGAATCACACAAAATACTAATATAACATCCAAAAATGAGTAATTATTATGAATAACTATCCAGGTATTACTATACTGATGTTAGTTATATATATGTAAATCTAATGTTTTGAAGGTTGTTTATAAAGTTTTTATATTATAAATATAAGTAACCTAATAGTTAAAAATGTTATGTGCTATTATTATAATCTAATTTATTAATAAATAAGAATTTACATGATAAAAATATTTAGGTTTCAAAGTGCATGAATTTATATCATTATCTTGTGTTTGAATAACTAAATCATGAATGTTAGATATTAAGATCAACATAAAATTATTGAAATGATATATAAATTTTATTTCTTTTATAAAAAAAGATTCATGAGTAGAATTAAAATATGGTCATGGTAGAAAAAATTAATATGGAATATTATGCTGATTTTATGATATATTTAAAAAAAATTATCATGGAGGTTTAAATAAGATGAATGGTTTCATTGTTTTGTTAAATGGTGTTTCACTATTCTCAAGTTATTATACATTGACCAATAGTGAATTTGATTCATGTACCCAAATCTCATATATGTATTCAATATTCAAAAACAAAACTTATCCATATGACAATAAATATTATTTAGTGTGGAATAATTAGGTAAATAACATTTAATAAGAAATATCATTTGAGATAGAATAATTTCAATTTATTTCCTCTCCACATTTCATAGATGTCGAGGTCTTTGAAGGAGGAGGATATTAATTTGATATAGAATATAATAAAGTCCAATAGAATACAAATATATTGATGTTGAAGAAAACTATATTTCACTAAATGGATTTTTGTTTTACTTTGGAAATTCTTTTTTAATCAAGAGGGATGATCTTTCAATAAACAGTTAGGAAACATTGTTTTTATGAAAAATATTTTGGTAAAGGATGTTAATTTCTAATATTTTAGTAAACGTATAAAATTAGTAGACCATATATGTATCAAAATTTCCCCAAAAACATATAGGATGGATTCATCTATATTGTGGGAGTGATATCACAAAATTCATTGAATCCTTGGGTTCATTTTTATTTTCTATATTCAGGTGATAAAGATTTTAAAATATATATAGGATCTTTGTTTTAATTTGTTTAAGTGGTTTATTTGAGAAGAAAATTATAAAATTTGTGTAATGTTGATTCAAATCCTTCTATATTTTTTTATTTAGATCATCATGGAACATCAATACCAAAAAAACCATAAAATGATATTTTTATCTTTGGGCATCACCCAGATTATTTTTTTTTCTTGGGCTCTTATCTAATTACTACCATTGAAAAGGCCTCATGTTTATTTTGAAATCTCCTACACCTTAAGAGGGAGATTTATGTGCCTTATCTAATTTATATTTGACTTTTTTAACAATCCTCAAATGGTCCTAAATACCATTTATATTTTAATATAATATTATAAATTCATTACCATAATGTATTCATTGTTTAAATATTCTTGTAAATGATGGTAATTGAATGTGAGAGATCATGAAGGGTATTTTGTATATTCATGATTATTTAATTTGTTCTTATCACCAAGTAAACATGTATCTAGATACATCTCAACATCCAAAATATGAAACAAGAAATTATTTTCACTGTTGTCAAGAATAATGAAAACGTTTTTAGTAATGTTCAGTATGGGATGTTTATCTTACATGATAAAAACATATTCAGATGAGAAGATATTTTATTGGGAACATATTGGAAAATGATGAACATAAATCCCATTGATACATGAATTATTTTCAATTTTGATGCATGATGTCAATCAATGATATAGTTGTAATATTGTGGATAATAAAATTAATAACATCATAGTTTATTTAAAGGTGGAAACAAGATAGATTGAAAATTGATAGATCTAAAATGTTAATTTCATTAAAATGAGATCATTTATATTAGTTAGATGATAAAATAATCAATGGTTGAAATTTGTTTTTAACCACTATGAAATATATAATGGTAGTGATTTTCATCTAATATACTAAGGATAATGGATGGTTGGAATTGGGTGGTTGTGTCTATGAAACTCATCAAATATTGAACAAGATGACATACATAATTCATTTATTTATAAAAAAAGTGTTCCATTTTGAATATAAATCATTTAAATATATATATATATATATTTTTATTTTTCAATTAATTATAATAATTTATATTTAGAAATTCACACACACATATATATATATATGTTTATTTAAAATTGTTTAATTAAAATAATAAATAAAATCATTTATTTAAAATCATCTTATAAATGATTAATATATAATAATGGTAAAGAAATAATAAAAAAATAAATAATTATACATGATAATATTAATAATAATTAAGTAATTTATAAAACAAATATATATTAATGAAATATACTTATAGATAATTATATTAAATAATAAGTGAAATAATAAAAATGTATTCTAAAAATAATAAAAAAATATATTCATAATGATATGTCAAATATGAGATGATAATAAAAAATATATCTTGAAACTAAAATGAATAAAAAAATATTCATAATTACTGTATAATACTAAAACTAAATAATCCAAATTCGTTGAAATTATCGATAATAAATAAAAATAATCAAACAATATTTTTTGATAAAATTCATTTATTTTTAATTGATTATATGTATGGAAAAAATCATTTGTAAAGATGAAATCATGAATGAAAGTCACAATTTTGATGAATAATAGCATCAACATAAGTTGATGTTGAAAATGGATTACTTTTTAAGAAATATTTCGCTATTGCAGATTTGATCTTATCAGTTTACAAAAAGGTTATTATCAGTGATAAAAAATAGTTGTCTTTTTAATTTATTTTATAATCCATCTAACTATAAGAGTGGTATTTTTTCATTAATAAAAGTTTCATTTATTAGTTATAATAATAGTTCTGATAAAATCCATGAGTTCCAAAATTGTTTTCCTAGGTTTACATGACATTGTAGCAACCCATTTAAAATAAATATACAATTCAATTCCATCTTAATTTATATAAAATTATTAATATTATAACTAAATATTAATTACAAAAATTTCAATACACTATAGCCACATTGAAATGTACAATTTATTACAAACAATACATCTTCCCAAAAATTTAAAAACAGCACGAGTGGACATATATTTTACAATAGTTAGGACCCCTTTTGATAAGAGATTAATCATATTACAAATTTCCATACACACCACCCCAACTTCAGAATTAAAGAATAGTGTAACTATAATAAAAAACAATTTTTAGGTTAATAGTATTATCAAGAAATTAATAAAACATAAATATGATACATTTCATTAATATAAGGTCAATTTTTAACTAAAAACATACACTTCATGTAGGATCTACACACTATGTGTTGAATTAAGATGTGGTTTATTCCTACACATCAAAAATGATTTATGGATTTTTTTTTCAAAAGTATCAAGATAATCCAAGAGTGTTTTTTGGTATAAAGATATAGTGTGTGTTTTGAACTAAAATGTTGTTGTTAAATAAATATAATAACATTTAGTCAAATCACCCACACCATGTGTCTAATTGACATGTGCCTAATTCCTAAAAATCACAAATGAAATATAAATAATTTTCCTAATAATCAAGACAATGTAAGCGTGTTTAATCATTTTTGAGTATGTGATGTGTGTTTTGGTACTAAAATGTCGATATTAAATAAAAAAAATACATTCATTAATACCCTCCACACTATGTTTCATATTGATGTGTATTTGATCCCCGTACATTAAAAGTGAGTCATGGATCATTTCACTAAATTATAAATACATTTTAAGAGTTTTTTCTTTATTTGTAGGGACATATACATGTTTTGAACCAAAATGTTACTTTTAAACTCAATATGGAAATTTGTGTCATGCTAAGAACATCGCGGGTTTGATTTATGTACTAATTATTCATATACATAGAAAATGACTTATGGATCATTTTCATAAAATATGAAGGTAGTCAATTTTTTTCCCTCAATTTGGAGTGACACATGTTTTGACCTAAAATGTCACTTTTAAACTTCAAACACATAATTTGATTCATATCGGGCACATTTTGTGTCAAATTTATGAGTGGTTGATTATTAAATGTAAGAAATGGGGTTTGAGCCATTTTCCTAATGTATTATCACAATATGAGTAATATTTGGGTTTTGAGTATGTGATGATTAAATTGAACTAAAATAACTGTTTTAAATAAAAACTTGTATTTTTTGTCTTAGTGTCCTCAACTTGTGTTGAATTGACATTTCATGGATTCATACATGTAAAAAATGAGTCATGGATTATTGTATTAATGTATCAAAACTTTTAAACTAAAAAAAGAAAATTTGAGTCACATCTGTTGTATTGTGTATCAGATTAATGTGTTGTTGATTCCTATACAAGAAAAAAATACATATGGGTCATTTTGCTATGGTATCAAGACAATCTGATCACCATTTCTTGTTTTTGAGTATGTTACGTGTTTTTTGGATTTTAATATCGATTTAAAATGAAAAAAACTTTAAATCATGTTTGAAACACCATGGTTTAGATTGATGTCGGTTAAATTCCCATATGGAAAAAAATGAATTATCAGTATTTTAATAAATGTATAAAGATAATAAGAGTTTTTTTACCTCGTTTTCAGTGAGGGGTGAACATTTTGAACAAAAAAGTGACTTTTAAAATAAAACCCCATATTTTGAGCCATACAAGGAACACCGTGTATTATATTGACATGAAGTTGATTTTTATATGTTAAAAATGATTAATTAATACAATCCTTAAATTACCAAGATGGAATAGTAATTGTATATTAGTTTTGAGTATTTTATGTCTGTTTTGGTTTAAAATGTCAATTCTAAATTAGAACATACCATTTAAATAATAATGGTCACAACATGCATTATATTGTTGTGAGGTTAATTCATACATGATCAATGTGAATTTTCTTATTTTTCATTGACTGAAACATGTTTCGAATTGATATGTCACATTTAAAGGGAAAACAAGAATTTTGAGTCATACTGGGAACACAATTTGTTAGATTGATGTGTGGTTAATTCTTAATAATTAAAAATGAATTATGGATCATTTTCCAAAGTTACCAAGAATAAACAAGCATGTTTTCTGACTTTTGACAATATGATGTATGTTTTCAATTCAAATGTTTATTTTAAATCAAAAGAATCACATTCAATCTTACTGGAAAAACCATGTATCATATTTATCCATGACTAATTTTTACACATAAAAAATGAATTATATATATTTTTCATAAAACACCGTGACAATTTGAGGATGTTCTCTCAGTTTTCAGTGAGATCCATATGTATTAAACTAAAATATCACTTGTAAATAGAAAACCCTCAATCAAAGTCATACAAGGCACAACCTGTGTCATATTAACATGATTTTGATTCCTAAGTATTAAAATGATTTCGGAATCATAATCCTATGATATTAATAAAATATGATTTTTTATTAGTTTTTTTGTATCTGATGAGTGTTTCAAAATTTAAATTTCAACATAAAAAACACACACATTTAATCTTATCAGGAATTCAATGTTTTATATTGATGTGAAGTTAATTCTTAAAAATAAAAAATTAATTATTGATCCTTTTTCTAAATTTTCAAGAAAATACAACCGTGTTTTATAAATTTTCTTTGAGTGAGGTAAATTTTAAACTTAAACATAACATTTAAATTAAAATCATGTATTTTGAGTCACACCATGAAAACAATTTATCGAAATGATTTGACAATGATTTCCCCATTATAAAAATGAATTGTCGATATTTTCCATAATGTATGAACAAATTTTAAGTGTTTTTGTTTATTTTTTATTATGTAATGTGTTTTCGAATTCAAAATTTGATTTTAAATTAAAACAAACACTTTTATTTATACATGGAATATACCATGTCATATTGATGTGGATTAATTTATAAATTTCACAACTGAATTATGGATCATTTTCAGAAATAATGAAGAAAATTTGAGTACGTTTTCTCATTTTTATGTGAGTATCACACTTTTTGAACAAAAAAGACACTTATAAACTAAAAACACATAGTATTATTCACACTTGGAACACAATGAGTTTCACTAACTAGTATTTGATCGCTACATATCACAAATTAAGTTTAATGTTTTTAAAAACTTATCAATAAAAAAGGGGTTTTCGTTATCATATTTGACTATATTATATATATCATTAATTAATATATTTATTTTAAATAAAAAAACTTTCAATCATACTTCCTACACTGTGATAATTACTAATTTTCTGTTAATTCGTAAATATCAAGAACGAATTATTCATTATTTTCCACAAATTATTAAGACAATTCAAACATGTTTTATTAGTTATCATTGATTGGCTCTTGTTTTGGACTAAAATGTCACTTTTAAACTAATAGCACGAATGTTCATTCATGTTTGTAACACCATGTGGTGAATTGACATGAAGTTGATTCCTACACATCTAAAATCAATTTTGGATAATTTTAATAATCTTTCAAGATGATTTGAGTAAATTATTTCTATTTTTTGTATGTGATTCATTTCCTTAATAAAAATTTATATTTTAAATAAAAAAGTTCACTTTTGGTCAAACTAGAGACACTATTTGAAGAATTGATTTGAAGTTGATTCTTTAAAATAAAAAACTAATTATGAATAATTTTCCTATCTTTTAATAATAAAATGAGAGTGTTTTCTTTTTTTTAGTGAGTGAAACATGTTTTTAACTAAAATGTCACATTTAAACCGAAAAAATGCACTTTAAGTCATACTGATCACACCATGTATCATATAAACATGTGCCTCATTACAAAATTACAAATATTATGTATGGATTATTTTCTTAAATTTTTACCATAAAACAATTCTTAATAATAATTAGATCCCAATTAAAATGAATACATTTCTACTAAAAATAAATAACTCAAAGAAATAAATAATAGTTATATGGAGATAACATTAAATAATATCATATTACATCATATTAATTGAATCCTCATACAAAATATATTTTTTTCTATCCATTGTTTGCTTATAAATAACCCAAAAGGCCTCAATATATAGTTATGGATTATTATTGAAATATAAAATTGAATTTTATCCTTTAATAAGACTTTGAACATTTTATGGAGTAATTTTTCTCTTTATAAGCACAATATTATAGTAGAAAAATAAATTCTAAATCATATATCCATGATATCTATGAAAATTAACATAATAAATATTAGATAAAATAATAATAAAATTTAATAAATTGGTAGTTTATAAACCAACTATTCATTATCTATGTGAAATAAAAAAATACAAACATGAGTGAAATTCATGTCTTTATGATGACCACAAACATCCTGACACCATGTATTATTACCACTCATTTATAAATAACTATTATTCCAGTTTTTAATATGAGGAATTTTGATGGTCATGTTTGTAATAAAAAAAATGAAAACTAATGATTAAAAAATATTTTAAATGAAATATTAATTATTATCAGAAATAGAACTTTATGTGTTCTAGCTTATTGATGAAATATTATTTCCTTCATAAATATCCCAACATAATAACCACATTATTTATTAATATTTTCTTTCATTCTTTATAAAAACAATAATCTAAATAATTAGTTTGTTTTATAGAAAAATATAATTATGTATACCCAAATACTTATTTGGTTTTAAAAATTGATAACCTATTTGTTCTCATAGACCATCCTCATACAATAATTTTGATGATATTTAAACATTTACCTATCATAACAATATTTTAATTATTACATAATATAAATCCTTTAACATAAAGTTTATTAGTAATATATTGAATGTCGTCCAACAGAAATTGACAATGGTTATCATGTGTGGTTTATGTATTTATAATCTATGATTTTAATCCAAATAAAATCTCTGGGGTATTCAATTTGATTGAAAAGATCAACCAAATAACTCTAAAAATTAAAAATTAATAATTAATGAATGGAATTAAAATATATTTTATATGATTATATTTTAGAGTTCTTCACCTAAAATGTGATTATTAATATGATTTTTTCACCCTTATGTTTAATCTCAAACATTATTCCTAGTGGGTCCACTATATTTTATTACTCATTATATTCCATTTTTCCTTTTTATAGAACTTACTTGAAGACTAAGGATTAAAAAAAATAGGGATTTCCCTTCAAGTAGTAAAAATATAAACAATTTTAAAAATATGAATATTATTGAACTATAATTGACATTGTAGAAAACTATTGGGAAAATAGATTATGTAAATAAAACTCCTGCATAAACTTACAACTAAGACTCTCAACCATCAATAAATAAGTATTTCATCTATATTCTCAATAAGAATATTGTCTATAATGGACACTCAATATTTTTTTTCTTTCAAATAAAAAAATTCCATATTATTATATTTGAAAATTATATCCATATTAATTTTTAGTTTTAGTAAATGTGGAATATGAACTGGTGGGGTAAAGGTACTCTTGGAATGCCTTTTGTATTTATTGATTGATCCTTTTGATTGTTTTAATTCAGCCTTCTATTTCTCTTTCTTTTCCCCTTTCTATAATAAAATCACCCAATTTAGTACATTTTCATTAATTGTAAATGTTTTTTCATAAAAAAAATAAATTGGAAAGGACATACCTTGTTATCAACATGTATTTTAATAGGATAAAAATACTAAGATATAAATGATCTAATATCATGTTCAACCATGTGAATATCCAAACAATTAAGGGGAATATGTAGGTTAGTACATGGATCATTAGATATGTGAATCCATACTCTCACATGATTTCTTTGGGTGTTGTATATTATATAGATTATCTCCTTCAATATTTTACATTATACACCTTGAATCGTTGTGATCGGCCAGTGATGATAGATATAAATCAAAATAAATTTCACTTTATAAAATATTGGTAAAATAAGTATTAATATCTACCTAATTACCATTTTATTGAAATATTTATGAAAATTTGAACAAGGATGGTATGGTAAGGCTTTATGGGGAATGACTATACTCATATATGATAGGGGATTGATCTTTATATAGTGGGTGTTTTATGTTTTTTATTCTTGATAATTTTATCCCACTACATTCTCTAACAATACAATATACCAATTAACATAATCTTCTAGAAAATTCATTTTTCATTTCATCTCATCCTTTTTCATATCTTTATCCCATTTATGAATTTTTTTTCTCAAAATATGTTCATCGTGACACTCAAAAATCCACACCTATAATGTGGCCATATTAGTCTAGCTACTTCAAGGCCATTGAATTTAATTATTCATCGGGTGTAGCTGATTTTGATTCCTATGCATGAAGTGGATACCAATATTGAAAAATATGTATAAATTGCTATATAATATTGACTTAATGAATAAACTTCTTAATTATGTCATACATGATCATGATTCCCATGCTTATTGAATTTTGATCTACAATCATTCCATATTTATTTACATGATCTTCTTATTATAGAACATGATGTGTGATGGAAGTGTCTTCAAATTTTGGTTCAGAAATTTTAATATAAGTGAAGAAAAATAATTATGTTATTGTTTCATTACACAAAATTGTGTTACTATTGATTTAAAATACAAATATACAATTTTTCAAGTGAAACATACTGCATTAAATAATTACGGTAGGAGTATGTTGGTTTTGATGCACACGACATATTTTCAACACTCATATGTTATTTCATAAATTAAAAATTCCTAATCAGAGTGATTAATATGCATATTCCAAGTAAAATATTACCACTCACAATATAGCTAATATGATGACTCCTCAAAATGACTAATAAACATATTCCATGTTTCTATATATTATCATGGGTGAGTATATCAATGGTTGGTTTAGGTTTACATTCAATTTATAATCAATGAGATAATATTTTTTCATAATTATCTGAACGGGTCTATAATCCTTTCTAGAGACCAATAATAAGAATATCATTTGACAACCATCTAGTATAAATACACTCATCAATGAATAATGTAGTGAAAAAATGTTTCATTATTTTATATATTAGTAAAATAGAGATATTATATAACAATGTTACCATAATATATCCCAATAAATAATTCTTTTAATGCAATCACAACATTGCACTATATATGTACATAAATCAGTACATGCATTCAATGGGTGGCCCTAATGTAACTAATTAAAAAAAATTGAGGACAATAATATTGACATGTTTATTCCATCCATCCTGGAATTTTATGCCTTTTCATCTCACCATAATAAGTTTTTAAAACAAACATTCTATGACACCTATATTTTTTCTTATACATAGGTTATTCACCTTATACAACATCATCCATTTTGATATTTTCAATAAGTTATTCATTTGGATTGGTAGAATTCACATGTGGAGAAACCAATTTTCCCTAATTATTTGGAGTATAAAAAATTGGGGAATCCATTATCTTTAGAAGTTGTTGAACATTTATTTTAGATTATGTGAATACAGCAGTGAACACAAAATACTATATTGTAACATAATATATATTAAAAACATTAATCAAATTATTGAAGAATCTTTTCAATCATTAAATGTTAAAGAAATTTTACCCCTCTACCAAGTATCTAAATCCCCTCCTTATAGTCCATTCTATAATAAAAAATCCATCTATATTGGGACCCAAATGATATGACTAGTACATCCCATTGAAAGGGTCATCCAATATTGAATTGACATATGAACCTGTAATTATTTTTCTAGATAACATAATTACTAACCACATTCATTTTATGGTAATTGGGACATAAAATTATTGTACAACCTATTATTCAATTATGAACATATTTTCTTTCTACCATTACTTACTGAAATCCAGTTTCCTAAATCCTAATTCATAGATTTTAAAGGCACCTAAAATATCAAACCATACTCATTGAAATTTATCACCTGGAATGTTGTATAAAAAACTCACATATTTGTTCAATGATGAAAAATTATTACATATTCACATAAATCGGATTTCATTTCTTAATACTAGATACCTTCATAACATTATACACAAGATGAACTACACTATTTTTTATCGTATTACGTTCATCATATTCCTTTGTATATAATGAATAAGAATTAATTACATAAAAAAATAAGATAAAACAAACATAATTATCCTCATGGAATGACATTAAGGTCACAATGAAATTGAATTTATATTTATTGATAACTCATAAAAATTATAGCCTCAAAATCATCCACTAAACTTTTGATTGCATGTTTTTGATATCCATCCTTCATCCCTTAATGGATTCAAATAACTAAGAATTAATTAGTGGGTTTATATATATTGAACAACCACTAAACTATTATCTAAAACAATTGGTGATCATGATCCCAATTTATAATTGTAATTGTGATAATGATTAGTCTATAAATTCATTCATCCATAAGCCGCATGCTTTGAAATTATTTTGGCAGTCCAACAATCTTCACATCAGATAGGTAGTCAGTGAAAAATTCAAATAATTCCTAAATAATATATCTATCTAAAATAAAACCTTTCATCTGACTTCAATTTTAGATATACCCTTCCAAAATATTAATATATCATTCAATGGGGAACATAAATATATTATTTATAGGACCGCATAACGAAATATCTCTGAGGAAGTAAACCATAATGTGAACCATAATATCATAGAATGATGGTGGGAATAAAATCTACAATTCACTTAATATAATAAAAATTTTCATTTACATAGTAAGTTTTTTAGGTCTATAACATTACATCATATATCATTGAAAAGGAAATAGAGCTTGGTTAATGTGCGTCAAAAAAATTAGATAGAATTCAATGAAATTATACATACATTATATCTTGATTAAAAATATTAAAATCATGTGATTTCAATCCATTTAACATTAAATTGACCATTGGAATGATATTATTTATATTTTATGAATACCCTACTCAAGCATTTTCGTCATTTAGGACGTTTCAAAACTGATATCTCTCTTTTCTAATAAATAGTGTATGTTTATAGATGAATAAAAATCCTTGTTTCACCCTTCACCAGTACCAACAATTAATTTATCATAATATATATAATATTCATCCCATTTTTAGTCCATACTTTGTTTTTTATGATTTATTTGGTAACATTTCAATGACACTGTCACAATATATTTCCATATTCATGTCATTAAAAAATTCTCATGTACAAAAAAATCTACTATGGTAATTAGAAAAACATTTATATTATCCAAACATATTTTTATGAGGTTTTATTAAAACGTTTTACCAAAATTGGTGACAATATCATTTACTTTATCAGGTTTATGATCACCTAATTTTGTAGATAGTGTTGTATATTCGTCTAAATTTCCATATAATGATGTCATACAGTATTGATATTTATATTCATTAGATTAAATTAATTAATTTCCTAGAAATATTCTTTGTATATTTTTTCAACCTAACTAAATTTATACCTTATACATATATGAGACAACCAATTATTCATTTAATGTTATATATAATCAAATTTTTGGAAATAAGAGATTAATTTATCATCCCTAATAACCTGGATGTCAATGTGAAATCTTCCTTTCTATAAGAATCATGAAATGTAACACATAAATTTCACATTAATTTTAGATCATAGATCAATAAATCCAAATATATATCAACATAAATACATAATTATTTTGGAAAACATAATTTATGTATTCATAAATAATAATTGTAATAGAAAGTTATAATTCACTAACATAAAAGACCATTTACTTTGAGTACTACTTTTTATACCAAAAGGATTAAATCCACCTAAAGATAGTGAAAGAAGAAGGTTTCTCATCTCATTTACAAGTTCATGATATACAAGATGAGGTGTGTTAGTTGGGTGATGAAGTTTCCCTTCATAATTTCTTACATATTCAAGCAATACAATGTTCCTTAGTATCTCCTAATGTTTATATAATCGCCTAAACATTAGAATTATTTGAAAGTACTGTAAAAATTTCAAAAGAATTAATTAATATTTATTTTATCATGACACACCACACTTAGGGAATTTTTTAATTCTTTCATTTTCTTTTAAAAAAATCATGAAATAATTTAAACAATCATGTATACGTTTAGATATCATACCAATTGAATATAGAATTAATTTAGTATCATATTTTCAACATGGAGTTTATTATCTCTTGGTAGATTATTATTAAAGAGAATAATATTTTAATAAATCTATTTCCACTCTTTATGATACTAGTTATAAATTATATAGCTTCAATATAGATAAAAATGTTGTATATTTAGGATGACATGCATACAATGGAATATTTTTACACCTTTTTAACTTCTCGAACAACATTGGAAAATTATAGAGTCTATCTTCAACTATGTCATTAATTTATTGAATATGATCTTTATCATCACCTACTCATGAAATCACATCCTCAATATAATAATAAATCATTATTCATACTATCATTCACATGATATGATCCATAAAGAACAGTGTCATCCTAGTCAATAGGTGCATTCTGTTAATCCCACTGTTTAGTCCGACAATTCTAACTTTGATCTATTTCAGGATAGGTCATGTGTTATTTCTACTCCTCATGACTAATTAGTCACAAATAAGAATAACTTAAAAATAATAAAAGGCATTGATAAGGTTCATAATAATGGTCAATTTAAAACATGAGGAACTCTTTAACCTCATACCCATACACTATATTTGTAATAATATGGATATCTATCCACTTTCAATTCATATACATCCTCTTTGATTTAGTAATACTAATATTTAAAAAATAAATACACAAAACCAAATAACTTTGAATCTTAAATGGTTATTCATTATATATACTATGACGCCCCAACCTGGGAGCCACTGAACGGTGCCCCGGGCTGGTTGGCCACATACACTCAAGCATGCCTCCCCATATGCAAGAGGATTATTACTAGTAGTGAGGGTCAAGTATGTCAGTCTTTGGGAGATTACACACTCTTTTATTAGAATAAAACACCAACAGAAGCAATGAACAATAACAAAGTACTGAAGCATATAAATTACTAGAACACATATATGTCATATGAAAACCAAAACATGAAGATAACATACTCAACTGAATGGTAAAACATGCAATGAAAATGAAATTTCAAGTGTCTATAATGCAAGTCAAATTAATGACACAACGACTTCTAATTGGTTCCTGAACCATGCCCAGTTCACTCTCCCATGATCCTATCCCAAACTAAAAACTATCCCAGGGAATTTCCCTAATCCTGTTCTGTAACAACATAGTCTGCTCGTGTGTAGACCAGGCTGCCCGATAAGGGTGAGAGTTCAACATAGTAGGTAACACCACCAACAGTGTCTAAAATCAGTCCAGTCAAAAGTTAGTGCATGAAGTTCTAGGAAGAAAAAAATACAATGCATAATTTAAATAGTTATCACATTGTAGTTTAATATTTATTCATCACATTAGGCTAAGTTCTATTCATATTTTACATTGGAATCATCATTCATTATTATTAATCATTTGGTGTATGTCTTATTGCCTAGCACCCCATATCTCAGTTGACTCATCATTCATTATTATCATTCATTGGAGTATGACTTCATCCCTAGCACCACAATATCTTTTAGTGTTGGTCTTAATTCCTATCACTCCTTTTATCATTCGGTTTAGGTCTTCCTGCCTAGAACCCCTTAATCTCAAGATTGGATTACTATTGGTGAGGAACACCATGTTCAAATCCCAACATCTAATCATTATAGAACACCATTTCTAGAACCAAAAATATATTTACCATTTAAGAATTCATTAATTCATAAAAATTTCCTACATCATATAATTACTAATACATCGATTAGTTAATAATTTAAAAGGACATTATTTAAATCAACAATTAACTATGCAGATAATCCATTAATTAATTCCTCAATTAATTAATCTATCAACACAATTTTATTTCCATAATTATTTCATCACAATTAATTACCCATATCAAATATCAACATGTAAAAATTAATCCTCAAAATTAATCATAATTAATCAACATCATGGAACATAATTTATTCCCCATATTAATTATCTTTGGTCGACATTATAGAAAATATTTAATTCTCTCAATTAATTATATTTCATAGCCAACCATCATTTCATAATTAACCCCCCCCCCCCAATTAATTATCATAACACAAACAATTAAATATCTCAATTACAATATATCAACCAACAAAAAATATCCAAAATATATATTTGGGTAACATTCCTTTATTGGTTCCTTGATTCTATTATCAATGAATCACCAAGGAAAACTCAAGTCAAATCTTCATTCCTAATTTCTCCAATATAGGAAATATATTGTCAAAGAAATATATCAAATCAAAAACTCATATACACATATCAAATTCCCAACTATGGGAGTTCTATTTATGCCACCTACCTTGGTTTTTTGAAGGAAGCTATCCCAATGGAAAATCCAAAAAATCAGAGTAGCACATCGTCGTCGATCAAGATTTGGATCTAAATCCATGATCCAAAATTAAGATCAAAGGCATAAAAATCTTACAAATCATGATCTAGATCCAAAATACCATATCTTGATCTTAACCCTTAGGTTTAGAGCCAATAAATGGGGGATATATTCCATGAAACTTTTTATAAATGTTTAAGTAAAGAACGAGGTAAGGAACGAGATGAAATCCACTAACCAGGAAGAGAGAAGTTCTTCAATCCGGGATTTTGATGTCGAATAATGGTGTAAGGATCACCATGGAATTCCTATAGAATGATTTTGTAACACCTAGAAATTTTCAATCCCAATACTAGGATGAAACAGAGCGGTTTGATTGGTTTGATGGGTTTTAGAACAAATTTTTTTATTAAACTGCTCTACACGCATGGTTTCACCTGGGAGGATGCACGTTTAGGCCAAACCATGCACCAACCATGAAGTCTTCCAATGACCAGATGGCTTGATGGAACAAGATTAGGAAAACCATCCACCAACCATGCTAACCTCCACTATCTACATGGTTATCTTGCGCATGGTATGACCAAACAATGCACAAACCGTGCACAACTACATGTCTTCCCATGTTCCTTATAAATTCACCCAAACGCCCCCCAAGAAAAAAATCCAAATAAATGGCACATAAATGCTTCGAAATTACCTGAAAATGTTCCAACAATGACTCCCGAAAAGGCTGAGATCTTACAATATTTTCACCTTATAACAACTCGTCCTCGAGATGCACTCCCGAACATCTCTAAGATTATGATCCAAAAATATTGGGCCATTTAGCCCTCATGCCTACATCATGTTCCATGTTTCCTCTCAATCATTTCCATGTTTCGATAACACATGAACTAATGGCAACGTCTTTCCCCATAACAAATTTTCACTGTGACCCAACACACATATCAGATGTTCCTCAAAGTACACATCTATCACAATGTCATCCCCTTTCACATAAATCACATGAGAAGTGTTGGGGTTATTCCTCTATAGTTGTTAAACATGGAAAATATCATTCATAAAACTGAATTTATGTGAGTGTTCTAATTGGTATTCCATCACCCGATTCTCTCAAACTCCTTAAACAGTCTTATTAACCTAGTCTCTAACTTGATCTACCTATGTATCATGTGGTGACCAAATATAAATGACACCAGATGGAAAACAATATCATCCTCTATAATGTCTAGGGGTCGTCTCTATTTATCAACATATGACTTCTACCAACATTGAAATGTATCCATACATTAATAAATGATGTTTACATAATCTGATGTCGCTGGAACGTGACTCGGTCCCAACATCTCTGACTCACACGCATCTAACCAACATAGTGTTTATCTCTAATGTCTTCTATAATGTGACTCATTTGGTTCCATTTGTATAGTTTTATGATAAATATTATTATAGGAAAATTCTAGTAGCGCTATGTGATTCTCCCAAGAACAACAAAAGTCAATCACACATGCTCGCAGCATGTGCTCTAACACCTGAATGGAGCACTCTGTCTACCCATCAATCTATGGGTGGACGGTTGTACTTAATAGAATCAGTTTACCAAGTTCCATCTATAAGCCCTGTCAGATGTGTAAAGTAATGTACAAATCATGATCTGAAACAATAGTTCATGGAAGCCCTTGAAAATGAACTATTTATCACACAAAAAGTTCTCCCAACTTCTCAACTATAAAGGATTACCTGATATGCAAGAAACGTGCTACCGTCATTAGTGAACCTACAATGACTGAAATATCATCATTCTTCCTATGATTCATTGAAATTCCTACCACGAAATCTATAGTCACATCATCCCACATCCGTTTCATAACAAGAAATTGTGGCAATATGCCTCCAGGTCATTGATGCCCAACCTTCACCAACTGATAGGTGAAAACATCTTGTTATGAACCCTGCTATCTCCTTTTTCATGCCTGGCCTAAAAAACTATCGTTGTAGGTCACAGTACATATTTGTCACCCATGGATGTACTTCCCACCTTGAAGAATGAAATTCTTGAATGTGTTCCTTTCACATTCACACATTAATAACAACTGGATTTTTCACATAGATGATCTCATCCTCATATATTATTCAGTCTGAAGGTGTCACTCAAACATCAAGGATTTCCCTTAAGGATAAAAACTAAGAATCCACAAACATCCTGTCCTTGATCTTTATAATCAGTGTATACACCACTGCTATAGAAACCATAGTCATCCTCTACTAAATCTCCTGAACTACCATATGCATTTCTACCAAAAAACTCATCATCTTCCATTATGAACTTGACTCACTTACCAACTGAGTCTTAGTATTAATGATCTAGGTATCATCTAAAATATTTCCCATTCTTGGTGTATATACCAGTTAAAAATCAAAGGACTTTATATATTCTACCCATCTTTTCTACCGAAGATTCACGTCTTGTCGTGAAATGATATACTTCCAGATTTTGTGATCCATTAAAATATTTAAATTTTCACCCAAAAGATAGTGTGTCAAACACTTAAGATCACAAAAAATAGATTTCAACTCAATGTCATGCATAGGTTAATTTTTTTCATGTGGCTTCAGCTTCCAAGACACGTAAGAAATGACTCGATCCCATTGCATCTACACTGCTCTGAGTTCGATTCTAGATGTGTCACAATACATCTTGTACTCCTAACTCGACTCAGGTAAGATCAAAATGTGTGTCGATGTCATGCTATTTTTCAAATTTGGGAAATCATTCTCTCATGCTTCTATCCAATCAAACATTACCACTTTCATTTTCAAACATTAAAGTGGTGCTGCCAATAGGGAAATGTCCTAGATGAACCTTATATTGTTACATCCCAGGTAAATAAAGAATAAATAATTTTCATGTTTATTAATATTTACTAATTAAATATTAATTTTAATTAAAAGGGGTTTCTACGTTCGATAGCGTACTCGGTACGCAACGATGAGTTTCTTTGAAAACTTACGTTGCACACAAGTAATAAAATAATATTATTTTAAATGTTAGTTAACGAGTAGTCGTTGTACTGGAGGGAATGGATAGAAATAACTAAAATATGATTATATATGTTTTTAAATGTTTTTACATTTACCCAATAAAATATAAAGGCTTAAAATACAGAAAGAGTTCAATTTTAGGCATTTATACCCTAATTTTCACGAAAGGTCCACTTATCACCTTTTAACAGAGAACCGTCATTAAATATAGTTTTGATCGATCTTATAAATTCTATTGGACCAAATATAACTCTTCTTTATAATCGGGACATCAAAATTTACTTTGTGTAAATTTTTGGTACGTTTCTGATAAAGTTCATTTTTTAATGAATAGTGTAAAATGTTGTATTTTAATTCAAAACCTCTTTTTAATCTAATTTATTTATATGATTAGATTATCTTTTGAATTTGTTTTAAAGTGAAATTAGAAATAATTTTTACCATTAAATCCAATAGTGGTCGTTGGAATTAATTTCACTTTAAATCGGACTTAAACTAGTGTCAATCTTTTGATACTTATTGTTTCATAAAAACACGCTATTTGCTCTGACAGCGGGAATTAATTATTAAATTAATAAATATGCCATATATGTTTTTAATTTTTTAAAATTCACTTCATTTTTGAATCCGTAATATAAAATATAGCTTAGGGTGAATTTTTGGTAATTTTCTGATAAACTTCAATTTTTGATGAATAGTGAAACCACTAAGTGGTACTTATAAAGACTGATTTTCCGTTTAAATGAAATTTTTCCATCATTGTGTTTTGAATTTCAAAAATCCGACATACATGGTTGTCATTAATAAGTAAAATGTGGTTCAATGAGATTATAATAATTTTTTGGTGAATAGTAACTTATTAAGTTCTTAATCGCGATTAGTGGTAATTAGTGTAGTTTAAGGAAAAAATAATGCATTAATAAAATAAGATGAGCTTGACACATGTCCTACCCTCATTGGTTGTGTCATGACCGACCAATACAAGCCATGGGTAAACTTGGGGACCCCATGTAGACACTTTGGTTGGGAAATGACATAAATAACTTTTTATTTAATGTAAAAGTAAAAATGACACAAACATAATATGTTTTACGAAAACAGTTTTTACATGGGGTTATAAAGATCAGATTTTTGATTATAAATAGTCATTGGAAAGATAAAAAGATTTCATACATCATAGTATTTTTTTTATAATTTTCAGACATTAAATAAATTAAATTATTTATGACATAATAATGATGCAGCGATGACATCATTATTTGACGATTCAAATAAAATGGAAAGATAATGTAAAATATATGAACTACACATGACCAAAACCAATTGTATGAGAGGATTTAGAACCCTTATCACCTTATACACGAATTATTTCAATGTGGGACCTTTTAAAACCGAAAAACATTTTCAAATAAAGTAATATTTCTTTACTTTCCAAAAGTGCCCCTCTTCTCCTCTTATAAAAGGCCCGCACCTCTACCTCATTTCACACACTCCTCAAGCCTTTGGCTCGGCCAACCCCAGCCCATTTACTCTCTCAAAATCTCTCTCCTAATCCTAGAGGATTTACTTTGGGAATAATCCTTTCAAAGGAAGCCTTTAAGCTCAAATCAAAAGGAGTTACACTTTTAAAGGTAATTAATTCTCTCATGATCATTTGTTTTATTTTGCTTCTCCAACCCCATAAACTCTTTTAATTTACTTCTTTTGTAACAAAAAAAGTATCTTCAATATACTAGGATGTAGTTATAATATTTATTCTATCTACACTCTCACACAACTACATCAAATGGTTAAAGAACATACGGTTTCCATGGATGGCGAAATTCTACCTCCCGAAACGATGATTGTTCAATACTCATTTAACACCTTCAATGGTGGCCATTATGATGTCACTATTTTTATATATGATATATAATATGTTTATTTTTTCTTTAAGCTTCTTTATTTTTCATTTTGGGCATACATTTTTGGTTTCCATTATGGGTAAACACGATATCTTCATTTAAGGAAGTGCGGACTACCGCCCCCTCAAAGTGATGTGATTCGTTAATGCCATATGTGGGACGTGTAAAGGATGGATTTAAAGTTATTATATATTATTTTATACTGGAATTATAATATACCTCTATTTCATTATTATTTCTTTCCATTAAAGTATGAGATAGAAATGAAAGTAGCGTTCATGCGTACGTACGGCTTACTGTCTCCATGAACGGTGCATTTCATTTCTTATCCCCAAATGTAGTGTAATATTAAAATTACATGTATATAATGGATATATATAATTAATGATATATCTAAATGATGAATATAATTCTGGAATTAAAATATACATGCCTCTCATTTAGTTTTAATTCCATTAATATGACAAAGAAATGAAAGTAGCGTTCATGCGTACGTACGGCTTACCGTCTCCATGAACGATGCATTTCATTTATTACCTCTAAATGATTATGTAATATTATAAATACATGTATATTATGGATATATATGATACATATTATATCCAAATCGGGAATTTCATTCTGGATATAAAGAACCTTTGACCCCACGAAAAACATGTAATTGTTAGAAGTCCACTTTCGACTTAAGAACCAAATATTGAGAAAACAAACATTATTAACTTAAATGGTTAAATAATGTTTATAACATGGCAATAAGTGATATAAAAGGAATAATGAACTTTAAAAAGGTTCTTAATCAAGTATACATTAACTCATGTTTATTATTCAGGACTTTAAAGAACGATCGAGTCAAGTCGGACCCGAGGTAAGGGACTTCATCTCAATCTCCTTTCATTGAGGCATATTTCGTTTTATACACAACTTTCTTTTATACGGTGTATAAACCCCCTTGACTTTTACTTTTATACAAAAGGAATCTTTTTCTACGAAGCGTTTTACAAAACGACAAAAAGGAATGTTTCTTTTAACGTTCGCGGCGACAACGACCTTTTCCGCCGCCGCGAGTATTATTTGGTCTTTGGTTTTCTCAATAAGCCGTAATGTTTTTAGAATAAAATAAATACCATATGATCTTTTATGTATTTTGGTATTGAAAATGGTTTTGAAAAATGATTATATTATGTCAATATATTTATGATATATTGTGATTGAAATGTGGAAATTTTATCATTCCTTTATATTGGTTTTATGTTTTATGATTTTATACTGGCACTTGGACATTTTAACGGGTGGTTACATTATAAACCATATGACGAGTGGTGCCGTGAATACCAGGACGGGTGGTTACATTATAACCTCCAATGCATTGAGTATGGAAGTCGACCGTATGTCTATTCCATTAAGTATGTATGGAAATTGGCCATATGGCTATTCCATTAAGTGATATGTGTGGAAGTCGACCATATGGTTATTCCACTTAAGTATGTTTATGTCCCAAGTTACCTTTATATATGTTATGTGTTCTTTTTATGGGTTTTATGGTAATCCTTTGGTTACAAAAAGTATGTAATGATACTTTATTCAGTGAAGAGTTTTTATTACTTCATGAAGGTGAAGGTATTACATTGATAGAGTATATATGGTTCAATTGATGTTTGAAAAACTAATAGTTTTCATTCTTTCTTTATCCCTTACTGAGATTTTTATGCTCACCCCAAGTTTTTTTTTGAAATGTCTTCACAGGACTTAATGTGGAATAAGGTCAAGGATGGGATCAAGGGAATGTCATCCTATATAAAACATGGAACTAGACACATTTCTTTTTAAGAGTTTTTTTTATTATGGAAACTTAGTAGAAGTGATTACTTTGTAATCTTTTGAGATGTAATAGTTATGTTCTAATTCTCTAAAACTCTAAACCTGAAAATATCCTCAACGTGAATTATTCGTTTAATTCAATATTAAGTAAGGTTTAATGCTGGGGCCTTATAGTTGGTATCAGATGTCGTTTTAGACAAATTTAGGAGTTAGAAAAGTGTTAAATTATAATATGATTGAAATGATATAGCATTTAAGGATTACCATATTGCTTCGCCTAAGATATTTCTGTGTTCAGAATGGTTTTCCGCAGAGGAAACAAAGCAGCTATGTTGGGACGACATCAGGAGAAAGATAACCTTCCAAATTAGCAACCTAAGATGGTCGGAATCGGAACTGAACAGTTTGTTGCAGTGATGGCACAGTTGACTCTGGCTATAAATGGTGGTGGTATCCATGCACGAGATCAGCCAGATCAACCGCAGAGGAACATGTCAGTGGTGGAACATTTCATGAGGCAACATCCCCCATCATTCAGAGGATCATCTGACCTTGTGCAAGCTGAAGGGTGGATTAAAGAACTGGAGACGATTTTTGATGTCATGGGGTGTTCAGAACATCAAAAGGTTAGTCTTGCTGTTTACCGTTTTGAAGGTGAAGCTGATCAGTGGTGGTCGATGGTGATAAATATAAGGGATAGTGATGAGATTGAGGATCTTCACTGGGATGAATTCAAAGGTATGTTTCTTGAGAAATATTTTCCTAAGGTGGTTCGTCTTAGGATGGAAAAACAGTTCCTAGAATTGAGGCAGGAGGATGATTCAGTGGCTACTTATGAAGAAAAGTTCACTCGATTGGCAAGGTATGCTCCAAAATTCATACGAGATCTTGATAGTAAAATAAACCGTTTTTACTCAGGGTTAAATCCAAATTATAGAAGGGCTTTAGCTTCTCGTGAGTTCAAAAGTTATGAAAAACTTGTTCGATGTGAGGAGAAGGTGGAAATGGAGTTTGCCGATGATCAGGTGTTCTATGAAAAACAACATAATAAGAGGTCTAGTTGGCAGGCAAAGGGGAAGAATTCATCAAAGAAGCAAGGAGGTAAGAAAACGAAATATCCATCCTGTGAGAAGTGTGGTAAAATGCATCCTGGAGAATGTTTATCCAAGTCTGGTAAGTGCTTTTGGTGTGGTAAGTCTGGTCATATTGCTCGTAACTGTAAAGAAGATGATCAAGCAGGAAATGAAAAGCCAACGGTAAGATGTTTTAAGTGTAATGAAATGGGTAATTATGCAAACGAGTGTCCAATGAAGAACTCAACTGGGGGAATATTTCCAGACTACAAGCAGAAAGGGGTGGTAAAATCTTTTTCAACAACTTCAGCAGATGTTGGGCCATCGAATGAAGTGGTATCAGCTCCAGGGAGCTCAGTATTTCTCGAAGATTGACTTGAGTTCGGGGTACCATCAGTTGAAAGTAAAAGAAGCAGACGTTCCGAAGACTGCATTCCGTATTAGATATGGCCATTATGAATTTGTAGTTATGCCTTTTGGGTTAACCAATTCACCTGCTGTATTCATGGACCTTATGAATAAAATTTTCCATGGGTTCTTGGATAAGTTTGTGTTTGTGGTTTGAGGTTTGGGAAGAGGTTATGTGTTCCTTGTGATTCACAGTTGAAGAATGAGTTGTTATGTGAGGCTCATAGTTCCCCGTTTTCAGTTCATCCTGGTAGTACTAAGATGTACAGAGATCTGCGGGAGTATTACTGGTGGGATGGAATGAAAAGAGATATTGCAGATTTTACTGTGAAGTGTTTGACATGTCAACAGGTTAAAGCAGAGCGGCAGTTACCTAAAGGGATGCTTCAGCCTTTACCAGTGCCAGAGTGGAAATGGTAAAACATATCCATGGACTTTTTTGTGGGATTACCGAGGACATATCGAGGTAATAATGCAATCTAGGTTATTGTTTATTGCTTGACCAAATCTGCTCATTTCCTTTCTATACGATATACTTTCTCTCTAGATCAACTTTCCCGTCTGTATCTTATCGAGGTAGTCAGGTTACATGGATTTCCTCTCTCCATTGTATCGGATCGTGATCCCAGGTTTACTTCTAACATTTGGAAAGGCCTTCAGAAGTCGTTGGGTACTGAATTAAATTTTAGTACAGCTTTTCATCCTCAATCAGATGGGCAGTCAGAATGAACAATTCAGACCTTGGTGGATATGCTACGAGCTTGTTCGAGGGATTATCAGGGAAGTTGGGACCAACATATTTATTTGGTTGAGTTTTCTTATAATAACAGTCTTCATTCCAGTATACAGATGGCACCATTTGAGGCATTATATGGGAAGCGGTGTCGAACTCCAGCTTTCTGGGATGAAGTGGGTGAAAGGAAGTTGATGGGACCAGAATTAGTAGAAGAGATGGCAGAAAAAGGTCATCTAATTCAGAAACACATGAGAACAGCTCAGAGCAGGTAGAAGAGTTATGCGGATAACCGGAGGAAGGATCTATCTTTTGAGGTAGGTGATCATGTTTTTCTCAAGGTTTCTCCTTGGAAAAGTGTGATGAGATTTGGTAAGAAAGGAAAGTTGAGTGCAAGGTTCATTGGACCATATGAAATTCTGGAGAAAGTTGGATCAGTTGCTTACCTAGTGGATTTACCTCCGAGTTTATCTTAGGTACACAATGTTTTTCATGTTTCAATGTTGAGAATGTATATGCCAGATCTATCTCATGTTTTGAGTCCAGAGGTAGTTCAGCTGGAAGAGAACCTATCTTATGAGGAACAACTGGTCCAGATTCTTGACCACAAGGAGCAGGTGTTACGGAATAAGGAGATTCATCAAGTAAAGGTTTTATGGAAAAACCATGTGATTGAAGAGGCAACGTGGGAATCTGAAAATGCTATAAGGGATAAATACCCCCACTTATTTTGATAAGTGAATAAAATTGCGAGGACGCAATTCCCAAAAGGGGGGAAGGATGTAACATCCCAGGTAAATAAAGAATAAATAATTTTCATATTTATTAATATTTACGAATTAAATATTAATTTTAATTAAAAGGGGTTTCTACGTTCGATAGCGTACTCGGTACGCAACGATGAGTTTCTTTGAAAACTTACGTTGCACACAAGTAATAAAATAATATTATTTAAATGTTAGTTAACGAGTAGCCTTTGTACTGGAGGGAATGGATAGAAATAACTAAAATATGATTATATATGTTTTTAAATGTTTTTACATTTACCCAATAAAAGATAAAGGCTTAAAATACTAAAAGAGTTCAATTTTAGGCATTTATACCCTAATTTTCACGAAAGGTCCACTTATCATCTTTTAACGGAGAATCGTCATTAAATATAGTTTTTATCGATCTTATAAATTCTATTGGACCAAATATAACTCTTCTTTAGAATCGGGACATCAAAATTTACTTTGTGTGTATTTTTGGTACCTTTCTGATAAAGTTCATTTTTTTAATGAATAGTGTAAAATGTTGTATTTTAATTCAAAACCTCTTTTTAATCTAATTTATTTATATGATTAGATTATCTTTTGAATTGGTTTTAAAGTGAAATTAGAAAACATTTGTACCATTAAATCTAATAGTGGTCGTTGGAATTAATTTCACTTTGAAATCGGACTTAAACTAGTGTCAATCTTTTGATACTTATTGTTTCATAAAAACACGCTATTTTCTCTGACAGTGGGAATTAATTATTAAATTAATTAATGTGACATATATGTTTTGAATTTTGTAAAATAGACTTCATTTTTGAATTCTTAATATCAAATATAGCTTAGGGTTAATTTTTGGTAATTTTCTGGAAAACATCAATTTTTTGATGAATAGTGAAACCACTAAGTGGTACTTATAAAGACTGATTTTCCGTTTAAATGAAATTTTTCCATCATTGTGTTTTGAATTTCAAAAATATGACATACATGGTTGTCATTAATAAGTAAAATGTGGTTCAATGAGATTATAATAATTTTTTGGTGAATAGTAACTTATTAAGTTCTTAATCGCGATTAGTGGTAATTAGTGTAGTTTAAGGAAAAAATAATGCATTAATAAAATAAGATGAGCTTGACACATGTCTTACCCTCATTGGTTGTGTCATGACCGACCAAGACAATCCATGGGTAAACTTGGGGACCCCATGGAGACACATTGGTTGGGAAATGTCATAAATAACTTTTTATTTAATGTAAAAGTAAAAATGACACAAACATAATATGTTTTACGAAAACAATTTTTACCTGGGGTTATAAAGATCAGATTTTTGATTATAAATAGTAATCGGAAAGCTAAAAAGCTTTCCTACATCATAGTATTTTTTTATAATTTTTATACATTAAATAAATTAAATTATTTATGACATAATAATGATGCAGCGATGACATCATTATTTGACGATTTAAATAAAATGGAAATATAATGTAAAATCTATGAACTACACATGTTCAAAACCAATTGGATGAGTGGATTTAGAACCCTTGTCACCTTATACACGAATTATTTCAATGTGGGACCTTTTAAAACTGAAAAACATTTTCAAATAAAGTAATTTTTCTTTATATTCCAAAAGTGCCCCTCCTCTCCACTTATAAAAGGCCCCCACCTCTACCTCATTTCACACACTCCTCAAGCCTTTGGCTCAGCCAACCCCTAATCATTTACTCTCTCCACATCCCTCTCATCATCCTAGAGGATTCCCATTGGGCATAATCCTTTCAAAGTAAGCCTTTAGCCACAAATCAAAAAGAGTTACATGTTTAAAGGTAATTCATTCTCTAATGTTCATTTGTTTTGTTTTGCTTCTCCAACCCCCTAACTCTTTTTATTTACTTCTTTTGTAACAAAAAAAGTATATTCAATATACTAGGATGTTGTTATAAGATTTATTCGAGCTACACTCTCACACAACTACATCAAATGGTTAAAGAATATACGGTTTCCGTGGATGGCGAAATTCTGCCTCCCGAAACGATGATTGTTCAATACTCATTTAACACCTTCAAAGGTGGCCATTATGATGTCACTATTTTTATATATGATATATAATATGTTTAGTTTTTCTTTAAGATTCTGTATTTTTCATTTTGGTCATACCTTTATGGTTTCCATTATGGGTAAACATGATATCTTCATTTAAGAAAGTGCGGACTACCGCCCCCTCAAAGTGATGTGATTCGTTAATGCCATATGTGGGACGTGTAAAGGATGGATTTAAAGTTATTATATATGATGTTATACTGGAATTATAATATACCTCTATATCATTATTATTTCTTTCCATTAAAGTATGAGATAGAAATGAAAGTAGCGTTCATGCGTACGTACGGCTTACCGTCTACATGAACGGTGCATTTCATTTCTTATCCCCAAATTTAATGTACTATTAAAATTACATGTATATAATGGATATATATAATTAATGATATATATAAATGATGAATATAATTCTGGAATTAAAATATACATACCTCTCATTTATTTTTAATTCCATTAATATGAAAAAGAAATGAAAGTAGCGTTCATGCGTACGTACGGCTTACCGTCTCCATGAACGGTGCATTTCATTTCTTACCTCTAAATGATTATGTAATATTATAAATACATGTATATTCTGGATATATATGAGACATATTATATCCAAATCGGGAATTTCATTCTGGATATAAAGAACCTTTGACCCCATGAACAACATGTAATTGTAAGAAGTCCACTTTCGACTTAAGAACCAAATATTGAGAAAACAAACATTATTAACATAAATTGTTACATAATGTTTATAACATGGAAATAAGTGATATAAAAGGAATAATGAACTTCAAAAAGGTTCTTAATCAAGTATAAATTAACTCAAGTTTATTATTCAGGAATTTAAAGAACGATCGAGACAAGTCGGACCTGAGGTAAGGGACTTCGTCTCAATCTCCTTTCATTGAGGCATATTTCGTTTTATAAACAACTTTCTTTTATACGGTGTATAAACCCCTTTGACTTTTACTTTTATACAAAAGGAATCTTTTTCTACGAAGCGTTTTACAAAACGAAAAAAAGGAATCTTTCTTTTAACGTACGCGGCGACAACGACCTTTTCCGCCGCCGCGAGTATTATTTGGTCTTTGGCTTTCTCAACAAGCCATAATGTTTTTAGAATAAAATAAATACCATATACTCTTTTATGTATTTTGGTATTGAAAATGGTTTTGAAAAAGGATTATATTATCTCAATATATTTATGATATATTGTGATTCAAATGTGGAAATGTTATCATTCCTTTATAATGGTTTTATGTTTTATGATTTTATACTGGTACTTGGACATTTTAACGGGTGGTTACGTTATAAACCATATTACAGGTGGTTCCGTGAATACCAAGAAGGGTGGTAACGTTATAACCTCCAATGCATTGAGTATGGAAGTCGGCCATATGGCTATTCCATTATGTATGTATGGAAATTGGCCGTATGGCTATTCCATTAAGTGATATGTGTGGAAGTCGACCGTATGGTTATTCCACTTAAGTATGTTTATGTACCAAGTTACCTTTATATATGTTATGTGTTCTTTTTATGGGTTTTATGGTAATCCTTTGGTTACAAAAAGGTAAGTAATGATACTTTATTCATTGAATAGTTTTTATTACTTCATGATGGTGAAGGTATTACTTTGATAGAGTATATATAGTTCACTTGATGTTTGAAAAACTAACAGTTTTCATTCTTTCTTTATCCCTTACTGAGATTTTTATGCTCACCCCAAGTTTTTTTTGAAATGTTTTCACAGGACATAATGTGGAATAAGGTCAAGGATGGGATCAAGGGAATGTCATCCTATATGAAACATGGAACTAGGCACATTTATTTTTACGATTTTTATTATTATGGAAACTTAGTAGAAGTGACTACTTTGTAATCTTTTGAGATGTAATAGTTATGTTCTAATTCTCTAAAACTCTAAAACTGAAAAGATCTTCAACGTGAATTATTCGATTGATTCAATATTAAGTATGGTTTAAGGCCGGGGCCTTATATATATACTAATCCACAATTTATTTTTTTATTAATTAAAACATTATTTTTGAAAAAGTGGAACCATACAATGAATTCCCATAAATTCGTAACCCCATCCACACGAGACTCATTAAAAAAAAGAATACAATATTTAAATTTCAAAACCAAATTTCAAAAACCAGCCAAAAGAATCTTCGTACAACGAGCTATCCACCTCGATACGTATATCTATAGACCTCGAAACACACCACACCACCATCATCATGTCACTGTCTTGACATCCCAATTTTTACTAAAACACATCTAAATCATCCTCACTAGCATAATGCCACTGACCGCATCATTGATGTCCACTGCCAAAATGTTGAAACCTGTCACATTGTGTCACCGATGATGAACACAAACTTTCCATTGATGATTGAAATTTCATCACCATCATCCTACCAAAGCTGTGCTCATACTCACATCCCAATGAACGTTGAATTCCTCCACACAACTCCATATTAGAGAAAATAAGGGACTCCATGATACAGAATAGAGAAAAAGCAGTCTTAAGAATGAAGAAACAATAGCAATAACATCTGGGAACCATCGATACCGATGAAAGTCAACATTGTCACCGCTGATACAAACAAAAATGAAACACTTTCCGATAAACCTCCACTGCATCATTCACAATGAATCTAACCCCAGAAGTGATCAACCAACAGAAAACTCATCAGACCAAAAATAACGCAATCCACTCCTGAAAAATACTGAACATCGCATTGAAGATGGAATCATGGCGGAAATGGAACCGAGAGGACTATCCCACCAAAAAACAACTACAATAGAGATTGAAACACAAAAATCATTCCCTTAATGAGACAAGAGGTTTGATTTTCTTCAGGGAAACCTAGGCCGAACGAACACACATCCCAGAGCATCCTAGAATCTAGCATGGCAGGTTGACGGGGAGGGCAGTGAAGGGAGCAAGAAGCAGGAGATATGAAGGGATCAAACAAGGGTTTAATGGAGAAGTGACCGCCAGAACCAGCCCAGGGAAGTGAAGCCATCATAATTGGAGAAGGGATCTTTACAGAAAACATACAAAGAAACCATCCACCAAAGAACGCATCATAGAAAGAGCTATGAATGAGACGCTCCTTCTGGAATATCAATGACCAGACGACCTAGTCCTCCCAAAGCCTCCATACACCCACCACTACTTACCAACAAGGAGAGCCACACTTGATCCGAAATCCAGATTAGCAGATGAATCTGGAAAAGGTTTCAGTAGAGAGGCGCCACCATGACATGACCACTATTCCTGTTGAACAAGCTACCATTGAGAAAGAAAACCACTACTGCGAAGATTCCAAAGACTGAGCTCAAAGAAACCATGCCCTCGTCGCTTATAAGGACCCATGCCTACACATAAATATTATTGTAAAATTTTTCAAACCAAACAACATTATGAAAAACACATAATGGCCATACCAACTTATGAAAGATGATCTGGGTATATCATAGGTTCTAACTCTCACCTGATTATAACCTGATCTCAGATCAAACTTTGAGAATACACAAGCCCCCTTAATCTAGTCAAACTAATCATCAATATGTGGAAGAGGATATCAGTTCATCAAGGTCATTTTACTCAACTTATGGTAATCGACACATAACCAGAAACTCCCCACAGCCTACTTTTAAAAAAAACATGTTATCCCCAAGGCGATGTAATTCGACGGACAAACCATTTATCCTTCAAATCCTCGAACTACATTTTGAGCTCTTGAAGCTCAATCGGTTCCATTATGTATGGTGGAATAGATACCAGTTCAGCCCCCAACATGATCTCCATAGTGAATTTTACATCTCTCTCAGATGGAAACCCATTAAAGTCTTCATGAAATACATCTTGAAACAAATATACTATTGTTTGAAGGACATCATTCTTACAACTCCCATCATCTAGAAAATAACTAGTAACCTAGGTTGTGAGATCTCCTAGTTGCTGGGTAATTGGCCTAGCTCGGCCTGCATGGATATCCAATTCTCTTTGAAGAACATTCTGGTTACCCTTAGGATATAGAATGTTCAATCTCTTTCTATGACAATCTATGTTGGCTTGATATGAGACTAGACAGTCCATACCCATAATCAGGTCAAATATCAATATATCAAGGACATAAATATCTGAAAGAAACTGATACTATCTGATATCTAGAAAACATCTATTACATAAATAGATATCCCTAGACCATGTTCCCAATGGTGTATCTATATTCATCAACCTGCTTATGTAATCCATGTTCTAGCAAAAAAATTAACATGATTTGTAGATCTAAATGAATGAGAGGTACCAGCATCAAACAAAGAAGTAGATAAAGTAGAAGAAAATATAATAGAACCTCTCACTATCAAAGGACCATCTTCACTCTCTATAAGTGTATGTTTCACTACATATAACTTTCATTCCTCTCTTCTTTGTGGTGTTTACTGAATCCTTTGACTATCACCACTCAGCTGATATGGGTTCTCATACCCAGAAGCACCACATCCACTACCTCTACTGCCTCTTATGGTATAACTCCAAATTCCATCCCTATATGGTGTATAAGACTCCATTACCACACTCTAACACTGATCATATTCTCCCTCCACACCAGCATGTCGCTAATTCCTATAGAATGTTTGTAGGTTCCCCACCATGCAACAAAATAGGAATTCCACTGGTGGTCGAGGACAATGTGTGCGATAATGTCCCTTCCTACCGAATGGGTGGAAAAGTATATGAGTAAGGTATGGTGAAATTGTTACTCATGAAATTACAGCTTTATTTTAACTTTCTGGACTATGGTTCTCATAATGGTGATTCGTACTCTCATAAGGCACACACTCTAATCATTTAGTGATCGTAACCTACTCAGCACAGTAATCCTTATTCTGGTTCCCCTAGGAAATGAGAGAATGATTAAGCACTACTGAGAATTTCTTAAACTAAAAGATATTCACCTAGGACATAATCTCACCCTAATGTATATCCATGAATCGTTTTTCCAAAGAAACCTGATCTGCTTCCAATTATGGAGAAAATTGATGTAAATCTGTGAAACGTCAATGGTATTCCATTATGGACATGCTTCCTTTGGTCAGATGAATAAAATTTGAATCCTCCTATTGTTTCACCGTGTTTGGATAGAAGTATTCCAAGAACTTCTCCAAAAATTCCTTCCATAACATATCATCAGACTATCCAGATAGTACCTAAATGTCCCACAAGCGATTTTCTGAACCCTATAGCACGTAAACAGCCAACATGACCTTCCTCTTAGCTCGAATCACTAAATGGTCAAGTATCATTACTATGGATTCAATCATGAATTAATCTCTCTATGTTACACAGTCCACAGTAAATGTATGAGGGTGTTTCAGCTAAAACTCCCTTGTCAACTCAGACATGATTTTCTAAACCCGCCTTGGGTCTCTCTCCATGAATTGCCTTAAATGAGTGATGTTCTTTCAGAACTTTTCCCCTTGCTCCTCAGCCTACACCAATGGTTCCTGAAGCTCTCTATCTATATGTTCGTTTCATGTTATACCCCTCTGTCTCTCCCTTAACAAGTATCATGGAGGCATATCTCTACAAATACAAACACACATATTAGGTCTCACTACACAACTTTATAAAATTTAAGTGAGGGATGAAACTACCACAATAAGTCTCCACATTTCCATTTCCGTTTACATGCCACACGATCATCACCAAGGACTTTTCACTAACCTTAACCATCATACTCCTAGGTATTGGTTAACAACAGTACATTCATTCTAATTATTTAATTGAACCATTAATTAATCACATTATCTCTAATTAGATAAATCAAAAATTCATTAATTAATCATAAGCATTTCATCATTCAAGGTTCTCATTTGGAAGACATTTATTCTCATTTATCATCATTATTTAAACCTCACAACAATGAAAAACAGTAGATGTTCAACAACTTATTCATAACCTATATTCCCATGAGTGACTAGAAAATCCGCATGTTACAACAACCCTGAGTGCCTAGAATGATGCATGATGAATCAGCTATCATGCCTCTTTAGGAAAAAAATCATAATTCAACATTTTTCAAAATAAATATCACATCAGAACACAAATGCATCACCCAAGGTGAAGTAATATTCCCCTATAACAACAAACTGAAAACACAACAATCCCACACTGAGTACTCAGATTTTCCCCTGTACATGGGTTTGCAACTCCCATGCTCGAGATCACTATCATGCCTCAAATCTTCCTAGACTCTTATATTTATTTACCAAAATAGTAAGAAAAAATAATAAGAAAGAAAATAACACTCTTTTGATACCACTTTGTGAGGCCCCAACATGGGAGAAACTGAATTGTGCCCTGGGCCGGTGGGCCAAATGCCCTCAAGCGTGCCTCCCCGTATGCTAGTGATTGACAACTAGTAGCGAGTTTCTGGTAAGTTAGTCTTAGGGATAATATAGCCTCTTTTATAAGAATAAAACACCAATGTAAGAAATAATAATAACCATATATGTATGTGTATAAATAACCAGAATAAATCCATGTCATATGATAACAAAAACGTGAAGAAACAATACTCAACTACAAGGTAACACATGATATGACTATGCAATGTTAAGTGTCTGTAATGAAACTCAATTTAAAGTCACAACGATAACCAAGAGGGTCCCAAACCATATTTATTTCCCTCTCCCAATATCCAATACTAAACTAAAACCTACCCCATGTCCTTTCCTTTATCATGTCCAATAATTATAATTCTACTCAGGTGTCGATCAGGCGGCCCGAATAGGTTGTGAGTACAACTCATTAGGCCACCACCAATGATGTCTAAAATTAGTCTAGTCAAAATATATTTCATGCAGTTCTATGAAGAAATAAATACAATGCATAATTTGAATTGTTAGCACGTCATCATTTAATATTTAATCATCACATTAGTTAAAGACCAATTTATATTTCCCATTGGTATCATCATCCATTAACATTAATCATTTGATGTAGGTCATCATTCCTAGTACCCGAAATCATAGTTGAATCATCATTCATTATTATCATTCATTGGTGTAGGTCAACATGCATAGCACCACATTCACTTTTAGTGTAGGTCGTCATACCCGGCACTTGTTTTATCATTTGATGTTGGTCGCCATTCCAAACACCCCAAAATCTCAATCATGGATAACTAGTGGGGAGGAACGCCATGTCCATGTCCCAATTTCTAATCTGTCTAGAATTCTATGTCTATCATCTCAAAAATATCATCCATTTAATCATTAATAAATTCACATGAATTTTCCACATCATACGATTACTAATCCATCGATTAGTTAAACATTTAAAAGTCCATTAGTTAATTCAACCATAAACTAATCACATAATCCATTAATTACATCATTAATTAATTCATAAATCAAAAAAAAACATCTTTCAATAATTAATTATTCACAATTAATTATCCATATAAAATCTCAAGATGTCATATTTAATCCTCACAATTAAATAAATTTAATCAAAATAATGGAATATAATTAATTCTCATAATTAATTTTCATTGGTAAACATCATGGAACATAATTAATTCTCCCAGTAAATAACATTCATAGAAAAACATCATTTCATAATTAATCCCCCCAATAATTTATCGTAACAAAACCATTTCAATATCACAATTAAAATATGTCGACCAATAAAAAAATCTCCAAATTTTATATTTGGGAAACCCCTCATCGTTTGTTCCATGATTCAATTATCAATTAATCACCATGGAAAACTATAGTAAAATACACATTCATAATTACTACAATATAAGAAATTAATTATCAAGGAAATAATGAAAATCATAAAATCACATACACATATCAAAATCATGACTATGGGAGTTTGATTTAGAACACCTACCTAAGTTTATTGATAGATGTTAGCCCAATGGAAAATCCCTAAAAACCGAGCGGAAAAACATCACTGATCATTCTTCTGATCTAAATCCATAAACCAATATTAAGATCGAAGACATCAAGATCATTAATATATTGATCTAGATCCAAAATCATAGATCTTGATCTCAATACTTATGTTTAGATCCATGAAAATAGGGGAGATATTCCTAGAAAAGATCTAGAAAATATAGGCAAAAGAATGCAAGAAGCAATAGAATGAAATTCACTGACTACGAAGAGGTCAGATCTTCAATCTGGGATTTCGATATCAATGAACGGTCCTCAGATCCCCAGAGAATACCGCCAGAATGTTTCGATATCACTAAGAAATTTTCAACCCCGAGCGTAGGTAAAAAAAGAGTGGTTTTAGGGGTTCTGGTGGGTTTAAAAACAAATTTCTGATTAAATTGATCTGTGTGCATGGTTTCATCTGGGAGGCCGCAATGTTACGAAAAATTGTCTGCCAACCATGTGGTCTTATACAACCCGCTTGGAATGATGGCACACAGCAAGGAAAACTGTGTGCCAACTATATCGACCTCCACTATCAACATGGTAGCATACGTACAGTTTTTCCAAACTTTGAGAAAACCAGAAATAGCTCGTTGTCTTCCCATGTTCCTAAATAATTCACCCAAACTCACCAAAATCCTCTACACCAAATAAAAGGATCTTAAAATCATCATATGTACATGAAAACGTAGCTGGGATGAATCTAGAAATAGATGGGATCTTACATATACACACATATAATCATCACAATTGATATAAATTATTATTGCATCAACAACATGTTAGAACATATAAATATTATAAATTATATGAATATAAATAATTATAAGGAATATTTTTTTATTACAAGATGTCACAGATCATAAATCATTTAATTTTATAAAATGGATTCATTAAAGAATATAATTCACTCCCTGTGATTATCAATGTTCAAAATAAAACAAAATATTTCTACAATTAGAAAAGAATTATGGTATATATAATATAATTTCAGTATCCAAATGAATTAATTAATTCATTAAATGTTTTTACTATGATTGAATCAAAGAAATCTAATCGATTATGGTTATTCTATTTGTAAATTTATGAATGATTTAATATTCAATCAATAAACTAGCATCCCCAAATAGCTATTTCCAAAATCCATAGTCTTATATATGATGCTGAGAAACCACAAAGTGGTGAAGATGATACATATAAATATAAGACAGGTAAACAAGTAAATTTTTTAGAAATAATAACATTATATCCATGGGTTTTTTGGAATAAAATATTTAATCAAACACATTATAGAATGGAAATAGGAAATCAAACCATGGATTATATGTTCAGAAAAAATAATGACGATTCATGGTACATTTAAAAGTGAAAGGAGAATAAACCTAATCAAATCATTCTTATAAAAAAAATTTATAAATGATGACGAATATTTTTCCATAATCATACAAAGAATATGTGTCTTAAAATAAAACAAGATATGGAGGATATATATTAATTAAGAGATATAAACATTGATGTATAAATATACAGAGGAAAAATAATAGTGAAGATATAACTGATTGAGAGATATGTTTTTATGAGTTATGGATTAACAAAAATTTAGTAATTAATAACTCATTTTTGTATTCATTGAGTGATCATTCCTAAATTAGAAAAAGTGCAACCAAAAAACATCTAAGCAAGGGGCCAACCATTGAAAAGATGAGAAGAACAAAAAATAATGAAAAAATATTAAAACATCTAGAAAATGAGAAAAACTAAAAAAAATAACTAATAATGATTAATTAAAAATGAATAATGAAAAATATAACTTCTATTTAATGGTTAATTAATATGAATTATTTAAAAGAGGCAACAATTAACTTTTAATTCGATGAGATCATGAATGGCATGAGTAATGGGAAATCTTGGTTTGGGTTTATTTAATAGAGGGAAAGTGGTTTTATCAGTGCTTGTAAAAAACTCTCATAAAAGGGTCATTTATCAACAATAAAATGCAAGGAACTAACAAATAAAATCTTTATTAGTGCTGATAAAGAAGGTTTAATCTATGCTTAATATAGCATGGGTAAATACAAACAAGAATTCAAAAAATAAATATTTAATTATGAAATTACGATAAATTATTAATTATATAAAATTGAATATTAAAAATTACATTATAATAAGAAATAATAAATAATAATTGTAAATAAATTGAAAAAATATTATGAATAAATAAACTGTATTTTTTTAATAAATGTATTAATGAAAGTGATAATATTATGGTAAATGTATTAGATTGTAATGACATTATTAATATTATGATAAATGAATAGATTATATTAATTATGTAAATTTCAAAAAATATTTAAAATGAATAAATAATAAATAATATATAAATATTAAAAAAATGTAAAAATGAATAAATATGAAAATAAAAATCAATAAATTATAAAACATTCATTTAAATAAAAAAATTATAATAATAAACTACAAATTAAAAATAAATATATAAATGTTTATAATGATTTGAATAAAAAATTTAAAATAAAAATGAATAAATATTTATTATATAAATTTTAAACTTATTAAGAATTTTAAATATAAATAAAATTGTTTAAATAATTGTTGAAATCAATTAATTGCTAAAATATTAAAATTATAAATAATAAAGATGAATAAATTAAAAAAATATATTAAAAGGGAATAAGTATTGTAAATGAATAAACATTAGTGACTGAATAAATTCTAAAAATTGATAAAATTTAATAATTAATTATTAATAAATTTAATAAAATAATTAAAAAAATGAAATAATAACTCTTATAATATAAAATAATAAAATACTAAAACTAAATAAATATCAATGAAAATAATAAATATTAAAATTTAAATTAAAAACAATATCTTTTTTATAAAGTATTACTTGATTAAGAATAAATAAGACTTTCATGAAGGTATAAATAAAATATATTATAATAATAGTGAATAAATATTAATTATGTAAATTATATATGAATTTAAACTATTGGATATTAATATTTAAAAATATAAAAATAACAATAAAAAATATATATATAGTACACAAATATAAAACGAATAAATATTAAAAATAAATAAAATAAATAAATTATTTAATACAGAGAAATATTAAAAACAAATAAATTATATTGAACCCATAAATGTTAAAAATGTAAAAAATTCAATAATTAAAATTGAATAAAAAGTATTAAAAATGAATAACATATATTTATTATATATATTAAAAAAGTTAAAATTAATAAATATAAAAATTTAAAATTAAATATTAAAAAGTTAATTTAAATACAAAATTTTCAAAATATATTACTAATTAAAAATGAAAAAAATAATTATATTAAGATTTAATTAAAAAAAGGATAAAAATAAATAAAAACAAATAATAATAATATAAACTATAAACATATTAAAAATATTGAATATTAAAAATCTAAAATGTATAAATAAATATTGAAAAATGAAAAAATATTAATAAATACCATATATATATGTTTATAAAATTACATTAATTAAAATTGAAAAACATAATGACATTTCTTGTTACTGTGTATACATATATTTATATGTGTGTGTATATATGTATGTATTCTTGAATGTATGTATGTATGTATGTATGTATGTATGTATGTATGTATGTATGTATGTATGTATGTATGTTAGTATGTATACATATACACACATACATATGCATAGGAACACACATACACATTTACATAAATACACATACATACATATACATGCATAAACCCATGCTTACACATACACACACATATACGTACACATATACATAATCATTCACATACAAATACATATAGTTACATGTATATATATACATATATCTAGACATACTACATAAACATAAACATACACATACATACATGAACATATATATATACATACATATATACATACACAACCACATACATTCACATTCACATATATATACAAATATCTGAAAACAAATACACATACATACAAATACATACATTCACATACATGCACAAACATGCACATAAAAAAACACACACACACATAACACATACATCTATATACATACACATAAACATAAAAATACACATATTTAATACATATATACACATAAAACACACACACACACACATAGACTTATACACAAATACATACACATACATACAAATAGATACAAATACATTCACATAGATACCCAAACATATGCACACACACACACACACACATAAATACATACATATTCATACACACACATAAATACATATGTATATAATTTAAATTGTTTAATATGAATATACATATATAAATTAAAATATGAAATATATTTATTATATTTATTTATTTCTTTATTTATATAGATAATATCATTATATTTAAATATCCTCTTTAGAATTTTTTTGGTTGTGTCTTTCAATAAATACGATATAGAATAATTTACCATAAGTTAATGATTCATTGTATTAGAAACACCATGTTATAGACAGTGGGCTTGGTGAAGTGGAAAAAAAATCTAGGAACGTCCACACCCATATCATATGTGGTGTTATGAAGAAAATGCCCCACATGGGTAACTGTAATGAAACAATGTCATGGTGGTCCCCATGGTGGAATTCCAGTGCACTTTTGTAAAATGGTCATGTCATCTATGAGCATTTTTATTGTAGTGGTCAGTTTAAAGAATCCAAAAAAAATGAACAACAAAATTTCATTGGTCTTGGTGGTTTGTTCCTGTACTTTTGAGACATGAGGAATCACACTATAAATGTAATGTAGGGTGTGGTGAAATGGGAATCCATATGTGATACATGAGGAGTCTCACTATGGTTGTATTAGAGATCATGGTTAAAAGGAATTATACACATGAAAAATATACTATATAAGAATTTTATTCTTCATTTTTCTCAAGATAGTGATGAAAAAAGTCCAGGGTTTTTTACACATCGTTTTAAAATCCATTTTGATATTTGAATCCAGAAATCATGAAAATATGCATTTCAATATTCTCTGGATTTATGGTAATTGTAAAAATTGATTGATGGGTGGGTTTTTATAATTATAGACAGTCTTAACATAATGAATTAATTTAATCGATGTAATTAATATTCAAATATTTTTTTAATTTAGGGATTATTTTTATTTGAAAACATAGATAACATGTTGTATATAGAATAAAATAGTGAAGTGGAATTAAAAATATCGTATAGAAATTAGTTGTCAATAATGAAATTGATCCTATAGTTCCAATATCTTACTAAATGTTCGAAAAAACAATTTAATATAAGAAACACCATATAAGATGAAAATTTTAAGAAACTTTGGTAGAAGTAAAATATTTTATCATGAAGAGTAGTGAGCTTTTTTGTTGGACTATAATGATATTTACTAATGTTCATGGTAGTAAACTATTAGGCTCAAAAAGACTAATCGAAACTTATAAAAACATATTGCATTGTGATTTTTTGTGATTGGTAAATAGACACATTTTTATGAATTCTCCTTTGATACAACATAGTGAGGAAAAAATAAGTCAAATCAATTTTTTTTTACTTCATTATTTGATTTACATAAAATAGGGAGACATTATAGTGTTCCTCATGTTGAGAGAACAAGTTCAAAAAATAAGGATTATACTACAATAACATGATTCAACATATTCATAGTATATTCATTGATAAAGAACCAAAAATTGTTATCAAATGGGAGGTTTTTTCATAAATTGACATCTGTATCTCTTGAAATCTTGGAAAAAAATTTCTCCACAAAATAATTTATATCTTTTAATGTTATTTTATTCAATTATGTAAGAGATGTGTGAAATAATATTTCCAATATTTGGGAATTTAAATTTATGTGGGTTCGATGTATGGTATTTCTGTGGGAATGTAAACTTAAGATTTATCATCGAATGATCATTAATAATAATACGTGGAAGTAATGTCAATTAATTCTTTGTCATGTTTATTGGTAAATACGAATGTATTATAAAACCTCATGTGTTACCTGGGAACAACTTCTTAATTTCTATGATGGAAAATAATAGTTCCATGATGCCATCATATATGTTTTATGGAATGAAGAAAATGAATTTTTAATGAGCTCAAGTTAGAAGATTGATAATTTTTTCAATCAATGATTCTTTTGAAGATATACATTTTTTTATGAGGATCTCAAAGATGAGAAAATTGTGAAGAGAATCATGAAGAAGATTTCCACTTTAGTTCAATGATAAAATGTGAGTTCTACGTAACTTCGACCTGATGTAAATCCACTTATATATATATATCATAACACTCTGAATTTCATATGGGATTAGAAATTATGATAATGAGCCTAGAGTTAAGGAAGGCTCTCAAGAAATGGAATTAAATGATATAAAGAAACATGTAGTGAAAGAATATTTCAAAGGAGAGGAAATTGATGAGATTATGTCCTTCGTTTCATCTAGACTTAAAATAGTAAAATTATTGTTTAATGGTAATATTACAGGTTTTGTTTCGAATGTTTAAAAGTGGGAAATGTAATCGTTTAATGTCCCATGAAATTTCAAAATTATGGTAGTGAATATATGAAGGTAAAAAAGAGAAATTTAAAAATGAAATTTTTTCTCTCACATGAAGATGTAATCTCTGATGAACATAAAGTTGATAAAGTTCAATATTTCAAGTATATCAGTGAATATACACTAGTTTATGTTACACAAGATGATGATAATGATGTTGGAAATTATGTAGATGGATGATTTATTCATCAGGTTGATATTGAGGCACCCCTTAATGAAATTGATGCTTGGAGGGCCAAGGAAAATAAGTCTAGTATATTTCTTAATGATTCTATAATCTATATACAATAAAAAGACAAATATATTTTAAAAAATTAATTTTAAATTAAAAATCTCAATTCATAAAATTTCCAAATTTAAATGTAATAGGATTAGTTTAAACTAAATGTAGAGTAGAAATCTTAAATCAATTATGGGTAATCTAAAACATAAATATAAAGATGAAAGATAATTGAATATATTTAAGAAGAAGAAGTCATTAAATTCAAATGTATGTGTTAGGTTAATGATAGTATTCTAACACCAGGTTTTGCACCAATTATCTCAAATAATGTTTCTCTTTTTGAGTCCAGAATGTGCTCCAGGTATTTCACTAAGGTATTTATTCACATTATATAAGTAAAACAATTCAATGAAATAGGGAAATATTCGATGGAGCAAGATGACATAAAAAATGTAATGGATGGATCTAATCATCAAGCATTAACACCTCAAGGGAATTTGAATAATCACAATACTCAAAAAGGTACATTAAGAGCACTTAATACTGGGAATAATATGATTAGAATCGAAAATTTATATTTTAATAAAATGGGACACACACAGAATTCATGTTCTATTATTAAGATATATATCCAAGAATAATATTCAAAAAAACAAGATGAATTTTTTTATAAATTTTAAATGAATTTAATGTATATTTATTTATGTGAGGGTTTTTGTCACAAAGATGCCTATTGTGCATTAAGAGTGTATTAGTGGTTGTTAAGTGAATCTAAAAAGGGTGGAAAACAATAGTTGAAATCTTCATATAACAAATTAAAAGTTCATAAAATATTCTTATTTATGAATGATCATAAAGATTAATTAGATTTTGTTGAAAATAAATTATATTCACCATTAACATAAGTGGAATATAAGATTTGGGTAACAGAAATAATGTTTGAGAATGATAATCAAGCTATGATTACTTTGAGAGAATCAAACAAATTATGTTTTTGGATTTTGGATAGATGATGTAAATCCCAATTGACCAAATTCTAAGGCCTCATATGTGAATGAAGTATAATATATATGGTATTTTTTTGGAAGAAATTATGGTCTCATGGTTTTTGTATCTAAGGAAGATATAGTTGGTTGTAAATATCATAGGCAAATATATGTGATATTGTTTAAAACCCTCAATAATAATAATTCTACTGTTCATAAATTATATGACTCAAGGAATATTGTGGAGTTTAACAAGAAGGTATTAAAAGTTAGAGAAGTTGATTTTTTAGAACATCTGTAAAGAAGAGAGACAAAATGGAATGTTTACCTTAATAAAGATAATTAGTGCACGATTTCCAAGGAAGATGAAAATGGTTTATAGAACAGACAACCTTGACACATGAGTAAATATTCCTTGGAAAATATGGTGAAATCTAATGAAACACATGATATCCCAAAGAATAAAAATTATTAAAATCAAACAATAGAATCATGTCAAAATAAATAATATATTTTTAATGAATTAGATGCAAAAGAAGTGGAAGTCATTAGGAATCAATTATCTCATTCATATGGATGTTTGTGAGAAAATTACACACAATTTTATTTATTTAAAATTATTTTATTTCAATTTTTATGATTTTAGTGGAATGTAATGGTAAATGGTTATAGTTCAAAAATTCAAAGTGTTTAAGTGTATCATAGGATACTAATGTATGGATAAAAATAGTCTTTATGTAAAGATTCAAAAGGATCACACTGAAAATTTTATGGAATTTATAAACACCAAATTGTATGAATAACTTGAAGAGAATGGGATATAACACCATGTTTTAGTGGTTAGAACTCATTAGCCGAATGGAGTACATGAAATAAGTAATCACATCATGGAAAACAATGCTCAGTCTGGTATTATTGACAAAGTCATACAAGAGAAATATTTGAAAGTGGCATTGAATTTAGTAGTATACATATCTAATAGGTTCTTATTAAATTTAAATGATGATAAAAAATAAAATGTAATAGGATGAGGAAAGTGTCCTATACTTGAATAATTTTTATTTTTTAAAATTAATTGTTTTTTTCTCAATAATGAAAATGTTAGATGGTTTGAAGCTCCTGGTGACAAAGGAATTGTTTTTGGATATTCATAAAATATTAAATAATGTTTATTAATAAAAAAGGGAATTTTTTAAGTCAATAAAAATAATGATTTCATTGCAATTGAAAATGGGAAATTTAATTCGAAACATAAGCAAGATTCATAGTCTTGTGAGTAGGTTTCATGTGAAAACATTCTATTTGTTAAGATGAATGTGATGATGATGTGGATGGATATAGGGGAGTTTTAAGATCTTTAGTTAACTATTATAAAATATTCGATGATGGAGAAAACATAACATAAAATATATCTTCTAGTATATAGATACACAGTGATAAAATTACTGAAAACAACATTATCAGAGATCGATCAACTCCTATTCAATTAGAGTAATTAAGTCACCGTTGAAAGTGTCTCTCTTATCTTTAATGGAAGAAAAATATTTTAAATATATTTATATAAATTAAAATTGGGTCAAATTTATGTATGCATATATTGAAAAAATAGAAAATAAAAAAAATATGGAATGTTGTTTTAAGACCACATGAATAGAACATCATTGCGACAAAATAGTTGTCTTGAAATAAATTAAGAGAATATGAAAATGTTATAAGGAAACAATCATGACTTGAATGTAATGAGTATTCCCAAATTGAAGGAATTTATGTGGTTGAAACATTACACTAGTGGAACTATAAAAAACAATAGTATTAATCCGGAACATGAGAGTGAATAAAGGATTCAATGTGTACCAAAATGATGAAAAGTAAACCATTCATAATGAGATCATTGAAGAAGAAGTCTATATTAAGAAATCAGATGGATTTATCATTGTTTTTGATGAAAATTTATTTTACCAGTTAAATAATGCCTTCAATGTTCTAAAAATCACCATGGTCTGGGTACTCGAGGCTAGACCAATATCTAAAAAAGTGTAGATTTCGAAAAGTGGTGAGTTGTTTACAACCTCTATATCAAGTAATAAAATGAGAAGTGGATGATAGTGCTTATATATATGGATGATATTATCATTGGAGCATCAAATATCATCCAATTTAATAAATTTTCATATCTTATGAGGAGTGAATTCGAGATGTCTTTTATTGGTGGATTTTTATTCTTCCATGGATTATAATTGATTAAAAAAGAGGATGAGATCTTAATATATCAATCCAAATCTACCAAAGAGGTGCTATAAATTTTGAAATGGATAATATGAGACCAATGAAAAATTTGAATGAGTCCTAGAATTGTTTTTCAATAGATATGGATTTAAAAGAGGTTGATGTCACACTTTATAGATATATGATTGGTAGTTTTCTATACTGAACTTCTACACTACAAAATCATTTTTCTTCCACGTTTCATGTTGAATGATTTCAAAGAAGACTTAATTAAAGTCACATGACTGATATAAAAATAAAACTCCATCATATCAATAATAAGGGGACTATGGGATATTTTTTATAGTAACTCACAACATTGGTTATTTGGATATCTAGATGCATAATGTGTTAGAACAAATGATGCTCAAAAATCATCTGCTGGTGGTGTTTTCTATTTTTTAAATTCGATTATTTGATGGTTCAAAAAAAAGACTATATATCATTAATAACTGAAAATGATGATTATATTCTATCAAATAAATATTTAAATCTTTTTATTTATATGAAAGAATAACTTGATGATTTTGGAATAGAAGTTCAATCTTCTTTTCAGATTATGTGCGAAAACTCGAGTGAAATAAATGTTAGAAAAACTCCAATACATAATTTGATAGAAAATCATATCCTAATTAAGAATAATTTCATATACAACAATGTTGAGAAAAAAATTGAAAAATTGTAGAATGTGTCAACCCATGATGAAAATATGAGTACAATGACCAAGGTCATAACCAATGTAGCTTTGGACAAGAATCGGTTGGCTCTTGGAGTCTGACCAAATCAATCTATCTAGATGGAAAATTAAGGCGCCCAATCCTCATATTGATTTCATCTCTAGATAATGGTATTGAGCACTTTTATATTACATTTTTGTATCTCTAACCCTTTCATATATCATTTTAGATAAGAGGATTATTTCGGTTCATTAAAAATGGGGAGATATATATTCAAGAAGAAGAATGTGAAAATGTTTTTGAATATTGGAGAGAGATTAATATTGAATCAAGGGGGTGTTTGAAAGGACGAGTTTGTTATATGAAGAATCAGTGGGATATGATTTATTGATGGTGTATTAATAATTGTGGATTCAAGATATGTTCTCTTGAGAATCATTTACATCAACTCCTGTTTCTCACACATATAATTTCTCCCATGGGATTGAATTTTTTGATTAGTTAATCATTGATTCATGTATCTGAAAGGTGATATTGTGATTTCTTAGAGATTTTATGTTCTCATTTTTGTGAGTTTTTGAAATATCTAAAGGGGGTATTTTTTTTATCAAAACTCCCATCTTGGGAATTTTTGGGTTGTGTTTATTGAAAAATATAATGAAGAATAATTTCCCATGAGTTAATGTTTCTTAGTACTAGATAAAACATACTATAGGCAATGTGAATGGTGAAGGGGAATGAAAATTTATGTATGACCATGAAATTATCATACATTATGTTTAGAAGAAGATTCTCATCATTAGTAAGTGGAATGGGCCATGTCATGGTGGACACCATGGTGTAATTATAGTGCACTAGTGTAAAATGGTCAGTTCGTCTTACATGAATTCTAATGGTAATGGTGAGTATAAAATATATGACCAAAATGAACCACAAAATTTCTCTGGGAATGATGATTTTGGAATCCATCTATGAAATACAGGGATTCATGATACATGCATGAAGCAGGGAATGGTGAAATAGAAGTCCATTTGTGAGTCATGGAGAGTTTTATTATGGTTATATTGGTGACCATGGTTTGAATAAAGTCTTTTGTGAAACAAAATTCTATATAAGAAGGCTATGGGTGTGGGGTTTAGCATGTTGATTAAAAAAATTCAAGGGTTTTTTTCCAAACTATATTAGAATATTCTTCAACATTCAAGCTATAAAATCTAGAACATATGCATTGTGACAGTCATGTATTTTATGAAAGGTATAACCATCGATTGATGGGAAGTTTTCGGTTATTTTTTAAAGACTTAACTTCTTAAATTCATGTAATAAATGGAATTTACATTCAAGGAGCATTAAAAATTGAGGATACGAATTAGGGAAAATTAATGATAACAAATAAGATATAGAAAAATAACTAATTGGCATTCCAAATATCTTTTAGAGAAATGAAATCAAACAAGAGGATGATCCTAAAGTTTCAGTATCTGAGTGGAAGTTCAATATAAGTATGTTGAAGAAGAAACACCATCTATGTAGAATAATTCAATCAAACTTTTTTATAGAAGAAGATTTCATCATGAGTAGCTATGCATTACATGTTCTATGAGAGTAGTGATATTCAAATAAATTCATGGTATTGAACCACAAGGGTTACTGAGACATATCAAAACATTTAAAACATTCATTTAGTGAGCTTTTATTGTGATTTTTCAATAGACACATTATCATGAATGCTCCTTGGATGTATCCCAATGCTGGTGAACCATGTTAAATCCTATGTATCATTTACATATTAATTCACTATAAATATAAAAAATGGATATGTTTACGTGTTTTAAAATTTCAGAGAACAATATTGGAAAAAAGTATCATATGACACTACCCTGATTCACCACCCACCCTCTCAGGGTATATTCTATGATATTGAACCAATAGTAAATTACTCTCAAGAAATGTGGATAAATGATTTGGAAACAGTGGAGTATAGATTAGAAAACGGTAAACAAGCTTCAATAATTAATCTACAGATGTGTTTTAATCATCTTTTCAACTAATTATCATATTATTTTCAACATTTACCATTTACAATTTTACGATGGCAACTAGTTTCTACCTTAGTAATTTATCACTTATGCTTAAAAATAAAATTGTTATTTTTTACATAATTTGGACCTAATGGTTCAAAATTTAAAATCAATAAAATTAAATTAAATTTTCAAAAGCTATATAAGTTAATTTTAATATATAATTATATATGTAGATAATGAATTAAAATAGTTTTTTTAAAAAAATGTGACATAAGTTTTAAAATAATAAATATTGGTTTATAAATTAAACATAATATTTTAAAATGTATAATTTTACATTAAAAACATATATTTTCAAGATAATGGGATTGTGTCTATTTTTGTTCATAAATCGTTGTGATGTGATAAAACTCATGCTTTTAACACAAATTATATTTTCACTATCCACCCAAAAATTTGATATTTTCTATCAATCCTAAAATTTAATCTTATGATAATATATTAATGATGATTTAAAAATTGAATTTTAGTTTTAGGAAATAAAATTATTACATTAATATATTTTAATTTTAAATATGCATAGGAGTAAAGGCTCTTTAGAGTGATTTTAAGCGATTTTTTGAAATATGGTGTTTTACCTTCGACAGTAGGGTCTAGGGTATTAAATTATGTCCCCTAAATAAAATCATCCTATAAATTGGGTGTATACATTATCTATTGAAAAAATATGGACATTCCTTCCCCTTAGATTGTTTAAGATCCCATGTTTTATCTTATAGTTTTGAATTTCGTTAAAAGTCTTTCAACTATAGAGTTTTTAAATTACACATCACATTCTATCTAGTGTCATTAATATTGATATGCTCTTTATTATAGATCAATTCATGATCCAAATTTATTACCTTATATTCAAGAACATTTACTAGATACAAAATTGATTTCTTCATTAATGAAACATGTAATACATGATGTACATTGTAAAGGTTGGCGGACATAGCCAATTTTTAAGGTACAATTCTAATTATTTCTAGTATTTTAAAAATCCCTATGTATAGGTATTAGCTTCTCCTTTTTACCAAATGTTATAAATCCATTCCATGGTGAAGTCTTCAAAAATATAAAATCCTCCACTTCAAATTACATGTAATTCCATTAATTATCTCCAAATATCCTATTTGTACTCTAGGGTACATTAATGTTATCCTGAATAGTCAACATTTTAATAGTTTATCTCCTCCTAAAGATTTTAGCAAAGTAGATTTCCTACTCCAACTTCTTCCCAACAAGTTATAGTACAACTCCTCTTCCAATACAATTCTTCATATGGTTTAATATAAATTATCTAATGTAAAGTATTTTTTTAATATAATTATACCAAAGGTATATACTAGTCCCTCCTACCCTATAAGTCAATAAATCATTTGTAATGAACTGACATGGGTCAACCCAACATGTCGTCCGATCCATCCCACCAGATAGACCGAAATGTGTTCCTCATCGCCATGGGCTAGCAACAAGCAGTAGGTATAACCGATTATCTCTTGGTAATGGATTTTCCAGAGTAATACCACTATGACCTATCCACCATATAGGATGGACACACAAATACATTATATTTAATATCATGTGATAAATAGATACCATAACATGAATATACATCATAAACAAAACATTCCATAATAGAAAATATACATGGTATCATAAAAGAACCCAAAATTAATAATGATGTGTATAAGACAACAATGTACCATATATACATCCCAACAAAGATAAAATACCAAAATTAATCCACATGATCCAATACCCTATGATACTGTGTCTCTTCCACATAACACTAGCTGGTGATAGAAAAAAAGATCCACCCTGCAACATAGTTCCCTTAACATTACACGTGTCCTATAAAACAAAATCTACAAACACCCCAAATTCCTCAAGTAGGGTTATGGAACATTTCTTAATAGGATAATACCATGAGTCTATTTAATTCTTTTACCCATGAAAAATAATAATCTAGTTTGAAAAAATTTTCCAAACTAAATCCCTTTGAAAAATACCATTTTCAATATACCATATCAAATAACATTGGTTTTCCATTTAAAATATATATTTTTTCAAAAAAAAATTCTAAAATGGCGAAAATAATTTAATATAGTGACATGTCATAACTTGATCCATATAACAACAAACCATAACAAAGGGTGATCATCATAACTACATCAATGACCTTCTTAATGGAAATGAAATAAAATTTGAAAAACATATAATCACATCTCAATAGAACTATTAAAATGAATAAATCATATAAACTAATATTTAATGAGTACTTTTTCATAGGGATCTAACCATCGGGGTTATTGTGATGGAGTAAAGATGTATTCTAACTATCTATGAAAATGGAATATCTCTCAATCATCCTTGAGCCCACCATGGAAGCTCATGTGGTCTTATTACTAGAAGTCTCTCATGGTCAATTAGTCAAACAATTGGAGGCTTTCCCAGTCCTCCCTCTGAAAGATTACATAGTCCCACAAAAAACACATCCAAAACACCCTAATTAATCTATGTGTGACTCCATTACAAAATATTCAAAAAACAGTTTCCGTAATAACAGAGAATGTATCATAATACATTTCATAAATAAAATGAAGTGTTTTTTTCAAATAAACTATTACAATTTTTAAAAATTTCTAAAATCCACTTTAGATATCATTTTTAACCAATATAAACTCTATGACACATTATAATAAACACCTTCTGGGCATACAAGCCACACCCATTTAGAAAGAACCCCTTTTACCCAAATATTGAAAAGCCTATCAAATAAAAACAAAAAAACATGTAATAAAAATCAATAATGAATCATTTAAATTTAAATTCAAACAATAAATAAATGTAATTATAAATTTAAATGTAGGATAGGGAAAAAATCTTTAAATATTGACACGTACCTTGGATTCAATACAAAACTCATCGCCCTTAACAATTTCCTCCCAGAAGTGTTATGAAAAGGATTCACACACCTAATTCACAATAAAGAATTCCAAAATCCTTTTAATACACACTATGTTCATCTAGAACTCCAACCAGTGTTCCACTATTCCACAAAAATGGAAGAATAAAGCTTGAGGTGGGGAAAGAAGGAATAAATCATGAATAATTTGACTTACATCAAGACAAACCACCATGATTTAAAAGATAATATCATCCCCAAGGAGGGGGAGGATATAAAAAACCAAATATAATGGTATGAACACATGGGGGGGGGGGAAATTACCCCCCAAACCATAAAAAAATCAAAAGGGGGAAAGCAGTAAAACTAACTTTTTAAGTGACCTAGACATGCTGCATAGATTGTTTTTATGTTTAAGAATACTATGTACCAACCATGCATGTACCAATTTCCACCCAATATAAGATACACATTTTCTCCTAGGGTATTTAAATATTTTAAAAACCATTCTCAAAACATAAAAAACCCAATATCCAAAACAACAACACACTTGCATGGTTAGCCGCACTATTTGATGAATTGTGCACCCTAGTATGTCACGTTAGAAATACATATTATTAACCCCTTTGAACTAAGATCTATATGACCACATCAAGATATAAATAAAACTCAAAATAATATATTCCATTGACACTTTTTGTGTCAAAAACTCTCCACCAAACCACATTCTACCCCCATTAATTCATAGTGATTCACGTGAAGAAAATAGGTGAGGTCAATGATCCATCACCCAACTTCCCCACTCAATTGTCTCATGTATATCCCCTCGACACTGCCATAGAACATAGTCCAATGGTATCTACATACCATGAATCACCTTATTATAATGATCAATGATATGAATAGGTCACTCAACCATAGTGGTATCTGGATCAAGATCCAACTCTTCCAACTTTAACACATGATATGGGTTTGGATAGTATCACTTCAACTAAGAAATGTAAAAGACATCATGGATCAAGGAAAGATATGGTGGTATATCCATCCAATATTGAATCTTACAAATTTGATACAAACAACAAAAATTTTAGACATAACCTGGAACCAACTTCCCCTTCTACCATAAATGATGATGTCCCATCTGATCAAATAATGATTGAAAAAAAAACAATCACAAACCTAAACCTCCAAAAGATAATGATGATGGTTGTAATATGATATCTGGGGACTATAACACGTTCATATACATTTTAAATCATCCAAATACCTCATTAATCTCTTGGCTGATTCATGGCCCACCAAAAGAATACTCACATACCCCATTCCATCACAAAGGGAATTGGAAGGGATTCATGTATAACACCTTAAGAGGGGATATCCTGATCAAATACAAATAAATTTTCCTGAGAAAACTCAGCTAGTAAATAAGAAACATAAAAAATCAATGAAACATGATCGCAATATTATCTCTACATTCTGGATGGTCTGCATAGATTTGTTATATGTCTATGGATGATATGGGGTGCTCATCATTAGCTAATATTTCCAAAACATCCTAGAGTCCCTTCCAAAAATGAGATGTATTATAGGAATAGCGATCTATTACTATCATAGATATAAATATGTGCTGTCGAAGAACCTCTCAAATGTTCTATATTCTGTGGCCCTATGCCATCAACAACTCCTTAATGTAATGAAAGTGGGTTGATTTCAAAATATGATAAAAAATCACCCATATATAATCCTTCACACTCATTGTATGTGGTACTCCAATCATTAAATACATATATATGTCATATTTCTTCCACACTATCATGGGAAGTGGATTAAATAACTTAAATAGCCTATAATTATAATGTTTTATCATTTATCATGTCTAACACAAAGAAACAAATTCAACCACTTCACATCTCTTCATGGGACACCAATACTGACCACTCAAGGTATTTAACATATTGGATACCATATGGTGAATAGCCCAACTGGAATGATGAACCTCATGTATCACCTCATTTCTCAAGGTAAAAGGAATAACCATCCCATTTTGGTAGTGAATATAACCATTTATAGATAGTGAATAATCACCAGTGGTCTGCCCATTACTTAGGGCCCAAATAATCTACCTTCACTCAGGGTAAGATTTCTACTCAATCCTCACATGATCAACGAGATATTCTATAATATAAAAACAGTCCAAGAATACACACCCTACATCCTCTATTATTCCTAGCAATATATCAGTAAAAAAATCATCAGACCCCACACATCCACTGATTACTGAACAACCTCTATTGGAAGCCTCGTACTCAATGCTTCAGCGACCCCATTTACCTTCTAGAGTGTCTATGAAATATCAAAATATAATGTCTAGAGATAATTCATCCATCATATATATATATATATATATATATATAAGGTTCAAACCCCTCTAACAGAAAATATACATCAGGATATTATAGTCTAAACAAACAATAAAATTCACCCTCCATAGGTAATGTATCCACATCTTTAGCACATGTATAATGGATGCCAATTCTTTTTTATTGGTGGGATAATTCCTCTCATAAGGGTGTAGCAGTCGTGAGCCATCGACCACTACATCATCCGACTGCATCTACACATAGCTCAAACCAACACTAGTAGCATCACAAAACAACACATAATCAATCATATGGGTCAAGAAGAATAAAAACAAGTGTGGATTTCAGTAGATCCTGATGCTTCTCAAATGTTACCTAGAGATTCTCATCCCACAAAACATCACCCCTTTCCTAGTTAAATTCATCAACAGATAAGCTATCATAGAAAATTTCAAGATGAAATATTTATAATACACATCCAATCCTAGAAATTTGGAAATCATTAACTCACTCTTAGGATACACCCAATACATTCTTTCATGAACTCTTTTTTTGATCCACTGAAACACATGGCTTGTAAATCGCATGGCCCATAAAAATTACATCCCATATCCAACACTAGAACTTGGGAAACAAAGAATATATAAGATTACCTCTCAAAACACCAAAAAAAATCTTCCATATAGTTAGCATGATCCTTATTCATATTTTAAGACATAAAAATTTCATCCATGATAACACCCAAGAAAGATTCCAAAAAGAAGCAGAAAATCAATATCATTAACACCATAAAGACTATCAGAGCATTTGATAGACCAAATTGTATCACCAAATAGTCAAAATTTCGATAATATCTATGAAATGAGATATTTGAAACATTATCATTCCAGAATCTCAAATAGTGGTACACCGATCTGAAATCGAACTTTGAAAACCAACCAAATCCCCTAAGCTGATCAAACAAACATCAATTTTGGGAAATGGGTATTGATTTTTTACTTTAACCTAGTTTTGTTTATGATAGTGTATGAAAAGTCAAAGTCTACCATGAACCTTCATTTTTATAAGCACTAGTGAATCTGATGGTGATATTATAGGGTGAATAAATCCATTTCCTATAAGATCCTTTAGATGATATTTTAAATCCTTCGTCTTTTTCTGAGTCATCTGATGAGATGGTATAAAAATTATTCACATTCTGGAGAGAATATTGATGGTAAACTTAGCCACTCCCTCTGTAATAAATCATAAACATTCTATTGAATCATTTACGGGTACCTTTCCATGACCACTGGTAGCTATACCATTGAACCCTACATAATATCCATGAGGAATTACATGGTCTATTTGATGAAGATCAAACCCATCTCTGAAGAAAATGGTATATCCATTCATAGAGGTATATCCCACTCACCCTGAAAGTCATGAGTGATTTTTTTAGGAGTGAGGAACGAAAACCTATAATGATAAGATTCCACTACCACTTTGAAGATGATAAAAAAATCTGTGCCGATAATGGAGATAAATATATCCAGTTCCAAAACAAGGAATTCATAAAAAATCTTCACACTAGCTACCACTACATAGCACTCAGGTCACTTAAAACCAATCTCATTCTTCCTACCCAATGGGGTTATAAAATCCATAACATATGGCATAAACTCCACCCACATACCACAATAATCAACTACCTTAAGTGAAATGAATGAATTATATACACTAGTTTCATATAATACTTATTCTATAGGATAATCAATAAACATCATTACTTTAATGATGGGTGGCCTAGAATCTGAGCCCTCTTGTGTGAACTTTTCTATGTTGAGATTCCTAGAAGCCTCTAACTTCACCTTAGATCCCTTCTTGAAAGAGACTCCTACACTACTCCCCAATCAAGACAACTGAAAAATGCACTAAATAACACCTATACTTCCACACTAGTGTCACAAATTCATTGATTCTATGCTTCTAATACTAGTGTATCGAGCCTTCCCACACTGGTAAAAAACATTTTTATTCCCCAATTAAGCCACATGAGTTGAACCTGAATTCTTTTGGACACTCTTTCCACTATCCCTATGATACCCATCCCAATTAAACTTATTCCCTAATGAATATCTCTAGCTTCTTCCCAAATAAGGAACCAAACTAATACATATCATACAAATCAAATCTATATATTATATAGCTTCCATGTAAACCACACCTGAATAGTTTAGTAGACATAAAAAAAATGAGCATAGATCTGATCTCTTTCCTCAAACCAATCACAAAATTTCAAGTCTTATGGTAATAAATTGTGAGGAGTTTGGGTGTATAAGAATCAACATGGTAATTTGGGAGGCATACATCCATTACTAAATGATCACCCTAATCCAAATTCATATGCCCACGGTTCTTTTCATCTCTGATGGTATCTGGGTATATTTTCCAATTTAAATCCTCCATGAAAGATATCTATGTGAGATCCTCATTTATCAACCCAATATCACAATTTACTCCCACCACATTTTACTTGGCCCTTCCAACACAGATGTATAAAATCCCACAATTGTGTTCTTAGTTGTCTCCAAGAACTAAAATATCCACTCAATATTATAAAACAACTCCATGGGATTATTGGGACCCTTGCTACAATGGAACATCGGTACAATTTTTTCTCAAAAACACATAAGAATATTCCACCATCCATGTCTTCTAATAATCACCAACATGACCCATTTTTTTGGATCAAACAATCAGTGACTCCACAAAAAATTGGTTAACATGGGGGTTCACCAACATTGTTCTATCTAATGAACCCTCTCTATGCATGATGAGGTCCTTATGGGAATATTTTTAGATAAGAAAAAAACATTCTTCATCATGAAAAATTAAATCAGAAACCACAGAAAAAATCCAAAAATAATTCCCTCAACATGGGAATCACAAAAAAATCCAATGAATAAGGAGTGAAAAATTCATCAAATAACCCATAATAATGTTCAAACAACTACCAAAATTCCTAAACGACACATTGGAATGTGAGGTTATACACGAGAAAGAGTTTTCTAAGAACTAACCCATTCGTACCTCTTTCGTTATGATGATTCTAGAACCAAAATCCAACCGAATCCCAAATAAAAATATAATTTAATACCATTTTGTAGAGAATAAATTTGGTTTACCCAAACACTTAACCTAATCATGCTTTCCACATGACCCAAAGAATGTTCTTGTTCTCCACAGGCTAGTGGCAAGCACTGAGTATACCCAATTATAACTTGGGAATAGTTTCATCATTTGTATACTAGAATGAACAATCCATGAGATGTGAAAACAACACCAATACATTATATTCGATAGAATGAAAAAAATAGATTACATAATAAGGACATACATAATAAACAAAACATTCCATAATAGAGCATATACAAGGTATCTACAAAGAAAAAAATACTCAAAATAATTTTTATAAGAAAAAATATATCCCAAATATACATTATAATGTATAAAAACATACCAAAATAAACCCAAATTATCATATCCTTCATAGTACAACATCTCCTCTAAAAAACACTAAACAGTGGTAATCATGAAGATCCTCCCTGGAACATTGATCTCTTAAAATTAATGGTGCCATGTAAAACAATATTTACAAATTCCCCAAAGGTCCCAAGAAGGGTGTGAGGAATGAATCCCTATAGTATACAATTCTATAATTTTTTATGTATGTATTTTACCCATACAAACCAATATACTTTTTTGAACATACTTTCACAACTCAAAAACTATAAAAACATACAATTTTCTAGAAAATAATTAAAATCCATTTGATCTTCCAGTAAAAACATAACTATTATTCCAAAATGGATCAAATAAAGAAACATAGACACAATGTATGAAATTATTCATATAACAAGTATGTGTTACTATGGGTGAAAAGCACAACAAAATTAGTGACCATCTAAATTGAAATGAAATAAAATGAGAATAACATATCATTACATAAAAATAGAAAAATCCAATGCATAAATCATATAAAATAATTATTAATTAGTAATGTTCGCCAATGTCTCAAACCATTAGGCCAATTATGAGTGTGTAAAAAATTATGCCAGATAGGTAAGAAAATAGAATCTCTCTGGGCCTTCCCCGGGACCAACATGGAAGCTCACATTGCCTTTCTACACAAAGTCTCTCACAGTCCCCTATTAACTGAATTAGAGGTTTTCATGGTCCTCCCTCTAAATGATAACATGGTGCCTTCAATAAACCCCTCTCATCCACCCTCGTAAACCCATGTGTTACTCTATGACAAAAAATTCACAAAAAAATAGAACATAATTATCATACCCATATCGTAATCCATTTGAAAACAAACAATCTGATTTATCAAACACACTTTTCCAGTGTAAAACCATTTCTACATCCACTTTAGAAAAAAAATTAACCAGTGAAAACCCTTTTATCCATTTTAGTAAGGGAATTGTGGTAATAAATTCCACATTATTTTGGGAAACTCCTATTTAAACCCCAATATTTCCATGACAATCTATAAAAACAAAAAAACATGGAAAACACATCAAACATGAATATTTTATATAAGAAATGAAATTGTATAAACCAAATGAGATTATAAATTTAATGGTAATTCATCGATAACATACATAAATATAGGCACCTTCCTCAAATTTGGTCTGAAATCATCACCCTTGATGATGAACTCATAGAAAATGTAGAAAAAGGCTCTACACACCTAATACATTAGAAACAAAACCAAAACTCCCATTAAAACAATATATTCATCCAAAACCCCAACTATGGTTTCACCAGTCCACAAAAATTGGATGAAAAAAGCATCATGAGTGGAAAAGTGGAAAAAAAATTGAATAAATAGACTTACCTCAATCCAAACCACCAATATTTTCAAGAGAAAGTCACCACCAAGTAGGGGGGAAGTGCTCCACACCCAATGAAGAAGGGTTGTATGTGTGGGGGAAATGAAAATTGAGTATGATATGGGTATGAAAAATAGAACATTCACCATGGAGTATCATGGGGAGACGGTTGCTCCAGCAAGGTCTCAAATTCTCCATTCTTATAGGATGGTGAACATAATTATTGCTAACTTCAAAAATTAAAAAATTGATTTCTCTCCTTCGAGGGGCATGTCACTCTGGTCAACTATGTTCTGTAATCTATTCTCATTCATGTGATTTGAATGCTCAATGGGACAAATATATTTTACAATAATATTGAAAGGGTTTTCACAAGATTCATCTGGGACTTTCACATAGAATTAAAGAATCATTGGGTCTCTTGGGAAAAGATGTCTAGGAAAGTAGGAGATGTGGGTATTGATCTTAGGAGCATCAAGGAGGAGATATCAAACATGAAAGATAAACATGTGTTGGAATTCATGGAAGAGAAATATATTTGGGATATATTTATATATAATAGATATGGAATTCATGTGGTATAAACTCATGGGGTATCTCCTTAGATTTGAAAGGGTATCTCTAGACATTTACATATATTGAGGAACCATTCCAAGAGTATTACTGGATGTGGGTAGATTGGCTTCTGGAAAGACAATTGGGTTGGGTTGGTTCATGGTTTTACAAGATGTCCAACTCCATATATTATCATATCCCAAGAAAGTATATATGATACTTTCAACCATATCATTATCAATTCTAATAAAAAGAATATATTCAATAGTATCTATATAAATGATGAACTAGAAAAAACTCATCCTTATGGTATCAACTTCAGTCGCATTCTAGATGAAGGATTATTGTTCTATGATTCAACCGGTCAGTGGTCAAGATACATGGAATGAGACCCTATTGTGCAATAAAATCCTCCACCTGGTTAAACATTTTGGTGTGTAGGATTCATAATTAGGTTCTTCCCACGCATTAGTAGGTTTGGGAAAGAGGCATCTTTCTAGTGTCTAAATTTATATGTTGTAAGAACTCCAAAATTGAATTTTTGGATCACCTATTCTAAAAAAGAGAGTGGTATGAGGCTATATGTGAGGCACTGTGATAGGTATTCGGGATGGGAAATTAAGGATGCACTCTACAGTTCCTTTTTAGACATGGTTTTTTGGTACTACGAACATGGTGCAGGATTGGAAGGCAAAGTAGGTCCATATTTCAGTGGGCTGCTAGACCATTTGTATGGTGAGTAAACAATGTCTTCATAATTTCCACACTAGATCATGACTAGGATTGGTGATTAAGGATAAAATCAATATCATGTACATGGTACTTCATGTTAAACATTTGGATGGATCGGCATCATTGAGGTTGTTAATGGTGGGAAAATCTACATGGTATGTTTATAATAATCCTAAAAAACAAGGAATATGGGTGTGGTAGCGTCCTCTTATCAGTGGCATGAAACTCAAATTGGATGGTTCTTGTGCCTCAGGTGTTTTTTGGGGGAGAGGAGTGGCTCAAAACCCTAAAGGGGCAGTGATCTATGAATTATAATTAGATTTGTGTAGGGGAAACTATTGTAGAAGATGGAAAGGCCATGTTGAAGGGTATTGAGTTATGATAAGAAGATTAAATATCACAAGAATTAGTTTAAATGGAGTTGAAGGAGTTACATGGGGTGTTATAGGATAATTCCCTAAGTCCAAGGTCTGTCATTTATTTTATTCAAACGTTTAAAATTCTCCTTCATCTGTTGGTATACATTTTTCATAAATGGTGTGAGGGAAATATGGTGAAAAATATCATGGATTCTTTGGAAACCAAAAAGGATCAATGCCCTCTATTCTACAGTTTGGGATATCTTACTTCTTCTTATAATAGTATTTTTAGGGTCGATGCACTCGGTCTACACTATTTTACACCACCTTGAAATGTCACTCTTCAACAATTCATGAACTGGAATAAAATTGTTAAATTTTAGTAGTGTGGGGGATAGAAATTGGGCACCAAAAACATAATAAATTTATAAGGGAAATGTTTAAAATCATAGTTTGTAGATGACTTAGACTTTCCACACCATTTAGCCACATGGTCAGGTAGACCATGCACCAACCATGATGGTGCCACTATTCATCCAGGATACGCGACCCAGTTTCCCCTGGGATGTCACACGGTTTGAAAATCAAGGCTCCAAACATAAAAAATCTCCAATATCAAAAAATGTACCACCCCCTCATGGTTATCCAAATGGTGAGTAAAATAATGTGATAACCACTCACCATAATATATCTCCCCCATAATCATTGGTTTCGACCCCCAAAACCTAGGAACACCAATAACACAAAACGAGAAAATAAAACTCAAAGTAGACATACTAATGACCTGGTGGGTATCAAAAACTCCCTAACATGACACATTATTCCCCCAAAAAGTGTACAGGCATATCAAGAAGAAAAAAATTGATGCCATTGCTCCCTCACACAACATTCCCACTCCCAAATCTCATGGTTATCACCAACACCCTTCCATATTACATAGACCAATGGGTTCGACATTCCATGGAACACCTTATTCATATGAAAAATTATATTAATAGGGCGTTCCTACAAGTTGGTTTCGGGAATATGTTCTAACTCTTCCCACTCCAACACATTAGACGGTTCCAAATAGTATATATTCAAGTGTAAAATATGAAATATTCCACAGATCAAGGTCAGATTTGGTGTTATATCAAACCAACAGGTCACCTTCCCATGATAATCCACAACCCATAAATTCCTAGAAAAATGTGAATCTAACTTCCCATACTTCCCTAAATTACGGTGTCCCAACCATACTAATAGACAAATAAATACCTGATATCCAACCTGAAACTCCAAAGAACAATGAAAATTGTTGCATATGACATATAGAGACACTGAGTTTTTGCTAACAATTTCTAAACCATCCAAACATAGAAATCTCCTGGATGAGTCTCATCCCATCCAAGGAATTCTAACCCACATCATCCTAGAAAAAATGGGATTAAAAAGGTTTCCCATATAATTCCTCATATATGGTTATCCTGATCAATGTCTAATAAATTTTTTAAAAAGTAAACAGGTCCAATTGTAGGTTTCTATACCAAGAACCACTATAATAATCCATTCACACTCACAATAAATCCTTTAGAGTCTGGATGGTCTTCTCAGACTGTACATCCATTTGTTGGTGATATGGAGTTCTCAACATCATCTTAGTTTCTAAAGCCTCTTGGAGTTCCCTTTAAAACTGAGGTGTGGAAAAAAATTTTATATAAAACTATCACTGATGGAACTCACGAATTTGAAAAACCCCTCAAATATAAAAGAGTATAGTATCCTCTACACTCATAGACATTCTAATGGGAATAAATATATATTATTTAACCATATGATCGACAATTTGCCATAATACATTCGTCACGCTCAGAGTATGTGGTAGCCCAACCAAAAAAGACTATAGATATCTCATATCACAAACACAATGGGATGTTATGGGTTTGAAATAACCCAACTAGCCTCTGGTTCTTATATTTGTTCTTTTAGTAGGTCAAGCGCATAAAAACAATATATTCCACTACAAATCTCTTCTCAGGCCCCCAATATTTGCTACAGAATGTATAGAACACATTGGTCACCCTAGGGTGAAGGGCCCAAAAAAAGGATGTGAATCATTTATCACCTCCTACTCAAGATCGAATAAACTACTAGTTTCTTTCATAATAGATGATATTCATAGAGAGAATGGTACCAATCACCTGAGTTCTCCCAACCATTTAATTCACATCTAATCTTATTACACTCTCAGTTGAATGGTTGCTCTATCCTCATCCAATTGAAGAGAAAGGGTGTAATATACATATTTTCCATGAATACCTTCCCTTAAACCTCCTTCATGTCCCTCATCATATCAGAAAACAAACCAATCATACCCCACTCATCCATTAACACTTTACCATCCTGCACTTGATTGTTCCTACTAAATGCAGCAATGGAAAAATTTATCGCCATGATCAAAAAATATAATTCAAAATCAAATGTTTATATATAATCTAACCAATTTATCAATCTATGGTTAAATCCCTTCGGGTGAAAATAAACTTCAGGCTCTTATACTTCAAATAAACTATAAACCACTTCCCAAAGAGGTAATGTTTCCCCATATTTAGTGCATACATAATAGCTACTAATTCCAAGTCTTGGGTGAGATAATTCTACTCATGTCAGTGTTTATTATATGAGACAGAGGTCACCACATGGTCATATTTCAATAAAAAACTCCTTAGACCATCAATGGTAGCATAAAAACACTACATAATATCTTATAGTATTAGAAAGAATAATATACATGCACAGATATTAAACTGGATTACGGATGCTCCAATGAACCTTGGTACTTCTCATCCCACACAAAATTCACCACATTCTATGTCAAATATATTAATGGAGAAGATATATAAGAGAAATCAGGACTGAAGATTCAATAATTTCTAACCAATACCTGAAATTTGAGGTTCTCAAACAAATTCTTAGGTTTCCCCCAAGATATTATTGCTTGAACATTGTTTAGATCCATTGAAAGTTATTATAAATCATTTTTCCCATATAATTTACCTCTTAGATCAACAACAGGCACTCGATAAACTTGGAATATATATTACTCCCTCAAAAAACACAAAAAAAAATATAGATTTTCATCATCATCCTCTATATTGTAATATCCCATGATTCCATTCATGAACATAACCATGAATGAGTCCAAAAAGTGGTGGAATATATGATTAACAAACTCCATATAGTCTATTGTAGAATTGGTCATCACAAATGGCATAACAAAATAATCAAATATTTGAAATGTCATTTGAAACGTGGTATTTTTAATATCATCTTCTTGGACCCTAAATTAGTGGTTCTTGGATCTTAAATCTACCTTTCAAAACAAATGGGCTCCCCTGATCTGACCAAATTGATCATCATTTTTTCGAAATTAGTATGTATTCTTTATTATCACCTAGCGAAGATTAAAATATTCTATGAAAAGTTAGAGGCTACCATATTCATTATCTATAAATATCAGTGGAAAATCCCATAATGACATGCTAGGGTGAATAAAACCCTTTTCCCTCAATATCTTCTAGATAAACATTCATATACTTTATCTTATCCTAATCGATATGATAATATGTAAAAAAATAGGATCATCCTATAATGTAGATTTATTGTAACCTCATCATATCAATGGGGGAAGAAATCCTAAAAAATACCTTGGAAACACATCTAGGTACCATTCCATTATCACCAGAATATTTTTCCCTGAACCCTACTCATCAGCCTTAAAGAAAAACCTCAAGATCTAGCATGATATCAACACAAACTATAAAGATACCAGTCCCACCCTCCCTGAACTTGGATCCCACTCACCCTAAATGACATGTGTTTTCCCACCAGGAAAAGAAACTAGAACTTAATGTGGAAACATTCAACTAGAAAAATGATGGTGATCATCCAATCCATGTTAATAACGAAGTTGAATAAATCTGTATATAAGATAAAGAAGTCCTATATGACCTCCACACCAGCTACCAAAAAATTTCAGTTGGGGAACATAAATCCTTTCTCCTTAAACATACCAAATGGGGTTATAAAATACAAAAAATAGGGCATAAAATATATTATCATAACCAATGAGTCAATAAACTAACGTGAAATAAATGAATATGATGATCTAATGTCATATAATACTGATTTTATGGAAGAAAAAATAAACAAAATTCCTTGAATGATGGTCGACCCAAAATATAAGTCCTCTGGTATGACCATTGATGCATGGATATGCCTTGGATCAGACCCGCCCTATGCCTTATTTCCATATTAATAATATCCCTTAATATGAAGATGTGATCATCCACCCCTAATTTTTTTTAAATTAACCTAATATCCCCCTAATAATGTGTATCCTACACTTATCCCACATAATGTCGACTGATAAAAGTGTTGATGATGACCTAGATGTCAACACTGGTGGAACGCCCGTGACATGTATGAAAAACCTAGCATAATGTGTCCATCCTTCCCATTCCAATAAGAGAGAAATTCTTTATTCCCTATATAATCTATAGTAATTGAAACTAAAAACAATATGAACCTCTTTCCTCTACCTCTCTGAGACTCATCCCACTTCCAATTCATCCCTGACGAAGAACTATAGCTTTCACCAATAAAATAAACACCAATAAGACCATTATTTCTAGTAAAATATTCCTCTTCTACAACTTCCCTGTAAACTACATTTTAATAGGTTAGTAGAAACATAATAATAATTATAAATATGATATATATCCTTAATTCCATCTCAATAAATCAATCCTTAAAGAAATATTTTGTGAGTAAATATGGTGAAACATGAACTAACTCGGTAATTCTTGAGGCATAGTCCATCACAAAATGAACACCCTTTTCATTATTTAGACACTCAAATGCCTTTTTCACATTCATTGTCTTCTGGTAGAATTTTCAATTGAAACCCACCTTGAATGTCTCCATTTGAGATCTTGTTTGCTTCCCTAAAAGAACCATAGACTCACACCACTTTCTACCAGTACCTTCCAATACATAAGTGTAAAATAACACTTTATAGGTCTCATGGGTCTTCAATAACATGATAACCAACTCCATACAACCCGACCAATCCACGAGTTCATTACGTGTCTTATTTCCAAAAAAACACCGTTGGATTATTCCTTGAAAACTCTTGAGCATAGTCCATGGTCTGTGTCAACTCACCATCACTCACATAACCCAAGGTTTGGATCGTATGAATCACTGAATCCACCAAAGATGGATCGATGGGGGTGTCATATGGGGTACTCTCTACTGAACTGTCGGTAATCATGGATTTGGTTCTTCTTTATGGTATTTTCTACAAGACAAAAAACACATGCTTTATAATGAACAATTTGATCTTAAACAAAAAAAAAATATATCCCAAAACAAATCCCTAAACACAGGATTCAGAAGAAAATCCAATGAATAATGACAAGGAAACATAAAAAAACTCCAATTTGAGTTCAAAAAATAACCACGACGACCAAACCACAGATGGAAACTCATGGTTTGTCATGATGAAGAGTTGTCTGTGTACTCCTCATTCATAAATCTAGAGTTTTAATGGTATTAACACAAAAATCTAACTAAATACAAAATAAAAAACTAATACAATACAATTTTATAGAGAATCAACCCAGGTGAGCCCAATATGTTACCTGAGTTATCCAATTACACGGCATGATGAACTTTCCCAATCTCCATAGGCTGGAATCAAGCATTGGGCATAACCAATTATCCATTGGGAGTGTTTTCTATGCAGTTATACCAATATGGAAATTCCTAGAAATAGTACGGCCACACTAAAACAATAGAACAAACAACATGTGATAAACTAATATCATAAAAATTATATACAACATAAAAAAATAATTCCATAATTGATCATATACATAGTAACTCAATAACAAAACCCAAAACATTATAGAATGGGTACAAGACAAAACAAGACCCTCATATACATCCCAATGAATATGAAATACCAAAATTACTCCACATGAGCCATTCCCCTATGAGACCAGATCTCATTTACAAAAAAAATAGATAGTAGTTTCTAAAAAAAAATGGAACATGGTTTCATTACCTTTAACTTTTTCCAGAAAAACAGCATCTGTAAACGCCCCAAAGAGACTATGTAGTGTGTGAGTCATGAATCCTAGTAGGATACTTCTAGTAATATATATATATATATATATTAAACATGAAAACAAATAAACCAATTTATATAAAATATAGACTAAATCACATTGAATACATAAAAATTTCCTTAAAAAAAATTAAAATCGGTTTGGTTATCCATTACAAACAAAAGTGGTTTTCCAAAAAATGAAAAATGAATAAAAGAATTAAATATCTCCACAAGGAATAAATTTATCTGTATAAAAATAAAACATTAATATTTGTATTAATCGCAACAATATCAATTAAAATCTAAATGGAAAGGATAGAAAATCAGAATAATATATCATCACATCTAAATTTCACTATCAAATTTATAAATCATATTATCCATGATGGAATGGGTAATGTTCACTTAGGTATTGAACCATTTGTTATATTGTGAGGGATTAAACAATTCTTTCTTCTAGATAATAAAATTTTACACTCTCTTAGTCTTCCCCAATGCCCAATATGGAAGCTCACGTGATCTTCCAACCCAACATTCTCTCTCACAACAATAATAACAAAAAATATGCTCACATAGCCCTTACTCCAAAGGTTAAAATGGTCCCTTGAACAAACTCCTCAATCAAACACTAGTTAACCCATTTTTTAATCTTATTCAAATCATTAAAAAACATGATCTCATAACAATATCACCTGTATCATACTAAATATCATAACAAACATTTCCATTTTTTCAAAATCCCTTTTCCAATGTAAAAACATTTCTAAATCCACTTTTGAAATATTTTTTAAATAAGAAAAATTCACTGATCAATTTAAACAAACACATATTGGTCATACAAGTCACACCCATTTAGAAAACCCCCTTTAATCCTCAAAATTACCATTACTGGTCATGAAACACAAAAAATATGGAATACACATAAAAAATGAATATTTAAAATGGAAATTCATTTAAAAAAAACCAAATGAAATTGTAAATTTAATGTTAATACATTTAAAGTTACCTTTAATAGTGACACCAACATAATATTTGGTCCAAAATTCAACGCTGATGATGATGACAATCTAGAAGATGTAGAACAATGTCACATATAAATAAGACACAAGAACAACAACTGTAATACCCATTACACACACTAGATTCATACAACACCCCGACTAGGGTTCCAACCATCCATGAAAATGGAATAAGAAGGCATGAGGTATGTAAAATTAGAATAAATCATGACAAAGTAAACTGACTTCAAGACAAACCACAACAATTTTCATGAGCGAATCACCACCAAGTTGGGGGATAGCTCCATATCCAAATAGAAGGGGTTGTATGCATGGGGGAAGACAAATAATCCCCCAAAACATGAGAAATATATAGTGGGTAATGGTAAAAACACAATTTATAATTTACTTGGACATGCCACATAGTTTTTATGCGTGGTTAAGAAAACCAGGCACCAACCATGCAGGAGCCACTATCTACCCAAAACATGCTACATGGTTTCCCCTATGATTTCAAACAATTTTAAAAACCATTCTCAAATCATGTAATATACCCCTGTAAAAAAAAATATCACCCTCACATGTTTATTCTCAATGTTATATAAACAATTATTTTACCATGCACCCTGGTATATCACTCTAAAAATACCTAGTTTCTACCCCAAAAACATTGGAACTCCAAGAACTCAATAATTGATATATAAAAATAAATATAATATGATCTAGTGACATGGTGGTTGTCAAATCCTGATCTAATCATGTATTCAAATTGTTTGATAGTCTATTAAAACTACCAATCAGTTTGGGGATGATAAGTGCTTCTTAAATGTATCTCAATGTTAATATCCAATTGAATTATCTTCTTAGATTTTTATGTGAACTAATGCTAACAATCATATATAATTGATACAGGTTCTCCATGAAGCCTTGTGATTTCATTGATATATACCCAAGAAAGGTACCTAATAGTTATATATTATCTTATCAATGTTAAATGAGAATAATTAGTTAAAGATTGAAAATTACCTATATAGATTAATTCATCATTGGAGACTTTGGAATTTTGATTACCAAGCCCATTGTAATATTGTCCCACTTCCGTGTAGGCTTGGGGAGAGATTTTTCACACCTTTAAGATGTTTTATTTCATTATGTACATGTTTTCATAATAATAATCTATATTCATAGTCCACAATTTAATTCTTTATACTGTGAACCAAGAAATATTCTCTTAAAATCCTACACATCTTTTTGATGATTGGGTGTAAATGGAAAATTTTTTTATATGATTTATCTAGTTATTCCTTCTTCAACTCTGTTATGTATGGAACACCTAACCTATTTCCAAACATCAACATTCCATATTTATAGGTTAATTACATCAATTAACCACTATTTACTACTTTAATATTATTTTTTAATTACTCATCATCCTTCTAGGTTCTATCTAAATTTATTTTTAAGAATGGTTTAACAATTGATTGTGAAAGGAATAACGGCCCCCTTGAATGAAAATCACAATATCCATATTTACTAGATCTATGAATATAAAATCCTTGTTAATCCTCATCATGTATAAAATTCCATGGCCGATCATACTCAATGATTAAATCAATTATTTCCTTCCTAGGGTGGTAGCTTATTAAGAAACCATAGTTCTTGAGTAGTTCAAACCATATTTCATACCTCATGATTATCTTCTTCTAATAGAATATTATCTTCAAATTCACATGGTTTGCATATTTATATAATCATTCACCATATAATAAGTGTCTACATATTTTCAATGAAATTATTATGGATTATAGCTCAAGGTCCTGGGTTGGATAGTTTATTTCATGGATTTTTAATAAATTTGATCATATGAATCCATCCTATCATTATGAATATGGTCACTAATAAGTAATTTCATTATTTAATATCTATATATTAAAAATAGTTCCCCATGTGATGGTAAAGATAATATCAATGAATTAAATAGTCTCCTATTTATCTAATTAAAACATTCCTCACAAACCCTAGAACATGTGAATCTAACCATGTTATATGTTAACATGGTTATCAATTTGGCCAACGGTGCGAATTCCAAAACAAAATATCAATAGTATCTTGCTAAACCTCGCAATCATTTGATCTCATTTTTGTTCATCATTATAGACCATTATTTTAATACAATTGTGTTTGAAGAGTAAATAAATATTCTATCCTTGGAGGAAATATGTTCATTTAAATATGATTCATTGAGAGAAAATTAACTCTTAATATAATTACAATTTAAATCATTTTTCGGAGGGTCTCCATAATTATTTATAGATGAATCTCATGATATTAATATCTCTTAGAGTATATCAAGATATTATTAATGAATACCATATATAGATAATTCTTCGAAACTCTATTCCTCAATTCTATAATATTAAATGCACATTATTCAATCCAAAGAGAATTACCTTAAAATCATAATGTTCACAACTTGTTTGAAATGTTGTTTTTTATATATCTATTTTCATCACCCTTATCTAATGATAAATAGAGAAAATATCAATCATTGAAAAGCATTGGTCCCCTTTAGGTTCAACAAATAGGACCAAAAAGTGTTTTAAACGATAGTTATTATTTATATTAATGACATTTATCTCCCTACAATCAATTAAAAATATCATAGACCCATACTTATTTTTTTTAAAAAAAATAGGGGATCCCCACTGAGAAACACTAGGGTGTATAAATACATGATCACACCAATCCTTCAACTACATATTCAACTATAAATATTCCACTGGTTCTGTTATATATAGATTCATGGATATATTTCTTGAATCAAAAAATGAGTTTAATAGATAACTCAACTTCATGCTCAGATGAAAGACCACGTAATTATTCAAGAAAAATAGCCATGAATCTTTATACAATAGGTGCATCCTCCATTATTAGGATATCTTCCTTATTCAAAGAGCACGCTTGATCTTAATATCTTATAATAATTTCATCAAGGAGGGATAGTGGTGGAGGATGTAACAATTTAGATATTTAAGTGTCCTTTTTAAAGACATGATATTCTACCCCACCTTTGTGAATTGTAACAATTTTTCTGAGAAATAATTTTATTCATTATACTGTTAAAGGAAATACGAAAAAAAACATATCAAACTCAACCATAGGTATGATAACCATGATTATAAATAAGGTATGTATATGTATCATAATTGGAAGTGAATGAAATATATTTATTACAATAATATTTATATTAGTTTTCATAATTGATTACCCCTTATGAGGTTTCTTGGGAAATATGTGTTGTTTTGGAAAGAAAATAGTATATAAAATAGTTCAAAGATACAGAGTCATATAAAACATTATCTAACATTCATGATATGATCAATGTGAATTCAACTATGTTAATTTTATATTTAAATTCATCTATGGTAATCACATTTTCTTGTCCATTCACCCTTGGCCTTGTTAAAGGTAAATTCCATTAATTTTTGTGGAATTCGATTATATAATTCCCCTTCACGTAAGAGTTAAATAATTGAAAATCAACAACTTCTACCTTTCATTTTTATTTGGGTGATTTATGGAATTTTACAATACAATTTTATCAAAATCTTGTTCTCATCTTACAAACCGCATACATTTTCTTCACATAGTTTTCATGTGTGGTAAATAATATTCTTACATTCAAACACTTTGTTGCACTTTTCATCCAATGATACTCATACAGCCTCTTCTTCTTTTCATTTTCATTCAATACATATAACACGGATAACTCCTATAATATCTTAAAAATGAATGATACAATATACTCATGAGTAAAATTTCTTAAGATAATATCTTCTTTTTATGTCTTGAAATAACCCATTAATTAAATGATCAATCTTCATTTCCAGACTATGAAAAATGTCTGAAACTGTTCTAGAAAACCTTTTAAGGGCAGCCTCATACTCTAAAACATTGTCCACCTAATTTCTTCAAAGGATGAGAAACTTACTTTCCATTTATAGTTCTTTCTCACAATGAGAGTATTTTTTATAGAATATAACCTTAAAACATCCCCATTCCATGAACGTTTTCTCATCTTATTCTTTAGTGTTTTGAATTTGTGACCTACATTAATCTAGCTATCCCATTAAAAGATAGACTAAAATGATGAAATTTTCCTTTTAACTACTTCTAAAATTAATAAAGATCTTCTATGGGGACATAATATATTTCTCAACTACCAGTAGATTATTAGTTTCATTGAATGATATTTTTTTGAATTAAGCATTGCAACATAGTTACACTATGTTGTGGATTGACATATTTCTCTATAAAGGAAACTATATTTTTAATTATCTGGTTCAATAAACCAAATTTGGTTTGGATTTTATTTTCCTCAACTCTATATTCTCTGAATTGTTCATGGAAAAAATTAAAACATAGTCTATGGCTGTTGATACAGTTAATATTCACTCAGTTAGTATCCATATATATATAATTATATTAAAATTTTAACGCATGATATTTTATTCTGTCACACCCCGACCACAGACGCCCATGTTTTTACTATTTTCTCAGTCCCGCGACTTTGGGCAGAGTTGCGTTGGGTCCAGGTTTGAATTTTCGTTGAAGCGTTGATGTTTTCGGTGGGTTTCAGCCTTGTGCGCAGTCACCGCACTGCTAGCGGTCGCTGTGCATTCGGTGCGGGTGGGTGCGTGGTCACCGCACCACTAGTGGCGGTCGTGCGTTCGGACCCGGTGAGTGCACGGTTGCCCACCTGTTTGGAAGAATAATAAAATTAAACGAATAAATTAAATTTAAAATGTTTTATAACAATAATAAGATAATTTATATTATTATTATTATTAATGTTATTAGATTATTATTATTATTTATTTACATTACCTTTTTATTTACTTATTTTATCCTTTTTTTATCCTATCTTTCCTCATCTTTCATCTTATCTTTTTTTTCTCCACGCGTGATGCTACTTGTCCCCCTGTCCAGCGCGCGACCCGCTCCCCTGCCTCTCTTCTCTCTTTTTTTTTTATTTTTCACACTGCACTTGCAGCACCGGTCTTCCCCGCACAGTAGCCCATCGCCCTTCCACTGCAGCAGCCCTATCGACCGCTGTTCTCCCTCCATGGCTGCTGCTGCCGACGCCTCAGCCCGGCTTCTCCCTCCTCCGTGAGCCGCCAGCAGGTCTGCAGCAGCCCGTCCCCCTTCCTCCTTACCTGTCGCGAGCAGGAAGCCCGCATCGCCTCACCCTCCTTCGTAGACCCCCGGCTCAGCCTTCTCCTGCAGCGCCTCCTGCCTGCGCCACTCGCATCCCTCAACCTGCCTCCGCCTCGCATGCCTCTTGTTTTCTGTGCACTAGCATTTTCTTCCCATGCAGCAGCGCCTAACACCGAGATCCAGCGCCTCCCATGTGCTCAGCCTCCTTCAACGTTGCATCCAGCCAGCCCGAACACCCCCATCGCCCTCTTCCTCACGTAGCAGCCTTCTCTGGCGCCTCCTGCTACCAACTCCCCATCTTGTTCGTCTCCCCTGCCTGCATCACTTAGCAGCCGCCCTCCCTGCCATATCCTGCCTTCGCCGGGCTTCCAGCCAGCAGTTACAGTGGTGTAACACCCCCCGAGAAGGATCTCAATTCTAGTAGGTCACCACCCGACCTCCCTTCTCCATCTACTGCTGCCTCCCTCAGCCTCCGGCCCTGTATAACGCCGGCCCGGCTAGCACTGGTGCCTCATGCCTACTTCGGACTTATTCTGTCCAGCAACTCCTGCTGCACCTTCAGGCTCCGCCTCCGAACCGTTGTCCGGCCACCGCTGCTTCCCGGCTTCCACCTTTCATGCTGCCACCATCCGCCCCCGTTATGATCGGTGCGCCCTCGTCATTCCTCTACCTTGCTGCAGCTATCCAGCTGTCGCGCGTCCTAGACGGTGTGCCTCTCCGGCCTGTACATGACCATCTGCTTCCCCTCCATTTGTGTGTAAGCCCCGTTGTGCGCATGCGACCAGCCGCGATGCGCTACACCCCTACTAATCTGGTGCGAACTCCTCTCCTGCTATACAAAGACCACCTCGGTCTTATTCTTGGGTGTTTCGATATCCTCCGCCGATGGAAAAGTGGATTGATTCTGTTTTGGTTGGCCGCCGCCATCCAAGGTAAGAGTTTTTTTTATCGCGCGGTCATTTATTTTTAGTGTGCGAGTTGTGTTCTGAGGTCTGGTTTTTTTTAATTAATTGCAGTGAAAATAATTATTATTACTTTTGGATGCAGTCTCGACTTTCTGCGTGATATTCCTGCTCGACACGCCCCCTTGCCGAGTCGTTGGCATCGACCCTAAATGTTGTTGCGTCTAGCCCCTTGCCGATGCATGCCGCCCCTTTCCGACTCTCATGCGCCCCAGCTGGTCGAGCACGTCTCTGTGTTGCAATGCGTTACGCACTGTCATTTTGTTTAATTATTTTATTTTATGTTGGTGTTTCTGTGTTTTAGTTGTTTTGCGGTTACTGCAACAGGTTGGCAGGTTTTTCCGTGAATTTTTGGTTGTCAGCTTGCACGTGTTTGCGCGCCCCGCTCCAGGCGTGTCGCGCCATCATGCTTGGTTTGCGAGTTGAGGTAGGTCCCCCACTACACTTACTTTTAAATTTAGAATTTATTAATTGCTTTTCGTTTTATTAATTTTAATGGATGATAAATAATATAATATAATTACATTTTTTTTAAATGATTATTCAGTGTAAAAAAGAGCCGTTTATTTTATACACGTCTCTTGAAATATTTTCTTGACGTGCGGACACCCAGTTTTGAAAGAATGCATGTTTGGCCTTAAAACATAATTCACAGCATTTCAAATGTACTTCTAAATTTAAAGATAAATGACTTCTTCTGAACAAGTGTTTTGAGCTTTTTGAGAAATGAAGTTTTACTTTAAAATTGGCGAAGGCCCGTTTGGCACTTTAATAAAAATAGATTATTTTGGAAAACCCACTCGGGGGGTGATCTTTGGTGTGAGTTGTTTTTGTGAGCTGTATGTGATGTTGGTGCATCGTGACTGATTAATTTTCATTGTGGACGCACCCTCTTTTTATTGCTTGTGATGACATGGGAACCTGGCATAGTGAGTGAATCTTATGAGAATGATTGCTGCACTAGTTTAGATTACGCACTGGCTAGTGGCCCCATAGCAGGGGAATACTGAGTTATTGCTGCTATGGGGATTGGGCCCCTCGGTTAGGCCATGCAGAGCTATGCCGGGCGTTAGGGCATTATGACGTCATCTAGTTAGGGCATGCCTTCAGGATGAGTCAGATGTATAGTACGTTCTGGATTGTTCACGATCTCCTAGGTTCGACCCATGTTTCCATTAGTGTGTATCTATGTGTGGCGGACGATCGAGAGGTCATGTTCGGTTGCTGGCCTATGTGCAACACTTTTCCCATTTCCCTTGGTATGTGTTGTGTATTATGTGTGCTATGTGTGGTTTTTCTTTTGGTTAATAACTGAAGTCTAGTTTTCTAAATTTTTTATAGAAAAATGTTTTAAAAATGAAATGTACCTATTCCGTTCAAACATTAAACTTGTTTTTAAATTTAAAAGGGCAATGGACTGATGATTGTTCTTAAAATGGAAGTGCGTGTGTGTGAAAACCAATATTTTTTATATTTAGTTCAAACCTGTAATCGGTAAATTATTCATTTAAAGGTAGTGCATTGGGAATAGATAGCGGACTAGCCTACTGAGTTTTAATACTCACGCCTATAGTACTTTTCTGTTTTTAGTGTTTGTGCAGGTTACAACTTGGGTGCGTTCGCCTTAGGTGACGTTTGGTCGTGAGTTAGAGAGTGACCCGCGAGGTCACACAGAGATAGTGGTTGTCTCTTTCGGTTAGTTTTATTTTCTTTTTTTCTTGTTAGTTACTTTACTCTGTTTATTTTCTGCTGCTCTAATAATTTATTTTTATTGGGTGAAATCATTCCCACTTGCTCACTGTTGATGCCCTGGAGCTTGTCGGCAGCCCGGGAGGATCGGGAGCGCCTCTCGGGTCATGTCGCGGACCGGCTCGGGTGACCGGTTTAGGGTTGACCCAGGTTGGTTCGTGACAAAATGGTATCAGAGGAGGCCGTCTCTTAGCGGACCTCGCTTTTCAGAGCGCCCTTTGTTATTTGGGATGTCCGATATAAGGAGATTAGGACTGTTGGAGCTCAGGAGGTAGGCTTCGGGTTGGTGCCTGATCACCACCGCTCGTGACGAGACCTGAGTCACCAAGGTTAGTCTGGGATTTGAGTCTTTTTTTTCTTTGGTTGCTTTGGATAGAGGGATGAAAATGGAGGCGAATCGGTTCACCTTGCAGACTCACATGGGGTGGTTACCCATGTGGAGTCCAAGTGTCCGGCTCAAGGTCCTCTTAGTGTTATTCTTTACCTGGGGCATGACTCACCACCATGTCGCCGAGTTAGGCATAGGCACTAGTCCCTCGTTCCGGTGTTTTTTTGATGGTTGTGTTTCATTTTGAACTCGGTTGATGGGTGTGTGTGTTGAAAATGAAAGTGATTTAGAAATGAAAAAAGGGGTTTTCTTCCAAATTTCTTTTGAAATTACTAAAGTGGGTTTTTAAAGAGAAGGTGTATAGGTTTTGAAAAACTTGGTATGTGTTTGGATTTGCTAAGGAAAATAAGTTTTTGAACCTTGGCACTCCTTATTGAGGGTCACACGTGCGTGGGTATGTGTGGAAAGTCCATGGAGGCACTTTTTTGCAACTGATATGAGCGAAATTGAATGAACGCACATGTGACGGTTCATAAGGTGCCATAGGTGAGTTTTTTTAAAAAAATTTAAAGAGAAAATGGTTTTGGAAAAGTGATTTATCCTTGTGTTGTATATGTTTGGATTATGGGCCTATTTCCCTTAGCTTGTGTTGTTGCTTTTATTGAGTTTTGGCTTGATGCCAGTTTCGATGGTGTTTTTCATGATAGTCATGAGTATGCCGCCCAGAAAGCCTCCCAAAGTTGTCAATAAGTTATTCTCAGTTGTCAATTCCTTTTCTGTGTTTCTTTCTTATTGAGGGAGTCGAAGTCTATTAGAGGTAGTGGTATTGTTCTGAAAGATAGTGTGTCTTCGAGTTGTTGGGATCTCCCAGGGTAGTTAAGGTTCATACCTCCCTAGAGTTATTTGAGGGTTCAGTTTTGGACTAGTGAAGATGAAATGTCTCATCGTCATTATAGTTTTGGGTGTGATTAATGGTGGTCGACTTCCGCGAAGGTTCACCACTTGGCAAAGAGTGCGGGCCGGTGGATCCTTTCTCCAAGAAACCATCCTTGTTGGTACCAGTTCCTAGTTCATTGGACCGCTCTCTTATGCCCCACCAGTATGGCCTGTTTGGACATTCTAAGTCGTCATGATTGAATCCCTTTGAAAATGTACGACCATTGTGGTTTTTGGAATTATTAAATGGAAGGAGTTAGAAACCAGGAGATGAAAATGCCTGACTGTGAGGCAGGAGATGCTTCAGCCATCAGGGCCCCAGCCATAGGTCTCGGGGTGAAGCTCGCGCACAGTCAGGATTTGCCAAGGGTGTGTGAAACCTCAGTCTAGATAATGACTTTGGATTTGGAATGGAAATATCCAAAATTTCCCATGTTCTATTCTCGTCACTGTCGTGAGCTCATCCTTTGTCGTGGTGGCGTGATGAGCTATTTTCACCACAACCAAGCGGTCTTGTCAACCCTAAGTGTAGTTTTTAAGTTGTTTGGTGTCTTTGAATGGTGTGGGCCCATAAATAAACAGACCTGTTCTAATTTTGAGTTGGTCCTAGTTGTGTTTGATAGGGGAATATTCATTTTATAAAGTTTATGGGAGGCGTTGAGTTAATTTCTCATCATCATATTGCTGGATTGTTCCATATCAAACTTTTCATCAAGTCTCAGGTGTGTTGTTCGGTACATGTTGGAAAAATGAATGTGTTTGGTTTGAGAGTTCCCGTGTTTCCTCCCCAAGGGATTGTTTTTTCAGGTTTCAAGGGTTTTTGTATTAGTAAATTCTTGTGGTGGGGAGAACCCTCTTATGTTCTCCCCTCAATCTCGGGTGGTGGGTTTTCTTGAATTGGTCAGGTGTGACGTTTATTGGGAATAGTCACCCCGAAGCTCTCAGTTATCTATAATTTCTATTTGAGAATGAAATCATGTTGTGTCAACTGTTGGCTTGGTGACTTTCTGGGGGCAGAAAGTGTCTGTGGTGGGGTGAATTGTCACACCCCGACCACGGACGCCCATGTTTTTACTGTTTTCTCGGTCCCGCGACTTTGGGCAGAGTGGCGTTGGGTCCAGGATTGAATTTTCGTTGAAGCGTTGATGTTTTTGGTGGGTTTTAGGCTAGTACGCAGTCACCGCACTGCTAGTGGTCGCTGTGCATTCAGTGCGGGTGGGTGCGCGGTCACCGCACCTCTAGCGGTGGTCGTGCGTTCGGACCCGGTGAGTGCACGGTTTCCCACCTGTTTGGATGAATAATAAAATTAAAAGAATAAATTAAATTAAAAAGTTTTTTTTTATAAAATGTTTTATAACAATAATAAGATAATTTATAAGATTTTTATTATTATTGTTATTAGATTATTATTATTATTTATTTACTTTACCTTTTTATTTATTTATTTTATCCTTTTTTTTCTCCTCTGTTTCCTCCTCTTTCTTCTTATCTTTTTTTTCTCCACACGTGATGCTCCTTGTCCCCCTGTCCAGTGCGTGACCCGCTCCCCTGCCTCTCTTCTCTCTCTTTTTTTATTTTTCACACTGCAATTGCAGCACCTGTCTTCCCCGCACAGCAGCCCATCGCCCTTCCACTGCAGCAGCCCTATCGCCCGCCGGTCGCCCTCCATGGCTGCTGCTGCCGATGCCTCAGCCCGGCTTCTCCCTCCTCCGTGATCCGGCCACAGGTCTGCAGCAGCCCGGCCCCCTTCCTCCTTCCCTGTCGCAAGCAGGAAGCCCGCATCACCTCACCCTCCTTCGTAGACCCCCTACTCGTCCTTCTCCTGCAGCGCCTCCTGCCTGCGCCACCCGCATCCCTCAACCTGCCTCCGCCTCGCATGCCTCTTGCTGTCTGTGCACTATCCTTTTCTTCCCATGCAGCAGCACCTAGCACCGAGATCCAGCGCCTCCCATGTGCTCATCCTCCTTCAATGTTGCATCCAGCCAGCCCGGACACCCCCATCACCCTCTTCCTCACGTAGCAGCCTTCTCTGGTGCCTCCTGCTACCGACTCCCCATCTGGTTCGTCTCCCCTGCCTGCATCACTTTGCAGCCGCCCTCCCTGCCATATCCTGCCTTTTCCAGGCTTCCTGCCAGCACTTGCAGTGGTGTAGCGCCCCCCGAGAAGGATCTCGATTCCAGTAGGTCACCACCAGTCCTCCCTTCTCCATCTACTACTACCTCCCTCGGCCTCCGGCCCTATATAACGCTGGCCCGGCTAGCACCGGTGCCTCCTGCCTGCTTCGGACTTATGATATCCAACAGCTCCTTCTGCACCTTCAGGCTTCGCCTCCGTACCGCTGTCCGGCCACCACTGCTTCCCGGCTTCCACCTTTCATGCTACCACCGTCCGCCCCCATTATGATCGGTGCGCCCTCATCATTCCTCTACCTTGATGCAGCTATCCAGGTGTCGTGCATCCTAGCCGGTGTGCCTCTCCAGCATGCACATGACCATCCGCTTCCCCTCCACTTGTGTGGAAGCCCCGTTGTGCGCATGCGACCAGCCACAATGCGCTACACCCCTACTACTCTGGTGTGAACTCCTCTCCTGCTATACGAAGACCACCTCGGTCTAATTCTTGGGTGTTTCGATATCCTCTGCCGATGGAAAAGTGGATTGATTCTGTTTTGGTTGGCCGCTTCCATCCAAGGTAAGAGTTGTTTTTTTTATCGCGCGGTCGTTTATTTTTAGTGTGCGAGTTGTGTTCTGTGGTCTGGTTTTTTTTAATTAATTGTAGTGCAGATAATTATTATTACTTTAGGATTCAGTCTCGACTTTCCGCGTGATATTCCTGCTCGACGCGCCCCCTTGCCGAGTCGTTGGCATTGACCCTCACCGTTGTTGCGTCCAACCCCTTGCCGGTGCATGCCGCCCCTTTCCGACTCTCATGCGCCCTAGCTGGTCGAGCACGTCTCTGTGTTGCAGTCCGTTACACACTGTCATTTTGTTTAATTATTTTATTTTAATTTGGTGTTTCTGTGTTTTAGTCATTTTGCAGTTACTGCAATAGGTTGGCAGGTTTTTCCGTGAATTTTCAGTTTCCAGCTTGCACGTGCTTGCGCGCCCCGCTCTAGGCATGTCGTGCCATCATGCTTGGTTTGCGAGTTGAGGTAGGCCCCCCACTGCACTTACTTTTAAATTTAGAATTTATTAATTGCTTGTCGTTTTATTAATTTTAATGGATGATAAATAATATAAGATAATTACTTTTTTTAAATGATTATTTAGTGTAAAAAAGAGCCGTTTATTTTATACACGTCTCTTGAAATATTTTCTTGATGGGCGAAAACCCAGTTTTGAAAGAATTCATGTTTGGCCTTAAAACATAATTCACGGCATTTCAAATGTACATCTAGATTTAAAGATAAATGACTTCTTCTGAACAAGTGTTTTGAGCTTTTTGAGAAATGAAGTTTTACTTTAAAATTGGCGAAGGACCGTTTGGCAATTTAATAAAAATAGATTATTTTGGGAAACCCACTCGGGGGTGATCTTTGGTGTGACTTGTTTTCGTGAGCTGTATGTCATTTTGGTGCATCGTGACTGATTAATTTACATTGTGGACGCACCCCCTTTTTATTGCTTGTGATGACATGGGAACCTGGCATAGTGAGTGAATCTTCTGAGAACGATTGCTGCACTAGTTTAGATTACGAACTAGCTAGTGGCCCCATAGTAGGGGAATACTGAGTTATTGATGCTATGGCGATTGGGACCCTCGGTTAGGCCATGCAGGGATATGTCGGGCGTTAGGGCATTATGACGTCATCGAGTTAGGGCATGCCTTCAGGATGAGTCAGATGTATAGTACGTTCTGGATTGTTCACGATCTCCTAGGTTCGACCCATATTTCCATTAGTGTGTATCTATGTGTGACGGATGATCGAGAGGTCATGTTCGGTTGCTGGCCTATGTACGCCACTTTTCCCATTGACCTTGGTATGTGTTGTGGGCTATGTGTGCTATGTGTGGTTTTTCTTTTGGTTAATAATTGAAGTCTAGTTTTCTAAATTGTTTATAGAAAATTGTTTTAAAAATGAAATGTACCTATTCCTTTCAAACATTAAACTTGTTTTTAAATTTAAAAGGGAAATGGATTGATGCTTGTTCTAGAAATGGAAGTGTGTGTGTGTGAAAACCAATATTTTTTATATTTAGTTCAAACCTGTAATCGGTAAATTATTCATTTAAAGGAAGTGCATTGGGAATAGATAGAGGGCTTTCCTACTGAGTTTTAATACTCACGCCTATAGTAAATTTCTGTTTTTAGTGTTTGTGCAGGTTACAGCTTGGGTTCGTTCGCCTTGGGTGACGTTTGGTCGTGAGTTGGAGAGTGACCCGCGAGGTCACACGGAGATAGTGGTTGTCTCTTTCGGTTAGTTTTATTTTCTTTTGTTCTTGTCAGTTACTTTACTCTGTTTATTTTATGCTGCTCTAATTATTTATTTTTATTGGGCGAAATCGTTCCCACTTTCTCACTATTGATGCCCTGGCGCTTGTCGCCAGCCCTGGAGGATCGGGAATGCCTCTCGGGTCATGTCGCGGACCGGCTCAGGTGACCGGTTTAGGGTTGACCCAGGTTGGTTCATGACATATTCTAAAATAAATTTTTTATTCGTTTTTATATAGTGACACTTATAAATCATGACATTTATTCAAATTACTTTTTCTTTATAACTAGGTTCTTATTATTCTAGTCATTATGGTTCCTAAAAAACATACTCAGATACCAATTGTAACAACCTAGACTCCAGAAAGCTAGAGCTAGATGTTTTATTACGTAATGAGAATATAATAAAATATTTTTTGATGTGTCATGTGAATTATTATTCCAATAATATTACATGCATATATAAATTAAAATTTACATACAAAGATACAACATGAACACATTACAAGATCATTATTATCACTTATATTATATACTAGAAATTTATAAATAGTTTTCCTATAGGATTCCTTGGAAATAAAATATATGTTGGTGCTTATATTCCTAGTATGTAGTTTCAAAAAATAGAATAACTGATATGGGGGGAATAAATAAATATCATGAACCCGTAGTATTCTAAAACTGGGGGAATTCAATATACATTAAATTAAATGAAAACATGGATAAAAATAATCATTGATCTCGTACTGATGGAAGGAATAATTGTAGATATCAAAATACACTTTAGTCCTTCTCCAAATAAAATATTGATATAGGTAGAAGTAAAAAAAATATATTACATATATTTTCTCATAATACCTCATCGATTCATCGAGAGGCTATATAATTTTGGGTCCCACCCCTCACATAATTCTTTCCAAATCAATCATCATAAGGTTCAACCAGACATTTCACTCCATTACATAAAAGAAATTAGCTAAATAAAAACATGGGTATCTATAGATTGAAAAATATATAAATAAAAATCATACCCAATAAGTTTTGTAATGTATATATCTTGGAGGAAATTTTTAAATCAACTTAAATGTTGTGGGATATTTTCAAGGTAATAGGAAGTCCATTTATCAAATAAATATAATAGTGAGGGTACTTTTAATGTGTTGGGTTATTGATAAAATATAATAATTAGGTTCAATAGTTTTCATCAATCATAGAAAAAGGTAATTTTAGGAAAAATACATTATCATTGTTTTAAATAGTATGTGAATATTATAAATCATATAACCAAAGAGTTCCTAGATAGGTGTGTAGTCTTAGGTCCCTCATCATGCATTTGAGTGATGACTGATTCAATGCTAAAACATCGATTTTTAGGTAGATTAATCCTAGTTCTATATATTCAATAGTTTTATCCACTTTTCAATAAAATTATAAGGATGTATTATATAGGAAACTATAAACATATTTACATTATTAAAACATATGATGGTTTTTACAACATGGAAAATATTTAGATTTGCATTAGTTATTGTAACTCTAAAATCAAAATAATACGATGGAGGGATCAATATATAGACATTTAACTCTATTTAAATTAGTGAGGAAGAAGGAAAAAAGTGTTCCATGTGAATTTATTCACCACACGAATGAAAATAAGTTGTGAATATAGCATGATTTTAAAGAAAGAAAATTGTGACTTAAAACCCATATTATGGTTTGAGTTGCCATTAAATACAACTCTATTAAACTATAGGGAATAAAATTGATCATAAAATAATATAATGAAAATTAATTTAATTATGAAACATCTCAAATAGATATCATATACATCACACAAATGAAATTATTTCCATGATACAAAACATGACTCAAAAAGAGGAATTTGAGATGAAAACCCCTTACTTCTTATCCTAGAATCCAAGAACGTACTTTTACATCTATTATAACAAACATAAAACTACCCATATTGAATTTTATTTATTCCCTTTATATATATTCATTCAATATATTAATTCTTGTCTTTATTTTTACCTATTTTTTCCACATATGGTTTTTATAGTTTCACCATTTGTACAAGTATCACGATAGTCGTGTCCATATTAATTCATACTATAACGGTAATAATTAAAAATATTTCGATTAATTATTAAGAATGATTTATAATAGTTATTTACTTTTCATATTCTGTTCATGAGTTTTTTAGTCATTATTTCTGATGTTAAAGTAGATAAAAATAATGATTTAGTATTCTTGATAACAGAAGGGTGTTTCCTTAAATAATGAATTAAAAATTAATTTAATGCCTTCAGAACCACAAAATAATATTTATTTACAAATTTATGCCTTATAATACAATTAATTATGTTCCCATTGTAATTATTCATATAAATTCATAATATTGATCATATAGGTAGTTCAACCGACCCAAACATGGACATATCATGACTTAATAATGATTATGAGGTGGTTCAATTGTAATATCATATTACCAACACCATAATGTTTTTGTTAATTATTTATTAGTGTTATATTTTTTTATTTAAAGGAATTTTAATATTAATTAATAGATATTGAAATATTACAAAATATGAATATAAATATTTTCATCTTAATATGCTTATTTAATACAGTTAATTTTTAAAAAGTAGTTTATTATTTATATAGTTAAAATGAAATTTTATTTGTCCAAAAATAACCTTAATAGTGATATAAACATAATATTTATCCTTTAAACCCGTTATTAATTCAAACCATGAATGTCGTTAATGAAAAAATGGAACACACTATTCCATGGAGGTAGTAGTCCGCATATTAGCATTAATAATTATTTCATTTTTCAACAAATGAAAGAGGGAAGTAAAATGATTTACTATATATGAAACATAAAAATGTTATATATCAAAAATAAAAACTAATTTTCACTTTTTTACTATCCATTTTATGTGGTGATTTAAAATGATACATGTCTTTTTGCGTAGGTGATAATAAGCACATACACATAAATCATGTAATTGACTTTGTTATGGAAAAGGGGAAAGGTGGTTAATTATTATTATGGTAAAATAATAACATTACATATATAAAAAAATTATGTTACCATAAATATATGATAAGTTTATTATCATATATTTAATATTGAAATTAAATAATGTGATTACTCTTATTGAGCACTTTGAGATTTATTTAAAGAAACATAGGGAGATGTAGGGAATAAGATAAAATATTATAAATATAATATAATGGAATAAATATATGATTTATGAAAAGTAAAAAAGGTTATGTTTTAGGGGGAAAATTATTTTCAAGAGTGGTATTAAATCTATAGTGAGATACCCCTTTTATAATTGAAAAGGGCTGGCATTTTTGTAAATATGCGTTACTTTTTAATAATGGGATGTCACTATCAAATAAAGAGGGTAAAAATTGAGAATTAATGGAGTGTGTATGAGAAAATTCTAATGAATCCTCTACCATTTTTGAAACTTGTTTCCTACTATTTACTATTATATTTTCTACTTCTACAATGGTTACAAGTTATTACCATAGTAATTTATCATTTATTCCTAAAAATAAAGAGATAATATTTATTTAATTTGGACCAAATAATTAAATATTTTAAATACATTTAGTAAGAATAAATTTATATAAGTGGTATTAGATAATTTTAATATAAAAAATGTATAATGCCTCAAAATTGATTTAGTGAATCAAATGTGACATAAGTATTAAATTATAAAATATATGTTAATAATATGATTTTTTTTAAAATGAATAATATCCTAATAAAACATATAGTTAATTGGGATATGGTTAAAATGAGTTTTGTTTTATTCTTATATGTTATATATGCACTAAAATTCATAGTTTTAACAAAACTTGTATTTTCACTGTTATCTTAAAAAATGCATCATTTCATAAAAGTATTAAAATTTATCATAAAGTAATATATTTATCTTAAATTAAAAAATTTAGTTTTGTCTTTTAAAATAATATTATAATATTAATACATTAAAATTTTAAATATACTAATTATTAAAGTCTCTTCATTGTGCTAATTATATAATAGTTCACGATAAGTTATTTACAAGCTATAGTACAGTCTCAGGTATTATAGTTTAAGTATAATATTAATTACCATTATGGTAATGTTTTTTACCTTTACTAATGGTATTGTTCACTATTTTTTTGAAAATTTGACAACTCATGTGATTTGAAAGAGAAAATTAATTAGAATTCATAGAGATAAAACTTTTCAATGGGATGTGTTAATTTTTGGATCTAGGGAGAAAAAGGATAAACCTAAATTTTCTAAATTCGTGGAAGATTTGTTTAATGTATTTTTGGAAGATTTTTCTAGACTAGAATAAGAGATAAAAATGTATTTCCCAACTGACTTATTACCATGAAAAAGTTTGATATATTTTCCTTTATATCACACGGATTCTATATATTAACAGGAATTGAAGAAGTAGTAATAAGATTTGATGGAAAATGTAGTTATATAAATAATAATATCAACATGGGTAGTACCAGTTCTTTATTTTTAAAATGTTAATGTTAGCTTTCAATTGTATATTGAATACAAATAATTGAACAATTTTATGGTGAATAATATCTATCATTTACATTGAATTGATGACCATTTTGATTAACTGAAACGAATTTAGTAATTTTATATATTGGAATATGGTCAAGGTATCTCTAATTTAGGGTGATGAATTAACGATTACAAATATATTTTATTTGTGGGTTAATTAATTAAATGTTTTTGTTAATGAAATTTGGTGTTACTAATGATCCTTTTATTTTAATATCATTGATAAATCATATATTTCACAAATATATTGGCTTATTGATAGTTTATTTTAGAGATTATATCATTATTGACTCGGTTTCAATGAAATATATCAGAAGATATTTAATGATTTGGAGAAATATATTTATGAAATATTATATATAGAAAATGTTTTCAAAATATAAATTTTTATATTCAAGAACTATTGTTTTCATGATAAAGTTTCTTTGATAAAATATTTTTTATTATCCTAGAGACTCTGGTAGTAGTGGAATATATTAATTTTCTTTTGGATATGAATATTTATCAAGCTGGATAAATATTATTAATACATCATTCAATATTTATTGATACAAGGATCAAAAATAATGACATTGAAATAAAAAGATTCCAATATTTAATGGGATTAGAAATACGAGATATATTTAGATAAACTAAGTAGAATAATAAGTATTGGCATGACATTAGTCTTACATGAATTTATTAAGTGTTATTTGGTATATTGTGAAATGTCAAGAGATATCTTGGGATGTTAAATTTGGTTTCCATGATTTAAAAATATACAATTATAACCACTTTGGTGAGAGTTTTATAGTGTATTTGAATTATAAGAGTACCATGAATATTTTTTCATAGGGATATTAAAACATGAGGGAAAATATATCATCTAATTATCTTCAAGTTTTTTATTTTTAACAAGAATAAACACCCTATAAAGGAAATAATTTAGAATATTTGTTGAGTATGAGTACACAAATGGTGAAGGAATCAAATGATAATTGATAACTGAGGTGGTTGATGGATGATATGTATCAAGAGGCTCAGGATGAGGAATAACTTATGTTTTTATAATATAATGATGTAAGTTCAATATATTTGGATCATGTAAATGAGTAATAAACAACCAATAATAATTTTAAGAGGATATTTGATACCCTAAATAGTTGTGAGACTATTGATAGGTGGTATTTAACTATGTATTTCATACCCTATTTCAAGAATAAAATGATATTCCATTTTATTTGAGAGAAGAAGTTATAAAAGTTATCCAAAATGTTGACTGGGTGGTTTATCCTTTAATAATAAAGATATATCATGAAATCACATGATAGTTGTGATGGTTAGCAATAGTGTATATAATACCATGGATTATACTATGATGTTTCATTTATAAATAAGTGAATAATGACCATCAGTGGCCTGTAGGTATTTCTTTTCCTTTTCCTTTGACAAAATGGAATAAGAGAGTATTTTAATGTATTTTATTATACGTTTTATCTGGTCACTAGAGAATCACATTGCTATATAGATTATTATGGTATGTCTTAAAAAATTGGCCCACTCCTTACCCATTCAAGATATATTCTTCGTTGATGACATGGGTATTCTATATATATATAATTATTATATATTTTTCATGGAGTTAATTCATCAATTTTTTAGATATTAATCACTCATTCACATTATATTTTTTTAGAGGATTGTAAAAGGTAATGGTTACTTAGATTAATTTGAGAATTCAAAATATTCTTTAAATATATAATAAATTTTAATAGAAATTAAATAATATTTTGGAAAATATGGTATCTTGTTTACTATATATTAGAATATCATTAGGGAATCAAATTACATTTATGTAATTTTACTGTAATAATTTTTATTGATTATTGATTAAGATAGATCCTTTTAAATACCTATATAGAGGGTCATTACAATCACCAATATGTATGGTCATTGTGTTAGAAAGGACTCTATTGTGATCAATTTTAGTGAATGAGATTATGGATCAATTTTCTCAAATCAGAAACAATTTAATGATGTATCAAACATTATATAAGCCTCATGAAATTTGTTGAATAGGACCATTGGATTATATATTTAGTAATCATGTATTTCTGTGAGTGACCCCATCATTTTGAAATCAAGGAATTAATAAAAAGGGATGTTGTAACATCAATATATGGGACCTTTTAAACTCATTGAGTGAATTGAGATTATTTTATATCATTTAGTATTTCTTGAAAATTATATTATTTTACATTATCCATTTTAAATTTAATAGTTTAGAAGTTATAAAAAGAAATACCCTCAAATCCTTTAGAGGAATTTATTTATTTAGAACGAGAAATGAAATTCATTGAATGAACAATTCATATTTTTTACAGAAAAGAAAAGAAATTTTTGAGGAAAGGTTTATCTTTTGGTTAATGTTTTTTAGAAACACGGAAACTTTTAAGTGAAAAACAGAAGAGAGTAGATCACATATTGTAGTAGTGGCTAGATTTTTTGATTAAAAGATTGTCCAGTTATTTTTTAGGGACAAAATTTCCTATGGTTGGAATAATTTTAAAAGTATTTATTTCAGAGAATAATTATATTATGTGGGTTTAAATATTGAGTTTATTTATTAATTATTTTACTATAAGAAAATAGAAATTTTCTTTAAATTTTTTTATTATTTAATAATCTAATATTTATTTTCATAAGATTAATTGAAAATAGTATAAATTAAGAGTAATGGCTTGTAATTATATAAATTTAGTTTATCTTCTGAATTTACATGTCTGTTGTATTTAGTGATATAGTATTATATAAAATACATGAACTACATTATAGAAAAAATAAAATTTTATTATATTGACCTAGAAATTATATTTAACATATAAATATACTCAAATAAATGGTTAACATTACAATGGGACAAAAAATAGAAAATACTATAATCATAATATTATAAATTGGTATCTACATGATCCCTTAGAGTGATTGCAATCAAGAACATCACTATAGAAATGAAAAAAATATTAGTAACAAAACATCAATTTCTGAAAAAATATTCAACCTTGAGATTAAATATATTTGAATGAATAATTAATGAAATACAATGTATTTATATAATGTATGGAATCTATATGACCATTTAAAATCTTATCTAAGGAATACAAATATGATTATCATAATAGTAATCTCACTATTAAGAAGAGTAACCTTATCATTAGAATAGTATCAAGACCAATGTAATTTTAAAATAATATATAGTAATCTTTGTAAATGAAAATATAGAAAATTTATATCATAATACAAATTAATAAATGTTTTAAAAATTATAAAATAAGTAATTGGATTTTTTTATAAAACATATATATATTTTTACATTTTTTATAAATATAAAAATTGAAAGGAAAATTTATTTTCATAAAATGGGTTTATAAAATAATATTATGTTATATTATAATGATAATATAATTTAATGAGACCATAAGTGAATTTTTTAATGGGACTTAAAATTGACCATAATATAAAATTTGGTGTTTCCCAAATAAATAATGATTTTACTTAAAAATTAAATTTCTCGGATTTTTAAATATATTTTCATAAAATGGATTTCATTTTGGGATCTACATATTGAAAAATTAATAGGATGAATTTGGGATATTTATTTAAAATAGTTGAATTTGTAGTGAATAGTGATATACAGTAAAATGCAATGGTTTCATTATAATTTAAATATACTAATTCGTGATTCATGACAGATGTAAGAAATAATTAGCTGAAAATCACGGGGATAAATTTTTTTATATAGTCAAAAGAATCAAAACTGGTGGTAATACTGATAAAAAAAATAAACATATCAATATTATATTAAAAATCACATTTATCCTCCCTTATAAATACAACCCACCACAACAACATCTCATTACACCTTCTATGTCTTGGATCCTTCCAAATTAATTCCCAATTATCATCCCAAATCACTATTTTGTATAAATATGATTTATGGTAACTTCTTATTTCTAATTTAATGTTATGATCCACAACATGAATGGTTATCAATCAGTAATGGGTTTCTAGAAATAATCATTATTTTATAGATAACCCTCATTGTTCACTTATGATTTTATGAAAAAAATTGCATTCATTTCCATATTTAAAGATTCTATTCCATTTTTTAAAACATCTCTAAATTTTTTCAATTACAAAACTATTTCTATACATTTTCTCTTATAATTTTCATCATATAAACTCCAAAATTGATACCTATTGTTGTATATCCAAACATGAACTCTCAAAAAAATTATTCATCCTTTTTTTGAATCCTAATGATATTTCCTTTAATGATAAATTGATGAAATATTAGGTAACCCATTTGATTCTGTGGTTATTTATTATTCTTATGCATTCTATTTTATTTCCATATATAGAACACATATAAAAGTACATTTTATGATGGGTACACCCAGAGTGCACTATAATGCATTGTGTAATGTTTAGATCACATGGGATGATATGTATGGGACTATATACTAAACCTAATCCACAATAGGACTCAATCCATCTTGATATGTTGTATCATTAGTGATCATTGACATGATATTATGGTGTCATCTATTATGATCTATCAACATTCGAATTATGTCTTGTTTAAATTGTTCAATCTTATTTATGTCAGGACTCTATGAAATCATTAATTTACCCTATCCATTATGATTTTATGTTACTATATTTGACTCAAATTTTACTCTCTTTTATAGTGATTATTTTCTTACCAGACCTTATAGCTCACCAATACTATTTTTGTATTCCACGGGTTAAACTATATAGTGTAAGATGTTCAAATGTATTTTAGAGCTCATCATGGAGATTAATATGAAGATTTTTTATTTTATCTTCATGTTGATTTTTTATTAACCCATTATCCAAAATACACTATACCATTGGATCCTTTAGTTCTCATATCAAGTATTAATCCTAAATATCATGTAATATAAGGTTTAAGAGTATTGGGTCATTACATGAAGGATTATAGAATAATTATTTGGTGGCATGGACTTGATTTCATTTACGATTCAAATAGAATTAAAATTAGAGGCTGTGACTGATATCAATTCCACAAATTTTATGGAAGCCTAATTAGAGTATTTAAAATAATTAATTCAATAGGTATTTGAAATGGGGATGTTTGAAATGGATTTATTCCCTCCACGTGTATTCAATCATGGATTTATAAGGAGAGATAACACCATTGTATTTTTATGGGAATAAAGGTGTTGTATTTGGTTTTATAATGGATAAATATAGTAAGAGATAATGACTATAATGGTGGAAAATTAATGGGTGTTTACTCTTTAATGATAAGAAGTTATGTATGAGAATGTTATAGTTAAAAATTACATTATTTTGGTCTACAAATATGTGAAAGGGATTAAAAATTTACCCTCTTAGAAATTTACCTATATTATCCATTAATTATGGATGAATTTTGGCATTAGGCGGTAAAAGGATAATGTTTTTGATTAATTATCATTATATTTTCAAAGATATATTCTTTAGTAACCTCAAATAATAAAATTGTATATTAATTTTATGGTAATCTATCTCTAGGACCTAAAAATTTTATTTTGACATTTCTCTTTATCAAATATGATATTGATGGATTTTAAAAATGATTCATAAGTCCATTAAAAATTAAATACAGTTAATAAACTCTCTTAATATTATCCTAATGCTTTTATTATTATAAAAAACTAATGTAATAAGTTAAATAGGGGAATTCCAATTGCAATAGACACATGCCACTCAATTGGGTTCATGTTATTTGAAACTGTGAGGAATATAAGGGATGTTTCAATATTTAACATGGTCATGCCAAATGTTATTGAGACATTAAAACCACTATTATATTATAAATTTGGGCCATATGGTTTAATAAATACATTTTATGGTGAGTTTAGAATACATGTCTTGGTTTTTTATGTTCAATACCTTGAGAATTTGTGGAAAATTATAAGGAATGAATATAAGGTTGGTGATTTATATTGGTATTTAGTTGGTTAAAATGCCATTTCTTATTATTGATGTGTTTTTAAAATTATTGATTTAAAGTAATAACAATGCACAATATATAACTAAAAATGATTTAAAAAATGATGATATATTTAAATTTGTGATAAATTGGAATTGTTTATTTTCTTTTGAATCAAAAAATTAGGTTTTCAAATTACAGTGTTTCATTTGATGAATTGGGTTTTTATCTATAATTGTATTTATTTTTATCTATTTTTAGTTATAGTGATTTTGGAATGAGAAATGATGTTGGAAATAAAATGGTTTTGTTTGGGAATTGGTATAATAGTATGAGGATCAATAACTCCACAGTTGAAATAACCATGTGGCACCGTTGGAAATAACTATAAGAATTGAGTACATACCCATATAGTTCTATCTACATGGATGAGGATTCATTATCAGAGAACTATGATCCCAGTTAGGATAATATAAACATTGGTTAATGATTAATTGTTATTTTATTTCTCATAATGAATGAAATTATGTAAATATTTTTTTCTTGTAAAACATGAATGGTATTGGAATGTCTGTTAATATGAATACTCTCATTACCATGTATGGGACATAGTATTATTTTCTGAAAGGATTTATGAATTTTTTATTTATAAACATTTTTTTAAATGAAAATGGTTAAATGTATTATAATAGATCATATATTAGAATGCATGATAATGATTAATGTAATTACTGTTATGTAAATTGATACTCACCATACCCTTACATATGAGTGTCAGTGTTGGTATTTTTTATTGTGACATATAAAATAAAAATTAAACCTTATTCATCAATAATAGGTCATATGATATATGTTTTTGGTGGGATGTGAAATTTTCCACCAGGAATCTTTATAAGAGTTTGGATATCTTTGTGACTTATGTATGATTTATCTACATTTGGCTATCATTTCCTGGTTATATTTACTTGTTTACATTACATTATTTTTATTCAAATTCATTAAATGATGTTTCTAAATATATTTATATTTAAAATAAAAATGTGTTTCTAAACAAATAGTTCCTTATTTTATTGATTGAAAATCATTCACCAGTGATTATGTTGTATCCCTTGAAAGTAGATGAAAACCAATGATAATCATGGATTGTGATTTATTTTATTTGATGATCTCATTTGAAACTCATAAGTCATTACACTGAGTCAAATCCTTATAATAAATATGTAAAAAAGTCTACAATTCTTGATTATTATATTAATTTTCATAATATATTTCATCTTTAACATCATTAATGAAATTTATTGATATTCAAATGGATCTAGTGCTATCACAGTTTGTGGGGGTTTGAATTAATATGATCAATGTATTTACAAATTCATTTCACTTTAATATATTAATACCTATAAGAATTTGAATATGAATGGGCATTATTATTAATTACCAACATAACACACAACATGAAAATAAGAAAATTATCAAAGAAAAAAATATATGGTATTTAAAATGTTTTCCCTAGTGTGGGTTAATATATCCTTTTTGTGTTCGAGTAATGTTGGAGAATGAGATGTCTATAAATATTATAAAGAGAATACATTGGTATGGTTTCATAAATAACATATAATATTGTTCTCTATTATGTTTAGTCTCTTTTATATTTCTTTATACTAGACTATCACAGTTTACAATTTTACCCCCAAACTGCACTATTGAAAATGATATACAAGATATTCTTAGAGGTCACACATCACAATGGTAGATCGTATTCAGAATGTTGGATTTTGTTTTCTAATGGATGTCTAGAAAAAAACAATACACATGACAATCACCAGAATCATGAAAATTTCATTGTAAAAATATACAATTAACATCCAAATAAACCTCTTCTTATTCCGTTAACAACATCAATGACTAGGACATATTCGAATATGGTAACATATTGGTCTGTCTGAGTCTTCCTTTACTTCTTCGATACATTAATATCTATAAAAAAATTAGTTTGATATCTCCACCATTCTTTTTTAATTGATTATCAAAAAATATCATGGAAGTATATTAATATTTTTTATATTATCTATTAATTTTTTTGTTATTATTCATTATATTATTCAGTGGTACGAGCATTAGAAGTTGTATTGTTGGATTCTTGAAACGATCATGGTATTTTCTTCTTTAACACATAATATATCCATAACGTAGTATATTAAAATATTTTCTCTGAATCTTGATCAATTCTATTTTTCTTATTTGTTTCTACTATATATCATTAAAACCACCATGATAATGTGAATACTTTCTCCAATAATATAATTTGAAATAATATTGAATTTTTTCCACATGATATTCTCACTGGAACTAGTATAATAAAATCCAATGATAAATGATCCATCATTTTATCATCAAAAAAAATTTTCTAATAATTTCATTTTAAATCCAATAATTATCATTTTTAGACCTTCCCAATAATAAAATTTAAATATTACTTCAATAAACAGTAGTATTTCCATTATTCTTCAATAAAACATGCATCATTTTTTCTATGTCTGTATTATTGCATGTAGTGATCCATGATAGTCTAAAGAGTCACATCACAAGAAAAACTTCTTCTCGAAAACATATCATCTAGAATCACAGATGTAATCACTCACAAACATGATTTTTATTTTTATATAAACAAATAATATTTTCATTATTAATTATCCCTAATTCTTGTATTACTCAGTTTAATATCATTTAAGAAATAATTATTCGTACATATCACTTTAGTAAGATCAATGTTTTCCCACACATCCTCTAATGTATATTCTATGTTCTTATTAGGGTATTTTTATTTTCTACGAAACTCCATGCAAATTTTATAAAACACTTTTTATATGATATGTAGAACCTTATAAATCTTACGAATGATATGAGTTATCTTATGATTCATAGAGTAACCTTTTTTACATATTTGAGGATGTTGGGAGATACTTTGTACCATAAATGCAAAAATATTTACCTTCTACAAGATGTTACTTATCATAGAAAACTTTGGTAAATTTCTAATTTATGATCCTACTGATTAGATGTATTTCCTTTTCAAATTCTACAAACAACATGATATTAAGTATGGATTGGGTAACTCTCATAATTTCTATACTTCTTAAATTTATCTCAAAACCTCTTCAAACCTTCATTGGAAAAATCTATCCATTATAGTTCATCTTAAAAAAATTAATGGGTTAAAGAATTTATCCAGCTTGTAAAAATCTACACAACGAAATTCTAAAATCATACATATGATAGAAAAATACATATTGAGTATTTTTGTATACTTACTCTAGTTCAATTAATTCCTCACCTTTAACTCATAAGATTACACAATCAGATAGTTTTTTAATTAATTCTCAATTAATTCATAACCTTTTAAAATTATTTGTTGAGATACTCTTAATCATCATCAAAGGTGGTTTCCATATAAATTAGAGTCTTTAGGATTGATAACAAAAGGACAAGTTTCTCACTTTATCTTATAGAACACTTCAAGATTCAACATAGGAATTATCCTTTTTAGGTTATCTGACAACTAAGTACTTACAATCATATGGATCATATAATAGAAAATTATTTCATCCACCATAAGAACTTATCATTGATTATTATTATTTCTAGCTCCAAAATCATTACATGTATAAGTTTCTACAAAAAATATAAAATCTCCATGTTGTATCTTCTTTTCCTTTTTTAATATTCATTTTCTATATATGAATAGATCTCTAAGGTATATCACATACCAATGGACACTTAAGTATACCCATTTTTGTGAAATACATTTGAAATCATCAAATACATAAATATTTTCATTAATTGGGATCATCATCAAGACCCAAAATATATTTACAGCATTACTTATTGATAATAAATTTTATCATCATCATTAGGTCTATTGAGCTATTCAATATCAGACATTGGATTTCTTTTCAATACACATCAATTGCCGAAATAAATCATCATCAATATATTCTTAAAAATTATTCAATTCATATCCTCATTATTATATATAAATAAAAATGGATAATAGCATTGGATAGTCACACTAAACTCATGATTCAATCATTATTAACATTTTATCTTATAGTCATTAATTAAATTACAATATTATGCATTTCGGTGAACAAAGGTATCGCATTTCTAATATAATCGATCCATAAATTAATCAACTATAATTCAATGTGAGGTATATCAGTATAGAAAATAAGATAGATTATCCTAGACATCGAAGCTATAAATAAATAGCTTGACTTGTGATATCAATTAAAAATATTCATTCATGGTCTATTGAAATAAATTTGAATCACTTTTGTATTTATAACAATAAAAACAAATAAAAAAGTATCCAACAAAAATATGTTTCTCCCCCCTTCAACATACATATATTTTCAACACGTTCAACATATTAACCTCTTTAAAATTTTATTTTATTGAATCTAAAAAATATAATAGAAGGTGTGATGAGAATATCTCAATTTCATCATTATACATATTTTCAATATTTTTACCTGAAATAAGGATATTTGGAGGATACTCAACTCCCATCCCCCCAAAGTAGTAAATGACATAAACATATTTTATCATTCATGTTTATATTCGAAGTTTTACAAAGATGAAACATGATACCGATTAATGAAATTAATTATGGATTTATCATCATACTATAATATGTTCACAAATATTTATTTCTCCATCAAAATACATGAAACACCATCAATTACAAACATAAGGAAATCATGCACCAAATTTATAGTGAATAAAGTGGATTTTTCTTTTGGTTATTAATGAGATAAACAATATTGAGAAGTGTTTCTCAAAAATGACACTCTTTACATATCAGAAATAGTTTTATAAGAACTCTTCATGCATTCTCCTTTGATTTTCCAGTCCAAAACCTACTGGGAAGACATATAATTCTTTATTTTTTTCAACCATCATCTCATGTGGTATTTAAAATTTCACCTTATCTAGAAAGTAAGATCAATTCTCCTAGGGCCAATCCATTTTATTTCTTAATTCCAAATGTTCAATAAATATAAAAATGAATTCATTATAAATATTTCCATATTTATTTAATATTCTGTTAGCTTATCAATTGTATTGGCGTTTCATTTTCTTAGTGGCCTCGTATGAAATTTTATTTTTCCAATATTTATATAAATATATATGACCACATGAATCCTTTTGATTATTTTTTGGATTTATTTTCTTTTTTTTATCCATATTATTTACTTCATATTTGATGTTCATTTTATACATACAATAACTATTGATATAGATTTTCCTTCCACATTAAAAAAACATATTATTTTTTAGCATCTTTCTCAATATTAATCGAGGGCATGATATTTTTAATAATTTTTTTTTCAGCCCATAATTGACTCACCGTATTTATTATTTTCAGTTTTCATCATATGTTGGGGCCTTATTTAATACATATTAAGATAATCATTCATTTTAGGGGTTAAAAAACATTTTTCATCTCATTGATCACATTTTTTACAAATTTTATAAAAATTACCGATATTTTCAAATATGTTCTTGAAGAAAAAAGTCAACTACTTCTGTGTGCTTTTCTAAAACTTAGAATAATTTTTTCTTACTCTATCTTTAATTAACAATTAAATATTTTTTAATTGTCTTAAAATAATTGAAATGTTAAAATAATAATAATTGGACTTTTTTCCAAAACATCTACAACACCGATAGTAGAATAAAAAATATTTTCTTTTATTTTCATCACTTTCTAGAAGAATGTAACACCTTGTATTTTTTGACCCTACAAACCTTATTTTGATATTATTTTAGTCAAAAAAATTATTTTGGTTCCGAACTATACCATTGGTGTGTTGGTGGTATTCTAATAATCTATATCTACCTGAATTTATCAATAATTTGATATATAAAAAGAACATTTTTAAAAAAATAACATTACTGAAAACTAGGTTTTTTAAAAATATGGGATACCATTTTTTTTAGATTGCATTTGAAATATATTTAGATTTATTCAAACCCTTATTGTCCCTAAAATGTTATTTTTTAGAATAAATACTGTTTTCAAGAATCCTTATGGAATAACTTATTCTTTCATTATATTGGGATGTCTCATCTGGTTTTATATTTATATTTTCAACATTTTAACATCTAGGCCGAGACATGACATGTTGGGGATATTTTTTTAATCCAAAATTGATCTTAATATTCCTTTCTAATATATTTTCATTTACTAAATATGATCATCATTAATTAATTTTTTATTGAAATAAATTTTCAATCTCTTTTACTCATTATCCTTCATCTCCAAATGAGAAATATTGAAACAATTTTTTTTAATTCATTGATATTCTCATAAAAAAATTTATAGTCTTGGATTTATAATTACATATCTGTTGAATTATTTCATCAAACATATATAATAATACATTATATAATAATTATGCCTTTTTTCCTTTATCCTGTTTTTTTAGAGTGTCAGTTTTATAACCTTTTTAGAAATTATTTTTCCAAATCCACATATGATTTTTATTCATATAAACCCTTGATAAATTAAAATATAAAAGTAACAACTAAAAGGGTGGTTTTCTAAATGATACCTTAATTTAGAGTAAAATTTTCCTTATGTATAAATAGAAATATACACTTCACAGATTTCACTATATTCTTGAATAAGATATTTCTTATCATACATACCCAAAAAGATACCTATTTTATGACGTTCATATGGGGTGAAAAATATATATATACATTCTCATAGGATTTATCTTTATTAATTTATTATCCTCTATATTATTGTTCTTCATCCATGTTTTGGAAAAAACCTTCATATATATTATAGGAGATACTTCCTTCTTATTCTACAACAGAGGTTTCTCATAAACTTCCACAAATATTCACTTCATGTTAAAAAGATTAATTTTTTTAAAAAATGGTTTCATTCAAAGGTAAAACGTTTTCAATGATGCCGATTGATGTGCTTGTGTTCAAGTGTAGTCACACTAATAGATGGGGTGAATAATTTTGATCTATGTTTTACCCAAATGTTTTCACTTTAATCTATTTGAACCTCAATACCTATTAATATGAATGGTTCTTCTTGTGAATTTCCATAAAAAAACAACATAAAAAGTATTTAACAAAGAATGAAAAACATATTATATTTATATGGTTCACCCCCAGTTTGGGTAATTACACCCTTTATATTTTTTGGTTAATGTATGTGACAAAGATATCCTCTAAAATCATAATATTTGTACAATAGGAAGGAATCATCCTTAACATGGAATATTTTCTCCCAATAGTTTTTTTCACTATGCTTAATCCCTCCAATTTACATTTATCCTATCAAATCTTACAAATTATGTAGAAAATAATTATTTTTCAGGATATCATGAAACCACAATTTTATATCTTATCCGCCTACTAAGTCATCAAATTCATGTGGATTTTTAATAATAAAACCCTAACATTAGTCATCTCCTTATTATTTATATTTATAAACACATTCATATGACAAGAAAACAATTTCGCATATTTCTTATTAAAAACATTACCATAATTAATAGAGTATATTCAGCAGTGACATCACATTTTCTCTCTTAATAATCAATTTTTAATTTATGATGTATTGTAGTATTATGTCAGTATCTCATCTATCTATTCTTACTCAATGATTAGATAACTTAATGGTACTATATCATTTGATTATCTCTTTTAAATTAAATTAAAATTTTCTAATTCTTCACAATATTCTATAACACTCAATATCTGCAAATAAATTAATGTTAATTTCACAAAACCCTCTCTTATATATTATTCTTTAATACTAAATAAATATTTAAGGTTTTATATTGTGATATTTTCTATAAATTTGGATCAGATTACTTCTTATTTTATTCTTCTTCTCCCTCTTAAGCTCACCATGATCACTGGAAAGTTGATTCAATAATTATAATTTAAAATCTCTTTGAAATTTGTTCATGTGATATTTTCATTAAAAATAGTAAAATAATATCTCATGATAAATGTTCAACTTTTTTTTCACCTTAACAGATATAAAATAATTATATTTATGATCCTAGAATTTTAATGTGAATATGTTAATAATATATCCATTTAATTATTCTTTAAATAAGTTGTTTTATTTCCACCATTCTTCCACGAATACCACTTTATTTTTCTCTATGTTTTCATTATTTCATGCGTAGAACCCTTTTACTGTGATGACTATAATAACAATATGAAATTTTAATTCAAAATATCTCAGATTGATTTAAATATAAAATCCAGCAAAATTGTGTTTTTATTATTTTATTAACATCATGAAATCATGTTAATTCAATCATTAAAATTATTACATTATTTATTTTAATATAAAATCAGAAATAGGTAATCTCACATATCACATTAGAGAGATCAATTTTTTATTCATCCCTATATGTATATTATATATACTCAAAAGTATCGTATGTATCATTAATACTCAAAGTAAATATCACATAAAATATGTAAGATGTTATGTGTCACATTGTAAATCATTAGTATGCTCCAAGTTATCTTACACATCATAGGAATGCCTTTCCTTTTTCAATATTTCAAAACTCTATGATATATTATATATTAGAAAATAAAACATTCCTACCATATGAATGATGTTATGTATCATAGTTAATTTCATATTTTCTTAATTTTTATATGAGTGATCATACATATAATCTTTTCCAATTATTTCAAGACCAACATATTACATATGAAATAGGTAACTGTCATAATTTTATAACCTCGTTAATTTAGGTCAAAACAAATTAAAATCATATCACATCATATTTATCCATTATAACTCATACCAATGAAACTTAAATTAATTTTGATATTTATTAAACATTAAAAAATCCCTTCATCCCAATTCACAAACCATATATAGCAAACAAAACCCATTATTGAGTATTTAAAATTATTTAAATTTTCTTAATTAAATAAATAGCTTTAATTAAAAAAATAACACCAGTAAGAAGTAATTTAATTAATTATAAATTAATGTAGTTCCTCTAAAAATGTATTACATATATTCATTTAATCATTATATGAGGTAGTTTCAGTATTATGTAAAATATTCGAGCTTGATAATATAAGGATGTATTACTCAGTTAAGCTTATATCCAAATTCTTGATTCCACTTAGCAGTTATCCTTTTAAGGTATCTCATATCATGCTTCTCAACTCTTAAAGAATATCCAATAGGTATTTCCTTTATTAAAAATTACTACTTTCCAATGATTATTCTTTTCTCTAGTTCCATAATCATCACAAATATTTTCCACTTATAGGAATTTTAAATTACTAATTTAATAAATCTTCCCTTTGTTAATATTTATTTACAACATTAGAAAAGATCATAAATGCACGAATGGATCTATATAAACTAATATAAAAATAGATAATAATACATATAATACATAGGGACTTTATTTTTCATCTCATACCAATGGGTCTATCAATCTACCCCTTTCCATGAAACACTTCATTAATCATTGGGTGCTTTAATATGTTCATTTATTGGGTTCTTCATCAACACACATCACATATTTAAATTATTTTTATTCTCAAAAAATACAATCATCATCTTGAAAATCAGTTGGGCCCTTAATTTATTTATTAATTGAAGATCATGGCTTAATATAATTATTATACAATAGTTTCAAATATAAAAATTGTTAAAATATATGGTACTGATCAAACATGTTATCATATGATTATTTGATATGTATAATACACTTTTCTATTTTAACATCATTTAATACTCTTATGATGTTGTTTTGGAAAAATATTTCCATGTTCAATATAATGTGTTTTTTGGCAGTGGAAATCTGATGACTTAATTTTATATTTTAAAATAATTTTTTCTATTTTGAAATTAGATTCCAAATTACATGATATAACTTCATTTAATAATTTTAATAGTATTTCTATAATTATTCTATATTTCTAATGTGTATGTCATTATACACAATAATAAAAATATGATTTAGTATTGTAGTTAATATAATGAAATGATTTCCCAATTAAATTTTATATGTTATTAATATATCATAATTGGATTATAGAGTTGACCCATAGGGCCCATGAGGAGTATTTTATGATGGAAAATAATTTTACACTATATTCCATATTAAAAAATGTACAAGACCCTCAACCAAATAAAAAGAGAACCAACCTAGAAGACAATTATCTATAAACTCAAAGGTATAGAGAATCCATGAAGATTACCAATAATATTGAACATCCTAAAAGAACCAACTAATAAAATCTAGTAATAAAGTAGAAGAACAAAAAATTGCAACAGAAGGGGCCCAACGGAACCCAAAAAATCTTATCCAACACTGATCGACCAAAATAGCCTAACCCAAAACATCCAAAGGGAATCATGTGTCCCATCATGGGTAGAACCGACATACTACCAATTGCCTTTGAGGACACACCTCATGTAACCCACCACAATTCAATGTAATATCATATCATTTAAATAATGATCTATATACACCACCAAGGATTCGGTCATGAGAGTTGCATCACATGCTAAAAACCTTCTCCTCATTAATCAAATGCCTAAAAAGTGCCCAAAAATAATTGTATCGTATCCATAATATAAATCACCTCTTATAAAATACCAAGGAAGATGTGTCATTTGGAAATATCCTTATAAATATTCAAAAAACATGAATAAAAAACTTATTCTAATAATTTAAATAGTATAAGAACATTGGAATATGATAAATTTCGATTGAAATTAATATGAAACAAGAAAAACAACCTTTAGGACCATACAAAAATACTTAAAGCTAAAACCAAACATCTCTATTCGAATTATATTTTAACGGGAGTACCAAAAAACCAAACCATCTCGAGAAAACCATATCTATATGAGAAGGGTAACATTGATTATTCATTGGGGATCCTCTATAAAAAAATTCATTCATGAACTGAAAACGATATGAAATCCATCAAAAATAAAAAAAATACTAACCACCAAAGTAAAAAACTGAAGAGGTTCAATCAATTCAACATACCTTAACGTAGAAAAGGATGACAGAAGAGAACTTATATTTTAATAGGGTAGACAACCACTACATCTCTAAATTACTGATTCTCTTCAATTTGGAATCAAGGAAAATAGAAATTTAAAAATAAACAAACCAAATTTCAATGACATAATGAGATATAAATCACTTTACAAATACTCATGTTCCCCCAAACTTGTTATCTTTTAATATTTACCCAACTGAAATAAATCATTAAAGAAAATCATAATATCCAACACATATCCAACCATTAAAGAAGTTATGAGCCAACATAATCTCATATAAGGAATATGAACGAAGCCTTAACTATTAGATGAAGGATCTTCAAATATAGTGACCTCAGTCTCATCCCCAACCATACTGAAGACCATTCCAAAATTAATAATTATGATGAAAATTATAATTAAATAATATAACAAAATGTTTATATTTTAATTTATAAAATGTTTTGGAATATTGTTCTCATATAAAAAAAGATTATTTATATGTATTTCATATAAAATGTTGTATTATTAATTACAAGTATCATTCATTATATTTAAAAGCTTCCATACAAGGTATTTTAAGTGATTAAATTTAGTTTATTTAAAATGGGTGTTTTGGTTTGTCACAATTCTAATATAATGGCTTGTTGTATATTAATGTATAATTGAAAAGAAAATTACCTAAAAAAAATTAATCATGAATTAATAATAACGTATAGATACTGATACTTTGGGTTAAACAACTTGTGGTTTTTGAGGATTAGGCTGGCGAATTTTTTTTCCCCATTTTCAAAAGCCGGTTTATGGGTTCCCGGTAACCCGCTACATGAGTCAAAAAAGCCACATTAACCAAAACATACAAACACCGACAAAAACTAACCATGTGTAAGAAAACAAGAACTAGGGAACAAGAACATCTTAGAATATGATCAAAACCACCCAGGATTACCTTGAGCGTCCTCCGATGCTACCATCGACACCAACCCAAACCCTCCCATTGGAAAAATCCAGAGGAATTCACCCAGACTTCAAGTGATGGAATTGACCCCAAGGATCCACCCACGAGGACATCAAGTAAATCCAGAATGAGGGTGGCCATCTCCTGATACCATTACAACGCTTACTGCAGACAACCCAAGAAACTCCACCAAACAACATTAATGGAAAATTGAGAGACAAACCAAATCAGTCCGGGGTTCTAAGCCTCATAAGAAAAGGAAGAGTTACCAAAAAATATCCTTAGTCTATTACTGATTTCCTCCCTGTAAATATTCCAAATCATTAGCCATACCTTAGAATCAGGATATTCCCCAATAACTTCATCAAAACGATCCGCCATTTTGTCCCATGTACATATATATTCTTCTTTGCGGATTTTCGGATCATTGAAGCCTCTCATTAGGATCAAATCCTATTTGTCAATCCACTTAGCCTGCTCATTGTTGATCTCCACTCTTATAGCTCTTCCCATCATATCAGCCTCCACTCTTAGGCTCTATATAGATAAGTGTGGATAACTACCTATTTCACCATACATTCTATATACATGGTTATATATTTTGTATGATTTATTCCATTAGAAAAATAAATTTTACTCACCATATAAATATGATATTTTTATTATGTTGTCAAATTTTATAATTATATATTTTTTCAATAAATTTATAACATAATTCTTTCATTATATATGAAATTTATGTTAATATGTTTTGGATATTATAATTATTTTGGAATCTATATGAGATGAATAAATTGAATCGTTAAAAATAGGAAATATATACTGTGATTTCATAAAATGAAATAAGTTGACCTTGTGATACCTAAAAGAAATAAATTGTGATATCATTAAAGTTATTTCTTAAAATACTATGTGTATGGTTCTTACCAATAATTATACTTTTAAAACCCTTGATAAAAAATTGATGTTTTAAAAAAACTATCGTTCATTGTTTATTTGGTGTGAGGATTTAAGGATAATGATTATGTAACACCCCGAGCTTCCACGATACGCTTCTCATTCAATAATGCGATAGCTTGCATTGTACCCAACTTCGAGTTCTAAAATACCGCGACTAATCAAAGTAGACGTTATGAATAGTAATAACCACTTTTTAAAATTATAGAAACTTTATATTTCAAAATGGACTTCATTTTTGGATTCGTAATATCAAAATTAGCCTATGTTGAGTTTTTGGTATTTTTCTAAGAACTTCTAATTTTTTATGAATAGTGAAAAATACTTAAAACAAATTTTTTAATAAAAATCATTTATTGTGATAAATTATACTATTTAGTGTTTTTAAGTTATAATTATAATATATTTTTACCATTTTATCCAATGGTGGTCATTAGAATTAATTTAACATTGAAATTGGACATAAACAATTGCCAATCTTTTGATATAAATTGTTTCTTAAAAACACGCTATTTGTTGTGACAGCGGGACTTAATTATGAAATTAATTAATGAAACTTATATGTTTGTAATTTTGTGAAATAGACATCATTTTTGAATTCGGAATATCAATTATAGCTTAGGGTGAAATTTTGGCATTGTTCTGAAAAACTTCAATTTCTGATGAATAGTGAAACCACTAAGTGGTAGTTAAATAACTGATTTTTCGTTTAAATGAAATATTACCACTTCTGTGATTTTATTTTCAAAAATCCGACATACATGGTTTTCATTAAGAAGAAAAATATGGTTCAATGAGATTAAATTTTTTGGTGAATAGTAAATTTTAAGTTCTTAATCGCGATTAGAGGTAATTAGTGTAGTTTAAGGTACACATAATGTTTTAATAATATGAGATGAGCATGACACTTGTCCTACTCCTATTGGATGATTCATGGCCGACCAAGACAACCCATGGGTCAACTTGGGGACCCCATGGAGCCACTTTAGTTGGAAAATGACATTAATATATATTTATTTAATGTTAAAATTAAATTGACACAAACATGAGTTATTTTACTAAAACATTTTTTAACTGGGGTTACACAAGTCAAAATTTTGACTATAAATATTCATTAGAAAGCTAAAAATATTTCCTACATCATAGTATTTTTTTATAATTTTTAGACATTAAATAAATTAAATTATTTATGACATCATTATGATGCAGCGATGACCTCATTATTTAACGATTTAAATAAAATGAGAAGATAATGCAAAATCCAAGGCTTACACTTGTCCAAAGCCTATTGGATGAGGAGATTTCAAAACCTTATCACCTTAGACTCTAATTATATAAGTGTGGGACCTTTATAATCCGAAAAGCATTATGAAATAATATAACATTTCAATCTTTCTAAAAGGCCCCCACCTCTCCCACCTCATTTACACTTTCAAGCCATTTGGCTCGGCCAACCTCTGCCCAAACACTCTCCCAACTTCCCCCTCTTACTCCTATAAGCCTTACTTTGGGAAGAACTCTTCCCAAGGAAGCCTTTGTCTCAAATCAAAAAGAGTTACCCGATTTTGTAGGTAATGTCTTCTCTAATGTTGTTTTGTTTCATTTTTCTTCTCCAACCCCTTAAACTCTTTTCATTCCTTTATTTTGTAACAACACCAGTATCTACAATATACTAGGATGTTGTTATGATAAGGATTTGGTTTACACTTACACACACATTCGTCTAATGGTTAAAGAACATACTGTTTATATGGGTGGCGAAATATTGCCTCACGAAACGATGATTGTTCAAATTCTTTTAACACCTATAATGGTGGACATTTTGATGACACTATTTTCATATATGATATATATATTATGTTTATGTTTTCCTTATTCTTCTGTATTTCTCATTTATGGAATACTTTATGATTTCCATTATGGGTAAACGTGATAATTTCATTTTAGGAAGTGCGGACTACCGCCCCCTCAAAGTGACGTGAATCGTTAATGCCATATGTGGGATGTATAAAGGATGGAGTAAATGGTATTATACACTATATTATACTGGAATTATATTATACATTTATATCATTATGATTTCATTCCATTAAATACGAAATAGAAATGAAAGTAGCGTTCATGCGTACGTACGGCTTACCGTCTCCATAAACGGTGCATTTCATTTCTTACCTATAAATGTTACGTAATATTATAAATGAATGTATATACTGGATATATATGATATATATGACATCTAAATCATGAATATAATTCTGGAGACAATGGATATTCTACCACATAAAACAACTTGTAATTATAATAATTTCATTGTTGACTCAAGTACCAAAGATCGACAAAACGGCCGTTATTAACTTAAATAATTACATAATGTTCATAACATTGTATTAAGTGATATAAAAAGGATAATGAAATTAAAAATGGTTCTTAATAAGGTATATATTAACTCTAGTTTATTATTCAGGAGGTTAAAGAACGGTTGAGTCAAGTCAGACACGAGGTAAGGGAATTTCTTAACCCAACTTCCATTCTTTGGGTTAATCTCTTACTTTCAAATTATGTCATGATATTATTATGTCATATCTTTTATTTGTACTTTATTTATGTGTACTTATAGTGAATACACATAATATATCTGTTTTATTTTAAAAATGATCTTTGTAAGGGAATTTCTTAACCCAACTTCCATTCTTTGGGTTAATCACTTACTTTCAAATTATGTCATGATATTATTATGTAATATATTTTATTTTTACTTTATTTATGTATACTTATAGTGAATACACATAATATATCTATTTTATTTTAAAAATGATCTTTGTAAGGGAATTTCTTAACCCAACTTCCATTCTTTGGGTTAATATCCTACTTTAAAATTATGTCATTATATTATTATGTCCTATATTTTATTTGTACTTTAATTATGTGTACTTATATTGAATACACATAATAGATCTATTTTATTTTAAAAAATGATCTTTGTAAGGGAATTTCTTAACCCAACATCCATTCTTTGGGTTAATCTCTTAGATTCAAATTATGTCATGATATTATTATGTCCTACTTTGTATTTTTACTTTCTTTATGTGTACCTATAGTGAATACACATAATAGATCTATTTTATTTTAAAAATGATCTATTTAAGGATTTCGTCTCAATCCCCTTTCATTGAGGCATATTTGGTTTTAGACACAACTTTCTTTTATACGGTGTATAAACCCCTTTGACTTTTACATTTATTCAAAAGGGATCTTTTTTATGTGAAGCGATTTTCTAAACGACAAAAGAGAATGTTTTTCTTTCCGTACTTATGCGGCGACAACGACTTCTCCGCCGCCGTGACCATTATTTGAGTTTTGGCTTCCTCTACAAGCCATCATTTTTTTAATGAAAAATAAATACAAAGTTTTAACATTCTTTTATTTTGGTATTGAAAAAGGTTTTGAAAGCGTTTTTATTATATCAATGTGTTGTATTGATATCTTGTGATTGAAATGTGGAAATGTTATGTTTCCTTTATGCATGTTTTATGTGATACGATTATGTTATGGTTTATGATATGTTTAAACCTATTCATATGAGGAATGCATTGGACTTAATATGTGACGGGTGGAGCCCGCTATAGCTCCTCGATGCATCGATAGGTCTCATGAGACAACTAGACGTGGAATTGGCCGAGGCCCTTTCCCAATTTGATTTGTGATTTTGGCTGAGGCCTTAATCATTTTAGACGTCTTGGACGAGGCCTTGAAAAAATGTTTCAGAATGTCTGGCATTATACATTCCATCATTATGAAAGTGGTTATTGATATTTCATGTGATTATTCGACCAGTAGAATATCCATGTGAATAAGTAAATGGAATTATCTCATTTTACTTTTTCCATATTATGTTGACGTTCATGTTCAAAAGGCATTTGTTTTAGTTATACATTGCCTTAAATATTTATGTTTATTTATGAAAGCTTCCGCAATATTGTTATCCTTACTCAGCATCTGAGCTCACCCCTTTCAATGTTTTAATATTTTTCCAGGATGTGAAGAAGTATTTTATGAATGACCTACAGGGGTAGTCAGAAAGGGATATGATTTTGGACTATGAAGACCATGTTATTGTAGTTTGTTTACTTTTTGATGTAATGAAAGACTTATGAATGTATCTAGTGTTTCCAAGGCTAATAAACTAATCGGTCTTTCGAGACTTGATCTTTTGTGATCATGCCAATGTTACGAAGTAATGCACCGACTCTGGGTAGCTGGGGTCGGGGCGTTACAGTTGGTATCAGAGGCAATTTAGTACTAACCTTGGAAGCTAGATTTAGATAAACTCTGATTAGAGCACATAGCCCGAAGATAGACTTTGAGGATTAGTATAGAACAACTTCCTAGAATTTTGTTATTGTAGAGATTTTGTGAGTTTTCCGAGCAATACATCCTTGTCTGGATACGATCAGGTAGAGGCGGCTCTGGTACAGATGTACCTAGGGGTAAAACCCGAAAACACCGCTTTGAGCTAGACTCGAACGGGAACTGGTGCACGACAACGGGCCTTGCTGTACTCTTGGTTACGACACTCCCGGGGGATATGCTTAGGATAATTTTCATTTTCATTACAAACCACTATGAAGGGTTATGAGTATATACTTCCTCAAAGGAAACATTTCTTTTTGTGATTATGGATTATATCCATAAATAGGTCAATTTATGTAAAGTATTTTACAAATATGGAATTATGTATTTTATTTCATAAACTAATCTAGTTTATGCAATTGTTTAGAAATGGTGCCTAGTGGAAGAAATGGAAACTGTATCAATGCACGCAATCCATGTAGGGATTTCCCTCCTGCTCAAGATAATTATAGTGGGGCTGGTGATGCAACTGGTGCCGATCAGCTAATCACCATACTGGGACAACTCACTCAGGTTATGAATAATAACCTTACTCGTATGGACCACCCTGATCCGCAACGTGGAGGATCAATGCTAGACCGTTTCATGAGGCAACAACCACCAACCTTCAATGGGGGTAAAAATCCGTTAGTAGCTGAGCAATGGATAAACTCCTTAGAGAAAATATTCCATGCCTTGGGGAGTAGCGAAAGGGAGAAGGTTGTCATGGCAGTTTACCGCCTCACTGGAGATGCCGATCAGTGGTGGTCGCTGATTCAAAACACAAAGGAAGATGATGACGTATCGAATATGGAATGGAGGGAGTTCAAAGATCTGTTTTTAGAAAAATATTTTCCTCGTGACCATCGAGCAGATATGGAAAGACAATTTCTGAGTTTGAGGCAGAAGGAGGATGAGAATGTCGCAAAGTATGAGGATAACTTTACAAGGTTAGCGAGGCATTCTGCCGATTATATACGTAACCCAAGGAGTAAGATTGATCGTTTCTTTGATGGGTTAAAACCATTTCTCCGTCGAGCTTTAGTATCACAATCCTTCTCATCATACGAAGATATTGTCTCATGTGCTATCAAGACAGAAAAGGAATTCTTTAAGTCTTATGACAACAATGTAAAGCAAGAGAAGAAGAGAACGGGGGAACAAGAGACAGATAAAGGGAAAAAGGGAAAGAAGGATTTTCCATTATGTGATAATTGTGGGAAAGAACCCCCTGGTACGTGCCTAAAAGGAATGGGAGTTTGTTATAAATGTGGAGAAAAGGGTCACCAGGCTCGCGATTGCAAGGGAAAGAAAGAGGCTATCAATGTTGAATGCTATAATTGTAGAGAAATGGGTCATTATGCAAATGAATTTCCTAAGCGTCAGGGAAACTTACCTCAGAAAAGGCCAAGGGATCAAGGCCAATCTTATGATGTGACTACAGTTGAAGCGGAATAATTAATATATTGGTGCTTTTGGACTCAAGGATTATATTCTGGTTATAAGAATAATGTGATATATATATATATGGATTATACTGTAGTACTTGTTGATTTCAGTAAGGTTTTAATATGATTAAGGTAATTATATTTTTAGTATGTGACAATAAGAGAAACTTTACTTTGTTTGGGGAATCTGATAAATTGATTTTGGAATTAAGAGACCTTTTAGAGAAAGTCTGGACATAGGTATTTTGGATAACTATAATGGTTGGAGTGGATTAAGTTGATCTTTGGATAGTACTGTTTATGGTTAAAAAATTTATGAAGATTATTTTTGGAATATTATAATACTATAGTTTTAGGAAAAGGACAACCTGCAGGGTGGGGCATAACCCGTCGCGTCAGACAAAGCTGCAGGAATCGAACCCAAACCATAGTGAGACAAGCCTTTATTTCATACCACTAGCCTACAGGAAGTCCCTGGTTATTACAAAATAGATTTACTAATCTAAATGGTATGTGTTAACATTTTGATCCTTATACAATTAGGATATATAGAATATTTTTGAGTTCCGTTACCATTTGGAGTAAAAGTTGGGTTTGTGGTAAAAAAATTTATTAACGAATGAAAGTATACATAACAAGTATGTATATTCCCTTACGTTCTTAGTAAATCTCCTAAATAAATTCCTCAACATTATAAAAGGTAACTTAAAACAAAAATGTTGCAGTTAACTTTTCCAACTGGGGATTCAATGACCGTTTAAACAATCACAAGTTTGTGATTTTCTTGTGGTTAAACTTTCTCCTAATCCTGTTTTCTATAACTCTCCATCAGACCTTGATGGTTTGTTTCTCCTCCATATCCATATTTTCATAGAATCCTAGAATGGGCTATATCGGGTGTCCTTTGTACTTATCTTGCTTTCTTTTAATGTTATATATTTATTAACCTTGTTTCCGATGTGGGTTTTCCTCAAAGGTATTTTCTCTTTTCAACCTTTTATTTTCAAATAAAAATTTCAAATTGCGAGGACGCAATTTATTGACGGAGGGGAGAATGTAACACCCCGAGCTTCCACGATACTCTTCTCATTCAATAATGCAATAGCTTGCATTGTACACAACTTCGAGTTCTAAAATACCGCGACTAATAAAAGTAGACGTTATGAATAGTAATAACCACTTTTCAAAATTATAGAAATTTTATATTTCAAAATGGACTTCATTTTTGGATTCGTAATATCGAAATTAGCCTATGTTGAATTTTTGGTATTTTTCTAAGAACTTCTAATTTTTTATGAATAGTGAAAAATACTTAAAACAAATTTTTTAATCAAAATAATTAATTGTGATAAATTATACTATTTAGTGTTTTTAAGGTATAATTAGAATATATTTTTACCATTTTATCCAATGGTGGTCATTAGAATTAATTTATCATTGAAATTGGACATAAACAATTGTCAATCTTTTGATATAAATTGTTTCTTAAAAACACGCTATTTGTTGTGACAGCGGGACTTAATTATAAAATTAATTAATGAAACTTATATGTTTGGAATTTTTTAAAATAGACATCATTTTTGAATTCGGAATATCAATTATAGCTTAGGGTGAAATTTTGGCATTGTTCTGAAAAACTACAATTTTTGATGAATAGTGAAACCACTAAGTGGTAGTTAAATAACTGATTTTTCGTTTAAATGAAATATTACCACTTCTGTTATTTGATTTTCAAAAATCCGACATACATGGTTGTCATTAAGATGTAAAATGTGGTTCAATGAGATTAAAATAATTTTTTGGTAAATAGTAACTTTTAAGTTCTTAATCGTGATTAGAGGTAATTAGTGTAGTTTAAGGTACAAATAATGTTTTAATAATATGAGATGAGCATGACACTTGTCCTACTCCTATTGGATGAGTCATGGCCGACCAAGACAACCCATGGGTCAACTTGGGGACCCCATGGAGCCACATTAGTTGGAAAATGACATTAATATATATTTATTTAATGTTAAAATTAAATTGACACAAACATGAGTTATTTTACTAAAACAGTTTTTAAGTGGGGTTACACAAGTCCAAATTTTGACTATAAATATTCATTAAAAAGCTAAAAATATTTCCTACATCATAGTATTTTTTTATAATTTTTAGACATTAAATAAATTAAATTATTTATGACATCATTATGATGCAGCGATGACCTCATTATTTAACGATTTAAATAAAATGAGAAGATAACGCAAAATCCAAGGCTTAAACTTGTCCAAAGCCTATTGGATGAGGATATTTCGAAACCTTATCACCTTAGCCTCGAATTATATAAGTGTGGGACCTTTAGAATCCTAAAATCATTGTGAAATAATATAACATTTCAATCTTTCTTAAAGGCCCCCACCTCTCCCACCTCATTTACACTTTCAAGCCATTTGGCTCGGCCAACCTCTGCCCAAATACTCTCCCAACTTCCCCCTCTTACTCCTAGAAGCCTTACTTTGGGCAGAACTCTTCCCAAGGAAGCCTTTGTCTCAAATCAAAAAGAGTTACCCGATTTTGTAGGTAATGTCTTCTCTAATGTTGTTTTGTTTCATTTTTCTTCTCCAACCCCTTAAACTCTTTCCATTCCTTTCTTTTGTAACAACACCAGTATCTAAAATATACTAGGATGTTGTTATGATAAGGATTCGGTTTACACTTACACACACATTCTTCTAATGGTTAAAGAACATACTGTTTCTGTGGGTGGCGAAATATTGCCTCACGAAACTATGATTGTTCAAATTCTTTTAACACCTATAATGGTGGCCATTTTGATGAAACTATTTTCATATATGATATATATATTATGTTTATGTTTTCCTTATTCTTCTGTATTTCTCATTTATGGCATACTTTATGATTTCCATTATGGGTAAACGCGATAATTTCATTTTAGGAAGTGTGGACTACCGCCCCCTCAAAGTGATGTGAATCGTTAATGCCATATGTGGGATGTATAAAGGATGGAGTAAATGGTATTATACACTATATTATACTGGAATTATATTATACATTTATATCATTATGATTTCATTCCATTAAATACGAAATAGAAATGAAAGTAGCGTTCATGCGTACGTACGGCTTACCGTCTCCATGAACGGTGCATTTCATTTCTTACCTATAAATGTTACGTAATATTATAAATGAATGTATATACTGGATATATATGATATATATGACATCTAAATCATGAATATAATTCTGGAGACAATGGATATTCTACCACATAAAACAACTTGTAATTATAATAATTTCATTGTTGACTCAAGTACCAAAGATCGACAAAACGGCCGTTATTAACTTAAATAATTACATAATGTTCATAACATTGTAATAAGTGATATAAAAAGGATAATGAAATTAAAAATGGTTCTTAATAAGGTATATATTAACTCTAGATTATTATTCAGGAGGATGAAGAACGGTTGAGTCAAGTCAGACACGAGGTAAGGGAATTTCTTAACCCAACTTCCATTCTTTGGGTTAATCTCTTACTTTCAAATTATGTCTTGATATTATTATGTCATATCTTTTATTTGTACTTTATTTATGTGTAATTATAGTGAATACACATAATATATCTATTTTATTTTAAAAATGATCTTTGTAAGGGAATTTCTTAACCCAACTTCCATTCTTTGGGTTAATCTCTTACTTTCAAATTATGTCATGATATTATTATGTCATATCTTTTATTTGTACTTTATTTATGTGTACTTATAGTGAATACACATAATATATCTATTTTATTTTAAAAATGATCTTTGTAAGGGAATTTCTTAACCCAACTTCCATTCTTTGGGTTAATCTCATACTTTAAAATTATGTCATTATATTATTATGTCCTATATTTCATTTGTACTTTAATTATGTGTACTTATATTGAATACACATAATAAGTCTATTTTATTTTAAAAAATGATCTTTGTAAGGGAATTTCTTAACCCAACTTCCATTCATTGGGTTAATCTCTTACATTCAAATTATTTCATGATATTATTATGTCCTACTTTGTATTTTTTCTTTCTTTATGTGTACCTATAGTGAATACACATAATAGATCTATTTTATTTTAAAAATGATCTATTTAAGGATTTCATCTCAATCCCCTTTCATTGAGGCATATTTGGTTTTATACACAACTTTATTTTATACGGTGTATAAACCCCTTTGACTATTACATTTATTCAAAAGGGATCTTTTTTATACGAAACGATTTTCTAAACGACAAAAGGGAATGTTTTTCTTTCCGTACTTATGCGGCGACAACGACTTATCCGCCGCCGTGACCATTATTTGAGTTTCGGCTTCCTCTACAAGACATCATTTTTTTAATGAAAAATAAATACAAAGTTTTAACTTTCTTTTATTTTGGTATTGAAAATGGTTTTGAAAGAGTTTTTATTATATCAATGTGTTGTATTGATATCTTGTGATTGAAATGTGGAAATTTTAAGTTTCCTTTATGCATGTTTTATGTGATACGATTATGTTATGGTTTATGATATGTTTAAACCTATTCATATGAGGAATGCATTGGACTTAATATGTGACGGGTGGAGCCCGCTATAGCTCCTCGATGCATCGGTAGGTCTCATGAGACAACTAGACGTGGAATTGGCCGAGGCCCTTTCCCAATTTGTTTTGTGATTTTGGCCGAGGCCTTAATCATTTTAGACGTCTTGGCCGAGGCCTTGACAAAATGTTTCAGAATGTCTGGCATTATACATTCCATCATTATGAAAGTGGTTATTGATATTTCATGTTATTATTCAACCAGTAGAATATCCATGTGAATAAGTAAATGGCATTATCTCATTTTACTTTTTCCATATTATGTTGACGTCATGTTTAAAAGGCTTTTGTTTTAGTTATACATTGCCTTAAATGTTTATGTTTATTTATGAAAGCTTCCGCAATATTGTTATCCTTACTGAGCATCTGAGCTCACCCATTTCAATGTTTTAATATTTTTCCAGGATGTGATGAAGTATTTTATAAATGACCTACAGGGGTAGCCAGAAAAGGATATGGTTGTGGACTATGAAGACCATGTTATTGTAGTTTGTTTACTTTTTGATGTAATGAAAGACTTATGAATGTATCTAGTGTTTCCAAGGCTACTAAACTAATCGGTCTTTCGAGACTTGATCTTTTGTGATCATGCCAATGTTACGAAGTAATGCACCGACTCTGGGTAGCTGGGGTCGGGGCGTTACAGATTATACAACTTTTAGAATTATGTTACACATGAATGGGTAACAATAAATTGAATAGATACTGAAATATATAGTGTAATGAAAAAACCCATTCCTTTTACCAACTAATTTTGGATAACCACATGCCTCCGGTGAATTCCTCAATTGCTCAAGGTTGAAAAATTATGTCGGGGTTCAGAATCTATCACCGGTTGAATAAAAAATATTTTTAGAACACTCAAATCCATTACTATATTTTACTAAATATTGGGAATAATGAATCTATATGTCATCTATTAAAAACTATAAAAATAAGAAAAGGGAAACTATTATAACAGTTCCATAGTATCTATATAAAACCATTATATAAAAAACATTATTAATGCATATCATATAAAATTGAATTCCATAAAAACAATAACATTGTTATGATTCCAAAAAAAGAAAACAAATCAATGATAAGATATATAGAATGATATCTTCTTTCCATAATAAACATGTAACGACCCGAACTATTTAATAATATTTATTTCTTTTATTTGTGTGTTATTTTATATTATACTCAACAAAACAATATCATTTAATTAATTTAGTGAGTATAATTAAAATGACATTGGTGGGTATCGACTGTTATATGATCATTGGTCAATATGGCCATTAGAAAATAAACTTCTAACGTTACAGTTATTGTTTATAAATACATGTGCTCTTGGATAATTAAAACGGAAAGTAGATTTGATGGCCTCATATTATTGTCTCGGGTCATAAAAAGTCCATCTATCAGAGCTTGGGTAAGAGGTAGCATCACTGGGCCTTGCTCTGGACCAAGCCCAAGCCGAACTTCGTCATGTAAAGCATGAACGAAATCACCTAAGAGAGAAGTTCATACTAATAGAAATAACCACTCGGGAAATGTTTTCTATGTCGCCCCAAGATTCTGTCACCATAGCACATCATACACTTTGGTCATATGCAGTGTTATAAGGGGCTATATAACGTGACCTTATCTACATTGTGTAATCCTTTTATATAAATAAAATTGTTATTCCTTATTATAATAAAGCTTATGAATTTCATATGTCCGGATTAATATAGGATGAATTTATAGATGTTCTATATTATTTATTAAATTTTGAAAAAATGGTAATTTAAAATATTTTTCTATACATTAAATAATTAATAATATTAAATTATTCTCAAAAAATTGTCTTATACAGTTGTGACCAATAAGAAATTTAATGTCTAATAAGATAAACATAAATTTTATTAAATATTTATGTATGTATATTAATATTACCCTTATGAATTTTTATGTGACCAATGTAATAGTAACCTCACTTAATAATGTATAAATATAATTTAGGGAGCATGGATGCAAATATGATATAATAGCATAAGTAAAAATTGTTTCAGAACCTATTAGTTAAGTACTAGTATTTATACTGGTAAATAGTGTTTTTACATAAAAATTAAATATCACATAATGTGAAAACTATTTTCATATTATGGAGCTCATTTTTGAATTTATATCATCTATATTATGTTAGGGTGAATTTATTGGATTTTTATAAAATGTTTTTTTTGTAAATAGTAAAAATACAGTTTTGAGTTTTGGGTTGTCTTTTGAAATAATTAATGATGTAATCATTATGTAATAATTATGGTCTACTTTTTAATAGTAATATATGTTATTAGGTGTCTCAAGTGGCCAAAAAAATGGGAAATTACAATGGGAAAGCACATGAATTTAAAAATATCACCGACGAGGTGCTCCTTGGAAATTAATTAAATATTCCCTCACTTGTTCTATAAATTCCAAGCCATTCCCTAATTCATTTAATTAAAAATCCACCTCAATGAATATATGGTATTTTTATCTCTCATGGAGTCCTCCCAATGTGCCTTAAATCCCCCCAAGGTCCCAAACATTGATCCATCAAAGTCACTCTTCAAGGTAAGGGAAACTGACAACCTCTTCTATTAAATCATGACTTCCGTTATGTTATGCCTTCTTGTTTCCATTTAATTATGTGTGTTTATGTTATTATATATCCTTTTTTATATTCCATTTCATTTCTAATTTATGGGAGACCATTTCCACTCTCATCAATTTATTTTTCGGAATTATAAATGACGTTTTTAGGCTGTCAAATTTTGCGTAAAAGAAATCGCATTCTCTCTTTCCTTTTGAGTTTTCTTATCTTGTGGTATGTCATTAAAATGTACACACCATGATATTATTTAATTTTATTATTTCCTTCTATTTTAAAATGATTCATTTATTTTTGGGATACCATTTTCCACTCACTTTATATTATTCTCTAAACCCATGTTATATAGTTGTTACGTTGTAGATATTTCATCTCAAAATTTCTCTCTTTATCACAATAAATTATCATGTTTAATTTATGTGACTAACTATAAGTATTTCGTTTATATTGTTTTTAATAAATACAAAAATTCAATATATTTTATTCTTTAATTGACATACACAAATCCATCATTATTTTACCATGGGCTATAAATGACATAATGATAAATTTTTTAAGAACTTTTAAAACATCACGATTTTGATACAAAACCCATTTATTTTTTTCACCATGGGTTATTAATGATATGTTTGATTATTATATATGTGTATTAGATGAAAATAATGAAACATTAATTGTGCTTCCTTATAGTTCTCCAATTCATGGGGTAAAAAAATTAATCTTTTTAGATGACAAGTTTCACGATACTTTGGTTAATATCCCTGGTAATATTTTATGAAACAATGGGGATGAACCATGGTGATAGAATCACAAATGTATAAATGAAATTTTGTATACACATATTCATTTTATGATTTATGTTCTTTTTATTTTGATAACCCTCTTCTTCCGTTAATCATTCCTTTATGATTTTTTTCAAGTTCTTATTGATATCCCAGGAAACTGATTCCCATATTTCCCCTTACATGGACTTATGCTCACCCATTCATTTGATGTATGTATCCAGGTTATGACATTTAGTAATTGTACTTAGGATGAACTTATTGAATCCTTACAATTGGATTATAAAGATGATTTATGTTATTTTCATGTATTTTGTTCCTAATTTCCAAGACATAAGACATTAAAAGATCTTCACATTGTGAAATATAATGAAAATTTATGTAATAATAAGGAGGGATTCCATGGTTGTTATTAAAGAATAGTTTAGTTATTTATGGAAATTATGTTATGAAAACTCTATGTACAATCTTATATAAATATTTAAATATAGGAAAAATTCATGGTATTTGGGTGAAGTATTATGTAAGTGGTTTCCGAACAAATAAATCCATGTTTGGATATGAACAAGTGGATGTGTCTCTGGAACAGATGTACCTAAGAGTGAATACTCTGACACAGAGTTTAATTCTTGACCTCGGGTACCCTAGTACATGACAACGGGCCTGTTTGTACAACTAGTTTGAGACTCTTGGAGGATATTTTTGGTCAGTCACAAGCTTTTTATGAATCATCATGAAGGATTTACAGAGAAGTTTATTTTCATAATGCATGATGTTTTAACACATAAAATACTTTATAGTTAAAATATTAGTAAATCAAATATGTTTCTCACTAGGGTTTTATTCATTTGGAAAATGGAGGTAAATAAGAGAAACAATTAAAATGGGGATCCCAATGGGCCATGCACTGATGACCCTCCGATAGAAACCAGAATAGAAACTTTCATGCTAATTATGAACCAAGTGGCTCAAGTTATGGGACATAACTGGAATCAAGATAAGACACTAATCTAACTACAAAGGGAACAACACCATTTTGAGTCATTCATTCTTCAATGACCACCAACCTTTACTATATTGATGACCCAATTATTGATGATTAATGGATCAACTCTATATAGAAGATATTTTTTATGATGCACTATTGAGAGAAAGAGAAGGTAACCCTAGCTATCTATCACTTAGATATAGAATCTGATTTGTTGAAGGAACTGATTAGAAACATGAGGCCAAGTGTGGAGGTTGATGTTATGTAGTGGGAAGTGTTCAGATGGTTCTTTTTTAATATTTATTCCCCTCGCTCCATGTGAATACGAATGGAGAAGGGTATTCTGGTGCTAAAGTAGAAGGAGAATGAATATGTTGGAGGATATAAGATGAAATTCACAAGGCATTCCTGTTACACCTCAATATTCATCATGGATCTTAATGTCAATGTTGATAGAATATTTGGTGGACTAAGACCTCATCTCCATGAGAATATAGCTAACCAAGACTTTGATCGCTACGAGGAGATCATGCGAAGTGCGATGAAAATTAAACTGGTGTTTGGTGGGACACATTGGTGTCATAAAACCGACTACAAGAAAATATCTATGTATCCATGGTTAAGGATGAGATTCAATCATGGAATATGAGGCAATAAGGTGCGACATCCCACGTGTAATAAATGAGGGATGAAACATTCGGGGAACTGCCTGCTCAGGAACAAGAAGTGATAGATGAGTTGAAAATAATCCATATCACTCGGAATTGTCATATTGAGGTGAAGCCTCAACTCCAAAACACTATAGATAAGGGGAAGATGGTGCAGGACCTAACTAATGTGAAATTCTAGAATTGTATACAACTTAGACACATTTCCAATCACTTTCCAAATCTGAGGGAAGTATAGGGGAATCACCATTATCCTCAGAAACAACCAAGGAAAAAGGTCATACTTTTGAAATCACTACGGCTGATTTTGAACTACCAAATGATGTGGTGGAAGGTACTCATTTTTTTCTCTAAAATTTATAATGAAATTTGTTTGATTCTAGTTCTAAACATTCCATTAATTACTCCATGTTTAAAAATAATTTTAAATCAAACCCCAATTTTCTATAAGTAGTGTTATCATTCATGAATCCTGTGGGGATTATCCAAGCATCGTTAGTGTTCAGAAACACTAGTATTCACATTAGTGAGAATAATATTATTTAAAATCTAGTAGTCATTCCCATGATGGAATTCGACATTATATTAGGGATGGACTGGCTGTCAAAGTATAATACTAAGATCAAATGCAGAAGCAAGGAAATCATAGTATTCATGAATAAAAAACCTGCATTTTTCTTCCATGGAGAGATATCTCTACCTGATCATTATCTATAAGAACATAATATATCCCTATATATGGAGTTAATCTATGATCAAGAACCAGGATATGTGATTTTAATGATATAAAGTGTTCTCATTATCCAAGAATACGTTGACGTGTTTCATAAGGAGTTACCCAAACCTCCCCTAGAAAGAGAGGTATAGTTCTCCATTGAAATCATACCAGGATCTCATCTGATATCAAAGAACACTATAGGATTGAAAATGTGGAGCTATAGGAATTAAAGAAACAACACCAATATCTTTTGGAGAAGGGGTTGATACGACCGAATGTGTTTCAATGGGGATAACATGTTCTCTTTGTGAAAAAGATGGATGGATCAATATGGTTATGTATTAATTATAGAAAACTGAACAGGATCACATTGAAAAAAATACCCACCTCATAGAATTGATGACTTATTTGACGAACTTTGTGGGTCTCAATTATTTTCTATGATTGATCATCGATCAGGTTATCATCAGTTGAGGGTGAAGAAAGAAGATATTCCAAAAACTGCATTTCGATCAAATATGGGAATTATTAGACTATTTTTATGTTGTTCAGACTTACTAATGCACTTTCTATTTTAATGGATTTGATTAATAGAGTCTTTAAGGACTACATTGATAACTTTGTGGCTATTTTTATTGATGATATTGTGATATATTCCAAAAGTCTCAAATGATTATATGACGGTTATTTTTCAAACTCTTTAGATGGAGAGGATTATTGGGATGTTTAGAAAATGTGAATTCTTGGTTTAAAAAATTTGGTTTGTTGGGGAACATTGTATCCAATGAAGGAATCATAGTTGACCCTGCAAAGGCAAAGTTTGTAGAGTGGTGGCATCAGCCTATAACAATAAAAGAGATTCATATTTTACTTGGTTTTGCAGGATATTAAATGATGTTTGTGACTATCTTTTCACAACTTTCTAATCCATTAACCAAGTAAACTCTAAAATGGGTCAATTTCATCTAAATGAAAGATTGCGACGAATGTTTCCAAGAGTTGAAGAAGAGATTGGTTATTGATCCCATGTTAACATTTCGCTTAAGTGGTGAAGGATTTTTTATTTTTAGTTATGAATATATAAAAGGGATTGGGTATGTCCTCATTCAAAATTACATGGTCATTGATTATGCATCTCTAAATTTGAATACTCTTGTGCAGAATTATCCTACGCATGATCTGACACTAGCTGCAATCGCTTTTTCCCGGATGATATGGAGGCACTATAAATATGGGTAGAAATGTGATATATAAACAGACCATCAATGTTTAAAGTATATTTTCACACAAAATTAATTGAACATCAGACAATGTAGATGGTGGGGTATTTTTAAAGACTACGATTTTTCAATTCATTTTCATACCGGAAGAGAAATCAAATTCGTTGAGGCACTAAGCAGGAATGAACCAGTTGTTCTATTCATGATAAGGATTCAACAATATCCTTTGATCAATGACCTAGTAAATATGGAAAAGGAAAATATAAGGTAAGGGACATCATCAAACCTAACCCAAATGATTTCTCAACCTTCATTACTACAGAATATCAAGAAAGCACATAAAGAAGATACTTTGTTACAGAAGAAGTTTGATGCTGTGAAGGATGGGATGTTTCATGAGTTTAATATTGATAAAGAATTTTTATTGAAATCTTATATAAGTCTATGTGTTCCATCTATTCCAGAATTAGAGAAGTTGTTATTGGATGACGCTCATAGATCTACTTTCTCTATACATCTTCAATGCACAAAAATGTATAAGGAACGTTGTGATCATTATTGGTGGGATGATATGAAAAGGGTTATTGATGACTACACATCAAGGTTCATGGTATGTCAGCATGTGAAGGAAATGAGACAACTTCTTAAAGGGGTATTGCATCCACTACCCAAACCAGCAAGGAAGTGGGATAATATCACTACGGAATTTGTCACTAGTATCTCGAGAACATCCAAAAAAACAACGCGATAAGGGTTGTTATGGACCGTCTCACCATGAATTCCCATTTTATATCCATTCGAGAAGATTTATCTATTGAAGAACTTTCCAGGATTTATGAGAAGGAAGTGTTAAGACTTTATGGAGTTCCACATTCTATCACATCTGATCATGACACAAGGTTCACATCAAATGTCTGTAAAATTCCACAACATTATCTTAGAATTGAATAGAATTTCAGCATAGCCTATCACCCCCAAAATTATTTCCAACATGAAAGTACTATTCAAACACTAGAGGCCATGCTGAAAGCATGCTCAATGGAATTTAAAGGAGGATAGGATAAACATATCCCTTTAGTCGAGTTCTCTTAAAATAACAGCTTCACTCGAGCATTATAATGGAAACATATGATGCTCTATATGGAAAAATATTTAGAAATCCTACTTGTTGGGATGAAGCTAGTGAGGGAATGCTTTATGGGAATGATATTTTACAAGAGATGACATAAAAATTCAATGCCATCCAGCAACACATTAAGGCTGTTTAGAGTCAGCAGAAGAGCTTTTCCAATGACCGTCGAAGGGTCTTGGAGGTTGATGTTGGAAACCAAGTCATTCTTCATATTTCACATTGGAATAGAGTCATGAGGTTTGGGTAGAATGTGAAGTTCAACCCTAGGTACATTGGTCCCTATGAAATCCCTGATCAAGTTGGAGGAGAGGCCTATCATCATGCAATTCCTCGAAATCCAGAACAAGTTCATGGGGTCTTCGACACATCCCTCGTCATGAAGTAGATAACTTTCCCTTAACATGTACTAAACCCAGAGGTGGTACAACTAGAGATTGACTTCGTTTATAAGGAGTAGCCGGTGGAGATCCTAGATCATAGAGACATGGTTCTATGCAACATGACTACCCGTCTTGTTATGGTGTTGTGGAGAAACCAAAAATGTGAAGAAGTAACGTGGGAACCAGAGTAGTATATTACATAGAAGTACCCAATCCTTTTCTCTTATAAGACTAGGAGTTAAAATTTCACGGACAAAATTTCATAAAGGGGATGAATGCAATGACCCAAACATTTGAATAATTTTTATTTCATAAATTTTTTTGTTCTTTCATTTTATACTAAAAATCAATATCTATTAATTAATGAATTGAGTATAATTAAAATGATACCATTAGGTTTCGACTGTTATATAACCATTGGTCAATATGTCCATTTGAAACTATGCTCTTAACATTACTATTATTGTTTAAAATATAAGTTATTTTGGTTATTTAATACAGAAATAATAATCGATGGCCTCATCCGGTAGACTTGGGCCATACGAAGACCATATGTCAGAAAATTAGGAAGGAGGTACCATCACTGTGCTTTTTTGTGGACCAATCCCAAGACAGTATTCAACATGTGAAGCTTGAATGGAATCACCTAAGGGAGACGTTCAAGATGATAAAAATCACCTCTTGCGAAATGATGTCCAAGCCGCACCATGATTCTATCACCATATCACATCTTACACTCAGGTACTATATTGGTGTTATAAAGGTCTATATAATGAGACATTAGCTACTTTGTTTAATCCTTTTATAAAAATAAATTTTTTTTTCTTATTATGGTAATGTTTTTAAATTTCAAATGTTCAGATGAATGTAGGATGAATTTTTAGAATTTACATATTATTGATGAATTTTGGAAAAATTGTATTTTAAATTATTTTTTTAATTTAAATAAATAATAATATGAAATGATTTTCAAAAAATGTTCATATACAATTGTGACCAGTAAAAAATTGAGATTCTAAAATGATAAACTTAAATTTTAGTGAATAGTAATGTATGAATAGTTATATAACCCATATTAATAGTAATGTGGCCAATGGAATTGAAACCTCACTTAAGAAAGTATAAATATAATTTAAGCATTGTGAATGGTAATGTCATATAAAATAATAAATATATTATTATTTTAAACAATCATAGTTATGTATTCGTATATATTTGGGTGAATACTTTTTTTTATAGAAATTAAGTATCTAATAATTATTAAATTATTTTTATTGAATGGAGTTCATTTATGAATTCAGAGAGTCTATATTTGGTTAGGCTGAATTTATTGGTTTTTTATAAAAAGATATGTTTTTCGGTGAATAGTAAAAATACAGTTTTGAGTTTCAGTGTGTTTTATGACATCAATAATGATGTAATCATGATGTAATAATTCTGGTCGAATTTTGAATAGTATGATATATAATGAGGTGTCCCAAGGGGACAATACCATGGGAAAAATACCATGGCCAAGACCATGGTTTTTAAAATACCACCGATGAGGTGTTCCTTGGAAATTAATAAAATATTACCTCACTTTTTCTATCAATACAAAGTCATTCCCTCATTCCATTAATTCCAAAACCTCATAAATTATGATTTATTCCTTTTACCTACAATTGAGTGCTCTAAAGGTGACCTCAGTCCCCCCATGGTACTAACCTTAATGCTTTCAAAGTCATTCTTCAAGGTAAGGGAAACACTCACTCTCCTCTTTTAAGTCATGACTTCCATTATTTTATGCCTTCTAGTTTACATTTTATTATGTAGGGGTATGTTATTATATATCCTTTTTTGCTTTCAATTTTATGTCCAATTTATTAGAGACCCTTTACACTATCATCAAATTATTTTTCTGAATTATAAGCGACTCTGTTAGGCTATCAAATTTTTGGAAATGAAATCTAATTTTCTCTTCATTTCGAGTTTCCATATCTAGTGGTATGTCATTCAAATATACACACCATGATCTTATTTATTTTTATTCATTCCCTATATAGTAAAATTATTAATATATGGATGGGAGAATTTTTTCCACTCTCTTTATATTAATCCCTAAAAGCATGCTATATAGCCATTATGCTGTTGAAATTTCATCTTAGAATTTGCCTCTAATTATCTCATGAAATTCCCTTCTTTAATTTATGTGAATACCCAGACCTATTTCGTTTCTATGGGTGTTCTTATATACACGATGCTTATATATTTGATTGTTCTAAATGACAAACATAAATCCTATAACAACCCATCTCTTTATTACACAATTAAACATGATTTATTACATTAACATCACTAGATACATCATAGATGATCGATATGTCTACTGTCAATGGGGATTATGATAATTACATGAAAACATAAAAAATGAAATAAAACAGATTTATTGAAAACATCAGTTACATGGCCACTACATTCCCTTGTACTTAACATTGCATGGGATAACCTGAGGACATCCATAAGAAAAGGGTGAGCTGTAACGCCAGGTAATGTAATAAACATGGAATAACAAGAGGAATAAAATGCATGTTAGACACTATGCATATCAATAGAGAACAAACGATACATGAACATAAAGTTATGATAAATCATGATAATAATAACATGGAGATTTGGCGACAATACTTAACATGGATTTATCATGAGTTGTGGCTCATTGCACATAGAGCATGAGTAAACACTCATTGCACAAGAACCACATGTAAACCCCCATTGAACTTTAATTAGAATTAATTAACACTCATTTCAAATTAAATATCCTGATATTATACTTTATCCAATGCATTGGAGTGCTATCAAAGCACACCCTTCTTAAACATTTCATTTCAAACATAAGTGTGCCACATGGATAATAAAAAATTGAATCATTCAACATAATAATTTATTCCATGATAAAGGATTGTGGAATACATACATGAAACTCTATAATAATTATGTAGATGTGTGTAAAGACGAATACCCTTGATAGAGAAATTGGGATGGTATTCACTACACAATGACATTGTCTTGGAAATTCGTGGTGCAATTTTGGCAGCATAAGGTCATGAATTAAGAATTCATAAAAATGGTTTATGACAGTGAAAGAGATGTATCATAATTTTTTCATTAAAAGGAATGGATGAGGGCTCATATAGATACCAGTACCAACATAGGTAATGTAATTTGGATTCTTAATATAAAATAATTGCTTGAATGTCAATGATGGGAGAGAAATCCCTTATAAAATTTCTGCATGGTAACAGGTGTACATTGGAGGAAATAATGAAAGTGAATGGGGTTATCATCATTCATACATAAATAGGGAAGTATGGGGGAGGTGATAAATCATACCCCAACATTTTAAATTCAAAATAAAATGGCATAACAACTTAAGGAAAAAATGGACCAAATGAGATAGAATGAAATCCCTTATGTGGTAGTGTGCTTCCAAAGGCTAGAGATAGGCTTCAGAGAGGCTTATTAGGATATTTGGGCACCTTGGGAGGATTATAGAGAGAAGAGGATAGGGTTTAGACGACTCCAAAGGATTTGAGTGTAGAGGAAGTGGGATCATTGGTGGGTTTATATATGAATGGAGTGGAATTTTTTATTATTTATGTTTGGGACACCTCACATTAAACTAATCAAAACCACAAACTAGACCATGGTTATTTCCCATGGTTTTTTCCAAAGGGGAGTGGAAAAAAATATTTTATAAGCCCAATTTCCAAACTTCATAAAATAATAGGGTTGATTATGTAGAGGGGAGTCACACTCTCAAAGAAAATAATGTATAATGATAAAATGTTTTCTAAGTAATTGAGGTTACATTTTGGCATTAAAAAATTAATCCAGCAAACCTAAAATCACATTATTTTAAGGATAAAACTGTAATTGGACAAACATAACATTTATAGTATTTTATTACATCACTATTGGGTCATTATGATATCCTAAAAAATTATATATTAAAATAGTACTTAATTTTCACACAAAAATACGACTATCTCAAAAAATTATGAAAAATTATCCATTCGATAATTTTAACATCCTAATTCCAAAATTAATATTAATTTTATCATAATAATTATATAAATATGTGAATTTTTTCTTTTACATAAAAAATTACATTTATAAAAAATTCAAGGGTTTTTACAAAAACAACTTTCAGAACATAATAAAAAATTAAAATTGCATTCACCAATTTAGAGGATAATTTCTACTAAATAAAAAGTAATTTTATAAGAATAATATTTTATTAAAATATTATTTAATTAAAATATCCATTAATTTATCAAAATGGATTATTTTGTTGAATATTAAGTAAAAATACTATCTGTTATTTAAATATTATTTACAAAGTAACAATAATGAATATATCTTCTTTATTATATAAAAAAATAATGTAAAAGTTCATATTTCTTGGGTATTGTTACATAGCCCCTTAAAACACCCATATAAGAACTCAATGAGGCCATCAATTCCTTTGTCTGAGTAAATTGGATTTTTCAAAGCCCTATATTTATATTATTCCTCTGATCACTGTTCAATGGCTACATTAACACAGATCACAATTCACAATGGTATTTTAAAAACTAGAAACACAAAATAATATAAGTGCATATATTTTATAACGATTTCATATATTAATACTTTTAATTGGATTAAGAGGTATTTTCATTAACAAATGTTTGGGTCTATACAATATTCCCCCCATAAGAAATTTCACCCTCAAAATTTCCTTTTTCCAAACAAAAAAAATGTGGATATTTATGATTCATCACATATGCCAATTCCCACGTTGCTTATTCAAACTTGTGGTTTTTCCAAAACACATGGACAACGTGAATTTTCTTATTTCATAGAACTTTTTCTCTAAGATCTAAGATCTCCACTAGTTGAGGATCATAAGAATGATTATCTTATAACTCTACTAACTATGAATAGATTACATTTTAAGGGATGATATGTACTTCCATAAGAGTGATACATGAAATACATCAGGTAGTTTGGCCATGTTAGGTGGATTTTCTAGACAATAAGACACATACTTGACCAAAAAAAGAATCTCGAAGGGGACGATGTACATAGTACTTAACATCCCTTTCTTTTCAAACCTCATGACCTTCTTACATGGAGATATGCATAGAAATTCCATGTCTCCAACTTTAAACTCAAGGCCTAATCGATGGTTCTCTTCATAACTCTTCTGTCAACTTTGGGATTCCTTGATATGCTGCTAAATGGTTTTCACCTTCTCTATAATTTCATCGACCATTTCTGGTATGATCAGCTTATGGTCACCGACTTCTTCCAAACATTCCAATGTATTGCACCTCTTCCCACATACAGAATCATATGGTTCGATTCAGATGCTTGGGTGGAAAATGTTATTATAAGAGAACTCGACCAGAGGAAGATGTTGATCCCATCCTTCTTTAATGTCCACTAAGAAAAATTTCAAAATGTTCTCAATTGTTTGGATAGTCTGACTGTATTTTCCATCAGCTTGAGGATGATATGCCGTACTGATGTTTAGTTCAGTATTCAGAGGATGTTGAAGGCTCGTCCAAGACATAGAGGAGAATATTGGATCTCGATCAGATACAGTAGATAGAGGTACTCTATACAGCCATTCCACTTCCCTAATATATATCTGTTCTAGTTTATCCAATTAAAACTTCTCCCAATTTGCAGTGATGTTTGAAGACATTTTCATACGATCCACAACAACCCATATTGGATTGTTTCCTTTGGATGTCTTCGGAAGTCCGATGAAAATGTCTATGGTGATGTTCTCCCATTTCCAAGATAGTATGGAAATGGTTGCATCATCCCTTTAGACTTTTTCCCATCTCCATTCACTAGCTGACACACCAAGAACATTGATGTATACTCAGCGATCTTCTTCTTCATATTTTTCCACCAATAATACTCTTAGATATCTTGATGCATCCTACTATTTCCTATGTCAATAGAAATTTTTAAACTATGTGCATCATCCAAAATTTCCTTCTCCAGCTCCAGATAAGATATAACACATAGTCATTTCCTAAATCTCACAATTCCTTCTTCATTAACATTGAAATATGAGGATCTCCTATTTCTGATTGCTTCCACTTTTTCATGAATTCCCACATCATCCTTTTGAGCATCCTTTAAACCTTCCAAAATATATAGTTGAAAAATTATTTGTGAAAAGATTTATGAAGTTACCTTATTTATGATTCCCATTTCTAACCTCATCAAATCTAAGAAGATCAGATCCTTCTCAATTCTCATAAATGATAGAATCGATGGGTCCTTTATACCTAGATCATCTGTCGACTTGTTCACATTACCTGGTTATTAATGGATTGAGAATCTATAGTCTTTTATGAGCAATAACCATCATCATTGGCACATTTTTAACTCTTTCTGTGTGAATATATATTTGAGTCTTTTGTGGTCTGTATATATTTCACACTTCTCCCAAAAGAGATAATTCAACCAATTTTTCAAAGCGAATATCACTACAGCCAACTCGAGGTCATTAGTGGGATAGTTCTGCTCATGAAATTTCAATTGCCATGAAGCATAGGCAATGTCATTTTCATTTTTCATCAACACATATCCCATTCCTTTATTATAATCATCACTAAATACCACAAAAAGTTCTCCACGTTTTGGTAAAGTGAGCACGACCACAGTGACAAGCCTCCTTTTCAACTCCATGAATCATTCTTTACATTCATAACTCCAAGAAATCTTTAATCCCTTATGAGTTATCTTGTAAAAATGGTTGGAAAATCATGAGAAATTTATGAAAAATGGTCCTTAATATCTAGATAACCCCAAGAAGTTATGGATATTAGTTACCGATGTTGGACTCAACCAACCCCCCTTTTCAGTTGTCTTTGAGGTATCCAAAGATATCCCATTTCTTGTGATGATATGACCCAACATTGAGATATCCTTCAACAAGAACTCACATCTTATATACTCTATGCAGAGCTTCTCCTTTTCCAAGGTCTCTAGTACAGTTCATAGATGCTCCTCATGATCATACTTGGTTTTGTAGTATATTAGAATATCATCTATAAAGACTTCCACAAAATTTTCAAGGTAATCTATAATAACTATGTTCATAAATTCCTTGAATATTCATGGAGCATTAGTGAGTCCGAAAGGAATTACATTGAGTTCATAGTACCCATATCTTATAGAAAAGTAGTCTTGGGGATATATTCCTTTTCACCCTTGCTTTATAATATCCTGACCACAAATCTACCATGGATAAGTATTATGCTCCACTCAGCTAATCTAAAAAGTCATAAATTCGTGGGAGAGGATACCTGTTCTTTATCGTAATTCTGTTGAGCTCACGATAATCAATCCAAATGCGCATTGACCCATCCTTCTTGATGACGAAGAGGACTGGTGCACACCATGGTGAAACACTTGGGCTTATAAACCCTTTATCCAAACTCCCCTGTAGTTGTTTTTTTGGTCCTCAATATCCACAAAATCCATTCTATATGGAGTCTTGGATATTGGGAACAAAACCTATATAAGATCAATTATGAATTCAAAATCTCATCTAGGAGGAAGACCATGCAATTCCTCGGGAAACACTTCAGTGAATTCCCTTAGAATGGGAAGGTCATCAAGGATGGTTACTTCCATGGACCCAATATTATGATCTAGATGTGCATGCTCAAATGGAAGTACTATCTATGGTTGAGATGATGGATCTAAATAAGATTCATCCTCTTTCATGCACTTGTACAGAATCAGGGGTATATTCTCCACATGGAGTGTGATTTCCCTATAAGGACAATTTATGTTGGATCTATATAGGGAAATACAATACATGCCATGTGTTTCATCAAATTACACCAGAGGGAGAATAATGTGGTTCTCCTAGATGTTCCATCAACAAATTATGACTGGGGATGATTTATATTCATGGGATGCACTAATTTCCCCATTTTCATTACTCATTGACATCTTTACTTCCATGATTCGTGGTGGTTTTGGGAGGGTTCTACTAATCATTCAGGATATAAAAGAATGTGTAGAACCTAAATGAAAAATCATGTTCACTATTCTTGAATGAATTACTAGCATACCTATCAATACTTCATTTTAGGGGTTTACATTGGTGGTAGTGATGGAAAAAATCTATCCCGTTCTTCCTTGGAGGATATTGGTTGCCTCTAAAAACCCTTGGCATACAAAACTGATTTTCATAGTTCTATGGTTCTTTGCAATTACAGCAATAAACTATGTGTTGAGGCTCGAATAGAACATTCCTCTCCTCTGTTGAAACATCTAATTTTTCTTGCTGATAAATAAATTCTAGGTGCCCTTCTCATCAACACAATTAGAATTTTCTCGCCCCCTTCTGGCAATTTCTGAGGTGCTTCTTTCTACACCATTGGCATGTGGGGTGTTGTATTTTCTTAGCACCATTGGATTTATCAATCAGACCGCAATAATTTAAGTCCAAATTATGCTTCTTCGCCCCATGATACCCCTAAGATTCACCAATCTCCATTTTGACAATGAGTGAACATCAGAAAATTTCTGCATAGCTGACGAAATGAAGAATTGCCAGGGCTTTCCGTAGGATAGGTTTCAGCCCACCAAAGAAGTAGTCAACTTTGCAATCGGGGGTAATGACAAAGATAAAGGTGTATCATGCAAGCCTTGTCAAGTTTTCCTCTAATTCTCTGACAGATTTGTCATATTCTTCTTGAGGAAATGAAGTCCCTTTCTATATTAATTCGGAGAGTGTGTGGAAAATATTTTTCAAAAAACTTCTTCATGAAATCTTTCCATTCCAATGCCTTGAACTCCTCATCAGGATTCATATTTTTGATCAATTTCCACCATTGATCATCTGAACCCTCCATATGATAAGCATCCAAGAGAACCATCTCTTTCTTGGAACATTAATGGGTGGAGAAGATATTTTCAATGGAGTTGATCCATTCTTCAATGATTGAGGGATCATATGATTCATTAAAAGTAGGAGGCCTTTGTATCATGAAGCTCTCCATAGAGACTTGTTCTTTCATAGGGGGGTTGAACGTTATTTTTGAGCGATTTTTCTATTCAAACCATGAGTTAACTAAGAGAGTATCATGACAAAGTTCTCGATTCCTGCTCCCATTGGATTAGTTATCTCATTAGAACAATCATTGAATTGATATTCACATCGGTTGTTAGCCTGAGTCCTCATATTATCTTCCATTGGCTGGAATAAAGGTAATTCTATGAGTAATCAATAAAGGGTAATCAAGATAAAAAAGGGGTGACTTATAAATATCATTAATTTCATTAACTTGTGAATCTATTGTCTTTAGTCATTGTTATTCATGATGTACTTTCTAACATATATTCTTATAGAATTTTTTTATGTCCCTTGATAATGGTTCATAATATGCTTGTGAATTTACCAAAGTATATCACCCGGGAGTGTCGTAACTAAGAGTGTAGTAATGCCCGTTTTCCTAGACCAGGATACCTAGGGTGAAGCTTGAAACTCCTTGATGGGGTTTTCACCCCTAGGTACAGTTGTTCCAGAGCTGCCTCTACTACGGCATATCCATATAGGGATGTATTTTCTTGATAAACCACTTACTCGATACTCACAGAAACTTACAGATGTTTTTATTATACATAATCTTGTCCCTTAAGGCTTCACTAGGGTTTTTTAATCATAATACAAAAAATAACTTAACATATCCTCTTCTACAAACTATAATAACCCATCTCATTATAACACACTTAAACATGATTCATTACATAAATATCTTTTGACACATCACAGAAGATCGAGAGGTCTAGTGTCATTGGGGTTCGAGATCATTACATGGAAACTTAAATCCTAAACTACAACATCTTTATTGAAAACATCCTTTACATGACCACTACATTCCCTCGTACTTATTATTTCATGAGATAACATGAGGACAAGCATTAGAAAAGGGTGAGCTGTAAATCCCTTTAAGGGATTAAAAACAAAATAACATGAGGAATACAAAACTTGTTAGACAATAATAATATCAATGTATCATAATATAATCCTGAACATAAAGTCACGATAAATCATGATATTCATAACATGGATATGTGGTAACAACACTTAAAATGGAATTAGCGTGAACCAATGCTCAATGCACATAAATCATGAGTAAACCCACATTTCACATGAAGCATGAGTAAACCCTCATTTAACTTGAATTTTCATGAGTGTAAACTCATCTCACATGACATAGGATGATATTATTCTTTATCCAATGCATTAGAGAGTTATCAGGGAACACCCTTCTTAATCATTTCATTTTATGCATAAGTGTGCCAAATCAATCATACTACATGGAATCATTAAATTTCACAATTTATTCCACGATAAAAGAATGAGGAATACATAAATGAAACCATATAATAAATATTTATATGTGTGTACATTTGAATACACTTGATTGAGAAATGGGAATGGTATTCATTTCAAAATGACTTTGTCTTGGAAAATTGGGGTGCAATTTTGGCAGCATAACATCGTGACATAAGAATTCATAAAAATAGTTGATGAGAGAGAAAGGGGTGTCTCATAATTTATACATGAAATGTAAAATATGGGGGGTAATATAGATACGCGTCCCAATATAGGTAATGGAATTTCGATTCACAACAAAAAATAATTTATTCAATGTAAATGATGAGAGAAAAATTCCTTACAATATTTTGGCATGGTAACAGGTGCACATTAGAGGCATTACTGAGAGAGAAAGGGGTATATGAATATTCAAAAATAAAGATGGATGTATGGGGGAAGTGAAAAATAATTCCCCAAAATTTTCAATTTAATATAAAATGGCATAACAACATAAAGAAAAAATGGACAAAATGAGAAAGGATGGAATCCTTTACTTGGAAGTGTGCTTCGAAACGCTGAGGAGAGGCTTGACAGAGGCTTCTTCGGATCTTGGAGCACCTTGGGAGGATTATAGAAATAGGAGGGAAGAGGTTGGAGGATCTTAAATGTCTTTTATTGAAGAGGAAGTGGGATATTTGGTGGGTTATAAAGGAAAGGAGAAGAAAATTTTATTATTTAGGTTTGGAACATGAGATATTAAATAAATAAAAACCACAAACCAACCCATGTTTTTTGCCGATGCTTTTTTCCAAAAGGGAGTGGAAGAAAAAAATTTATAAGGACATTTTCCTAACATCTTAAAATAATAGGGCTGCTTATGTGAAGGTGAGTCACACTCTCAAGGAAAATAATTTAAAAATATAAAATGATTTATATGTCATGGAGGGTCCACTATGGAATCAAAAAATTAATCAAACAAATCTAAAATAAAATTATATTAAATATAAAACATATATTTTCCGAATATTAGTTTTATAGTATTTTATTATATCACTATTGGGTTATTATGATGTCATATAAAATAATATATATTTAAACGATATTTAATTTATACCCAAAAATTCAAAGGTCTCATTAAATTATAAAAAACTCACCATTGGATAATTTCGACATCCTAAATCCTAAAATAATATTAATTTTATCTAAATAATTTTCTAAATATGTGAATTTTTACTTTTTATATAAAAAATCGACATTTATCGAAAATTAATGGGTTTTGACAAATACAGCTTTCAAACCATAATAAACAATTACAATTTTATTCATAAAATTATAAAATCATTTATACATAATAAAACATAATTTAATAATAATAATATATATATTATATATTATTTAATTCAAATATCCATTAATTTATCAAAATATGTTTCTTAGTTGAATATTAACTAAAAATAATATCTATGATTTTAAAATTATTTACAAAGTAACAATAATGAAATTATATTCATTATTATATAAAAAAATAATGTACATAATAATAGTTCTAGTTTATTGTTACATAACCCCATAAAACACATGAATATGACCTTAGGGTAAGGTGTGTGATGGTGACATGCTCTTGGGGTGGCTCGAACAACATCACTCGGGTGGTAATCTGTATTATCTTCTACTTATCCAGTAGTCAGTTCCACTCAAGATTAATGTATTCAAGATCAGCTTGGGCTTAGTCAAGAGTGAATACCAATGATGCCACCTCCATTCTACGTTCTGACAAATGGGCTTCATATAGGGTAACACTACTTGATGAGGCCATCATTTTCTTTATATGTGTAAATTGGATTTGTTAAATCCCTATATTAACACTAATCATGTTATCACACTTCAACAACAATATTTTCAATGATCACAATTCTTAACTATATTTTAAAATCTAGAAACATAAAACAAAAGAAGTTCATATGTTGAATAACCATTTCAAATATTAATACATTTAATTGGTTCAAGAGATATTTTCATTAACAAATGTTTGGGTCATTACAAAACCCGTATTCCTTTTCTATGGGTTATAAATGACATAATGATCAAGTTTTTAACAACTTTTAAAACATTATAATTTTGAAATGAAACACGTTTATTTTATTCTCTATGTGTTATTTATGAAATGTTTGATTATGATATATGTGGATCACATTAAAATAAATACAAATTAATGGTGGTAACTGATATAGACCCAATGCATTAGGTAAATAAATTAATCTCTATAGATGACAAGTTTCACGATACCTTGGTGAATAACCTAGGTAATTTTATTTGACACATTGGGGATGAACCTTGGTTACATGTTCATGAATGTAAAAATAAAACGTGGTAGGAAAATATTCAAGTTATGATTCATGCTATTTTTGTTATGATACTTCGCTTCTTCCATTTCTCAAGTCTTTAAGTTTTTTATCATGTTCTTAATAATATCTCAGGTAAACTGATTCCCCTATTTACCCTTACTGGGCCTTCATCTCACACTTTCCTTTGAGAATAACAATAGGTTACGACATGCAATAATTATACTTAGGATTAACTTATTAAAGAACTCAAAATAGATTATAGGTATTATTTATTTTTTTCAAGTATTTTTTTCCTAATTTCCAAGACACTAGACATTAAAGATCATCGGTTTGTGATATATAATTAAAAGTTATGTAATAAAAAGGGGGGATGCAATAAAACACCCTCATTTTACTATTTTATGGATTCATGACATAAAACAAAATATTGTTCGTCTATTGGCCCTATATTTACTTATCACTATAAACTAGTTTGAACACAAACTCAATATATGAGTCTTTATGTGCACCGAGGGTGTGAGTCAAAAAAGAAATAGGCACTAAAAAGTGGCCTCAAATCCCCCAAGTGTGTATAATAAAATGAATTCATATATAACTTTCAATGGGGGTTTCAATAAATATATCATAATAAATAATTATCTAAGAATATATATCCAAATATTACACAATATTTACTAGTACATATCAATATACTAATTTTAGTTTTCTATGAGGGTTTTCTACTTTACTAGCATATAATCAATTACCTATTAAAATGTAAATGAGGAAAAATGATCACATAACTATGTTATTATCAATTAATTACCTTTACTTCTTCTTCATCAACAAGGATGTTTTAAAATATTAAATATTTAACATTAATATTAATGACTACCTCTGATTTTTTATGTAATCTAATTACATCAACCGTATAAGTATCCCATCCCAACCAATTCAACAATTTCATAGATAAGTAAAAGTAATTAAAATAATCTCACCGATCCTCAATAAACAAATTTCAATTCTAGGTGAAATCAATGATGATGTATGTAACACACCTCAGTCTAAATCCCACAATCAATAACTTCTTTTATAATATCGTTTAGCGGGATATCAGACACCATGCATCAGATTATATGGGAACTTTTATATCATAGAATTTATTCATATCCTATATTATATTATTTCTCAAATTATAACATTTTCCTACTAAACCAAGGAAATTATCACCAATTCATACTCAAATATCCCTCTGAATTGTAATCATTAGGGATGATAATAATGTTTCATGAACCACAATGACATAATATTATAGTTCACGAGTTGGTCACTATAAATAATGGTATATAATAAGAAATATGGGTATAATTTCTCACTTTAATCTCAATAAAGAAGGTTTTTCCACTAATAAACAATAAAAATTATTGGAAAAATAAACACAAATATAACTATAGTTATATGAATTTACTTGTAATAACATAATAGGAAAAAATGTCATAAGGTCCACCCTATGTAACATATCTTATAAAAATATATTGAATCCCCAAAAACTAGGTAATGAACATGACCTGGGATAGTATGTCCCAGCCTATTCCTAAAATCTATTCAAAAAATATATAATATATATATATATACAAGTAGGGGTAATCATATAAGTACAATCATTCGGTTTCCCCCAAGAAACTACCTTGTGAATGTGGAATAATCATACTAAAACATTATTTTAAATAAATCCAAATATACTCATTTAAAATTTCATGTTATCTATAAAGCCCAATATCACTAAACACATTCTCTGTTAAATCTACATGTAATATAGGTACATGAAATCCAAAAATATAGTCATGAAGGTACACAACACCCAATTCTCTACTAATATAGTCACCCTCAAGTCACATAGACATACATACTAACACTTTTATACATTTACATACCACATGTGAAAACCTCAAATTACAATCACAGACTATAACTACATATCATAATCAGACACCACAAGCATGTATCGCAACCACAAACCCTAACCAAGTCCACTATATAATTTATACACTATTAAAACAGTGCCATAAAGGGAGGTCATGAAAGAGGAAGAGGGTAACTATATATTAAAACTACATCTTAAATATTTGTGGTTTAATAAATACCGAAAACCTGTGATGGGAATCAGTTAGGTTATTCATATTAGACGGTGGTGCATAAGAAACAATAAAATAATTATATAATAATAACACACATTCCAAACCAATTATTTATATCCTATCTATCAGTACCACTACCCAATATATTTTCTCATATCATCACCGCCATATGGATAACAATACCACCTCTAACCAAAAAAAGTTCAACACATCACCAAAGAATTAATAAATAAATTCATTAAAGTTTCTTTAAAATTTTAATTAATTACCAAGTATCAGTTAATATGTTTACAAATTTATGTAATTTCAATTTTTAATTAATTCCAACCCATTAATTATTATTTAAAATTAACTTCCAAAATGAGCATTACACATAAACCACAATTACATTTCAAAAAATTAATAAATTTCATTAATTAAACCACTAAAATTCCACTTCTAACCACCACAAATAGTGGTCATCACATTAATAATTTAAATCATATTAATCACATGCATTAATATAATTTCATTTAAATCTCCTATTAAAACATAGTTTCCACTGATTAGACTAATTAAAAAGTATAATTCCCAACACCACACACATATATTGAATTTATAAAATTTACCATCAAATTATTTAGCTATTAAAAACATATACTAGCATACCATTTAATCTAATATCAACATTAAAAGATTATTTTTTCACTTATTTATTTATCATATCATAGACACATAAACCACACAATTCAAACACAACAATATTATCATTATAGTTTATAGTTTTTGGTGTTCACATAATTTACGTAATATATTGGGTAATTTAATTTAATTATGATGCCTTATTCATAACAAATTTTTAATATAATTTTCTAGGATAACAAAATATAAATCTTATAATTTCATCAATCAATTTAAACTAAACATAATGTTTTATGATTTATTTATATTTCAATACTTCCTTATCAACCTCCAAAATATAAGTATGTTAATGGTCCTTAAAAATAAAATCGATCAGATACTATAACACATTAAAAATCAATTCTATTACATAATAAAATTATGAATTATATCAAAAATAAAATGATTATCAATAATATATGTGTTTTCCTGTCACATAAAGAACCTCACCTTCATATCCCACATAGATTTATTATTTATATTATATTCTTAAATAAATTCTATATATATACTTAAAGAAAATGAATAAATATTAATTCCAAATCAATGATAAGTAATGAAAGTGAGATCTTAAATCACCCACCTTAGGTAACGTTGGGACCACCCCTTCTACAATGTATGATGTTTTATTCATTGTATTACATGTTCTTTCCATGTTTCTCTAGAAACATTATGATCTATAACTCCCTATAAATCCCAAATCACACTAATATATTAATCACTACATGATAAACTTTAAAGGAAAAAAATATAAAAATAAAATGAAAACTAAATAAAAGAATAACTTTTAACAAATTAGAATCAATCTCACTAAGAAATAGGGTCAATAAATCACTGAGAGAACATAAATGTCCCAAGGGGAGAAAATTATTTTGCCAGAGTGACCAAATGAATGATATTTTAATAGGAGGAAAATAAGAACATGAATTTTTAATAAAAATAAGTGGGAAAATCATGATGTGGTTCATTAAAAAATATCATCGTTTTGGTTAGACAATAATGAATTGAAAATATTTTATTCTTAAAACTGATAACTCGTTAAATCATACAAGCCATTATATTTCTAAAACAAAATCTTTGACCAAATCTATGACATGGATATTTAACCAAGATAGGGGTTCCTTAAATTACCTTTAAACCAAATTTTAAATCTTTGATGTTTGTAAAAACATGTAATTTTAAAATCAATGTGAAGTTCCATAATCTGGTTTCTTTCCGTTTCATGTATAGACATCACCAAATAAAGTCTCCAAAACACACTGTGAAAAATAGACATATTAATTAATCACCATCATGGTTTAAAAACCCCATGATATAACATGCTCTTCAAAGTGACCAAAGGTAACTACACAACTCTTTTGAAACCATGAATGTATTATAATATAAGGAATAAAATATGACCAAGTAGAAAACTATGGGGTTGCTAGACTGAACTATGATGTAGTACATCCCAGAACCAAAAGTATATCACTATATTTCGAATTTGCATGTAGATATACAATCTCCATCTAAAATACCCCAAAATACCAAAGTATAGGACTATAAAAACTGAATCCTCAATGAAAAACAAAATTAATTCATGAAACCATATAAAACATATTTATTCATTATCCCCCCAAACAATCCCACATTTTCATGATTCTACGTAAGATACTTCAAACATGTGTTAATCCATAATTCCATGATATATAAACCAAGACCCATTACCTAATAGAATTCCATAATCTTGCTTTCTATACCCCAATAATTTAAAATATTATCCCATTATTCACCACTTAATTAAAATCTATGGAAATAAAATTGTATTAGATACATTAACAAAAGCTCAAATAATATCAATCACTAAGAGGGAAACCCACTAATAATTTTTTTTATTTAAATTATTAATAACAAATTTAGTTAATAATTAAATACATTAAGATGGACTAAACACCTTCTAGAACACAATTAAAATAACTAGAAATTCAATTTTCACAACTATAATATATAAAAAAAGAGAGAGATTCAATTGAATAAACAACAAATTATTTTTCTAAGTCAAATATATGTTTTATTTTATTTTAAATATACCGAAACCTAATCATTATACAATTACTTATGAAGGATTTATTCATAAGTATTCTTTTTATTATTATATTATAAATTTAATTCATTTTGATGATTAACAAATATATTGAAAATGTAATATATGATATTTCCAATACAACTAGCTCCAAAATACATAATAAGATTTTATGTATTTAGTTAATTCTTCAGATGATGTATCCAGTTTCTTAATTTCCATTTAATTATTTTTATTTAACCTTTAATTGTATTGTAACCTTTCTCATATACACCATTTACACACACTATATTATATATCATTTCAATAATTACAACATAATTAACTATTTCAAAAATTAATATTTAAGGAAAGTTGAAAATACGCCGTTGAATATTGTGATATAATGTAGTCTCAAAATGTATAATTATGTACTCCTAACAAGAGATAATATCTATATAAGTGGATGGAAACATATATAACTTATATAGAACTCATAAACACTAAAATAATCTAGATGAAATTTCAATAACCTCTGTCAACTTGCGTCCTAATATTTTTTTAAGGAGATATTATTTATCAAATAGATCATAAAAATATTTCCATTTCCATATAGAATAACCTCTTTCTTTAATATATAGTTCCCAAAAACGACAAAATACTCATTAAAATAGTCCTTACACTAAATATACTATAAAAACTACTATAACGATTTCAATATAAAGAGAAAAATATAACTTGTTGAGTCACTACTCTTATATATCATTTGAAACTAATATATGAAACTTTTACAAACTGGGTTGTTTGACTATGAAAAAGGTCAACTTCATGAAACATCAAAATTTGAAATATCTATATTACAATGATATTTAACTATATCTATTTCTTCTTATAATACTTTCTCATGTTCAAGACTAGAATTTTAACCATAAAAACATAATTCATTACTAATCACTCATAATCATTATAATATAAAAACTACATGATATATGAATTGATATATACAAGGTCCCCATGCATTTAATATTTTTTTTTACCAAATTTGTTTTGTATATGATTAGAGTTATTTCATAGAATCAAAAGGTCCCACATTATCCCTAGATAGTTTTTCAAACATACTTAACCTAGAGAGCCAAGCTATTTTGAATACCTTACCAAGGCATTTTAATCACCACTAGTTCCTACTACAACCACCATATTAAACTTTTCTATAATGATATTTTTCAAAAATAGGCCTAGATGAGACCCCACATATGATGATATTTCTATTTAAAACATTATTACCATTAAATGATGTTGATAATGACAAATCATTCTTACCTTCATTATAATTGTTGTAAAACATTAATGTCAAAGGTAAAATCACATATATGTAAGAAATTAACGTTTAAATTAATATTCATAGATCTAAATATAAAAAAATTCAAATAATTAATTAATAGAGATATGAATAATCAATAATAATTAAAATATATGAACAATCTAATTATTTTCTTGCATGAATTTATAATTTGAAGCAATATAGGAATTAAACAATTTCATAGACAAAATATTTTATACATGGATGTTCATGAGTTATTTGACAACACATGACTCCACAAATATAACTACCTAATCTTGCATGTCATGATATGTATCATAAAATAATTCTAGAAGGTGTTATTGAATCATCAAAATATTAACTGACTTTCATAAACTTTAATTCATATTTTCAATATGTTACACAATTTGATCATTTTGAAAAACATTTGGAATGATGAAACTGATCATATGTTAAGCATTTATGAAATATTAATCATTATAGAGATTCTAAAATAAAATCATTGAAGCATATAAAAGGATTATAAAACTATTATATACTTTTATAGGATTGTATCATGATATCTCTTTAAGTCAACACCCCCATTTGTTTAAAATTTATAACTTTAATGTTCTAATAGGCTACAGGTGTGAGTGGAATCCGAACTAAGAATTATGTGAATCCTTTAACTTATGAAATATTCTAGAAATATGTATTTTATTTATATCATTTATAAGATCTCTACCACGATCATTTATAAGGGATAGTAAAATTTATATTTACATAAAAAATGATGCATAGTCTTTAGTTAATATTTTTTCAATTAAAATTAATGGTTTATCATTATGTAAATTGATTGTAGTGTTTTATTTTTATATTATTTATGTAATTATTATCCCGTTTAAAACAAAAAAAACATTTTTGTTGATAATAATCCCATGTATCTCTCAATAACAGAGAAAACCATCATATATAAGTCTAGTGAAACTTATTACACATTGCACAACCCTTATGACTTTCAATCGTTCATCTTTTGAGGGAGTAACATTATCAAAAGAATCATAGAAAAAGTTTAACGAGTCTTTTTAGATATAGAACACCTCTAATGCATACATCAATAACTATGGACTAATGAATCCTTAATAAATATATGTTTAATCCAAAATTATGTAGTAGGACTACCATTGTACACCCACTTCAAGGTTGAGTAGATTTATTGTATAATAGAATGTAGTAATCTGAACCATAAATTATACAAAAACCCATGTATATAATAAATTCCCACTAAAATATTATTATTTAAATAAGTAAAATTTCTAAAAGACACACATGGAGAATTATATATGTATATTTCTGTATCAATTCGCATTAACATTTTTCATTATTCATTATATTATCATAACTTAATTATCCTACACTACCTAATAATTTTGAAAACAAATACGTTATAAATTAGAATTAATATATTTAAAAAAGATCTAGAGTTACCTATATTGAATCCTTGATGTACCACCAATCATTTTACTCCATTCTTCACTCACTACTCTAGAGAAAACATTTAAACTATACAATAGTAATTTAAGAGAAATTTTTATCAATATTAGAAGAGATTAAAATGATATATTTTTTTTGAATCTTGTAAGAAATAAACAAGCATTTATATGAATTTTATTTAATTATATCATGAATATTGTATTTATATGTTATTATTAAAAAAATGGAACACCTCCTCTCCTTCTATAAAACTATTGAGATTCCATATTAGACAACCTTCTTAAACAACATGACCAGAGCAGAAATTGTATCTTTTACCCAAATTCATTTAATTTATCATATTACCCATCACCATACTAGAGGGTATTACTTATGTATAATAAGAACCAAAATATATTTGAATAACCAATCAATGATATAAATTCCAAAAAATTATTAATATTAAAAAAATTAGTCATCGTATATATTTTCATAAATGAATCCAAATGTTAAAGAACTTACATTATATAAAAATAAACACATGGAATTTTAATAATTGATCTTATCATAAGTTTAAATTAGCTCTTTATCATTAATATATATATATATATATATTATGTCCAAAAAATCCTCAAAATTTTCACATACTCCAAAACCAAAATTCATTGATCATTACAGTCTCACTATCTTTAAAACCTTTTATCCTTAAAATTTATAAACAAACAAATCAAAATGAATGAATAATAATTATAAAAAAATATTTCTTATTATGTCAAGTTATAATATTATAAACATAAATCTATATCAAAATTCAACATAAAAAGCTAAAAAATTTAGGATACTATACTATCATATTATATTCACTTTACATAATAATGTCTTCTATCCATCATATTTCCAAACTCTCCTACTATGGAAAAAAATTTCTATAATGAACATTATCTCTATAATCCCGTTTTTTAGATAAAGAAATTTAAATGTGACATAATACTCAGTATCGAGTGCACAAAAACAAAACAATTATGACAGATCATGATCACTATTTTAATTATTTGATATATAGAAAATATCACTTTTTCTTACATTAAATAACGGTAACACTAACTAATAGATAGATATCTAATACATTTCAATACCTAAAATAATCAAATAAACCTAGTTGGAATATTAATTCCTCTAACAATCCCATGTTTTTCATGCGATGGATTAACTCAAAATAATATATGATCACTAATTAAAAACATTAATTATATTATACATTGGTATCCCTAATTTGTAATCACATGGGTTTTGAACTGTAAGACTTTTGAATATTTAATGGAATATTTCTAAAGTCGGACACCGAGTCATTGAGAGATTCTAGGGCCCGGAGTAGCTCGGTGTCATGATATTAAAAATATTAATATATTTTTTCATATGTGCATAGTTTTTCTTGAAACATGGATTAAATCTTGATCAGAGTCTCATATTTTAATTTTGATACCACAGTTGAGTTCATAATGTATTTTTACTCTAGGCATGACATAATGTTTTTTAGCGCCTGGTTACCAATCAGGGGTGTTTTGGTGAAGGGGATTTAAAAGAGTGAGTAAAATTATTTTAATTTATAAAATATATTTTCCTCCCCCACACCATGGTCACATGACACAACTTGGAGGAGAGAATCCCTCCTCTCCCCCTTCATAAAATAGACGAAACGATGACAAAACATAGTAAAGGAGCGATTTCGATCTATATTTTTTTGCATTGAACATCGTCATATTGAGGAGAAGCACGATCGGGGTGTTGTTCTACACCCAAACATTTGTTTCTTCTCCCTCCAGGTTGGAGGTTTTTGGTTTTGTTCTAGATCCCCTTTTTATGCACCTTTTTAGTGTTATAGATCTCTATTGCAATTCCTTGTGATAATTTATAGGTTAATCTTATGGTTGTGGATTAAATTAGGTCAAATGATATAAATCTCAAGCTATTTACTATATGTAAATAAATTCTACACGGCGTACAATCTATTGGACATGTTGTGTATCCATTCAAATTCAAGGAAAAATAATTTTGTGATATATTCAATGTGTATATAAAATACATGCCATGTAGTGACTCCATGTAGTATGGTTAAAGGTTATGGTATGGGTTTATATGTAAATTACATGGTTATTTATAATTACATGGAAATACTACATGAACACAAGGTTTTGAGACACATGCATGATATAAATACATGGAAAAGTGGTCATTTAACCTTGACATTCAATGTATTATGGGATACACAGTGTGTAAGAGGCATAAGTGTTCGAGCCATGTAGAGTTAGAATATGTCCTATGGGTGGGTGAGGTAGGAAACATCGTGTACTACCTACATACACCATGTAGACATATATGGCTTGGAAAAATTTGTGAATGAGGGGTAAGGATAGGTGCATGGGAAGGTTCAAATATTTTTTGGAACCAAGTTTACAACGTTTACTCTTTTGGGATATTCTTTATATCTTCTTCCATGAATAACTCCATCTCTGGGACTCATATTTGGTCTTGTGAGTAGTCTATCCTAGGTAAGTTTCCCCGTATATCATGATGGTGGCCACCATATCAATCTACATGATACGATTTCTCATATTTTGATCATGATTCTATTGAAATTGTTTTTAACCTAGGTTGGTGATTAGGATCGATCATACGGTTTTCCATAGACTCTTTAGGTTAGTAGAGCAGTGGTCCCCTGATGTATTTGGGAATGGGACCCCAACCCGGGGATGTGTTGCGATATGAGGTATGTATAGAATGATATTCATTTCATAGGAATTTAGGTAATGTTGGAGGTTAGTGTGGTTCTTAGAGAGAGACACTGGGATTGGTACCACCCCTATGGCATCAGGGATTGGGTTTTCCCTTAACCCACTTCTTTGGTAGATATGGGACTACCCGCATTATTTCCATGGGTTCCATACCTTTTTTTTGTTTTTTTGGTGTTTTTACTCCCAGGATGGATTAGGTTGTGGGTTCCCCGTATCATACATACAGTTGGAGTTTTCAATCCCATATCATTCTAATGTGGGGGATTCATACGTGTTTCCCAAATAGACTCATGTCATCCCTTTTGGACTAGGGTACGTGTCCTCTATCCATGGAGTTTGTACTCCCCTTCCATGCTAGGGTGTGGTTCCATAAGGCATGATGCATAGGTAGAGTGGGTTCTCCCCTATCATGTAATGGGGTGGGTCCTCTATCCTTGTAGTAAGAACTCCCCTATTGTTCGAGGGTGAGGGTCCTCCATACAATGTAATTACTAAAGAGTTGGTACTCCACATCATATTAGAGGTAATGTCCTATAGCATGGGGTCGGTACTCCCCTATCATGTCTGTGTGCGGGTCCCCTATAGTGATCGATCAAGTAGAGTGGTGTTCCTCTGTCATATCATTGTGTATTCTCTCTATCCATATATTTTTACTCTCGTATCATATCAATGTGTTGATCCTATATCATTCAAGTGGTACCCTCTTAACGTACCATGGTGTGAGTCATCATATATAGAGTAGTACTCCCCCATATTTGAGTAGAAATAGTAAGCGGGTCCTCCATTGGGGTTCCTGCTCCCTCGGCTTTTGAATACAATATTGAGCTCTGGTCCCCTAAACTAGTTACATGTGATACCTAGTTATTAGTTAGGGATCCCTCTATGGATTGAGGTGTTGGAAACTCTATATTAGAGGGGTAGGGGTTTCATGGGTTAATTAGGATCTTGTACTCCCTCAACTATAGAATAGTGGAGAGGTGTGGGTCTTTCCTCTCTCTCTCTCTCTCATTATATAGGTTGCACATAGTGTACTGTTTGGAGGAGTTCCCCATAAATTTTGTGATTTGGTGAGATGGGGCCCTCTACACATAGGTTTTTTATGACCTTGCATAGGTTGCGGGTTAGCTATGACATGACCTCTGGTGTCAGGAAGTAGAGTTATTTTTGTGAGTTTTTCCCAATGGACTGGATCTCTCAATAGGGTTTTATATGATATGTAAGATCGCATGGAGTGTGTTCTCCTAGTTTTGTGTTACCTTTAAGGACTCGAGTAGAATCCTACCACTGGGTATGAGGTCAGAACATTATGATACATGGGGTCTGAGACCAGTATATCTCGGTGTTAAGGGGAGTACTTGTTTCTTTGTCATGAGTTTGGGTTTACACCCCTTGTGGATGGAGATGACTACTCATGTTTACTCAAGTATGGTAAGAGATGGATTTTATCTCTCTATTTTGTTCCCAGATGGATAAGTTGAGCTGACTATTTCCTTTCAACTTTCACCTTTTTTGTGTTTTATGAAACCGGTAGAGTATTTTTATACTCACCCATGTATGTTATTTTCTCGCATATGTTGTTCATATTGCAGACAATAAGCCTTTAGATGGAGTCCTCGAAGGACCCATGGAAGGAAAAACATAATGAACTAAACATACCAAGGTGTTTACTAGACCTAGTTCAAGCATCATTTCGATAGTTTTATTATATAGTGATCCCCTCCTTTAGAGAAAGTTAGATAATTTTATATTTTTTTTGGGTGTGTGTTTTTTCATATTATTATTTTAGTACTTCTGTTGTACATTGGTTTGGGATAGATGTATGTAATCATTTTTGTTACCATGTTATTTTACCTCTACATTGTTGCATGGATGTATTTGTGGGTGTATGCTTACTTGTACTTTAGGAAAAGGACTCCCATATGTGTGATATGCCTACTTTATGATAGTCTCCAGCCCCTTGCCTATTGGAGGTGGCCTTGGGGAGTTTCAGCTTGAGCTCCATTGGATCAGGTCGTTATAGAGTTTCATTAGAGTGTATTACAGTTTGGGAACTCAGTATAGTGATCTTGGTTTGGGTTTCATAGTGCAAGTGTTACATTGATTCAAGTTTGGATCCCATACAAGCGTTTTTAGAGTTTTTATGGTGGTCGATGTATACATTTACATGGAGTTTGATAATTTTCTTTTCAACATTGTGAATTAGAACACCGGTCACATGGGAAATAGTGGTATATGAATCATGTAGTGCTAAGTTTTGGGTTCCTTATCCTTCTTGAAAATTCTACTAAGATATATTTGTTGACCATGGTGCATATTGATTCTGTTTCAAAATGCCACCATGATGAAATCTAGACAGGTTTTATGGGAATAAATTTGTTGATGATCCTTCCTATAATGAGGCTTCAGTACAGCGCACTAGTTCTGAGGTGGTTGCTTTGATGGGTTCTCTAGTTGATCACCACTCATTGGGAAGCTGGTTATGCTATTAGTTCAGCATGAGTAAGTGCACAAACTAAGTGTGCTACATGATTTTTAGAGTCAATGACTTCTGATGTATTGGAAAAATAAATACCCCCAAGCAACTGATGACTTGCTTGAAGTAGTCACGCATTTTTTCCACCTTGTGAGGAATCCTCCTTGTCATATAGTGGTCCTATCGGAAATCCTTCTACTGGGTTCATCCGGATGATAGTGAATTTTATTGATGTTGTCCCTCGACGAAGAAACACTCATTTGGGTGGAGTTTTAGTGATTGTTCACAGAATCATTTTATCCATCCTTGCTAAGAATAATGGGTATTCACGATCTTATGCAGCTTCAGTATGGTGGAATGACTATAGAGAAGTACTCAGTGATTTTCAAAAACATATTTTGAAACTCCTTGTATATCCTTTGAGACTCATTATTCAGTTATTATACCTTTTAGAAGGGCGTATGTGGATATTTCCAATAAGGTTTTGTTTCCATGTGCCTTCTCACTTATGCAAGGGTACTTGAGAGAGCTCTGGAAGTAGAGAGCTTCGTGGTGGAGGGATGGTTGGATGTAGCCCATAGTGGTGGTCATGATGTTGATATGTCTGGAATAGTAGGAAGATGGAAGATGACTGGATCGTGGCGTAGGAGGAATACACAAACCTAGTCTCAGGCACGTGCTCCTCTAGAATAGGAGCAGAGTCGGAGATCAGGTCATCCATAGAAGATGGGTTGTTATATTTGTCACTATCAGGGACATCTTTCTAGAGATTATGAAACCTATCATGTTGTTGAGAGGGAGCAGTCAAGGGGCCTCCATTTCATAGGCTACATTTGGAGTATGGAGTTATGCAATATAGTACACATGGTGGAGGATCTAGAGGAATAGTAGAAGGTGGAACACAGTTTGAGGTTCTTCTACCAACAACCCTAGCTGTTCCACACCAGGCCCAGGGAGTTGGAGTTTGAGTGAAAGGAAAGATATATTCCATAGTGACCCTTGACCCAGAATCATTGAGGATGAATAGAGGAACACTCTGTGTCATTTTTACTTTTACAGTACAAATTTGTAACAACTATTATGAGGTACTCTTTTTTCCTTTCGCTTCATGATAATGCATTTACTAGGGTGAAATGGGGAGTCAATAGGACCATGTGTTGGTTTTTTTGATATAGACTTGGACTCACAATGAAGTGGGGTTCTTTCCCCCACTGGGGTGAATTTTTGTGATGTGACCAAAATTTTGTGGGCCAGTCAGTGATTCCCAAAGTAGATAATGTTGAGGTGTTATGGTTGAGTTTCTTAGATGTGTGTGTTCTGGGTGATGTTGTGATCTTGAGTATCAAATAAGGTCTAGGAATTTCGAACGGATTTTTTATGTTTGACACTTTTTTTCGTGGATGTTATGTTGGGGGAAGGGCCCTACTTAGAACCATTCAGTCTTATTAGAGTAAACCCCTATGATGTTTCAAAGGTGTGGATTACTTTCTGACAATCCATGTTCTGATGGTATTTCACTAGTGGCTATGACAATGTTTCCATTTTTGAGATATATGTTACAGTTGTAGTATCACAGATGAAAGGCTTGGTACTACCCATTTCTTACACTTAGGTAGCCAAATTTTATTCTTTAGTACCCTCATGTGCTCGACAGCAACCTGGAATGAAATATTATTAACAATGTTGTAGTTTAGTTAATCCTAGATTGGATGTGAACTGTGGGGTTACATTGGTATCATTGTTAGTTCGTAAGGTGGTGTTCTACTAGATGTTATGACTGCATATGTAGTATGGTGATTGGTTTTTTCCACCTATCATAGTTGAAGAGATATATAGCCACTGATTTCATGATGTAAACTTGGTTAAAGCTCGATATGAGTGTATTTTTTCCTTGGTTCTTCCCCGGAGTGCGTGTTTGTATGCAGCACAAGAACCCTTGGTGAGCTCAGTGGTGAGGGAGATCTAAATGAGACCTCACTTTCATTCCCTTATGCCTAGTATATCACTTTTCAAGGGTGAAAAACATAAATATTGGAAACATTTAATGAATTTTGTTTTGAAAAATATGATTTTGGTATATTTCTAGGATTTTTTCTAAATTTAGGAACTAATTCATTGTCAAATAATAGGGCTCAGAGAGCCTCTATGCAGTGATATTAAAAATATTAAATACATTTTTTTCATGTTATGTCAATTTCACTTGAAATGTTGATTTACTCCCAAGTGGTATCTCATATTAGTATTATGAGACTGTGGTTGAGTTCAAAACACTTTTTTTACCCTGGGCATGACATTATGTTTTTTAGCATCAGGTTTTTATTCAGGGGAATTTTGGTGATGGGGCATTAAATGAGGTAGTTGATTGATTTTAATTAAAAATATAAATTTTCTTCCCCCACCCCCTTGGACATACAACACAAAAGCTTCACTGTTTCACCCTTGAGGTAGTTGGATTTTAGTTTTTGTCCTGATCCACATTTTTATGTGTTGTGTTAAGGTTTCAGATCTGTATTCCAATTCACAGTGATCCCTTCTAGGTTGATATATAAGATTTGGGGTAAATTGGGGTGAATTTGAAGAATCTCAAGGAAGTTCCCACATAGAATTACCATCTACACAATGTTTAGTCTAGTCGACATGTTGTGTATCATTTTATATTTGTGGAAGAAAACTTTTGGGATCATCACATCATGTACCAGAGATACATGTCATGTAGGGACCCCATGATGTGTGGCTAGAGGACATGGCTAGGGTAGCCATGTAAAAGTACATGTCCTTGTAGAACTACATGGAAAAAGTACATGGACATGTGGTGATGTACAATGGAATGGGAGAATACATGGACAAATGGTTGTTTATCATTGACACAACATGTGGTATGGGATTCATGTTGCATGAGAGGCATGTGATGTCTAGATGTACAGAGGAAGAACACGACCTATGGTTCGGTGAGGTGGCACACATCATGTACTACGTGTACAATCCATATATACCTACATGGCCATGAAAGTTGAGTGGAAAAGGGGAATGTCTAGGTGCATGGGTGGGATCACATGTCATGTGGACCCTAGGTCACATCATGTACGCATTTGACATCTTTTTCCTTGCCTATCTCTTTCTCCATGACTCAGATTTGGGATTGTGAGTAGATTATCATGAACGTTTTATCATATAAAATGTGATTGTGGCCTTTATTTCATCATATAAGACATTATGGGTAATTTTTTAAGAATGAATATGTTGAATCATTTCTTAACCTTATGGAGTGATCAGAATTGATCAGTACATTGATGTCGGGGTCAGTATCCTACCCTATCACTTAAGGATCTGGGTCCCATATACACTTTTTTCCGATTGAGCAATGATCCCATATTATATCATGGAATGGGTACCCTTAACATTGTTGTTTTCTAATATGACTTATGTTTAGCATGGCACTCTATTCAGTGGTTCTTGGCCGATGTTGAATATCAATTTGGTTCATAGAGAGAGAGTTTGGGACTGGTACTCCCCTATGGAATCAGGGTGCGATTTTTCAATTATATATCTTCTTTGGTTGAGATGGGAATCCCTAAACTATGGGTTCAGGTTCCGTACCTTTGTGGTAGTTATTTCATGGGTTGGTACTCCCTAGATGGATTAGGTCATGGGTTCCCCATATCATATGTGTAATTAGAGTTAGAACTATATTTGTGTTCCAGGCTGTAGGACCTCATTATGTGATAGCCAAATAGAGTGGATACATTCTTATTGTACCATGGTTTGGGTATTCTATCTGGGGATTTGGTACTCCCCGGTCATGAAAGGGGATGATTCCTCTAGACATGATGTACAAATTGGGTGTGTAATCCCCTATAGTCATAGGGTGTGTTTCCTCTATCCTGGGAATCATAAATCCACTATCTATCTAGGGTATAGTTTCTCAATATATGTTATTCTAGTAGAATTGGTACTCCCCTTTCATAAGAGGGAGTGCGTCCTATGGCCCGGGGTTAGTACTCCCCTATAGTGTTAGGGTGTCAGTCCCCCTAGTGACAGATCTTGTATAGTGAAACTCCCCTATCTTACCAAGGTGTACATCATCTATCCACATATTTGAACTCCGCATTCATATGATGGTGCAAGCCCTCTATCCCATGAGTGTTATTCCCCTTTCATACATGGGTGTGGGTCCTCACCTATGGAGTAGTACACTCTCTTCTCTGAGTAGTAGTGGTGAGTGGGTCGTCCATTGGAGTTCGATCTCACATAGATATTTAGTATAGTTAGGAGATGTGGGTCCCTATACTAGTTATGTGTGATACCTAGTTATGAGTGAGTGTTCCATTAACGGATTGAGGTGTTGGACACCCCATCAGGAAATAGAAGAGTTATTGTGAATTAATTAGGATATATTACTCCCTCAATTATAGGTTAGTGGTGAGGTGTGGGTCCCTCCATTATCTCTTGTTTGAGGGGATGCAAGTGGTGGATAGTTTGGAGCTATGATCCATCATCTATGTGTATTGGCCAGGGGTGGGCCTATCTACTTGAGTTCTAATGAACATGCGCAGGGCATAAGATAGCTATAGAAAGATGTTTAATGTTGTGTACTATAATTTACCCTAGTGAGTTGTTCTTAATTGAGTGTGTCTCTTAGATGGGTTCCATATTGGATTAAAGATCTCATGGAGCGTGTTCTATGGGTTTTGTGTTACCCTTAGATCCTCGATTAGAATCTTGTCGCTGCCTATATGGTTAGTACCACATAAGACTTGGGATCTAGGATGAGTATATATGGGTGTGTTTAGGAGTACCTATAGATTTGTCATGTGTCTAGGTTGACACCCCTTGTGGACTGAGCTAACCAGTCATGATTAGCTAAAGATGGTTTGAGATAGATTTTCTATCTCGATTGGGTTCCCTCTGGCTAGGTTGAGCAGTCTATTTCCATTCAGTTTATCCATTTTCATTTTGTTTTTTTGGACACCTACTATGTATTTTTATACTCACCCATACAAAGTCTTTTCTCGCACATGTTTTCTCTTGTGAATACCGCAGAAATTTTGATGGAGACCCCAGAGACCCGAGGTAGGAAGATTATATTGAGCTTGACCAACCAAGATGTTTAATAAAGTTGTGATGAGGATCTTTACATCAGTTTCATTTGATAGTGATCCCATCTTTTAGAGCATGTTTCATTCCTTTATGATTTTTGGTGGGTGTGTGTTCATCCCTTTTAATCTTTTAGTACTTGTTTTTACATTAATTTGCGATATATGTATGCATGAATTTTAGTTTATAGATTTTTTTATCGTGTCACTATTTCTTGGAGGAGTTAGTGGGTTCAGGACTATAGGTACTTTTGGAAAAGGGCTCCCATTTATGTAATATGTCTACACAGTGCCCCTTTCTAGACCCTCGACTATAAATTAGAGGCGGGTTTGGGTTGTTGCAACCCAAGCCCCTTTGGATCGTGTCATGACATAATACTTATATACACTCTAAGAACTCCTCATATGATCATGAATTTTATATATACACTTGGCCTTCTTCTTCACTAGTTTTTTACAATAATAATTTCACCACAATCATCAAGAAAACATTATATGGAGAGATAAGATATTCCATGTAGTTCCACATATGATTGTATTCTAATGGGTAAATGATAAATATATTTATATGAAAAACCAATTTTCAGTAAATTATAAACCCATAATCAAAAATATTACAAAATTATATGTCTTAATATATCCTCCAATATATGTATTATTCATTCAACTTTACCAGAATTCTATTGATGAAATGTGATGATCAAACAAAATAAACTATGGAGATTGTATTTAACCCTCCATAAAAATGACAGATAATCCATGAATAAAGTTTATATACTATTATACCTAAAAATATAAGAAACCTTACTACTGCCAACATATATTTTCAATGTAAAAATTCAATTTAGCACTGCTCCCCAATTAGAAAAAATTATTAAAAATTATCAAATTTATGCAGAATGTTAAAAATAATTCAAAAAAAAGATCATGATATAATCCCTAAAAAATATTAGTCAAATTATCCCAGAATTTACATAATGGATTACCTAAGGTTTATAAAGAAGTATTTTGTACTCATTGTTAAAACAAGAATGCTTGAATAGTAAGATATTTGATTACATATTATTCTTACTAGGCCATTATAACATTTTTTATACAATGATAAATCTTATCTATTCCTATATACAAGGGCATAGATACCCCATGGAATATAAAACAACCATCCACATGGATTCTCTATAGAAATTATTAGGATACATATAACACTACATGATTCTACTCACCATCTCACTAACCATATTGAGCTTCTACAGTGGTATATAATCATTTCATACATATGTATCAGAATTCCACTTGATGAGACATGATTAACATTTTTACTATAGAAAATCAATTATCATATTGAATAAATTTCTAGATTTTATATACATTTGTGAAATATATTATTTTGGACATTTTAATAACATTTTTATAATAAAAAATATATTTAAATGGAATGATTACTTATATTATTTTAATTATAATAAATATTTAATTTATTCACATATTTTATGAATAAAATGGAATATTTTCTTCTTTAAATGGTTATTATTCTATGCTATAATCTATTAAAATTTTATTAAAAAATCATGAACTTATTCTGAAGGTTTTTTAAAATATTATGTTCTTGTGGAGTTTTAATTGTTCATGAGTGTGTATTAATGAATATATTTGTTGTATTAAAATAATAAATTGAAAATATTTAAATTTATTCATGTTAAAAAAATTCATTCAGATAGAGAATTGAATATATATTTTCTCAAATAAAAATTATGTTTTTTAGAATCATATTAGTTGAATTTTTTTCATTTAATTTAAAATTAATTTCAATTGAATTTTATTTTATAGAATGTTTCAATAGTGGTATATTTAATTATTATATATTAAAATTTTTTAAACTCACTTTAATAATGGTTATGATAGACATTTTCATTTCCATTTTTGACATCTATGGTGAGTTAATTTCTTAAGAGTTAAAAAATAATTTTTTTCATAACTATTTCATGATGAATTTTGTAATGATTATTATTTGGTGTTAAATAGAAATGATAATAAAAAAGGAATCACATATTGGTTGTGATAGGATATTTAATAATCAATGGAAATGTATGAATAAGTGATCTTTTTAATATTCCATGTTTTAGTTTTCATTTTATTTATCTCCGTTATAAGTCCATTATTATAAAATAAATTTATAATCTATTCCTATATAATTTAACATACGAATAAAATTAATAATACATAATATAATTTGTAAATGAAAAATATTTTATTTTAATGATATTTAAAATTGAAACATAAAAAAAATAAATAGTAATAATTTAAAATAAATATATATGGAATGTGGTTATTAAAACAAAAAGTGTACATTAAACAAAATTAAATAAAAAATGTAATATTAATATACTCTTTCTCATGGTATCTAATGAATATCATACCTACTAGTATAAGTATAGAAATAAAGAAAAAATAGTATATAAATTTTTAAGAATTATAATTTAGGATTTTTAGAGAAGTATTGATGATTTTATATAATAATGGAAAAAGGTTTGTGACTTCTACATATATAGTCATTGGATATATAGTTGTTAGATATACTTATAGACAATAAGTATATTAAATTTATTATACCTATAAAATAACCATAATTTATTGGTCGATTATAAATTATAAATAATATTTTCAGGAAGTATAAATAAATAATTAAAATACATGAAATAATAATGCATTTTTAGTAAATGAAAATATATTCATCCACTGAAAAATAAACAAATTTTTATTTAAAATTTATTTCCTAATTATTATATATCTTAGTAGTCTAATTTATGATATAACGAGATTGAATTTAATAAAATGGTTCTCAAATTTGAAATTAGAACTTCTAAAATAGGTTTTACTTCCAATTTAATTATTTTTGGAAAAAATGTTACCAATGTAAAAAAAGTGAGTTAAATGGTAAAGGTTATACAAAGATAAATGGTTAAAATAATGACCAAATTAATAAAATATCTCTAAATATGATAAACAAAATTTATTATTAATGGAAATAATGAATTATGTTTATTTTGTTTCCTTTTCTGATTCACTTTCCATTCAAATCTACAATCGTTATACTTTAAAAAGGATATTTTAACAATGCCAATAATTATAATTTCTAATATGGTGTTTCTCCCACCCATTGAAGGATAAAATTATGGTAAATATTTATAGATAGATTCTACCAATCTATTATCATATTATTGGAACTCTCATTATTGGAATCCCCTTGTTTTACGAAGGAACCTTAATCCCACAAAACATGGAGGGGTTCAAAGAGTAATCTTGATATTATTCTTTAAAAGAATCAATTACTTGTATTAAATTTTTTTATCTTCACATAACCTTTCATATTGGATAAATTTTTTTAATTTTTTATTATTTAAATAACATCATTATACTTAATTAATAATTTTATTATAAAAAATCACTTCATATCCATACAAATTTTTAATTATTTCATGTTCATTTTTGGGTCAGTTCAACCTCTGACATCGATGACAATATAATATTTTCATCATGAATAATTATGAAAACATAAATATTAGTAATAAAAGTTATTTATCATCCAATTATTACATTTTAATGATTTTTTAATTTAAATATTATAATTTAACTCTTTGTTAAAATGACACCTTAGGATAGTTAAAACCACCAAAACGTGTGTTACTGATATCAAAATTATAAGCCATTATTGTAAACTCAATAGAATGAAAATAGAGAATTTTAAATCATTGAAAAATCATAATTATTATACCTTCAATATTATATATTTGATGAACTCATGGATAAGAGTTAATGATTGATAAATCTATATAGAAAAAAAATTAGTACAAGTGGAATTAAAAAAATTTTATTATTAAAATAAACAATGAATGAATAGTATACACGCAATGAATAATTATAATTTATTAATTTTAAAGGAATTAAATATAATTAAGGCTTTTGAAATCATGGTTAAAAATAAGAATTGATTAAGAGGGAGTAAGAGTTCATTTGAGCTTGTATAGATTTAAGATATGGAATTCTCACCTTCAATCCTTCCCATTAGGATTGTTATTATTTAATCATTGTATATTTTCATTTATTTATCATATATTATTTTATTTGGATTTATTTTTACGTATTTATCTATAATTTTTATATATATATATTTTTTTATACATTATAAATTTTGAACTTTGTAAATAGTTTTCTCAACTAATTGAATCACTTTTGGGTTTACGTTATTTCTTCAAATACATTCTAATTTATATGCATCCCTAGTTATTTTTATTTAAATAAATTTCCTCTTATTTTTGAATAATATTTCATTTCAATTTCAATTTATGATTACTACAAACTCTATAAGGGAATTCTTGACTTCATCACAATTCATTTAGTTACAATTACTCTTATTGATCTATATTATTATCTATTGTGTATTTACTAATATCTAATAGTGTACTATTCTATTTTAAATTTAATTTTAAAGATTTCACATTACCCATAATATTATATATTTTATTTATCGTTAATTTATTTAAAAAAATGATGTCAATAAGGGTTTCATTTTTAAATTTTCTTCTTCATTGAGATTGTGTTGTTAGAATCATTCTCTCATGTATATGTTTTGAATTTACATTTATTATTTCATATTATTTATCATCTTTCAATTTAATATTTTTAAAATTCTTTCATTACTAACCTTTTTTTATTTAAACATTACATATTTTTTATATTCATAATAGGAATTTTTATGATTTAGCAATTGATATTATATCTTCCATATAAAATAATATTTAGTATATTCTATTAATTTGAATGTTTCAAGAACATTAATATATGAAGTTATTATTACATTAATAAATTTTTTTCTATTTTACTTTATTTTTTACATTTATTTTAATAATATTTTATATTCTATGAATATGATAGATACTTCTTATATTTTTTTATAACTTTAGTTTATTTATTTTAAAAATCATTACCATAATAATTTATTTATTCATCAAATTCTAATTATTCATTGTTTTTAAAATATTATTTTAGAGTTTAAAAATTATTATTTTATGATTTTTTTTAAAAATACTTCAGTTATTTTAATTATTTTAAAATTGTTTAAAAACTATTGAATTAATTTCTTAAATCATTTATAATTTCTAATTATTATATGAAGTTCTTTCATCAATGTCAATAATATTTCACATTTTACTCATTGAAAAATAACTATTTTATATTCCCAATATTTATATCATTACCAAAATATGTCAGTATGGTGAAATAATTCTTTGGTTATAAATCAAATTCATCTAAACCCATAGTGATGTGGAAATAAAATATCCATGTGGTGATTTTTCCATCACTACCGTTCTATTTTTCGTATCCTCAAATATCCATAAAGATAAATTTTTTCCAATAAAATTATATAATAAATATAATACAAATTTTCCTTCTGATTAATGTGTATTTTCCAATATAACAATAAATTTTGATTGATAGGGAAAAAACTCTTGATATGATCATATAAAAATGATTAATATATGAGAAATAATGTAAAATAAATAATTTGTTATTAAGTAATGTAATTTTATTTTGATTATAATTATGTTACACAAATTTGGAAGGATATAATTTCTTATGATGTGTGGTAATATAAGTATACATCCCTCTAATACATTATGAAAGGAATTATATCTCCTGAGATTATAATGGTTGTGGTACAAGTATCGAAAACTCTATCACTAATGTTGATAAGACAAGGGAGATGAATGTAATAGAATTTTTTATGAAGTTATTAACATTTTGTTTCTAGAATGTGTTATGATATCCTATGATTATATATGTAGAACATTCCAATGTTATGAGATGTACATTTTTTTATCCATGTTTGTATTTCCATGATAAACATAACATGGTTTCCTTAAACTAATGAAATTTACCTTGATTATATTGACTATATAGTCACAATTCTATGATATTTTTTTCCTCAACCATGTTCATTATATTGATATCAATTATGTTTCCCACATTATTGAGTTTATGAGGTCACCATTTTTTTATGTTTTCCTATTTCCACAAGAAGTTCTATTTAGGTATGCACCTAGAGGGGATTCATGTGTATAATTTTCTTTGAAAAAACAAAAAGGATTTTTTGTTAAATAATATAATTAGATAGGTAATCACCAAATAAAATAAATCTTTATGTTTTGAAACTATGTTTTAAATCATGATTTTGTATGTATAATCATGTAAAAAACATGGGCGACCTGAGTTGGTGCATATAATTTGTAAAATTTTTTTATTTATAGCTTCAAATCTAGATGTTTGTGACTGAGGGTTAGGTAGTTGGAATTAGAAAATGTTTTAGTTAATTTTTTAGATTATTTTATAAATATTAAAAGTATAAACTATAAAGTAACCTTGGTTGAACAGGAGTCATACGTTTTGGTATATTAGGATAAATTTTTAATATTAAAATAATGAATTACTATGATTTTTTAGAAATTATAATTATTCAAAATTATCACTTTTGTTATAGATAATGGTTATAAACATGATAATGAAAATTTTGTATTGAATGGTTGGCCTACAGAAACTCGTTCCTAGTAATAAGTCTTGTTAACAACTAAAGAACTCTATTTTGAAAAAATGTTTGAAAATAATAAAAATGTCAACATATTCTCATTATGAGGGAAATTATTACTTTCCTGGTCTTACCTGAAATAGTTAGGTTGAGTTGTCAATAAAACATATATAGAGACTTGTTATTATTTTAAAAAACTGAGGCCAATTTTTCATCGGTGAGATAGAATTAAAATTTTAATGTATAAATTTATTATGGTCAGAAGAATGTAATATCCCGTGTTCCTGAATTAATTTTCGATACCTAAATTATATGTCCAGTATAAATAAATATTTTTTATTCTATGGAATTTATATCACTTAAAAGTAAATACAACTAAAACTTTCTTAAAATATTCATATTTTTTATCTCTAATGAACAGCATACCAAAGATTATAAATTTAAAAAACTAAATAATATGATTTTATAATGATATTTGTGTTTTATGTTAGTAATTCCCATTAATATTATTTTTATGAATAGTTAATATTGTGTTTCTAGGATTTGAGGAGTATGGAAGTTAAATTATGGGAAAAGGTAGGAGTTGGAGTTGGGTATTAGTGAAGTATAATAACTGGTTACCCATTATAATTTTAATGCATAACCAATTAAATTTTGTGGTTTGAAGTATATCTTGACGTTCCCACCAGGTTATTATTTAACATTTACTACAAACCTATTACTTTTTTTTGTTTTATTTATATGTGAATGGTATTTTTTTCTTTTTCAAACAACAAAAATTACCTTAAAACCAATAATTTCTAACTTGAACTCTATTTTACAACATGATCTCATGTGAATTATAACTTATTTATCCCTTAAAAATCCTTACCTGATCCTTGGATTAGGTCTCTATTATCTTTACCCTACCGTTCTTAAAGTATCGTCACAGAATACCTAATGCATTTTGCTTATCCCATAGTCTTGATTTCACTGAATCCAAATTGTTATATGTATTATAAAATCTATTAAAACCTAAATATTCCAAAATAGATTTTGGCCTTTATTTTTTCCTTGTTTATTAGTTAGAATATCCATATTTATGGTGGTTTAGTGGAAATGTTTCATATTTATCCTTCAGTATTCTATGTTTTCATAATATATGGGGTTAAACCATTATTTTTTCATGAACACATATCAGATAATAATTGATGTTAGATTATATTTTTCATCATACGGATTTAGGCTTTGGTTTTACAGAGGTTTTGCAGGGTAGCCCCCCCATCATCCAAAATTACTACAGATTATAGATGGTAGTAGTATATGGTTGAGAGAATGGTTGCATCTAATTAAGAAAAAATCAAGTATATGACTTGATTCTAACTATATTATTGATATTTTTCTTCAATGTGTTCCTATATAGAATATAGAGATGTTCAAGAAGAAACCAAAACTAAATTTATCACAATTATTTTTCTGAAAGTAGAGAAAGAGATGTTCTAGAATATATATTTTTTGGAAATATATATTGATAAAGTGGCGTAATTGTTTTTTCAAATACAGTTTTTCTAGAAGAAGGAATTTTATTGAATTAGATATGGCTATATTTTTGTTTTGAATGAGGTAACATGTGGAACCAACATGTTATAAAATGAAAAAACTTCTATAGAAATAAACAAATCCACCATGGTAGTATGGAAAAAGCATGATATAAGTATGAATTCAAGAAGTAAATAAAGATAGAGTTGTGTTTTAAAGGTGGTGACATGTGGAAGTAGTTGTTCTATAAGTAGAAATAGGTTTAATTGATTCGGGAAGGTGGTGACCTATAGAAAAATTTTCCCACATAATATGTCGAAATAGAATCACTCATCCAAGACATAGAATTCATTGGGAAATAATAAAGTCATTATGACCCCTATATATGGGCTTTGTTATATTAAATTGGAACATTACAGGCTTCATGACCTTATCATACAAGATTAAGAACATTTTATGAGATTAATACACATTTTTGGAAGTTATGTAAAATTAAATTCATGTATATAGGGATATTTAAGAATAAAAACATAGGGTTCAGATCAATTAAGAATGAAATGTATAACATTATAGGATATTTAGGATTAAAAGGAATGTTGGAAGGGATAAATCATAATTAATCTCACATTTCAAAGGATATGTAAGGAGTGGTGAAAGTAATTAGAGATATAGTGATTAGCATAGAGCTAATTCAGATTTAAACATCATGCACATTAGTCATTATGTTGTGAATATTCTCAAATTAGAATAAAAGTCAACATATCAGTCTTTTGTAATGTGAATACATTCTCACATAATGTTATATCACATAAAACTATTAATTGAGGAGGAAAATATTCACATTTAGAGGATAAATAGTTAAATGAATTAAATGGTTGATAAAATACAATAGTAAAATATATTACATCTTGTAAAAAATCATACAAATTCTAAATATATTTGTATATGGGTTTTAATGGAATTATCTATTTATATAATATAATAATTTTGTAAATATAGTTTTAATGAGAATTAATAATCTTTAAGATAGGATTGCTTGACTCCTTAAATAATATGATTTATTGATGAATTTTTAAGAAGAAAAGAGTGAATATTTAATGATAATATCATAAATATATGATCTGTTGAATAATTGAATGATAGAGAAAAATAGTTCATTGCTATAATTCATGGATAAATACATATTCAAATTATGGGAAAAATATCAATGATTTTTTTTTTATAATTATGGATTTATCATTCTCCATAAAAAAATAAAGGATTATTTCTATGAAAATAATAGAAACCAATCTATATTGAAATATTATAATGGAAATTAAATTCTATATAGAGAGAAGTAGAAAAAAGTGTTGGAACTCATTGAATATATTTCTAAATATGGAAGGTAGATTGTCTATTATATCTTGTGGAAAAGTGAATATTCATTCACAGTGGTATTAAAAACATCCATATGAATGAGAATCATGGGTAGATTAACAAGGATGTATATAAAAGTAGTGTATCAACACTATAATTGTGATATTGTTCTCATAAAAATTGTATTCTAACAAGATTTGTCTTTTAAAAGATGTCATAATTGAGAGAGGATAAAGGGAGTGGTCATAGATAGGTAGTGAACCATCCATAAGCCATTATAATGGGATTGAACCTCATCTTGATGTTTTTTTTCCCAAACCCATTATTGAAAGTGCTTCAATGGATTTTGGTAAATTGGAATAATTCCATTGTATTCTCCTTGGATTAACCTAATGCGGATGAATCATGTAAAATTATTGTACATTTTTAGTGGACTTTACTTATGTCTACCAGTAAAAAAGATAATTGTGGGTTATGAAATCATTTTTAAAATTTTATTAAGTTAAGATATGAAAATTATCAATTGGATTATCATTTAAAAAACAAATTAAGAGTGTCCCAACTAACAATGTGATTGAGATCATATATGGTTTTGATATTTTTAGTATTACGTGTTTGAATTAGAATAATTTTAATACCCAAATGCACCCTATCTCTAGTGATATCTCTAACTAATTTCTGTTATATTTATAAAAACTGGAATCAAAGCATATGTTTTTCTTCTTGTATTTTATTTTTTCTGAATTGATCTAAATTTTTCTCAATTATTATTAGATCTTTTGATGAAATTGGAAAGGCAATGAAGATGATAAAGAGAAAAACACAAATGGAATTTTATAGAGTGGAAATTTTATCAGTGATTATGATATTCTAATAATAAATTATATAATCTCTTGAATTAAAGGTTTGAAAGATTATGATTATGAATCTATTAATTCATTAAATGATATTTTTTTATTAATTAAGGTTCTTTAAGTCCCATGTGATGTTGTCTCCATTTATGATGATGTGATTTAATGAAATAAAATGGTGTAATATGTTCAATTATCAGAGGAGTAATATTCAAGACTAATAGTAGAATTATTTAAGTTAATATTGGATAATATGTCTCAATAGATTTATATTGGAGTAATATAGTTCAAGTATAATAAAATTAAATTCTTGATCAAGTAAATGATTGACTTGGCTACTTATCAAAGAGAAAAAATTACTTTCTAGATGAGGTATTAATTGATTTCTCCTCAATTGTGTCTAATATTAAATATGATTCCATATATATGAGACATGACTAAAAATACATTCAAAATTTTAATTTCAATAATGATAAACGTACTATGGAAATGAAATAATTTTATTGAGTAAAATTATTGGCTGAAAAAAGATAAGGATACCCTTAAGGATTCCATTACACAGATAAAAACCAAGTTAAAGGGACAAAATATAGTGATAGATAAGAATTACCATGAGTTATAGGATTAAATTTCAAAAGAGAATAGAATTAAATAAGACATTAATTCTTAACATTAAAGATAAATCCAAAAAATCTAGCAATATATATTGTGATGTTCTTCGAAAAAAATAAGGCAGAACAACCAAATGATGAGTTCAAGATTGTTTTAAAAGATGATTTACATTTATTAATTGATTATCACTTTGTGAATGATAGTTATATATTGGAAAAATTTTCTATATCAATGGAGAATAATAAAAACCCATGAAGACATAATGTCAATATTTCATTAGAAAACATGATGACAACCATAATAAAACTCTTTCAATGTTAGAGATGAAGAAAATCGTGGTTGTTACCAAAAATAGGGAATAAATTTTGTTGATTAAAGATTGTATAAGGAATGAAAATAAAATAAATAAATTCCCTAGAAGTGGTATAGATGACAAATATATGAAATTATTATAATTATTATGGAATGAATGGTCAAATTTAAAAATGGGTTCTTTAATAATTGGAGTATATTTGTTACTATAAAAATGAATTACATTTTAGAGAAAAAATTTAAGAAAAAACGGTTATATAGATTATTCAAATAATAGTTAACATGATATTGTTTCATTTTATAGAGATCATAAAAGAATTTCATCTAGACTGAATAGAGAAAAATAAAATACATTTAATGAAAAATCTTTTCTTTCATAAAATAGAGTTCATTACTTGTTAAATAAATTCACCACGTTGAAGGTGATTTGAAAATGAGATTGAAATATATTTTCAAATAAATGTACTATTTTAATGGTATGAATATGATTCGTAAAAGTGAAAAGAGTTTAGTTGATTGTAATCCTCTTGAAATGTATACATCCTAATTAAACTAATTTATATTGGATGGTAAAAATTCAGACAATGATAAAATAGGTATCTATATAGATTGAAAAAAATAAAGAAAAAAAATTATTATTGGAAAGAGTTTGTAGGGGATAAGTCCATAAGATATATAATCTAGTGATTTTTCCCTGAAATAAAGAATATTCCTAGAAAAATAAGGTAGTGTTGGTATCTATAAAAACCATATCAGATATTATTCTAGATTCAATTTTGAAGGATAAATGAAATTTGTTTTCTATAGTGATCCACTATATTCCTCGATATCATGGATATTAATAATATCATCTCCCGTTGTATTTGAATTATAAAAATATTGTTGGAGTGTTTCAAGTCATAGCGTCGATATGATCCTTGGAGAGATTACATTGAAAAATAAAATTTATGTCAAGGAATGTTCTATATGTCTAATTAGTGTTAGAGAAATGTTGGTGGTGCCTTCATAAATTAGGAATTATAGGTTCCTGAGTACAAAATGTAGGATCATAAGAAATTTTATGATTGATGGGGACACTTTTTAAATAAGCAGTGACATTCATGGATAATTTTTTTTATTTTTCTTAATCTAACAATTGTCATAAACTTATTGATTTTTAGTGTATCAAAATCTATAGAAAAAATGTGGCTCTCATAATGAATATCATGTTTATATTGGGTGATGAGGAAATGAAATTAATGGGGGTGTTTTGATCCTAATTATATTAACCTTATAATATAAGGAATGAAATTTGGTTGTAATTTTCATAAATATATTTTTCATTTTGGTTTCTACATATAAATCTTTTAAGAAGAAATTTTGTTTGAGTCACACACAATTTAATTATTTTTTCATCCATGAATGTTTTCTATAAATTTAATATGGAAATTTCAGGTGGAGTTCCTGGATAAAATATTAATGATTTGGATACTTAAAACTTAATTAAATAGTTGAGTGTAATGGATAATAGTGTTGTTATTTACTTAATATCATTTTTCTTATTCCAAGTTCCAACTCAGTAGGATTAATTATTTTATTGATTCATCACAAATAAGTTGTAATATCAATTACTAAAAAAATTGAAAATTTAACTATAGTTTTGGACCGTATACTCCATGTTAAATTGTTATGAGAAATTAAATAAAGTGCTAGAAATTTCAAGTGCCTTTAAGTGTATTGAAAATGTGAAGTTTAGTCTCCCATAATATTAATGCAGGAACTAGTGATGCACTTGTATTTGATATTATAGAATTTATAAGTTGGAATCATGAAGGTATGATAATTTTGATATCATATATAAATGGTTGTTCCATTTCCTTCAATGTTATATTTTTTCCAAATATTTTATATTTGGATCTTTTGGTGGATGATTTTTTTGTACCTTATTTTAAAGTGGGAGATGAGGAAACAAAATCAAATATGAGTGGGATACGAGTTCTATAAAATTTTCCATTATATAAAATATGAAAATATTATAATTTTTTATTGATGATAAATGTTACAATAAAATTGAAAAGGATGATGATTTTGGCATTTAATTAATTAGTGATAAAGTTTAAAATTTATTCAAAACCAAAGTGATGAATTTGTTTTAGAAGTTTTAAATGAATAGAATATGATGATGTTCAGAAAGTAACCATAAGTAAAGTTAGTTGAGGGTTTATTATAAAATAGTAGGTAAAGATATACTATAAAGGATATATTATAGAAGAGGAGTTGTTCCAAACATTGGGAATTATGGAGTTGAGTCTTGAAAGTGTTAAGATATTAAAATATAATATTTCAAAATCAAAAATATTTTTTCTGAAAATAATGAATGCCTCCATGGGGGTTTGTAATGATCAAAATTGAAGTAGATAGTCTGGTTCTAGAGAATTATATACTTATTTTTTTAATTAGAGACATGAAAATGTATATATTTTTAAATTAAGGATATGTGGTGTCACAAAACAACATGGGCTACCTTGACCTGACACGCGAGTTGGCTCATGACATGGAATAAAGGGAATCCCCAATACCAAATAGCTTTAAAATGGTGTGAAGGCATAAAATAAAAACTATTGGGAATTATTTTTCACATTTAATATAAATAAACACATTAAAAAATGAACTAATAATCTGGTATGGTACATCTATATATTTTTCTTCCATTAAAACAAAAAAAATAGTTTCAAAATAAGATAATAACCAAAATAAGAATAAATCATAATAAAGAAACAATATACTTCCCAACATAACGTAATACGAAATTAGAAATAAACTATAACAATATCTCAATAAAAAAATTGAATCCAAAATTAATATCACATGCTCAACATAATACAATAAACAAGTAAACCTAAAATACAAATTCTGATATCCTCAGTGTTACCCATGGTCACTATCCATCATCAATGATAAACACTACTTCATAAATGACCAAATGGTATAACTTCATATTATATAAATTCTTAGGAACCTATACCTGAATATTTAATATCCACTTGGTCTATGGTCACTGAATAATATAAGTTGGTTTGGAAATAATATCCCAAATAAATTTCATTAAAGAATCCATGAATTTACCAAACTATTTTTTTATTTTATAAATTAATCAATTTATTGTTAAGTGATTACAGAAAAAAATATGAGTTAACGTTCCCAAATTGATCCACCATAGTAGGTATGGGGGAGAAAAACCCAAATAAATGTCATAGGGAAAAAATTGACATATTTTCCTTGAGTGGAGAGAAACCAAATAGTATCCACAATACATGTAGTGGCACTTGCCGGAACCACACTACAAACCACACAAAACACTAATACCATCACTAATCCTAGGGACACACCAATTATACTGTACCCTCACTTCAGGAACCACATCCTACTAGAGAACTAGAACAAAGAATAAACATAATGGGTCAGAAGCTGCCACACCAAACAAGCCACAAAACAGATCCCCGAACCGCAAATTTATTAGACATGTCACCCGCACATCCCAAATCACAAAGTAATTCATAAAACTAGACCATATTAGATTATTTCATATGGGATAATGGATAAATGGTAGAGTAAACTAGATAATAGTTGACCCAAGATGGGGAGACCAAGAAGGGAAAAAAACGAGTCTATAATGAGGCCAAAATAGAATGTGATACCATGAAGAACATTTGAAAAAGATGAATTATGGAAGGGGATTAGTCAACAAGGATATGAATGTGGAACTATTAGGCCATGAACCAAGATTAAAATTTATTTTGTGACCTCTTATGGACCCAAAAAGTTGAAAAACATTGGCGTAGAACAACAACCCTCTAGCAAACCCAAGCACTGTGGACCATGCTAGATGGAACGAGAGGAGAAATAGAAAAGAACACTACTAGATCTGAGAATTCCATAAGTCTCCATCTACAACTGCGTAATGACCTACATAAAATGAGGTTGTCCAATTAACTTCTGCAAGCAATGAAACCATCCATCCGATGTGCAAACGACAACCATCGGGCACTACGGGGACCACATCCATAGAATTATCATCTCGAATGCTCTAGAGCTTCTTGATAGTTAAGAATAATATCTATAGAGGGGTTAGGAAAGAAAAGTGAGAACTAATATCCATTTCCATTTATTGGAGAATAAGGGATCCCTAATGGGGGGAATATGTGAGAGTGGTTCCACATACGGGCTCATTACTAATAAAAGAGTCAATGAATTTCCTTTTTCAAAATAATCCATAAACATGGGTCTAAAATATGTTACATAAAAAATATGGTTTAAACAGTATGAAAAATACTCATGAGATCTTCCCAAATTCTTTTTAAAATAAAAAAAATTAATTTAAAAAATCATTAGTTTTTTAAATATAAAATTTATTTGAATATAAACATTATAAATAAATCATTTCAATTAAATTTTATAATTTCTATATTAAAGAACCCATAAATAATTAAAATAATGCATCAAATGAGTAATAAATATAATAGGAAAGCTACGAAAGTCAGAAACTAAAAATAACAATTAATTCATGATAAAAAACATTTACAGTAAAACTAATAAAATTAATACTAATCAAACTTTAAGGAGACAATAACAGTAGGAACAAACCATAATAAAATAATAAATGAAAATGAATCAGAATCATGATTGAATGTAAAAATAATGAAGTCAAAGTAATGTATGTTGATCCTTGGAAACTCTTAAACATCCAATGATATTATACTATATGATCTCATTTGGACCCATCTAATATCCTAATCGATAAAGTTTCTAGAAAATAACCAATTAACATTCTCTACCAGGCCTCAATAATCTAAATCCGCAAGTATGTATTATAACACACAACTAGGGGATGTAATTACGTAAATGAACATAATTATCATAAAAAATCTATTCAATCTCTCACTGATTCATGTTATCCTAATTAAGATAGAAATGTAATGTAGAGAAATCATTTATTATGTATAAATCAAAAATCAAACAAATAAAGATCACATCACCTCATCCAAATCCCACACACCCTTCTGATAAAAATAAACCCTTTTATATTTACAATTAAATCAAAATATAATTCAAATACTTTAATAGGATTGACACATTCATGTAAAACATTGATTGAACTGAGACTTCGACTATGGCTGTATCACATATATCAAAGTCGTTTATATAAGGTTCAAAATGGACCTTTTGTTTTACAATAATTACCATATGAATAAATCCATTTTTGAAAACCATTTTATAAAATATTTTTTATTTGGAATCATTAATTAAAATTAAGAGTAACCCCGCATTAATACAAAAGGGTCAAAAAATCACACAAAAATACTATCCCAACCTCAATAAAAATATAGAAAACCATAAAATAATTACTCATATATAATAAAAAAGATATCATATAAAAAAAGTTCCACAAATAATGAAATCCAAACGAAAACCCACTTATGACACATTAAACATCCTATATAGAACCATTTAAATGTTAGAAAACCAGTTTAAATTACCAATCCCTTTGATAAATCCTTTTATGAATTTAAAAAATCAGATATATTGAAAAATTAAAAAAAAAATTTACAAAAACTCAAAAATAACATGGTTTGGGGTGAAAAAAAGAATAATAGGGAAACATTAACCTTGTTCAAGAGTTAATTATGTAGAACTATCATACACAGAGAGAGGAATACCAAAGAAAAAATCCATATAACCTAAAAATAAAAAACAAAAAAATTTATAGAGAAATAAATAATATGGTTTGACCCAAATTGTCTTCATATCGATGACGAAAGTTAGAAATAATAATAGGGGTATAGAAGAACTAAAAAATAAAATAAAATATATAACAACCTTATGAAAGAAGGATTTAAGAAAAAATGATGTATAAAAAAGAAGATAGGGAGGTTCCAAGATCTCACGTTGAAATAATTTGAATAGTATAGGTGAAAAAGATCCTATAAGGGACTTTAAAATGATGGAATAAATAATTTAATTTAACAATTTTTAGGAAATTGTGAAATAAATATTGTTTGGTTTTAAGGTTTTCCAAATAATTCCCCAATTGAATATATTTCATTGGTTGCACAAATAGAAACTACACATCGTGGAAATAATGATTTTTAACTATGAAGAAACCATGTACAATAAAAACAAACATAAATCACCACCTAAAATTTTCTTTGGGATCTGAATGGTTCAATGAAACTTGGATTGACCATATTAATGGAATCGACATTTCAAGGAATAGTCAAATAGTTTAGATGCATAATTTATAAACGATGTGTAATGAATGATCATGTGAAAAATCTAAAAAATTACAAATAACCAAATCGAGGAAGACTTAAATCCAATAAACTCAATTATTAATGAAAAATAAACACAATCACAATATTAGGGTGTGATAAGTGGTATTTTTTTGAAAGTGGTGACATATTGAAGAATAATTTTTAACTGGGGATATAGAATAAGATTCACTCCACCAAATATCATATTTCATATAAAAATATCTATACAATGGGGCTACCTATATATGAGTTGTGTAAAATTAATTTGAAACGTGAATATCTATGTGATAATAAGTAAAAATATATATAATATTATGTGGAACTAAATCACATTTCTAAATGCTATGTGAGATTAGAACAATATCTATAATGTTGAATAATAATAAATTCTTTGGGATTGGCTCAAATAAAAATGAAATGAAAAGTAATATGTGTTGTTTGTTATTAAATGGAATTATAGAAATGAAATGATAGTTTCAATAATTAATTACATAGTCTATTTAAGGATTAGATATGGGAGTTGGATCTTCTGTGTGATTATATCATATCTACATCAGGTTAAAACTATCCTCACCTTAGTCACCACACCACAAATGTTCTTGTATCAAAATAAAATTCCATTAATCGGTCTCATATAAGGTGAATATATGATCACATCAAGAGATATCATTATATAGGATTAATTTATGTGGAAACAATTCACCTCACGAGGTGAAATTATTTATGGAATTAAATAGTGAATGAAATAAAGAAGTAAAACAGTGTTTTTATAGGGAATATTACGAAATTGATGAATACATTTTTCAATATGTTTTTAGAAAATATGTGTTTCCATATTTTCATTATTTTTTGGATATATTTTGTGGTCTAAATTTTGAGTTTAGAAAGATAAGGAATTTCTCAATTAAATAGATAAATTCTTGAGAGAATTAATAAGAAAAAAATAGTAATGATTTAATGATAATATTATGAAGTTGAGATCACATTATGAATTAAATATGATATAAAATGACCTCAATTCCATAATTATTCAATTATTAGAGTTTCAATTTATAATAAATATAGGTATGATATTTTACTAATATTATGGATATATATTTCTTTGTCATTATGAAATGTTTAGTACATTGAAAAAAACTGAAAAATAGGGAAATGTGATAATATTAGAATAGAAATAGAATCTAATAGATATGAGAATAATAATAAGAATAAAGTTTTTTTAGTTATGATGGTCATTCTAAATAATGAAATAGGAGATTCTATATCATCTCATGGAAACATGAAGTCACATTTTTGTGGCATTCATCATTTTATTCTTAAAGAGTAGTACGTCGAGACCAACATGAAACTATATACATATTGTGAATCAATACAAAAATAGAAATTGTTTTAATTTTTCATTATTCCATGAATTTTTATTCCATTATTCAAGTATTAATAATTAATAATAAATTTTGGTGACTCTATATAGGTAGTGAACCATCACAAAATTATTATAAAAGGAACTAACCTTTGATTAGAGTTACCTAGCCAAATCCGACCATTGAAAGTGCTATAATGGATTTTGGTACTTCTTCATAATTCCATTGTATGCTCCTTAGATAAGACTATTGTTGGTGAACCACATAAAATTATTATGTTTTGTATGAAAGCTTTACTTACATTCCACATTACTTAAATAGTTAGGTATTAGTTAAGTAATCATTTATCAAATTATGTAGATGAAATGTTAATTGAAATAAAAACTATATCATCACTGAAAGAAGAACTTAAGAGTTACCCAAAAAATAATGAGGTCATGGTCATTTAGGTTTGTAGAAGTTTGAGTATTAATTTTTTTAATTAAAATAATTTTAATACAACTATTTATTCTCCCTATAATGGTTTCTCTCACTAAATATTTTTGTGGACCAAACAATAAAAATAAATCTAAATCTCGTTTATCATAAGGGAAAATTTATGATTAAATTTTAATAATATTATTAAAAATTATATAGATAGATGATTTATGTTAAGATGATTGACATGTCTTGATTTCTTTTTTTGATACAAGTATATTACATTATGTGAAACGCTAGTGTGTCTCATTGTAATAAAGTGATTGATTGTAGTATATTTTGTTATGTTTTTAGATGTCCACATATGTGCATATCACTTCCTTTTCATTTCAATTTGGTTAATGGTTTTGGATATTGTGTAACCTATTTATTGATTGATGGTTGGACATGGGAGAGTTGGTGAATAATTAAGGAACATGTTATATATTTAGAAAATAACCATATCATATATATGTTTTTCTATATAGGTTTTCCAATCATATGTGGTACCCATCAGATGAACATTTTTCCTTTGGTGAGAGTATGTATACCAAACATATTTTCAATAACACAAATTGTTTTAACCAAGATTTTACAGTACCAAATAATAATTCTATGAGACATTTAAAGTTTGTATATACAGGTTTAAACCCTACTAGTATAATATGTATCTTAGTATAGTTGTTGTTATTATTATTATTCAAAAAAAATTCTTATTTATCTTGTTAACTTATTCAAATAACTTGTATTGTTATTAAATGAAGTTGTTTTTGTGACAGGTAGTTTGGGGTCAAGTGGTGATCTCCTAGTAGGTATAAGGTACACTCATTATATATATATATATATATATATATTATTTTAGATTGTGTATAGACATAGTATTGTGTGATCTAATGATATTAAATTCATTTGAGAATTTATATCCCGAGGGTATAGACATCGGATCTAGGTAGACGTTTTTGGGTTTTTCATTAGTAGTTCCTGAAAACAACTCAATTTAGTTCATCATGTTTGATGAAGGTCTACTCTACTATGGGAAATAACCTTGATATATATTCATTATTTTTCTCAATTAAGATTCATATATGTTGGTTCTAATTGTCTTCACTTTGATAATTGTCTTTATTGGAAATATTTTACTTTATTTGCATGAAGTTATATATTAATATAGTTATTAAGAAATAAATCTATCTAGGTAAAATAGTTATTCCAAGAAAAAGTAATCCTCCATAGATGGGAGGTTTAGATTTATTATTTATCCCAAGTAGGATTGGGTATTTCAAAAAATTTGGCCTTGATCCTTGAATTAATATTTTGGTATTAAAAATGAAAAAAAATATCCCAAATTTGTTTTTATCAATCAATAGTCATTTTTCTAACCTCTTGCAATTGATAGGTGTCCATGATGTGTTATAATGAAATAGTTTATGTATTATTCTAGTATTCAGGTCCTGGCCATTATAAAATAGTATCGGAACACACAAAAGGAATATTGGGTGTTGGACTAACCAATGTATAATATTATCAAGACATAATAAATAAGCAATAAATATTCATTAGAAGTATGATTATGGTTAATGATATAGTTACATTGTGTAGTCTTGGTTTTATTTTATTAACTTATTAATTTATTTTCATTCAATTGGGTCCTATGAATTATATATAGGAATATATAGATAAATATGGATACAATTTAATAACATGTTGCATGAATTCTTATGATTCATTATTTTATTATTAGCACAACTTATAAGCTTATATTAACTGAAACATTAATTATTCATTAATTATTATTTATTTATCAATGATGATTGTGTTAATATAACATAACAATTAATTAAGTTGATTGGGAATTCACTTTGATGTTGATGTTATTTAAATATTCCATTCTTACAATTAAGCTATGTTTTTTAAATAATTTTTAAATTTTAAAATAAATCATGAAATGCTATTATTAAATGGGAAAAATGAGAGAGGGGATGAGGTTATAATATTAATATTACTATGTTAACTTGAAATTTAAAATAATATTTATTAAATGGAATATATTATCATTCACTATTTAATTTTAGAGAATTCCACTACATTGAACTCTGAATAAACTGTAAGAAGTGGATTGAAAATATGCTTTACCTACTGGACCTTCTATTAATTGTCAAGTCTCACAAAGAATAACATTTTTTCTTCAAGATATAGGATAGGTAACAACATGATGTGATCCCTTGTCTACTATTTTTCTATAGGTTTTTTATTACAATAATACATTTATATATATTGTTGATGATTGAACCTAGAAAGTGGATGAGTGTGTGAAATATTAATCAAATTTCATATAGCCACAATTATACATGAAGTAGTAGGAAAATGATAGTGAGATGTAATGGTTGAATTCAATTATGATCAAACAATTATTTTCTAATTAAATTAATAATTATTTTTACTACTAATATCCTGATACTACCTACCAATTATAAAATTAATACTTTATAGAGATTTATTAGGGAACTATGTTGGTGAACTAGAATCCCAATGGTTGTTTATTTTTCTTTATCTGAGAAGAGATAAAAAATAAAAATACAGGCAGTTTGATTTGTGATCAACATAAACACTATAATCTTTGGTAGTGATGTTTAATTTTTCTTATTTTTTGGTGTTATAAATAATTAAATAATTGTATAGGTAGTCTCAAAAATAATTTTGGGAGTGATTATCTCATGTTCAAGGCATAGAATTAGTTAGGGATATACTGGTACAATAAAGACACATCAAGAATGTATAATAATGTGAATATATTTTTAGGTATATTAGAATGGTGATGATTATTCTACTCTTGTATTATGTAATCCTCTTGTTCATTACTATCAATATGAAAATACTGGTAATATTAAATAAAATTTTAATTTTTTTGTGGATAAATTTCAACCAAGTGTATAGTATATCCATCATCAAAAAAATATATAGACTAATATTTTAGAAAAATATATATAAAATACCTAGTAGACTCATGTATTTCCTAATAATTCATATATATAGGTGATACGAGGAAGTAAAACACATTTATATGGATCTATCAGTAGAATGAGGTGAATAAACCAATTTCAACCATTAGTTTCATATACATCTAGGAAAAAACATCATCCATAAGGCCACCCAAGGTTATAGGTTAGATGTATATTGGGAAAAATTATACAGCTCAAGATTGTAAGGTTCATTATACAATAAAAGGCTACATATTATCATCAACTAATTTAGCTTCTACCTTATTTAAAACATGATCTTCATACTCCATTATATAATAAAATCTATTTTATCTTTCAAAATTTGATGTGAATACAACTTTAATGAATATGTACATTGATAAACCATTTAGTAAATGGTGGAATTTATTAAGAAGTGCCCTATTTGTTCCACTGTCTTAAGATATTATGGTTATCTTTTGGATTTATAAATCCGTGATTTGAAATATTATGTTGTAACATTTGGTGTAGACTAGCTAATTTTGTTCCATGTTTGTATTAACTGTGCTGTTGAAAATTTCCAACTTCAAATCCTTTGGATATTAAATATATAATTATTCTAGAATTAGAATTCCATATAGTATGGTTAAATCCATGTCAAATGAATGTATTATATATTACTATAGAGATAGAGACCCTAATCCCTAATACAACATAGGTAAAATAGAAAATGAATTTTCCTATATTGTTTAATATCATTCCATATATATTTATTAAGTTTTTTTTGTGACTAACACTAAAATGAACGGTATGGTTTAATATTTATTAATTTCCCAGTGCATAGTCAATATGTCATATGGGTCCAACTGATTTAAGAGATATGAAAGTAAAATAGATGTGCTCGAAGTAAATGTTCTCATTAGGCTTAGTAATCACCTTGGAGAGACCCATTACCCTTTGATAGGAAATATAATTAAAACATTAATTTTTTTATAGAATATTGAAATATATACTAGGTGATGAACAAGAAACTCAATTTTTTTCCATAGATTAGTGATTTATTTGATTAGTTAAATAGTGATGATTAGTTTTCAATGTTAGAACCATGCTTTATATATTATCAACATTATGTTAGATCAGAGGATTTTCCTAAAATGGTTTTAAAAAAATATATAGAAAATATGATAAATTAGTTATTCTTTTTAAATTGATTAATTCTATTATAGTTTTTATAGCTCAAATAAAAAATTATCCATTCCATGATTCTTTTGATATAGTCTTAGAAGATGTTATTATTATGTATTCAAGACATTGGGGTCGCCCTGGGAGACATCTTAATATTGTATTAGAGATACATATATAAAATTAAATTAATGATAGAATTTAAAAAATAATTTTTTTTATATTAGAAGTAAAATTTCATGTACATGTGGTCTTAGAAGTAGGTATTTCTATCAATCCCAATAAGGTAGAGTAAATTTTTTCATAGAATATTCCTACAAACATATTTGAGATTTGGAGTTTCATAGATCTTAAATTATATTAGTGGTATTTCATTAATATTTTTTAAATATTGGATACACTCATGAAGATATTAATAAAAAATGTACTCATATTTTAATAGTTTAATCAATTTAAAGACACATTTTTGGATTTGAATATGAGGATCAATGTGAGACTCATATTGATCTTGACTCTATTATGTGAGGGTTTTGAGGTCTATCGTGATGCCTCTTTAGGGGATTTAGGTTCTTTTCCTATATAGAATCATAATGTTGTATCCTATATATCTAGATATCTTTGACCACATGAGATAATTTTTCTATCTCATAACCTTATATTAGTTGTAGCAGTACAATCATTAAAGTGATGGAGGAACTATTTGTTTAGTGAGTGGTTCATGATATAAAATAACAACAAGATCCTTGAGTATATGTTTTCAATGTGAGATATAAAATTAAAAAACTTTTATTGAGTATAATACTGCCAATACATCGATTTTGAAATATATTATTCATCTAGAAATGGGATAGTTGTTATTGATACCCTGATAGAAGGAATCAACCTAAAAAATTCTAAGATAGATAGGAAGTTTTGAGATTGATATCCTTTTTAATTGATATATATATATATTTATATATTTATTTCTTAGTGTCTAAATGGAATACATAAATACAATATTATTTTTGAATCATATATTTTAGATTGATTAATATCATTTTACTTGTATAATCATTATGATATCATAATTTCAAAAAATATTTTGTTGTGGGATGTTTTATCAAGGATGGTCATAGGATTCTAATTCCTTCCTATTTTCCCGTAGTTTGATTTTGGATTCTATTACTATGAGGATTTTATGGGATAATAACAATTTTTTATGGGATATCCAATATAAAATAATAAAAATTTATTTTGATATTCATAGGAAATTTATGTGGCCTAATATAAAAATGAAAATTATCAGCATTTCCATTATATTTTTCTTTTAAAATAATGTGTAATAACAACCAAAATAATCTATTATAACAACATCATAGACAAGTATGGAATTTAGATGAGGCCGCCATGTATTTTTTAACTACTTTACCTCAGTCACCAAAAGTCCATAATTCTATTTGAATGATCATCTGTCAACATACTAAGAGGGATAATATTCTTCTTATATGAAAATCATTCAGTGTAGATGATTGGGGAAATTATAATTATTCATGATTTACCATATATAATTTATTTTTATTGGTACCCCAATGATTTAATCTATTTTCTAGAAATGATAGTAAAAATATCTTGATACTCTTGTTAAATTAAGTACAAAATCTCAACCCAAAAGAAACACACAAATTTATAGAACCATTTATATCCCTAAAGAAATGTGATGGGATTTAAAGCTAAATTTTATTGTCTTTTTGAAATATCATTAATCATTGATAAAATTTTCTTATGATAATAGTTACTATCCATCTATAATGATGTTCCATTTTAAAAAAACTCATTAGTTAACCCTATTTTCTTACATTACAGAATATTATAATTGGTGAATAATCCAAAAATCGAACCTAGTATCATTTTGGATAAAATAAAGTTATTAAAACTAATTCATAAGTCTTTAACCACTTCCCAAATCTCTTAAATGACTTATAATAATCATGGGAGGAGACCTTTGGAATTTTGATGTAGATATCACATGTTTCTTTAGATATCTCATTTATTCAGTCAGTAGAACATGGGAATGATAAATAAATTTGATTATAAGGATTATCAAATAAATAAAGTTCTTAAAATGAATTAGTTAAATGAAATATATTCCTTCCTTGAATCCAAAATTCAATGATATTTAAAACATTTTCCATGTCTAATAACCAAGGAAATACATACTTAATCTTATATATGTATTCTATATAGATGATAAAAAAGTTAGTGGTAGATGGTTAATTCTAGGATCAACATATCTATATTATCATCAAGAGTGGGAGTGTGAAAAGATTAAAGGTGTTTCCTATAGTTAATTGTTTATAGAAACATCGAAAAGCGTTGGATAAGGCCTTGGAAATGAACATTGAAATGAAATCTTAATGTCTGAGCTTGTATCATCATGAGGATCATTAAATACTATCAATGAAAAATATACCAATATTAGAGGGGTTTGTAATGAAATTAACCATTCTACTTAAAAAACCCATGTAAAAAATATGTTTATTTATTGTTCATAGTGATTTTTTGTATTTGAAAACATTTGATGGTTAATGATTGAATTATGTGGGGGTTGGTGTTGGGTATTGTTGAAAGAGAGGCACTAGGTACATAGTCATCTTGTATTGGGTACCCAATATTTTGTTTTTCCTAAAATGGACTTATATGTAGATAATAGGATCCTAGTGGACTTGTACTAGGTTCCAAGTCGAATTCTCATTTATATATTTAAGAATATGGTAATTTGGTCATTTACAACCTGAATTTTTGCAGTAAAACCTATTTTCTTGGGCATAACCATCATTTTACAATAACAACACATATGTTTGGGTTATTCTTACTCCCTTAAATATCATTATTTGATCCATGGATTAGGTTAATGTGATCTATAAATAGGATAATTAAATGTATCATTGTGGAGGACCTATGTTTTTTCCATACATATTGGTCTAGATTTTAGTGAGTTGTTACACTTATATAAAACCTCTAATATTTCATATCCTCTATTAAGTGGTAAAACCATATTGTTAGTGGTATATATAATTGGTGTAATATTTTTCATTCAGTTAACTATTTCACTAAAGGAAATAAGTATAATTTTTTATTACTCTAACATAGATTGTAAAGTCATAAAATTGATTGATTATTCGTTTTCTTTTGGATTTAGGATTTAAATTAGTATAAGTCTGGGTTGGTTACCCATCCTACCATCCATAATTGTTTATATATAATTATAAAAATTAACAAGAAAATAAGTAAAAATATCTCTAAATCCCATGATTTTTAATGTAAATGTAGTAATATAAAATTATTCCATGGTGTTAATTAATGAATAGATATAAGATTTATTTTTTCATGATTAATATAATGACCCATACTTTACATACATTGTTAATACTTCAAAATTTAAGCATACTTATTACAACATATAACAAAACCACGAAAGGACCGTATAGGTATAGTGTCTTTAGAAACTAGGAAACATAAACAACTGGTTCATAAAGCATCAACATTGCCTCCCACTTATTTCATCATATCTAGAGTCCCTTTTGGCATATCCTACTTAATAACCTTCTTCCTGACCTGGGGAAAGAAAACATATATAAAAGGGTGAGCTCAAATTCTCAGTAAGGGTAAACAAAAGAAATATCAATCACATCGTATACACAAGCACATAACTTTTGGAAATCTTAACCTGCCAAAGAGATCATAATTTCATAACATGGGATAAATCATGACAGTGAAATGTAATCACAATAATCATAACATAAAACATGAAACTTTTTGGCATACACACATAATCATAGAGAATCATTTCTTGTTAGTCAAGACTCAATTACAAGACTATCTTAGTGGACAAAGTCCATTTCTGAACCGAGTCACCCTCGTTTCAGTCCTGTTTCACAGAACGGGTATAACCTACCGTTCCAGTCATTTCTATTTCATGAGATATAAAATCTTTTCCTAATTAATTGGAGGGAGATATAGGTCCCACCCATCTCATAATGATTCCATTCTTATGTGTGCCACAAAATCCTAAACCATACATCATAGCATAACCCATATAAAAAAATGGAAATCTTAAACATCGTGACATCATAGAACAATTCCTATAAGATAAAGGAATTCATAAAAATATAATTCCATCACAACATAATCAAATCAATGAAATAATAAGGATAGAAATATAACCCTTTATTATCTTAGATGGAAAATAATTTTGATAAAACACTTGAACTCCATTCTTGAGGAAAGCATCCTTTCTGCTTCAAAAACAATTTTCCTTTCTTAACATGTTGTAAAATTATAAACTAAAAGATGATGATTAAAAATAAACTTGACAACTTTTAAAGGAAGTTTCTTTGAAATAATGTTTTACAAATCCATTCATGTCGTATAAGTTAAAAAAACATTCTTCTCGTACTTTTTCCAGAAAAGTCAAAAATTACCTCGTAAGGAAAACGACAAAAGATTCCTTTCATATCATTTACTAAAAACTCACCAATGGGTAAAATTTGATTTAAACAATTGTGGGTTGATGGAAATAATATTACATATTGAGGAAACATGTATGTGGATGATAAAATAAACACCAGTAAATACCAAAGTATAAACAATCTCGGATAAAAATGAGATTGTGATATTTCCCTTACCTTAGGTCTGAATTGATTTATAAGTGTCTGAACCTCCTGTATAATGATTTAAATAATGTTATTGACTTATTCCAGAATCATAATTATTTTGATGATATCATATATGGTCATATTCTTGGCTTCTTAGTAGTAACATTTCATTGCTACTTGTTATTCGGGTGTTTATAACATTTTGTTCTTATGCGTGTTTTGTCGAATAAATTCATATTATTTTATTTAGGTTATAGATATCTCATTTCCAGAATGGAATTAGTGTAATATATATCATATTCATTCATTCAATTCATTTATATAATCATTATAAAATGAAGATCATGTAGAACGAGTCGCATCACATCGTGGAGACGGTATTCCGTACGTACGCACGAGTGCCGATATCATTCCTATGATCGTGGAATTGTATTGGAGTATATTTATACTATTTAAGAATCAATATCACTTTATAATAGTCATATATAGTCCTTATTTACACCATTATACCCATCCATGTAAGGTGGTGGTGGAAAATAGATTACACCACGGCGTGGAGACGGTATTCCTTACGTACGCACGCGCGGTGATTTCTTTTTCCGTAGGATGGATAGATGGTGAAATAGGGTTGTTTCATACTTATAATAACATATCAGTATATGATTGATACTGATGTTATTACTTCATAATGAAACAACTAAATAAGAAGAAGTGGAAGAAGAAATAAGGATGAAAGAATCGGTAACAGACATTACCTCTTCTTTAAAGTGATTCTTTGAGACCTTCTTTTAGGGCACTAAAATTGGTCTTTAAAGATGATCAGGACCTCTATGATGTCTCTAGGGAAGTGGAGATGAATAATTGTCAGGGTTTGGCCGAGGTTGAAGGATCAAAGTGGTGTGAGGAAGGGAGGGAGGAGGTGCCCTTTTATAAGGGAGGAGAGGGGCACCTTTGGAATAACTAGAAATATTATTTTATAATAAAGTCAAGTTCGGTTTTAAATAGCTAAAAATTGATTGATTTCGAGGATAAGGTGGGGATGGGTCTAAATACTCTCATCCAATAGAATTTAGATAAGTTTAGGTTCCTATTTTAACCTTATCATTTAGATTTAACATTAAGTTAAATAATTTTACTTTTACAATGTCTTCTTGTGTTCTTATACTACAAGGATAATAAACTTACTATAAGTAGTCAAACGAACCCCAAGTTGTTTATTATTAATATATATAATCTTATATAAGTCATTTGGCTGATCCTTAGATTTTTAGGAATAAAATAACAATTACTAATATAATATTTGTTTTAAAAACTATTTTAATGCAATGTTGACACTATTTAGTAATTGATTTTTGTGAAACTCATAACAGAATAATTAGTTCTAACAAGGTTAATTAAATCAATCATAACATGTCATATTAACCTATAAAATTATTGGAATTCATAAAAATTCTCAAATTATATTCATTTGGGAATTTATAACATCAATTATGTCAATATTTCATTAATAAGATAATTACTGCATCATAGTTGTGTCATAAATAAATTAAATTATTTAATGTCTAAAAATTACAAATAAAATAGCATTATGTAGGAAATCTTTTTATCTTTCTAATTAATATTTATAGTCGAATTTATCTTCTGTATAACCCGATATTAAACATGATTTACTTATTAAACTTTGATTTTAACTATTTTAACCCTTCTTTAAATAAATTAATAATAAATGTCCTAATCTAAACCAAGTGGGCATAAATGGTCATATTTTATTCCTAAGTTTGTTTTTGGTCGAATTACACTTGTCCAATAGTATTAGGACATGTGTTAGGGTAATAATAATATCATATTTATCCTTAATTACCCTATTTACTTTTAACCGGGGTAAAAAAAGTAAAAAGTTACTATTCACCAAATAATTATTTTCATCTCATTGAACCACATTTTATTTACATACATCAACCGTGTCTCTCGGATTATTGAAATTCCACTCACATAAGCGGTAAAATTACGTTTTATGAAAAATTTAGTTTTTTAACTACCACTTAGTGGTTTCACTATTCATCAAAAATTGAATGTTTTTAGAAAAATACCAAAATTTCACCCTAGGCTAGTTTCGATATTCCGAATCCAAAAATGATGTCCATTTTGAAAAATAAAATTTATAAAATTTCAAAAAGTGGTTATTAATATTCATAACGGCTAGTTTTAATAATATTTTAATAGCATATCGTTGTTTAGTGAAACTCGGTGTTGCGTACGACACAAGCTATCGAGGAAGGTCGTGATTTCGTGTAAAGCAAGACAAACAAGTGTTGTGTAGAAAAAGATTCCTTTGATAATTTATATAACATAAAAGTCCCAGGTGATACATTCTACCCCCCATAAAATGAATTTCGCCCTCGAAATTCATCACTTTGTAACAAACAGATGAGGATACCTCTCCCTCATCATATCCTCAAGCTCCCATATAGCTTCTTCTAATTGGTGGTTCTTCCATAAAACTTTCACCAATCGAGTGGTCTTGTTTTAAAGGACTTTTTCTCTACGATCCAGAATCTCTATCGGTTGTTCTTCATAAGAAAGATCTGGCTCCAGCGGTACAACTTCTGAGCTGAGTACATGTGAAGGATCAGGTATATACTTTCTCATGAGAGATACATGGAACACATCTTGAACTTGAGAGAGATTCGGTGGAAGCTCCAATTGGTAAGCTACCTTCCCAACACGATCCAATATTTCGAAAGGACCGATATATCTAGGGCTCAACTACCCCTTCTTTCCAAATCTCATAACCCTCTTCCAGGGAGATATTTGTAAGAACACTTTAGCACCCACTTCAAACTCTTGGTCTTTTCATCGGTTGTCGGCATAACTTTTCTGTCGACTCTGAGCTTCTCTTATGTGTTGTTGAGTAGATCTGACCTTTTTTTCCATTTCATCAATGAGATCAGGTCCTAATAGCTTTCTTTCCACAACTTCGTCCCAGCAATTTAGAGTCCTGCATTTCTTTCCATAAAGAGCTTTATAAGGAGCCATCTGAATACTGGAGTGAAAGCTATTATTATAAGAAAATTCCACCAAAGGTAGGTATTGATCCCAACAACCTTTGAAATCCATAGAGCAAGATCTCAATATATCTCTTAGGGTTTGAATTGTTCTCTCAGACTGACCGTCTGTCTGAGGATGATAAGCAGTGCTGAAACTCAACTCTGTATCCAGAGTATGCTGAAGACTTCGGCAGAACTTCGAGGTAAATCTCGGATCCTGATCAGATATGATAGAAAGTGGTACTACATGCAATCCTACCACTTCCTTTACATATATCCTGGAAAGCTGATCCAGAGAGAAATCCTCTCTAATAGCGATGAAGTGTGCAGACTTGGTAAGACGATCAACTATGACCCAGATAGCATTATTGCATTTGGATGTTTTAGGATGTCCTGTGACAAAGTCCATAGTGATGTTTTCCCATTTCCATTCGGGTATGGGTAATGGTTGTAACATCCCCTTAAACTCTTGTCTCTCAGCTTTAACATGTTGACAAACCAAGCATTGAGAGACATATTCATCAACATCTCTTTTCATTCCATCCCACCAGTAGTACTATTTCAGGTCCCTATACATCTTCGTGCTTCCAGGGTGAATAGAGAATGAAGAACTATGAGCCTCATCCAGCATCTCCTTCTTTAATTCAGGGATGGAAGGAACACAAACCTGATTCTTGAACTTTATTATCCCATCACAATCAAGGTTGAATTCAGGAACATTTCTCACCCTCTTTTGTAACTCGACATCTTCTTTCTGTGCCTCTTTAATCTTCACATGTATAGATGGTTGAACATTCATTTGAGAAAGATAAGATTTTTCCCCTTTCATTATAATTCCAATATCCATCCTTTGTAAATCCATAAATATTGGATCTTTTGTGATACTCATCATGGATAATCTGGCATGGTCTTGTCGGCTTAATGCATATGCCACCTTGTTTGCTTTCCCAGGGTGGTAATGGATTGAGCAGTCATAATCCTTAATCAGATCCAACCATCTTCTTTGACGCATATTCATCTCATTTTGTGTGAAAATATGCTTTAAACTTTTATGATCAGTATAAATATCACACCTTTCACCAGAAAGGTAATGCCTCCAAATCATTAATGCAAAGATTACCGCAGCTAACTCCAAATCATGAGTTGGGTAATTTTGCTCATGTATTTTCTACTGTCGTGAGGCCTAAGCTATCACCATATCATTTTGCATAAGAACACACCCCAATCCCTTCTTGGATGCATCACTGTAGATCACAAACCTTTCTCCACTACAAGTCAGTGTGAGCACATGTGCACTGGATAACTTTATTTTTAACTCCTTGAAATTCTCTTCACATTCCTTCGCCGAGACAAACTTAACTCCTTTCCAAGTCAACTTTGTGAGTGGATTAGATATTTGTGAAAAATAATTCACAAAACATCGATAATGTCCAGCCAAACCAAGAAAACATCAGATCTAAGTTACTGTTGTTGGTCTCGACCATCTTTCGATAACCTCTGTTTTTGTTGGATCCACAGATATCCCCTCTTTTGAGATTATGTGACCCAAAAATGAAACTTTTTGATGCCAAAATTCACACTTGGTAAATTTGGCATAAAGCTTCTCCTTTCATAGGGTCTTCAATATAATTCTCAAGTGATCTTCGTGTTCATCCTTGCCCTTTGAATAGACAAGAATATTGTCTATAAAGACTACCACAAATTGATCAAGATAGTCATTAAAGACTCTATTCATCAGATCCATGAAGATAACAGGGGCATTAGTAAGACCAAATGGCATCACTATAAATTCATAGTGTCCATACCTTGTACGGAAAGCCGTCTTTGGTATATCCTCCCTTTTGACCCTTAATTGATGATACCCTGAACGCATATCAATCTTGGAAAAGTATTGAGCTCCGCGTAGTTGGTCAAATAGGTCATCAATGCGCGGGAGAGGATATTTGTTCTTGATAGTGATCTTGTTATGTTCTCGATAATCAATGCAAAGTCTCATTGATCCATATTTCTTCTTAACAAATAGAACAGGTGCTCCCCAAGGTGACGCACTAGGGCGTATGAATCCCTTATCAAGATTCTCTTGGAGTTTCTTCTTCAATTCCTGCAACTCAATTGGGGCCATTCTATAAGGTGTCTTTGAAATAGGCAAAGCACCCGGTACGAGTTCTATTGAAAACTCAACTTCACGATTTGGTGGAAGAACCAGTAATTCCTCTGGAAAGACATCATCAAACTCCCATACAATAGGAATATTCTTAATCGTGAGTTTCTCACCAACCATTTGAGATAAATAACCTTCATTTAGTGGAATCAATACCCATAAAATAGAATAAATTTCCAATGGAAGGTTATGTTCATCCTTGCATTGATAGACGATCATATATTGATCTGGAATATGAAATGTGACTTCCTTTCTTTGGAAATTGATATGAGCTCCATATAAATAAAGCCAATCCATGACAAGAATCACATGAAATTCCACTATAGGAAGGATCACAAGATTTGCAGGAAGCCCTTTCCCACAATCTTCGATCAGAGAAGAATTATAAACTTTTGATGCGATTGTTGTGCCATTAGGTGTTGTCACAGCTAACTCAACATCTAATTGTTGAGTTAATACAGTGATACCCTTAGAAAATTCTTCAGAAATAAAGGAGTGGGTGGATCCAGAATCAAATAAAACATTATCTACTTTAGAGTGGATGGTAAGTGTACCTTTCAACACATCCTTATCGTACTCCACATCGCTGATAGAAATTGCATGTGACTTTCCTTTGTCTTTAGCCTTAAGAGTTTGTTGACGTCGACCATCATCATCAACCCTTGGATTAGGGAATTTATTGGAATAATTTCCCATATCATTTCACTTGAAACATTGAAGTGTAGTAGGTTCATTCGGTGTATCCCTTCCTTTGTTTGCATCATTAGACATCTTCTTCCCATCATCACGGCATTCAAATGCCCGATGAACTTCCTTTCCACATTTGAAACATTTACTTGTGCCTTTAAGACAACTCCCTCCATGTTTCATTCCACACTTTGAGCATAAGGGAAATCTCATCTTCTTTTCAGTGTGCTCTTTAGATTTTCCTTTGAATTCCATTTTCCTCTTCTTATCAAACCCATATGACTGATGGGTTACTCCAATATCCATCTCGACTTTGAGAGCACATCGAACGATTTCCTCGTAGCTATTGATGTCCCTTATGGCTAACGCCCTTAAAAGACTTGGTTTTAATCCACTAAAGAATCGATCGATCGTACTCTCAGGATGGATAATAATACCAGAAGCGTACCTTACAAGTCTTGTAAAATTTTCTTCATAGGTACCAACAGATTCATCATCCTTTTTCTTCAGTTCAAGAAACCCTTTCTCCATCTTTGTTCGGAGAATACGAGGGAAGTACTTATTGAAAAATAAGTTCTTGAACTCATCCCATTCCATGGACTCAATTTCATCCCTTTTCCTCGTATTCTTAATAAGATTCCACCATTGATCAGCATCTCTTTCCAAACGATACACTGCCAGGATGACTTTATCATGTTCATAACATTGAAGAACTGAAAATATCTTTTCAGTAGTACTAATCCATTGTTCATCAACTAATGGATCAGTAGACCCGCTGAAAGAAGTTGGACACTGCCTCATGAAGGATTCAACAGAAATTTGCTCCTTCCTTTGCTCGTTTGGAAGTCCTGCATGATTCATAGCTTGAGAATGTTTTGTGAGCATCGCTACAAGATTTTGCATTCCATCTCCCATAATGTATGGTTTCTCAGGGGGACAGTCATTGCATTGGCCGTCACATTCCTCATTAACATGGTTCCTTCGGGTTCTAGCCATTGACTAAAACCAAGAAGAATAGTGTGAGAAACACTAATTATAATAGGAAAACCACATAATCAAGAATAAAATTTCACACTTAAGGTCTTATCCAAGGTTATTCATGGCCATTTCTAAAACACTAATATTTTGTTCTATGCTTAGACTTATCCTTAGGGTTTTTACTAAGGCTTTCACATCCTAGTTTCCAAAGGTTGACTATACCTTTCCTCTAATACCAACTATAACGACCCATACTTTACATACATTTTTAATACTTCAAAATTGAAGCATACTTATTACAACATATAACAAAACCACGAAAGGACGGTATAGGTATAGTGTCTTTAGAAACTGGGAAACATAAACAACTGGTTCATAAAGCATCAACTTTGCCTCCCACTTATTTCATCATATCTAGAGTCCCTTTTTGGCATATCCTACATAATAACCTTCTTCCTGACCTGGGGAAAGAAAACATACAAAAGGGTGAGCTCAAATGCTCAGTAAGGGTAATCAAAAGAAATATCAATCACATCTTATACACAAGAACATAACTTTTGGAAATCTTAACCTGCAAAAGCGATCATAATTTCATAACATGGGATAAATCATGGCAGTGAAATGTAATCACAATAATCATAACGTAAAACATGAAACATTGTGGCATATACACATAATCATAGAGAATCATTTCTTCTTAGTCAAGACTCATTTCCAAGACTATCTTAGTGGACAATGTCCATTTCTGAACCGAGTCACCCTATTTTCAGTCCTGTTTCACTGAACCGGTATAACCTACCGCTCCATCCATGTCTATATCATGAGATATAAAATCTTTACCCAATGAATTGGAGGTAGATATAGGTCCCACCCATCAAATAATGATACCATTCTTATGTGTGCCACAAAATCATAAACCATACATAATAGCATAACCCGTATAATAAAAATGGGAATCTTAAACTTCATGACATCATAGAACAATTCATATAAGATAAAGGAATTCATAAAAATATAATTCCATCACAAAATAATGAAATCAATGTAATAATAGGGATAGAAACAGAACCCTTTATTATCTTAGATGGAATATAATTTTGATAAAATACTTGAACTCCATTCTTGAGGAAAATATCCTTTCCGCTTCAAAAACACTTTTCCATTCTTAACATGTCGTATGATTTTAAACTAAAAGAAGTTGATTAAAAATAAACTTGAATACTTTTAAAGGAAGCTTCTTGGAAATAATGTTTCAAAAATCCATTCATGCCGTATATGTTAAAAAAAATTCTTCTCTTACTTTTGTTGGAAAAGTCAAAAAGTACCTCGTATGGAAAACAACAAAAGATTCCTTTCATATCCTTTATTAACAACTCGCCAAAGGGTAAAATTGGATTTAAAAAATTTTGGGTGGATGGAAATAATATTAAATATTGAGGAAAGATGGATGTGGATTTTAAAATAAACCCCAGTAAATACCAAAGTATAAACAATCTCGGATAAAAATGAGATTTTGATATTTCCATTAACTTAGGTACGAATTGCTTTGTAAGTGTCCGAACCTCCTTTATAATGATTTAAATAATGTTATTGACTTATTCTAGAATCATACATATTTTTAGGATATCATATATAGTCATATTCTTAGCTTCTTAGAAGTAATATTTCATTGCTACTTGTTATTCGGGTGTTTATAACTTTTTGTTCTTATGAGTGTTTTGTCGAATAAATTATTATTATTTTTTTAGGTTATAGATAACTCATTTCCAGAATGGTATTAGTGTAATATATATCATTTTAATTCATTCAATTCATTTATATAATCATTATGAAATGAATATCATGTAGAACGAGTCGCATCACATCGTGGAGACGGTATTCCGTACATACGCATGAGTGATGATATCGTTCCTATGAGCGTGGAACTGTATTGGAGTATATTTATACTATTTCATAATAAATATAACTTTATAATAGTCATATATAGTGATTATTTACACCATTATACCCATCCAAGTAAGGTGGTGGTGGAAAATAGATTACACCACGGCGTGGAGACGGTATTCTGTAAGTACGCACGCGAGGTGATTTCTTTTTCCGTAGGATAGATAGATGGTGAAATAGGGTTGTTTCATACTTATAATAAAATATCAGTATATGAGTGATAATGATGTTATTACTTCATAATGAAACAACTAAAGAAGAAGAAGTGGAAGAAGAAATAAAGATGAAAGAATCGGTAACGGGCATTACCTCTTCTTTGAAGTGCTTCTTTGAGACCTTCATTTAGGGCACTAAAATTGGTCTTTGAAGAAAAACAGGACTTCTAGGATGTCTCTAGAGAAGTGGAGAGGAGGAATTGGCAGGGGTGGGCCGATCCTGAAGGCTCAAAGTGGTGTGAGGAAGAGAGGGAGGAGGTTCCCTTTTATAAGGGAGGAGAGGGGCACCTTTGGAATAACTAAAAATTTTATTTTATTATAAAGTCAAGTTTAGTTTTAAATAGCTCCAAATTGATTTATTTCGAGGATAAGGTAGGGATGGGTCGACATCCTCTCATCCAATAGAATTTAGACAAGTTTAGGATCCTATTTTAACCTTATCATTTAGATTTAACATTAAGTTAAATAATTTTACTTTTACCATGTCTTCTTGTGTTCTTATACTATAAGGTTAATAAACATACTATAAGCAGCCAAACGAACCCCAAGTCGTTTATTATGAATATATATAACCTTATATATGTCATTTGGCCAAGCCATAGATTTTTAGGAATAAAATAACAATTACTAATATAATATTTGTTTTAAAAACTATTTTATGTCAATTTTGACACTATTTAGTAATTTATTTTTGTGAAAATCATAACGGAATTATTAGTTCAAAACCAGTTAATTAAATCAGTACTAACATGTCATATTAACCTATAAAATTTGTGTAATTCAAAAAAAGTCTCAAATTATATTTATGTGGGCATTCATAACATCAATTATGTCAATATTTCATTAATAAGATAATTACTGCATCATCGTTGTGTCATAAATAAATTAAATTATTTAATGTATAAAAATTAAAAATAAAATACAATTATATAGGAAATATTTTTCTCTTTCTAATTAATATTTATAGTCGAATTTATCTTATGTATAACCCCATATTAAAAATTATTGACTTATTAAACTTTGATTGTAACTATTTTAACCCTTCTTTAAATAAAATAATAATAAATGTCCTAATCTAATCCAAGTGGGCCTAAATGGTCATATATTATTCATAAGTTTGTTTTTCGTCGAATTAAACTTTTCCAATAGAATTATTACATGTGTTAGGGTAATAATAATATAACCTTTACCCTTAATTACCCTATTTACTTTTAATCGTGGAAAAAAAGTAAAAAGTTACTATTCACCAAAAAATTATTTTCATCTCATTGAACCACATTTTACTTACTAAAATCAACCTTGTCTCTCGGATTTTTGAAATTCCACTCACAGAAGCGGTAAAATTAAGTTTTATGAAAAAAATCAGTTTTTCAACAACCACTTAGTGGTTTCACTATTCATCAAAAATTGAAAGTTTTCAGAAAAATACCAAAATTTCACCCTAGGATAAATTTGATATTCCGAATCCAAAAATGAAGTCCATTTTGAATAATAAAATTTATAAAATTTCGAAAAGTGGTTATTACTATTCATAACGGATAGTTTTAATAATATTTTAATAGCACATCGTTGTTTAGTGAAACTCGGTATTGCGTACGATGCATGCTATCGAGGAAGGTCGCGATTTCGTGTAAAGCAAGCCAAACAAGTGTTGTGTAGAAAAAGATTCCTTTGATGATTTATATAACATAAAAGTCTCGGGTGTTACAATTAATATGCCTTGGCTATTTAATTTGACACTTGTTATACATTATGATATTCTTTGTCTTGACTCCATGGTATGTAATGTTGCATTGAAGTATTTAATTTTGAGTTTTCATCTTCCCATATATGTCTATATCACTAATTTTTTATTTCAAGTAGATGGAGGAGATTGTTTTATTCACATGCTTGTAGGATAATTTTTGAACAAGAGGGGATAGGGGGATATACCTATAACATGTTAGATATATATCTATTGATCCACTACCCTATATTTTGGTCTATGGTTCTAACAAATAGTATTTAATCCCCTTCATACCATAATTTTCAATATTTTAATATGATTCTTTCTAAAATGAAGTGCATTTACGCCTTTTAAATTTGAGGATGTGGATATATTACCTATTTCTCAGGGGGAAATGATCAACGTAGTTATATATAGGTTTGGAACGTTCTGGTATAGGTAGTTACTATCTTTGGATTTTATTATTTTTATTATTTGTAATAGAAAATGTTATATTGTATACTTATTTAAATATATAATCTTGTTATTGTATAGACATGGATTTTTCTCATAAAGGTAGTGGTTAGGTGGTGACACCCAATTGGGTAAGATTTACTCAAACTATACACATGTATTTTATAGGATGTATATATACGTGGTTTTTTATGATATGGGGAAATGGATGGAAAATGTGAATGGATATCCATAAGGATTATAATATGAATTAGGGTAGGAATTTTTAAGATTTTTTGTGGTTTTGAAGACCTTAATTGAGGTTTCTCACCAACTTTGATGACATCATATTCCTCAAGGATTACTCATATTGATTTTTTTATGAAGACCCAAATTTTTCATAAACCTTTTAAAATTATCATTCATGGATGATTGGGTGTCAGAAGTTGTTTCCCATGTGATTTTGATGTTTTAGGGGTTCTTTTTATTTGAATTTTATTTTGAAAATGTTTTTTCAAAATGTTAAACATAATTTTTTTAAAATAGTGAATGATTTTGTAGAATATATATTTAATATAATGTTTTGAACATAATAATTTATTTTATCAGTGGAATTGATAAACATTCAAGGGTCATTTTGTTTTTACTTATGCAATACCCCCTTATTGTGTAAGGAGGAACTTTTCTACCCGTACATATCATGGTTCCAAATATTTGTTTCTGGTTGTTTTGATTAGTATGATTGTAACTAATGTGTGGATAAATAACTTCTTGCATGTATGTAGTTACATTAACATGTTTGGCTGTTTGATCTATCTTATAGGTCTCTGGGTATCATTTCATGAAACAAACAAACTTCAGAAGCTTTCATAAGGGTACATTTATTTACACATATATATTTATTTCTCCAGGATGTTTTTAAGAAGGGACTCTTGATTATGATGTGTACAAATAGTAGTAATACAACATATATGGCCATTTTGGAAGCTTTTTTTCATATATATTTCACTTCTGTGAAATATAAACCATCAAAATTAACTGGTTAAGCTATATTGATGGGTTTGGTGGTGAGTGGAGGTGAATATTAAAGATACATTCAGTTTCTAGTGAGGGAGGGGGATTAAAAATATTAATAATTACGCTATATTTTCCTAGGTGTGGTGGAGAAAAATGGATAGGGGAATTTTCCTACACTATGGAGGTACCATTGGTGGTAGAAAACTTAGTTTTAATTTTTTTTAAATAACCATGAAGGTGAAGGAATTTTGGATCACATCTGACTAATGACATTATTGTTATTTTGAGTGCCTCAAAGACAGGGAATATTCCTGTCTCATTTTCTATATTAATAAGGGTATACATATTTTCTCTAATTGACCTATTTTCATAACCTTCAGCCATGGAAAACCCAGACCCTCTCTTATTGATTTTTTTCTTTCTCTTAAGGATTCCGATCTTCTTGAATTTTTTGGTGAGTGGGTCCTCCTTTGATTTAAGGTATCTTAATTTCTATATTTCATGGTTCCTCTCTTAATTACTCTCCAGATGAAAAAAATTAATATTGGTGCATAGTTTTAAAGGATCTCAATTGATGACTTAATTAATCATGTGATGTTTCATGTTTGAGAAAGATTCTTGTGGTTTTATTAGTCTTCAAATTTTGTTCTATTGTTATGGGGAATCCATGATTCTTAAGGTTGTATATTTATAAACATCTATTACATATTTTAAAATAATATATTATTGTTTGGATTATAATGGATACCCAAAATATGTATAAAATAAAAAAAAGAACAACCTGTTAAAATCGGTGGTTCTGTGCAGTTGTATACTTTCTACATGTTCATTATTATTCGTTTTGTAATTTTCCTGCTATGATTTATATAATATAAAGTATCAATATTAATTCTAGAGAAATGTTAAATTAATATTGATAAAATAATTATTGGAATGTTGTAGCATATAAACCATGAAATTTAATTTTTTTTTGAGCCTTTATAACATAAAAATACTTATAGTTCATGTTTTTCCTATTTGAGTGTTCCTTGAAATTATTGTAATGTTTTTATACATAAAAATTTTGAATTATTGTTATGTTTAATGTTTCAAATCAATATTAATAAATTGATCATAATATATTCAATGAATTAATGGATTTATTAAGTAAAATAAATTTAATGTAATGATTAGTAATGGCCTAGGTATTTTTTATTCTTGGAGTTATGATTTCTCTTGTTGTAGTTATATGAATGGAATAATTATTATTGGATGTAATGATATTATTTTATGATTTTTTATATGAGCCACACATTAATAATGGGTTAAATCATGTAAATTTGGTTACTCAGTTGGTTGTCTACAAATCTAAAATATTTTGTGAAGTGGAATAGAGTATGTTTGGTTTAATAAATATGAAAATGGGTAGTAGAATAGTATTTAATGTGTAGTAATTTTGTAATTTAAAAATAATTGGTGGAATTAAATAAAGACATAAGATGATAGTTATTTTGGAATATGATGTGATAAATTAGTGTATAATAAATTCATTGAGGATATAAATTTACAAATAACGTACATAAAGATGATAGGGTATGAGAAATTATTATTTATGTTGTTTTATTTTATTAAAATTGTTTTTGTTTTTGATATTGCTGCCTTTTTTTTGAAAAGTACATCCTATTGAGTTGTTGTTAAATTGTATAATTAATTATGAAAGTGTTTGTGTGTTGATGACGACGTTTCTGGGTGGGTTATCCATTATAGGGGGAGGGCATGAGGTTGATACTCTACATGTTCATTATACCCTACTGTGATTGTTCATAGGTGGTGTTATATCATGAAAAGTGAGAGAGTGGCATATAGTGTACCTAATGATGTGGTTATGGTTGGAATGATATGGTATTTTGATATGATATGTTATTACATGGTTAGTGTTTTTTCATTATCTTGTCCCTAGTTTTTCGGTGAGGGAGTTCCGACCATCTCACTATCGAATCGAGTTTGACCAAACCATTAAGTGATATGTAGGAGATTAGATGAATGAGTTGGGCCTAGAGAATGAAATTTTGAGATGAGGGTTGTGGAATTTTGGTTAGGTTTCGAATATATTTAATGAATTGATTAAGGGTGACATGGAAGTGAAAGAGGATATGTTGATTATATTTTTATACATAGTCTTATTATGATATTAAATTTTTATAATTATTCTTTGATTACATTACTTGGTTGTTTTTATAGGAACTTACTCTTGCATACTTATTACACTTGGGTATTGATTTAATCTAGAAGGATGATTAAATTGAGTACTGTATAGTTCTCATACACCCATAGTTTTCAAATTATTCACTGTATATATCACCAGAGTATGGAGATGATGTTCACATTGCGTGGTTGAAGTGGGTGGATGAAATAGAGTTTATATATCATCATGAATATATCCTATTTATGTGAAGAATTTTAAATATAAGTATCATTTGAGTTGTGATATTTTATTTATGGAAATGTTTTCTATGAAATTTATTGGTTGATATCTCCTTAACGCATTCCCTTAAATTACTTTTTGAGGGTAATTCCTCCCCTATATGTGTTTTATATCCTCAGTCCTAGTCACCACCACAGGGTCTACTAGAGGTGGGCTTCAGTGGTATCGAAGATAATGGTTGAGATTTAGTATGGATGTTCGAGTTAGGAACAAGTGACAATTACAAGGGACTTATACAGAAGTGATAAAAACCAGGAATAACGTGTGATATATAACAAAGAGGCCGACTATGGAATAGATATTGGGGGGTTATGATCCAATATAAGGAATTTTTCAACCCATTGAACATGATTTGGTGAATGTGTAACCATTATCAGGAAGAGATCATAGGTAATCATATGCGTCGTTGTCAACATCTTCATTGGAATTTGAATTTTAATATCTTATAATTGATTCTATCATTTTATCATTATGTAATGGTTTTTAATGATTAATCATTTACTAATAAACTAATTACATAAATTTAAAATAAATAGTAATATATGTAATTAATTGGAATATTCTAATTAAATTAAAAATTATTGAAATTTTTATTTGTTTCACTCATGCCTGTTATAATCAATTTTATTCTATAAATAATTTCATTATTGAATAAAATACTATGTTTTATTATTTCCATGAATCCTAAAGTTGATAGTGAATCATTCTTAAGGTGGAATTTTTGAGTGTAGCTACTAAATTTTGAAAAACCAAAGAAAATAAAATTTCCTTAATAAATCCAATGATAATAAAATCAAATGAATTTTTTTATCTATTATACCTTAATTTGTGTGAATGTTGATATTCCACGTGTTACCTACTGCTTGTAATATGTTTGGAATTTATTTAAATGATGGCGATTATTCATTATTTTCTATGTTTCATAGATATGGGAAAAATTATTAATTATTAAATATTTATGGAAACTAATATGAATAAACCTACCATTAGCTTTTTATCATTAATAGTGTTTTTTAATATTGAAATATTTTTGAGTAAAAATTAAAAATGAAATTTCCTTATGAATTAGTTTTCCTTTTTTGATTTTTGAAATATATATCATGTTTACCGGCTTCCAATAAGTTCACTATTATGATATAGAGCATTCTTGAGATATTTTTTTTGTAAAAACTCTAATTTTTAGAGCCTTATAAAGTGAGTTACCTAAATTAAATTACATATTATATACTAAAATAAAATATTTTATGGGAATTATTCTAAGTAATTTAATTTTTTTAACATTTTATACAGCATGTATTATCTCCCATCTATAATATACAATATGAATATGATAATAATATACTATAATGATTGATTTAAACTATTTATTTGGGAAATTATTAATGGAGACAATCATGATTAATAATAATCTATTAAGTAATTGAAAACTAATACCTAATTAAAAATATTTTTTATTTCCAATCATAGATAAAGTTCTTCAATGATGAAATATTTGGTGAAAGATGGTATCTAATCCATGTATAAATATGGAAATTTAAATTAGTATGTGTAAGGGTAATATGTTAATTGTCTAAAGTGGAAGAATTTATATTATTTAGTAATGGTTGTTTGAATTTCTATGGATTCCATGTGATGTGTTTTCCCAGGAATGTTGCGTGTTTATAATTTTATACATAAATAAGGGAGTAACATCATGTCACCTTCTTGATAAACTATAATCATGTTTTTTAGTATAAAAAATGTTTATGGAATGTTTAATTTGAAAATAATTAACATGAATCATTAAAATAAAACCCCGTGTTGTTTTGTTTTTTTATCAAGAAAAATGTTACATCTATGTTATAATGATTAGGATGTTTAATTTCATCATTAATATTATGATGCATGAGAAAAAAGAATGTGCATATTTAAATTTTAATTTGAAGGCATTCCAATTATTTATTTTATAAAGGAAATGTTTAATGATTTAACTGAAATGTGAAAATTTGAATATGAGTCTTGTATATGACGTGTCATTTTATGATTTATTCCATGAAACATTGGTATTTTTTATAAAAAAAGCAATTTTCAAAATTATAAATTAGAATTCAAAATTATGGAAAACGTGAAATGTTTCCATAATCCAAAATAATCATGAAATATTCTATGAAATTTGTTCACAATTTTCTATTATGTTTTCTGTTATTGTGATTAAATTTATGGAAATGAATTTATAGAGGTTAGAATGGTGTTGTTGATGTTTCTAAATACTAGTGTATGTGATGATGTGTTTCTCTATTGAATTGGTATTGTTATTTATAATGTATATTTTCTTTTTATGGTTCATGTTGAACTTTTTATTATTTTACCTCTAGTTGTATATTTGAAACGCCATCATGACGTTGGTTATAAGTATGAGAAAAAGTGGTGTTCTATGGACGCTTCGATGAAATTCCAATATTTGGATGTAGAAAAGTTCTTGTGTGGAGCCACTAGCCCTGATGTTTAGGATTGGATAGAAGATGTTATTCCTACCATTGGGTTAGTAAAGACTCTAGATTAGTTTTCCACCGTATTGGTCATCATCTTGTTTGGGAAAGTGGATCCAAAATGGTGGGAGATGAATCTTGGTGTCCCATAAAGGATTTTAGTGGGAAATTTCATGAACTATTAATGGGTACATGTTTGAAAAAGTTCATGTGTGTAATCATATGAATGATATTTAAAGTATTTGGTAGGGGGAATGAGTTTGTGTATCCTTGAGATAAATTTCATATATCTCATTTGATAGTTTCTATAATTTCTTCTTAATGAGATAAAGGAATATCAACATTTTGATTCAACTCTAAGGCTAGGTATTTGGTGATCTATTGATCATTTTTAGTTCATACCTTGAAAAACAATGAGATATTATTGATATTGATTTATCTATGGTATGGGTTTCTAGTTCACCCCATTACAATATGTTTAAATGGTCAAGGTGGAAGGCCTAAGTTGTGGGACTCTGATTCTATAGGGGAGGTTAAGGTGATCATTTAAAGATAGAAATTTGCTTAACACTCTTGGGTTGAGAAGATCAGGGGGGAATATTTCATGTGATCTGGTTTTTATACAATTTAATACACCGGGGTATCATAAATAAAATTACCTAGATATTTTTCATGTTTCCTATTCTTCCTTATTGAGTTGTAGATATTTTTTCGGATGATCCACTTATTTAAACTAAAAACTTGTAGTGTATTTTGAACTCTCTTTTTTTAATTTGTATTGTTCTAATGTTTTTAAGTTGGAATTTTATCTTTCAAAACCTTTTGGTTTTATTCTATAAAAGGATTTTGTTTTGATGATTGATTAGTAATTATTTTGAAATTTATGTAAGGTGAAAAGGTGATGGTTGGTGGTTTGTTCAAACATTAGTGATTTTTTTTATATGTATCTCCCATGGTTTTGGGGCATCCAAACTATTTTCATTATTAAATGATTTATTTCATAGATATTATTTAGTTATTTCATAGTGAATCAATATTATTTGATTGGTTTCTACCCATTGAATGATATGTTTTTATATTTTCAATATCATTCTTGATAATGTCCCATGAATGTGAGTCTTTAAGTAGAGATAAAGATGACAGCTCATGTTTTTTATTCTTATATCTGATAACCAATTTCTTTCTCTATGTTTTGCTTTAAATTCTTAATTACCAATTTTTTTGAGATTTAATAAATTTAAAGGACTAGATTTTATATGATCATTTTCTATTTAACATTCATGAATGATAGGGTGTAAATGTGTGTTTCTCTAGTGACTTTGATGTTTAATGCATCTTTTTATTTTAAATATTTTTTGAATGGTTTTTTCCAACTATAAATATTGTTTTTAAAATTTTTAGAATGATTTTTGAAAATATAAATTTAATCTGATATTATAAAAATAATTTATTCTTTTAATTGGTTGTAATTATAACCGTGTAAGGGTAATGTTGTTTAGCATTATATATGAACCATTCCCATGCAAGGGTGAACTCAGCTATCCTCACATAGCCCAATTTTGAATAGTTTTGTCAAGGTAATATTAAATTACAAGAGGGTATCTAAAGTGTGGGGGAACAAAAGACTTTTGACTCTTGTCAAAGATTAAATAAAAGCATTGTTATGTAGATCTTTCTTATTGCTATATGAAGGCTAGTCCACATGGATATGAGGACCACCACTAGTATTAAAAGGTCTTGGCTATCCATTTTTCATGGAGAGTTCACCCGTGGTAAATGGGCACCACTAAATGACCCTAGTTTATCGATTTTGATGAGTATAGTGGTGAGTCAATGAGGGATTCAAAGATATTTCAACTTTCACCTGAAGGGGGAATGGTGAGATTGATTTCACAAAGAAATATCCCTTCTCATGGTTGGAAAATAGTTTAGGGTGATTTTCATACATTGTGACAGTTTCTTTAGTGGAGGTCAGCCTTGTTTTAAATGGGAGAAGTTACTTTTGATGTAATATGAGAGAGTTGTCCATTTTAAATTTTATAATTGAAGATCTCATTTAATTAATGTTTTTATGGAAGATTCAAGTGATTGTATTTTGGGGAAGGGGCCTATTCTATGTTATCTATGAATGGGGTTCCACCTAACCACCCAGTTTGACCTACTTTAATTACCATAAGACATGTCAAATTCTACGACCTCTCCAATGGACATTTTTTACCACTTTTATATTTTTTTAATCAAGAATTCATGGTGAGTGGTTCATCCTCTGATTTATGGTATCTTATCATCTACCATCCTTGGTTCTTCTCTTCCATTCTCTCTAGTTGATGATATCTATGTTTTTGAATTGTTTCATAGGATATAGTTCGATTAATTAATGATTTATGTGATTTTTAAATCTTTTAAATGATTCTTGTGACTTCATTAGTGTTTGAATTTGTTTCTCTTGTGGTTTCATATATATACTACCTGATGTAGGGGATTAATAAAATTTTATTATATCCTCTAATAAAATATATTTTTATTTTCTTCTTGTGAATTCACCCAATAAGGATAAAATAAATAATAATTGAAACTATTAAATAAGGGAGGCGATGTAAAGTCTGATAATTTATATATGTAATTTTTTATCCTTTCCATATTGTTGCAACTTTTATTTATCTAAAAACTAAATATTAATTCAAGATAAATATGATAGTAATGTGGATGTAATTCTTATAGGAATGAATTACCATTAAAACCATAGATTTTATTTGTTTTTTTATCGTTCTAAATTTTAAAAAAACTATTGTAGTGTGGTTTACCAGTTCGAGTGAGCCCCTAAATTGATAATATTTTGTTGAGTTTAAATTTATTTATTTTTTATGTGATAATAGTATTGAATAAATTTGTATAAATTAATTATAAATAAATTTTTTAATTAAATGGTTTATTAAATCACTATTATTTGAATAATGGTTGGTGTTGGGTCATGTATTATTTATTCCTCGAGTTATATTTTTTCTTATTATGGGAAAATAACTGTGTTATATGGTGATATTATTCAAAGATTATACTAAGATGAATACACCATAATAATTGGTTAAATCATATAAATTTGGGTATCAAATTTTTGATGTATGAAATATGAAAATATGGTGAAATAAAACAAAATATTTTTTTAATAAATATGAAATTGGGTAGAATGATAGAATATAATGTGTGGTAATTGTTTAATGAAACTAATGAAGGAAAAAATTAAAGAAATACATATGTTGATGATGATTTCTGAATACGACTAAATGAGTGATTGTATAATAAATTTAATGAGGCTATAAATTGATAATTGATAATTAATGGGGCTGAAATTGATATGGGAATGATAAATTATTTTTTACTTTGCCTATATATATGAAACCTAGTTTTTGTTGATGTTACATATTTATATTCAAAACTTATTTCTTGGTGTGTGATTTTTAAATATAATGCTTCCACCTGGAATACAATAGACTATTTCTATGAGTCTGTGTGCCACAAGGATTCATCTGAACCTCCTCATATGCAAAAGGCTACCGACTAACAATGAGGGTCTACAAGGATTGTGATGTGACTATACCCTTGGGTTGGAGTTGAGAAAGAAACATAAATAATAGTGAATATATTTACCATTGAAAATAATCATTATATACTATTTAGATTAATATATAAAATAACTACAATACCATAATTTTATAACAATGTATATGACACACATATCAGAACGAATATCCTATGGTGAGTAATACTCAATGATAACAAAAGAAAAAAATAAACCTGAAAGTATGACACAACCCCAAACTAGACTCAAGTCCAACTCAGTATCTCCATCCATACTATACTCTGGCATGCCAAAAAATATATTAAGCAACATTATCCTACCTTAAGAATATAATATATAAATAAATAATCTTCATCTCGGTTACCCAAGTGCTATGGAGGCGTAAGAAGGGTGTGAGTACAACATAGTAGGCCACCACAAATGGTTTCTTTAAAATAAGTATTCTATATAAAATTTTCGCAAGGGTTAAACTGATAATGAAAGCATTACGAAATAAATGATTACATAAATAATAATAAAGCCTCCAACTCTGGATACTATAGTGAAACTAATGGTTGTACATGCCTGCTATAGCCAGTCCTCAATATCTTTGATTAGGGTGATGGATCAAATAATCCATTCCATATACATGTTGCATAACAAAGAAAACAACATCCTAGAAACCACAAGTGGAATCCACCTAAGATCCACTAGGCATTCCAATCTTGTAAATTCATACAAAATTTTTGGAATATGTCCATGTAATTCTTCTGTTCAAAAACCAGGTTAATCTATAGAATCTGACCATGGCATTCTCTAAACCGAATTTGGGGAACCACATGTCCTAGGAATTCATTGTATCATCCTTAATTGATATCCATGTCCATGAGTAGGGAAATACATATCATATAATGAATTCAAATTTAGGTAGCTCATCCAAAAACATCCATAATGTTTCCCCTAGGGAATCTAAAACATAAATCGGTGGCATTAAACACCTTTTAAATCACACGAATACAAAGACATGATATTCCATGGATTTAATAGTGATGAATCAATGTGGAATCTAAGGAAGATCATTGAATTTCTTATGTTATGAAATCCTTGAATTGTATCAGGCATCCTCACTTGTTAGTAAAGAGATTCCCCAAATAGAATCCATTCTTACTCAAGGAATTCCACCCATTTCAATGACTCACACAATGAAACAAAATTAAAAATAACCACAATAGTTATGAGTTCCCATGCCTTTATAAAATAACACTATTCATTTCTAAAATCCTTATCCTTTACTTATGTATTGAATAAATAGGTTTCCATTTACATGATACAAAACAAATTCCCTATATGATACTTACATGAATTTTATCTAACCAACACTTTCATTGAACATAAAAAAATTTCTGAGGAATAAGGGTCATTTTACATTAATGTTCTGAATACAAGTCAAACCTCTATGCGGTGTTTATATTGTCTTTAAACATTTCAAAATACAATACCTCAATTCCTATCAATAAACCACTTGGATTCCATTCTAATTTACTAATAGTTTATATTTCCAAAACCCCAATTATAACAATTTTACATTCCAAAAAAACACTCCATGAAGTTCATTCAATTTTTATAATACATTATTTACCAAAAACACATGGCCAAAACCAGAATGAAATCAATATTTCCATTTAATAAAAATGTTTACAAATATAAAACATTTTTTCTAACACCCAATTTAATTTTCATTACACAATACCCTTTAAATAACTTCACAACCAATTCATCATTTGGAAAAAATAAGGTTCTATTTTCAAATAAGACAGCCAAACCAAAAATCACTATTTAGAAAACCATATTACCATTTAATAAGGGTTGATTCAATAAATAAATCAATTAATTTAAACTGGCGATTAGAATATTCTATTTCACAATCATCAGTACAAAATATAATCTAAACTTTTGAAAAAAATTCACATTGCTTTACCACATAGAAGTCTCTAGCTATAAAAGACCATTTATCTAATATAGGGGTCTACTCACCATGGACAACCCTAAAATCAAACAAATAATTAATTCAAATATCATTACATGATAAACCACTGAGACTATACAAGAGGTGGACTAAAAATAATTCAATAAAAAGTGATAATTCAATCAATCTTTTACCATAAGATTAGAGAATACAACTTTTTGATTATATCCCATCAATTTAGTCTATATTGGATGAAATCAATATGTATACCATAACCATGAATGATTACCATAATATTAGAGAATACAACTTCTTGATTATATCCCATCATTTTAGTCTAGATTGGAAGAAATGAATATGTATTCAAAAACCAAGAAAATAAGGCATATTAGACTAAAATAGTGTGACACTGATTGATAATAGATGAAAATAGGTATATAAATAGACAAACAAATTTGACATATCACATGAGTTGATTCATATCTGATGGAAACTAAAATGACCACATAACCATAGGGTTCGACCATAAAATAATAATAAGTGGGAGGTAGTCACATGTAGGGCTCTAGTTAAAAGAATATAGGAAAATTGAGTTTAAGTGTGAAGGGTTCACACAGAAAAGCCTATAAAAGTTAACCATTAAAAGTGGTGCACAATTTTTTCACAAGTATTTCCAAACCATGATCCAATAATGCAGTTTGATCTTTTCTAAAATACACTACCTCGATCTGTTGTTCTTCATGGTTTACAAAGAGTGTGTCAGCTGTGTGAATTGGTTCGTAAACCCTATTTAACAATTAGAATGTTTTTTCTAGAAATGTGTGCAAACCATGCACATAGTCCCATTTCTAATCCTCCTCACCTGGATTACTATGAATTCTATATGGTTTCTTTCAACCCATGAACCAACCATTCCAACCAATCGTTCCTTAAACAAACTAAATTGTAATGTGCTCCATGATCAGGGTGATGCATGGTTTATCCTAAACTATGGACAAAAAACTATGATCTTATGACATAAACCTCAAAAAACATTTAAAATTATAAATTATGATCATGTGACTTATCCAAGCCCTCAAGGCACCCCTCAGGCCTCAAAAACACAAAAAATAATCCCTTAAGACATTGTAACTCTCAAATTATTATCCCAAAACTCATTTTAAAATGTACCATCAACCAAAATCCAAATTTTTAAAACCCCTATAATTTCATTAAACTAGAATGGTTGGCATTTAACAGCCGCCATTTCACAGTACTTTTTATATTCAAGATGTTTCTTCAATTATACAACTACCCACACCAACCAACACTAATCAATGAAACATTACCTACTCATTGTTTTCCACTCTAAAACATTTAATGAGCTTATCCTACACAACCTCAATACACGGTGATCAAATAATAAAAAACATTCCCACTACTATTAATCATAACATGGAAAATAATATATCAAAATCTCACACCCATATATTCCACGATATTACTCATTAACCAACTGATCCATTACATATCCTATGATTCTCTAGGCAACACAGATACTCTAAATGGGGCCAATTATGATCAATGTTGTCTATATCATTGGAATTTTAATACAAGAACCACTCTTCACTCCTATAATGTATCAGATGAAGATTCTATCCCACTAAATACAACTATACCCGACACCCCAAATCTAACATCCATTCATCAACTCTACTCAAAACGATATGTCTCACCCACCAAAACATCATTACATCACCCAATCATTGTGCCTTAATTTTTATGTCTTCCTAATATTATATATAAAACATGTATAGTTCTACATCTGAAATCTTGTTGTTATTCATGGTTTAAACACTAATAAACTGCACTATTTTATATGACTTCATCTAAGAACTGATGAACTACCAACCCAAAAAAAAATTTCACATCATTTTATTAACACCCTAAAAAAATAGATAAGACTCCATCTAGAACGCAATAAAAAACTATAATTTATTGAGGAATATAAATTATATTCGACTCAAAATTTATAAAGTATCTAGCACCACTATAACGATCTATAGACCAATCCCACACATCAACAACCCTTATAAATTGATGGTCCCACACCCTGGACTCATATTATGCTCCCTTTCCTGTATGTTTCCAATTAGGCTCCCTAATGGATCAAGATTTTGATCTCTATGACCCATGTCCTAGCTGTCATCAAATATTATGGTCAGACATGGCCATCCTTCTGACACCAGATTGCACTATATGAAACATTAGAAGATACATATTTTTGAATCATAATAACACCATCATCACCATTCACTAAAAACGAATCACAATGGGGGTCATTCTTCCACTCATCCAATGGTAATCTCCCCACTATAAGAATTACCCCTCACCACTCTTAGATAATAATGTAAATATATTCCACCACTAAGGAATGTGTGTTGCTCCTTCCGAGTGTTAACCATAATGTAAAACATGACTCCTACATTAGGACCATTATCGGATCGACCATTACATGAAATCTTGATCCATCCATGAAGATCATATCTTACCACTGGGACCTAAAAACGTTTACAAATAGACATGGGTCATCAACCCATAAGAATCTAACAATTTTCAGTCACCCTTATCTATGGGGAACCATCCATCTGAACTAACCATGGATCCAAAAATCTTATACCATGGAGTTTTGAATTACAATCTCATCATGGCACTACCAACACTATGTATCAGGAAAATTTCCAAAATATAAAATATATTTCAACATAATCAAACAAGGCCTTCTATACCATTACAATTTCAATATGAATATCAAGAACCATCTCAATTACATGGTACCCCAAAAAGAGGTAAATCATTCACCTCATAATCAAATCATAACCTAGGGTTCACATGCTCAACTACAAACAATTTATAGAACCCGAATCATTATCCTATGATTTGAGCATCATAGATCTTAGGTTGACACACATAACAAGGTGACACGTCAGGATTCTAGTATTTTAGTCTAACTATCAAGAGGCATCCTATATGCCTTCTTAAAAAATCCCAGACACATTACACATATCATAGATAAAATCTCAACCACTCGTTCTCCGACACATCATTTTTATAACCCAATTTTCATTTTTACACAGCCTCCATATACCAAAAGAACATACAAAACTATCATGTTCATGAATAAAAAAAATATTGAACTTAAAAACTATCGTACATAAAAGGAACTAGCTCTCATAGTGGTTAACCATAACTACATCAAACCCTAGTTACATTGAACATGCACTGATTGCATAAGGAGAAGAATATGTCTAAACATAACATGCCTAAAGGAGTTTACAAGAATGAGATAACCCTCTCATTGGTAACCCTAAAGAATCTCAATAAATGGACTCACTAAAACCATTACTCATATATGAAATGTCACTAATTCATCCCACATAGTCCATTAACCAGGGTCCCACTGAATCCACATCTCACAAAATGACACTCACTAACATGTCAACGTCACATGACATCTAACATGCCATGACACCACTCTATGGTACCCACACATAAACCAATGTCCTGCTGATCCAACCCACGCCTAGGTAAAACATGTACCTCAAGGAATATCATTCTTCCACTATACATGGAAAATCATCATAATTATAAAGTTCATAGCTCAAGACAAGAACACAACTGTTGAAACATTCACTTTGCAATACACCACATATCAATAAAGGATTTACAAACTGAGATCTCTCTCTATACCTCAACCACTCTTACCATGGTAAACACTGTATATACCCTAGGTTAACCACCCCTAAATTGATTATCTCAATAAAATCCACAGGGAATTATTATCTCAAGCACCTTCAATAGCCTAAAAACCCATACAATGGGTCAATCCTTATTTCTAAGGGTTCAATGTCTTTATGTTCACAATAAATTCAATCATTCTCAAGAGATTTTCATAACACATTAATCCATGGCGTTCACATTATATTAGGATTCACATAATTTTAATTCCAATATTTATATTTAATATTTCTTTGGTTCTTAAATGTTTTCAACATTTCATAATGCTTGATTGAATAGGGTTTTTTTCACAAGTTGTAATGGAAATTAATTTATAGGTTTCTTAATAGTGCATTATTTAATCCATAATTACATCAATCTATTAATATCTACATATATACCATTTAATTGTACCAATTATTTTTCAAGTATGATTCCACCATATTTTTATATGGAAAACACCATATAAATTACTACATACTCTATAAACAACAAACCCTTCCTTTTTTACCATTAATGTTTCATAAACCATAGTAGATATAGACCACATAAATGAAATCAGAATCAAAAAATAAATCCTAATAAATAGACATATCAATCACAAGCATCATACATATGTTAAAAAAATAATATGGTTCAAGTACGATGCATGAACACAGGAACCCTTTGTTTCCATACCAAGCCATTATTTTCAATCCCAACTAGTAACATCCCAAACCATGGGTCTCAGTCAATGTGAAAATAAAATACAACTGTAACAAGAGAAACCCATAAATGAAAAAAATCACATCATTGGAAACTTGTGTTTCCCCCATGTGTGGGTTGAACACTCCCATTCATGATTTAATTACCATGCTATGGCACTTCCTATTCTAATAACCATTAATACCAAATAGTAAGACATAATAATATAAATCTAATCACATTATTTAATGCCCGAAACTAGAATCCATTGAATCATATCTCTATGATAGTTCACCACATGGTCTTAACTACACCTCCTTATGTAGTAGTGGTTACAGACTAGGGGAGAGGGACTATAATGATTTTGGGGAGACTCTACCCTCATATCATTGTATCCAAAGCATCAGAAATAGTAGTAATCATATAAACATGGCCAAATAACAATCATAAACAATGCAGGGATGGATCTAAAATATCTACAATACTGAATTGTTATTATAATGAGTATTCTGTAAATTTTATAAAATATCCCCCAAGGTGAATCATATATTAAGAAAATATTAATATAAAAATGAAAGAACTCACAATAAAAAATTGGCCCTAATTATATCCAATTATCATCATCATTACTCCACTCTATTATGCGAAACAAAATATCAATCAATGACCCCACTACCAAAACATGAAGCCTAAAAAAATATAGCCTTCATCTCATGAATCCATTTTCAATGGAGGCCCGAGTAGGGTGTGAGTACAACTAAATAGGCCCCCTACAATGACATAATTAGATTAACCGGTCTATATAACAAGTTAATTAAGGTGATCCTATTTTTTTTTAAAGAGGCGACATGGATTGGATACCCAATCCATGACAAAAGAAATTTATTAAATTTAAAGGTTACAAGAAAATCCCGAGGTGTAAAATGCATACACCATCTTAAATATAGAAAAGACCAACAAAGATACAACATTAAAACCAGGTAAGAATCATCAAAAGATTCCAGAAGAAGATCTGAATGATCAGCCCCACCATATCTTCATCATTCTGAAACATCAAAATCTAGTGCAGGATCAACACTTGTCAAAGCATATATGAATCAATCAGCACATCATCTCAGCAATTCCGCAACAATACAGGTGCAAGGAATTACTAACAGTAAAAAACCAATATAGAACTTGAGAATTCCGTCCAAATCAAGCTTAAGACAGCACAGATTAAGCATGTTTTCAACTGGGAAAAAAATATGCAGACATGAAGAATAATCAGGCTAAACTTCAAACAAAAATATATATAGGAATCGAAAAATATGAAACAGCTGGACTCCAGCAAGTAGTAATCTCCATAGGCATGTTTCCAAAGAAATCCAAGGGCCGTACTTCAAAAAGCTCTAGAAGAAGATCTGCACGAACTGTCAATAGAGAGAGATCGGACCCAACATGTCTTCAGCATTCTGCTATCTCAAATTCCAGAACAAATTAGATCACCATCAAGGCAAGGTCGTAACCAAAAAAATGTATCGAATGTCAAGCAATAAGGCGAACTCACGAAATCCAGCTAACTCAAACCTTTAACATCAGAACCAGATGCAGAAAACATCATAAGAGGGCTCCAAAAAATGTCAAAGCATGCTTCTCATCAACAAGCAACCTAATCTTGAGCTCATCCTAGAAAAGGAGAACCAAAAGATCTTAAAGTAATCCCAAAAAGAAAGCAACTTTTTCACTGTATAGAAAATCTAGAGTCCATGCAATATTGATAGTAGAGGCTCAGAGTCAGGTTTAGAAGCAGTTCCAAATCAGAATTTTTAAAAGTACATAAGCAATGAAAAAAATCAGTCAATTATTTATGATCTGAAGAAAACTGAAAAAGAAGTATTCAACAGGAATTTTGGAGGATTAATAGCCTTCTTCCCCTCGAAATACCCAGTTCAACTTTATGAAATGTTTCAGCAGAAATTTCACCACTTTTCATTTTCTCATAGGACAATCCTTTTTTCTCTTCGCAATGAGAATCAAATTTTTTTAATTGTTCCTAAAGTTAGAGTTGTGGTGTAATCTCATTAGCCTCATCAGCTGGAGTGTCATGAACTATCTCATTATTGACAGACTTAGTGGTATTGATAGAGCGAGTGGTGATGGTTCTTTCCATCTGTGAGTAATCTGTCCTTCTCATAGTTTTCCTAGGGTTAGGAGTGATGAATCCATCTTCATCTACCATGATCTTTTTGCCCTTTCTGGCCATTGAATTCAAGAAATTATCCTCCAATTTCCTAATCTGGTCTTCTACTTCTTGAGGAACATCACTGGATTCGGAGGATTCTTCTTGTTCAGCCACTTGGGCTTCCTGGGTTTGGATTATCATATCATGTTCCTTATCCACAATAGTAGGATTAGAATCAGCCCCTGTGTCAGAGGGTTCCAGTAAATCAAGAGGTCTGTCCATATGAGTAGAATCCTTTTCTGTGGGAACCTTAACAACATTAGTAAAATCTGTCTCTTTGGAATCTAGATCTTGCCTCTTATCCAAGTTCACTACATGCACAGAGTTGTCCATCTTCTTTGTTGAAGTGGAGGGGTCAGCAGTTTTCTCTTTTTCCACCCAGACGAACAAAGTGACCTCTGTCCCTATTGGTCTTGACAGTTGGGGGTCACATGTCCTAATTTAAAACAACGTTGACAATAATCAGGGAGTTCTTCATAAACCACCTCTTGATAGAAACCATGATCCCCATTTTGAATCCATATGTAAGGAGGGAACTTCTTAGAGGTATCTAACTCAACACATATTCTAGCAGTAGAGGGATGAGTTAGAATTTTGGTTGCATTGTCGAGTTTTAAAGGGTTTCCAATTAGCTTTTCTATTGGAAACAAAGCTATTTGTTAAAACAAATGAAGCGGAAGTCTAGGAAATCCTACCCAAATGGGGACAATCAGAGATTCTACAGAAGGGTCAATGTTGGGTGTCAATTTTAAAACCCTCATGGGGTATCCCACAAAGAACCAGATGTGTTGAATCAAGATCCGATAATAGTCTTCATCTGAAGCATACCGAAGAGAAATATGTGTAGAAGTGAGGAGACCGATGTGAAAACCCGAGAATCCCAACGATTCGAGTGATGTTATATGAAATTTCAGGGACGGTATGTGCTTTGGAATGTAACCAATCAAAACATATCGCAAGTCCGAATCAATAAGATTTACCTCCTCCAAAGAGAAAGTGATTGCCATTTGCCCGCGGTGTCGATAAGCTTTTGGATCTATCTTCACATCAGAGTCTGTGATGCCATTTGCATCTAGATCCAAAGATCTACCAGAAACGTCATCTACGAAGGATTGATGATTAGGGTTTCGCTCAAGGGGTATCGGGTGTCGCCGCTTATCTTCAGGAGTCGGTCTCTCCATCTCCTGACAACCTGAAGTCTCTGATTTTAAGGTGATCCTACAGATAAATTTCCGCATGAACAAATAAATGAATACACAAATAAGAACACAACACTAATCCCAATATCTAAGGTGACAGTCAAGGTTGAACCAACCCACTTCATCATGTTTCAGATATATATAATCTAGTAGATAGATCTCATAAATCATTTCAGTTCCAAGGTGCATAACTAAGGAAACTATAGCCATGGAAACATAAAGGAATACATGGGGGATCCACCAAGAATTACATATAACCATGTCATCCAAGATACAAGGATTTAATCTATGTAATTATTCCCTACACATACTAGGTGAATCTATGGAATATGATGAGGAATGACATGTTCATGGAATTCATAGTATCGGTATGTCTAGAATCAAAGTCCACACCCATAGAATTTTTGTCTCATATAATCAATCAAGAACTAGGGAGATCATTCTACAACCCTCATAGGGTTACCCTGATAGAATCCATGACATTAATCAATGACATTCAGTCTATATAAAATCATCCATATCCAAGTATAATACAATATAAGGGATTCATAATGATGAATTGGTGTGGAATTCAAGTAAACTCATGGATTTTCTTACCTCTGGACACCAATTTATCCAAATAGGCATCCTCCCTTGGTATTCATGTGAGTTTCCAATCATAATCCATGTTTTCTCAAGAAATTCCACTGATTTCAATGATTAAAAAAATTAATCTCATTTACCAATCACCAAAACCATTATCAGAGCCAGTTCCATTATATAATCCCACTTTAAATTTCATAAAATCATAATCTTTTCCATAATTGTTTATTAAATATGTTTTCATTCAGAGGTAATACGGAAAAATTCTTTATAGTTTTCTTACAGAAAATCTATTTATCTAACTCCATCATTTAAAATTAATTAATAGTCATAAGGCATAATAAATATTTTAAATTTCAATTCCAAAAACAATATTAGGCCCCAAGGGGTCTTTCCTTACTTTTAATACTTTTAAAATAAAAGACATTATTATTTGTCAAACCAGACTCATATTTTACATTCTAATTTAAAAATAATTTACATTTCCAAAAAAATCCCATTATGAACAATTTTATATTACAATAAACTATTCCATGAAGTTTATAACCTTTTTATAAATCCATATTTTCAATAAAAACATAGCCAAAACCCAACAAAAAACCCTCTTTTCATTATATAAATATTTTTCTAATCAAAACCATTTTCTCTAAAAACCATTTAATTATCATTACACAACACTATTATATATCATTATAACCAATTTTTCAATTGCTAAAAATAATTCACTATTTTCAACTAAGCATACACAATAAAAAATAACCTTATTAAAAACAAACATACCTTTTTAAAAGGGCCTATTCAAGAATATATTCCATTTATTAAAATTAGTAATTAAGAAATTATATTTCAAGATCAACGGTTCCAAAACATAATCCTATATTTTGAAATAAAATTCAGAAGGTTTAGCAATTTATTAATTTCAAGGTAAACAAGGACAATTATCAAAAATATTAGTCTATCCACCAAGGTAAATCCCAAAATAAATATCTAGTTAATTATAGGATCATCACATGAAATCTTGGTAAAGGAAAAAAATACATATACTTAAACAAAATCATTACTATGGGTTAAATTAAGGGACTACGAAATATAATATTATATAATAATCATCACCAAATATCGTGCACTAGTTTTACCTGAATTAAAAAAAGATGATGAAGAAGACAAGAGGCCTAAAAATATGGAATATTAGAGTAATATAATAACATTCCACTATAAAGTAGGATAAAATATGAATACTAAGATACAAACAAATAAAATTTCCTCTATATTTTATTCACGTTTTATGGAATCCAAAACAGCTAAGGAACCGAAAAGTTCCACCATCAATCAATAATATGAGGAATTGGGGGGGGGGGGGGGGGTCAAGAATATTGGTTTTGTCCAAAAGAGGGAGTAAATTTGGTTTATGTTTGAAGGGGTAACAAGGGATGAATAATAAAATTTTACATTTTAAGAGGTACATTGTCTGGAAAGATAGTTTTCTAACCGGTAAACCAATTGCGTGGTCAGCACTATCCCAAAACACCATACCTAACATTCTTGGTCCACAAAGTAGATAAATAGTACACCAAACATGTTAATCATAAATATAAACCTATTTAATAATTCACATTATTTTCATATAACAATGAACAAATAATGTTCCTAGTCTTAGGTCCAAGACACCTCACACAGTTTTCTATGAAATCCTTATGGTTTCCCTCAAACCATGTACCATTGTTTCCATATAACCATTCCCCATAAAAACTAAATTGAAATTTGATCCATGATCATGGTGATACATGATTTCTAATGAACCGTGCAGACCAATAAATGTGCCTCAATAGTAAACCTTTGAAAACATCAACATTTTAACTTGAATCTATAGATACTTACATAATCACTCAAGGAGCCCCTTGGGACTCATCAACACCGAAAATAATCCCTAAGTATTTTCCACCTCTAGGATTTTCAATTTATAACTCAATTTTTAATATAGACCACCCACGAAACTCAAAAACAAAAAAAACCATTATTTAATAAATTTGAAAGGGTTTGGGTTTTACATTAAACCTTCGATGGAATTATGTAAGTAGTGTTGGGGATATTATGGCATTACCTGATTGGTTTCATTCATGTGAGAGGAAGTGTCATGGTTTAATCTTTACATGTTCACGATAATATACTATGATGGTTATGATGTTCAATTATATCATGAAAGGTGTGGGAGTTTCATGTAGTGAACCTGATAAAGTGGTTATATCAGGGATGATATTATAGGAGGATATCTGATAATGTTATCAAGTTAGCATGGTTTAGTTCTCACATCACTAATTAGTTAATGAGGGATATTCCTAAAACCTCACTACTGATTGGAATTTGAATAAACCTTAAGCCGACATATAGTATCTGAAAAGGAGTTGGGCCAAAAGAATGATGTATTGTAGAGATGGTAGTAGAATTGTGTTTTCATTTAGATACCGATGATGGAATTGATTGACAATGTGGTGGATGTGTAAAGGGAATTGTGGATTATGTTTTTATAGTTATGATGGTTATTCATTCCTTTATTTTCAATAATGCATTGATTAGCTTACATTGTTCAATTTTAACTACTATTACTCTTTCATATTTATTACACGTGGATGTTTATTTTATATAGATTGAGGATTCTACTATGTGCTCTAAATTTCTTATATCCCCACAGTTCTCTAAGGCTCTGGAGGATAGTTCACTGATGTTTGGATCATTTTTTGAGTATCTTGGACATAGTGGGTAGATGGATTGGAGACTATATTTTCTCTTGTATATATTTTATTTATGTTATGAATTTGACATATAAGTATCATTTTTTGTGGTATTTTTATCTAGGGAATGTTTTTTCTTCTGTTTTTATTTGTGGATATAACCTTATCTATTTTATTAAAATTATTTTATGAGTGTTATGCCTACCATATATGTTTTCTAAAACATAATTCAATTTAAAAACCCCGTAGATTATTGGCGGATGGATTTATAGGCCATTTCCCTTTATTAGAATTCCAATTTGAGGTACTAGTAGAGGGGTGAGTAATGAAAATCATTTTGTCTTTTCACACTTATAATACTATACGTTGATTGCATATGGTTTTACTTGGTCAAATGTTTCTATGGGTATTTTCATATTACGTGTATATTTGACATCATACTCATAAATATTTTGTATATCCTATAATATATGTAAAAAATTTATTCATGGTTCCCTCTTTGTCGGATAGGATTTGGATTTGATTTTCATACCATATACAATGTTAATGCTAGATTTTTGGCATAATACATGACCACATAGTTAAATATTAATATTGGAAAACCATTTAGAAAATTTTTTAATATCATTTTTAGTGATTATTCTAACCTATAACGATCATGTTTTGTTCCTAGGATTCTTTTAGGACATTATTCTATTACATATCAGGTGATCAGATTTGGGTCATAATTAACATAAATTGTAATGTAATAGAATGCTTTTTTTAACATTGAATAATTATGAACCATTAATTTATATGTGGATATAATGTTTCTGGATATACATATAGAAAGTTATTTTTTAAATGTTTTTATTTTTGGAAAGAAACATTAATTTATATGTGGATGAATTGTTATAAAAAAGTTTTACATTTAAATATAATCATTTAATTAACATTGAATAATTATGAAATTCCAATAAATAAAAATATAATCATTCATTAATAATGAATCAATTTTGACACTAAAAATTTAAAATTATATAAGATATTTATTATTAATTAGTGGTTTAATTTTTTATATTTAGTTATTAGATTTTTAAATATGGAATATATTTATATGAATGAATAAAATTTAATTTTGTTGAAAATGTAAAGCATAGTTTTTATAAAAATAATATCCATGGAAATATTTTAATTACTATGGTAATCGTTAAAATGATGGAAGTGGTTAAAATAATGAATAATGAAATAATATATCTCTATTAAATTATCACATAAAAGCCTTTATAATGTAATTCATGACACGTATTATCACATCTCAAATTATTGAGTCACTTCCCTTAAAATTATAATCCCTAATCATTATAGAATGAGTACCCGAAAAAAAATAAGTCATTTTCCTCTATAACTGTAGCTTTATTACATCCATTTCAAGGAAGAAATATTATTATATTATTCAGAATTAATCTACACAAGTTTTATAATATTAAATTATCTCTCATGTTTTGAAGCCCATAATTTTATAAAGAAAATATAATCCCACAAAACAAAAAATGTTTTAGGGATGAACCTTGAATTTCTTCTTTATAAGAAATAACTTTTTTTAGTTTATTTATTTTATCATCACATCACATTTATTATTTTATTTTATTTAATAATTTTATATCATTTAATTATGATTTTTATTCTACCATAGTAATTACATTAAAATAATATCACTTCATATTCCAAATAAAACATTAATTATATTATGTTCATGATTGGGATGGTTTAACCATCTACATGGATGATATTGAAAAAATTCATAATTGATGATTATACAAACATATATATTTTATGAAATGTTATTAATTATGAAATTATAATTTATTTTCATCCCATAATTATAATGTCACAATTGTACTCATTTTTAAAATAACACATTATATTTATTAAAATTATTAAAATATGTGCGTTATAGATTTTGTCTTTGAAAACAGTTTCTGAAAATTTAATAGAATGGATGTTGGAATTTATAAATAAATGAAAAATTATGATTCATTTTACAGTAATATTTTTGATTGGATAACATAAGGGTAAAAGAATGATGATCGATACCTCGATACCAAAACCAATATCTAATAATTTGATCTACTAACATCTAATTATACAAATAAAGTAGGAATATCTAATATAGACAGAATAAATAAATATAATTTATTAATATTAAATGAGATAAATATAAATAAGTTTCTTAAATATCTACTTAGTAAATAAATTTTGATTATAGATGTAGAAATATCGATTTTGTCAAATCTAGTGTTAAGGCAACAAACTCTCTCTCTCTCTCAATAATTTCTCTAGTGATTGATATTCAATATTCATTATATATTTTAATTTATGTATTATACATTCTATCCTTTTGATTTATGTTTATTTAATTTACACATTCTTACATAGAATAGATTCTTTTTATCTAATATTTGATTAATCATTTATACCTTTTCAATTCTGAACTCTACAAAGGCCCTTATCCAGTTATTATCCTTCATTAAGGTTAAATTTATTTCTCCTTGGACAATTTTATTTATTTATGTTATTCTATATTTATTTATATTAATATATTTTTCCTATTATCTTAGGAATATTTTTTTGTTCAATGTACTTTTACGTTGATTAAATTTTTTTAAGGGAATTGTTATCTAAACCTCACTCCTTTGATTTATATTTCCTCCTATTAGTATTTATTCTTATCCATCCCATAAAACTATAAAAATTATAAATTGAAGATAGGGGTGAGCATACAAAAATAGTCATTAGGTTCTTTCCTAGAATCACTCATGCCAATTTTAATGAATTCTTCTGAAGCCTCAATGAATAAAAAGTGAAACTGACTCGTTACATATCCTAAGTTATCTACCACCATAACCTCACGAAGCCTCACTCAATAATTCCAAATTAATTTTGTAACCTCACCATGTACACATTCACGTAATCATGAAAATATATTGATAAAGGTACCCTTCACCCAAATTTGTATTGATCTACCCACCCTCAAGTCCAAACAACATATGTATTTGTGCTCCCATAACATTTATATCCATATAACACATCCAGATAACCACATAAAAACCAGAACCCCATACCACATCATAGACGCAACAATATACTATATGAAAACCACTACAGATATTACATCACTTCTATAAAACCCCCAAATCACTATAATTTACCTATTTTTCTACCACATCACAACATCACTTCAAAATATTTATAACACCATACACTATATGTGCAAGAGAGAGAAATATATGTGTATTACATGGAATTTTGTATAACCCAAATTAGGGATCTTTAGGGTTCACCCAGAACCCAGAAACTTATTTGAGAATTGGTTGTATTAACAGATTTAGGTTGCGATGTGTAATAAATGAAAAAATATATAATGATATGTAGGACCCCGGGAAACCATGAGAGGAGAGGGGTGAATCAGGGTGACCATTTTTTGTTTTAATGTGATGCATCTTGTTCCCACATTGGTAGGAACTTGTTAAACTTGTATGATGATTATGATTAGAAAGTGAACATTCACATGCAGAGAGATGACACAACACTTTTTACTTGGTTCACTACTAAGGGCTACATACAAGAAGCATACACCAATAGGTTTTTAGTCGTACTCAATTCTACTGAACTTCAGTAGTTGTGGATTACAAAAGTTCAGGAACAATCACTCTATCCCAGACTAACTGCCTTTACAAAGGTTCAAGGATAGCTCACAGTGTCCCTCAAGTCACTCCTATTGTCTCACCCAGAATCACTGTCGTTGGTGAAGTCCCACTCAGAGTATTGACATGAGGGTCTCTACAATAGATTTTCATTTAAGTCCTTGTCTCTACTCAGCACGAGACTCTACTTGCGTCGTAGTCTGGAGATGGTGCACTTGTACGAACTGAACCACTGAATCAGATAACCAGTACAAGAAAACAAGTTTCTCTGACAATTGTGCACAACACCAACCCTTTGCGCACAAGACCATACAATTGCGCGCAATATTACTTTTTTGCGTGGAAAAATATTTCACACACCAACAAAATTTTTCACCAAACTGAATATTTTACGCGCCACCTCAACCTTTTCGCGATGCTAGGAATTTTTCACGCATTCCCCTTTACGCGAACCTTTTACGCGAACCAGACCAAGGATCTTCTCTAAGACTTAAACCATACCGAATGAGGGGGTCACCTTTTCTTTTTAGGAAACTAAGACCCCCTCACGCAAAACTACCTTTTACGTGAAAAACATCTCATCTAGCAGGTAATATTTCCCACTGGTATTGTTTTTCGTTCACATCATCAGATTTTTCCCGCAGCCCATGCATTTGCCATTTTTCGACGTTTTGATTCCGAAACACAATTTTCGCGAAGCACCTCGATCCACTATTTTGTGCACCACGCTGTTTTTCGCACCCAACTCAAATATTTTGTGCAAAGCCTTTATTTTCGTGCACTACTTCCTCTTTGCGCCCACCTACTTTTACAAAAAATCCATGTCTTCATTTTCTGATTTTGAGGCCCAAAATTTGGGCAAACACTGGAAAATGGTGCCACCTTCAATACTATTGTATTCTGGAACTGTATGATCACTTTGCTGGTACACATTTTGAACTTTTACTAAATATTGACAACAAACACAAACCATACTCCAATTCTTGAATAGAATATCAATGGTTCCAACATGATATATATAGTGAACTATTTTTTTAATTATAAGAATTTGAAATATTTTTATATACATTTCATGTGTAAGGAACTGAGACAAAAAGCAATTGTAATGCACATATTTCCCATAATTATTTTTTGAAAATATTAAATATATTTTATATTATCCACACATGGTTGTTAAATGAAGCAAAATAACTCTTAAAAATAATCCCATATAAAAAATCAGAGAGCATAGATGAGTCCAAAATGTGGTGTTTACCCTAGGCAGGACCTAAAAGAGCTCATCATTGATAATTCCAAAATCTCACTTGTGGAATTTTGATAAGTATTTTAATTAATTTATTAAATTAAATAATAAATTAATTTTTTGTAAACTAATTTTTTAAAAATAAATCATCATGTCAATTTTCATAGGGTTGGACTAATAATCATAGAATATCCAATGTTTCTATTCCTCTCATTCCATTGGTCGATCACATCGAAAGCTGATGAAACATCATATTAGAGTAGATCAGGATGCGACAAATGTAACTACTTTCTCCTATCATTGGGGAGTTCATTCTTTGATGAAGAATGATCCAATATCCTAGTAGGACTCGTTAATCTATGATTTATTCTGTATTTAATTAAATTGATTGATAATATCAATTCATTCTATTGATCGGCAATAATTGTGGCCCAATCATGCGCATACATACCAGATAAAATTGAACTAGTTCATGATTTCTAACCATGGTTGTTCATTATTGATAGATTTCATATAATACTTGAAAAAAATCAATTAAACTTTTCTTCAAGTTATTTTACGCCTCAATTTCATCACATTCATCATCGGTTGGACCCTTTTGTCCCGAATCTACATTGTTGGGTTGTACCAAGCTAGATTGTATGATCAAAATTGCAACAGTTTTGAAATCAAAGGGCGGATCGACTAAACGAGCTTATATCTTAGATTTTTTCAAGATGAAGATGGTAATATTGATGATCAGTCAATGAATCATTGTAGAAATAGGGTTTGATGGCATTTAGAACTCAGGAAGAAAATTTCATGGGTTAACATAATCCAATTTCCAACGAAGGACATCTCAAAATGACATATCGTGCCTAGATTTGATGTTTTTGGGAGTAAATAAGGTGGGATCTATGGTGTAATGTCTTGGATGGACACATAGAATGAGGATCAGAGTTTCTATGAAAAACCTACCTACACATTGTGTATAAGAATTAACACACTGCTTGTATCCACTTATATGAGGTCATTAAAGATTTGGAAACTAAAAAAAGTGCATGACATGTATCCCTCCTGCATGTTGTGTATCTCATTCATGGATGAACAATCCATTTTATGGACCATGTGGGTATGAATCCATGTGGTAGTACACGACCAGATACATGGCCATGTACTAAAGTACATAGACATGACAAGGGCACATGGGAAACACCCCTTGAGAGGCAATATTCCATGTACTAAAGTAAAAGGATGTGAGATAAATGTATATGGATAGGTCCATAAGGACACATCCTGGTACTAGATTGCTTCGATAAGACACGTAGTCCACCTTCATGGTGTATACTATTACACCAACATGGATCTGTGTACCTCCAAAGACATGTTCTGGTGAAGGAACAGGGCCACATGTCATTTGGGTCCCCTCACAGGTCGTGTACCACTCATTTCCTTTTTAGGATACTTCAAGGATCTCTATCTCATTCGGAACACATATTTTCACCTATAAGTATCTTATTCTAAGTGTATTCCTCATATAACCCAATGGTTCTCTCTATTTTGGTTTTTGATATATGATTTGGAATGTTATGGACAAAATTCTTTTCAAGGAGACACTCGATGACGGCGGTGATCATGCTAGATCACAAGAGACCTACCGAGTTGTACCCTTTAGTAGAGATGGGTAGTGGAGTCCTTAATGACTAACAAGTTATACCATCTTTTAGAGAAGGGTGGTGGATTCATTGATGACTATCAAGTTATACCCTCTAGTAGAGCTACGTAGTGGAGTCCTTCATAACAATCGAGTTATAACCTTCAATGGAGCTAGTCAGTGGAGTCCTTCATTACTATTGAGTTTTTTCCTCTATTGGAGATGGGAACCGGAGTCCTAGATTTCTACTTAGTTGTACCCTCCAGTTAAGGTGGGTGGTGGAGTCCTCGATGACTACCGAGTGGTACCCTCAAGTAGAATTGGGCAGTGGGTTCTCAACGACATCCAAAGTGGAACCCCCATGAGGTACCAGGGCGTGGGTCCTCTAACAAGATTTTATCGCCCTCAACTATGTGGCACAAAGATGAGACATTATTTAACATGGATGGTTACTTTTGTGTAGACGCATTGGATTTTGGGTATCAATGATGAACTTTTCGATTTGTGAGCCACTCTTCCCCTTGGGTTGAGCTGTGAGATGATGATCCCTTTACACTCTCATTTTGGATTCTATGACTGATCTAATATATATATATATATATATATATATTCATACATTAGTATAAATACATTTAGATTTGTTTAAACCTGTTCAATGATATGTGAATAAACACAAATTATGCCACATGAGTTCTGTGTTTAGCTTCTCGGGGTTGGATGAGTCTGCAATCCTGGTATGGGTCATGAAGAATCAGCATGTAGTTCATCTACTAACCATGTAAAGACTCACATGCTTGGATTAGGTTACACTATCTTGGTTGGGTTGAGTTGTTCTATTTTATTGTATCTTACATCTTCTATATTTTTATTCATATTGTATATCTTACTTGTCCCCCTCTAGTTTTCAGGGAGTCCTACTGGGTATGTCAATACTCACTGTTGCATAGTATTTTCCCACACATGATGTGTCTTATTACGATGATGGACAAGTCAGCGGTGACTTCAGAGGATCTTAGGGAAACCTGATACATTGGACCACATATATTGGTTGCATGATGGGATTTTTGAGCTGGGATCTCTCACTAGTTTACGTTTCCAGTTTTTTCAGTGTGTGACACATTTCTGGTTGGACATGTATTTTCCCATTTTACATTTCATTTATCATTATCATACACTTGTACAATGGAGAGATTATTCAAGATTGGTTTACATTCTAGCTGTGTTGCATCTCATCATATTTATCTCTTCACTTCTTCATCAATATGGTTGTGTCTGTGCGTACAGGTACTTAGTCAAAGGCCTCCCCATGTTAGATATGACTTTGGGGCTGGTCGCCACCCCCTACCGTAGGGAGGAGAGCATAAGTTAGTTGTATCTCAAGCCCTATCTTGGGTTGTGTCTTGACAGTATATAGTACCACAAAAGACAAAACATGGGTTATATTTAAATCCAACACATTTAAAACCACAACCCATCATAATATCACATCTACTGCTCAACAATTTCTATATTCTGATATAAATGAAATACAATAAATAATGAATCCACACAAATTCTTCCTTCTTCATATATTTCATCTAATTAATTCATCACATTTCATAATAAAATTTATTTCAAAATTCATATTAATTCCATCAACCTAAAAACCTAATTTATGAAAATTTATTTAAAAGACCACATAATGGTTCCACCACACGATTTTAATGCATTCACCTCTTCATTTATTCAATGTACATATCACTATTTATCTATATTTCATTCATTAAATAATTCTAGTAGGGTTTGAAATTTTTATTTTATTACCTTAACATTTTGAGTAGCCTGATCATTGTATACACATCATCCACACTACATCACTACATCAATAATCCAATAATATACCATTACAAAAATCCAATTCCTTAATAAAATATTCACACAAATCCCACCACCATTATCACAACAGAACTGCAACATAATTAGCCCCAAAAAATATATAAACTACAGAATTATTCATTCATAATTATATATTTACCAACAAATACTAGACATTAGGATATTAATCAACTAATTAAATAATTTAAAATTATTTATTTCATTACCATATTTAGTTATATTATCCAAATAAAACATTATTCATCATATTCAATAGTAACTTCATTAAATCACTATCTCATGATGTTATCAAAATCACTGAAAAATAAATATATTATGATAATTAAATACTATAAATTACATTTGATTCACTTTTCCCCATCCATTTTAATTAGACTAATTAATTATCTTAATTTGTCTAAGATCAAATCGTTACGACAAGAAAACAAAATCATGATTTTTTCACAATAACATTTAAATGAAATAAATAAGTGTCTATATAAGCATCCACATACAAAGGTTTATGCATAAAAAAAGAATGTAAGGAAACTAATGATAATTCATGAAAAAGAACAGAATGATTCATCATCCATTTGAAAACACGTCGATAGTCCCAAATCCATTTGACCCACTCCACAAAAATAAAAAACAAGAACTGGAAATATCACTTGAGAAAGAAGAAATAGAATATAGTGAAATGTTGGAAAAAGAAGAGAACAAAGATTTTAATGAATATTTTTCTAGATTCCAAAGTCTTAAAGGACAACATAGAAAGCCCATGGACTGCACGACCAAGCTATAAAGATGAAAAATGGTTGAGATGAAGGAAAATAAGTAATTTTATGCATAGGGATTGATGAAATAACATAAGCATTAGATTTCCTCACAATAACATAATTAGAATAGTCTAAATACTTGTGTATTTTGGTCAATAAAAATATAAAAAAACATGGAATTCAAAAAGATGCCCCTCAATAAATTACATCCATTGTATAATTTAATAAAAATTCCTCTCATCAAAATCATGGTGTATTCCCCAAAACAACACACCATTCTACTCTTATCCCCCAAACAATCATAATAAGAATATGAGAAGATTTTATGAAAACTAAACTTTTTCATACAATGATATGCTACAATGATCATTTATAACCTCCACATTTTAAACAAGTATTTCATCAAATATGAACCGATACCATGAAATCTATAAAGAGGGCCACCACATCATGGTTTCTCACCAAGATAAAATTCAAAAAAAACTGACGATATTCAATAACTTATTATGTTATCTAAAATGTTTTCCACCCGACCATATCCAAAATATAAACTTAGAGGAATTGGAATACACCCTGTAGTGGTGAGGGATGGATCAGGTCATGGTTACATCCAAGAACCGAAAAATCATCTCTTAACTTTTGACCCACTTATAAACTCACCTCCACCATCTCAAATAACAAAATAAAATGAAGTAAAAGTGTTGGAAAATATAAAACTCTACATTAGATACCTCAAAAATAATTATCATCCAAAAGAAACAATGTTGAACCGGTAAAACAAAAAAACAATTAGAAACCAAACTCCTAATGAGATACCAATCAAATAGGAATCCCTCATTAAAAGTATCTCAAACCTAACAAAATTCTGATGAAAAATTCCATTATATTAGTTTTAAAAAAGAAAACATTATAAAAATAATCAAAACTAAAGAATCAATTAATACCGAGTTCATATATATGAATCTCTCTCCCATGAATGTTTATTTAACCTATCATGTCTCCCCAAGACATGAGCCAATGGAATGAAACATCCTCACAACACCATCTCTAGAAGATCCAAAATCAGAAGTAGTCACTCCATGAATATTATATCCTATTTAATATTCAACTCATTTTAATAAATAATATGAGAGATATCCTGAAGATCCATTTGATGCTATTAAAAATGGAAGAAAACATTAATCTAATCCACTTATAGAGGAAGCTCAAGCTCATATTCCACCTCTCTTACTTATTCCAACACCTCAAAAAGTATAATAAACTTAGAATAAATCTGTGTGCCTCTTCCAAACCATGGAATTCCACAATGGGACGAAACCATTAATATCACAAGATCACAGGCCATAAACTCTAATGTTCTCATCCTTTAATTAAACCAAACATATAATGATCTTATCAAGCCTTCATTCAATCATGAATCAACAAAAATTTATCTTTTATAATATATACCAAATCCATTTAAAAAAATCGAATATCCATCGTCAGTCCATAATAATGGAGAGCATCATGGAGACTCATACTACACGTTGAATAGAGCCATAATGATGGAACTTTGATAACAATTACCATAGGAAAATTCAAAAAAGGAAAATTATTCTCCCACAATCTTCAAATTAAGAATAAATTAATGTAATATGTCCTTTAGTTAATCGATTTACCACTTTATTTTACCATCAATTTGTGGTTGAGAAACTATGTTGAGGCAAACATAAGAGCGAAAAGATTCTTAAACACTCTTATACACACAAAATAAAGAATAGGTCACTATTTTTATATATAAGAAAATTCAACTATCAACATTATATATATACAAATAAATCGTTGTAATCTACTACAGAAACTCCCAAACATCCCTGTAATCTTGGGAAACAAATCCCAAAAAATTCTTACTCAGCACATTGGCTACCATATTTCATTTCCCCAATGTGAAAAAAATTAAAGTCATAATTTTTTTTTAAAAGTACATATACCTCCACTGATGAAAATCCAAATCTCATTGTGTGAAGTTATACCAAAACTTCATGTGTTCTTTGATGACCCAAAATCTCTCACTAACCAGACACTATCATTATATAATCAAACGAAACATTTCCACCATACGATCAAGATCAAGGGCAACATAATTATAATCATTTTTACTTTATTATAGAAAACCATATGAGACCAAGTCTCCTTCGTGTATCATCACACAACCCTAATTAATATAGAAATGAAACATCTCATATTTTTCATAAATATTATAATTATATTTCTTCCTTAAATATGTGATTATAAATTAAATTATTTTCTATTATTTAAATGGAAATAAACTATAATTTCTAAATAGATTTATTCAATAAGTTGTTATGATAATATTTATTTAAATGATAATTAAATATTCATCTATCATAAAAAATACATGATATGATGACTTATATATATTAAAATTAATAATGTTTCAATTTCTGTCTGTTCTTAATATTTTATTGAATAATAAGAAACTATTGATTTTATTCCATGTACCATAGTGGAATTTATAAATAATACTTTTTTGTCATGAATATTTTTATGAAATCTATATTAAATAATTCATGATCCATTTTATAAATGTGGTTATATTTTATAACAAAAATACTTTTATAGAAAATATTATTTTTAAATTATAATTTTAATTCTAAATAATTGATATTTTATGTAAAAATGTGATAAAAATAGTTAAATAATATTTTTTAAAAAAAATATTATTTTATAAGGAATTTATAATTGAAATAATAATTCATTGAGGGATTAATTTTTTTTATAAAATTACATTTGTAAAAGCCCAGACTTTCTACTCTATTAAATTGTGATAAATCTACAATTTTATGTATCGTGGGGTAGTCCATGTTGTTTTTGAGACATAGGAGTCATTCCAAAGATGACTCCTTCGAAGACATTTACAAAACTCTAGTTTTCCAACAGTAGCTAATTCTGGATGTGGCTCATTCAAGCAGTAGCTTACTGAAGAGGTTTTTTATTCGTAGGGTGACTCACTAGCTGGGACTTGGTGGCATTAACTCATTTGATGGTGACTCAATGTTGGTGAATTGATGGCAGTGACTCACCGAGTGGTGACTCGTCTAGTGGTGACTCGATGGCAGTGATTCATTTAGCGATGAATATTCTGGTTGTGGTGGTGAATCATTTCAATAGTTATCCAAATTTTTATAATTATATAGATATTTTCTATTTTTTATCTTTTTTACGTTCCTTTTGACATAAAATGAGTTTTACACAATATTTATGTGGGTTTGAAGAGTTTTAAAGGGTTATAAATATTATCATTGTACTCCTAAAAAATGAAGGCTTTTAAATGGTGAAACAATGGGGTTTATCGAGATACATTATTAATGGAAATTCTAAACCATATCTAATCTCGAATGTTCAAGAACTAGTCTTCCTAAAGATAAAATCCTTCCTAAAATAACATGGTCTTTCATTATCTTCATATGGGATGTTCCAAATCCTTCTTCTTGTTGGAGTCTGGGAACATGGTGTTTTATTTAGTTCAAGTCCCCCCTGACGTTGTTTCCTACTGTACAAAACCCTTTCTATTGTTCTACAAGCTTGGGAAAAAGGCTATGTTGATCATCTGTATTTCAAGTAGGGTTTTCCTTCGTTTCTCCTTAATTGTAACATGTGGGTTGAGTTTCTTATTGTTAACACTAGAAATCATGGTCGCAAATGTATTAAGAATCACAATGAATCAGTTTTCACTGAATTTAATGGGGTATTATAATGTGACTTATGATCTTGTTATTTATTGATATTTTTATTGGTGTTTTGAATTGTTTTGGATAAATACCCAATAAAAAATTGTGGTTTTTGGAGGTCATTGTTTGTGCCCAATTTTATGGGTTGTGTTATGCATGATTTTTGTGTGCATATTAATCAGACTTATTATATAATTGGTTACCCACATTAATTTCCCTAAAATAAATGGATTCCCAAGGATTATACAGATTCTTTGATAACACCCTAAATTCATTGAAATTGAATAAAGGATGCCCTTCTAAATCAAAAAGAATTTTTGTCTCTTTTTTGGGTTATAACATGTTTATGGAAATTATATTTTGTTGTGGGTTGGATCTAGTGATATGATGGATGGAATATGACATTGTTGTGATATGTGGGGGTAGTGGATGAGATGGTTCACTCATTTGGGTTGTGATGGTTGTTATAGAACAATAGATCAGAGGAGCTGTGATGGTGAGTGTGGTATGGTTGTGAATTGGGGTGGAGATAATTTATATGGATGTAATGTGTTGTTAATGTGGAATTTGGGTTGTGGTATTGTACATTTTTTGTGAATTTTGTTCTGTTATTTCTACCGAAGTATTAACAGAATTAATATTTGATGCTAATAATTTCAAATGTGTGTGTTTAATGACGAAATTGATGATGTGTTGTATTGTTTCAAATGTCATTTTTTATATATAAAATAATTGGTTTGGAATATGTAATAATATGTATTTATAATTTGGGTTTTATAAAGATTATTGACGACACAATTGAAAGTGTATTAATGACAAAAAAATTAATTGTTGATTGTTTTATTCTTGAGTATTTTTAGGCATTTAGTTGTGGCAGCGAATTTGTGGGTTTTTTGAGGTGGTTAGTTCCTAATTATAAACCCATAAGATTAGATTGTATGATATAAATCTAAATTTATATACATTGTTTTTTATTTTCATTACTATATACACCCCACCCTAGTTGAGCAATAGGTGACGAACACTCTCGTCATCACATCGGAGGGTGTATTTCCAAAACATCATGCTGGGAGAATGGATGGATGAACACCCTCACTATTGTTTACCCTCTTCCAGGGGTGATAGACTAAGATTATTCGGGATGTTTTTTGTTATTATGGCTCAGTTGTGTGATGGCGAGTTATTCATTCCTAGATGTCTTTACGATGTGATGATTTGTGCTTACAAGATATTGTTGGGATGCGATATGTTTTGAATTTCATACGTTCATTATGGATGAGGTGTGGTTTATAGACTAGGTGTTTGTGGGCATGATATGATGTGGTCATGTGAACAGGTGTCTGCAGGTGGGAGGTGATGTTGCTCATGGACCAGGAGACGGGATGTGGTTTGGTTTTTGAGGCCCAGGGGAGTGTGGGCGGGTTATGACATGGTTCTTTCGAAAGACATGAGAGTTTGGAGATGTTTGTAATTAGGCAAAAACGACTAACCAATTATAAGTGGTGTGGGTTACCTTACCATCGATGTGATTTATCATATATTATTGAACATGGAAGTATTATTTGGTGATTAGACCGTGGTGAGGTTGGAATGATTGGTATACCATAATAGGGTTTTTTTTGGTTCTGTTGTTTTCACATGAGTTCATTCGTATACTCTTTTCACATGTGTATGGTGCACTTTTGTTTTTTCTACTGAGTATTCATGTATGCACACCCTATGTATATAGTAACTTTTTTCAAGATTCTGTGAGGACTTTATAGAGCATGTTGTATATTTCTAGTTCATACTTTTGAAGTAGTTGTTGTGTCGCTGCATAACATTTTATTCTTTGGGGATTTCATTAAAAGACTTTTAGATATACCATCATTGATTTATAAATGCGTTTTCTGATAGTTCAGATATATTTAATATATTTTATAGTGTTTTTTTCGGTTGATTCATCCTATCTCATGATATTGTTTTTTTATATAAGGTAATGCCTCACATATTGTGAGATTTGAACACTTTTAGTGATAATCGCAAACCTGATACCTACTAGAAGTGAGACCTAGAGTCATTATATCTAATTATTAATTTCCATCTCCATGAGGGGTGTCATTGGAGGGAGGAGACTGTGAAAAATTTAGAATGTTTTGATACACTAAAAAATTATTTTTAAAAGGTTGTGTAACCTGCTTTATATTGAACTAATCTATGATGTATTTATTATTTTCTTTAAGAAATTTAATTTATCATTTATGTTGTGTGGTGTCATCAAATAAAACCAAAAAATTAATATATATATATATATATATATATATATCTTTGTGTGTGTATGTGTGAGTTTGTTATTTGACAGGCAATTGATTTCATAATACATAGTCTATTCAACTATATTTGAACATGAGATGATCCTTCCTGCAATGAAGCTCCAATTAATCAAGTTCCTCCCAAACACACCCATCTGGATAATGAACCTCCTCTCAAATAGTTAATTCGTGGATTAAGGCCTTCATTGAATTTTGGTCCATGTTTTTCCTCTTCTTCCCACTCATGCAATGATAGATTGGATAGAGAGCTCTCTCAGCATGCCTCGATTCCTTATTTTCCTCTATTTATGTTCATAGATGATCGAAGAATTTCATTCTCAGATTATGTTATGAAAATTTTATCCATTGATTTTTTGTTGGCTATATTTATATCATTCATTGTTCTTCACCCTATCGTTGCTATAATCCCCAAAATATTGGAGATCATATGATTTTATAGGCATAAATTGGTCTGTTAGATGATTTTCACATGGTTCTTATTTCAATGATGCTTATGAATTTTATAGATGCTGGAATCATGAATCATGGAAGAATGAAATTTTTATAATGGTTCTCCCTAAATGGTCTTCATTCATTATTTATGGATGTGAATCCTTAGTATTTCTGAGCCAAGTCAGTTTTTCCACCATTCCTCTATATACATTACTAGACTGGGATCACTCTATGAAATGGCTAGGCTTTTGGAAATCTAATCAAGATGAAATCTTCCTGTCAAACATTCATGGCCACAGTTTCTCGGTTACATACTGAGATCGATGTTTTTGTAGCTATTTTTTAAAGAGTATGGATCTTTAAGGAAACAAATAGATTCTATCTATAAGTTAACTATGATGATATTCCCCCTTAATGAATTGATTTTCGTCGATTTGGCCATTTCAATAATACATGTTGTTAATTTATGGTGTTGTGGACTCTAAAGAATGGTTCATCCCGGAGACCGTTTAATGAAGGTGTAGTTTAGAAGTAGGTTTTTGAATATTCCTCAGTTTTTTGCAAAGTGACACCATTGTCCTCCTAGATTGTTATAGTTATGTTTCATGATGATTGAGAGAAAGATCTCTTTGTGAATCTTGAACCAGTGAAGAATAAAAATGATGGACTAGGATTAGTTGGAAAAGAGGAGTAGAAATCTGATAATTTTTATCCTCGTTTGGGAAATCATAATTGAGATATGGTTTATGATGTGGAGGGAGTGATCACATCAAAATTCAGTACATTATTTCACCCTACATCATTGGTTTAAACTAGTTTTGTATTTCATATTACGAATATTTTTTCAAATTGAACATCCTATTTAATTTAATTGTTAAATTTTTTACCACTACTAAAAATTGAACATCAATCAAATCAGGGTGTTCCAATTACATGAGGCAGATATTGCATAGGGATTAATTCACGTCATCATTTTGTTATGGTTAATTATCATGGGGTTTGAGGGATAAAAAGTGATGGGATCATAAATAAGTGGATTTAAAGTTAAATTATAATTATAAATAATTTATTGAAGTGGTGGGGTTAGATCGATTATGCGTTTTAAATTATTTAAAAAAAACTTCTTCTGGTTGCGTCAAACTTCATTTAAAAATTAAAAGCAAAAAATGAAATCTTCTTCCAGAAAACTTCTTCTGGTATTACAAAGAATAATCAACCCCTCCACATAATTTCAAGTAGTGTGTTTATTAATTTTTATTATATATTTAGAATACCTTTATGAAATTGTTTTAATTTACTTCCTCCTTTAAGAGAAGACCTTGGTCAGCCACTCTACTGCACCTAAGTCACCCACAACCAAACATCCTTTGAATGTTCCCATGACATTTACTTTTAAATTGGTTATGTTTCTAGGGAGGAAAGTAATTATTTAAACTAATTAGAGTTATTTTTTTTCATTTTCTTCTCTTCTTATCTTCTTATTTCCTTGATTACCAAATATGAATTATTTTCTTCTTATATTTTCATATTCTTCTATTTGGTCCATCAAATCAAACATAAATTTTTTTTAATATGGAAAACATTAAATCTTTTAACTTTTACTTGATTTATGGCATGAACTAATACCTAGGATCTCTATGATCTATACCCTATGGATGAACGTAGCCTTTGGGATCAAATCATACATTCTTAGTCTATGGGAAGTTTCAGTATTCAACCATTTGAATAATTCCTCCAGATCAAGAACATTGAAATTGGAAACACTTCAATGTCGAACATAAAACAATTACTAGTGGCTGAAAATAATTGAAATGAACATTATAAAATCTCTTGAGAAGTGGCTACACTTAATAGTAACTATCAACCAAATTTTATTGCAAACCCAAATCTCGAATCAGAGGTTGAAATAAAATCTAGGATAACTCATCTTCTTCCAATGGTTCATGGTTTATCTGGTGAGGATCTAAACAAAAATTGAAAAGAATTTTAGGTGGTTTTCCCAACATTTAAAACCAGATATTTTTATGATGATATAATTAAACTAAGAGGTTTCCCATTATCACTTGATGGAGCTGAAAAATATTCGATGTATTATTTAAAAACTGAAGATGTCACTTCTTGGAACTATTTGAAACGTCTTGTCTTGCAGATATTTTTTCCAGCATCAAGGACCACATCTACTCGAAAAGAGATCTCAGGGGTCAAGAAAGCACAAAGGGAGTCCACGTATGTGTACTGGGAGCGATTCACGATGTTCTGTACATGCTTCCCACATCACCAAATCAGTGAGTAACTACTCATCCAGTACATCTATGAAGGAATCACACCTATGGAGAGAAGCATGGTGGATACTACAGTAGGAGGTGCATTGGTAGACAAGAAATGATTATCTACACATGCATTAATTTACATGATGACCAAAAAAATCCAAAAAGTCGGTGATCAAGTTACACCACATGTTCGTGGAGTACATCATGTAAGTCATTTTTCTATAGAAACTCATTTGATGGATACTATGTTAGAAGAATATACCAATATGGTGAGCCAAATTTCATTATCTCAAAATACATCTCTCCTTCAAGGCCATGTGGAATTTGCAATGAGACGAGACACCCAACTGATTGTTAACCTCAAATACAATAAACTGAAGATTGTACTACAATTTTTCTTGGGCGACCGTATATATAACAACAACAACCATATCTCAATAAAAAAAGAATGATTATTTTTCACCAACATATAGCCAAGGGTAGACAGATCTATCAAGCATGAGGTATGTCTCTAGACATCGACAAAGTCCCCCCTTTCAACAAAACATCCAACAGCATGCGCCTTACCGGTAGGGTTTCCCAAAACCCTAGAGGATATTTGAATCCAATGAATCAATAAGTCAACAACAAAAGAATCCCCCAACCATTTTATATTCTAATACTGATGAAATTTTGAAAAAAATATATTCTTAATTAACTGAATTTGATGAGGAGAAATGGTTCATTGGTGAGGATGTTTAAGACTCAAATGAGCCAGATTTCCACTTCCCTCCATGAACTGGTATGTAATAATTTTGAAAATATACCTTCCCAACCTACAACAAATCCAAAGGGGAATGTCAATGCCATCACATTGAGAAGTGGTAAGCAAACAAATGATACATCTACACCTATCATTCCACCAGGATTCACCTCAACTCTAGAAAATCTCCATTCCAAACAAACTATTGGGAAACCCAAGGAGAAAGATAAAGGTATGAAAAAAGATTGATTATATTCGTCCTAAACCTCGTATTTTTCAAATATATTTGTTCAAAACAAAAATAAGGATAAAGGGGTGACGCAAAAAAGAGTTTTGGATACATTCAAGCATTTGGATATTAACATCCCTCTACATGAATCCATCAAGAAAATCCCAAGGTATGTGAAATTCTTAAAATAACATTGCACCAATATTAGAGTGCTCAAGGTAAATGAGAGGATCAATCATGGAAGGAATGTGTTAGTTCTCATTACCCCAACTCTAGCAATGCAAACAATATTCATGGATCATACATATTTCACCATACCATGCACTACAGGGGAGTTAAACTTTTTTATGCTCTTTGTGATTTGGGTGATTCCAAAAATGTAATGCCTCACTCTGTATTATGTTCATTAAAGGTTGGTGAGTTGAAGCCGTAGAGAGTAGTGGTGAAGTTGGTGAATATAACTACGACATATCCAGTGGAACTCCTTGAGGATGTACTTGTCCGGGTCAGAGATATTATTTTTCCAACAGATTTCTATTTTCATAAAATGGATGATGAACATGTATGTTCTAATGCTTCCATTATCAAAGGCAGACCCTTCATCAAAAATGAAAGGCTATAATAAATGTCAATGAGGGTACACTTTCCATGGACTCCATCATCACTTGAGCATATCTGGATGTTCCTAACCCTTTCACATTTGTATTCCATGTAATATTTAAAATTATACATTTAATTTGCATATATAATCACATGGGTTCATATTGAGGACAATTCTGTATTTTAAGTGTGGGGGATGGAACCATTTAGTTTAGTAATTTAAATTATCTTCCTATTCTTCAATGATTTAATTTTTTTTTCAATATTTGTGTTTTTTTTTAATTTTTTGTTTTTTTTGAAACTTTTGAGTTAAAATGATTTTCATCACGATTTGAAATCCATATCAATAGTTGAAATAATTTATCCCATGAATCTATGTTTAAATGAATGCAGAAAATGACTTTGTTTCAGGTTCAATTTTTTTTTAATTTCATGAAAATTACTCGAAATTTTTAATCTCATGCCACATATTGTTGTCTTTATATTTTAATTCATATTCCTTTGAGGCTTGTCAAACATTGATTTATTTTATTTACATCTACCTCAATTCTTGAGAGAACCAAACCAAGCTTGATTTAACAAGAAATTGATTTTTTCCCATCAAAACGTGATGGTTTGCGGTACTTATTTTTTAAATGATTGAGGAATTTGATTTAAATTATAGCCACTATTTCATAAGAATATTTTTTCTATAATGGTCTACCTTGAACATTTATTCCTCTTATCCCTTAGAAGTTATCAACATCCTGTTAGGTTATCCACATTAGAATACAATTTTCAATATCTAAAAAAATCATGAAGTGAAGTTACATAATATAATTGAATGTAAGTGTGGGGGAATATTTTTTGTGTTATGCAACAAAATTTTGTGATAAATGTGAAGGAAAACTAAATTCCAATGTGATGTGTTTGGTTCTAAGAAAATTCATTCTGTTGAATGTTATACCTTTCAGTATCATTCATGATAAAAGACGATGTTCCAATCCAGATCTTTCATGAAAAACATGTTTTAGATGATGGACATTTTAGTGGTAAAATTATTAATGCTATGAACATTCTATGTGCTTTCATGATGATGGTGCTGAATTGTTAATAATTAGAGAGAGGAATAGAACATAATTTACTGACAATTAGAATAATTCATATTTATATCAAAAAGAATCAAGCCATCCACATTCAGCCTCAGAATATTTCACATCTAAATCCTACCAACCAAAAGCCAAAGAAAAACATTGATAAGTCCTCATGATAAACATATGTCCTTGACAGAAATTGGGTGTCGATGTAGGGAATTATCAAGAATATGGTGACCCTCTTATGAGTTTGAATGAGAAGAACATTGCTGAAAAATTGACATTTTCGTGATGAGTGAAAATGAAAGCGAGGTAACTATTTTCTGTTCATGGGAGGAAAATGAAGTGGAAATATATTGAATATTATAAATGGAGAAACTGAAAAAATGGATTTTTATGAGGCATGATATCATTTTTTTCTAGGTGTGGAATTATTGAATATCAAGGTCTTGTGTTCCAAAAATTGTCTTGATTTGATGTTGAAATTTAATTTACAAATATTTTTTGGAATATATGATATGAGTTTTTTCCCAGAAGTTAAAATGTTTATGTGTGGGGGTGTGATCACATCAAAATTCACTACATTATTTCACCCCTATATCACTATTTTAAACTATTAATGTATTTAAAATTACAAATATTATCTAAAATTAAACCTCCCATTTTATTAAATTATTAATGTTTTAACACTATTAAGAAGGATATAATTCTTGTTTTAGTGATTTATTTGTAGGAGGAGGTGATTTGGAGGGACATAGATGATCTTGAAGGGAAATGGGACAAACTGCATGGAATCCCAAAGCCATATGTCCACTATTTTTCACATTTCATAAAATTAGTGAGTCCAAATGGGCTGAAATTTTGTGGGATGCTCCATAACTTCTTTTTATGACAATAATCTCAAGGAACAGAAGCCCCAATAGTTTATCAAGTGGTCCATCAGACCCAATATTTCTAGGGGAAATAATCGGCATGATGTCAATGAGTTGGTTCTATATTTCGGCCATATCTCATGCTTCCATCCTTCAATGGCCTCCACATTAGACATGGAGATATTATCGATTCTTGCCTAAAACTTATCTATTTTATCCAACTCCAGATAATTCCATTTACCAACTCAAAACTAATACAGAATTGGTATCTTGGAAAATGGGTTCCCAAAACCACTACCCATTTTGGATATAAATTGACACCATTTTTACCCGATTTGGAAGTTCATCCAAGGAGTGAGGTGAATCCATTTTAGAGTTATGGACGATTTTCATTACCCCTTAGAGGTTTTGGAACTCCCTATATGCATGTGGGGAGCTCATTAAGAAAGTATCCCTCCATCAAAGCCTTCTTCTCTTTATTAAATTGTAGTATTTATTTTTTCATAATAAACTTCTTTATTCCTCTTCTAATTCATGTTTTATCTTCTATATTCCCTAGTTTCCCTCTTTTTTATTCCTCCTTATACATTCAAATTTGTCTGGAATGAAGAGTAGAAACGAGATTAGGTTTAACCATTTCTAAACAATTAGAGAGGAAAAATCATTTCTACGATAACTACACCTCCCATTGAAGAGTAGTTATTTTTATTAATCGATCGAACTATATCCTTCTTCATTCATTTAGTTTTAATCAATGAGCTATAGTAATACACATATTATGATATATTAATTGATTATTTAATTTAAATGAAACTAAAAATGAAATTGAACTGTTAACACAAAACACATGAGGTCAGTAATTGTGTGAACTGTGATAGCGCAACCTTAACTGTTAATTAGAAACCAAAAATTATTAATTTGTAGAGTTAAAACATAATCCATAAACTCAATTACACCTCATTTCTTGAATGGATATGTTATTTAATTTACAACTGACTATAATCTATCTTTAGATCATCAATCAAATCATGGTGATGAGATTACATGTTCTTAATATTGCCTAGGGTTTAATTCAATTCATCTTTGTGGTATGGTTAATTCTCATCTGGTTAGAGGTCTAAAATGTTTCAGGATCACAATTAAGTGGTTGTCTGTTTAAATTATAGTGGTAAAAATGATTGAGGATGTGGAGTTAGATTGATTATGCCTTTTAAATTATTTTCTAAAAAACTATTCCATGTTTTTTTGAAGTTCCTTTTAAAATTAAAAACAAAAAAAATGAATTATTCTACCATAAAACTTATTTTAGTTTTATAAAAGGTAAAAACCCCCATAATTTCAAGTAATTTTTTTTATTCTCTTTTATTTTATTTTTATAATTTTTTAAAAAGTTGTTTTAATTTACTTTCTCCATTGAGATATGACCTTGGTAACCCACTCTTTTGAACCAATGTAACCTGAAACCAAATATCATTTTAAAGCACCCACGACAGCACCTTTTAGGGAGTGCCTTTGGATGGAGTCTCTACCTCAGGTAATTCATATTCATTGGCTGCTGCAAAGTAGTTTTTATCCGATATCAATGCTCCCTCTCGTTCATTAAGGATATTAGGACCAATATGAAAGTCTATATTTGTTGTCCATCCATTTTAAATGACTTTTGATTCGTTATGAGAGGTTTGGCTTAATAAATTTTACTACAGTTAAAAATGTTGATGAGGAGACTACTATGAAGAAGGAAAATTTTATAGGGGACCTGGTGAAAATTCTAAACACATTGAATCTGAACATTAATTGTCATCTAGTGTTGTTCCCTTTTACCATACTGATGATGGAGTTGATTATTATAACAGATACAATGTCTAAGAGCATTTGTTGTGGAATGAAGGAAGCTTCTGCCCAGGGCTGATTATAGGAAGATTAATGCTGACATATAGATGCCTTGGATTTGCAAGAGGATCAACTTCAGATTAATTTTTCATATGAAGAACATTAGGTATTCTTGTGAAATGAAAGTGGAATTCTCCAGTCTCCTACTATAGAAATTGAATATAAATATTATTATTTAAATTTTTAGAGGTGTAATCCTTTTATATAATCAAAGAGCTTCAAAATATCAATCAAATAAATACATATATCAGAAAAATAATTTGGAAATGTAGCAGTCTATGGTTACTAGATCTATGAGAAAGGTACATAGAGCATTAGTTTTTCTCAATAAGGCATCATAGAACTCAATAAACGAATAAACACATCAACTGGTCTCTATTATGTTCCTTAACCTGGAATGTAATCATCATGGCTCTACCGTTCTTTATTGAAGTGTAGAAGAAAAAAAATCATGCGAGAGAACAAAAAAGTTATCATGGAAATATTCTAATGAGAAATTATGATGTATTTATATGTAAAAGGGTCTCTTCAAAAAAGTAATCATAGTTAAACGGATTAACATAAAATAGGGGTTATTGGTATGGGGGGAGCACTGGAATATTTCATGGACCTGCATTCATCAAACTAGAATCCAGGTTATAAAGATCTCTATTGGGAATTATGATTGGATCCTATTTCAAACCACCTTTTGTTCTAGGTTTATATCAATGGATATTAAGGTATCTTGATCTATTTCTTTGGTTGATTCTTCGATAGAAAGTTATTCATCCACCATAATGTAATTTTTAGGCATTTTCTCTATTCAAAAAATGTCTTGGGAACTAAAACAAAATTCATTAATATTTATTAAGATAAATTTGACTTAATTATAATTTTATTATCCTAAAATGGATATCATTCATGTAATGAAAATTATGAACTTATTTTATGGTGAATTATTGATAATTTTTTGAAAAGGTTGTTTTTTAGCCGAATAGTGAGAAATACAGTTTTTTCATATATAACATATTTTATGACCTCATAATGATGAAAATATTACTTAATAATTTATAAATATTTTTATATAACTTAAAATTTATTTAATGAGTAAAATATTTAATTTTAAAATAATATTATTTAATTATAAATTAATAAATCAATTTTGAAATCATATGCTATATTTTATTCTAAAAAAATTTGATTGATTCCATATATTGAATTTAACATTTTGGATGTTCCATTTAATTTTGTGTTTGTTTAATTTTTCAAGAAATATTTATTTTTAATTAAAAACAATAATAGTTAACGAAATCAATGTTTTTCATAGTTATGATTCAAAATAATAAAAAAATGAATATTTTATTCAACTGTATATCACCCCCATGCCTTTAAAAATAATAAACGTCTACCCCATTCTCCTCACTTCCAAAAAATCTTCAATTTATTACCATTATCGTAGATATGTATCTAAACTACCTAAGCCACATTTTTATGGACCGTTATAACCAATGGAATCTCCTCTAAAGGCTTTCAACATAATCCAAATAAGACAATGCAAAGATGATTGTTATGGTTACAAACCCATGTATTTTCATTTTAGTTCTCCAATAACGCATTACATAACATAAATAATATTTACTGTAAAACTAAAAAAATTGTATGTCTCAACAATAATGTTTTTATAAAACTAAAATATATATTATTTTTCTTTTTTTAAATATTATAAAAATAACGTTCAACCATGTTCGTTTTAGGCAACATATATGAATAATGATATTTTATTTTAATTTTGATTATCATGGACTTTTTAAATATATGATTTCATTTTTAAATATAATATTATTAATCAATTAATACTATGTTTAATACTCTTGAATGATATCATTGGTATGATGTTGATTATATTAAAAATAAATCATAATATTTGCTTTTATCAATTAAAAACTAGCTTATCATAGACCGTTTTATGAATTTAACTATAAATAAAAAAAATTGTAATCCACACTTATGAAATAAAATAAACAACAATCCATGATATTTTCAGATCTTATATAACCATTGATCTATGACCTATTACTATAACTATTACATCGAAGCTGTTTTCGATCTATAGAATGAATGTCTCTAAATGATTTATATAATCAACATGAATCTATTATGTAAATAATAAATAGATACAAAAATATAAAATAAAAAAGAAAAGAAAATTTAAAAATTTCTAGAAAAAGTAATTAATAAATATACTTTTATTATTTGGAAGGTTATATAAGAGTAGAGGAGTGTTGAGACTTGAGATAAGGGTTTTATTTCAAATCTCAATTCATTTCAAGAATGGATTCTGTATGTTCTATCATATTTTATATTTCTTTTCTAAAAAATAACTAAGGTATTCACTGAGGTGTTTACATTATTTTTGTGGTATTACATGTCTTTAAACATATCTAATATAATAATATGTCATATCATTTAGTAAATGTGTGTGCATTTATCTTTTTGTTTGATTACATATTATTTTATGTTTTTTAAATTTCCAAACTCTCTTATCATTTTATTTGAAAAAATATTTTTACAAACTCTTTTATATTTTTTAGAAAGATGAGTTGTTGTTAAAATACATTTATAATTAATTTTTCATATAAAAGATAATAATTTTATCATCATTTTATTCTACAAAAACAAAGTCTAATTCGATCTTGGGCATGTTCGCATTTTGGCCCAATCATACTACAAGCTTATGATTTCATGAAATATCTTCAGTTTGAACTGCTTCATAGTTTTCATTCATTATTTTATTATAACGTGATCTATACTGACCTAATTCTTATTTATCTTGATTCCTTGGAAATTAAATACATTATTTTACATTTCATTAGAATATATGGAAGTTTGAATTTTTGTTTAAGTGGTGTGAAAAAATGTATAAAGTAGATGAAACAATTATGGAACCTTCAGAAATAATTGTTTTTCTATATTTGATATCTATTTTGATTCAAATTTGAATAGCTCGACATTGGTTTGATTAGAAATCTAATATTTCTTTCTACATTTCATTAAAATACATGAAATTATAATAGTTCTTTTTATATACCACCATAATTGGCCGAAGTACTACAAATTTTCTTCTAGTTTTCAAACATCATATTTCACTATTTTTTAGTCATTTATGTTAATATACCTGTTTGATTTAAGTGATATTTTAATTTTTTTTTGAAACTAGAAATATTATATTCAATCAAGTATTAAGGACCAAAATATAAATCCGATGTTTAAATGGTTTAAAAATTCATCGATACTTATGTGTCATACTCTACATGAATTGATGAACAATATTTATCTTCTTCTGAAATGATTCACGATTGTAGTAGTTTTTCACTAGCCGATTACTTCTTTCATAGTATTAAAATCACTTTTAAACCAATGGTAGGAGATATTCATCAAATGGTAGATGATATTCTTCCATCAGTATATGTTTTTCAGGACATTAGTAGACTGGTTTTCCTACTTCACTGGAAGAGAGATTGGTGTTTTATCTCAAAGTTAGATACAAAACATCACTCAATGGTAGATACAACATTCCTCTCAATGGAAGATGTTCAACCCTTCTATAAATATTATATCATTTCAGTGCAACGATATATCAATTTTAAAACAACAATGCTTGATTCCATGTTTCAATAGTATCTGATTTTTTCCTTCAACTGTAGATATATTCCAACTGTAGATGTCCAGGTTTCAGAAAGTAGGGGTCCCAAATGCAGTGTTCTCAAAAGTAGGGTTCCCAAAGTAGGGTTCCTCAAGCATAATTTTTTCAAAAAACATGTCTGCTCAACCATTCTTTTTCTCAAAATCAGGGTTTATCGACCATAAATTTAACTTCAAATGTCGCATTTATATTTATTAATATTATAATAAATATTAGAAATCTTGAATATATTCTCTCTTTCACGTAAACTTTTATATTTTAATTTTTTCATGATTTTGACGGATATTTAAATTGTTCAAATGACTATAAATTCATATTAGTTATTTAAAACCAATGTGAAGTGTATTTCATTATTTTAAACATTTGTTAATGATTTTGAAGGTTATTTTTATTCTCATTCATAAAAAATACAACTTGAGACTCAAAAAATCAATTCTATTATTTTTTGTTGTTTTCATCAATTTTATTAATTTTAAATTAATATTAATTGATATTAAACTCATTCAAACTTGTTTTAATATTTTTAGAGAGGTGTTAATAATTTTTGATATTCTTCATATGTTTACTTATCGCTTTAAACAAAATGTTTTTGGATTTAAAATTTCAAATTCAAAACAATATATTTTTGTTGGATCTCTTATTGACATATTATTATTGGAGTATTTTAATCTATTTATATTAATTACTTCGAATTTTTTTGAAATGGTCTTTATTGTTTCAAATATTATTCGTGAGTTTAATGATTAATATATAATGATAATATCTTAATACAAATATATATATATATATATCTAATAATATAGATTTATCATATTTATTATTTTGAATTGTTGTAACAGTTTTCTCAAGTGTGCAGTCAAAAATATTTTTATATAAAGGACTCAAGGACGCCTAAAACAAATATACAGATATATACAATTATGAAATGATGAGTGCGTAAAACTTAAAGAGATAAAAATTATTTGTACTCTGTGAACCGTCAGGTGATCCGATACACTATTTTTTCTACTGCTTGACAATAATTCAACTTTTGAACAAAATTTTCTTCAACTTTTAATACCATGATATGAATAGATGATCCGACTCAATAACCAGTACCTATGATTTTATTATTTTTATATATACTTCATCTGGTTTCAAAATAATATAACAATTATTTTTAACTTTCATGAAAAATCTGTTTTGATGATTATGATTTTACATAAAAAATAATTTATTTTACTCTTCCTTAGGATATGAATAACAAATTATAAATTTCAGACCGTTCAAATTATGACTCCAGGTTTCAAATTTCATGTTGTAATTTGGTGGTGACTCCCCATACAAAAGTAAATTTTTCATATTTATTCATCTTCTAGAAAAGTATTTTTTAATTGGGTTATGATTCCCTATTAAAAATAAGGAAGTGAACATGTATCACTGAGCAAGTATAGAGGTATAAGATTTGACAAGGTCCACTTTGGTGTAAACCAGTATAAAAATACATGTGCTCTTTTTTATATCTATTACTAATTAACTATAATTATTAACTTCATAAAAAATTTAAATAATTACTTTATTTAATTGATTTTATTTAATCTGATATACTCACCCCCTCTAGATCTTTGTCATTACCCATTCCGACCTAACAAAATCCTACCATGTTTATAAGGGTTACATCCCACTTTTTCTCATTCTCGATGTCATGTTTTATATCAGTATCTATATATCTCTATTAATATTTATTTCTTTTAAATATTGTTCCATTATATTCCTTATACATCCTTTTACATTATTTTTATGTTGACTTGTACATATTTATGATTTCATTCCTATTATTTCATTATTTACAACTCTATGATGTATATATGAGTCTCTTTTACAATTACTATTGGCATCTCCAAAATTCCTCCAATTAAAATCTATTTCAGTTCCAGGTCAACATATTGGGAGATTTCATTATAAAAATAATTTTTTAAAACAATGTGTGTCAACTTTTTTTATGAAATTATTATAATCATTTTGAAAACTCTCTTTATAACATATTTTACATTTTTTATATATATTATCATGGATCACTTTTTATGAAATAATTATTGGTTAAAATAATATTTAAAACATATTTCCATAGAAATATATGATCATTATATTATTTAATGAAAATAATTTTTAAATTAATCTTTTCCATTTTTTAGGATATTTTAACATAGCGTAGAAAATAAATAAAATTTTCCTGAAATCATAAATTTTTTCTTATCTTCATCTAAATTACTTTTCATCTATGTCAATACCCTTTAATGTTTCAAATTTTCACATCTGGATCCGGTTCTAAAAACATAAACATTAAATTTTTTGATTTGATAATGATAAAATTTACCTATTCTTTTCAATCTATACATTACATCATTAAAATCAATTTTCGATCAAATACATACCCAAATAACTTTTAGGTTTTTAGTTTTTGATAATTAGAAAACGCTACTACATAAAAAATACCCATGAACACAAGCGAGGTATTTTAACAATATATCCAACCATTCATATTCTATATTAGGTCATCAACATCTTCTATATTAAACCATTCTTGGAATAATTCATTTAACATCATTCTTAATAATATGGTGAAAATAAAAAATAATAAGTGTATGATCCAATGATCAATGAGGGTAAACAAAATCATTAAAAATGATTCTTATCGGTTGAGAATAAGATGAGCATTAGGTTATGATGACATAATCAATGTGCATGATCTTAATATAAGATAAATCATACCCATAAATACCTGAATCATCAAACATGAAACGTAGCTTAAGGATTTCACAAAGACAATAGTCCTTGGAGTCAATAATCATGATCCATGTGATGTAAACCCTAATCTAAGGAAAAAAATCCATATCCAGCGTAAAGAAAATGTGTTGGTATCTGGTAACAATATATTCAAATCACTCTTGAATGTGGAATAACCAGTGTGATGGACTTCCATCTATAGAGTACCATATTCATTGGTGGGGTATCGTTGACCCACTCTTCATTTATTAATAACTCAACCACCCATCCTTTGTGAATAACGTAACCACAATTCCTTGTTTAATAATATAACCACCCATCCTTGGTTTATAACATAACCATCCATCATCATAATAAATTTCCAAAAACCGTATAATAAATATAGTAAACAGAGATTTAATTTCATTATAAAACTCATAAATATCTAACAATTCATTTTTTAACATGATTAACCATTGGAAAAAATGGATTCCCTGATAATCTATTTTATACATGATTAACCCATGGAAAATAAACTAGTTCCTTGAAAATATCTTTGACATAATCATAAACCATCTAGAGAAAGAATGTGGATGACATCATTGAAAAATATCCCCATTGGATAATAACTTACATCAAGGGTTGTTGATGTTGATGAATGGAAATACGGTTAAAATTTTTATTAAGTAAAATAAAATTTTCAATTTGAGTAACATCAAAGGGTGTCTTATTAAATGGAAAACTATTCTGTAAGATCACTTGAAGCATTTATTGAGGAAAATACCCTCCATATTTTCAAAACACTTATTTAATGGATACAACATTATCAGACATTAAATAAATCATTTTATTTTAAAATCAACCTATAAAATTAAGAAGAAATATTTGAATCATTGAGTGGCCATTACAGTGGGAAAATCCATTCATTTTATATATGTTAAAAATAAACAATATTTTCAAATATTTTGTAAAGGGGGTCAAAGTGACCCATTTAGAAACTGTTTAGAATATTCCTTTTTAAAATATGTTTAAATAAAATCAAAGATCAAGAAAATATCATTAGGAAATCATTTATGTTTATAAAATAACATGTTTGAAAAAAAATAAACAACTTTTACATGTAAGAGATATATTCTTGATATAAATGAAAGATAAAAGATCAGTGCCACTAAAAAACAACTTCCTAGAATTTTATTCAATCAATATGGGGGAAATAAAAATCATACATGGTTACTACTTTCAAAACCAGTGGAGAAGAAAGATATTTCCTTCAAGAAAATAAGATTATATGACTTCCTATAAAGGAACCTTTAACATAAACAATCTGGAAATAAAAGAGATTATAACATAAAGGTGTTTCCACTTTTGAAACTCTTCAATAACATGGCCCCTAAAAGAATAAATTCAAATGATAATATAATCTCATGAATATAAAAATATTCAAAATATAAAATTTAAAATGGTTAGTATATGCAATTCATAAAATAAGATAGGTTCATAACACAACATATGTCATAGAGAATAAAAATTATGAAAAATATTTCTTATAAATATCATAACATAGAAGTAAGAATTAATCAATGATTTGATTATCTATATAAAATTTAAATCAATATATAAAAGTTGTAATTTTATTATAATATAATTAAAATTAATTAAACATATAATATTAGAAAATAATAATAGACTATTAATAAGTAATATAACCTAATAAAAATAAATTGATTTCTGAAATTATTTACCACTTTGTAACATTCATGTGAAGTCCCCTTGGATGAAATAACTGAAAAGGATACTTAACATACAATGATGTATGAAGGATTAATGATTTTAAATGTAATATTATTAGTATGAACAATATATTATGGTAATTAGATACCTAAAAATAAAATAATCCTCAATGAAAGTAAATTATGATGAAATCCCTTACCTCGAGTCCAGAACATCCATGTATGTCCTTTAACTCTTGTATAATATAATTATATAAATTATTATATTTATTAAGAGACTTTTAAAATTTTAATATCTTATACTTAAATCATTTTATTTTTTTATTTTAAGGAAATATTGAAATATTTAATCAGTTAATTCCACATTAGGTGTTTTGAGGACGTTTGGTTGATATTTTCAAAACATATTCTGTATGTTAACAATTTTCAAAGGGGTAATTATTACATAATCTCTAGAATAATAATCATGATTTAATTATTATTTTTATAAATCATTTATACTTTTAAATATAATGATTAAATATGGTTATGATGAATGAACTACACTACAATCATTTAGATGGTAGGTCATACAATCAAATGAGTAACATTTCCATTTTTCTATGATGGTTATGGAAAAAAGGTATGTATTATTTTATATTTCCAAAATAATAATAATATAATATATACCATATTATTTATTTAAATATACTTATATATATCATTCATTTTATGTGGTGATAAAAAAAGAATCACATTTCTTAATAGTGGTTTCATTCCACACGTACGCATGAACAGTGTTATCATATTTTAGTGTCTAGAATGGTAAGAGAAAAAAAGATATATTGTATTTTATTATTGATATATATGTTATAAATATCATTACTATCTCATATATAACACATATATTCATTAAAATTATCCTTATTACTATCCATGAAAATCCTTTGTGAAAAATGAATCACATCGCTTCACGAAGTTCTAGTCTACTGTAGAGACGAGCGAGGTTATTATTGTAAAATGCCAACCTTGAGGTGAGGTGCATCCTAGTTTGAATTTTTGTTTATCATAATTTATCATGAGTGTTTGAGGTGCGTAAAGGGTGTACCAAGGATTCCGGACACAATAGGAGACGAAAATAGGGAAAACATTGTGTGGTGCTCAATTAGCGCACGATGAGTACTAACCCTGCATATGGTCAGGGTAAAACATGTGGCCAAGCCACCTCTTAAAGAAATGATGGAGCACCAGTGCTGTATGGTTTTCCAAATTTTGAGGGTTCCTTAGGTGACCATGCGACCTACCCCCTCTTGGACAGAGGGATCCATGGTTTTGGTGCACAGTTTGGCCAATCGTACATCCCATAAAAAGGGATAACATCCAATTTTCACCTCTTGGAATTTGAGAGTTATAACAAGTATTTACCCCATATTCCTCCTCCAGTAGTATGAGTGATGAACCAAAACATCCTATACTTTTAAGGGATGATTCTCCTTCAATTTTTAGGCATTTGGTCTATCGTTGGGTGAGAATAGAAGTTCTGTGTATGTCTTAGAATCCATCAAAATTTTATGGAAGAGGCATGGTCTGTTGTCTCATCCCCTTCCAAACATCTAAACCCTTTTGTTTATCGGTTGTCACTCATATTAGTGGTTGAGTCTAATTTAGTTCAAATCTTGGGTTTATTGTGGATGATCAATTCTCTATGATCCTAAAGAATGTGGTCTTAAATATTTTCCCCATAGTCTCGATGTTTTAAATGTATAAGTCATTCCGTAAATGTATTTGTTTGTTGTTTTTTGTGTCCTCGGTCAAGAAAACTAATTTTTTCCATAGTGTGAGGTAGAAAACCCATTACGAACCATGTTGGATCTATTGAGGATTTGAGATGAGAAATTGGGATACACATGGGGTATGGTAAACGCTTGTAAATGGATAGTTGAATGGTTAAACATTTGGACAATGAAATTATGAAAATGAATAAGTTGTTATTGTTTAACAAGTTAATGGGTACGATCCAAAAGGGGAAATTGAAATGATTTTCTGCTAGTTTTATGAATTTCTTAATTTTATTTTGAGAAGTAATGAATAATTTGTTTTGTATTTTATCCAATTAATATTTAAAATAAGAAAATGATTTTTTAATTGTGGGAAATGTTTTAAAGTTGTCTTTGGAACCAAGGTGATTTAGAATGTGGTTTTATTTATAAATTTCACACGATGATTTGAAATTATGTTGTGGTATAACTTTTTGTTAAAATTCATTAATGAGTATTTTGGATGATTGTAAATGGAAATATAATCCTTGGGGCATGTTTTCATTTTCAAAAATGAAGAACTGTGTTTTAAAAAAGGTTGGATTCTATATGACGATAAATATTTATTTTGAATTGTGTGTTATCATAGATTGTGAAATGGAATTGATGTTATTTCTGTTCAATTTATCTATATAGAATAAGGGGGTTTTTTATATAAATGTCTATGTTATTAATGAGATATAGTTTTAAATTTTATATGTGTAGATATGGGTTAAGGGATGCAAATGATAAATATTTCATGTGGTTAAAGAATCATTTGAACATGGATTGGTGGAATGTGGGGTGTTGGACATGTGGATCTACACCCATGGGTTGGGTTAGACTAATGATCTAAACCCTACCCTTAAAATGCATGGGTTCGTGAGTCAGAAAAAGGCTTTATGCACTTAACGAATGAATGGGACATGAACACCTGAACTGAAGATCCAAGGTAAGTGTTATGTTTTTTCTTTATTTTTAATGTCATACTGAGGCTCTATTATTCCCTATGTATGTACATGGAATGGTTTTGGATGTTGGACTGAGGAACTATGATTCCCAAACATATGGACATGGATTGATTACCATACTGATTTTATGGTGTATGTTGATAAATTTTGTTTAGTTAGTTCACCCTTATGAGAAAAAGTCTGTAACCGCTTAGGCGATGTATTAGGCACCCAGTGTGACTGGAGTTAGTTTAGTCATTGGTTTACCCTTGAGAACATAAATAATATTATTATTACATGTGATTTTATTAAATGTGAGATGTGAATATTTTTTATGTTTTCTTATTTTTGAAATTCAAATTTTTACATTCATACACACATATAAAAATTAGTTATTTATTTAGAAACCATTGGTGGTGTCCATCTAAGTTGTACTCATACCCTTCTTGGGCCTCCATGGAACTTGTTAACTTGAGAGGATGCTATTTGTTTTCAAATATAACACTTCCAAAAAACATGGGTTTAAAAACGCTAGTTAGATGGTTTTGTTAGTGAATAAAAAGAGTTACTACTATGAGAGATGTTATGGGGGTCTATAAAAGTGCCATAAAATCATGGTTAAAGGTAACCTTTAACAGCATTTAAAAAAGAACTGATAAAGGGTTCCATTAACAGTACTTTTTTATCACTATTAAAGGCATCCTATTACAATGATTTTTAGCACTGTTAGTGGGTGCCTTTAATAACTCTTTTTAGTGCTTTTAATGGTTGGATTTTAACAACACTAAAAAAACGCATTTTAAAAAATATGGAAAAAATTAATTATTTTTTCATGCACCCACAAAACCCCTTTCATAGTGCTTAAAACCCCCCTTTATTATTATGTTCCACTAAACATCTCCCATCATTCACCCACCCCCTTTCATGGCACATGAAGGCTTCCCCAAATAGCTACACACACGTGTGATTGATCTCAGGACCTCGTTATACAACTGAATGGTGTTTACCACTCAGTCATGGATGTTTTGTTGTATATTTAAAGGCTTTTCGGTTTATTTGTATATATTTTCAAATGTATGATATATATATATATTCAATTGTATATATATAAATATATTATATATTTATATTCATTTCTATATATTAGAATATAAATATACAACTGAATGGTGTTTACCACTCACTAAAAAATCTATTTTGGAGACCTTCTATGACTCTTTTGACCTCAAAAAAGTAGTAACTAATTTTCCAGGTCAACATGACATAGAGCTCATCTCAACCTTAAATATAAAATGTGTTAGAGTCCAAACATAGACAGAAATCAATATTTATGTCTATTTGAAGTTCGAGATACATTTTCAAAATTTTTTAGTTCTTTTGTTATTTTTTGTTATTTTTTCATCACATTAATATTATATGACAATTAGTTGATAATAATAATAAAATTATTAAGTAAAAATAATTTTTCAGTTATTTTATAAGTTGTTTTAACTAAATATTTTATATATTATGTGTAAATGCATACTCACGATTATCTGAACATATTAAAAAAAAAATTTATATTTATATAAATATGAGTATATTTATATATTAAAATATTATTTTAAATTACATATATATATATATATATATTGTAATATAACCATTATCAGTGCTTCTTAAAAAGGGATGATAAATATCCCCTTTATCATCTCTTTTTTAAAATAACTAATAGAGTCCCCCATTATCAGGGTTTCTCAAAAAGTTCTCAAAGAAGGGGTAATTTATTTATGCTTTTTAGTGATTTTAAAAAACCCATTTAAAAATTCTAATAATGTACTACTAAAGACCCCACATTCACAATTATTTTTTAGAAATAATAAAGGGTTTCTTCAACAATGATTTAATCATTGTTAAATCCCTTACACCTGATAAACACAGTTTTGCAATAGTGCATGTTTAGGATAGGGACCTTGTGTATGGTACATGCATGAGCTATTTTGTTGGAGCGTGGGAGGTCAGTACCAGGTTCGGGATAAGGTCCATATGTGAGATATTTTGGTAGTCTAAGTTTGGACTCTATTTTTATCACTACATGAATTTTAGTTCATTCCTCATATTGTTATTTCATGGGATACTTGGTTATTTGTTAGAATTTTTTGCATGTTTTCCATTTTTTGATTCTATTGTCTCTCTTATTTGTTGATGTTGCTTCTACAATGGATTTAATATGATAAGTGGGTATAGTTTCTCCATGATTGTGTTTAGATCCACGCTGCAAGTCAGCAGCCATTATCGTATGAGGAGGTGCATGAGAAGTCATGTGGTGACCCGACATGGGGCACCGACTATAGTGGATACTGGGTCAGGGATGTCACAATGTTGTATCATATGTGGTTTCTTTTTAATTTCTATTTGGGTATTGTAGGGACGAGACTAGGATCTTGTCGGGACTTGACAATGTTCTTGTACATGGGGCATACATCCCCGTGTACAAGGGAAAACCCCAAGTTGTCATTGGTAGGAATTGATGTTTTTTTTTGATTTTATGGTTGATTTATATTTCCATGTAGGTTGGAACACTTAGATGTGATGTTATTGATTTATGATGTTTTTTCTCTTAGACTAGAATTGAAAGAGTTGGTGTGTGAGTCCATAGATCATGCTTGGAATGAAGAACTGGTAGGTCAAATGTATCATTCCTATTGTTTAATATTCATTGGGACTGATATGTTGGTAGTGTACTTTTTTACATGTTCTTTATTCCTGTTAAACTACCTATAATATATTTATAATGAAAATTTTTGGAAATACGAGTTAAATAATTCTTTTATTTTTATAATTTTGGGTCGGAAAATTCATTTTTGAAAGTGTAAATGCTCGGGTTTTTAAAATGGGAAATTTTTTGATGAAAAACTGTGGGTCTTAAATGATAACATTTAATTAATAAGGGAAATGGAAAATGAGGGAATGTGTTGGGAAAATGGAAATGGGTATCCCTAATGTTGTGATCAGAACCTATGTATTTGTGTTTTGGGTAGTGATAATGCCCTAGTTTGTACCCTTTTTATGGGTCATGAGACCTTATGGGGTTTGATTTTTAATAAAATTTATTTTCTTGTTTTCCCATCGATAGGGTTGTGGCCTTATGTTAGTAGATTTTTTTTGGAAATCATGGTGTGGTTACCCTTTTGGTTTGTGACTATGTGAGTCATGTTTTGGACCCTAGAGTGAATTTTTTTCTTGTAGTGATGATGTGTGTGTATAGGTATCATTTATGTTAATCCTAGAGTAAATGTTCACAATGTAATGTTATGCACAATGCATTTTGGACTGGGGGTAGAAGTTCCACATGTTTACAATGAGTTAATTTATGTTTGATGTGCTTGGTGTATATAGAGAACCAGTGGAATTTTCTTGAAGTGACTCTATTTTGGGGGGTAGGTATCATTTAACCATATAGGTGGCATGTGAGAGAAGTTATCTAGGGTTTCTAGTTCCTTTGGGTGTGTAAATCACATATAGACATTTTAAACTTTATGTAGTGGCACATAGAGAAGTGCGGGTTTATCCTATTGGTCGAAGTAAAAAATGGTAATGGTTTTGGAGGTGTGAATTGAGATGTTTCCAAGAGTTGATAGTCAAGGTAAATCATGGTAAACCTTAGGGGAGGTTATCCCAAAATTTCATCTTTTAGTGGAAATCATGGGGGGTTGCTTCAATGGTGGAATCAATGAAAATTTGGTGCCAACATGTTTTTATTAAGATTACATGGTTGTGCCTTAATTTCCTTCTCAGGGAGGCACCTGAGTTCTCAAAGTTGGTTGTACGGGTGTTTTCAATAGGTTGGATTGTTTGGGTGTATGCCCTTTCTATTTTAATTATGATAACTGGAGGCCTTGATGTTGATTTAGGGTAGACAAAAAAAGAGTGACTAAAACATGGATGGACCATTTAATTATGGTTGTAAACCTTAGGGTGATGGGTTGTCATGTGGTTGGGATAGTTTATACAAATAGTTTGGCCTTTGGATGATAACATTGAGGATTCATCAGGGATGATCAGGATTATGGCCCCGAAGTCATGGTCAGATATATATGCAGGCGTTTGGGCATAGATATGGTGATGTACGAATCATGTGATTTGAGTTTGTCCTAGTGTGTAGTCATAAAAAACTGAAATACCATGAGGGTTATTGTGAGGTATAATTGTGGTCATGTGATGGGATTGCATGTTTCCAATTGGGATGGGTGAACTGTTGGATTAGGTAAATCACTTTCCATTTCTTATGAAACAAAAGTTGGAAGCACTGATTATGCCAGAGACCGATTGATTTGGGATTGGTTTTATGGATTCTTGTTTTTCTGTTGTGATCCACTAGGGTCATGGTATAAGGACATGAGGTATGGTGATAGAAGTTACACATGATGTGTTTTTTCATGATCACTCGAAAGAGGGTCGTTCAGTGGTAGTGATATTAGTTGGCAGTTCAACTTGAGTTGTGGTGGTCAGGTGGTGATGATATGATGATATTAAGGTGATACTAATACTTTCAATTGGTATAGGTGTTCCCATAGTTGGAGGGGACATTTGGGAGGAACAATTTGTGGTGGCATTCATAAACTAATTCTTATCTTAAGTTTAGATAGTAATGATCATATGCAATATATTTAAATCATCCTGAGTATGCAGAGAGAGATCTAGATTTATACATATCTACTTAAAAGTGTTGTAGTTGTACATAAAGCCTCTTGGAGATTATGCTCATGGATTATAATTTGTGTGTAGTTGTATCGTGGGGGAGTACACCATCGACTAGTTATGGGGGAGGTTCTTATGATGAACCAAATGTTGAAAAATTCGATGGTTTCTATTATTGGGAGTTGGGAATAAGTAGAGGGTGAAGTTTATTTTCATTCTATATTTGAATGTTGATGACCACATACATATTTTGGGGTTCAGATTGTGATCAAAGTTTCAGTCTTGGAAGATAATTATTTATGAGGAAAGTGGTGAAAATAATACTCATAATGTATTGAGTAGTATGTTATCCATGGATGTGTGGAGAATGACATGGAGTGTATGAGGGAGCCTCATAATTCCAATGATAAACTATTGAAATGTATGTTTGGATTAATTGAAAAATGCGAGGTGGGCCTTAGATGTGGTGGTCGATTGGGTCGAGTGTTAGATTTGTGCTCTAGAGAGTTCTAAATGTAATCTGAATGGTGGCATTAGATATGTGATAATGGGTGTTGTATAGCAAGAAAACGGTTTGAGGAGCATTAGATGCAATGAAGGTGTTGTTTCATTAGAAGGTGGGGAATGAATTTGGTAGGATAAAAAAATGATGATTTTATGATTTATGTTAGAATTTTCTATGGAAGGTGATAATACTAGAGTATCAATAGTGGAAGATTGGTGTTTTGGGAGAAGCTAGTTTGGGATACACTGATGCAGTATAGTAAGATGAAAGAGCATGGTAATTTATAAGCCACCACCATTTTTGGTTTTTCATGGAGAGTAAATTTTAGAAATAGAGGTGAACATGAGAGAATCCAATTTGTTCTTATTCGAAAATGGTTGGGGGTATACACGTTCAGTCTAGGAGGGTTTGATTGCAAGTATGGAAGTAAATTTTGGTTGGAGTTCACACAAATTATTTCATACGATGAGTTTGGAAACACGTCGGATACATCGTGAAGCATGAGTTTGATGTTATGTTTCTATCTTCTTCAATGGTAGAGGTTCCCAACACAATGACATAGTAGTGGAGTGTTATAGTTTATGGTATGAAGAACCATATAGGGAATGTTTTTGTTTGATGATGTGAGAAGTGGAAGGGGTTCGATGGTTTCAAGTGAGTGAAATCATTGTGTATTAGTTTTTGTAACGAGCATAGGATTGTGTTTCGATTGGATTAGTACCTTGAGATGATGGTTATTCTTGGGTTGTGGTTATGATGTTTAAATATAATGGGAGTCCATCCGACCTCATGTTATGGACTGAGGTAGGTCAGAAAATATGTTTTGAATCGGCATGTTCCTTTGGTGACGTCGAGCATGGTTCACCGTTAGGATTTTGGAATGTAGATGATATAACACCATGGAATTTGTTCCATGAGTTGTGGTGAGGAGAAGACTGAAGGTGTCCCGATTGAATCTCCTAGAGTAGTGTAGTTCTATTTTGGTATCCTATTTTGTAGTGGTTCGGTGTTTCTATCCAATCTTTTCTCTTGTGTTTGAAGTTTGTAATTATGAGTTTGAGGTGGATGCGTCCTTGGAGGGGAATAAAGATCTTGATTGTAGATCATGGTGGTGGGGGCAGGATTTTTCAAGGCTGGAATGGATCTTTGGTCCATTAGTGACAATGAAATGGCCGTGTTCTAGAGTAAATTTGGAATACAAAGGTAGATATATGGTCTCGGTGGTCTGACCATTCTATTTAATGGTCTGGTGATGCTTAGAAATGTAGCTCAAGGATGATACATTATAAGGTGGGGAGGTTGTAAGATCTAGATCCAGAGGTGTGGTGTATCTCTCTTTGAATATTTTATAAATGGAATGTTTCCTAATAATTTGTCATTTGTCAGTGGTGTTTAAAGGTTTTGGTACATGTTAGGAGAATAAAAGAGTCCCAATAGTTTGTGGAGCATAGTGGGAGCACGATTAATACTAACCATGGGAATGGCATGAGTAAATCGTACAACTAATCCTCCTCTCGGATAAAGGATGGTGCAAAGGTGCCACATAGTTTTCAAAACCATGTGGGTTCCCTAGGAGACTATGTCATTTTTCCTCACTAGAGTAGATGGTGTAGTATGGTTAGTGCATGGTTTGTCCAATCGTGCGACCAAAACAATGAGACCTTAAACTGTGGGAATTTACAATTTTTCTCTCTCAAGATTTAAAGAATATTAATTGAATTTATACAAAATTATTCTAAAATTATCTTAATTTATGAACAAAACACTTCAATATATACAAGGAATGATTATCCTTTGATTCATAGGCATTTGTAGTGTTGTTGGTTGCGAATAGAAGCTCATGGTATGTATTCGACTCTGTTTCCATCATTTATCAAGAAGATGATTGGTGTGTTGTCTTCTCCCCTTTTGAATATCTAAACCCTTGTTTTCATAGAGATTTATTCATATTAGACTATAATGCCGATATAGTTTTAATCAAGGTTTTCTTTTGGATGAACGATTGTCTTTGAGCATGAGGTAGGTTGTCTTAATGTTTTTCTCATAGTCTTGATGTTTTTAAGTGTATGAAGTTGTTTCAATGTAATAATTTGCTATTGTTTATGTCTTTGATTAAGATATGTAATTTGGGAGTTAATTTAAGGAGATATACCCTTTAAATAACCCATTGGGTTTGTGGATGATTATAGATAGGACTTAGGGCTACCCATCGGGTATGCCAAACCATTAGAAATGGTGATTTGAATTTGTAAACATTAGGATACGGAAAGTAAAAATTTTATTATGTTATTATGGTAGAATTGTTTTTGGGGTATGGATAAAAAGGGGAAATTGAAATTATTGTGTCCTAGTTGTGTGAAATTACTAAGGGTCTTTCGAAAATGATTGAATGATGTGCTTTGGATTGGATCTAGTAATGATTTTAAATGAAGAAAATGATTTTTAATGGATGTAAATTTTGTAAAATGATACATTGTCCTTAATGTGATTTAGAAAGATTTTTTATTTATATATTTCTATTTTTGATTTGAAATGAGGGTTTGTTACCACTTTTTGTGAAAATTACATATTGAGTATTTTGATTGGTTGGAAATGGAAATGTATTCCTTGGGGAATGTTTTAGTTTTCAAAGAGGAAGACTTGTGTTTTAAAAAGGGGTGTCTTATAGATGATTTTAAATGAGTATTTTAAATTGTTTTTTTATCATATATTATGAAATGTAATTTATTTTATTTATGGTCTAGTTGTTAACATGGCATAAGGGGGTGTTTGGTATAATGTTATATGTTTTAAGATATATATCTAGTAATAGTATATGTGTTGATATGGGTTCTATAATGTAAAATATAAATATGTAAAATGATTACAGAATCATGTTAACATGGATTTTTGTTATTTGTGGTACTAGACTTGAGGCTCTATGCCTAATGTTTGTGTTATACTAAGGTATTAAACCCAACACCTATAATTCATGTATTATAGAGTAGGACAAAGGATTTATTCTTATAATGAATTCATGGGACATAAACACATGGAAATATGCTCCAAGGTTAGTGTTATGTATTTTTGTGTTGGGAAGTCAAACTAAGGCTCTATGCTTCCCAACATAATGACATGGCATGGTTTTGGATGTCAGACTCTGGATCTATGCAACCCAATCACATGTACATAGATTAATTACTAGACTAAGGATTCGTGGTCTATTTAATAGTTTTGTTTAGTGAATTAAACCTTGTTATTAAAATTTTTTAACCATTATGTATATGTCATAGAAACCTTTGTGACTTGAGATTGTTTATTTTTTGGTTGAAACATGAGAAATGAATGAACAAAATAGTTATATGAGAGTTTCTTAAATGTGTGATATATGTATATTTTTAAAATTTCACTTTCTTTTCTATTTCCCCATGTTAACTAAATACACTATTTTACATAATGGTTATTGGTTTAGAAATTATTTTTAGTGGACTACTGAGTTGAATTCACACCCTGCTCGGGCTACCATGACACTTGGGTACCCAGGAAGATGCTTCGTATTTTTAGGTATAGTTTTAGTATAGGTACCTGGTATCTTGTTCATCCATTTTATATATGTTGGGAGCATGGGATTCCATGTTAATATGGAGGTTCCTAATATATGACAGATCTTTTTTTTGGTTTAGACATTATTTGTATTACATCTTGTCAAGTAGTGAATTACTCATATTATTATCACATGAGATAATTGGTTATTTGGTCTTCTTTATCATAGGCTTTCCTTTCGTGGTTTCTGTTGATTTTCTTATTATTTTATGTTACTTATAACAACTGAGAATTAACATACATAAATATTACATAACTTTCAAGAAATACTTAAAAATGTACATAAACTGAATCCCAAATACCGTATTAGTTTACTTCATTTGGAGAAATGGAAAAATAAGAATCTGTACATAAGTGAGATGTATTTTCTCCCACATGGATCTTCACGAAAATAACCCTTCTTAGACACATCATACATAATACACATCTTTATAACCTACAGATATACATATTATAAATGGTGATCTTATATGATCAGTAAGGGTAAACAAGTGAGACATGTAAGAATAAACATGAGAATAGGTGTATTAGAACATGATCATAACCTTAGAAGATTATACCCTCTATTTACAATATCATAAACATGAATCATGGATTAATCATTTATAGATCATAAGATGTGAATAATAATAGAATCATGAGCAGAATCTATGAAATCATAACATATGAATAAGACATGATATTTTTATTATACACATACACATAGAAAATCCCATGTCATGTCTACCTACTAAGAACACACAACATCATAGTCTTGGGATTATAACCCATGTACCTACGTCGAGCTAGGGATTCCCTCTTGTGTACCCTCTGGTTCCAATCTAGGGATTACCTCTAGTGTTCCCTCTTATTTCAGACATTGGGAATCCCTATCATGTACCCCTTTGTTTTGAGATTGGGATGTTCAGCTTTGTACCCACTTATATCAGGATGAAGATGCACACTTGTTTTCCGGCTTGGGATTCCCTTCAATGTACCCTATTGTTTCAGGATTGGGATGTCCACCTATGTACCCCCTTGTTTCAAGCTTCTGATTCCCTATTGTTTTAGGATTTGGATTATTTCTTATATACCCCCTTGTTTCAGGCATGGGATTCCCCCATTTGTACCCTTTGGAGATCATAAAACATTAATCATTACCCAATTAATTGGAGTGGTATATAGGTCCCACACATCATATAATAAAATCATATAGAGATGCTCCAAAGGATAACAAACCATTCAACATATTATGTTATATAAAATGAAATGGGTATCTTTAATGTTTCATCACATCATAACCTATGAAAGGGGGATATGTTTCACAATCATTTCATCAAATAATAACCCATGAAAATAAGAAGGATTCAAAAGAATATAACACATAGAATAGAAAAAAGAATTACAAAATCATTACATAAAAACATAATCCATTAAACAAAGATTGTGAATGGTATGATTGGATGATATCCCTAATAAAACATAAAATATAACAATGTATGTCATCTTATATGGAGAAGGATTTTGAAATATCACATGGAACATTTCTTACAGAAAATATACATTGTTTAAAAAATCCTTTTCATAAAAAAATTTCCAAAATCATTTTATTTTAATGAAAACTTTCTAATTTAATTTAAAAAATTATTTGAATAAAGTATATATTTAAATTTGAAAAACACTATTTAAATCAAAATGAATTTTGAAAACCTTTCTCTTTGAAAATAATTTAAAAAATTATAATGAAGTATTGAAAACATTTTGAAAACCATTTTCTTTGAAAGATTATAATAGAAGCTTTAAAAAATTCGGAACACATTTTTCATTGAAAATACATTGAAAATTCATTAAAAAATCTTGAAATCATTTTGAACACCATTTTCCTTGAAAAATCATAAAATAATCCTGAAAATAATTTAAAAACATTTTACTTTTAAAATATATTAAAAACTAATAATGATATATTAAAATCATTTAGGTAAATACTTTCCATGAAAAATTGTAAAATAATCATGAAAACATTTTGAAATAAAATTTCCATGAAAATGTATAAAATAATTTTGAAAATAATTTTGAAAAAAACTTCCCTTCGAATAATTATTGAAAACATGAAATGATATATAGAAAACATTTTCAAAACAAATTATTTGAAAACACATTAAAAACATATAATAAATCTTGAAAAAAATTTGAAAAACGTTTCATTAAATACACTTTGAAAACATAATATGTTATATTTTAAAATTAGAAAACGTTTTAAAAATATTTTTTTCCTGAAAATGAACTTAAAATATATTATTTAAAATCATTTTTGAAAACATGGTTTTTGAAATTAATAGTATATGCATCAAAGAAGGAAAATTGAGTCAAAAATACATTACTGATTTGGTAACATTTGAAACATAATCCCAATGAAAGATAGGTCATAAAATGTGAATTTAAATACCAATAAATTTAATGATAATAATCATATAGTAAATTCATGTGATTTATACACACCTCACAAATTATATTAGTGATGAATAAGACATAAATCTCACAGAATAAAGTGATATTAGAAGTCCCTTTACTACTTGACTAACATTAGAGTAATAATCACCATGAAATAATAAAACCAATTAAACATTTTAATATAACTAAATAATTAAAATTAATAGTATAACCTTTCATAGGAAATATATACCCCACAAAAAATAAGAAAGTGGTGAATAAGTTATGTATCTCATAGAAATAAAAAGTGAGATGAAATTCCCTTACACATGTCTTAACTCTTATCATAATCATAAAAAAATAATGTATACTAAATATAATTTTATTATAAATATATTAAGAAACAATAATATTATATATAATACCTTATATCGTTTTATTACGAATTTACGTTACACTATTGTTAACAATTCCATGTTAAGGTTATGCTTTGGTTAATATCTTCTTTGTTTTTCTAAAATGTGTCTTAATATTTAATATTTTAATTTCCCGTACTTATATCATTATTTAAATAATTTAATCAATGATATAAAAATCATATATGTTAATTATATATGTATCTATAATAATCTATGAAATATAGAAGGTTGAAATGAAATACACTATTCATGGAGACGGTAGGTTGCATGTACGCATGATTGTTGTTTTTGTTTCATTGTCGTATTGAAAGAAAGAATGTAAATGAAATATATTAATTTATATCATAATTTAATTATAATTATTCTATCATATATTTTCACTAAACCCATCCTTAATACATTCTCTGCAGAGTGTGTATGAATAACATTGCTTTGAGGAGGCGGTAGTTTACACTTCCTCAAACGAAATGATGGTATTTACATAAAATGGAATGAATGAAAGTACGTGTTATATAATAATTTTAGAAAAATAAATAAATCCTTAATATGATATATATAATATAAAAATATAGTGTTCATCATAATTCCCAACCATAAGAGGCCGTAATGAAATAATTAATAACATCATTTCGTGAGGAGGTAGTTAACCGTATACAAAAATGGTAAGTTCTTTACCCATTAGATAAGAAGTGTGTGTTAGTGTAGGTAGAAAATATGATATAAAATAATATTAGATAATTTAGGATACTAAGGTTATTATTTAATCGTGAAATAATAATTCATGAGGTGGTGGGGAAAGGAAATAAATTAAAGGATCACCCAGAAGGATGTTAACTCGTATTTTAGTAACATCTTTTGGTTTTCCAAATGGGCTTCCTTGGTTGGATTTATACCAAAAAAAGGGAAAATTTAAGGAGGAAGGTAGGTATTTAATTACGTATAATGGATGGTTTTGACTAAACCTACTTGGTTTTATAAGTGGTAATAAGGGGGGGGGGGGTGGTGGCCTTTTATAAGGGAGGGTGGGAACCCACTTCGAATTTTTAAAACAAGTTAGGTGTACCCACGTTGTTTATCAAAAAATCATAAAAACCCTAAAAAACTCAATAATTGAAAGTTTCAGAATGCAATTTGTAACTAAAATGGGGTTTGGAAAAGTTTCTACATTATTTCGGCCCTTACATTTAAGGTTTAGTCCCTTGTTAAGCTAAATTTTACAATAACTGTTGTAATTTATTTTAATCACTTCCACTAATATTTTTGGTAAAAAAATAAGTATATATTAATATAATATAAGCAATAAACCAATTATAATAATTTATTTCAATTTTCAGAAATTAAATTCAAAATATTACAAAATTAATTTTAATGTTAATCCCATAGAGAAAACGAGAAAACTCGTTTTTAATGTTAGAATGTTCAAAATTTCTTTAAGCCTTTATAGAAAAATTCAATATAATAATAATTCCAATGAAATATATTGGATTGATATTTTTATAATTCATCTATTATGAATTTAAAACCTATTTAAAATATAATTTCACTATAAAAATAAATTAGACTGAATGACTTTTTAATTAAAATTATGTATTTTTTACGATTCACCTAAAAATAATTCTTTTTAGAATAATCCCAACAATTCACCCTATGATATTTTTGTCATAATAGATAAAAAAATTATGATTATTTCACAATATTATATTTCTAAGATTGCATAAAATTAATATTAATATTTTTCAAATAAATACTTAAAAATAATTTCCTTCAAGACAATTTAATTTTTAAACATTTAAAAACTTTACAAAAAAATTATATATTTATTTATCAATAAGTTTTATTTACTATAAAAAATATAAATAAAATTTAAAATTAGTTATTAATATTCATATTACTATGTTTAATGGCTAGTTAATTACTATCCAATTTATAGAATTATAATAATATAGTGTTGTATTATATAAACTAAATGTTGCATTTAACACAAGTTAAGTCAGTGTTGTGTATATTAGAAGCATAAATTGGTGTAGTGTATAAAGAAATACTGAATTAATTTAGATTTTAATGAAATACACCAAAGGAACTTAATTAATTAGGATAAAATTTCATTGTGAGCATAAAATAATTTTTATAAAAACATTTCACTTATATTCAATTGGTTCTTATATCTATTTCTAATTAATTAGTAACCACTGAATTAAAAAATTTATTTTCAAAAGTTAGTTAATCATATTAATAACCACCAACGTAACATCTAGGTTATATATTTAAATGATAATATTTTTAATAATATGTTATTTTTCAGTAAAACATGGTCTTCCATGTTACGCAAGCCATCAAAGAAATTCAGTCTTACGTGTAACATAAGATACCATCAGTGTTCTGTGTAGATAATGATAAACATTATATTGTGTGTAATACATGATTAAAATGGAGTGCATTATAACACAATCCAAACATATAAAAATACTATTTTTAGTGTTTTGTGAAATGTAAAATATAAAAATGATTAAATTATTTTTAAAATAAATATTTCACAAAATATGGAGGTGTTACATTCTACCACCCTTTATATGAAATTCTCCCTTGAAATTAATTTGGAATATCAATGGTTTAATACTTTAAAATACCTTTCAATGAAACCCAAATCATAAAAATGAATAAAAAAATATCATTTTAAAAGGAAATGTTGCAAACATAACAGTTACCAAAAGTAACATAAAACTTGGTTTCCACATAAGGGAACAAAGGTGGGAAGCGAAAATATGGACTTAGATGAAAAGAGTATATATTTGTATGCAGTGACTGAGGTTGTAACACCTCAATATTTATATATATATATATATTTTTAATTTAATTTCGTTGATATCATAGTTTTCACAAAACACCATGCTTAAACAAATAATGATATTCAATTAAATATCATTATTCTAAAACGATCATTATCACCTAGCTTGTAAATTATTAGGAATGAATATTATAAATGAAATATATATATTATATATTTAATCAAATGTTTTTACATTCATGCAAAATATTTTGTAGCCATAAGATAAGAATAAATACAATTTTACACATAAAAAGTATATATTTTTCTATTCATAGTTTTATAACAATTTAATTGTGAACATGTTTTAAATATAAATATTTAAACATATATAAACTATATTATACAAACAATTTTTTGGAATGTAGAATAACAAAATTTAATTTGGTTACATTTTGGGTATTTTTCTAATAACATTCATTTTTGGTGAATAGTAAGGTTATTGTTGGAATAGTAATGAGACCATTAAGAGTTGTAATATGACCAATATAATCATAACTTCACATATTAATTTATAAAAAAAATTAGGCATCTTATGTCGGAAATTATAATAAATTTATATCAAGTAATATGAAAATAAATGTGTTAAAAAGGATAAATTAATTATTGGTAATTTTGTGTAACATAAATGTTTATTTAAAATTTTATAAATAATAAAATTATTTAAAACAATTTTTTCCCCAAAATAGATTCATAAATTAATATTTTTTTTTCTTATTATTATAATATAATATTATGAGTCCTTAATTAAAATCTATAAGTGTTATAAAATCAGTTATATTTTTAAAATTTATATTTACCCAGTAAATGATATTTGTAATGATAAATTAAATTTATCTTATTTAGAATGTTATTTGGAAAAATTGATCTTTGTTTTTTTATGTTTACATATCAAAAAATGTCTACGGTGATTTTTTTGGATTTTTCTAAAATAGTATAATTTTTGGAGAATAGTGAAATACAATAATTTACGATTTGAATACATTATAAGTAAAATAAACTATTCCTTCAGTTATGTCTGTTGTAAGTACCATTGGTTCAAACTCATAAGCACTCATTATTGTATTTATTCGTGAGAATCATTACTATTGATTGTATTAAGCCAAAATAAAAAAATAATGAATAAAATATTCAAAAAACATCCTTTCCTCCACTATAATTACCATGTAACATCCCATTACTTGTTTTATATTTTCATAACCATTAATATGACTAAACCATTAATGGGTATATTCATGGGTTATTTATGGATTTATTTATTGACCTTTTTTAAGGATTATGGTCATGTGAAATGTTTGAGCATGGTTTAACAAAGTGTGGAGCTTGGAGAATAGGGGTTTCATGGGTGGAGCATAGTTTTCAATGTATGTAGCCAAACAGTGAAACACTTTCAGTGGCTTTGTTCTAGTTGCACAGTTTGCGCATGATTAGTGGAAACTGTGAGACCAAAACTAGGAATTCTGTGAGCATGATAATTAATCAACTGTAATGTCTAATTAATGACCCAAAACCCCCTAAAACTTCCCTATACCCTCCCACTCGAACATATTTTTATTATCTAATTTTTGGAAGCCCTATAGAGCCATTTTGATTCTCCCAAACCCATATCATAGTGGATCAAAGAGCCAATCAATGTAGAGATATTCTCTTCGATTTAGTTCTTTTCTTCTTGATCGTGGATCTCCCTTCTTCTCTTGATTACTTATTCGTAAATGTTATGATGGCCTTTCATTTTGATGGATCTTGATTAATTGATGTGGAATTTTATATCTAGGATCTACTATCACTACTATAAAGATCTATCTTCTTATATCAGATGATCTCTAATAAAGGTGACACATCTCATATTATTACAGTTAGATTATTTAATATCCAATTATGTGTTTTTATACGTTTCTTAAATTTTTGATTCATTATTTCTTGATATATTCATGGATATATTTTTCCGACTATCTAACACATGTTATATTAAATTCATCCATTTAATTCCGCATAAATTTATCTTTTTCCACATTCTCTTTGAATTGAACATGGCATCAATTGAATGGCTATGATCATGAAATCTATCACATTTTTATTAACTGTTTAAATGCAATGTTATTTTCTTTGGATTTATTTTCAATGAAATTTTAAAGGGTATTTTAGTGAAATTTGGGGTTTTTCTCAGGCTTTGATTTATAAAATGAACATCCTTGATTTTAATTAAACAAATTGAACTATTTTACATTTTAAAAATTGTATGAGATGATCGAATTTATTAAATGACCATGAACCCACTTGAAATGATTTTATGATTATTTGTGTAAATTTTTATTCTTGTTTTATTTTTATTAAATTATTTTTTTATATGAAAATTTGTTTAAACTGATGATTTTAATTTTATTCAATCTCTTCTAAAATAGTAAGAATTCTTTAAAATGATATAGGGATTCTTTGAAATAATTGATTGGTTTAATGTCATATTTTTAATTTTAATGATAAATTGCGAAAGGAAGTGGGTATCAATAACATTTTAAATATTTATTTATATAAAAAGGAATTGGAATAAATTTATGATTGTATTAATTGTTAGTGATTCATTTGAATGATGAATTTTTAAAGGAAGTGTGTATGGTTTCCATTTTTGAATTTTGAAATTATTTAACCGGACTGGAATTGAATTGATGATTCTTGATTGCCCGGTTGTTACTTTATGATGATCCTCTTTTTTAATAATCATTTGATGTAACTTTGTTCTTGTAATTCCAAATTTTTTATGTTGAAAAAGAGATTATATACATTGATGGAATTGGTGATGAGAGTGAGATGTGTTATGAAGTCCAGTGCCTATGTGTGTGATCCTCATATCTCCATTACCTCACTCATTTATTTTGACAATTAATGGGATCCTAGATATTTTGATGATATTTTATAGATATATGCTTCACTAGTTTACTCACACCCTTCTAGTGGATACATAGATAAACAAAAATATTCAGGCTATAAACATCTGTCCAGGAAAGTGGGTGTGCATCGAACTGATTTTCATTAGACCCGTGAGACTAGATGTATGCCCAAAAATTGGACATGATTTAATTTTATTAGCTATTCTGAGGTAGGCTCACTATCATTCTTAGGTTGTACCCATGACATCCATATACATGATCTTTAAACATTATAACATTCGTTGTATATATATGGAATCATATTTTTAATTCTTTAATTATTTATTTCTATTATGCACCTTGACTCTATTGTATTAAATCTTGGTAATATTTCAATATCATGTGAGTGTTCTTATCATTTTGTGATTATCTGACTCTATATTTTGAAGTGGTTTTCAAATCTTTTCCCAAAAAATGTTTTGTTTTAAAAATTAAAATTCCATGTTTTACAGGTTTTGTTTAATATATGATTTTAAATGTTTAAAAATATATTTTAATCTAATCATATTTCTCTCTGATTTTTAATAAAATTTTAGTATATTTTAATTATCTTATGATTTAACTGTATATAATATTTGGTTAAATCCTACTTGGATATTAAGCTCAAATCCTACTCATACCTTTTTGGTGTTTGTAACCCTTTATTATCTTCTATAAAGTGTTCATGATCTCGCCTTCAATTGTAGGTTCTTAATTTGGTGACAAAGGGTGGGTGACATGGAACATGGTGGGTGGATGTGGACCACCAAGAGATGGGTTTTAGTGGTTATGTTCAGATCTATGTTTTCAAAGTGACTCCATGTACATGATATGTATTTATGGATATATATATATAATTATATTTCCACATTGTACTATGTGATTGTAATATTTTGAGGGATAAATATTCCCCAATGGTTATTTGTCAATTCCTAGGTGCTTGTTTTTACCCTGTGGAGACCAGAAACACGGTATGAGTTAGTGGGGGATAAATTAGTGAATTCATTTAGATAATATATCAGGCTGGTTCGATACATATGGTATCTGAGTAGATATTTACATAAAGGGATATAATTTGATTTGATTTCCTTATGTTATTTTGGTTGATTCATCATAGAAAAGAGATTAATATTTTTTTGGGACTGAAGAGGTAGTTCGTGAGTGGGTGCTTGATCACCAAACCCTCATGATGAGACTTGTGTTACCTGGACGGTTGGGGTTTGAGTCTTTCTTTTGTGTTGTTGGTTATATTGTGATAAGTTATATTTCGATTTCCAATGAGACTATATTTGATATGGGGAATCACATATGAGTTTTGAACAGGAATGGAAGGATGCCCATAATGCAACCATGTTTACATAGTCTGGTAAACTGTGAGGAATCAGTGTGGATGATCTATAAATCCATCCATGAATATTTGTGAGGTCGGTGTGAGGTTTACCGGCCCATATAACCAATCCTTTTATAGTTATAACTTGGTACCAAACATTAATCCTTATCCATTTTCTTACAAGTGACTTCACTTATGTGAGGATGGTAATGTGGGTTAGGGATGTGGGTAGTTTAATGACCTTTCTTGGTTGTTTCAAATTTAATCCCATGTTAATAATTTTGAATCATTTATGAAAACTACATTTTTTATTAAAAAATGTTTTGTTATGTCATTTGAGAAATTTTTTTAATAAAAAATTTTGATATTTATGAATTTTTTGGTTTTAGGTACAAATTTTCAAAGACTATTGTCTGATGTGGTAAAACAATGTTTTAAGATAATTTTTGGGTATTTTATGGATTTAAAGAAAAATGGTTTTGTTAATTGGAAAATGGGATTTATGTTTTTGAAACCACATAATAATTTACATGTACTGGTAAGGTGTTGTTGAAACTAGAATTGATTGATAATAAGATTTATCATTTTGAAAGGGAAGAGTAATGTTTTAATAAATTGTGAAATATTTTGTGTTATGAAATCAATAATGTTTTTATTAAAGTGGGTTATTACTTTTTTAGATTCTTTTTTATTCATTTGAGTGTTCTTTGATGTTTGAGTTGATATGCTTATGATATTTGATTTTAAGAAATGACTCCAAGAATGTATTTGAAGAAATATAAAATGTTGATAATGTGGTCAGGTCCTCAAGGTAATTTCAATTCCATAGGTTGAATCCCCTATCAATGACTCTAACTAGACATCATATTGAGTGATGGATAATGATACTTTATAGACTTTTAACCCCATCCATGAATTATTTGGTTTTCCACCCTTTGCTATAAAGGTGGATTCGGTTCTATTGTGGCAGTGTAGAGGCTTAAAGAAGATGGTGTGATCTTTGATACTACCATGTCTTATGAATCCTTAAGGGCCAATTTTGTCCACTCTTTATTTTATGGACGCAGAACGGATTAGATGGAGGTCATAATTACCTCTAGTAGATATGAAATATTGTATTGGAAATTCTTCAAGTCATTCTTCATTTAGTGGAAGTATCCTGAGGTAGTGCAGAATGAGAAATCTTCCGAGTTTTAGAGTTTCATTCAAGTTGATCTATAAGTATAAAAGTATTAAAAGAATTTCTCACATTAGATATGTTTAATACCTTGTCTTGTTGGTGATTAATTCAATAAAGATTTATATTTTAGAAAATTTCTTCACCCAAAACATGTAACCTCCATGCTTGTGGAATGGTTTATCTCGTATCTAGAGATACATAAAATTGAATTTTTAGCTGAATTAGAAGTATAAAATCAATAGGAATGGATAAATTCCACATTCCCAATTGAGGAAGTTCAGTATCCTTGGGAAAATAGGAGTACTACCATGTGTTTTCATTGTGGATCACCTGTTCTTTCTAATAAGTTGTCTTCAAAAGCACTGAGAGTTTGTAAAAGGTGTGGCCATTTAAGTCAAATTATGAGGTTATGTATGTTGGTTGATTGTGAGTGTTATATTTTGTTGAGAATATTAGATCAAAAATATTAGGTAGTATATGCTTAATGATAATTGGTCCCCATCTATATTACTCGGAGTGAAAATTTTCACATAGTGGAGGAGGTTATAGATGCCAACTATTTGTCTCCAAATTTGGTTAATGTTGAAACATTTTGTTATTTCAAACATCAGAGTGTAAACTAATTGATTTTTATCTTTCTTATGTATTGTATGATTTTAAAAACATTTTTTATGGGATCATTGTGATGATATATTGTGAAACATGGTTTGGGAAATATGTGGATTGGTAATGTAATAATGGTTTTTTTCTTGATTTATTTATTTATTTTTCATGGTGATTATATAGTTTTCACTAGATTTTTAGAGATCAATATAGTTGTAATGGATGATCTCCCTTGTGAGAGTGTGGTTCACTATTGTGAACTGATTTGGTTGTGTGATCTCTTTCTAGTTGGACTAGGAAATACCAGGGGAATGCACACAGGTAAATAGGATGATGTTTTTTTATAGAACATCACATTGTGGTGTTGGACATTGTTTTAATGATCTCATCAAGGTATGAGTCTCATTTTGAAAAATCGTAGGTTACCATTGAGTACTTACCCATATTATTGATCCATGTTAATTCTTTACATTTCTTATGGATGTTTAATCAATGACGTTTCTCCGTAGCTAATGGTTGAAGTCTCTTTTTTGGGTTTATGAGAATGTTTTTCATATGTTATTCCAATTTTAGTGAATCATTATATGATGGGGATACCTATTATAGGTCTATATCATTTATATTGTTTGGATATGTGTGATTATATTGGTGTGATGATCTTGGTGGTGTGTGTGTTGTTAGCCTTTGGGTGACCCTCACATCTGGACCATGGACAGTTCACCTCACATGACAACTGAGGGAGTTCTTATTGTATCATCATGTTATATCCTTTTGACTGGATGCTTTCTAGGGACAAAAATTCCTATGGAGGCGTGTTTTTATAATCATATTTCTTATTATAAGTTTTTTACCTATTTTTTTGATTGCCCAGGGATTGGGTATCTTTGAGAGTCATTTCATGAGTTTTTCCTAGTATTTTTTAAGGGTTTTGGATATGTCCATAGTTTGTGAATGGTTTGAGAATGATTTGAAAAAGTATGTATGTTGGATGGTAGGGGATTACAAGGTTGGAGCATGGTTTGAAAAAGTGATTATCCAAACCAAGAAACACTTCTAGTGGATCTGTCTTGGGCATAGGGTTTACACATTATTAGTGAAAACAGTGCAACTTAATCCAAGAAACAATGAACGCGATAATTAAACATCCAAAAAATTTAATTATTAATCTAAACCCTCCCAAAACAACCCTAAACTCTTCCCCCTCAATACTAAATCAATTAGGTCACTTTTGGGAGTCTTCTAGAGCCATTTTTGATCTCACAAACTCATTTCTTGGTGGATCGATGTACCAATCAATGTGAAGATATTATCGTTTGGTGAGTTATTTTATTCATTGTCTTGGATCTCACTTATCCTCATAATTCATTATTTATAAAGGTCATTATGGCCTTCAGTTTTGTTGGATATTGATTGATTTTTGTAGAATTTTATATCTGGGATATCCTATCTATTATTTAATGCTCTATCTTCTTTGAACCGGTGATCACTATTGTATGTGAAACATATCGTATTGATGTGGTTGGATTACACAATTTATATGTTGGTGTTTATATTAATTTCCATAAATTTTTGATTCATTATTTATAAATAAATTCATAGTTGACTTTTTCAAAATTTCTAAAACATGATATATGATATTCATCCATTTAATCCCTCATGACATATTCTTTGATCAACTTCACTTTGAATTGATCATGGATTTAATTGAATGGATATTATATTGAAATATATCTCCTTTTAATTAATTGTTTAAAGTTCATGTTTGGTCAGATTTATTTTCAATGACATTTTAAAAGTTATTTTGGGGAATTATTTTTTTTCCTGATTTTTTATTTACAAAATGAACTACCTTTATTTTTATTAAATAAATTGTACTATTTTATGTTTTCAAAATAGTTTTAAATTCATGAATTTATTAAATTACTAAAAACCCATTTGAATTATTCTACCGTTATTTTGGAAACAGGTGTTCCTGGGTTTTTTGATATGAATGATTTATTCACATGAAAAGTTGGTGTAAACCCCTGTTTTTAAATTTATTGAATGTTATTTAAATTGTAATACATACATTAAATGCTTTAGGGATTATTTGATATAAATGATTATTTTAATGGTCTATTTCGGATTTTAATGATGAATTGTGAAAGGAAGAGGGTATCATTTCCCTTTTGAATATTCAATTGATTAAAAGGATTTTGAAATAATTTAGATTTGTTTCAATGGGCGGTTTTTCATTTTAGTGATGAATTGTGAAATGAAGAAGGTTTGGCTACCCTTTTGGAATGTAATAAATATTTAAAAGGATTTGAGTTGAATTGATGATTCTCGTTGGCTCATTTTCCACATTATGATGACACTCTCTTGTAATAATACCATGATGTAGCTTTATTCTTGTACTTCACATTTTTGGGTGTTCAAGAAGGGATTATATACTTTGACGGAATTTGATGTGTGAGTGATATGTGTTATTAAGGCCAGTGCCCATGATTGATAAGGATCCTCATGTGATCCTTGTAACTCAATTACCTCACTCACAACTTTTTAATTTTTATGGGAACTGTATGGTTATATGGGATGTCCTATGTATATGACTCACTTGTTTACTCACAACTGATTAGTGGATCCATAGAGAACGTGAATGGTTCAGGCTATGGACTTGCAGCTAGAAAAGTGGGGGTGTGTGGAACTGATTTTCATTAGACCCATGCGACGATATGTAATCCCGATAATTGGTCATGTTGTAATTTTATTATCTACTCTGATGTGGACTCACTATCATACCAAGGTTTTACCCCTGACATCCATATACGTGATCTTGATACATGGGAACATTCGTTGTCACTATTTACCACTGGAGTTGCCTTGCTTTCTTTATTTAATACTATTGTTCTCTTTGACTCTATTATATTGAATCATATTGGTATTTACATATCAAGTGAATATTTCTATCATTTCTTGATTATCTGACTTAAGCTTGTGAGTTGGTTTTAAAATAATTTCAAGAAAGTTATTTGTTTTAAAATGGTAAAATGGCTTGTTTTATAGGTTTAGTTTAATTAATGTTTTTTAAATGATTAGAGAACTGTTTTAATATAATAGTATAATTCTCCTATTTGTACTACTCTTTTACAATTTCTTAATTATCTGTTGAAGTATCTAAATATTATTTTTGGTGGAATCCTACTAGGCTCTTTAACTCACACCATTATTGTACATTTTATGTTTTTTAACCCTTTTTTATATTATAGAAAGTGTATCTGATCTCACAATACCTTGTGGGTTCTTCCTTTGGTGAACATGGGTGGGTGACTCGGGACATGGTGGGAGGTAGTAGACCACTAAGAGATGGGATTTAGGGGATATGTTATAATTTCAGTCTTATTAGTATATTTCTTGTACTTGATATGTGTGTAGAGAATGATATATATAAAAATATATATATTTATATATTGATGAATATGTATTTTAATTTTTTATTATAATTATTTGACGAATAAAGCATTCCAGACTATTATTTGTTAATGCATCGGTTAATTTCACCACATGTAATGATTGGTAATTCTTTTTGGATTAGAGGTGAATCGAATCGGGTATCAGTTTAGATGGTATCTAAGGTTGGTTTGTCAAATACCACCCATCACCACACCTTCAACACAAAACTTCCAAGGTTTGAAACATATCAAATTTAAACAAATCATATTCCCATGCTCTTCACCCATGTCTATAAGCCATTTGTATCATAAATAGATTATAACCAATCCCCTTAAGGAGGATCTTTGGGTGGATAATGCAAGATGTAAAAATACTCTTTGTTGTCATTTAAATTCTTTTTAATTTCATCCATTTTTTATAATTCCCCCACCTCCCATATCCAAAGAGACCTGATAACTCCAGTATCATTTATATATTGCAATTATATCATTCTAATGAAATATCCATCATTGAACACCTTCCACTATATCTCCCTCTCTCTCTTTCATTCTATAATTGAAAAAATCACCTGTGATGTGTCAATTTACCAACGACCAAAGACAATGCATTTTCATTTTCCATTAATGCCTTCAAAGATGGTCCTTAAACCATTTTTATGGTTTAAAAATTATAATATATGTATTACAACATAATTATTATTCTAGAACTATTACATATATATGATGTTAATGAATAAAAAATTTATCTTGTGATGATCAAATAACCACAAAAATATTGTAAACAATTATCATTAACGCCTTATCCACTGATTCATCCAAACCCCAAATTTCCAAATGACTTATATAACCATTTAATATTCTTTTTGTTCAATAAAAACTTATAAATTCAATTATAGATATATTTTTTATGCATGCCTATCATGGGGTAGGGAAAAACAATATTTCAATTATGGAAGTATAATATAGTTGTTTATCCTAGATATTCTTCTGATGAGGAGTGAACAGAAAACAATGTTGTCAATTTTAATTCGATTTTGGAAAAAAATGATTTCAATTAAAAATGTATAACATGACAGAAATAATCAGATTGATTTTATTATTTTTAAACAAATGAGAAAGATAGTGATCAGATCGTGTATGGCAAGGCCTAGTGATGTGTTATCACATTTTCAATGTTTTATCCCTTTTTGTTCCACTGACTGGTAAGAGGGGGATTCGTTTGCGGAGTCATTTATATCTCTTTTCCAGATGATTATGATAATAAAATTCATATTTGAATCGTTGGGTAGGTCTATTATCTTACCCATGTGTGTAACGACCCTCAAGAACTCACCACCTAACACTAATCTGTTTCATTGTATATAGAAAATGATTGGGTGGTGGGAGATATTGATCATTGACCAAAGAAATTTAAAATAAAAGAATTTAAAACCTAATGAAACCGCATTAAATTTTTAAAACTAAATTATTAATTTAAACTATACATAGAAATAATAAAGGATCATATAAATTTTAATCACATGGACTCAAGAATATCACATAGGTATAACCTCCCCATTTCCTGATCACTCATAGAAACTACCTCTCCATGTATACGAAATTTGGGATGATGCAGGAGAGGGGAAAAATTACAATAAAAGATAAAGAAAGAATAGAAATAAATATGTAGGAGGAAATCATCCAATTATTCCCTCACTTGTGGATTGGATACTATGGGGTGGATTACAATGGATGGGTTCACTTCCTTTTAAAGGAGAGGAATGAGATTTTTGGTTCCAGAATCCATCCTCCTAATGTTTTCATGCATTTTAACAATTAAATGGACGATTTGTGCATATAAACATTCATAAAATATGTTCCCCAATATCTTTCATGTCCATCAATCGAATTTCAGATCAGTTGGGTTTTCTATTTAGGGTTTATGGTCCCCACATTCAGCATTACCCTAACTATTCACATTTTATATGACCCAAATGGTGAGCTGGTTTTCGGTTTCCGAATGCAGAATATATATTTGGGTTCAGAAGAATGAAATGAATCCCATGACGTATGAAATACTAAAAAGAAATTATTTAAAAACTTAGAAGTATATAAAATGATTTTACCTAAATACATAAATATTTAAATATATTTAAATCCCTAATTAGGCCATTTTTAATATTAATCTCAAAATACCATCAAAATAATAAAATGAGAAAAGTAATATTAAAATGATATTTTTTGGAGATTAAAAGAATTTTATATTAAATGGATAAATATTGTAAATATTAGTTCTGTTAGTTACCCCATACTTAAACCATTATTTTCTTCATGCATAAAATCTCAACACAAAATTGAAAGGGCACCAATGATTCAAATATTCAAATTTCAAATCAATAAAATTAAACAATCATCAATTTAAAATAGAATTATGAAATTTTATATAAAATATAAATTAAATTTACAATTATTCATTGATATATTCAATTCATTTATTTTACTATTCTACATTGAAATAATTGATTGAATTTCGCCTTTCATTCATTAAATCTCCCTGATTCATGATCTACCTCAAAATAGATTATTTTATCCAAACACTCATGAAAAAATTAGAGTATAATTATGATCTTATCATGATAATATTCCCCCTTATCCAAAGCCTTGCAAATGATATACTTTCTACACATTGTAAAGACAAAAGGCACCTAAAATCATGGGTAATTTTTAGTAATGGTGCAAATGACTCTGTGACACAAGGTTGTTATGATTTGATGCATTAAAAATTAAGTCTCAAGGAGGAGGATTATCTTTTATGTAATATACATGATATCAAAAAGTGTAGTGAAATTATCCCATTAAAATTAAGAACTCCCACTACCACAAACATAAAGTAAGGTTATGATCAATTAATGCATAATGAATTATTTATTCACCCTCATAATTTTTTTTCAAATTATATTTTTTCATTTTTTCCATTTTTGGAATTTAATGATTTAAAAACCCTCACAACCATCACCAACACATAAATGATAAAAATCATTCATCTAGTAATGTTGATATTTTTTCCCAAATCATAACAAATTTTTATTTCATTTTTTTATTCAAGAGGGGAAAAATAAAGAGTACAATTAATGAATCAAATTAACTTTATAATTAACAATATAGAACCCCAACACTTCATCCATATAATTTATATCACACGTTCCACCAATATTTCCATTACCCCCGCACATCAACATTAAAATATCATGAAAATTACAAGAGTGGGATAGGAATGGATAAAAATGGCTTGAAACATAGATCATCCCTATAAAGATAATTCAGGGTCTATATTGGATAGAGATGGGTTTATAGAAAGGTGATATGTATAGATAAGGGGTTTTCAAAATATGCCTCAATCAATTTAAATGTGTTTTTTAATAGTCATACCTTTTGACAAGTTTAAATGCATGTTTTGGGTTGTGATATATCCCAATATTACTCAATAAAATTAAAAATAGAAAATATGAAATACTTTGTCTAGAAATCCAATTAGAAATGTGACATATATTTTGGAAAATTACTCAATGCATGATTAATAATTACTAATCAATTCTCATGAATTTTTTAAAATCAAAGATTGAAAAATGGTTGGGGAATTTAATTTACCTGAATCAATTAATCCCTTAAAATAATGAGTCCTCATTTTAATATCCACGATTAACTTTAATCCTCAAATTTTACATTTTACTCATTCAATCTAATTAAAATTGAAATCTGAAACAAAGAATCACGTGATTCCCATGAAACTCATGTCTCTGAGATAAGTCAATTAAGGCATGAATTCAAGTGCGGGTATACAATTTTATTTTTAAATCTCCAAATATAAGATTTTAAAAAAATATATGAAATTAAAATAATATTGAATGTCAAAGAAAAATCCATTAATCAATAATTCTTCAGTCAGGTGGTTCATACCTTGTTCCTTCTGTTCTATTTTGAAGCACATTCGTGATGTGTGTTCTATTAATTATCTCAATTTGTCATCCTATCATCATCTTAATTAATGGACATAAAATTAAATAAAAAAATTTATTGTGTATCTTTTTTCAATTATCCTAAATATGAATGTGTAGAAGAGTGTAGTAAGGAAAAAAAATGTGAGATGCCTCCCAAAAGTGCATTAGATCAATGTCGTTGGATCGACTCAAAAACTGATAGTTTTTAATTTATTTTTAAAAATCATAGGATATAATATACTGTCCAAAAAATTAATATTTATAACTTCTTAAATGTTTTTAAATTTATTATATTCATGTCTCTATGTAAAAATAATTGAATTACTGATTTTCATCAAGTGTAAAGGAATGATGAAACCCGGTAGGTCTTCAATGGTAATCAGGGTGAAAGAGTGTGATATCCCCCATTAGTTCTTGAGGTATGGTCCCATAGAACTTCATCAGCCTCCAAAAATTTATAATGAATGGGTTTTCGCCTCCTTCCATTTTTACCTTCAGAAAAACAAAGGGGTGTGCATGAATAATAGTAAAGTGATCTTCCAATCAAGAAAAATGTTTACCTGACATTTGCTTATGTCTGGATTTGTATAATAGCACATGATCTATAAGGTTTATGCATTCTAGTTTAATAATATTGTCTTGGTCTAACACTTTTATCTCTTTATATATTATTGAATCATCAAAATATTCCCTAATAATTTTCTCAAGCTCCAACAACTGCAATCTTCTATCTTTCGCATCTTTATCAAGGTCCATATTGATATCTCTTACCACCTAGTAGGCTTTGTGCTCAAATTACATTGGAAGGTGTAAAATATTTCTATAAATCAACATATTGGTAATCATCCCTATTGTCATCTTTCAAGATGTTATATATGCTGATAAGGTTTCATCAAACCTTTGGCTTCAGTCCTTCCTTTTGGGTTTAATAGTTTTTCCCAAATTTATTTGATTTCTCTATTGGAGAATGGTGCATGGAAATTTGTTTGGGGATGGTATGGTTTTGATGCTTTATGATGTAACCCATAATTTTTTAGTAATGATTCAAGTTTACTTTTTTATAAATGAGTTCCCTATTCACTGATGATTTATTTTGGAATTCCAAACCTACAAAATATGTTAGCCCTGAAAAAATAACAATCCACTATTGCAACGCCAATTATGGTTGATTTTTCTTCCACCCATTTTGAATCATAGTCTACAACTAAAAGAATATATGAATTTCCAAATGATATTGGAATGGTCCCAGGATTTTTATTCCACATACATCAAATAATTCACAAATAAGTATTTGTTTTTGAGTATTTCCTTTCATATTGAATCATTACTATAAATATGGTATTTTTCACATCTTTTAAAAAATGTTTATGAATCATTGAATAAGGTAGGAAAATAAAGTCCAAATTCTAAGGGTTTTTAGGATTTACTTTAAGGTCCAATGTAGACTAAAAAGATAATTTATGAAAAAATTCAAACATTGATTCAATTTCACATTATAGTAGGCATCATCTTATATTTTGATCATTTCTAATATTACATTGAATTTTGTCTTCCCATATATAAAATCATGATTCATATTTAATCTTACATTGTTGATGAGATCTTAGATGAGAGGGTACCTAAGATGTAACCAAATAATTGACAATGTTAGAATACAATGGTACTTCTCCGTTGATGATGTAGAGTTATTCTACAAGAATCTCATCATATTGTGGGTTCCAGTTTAGAATTTATGCTTTGGAGGTGTGTGGTAGTTTCCTTAGATGATCGAACACTTGATTATTATTTCACCTTTTTATCATTAATTTCCAAATTAAACACTTTTAAGAGTATCATCCATCTCACCAAACAAGGTTTTGAATCCGGCATTTTCATTAAATACATGAGTGTTGCGTGATCATAAAAAAACAAAAACATTAGTTCCAAGAAGATGTGATTATACTTTATCAATGTTGACTCCAAGAAACCCCATCTAGATGGTTTTGTAAATTATTTGTGTAGAAATCAAGGTCCTTGATGTGTATGATATGACTTGATGCTTTCATTCAATTCAATGTGACATAGTATCTCCCACCGCTTGTTAGGATGCATCACAAATAAACTCGAAAGGGTACTCCCAATTGAGTGGTTACATTCTTGGTTGTGTGATAAACCTTTTCCTCAATTAATCAAATCATTAAATGCATGAATAATAAACATTATTGTCATCATCCTTTATAATTAATCATGAGAGAGGGGGATAAATATTTCTAAAATCTGTGATGATAGTTTTGTAAAATCATGCATTCCTTAAAAAGGATCAAATATGTTTCACAGAATTTGGATATGGAAAGTAATTTAATAATTTAACTTTTGATTTACCAAACTCAATCCCTTTTTACGAAATTATATTCCCCAATACTGTTCAATTTTCAACCATGAAATGGTATTTTTTCAAAATTTAAGACATGTTATTTTCAAATCATGTTTTCAAAACTTTTTCCAAATTATCTAAAAACAATCAAATGAATTTTCAAAAACTATGAAATCATTGAGAAATACTTCTAGTCATTCTTCAATATGGTCTAAGAAAATACTCACCATACACCATTGAAATTTAACTAGGGAATTTAATAGACAAAAAGACATACTTTTGTAGGTGAATCTGCCAAACATACAGAAAAAGGTTGTCTTTTCATAGTATTATAGTGCTATTAGTAACTAGAAGTATCATGAGAATCCTTTTAACAAACAGTAATTAGTTTTTCTAGCTAACTGTTATAACATATGATCGATGAACGAAAAGGGAAAATATTATTTTCAAGTGACCTCAATTAACTTCCTTTAATCTATACACACTCTCCAGATATTTTTTACTCTCATGGGGATCATTTCATTTCATTGATTTTTAATATCGATCTGTCCAACTTTGTTTGGGACTACATGAATAGGGTTGACTATCTTAGAATCGTTGATTTGTTAAATGATGTTATCTACTATAAATTTTCTTATCTAATTTATAACAACTACCAGGATGGTGGGGATCGGTCGTTATTGAGGTTGTATTATTGGTTGGGAATATCTTTCTGAAAATATTTTTTCAGAGAAGTCCTTTGGATTGATTCCATTTATATTAGCTGAACTCCATCCTATATCATAGAAATTTATTTTTTACGAGTTAACAATATATGGTCATGTGAATTTGATGGGTTATTGGAAATTATTACAAAAAATTTAACTAATTATATTCGGTATGAACACTTCAAATCATTTGGTAAAGGCTTTAGTTCCAAACATGGTGGATGTTCATGAGAGGATATTGTATTTAGGCTTCCCACTTCTATGGATGGATTATGTGGTATATTCTCAATATCTATTTATAAATAATTGAAAAAAATAGATATTACCTCTTCCTCAATCATGATATATGGATTTTCAGGTTCTTGGGAAATATAAAATTCATAAGAAAATTTTTCTCCAAATGATAAGAAGTCATGAAGCATACGAGAATCTTCAATTTCTTCTATACCTTCTTAAAAGGCGATTGAAAAAAGTGAGTCATTTATTGAAGTATGTTTCATCGTATCTAGAATATTAATTTGTATTGTACTATCTTCGTCTTCCATTTTGAGTTTTCCTTCATGGAAAAAAATGATAATCCATGTTGTTTTATGAAGGGTATCCCCAGGATGATATGCTATTAGCCTGGTGGTCAATATTATTTAATGGTAAGGACAAAAAAGATTTTTGGGAAGATCAATCCCCTAACTCCCATAAGTACATCTTCTAAAAAACCATCTGGGAAAATGGTGGATCTATTTTCTAATTATACCACCACTCGAGTTGGTTTTAGTTCTATGATTTTTAAGGATTAAAATACTATGTGAGGAAATATATTGATTGAATCTCCATGATCACATAATGCATCAGTAAAATTTAAATACCCAATAGTTCAAGGAATATAGAATGTCCCTAAATCATGAAATAATTGTAGTATTGGTAGTGTGATCAGTGATTAGACACATCTTCTTATGTTTATTCTCTTATTTCCATCCAACCTCCTTTTTTTAGTTCAAAACTACTTCATTAATTTTTCATAAATATGGAATTATCAGATAACATCCAGTAGTGTAATGTTAATATCAAATTTTTTAAAGGATTCTTTTAATTTTCTCTGAGTTCATTCTTCTTCTCCCTCTTTCGGCTCATCTAATGTAGATGGGAATGGTTCTTAGATATATTTTTTCAACCATTGTTTTTTTGTTAATGGCGTTTCTAGCCTCTCCTTATGGAACCCTTTTCTTTACCCTTTTTTGTTCTTGTCTCCTTCTTTTGGATGGATGTGTTGAGCTTTAGAATGTTTCTCATAATCGTCATCCTCAATTTTTTCAGGTGGTATAAGATCCTTCCTTCTTTGGGTTGTGATTACACTGAATTTAACCTTTGGATTTGGAACTGTTTTTATGGAAGTCTTCTTTGGTTCATGGTTCAAATGTCTATAAGGAATTTAAACTGATATGTTAACTTGTTAATTTTATCATCCATTCCCATAAATTTGTCCTTTAAAATCGCTTCTTCAGTTTTTGGTGTACATTAGGAAGGTTTCTTATAATTTGTTTTCTTTAAAGGGTAGGGGATGAGATGTTTTTTGTTGATGGAAGGGTTTTTTGTAAGATTATTGGAATGGTTTTGGGTTTTGATATTACTTCAAAAAAGGTTTCCTAGCTTGGTTATATTGAAATACATTAAATGGTTGGGTCTGGGGTTGACATGGTAGATTCTACTAGAATTTCCTTTGTTGATAGGTTGCATCACATCTTTTTATCCCATGCACTTCTTGACATAAATCAGTGCAATGAAAAGTATAAGTGCATGAACCACATACATTGGTCAGGCCTTTTTGATACATCACTTTGTTCAGAACATGTTCTCTCATCACACTAGTTGTTTTAATAATTGTTTCTTCATGATGGGGAAAGGAATAATAATAAATCCTTACCCCATGGATGCATCTGGTTCTCGTACCTCTAGAAATGAATTGCTATGATTTTTGAAAAATCTTCTCGATCAGAACATTGATATCTACATGAGATTTATCAATAATGTATCCATCAGATGAGGTATCTAGTAGATTCCTATAATTTTCATGAAATCCGTGGTAGAAGAACATAAGAAATTGTCAATATTATATCTCTTTGTGTGGGAAGCTTGTATATAGTTTATTGAAACATTCCCACTATTTGTATATAATCGCTCCAATCAATATACGTATGACATAAATCTCTGTTATTTATTACATTACTCCTCGATGTAGGGATGAATCTCTACAATAACCATCTTTTGAGATCTTCTAAATCAATGATCTCCCCTGGTTGTAGATTTTATAACAATTAATTTTCATCTACCTCAAGTGAGAAAGAGAATTTCCTGCACTTTACATGATCTTTTATGACTTTTGAGGTTTCAAGATAGAGAATACATAAGTGAACTATTAGATGTTTCAATTTAGGTCTTCAACTATAAGGCCATGAAATTTATGTAGCATATGGATCATGTTAATGTGTAGTTCAAAATCATTTATTATTGTAGGGATAATGAGTTCGTTATTTTGATTAGAAAATTGAGGTACGTAGATATCGGACGAGCTTAGGTTGGTATTTACAACAATTATTATATATTTAGTGGGATCACTAAAGTTGTTAGTTGAATCTTTGAGGTGTATTTCTTTAGACTCCATTGGATTTTATTTCTTTCTCAATTTAGTTATTATTCTTTTAATTTCGAGATCAAATTTAATTAAATGGTTATATGAACTAAGATTCATTAAAAGGATTTTTTATGGGTTTGATGCACCACCACCCAGAATATGGTGCCAATTTTAACGCACATCAGTCATGGGTAAGAAAAAATAATATTTAAATTTCCTATGTATATTATAGCGGTGAATCCTAGGTATCCTTTTAGAGTGGAGTTCATAGAAATCAATGTTTTACCATTTTATTGGTTTTCAAAAAACAATTGGTTTTAATTAAATTTTAATAATATTAGAAAAATCATCAGTTTGATTTTATTGGTTTTAATAAAATTAGAATTATGGATATCAGAGCTGGTTTGACTAGAGATAGTGATGTGTTATCATAGTTTCCATGTTTTTTCCCTTTTTTCATCCACTAACTAGTATGAGAGAGATTTATATACTGAATCTTTTATCTCACGTGTCCAAAAGATTATGATAAGAATATTCCTATTTAAAACCTTACGTAGGTCTATTCTCTTTCTTTTGCATCTATTGACCATCACTCACACATAACCGAACCCTAATTTTTTCCACACTATGCAGAAAATAATTTGGTGATGGGAGATATGGATCATCGAACAATGTAGTTAAAAATAACAAAATTAAAACCCAATGTAACGACATTCATAATTTAAAATTGAATTTTAAATTGAAACCATATTTAAATAGATAATTTTATCTCTTTTAATTTGAATAATAATAACTCAAGAAAAGCACACAGGTACAACTTATCCCATTTCCAATCAATCAATGAAACTACCCCTTCAGGGATGGGGAATTTGAGATGATACGAAAGAGGAGATACATTACAATAAAATAAAAGGAAAGAATAAAAATAAATCTATAGGATTCCATTACCCAATGCATCCCTCACCTGTGGATTTGATGGTGTGGGATGGATTGGAATGGAGGGGTTCACCTCCATGTAATATTTTGGAAGGAGAATTTTGGTTATAGAATCCATCCTCTAGAATATCTCTTCTGTTTGACCAAATAATTTCAAACTAACATGTGTAACCCTTCATGAGAGATGTTCCCCAATGTATTTCACACCCTTATGTTTAATTTCAGCTTCTTATGTTGGTCATTTTAGGATTTATGGTCACCACATAAAAAATCTCTACAACTGTGCACGTTTTTCATGACCAAACTTCTGATATGGTTTTGGGCATAAAAGTGGGGCACTTATATTAGGGTTAACATGAATTAAATGAATCACTTAATTTATTGAATCCTAAAAAATAAATAAACGAAATGTTTTGGGGGTAAAAAGTGGCAGCCGGTGAGCATGGGATTATAAAATTTTTCATCGACGGGTTGACATGACTTGTTGACACAGACGATCTGAGCAAAGGAAAGGTCCAAGGATCTCGCTTAAATTATATGTTGCAAAAAATTAAAATGAAAATATACCCATTTAAAATTTAAAGGTGTGCTTGAATGCAACTAATTCCTAGTGATCACTGCTTGAAGATTCGATTTCATGATCCCTCTAGATCAGGCACGCGTGCTTTAAAAATTCGCTAGAACACCGATCATTGAATTTTGGGTGTGATTGTGGAGAACTGACGATGTATTCGACATCCCAAACATCACTGTTTCGAGATAACATCGATGCTGGAGAGAGATCATGATCTGTGATTCTTAAATTTATAGTTTCTCTCATTTGAGAGTGTGAGAAGAGTGATTCTGTATAATTCATTCCATGGAATGAAGGAATAGTGGGAATCACAACACATGAGAGGGAGCCTCTTCTTTTTTATAGTTTCATTTAAAAATACCTGGTTGGCTTTACTTGAACCCATTTATTTCAACGTCTAATAAATAAATAATTTTGATGAAATAAACTATGCCAAAAAATATTTATTATTTTTTCACAAACTTTTAATATATATATATAATATATTGTGTGATAAAACCCAAGGAATTTAACTAGAATCATTTTCCCTCTTAATATTAAATGATCATTGAATATAAAAATAATATTCAATTGATAAATATTATTATGTAATTTCTAAACATAAAAATAAATTAAATAAAATCAATCTCCAATATTCATAACTTGAATATTAATAATTTTTTTAAATATATGGTAATCGAAAACAAGGACAACACTAGGACCCCATGTTGGGGCCCACCATGTATATATACCTATTCAATAGAAGATGGTGAATTCTTGAATATGCTATTGTGTGTGAACATCTACGCCCTTATCTTGATATTATTGAATAAAATCTAGAGACCAAGAGAAGAGAATAGCAACCCATCATGGCCCCTAAAGAGATAATGATTTTCATATCAATGACAACCAAACTACAAACAGTAACTGCATACTATAATATCTTTGTCATTAACTATCTCATAATGATGGAAACATACTTTTTTCATCACCCTTTTATTTCTTTATTATTTTTTGATCTTACCGGATGGATTTTCCTTTCGACTTCTTTGGAAAATGACTTATTGAAGGCAGAACCATCCTAATCAACTAGATATGAGATATATATCTTCCAAGACTCAGAATATTCAAATCTTTTCTTGACCATTCAACCAATTTCATACCACTAAAGACTCACCCAATACAAGATACATCTCTGTGATTTCAATACGAGGGTTTTTTCCTTGCATCAATGTACACAATAAAATGATACACATTGATAATGGTCTCATGTCAATAGACCAACCCACATGTCTATAGATATAAATGACCAATGAAACCCAAAACATGTGGGGTTCTTATTGGAGGTTTTTTCCTTATGATCTCAATACTAGGGATCACCATGTGCGAACTTCATGAGAAGTAGTCTTAATGCTTGAGATCCGCCAACACCTGAAAGTCATACATCTTCTGTGTCCAGTCAGTATGATGTATCTAGACTATAAATCTTATGTTTAAGGTTATTTTCATTGTATCTAAAGGTTCTCATTATACCCTAGGATCTGATATAAACTCTATACACGTCAATTAATCTATGAACATTACCATTACAATAGTGGATGCAAAAAAGTCTACAATAAAATGGTAAGATGACATCAAGAGTAATTAACTATAAACATGATACAGTAATCAAATGTAAGACATGGTGGTGTATTGGGAACCCTCTATTTAAACACACCAACTTATACTAGATACAACTTATTAACAAAACATGTTAGCTACTCACATGATAAAAATCATGATTCTGCTGAGTTATGGCTTCAACTAGTGGGCCTACCACATTTTCACCGCATGGCATATCTGTTGAATGCAACCTCATCTAACTGAGTAAAAAAATATGAAAATAAGGTATCCTCAAGTATATCACTCTTCCCATTGTCTTAAAATGAATACATGGCAAGTTAGGATATTATAATTTAAATTATGATAATACTTCTCTCACTGGATGTGAATCCAAGAATTGGAACATATTGTTTCATTTAACAACATCATAGCTACCTTCGAAGTTGTAATGTACTCGATATTTATAGATATGTCTACAACTAGTTATTATGAGATTGTCTCTGTCATCACCTTAGCCAAACTTCAATACTATATCAAATTGATCTTAAGATTAATATTTTGTGTCCCACAAAAACTATTATAACTTATTCTTCTAACACCAAGTACATATCATTTGTAATTTCTGAAGTACATGATGATAGCTCTAACTGCATCACTTGCAGTGCTCCTAAAAAAATTAAATCTTCCTAAAATAAAGTATATCCCAATAGTATGAATTATTTAATATATAAGCGCATGCATGATTGAACCATTAATGAAGAGTATGGAACTCAACTCACAACTTCAATTTCTTCCCATGTTCCAAAATATTCAACCTAAAGACATTATGCCCCTTGGTATAGGCAATAATTCAAATCTTGAATTATTCCAACATATATTTTTCAATACAATGTCACTATATGTATGACCAAATAGGTCCAAGAAACCTTTAGATATACCTCTATAGATCTTGTTCCCTAGAATGTAGGATTCTTCTTTAAGTCAGTCATTGGAGAATTACTTTTCACCTAGTCCTATCTAACTATATGTTCATGATCTGTTTTACATGTTTTCTCAAACAGATTTCTCTTGGAAAACTTTTACACTCCAACAAACTGTTGGTATACATAAATAAAAGTTTCATTCGAAATAGATGATCTACTATCATGTTTCTTACTTTAATCAGAAACTAGATTTTAATTACTTGCAACCTTCAATATAATTTGATGGTGTCATCATCCCATTCTGGTTGTGTCGTATAGACACCTTCCATGAAATATGATCATGACAATTAATGACCAATTTAAACATCTTGCAGGTTATATAAAATAGGAAAAATTCTAATAGATTTATGAACACCAACATGGTATAACTGATCTAGCCTTATTTGTACCAGTCTTATACCATCCATTTATCATCTCATATAAATACCCACCACAGTATTAAATTTATAATCCCCATTACAAAATGATACATGGAATCCATTATTGATTTTTAATTAATCATTAAAATCAAATATATATGATATATAATGCTTATAAGATTAATTATTCATAATGAATAATATATCATTGACAACGTTGAATTTAACACCATCACCATTATTTCATCCTTCCTATGCAGTATGTGTCTATGGAACATGCCTCTTCCACATGAACTTGTTAAAAATGTTCCTCTGTCAACCATTTGTGCATCTCGAGCATTGAATATGTCATAGTCAATTCAGCCCCCACTATCTCTAATAGTGATGTTTACCCTTATATAGAACTTTTGTCTAATACTTGAATACATCTTTTTTATCATGGGGATTTATGTAATATCCAAACAAACATTTAGCATATTCACTTAGATGAACCATCTGTTTAGCTTGATGTATGTTTGATTATATCATAATAAACGCTTTGCATCCTAAACACATGACCTAGGAAATAATGAATTTTCATCATACTACAAATCATATGATATAAATTTTTATTTTTATTTGGCATATTAGTTTTGGGTTTAAGATGTTATTTTCAAAACATGTCATGAAATATAATGGATGTTTTTACAAATTTCAACATTGATACTCCATACATAATAACTCTAATGTATAAATTGTGCGTTCAGTAATTTCTCCATGCTACATTTTCTTGATTAATGAAAACATGTAAAACATTATCATTGGTCCTATTATGAACATCAATATGGTGATGTAGATAATGTAACATGCATTTAAAAATTACTTCATGCTACATTATACTAATTGATGATTTTTTGGTCAATATATTTTTCGGCATGCCGATCTGAAGAAACTCATATCTTCTTAACAAAAATATACTTCACTATTACATTACTTAATAACTTATAAGAATCTTATAATGTATCTTTAGCTATTTATTTCTTTGAAATATTTCACACTCTCTTTTTGATCAAACCTCAGATGCTTTGTGGCATACCTTTATATCTAATGGTTTTTTTTTTCTAAATTATGGATATTAATAATACCAAATATGTTTAGTTGTGTTGAGACTAAATACATTAATGGGTATATTTATGATGTCTAATTTTAGTTTTAATTGAAAAATAATGATCATTCCACAACTTGGTAGGTATTACATTTTATATTCATAATATATTGCCTTTGATATATGTATGAAAGAACTACTTGTTGAGTATGTTACAATCCAAACAACATTAATTCCAAATCTTGTAATAATGTCTCATTCTATCCAAAATGGCATATGAGATAACTGTTTTGGTTATACTCAACAACATCAATTTGGATCAATCACTTGGAAATTATATGTTATGTGTTTCTTACCAATAATTTTGGAATCACCCTTTTTTATCTACTTGGAAAACACACTTTACTTCTTATAATGTTCGTATACTTTTTAGGTTACTATATTTAAATACACACATGTTATTGGAATTTTGTATTATATACCCATGAAGTTCGTTCGAAACATTAATTTATATTTATGAATATACCTGAATGAGAAGCAAGTACTTTCTTCTTGTATTTTAGTTCATTGTGTTTTCAAGCATCAATAAATTTACTTCAATATGTGATGCAAATAACCTCATGTTATAATACCACTTTACATTGAAGGACATGATGAAGGTGCCTTTGATGGAACCTTCCATATGCATTTCCTCCTTTTCATTAAATATCTTCACCATAAAAAAAGATGATGTTTTCTTTAATATTCATATTACTGGGAGAATGTCACCTTAAAGGTAATGAAGTTCATACACTATATCATTGGTTTTAATCCATAAACAAAACTAGAGTAATTAGGTGTAAAATATATAGTAATGAGATGAAAAGAAATATTTTTAATTGTCTTTCATTTCGCACAGACTAAGTGCAATTGTCACATTCAAATATTTCTTAGCATTTTCCTTGCAAACTTCTTGGAAATGAGACTTCATATAACATCAAACTAGTCATCATGTAGCAACCAAAAATATCATCAAACACTTATTATTGCATTATGATTGAACCATCATATGCCTAATTCATGAGTCTCCTATACGAAATGTTTAATCCCTCGCTTCCTAAGGTGGGTTAATAGGTTGGTAAAGTAAAACCTTGAATTTCCAATAATGTGTTATTGTGTGAAAGAACCTATTATACATTTGGAAAATTTTTGATAGTTTGTACATTAACTTTTTACAATATTAATCTTAGTTATTACATGTTGTACTACCTTCCTTTTTACTACAAACTAAACTTTAGAATATTTTACTTTAATTTTGATTACTGAGTATGACATTACTAATTAATTTAATCATTAAATGTCTCCCGCTAATTTATCGAATCAAGAAACCCTCTGTACTAGAATTTGAATACTCTTGAGTATTCAAGTGGAAAGGATCCATGATCCTTCCTCATTCTCTACAAGATATGTCCACACCACTACTTAGAGGGTCTATGGTAGGATTTTGGCTGGCCAACTGCATTTACTCACAGTTACTTGATCTATTGACTGAAGTCCCAGCATATAAATCATTTATTGATTTACTCAATGCTTGTATCTAAAATTACAAAAATATAGATATATAAATATCTTTTCCCCAATTTTAGTTAAGTCGACCCACCACTATTATACGAACTCCTAGTTGTAGTTGGAACCCTCAGCTATGGCATGATCGGCACCCCAAATACCCTATTTTGTTCAAACATGAATGATGGAAGGTTATAGTGACTTAATATTTAATTACAGGTTTTATTGGTTTCTCTCTTGATGAATGTAATCAATTTCTATTAAACATGTTCCTTAATGTTGTCGTGCTCAGAACTGAACATTTATAGGAAAAAATATGTCGCTTCTTTATGAATTTTATTATTTATTATTTAATGAATCTTCCCGCTATTCTAAAATGAATTAAATAATAAATGAATGAATAAAGGTTAACTACTACTCGACTGGTCTTGACAATCTAAAAAACCTAGGGGAATCATACCTGAGTCGAAGCTTGAATCTTCATACAGCTTTCCCCTAGACTTGTATGTTTCCTTCTCTTCCAAAGTATCGCCACGTCTTGTCAGGGTCCACGTCACATCTTGGATTACAACCTCTTCTTGGCGGGGTCCAAGTGTAATCTTGGACTATCTTGATTAACGTACCCCACCTCATCATGGGGGGTCCTCATCATTTACCGTCTTTGTATGAAGTATAAAGATACTCGCACGCAGGCGAGGGGTACTCGGGTATAAATTTAAATCATGTAAATATTTAGCGCACAAGCCCTTATACATTTTAATCGAAAAATAATATCATTAAAACACTATCTATTTAATTAATAACAATCATCGTGCACAGTTAAATAATTAATTAAATAAATGTGGCATACATAGACCGTTGCTGAAGACTAATAGACTGGTAATATCAATGCACATTAAAATTAAAATTCCTTAATTTACGTATGAAGGTTATATAATGAAATTAACTTAGTTAATAAATTAAAATAATTTAATTAATTAATGGTCCAATAATTAATATAATTTTAATGCCATAATTATATTAATTTAGATGTATGGTCATTAAAATATTAAACGAAAATTAAATTTCATTAATATTATTTTGATACTGAAATTAATTTAATTAAATTAATTATTTTTGATTAATTTAAGTGATCGGTCCCAAAAACATCATTGCACGGCCTGTTCGGGTTTCGATAAACCTGTGCAGGACCCTAACAAGCCGTGAAGGGGCCAAAGTGGGCTAGACCGATCAGCCCAATCTTGTTGCATGTTGGGAAGGTCTGATCAGACTACTTCAGTGCCCAATTTTCCCTACAAAATAAAATATCTTGCAGGAATAATGAATGTACTTACTGGGTGTAGACGAAGGCAGCTCGTAGAACTGCCATGAGTGGGATACCGCGCTACGACAATGACAGGTTACAAGTTAAGAGCGCCTGAATGTGAGAGCTGTGGTCGCCTATACGAGAAGGTGAGATGTTGGGGAGCTCTTATGGGTCTCCTCGAGGCTACTACAGGAGGCACCAGTTGTTGTCGGGTTAAGAGGAGAAGGGTAAGGGGATGTAAGTGCTCAGTATGGGTCAGCTGGGTATAGGACGACGAGCCCGCTGCACAGAAAACTGGCCGGTCGTGGTTTGTGGGAGCCGGATGGAAATTGGGAATGCCGAGGGTGGTGGGAGCGGGAGAGGGTGCCTCCTACATGTCTCTGAGTAGGGATAGGCAATTTCTCCAAGACATAGCGCAGGGTGTGGTGGCCTGAAGCAGGGCCGGGAAGGCCAGAGGGACTGCTTAGTGGCTGCTCAAGAACTACGGTTGGCTTTTTCTGAGTGGGAGGTAGCACCATGAGGAGGGTTCCTGGGCAGCAGAATATCATGTCGTAGAGAGGAGGTGGGATGGGGTAATTCCAGATGCGGCATACCACTTGGGTGGGAGGTCGAATGAGTTCAACAGGTCAACTGGTACTGGAGAGGCTGACCAAGAGCTGTGGTGGTCGTGTGGTGTGGCGGGTGGCCGTGTCTGTTGTCGCTCGATGAAGGAGGCACTCGTGCATCATTGATCCACAGAAGGTAAGAAGATGACTGGGTTCCTTCGCGGACCCCCCATCGTGCCTCTTTTTTTTAAAAAAATGTCAGCCACCCTATTTTGTTTTTTTAGATTTTTAATCTTTTAAATTTACATTGAAGTCATTTTTTGAAGTCTTATTCCACTTGTTTTTTATAAGGTCAAGTCAACCTCTATTTTTTTATTTTGAGTCAAGTCTTCTCAAAATATTTTCTAAAGGCTAAATAGAATCATAATTTAATAATAATAAAATTATTATAATTAAATAATGATGTATTATTATTATCTTATAATAAATATATAAATATTATTATTCTAATAAAATTCTTATGAAAATTATTAAAGTATAAAATATATAATTTTTCATAAAATTTAAATTATATCTGATAAACCGATATAAACATGATTATTTCTTTAGATTGAAATAAATTCAATATGTACGATCATACCAAAAAAAGCGATCTAATTTGAAAAATTAAAATGAACATATCATCGCCATTAAATAACGGATCCATGAACAGTTTGAACCACTAGAACCATTTTCAAACCCTATACTTAATTTTATTGAAAATATTATTATCTAGGCTCAGAGAATTTATGTGATATCTTTGATACCACAGAAAGATTCTATGGCCCGAATCGGCAACCAGTGGGCCTGGGATTTCAAAATTTTTCATCGACGGGTAGACAAGACTTGTCGATGTTCTTGTCCTGTGCCCGAGAAAGGTCCAATGATTTCACATAAATTTTAAGGAGTTCATAATTATATTGAAAACATAAACATTTCAAATTTGAAGGCTTTCTCGAATAAAACTCATTGATGGGAATCAGTGCATGAAAAACCCATACCAGGACCCTCTAGATTGTCTACACATGCTTCAAAAATCTACTCGGACGCTGATCTTCAAATTCTGGTTGCTAGCGTGGAGATCTTACAATGCTTTCTACATCCTGATAATCACCACATCAAGATTCTTTCGATGATGGAGAGAGATATTGATCCGAAAATCATGGATCGAGAGTTTCTCTCTATAGAGAGTGGGAGGATAGAGATGATCTGGATTTCATTCTATGGAATATAATAATAGTAGGAATCACACTAAATGAGTTAGATCCTCTGGTTTATTTATAGTGGTGTTGCAAAATGCTCTGTTGGGTTCCCCGACCCCTGTTTATTTCAATGTCCACTAAATATTTAATTTTGAAAAATTAAATTGTGCCAAAACTATTTATTATTTTATCACATACATGTAATATTTATTTAATATATTACGTGATAAAACCTAAGATATTTAACTCGACTTAGTATCCTGCTTATTATTAAATTAACCTTGAATATTAAAATAATATTCATTAGATTAATATTATCTCGTATATACTAAACTTGTAAATACATAATTTAAATTCAGTCCCAAATATTTTAACTCAATTATTGATGAAGTTATTTAACTTTTTTTGATAAAAAATGTGGACAAAACATGGACCCAGTGGTGGGGCCTACCATATCCACATTCCTATTCATATGAATAGGGATTTTTCTTAAATATGCTATTTTTTGTGACCCTCTAGGCCCTTATCTCGATGACAGTGAATAAAATCCATAGACCAAGAGTGGATTCTAGAAACCCATCAAGGGACCTATGGAGATGAGGATTTTCATAGTAATGACAAAAAACTTACGAACACTAATGATATACTATGATATCTACGTAATTAAATACCACATAAAATAGGATGCACAATTGTGTCATCTCCCTTTTCTTGCGTTATTATTTGTTGATCTTACCGGATGGATTTTCCTTTTGACTACTTTAGCCAACAACTTCTTGAAGGAAACACCATCCTGATCAACCAGGCCAATGATATACAACTTCCTAAACTCAGAAAGGGAAAATCACTATCATGACCATTCAACCATTGTCATACCAAAAATGACGGACCCAAAACAAGCTACCTCACCACAATTTCAATACCATGGTTTTTTACATGCATCAAATTACACAATCAAAAGATACACATTGGTAAGAATCTCAATTCAAGAGACCAATACACATGTCCAAAGATAGGAACTACCAATGACACCCAAAAAATGTGGTGTTTCTATTGGCGGGTCTTTACTCGTGATCTTACTTCTAGATATCATCATGTTCTAACTTCATGAGAAAATGTCTCAATGCTTATGATCCCCCACACCTAATAGTCATAAATTTACAATTTCATGTCAGTAAGATGTATCTAGACCATAGAACATATATTTAAGATTAATGTCATAGTATCTGAAGGTTCTCATTATAACCAGGGATCTACTACAACCTCTCAAAATTCCAACTAATCCTTTGAAAATTACTATTACAATAGTGGATGCAGAAACGTTTACACTATAATGGTAAGATGGTATCTTGCATAATAAATTGTACACATGATATTGTAATAAAAAGTACTGTATAGTGGGGTCTTGGAAACACACTATTTCATCAAAAAATTCAGTTTAGATTAGAATTAAAAATTATATGACCTAAACACATAAATATTTTAAAATAGTTAAAACCCAATTTAGGGTAATTTTTTGATAACGCTCAAAAATACCATCAAACTCAAAAACTATTAAAATTTCTCTTAAAAAACCTTATTTGGGATTAAAAACATTTTAAATTTAATGTATAAATATTGAAAATATTATTTAAGTCACTAATATATTTTACCAGAAATTTCATACACATATACATGTAAAATGATCATGAAAACCATGGAATCAAATGGCCTCAAAAGATAAAATTGTATCTTATAACTCATCAGAAAGACTATAAATGTACTTAATATAATTAAAATAATGGAATTATATATATAAATGGTTCTGAATTAATTATTTTATTTTTTTAAATTTTATTGTCTAGAATGTGAAGGTTAAGTGTAAAACACTTTCAGACACAAGTTAAGGTGTTTCTCATTTCACTTTTATTTCCGTGATATTTCCAATATTCACCACATATTACTTGTTTGTGGTGTATGTATAATAAAATTCCATAAGTAATATCATTAATATATCTATATTAATGTTATTAAATTATTCATTTTACGATTGTTAATTTATGGCCATACGATTCGAATGTTTACAATGTGTTAAGGGATTCTACCCAAACCCACATTTTTTCCTTCTCGTTACTCGTTTTCTCTCATAATTTTTATGTAATGCGTTTTTTTCTTTAATTATTCTAAATTATGTGAAAATATTCCAAAATAATATATCCAGATCATATTATCCATCTTATATGGGGAAATACATTTTTTAAAAAGGTTTACTATTCAAATTTTCCCAACAAGAAATCCCAAAAAAAGGAACATCTCGATTTCTCTCCATTTTTTGTTCACCACATTATCTATTTTAAGAAACCTTTTTTAAAATAATTTTATCCTAAAAAAATATATAGGTTCATTTATATTTTTTTACAAACATTTATTCCTTTTCTTTTTTAAAGAATCATTAAAATATTCCCTTAAACCACATTGAAGTAACCCATTTATAATTCTTCTCAAAAATTATATTAACTTGTTTTCACTTTAGTTGAAAATCATTTATGACTCAATTATTATTTCATTTTCCATAATTTTTATTTTCAGGTATAAACATGTTTACAATCTAATTTTATGACAAATAAAAAATATTTTACAAAAGAACTCATCTTTCCTGAGTAAAAAAGGGGTTTTTTCTTCCCACTTTTACTTTTGTGAGATTTATTCCTTATTAAACACTTATTTATTTCATATTGTGTATTCCCTTCATTTTAATAAATAATAACATTTTTATTTTTATTATTATTATATTATATGTTTAATTTAATTCTATTCCTTTATAGGTATAATCATTTCAATATTTCAATGTGGGATGAGACACTCTGTAATGTTTAATGATTTTTTTCTCAAGAATATATCAATGATTTCATGAGAGTATTTTCATCGATGATTATGATTAAAATATTTCAAACAGGCATGTGACACTTTTATTTTAGGATTTCATTTTATTATACATATATGGAATTAATTAGACTTAATAGGTGATTTGTGGGGCCCACTATAAACCCTCGATGACGTAGTAGGTCTCATGAGACAAAATTAAATTGGATTTTCACCATTGTCTTAACCATTTATTTTCATAAGTCTGGTCCTATGACTTGATAGTATGTTAATGATGTCCTACATATGAATTACCTCATTACGAAATTAGTAATTGAAAAATCATGTGATTATTCGACTAGTATAATATCCATGTTTATCTTTAATTTAATTATTTATTTAAAATTTTTTATTCCAATTTTATTCTTACCATATTATTCTCATGATTATGTTCTAATGAAATGTGTTTTTATACATTCACCTTGAATTATTATTTATATTACATTCCACTTTATTACTTCCCCTTACTGAGAATCTGATATCACCCCATTCTTATGTTTTATTTTTCCCTATGATATGAAGATGTATATTATGGATGACATACAGGGATACATTTGTAGTTTATGGTTGTTTCAAAAAGAGTTTCTATGTTATTTTTCTTTATAATTTGTATTGTAATAATTATTTTTTGTATGTAGTTTTCAAAAAATACTAAACTATGTGGTACTTTGAGATGTAACTTCCTTGCATTTTTCTACTAATGTAATAAAGTAATGCACAAACATTGGGAATCTAGGGTTGGGGTCTTTACAGTTGGTATTAGTGTATGTTCAATAGAAAACATATAAATGGATTTATAAATAATATATTATGTAAAATAACCATAACATAAATATTGAGTATAATCATAGAAAATCATCCCAGTATTTTGGTAAGGTACAGATTATGTGGGTCTTCCTAGAAATACATACCTGTCTGGATACTACAAGTGGGCATGGTTATGGAATAGATGTACCTTTGAGTAAAAACTCCACCAAGGTGTCCTAGGCCCAACTTGGGGTAACCTGGTACTTGACAATGAGACTCATAGTGTACTTGGATTGAAACTCATGGGGGTCATTCTTATGTTAATTCACATTTTTTTACAACCCATTGTGAATGATTTAAATGTAAATTTATCCACATAATACCATGTTTATGATTATGAGATTAGCTATGAAAAAATTTTCAAATATTTTTTTATTTGATATTATGAATTATTATAACCCAATTTAGAGTGATCCACTTTTTAGAAATGGAACCTCATAGAAGGAATGAGAACATATCCAATTCACATGATCATAATTGTAAGAATGGTCATATATCTTATGGTGTTATTCCAATCTTTATAAGGGAATAAGTATCCCAAAAATTATCATTATATGAGGATATAGTATCATTTACTATCAAGATAGAGAAAGAATTTTCTCTGTCTTATGACTTGAAAAGGAAATAAGAGAAGAAGTGTATGATATAGATACAGATGGATAAAAGAATAAAGATAAAAAAGTATTTTACTAAATGTGATAATTCTGGAATGAAATACACTTGACCTTATTTAAACGGAATGGGTGTTTTCTGCAGTGAGGAGATAAAGGATATCGGAATTTTGATCACAATGGTAGGAAAAAAATTTCCAATATGAAATGAGTCAATCACAAGGATATGATATAATTTTCAAATCGATGTCTTGAGCATCAACAGAATATATCCCAAAAGGGGATTATGAATCATGGTCAAACATATGGTACAACCACATATGAAGACGAATGATTATTATGACAATGTTTGGATTCATGAATTAGGTTATATGAGAATTTTATCAATAATTTTCTGGTCATAAGAATAGTTGGATATATATAAATTGTATTATGGAACTTTTTCATTATGTAAATGGAAGAATGTGATAATTAGCACCCATAATCAAGAGTATTGATTTTATTGTTTGTTAATCCTTTTTATAACACATGAATTGGGAATGATAACACCATTTACATGTTGTCGGTTGAGAAAAAAATAATTATATTTTTATGGGAAAATATTGGTGACTTTGATGGTGGTTATTGATCTAATGATGTAAGTTATTCTTGACTTATTAGATGTTTATATTTAATGACTATACTCATGGAAGCATGCATGTTACATAAATGTTTACAGGATATTAAGGTATTCATATATTTGGTGTTTAAAATTAAGAGATAAATTATTTAGGGAATTATATCTTAAGTTGATTTTGGAGATTTAGTGACCTTCCTTCTAAATTTTCGGTCTTTCATTTTTTATAGACATATTTTTTACATGTCTTATGTTTAACTACATGTAGAATGAATTAATGATATTATTTATTATGATTAAAATATGATTAATCATATTATATATCCTTTCATAGACTTTTTAGTTCTAGTAAAAATATAAATGATGAATGAATAACATAAGGAATCTATGATTCGTTAAAAGGTCTTTAGGATATGAAAATTCATCATGAACATACATTTCTTCATTTAAGGGATAATGTTAAAATAGATCAATGAACAAAAAAATAATGATATTATTCTTATGACATAGAATGTAGTTGAGAAATTTTATTTTATATTGTGATTATATGAATATTAAAAAAACAAATCAACTTTTTGAAACATAGTTTTGAACAAAGACGTTGTTTTTTACTTTTATGTGAAATCAAAGGTCTTTTAACTGGTAATAAATTGACAGAATTTTGATGGCTATCATAATATTGACCATGTTTTCTATCTCTCTCCATCAAAACCTGATTGTTATATTATTCATTAATGTGCATATTTTCACTTCACACTAATGTTATTCTAATGTAATTCCTAGTATCTTGGTAACCTCTTCATTTTCCCTTTCCCTCTTATTAAGAGGATATTTTGTTAACCCTGCTTCTTATGTGGGTTTCCCACAAGGAATTTTGGTAGTATCAAATTTGTTTTTTTCAAAGTAAAATTTAAAATTGCGAGAGAAAATTTTATTGAAAGAGGGAGAAATTTAACACCACATGATTTTATGATATGAATTTTTTTACTTTAATTTCTTTGAGAGCGTAGGTTTCACACAACACAAGACTTAAATGAATAATGACATACAATTAAATATCATTATTTTAAAACCACCATTGTAACCTAACTGTTAAATTGTAGGTAATGAATAGTATTAAAATATATATTATATATTTAATCAAATGTTTTTACATTCATCCAAATGATTTTAGATTCATAAGATAAGAATAAATCTAATTTTACACATAAAATGCTATATTTTTTTAAACATAGTATTAACATATTTTAATGGAGAACATGACTTGAATTTAAATTTTGACAATTATATACATTATTTATCATAATATAAACATTATTTATGAATGATTAATATCAAAACATATTTTGGTTAAATTTAATGTATTTTTATTATAAATTTCATTTTTGATGAACAGTAAGGCGACCGTTTGAATAGTATTGTTACCATTACAAATAATAATATGTCGCATAAAAAAATAAAATCACCTCCAAAAGTATAAAGAAAATTTTGCTATATTATGAAGGAAAATATAATAAATGTATTTTAAGGGATAAGTAAAAAAATTGTTTAAAATTATAAATTAATTATTTGTATTTTGTGAAATGTAAATATTTATTTACAATTTTATAATTAATAAAATTAATTAAAAGATTCTTTATTTTCATAAAATATATTCATAAAGTAAAAAAAAAATTTGTTATCATTATTATATAATTCTATGAGACCATAATTAAATTTTCCATGTGACATAAAATCATTTATAATTTTAAAATCTGCATTTTTCCAATAAATACAGATTTTAATTACAAATTAGATTTCACATAATAATAAAATTATTTTCAAAATATTTATTTCATTTTTTAATTTAAAATGTTAATAAATTTATAGGGTTATTATTTGGGAATTTTATAAAATAGATGAATTTTTAGTGAATAGTGAAATACAGTAATTTAAGGTATATATATATTATAAGTAAATTACACTATTAATTGTGTCATATATGATGTGATCAGCATTGGATTGAACCCACATTCACAAATTAGATTATTTAGTCACATTAAAAATCACTATTTATTTTTTTGAGCCAAAATAATAAAATAATGAATAAAATATTCAAAAAACACTCCTCTCCACCACTATAAATACAACCTCTCCCCCACCACTTCTCCTCACACCTTTCAATATTTTATACTTGTAAAATTTATGAACAATAATCTCACCAAGACACTACACCAAATCGAGAAGCCTTTGGTCTCATCAAAATAACAAAACAAATCACCGTAATGAGGTTCTCCAAGTGTAGAAATCAAGAGGTTAAAATCCTCTTTATTTTAATTTATTTTATGTTCAATTTATTTTTTTTCATATCCTTCACTCACCTAAAATATTTAATGAGACATGATAGCTAAAATATAGTTTATGTAATATAATTATATCATGTGAAAGTATGCTACATATATAAAAACCTTCTTCTCTATCTTTTATTCTATAGTTGAAAACATCGCCCGTGATGTATCAATTTACTGACATCATGGATGATACATTTTAATTTTCCATTCACTACTTCATTTATGGTAATAAAAAACTTTATATGGTTTAAAAAAATTATAATTTATGTATTAGACCCTGTTAATTATTTTGTAACAATTATATATACTTGATGTTAATTAATAAAACAAAACTAGATTGCAGTGATAAAAAACCACCAAAATAATATAAATGATTATCCCTAATGTCTTATCCAATGATTCATCCACACCAAAAATAACACAGTTAATTATATAAAAATTTAATATTTCTTATGTTAATTAATAGAATATAACTTTAATTCTGGATATCTATTCCCATTTTAAATGAACTTCCATACTCATACACAATTAAATTGATCATGAAAACCTAGGAAACAAATACTCCCGAACAATAAAATTGCATCTTATAACCCATAAAAGAACATAAATTAAAATAATAATATTATAATAAATCATAAGATGTATAAAATATTCTTAATTAATTAATTAATGTATTTTATATCATTTTCTAGGACTTTAAGGTCAAGTGCATTACACATTCAGACATAACGTAATGGTTTTCTCATCTCACTTCTATTTTTGTGAGATTTCCATGATTCACCACTTATTAATTGTATTTGTTATATGTATAATACCATTTGATATGTTATATAATTAATATATATATTCATGGTATTATATGAATCATTTTATTATTATTAATTTTTTTATATGATTTGATTGTTATGGTGTTGTAAGGGATTATACCCAAACCCCCATTTTCCCATCTTGTTAATATATCTCTCTCATTACTTCAAAATAATGATTATTTTTTGTGTCATTATTATAAATTATATTTAGATTTTCCAAAATCATATATCTATATCATATCATTCTTTGTTATGGGGAATTAAATGTTTTATAAAGGTTCCCTTCTCAAATCATCCTGATAAGAATGCTTAATTGAAAATTATTTCCCAACTTCTCTCCCATTTTGGAGTGCATTACGTAATTTGTTTTAAGAAACCAATAATTTTATAAAAACAATCATTTTATCATTAAAACTATCTTTTTTAGTTTATGGTTTTATACAAACTTTTATACATTTTATTTTTTAAAGAATCATTAATATTTTCTCTTTAACCGCCTGGAAGTGACCCATTTCTAATGTTTCTCAAAAACTATTTTTACATGTTTTCACATAAGTTGGACATCATTTATTCCTCAAATATAATATAATTTTCATTAAATTTTATTTCATATGATATACATGTTTACAATCTTATTATTTTAGAAATAAAAATTATTTTCAATAAGAACTCTTCTTTTCAAAGTATAACGGGTTTTTGTTGTCCCACATTTAATTCTGTGAGATTTATGACTTTTCCACCACATAATTTTTTCATGTGATCTATGTACATACATTTGATATATAAATTCTCCATTATTCTTATTATTAGGATATTATATGTTAAAATTAATGTTATTCCATCATAGGTACAAAGAGTTAATTGTTTCAAAGTGCTATGGGACATTTTAGAATGTTTAAAGATTATTTTCCTCGAGAATTTATCAATGATTTTATTTGGGTATTTTCATCTATTATTACAATTAAAAAAATAAAAATTCATGTGAAACTTTTATTTAGATAAATATGTTTATTAGAACTATTATGAATTCATTGGACTTAGTATGTGATGGGCGGAGACCCCAATAGCCTCCCGATGCATCAGAAGTTCTCAGGAGACAAAAAAATGGATTCTGGCCGATTCCTTAACCATTTATTTTCAGAAGTCTTGTATGAGGCCTCAATGGTATGCAAATGATTTTTTTAATATTAATTACCATATTATGATATTAGTAATTGATAGATCATGTGATTATTCAACTTTTAGAATATCATTGGTTAAGTATTATGTGAATATTTATATGGCATTATTTGTTCAGATTTTATTATTTCCATATTATGCTCAAGATTATGTTATTATGGAATGTCTTTTTAGACATTCTCCTTGAATTATTTTTTATATTATCTTCCACTTTATTTTATACTCTTAAAAATCATATGCCCTCACCCCTTTATTTTGTTTTATTTTTCCCTAGGATGTAATGATATTTATTAGGATTGACTTTCAGGGATAATCTTGGAGTTTATGGTTGTTTTTAATGAATTTAATATTTTAATTTTCAATTCAATCTATAATGTAAAACTCACACATGTATATGGTTTTCCAAAAATAAAAATCTATTTGGTCTTTCAAGGTTATAATTCCTTGTTTATTATAGAAATGTAATAAAGTAAGTCACCAAATCTACGGAATCCTAGGTTAGGGCGTTTATAGGGGTCAGCAATCAAAAAAAAGTGAATGATATATATAAAATTGAGGGGTTAAAAAGTCATAAATATTTGATGATTTCAAATACCATCAGTTCAATAAAAAATTAATGTATTAGGAAAACATTTTATGATCATTTTTTTACTGTTAAGTAATTATTTTATTGTCCAAGAATATAAAGAAATATTCTTTCTTGATATTTTTAAATAAACATAATTTCATCCTTTGGTTGTTGTTTGATCAATTCATAATTCATCCATTATTTCAGGAAACAGATATACAAAAATTATCTTTGATGGAAAAAAGTAGTAAAATACACTTTTAACAGATTGTAAGGCCTATAAAAGATTGAAAACTCTAACTATTTATCTCTAACTATTCACGAAAGTTAATGTGGTTATTACATTAGTATCTAAAAATAAAAAGTAACAATACTAGTTCACCATTAATATTAATTCATCAAATATTTTGTCTAAAAATAATAATTACACATTAACTTAGACATCACGTTGTCCATTTGTGGGTGTGAAACAATTATAATCCTTTTGTAATGGGTTCAAGACCCTCATCCTTTCCGAACATGATGGATTTTCACCCGATATACATGATATCCTTCTCTAAAACAAGGTTAACATAATTTTGAAAATAATTATGATGGACATCATTCAAATAATGTTATTCAATAAATAGAATTTTAACAAAGCTTTTAAATACATCCTCAATACATAAATACTTCATCTGATGTTTAACATAACATTTTTATAAATGGTAAACAGTATAACCCTTTTGAAAGGAAAAAATACAAACCATTAGAATGACAGTCATGAAATAAACATTACATTGACCCGCAATATATCAAAAAGTAGATATTTTTTGGAAAATTCCAATCATCTGAATACCCTCCTCATATATTCTATTAAAACATATAAATAACCTAAATTACCATAAATACATTTAGAAAACATGCATGATTACTTCTTCCAAACATTACTGGATATATTCCTTAATTCCAAGAAGTTATAAACTCCATCCATGATAACATAGAATACTATTTCAACAAATACTTCTAGATTCATGAGGTAATCACTGCCATCCAACATATATTTATACAAACATCATTATATCAATATTAGAAATAAATTAAGGGTTACCTTCCCTTAATCAAAATATAACATTTCAATTAAATCAATTTCTACCTCACCAAAACCATTGAAAATATCCAGTAAAATCAGTATTTAAAATTTTATACTAAAAATTATGGTATATTTAATTATTCATATAACATAATATTTTAATTCTTAAACATATATTCTTCAATTATCTACATATATTATTAAATAATTACTAAGAATTCATCATCTTATCCCTTAGCACCCATTTCCTAGAATCTAAAATATGAATCATGTCTTTAGATAACTCAACCTCAATCCAATCATGAATCTTACAGTTAATTTAAATAATACTATAATAACATCACATACCTTTCAAAAGTCACTTTCTGTCTCTTTATCTTCATCTGAATAACCTATACACATGGACTTTCCTGAGTATCGTTGTGAGATTTCCACTTATAATATCTATTTTAATCATGCCAATAATTTCCACATCTAAACCATTCAATTTTATCCCAGTTATTTCAATCTCCCTCTATTTATTAAAGCAAAAAATCATTTGGTGAGAAACATTCATCATAGCAGAAAACTACAAAAATCATGAAAAATTACTTATATGATGTCTAAATCATGACACATAATTTGTTAATCTATGAAACAGAATGTTTATCCTAGGATATTCATAGTTATATTTTATTTATATCCTTCATGGTGGTTTATAAATAGTTTTTTAGTTCCTAATGAATATGTCCTAGGATTTTCAAACTAGGTGTGCAACAAGTGTCATTATCATATACAAGGTTATACTCGAGTCATCCTTGATGCACCTTTTTATAGTTTTTATCCATAGGTATATCCCTTCTAGATCTACAACCAGTTTTAGATTTCATATAGGGATTTAATTATCAGAAACCACTCGCACTATCCATTACCAAAATTAGAGGACATATTCCAGTACTTTTCCACATCCTTAAACATAACCTTCAATAAATCCCCAAAATTATCCTTAGAAATATACCTAGAGATCTCACTAATTTTATCTCATCCTAGATTCTAATAATTAATTAAACCTTAACTATGATACCAAATATAAAAACCTATTTGTAATGTACATAAAAATTACATCACATTTGTTGAATACTTAAAACATTACTCAAATAGACGCCAAAATATATTATTATTTTAGTGCCTTTGGAAACATAGAAACATAAACAATGGTACATAAGTGAGATAAATTTTCTCCCACAAGGTTATTCATGAAAAAACCCTTCCAAGACACATCATACTTGATACATATCTTCATAACCTGTGGATGGAAGTAAAGGGAGGGTTGATCTTAGATACACAGTATGGTTAATCAAGGGTGACATGTCAGTATACTTATATGGATAAGGGTATGAGAACGTGATCATAACATCATAAGATCATACCATCCATATCCAAGATTATAAACATGAATCATGGAATAAATATTGGTGTTTCATAATACAGGAATCATAAGGGAATAAGAAGCATAATCAATGAATTTATTACATAGGAATAAGGTGTGAATTTTTTGGCATACACATAAACATATAAAATATGATTTAATGGAAACCAACAAATACCTTCACAACATTCCAGGTTTGGGATAACAACCCATGTACCTACATTGGGTTTGTGAATCCCTCCCATGTACACTATTATTTTGGGCTTGGGATTACCTCAAGGGTACCCTCTTATTTGGTTCTTCGGATGTCCTCCCGTGTACCCTCTTGTTTTTTGTCGGGATGTCCACCCATTCAACCTCTTGTTTTTGTATTAAGATTCCCTTTAGTTTTCAGGCTTGGGATTCCCGACCATATACCCTATTGTTTTGGTCCTGATATTTCCAACTATGTACCCTCTTGTTTCTGAAATAATATTGCCTCTTGTTTCTGGATTCAGATTTCATTCCGTGTAACCACTTGTTTTGTGCACGGGATACCCTCCTATATACCATCATGAGATCATAAAAAATTTATTGTTACCCAATTCATTAGAGGGGGGTATAAGTCCAACCCATAACATAATAAAATCATACATGCTTGTTCTAAAAGATAAAAAACATTCATCATATAATAAACAACGATATGAACTATTATCATTAACATTTCGTCACATTATAACCTATAGAAGTGGGATAAGATTCATAATCATTTCATAAAAGCATGACCTGTGAAAAATAACGGGTTTCAAAAGAATATAACCCATTAAAGAGAAACACTTGTAATTAAAATCATTCTATCAAAACATAAACTATTAAATAAATAGTGTGAATGTTATTCTTGGATCATGTTCTCAGTAAAGCCTAAACTATAATAAAGTATTCAATATTATATATAGATCTATTTTGAAAGATCCCTTGGAACATTAATTAATGAAAATTCCATTTAAATTGAAAAATAGTTATCATAATTCCTTTTCAAAATTCCCTTCCTTATAAATATATATTTATAACTTATGATAAAACATTTATTGAGGAAAATATATTTTCCTCTTTGAAAAACACTTATTAAAACATAGATCATTTTGAAAACCATTCTCTTTTAAAATACTTTGAAAACATATAATTAATGTTTGATTTTATTAAAAACATTAATCTTGAAAACATGTAAAAGAATATCCAAAAATATTGAAGACCTTTTTATTTTAAAATACTTTTATAACTCATAAAAAAAATCTCGAACGCCCTTTGAAACCCAAATTTCCATGAATAATCATAATATAATCTTGAAAATATTTTAAAATTTTTTCAACATGAATACTTATAAAATAACCTTTATAATAATTTTGAATTGTTTTAATGATAATACATTGAAAACTCATAAATAAAGATTGAAATGTTTTTGAAAACCACTATCCTTAAAAACTTATAAATAATCATGAAAAAATTTTGAAAACAATTTTCTATTACAAGTTATAAATGAACCTTGAAAATCATTTTGAAAAAAAACCGTTGAAAACATCTTGAAAACATATAAATAAAGCTTGAAACATTTTTAAAATAATTTATTTTAAACCAATTTGAAAACATATAATGAAAACATGAAAATGTTTTTCAATCCATATCATTGAAAACAATTTGAAATATTATAAATAAATCATGAAAATGTTTTGAAATTCATTTCTTTGAAACAAATTTACAAACCTATAAAGTATTCATTGAAAAACATTGAAAAATTAAAATTCCATTCCATTGAAAATGATATAAAAATATCTTTCTAAATTAATTTTTCAAGACAAGGGTTTTGAAATTCCTGTCATGAGCCACAAAGAAGGAAAATTGAGACGAAACTACTTTACTGATTCGGTAAATTTTGAAACCCAAACCCAATTAAAGAGATATCATAAAATGTGTATGTAAATACCCATAAATTTGAGGATAATAATAATATATCATATTTATGGGCATTATATACACCACACTAAATCAACAAGTTTTTAATAATACCTAAATCTCAAAAAAATAGTGACACTAGAAATCCCATAACAACTTGACTATATTTAATGTCATGATACACATAAATTTATAAAACCAATTAAATATTATAATATAATTCAAAAAATTAAATTATTTATATATAATTTCATAGTAAATTATATTCACCACCAAAATAAAGTGAGTGGTGAATATGTCTGAAATTTAATGGAAATAAAAATTGAGATAAAATTCCCTTACCTTATGTCTTGACTCTCATCGTAAAAAAAAACCTATTATATAATAAATATAAGTTAATTATAAATTTTTGATATAAATATATTATTATATATTATACCATATATTTATTGATTATGACTTTATATTACTTTCTTTTTAACAATTCCAAGTAATGGATACGCTTCAAGTAATATATGCTTTATTTTTCTTACATGTATCTTAATTTGTTATATTTTTTGTCCTAATACATATATAATTATTTAAAGGATTTTATAAATAATATAAAAATAATATAAATTCCTTATATACATATTTATAATAATCTATAAAACATATAATAGTGAAATAGAATACACAGTTTATGGTGCCGGTAGGTCGGATGTATGCATGAACGTTGTTTCCGTTTTATTATTGTATTGAACGAAATAAATTAAATGATATATATATATATATATATCATAATTATATTAGATTTATTATATAATATATACAAATAATTTTACAAAATAAATATTTAATACATTCCATGTAGATTGTGAACAAACCACATCACTTTGAGGAGGCGGTAGATCACACTTCCACTAACAAAATTAACGCATTCACCCAAAATGGAATGTACAAAGTTATGTGTAATATGATAATACTAGAAAAATAAATACCTAATTATTATCATATATATCATACAAAAATATATGTTTACATCCTTATTCTCAACCATGAGAGGTGTTGAAGGAAAAATTAGCAACATCATTTCATGAGGCGGTAGATCGCCGTACAGAAAAACAGTACTTTCACGACACATTAGATGAATGTGTTTGTAATTATAGTTATAAACATTAATATAAAAACATGTATGAATATTTATGATACTTAAATTATTATTTAATCTTTCAATAATAAGAATTGGGGTTTTAGAGAATGGAAATAAAGGATTGGAGCCTGAGGAAGGATGTTACCTCTTCTTTTGGAAACATCTATTTGTTTCCACCACATGGATTCATTGGTTATATTAATTACCAAAGAGAGGATTCAGGGATTAATGAAGGAATTTTGGTAAGTGTACTTGGTATATATGGGATAAACCTATTTGTTTTTATAATAGATAATAAGAGAGAGCGGTGGTGACCTTTAATAAGGGAAGGAGGCGACAGACATGGCATTTTAAAAAAATGTTATGTTTACAAACGTTTTTACGTAATAGAATTCATAAAAAACCTAAACACTCAATAATGGAATATTTTTGGACGAAATATTTCTATTAAACTGGTTTTGGAAATGTTTTATGGTCATATTGGCCCTTATGTTTATGGATTAGTCCCTTGTTAAGATTAATTTCACCTCAATAGCTATAATTAATTTTAATCAATTTTACTAATATTTTTGGTAAACAAATTAAGATGATATTACAAGAATATAAATATTTTAATTATTAAAAAAAATTATTTATATATTTTTAAATTAAATCCATAGAATCAGAATAATTATTTTTGATGAAAATCTAACAAATATGGCATGAAAGCGTATTTTTAGGTGAGAATGATCAAAAGTTCATTATGATTTTATATCTAAATTCAATATAAAAATGATTTCAATGAAATAATTTATATTAAAATATATATAATTTCACTAATTTTTATTTAAAACAATTTTATAATATAATCTAACTATAAAAATAAAATAATTGAAAAAGCGGGTTTGAATTAGAATCTAGTATTTTTCACTATTCATCCAAAATGGATGTTTCTTAGAAAACCCCCAAAATTTCACTCTAAGATAATTTTCACATTATGAATTAAAAAATTAAATTTATTTTTTAAAAATAATTTTCTATTATTTTCTAAAATTAATATAATTATTGTTCACAAAAAAATTAAAAAGAAGTTCTTTTATGAAAATAGAAATTTTAAACAAATAAAGACTTCATCCAAAATTATATATTTTATTATCAATAAGTTTAATTTTTATGAAACCATTATAAATAATAGTAAAAGGTATCTTATAATATTCATATTTCTATGTTTAATATCTAGGTTATGAAAATATCGTTTAAATAATAATAATAATAATATGATGTTTTACAGAAAATCAGTGTTCTGTATAATGAAAACCACATCGATGTTGTGTGTACCACAAGAATACATTGTATAAGAGTATAACGAGAGTATTTATTAGTGTATTTTGAAATGAAATACATCAATGTAAATTAATTTATTATGATAAAATTCCATTGTTATTATAAAAGTAGTCATTATAAAAACCATCCCTTTATATTAAATTGTTTCCTATATTCATCATAATTAATTTTTGACCAATGAATTAAACGATGAATCTTTATAAGTTATTTATCATAACATATATAACTCGGATTCTATGGAACCGGGCCCCGAGCCTGGTTGTCCACATGAACACATGCACATCTCCTTGAATGCCATAGGCTTTTGACTTGTAGTGAGGGCCTTGGGTATGTCTGAATGGAGAATATCCCCTCATAGATTAGAGTATACATAGTCGTAAATAATATATCATAAATAGGGGAATCATAATAATAATATGAATGTGTTGGAAGTAAAGTAAATAATCTATGAAATATAAAAAATAACTGGTATAAGATTAAAATAAATATTGTATACAAAAATGATTATGATTTCATGTAATGAGTATAACATAAATGAGAGTTTTGAGGAATAGGGGTATGAGAAAATACTACATGCTATCCAAAATTAAATAAAAGAAAAAAAAATGTTACATATAATATCGATCATAGGCCTTGTCCTCTACCCCCAAATCTATATCTTATACAACAAGGAAATTATGAATTTGAAGCATCACACTTCCCTTAATCCATTACATTGATTATAATGTCTAATCGGGTACCCAAAAAAACCCGGGTAGGGTGTCAAATATAATCTTAGTAGGTCAACACCCACAATGAATTCACCATTCAACTTCATACGGTAAATAAAATATTGTGACATATATAATAAATGAATATAATTAAATAAATGAAACATGTAAACCCTGGTTTAGGTTCCTAAGTGAAAACCCATCCCTGATCACCAACTTCAACCTATAATGGATGTCTGAAAATTGTTACCCATGAAATCATAATATGAATTCAAGGTATAACTTTAAACACAGAAAATAAAAAAATGGAATACCCCCAAGTTTTGGCTTTGGCTTGGGGTCTAGTTCACCTGTCATCACCCAATTGTTCTAGTAAAAAATAGAGAAGTATCATATGTATGTTACCAAATCATAAAAATAGTAACAGTAGATGCATCTCATGTGAGAAAAAAATCAATCAATCCATCAAAATCTATAGGTGGAGTCTTGATCCTTCCTAAGGAAATCTAAAATAATCACATCTTCCATTATGAGAACAAACAATGTAATCCAATACAAGTGTGTCATTCCATAGAGAACCATATGATGTACTGTGTATAACTTGAGGCATGATAAATCTGAGTTTATCCCATGTTTTTCAAATAGGAAAACGAGTATCACCCATGTCATGGAATAGCCATATTTCTAATGGTTATTTCTATAGTTTCTTCCATAAGAAACTGGTATCGCTATGTAGTATAATAGACTTCCCATGAATCCCACTCATGGAATTTCAAAGCATTAATCCTGGAAAATTGATTCGTAAAATAATTGAACACATTGATTCCATCCATGAATCCTTAATATATAACCAATGTACTCGGATAGCCTATATCAAGTGATCTATAACAATAAAGGTACATTTTAAGGAATAAAATTTATATGTGAAATTTAAAAAATAACAATCATATTCTAACATGATAAAATCTAAACGAGTATCACAATGAAATTAAAATGGTCATAAAGAATTAATAAATTGAATTTAAAATGATATACCAGCAATAGAACATAGAATTAGTACGATTTTAATCACATCTCATCAATGACATCTTAATTTCTCAAGCTATCAAGCATGACTGAGCCTGACATTCTATTCAATCCAAACAAGGGATTGATCAATAATGATTTTAAAAGGATAAGAACATAACACTTGTAATAACATAACTTTCCAAGAATAATCTATGAATAATGTTATTCATTCACTCTTACAATGAGAAATTTAAATAAAATGCACGATATATGACATATAATTATTAACCAGCTCACATATGCATTTTACAGAAGGATCAAGAATATCATTTGGAAGTATCCATTCATTTGAATTTAAATAAGAAGTTTGAGGAAAATAGTTCAAGGAAAATTTCATGGTTTGCCATTTTTATCAACCTAATTTACCAATTAAGGTGATAATCCATGGGAATTTCATAAATGAAATGTGATTTTCACTTCTAAAACATGAAAAAATATTCCATTTCGTATTGGAACACCCATAGGGTGAATGAAGTAATGGATAACACCGTCTGAATGGGTTTCAACATCATATAAGGACACAAAGTAATCATAAAACCATGGTGATAAATTTTATATTCATGAACAAGGCTCATCGGAATGGTTCGACTAGTGACATAACGACGCAACACTTATAAAGTGACGAAGCGTTGGGAAAAAGGAGAAAAAACCCAAAATCCAAGTTATAGTACTCCTCGCATCTATTAAAAATCCTTTATTCAATTTAAAATGGATGAAATAAAAATATTTATCAAAACCCTAAAAATAGGTAAAATTATGTTGCACCAAAATACCGCAACCAATGTATGCGAAAGATAGAAATCAAGGAGTATTGATGCTAGAGCTTACTATGATGATTTCATTCCTTTGGACATTGAAGATATTGAAGGAGAATCAAGGGAGATATCATAAGACCCCATAAAATGATAGTAAGGGATTCATATGACTAGTTAAAGAGAAGAGATCAGTTGGGGAAGAAGAGGGAAAATAAAAATAGTGTTCAACCATTAATGATGGAAATACTGGTGAATCCACCCTCATTTTTAATGGGCATGGTTTGGGAAAAATGTGCTCTAACCACGCTCAAGGTTCTTCTTCACCAGAAACATTACATGGTTTGACTAACCGTGAACAAACCTTGCATAACCTCACTGCACAAAAACTAAAACATTCTTCATGGGTGTGTTCCCTGGGTCACACGGTTTTAGAAAAATCATGCGGCCTATTTTCTATGCGTCATGATTCAAATGTTCCTCTAATGCACATGGGGCCACCTTTAACTAACTAGGAATCAAATTAAGGTCCATTTAGAGGAACTATATCAAAAAATTAATGGTCTAATCCTTTGGATAAATTAGGGACATTACTACCTCATGTCCTTAAGATAACTCTTCCTTGAGTTTCCCTTCTTAGGGTTGAAAAATGTCATCTAAGAAGAGTTTTGCCACAGCACACGTATGTTAGCCTCTCAGTCCAACGTCTCATTTTGAATACATCTGTGATACCATAAAATGTTGAAAAAATGAACTGACCTACCTCAGAGAAGCATCATTCTATGGTCAATTATATGAATCAGATGCTTCTCGATGGATGCATCCACCTCATGCTCAATATCATCAAGATCAAACGAATGAGACTTGTATAGATGATAGTATTGTGGTTGATATATGTGTAATATGTCATACATGACCTGATAACCATGAGGTAACATCAACAGATTGGATACCAGATCAACCCCTTCCACTATCTCAAACGGACCGACATACCGAGGTGATAACATTCCATGTATCCTAATTAAATTATGAACCAATATAAGTGATAAATGCAGAAATATCTGATGTAGCATTTTTAACTCAAGAGGACTGTGATGATGATTTGTATAAGACTTTTTACAGGATATAACTATATCCATATTATTTTAAATTATAGATGCTTGCTCTAAAATCTCTTGAATGTTATGAGGACCCAGTAGAGATACCTCACTTACCTCAATCCAACATAGATGTGAATGAAATATTTTATCATAGATGGCCTCATTGGATCCATCTAAATTGTTTTCTAAAATCTATTATTGTTTGAAATCTCCACAATAGGAATATTACTTTCTTAGAAGCCACCAAAATCATATGTATTTTTTCATAATATATCCTAAAATAACTGTGTTGTCCGTTCAGACTGCCCATCAGTCTGAGGGTGATATGTAGTACTCAAGGGCACCGGTGAACCTAGTGCCTTCTACAACCCTTACCAGAACCATGATGTGAACCGAGAATCTCAGTATGAAATGATAGAATGGGGTATTACAAGAAGTCACACTATCTATTATATGTATATCCTTTTTAACTATTAAACAGATAAAGAATCATAGATGGGTAATAAGTGCACAAATTTGTCAACCTGTCGATGATCACTCATACTACATCACCACCTCAATGATATATCTACAAGGCAATAATGAAATCCATGGTGACATCATTCCATTTCCACTCAGGAATGGAGGGGGGATATAGAAGACTAGTTGGTCAATGGTGATAGGCCTACACCTGATTATAGGTGGATCACCAAGAGATGAAGCCTGATATCTTCCACTTCATACATGACAACCAGTATCGCTGAAGTATTTCTTGGTACATATTGGTAAGCCCATGATGAACTACCCAAACAAAGGCATGTAATTCTCTAATCATCTCTTCCCAAAAATAAAAAGGCACCCATGAATATCCATGTAAGAGTATGGTCTCACTTCTATTAACAACCCAACAAAAAGGAATGTTCTCTCTTGTGACGCATTCCCTCAAAACCAAGCCCTCAGAATCAGATAACTGATCCATCTGAACACATTCCAGAATAGTAGAATCTGCAACCAAAGATATTAAAAATGGATTCTTGTGCTATTCAAAAAACTCTAGATGAATCTCAAAAAACATAATCATCTTTTTCCATGCACTTCATGAAACCTGGGAAACAAAAATCATGGTTTTCTGGATCAAATAATCAGCCTTGAAATTACACTTAATTGGTGTAAGAAATTTGCAAGTCAAAGGACTACAGGTATTCCACCCACTTGCGCTGCCTAAAATTCAAATATTGGTGGGTGAATAAATATTTTATGTTTCTATGATATGTGTAAATAATGAATGTCTCACCTAATTGATAGTGCCTCCAACAACACAGAGCATGAACCATAGATTCTAGCTTAATTTATTGTGTAGGCTAGTTCATATCTTAAGGACCCAACTGATGAGATCCATATGCCCCGAATTAATAATCATGCATCAAAACTACACCCAGTGCAAGTCTTTAAGAATCATCATAGACTGTATAACTCCTATAAAACTCACAATGAATCATAATCAAATCTAATGTGAGTCTTCCCGTTAACTCTTGAAAATACTTTTTACAGGATTTAGATAAAAAAGAAAGAGAAACCCTTCTTATTCAAGGATGTAAGAGGTGCATATATGCATGAGATGTCTTAAAAGAACCACCCATAATAGCCAAAAATCTTAAAGAATATACATATATCAAACACATTCTTGCGATGCTCCATGGAAACCAAGAAGATCACCTTTTCTAGGTCAACTGATTATATTTCCTAGGATATAATGTGACCAAATTTGTTAACCTTACTGATCCAAAATTGTCATTTGTTGATCTTCTTATATAGCGAGTTCTCTCTTAGTGAACTTAGCATGATATCAAGATGATTGGAATAGTTTTGTATGGAGTGTGAGTACCAAACATTTTCATATATGATGAATACCAAAATGGATTCCAGATATGGGTGGAAAACCTGATTTATCTGAGCCATGAATATTTTTGGTGTGTTCATCAGACCAAACTGTGTAACCAAACACTCATATAAGATTAACCTACTCTAAAACATTGTATGTGATATGTATGATGGTCTCACACAAACATGGTGATAGCTCAGCCTCAATTCGATCTTAGAGAAAAATGTTTCTTCTTAGATATATTCAAAGAGGTCATCAGTACAAGGTAGTTAATAATAGTTATTGACTATGAGCCAGTTCATCCATCTATATTCCATGCACAATCTGAGGGTACCATTTTCTTTCTTGGTTAAAAGGATTGGTGAACCCCATGGATGTGTGTGGGGTCTGATAAAACCCTTAGACTCTAAGAGTTCAAGATTCATTTTGAGTTCCTAGATATATATTGCTTCCATCATATAAAGAGGAATTGATAGTGGTGTTTCACTTGACACTAGATCTATAGAAACCACATCTTCCCTCACAATAGATAAGAATGCTAAATTGTTTGGGAAGACTTCCCTAAACCTATCCACAACTGGAGGTAATTATTCTTACTATATCCCTTGAATGCTTATGAAAAGAATTGATAAATGTTCTATAACTTCCCCAATCCTAGTTCACATCGGTATCGCTCGATAATCCTGGATATCCAATTGTACCTTGTGTATATACTAGATGTTTTTAAGAGATGTGAAATACACTTGACTATGATAGATTTCAACTTGGGAATGGTAATGAAAAATCTATTCCATGATGAGAATAACGTAGACACCTGTCCTTTTGAGGATAATGATATTATGGAAGAAATGATACCCACATATCCCAATGGTCCACTCATGAAACTAAGTTATTCCCTATATTTAAACCCCTAATGGAGTTTAGAGATACATCATGACACATACTTAATAAATTTGAAGGCCAAGTCCTTCGAGCATTTTAGAAGATATAAAAGAATCCAATACACCACTACCAAAAGGGGAGAAACTAATGTAGAGGATACAATAATAGAAACACTAACCATAGATGTCCTTGGACTCAGATCCCCATGAATTGTATGCACTACATACATATGTCCTAAACCATGACCCTAAGGTTTTTCTTCACTATCCTGAGCAGATTTACTCTTTCAATGTTGATGCTCTGAGGCCTGATTTCCTCTGTCATTGCCATTACAACCTATTCATAATAATCAGGTAGAATACTAACTCTCATAATGATGTTGAGTCGTAAATATTATACCTGATAGAGGTGCTAAAATAGATCCCCTACCAATGGATGCTAGGATAAAAGAATGGCAGAAGCGTTGCAGATGACCCATCCTACCACAGGATCATCAATCCTTAGGGTTTCTTATGCAATGTGGATAATTATGGAGTATCCTTTCACTCTAGTGACACACCATAGAGATATTTTTTCACATCACAAGGATGGACCCACCCACATGTGTACATTGAAATAACTCCTTTTGCTGCTAGAAAAACCACCACACTTATGCAAAACTGAACTGCCCTGGCTCACATGACGAACTTCTCTAATATTCTTCTATGTAATTTAGGCAGGGTTCAATACATTTGTAATATATTTAGTATAAAGGATTTCATCTTTGAGTAAAAAACATACCCAATCCCTTTCAAAAATTGTATCACATTCATCAATTCTTCATCAGTCATAGAGAAAAATGATGAAACTTGATGAAATGGTTAGAATAGTCAAGCACTATCATAAATCCATGATGTAGATGTATGAACACTCAAGATCGATCAGAACGCTGGGTATGCATAATGAAATAATCATAAAGAGTATCCTATAAGTCTACCCAAACAATTTCTCGGCAACACTCTATGCAAGAAAAGATGTCACCATAGTCTTGGGTGGAGTCACACAAAATGTAGATAACAATTTTGACCTTATGATCTAATGTCATATAATGATATTAAAAGTTTTATTTCATAGATTCTATCAATATATATGTAGGATGAGGACCATAATCCATCGAGAATGTGAGAGGATGTTGTTTTTCAACGCCCCATGTAAGCTCTTTCATAGTATAGGAATGCATGGGAGTTCTTTGATATGACCACATTAACCTAAGAAAACTACCCCAGAACTAAGATTAAGATCTCAATGGAATATTATCCTAAGGTTTTTTAGTAGGAACTATTGATGCTACTATGGGGGGACCAAGTCCCAACACCTACAAAGTGCGCTCAATGTTACTCTTTTGGCATACAACATGAGGACATCACAGTTTCATAGCTCTACATTTTCATAGTGCACACCTCATAAATTATTTATATAAAATATAGGGAATGCAAATACGGAATTATTTGGATGGTTAAGTGAATTTCCTCCCAAGAACATGAAATATTAGATAAGTAAATACATAAAGAGGATAAATTCATGGCCTGTCTCCGAACATACACCAATGATAATATTTTTTAAACTCCAGGTCATGATAAGAAGAAAATACTGTAGAAGATCGCAAGATACATTGACTAAAACCCATTTCCAAGGTAAATTTCATGTTAATGTCTAAATGTTTTCATATAAGGTGGCAAAATAATTTTAAAGGGTGGTATTCATTTTATTTCATTTATTCATTAATCCATTTTTCAAATGACTAAATTAGGTGGATCACCATTTTAATCTATAAAGGCTCAGACAATTTATAAATTTAAATTTGATGTCCACTTAAACTAATTAATATAATGTCTCTACTACTAAGTTCGGATCAATTATTTATTTTAAATAAAACATGCAATACAAGACACAACAATTAAGAACAACATCATTCAATTGAAAACATATATATGCATAATAAATGTAGATATGGAAAGAAACAATGCATGAAATTATATTACCAATGGTTCCTAGTTTGATGCATGTAATGAAATTCCATCATTTTATTGGGTTTATGTAGTAGAAATAATCATCTGAAGAATAGTAATAATAATATAAGAATGAAAAAATTGAGTCACCAAATGGTGGATTCCTATCAATGGTATATATTATAATTAATAACTAAAATTACTAACCTAGGAAATATGGGTTTCCCCTATACATGGGTTAGCTACGTACAAGCACAGAGTCAGATCTAAATCAAAATGTCTTCGTCATTGGTGTAAAACCTAATAGTAAAATAAATGAAAAAATCACCTATGATACAAATTTGTAGTATTCGGAACCGGGATGTCACTGAATCGAGCCTCGGTCCTAGTTGGCTATATAAACTCAAGAACATATCCCCGAATGACAGAGGCTACCGACTAGTAGCAATGGACGCGAGTGGGTCCATGGGGAAAATACAACCACATATATGAGAGTATACACATTGGTAAACAATATATCATAAATAGAGGAAGAATTAAAATAATCATACAACAGCAGGAGTAAATGAAATAATCCCTGAAAAATAATAAAAAACTAATGGAAGATGAAAATCAATAGGCAATACAAAAACAAAGACGATATCATGTCATGAGTCTATAAAAAATTAGAGTTCAAGGGAAAAAGAGTCCAAGAATATATTTTATGTTATCCAAAACTAGAAAATGGAAAAAGATTCTACAAAACACCTCGAGCATATGCCCAATACTCTACCACCAAAGAACCATTCTAACCAGGAAACCAATAAAGCATGAGAAGGATAATTATTCCCTTTATCCATACATATGATCAAATGTTCTTCTCGGGTACCAAACGATGCCAGAGCATGGTGTGAGATATAATATCAGTAGGCCAGCACCCCTGGTGTCTAGAATTTGCCAATTCATGTGGTAAATAATATAGTGTTCCTTTTATAATAAATTCTAATCATTGACTAAATAAAACAAGAAAACCTTGGTCCGGGTTCCTTGGTCGACACACATCCCTTATCACCTACTTTGTCCTATGTTGAGAGTCTGAAAAAATAACCTATGAAAGCATAATATTCATAAAAGTTACAATAGTAATCCAGAAAAAACAAGAATGGAATATTCCCACACTTGTGTTTTGGCTTGGGGTTTAGTTCTTTTGACATCACTCATGTGTGCTTGTGAAAATTAGAGAATAATCACATTTACATATGCCAATAATAATGATAATAATATATTCATCTCATGTGATCAAACAAACAATTAATCATTCAAATACAAAGGGGGGTCCCGATCCTATCTAAAGTGGTCTAAAACAATCCCAAGTGTTGTTTTGCAACATCGAATGTAATACAATTCCACTAAGTCCATCCATGGTGACCCATACATCGTCCCTTGTTTCATTAGGGTCATGGTAACTCCAAGTCCGTCCCAAGTATCTCACGTAGGGGACTGGGTATCACCCATGGCCTGGAGTAGCCATCCTTTCAATGGGTCCATCCAAGGTTTCTTTCCTAGGTAATTGGAATCACTCAAGAGTATGATAATCCACATGCGAATACCTTTAATAGAAAGATGAGGCACTAATCACAACATGTCGAGTGGTAACCATACGAGCACAACGAGTCCATCCATGAATCCTTAATAGGGAACCTATGTTCTCTACTGGACCAAATAAAGCTATCATTGAAAGGAAAGGCACATATCATGGAAAATAATTTATAATTTCAATCCAACAAATAACCATATCATTCCGACAATCTAAAATCCATCAAAGTATCAAAAGTCAATTATAAAGGTCATAAAACATGAATAAAATGAATAATAAATGAGATAAATGAAAAGGTACCTGACATTATCAATCCATTAATCATATGTCATTAATGAAATCTCAGTATTTCATGCTATCAAGCTTGACTGAGAAAAAAAAAATATTCAAGACAAATAAGGGCTTAATCACTGAGCATTTAACAAGGCAAGGTGCATAGAACATGGAATAACATAACATGTTAATCATATGGAATGAAGAAATGTATTCATCCAATATTGAAATGAGAAATTTAAATATAATCCATGAGGCATGATATATATGTATTAACCAGCTCGCATATGCATTTAACAAAATGCTTATAGATTTAATTATGAAGCATATATCATGTTTATTTAAATATAATGTTTGAGGCAGGTAATTCAAGGAAATTATAATGGTTAACTATTTATATCAACACGAGTTACCAATTATGGTGTTAAGAGATGGGAAACTCACCCACCCATAGCGATTTACAATTCAAAAACATGGGGAGAAATTCCATTTTGGATGGTCACACCCAAAGGGTGGAAATAGTCAAAGGGAACAACCAATGAATAGTTTTCCTCTTCTGTGGTAACTATGATCAAAAAATAGAAGGTGATAAATTTTATATTCAATAACAATCCTAGATAGAAGGGTCCTACTAGAGGCATAATGACACAATACTTATAAAGTTATGTAATAATGGGAAAAGGAAAAGACACCCTACCTTGTAGTTATCGTACTCCACACATCTTGTAAAAATCCTTGATTAAATCTAAAATGGAAGAAATTAGATTCTTTACAATAACCCCAAAAATATGGAAAAGGTACATATCAGAAAAATAGTGTAAAAATGATTTAGAAAGATAGAAATCAAGGTCTTCAGATGGTAAAGTTTACCAAGATGATTCTGTTTCTTCTAACGATGAATAGATTAGATGATAAACAAGAGATATATCCCAAAACTACCTATGAGAAAGAGAAGTTATTCCCACACCTAGATAAGGAGGATAAATCAGATGGGTAGGAAAAAAATAAAATAAAGTAGGTTTAAACCATAATGAAGGGAAATTAGTAAATCAATCGTCATTTTCCACTATGCATGATTGGCTTCATGGTTTGGTGAAACCATGCACAAATCATGTACAATAATCTTCTTCACTAGGTATAATTCATGGTTAGGTGCATGGTTTGACTAAATATGTGAAAATTATGAGGAACCTCAATATCAAAAACCTGCAACATTTCGCATGGGCGTGTACCCTGGGTCACACTGTTTCTGAAAAACTATATGACCATGTCTATCACACCATTTTCGGTGCTCAAGGATTCAAACGAGAAATGAGTACACTCATGGCCTCCTTTAACCTCTCATTCGTCATATTAAGGACCATTTAATGGAATTAAACAAAGAATTAAATAGTCTGATTCTTTTGATAAAGCTGGGACATTAAATTAATTATATTCATTACTACCAACTTAATAGATATGTTATATATTATTATATTAAATAATAATTTTAATAATATTATTATTTTTCGGTTAAACTCTCCCTTGTATGTTCAACAATCCATTTAATAAATTTAGTCCTTCATGTAGCGTAAGAAAACTATGATGTTTTTTTGAGATAAATCTATTTTTTAGGTAGTGCATGATAAAATGACTGTTTCTAATAAAACTTTCCCGAAATATAAAGAAAATATTATTAGTGTTTCATGAAATGTAAAATATCAAAAAGATTAAATTAATTTGAATTTTGTTTTCACATAATCTTAGTGTGTTAAAATATATCATTTGTGTATTTGCTCTGAAATGTGGGTATAATACCCTATTGATGCTATAGAACCATGCTTTCTTTCGATAGCCTATGGAATATGAGTTTCTATGCCTGAGGTAATGTTGTGACCCAGATCAGGTCATTAGTTATAGTTTCTACTATGCCAAAAACATTACAATTGTATCCCCAACAGAATTGAGATTAATAAGATATATGTGGTATCATAATTCCAAGAGTCTAATTATATATAAAATATATAATATGTACATTAAATATGACACAACCTGACAACAGGTTTCCCAAATATGATGTCTGTTATCATTTACATTGGAATGATTACAAGGAATCAATCCTAGAAGGACCGATCAGTGTAGTAGTCTTGGTAAACCAGATAAATAAATGAGCATTTTACTACAAATGCACACACTAATTACACGATATTTTTTTCTTCTTCTATAATCAAATAAACAACATCATGGATAACTCTAATCGATCTTTCATATTCATCCATGTCATTTATAGTATCCTTTTGGGGTTATTATTGAAAGAAACATAATAAGGTAGAGATCAAATGCTCAGTAAGGGAAAAATATAGCGGAATCAATAAATAATCAATGTGTATAGTAAACATAAAAAGGTAAATAACTGAACACATATGCCATGTAATCAATAATATTAATGTAAGTGTGCAAAAAATATGGAATGATAACAACTCAAAAATATGCCATTTCAATAACTTGATAAGGAACAATAAATATAGAAAGGTAACAAAGTAAAACTTATTCCATCTATATAACTAAAAATGAAATGTGTCCATAGACATGTCAAAACAAAATTTCATAGAAAATAATAACTGAATTTTCAATAAAGGAAATTCATAATTATTGGAAATCTTATTTACTAGGTACATGATACCTTTACCATCAATATATATTTCACCTATTCAATTTTGTTTGACTAAATCGTCCAACGATACTACCTATGTATTAAGGGGACTGCATTAACCAATAAAAAACTTGTATAGCTTGCATTAACTGGTATCTAACCCATGAGTCATTCATTAACCGGTCCCCAATCCATAATGTTCATTTACAAAGCATTTAAATAAATAATTTTCCTTAGGACAATGTTTCCATATTGAATAGAAGATACATATTTATCAATAATTCTTAGTTAATCAAATATATGTCAATGTGAACACTATATGTAAAATTTTATACAATTTATAAAATAGTAGTATCCATGATGAATGATATGGATAACAAAGACAGATAATATTCTTGATAATCATATGAAATATATTATATTTAGAGGACATTAAGAACGAATCAAGTAATTCAATGTGAATACTATCCTTTTTAAAATCAATCTTAAACCATAAAAGGGAATAATAAGGATGGTCTCAATACAATAAACCCCAGGTGAAGTAAAAATAGATTATTATTTTCATTGATGAAATAAAATAATAACATTAAAAAAATATTATAAAGCTAAATAACCATTTTTTTTAAAAAAACTTTTTAAAATAGTTCTCATTGAAAATAACATTAAAAACAATTTTATTCAAAAAAATATATATTAATGTTGAAAAGGAGGATTCGATGAATCAATGGTGGATAAATGCGCAAATGTAATATGGCATAAAAAGAATATTCGTTTTGTATTCTAAAAGGGTTTGAAAAATTCCTTGTGGGGAAAGAAACAAGAGGATTAATTTGAAAACATGGGTAAATTTAAAACGGGTAAAAATGACTTTACAAAATCACTTTGAAATGGTAAATAAATTTTTGAATACAATTTAAAAAACATGGTTTTTTATGAAAATAGTTTCTTTGACTAAAGAGAGAAATAAATTAATGATTTCATAAAAATATTTTTCAAACATTTTTTGGTACCAAAGAGTGTAAAATGGTACAAGTATATGAAAATAGTCATGAATATCCATACTAGAATAAAATGATTTATTGAAAATAATGGGTACTTTATTACCTCAAAAGTAAATACCATTGTAAAATTATTAGTGTTATCTTTGAGGATAATAATCTTTAAACATTCCAAAGTGTCCCATTACACATTGAAAAATTTAAATCATAACCCTAAAAATGGTATGACATTAAATTAAAAATATAATATCATGAGAATAATGGTATTCATGATATAACAAGTAAAAGGTATTATATACCTCAAATAAAAGTTAACTTGCACATAATAACAAGTCCATGTCAACAGAATGCAAATTGAGACGAAATTCCCTTACTAATGTAGTGAAAAATGAATAAAAAACCCAAAGGTAATAATCCTTAAATAAAACATGTAAATACCATTACTATAATAAAATTCATTGTATTATATTTCAATGTGTCACTATGTACACCATATATAATAAATTAGGTGCACAACAATTGAGCATGCCTCACTGAATGCAAATGAGAAGAAAATCCATCACCCTATCCTTCCTTTTGGTTTTGTGGTATTAATAATTTTATATAGTGGGTATAAAGTATGTTAATAACTAATATCGTAACCATAATCAAATTTATAATAACATATATTAGCTTCTGATAATTTCTCATTACCCATTTGTTAACACACTTCCATTAATTAAACTATATCTTGTGTTAATTGCCTAATTCATGAAGTATGTTTTAACATTTTATTTGTTGTTATTATAATTGTTCCATCATATAAAGAATTTAAACCATGATTTTAGTATCATATATATACATAATATATGTATTTATATAGAATAATAGATAAATAATTGAAGGTAATAAATGAAATGTACTTTTCATGGAGACAGTATTCCGTACGTACTCATGAACTCTACGTTCATTTATTTTTCATATTCAGAGGATGAAGATTATATTATAATTAGGTATATAATAATTATAGAATTATATATATGTAATATAGTTTACATAGGTTTATTAAAATTATCCTTAATATTTTTAATTTATAGAATGAACGAATCATATCGTTTTGAGGGGGTAATAGTCCGCATTTCCACAAATGTTGTTATCAATTTTACGTAAAATTAAATGTATATAGGTATGTGTTATAAGGGAATTAAAAATGGATAATGATATTATAAATATAATATATATAATATATAATAAGTTTTCTCATCATAATGTCCACCATGAGTGGCGGTAAGGGAAAATTGAACAATCATCTTTTAGCGAGAAGGTAATCTGCCTACACATATACATTATGTTTGTTACCCATTAGATGGAGGTGTGTCTAATTTTAGGTATACATATTTGAATAAAATAATCCTAGTATATTTATTATACATGAGTTTATATATATATATATATATGTAATAATAATAGTTGAAGGGGTGGAGAATGGAAATAAAAGAGAGGAGTTTGATGGATGGTGATACCTATCAATTGAGTAATTTTTTTGGATTGCACCAAATGATTTATTTGGATTGCATTATGACAAAAGGGTGGATTCAATGAGAAAAGGAGGGATTATGGGATGCTTTTTTTGTATAGCATGGGCAAACCAATGTGATTGAGAGGTGTGAGAAAGTAGGAGGAAAGGAGATAATTTATAATCGAGGATGAGTGGAACACTTGTATTATTTAAGAAGAAAGGAACCCCAAAAAAGTTTTATTTATTAAATGTAGATAAATAATGTTCCAATGTTAGGAAAAGGGATGATAGGTTTGAAATATTCCCATAAAATGCATTTTAGAAAACTGTATAGGTCATTTTTTCCATAAGGATATGTTTTAGTCTCTTATTAAGCTTAATCTAACCATAATCGTTTTAATAAATTTTAATTACTTTCACTAGTATTTTAGATCAAATACTAATTTGACATTATTAAACAATATAAATTATTATTATTAAAAATATGGAATCTATTTTTCTAAATTATAATCTGATAAGTGGTAGAAATTAATTTAAATTTAATCACATACAGGATGACAATGCGAGTTATTAATGTAAAAATGTCATAAGGTTTGCTAGGTTTTTATAGTAGATTTCAAAGTGAAATTAATTCAAATGACCCAAATTGTATTAATTCATTAAAATATTATATATTTATATTTTAAAAACAATATATAAAATAATATTACTTTATAATTAAATTATATGAAGAAGTTATTTTAAACTAAAATTACCTATTTTCAATATTCATAAAAAATGATATGATTCCAAAAAATATTAAACATTCCCCCTGACCTAATTTTATGATTTCATGTCAAATATGAAGTTTATTTGGAAAAAATATTTCAATAAATGTGTAAAAATTTATATTTACAATGAGTTCTCCATTAAAAGGTTATGAAAGTGCATTAATAAAAATATAGGTTTTTATGTGTAATAATGAGTTTATTATAATATTATATTTATTGAATCTATTTTAGGATTATAAAAAACATTCTATTGAATATATTATAGATATATTTCATTAAAAAAAATTATTAATTTTTTTTTTAAATTTTATTATGACAAAACACCTTGTGAGCATAAAAATAATTATATTTTCTTTATACTCAATTGGTTTTTATTCTGATTTCTAAATAATTGATAACAAATTAATTTTAGTTATATTTTTATAAACAATATATTTTCATAAGTTAGAAAATAATATTCATATACTCTAATATAAGAACTAGGTTTAGGATTATTATATTAAATAATAATATATTAATAATATATTATGGTTTGCAAAAGCTCAGTCTTGCGTGTAATGTATGTTATTAAAGAAACTTATTGTTGCATGTTTCACTTTCTAACTTCATGTCACATGCATTCATAGCTAAAAAATATATTGAATTTATTTAAATTATTTTATATATTAAAAATTCTCATAATATTATATTCCCTTACACCATTGGTGTTGCATTTCATACACGCTATCGAATATAATATTTTCCTTTAAATTTCAGGGCGTTACATTCTACCCACCATAATTAAATTGTGTCCCTGTAATTTAAAGTAAATATGGGTAATATGTTTTTTGATACTTCCTAAATTGAATTCCCACATTGGTAGATGATTTTATAAAACATCCTCCAGAATAGAGAGACTGAAAAGTACAATAGTCACATGGACTACCATGTAACATGGTCCTTAGACTGAAGAACAATAGTGGAAAGTAGAGATATATACCTGGAGGAAAAGCATAAATATTTATAGGGATCGATTGATATCATCAAGGACAAACTAGTGATTTATATATGGAATGTTGTGGGCCTCAAAACCATAGACCATTGATTATTTAATAGACTATCGGTTCAACAAAAATTATGGTTTTAGGATAACAATTTCTTTTAATCAACTTACTAATATTGAGTAATTATTTAATTGACAACAAAATAATCAAATATTATTACTTGACAGGTTTTAATTTCATATGATCAATACACTATTTTGGTTATGATTTTATCAAATTCTAATTCATACAATTACACTCAATAATTAATTACCAATAATTTGTTTTCATATATACAAAAAAGAAACTTTTAAAGGATCATAAGGCATATAATAGACTGAAATGTCTAACTATTTATCTCTAACTATTCACAAAATTAAATATGGTTAATATATTATTCTCTAAACATAAAATGTAACACTTTTTTTTCATTTATAATATTTAATTTTTAAAAATTTTAACTAAAATAAAAGATAAATTAACCAGGAAATTTCATAGGTCAGTGGTTAGAGTGAAACCCTTATCATCCATTGGTAATGGGTTTAATCCCCATGACCATTCCATGTTATATAGGGTTTCACTTGGAATATAGGTTATCATTTTCTAAACCAATATTTACATTTTTTTCAAAATAAATCTAATTGACTTACTTTAAATTTAATAATTAAATTTCCTATTAACTATGGTTTTAAATACAACCCTTAATTTACAATGTCTCATAATATTATATGATTATTAGTATAATTAAATTGTATATCATATGATCCCTAATAGTTAACAATATCATTAATCTTACTTCTATAAAATGATAATTCATTATTTCTCAAAAAACATTTTTCCACGAAAACATATGCATTTGAAATCAAGCTATATATTTAAATAATTCATGATTATTATATCCAAAATATAACCAGTAAATTAAATATACAAATTAATTATTGAATCCCAAATATAATTCATCAAAATATGTCTTTCATTGGTATAAGGATTAACCATGATATCATTAATTGGATTTGTAAATCTTGACACCTTATCATCAATCCAAAAACCTTTGGTTAAACCTAGGTTTTTAATTATGAATCCAAATTCTTTACAATCAAAAGTAAAAAAATGTAGATTATCCTAATAATATCCCCTGAGAGTGTCAAAATACGTTCTGTGTAAGGCTTGTTGTTGTCTACCAGGATACCCCGAGTTAGGCCTAGAACACCTTTTCAGAGTTGTTACACATAGGTACATATGTGCCAGAACCACATTAACATATAGTATGCCTAAAAATATGTATTTATAAGAAGACCCTCATAATATATACATTACCAAAATTCTAGAGTCTTCATCTATACACTTTTCTCAAATTCCACCTTAGGGATATGTTATCTAATCTATGATTTCCTAAATCTAATTTCAAAGGTTTCTACTATACATCCACTGATACCAATTGTAGCGACCCAAACTCAGATAGCACAGGGCCGGTGTCGTCTATCATTTTCTTTATCATGATTACAAGCAATATTTCCATGAAGGATCGATTGGTTTAGTATTATTGGTAAAATAAATTAAAAAATAGTTATTTTATTACAAATTAGTACACCAATTACAATATAATATTCTTCTTCTTTTTAACAAAAAAAATTATGATTACTCTATTCCATCTAGTAAATTCAGGAATATCTTTCATAGTACCATTCTAGGATTCTTGGGAAAAGAGACATAAGAAGGGTGAGTCGAAATGCTCAATATGGGTAAAACATAGTGGAATAAATAAATAATCAATTAGTATATTTATTATGAAAAGGTAAATAAATGAATATAAATTTCATGTAATCAATAAATTTAATGCAATTGGGTATAAAATATAACAATGTAATAATTGAAACACATTCAATTAAAATTACATGATAAGTAGAAATAATTATGGAAATGTATGAAATGAAAATTCAAATCATATATATAACAAGAAATGAAATGTATCCATAGATGTTTCGATAAAAAATCACACGGATAAATAATAAATAAATTATCAGTAAAAATTTTTATTAATTATCAGCATTTTTGTTTTCCAGGAACATGATACCTTTACCATAAAGATACAGTTTTCCTATTTTATTTTTTGAAACTAATTTAACCCATGAGACTACCAATACATAGAGGGGATTTCATTAATCAATCCATACCCTTTATAGTTCATGTCCAAAGAATTTAATTATATAATGTTCCTTATCACAATGTATCTATATTGAATAAGAGATATAAATTTATCAGTAATAATTAGTTAATAAAGTAACTCTCCAAGTGAACACCACATGTAAAATGTTATAATGTTTAGGAAATATTAATATCCATGATAAATTATATAGATAATTAAGATAAATTCAATGCTCAAAGATAATACGAAATTGAATATTTCAAGGGGACATCAAGAATGAATCAAGGAAGTCAATTTGAATACTATCCCTATCAAAATAAATATTACAACATAAAGAGAGATAATTAAGATGATATCAATAAAAAATACCAATTATTGTGAAAAAGAGGCTTTTTTGTTTGATGAAATAAAAGAATAAATATTAATAAATATTATTGAGGAAAATATCCTTTGATTTAGAAAAATCTTTTGAAAATATTTATTGTTGAAAATACATTTTAAAAAATATTTTTTATAAAAAAATAATATAAACATTAAAAGGAGGATCTAATGAAATTATGGTGGATAAATACATACATGTCATATGAGGTAAAAAGAACATTCCTTTTTATAGAAAAAAAAGGATTGAATTTTTTTGGGAAAGAGACAAGAAGATTCATTTGAGAAAATAGGTAAAAGAAAAAAGGGTAAAAATGTCTTTTATAAATAATTTTAAAAAAGTCAAAAAAATTGAAATATTTTTAATAAAACATGTTTTTTTAATAAAACGGGTTCACCGAATAAAGAGAGAAATAACGTGTAGATTTCATGAAAAAATTTTAATACATTTTGGGTTCCAAAGAGTTATAGATTTTACAAGTAAATTAAAATGGTCATGAATAAACAGAGGAGAATAAAATGATATATTGAAAAAAAATCATTTAATTTTCCTAGAAGGAAATACAATTTTATTATTATTATTATTTTCTTTGATGAAAATAATATTAAAACATTCTAAAGTGTCCCATACCACATTGAAACACTTAAATCATAATAACATGAATGGTGTGATATTAAATTAAAAATATAATTTCATGATAATAATTTTATTCATGAAATAACAATAAAAATGTAGTATATACGCCAAATAAAAGTCAATTGGTGCATAATAACAAATAAGTCTCAATGGAATGTAAATTGAGATAAAATTCCCTTACTAATGTAGTGAAAAAGGAATATGAAACCCCAAAGGTGATAATACATAAATAAAAAATTTATATAACATGATGATAAAATAACTCATGATATTTTATTTCAATTTTGAATTATTTACACCATATATAAGATATTTGTTTCACCATAATTAAGTATGCCTCATGAAATAAAAATGAGACGAGAATGCCTTACCTTATCCTTTATTTTTTTTTGTCTGGTATTTAACCTCATGTAGAGTGGTTTATTATATGTTACTAACAAATAATAAATCCATAATCATTTTTATAACACCACATATTAAATTCTTATAATTTCCCATTACCCGTTTGTTCACAAACATTCATTAATTTAACAATATCGGGTGTAAATTTCCAAGTTTGTCAACTATCTTTTAACTTTTTATTTGTTGTTCTTAACATGGATTTACCATATAAATATTGTAAAACATGATTTTAATATCATATATAACCCTTATATTTTTATTAATCTATATTAATAGATAAATTTCTAGAGATAAAAAATAAAATACACCGTTTAAGGAGGAAGTAGTCTGTTCGTACACATTAACACTACTTTCATTTCATTATCTTATTAAGAGGATAAAAAGTAAATGATGTGTAATTATAATATAATTACTGAATACTATATATGTCATATAATTTAAAAAGTTTTATTAAAATTGTATTTAATATGTTCCGTTTATAGTATGAATGAATCTCATTTCTTTGATGTGGTGGTAGTCCGCACATCTACAAATGATGTTTTCTTTTTTACACAAAATGGAATGTAGAGAGGTATTTGTCATAACGGAATTAAATAAGAATAAAGATAATATAAATATCATATATATTATATAAAATAATCACTTAAATAGTAATTTCTACCATGAGAGGCGGTAACGTAAATTTTAACCATCAATGTTTAACGGGGTGGTAGTCTGCATAAACATAAACATTATGTTTGTAACCCATTAAATGGAGGTGTGTTTAAGTGTAAGTCAAACTATTTTCTTAAAAAATCCTAGTATATTTATGACACTATATTTCTTATATATATGTATTAATTATATTTTAGGGAGTGGATAATGGAAATCAAAGAGATGAGTTTGGGGGTAGGTGTTACCACTTCATTGGGTAACTTCATTTGGTTTGCACCAAAAGACTTCAACGGGATTCATTATTCCAAAAGGGATGAATAAATGAAGAAATTAGGTATTTTGAGGATACTTATTTACTACATTCGATCTATCCAAAGTGTTTTGATATGTGTGATAATGTATGAGGATTTGTGGCCTTTTATAATGGAGGAGGAGTGACAGTATTGTATTATTTTAAAAGAATGGAACCCACCAACTTGTGATTCTTTAAATAGGATAAATAATGATTAAGAGTATTTAAAAACTATTAAATAGTATAAATATGTCTATAAAATGGATTTTGGGCATGTTTATAGGTAATTTTCGGCCATAATATTAAGATTTAGTCTGTTATTAACCTTAATTTAACCTTAGTCGTTTTGATTAATTTTAATTACATTCACTAATATATATAGAAAATAATAAATTGATCTTATTATAAATTATAAATTATTATTATTAAATAGATATAATACATTTTTCTATATTCCAATCACATAAGTGATAGAAATTAATTTTAATTTTATCCAGTAGATTTGATGACAAAGCGGGTTTCTAAAGTAAAAAAATCCTAATATTTTCTTTGTTTTTATTGTCATTTTAAAAGTGAAATTTAATTCAATGACCCAAATTGGATTTATTTATAAAAAATTTATTTAAATAAATTATAAAATCAGTATAAAAAATAATTTTTCCAAGTAATTAAATTATATGAAAACGAATTTTGGAACTAAAATTCCTTATTTTTAATATTCATTAAAAAATTATATGATTCTAAAAAATATAAAAAATTCAACATGACCTAATTTTAATGTATCATTTTAAAATATTATGTTTATTTTCAAAAATTATATCAATTAATGTGTCAAAATTTAGATTTAAATTGTATTTTACATTAAAAGGTGAGAAAAGTGCCTTACTAAAAATATAGGTTTTTATGTATAATGTGGAGTTTATTATTATATTATGTCTACAGAATCTATTTAATGATTATAAAAAATATTATATTGATTATATAACATATATAATTCATTAATATAATTTATTAATTTTAATTAATTTAATTTTATTAAGATAAAAGACCTTGTGGGCATAAAAGTAATAATATTTCTTCTCTATTCGATTGGTTTATATTTACATTCCAAATTAATTGGTTACCTATTACACATTATATATTTTTTAAACCATATATTTTTATTACTTAGTTAATACTACTCATAACCTTTAGTTTATTGTCCAGGTTTAATAATATTATATTAAATAATAATATTTTAAAAATATGTTTCTGTTCAGCAAAACACAATCTCGCATGTAACACAAGCCATTGAAGAATCTCATTATTGCATGTTTCTCTTTCTAAATCAGTGTCTCATGCATTTTTAGATATAAATAATATTTAATTTATTTAATATATTTAATATATTATGAATAATCATGTTATTATATTCCCTTACATGATTGGTCTTATATGTCATACACACTATCGAATACAATGTTTGTACTTTAGATTTACAGGGTGTTACAGAATACATAAATAAAAAAATTTATGAGCTTCGATGATGAAAAATTAATTACATCATTTCATGTGGTGGTAGTCCATTGTACAAAAAAATTATTGCTTCATTTCCCATTTACTAGAAGTGGATAATAATTTAGGTTATTCCACCAACATAATAAAATATCATGTATATGGGATATAGTTTTTTATTATATCTTCATAATAAAATAAGATTTTAAGTCTGTAGAAAAATAAAAAAATAAAAAATATTGGTTAGCACAATACCTCTTCTACGGACTACCTCATTCGGTTAGCACGCAAACCCTTCATAGGAAGGATTTATGATAAAAACCTAGGATATAGGTCACAGGGAGGGAATTAGGTAATGCATTTTGGTAAGTATTGTCCAAACTAAATGTTAATTTCTTTGATATGGAGTGGGAATGAGGTTTCCTTTTATATGTAAGGTGACTGACACACTTGTAATTTTTTAAATGAATAATTGATTCCTGGGTTCATACACTTTCCAAAAGGCTCCAAAAAGGACCATCACCAAGAATTTTAAACGTTAATGTTGAAATATTGTCATCCAATAGATTTTATACAAATTTTTAGTTCATTATAAACCCTATATTTTTAGTTTAACTATATAGTAAATCTGTTTTTACCTTCACCGTCGTAAAATATATTTATTTTTTTACTATTAATTAAAAAAATAATTAAATTGAAATTTTTGTATTATAAAATTTATTATAATTCTAAATATTAAATCACATTTATCAAATACAATTCATAAAAGTGTAAGAATTTAATTTAAAATCAACCTCTAGTCGGGAAGAAATATTAGGTATTCATGATGTTTATTTTTCATGAAAAAAAAGATTTTCTATTTACTCTATGAAAAATAATAATAATTCTATGAATTTAAATTAATATATATAGATATATAAAAATAATTTTCATTTTAATAATTCCAAATTTATATTTTTTAATTAATTGAAATAGGGAAACATTATGCACTTTATAATAGTTTATATAAAAATGCAATTTCTAAATCCCAAAAATAATCTTATATTAAAATTAAATAATAAGATTGGAATAAAGTAATTATGTTGAAGTGATACTAATAAATAATAATTATGTTACTTTAAATCTTATTCTAAACATAACCATACTTTGAAATTACATAGTTAATTTAAATGAAATGACATTTGTACAAAAATCAACATTTTCATTATTCATAGAAAGATAAATATTTTTTGAAAAATCCCAATATTTCTCCTTGATTAAATTTTTATAAGATTAACTAAAAAATTAATTCATTATATTAAATAAATGTTATAATAGTTCTAAAAATTAATTAATACATTTTAAAAAAGGAATGAATATTATTTTTAAAGAAAAAATATTTTGATGAATATAGTTTCTTTATTAAAGATTGATTAATTATTTAATAAGAATTAATAAATAGCATTATATTTATTAGGAAATATATATATTTCATAATGCATTCAATATTATTTATCCCTATAATTTAACAACTTGGTTATAAAATCCATAATTAAAATTATAAGGCCCCAGCCTTAAACCTTACTTAATCTTGGGTTATTACAAGATTACACATTGGGGATCTTTTTAGGTTTAGAGTTTTTGAGAATTAGATCATGAAACTTGCATTAAATTCCACATTTAAACAAAGTGGTTACATAAAAGACAATATTCATTCTTCCCATCAATGGAAACATATTTAAAATAAAACATGGATTCTTTCTTGACACATCCTTGACACTATCCTCAAATCATGTAACTTTCCCTTGACCTATGAAAAGCATTTAAAAAACTTGGGATGAGCATAAAAAGCTCAGTAAGGGTTATAAAAATATGGAAAGGAAACATGAGTTCATATATACATAAGAATGAAATCATACTTTACCCATAACACATAGGCACTTTAACAAACCTCATCAAACCATGAATAAATCATAGAAATCATAAGACATAAAGGTAACCTGAGGCATTAATAACATTCTTACGTATGGAGTAACCCTCTTGGTTACGTTTGGAATACCCATCACAGTATATTCCGTAAATCACTTCTGAGAAACCTTAACGTTTCACTCTTTCGTGTTACCCAATGCATTGGAGAGCTATATCGAGCTCACCGACCCTTAGTTTATCACGGAACCACCCGTCTTCATAATAATTCCCAAGAACCTCAACATAATCGTATCACATAAAACATGCATAAATGAAACATAATATTTCCACCTTTCAATCACAAGATATCAATACAACAAATTGATATAAAAACATTATGAAAACAATTTTCAATACCAAAATAAAAGAAAAGTAAAACATCGTATTTATTTTTTCTTTTTTAAAAAAGGTATGGCTTGTAGAGGAAGCTGAAACTCAAATAAAGGTCACGACGGTGGAGAAGTCGTTGTCGTCGCATACGTATGACAAAAACATTCCCTTTTGTCGTTTAGTAAAACGATTCGTATAAAAAAGATTCCTTTTAGATAAACGAAAAGTCAAAGGGGTTTATACACCTTATAAAAGAAGGTTGTGTCTAAAACAAAATATTCCTGAATTAATGGAGATTGAGACGAAGTCCCATACAAAGATGGTATCCTTGGATTAAGGATAAATCAGTTACATAACTATGTGTGAGAAATGAATACACGAAATATAAGTGGGTATTAAGTTTAAAACAATCAGAGGACATTCACACATAATCCTAGAATGACATATTCAATGTGTAAAAGTTTATCCCAAAGAATCGAAATTGGGTTAAGAAGTTCCCTTGCAATAATTAGACAGCCTAACAACATCACTTCAAAATTCAGAAAAAGAGTTGAAAAGAGATGAAAAGGGTATCTCATCACATGGACATAAAATTTACATCAATAAGGATATAAAAAAACATATCCCAAAATAATATTATGTGAATTAAATGACATAAAAAAATAAGTCTTTTTAAAAGAGGAGGTGAAAGGTTCCCTTACCGACATGGGTATCTTTCGAAACATACGCCCCGTGAAAGAAAGACAATACAACATTGATGTAAATACTCATAAATGAATGAATATTACACAATGAGTAAAATAATGGTCAGTACATACACCACCAAAAATAAATTGTCGCAAATGTAGCATAAATCTCATGGGAATAAAAGTGAGATGAAAAATCCCTTACGAAAACTCGGCAGCCTAATGGCGCCACTTAAAACATCCAAAAATGGATTGATGAGATCAAATAGGGTATCTCATCACATTACAATAAAACGTACAGAAAGAGGAATATAAAAGAACATCCCCCATCATATCAAATTGGAGCTTAAAAGAAGTAACATAAAGGAGATTACTTAAAGGAAAGAGAGAGGTTAGATCTCTTATGAAAATTCGGCAGCCTAAGGGTGCCACTCAAAACATCCAAAATGGATTGATGAGAGAGAATAGGGTCTCTCATCATATGAACATAAAAATTACAGTAATAGTAATATAAATGTACATCCCAATAACAAGAAAGATGAGCTTAGAAGGAATGACATAAAAGAGTGTACTTAAAAAGAAAGAGAGGAGTAGGATCCCTTACCTCGGGTCCGACTTGACTCGATCGTTATTTAACGTCCTGAATAATAAACATGAGTTAATTTACACTTATTAAGAACCTTTTTATAGTTCATTATTCTTTTTAGATAACTTATTTCCATGTTATAAACATTATGTAATCATTTAAGTTAATAATGTTTGTTTTATCGATATTTGGTTCTTAAGTCGAAAGTGGACTTCTTACAATTACATGTTGTTCGTGTGGTCAAATGTTCATTATAAACAGAATTATATTCATGATTTGGATATCATATATATCATATATATATCCAGAATATAAATGTATTTATAATATTACATAATCATTTATTGGTAAGAAATGAAATGCACCGTTCATGGAGACGGTAATCCGTACGTACGCATGAACGCTACTTTCATTTCTATGTCATATTAATGGAATTAAAACAAAATGAGAGGTATGTATATTTTAATTCTGAATTATATTAATCATTTATATGTATCATTCATCATATATATCCATTATATACATGTACTTATAATAGTACATTACATTTGGGGATAATAACTGAAATGCACTATTCATGGAGATGGTAAGCCGTACGTACGCATGACGACTACTTTCATTTCTATTTAATATTTTTATTGAATGGAATAATAATTTTATAGAGGTATATTATAATTCCAGTATAAAATTATTTATAATAACTTTAAATCCATACATTATACGTCCCACATATGGTATTAACGAATCACATCACTTTGAGGGGGCGGTAGTCCGCACTTCCTTAAATGAAGATATCGCGTTTACCCATAATGGAAACCATAAAGGTATGCCCAAAATGAAAAATATATAAGCTTAAGGAAAACATAAACATAATATATATCATATATTAATATAGTGTCATCTTAATGGCTACCTTTGAAGGTGATAGAAGAATGTTGAACAATCATCGTTTCGGAAGGCTGAAATTCGCCATCCACGGAAACAGTATGTTCTTTAACAATTAGATGTATTTGTATGAAAGTATAGCTCTAATACATATAATAACAAAATCCTAGTATATTTATGATACTGGAGATGTTTCATAAGAAATGAATAAAAATATTTTAGGGGGTTGGAGATGCAAAATAAAACAAAAGGACTCAAGTGAAGACATTACCTTAAAATTGGGTAACTCCCTTTGGTTTGATCTCAAAGGCATCCTTGGGAAGACTTCTTCCCAAAATGAGGCTTCAAGAAGTAAGATAGGGAAGTGGAGAGACAAAATGGGAAGAGGTTGTCCGATCCAAAGGCTTTGGGAGTGTGGGTAAGGAGGTAGAGGTGGGGGCCTTTTATAAGAGGAGAGGAGGGGCACTCTTGGAAGGTAAAAAAAGTCACTTTATTTTAAAACGTTATTTGGATTTAAGAGGTCCCACATTGATTTTTTTCGAGGAAAAAGTGATAAGGGTTAGAAATACACTCATACAATAGGTTTTGGACATGTTTAGGTCTTAAATATTACATTATCTTTCCATTTTATTTAAATCGTTAAATAATGAGGTCATCGTTGCATCATCATGATGTCATAAATAATTTAATTTATATAATGTATAAAAATTATAAAAAAATACTATGATGTAGGAAATCTATTTATCTTTCCAATGAATATTTATAGTAAAAAATCTAATTTGTATAACCCCATGTAAAAATTGATTTAGTAAAACATTTCATGTTTGTCTCATTTTTACTTTAACTTTAAATAAAAAGATATTAATTTCATTTTCCAACCAAAGTAGCTTCATGGGGTCCCCAAGATGACCAATGGGTTGTCTTGGTCGTCCATGACACATCCAATGAGTTTAGGACATTATTCATGTTCATTTCATATTATTAAAACATTATTTTTACCTTAAACTACGCTAATTACCTCTAATCGTGATTAAAAACATAATAAGTTACTATTCACCAAAAAAATTATTTTTATCCCATTGAACCACATTTTACTTCTTAATGACAACCATGTACGTCGGATTTCTGAAAATCAAAACACAAATATGGAAAATTTTCATTTAAACGGAAAAATCAGTTTTTATAAGTACCACTTAGTGGTTTCACTATTCATCAAAAATTGAAGTTTTTCAGAAAAATCCCAAAAATTCACCCTAAGATATACTTGATATTCAGAATTCAGAAATGAATTCTATTTTAAAAAATTAAAAACATATAAGTCACATTAATTAATTTAATAATTAATTCCCGCTGTCAGAGCAAATAGCGTGTTTTTATGAAACAATGAGTATCAAAAGATTGACACTAATTTAAGTCTGATTTCAAAGTGAAATTAATTCCAACGACCACTATTGGATTTAATGGTAAAAATATATTCTAATTTCACTTTAAAACCAATTCAAAATATACTATAATAATATAAATAAATTAGACTAAAAATGGGTTTTGAATTAAAATACAACATTTTACAGTATTCATTAAAAAATGAACTTTATCGGAAAGATACCAAAAATTTACACAAAGTAAATTCTGATGTCCCAATTCATAAGAAGAGTTTTATTTGGTCCAAAAGGATGTATAAGAGTGAAAAAAACTATATTTAATTATGGTTCTCCATCAAATGGCGATAAGTGAACCTTTAGTGAAAAACTAGGGCATATACGCCTAAAATTGAATTCTTTCCGTATTTTATGCCTTTAACTTTTATTGGATAAATGTAAAAACATTTAAAAACATATCTAATCATATTTTAGTTATTTCTATCCATTCCCTCCAATACAACGGCTACATGTTAACTACCATTTAAAATAATATTATTTTATTATTAGAGTGCAACGTAAGATTCCCAAGAAACTCAGCATAGCGTGTTGGGTACGCCATCGAGCATAGCATCCCCTTTAAAGTCATTTTAATTTTTTATTCACAAATATGGATAAATATGAAAATGCAATGTTCTTTATTTAGCTAGGGTGTTACATCCTTCCCCCCTTTTGGGAATTGCGTCCTCGCAATTTTTAAAATTGAGCTTGGAAACATCCTTGAAAGTCCCACATCAGAACAAGAGTCGGTAAAACAATCACATTAAAATAAAGGAAGATAAGTACAGAGGTCAACTGAGTTAACCCATATGTAGAAAAACATGGACATGGAAGAAAAAACAAAGGGTCATATTCTTAAGGGAGAGTGATAGTAAACATGTCTAGGAGAAAGTTAACCATAAGAAAATCACAAACTTGTGATGGGTTAAACGGTATTCGATTCCCCAGTAGGAAAAGTTAATAGATAACATTTTTGTTTTAAGTTACTTTTTATTGAGGAATTTATTCATAAGGAAACATAATTACTTATCATGTTGACTTTAAACTTTTACTAGATTCCTTAATCAAACTCATTTTTTTTCAAATGATGAGTATTTAGGGAGACTTGTTCGCATTAAGAGTACTATAATAAACTTCTAGTGAATAACCTAATCCACCAAAGTGAACTATATACATCCCATGTATTTAGGCTTTAACCATAACCAAAAACAAAAAGGTTAGTACAAGGTCAGATAATCCAGAAAAGGATGACCCATTAAAAAGAAAATGTATGATTAATCTCCAAAATTTGTCCAACAAAACCCAAAGTTCAACGAGGACCATATGATAAACAATTTTTCCATAAAATTCTTCAAAGTAATCCAATATAATATTGAAACCCAAATATTTGAAGGATTTAGTCACATAGTCTACCAATTTAAATCGTAACATTTATCTCCAAACAACATCAGTTGCTCCTAAAGTCTCGTATTGAAAAGTAATTAACCTAATCACATATCCTCCATGATAGGTTAATAATTTTCATAAATAACAAAAAATTAACTTACTCTTAATTCATACAATCATAAAACTAAAAAGAATCAGTCAAACTAACCAGGGACTTCACGTAGTCCAGTGGTAGGCGATAAATACCAGTCGCACTTTGGTTGTGGGTTCGATTCCCGCAGCTTTGTCTAACACGACGGGTTGTCACACGGTCTGCGTGTTGTCCTTTTTCCAAAACTATATAATTCTTAAATCATTCCCTAAAAAGAGACAAAATCATCAAAAATGATCATAACATATTTTAACCTCATGTTTATCTCATGCCTTTCATTTTCCAGCATATCATATAATAACCCATAATTACCTCAAAAGTAAGGATCATATAAACTCTAATGGTTACCTTTATAATTATTACCTGAACTTCCACATTGATTGGTCATCTCGTACATGATGCATTACAGAACATACCAAGGTTCAAGTGGTTGATCATGACTCCTTGATATTTGGTTTAGAAAAACCATTTGTTTCCTCATTGAATCCTCCATTTTATCTAGAATCTTAATCAGAGAACCACCACAGTTTCCTTCAAACCTGTTGTCTCTTTGGTGCCTGCAAGATCCATCCATTCACTAAAAACAGAAATGTTAGTGTGAGTATATCAACAAATCCATCATGTACTAATGAGGAACTTAAACACTAAGATATACTCACTCATTCACTTTATCTAAAACTCGGACTCTTTCTCAAATCTTAACCATTATGGTAAGGTCACTTATGCTTAAATAATACCCTAACCTCTAAATTTATCTAAACCGACCTTTGATACCAACTATACGGCCCCAGCCTTAAACCATACTTAATCTTGAGTTATTACAAGATTACTCATTGAGGATCTTTTTAGGTTGAGAGTTTTATAGAATTAGATCATGAAACCTGCATTACATTCCACATTTAAACAAAGTTGTTACGTAAATGACAATATTCATTCTTCCCATCAATGGAATCATATTTAAAATAAAACACGGATTCTTTCTTGACACATCCTTGACACTATCATCACATCATGTACCTTTCCCTTGACCAATGAAAAGCATTTCAAAAACTTGGGATGAGCATAAAAAGCTCAGTAAGGGTTATAAAAAATATGGAATGGAAACATGAGTTCATATATACATAATAATGGAATCATAATTTACCCATAATACATAGGCACATTAACATACCTTATTAAACCATGAATAAATCATTGAAATCATAAGACATAAAGGTAACTTGAGGCATTCATAACATTCTTACAAAGGGAGTAACCCTCTTGGTTACGTTTGGAATACCCATCACAGTATATTCCCTAAATCTCTTCGGAGAAACCCTAACATTTCACTCCTTCACGTTACACAATGGATTGGTGAGCTATATCGGGCTCACCCACCCTTAGTTTATCACGGAACCACCCGTCTTCATAATAATTCCCAAGAACCTCAACATAATCGTATCACATAAAACATGCATAAAGGAGACATAATATTTCCACCATTCAATCACAAGATATCAATACAACACAATGATATAAAAACATTATGAAAACAATTTTCAATACCAAAATAAAAGAAAAGTAAAACATGGTATTTATTTTTTTCTTTTTAAAAAATGGTATGGCTTGTATTGGAAGCCGAAACTCAAATAAAGGTCACGGCGGCGGAGAAGTCGTTGTCACTGTATACGTACGACAAAAACATTCCCTTTTTTCTTTTACTAAAACGCTTCGTATAAAAATAATTCCTTTTGGATAAACATAAAATTCAAAGGGGTTTATACACCGTATAAAAGAAGGTTGTGTATAAAACAAAATATGCCTCAATGAATGGAGATTGAGACGAAGTCCCGTACAAAGATGGTATCCTTGGATTAAGGATAAATCAGTTACATAACTATGTGTGACAAACGAATACACGAAATATAAGTGGCTATTAAGTGTAAAAAAATCAGAGGACATTCACACATAATAATATAATGACATATTCAATGTGTACAAGTTTATCCCAAAGAATCGAAATTGGGTTAAGAAGTTCCCTTGCAATAATTAGACAGCCTAACGGCGTCACTTCAAAATTCAGAAAAAGAGTTGATGAGAGATAAAAAGGGTATCTCATCACATGGACATAAAATTTACATCAATAAGTATATAAAATAAAATATCCCAAAATAATATTATGTGAATTAAAAGACATAACAAAATAAGTCTTTTAAAAAGAGGAGGGTGAAAGGTTCCCTTGCCGACATGGGTATCTTTCGAAACATACGCCCCGTGAAAGAAGGAAAATACAACATTGATGTAAATGCTCATAAAATAAAGAATATTACACAATGAGTAAAATAATGGTCAGTACATACACCACTCAAAGGAAATTTTGGCAAATGTAGCATAAATCTCACGGGAATAAAAGTGAGATGAAAAATCCCTTACGAAAACTCAGCAGCCTAACGGCACCACTTAAAAATTCCAAAAATGGATTGATGAGATCAAATAGGGTATCTCATTACATTAAAATAAAATTTAAAGCAAGAGGAATATAAAAGAACACCCCCCATCATAAAAAAGTGGAGCTTAAAAGAATTGACATAAAGGAGAGTACATAAAGAGAAAGAGAGAATTTAGATCTCTTACGAAAATTTTGCAGCCTAACGGCGCCACTCAAAACATCCCAAATGGATTGATGGGAGAGAATAGGGTCTCTCATAATATGAACATAAAAATTATTGTAAGATTAATATAAAAGGACATCCCAATAACAAGAAAGATGAGCTTATAAGGAATGACTTAAAAGAGTGTACTTAAAAAGAAATAGAGGAGTAGGATCCCTTACCTCTGGTCCGACTTGACTCGATCATTCTTTAACGTCCTGAATAATAAACTTGAGTTAATTTCCACTTTATTAAGAACCATTTTCTAGTTCATTATTCCTTTTAGATCACTTATTTCAATGTTATAAACATTATGTAATCATTTAAGTTAATAATGTTTGTTTTGCCGATATTTGGTTCTTAAGTCGAAAGTGGACTTATTACAATTACATGTTGTTCGTGTGGTCAAATGTTCGTTATATACAGAATTATATTCATGATTTGGATATCATATATATCATATATATCCAGAATATACATGTATTTATAATATTACATAATCATTTAGAGGTAAGAAATGAAATGCACCGTTCATGGAGATGGTAATCCGTACGTACTCATGAACGCTACTTTCATTTCTATGTCATATTAATGGAATTAAAACTAAATGAGAGGTATGTATATTTTAATTTAAGAATTATATTCATTATATATATGCATCATTCATCATATATATCAATTATATACATGTACTTATAATAGTACATTACATTTGGGGATAAGAAATGAAATGCACAGTTCATGGAGACTATAAGCCGTACGTACGCATGAACGCTACTTTCATTTCTATTTCATATTTTTATGGAATGGAATAATAATTATATAGAGGTATATTATAATTCCAGTATAAAATCATATATAATAACTTTAAATCCATCCTTTATATGTCCCACATATGGTATTAACGAATCACATCACTTTGAGGGGGCGGTAGTCCGCACTTACTTAAATGAAGATATCGCGTTTACCCATTATGGAAACCATAAAGGTATTCCCAAAATTAAAAATACAGAAGCTTAAGGAAAAAATAAACATATTATATTTCATATATGAATATAGTGTCATCTTAATGGATGTCTTTGAATGTGTTAAAAGAATGTTGAACAATCATCGTTTCGGGAGGCCGAAATTCGCCATCCACGAAAACAGTAAGTTCTTTAACCATTAGATGTAGGTTTGTGAAAATGTAGCTCGAATACGTTTAATAAAAACATCCTAATATATTTATGATACTGGATTTGTTGCAAAAGAAATGAATAAAAAGAGTTTAGGGGGTTGGAGAAGCAAAATAAAACAAAAGGCTTCCTTGGGAAGACTTCTTCCCAAAGTGAGGCTTCAAGGAGTAAGAGAGGGAAGTGGAGAGACAAAATGGGTAGAGGTTGGCCGAGACAAAGGCTTTGGGAGTGTGGGTAAGGAGGTAGAGGTGGGGGTCTTTTATAAGAGGAGAGGAGGGGCACTCGTGGAAGGTAAAGAACAGTCACTTTATTTTAAAATGGTATTCAGATTTAAGTGGTCCAAAATTAATTTGTTTCTAGGATAAGGTGATAAGGGTTCAAAATCCACTCATCAAATAGGTTTTGGACATGTGTAGGTCTTAGATATTACATTATCTTTCCATTTTATTTAAATCGTTAAATAATGAGGTCATTGCTGCATCATCATGATGTCATAAATAATTTAATTTATATAATGTCTAAAAAATATATAAAAATACTATGATGTAGGAAATATATTTATCATTACAATGAATATTTATAGTCAATAATAGAATTTGTATAACCCCATGTAAAAATTGATTTAGTAAAACATTTCATGTTTGTCTCATTTTTACTTTAACATTAAATAAAAAGATATTAATGTCATTTTCCAACCAAAGTGGCTTCATGGGGTCCCCATGTTGACCCATGGGTTTTCTTGGTCGGCCACGACACATCCAATGAGGTTAGGACATTTTTCAAATTCATTTCATATTATTAAAACATTATTTTTACCTTAAACTACACTAATTACCTCTAATCGCGATTAAAAACATAATAAGTTACTATTCACCAAAAAATTATTTTTATCCCACTGAACCACATTTTACTTCTTAATGACAACCATGTATGTCGGATTTCTGAAATTCAAAACACAAAGATGGAAAATTTTCATTTAAACAGAAAAATCAGTTTTTATAAGTACCACATAGTGGTTTCACTATTCATCAAAAATTGAAGTTTTTCAGAAAAATCCCAAAAATTCACCCTAAGATATAATTGATATTTTGAATTAAAAAATGAAGTCTATTTTACAAAATAAAAAACATATAATTCACATTAATTAATTTAATAATTAATTCCCACTGTTAGAGCAAATAGCGTGTTTTTATGAAATAATGAGTTTCAAAAGACTGACAGTAGTTTAAGTCTGATTTCAAAGTGAAATTAATTACAACGACCACTATTGGATTTAATGGTAAAAATATATTCTAATTTCACTTTAAAACAAATTTAAAAGATAATCTAATCATATAAATAAATTAGATTAAATAGGGGTTTTGAAATAAAATACATCATTTTATATTATTCATTAAAAAATGAACTTTATCAGAAAGATACCAAAAATTTACACAAAGAAAATTTTGATGTCCCAATTCTTAAGAATAGTTTTATTTGGTCCAAAATGATATATAAGAGTAAACAAAACTATATTTAATGACGGTTCTCCACCAAAAGGCGATAAGTGAACCTTTTGTGAAAACTAGGGCATATACGCATAAAATTGAATTCGTTCCGTATTTTATGCCTTTATCTTTTATTGGATAAATGTAAAAACATTTAAAAACATATCTAATCATATTTTAGTTATTTATATCCATTTCCACCAATACAACGGCTACATGTTAACTACCATTTAAAATAATATTATTTTATTATTAGAGTGCAACGTAAGATTCCCAAGAAACTCATTGTTGCGTGTTGGGTACGCCATCGAACATAGAGTCCCCTTTAAAGTCATAATAACATTTTATTCACAAATATAGATAAATATGAAAATGTCATATTCTTTATTTACTTGGGGTGTTACAAAAATAATATTATTTTATGGTTTATCTAAGATCAATTTTTCACATCAAATATAGTCTTGAATATAATGTTAATATTTTAAAATGTTATCAATCTACAACCCCCTTTAGTAAATTGAGTCCATTAAATTTTAAATTTATCTCATCTAAAAATGGTTTGACATTTTAAAATTTATTTATCGAAGTCCCACATCATAAATAGTATTATTAAAACATTCTCTTGATAAGAGATAAAAGAGAGTGCAGTTGGGGTTTGGCTTAGTGGTAAGCACCCCTTAATCCTACATGAAAAAGAGGGGTTAAAACCCATTTGGCATAGGTGCTTTAGCAGTGCTATAGAGTACTGTAGCAGTTGTGACACTGTAACAACGACTGGCACTGTAGCGGCGGTAGGTCACTGGAGTGGCGGCCGACAACTGTAGCAGTGGTGGGTACTGTGCGGGACTGTAGTAGCATGAGTACTATAGCAGTACTATTCACAGGATGGGCCTTGGGACAAAAAATTGAGCCTACGGGCTATATAAAGGGCTAAATGCCCACATGGCCTTCAAGATATGTAATGGGTCTCCCTCTACCTAGTCAAAGAGGTATTTTCTTTTCTTTAATAATCAATGAGGCATTGGTCTCAATCTATTAAAAATAGAATGAAAATAATTTACAATGTTCATCTTAAATAACACATAGTGTCTATAAAAATCGGAGAAAATATGTTTGAAGTGAATATTTAGACATGGAATGAATGTAAAATTTCAAAATAATGATGGGAAGTGATATAGATAATTGATCAAAATAAAGTGAATGATCATTAGAATGTCAAAAACCACAAAACCATAAATACATGATTAATTAAAAGACCATTGATTCATCAAATATGAATGTAATAGAATAAAATTTTTATTTTCAAGATCATTTTCCTAGTTTTGATGAATTCCATAAAATCTTGAGCAAGAACAAAAATAAATAAACATACTTGATATTTTAATTTTAGCATTTAATTAATTACCACCACAGTCTCATATTTTTTTCAAAATGATGAGTAGTAAAGACGAATTTTTCATGTCTGAAGCACTAAAAAACAACATTAAAAAAATAATATAACCATAATAGGGACAAAAAAATATTCTTAATATATTTATGAAATGAACCAAAGAAAAATTAGAATAAGGTTTTTTAATTCAAAAAATGAATAAACCTTGGTACAATGAAATAACACATTAATCTTAATAATTTAGTATCAATAACCAAAGTTCAAATGGAATCATTCCATAAATAAATTACCCTATATCTCATACAAACATAATAAACTCAAAAAAATATTGTTTTTAACTATAAATTTTATATCATACCTTTCATCATAAAACCCCAAAATTATTGCAATAATATTTTGATAAAATATTAATCACTTATCAATCAAATAAATTTCCAATCCCAAGGGTATGTATACTATAAAACTCATGTTATCTCGATATTAAAATCCATATGAACCCTAAAGGTTATAAATTCATAAAAAATAATTTAAAAAAAATTAATGAAGTGATTCGAATTATATTGTTTCTTACATAAACCTAAACCCAATAAAAAATCCTAAATTTTATTTAATCAATTCAAGACCTCATCACTTAATAACCCAGAAGTGGTGTGTGAGACTATTGAACACATGATAAATATTAATGTTATATGCGTATTATGGTATCCATAAATATTACGATTACCTCACATGAAAACTTCCAAATCTCCAAAGTTATCTAAACCCTACTCTAATACCAATTATAATATCCATGAACCCACACTCTTAGATCGAGTGCTAAAAACATAAATTTTACATTTTTGGATTTGATATCGATAAACAAGATCCTATTATTTATATCCAATCATTAAAACATCAAAAGGGAATATTTTATCCCTTATATACCAAATGACCATTTAGGTTTAGATTTTTAGTGAATTATAAAAAACAATTACATAAAAAATATCATTGAATTCAAGTTAGTATTTTTACCACTATACTCAGCTTTTAAAATATCATATTATGTTAAAAAATAATCCATATAAAACCCCTGTATGAATAACTAATTTAACATCATTCTTGATAACATAGTTATATGTTAACATAAGAACATCAAGCTCAAATTATTAATAAGTGTAAATATAATATTTAAAAAATGATTTTCATTGGTGAGAATAAGATAAAAATAACTATATGATAACATAATAAAAGTGTGTGAGAATATCATAAGAGAAATCACACCCAAAAATACATGGATATCAAATAAAAAACATGGATTAAGTCATTAATAAAGACACGAGTCGGGAAATTCAAAAATCATGATCCATTTGTTGTCAACCATGATAAAAGGAAACATAAAAACCCATAGAAAGCATAATTAAAACATGATGGTATCATGGAGAATTATATTCATATCATTGATAAATTTGGAATAACCTGTACGGTCTAATTCCATCTCTAGAGTACCCATTAAATTGGATGGATATGAGGGACCCAACAATCCTTGGTTATGAATGTAACCACCTATCATGGGTTAGTAACATTACCACCCTTCCTTGTTTTATAATATAACCACCCATATTTAGTTTATAACGAAACCACCTGTCATCATAAACAATTTCCATGAAACATATCATGAATAAAATATATAAATTATTCATTTCATCATAGAACTCATAAAAAACCATTATTCCATTCCTATCTTGATTAAACCATTAAAAATAAATATATTCAATTAAAATATATTTTAATCATGATTAACCCATGTAAAAGAAACAATATCATTGAAAATATCTTTGAAATAGTCATAATCCGCTCGGATAATGAATGTGGATGGAATCCTTAAAAAATATCCCCATTGAAACATAAGTAACAATAAGGTTTTCTAACGACGATGAATGGAGATAACATTAACATATATTTAACAACATTATTAATGTAAATAACATTTTCAACTTATGTAATATCCTAGGATGTCATATTATAGGGATAATTATTTTGAAAGATCATTTGGAACAACTCTCGAGGAAAATTTCATTCCCATTTTAAAAACAATTACTTAAAATCTAATTCATTATAAAACAGTAAAGAAATATATTTATATTAAAATAATCTAATGGATTTAAAAATAAATAATTAAAACTTTGAGTTTCCATGATAGTGGGAAATTTTGCTCTTTTTGTAAATTTAAAAAATAAATATCCTTTTCTATCATTTTTTCAAGGGAGTAAAAGATTCCAACTCTGAAAATGTGACGAAATTTTATTTTTAAAATCATCTAACAGAAGGTCATAGATCATGAGTATTATATTTAGGAAATATTTTTTTTAGAAAATTACAATTTTGGGATCATTTTTTAAAACAATGATATGTAATAGAAAGATTTTATATCTAAAAGGAAGATACAAGACCAGTATCACATGGGGAAAAATTTCTTGATATTTGTTCAATCAATAAGGGGGATATAAAAATAAAAAAATTTACCACATTCGTAATAAGTGGATAGTATATATATGTGGTTAAATATAATAATATCATATTATTGTCTCTAAAGGAATCATGAACAGAAATGACCCTGAATTAAAAGAGATCGTAAGGAAAGGATTTTTCCACTTTAGAAACTCTTCGAGCATAAGTCCCATGAAATAATAACAAAAATAAAACCTTAAATAACATAATTATAAAAAATTTTAGGATATAAAATATCAAAGTGGAAGTAGATATACTTCATAATGTAATATATGAGCATAATCTAACATATGTCTCAAAGAAAAAAATTGAGCAAAAATCCCATTCAATGGTCCTAACATTGAAGTTAAAATTAATAAATGATTCAATTACCATTATAAAATTTAAATCCACATAAATCCTATGGAAATAATATATAATATAATAAAAATTCAATAAAATTATAATCATATAATTTTAAGGGCAATGAAGATGTAGTATAACCAAATGCATAGAAATTGAGTTAAAAATTATCTACTACTTGGTATTTTTCATGTCAGGTATCCTTTGATCAAATAATTAAATTTGATGCATTAAATACAATTATATATTAGGTATTAATTATATTAGTTGTAAATGGGTTATAATACACATCATATAACATAAATTAGTCATATTAAAATAGAATATACCTTAATGAATGTAAATTCAGATGAAATCCCTTACCTCGCATCTAAACCATCCATGTATGTCCTTTAAGTCATGTATAATAATATTATATACTTTTTTATATATTAATAAAATTTTAATATATTATACATAATAAATTTAATTAATTTATATTAATTTCATATTTAAATATATAATCATTTAAGTAAACATCGGGTGTTTTGAGAATATTCAGTCTATATTTTCAAAATACATTTTGTATGTTGAGTGTTGTCAAATGGGTAATTGTTACATAATCTCTATAATAGTAATAATAATTAAATAATGAAAAGTTTTATACATCATTTTTTATTTTAAAACCAATCATAATAAATGGTTATGAAAAATGAACTACATTACAATCATGGAGACAGACGACCATACATACACATGAGTAACATTTCAATTCTCAATTATCATTATATAAAAAGTGTAACTATTATTTTATCATTAAAGAATGATAAAAATATCATAAATACCATATTATTTATTTAAGTATAATTATATATATCTCTAATAGGATTTGGTTATGAAAAAACAATCATATCACTTCATGGTGGCAGTAGTCCACACATACATAGGAATGATGTTATCAATTTTTAGTGAGTGGAAAGGGAATAAAAAAATGTTATATTAAATTTTAATAATGATAAATATATCATTAATGAAATAATTATGTCATATATGTTACATATATACATTAAATATTTCTTTATTACCTTCTATAAAAATCATTAGTGAAAAATGAATCATATCACTTCATATGGAGGTAGTCATTCATACACACAAGTGATATTATCATATCCCCCATAAAATATAATGTCAGAAGTTATATGTGATATAATAACTCCAATAGTAAAATAATAATTAAAATTTCTTAAATATATTTTAAATCCATCCTTAAATCAATCCATGAAAGGGGATTATGAAAATTGAATTACATCAGTTCTCGATGTGGTAGTCCGCTGTATAGAAAAATAATATTTTCGTTTACCATTTTTTAGAAGATTAAATGAATTTAGTTTATTACATTAATAGAATAAAATTTAATTTTATGACATATATTTTTTTATCATATAATCATATTTGAATAATAATTTAATGTGTAATAATTAGAAACAAAATAAAAAAAGCTTGGTTAAGAACAAAGCCTCTTCTTTTGACAGCCATTTTTAGTAATCACAAAAACCCTTCATAGGATGACTTGATAACCATCCTATAAGATATAGGACACAGGGAGGGAGGGAGGTAAGGTATTAGCATATGGGTTTTTTTAACCTAATTGGTATTAAGGCATTTTATTGTGTGTATACGGGGTGGTAATTTATAAGAGAGGTTAGTGGAAGAATTGTAATGTTTGAAAAGAATAAATGATACCCATGGTTTCACATGAAATATAGATAACAAATAAACCATTATCGAGACTCAGATAATATAATATTGAAATATGGATATAAAATAAAAATTATAAAATTATTAATGTCATTCTAACCCTTATCTTTGTATTTTAACCCCTCAGTAAATATATTTTTACCTTAACTTTGGTAAAAGATTTTTACAATTTTCACTATTCATTATGGAAAAAAACTAAGGTGAGCTTATTAGATATTATAATTTATTCTTATCCAAAATATGGAATCCATTTTACCAAATTCAATTAAAATAATTTAAAATTTTTATTTTAAATTAAACAATAAAACGATTCAAAAAGATGTTTTCCAAGATGTAAAATTTTCAAGAAAATGATGTTTTTGTACTAACATTATAAATTGTAACAATCATTATATGAATTTAAAATTTTATTTATAGATATATAATCAATATGATTTATTTAAATTTATACATATTTGGGGATTTTTAATTAAAAGTAATGGATATACATTGTGTAATTTAAAATTGTAAAAAAAAATCATGATTGTAAACCCAAAAAAACTTATAGTAAAAACCTATATAAAGTTGATTAAAAATTAATTAATTGGATTTAATATAACTAAAAAAATATGTTACTTTAAAAAATATAAAAAATCTAATGAGACTTTTAAATTACTTAATTTATTGAAAAGGAATGAAATTTTTATTAAAATATTTATTTTCACGATTCATGTAAAAATTAATATTTTCCAACAAATCTCTACATTTCACAACAATTTAATTTTTTATGGTGATTTAAAAATTCTATTTAATTTTATAAAATAAATTTTCCAAAATCTATATGCATTAATTTTAATATTTATTCTTAATGGAAATAGAAAATACTTCTAAAGAGAACATATTTTTGATAAATCCAAATACTTTATTAAAAATTGATTGATCAATTACTAAGAATTTATATATATATTTATATTTATTATGACACACATATATATATTTCATAAACCAGTTAATACAATTAAATACCTCCAATTCAACGGCTAAGTCATAATGATCATATTTAAAATAATATTATTTCATGTTTTATTTAAGCTTAGTGATTCATGTTGAATACACTATCAAACATGATATTATTATTTTAAAATATTGGTGTGTTATAACCCCATCTTAATTATACCAATTTAATTTTTGTAAATTTATTTTCATTATTATTATAATTTTCCATAAGTTTTATAATATTAATTTCTCTTCTTCATTCATTATGCATGTCCATATATATAAATGGTATAGTGTAAAAATCCTTTTGAGTGGATTGATCCTCAACTTCTGTTTTCATACCTTATCGTAAACAATGCAAAAATATTAACTTTCCTACAAATATTTTTCCACGATGAATACCATATACATTATTCTTCTTATTAAATGATGTTTATATTGAAAGCCTTACTAGTTTATTTCCTAGGGATGTATTTTAAGTTGATTGTATTGCCTTTTACTAATTATGGTCAAAATCAACAATAATTAATAATTCTTATTAATTTATATTTTAATAGATGAGTACCTTGTTTCATTATATTCTTATTTCATTTTCATGGTCTAATAATGCTTTGATTTTAATTTTTTTCATACTCATTTTGGAAGAAACATATAGGGGTATATCATTATGTGATGGGTGGGTATAAAATTACATATCACTCACATACATATACTAACGCTTTATTTATAATGATATCAAACTTTTGTTCATTTAGAAGATATATTTAACATTTTTCACCATGTTATGAAATCAAATTTTGTGGTTATATATTTTTTACATTATATTATAAATGGACATTATTTGATTATATTTATTCTCTATATTATGATGGTATTTTTCAAAATCCTTGATAAATGTTATGATATTTATTCTTTTAGTGTGCCACATTCCTATTGTGTTGTTTTCGTGGTTCATGATGTGATTAGATTTATTCTTTTTGTGTTCCACATTCCATAAAAATTTATTTTGGGAGTTATTTTTAATTTCATGATATATGAAAAATTTAGGTATTTTCAGCACTAGATCGAGATGTGTGGGTTATGGTGAATCTCATTTAGTATGATATGCAGTGTGGTTTTTTCGGGAAAAGGGTGGAGAAAATTTTGGATAAAAAAATTGATAAATATTATACCTAATGAACTAGGTTATGTATAATTACTGTGATTACCTATAATTAACATTTAAACTGAAATTATACTCAGAAATATTAAAATATTACCTTAATAAAATATTAAGATAACATTATAGTAAAGTATTATAGTACAAAAAATAGGAGAAAAAAACATTAAGAGATTATCAATGGGTAAAACATTATATAGAAATAATTTCTTTATGGTTTTGGAATGTAATACCCCATATTATTAATGATTTATATAAAAAATCCCCCATAAATATGTATATGTAAAATGAAATTATTTTATTTTATTTTTAATGACATAAACACAGAATTTATAAAAAAAACTATTAAATCAGATGTAGCAATAATAGTTTATAAAATAAATATTTATTCCTTAAATTCCATCTTGAAAACATGATATTATTACTTATATATACATATATATTTCTACAAATTAATATTGTATCCATTTTTACTTATTATTAATATTTCATTTAATAATATAAAACTCACATTTTCAATCTGTCTATCATATATGAATTTTATGGATAATAAAAATTTATCTAAAATTGTATTATGAAATGTATTTTAATTAATTCATGATCATTTTTAATAACATTTTTTTTATTAAAATATTTATCTTATATGTCTTATTATTTTAATATTGTAAATTTAATATTAATAAATTCACTAGAATATAATTTTAAACATATTATTCTAAATGTTTTTTATAATTATAATTTTATACATTATACATAGAATGTACTGTTATAAGATATAATTTTATATGAATTATTAAGTTCTATACATGAAAAATAAATTATTATATAATATATTTAGACATAAATAATATTTATTTAGGAATTTATAATTTATTAAATAACCCCTTTAATTCTTAAATGATTTTTATCATGTTCAATAAAGAGTTATAATACTTTAAAAAATCATTTTAAAACGTTTATAAACCTTCTTCACAATGAAATAACACTATAAATTATTTATTATTTCATTTAAAATTTATTTTATCATATATATATAGTGACTTATTATCCGTAATGGAACATAAATTCAAATAATGTTATCATTATGAAACTAATATAATTATTGGCATTGTTTTGTAATTTGTATTGTATAATTATGATTTCATCCTGAATGTTTTCATAATTATTTATTTAAATGATATTTTTCTCTTAATTATATGATGAGCTGAAAAAGATATCATTTTTAGAATTAGAAATTTTAAATTTTCTAAGTGTGATTTTATAAGTTTTTATGAAAATGTTGATTTTTATATCAATAGTGAAACATATAGAATTTGAGTATATCGTAATATTTTTGACATCATAATGATGAAAAATTGAGAAAATAATTTTTTAAAAAATACAATGAACAACTAGTTGTTAAATGATTAAAATATTCATTTATAACAAATAATCAATATTACTAAATCAATAGATCAATTTTCAAAGCCTATTTAATATTTTATTCTAATAAAAAATAAATTTTATTCATTACATTAAATACAATATTTGACACATTGAATTAGATTTTGTTTTTAATTAAATTTTAAGAAATTTGTTTTCTTAATCAATGAACATTAACAGTCAAAGGAATCAATATTATTTCTATAATTGAGTCGAAATAATTAAATAATAAATTTTCTATTTAAAGACACCCCTTGCCTATATAATCACTATTTTTTCTACCATTTCTCTTTACATACAAATCTTCTACCATTACTGACTACCAAAAAAACATCCCTATATAATAATTGAAAAAACATTTTTATGGCCTTAGTATACTAAAAGAACCATCCGCCAAAGGCTTTAGAAGCAATCCTAAAGAGGTGAGTCAAGGAGTAATGTTATGGTTATAAAACCCATGTACTTTAATTTCACTTATCATCTCACTCCTCTAATAAAATACATAATATTTAATGTAACATAAAAAAATTGGAATAATCATACATTATTTTTTATGAAACTGAAATATTTTGTATTTTGTCATTTCGTTAAAATATTTTAGAAACATCATTTAATCATTGTAGTTATATACTACTTATGTGAGTGATGATATCTTAGTTTCACTCACGCATATGATGAAAATTTTTAAAATTGTATTTTTTTATACATATGAGATTAATAATAAATTCACACCATGTCTAATATTCTATAATGATAAAATATTATGTTTTAAAATAAAATAAAATAAATATAATGGTTGGTCTAATGAAATCAAAACTAGACACTAATCTAATAATTGACATCAACTATGTAACATGACACTTATAAAGATTATATAATCATTGGTAGGTGGCCTTCGACTATTATAATTGCATTGAAGAATATTTAGAAAAATGGGACAAACATCCCAAACCATCAAAATAAACAATAAAAAAATTATATAAATAATAAATGGATAATTAAGAATATGAAAAATTAAATAAGATTTAAATAGTTTTTAAATAATTTTATTAGTTAATATATTTTTATTAGTCATGGGGAAAGAGAATATACTCTGTGAGACAAGAAGCAAGGAGTTGGTTTTGTTATTAATCTCTTTTTTGCAGTTATTTCTTCTCTATAGTCTATATTTTATTTTATTTGTTTTATTCAAAGAATTGAAGATATTACATTCTCTATATAATTTATTTTGGAGGTATTACACGTCTCTTTCTGTATCATATGTGTTCATATGTCATATCTTACCCTGGTTGTAAGGGTTCTCTACAAGTCTTTATTCATTTGGTCATATTATCTATCACTCACTCATTTTCACTATATTTCACTTTGTCTATTTTAAATATCATTCTGTTGTGTTCCTTATCATGTATTTTTATTTCCTTTTATGGGTACAAGCATATCCTTATGATTCCCTATATATTATTTCTTTAAGTAAAATCCTATGAACATTATAAGGGATGATTTTCTTATTATTATATTCATATAAAATTATATTTTATTATAATAATATTTCTTTGGAAGGTTCAAATCCATATACATATTACTATTAAAATATTTTTAAATGATTTTTTATCAACTTTTGAAAATTATTTTCTCAAAGTTCATTATTTTTCTATTTTTCATTATAAAAATTTTATAATATATTATGAAATCTATTTCAATGATTTAACATCCATTTTTCTATCATTATTATATTTTTTTCTTTTAAATAAAATAAATATATTATAAAAATACATCTAAAACAATTATTTTTGGAAATATTCATTTTTTTATATATTTTATTTAAAATTATTTTTATATAACTATTTTCATTATTTGTGTTTATATAATCATTGTGTAAAAACTATGGAATATTTTTCTTAAATATTCTATATTTAAGTATCTTCTTATATATTATATTTCATTTATTTGAATTCTTATTTTAATTATACTATATTAATGATACATATATAATTTTATATATCACTATACATTCTCATAATTTTTACAATTGTAAAATGAATCCATTTTTCAATGTACATCTTACTATGTATCTATGGAACAGTTGAAATGAAATCCATCTATGATGATAAATACATCACTACCTTCATATTTCCATATTGTATAATTTTTTTAAAATTAAAAAAATTTCCCATACCATTGCATCCTATGTACCCTATATTTTATTCTTATGTTTGAATTATGCTCTCATATACAACCTTTAAAATCAATTAATAGAAGAAATATATTAACTTGATTATATAACCTTTTATTATATATGGTGTTAAAAGCCTATAAATTATTATTTTTATTGAAGTGTTTATACCTAGATAAAGAATTGATTTTCTTGGACGTATCTTTTTTCCATGGGATAATCATGTTTATATTTTTATTAATTAATTATTGTTTTCATATTTTTGGTGTGATTATATGTATGGATAGAGAATTATGTGGTGTATGATTCTGATATTAAAAATCCCACTAATATATTGGGAAAATATTTATATCTCATGATATAACTATGTTATTTATTTACATGGTGCATTTAACTTTTGTCACAATGTGATATTTCAACATGATGAATTTGACATTGTCCATTTTTTTATTCATTCACATGATGTAGTTAGCTTTGTTCACTAAGATATAATGGACATGGCTGATATCCTTGACATATATTGTTCTATTACATTCTTATGCATGTGCTACACTCCCATTTTTTGTCACTATGGTTCATGAATATTGCCTTATTATTCCACATCCCTTCACCTTGGTATATGTTGTATTTTCAAGATCATCCTTTTACAAGTCTTATTCCATGATCTATGATTATGATACAACCACTTATAATTTCTTGATGAAATTTTATTAATCATTAAATTTATCACATTTTCATGCCACTAACTTATTTATGATATATTTTTGAATCGAATATGTATCATTGATAACTTGTTACCCCTTACTTGGTGGTTGAGGTCACACTTTTCTTATGGTTCACCATTTCCCTAGGAGATTATAAGTGACAATGTTATTTTTAGTAGTTTCTACGTAGAATTGTATGATGTATTTAATATAATTAAATGGAATAAGTATCGGTTTATTTTTTATTATGAATCTAGTACCAATGTAACCTAAATAGTGATTATTATAATTTCTATTTAATTTCATGTTATGTGTAAAAATATTTTTGTTTAGTAAATGATATAAATGTGATGGTATGGGGATTTCTCAACAAAGCTTCCAAAAATTCCTTCAACATAACCCTTTAATATAGATATTGGAGGACATGGGTAGCAAGTAAAGTCTCCAGCAGGTACTCAAAATCTAGAAATCATTAATCTGTCCATGTAAAGGCCTAGTCCTTCATGGCAAAATCATTCAAAGGTCTCTCAATATGAGGGAAATCAAATATGATCCTCCTTTAATATAATATGTATCCAATAAAACTCATTCCTTAAATTAAGTTCCTGGGATATAACTAAGAAATGTTTTCGGAAATATATAAAGGATAAACCGCCACTCAGTAATGGTATATGAAACATTGGAGGGTTTATCCCTTATTAAAATTACATGATAGTGGAATATATCCTATACAATTGAGGCCTCTAATTAATTCCCATAACTAATATCACAATCCATACATGATACTATTATATCCTCACAGAAGAACACAACCTTATACAAATCCATTAAATCATGAATCATTGAAATTACTAGTCTCATGAACATATTTTTGAAATTTTGGCCCATAAAGTCATAATCACAATCCTAAAGTGTTGATGATGACACCTGAAAAAAGTCTTCATGATATCTTCCATTTTCACCCTTATATGATGATATCCTAAAAAAATCAATATTTAATTATAGCTTCATGGAATTTTCATACATTACTATTACATTATTTTAATGATAAAAAACATAATATTATTACACATAGAGGATTAAATGGTTTAGTTTCATGGGCAAACTAGGACCACAATAACAAATACAACATCTAGCATAAACATTTATTTAATTTCATCTTCTCTAGCTTCTTATTGGAACTTTTCCTCTCCTTATTCGGTGTAGCCACATGAGGATATAAATAAAAAGGGGTGAGCTAGAAGCCTAGTAAGAGGATAGATAAGAACAATATAGCATGGGATGAGAATAATAATAACATAAGAAAAATATCATGAACATGAGAGGAGCATAAATAAAAGACTTGTGATGTGGCAATGCATAAAAATGGAACATCATGTCTTAGTGGTTAACTACCACACATACTTGTGAACCACGATAACATATTGTTCACACATCGTTTTATATTTACTCATGAGATTCATCACTTTACTCAATGCATTGAAACACTATATAATTCGGGTGCACCCGTCACATTTAAACATTAATATTGTGCTATATAATTCTGGGTGCACCTGTCACATCATAACATTATCATTTGTCATGCATGAAACAGTGAACATATAACATAAATGAACATAAATAAACCATGAAAATTAATGGGTTTCATCTCATAAGAACACACTCATAAACATTGGGTTCCCAAAAGAAAGTGGGATCACCATACTTGATACAAGAACCATCAACCTTGAATCAAAGGTAAAAGTTGAGTTCTAGAGAGAAGAGTTCTTTAAGAAAACATTTGGATTGAAATAAACTTCATTAGAAAAACTTAATATCCCAGAAAAGAAAAGAAAATGATGTGAAAATTATCTTTAAGGAGTGACCATATCAAAAATGTAGTGAAAGAGGTAGAACCCGAAGGATGAAAGTTGTGTTTGAGAATTTCCCCTTACCTTGTACCCGAATGCTTCCTTGACTTTAATGTCCTGTATAATGACAATATATTCATTTATTATAATTCAATAAAAATTTATACATTAATATGGTTAATTATGGTTTCATTATGTCAAATTATGTTCCTTTTGATGACTTATAGAGTTTAAAAACATTGTTCTAGGATGTTCGTTTTTATGGTTTTTCTTGGGTGGTTCACTTTTATTCATAAATTGAAGTTTGGGTAGAACATGGGTAAAATTACAAAAATGATATTAAATGTCATTAATGATATTATAGGAGTTGTAATGATCTTATAATTAATTATATTAGATCCATGTGGATGAATCATTAGATAAGAATTAAATGATGATTATTTGGGTTAATTTGAGTGGTTTTTGGATTACAACGAACTTGTTTTAACTTTTCACTTAGTAATATGGACATAGGTTATTTCCAGAACATTAAATAGGACATAATAAATCTAAAATATTCTGGTTTAATCATTAAAATGGTTTCATTACAAGAATTGAAGTTAGAAATGGAAGAAGAAGGCATGTTGTTCTTGAAGGTGATAAATTAAAACCTCACGAACAACGTTATCTTTAAAAAATAAAAGGAAGAGGGAAAGGGGGTTGGTTGATATAATATCCCATTAGAATCATAAAATAACATTATATGTATAATACTTGAGATAAAATACAATTTCAATGATGATAGGTGGATAGAGATCAAGAAATGAACATGAACTTGAGAGGAAATTAATGGAGAAGAGGGAGGGAAATTACCTCTTTAATCCTTATGTTGAGAACCTCCTTAAGGGCCTATGATTGGAATTTTCATGAGACCATAAACACATGGATTTGGGGTAGGGGATAGGGAAGGTTTTTTTGCAGAGATTAGAGAGGTCATGGATCTTGAAAGGTGTGAGTAAATGAGGGTGTAGAGGGAGGCTTTTATAGTGGAGGGGAGAGGGGTTTCCTTAATATAAAATTCATTAGTTTATTAATTTTCCCTAAGAGAAGGACTAGTGAGTCTTGAAAGACAAATAATAGTAATTTTATAATGTAATCCCGAACCAAGTGGGCTTACGTCATCAGAAAATCACATAGGACCCCATAATTAGCTTATTTATCTTATTTTGTAAATTACAGTATTTGAGCATTCATCAAAAATTCAAGTATATCATAAAAATATCAAAAATTTACCCCAACGTTTTTTTGACATGTAGAATCCAAAAATGAACAACATTTTACAAAAATAATTTTTTACATATTAATAATTTAATATTTAATTAAAATCATAATTTACTTTAAAAAAACTATTTTTAAGATTAAAACTGATTTATTATGCTTTTACAAATTATGTAGGGTCTTATAAAATTATCTCAAAACAATAAGAGATTGATTCATTAATTTATGAATAAATTTTAGGGAAATAAATTTTCTTTTAAATATATTTATTATTTATAATTTATTATTTATGACTTAAAAAATACCAAAATGTTTACTATGGCCAAATTGTCACATTCTAAGATGTCTAAATTTTATTTAATTATTCATAGGTAATTTTACTCCTATGTTGGATGATTTACCATTCATAAGGGTCATATTACTATTCATAAGGGTATTTTACTATTCTTATGGGTATGTTACTATTCACCAAATATTATTTTCTTTCATTAGACTCCAAAAATCATCTTGAAGACAACCTTGTATATCAGATTTTCAAAATTCCAAACACAGAAGTGAAAAAATTATGTTTAATTGTCACTTATCACATAGTAGTTCATTATGTGGCGTTTTCATGTTATTTTATGAAATAAATATAATAAGGTAATTTCCATTGATAAACATTGGGTCATTACATTCTTCCCCCCTTAAGATATTTCACCACCGAAATTTTACTTTACTCAAATAGGTGGGGGTGTTTCTCCTTCATTGCCTCTTATGGTTCCCAAGTTTCTTCCTCAAACTTATGGTTTTTCCACAACACATTTACAATGTGGGTTGTCTTGTTGCGTAGAACCTTATCTCTTGGATCCAGAATCATTATTTCCATCTCCTCATAGGAGAGATCATCTTCTAGTTGCACCACCTCTGAGTTTAGTACATGTTAGGGGTCTAGAAAATACTTACTCAGTAGTGATACATGAAACACATCATGATGTTGAGCCATATTTTGAGGAAGTGCAAGATGATATTCCACAATTCCTATACAGTCAAGGATCTCAAAGGGGCCAATATACCTTGGTCTTAGCTTCCCATTTTCCCAAATCACATGACTCTCTTCCATGGAGATATTCGAAGGATGACTTTATCTCCAACGTCGAACTCCAAGTCCCTTTGACGGTTGTCAGCACAACTCATTTGCCTACTTTGAGTAGCATTGATGTGTTTCTATATGACTTGAACCTTCTTTGTCATCTCTTGAACAACATCAGGTCAAAGTAGCTTTTTTTCTCCAACTTCATCCCAACAGGTTGGAGTTATACATCGCTTTCCATACAGAGCTTTATATGGAGCCATCTGGATATTCGAGTGGAAGCTATTGTTATAGGAGAACTCAACCAATGGGATCTGCTGATCCCAACCACCCTTGAATTCAAGAGAGCAGGCTCTTAGAATATCTTCAAGCATCTGAAAAGTCCTTTCAGACTGGCCATCAGTTTGTGGGTGATAGGCCGTGCTGAAATTTAAATCAGTACTCAAAGCATGTTGAAGGATCCTTCAAAACATACATGTGAACCTTGGATCATGTTCAGTGACAATTGAGAGTGTAACACCATAAAATCTCACCACTTACTTCACATATATCATTGCATTTTGATCATGCAAGAGAGCTTCCTGAATAACGATAAAATGGGAAGTCATTCTGAGTCGATCAACCACAACCCATATCGCATTATTTCCCTTTTACATCTTTGAGAGACCCATGAAAAAGTCCATAGTAATATTTTCCCATTACCAAATGGGTATAGGAAATGGCTGCAACACACCTTTTGTCTTTTGTCTCTCGTATTTAACTTTCTGACACACCAAGTAACTTGATATATATTTCGCAATCTCCTTCTTCATGTTATCCCACCAGAACTGTTCTCGGAGATCGTGGAACATCTTGGTACTCCTAGGATGGATAGAGAACTTTGATCTATGTGCATTATCAAATAGATACTTCTTTATCCTGGATGATGAAGTTACACAAATCCATGTTCCAAACTGAATCACACCATCATCGTCGATATGTAACTCTTCTAGCTTCCCTTCCTTTACTGCATTCACCCTCTTTTGTTTCTCCAGACCATCCCTTTGGGCATTCTTAATCTTCTCTTACTTGGATGGTTCTGTAATCATTTGGGCAAGGTAGGATGTATCCCCTGCCCTTATGATTTACAAATCCATCTTTTCCATATCTAAGAAGATAGGGTCTTTCTCAATATATAACATGGAAAGAGTAGCAGGTTCTTTTCTGCTTAGAGCATCAGCTACCTTGTTCGCCATTCGAGGATGATAGTGAATAGTGCAATCGTAATACATGATTAGCTTTAACCATCTCCTTTGACGCATGTTGAGCTCCTTTTGTGTGTATATATACTTTAGGCTCTTGTGGTCAGTGTATATTTCACACTTCTCACCATAAAGGTAGAGCCGCATGATTTTCAAGGCAAAATTCACGGCTGCCAGCTCTAGATTATGCATCTGGTAGTTGTACTCATGGGTCATCAATCGTTGTGAGGTGTAGGCTATCACATTATCATTTTTCATGAGTACACATCCCAATCCTTTCTTTGAAACATCATTGTATATCACAAAACATTCTCTACTTTCGGTAGTGTGAGTTCAGGTGCACAGATCAGCCTTCTCTTTATCTACATGAAGCTTCCCTCACATTCTTCCATCCAGACATACTTTTCCCCTTTCCTTGTTAACGTAGTTAGCGGGCTTGAAAATCACGAGAAGTTTCTCACAAAACGTCAGTAATACCCAGCTAATCCAAGAAAACTATGGATTTCTGTGACACTAGGGGGGCTGGGCCATTCATCAATCGCCTTTGTCTTTGAAGGATCCACAAAAATTCCCTCAATTGTGATCACATGTCCCACGAATGTGACTTGATTCATCCAAAAGTCACACTTGCTGAACTTGACGTACAACTTCACCTTTCCCAATATTGCCCACACAAGTCTTATATCGTCTTCATGTTCATCCTTACTCATGGAGTAGTTGAGAATATCATCGATAATCACTACCGTAAATTTTTCAAGGTACTGTCTAAAGAATCTATTAATAAAATCGACGAAGATTTCAGTGGCATTAGTAAGTCCAAAGGGCATCACAGATAACTCATAGTTCCCATACCTTGTACAGATGGAAGTCTTCTGAATATATCCCTTCTTCACCTTTACCTAATGATATTCAGAACAAAGATCCATCTTTGAGAAGTATTGAGCTCCTCTTAACTGATCTAACAATTCATTAATCTTAGGGAGAGGATACTTGTTATTTAGGGTGATCTTGTTGAGTTCCCGCTAATCGATACACAGTCGTATTGTTCCATCATTCTTCTTCACAAGGAGCACTGGTGCACCCCAAGGTGATGCACTAGGGCGTATGAACCCTTTGTCCAAATGCTCTTGAAGCTGCTCTTTTGACACCTCCAGTTCGATAGGAGCCATCCTATAGGGGCACTTCGAGATAGGAGTAGCTCTGGGTATGAGTTCAATTGAGAACTCTACCTCACGATCCGGGGGAATTCCAGGTAACTCTTCCGGAAATACATCGTCGTATTCTTTCATGATTGGCATTTACTCAAGGTTGGTACTTTCCTTTGACTCAACCATTTGGGTGAGGTATGATTCTTCATAGGGAATCAACACCCACGCCATTGATGTATGTTTCAATAGAGATTCATGATCTTCCTTTCATTTTTAGAGGAGCATGGGATGGTTTGGAATATGAAAAGAGGTTTCCTTTTCCCAAAAATTGATATGTTCTCTATATAACGAGAGCCAATCCATTCCAATTATAGCATCGAATTCCACCAAAGGAAGTATTACGAGATTTTCCAGATGAATCTTCCCACATAAGCCAACGGGAGAAGAGTAAAACAGTTGGGATTCAATTATTGCACCACTTGGGGTTTTTACAGATATCTCAACTTCAAGGTTTTGGGGATTCGATTCTATAGTTCTAGAAAACTTTAATGATATAAAGGAATGCGTAGAACCTAAATCAAATAAGACTTTTTCCATTCTTGAGTGAATAGAAAGTGTACCTTGTACGACTTCATTATCATGATCCACCTCCGCAGTAGTGATGGCATAAGTCTACCCTTTTTCCTTTGGATTTGGTGGATTCTGACACGGATAAACCTCGAGAACTAGAGGTTTGGTGCACTAGTTTTCATAGTGCCCTAGCTCCCTCCAGTTGTAGCATTGAACCATGAGTGGTTCTTTCCTTTCATCGGCTAAATTCTGCTTATTTTTTGTGTCTTTTCGATACACATGAGCATGGTGTCCTTCTTTCCCACACTTGATTAATTTCCCAATCACTTTGAGGTAGTTCCCATTGTAAAACTTCCCTCATTTTTGTCATGTGGGTTGTTGATTTTCCATCCCACCGTTGTCCTTAGATCCACCACCTTGAAACTCCATCTTTATTTTCATATCACCATAACCATGGGACCATTCTCCAAACTCCATATCCACTTTGAGATCACACAAATAAACTTCTTCATAACTCCCAATGTCTCTAATTTCAAGAGCCTTTCCATGTTCTGGTTTTAATCCACTAAATAATCTATCAATTTTTCTATCATTATCGATAACAAAACTTGAAGCATACCTTCGAGCCTTTTGAAATTCACTTCATAGGGTGAGACATGTTCTCCTTATATTTTATTGGGCTCTATAAATTCTCTCTCCATCTTCGTGCGAAGATATTGTGGGAAATACTTATTAAGAAACATTATCTTAAAGTATTCCCATTCCATCTCTTCAATTTCCTCCATTATCATGGTGTTCTTAATCAAATCCCACCATTGGTCAGCTTCTCCATCTAGATGTTAAAAGGCTAGAGTCACCTTCTATGTATCAGAATAGTGAAGCACAAAAAAGATCTTCTCCATGGAGTTGACCCACTATTCCGAAACTAGTGGATTAGAAGACACACAAAACATCAGTGGTCGTTGCCGCAAAAAACATTCGATAGCTAATTTCTCCCTCGTTGCTGAAGGAGGATGTACCCCCTTATTATGGTTATTATTCATAACCTGAGATAATTGTGTAGCAATAACCATGATGTTTTGAACTCCACCTCCCAAATCATTGGGTATGTCATTCTGGAAATCGTTGCATTGGCCCTCACAAGAGTTGTCGGCCTGATTTCTCTTGGTTCCCACCATTTTCTAAAATAAAAAAGGTTAGAACAAAACATAAGTAAACAAGTCATGAATACATAAATTATTCATTTTAACAATATATACTAAAATCATAAAATATGGGATCCTTATGTAAATATTCTTGTGTGCATATTTGTACTTAGTCTCATGCTAGAGGTTTTATCTAGGGTTCACTAATCCGAATTCCCAAATTAACTAAACCTTGCCCATGATACCAACTATAGCATCCCAGCCTTTTCATACATTATTATTACATCATTTTGAATATAAAAAACATAATATTATTACACATAGAGGATCCATAGGTTTAGTGTCTTGGGAAAACTAGGACTACACATAACAAAAACAACAACTAGCATAAACAGTAATGTAATTTCTTCTTCTCTGGCTTCTAATTAGAACTGTCTTATCCTTAGTACGTGTATCCATCAGAGGATATAAATCAAAAGGGGTGATCTAGAAGCCCTGTAAGAGGATATATAATAACAATATAGCATGGGATGAGCATAATCATATTATAGGAAAAAGATCATGAACATGATATGAGCATAAATAAAAGACTTTTAATGTGGAAATGCATAAAAATAACACATCATGTATTAGTGGTTAACTACCACACATACTTGTGAAACAATCTATAATATTGTTCACACACCATTTCACATTTACTCATGAGATTGATCACTTGACCTAATGAATTGGAGCGCTTTATAATTCCGGGCGCACCCGTCATATCATAACATTATCATTTATCATGCATGCCACAATGAAAATTTAACATGAATGAAAAAAACTAACCCATGAAAAGGAAAGGGTTTCATCTTTTATGTACACATTCATAAACATTGGGTTCCCAAAAGAAAGAGTGAAAAACATACTTGATACAAGAACCATCAATCTTGAATGAGAGGTAAAAGTTGTGTTCTTAATAGAAGAGTTCTTTCGGAAAACATTTTGATTGACATAATCATCATTATTAAACATGTATATCCCATAAAAGAAAATAAAATGATGAAAAATAAATCTTTAAGGAGTGACCATATCAAAAATGGAGTGTAATAGGTAGAACCCGAAGGATAAAAGTTGGGTTTGAGAATTTCCCCTTACCTTGTACCCGAATGCTTCCTTCTCTTTCATGTCCAGTATAATGACATTATATTCATTAATTATAAATCCAGGAACTTTTAAACAATAATAGGGTTCATTATGGTTTCATTATGGCATATTATATTCCTTTGTATTTCTTATAGAGTTTAAAATCATTGTTCGGGGATGTTCATTTTTATGGTTTTTATTGGGTGGTGCACTTGTATTCTTAAATTGACGTTCCGGTAGAACATGTGTAATCATCCAGAAATGATATTACATGTCATTAATGATATTAAAGGAGTTTTAATGTTCTTATAATGAATTATATTAGATCCATGTGGATGAATCATTAGATAAGAATTACATTGTGATTATTTTGGTTAATTTGAGCGGTTTTTGGATCACAACGATCTTGTTTTAACTTTTCACGTAGTAATATGGCCATAGGTTATTTAAATAACTTTAAATAGAACATAATACATATAAAATATTCTGGTTCAATAATAAAAATGGTTTCATGACCATATCTGAAGGTAGAAATGGAAGAAGAAGGCATGTTGTTCTTGAAGGTGATAAATTAACACCTCACGAACAATGTTCTCTTTAATAAAATAAAAGGAAGAGGGAAAGGGGGTTGGATGATATAATATCCCATTAGAATTATAAAATAACATTATATGTATGATAAAGGAGTTAAAATAAAATTTGGATGAAGATAGGTGGGGAGAGATCGAGAAATGAACTTGATCTTGAGAGGAAATTAAAGGAGAAGAGGAAGGGAAATTACATCTTGAATCCTTTTGTTGAGAACCTCCATAATGGCCTAATCATGGTATTTTTATGAGACCAGAAGGTCTTGGACGTGGGGAAGGGGCTTGGGAAGGTGTTTGTGCAGAGTTTAGAGAAGTCATGGATCTTGATAGGTGTGAGTAAATGAGGGTGTGAAGGGTGGCTTTTATAGTGGAGGGGTGGGGGTTTCATTAATATAAAATTCATTAGTTTATTAATTTACCCTATGAAAATGAATAGTGAGTCTTGAATGACCAATAATAGTAATTTTATAATTTTATATCGAACCAAGTGGGCTTACATCAGAAGAAAATCACATATTACCCCATAATTAACTTATTTATCTTATTTTGTAAATTAGTGTATTTCACTATTCATCAAAAATTCAAGAATCTCAGAAAAATCCCTAAAATTTACCACAACCATTTTTCGACATCTAGAATATAAAAATGAAGTAAAGTTTTCAAAAATAATTTTCTAAACATTATTAATTTAATATTTTATTAAAATCATAATTTTCTTTAAAAACGGTTTTTAATGATTAAAACTGATTTTATAGTGCTTTCAAAAATTACATAGGGTCTTATAAAATTATCTAAAAACTATAAGACATTGATTAATTAATTTATTAATAAATTTTAGGGAAATAAATTTTATTTTAAATTAATTAATTAATTATAATTAATAATTTATGACTTACAAAATACCAAAACGTTTACTATGGTCAAATTGTCACTTTCTAAGATGTCTAAATTTTAATTCATTATTCATAGGTAATGTTACTCTTATGTTGGATGATTTACTATTCATAAGGGTCATATTAATATTCATAAGGTTATGTTACTACTCCTAAGGGTATATTACTATTCACCGAAAATTATTTTTGTTTCATTAGACTCCAAAAATCATCTTGAACACAACCATGTATGTCGGATTTTCAAAATTCCAAACATAGAGGTGAAAAACATATGTTTAAAGGTCACATATCACTTAGTAGTTTATTATGTTTTGTTTTCATGTTATTTTATGACAGAAATATAAGAAGGGAATTTCCATTGAAAAATGTTTGGTCGTTACATTAAGAACTAGATATATACATTTAATTGATCAATAAAGTCAATAATATTTTGTAGGGGCTAAATGAATTTTATCATCACTTGGTTTAATCATTAGTATTCAAAGAAAAACTACAAGTAACCTACCACCTTCATAGAAAACAATATCGGTGTACATTAGGTGACACAATGGTTCAAATGAATAATTTATGAAATACATCATCTATTTTAATCCATAAGTCCAATAACAATGAAGGTTTAATCCTATGAGAATACAAAAATATTTAAGTGTTTACAGTTTCAAAATATCTCATAGAATCAATATTATATAAAAGGGGTAGTGTAATAACCAATTGGAAAACCATATGTAAACTATTCCATAACCATTATAAAATCCATTTCAAAAATTTACACTATATTAACCATAAAAACATGAAAATTATAAAATAACGGATTGTTATGTTTCTAATATATTTGAGGAACCCAATCACTAATTAACAAGACACATGTGCCATCATATATGGGGAAATTCACTCAATTATGATAGAAATCAGTGATATTTTGAATAAAACACAACAATACATTCCCAATATGTTATCAAATGGTGGTATTTGAAATAAAACAATTCCCTAATCAACATATGATACCGAAATATTAGTTCACATATCTAATACACCTAAAAAAACTAAACTGACCTCCAACGGGAAAAATAAACACCTAGGGAACCACTAGCATATTCATATTAAGATCCAAATATATGACTAAAGAAGGAATAATTATTGATTATAATTCTCTAAAGCCAATAGAAGAATATTACATGTTAGAATGGATAGAATTGTATCTTAAAAAACATCATGTCCTCCTAGATCTTGTTAGTCCATCACATGCAACTGAACAAAACCAACTCCCCTTCCTTGTTTCCATCAATAAAATCCATGACCACATATACACTCTACCTATGGTTCTTGGTAATAAGAGGCATCTTGAGAGTAACATCCACTTTATCTATTTACCCTCTTATTTAAGAATGCCTCCAGACATTCTTATGGTAATACTTCCTATAAGAAAACTAATTTTGAGGAAATATCTAGAATTGAGATCCAACTCAATGCTAACCAATATATAATTTCATATACTGATAAATTCTATATCATTACCCACCATAGAATATTAAAAACACATATTAAATACACATATATGTATGAGACCATATTTATCTATAGAAATGATATAAGGAAATTGAGAATGGATCTTCCCCAGAGGCAACCTTTGATGCCAATAAGAATAAGAGCTCATACCCTTAACAATACTCATTTATAAGTTATTATGAATTATCTATCAAGATGATAATATATATTCCAACATCTTAATAATCATGAAATCCACATTAAACACCTCTAGGTTCATTTTCATCATAAAACTTGTTATCTGAAAGTGAATATCTAGTCATAAATGTTTCAAAATATTTTACTAACTCATCATATAATCTAATAAAAAGATGGGGTATAACATAAAATGTTTAATAACCTCAATATATTATCTCAAATGCTAAAATCCTTTTCCATGTGGAGAAAAAATCTTTCAACCATGATACCTAAAGCATTGAATATTGAAAAACACCTAGGAAAGGACTCTGAGACTTCACTGCTATCACCCTAAAAACATACAACCACCATGTTAAGGGATACTCTACCATGTTGAAACACATTGAAACAAACTAATAACCAAAAATTTCCATTAATAAAAACCTTATTAATTCAACAAATAAAATATCAACCTCTTACTACCACTTATTTGTTTCCTAATCTGAATTTTCCCCAGTATATATCAATAAACTATAATGATGGAAATCATGCAACACCATAAAAATAATAATTATTATTTTCAAAATCAAATTTCTTAAAATACATTGAATCATCAAGTAATATCTCACGAAAACATGATATACAAGGATAGCAATCAAAAATCATATTTTAAAACACAAAGAAGACTTCTTATCCCCAAATATTGAATTCATTGATAGGATTTCAAGTAAATTAATTATATCTCCCAAGATATATTCTCTAATTCAATTATATTTACAAAAAAATATGTATGTAATAAACCTATGTATCTAAATTGAAATTAGTATAATTACACTCTATAATGTTTAATATGTTTATGTTCCTTGTATTATATCATAAGGGGTCATGCATGTGTCTTATCCGAACTCTTTTTCCAAAATCATATATTAAGCTTCAATAATATTATTTCCCTACCAAAAAATGTTATCCTCACCAAATCCTAACTCCAAACTATAACACAACTCTAATCCAAAGATATGATACCATTTTATTGTGTCTAATATTTTTTAGAACCCCTCTTAGGTTGGACTTAAAGTTGAGTGTAATCCCTAAATCCTTACTAAAATTTTCCTTGTATTGTACACTAGAATCTACGTTATAAAACACAAAAAATGGAAGTAATTACCCTATATAATCCTAGGAATTAATAAAATAATCTTCTAATAAAATCCATCAAAAATAAATAATAAAACCCCTTATCCATGATTAATACATGTAATTTCCTAAATAAATAAAAAACTCAAGATAAACACCAACACCAACTCCAACAGAAGTAAACACAAGTCCAAATAGTAAGATATACTATGAAATTTCATATTCACCAACTATATACTTAATAACAAGTATATATATATATTAAATATTTGGGTTGTTGTATAAGTATAAATTATATTTTTCTCCTTATGGAATCTCATTCCAATTCGAAAGAATCATATTAAATAACAATTGATTAAAAAATGTAACCAATTCTCTACATATCCTAAGTCATATACATACCCCATAACAGAAAGGATTTATCACCCAACTTATATATATTTTGTAATATAGTAATATTGAAATATTTTCAGTAAATTTACATCAAACCATCTTTCTATGAGATATAGTCATCCTCACATCCTAATTAAAAATGTCTTGACACATCCCTTCCATATCCAAAATCACACACAAGACCAGAACTCTAGATTTAGCTAGAGGGATATGTGGAATTATGCATACCTCCCCATAATCTAGAGGATTATAAACAAAATTATGTGATTAAATCTTATAATAGGTAGACTAATGAGAATAAATAACAGTTGAAATGACCAATCCTCATAAACATCAAACATCATAGAATGAATAAATAAATAAACAATAATGATTATGTCACAAAATATTCCATAAAAATAATATATTCGTACAGTAGAATTAATTTCTCGATGTTCTAATCACATATAAAAAATAAAAAATGGAAAAAATATACAAGATTTTTTACTAAAATCACCTCAACTCAACCCACTCTTTAATACCCACCAATCATCTCCATCTGAAATCACAAACCAACATGTTATTAACCTAAAATGTTACCTACTGTATGTATTCACATCATTGTTCCTAGGTAGGTTGTAAACAAATCATCTCAATAGGGTCAAACCATGTTCCCCTAAAATAGTTGATCATAATTTTTCATGAATGAGGATGTAAATGGCATAATATAATCTTTCATTATTGGTAATCATGTGCTAACCATGTCACCATGAAGCTCAACCTAACCCACTACATCCAAGTTTAGAATCCACCTAATGCAAAAACTACATGAAAGTGTGTTGGTTCATCATGTACTAACAAGGCCACCATGATACCTGATAATACCTACTTTATGCCCCTATCGAAATACAGTTTTCTTATATCACAAGAACCAAATAGTTCATGATAAATTGAGGTTTGGAATCTATATCTAGTACCATTTACAATCCCCAGACTAGTAGAATATTCTACTAGTCTATTACCCTAAGGGAATATTGAAATTAATAGTACTTTAGTCCATTCTGCTTAGGGAAATTATCACTGAAAACTACCTTGGTTAATTCCCATTAGATTGATCACATAGAATAGATCCCAACCCATTCTTTAATAATTAAAGTGAATAATAATGTTACCCAATTCTCCAATTATTAAATTAGAGGTCACATTGAATAGATCTTAACCCCCCTATTATGAGAGTGGGTGTACCCAAAGTACCCAACCCATTCCCCTTATTAAAGGGATCACTATAAGGCCATGTTCATCCCCTCTTCCATAAGGGAAGGAATTTATCATCCTATAAGATAACAAAACCCCCCACATGCATGAAATAATAACAAGGAATATATTCCATCTCATAAGATCAGTAGCTCATCCATGTTCACTAATCAATAGAATCATATCCACACACTATGGAATGCATCTATTCATCCACCTAGACTCTAAATATAATTTTTTTATTCCCACACTGATCACATAACCTATCATGAAAAAACCCATAATCCATATTATTACCCCTAAAAGAGAATACACCTAGTCCATTAAACCTCAATCTGTCTCCTCTCAATGACACCAATTCATATCTGAACCCCCACATTGTTCCCATAACTAAAAAAAATATTTCTGGCATGGTATAAAAGGCTATTCTAATCCCACTATGATTCCAAATAATTAAACAATATCTACAATCAAAAACTATCCAAATACACATCCTTTTAAAACTCTTGTAAAACTCATGCCAAACTGTCAATAATGTATTGTCTTATGTATTTGACCAAATTTAATTAAAATGGAATTTGAATTTCTCCATTTATTGGATGAACCATTTTGTAAATAGATCTTGATAATGGAATTCATAGAGTTCCAATACTTCAATATGATTTTATATTTTTTAATTCCTAAGGATTCCTCAACTATTCAATAAATTCTTGGGTGTTTCGGGTCATGGAATACAACTTCATAGAATAAATAATCAGGGCACAAAATTTTTCTGAATCCGTACAGCCATTTGAAGAAAAAGTGTTCCATAGTCTAGTGGAGAAGGAGGTACTTTATGATTGGTATAAGTAAGTGGGTGGAGCCGCATGGTCACACATCATACAGTGGGTTTTGGACTAAGGGGAAACAACATGGTCTATTAATAGTTTCCCAAACTGTTCCTATGAACATTGAGGCCTCACTCTTTAGATAGTGACATGAGCATAGTTTGCGCATGGTTTGGCCAACTATGATAACAACATTTATGACTCATTATGTGGGTTAATTTTGAGTTTTCTTCTACCTTCATATTTCAGTATTCCTCATTTATTTCTCAACTCATCCACACATAGCACTTCCACTATAGAGCTCATTCCTTCATCCTCTTGTTATGATGGCATCTCCCTCATCCGTCCATCAATTGATGTGTCGTCAAGTGAATTGGAAGAAACATGGTATGTCTAGACACCTCCTTCATCATTTATTTATTCATCTTCTCCTCATTTTTTATCTTTTGGTATGACCTAATTTTCCCTATTTTCAGATCGTTCATCTGCTTGATCAATTTTTATCTAACTGGGTGTAAGAAAACCATGACATGGGATGTAAGAGTCATCCTTGTTATATGTTAGGTTGTCAAAAACTATTACCTTATGTTTAGTTGATTTATAAAATGTCTTAGTTGTGCCTTTCACCAGAATTTCCCAGTGTCGCATTGAAATAATAAAATTCCGTCAATAAATATTCATAGATTTCCAAGTGATGTGTTTTTCCGAATGTTTGTATGGTGGGAGGATATGAGCTCAACCCGAACCACCCCATTGTTTGGGATTGTTTAGTCCCCCTTTATAAATTTCATCATTCCCATTATTAGATACACTACTTTAGCTGTTCCTTTTTTTATTTATGTATTAAATTATGATGCTCTCTTATATAAAAACAACATTAATGTTGGTTGTTTATTCTTTTCCTTGGAATTGGATTGACTAAAACGAACTGAATGGATTCATTGAATAAGAATGCCATGTTTTATAATAAAACCCTTTGATGAGTTGTGGTATATACAAATTGGAAAATTGGTTTATGTGTTATGACATTATTGGATTTATGGTATGGGTGTTTCCACGGATTATTTGGGATTATTTTGTCTCTATGTGGCTTACTTATGTATGTGGTCCCTTTTTTAAATAAGTGGACTGGAAAATGGTTGTGGTACTCTTAAGGATTCCTTGTTTCATATGTAATTCCCCTTACCATGGCATTTTTATTGTTTTAATTAATTGATTAAAATAATTATGGGAACCATGAGTGACACTTTGGTTTCCTCCCAAAGAACATTGAGGATGTACTCCTCATACTTGTGTTCAGTTTTCCTGATAGATTTTGTATATGCCTCGGGTGATACTGGTATGCCAATACAAGATCACTTTGCATTCCTCTTATCTCATTATGACTGATACTGATTCTATAGGGGAGAAACCTTGGATGGGATCATTAGACAGATGGGTGTGCCAGGACATGAGTAAGTCATAGTCCCTACGTTTGATAAGAGGTATATGCTCAGATTTCATAGTCACAAATTTAATTGGGAGTGATACTTGTGAGGACATTAATTGATCACCATAGATAGACTCCAATAACAGTGACATTTTAGGGATATCCTGGTGAGATACTTTAGTTTATTGTTTCATTTATCCTCAAAGGGTCATAGGATGATGCATATTTAATTTTTGTAGTTACTCATATAGAAAAGGATACAAATGAAAATTGATATTCAAGGGATGAATCCCCCACGAAAAATCACAATCATGTGAATAAAAAACCTCTTTATAACTTTTTGTGGATTTCTATTGTCACCATCCCCTCCCTTCATCTATTCATGTCGCTTGTGGAACCAGATCCGACATGGTTATTTATTTATTTTTCATAGATAATTTAATTTGATATATATGAACACATATTATTTTATATGCATGAATTGGATTAATATTTAGAAACAATTTGGGGTTTCCTACTTAGTATATCTCACACCCTTCATGGGATTCCGTTTCACTTGGGTATCTAATAAGATCTTCATATTTAGAGGTTCGTGTAAAGTGGCTTGTACTATGCAGTGTACATTGGAGTTAGGAGGCTATGTCTGAGCTAGTATTCAAGAGGCTCGTGGTGTTCACCCGCATGGATTATATTTCATTTATTTATTCATGTGGAAACTTGTCAAGATACTGATTTTGTATTTAGTTGGGCTGGGACGTTAAAAATTGGTATCAAAGGATTCTTTTTTTACATTTTCTTAATACTTTGAGATAGTATACATGAAAAAAATAATGTCGATTCTTATATAATAGTCAGGCATGGGAATGGTCAACCCATGTATGGGGAAAGGTCAATTTGTCCAGTGTTGGGACTGTTGTTTGCATTGTTCATTATTAAAGTCGATTAAGATTTAACTTTGGGTGATTGGATAATTTTATAATAATTAATGATATATGAGATTTAGAATTTACCCTTGGCCTCACTTGGTAAGTTGGAAGAATTACATACATCAATATCGGTATTTATGGATTCACCTAACATTCATATTTCATGGTATGTAGATTGAATTGCTAGGTTGGTTGAAATTGTTGGTAATTAATGAATGTTTTATTATCATGTATTTTTATATTCCACGATAGAAATTGTAATATCATGTTTAGTTATCACCTTAATAGGTATTATCTTATCATGATTATGTAATTTAAATTATCATATATTTCTAATATTCCATGTTTGAGTGTTTCCTACTCATGCAGTAGCTTTGCGTGATAATTTTTCATTCTTGTTAACATTTAGCATTCCTATGGATTATTTTAGACTGTATAATTGCTTACCATTTTTAGGTGACTATTTAATGGGCCTTGGTTCCAATTTTCATACTTCTATTCATGTTTATGATGGGATGAATAATAATGGTTGTGATTAAATGGGATTCAATTTACAATTTCTAAGGTGTATAGACCCTTTATAAAATTGAATGTGATGAACCATATAACAAAACCAAAATTTAATCAAATTATATACTTAAAGAATATTTAATAAATGCTAATGTTGTAAAATTTTCTTCTCCATCCACGATAAAATGGGTGCAGTTATTTGGGAGTTGGATGCAATTAGTAAAGTCTATGGGCACATTATAAATTGAGAAGATTCCACCCATATAACTAAACAATCTATTATGAGCCTTATATATCTAGAAACTATTGTAAATAATGATGTTGTCAATTTTTTTGAACATAAAATATTTGGTTACATTATTATGGATTTTACCTCTATTACTTAGGCAAAATGACCATTTTAGTAAAATTATAAAATCCACAACTAAACCCATGTGTGTCGGTTGGGGAACATTGTTTATGAGATAGACCTATATCGACAGAAATAGGTTGATCTTGGTGCCTTGTTCTTATCTTATCAATTAATTATGGATGTTTTAAAATTTTTTAATGATTTTAAATAAAATGGGATTTGTTTTTATTTGAAATCAAAATGCCTTAATGAGAACAATGTTGGTCACCTGTAACGACCCAATGCCTTTCAATATAAATTCCCCTCTTATAATTATGTCATAAAATCACAAAAAAACATAATGAACTTCTATGTGCTAAGTGACATTTAAACATATGTCTTTTACTTCTGTGATTGGAATTAGGAAAATCTAACATACACGGTTGCAATTAGTATGTTATTTGGAGTCTAATAAAGATAACATATTTTTTTCGAATAGTAACCTACCATTATGAATATTATAATTCCATTATAAATATTTATATACCGTAAAGAATACTTACCTTTACAGATAATAATATATAAATAATATTCATGTTGGAAGTACGAAATACAAATATGTTAAAATAAGTAAATGGATGTTTTAAAACCGCTTTTCTAATAATAAATTAAGAGTCAAATAAAATAATAAATTAGTCATATTTAAATTTTTTTTTTGGAAAATTGACAAAATTTTTGTATTCTAAAAATCAAAAAATTGTTAGGGTAAATATTTGGGATTTTTTTGAAAAACATTAATTTTATGTGAATAGTAAAATACATTAATTAATCATATAAATACATTATAGTGAAAATATACAATCCCATACATCACAAGTGATGTAGGAACAAGTTTTTTTAACTCACGTGAATTTATTTATATATTTGGAAATGGAATACTTAATTTTCCCTTCCTTGTGATGAAATTATAAATTATTGATTATAATATTATGAAACCCCTCCTCCCCTCCACTATATATACCACCCATTCTTACCTCTTCTCTTTACTCCTCTAAAAACATGATCATTTCCAATATTTTTTTTAAATACCTCCTCAATCACCTCCCCTCCACAAAAGGCCCATAGTATCTTCAATATACAAAAACCTCTCCCTTTAAGAGGATCTCAAAGGAGGAAGTCTCAAGAGCTAAATTACTCGTTCCAATTATTTCATTTCTTTTATGTTTTTTTTTCTTTTTGTTTCATTCCACACCTCCATTCTCCCAAGTATTATGATTAATCCAATAACATATATGTATTGGAATGCTATTATGATAATGGGATTATTCTTTATCTTCTCTCTTTTCCCTATCTTCTATTTGAACGAAATAGAAGCATCATTTGAGATGTGATAATTTTGCACATTCTAGGACAACTGTTTATCAATTTCGATTATCATATTTAATTCTGATAATGAAACATTTGTGTTATGGTAGAACCATATTATTATATATTTAATATATCCTATTTTTGGTTTTATAATTCCTTTGTACAAATGGTATTATTTATAATTAAAAACATGGTCTTTGTAATCAAACTCACTGATTAACAAAATGGATTGTCACTATAGTTTTATATAATAATTATACTTCATTTTAAGTAACCAAATTTAATTTAAAACCATGTAATATCCTATATGTTCTCTAATACTATATAACTTCAATTTTGTACAACCACTTTCAACTTACATGTTTCTCCAAACATGAATATAAGTGAACCGATCATTAAAACCATATAAACAAACGATCACAAACATTGAAATTGAACCAAATAACCAATCAATACAGTTATAAATGAACATAGAATGATTATAATAAACCAATTAAATATAGAAGTGGTTCTGTATGTATCATTTAATAAACCTACTTTTTAATTCATGTCATTAATTACCAGTGGAGAACACCAACAGATTTATGGCATGATATCCTCTCCATTTATCTATTAATAAAGATTGTCTTCTATGATATTACTTTTTATGTGTAATCCCAAGTAATGGGGTATGTTTTTGAACCTATCCTATACTTCCCTCATGATTTATAAGATATGATAAACTTCTTTTCTCTCTCTTCAATACCTGTTGGGTACACCCGATACCATGCCGATAAACCGCAACGAAATCTACTCGAACCAGCTTTCTTCTTCTAGGTTTCCATATATTTATTTTTGTCAAAATGGAGTTATTTTATCTATTTTTTAAATATTATAAATATATTTTTGTTTTACAAAATTAATTTATGAAGACCCTTTAATCACTTTATATTGGGGATTTTCATGTTTTAAAATATTCTATCTTTAGAACTTTCCGATAAGCAAACATGTTTTAAGGGAACTTCACAAATTTTTACCCAATTTAAAGTGAACTTTATCATATTTTTTAGGAAACCATTGTCTCTATAAAATTATCCTATTTATTATGAAAAAATTAATGGTTAATTTCTAATTTATCTTAAAATATTTTTCTATTTTCTATGTTAAAATCTCTATAGTATTTTCCATAATACCGCACAAAAACGTTTTAATGCTAATGTTTCCCAAATACATTACTTATATGTTTTAAATTATATTTGACATTACTTTACTTGTTATATTCCAATTTTAACTTATGAACATCCATTTATGTCCTAATACATTTCGTTCATGGATAATTTCATGATATGCCCATTGGTTATGCATTATGTCATGATTGTGGTACAAAATCTTTCCATGGGTACCCTTATATTTTTTTATGGTTGGCTGAGTATGATTATATATGTCAAAATAAAATTCATGAAAATGATGAAATGGGTGTTTCCAGATTGCACTCCAATGCATTGGGTAAAATTACATATCATGATATACGATGGGAAACAGGATTGGCAGTTAGCCATGACCCGTACTAAAATGGGAAATGAGGTTGGTTGTTAGCCTTCACCCGTAGTAAAATGGGAAACACGATTAGAGGTTAGACTTGAACCGTACTAAAATGGGAATCAATATTGACAGTTATCCTTAACCCATAATAAATAAATGTTTTATGATCCTACCACATTTATATGATTCAATTTTTATATGATTCCATGCATATATGATACAATTTTATTTGTTCCATGCTTCAGATATCCACAAGTCATGCCTCCTAACTCATGTGCTTAATATGTATCCTTATGTATGTTCCCTTACTATGATTTTTACCTCATCCATGTGTTCATGTGTATCTCGGGGTACCCTATGCAGATGTAAGGGCTCAAAAGATGTTAGGAAATCTTTATAGATATTAAATAAAGAAATTTTTTTTAGCCCATGTTTTATGTATTATTTTTTAGACATCCAAGAAACTAGAGTTAACGATCCTTGGATTCTACTCTGATGTATACTGATGCATAAAATCATGTAATTTTATTTAGAAGGCGTGGGACACTATATTTGGTATGAAAGGACTGTCTAGTTATTTTGGAGATTAGGAATAGATCCCATTAGTTAAAACATTAATTTTGAGACTAAATATAAGAAAAGTATCTTAAATTTTGACCAGTATTGAGTAAGTGGTCTATCAATAAAATACAACCATGTCTAGATACGAGCAGGTAGAGTCAGATCTGGAACAGATGTACCAAGGAGTGAAAACTCTGACAAGGAGTTTCGGGATTGACCTAGTGTATCATGGTACCCGAAAATGAGCCTTATTACACTTGTGGTTACGACACTCCTAATGGATATACATTTCTAGATACATGAGCCTAGTAAAAATGATTATTAAGAGAAAAAAGCCTATAAGAATATAAGTTATTAAATAGATCGAGGATAACATAGATTTAAACCAAAGGAATAACAATTTGGGATATACCTCATCTTTATATGTTTACCCTTTTTTAATTCAAATATCCCTTTTTATTCTCAATAGATAAATATTAAAGACATCTATTTATACATACGTTTTCGTATTAAATGTAGGGATATAGAAGAACCCATTTCAATAGATAATGTGATAGGAAATGTGAAAAATTCCCCAATTATATGCCTGATATGACGGGAGTGGGTGCTCAAAACATCATGACATTACATGCTCAGCCGGCTCAAGTTATGGATAATAACATGAATCATGTGTAACCCCCTCCTCCTATAAGGAAAGAGCATGTTTCTGTAGAATTAATAATGAGGCAGATGTCTATAATGTTTAGGGGATCTTCTGATCCCCACCTCATGTAACAAAGGATTAACTCATCTGAAAATATATTCACCATCCTCCAATGCTCAGAAGAAAAAAGGTTGTACTTGTGGTCCATTGTTTTGATGGGGAAGATTATTAGTGGTGGACACTGATCAACAATAAAATGTCCTAAGAGGAAATTGATTCCATGGATTGGGAGGAATTCAAGAGGATTTATTTCAAAAAAAAATCCTCAAAACCTCCATCCCAAGATGGAAATAGGTTTCCTCAGACTTAAGTAGAAGGAAGATGAGTCCATCGGGTCATATGAAGAAAACTTTACACGGCTTGGAAGCAATGCCTAATAAATTTTTATGAACACTTAAGGATAGGTGTATCACTTATTTATCATACTAAAGTTGAGTATACAAAAATAATTGGAAATTCGAGACTTCAACTGTTATGAGGCTATTGTCCATTGTGCCTTCAAGGTTGAAATAGATATTTGAGACTCAAAGTGGCCTTGTGGGACTAGTGGAAAGAAGCATAAAATGGAGAATAACGTGTGTGGTTCATCAAACATATCCCCTAACAAAAATAATCATATCATTTTCCCTTGTATGTGTTGTGGGAAGAATCATCCTAGTAACTATCTAAAGGTAACCATTAATTTCATCAAATGTTGAATGTTTGGTCACCTGGCCAAGAACTCTGCAAGGATATGAAGAATACCACCAATGTGGAAGATTAAAGGAAGGTTGAAATCAATACTCATTCTATAGTGTAGTGTTATAACTACAAGGATCATGGGAATTATGAAAATAGTTGAGCTAGGATGAGGGTTTTTAGAGGCAATAAGAAATAACCTCGATGTGAATAATGAAGGGCTTATGCTGTCACTACTGTTGAGGAGGAGCCGGACAAAGCTGTGGTGACAGGTACACTATTTATTTATTCAAGAATAGAAAACTTACTATTTTATTATGTTTCTACGCAATCTTTCATATCTTTAATGTTTTGAATAATTATTCAAACACAACCTAAAATTGGAGGAAAAGTTATCTATGAGAAAAAAAGATTCCAAAATTATTGCGTCTATGGTTTATAACTCTTCCCCAATTAATGTTTGTGGATTGAACCTCCCAAAAAATTCTGTCATACTTCCTTTTGTGGAGTTTGACATTATCTTGGGCATGGATTGGTTCTCTTTGTAAAAATCCAACATCAACTGTTAAGAAAGGGAGATCACTCTTCACATCCCAAATCATCCCCCGATTCATTACAAGTGTAAGGAGGAAGAGGAATCTTATTTAGAATCATCATATCATGTATGGATTTTACTGCCTTATGAGAAGGCATATCTTGCTAAAATGGATGAGAAAAAGGAGATAATCATTCTTGAAGACATTACCATCATGATAGATTACGCTGATGTATTTTTTGAATAGGTATCTAGTTTTTCTCCGGACCTAGAGGTTGAGTTCTCAATTGAACTTATCCAAAGATCTCTTCCTATCTCATATACAACTTACAAATTGGCCACCATAGTGCATGAAGATCTAAAAAAGCTATTGCTAGAGAATATGGAGAATGGATTTATACACTCATGTTCTTCACCATGGGGTGCGCCATTCCACTTTGTCATGAAGAAGAAATGAACAATGTACCTCTGCATTGATTAGTGTGATCTCAATAAAATCACAATAAACAATAGGTATCCTCTACCACATATATATTAATGTTCGATCAGTTTTTTGGGGCCAGTTATTTTTCTATGGTGTACCTTCTATCAGGATATCACCAATTAATGGTGAGGAAGGATTATAGTTCCAATACTAACTTTCGAACGAGGTTTGGACACTAGGTGTTCATAGTGATGACATTCATACACACTAATGCCTCATCAAGTTATCCTAGATTTAATTAATAGAATATTTAATGACTGCCTCGATAAATTAGTATAGTTTTTATTGATGATATTATGATATACTACTTGAGCAAGGATCAACACTATGAGTATTTGAATGTTGTGTTAAAGACATTGAGAAGGAGGAAGTTTTATGAATAGTAAAATAAATGTGAGTGCTAGAATGAAGAAGTATCATTATTGGTGCATGTTATCACCACTAAAGGGATATATGTGGTCCCTTCTAAGACAAAAGCAATTGAAGAGTGGCCAATGCCAGCTTCTGTAATAGAGATCCGCAACATTTTTGGTCAAGTTGGGTATTATCGAGGATTTTGAAGAACGTTTCATGACTTTCAAAAACAATGACCTAGCTAACATGGAAGGGAGTAATTTTTTTCTGGGCTAAGCAATGTGATGACTATTTCAAGGATTTGAAAAAGAGGCTTATCTCTGTGCTAGTACTCACACTCCATACAACTGGAGAACTTTTTGTAATATCTAGTGATGCTTCTAAGAGGGGATTAGGCTTTGTGCTAATTAAAATGATAATGGGATAGCCTATGCCTCAACACAGCTAAAAATAAATGAGCAAAATTGTCCTACGCATGATCTCATGTTGGCATTGGTGATATTTGATTTGAAAATATGGGGTCTTTATCTCTATGGGGAGAAGTGTGATATATATACTGAACACAAGAGTCTAAAATATATATTCACAAAAAAGAGCTTCATATGCATCCTTGAATATGTATAGAGATCATAAAGGATTATTACTGCTTAATAAACTACATTCCAAGTAAGGAAAATAAGGTTGAAGATGATCTATGTTTAAAGTATGTTGCATCCTTATCAATGATGAGAATTGAAAAGGATATGATCGTCTTAGATTTGAAAAGGATTAACATGTGAATCATTAAGGGAGGAAAATCATTAATATTTTTTCTAATGATTGTTCAATTATCCCTCTTGGGGGAAATAAAGTATTCTCAATAAAGAGATGTGGAAATTTTGAAAAGGGGGGTAGCTATAATAAATGGGAAATACTCCTATTTCAAAACAGACAAGGATGGAGTAATAAGATTTGGGAAATGATTATTTGTACCATCCGATCGAGATATAGAGAAGGAGATATTGATTGGAGCACATAGCTTGACTTTCTCTTTCCTCCATTGGAGAAAAAATATGTATCAATATCTCTGAAAAACTATTGCTTGGATGAAATGAAAAGTGAATTATGGAATATACATCAATGTTCCTAGTATGTCTTCAAGTGAAGGCTAAGAGGAAAAAGTCTAAGGGAATGATGCAACCACTACCCATACCTGCATTGAAGTGGGAGAACATTATTTTGTAATTATTCACTGGAATTCCTAGGACATATAGAGGAAACAATTATATATGGGTCGTTGTGGATCCTCTTACAAATAAAGTTAAATTTATCAGGATTAGAGAATACTTTTCATTGGATAAACATGCATGGATTTACATCATGTAAGTCGTAAGGATTCATGGAGTAACACTATCTATTGTATCTATTCATGATCCAAGATTCACCTCAATGTTCAGGAAAATTCCCCAATATGCACTATGAACTGAACTAAACTTCATTACTGCCTATCATCCTCAATCTGATGTCTAATCTGAGTCAACTATTTAGAAACTGGAAGACATGTTGAAAGCGTGTTCTATGGATTTAAAAGGAGGGTGGGACTAACATCTTCCACCGGTTGAATTCTAAAACAACAATAGTTTCAACTTGATCATCTGAATGACATCATATGAAGACCTTTATGGGAAAAGGTGAAGAACACCAGAATGTTAGGATGATATTGGTGGAAAAAACTGCTAGGACCTAAAATGGTCGAAGAAATGGTAGAGAATGTGAAAACCATTCAACAGCATATCAGGGCATCCCAAAGTCGACATATAAGTTGTACAGACAATCATCAATGATACCATGAGTTTAAATTTAGAGACATTGTATTTTTACGGCTATATCCATGGATCAAGGTCATGAGGTTTGGAAGGAAAGGGATGTTATATTCCAGGTACATCGGGCCCTTCGATATCGTTGATCGAGTCAGAGTTGTGGAATATTGATTGGAACTTCCACATACCATGATGAAAGTAAATGATGTCTTTCATGTATCCCCCTTATAGAAGTACATACCATACCATTCCCATGTACTCTCTTCATAGGTGGTACAATTGGAGGATGATCTTTCCTATGAAGAGTAGCCAGTGGAAATCTTCGATCATAGAGGCATTATTCTACGCAACAAGATTACTCATCTGGTTAAGGTATTTATGGTGAAACCATAAGTATTAAGAGGCATCATGGGAACATGAGGAATCAATGAAGGAGAAGTACCCCACCATTTTTTTTGTCTTAGAATGTAAAATGAAATTTCATGATCGAAATTTCATAAGGGCGGAAAATGTAACGACCTAATGTTTTTCAATGGAAATTCCATTCTTATGAATATGCCATAAAATAACAAGAAAACACAACACAATAGTATTTTAAGTGCTAAGCGACCTTCACAAAAAAAAATTCACTTTTGGATTTGGAATTTTTTAAATATGACATACACGGTTAGAATCAATAAGTTATCTGGAGTTCGATAAGAAAATTTTCATTTTTTGGGGAATAGTAACCAAACCATATGAATAGTAACATACACTTATGAATAGTGATATAACATAATGAATAATAACCCTACCTATAAAATATATTAATTATATTCACATCGAATGCATGATATACTTATATTTTTAAATAAGTATATGAATTTTTTAAAACTAGTTTTTTCATAATAAATTTTCATTTTAATTAAATATTAAATAAAAAATATTTATAAAATTATTTTTGAAAAATGGACTTCATTTTTGGATTCTAACAATCAAAAAATGGTTAGGGAGAATTATTGAATTTTTTTGAAATACTTTATTTTTTAGTGAATAATTAAATTCATTAATTTACTGTATAAATACACAATAGTGAAAATCCAATATTTCTAACATCACCTGTGATGTAAGCACCCAAGTCTCAAACTCACATGAATTTATTACTATTATTTTTCATGGAATACTTACTATTCATGGTCTTGTGATGAAATTATATATTAATGATTATAATATTATGGAACCCATCCTCCCCTCCACTGTAAATACCACCCATTCTTACCACTTCTCTTTACATTTATCAAGCATTGATCCTTGACAATATTCTACACAAATACCATGCCAAGATCCCCCCCCCCCACGTCCAAAGGCCCATACTCTCTTCAATATAGAAAAACCTCTCCCTTTAATAGTTTCTCTAAAGGAAGATGTTTCAAGAGGAAAACTCATCTTTCCAATATCTTCATTTCTTTTATGTTTTTTTCTTTTTGATTATTTCCACACCTACCTTCACCCGAATTGTATGATAACTCCAGTAATATACATGTACTAAAATTATATTATTCTAATAAGATACTTCTTTATCTTCTCTCCATTCTCCATATTTTATGTGAATGAAATTAAAGCTCCGTTTGAGATGTGCTAATTTAGCACAATCAAGGACAACAACTTATCAATTTCTATTATCTTCTTTAATTCTGGTCATAAAACCATTTGAGTTATAGTTGTACCATATTATTATATATTTAATAAATACTAATTTTGTTTCTTTAATCCTTTTTTACAAATGGTATTATGTTATAAAGAAAAATTTGTTCTTGGTATTAAAACCCAATGAATAACAAAAATATTTGTCACTATGATTTTATATAACAATTTGACATCACTCTATGTAAACAAATTATATTTTAAACAATTTAGTCTCTTGGATGTTAACTAATAGCATATAACATCAATTCTGGAAAACCACCTTCATCATACATTTTTATCCAAACATGAATATAAGCAAACCGATCATTATAACCCAGTAAAAAAATGATCCCAAACAATGAAATTGAACCACTAAACCAGTCAAAATTGTTTTAATTGAACATAAAATGATTATTAAAAAATCAATTAAATATATAATAGGTTCTGGATTTATTAATTAATAAACCATTTTTTTTATTTTGGTCTTTAATAACAAGTGGAGAACCCCAACGGTTTTATGGAAAGGGATCATCTCCATTTCTCTCATAATCAAGATTGTCCTCTATACTATGCCTTTTTATGTGTAATACCAAAATATGAGGTATGTTTGTGAACCTCACTCATACTTCCATCATGATTTATAAGTGATGACAAACCATTTTTTCTGTCTCTTCAAGACCTCTTGGGTACAACCAATACCATGCTGATAAACTATAACAAATTATACCCGAATCTTCTTTGTTCTTTCGGGTTTCCTAAAAATTCTTTATATTAAAATGGAGTTATTTTATCTATTTATCTACATATTCTAAATTGTTTTTATTTTTACATCTTTAATATATGAAGACCCTTTCATCAATCTCTTTTGGTGATTTACATGTTTTTATAAGATTCCCTCCATTTAATATTTCGATAAGCAAACCCGTTTTAAGGGAACTTCCCAAATTTTTATCCAATTTCAAGGGATATATATCCTCTTTATTAATACACCATTGTAATAATTAACTTATTATTTTTATTATTAATACCATCTTTGTTCAATTATGATTTTATATAAAAGATTTTCCCCCTTTTTATTTTAAAATCACTATAGTATTTTCCTATAAACTGATGTGGATGTTTTTCAAATACATTCCATATATGTTTTCATTTATTTTTTACATCACATACAATGTTATATTCCAATTATAACTTATGAACTTCCATTTAGGTTATAATAAAATTATTTTATGGGAAATTTCATGACACACCCATTGGTTATGCTTTATGTCATGACTATGGTACCCACTTCTTTCTGTGTGTACCCTTGTTTTTATGTATGGTTTATTATGTATGATTATTTATGTAGATATAATATTCATGAAAATGCTGTGATGTGTGAACCCTGATAGAACTCCAATGCATTGGGTAATGTTATTTCTCATGAGATGTGATGGGTAACCAGATTGGCGGTTAGCATTGACCTGTACTTAAATGGGAAATAGAATTGGAGATTATCCATGACGCGTAATAAATAAATGTTTTATGATCCTACCACATTTATATGATTCAATGTTTATATGATTATATGCTTATAAGATACGATTTTATATGTTCCATGCTTTGGATATCATTATGTCTTGCCTCCTAACTCATGTTCTTAAGACGTATCCTTATGTTCATTCCCTTACTGGTAATTTTAGATCATCCTATTGTTCATGTGTTCTCTACGGTACCATATGCAGATATAAGGGATCAAAGGATGTTAGTATCTATTTATATAGAATAAATAAAAGAGTATTTATTTTAGCCCCATGATTTATGTTTTATGTACCTAGTCATCCAATACACTAGGCTTAACAATCCTTTGATTATACCCTAATGTATAATTATGCTTAAAATAATGTAATGTTTAATGTAAAAGGCTTGGGTCACTATATCATCCTTTTATTTTGATATTCCTTAGTGCTTAACCACATGGGGGTATTCTTCTATTATTTTTTTATGGTCATTTAATGTATCCACATCCATTTTTATGGTTTAACAAATATGTTTTTGGTTGAAAATTACATTATGATTGCCTCTTTAATTAATATGAAGTATTTTAATCATCATTGTTATTTATTTAAACAAGGCCATGGTTAATTAAAATTCCAATTACAACATAATGGGTTCTTCCCCTATATATTGAAATTGACAATTTTTTAACCAAGCCAATAGTGAATTCTTATAAATGAATGAATGATGTTTAAAAATGTGGTTTTACATATTAAATATAATAATTATGATGGGATTTCATTGAAATAAATGACTTTTTAAAAAGGGAGTTTAATATACCTATCCTATGTGCCTCATGCCATTATTTAATCAAGGGTTATGATTTTGAGGTTCTTAAAGGGTGAAACATTTTCATAAAATACACACCTTAAAATGTTTAATTAATTACATGTGAAATATGATAATTTATTAAAATGGAATCATAAGAGGTGTCCTTTGATTTAACCCTCGTGTAAGGGTAGTCTATTTGTATCTTGAGCGTTCTTTATAATGAACCGTGAGGACATTATATATGTCTCTACTATTTTAGTTGAATAAAAAACAAAGTACCTTAGGCCTAGAGACATTTTGAATGAGTCAACTAATTTTAGGTTGGTGATTTATAATTAAATAAGTTGATAGACCATTATATGAAGCACCCTCAGATCTTTAAATCCCCTGCTTGTTTCATACATGCATTATCTATTCCATGGTATTGTTTTGAATCGGTTATCCCTTATAAGATGCCTAGATTTTAAAAGTTACACCCTTTTTCTGAAAGGTGTCCATTCTATAATTTTATCCTTGTTAATGGTGTGGGAATCATGTAATGCGTGGTTGAAGTGGGTTAGACATTCCTTGTTTGTATTCAGCTGTATAGTAGGTCATGTGACCCTCCTTTTCTTTCTCTTCAATGATTGATAACTCTAGAGGTCTTCATCCAATTTGAAATCGTGTCATGTTCTGTGACTCCAAGCTGATTATTTTTTTGTGGGCCATCATATAATTTAATTCATATTAATTTTTTTCCTATGGATAGTGTCAATAACGTGTTTTTCTTCATTGACGATCCCCAGGGTAGTATGTGTTGTTACACATGTTAATCACTAACTTTATAAAACTCTATGACAAAAAATTAGGTTCTATCGTAGGTGTTTGAGACTTATGTTGTAATTCTTATGTTTGGGTCATATCCATGACAGAATAATCTTGGAATTACTGGAAATCAAACTCATACCAATTAATGGGGTGATTTTCAAAAGAGGTTCAATTATTATAACATGTTTTCCATTTTTTTTGGCCTTTATGCCTAATGTTATGACATGAGTGAGAGTAACTCTAAAGGACTCCAACACATATTTTTAGTCATGAACATGATCTAGAGTCCTTTTAAGTGGGTGGTTTCATTCTCTATTTTTGTCTAATTATTTCTAAATTAAAGTGTTCCACTTCTAGGACCCATGTTCAGTGGTTTATGGAGAGTGTTCTGTTGGATGAGGTCCCCTAAACAAAAAATATGACATTAAAGATACTTATAATGTAGGGATCAACACTTTATTTCGAGTAAAACATTTTCTTCTAGGTATAAGTTGATAAATGATGTGGAGCATTCAGAGATGATCAATGTTGTTTCTAAAAATCCTTGGGGCTAGTGAGTTTCGAACCATGTTGGTTCTAATGAGGAATCATGATGATGAATGGGTGGTAGTGTTTGAAAAATTTGAAAAACACCATTTTATGTGGACGTATCGATGGTTGTGATAGAAGAAAAAACAAGATACCTTGGATAGTAAAATCATAATTGTTGGGTAATAGGAATTCATCAGTGAGCGTAGATAATCTCTTCTAAGGAGGTTAACCTACTGTGGTTGGACTATCCTTCTCAATACGTAGTGTGATACAATTGGTTTGGGTTGTACTGGGCACTACGTTTTGATTTTTTAGAAGTGATTCAGGTCTTCTAGGACAATGATTAATCCCCTTGGGTGTATTCATGGATAAATGATGATCTTGTCCCCTATCATGACAACATCATAATAAAATAAGATAGATTCGGTTGTACGTCAGTCAAAATATTAAAATTCATTGGGATATATATGTGTTTTCCATCATATTTTACACCAGTAGCACGATTTCATTGACGGTTTGGTCAGTCCCAAGTGATACTAGGGTTCTTGAGTGGGAGTGCCCCGTAAAAACTCAAAGATGCCAACTAGTTCTTTGACTTGATTCCTAAAACTCTGTCAGTGATTCTGATACATGAACATCTCAACTATTTAATGATGTTTCCATTGTAAACTCCAATGTATGACCTACCTTGGATGAATTCCTTGGTTCTTGGTAATGATTCATAGGGTATCCTGAACATTTATCAGGATCAGATGGGATGTTTTAATGTGAAATGATCCAAGTGTACTGGATCAATCATGCACCCTTGTTCATGCTGGGCATGAAAAATTAATGGATGTTTGGATAATGAAATCACCAGAGGTCTGTTAGGGGATTAGGATAGGGTTCTCAGAGCAAATAACTAGGTTAAATTTGATTTAAAGTCACCAGGTCTAGTTCTTGAAATTCATTGGACATCAAAGCTATGTGTTTTTGAGGGTAGTTGGCCATGAATGGTTCAACTATGAATCTCTCTATCTTGTCATGTTTGGTCACAATGGATCCTATTATGGTATGTCAAGGGGGTAAGGTGAGCACGGTAAATTCCACTGAGTCTCTTTATGAAAATCTATCTTAACAGTTCTGCATATCTAAAATTGTTTTGTGAATATCATTAGAATGTTGCATGCATGCATAAAATGGGAAATTCCAATAGTGGAGTACCATGGATGGGGGTTGGTCATCAAATGTTATAACCTGTTGTGGAAATTTCAAAGGGTATAATGTTTAAATATATGAATATTTTGTTGTGTCTCTATATAAACATGCCCGGGTATGAACCGTTTTACTGTTCGGAAAGAAAATGAGCATTTTCTTGGGATTTGACAGCTTATGTGTCATGAACATAAGTGATTCTTTGTGTGAATTGGGATTTTGGAAATGAAACATGAATGTCTATGAAATGTTCCTTAACCCCAATAGGTTTAGCGATGTTCTATTCATTTCTCCTCATATTCTTCGGGCATATATGTTTTAAAACGGGGGGATTGTAGCATCTTATGTTTTTTTACTAGAAGAAAGTATAAAAGAATTTCAATTATATCATTTGGTGGATGGTCAAATTTAATAATTGAGTTTCAGAATTGAATTACAAGAGTTTTAAAACATAAATTTTTTATTTTTATAGTATTTTTATTTCTCAAGGGGTCTTTTCGGTGTCTTGTCAAGAATCGAGAGTGCCAGTTGCTGGAAACCCGCTTTAAGAAAGAGGCATATAGGGTGCACATTTTTTCTGGAATAGTAATACCATTAGAAGAAATTGTGCGACATAGTTTAGTCAGGTAGGAGGTTCCACACAGTTTCGAATAACCATATGGGAGGATCCATATTGCCTTGTAGCTTCTTTCTAGTTTAGGTCAGAGTGGAAACAAAAGATTTTGAAACAATTTCCAAAACTGTGAAAATGAACATTGTAAACTTGATCATTAGGCAGTATCATGAGCATGGTTGGAACACATTTTGTCAAAACATGTGTCTAATCTATGCACCATATTCATTTGGGGCATTTTTAATTTCCCCACTTGGACCTTATTTCCTTCTTCATCGGTTCATTCTCCACTCCCCCACATACAACACTTCTTCCATGGTTGTCATCCATTCCTCTACTAGGTATGGTGGTATATCCTACATCCAATATATGATTCTAGTGTTTTTATGTCGATTGGAAGAATCTCGTGAAGTCTATCATTCCTCTTTACACTATTCTTCATTCATATTTTCCTCATCACCACTATTATGAGGTGATGTAGTTTCCCCTATGTTCAAGGAGTTCATCTGTTTCATCAATTTCTCTCTAACTAGACCGAATAAAAATTTGATAGTAGGTGTATGATTTTTCCTTGGTATAATTTTGGTGGTCTATATTTTTTCCATCAAGATTCAACACTTTATAAAATCTATTCATTGTTCCACGTTCCTCACTTTACCATCATCGCTTAAAAATAATAAAATTCCTTGAATCAATTTTCTTAGCATTCCATGTGTTCATTTTTGACCCTAATTTGTATGTTTAAATGTTATAACCTCAGTTTGTACCACAAAATTGGGTTGGTTTTTTTAGTGAAACATTATAAATTTTATCAACCCCCTTGGTAGAGAACCCCAATTAGGTCTTCCTTTTTTATTTATGTATTTAATTGCGATACTCACTTGTATAAAAACCACCTAGAGGTGGATTATTTATGATATGTGATGGAACTATATTTTATAAAGGGAAATAAATTAATTTAATGAATAAAAAAATAAGTATTTCAAATAAAATATCTTGATAAGGTGTGTCGTCATCAAATTTGAAAAGTTGTATATGTGTTATTCATTGCAGAGATTTATGATTTGGGAGGTTCTAAAGATTATTTGGTATTCTTGACTCTTGATGTGTATTTCTTGTGTAAATGAACCATTTTTTTAAATAAGTGGAGTGAAAAATGGGTTTAGTCCTCTTTATGAATTTTGGTTTCATTTTTCATTCAATTTTTCATGTCCCTTTTTATTTTTTAAAATAATTGATTAAAGAAATTATAGAAGTCACGAGGGATACTCGGGTTTCCCTTTACATAATGTTAAGGAAAAACTCATTGTGCTTATTTTTAGTTTTGATGATATATTGTGTATACATTGGGGGATATATGTTTATGCCTGGATATGATAAAAATTTATTCCTATTAACTCATTATGAACTATATCAGTTCCCTAGGGGGGTACTTTTTATGGGATTGTTCGTGATATGGTTGTATTAGACCATGAGTGAATCTTTGTCCCCTATATGAGATACCCTGAATATGATCAGAGGACATTTTATCACATTAGGATGAGAGTGATACAAGTGACAGCTTTTATGGGTCATATTGGCTGAATCCAATGATAGTGAGATTTTTAGCACTCATGGTGTGATACATAGGTTCCCGGTTAATTTATTTCTTAAAAAATACTATGATTTTGTTTTTTTAAATGTTGTAGTTACTCTTATAAAAATTTATACTAATGAATATTAATATCCAATGTACACAACCTCCAAAAAAATTGAATTATTGGGATGTATCGATCTATTTACAACAATTTATGGTTTTTTATTATCGCATTCCCCTCATCTCATTTGTAAGGTTTCATATGGTATAGAATTTTTAGGCTTAGTACGAAGCATGTATGGTCAGAAAGGTGTTCTTAAAGAACATAATCCAACTTAATTAATTATTTATTTCTCATTGCAATATTATTTTGGAACATATGCACAGTACTCTTGTTATATGAATGAATTTTATTATGCTTTAAACAACATTGGTGGTGTCCTACTGAGTATATCACACACCTTCCTCAGACCTTCATTGCAATGGGGTAACAAAAAAGATCGTCATGTTCATAGGTCAGTGAAATATGACTTATGCTATGAAATGTACAAGGGAGTTAAGATACCTGGACATAGCTATCACTCTAGAGTCTTAGGAGTTCTCCCTTTAGGCTTATATTTATTTTCTCGATTAATTTACTACACTATATTATATTTTCCACTGTATGTTTCATATTTTAATTTATTTATCATCATCTAGACTATCAGGCATGGTGGTTTTGAGTTATCTAGGTTTACTCAGTTACTATATTTGTCATTCGTTGTTTTTTCCTTTATTTATATACTAGTTCCACTGTCTGTTAATTTACACCAGATTATACCACAGTGCTACTCTAATCATGAGGGTTTAGTATCCCCACCATAACCCCATTAGACCATAGATACTAGTCGGATGCCTCTGGAATATGCGGAGGCTTGCATGAGGACATGTGAAGACTGGTCTATCTTCTAGTATCTTATTTAGAAGGGTCAGGATGTTACAAATAATTCCCAAACCCACCTCAAGATCTTTTATTACATCACCCTAATAGATATCTCAATATCATCATCCAGACTAAACTCTGTGTCACACGTAATTAATCTTGGAGGGATTATCCATATCATAGTTCACACTAATCCCCAAACATAGTCTCAAGAGGATGCACGTCATCACATGTGAGATGTACGACTCTATCAAACATTGAAACTATTCCTGTACTATCATGACTTCTCAACAAGCCTAAAAATCCATACCAAAGCTAACCAAACATCGTCATAGTCCAGATTGTTAACTTCATTTCATTAAATTAAATGACACTCTATCCCCTAGGATACATTGTCTCTAGGTGATCCTAATTTTCCCAATGTTCTTCGAAGTACCTAATTTGAATCTAGGAGGCTCAACTTCTCATTGTCTCTTTACCTAATGCAATGTTAATTCTTATCCCTTCACACTAATATAAGAAATCATATAGGAATACACAGTTATTTTTAAAAAATCCTATAGATTTTTATTAAAGGATCCACATGCCTCAATAAATAAGTTATCAGCCTAATTTATCTATGCCCATCCTCAGATAATCCCATATATGCCCAATCTATGAACATTAAACCAAATAAACTCGAATCTCACACCATAATAACATATTATTTTTTATAAAAAATTATAATTAATTATTCAAATTAAACCAATGAGAAATAATACCAAAAATATTCATCAGGCATTAATGTTTCATCTAAATCACGTTAAACATCATATGTTCAACATTTTGTAATATCCTCTATCAATGATCTTAAAAAGATCCAATGTACTCAATAAATTCCAACATGATTTAGTGGAATGGTCACTAAAACCATATCCTGAATCATACAAAATCAATGGAACGAATTCCAACATGGGATAGATGTAATAAATAACCTATAATAATCATATAAGGCCATGAAATATACCCTCACCATGAGAGATTGATTTAAAATAGAAGGTAGACCAACTAATAAATCACCAGTCTACCCATGATAAATCATTACCCAGTGCATAGGTTGCTACACAACTAGAAGGGTTTATGTACTAATAGAATGGTTGTAGATCAATGGATCCCCTTAATATAGGGTTTATGATTCAACCTAGCTTCATTACAGTGTGAACCATCATAGGCTTTGATGGGACCACCCAAGTCGGAGGGCCTCACCCTTGGCAGATCACTCTCACGACACAACCCACTAGTGTCGTTGTGTGAGACACGTTTCTATAAAACCACAACCATTAACCACAAACCATTATAATGTTTTATTCACACCATTATTTGTGTGGTGCGTGAACTGAATCCCATCATTGAATGACCAATAAGTCATATAATGGATTTTTAAAACAAAATAATTTCATCAAGGCCAACTGGAAATACCCCAATTCTCACTCAAGTACCCATAATATATATTAGGACCTAATCCCCATCAAAAAAAATATCATAGGGACATTCCAACCCTCAGATCCTTGATCCAAATCCCAATTCATGAAACAAACCCTATTCTAGACAAAAATTTATATTCGTTTTATATTCACAACATGGAAGAATGTGGGTCATTACAAACTCCACACTATAATGAATCTCATCCATGAGAATCATCAGTAGTCCACTAACCATCACTCCAAACCTACATCAGTTTATAATTTATTCTAAAAATCCGTGTTTTTCCATGGAACACTAAATTACATTTTTTTGTGAAACACCAAACAACATGGTCCATAGTTAAATAAAAATTGATCCACCCTCTCACCACTATCATCAATAATTGGATTGAACTCAACCGCACCCATCCACCCCGAGATGTCAAAGCCTCACAAATAGTTTCATCACATATCTTATAATTCTCCCCGCCATAAGAATTAAATAATAATGGATGAATCCACACAATGATGTTTCCCACTATAGGAATAACCTATTGGAAACAAATTTCTTGTAGTCAATTGATATTCTTGATGTGATTTCTGCCTCATTTCACCCAGTTCCATGAAAAAACTCTTTTCAATACTCCTTTGAATAAATTCATCATAAAACAATAAGTCACACCTAAAAATACACTATCGCATGACCTAATCTGAATGTATTAAATCCCATATGAATAACATGATAATTCAAGTTCCCACTATGAATTTTGACCTCAGAAAATAATTGTAATTATATGGCTTGATCAGTAACCCCCACACAAATTATCCTTCCATGTCCATATGATCCAACACAACACCAATACAGCTCAACCTCCAATCACACCAACTCAAATACTAAGATTAATGATAAAACATAGAATCTATCCAATATCACATCGAAATATTGAGTATGGTATCTACCATGAAACTAGACCAAATCATATCCACCTACACACTAACATCATGGATCCATCATGAAAGTCCTCCAACCAGTCTTACTGCATCAATGACCCATCAAACACAATTGTCACACCTCTATGACTGATATGATTCTCTCCACCATTATAGTCTCTTTATCATCACTCCAACAAACCAAAATAACTAATCCCCGTATCCATATTCTATCCATTACTAAATGTAATGACCAAATGTGACCACCCATTTCATACATATGTGGAAATGAATAACACCATCACTACCCATTACCATATCATTTGGTAAATCACTCTCAAATCACTCCAAAATTAATTCAAAATGATGGACACACCCATAATAATAAAACAATGTAATCCCTACCAAATGGATTACCATACACTACTACTTGATCTCAATGATTGATAGTAACTGACATCTCACATAGGTCGCTCATTTCAATATATGATCATCTTTCTTGTTAACCCCATACACTAATATTCTCTCCATGTCCTCATGATAACATGACCACAATAACCTAATTGATAAAAAACTATTTGGAACCATTTATAAATGATGAAAACCTTCTTTTATGTATATAGACATTTCCTGAATATAAATTCTAACACCCATTCTTATTCTCTAATTTTAGAGAGAATATCTAAAGAACCATATCACATGTTACAACCCACCATTTTAATTGATATAACTGAAACCCATGAAGTGTATTTGATCATAAAACCTGATATTACAACTTGACTCACACTACAATGAGTGATTCCATATCAAATCTAGGCTCAAACATATAATCCACCGACCATTCTATTTATTCAATACTGTATCATCTATCAAAAATCACCAAATGTGTATCCATTTAAACATGACCATGGAATCTCACACATGATAAAGAAAATAACACTATAATAAAACACCAATGTGTCATTTTAATACCACAAGAATCTACCCATTCATTATCAATCCTAGACCCAACCACTTAGGATCACAATCCAATAGGGATATGTATCCAATCGATCCTACCCTCTGAAAACTAGACCTTAATACCTAAATCAACTTAGCTGCATCTTATCTTAATTTCCCAAGACACCTTCACATCAATTTCCTAAACCCTGTCAAGGGTATTCACATCCTTCATGAAACACATACCCCTTTGTGAACCACATCTCTCCAGTGTACCTCAACTTCATCAATCCATCACTAGGCATCCAATTCCCATACCCACCCACCATGGGTCACTATTCATACATTACATAATGGGACTATATAACAATTAATGGTGATCATATCTCTATAACATATACATGAATTTCTATTAGAAAACATCTCGTGATTGAAAATTGTGGCCCAACTAATTATAAATCCACCGACAAGTTATATAGGAAAAAACCTCAAATAGGTGATCCTATATCTTCAGAAAAACCAATCACCCAAAAATAAATGTAAGTAATGTGAATCCAAAATCTCAAATATGATGCATTTAAATAGTCATACATTCAAAATTTCATGATCCAAAAAAAATTATAAATCCAAAAAAACACATCGTATTTGAATAAACATGTCAACCACAAAAGGAGAAAATTAAAACAACAATCCCTTAATCCCTACTAGCAAGGACATCCCACCGAAAAATGTGTTCATGATGCATAATTATGAGGTCCATAAAAAGATATAATACATACCCATTATCCACATACTATAACTTAAATAGTAATAAAAGATTAAAATAATCTCAAATACAACTTATAACACCGTATCCAAGAACACATGTCTCGGCCAGAGGGATCTGTGGCCTCAAGTGTGCCTACCCTTATACCAATGGGTATCTACTAACATTAATGGATTAAATAATTCATTGTGGAGAATATGGACTCAAATCAGTGTAGATAATGACTAAAATAATTGTACTCCTTACACATAAAACATTAGATTAATAATAAATTGATGAACACGAATCAAAATATAATAAAAAGTACCAATTATAAGTATAAAACCATTCAACAGAACAAATATCCCACTGGGATAGTCACATATGAAAAATAAATATTGGAAACAAAATATATAAGAATATCCTCTTTTATCCCCAAACCTTACCTCATCCTAGTCTCCAATAATAATCAACCTTATCTCGCCTAAACTAAAACAAAAACTATTCTCCACCTAAAAGTCGACATAATTTATGTATGAGCACCATAGTTACCATGTATGATGTGAGAAATATATATCTATAGGGTCTCACCATGTGACTATATTAATCATTTTAATATTCATGTATGTAGAAGGATGTAAATAGAATAAAATTAACATGCACGTTTGGTCATCATGTTTTAACCATGCCACGATTACACATGACCAAACCTTCTTTAACCTATGATAGAATTAACCATACGCTAGAAATAGAAACATACATTACATACCATCATGTTTTAAAAAGGACACCACGACACCCAAATGGAATTTCTTTGACTACATACATGAATATACCCATCTCACATCACAATCACTGAATCCTACCTGAAGACTCAGGGTAGGGAAACCATGTAAATTACCCTGGCTAGTCCCCTTAGTGAAGGCTACACTAAATAGTTCCATTTACCTATTCCCATAAGTGAAATCCACACTAAATATTACCCTATACCAATACCCATAGGTAAGGCTACTGTGAATAGTTACATAATCTATTCCACATATGGAAGTCCATACGGAATAAATTCCAACCCATTCCCTCATTTGGGAAGGGAACACTGAACATCCCCAACCCACATCCTCTTCTAGAATTTGGTGTATTGAATATATCCAAAAACTCTTCCTATCATGGGAGGTGGATAAATGAATGCATTGGACCCATTCTCATTAGGGAAGGGTTCATCGTAATACTTGGTCTATACCCTAATTCCTAGCATAATATATGTCATACTACTCCATCACATAAATAACCACATACATAAAAATACTACCAGAAAAGAAACCCAAATTAAAATATCAATAGATTTTATAGGGAATATAGTCATTGGTCACCTATAACAAAAAAAACATAAACATCTATATTTCTACCTAACATAATGGGATAAAATATCAAGACTTACCTGATCACAAAACCCATCTTGTTGAACTCATAAACTATAGCATGTCTACCATAAAGGAATTCACCAAGTCCCTCAGACCACACTCAGTCTCTCATCAAAAAAACCAATTCATATATTTTAGTCTTTTGTGTTACCACATATTGAAGGATTTACTGAACATTAGCCTAAAAAGGTTTGTTTCTTCCTCGTTCAGTTCCCATATCACAACCTAGTTTCACTAATTAAGGACCATCCCAAGATAACCCACTCTAAAACCATTAAAAACCACATTTTAAGACTTTATTAATTCCATTAACCAACTCTAGTGGCCTATAACACATCCCCTAGGGATCTACCAATCCAATCATCAAGAGGACCAGCCATCACACATCATCTAGTAATGAAGGGAATATCAAACAAATAGTACACACTAAGACCTAACACCACCCAAAAAGGGTGTCCCACATCATAGGTGAGACATATGATAATATTATATATAATAATGAGGCCTAAACCTTTCATGAATACACTATAATCTAAAGAAGTCCAATATAGGATACCCACATTCCATCTATGAATTGAGGGTTTACTTTGGATTCTCGTAAACTCAACCGACACACTCTCCCCTTGGAAAACCGGTTTTCACATGATCTTAAATTCCACTTGGTTCTAGGAAGAACCACATAAAAATCTAGGAGGCTCAATATCATCTCGTCTATTTACAAAAGGTGCTATTTTTTACCATCCCCAAACCCAAGTTCACAAAAACATGCAACAATTCATAATCATTCACATATATGAATATGGATTTTAATTAAAGGATAAATATATGTCCAAAACAGAGTTACCATCCTTGATAATCTCATATAATCCTTAACTAAGTATGAACATGCCCCATCCATGCTCATTTAAACACAAAAGATCCTATCTCACAAATAAAACCTAAATAAATAATTATAACAATTTTCCAATAATTATTACAATCAAACCAATGTGGAATAATTATTGGAAATTTCACTGAGCATCGTCACATTACTGAAAACACATGAAACCTCATGTGGCGAACCTTTCAGGATATCCTATTTCCATCACAAAAAAGAGTTATCATTCTCACATGATTCAACCAGTCTAAGGGGGATCTATACTAAACCACTAGCTAAATTCAATAGCTAATTTAGGGGAACAAAAATGGGAATATATAGATGTAAATACTCACCTATTGACATTGTGGATGACCAAAAAATCTTTCATATATAAGGGGGAATCACATCGGGCAATGGGGAAGGTAGTCGGCCGATTGAACCTCCCTCATGTGTGGTCAGCCTAAAATCGATGGGGAAAATAGGTATATTACCATTGTACCAATGGTAAGAAAACTCTATAGGAATCATTCGATCCATTTCAAGGTGTGCCACGTTGTGATGGATCCCTTAGGTATATGGCCTAGAACTTGACCTTTATCTATCATAGCATGAAACCTATTTCACAATGCGACCACCCCAGGCATAAGGAATGGTCTTTCACCAACCAACATCATGATGCGATAAACCTGGGTCATATCATGATTCATCCTGATGAATAACCCCTCCTGAGGCCTCCAATCCTTAATGGGGTAGAAAATTACATCCTTTATAGAATTAGGCATGCTCTACATACTATCACATCATGATGTGAAGGTCACGAAATGAACTAAAATAGTGGAAAGATTTTAGAAAGGCCACTCAGCCATTCCCTGAAACTCAACCGAGCACATGTAACATATCTTCGGTCTTACTCCTTTTCCAAAAACATATCAATGAGATGTTACAACCGTAAAATTCATAAACTGAATCTAAATTAATGAAAATAAACTTTGATCCAGACCAAAAAATCAAAATTTATTATATTTCCACAACATTTGATGATGCAGGATAGTATATACACATAACCACACCACCCAAAATACCATAAGACACCTCAAAACCATAACTATATACCTCATCAAAACCAAAATCATATAACACAACAGATTTTCATAACCATTGCATCAAAACCATATATTGTATCACTACTATATAACGACATCACTACTGCCTAACCACAACACTTCTTCACTATGAATAAAATAATACTTGGGAGGGGGAGGAGGTTGTTAGATATTCATATCACCACAATCGTGGAAATTTTGGGTACTAATGGAGAAAAAATATGTTACTGATTCAAGTTACATTAATTTTCCTAGGTGGTTGTGTTTAAGATATAAAAAATAAAATAAAATTATATCTAATAAAAAAATTCCCGACCTAGGTTCTATTTCATATCTAACACCTCTCAAACCAAATATCATATTTATATCACCATAGAAACGCAAAAAACCCACTACATATTCTAGAAACAAAACAAAAAATAGCTAAACTACACTACAACCACCCACCATCATTCTGTTTTATATATCATAACCAATTACCCTTTATCATTTATTATACACAATTATTTCATATTGAAAATTAATTCGAATGGCCACATTTTTTACATTAACATTCTTTATTTCTCATACCGCATAATGTTCTCAGCCATTTAGTTTAACACATTCAACACTTCATTTACTCAATATAACCCATCATTATTAACCTATATTTGTTTCATTAATTCATTACGGTAGGCTTCCAAAATTTTCTTCCATTGTCACCACATTCCAAGAAAATAAAATATAATAACCACATAATTCTCAACACATAACTAAATAATCAAAACAATAACATTCAATTACAAACCACCTCTCCCATTGTAAAAATACCATACCAAAGTCAACACCATTATCACAGAAAAATAACAATCAAATTACCGAAAAACAAACAAAAACCACATTATTCATTATTTATTATGGATTTACCATATCCTACATAACTCAACAATATTATTCATCAAATTTTATATTTCCACATTCATTATTTAAATATTATATTTTACATTATTAAACATGTTAAAGAACGATTTATAATAATCAAAAATAACGTCATTAAATAACAATGAAAATATACATAATAATTAATCAAAAAAACGATATCAATAAAAACAAATCATGGAAAAAATATTTTATTCAAACACCCATTATATTAAATTTATTCCAATTCATTATAATTACTGGGATAATCTCAAATTTTTACATAATGAAAAAAAATCATGATTGATCTATATTATAAAAAAAATTACACAGATAGGTTTTCAAATGACTTAACTAGAATAAATATCTAAGAACACAACCCCTTTGAAGAGAAGGAAACCAATGAAATAATGAAAACTATTCATCATCTTAATAAAATATTCATCGTTGAAGTATTTTTTTCACCAAAATATTTCTTCTTCCATAGCATAAAAATTATTTTCAAGCCAATAATAAATGAAATTCTTCTGATAGTAGATGATATTCTTCAAATGATAGGTGTTTTTGATGCCAATGGTAGATTAGTTTTCCAGCTTCTACAGTAGATATCATGTTGTTTTCTCTCAATAGTAGTTACAATGATCAAATAAATAGTATATGATGCACTCCTCTTAGTGGTAGATGTTCAATTCTTCTATAATTAGAATATCATTTTAATGAAACTATAGATCTTTTTAAAGAAGCAACCATAGGTTCCCAGTTTAGATGGGGGATGATTTTTTCCTTTAATGGTAGATATATTCCAACGATATATTTACTTCTTCACAAATATATAAATCCTAAAATTTGGTTTCCAAAATGAAGGGTTCTCAAGATTATGGTTCCCAATGTAGGTACTATCTACCATATTTTTTCCCCAAAAGTAGGCTTCATCAACCATACTCTTTCTCAAAAGTTGGATTCCTCAACCATATTTTTAAGTTCAAAAGTAGTTTATATCCAAAGTAGGATTCTAAATTTATGGTTTATTATTCATATTATTTTTATTACTATCATTATTATTTTTATTAAAAATATAGGAAATATGGTATTTTTCATTAAAACAGCCATATTTGGATTTTCTACATGTATTTTCTTCATATTTAAACTATTCTATCATCTTTATTAAACAATCGTAATTATCTCAAGACTATGTGAAGTGTTTTAAATTTTTTATAGATTTTATCATGATTATAAATGTTTTTTATTCCCATTCATGAAACTTATAGCTTGAAACTCAATAAAAAAATTTCTCTAAATTTTATTTTCATCAATTTTATTATTTCTAAATAAATATTAATTGATATTAAACTCATTAAAACTTGTTTTAATTTCTTTAAAGCAATGTTATTAATAATTCATATTATAGAGAAGTTTACAAATCATTTTAAATGTAATGATTTTGAATTTTGATATATGAATTTAAAACATGTTTTTTGTTTGAGATATTTTATTGACCTATTGTTGTGGAAGTATTTTAAACAATCTGTTCGAATTAATTAAAATTGATTTGAAATTTTTTTCATTTTTTAAATACTATTATAGATTTTTATGATTATTTTTCAATGATAATATATATATATATATATCAAATAATACAGTTTTATTTGTTTTATTATTTTAAACTATTCTAATAGATTTCTGAATTGTGTAGCCTATATATATTTTTTAAAGGACTCGAGGATGCTTGTAAAAAATATAAATATATATATAATTACAACATGATGTGTGAATATGTATTAAAGAGGTAAAATTTTTATTTACTATATATAACTTCATGTGATCATGTACAATATTTTTACTACTACTGGACGATATCTCACGGGGTTAGCAAAATCTTCCTTAACGTATACTTCCTTGGTGAGAAAAGTATATCCAACTCACGAACTTGTACCCATATTTTTATTTATTTTATATTCAATTAATCTTTATTCTCGAGTATACAACACTACCTCCAACCTATCACACACACTAGATTTTTATGTATATGATTTCACATACAAATTCATTTATTCTACTCTTCCTTGGGTTGTGACTCCCAGATTCTAATGACAGGATAGTTTGAGTCACGACACCCATTATATAATGTAGGTTTGTAATTTGGCTGTGAAACCACATAAAAAATCTATTTTTCATGGTTTTCCCCCAACTAGAAAATGATTCTCTAATTGGGTTATGTTTTACCATTAAAATTCATGGAGTTCACATGTATCTCTCACCGAGTAGAGAGATATAAGACATGGTTAGATCCACATTGGACTAAACTAGTATAAAAAACCTTATGTTCTTTTTTACTAAAATTGATAAATAACTCTAATAGTAAACATAATTAATTAATTAAAATGATAAATTTATTGGATTAAAATTTTTAATCTGGTCTATTCACCACCTCATGACCTTCTACTATTACCCATTCCAAACTAACAATATATTACCCTATTTGTAAGGGGTACCTACCACAGTTTCTCATTCTTATGGTTATGTTATATATCACTCTCTATAAATATCTCTAGGTTTTTATTTATTTTTAGTATTTTTATTTTATATTATTTATAATTAATTTTAATTTATTTTTATGATAGAACTATAAATATTTATTATTGCCTTCCAATTATTTCACTATTTCAAACATTATGATGTTCATAAGGATATATTATCCAATTACTATCTCCATATCCCACATCCCTCTAATTTTACTATATTTCATTTCAATGTTAAATTATTGGGTCATATCATTATAAAAATAATTTTTTTAAATAAGTTTTATCACCTTTTGAAAATGATATTTGATTGTTCATTAATTTTTAATTTTTTACAACGAAAATATAAAAAAAATTATGGAACATATTTTTTGGATTTATTTTTAATTTTTATAAATTTATTACCACTGATCATTATTATGAAAGAATTATTGGTTAAAAAATTATTTATTAAAAATTTCTATCGAAATATATTATATTTATACATATTTTTTGTAACTAATGTTTTTTGATACTTTTTTCTATATTAGTGGATATTTTAGTTTTATGTAAAAAACAACATAAACTATTAATTAAATCATAAATTATTTATTAAATCATTATAAATGATTTTCATCTATGTCTCCACACTTTTAAAATCCTAAAAACCGCACTCTCGGATCCGATGCTAAAAGAATAAAATTTATATTTCATGCTTTGATAAAAATAAATGTGGCCCAATTTTTTACATCTGAACCATACAAAATAAAACATAAATATTGTATAACTTACATACACAAATACCTTTTTGGTTTAGAGTTTTAGTTATTTATGAAAAAATAATAAATAAAAAATAAACATTAATTCAAGTGAGTATTTTTTCTAATATACCTAGTTTTTTCTGTTCTATATTTTGTCATCAACATCATCCATATAAAAACCTTATATGTATAATTTATTTAGCAAAATTATTGATAACATGGGGAAAATGAAACAAAAGAAAGGTGAGATAAAGTGATCAATAAGGGTAAATATAAGCATTAAAAAATTATTTTCATCCGTGATAATATGATGAGCATAATGGTATTATTACATAATAAAAGTGCATGAGCATAACATAAGAGAAATCATAACCACAAATACTGGAATCTTCAAACATGAAACATGGATTAATGATTTAACAAAGAAAATTTCCATAGGATTCAATTATCACATGCCTCATGAAGTTAACCATGATAAAATGAAACATATAATCCATACCTTGAATAAATAAACAAATTTGGTATCATCGAATGTTATCTTCATATTTATCTTACAAATATAATAACTAGTATTGTTGACTCCCATCACTAGAGAACGCATATCATTGGAGGAATATCATGGACCCACCCGTCCTTGATTAATAGGGAAAATTCCCATACATGGTTAACAATGTATCAATACATCCTTGATTTATAACATAACCACCCATCTTTGGTTTATAATGAAACCAAACTTCATCCTAAACAATGTCCAAGACCAGTATCATGAATAAATTATATAGAGATTTAATTTCATCATAAAACACAAAAAACACCATAATTACTTTCATAACATGATTAACCCATGGATAAGAAATATGTTCCAAGAAAATATATTTTACCCATGATCATCCCATAGAATTGAAATGGAAACCATGAAAATAACTTGAAAATAATCATAATACATCTTGTGAAAGAATGTGGATTGTATCATTAATATATATCCCTATTATAGAATAACTAACAACAACGTATGTTGATGTTGATGAATATAAATATCATTAAAATATCATTAAAAATTTCAAATGGAAAATAACTTCATTACATTGAATAACATTAATAGATGTTATCTTAGATTGAAATTGATTTTGAATGATCACATGGAATATTTCGTGATGAATATTCACTTCTCATCATGAAAACACCTATTTAAAATAAAAAAAATTATAAAAAATTAAATAAATATTTTTTATTGAACATAAACATTGAAACATAAAAATATATCTTTAAAATAATGAGTGGTCATGATTGTGATAAAATTTGATGATGTTGTAAATTTTAAAAATAATCATTTTTTCCAAATATTTCGTAATGGGAGTCAAAGTTTACCAATTAGAAAAATTTAATAAATTTCCATTTTAAAAAATTTTAAAATAGGGAAAAAAACTCATAAAAAATAGACTTTTAAGTTATTTATGTTTATAAAATAATACATTTGAAAATATTTTTTAAAACATTGTTATGAAAGAGAAATATTCTCAATCTATTAAAAAGAAATAATATCAATATCACGGAAAAAACTATATTGATATTTATTCAATAAATTAGAGGGGATGAAAAAATGAAACATGTTATGAATATTAGTAAATAGTGGTCAATAATGAAATTTGGATCAAGAAAATAATATCATATGTTTCATCTAATGTAACCTTGCATATAAACCATCCTAGAAGTAGGGAGATTATAACTTAACACTTATTCCACATTGGAAACTCTCCACTCAAAAGTACATAGATATAATAACATAAATTTATTAAATAAATATCATGGATATAATGATTTTAATTATATAACATTTAAAAGGGGTATTTTATAAACCTCATAAATAATATAGTTGTATAACATAACGTATTCTTCAAAAAGGCCAATTTTGAAGAAAAACATTCTTACCATGAACTTAACATTGATGTGAGAATTAATCAATGACTATATTATGTATATAAATTGTAAATAAAAATATAACAAGTTTGAAAAAATTATTAGATAATAAAAATTTATTAAACACATATTCATATAATATCAAATACAATGAGTATGTAATATAACCTAAGGAAAAGAAATTAAGTTATAAACTTCTTTACCTCTTGGTTACTTCTATGTCAAGAACCCTGGGATGAAATAAATAAAATTTAAACATAAAATACCATTATGTATTAATTTTTTATGATATTACATGTAAAAGTGGTAGTATAAAAACTATATAATATAAATTATGTGCATAACAATAAAATATGACTCAACAAAAGTAAATTGAGACAAAATCATTTACATCGAGTCCAATATTTCCATTTATGTCTTTTAACTACTATATATAAAATTATAGCAATTATTTTATTTATTGATAAATTTATATTGGTTTAATTACTTATAATTAAATCATTTAATCTATTTATTTTAATTACATATTAATATACATAATCAGTTAAATCTATATCAGCTGTTTTGAGGATATTCGGTCCATATTTTTAAAAAGTCTTCGGTATATTGATAGTTTTCAAATGGGACATTGATAAATAATATTAAGAATCATATTAATGAAATAATTATAATTATCATAAAAAATTTGTACTTATAAATAAATCATAATTGTTTCTTATTAAAATTTAACTATGTTACAATCATATAGATGTTATGTCTCACAAACGCATAAGAAATACTTCCACGTTTTAATGAAAATAGTGTATGATAGTTAAGTATTAATTAATAACTAAATAATGATAATAATTTAATAAATAACATATTAATTTTTTTAAATATTATTATATATATCATCCATGAGATTTGGTGGTGGAAAAAAATCACATTACAAAATAGAGGTTGTAATCAATGTGTTTGCATGAATGATGTTATCATTTTTTAGTGAGAGGAATATAAAGACAAAATTGATATATTATCTTTTAATAATTATAAATATGTAAATAATATCATAATTATTTAAAATATATAACATATATTCATTAAATTTGTCTTTATTACTTTCTATAAAAAAGCAATAGTGAAAAAAGAATCACATCACTTCACGAGGGGGTAGTCTTCCATACACACAAACGACATTATCATAACCCACATAGAATGGAATTTAAGAAGGTATATGTTATATAATAATTAAACTAGTATAATTATATATTAAATATCAAATTTATACTTTAATTCCCTAATTTTAACAAGTTGTGATAGCTGATGATGAAAAACAAATTATATCGGTTCATATGATGGTTGTCCTCTGTAAACCTGAATAATGGGTTCATTTAACATTTCGAGGAATAAGATATGAATATATTTTATGAAATTAATATAATAAATAAAATTTTATATTATGAATGGGTTTTTATTATATCAATAGAAATTTAAAAAAATTTAAGGTGGTGGAAAACAAAACATAAAAAAATGCTCGGTAAAGAGAGTCAAATTTACCGTATCAAATTATCATAATTGGAAAAAAATTTAATACAAAATTAATCCCACAGGCATGAGAAAAAATTTGGTTTTTAAGAAGTGTAATTTTCATGAAAAAGATGAATTATATTAACTCGAGGTCCAGTTTCAATTAGTATATGAATTTCATTTAATATTTGTAAATATATAATAATAAATTGAATTTAAAAAATTCCTAATTTTTTTTAATTAATTAAATTACCGAACCACTCTTCACCTTAAAATAGTTTTTGAAAAAATAACATTTCTAAACCCAATAAAATATATACTAAAATCAAATATAAATTATATTAAAAATTAAATATGTGAATTAAAGATAAATAAATAATAATTTTGATACTTTAAATAATATTAAAAAAATAATGGTAATTATAAATTACTTAATTATTATAATGGAAATGACATTTTTACAAAAAATCTGTATTTTTCACAAATCACTGAAAAATCAATATTTTAAAATATATCCTAAAGTTTCACCATAAGTTAATTTTAGTTTTATTGTTTTAAAAATAATTATTTGATCAAATAAATTTTTAAAAATTTTATCATTAATTATAAAATTTTCACACACAAAGTAATAAAAATCATATTTTAAAAAAACATATTTTTGATGAATAAAATTTCTTTATTAAAAATGGATTGCTTATTTACTTAGAATTTATCAATTATTCTATGTTTTTGAAGATATATATATATATATATATCATAATTTAGTTAATACTATTCATGCCCTACAATTTAATGACTAGGTTATAATGGTCATATTTAAAATAATTTTATTTCATGGTTTTTTTAATCTCGGTGTTTCACATAGAATACAATATAGAACATAATGGTATTATATTAAAATATATAGGTGTTAAATCCACCGAAGGTTAATTAGTTTCACCATGGAGATTTTAACATTATCCAGACAATCAATGTTATGATATTTTAAAATACCTTTCTAGAATTCCCGCATCATAATGAGTTTTAATAAAACATTCTCTTGATAAGATAGAAAATGAAGTACGAAGGTCATCTCAAATAACATATCCTAGATGTCCAAATAAAATAACATAGGTTGGAAGTGAATTTTTGGACATGTAGTAAAATCATAATGTTCATATAATTATGACTGGTGATAGTGGTCATTGATCACAATAAAGTGAATGATTATAAGAAAGTCATCATCCACAAAACCAAGATGTGTGATGAATTAATGGATAATTATTTCATGATATATGAAGGTAATATGACAGCATTTTTATTTTCAAGACTATTTTCCTATAGTTGAAAAATTCATTAAAATAATGTCCAATAACATAATTAAATACACATACATTATAAATTTAATTTCATACATTAATCAAATACCAAAACAATCACATATTTTTCTCTAAATGGTGATTATTCAAGATTAATTTTTTTTACATAAATCCATATCAATAAACTTTTAAAGGATCATATAACAATAATAGTGAGAAAAAATATAGTCCCCTCTTATTTATTCATTAACAAAAATTAAAAATGGTTGTATAAGGTGGGATAATTCCAAAAAATAATAACCATCATTTGATGAAATAATACATTAATATCAAAAATTAAATTGTAATACCCAATGTTCAAACCAAATAATTCCCTAAATAAATAACCATATATCCTAAATAACCTTAATATCCTCAACATTAAGGATTGTTTTAACCTAAAATGTTATTTCATAACTTTCAACTTACAAGACCCAAAATATAGTGAATTTCCTCTAAAATAATATTAATCATTTAGCCAAACAATCACTTTTCAATCCCACGGTTATCTATAATATAAAAATGTTTTAACTAAATATAAAAGATCACAAAAACCATAAATTTAATCAATAGCTTAATTTTTTCCAAAAAATGCAACAGAATACTTCACATTAAGAATATGATTTATATATACTTAAACCCAGTAAAACATCTCTATCACATCAAGATAACATCACATTAATCCTAGAAAGTGGTGTATGATTCCTTTTAAATTATAATAAAAATTAATATTATAGACCTATGATGTTAATCATAAATATTAAGGTATCCTCGATTGAAAAAAATCATAATCTCAAATGTAATCTGAACCCTGCTATGGTACTAATTTTAAAAGATCACATAAACTATAAATTTTATCAATACATTAATTTTTTACCAAATAAAATAACAAAATACTTCACATTAAACAAATGATTTACATAGACTTAAACCCAACAAAACAACTCAATCAATTCAAGATAACATCATTTTAATACACAAAAGCGGTGAATGATTCCATTTAAATTATGATCGAACAAAATATTATAGTCCTATGATGGTATCCATAAATATTAAGGTAACATCTCCTGATAAAAATTTTAATTTCAAATGTTATCTAACCCCTTCTATGGTAATAATTGTAACAACCCTGATCCCACACTCTTAGATATAGCACTTAAACAATAAACAATACATTTCTAGAATTTGATACCAATAAACATGAACAAATAATTTCTATCCAAACCATACAACATCTAAATGAAATTTTGGATCCCTTATACTTATAATTATTTAATAGGTTTGGAGTTTTATAAGATAAAGAAAAAACTCTTACATAAACAATACCCATGAATTAATATGAGTATTTATTCCACTATACCATGCTTTTCTAATTTTATATTTAATCATCAACATCATTTATATGAAACCATTCTAGGAATAATTCATTTAATCCCATTCTTGATTTAATTGTAAAAATGAAACATAAGAATGGTGGGATCAAATGCTCAGTAAGGTTACATATTAGCATTGACAAGATGTAACATCCCGGATCCGAATGCCACTCAATGGGTGCCCCAAACCCGGTTGGTCACATGACCTCAAAGAAGATTTTCCCAAACGCCAGAGGCTGCTGGTAAGCAGCAAGGGCCCAGGTCTGATAGTGGGGAAACTGTGCCCTCATTTTTCAAAGTGTAGCGCAACAGAAAAGATAACATACAATAGTGGAAGCTGTAAACAATATAAAAATGAAATGGATAACTGAAGTAAATGATAACTAGAAGTCATATATTTAATTATGTAGAATGTCATTATACTATGAAAGCATCTATAATAGGATACACTGCAAGAAAATACAATACATCTCAAAGTACAAGTTACAACCAAACAAAACTAAGTAGAGGAAACAGAACACAGCAGCATCGCAAGCCTAAGCTCGGTCCCATGCTCTATTACTCCTCTGTTACAATCATTTACCTACATAGGGACCCTTTCCCTTATCCATACCTGTAGAAATAAAATCCGTTTGGGCCAAAGACATGACCCAAACAAGGTGGGAGAAATAAATCTTAATAGGCACCCACCAAAGGCCCGTGCCCAACTGTCAGTGAAAATGTGCTACAACAGTGTACAGTAGTAAATGCAATAAACTAAGCAGTAACCAATAGTAACTAAATCTATTATTTATTTTTATATTTTGATATTCATTTAACCATATGAAGATTGTGCTTTAACATGGCTGGTATAACATATGAAAATCACCACGGTGAATACACAATGTAAACGTCGTCCGCAGACATGAAAAATACTTACCCACAGGTAATCAGAATCAAAAACCACAGGTGATTGCCGACATGAATATTGAAAATTTCCCTTAGGCATATGATGTGTCTGCCATTGGCATAGAAAATACTGCCCACAGGCATGAAAAACTATTTCCCACAGGCATGAGAATGGTTGCCCTCATGCTAAACAAAACACTTCCCTCAGGCTATACAAGTAACTGGGCCGTCCCCAACACATAAGAAAGTAATTATATACAGTTACTCTCAAATCAATTCAAATCATACTAAAATTAATTATATACCCAGCGGTATTATTCCCAATCAGCTAAATAGAGGAACGAACCCCCAGGGTGGTCCTGGATCCAAGCAGTGATACCAAACAACATTTTTAACTTATCAAAATATTATCTATGAAATTATTGATTTCATTCAGCAAGGCCACATCCATAAGAAAACCCAAACATGTGTTCGTAGCATGAAAATACACAAAATCAACTCAACAGTCGGAAATAAACACCATACAACCTACCTTGATCGCCCCTGATCGATATACGTGAACGAAGCCTCCTGAAACGACCATGAACGACATAGATCTGGGATAAAAATTCAAAAATTAATCCTCAAATAACATTACCTTGAGAAATAATTGGCAAGAAAAACTCCACGAGAAGGAAGGGATTACCCGTGCAGTTCAAAGGAGATTGACGGCGTAGGAATCGGGTTCATGGTCTGTAGTAGGGAGATCCTCCAAGGTCCGACCATCTCTCCCATGCTCCAAATGATCCCACTGTCTCCTCTTCCAAAGGAGGAGGCAACATCAAGTATTTTAAAAAAATAGACTACACGTCATGTATTCTCAATTAAATGACGTGTACTTTCATCATTCAACTATTCCTCTGGTGGCTTCATTTCACCATCGAACTCTCTACATGCCGACATGAGTACGTGACATGTATTTACAAATACAAGACGTGTGTTGTCGCTCAGATGGATGCTACATCCACTACCTTACTATTCACCTGTTGAATGATTACACGGCAAGTAAATACTATGTACATGATGTGTAGTCAGTTTTTACACTCTTCATCGCCGACAGGCCTACACGCCCTGTGTATTCATCCCACACGGCCAAAGTACATGACAAGTAGAAAAGTACAAGGTGTGTACCCACAAAATTCTGGATTTTCCCCATTTTACTTCATTTTTAAAAAAACACATAATGAAAAGCAAAAGAAGAATCCTTCACCTCATGAATAAGAACCGGGTTCTTACAAACATCCCCACTTAAAGAAATTTGTCCCAGAATTTCCCTTCGAAGGGAGGCGAAGATAAAGATGTGAACAACTCTGGCCACTGAGCACATACATTGGTTTCCCGATCCCTAATTTCATCCTACACTCATCCATGCAACCATAGAACCCATACGATAAGAACTGACCAGCCCTAGAGAACCTTCATGCTCCTTTCAACAATACGAATCAGATGCTCCTCAAAAGATGTATTGACCTGCATCTCAACCTCCTCGGGCTAGAAATCATGAGATGGGTTTGAATGATAGCGGCACATCTGAGATACATGTAAGACATCGTGCATGGCCTAGTAACACTATAGTAACTTCAACCCATTGGAAACCTATCCGACTCTCTCCAGAATATCGAATGGCCCCACAGACATCGGTGAAAGTTTACCTAGTCTCCTGATCCACATGTGTCCCAACCTCGGTAAAACATGCAAGAAGGACTGATCCCCGACCATGAACTCCAAGGGTTGTTTGCAGTGATCAGCATATGATTTCTGACGACACTGTGAAGTAGCCATCCGCTTCTGAACCAACTGGACCTACTCAAAAGTAGTATAAATGAGATGTGGTCCCATTAAAGCTGCCTCACTTGCCTCCATCCAGCACAATGGTGATCGGCATGGACTATCATATAATGCCTCATATTGTTCTATCTCAATAGTTTCATGAAAACTGTTATTGTAGTCAATCTCGACCAGGGTTATATACATCTCCCAAGTGCCCCCAATGTCTAGGATGCATGCACGTACCATGTCCTCAGGCACATTTATCGTACGCTCTAACTAGACATTGGTCTGAGGGTGGTAAGCTGTGTTCAGAAGCACCTGTGTACCCAGTACCCCTTGAAAACCCTACAAGAAACGAGAGGTAAAGCGGGCATCCCTATCTAAAATGATATAACGAGGGACCCCATGAAGTTATACTACCTGTTGGATATACAACTTTTTGATCTTGTTAACACCTTAGGTCTCCTTGATAGGAAAAATGTGAGCAACCTTTGTGAGTATGTCCACAAAACCCACATGGAATCATTGCCTCGAGGTGACCTCGGAAACCCAGTCATGAAGTCCATAGTGACCGGATCCCATTTCTACTCTAGAATGTGTAACTGTTGTAACAGTCCAGTTGGCCTCTGATGCTCCTCCTTCCCCTCCTGATAGGTGAAACATCTCGTAACAAAACCAGCTAATTTCATCTTCATACCCATCCACCAATACAGACGTCTCGAGTCACAATAAATTTTGGTAACTCCGGGATGCACTGCCCAAGCTGAATAATGAAACTTCGCATCATCTCCTTGTGTACATCCCTTTGAACCCACACTCACCCATGGAAACACAGTACCTCATCATCGCCTATCGTCCATCCTAGAGGAGGGTCCTCACTTGCCACCAAATCTCATTGAACTTGTCCTTCTGAATCTGATAAATGTCTCTTCATCAATCTATCCAGGAGGGTAGAAGTCACAGCTAAGGAAGAAAGACAGGTTTTCGCCTGACTAACGTGAACCTCCAAATGCATCTCAGAGAAAAAAACCACAACATACCACTCAACAGTGTCCTCATGAACTGTCTGTATTTTAGTCTTCCTACTCAGTGCATCAGCAACTGCGTTACCCTTACCAGGTGTCTAGGAAAGTTCAATGTCGAAGTACTGAATGTATTCGACCCACCTTCACTATCTCAGGTTCATGTCATGCTGAGTAAAGATGTATTTGAGACTTTTTTGATTGGTGAAAACCACCAAATGATCTCCTAAGATCCAATGTCTCCAATAGTGAAACACATGAACAACTACAGCCAAATCGAGGTCATGCGTTGGGTAATTACTTTCTTGTGGCCTCAACTACAGATAACCATAGACAACAACTCGATTGACCTTAATCAACACTACAACCAGACCAATACTCGATGAACCACAATAAACTATACACCTCCTCCCTTTCTCTGGAAGTATTAGGATTGGTGTTGATTTCAACCTAACCTTGAGCTCATAAAATGTTGTATCGTAATATTCTGATCGAATTAAATCCACAACGTTCTTAGTAAAACCTATCAATGGCACTGCTAAGCGGGAGACGTCGTTTATGAAATGATCGTAGTAACCAGCCAGCCCCAAGAAACTTTGTATCTCATACACGTTCTTATGATGATCCTAGGAAACCACTACTCTCACTTTCTCTGAGACTACCGCAACTCCTGCCTCTGAGATAATATGACCCAGGAAGTGTATCTGGTCCATCTAGAAGTGGAATTTTGAGAGATTAACGTATATTTTATGCTCTCTCAGTGTACTCAAAATGATCTCAATATGGGTGGCATGGTCGTGTCGAGTGTGAGAGTACACCAACATATCATCCATGAAGACTCCCACAAAAGAATCTAGATAAGGGTTGAACACACAATTCATCAGAGCCATGAATACAGCTGGCATGTTCGTGAGTCCAAACGGCATAACCAAGTAATCTTATAGACTATATCTGCTCCGAAAAGCTATAAGCGGTATGTCCGATGGGCCAACGTGTAACTAAGGATATCATAATCTCAATTAAATCCTCTTGAACACTAGTTCTCCCCAAAAATGATCAAAAATATTATAAATCTTTATTAATAGATACCGGCTTTTGACCGTCAGCTGGTTTAGCTTCCGATAATCCACACAGAGTTTGAGGGTACCGTCTGCCTTCTTTGGAAAATGGATCGGAAAACCCCAAGGAGAAGTACTAGGTCGGATGAAACCCTTTACCTGTAACTCCTCTTACTGCCTCTTGAGCTCATGCAACTCAGGTGTATCCATCCTATAAAGAAGAATGGACATCGATGTCGCTCCTGGAAAAAGCCCAATGGAGAAATATATCTCTTTCTCTAGAGGAAGACCTGAAAAGTCATCTAGGAAGACATCCCTAAAATGATCAGCTGCTAGAGGTAAATCCTTCTATCAAGTCCCCTATTCATCCAGATATAAACTAACAATCTGGGATGTCACTCCACCTCTCCCATGAGGCTCGGGTCTAACTCGGCTCACCTGGACATCCCATTCGCCCTTGAATATTAACTCTCTACCCTCTGGTGATGTGAAACTCACCCTATGACGATAGAAATATACAAAGGCTCAAAAATATAGCAACAAGTCCATCCCAAGAATGACATTATATCTCGTCATCTCTAAGACATAAAGGTCCAATAGTAAGTGACACCCACCAACCTCTAGGGGAACTCCCTCCACTGATTCCCACCAGCTGTTCTAGTCACCAATGTAGTGTCTAGAGTCATAACATCACAAGGAAGAAGAAACACAGATCCCAATGCTCTCCACAACAGATACATATATAAAGATATGTGTAGCACCTGTATCGAAAAGTGCTAAAGATAAACCAGAAGCTAATAGAATAGTACCACTGATAGTAGATGGTCTGGGATCCTGCTCTTGTTGGGTCAGTTGCACTGCATATTCATACCTAGTGTTGCGGGCCTGCGACACAGCCTGGCTACACTAAGCTGTCTGGCCCTGCTGCCTCTAAGATCCCAGTGTCTGGCTACCATGGCCATGACTACCATCTCGGGCTGCACGCCCCGTCATATACCAATTTCTCGACTAGTAAGTAGTTTTTTGTCCTGCTCTCGCACGCAGAGTCTACATAGAACCCCTCTCACCAGACACTTGTGGAAACGCCCTACAAAAACGCTGGAGATTACCTATAATACCACAAACTCGAGACTCTACTAGGTCATGTGGACACTGCGGTTTCTTGTGCCCCTCTTTACCACTCGTAGCACATGGCCTGTCCACCAGAAGTATTCTTCTGGCTAGTACTTCCACCATGAGAGAAGTCCATCTGTATCTTGCTCATGCCGGTAGTAATAGTACTAGAAACTAGTGTCGAACCGCCCTGGCTCACACCACTATCTTCCCCTAGTTAATGCTCAATAAACAATGCCCGGTTCACAATAGAATGCATTATAGGCAACTTGAAAACATTCACCAGTGCTCGAATTTCATATAAAATACCATCCTCAAAGCGTCTATCCCTCAATGTATCATCACCCAACAGAATGGGTGAAAAATACTAATGCTCGGTGAATTGAGAAGAATAATCCATCACTGAAATGGATCCTTGCTATAGATTCATGATCTATCGAGATCGATCATCCCTCAGCATCTCTGGGAGGAAGAAGTCATAGTAGGATGCCTGAAAATCCTCCCACGCCATGTCTTGGTGTTTCTCAAACTGGGTGGTAACATCGCACATCCTCTTGGAAGAATCATGTAGCATTTACATAGAAAGCTTAAACCTCCTCCCAGTAGGAATCTCCTAATGCTCGAATATCATCTACATCGAATCCATCCATGAATCCACAGCCCGTGGTCTTCCATCCCCTAAAAACGTAGGCTGATTCTATTGCTAGATCATATGCATCATCTCTGCCATAGATTTGGCAGCCTGCGGTTCTCCATGGAAGGTCTACATGAACTGCATGATACCTTCATGGAACTGTGCATTTGCGCCTATGTCCGGTATAATGGCTGGCGCCGCATCCGACACTACTGGAGGATCCACTGGTATCCCATTGCCTACTATCTGAAGACTATAATCATCGCCACTCGCAGGATGAATAATCTGTGGTCGTCTCAGCGGCATGAATCTACAATGTCAAACGCACACCATAGATCAAGATTTATCCATGACCGCAACTAGGAGATCAAGAAGGGAACAATAGAAAGAAATAATTCAAGATTCACAAGTCATGACTACACGACATGTATAAATACTACACAACGTGTTCTTACAAGCCATCCAAATGGGCATGTACTCCATCTTAAACTTGTCATGTAACACCCCAAACACATGGCGTGTATTTTAAATACACGGCATGTACTTGAATCCTTTTTCCCTACCCAAGTATTTATACACAGAAAATACACATGTCTCTTCTAAAACAAAACAACACGGCATGTCTTAGAGGCGCATAGTGTGTACTCGACAGGCTTTTACCATCCCATGTTGTTCGTCACACGGCCTGTGTACCCAGGTCTCATTGCACAACGTGTTCCAAAAATACACAATGTGTTCAAAGAAGCCCCAGAATGACCCGTGTAGCTCGATACACGGTCGGCTACATGGCTGACACTACACGGAATGTTCCAGGAAGACACGAAGTATACAAGGAAAGATAACACTGACCCGTGTTCTTCGTGACACGGCCAGGTACCCAGGTCACACTACACGGCGTGTATGTCTTTAGGTTTCCTTTATCCGTGTTGTTAGTTACATGGACGGACACCAGGTCAACACTACACGGCGTGTACAACCGATACACGGCGTGTTACCCTAAGCCACTCCCTACTCTGTGTCACCTCCCACATGGCCTATGACACAGATAGAGACTACACAGTGTGCACTAAGGTTACATGGCGTGTACATAAAAAGTTTCCATTTCTTCCAAAACAGATGAACAAATGGCGTGTGTACATAAAACCACACAGTGTGTATTCTAGGTTTTCCAGACAATAATACTCAGAAACTATTCCAGAACCCTGAAAAACATGAATCAAAAACCTAAGTGCCAAATTCCGATCTATGAGGGCCCATACACCCCTCGAATCAAATCTTGGCATCTTTATACATGTTATAACAAGGTAAATTTGTTGGTGATCCACCGGATTATGGTCTGTCAGGGCCCATACTACCCAAAAAACAAAGTTTGGCATGCAATGTATAAAGACCTCTTACAATAGTACCCTATCAAAGAGCGGTTATTTCTCAAATCAACTATCACAATAACATGCTTTTCTTTCACAACAACTATCACAACAAAATTAATTTCTAATGCATCTAAATGGCCTGGAAAGAATGCATGACATGTGATTTAAAACAAGTGACTAAATAATGAATGAGGTGTCACACCCTCATCTCATCGGGTTGCAACTAAATAGGACCCATGTATAACATAAAAACATCACAATCACAAGTGTGTCACCCAACTGCAAAAATCATGTCAACTGTCAAATGTAAAAAATCAGCAAAATTTCAATAAACTAGGTAGACTAGATTTTCCCTGTTCATGGGTTAGCTACTCCCGGGCATAGCTTATTACCAACTACCATCTCATTCCTATCCCTGAATAAGGCTCCAAATAGTAAGTCAAACAAAAGAACCCATATGATACCACTTTTTAACATCATGGACCCGGAAGCCACTCAAATGATCCCCCGAACCTGGTTGGTCACAAGACCTCAAGCACATTTCGGCAAATTCTAGAGGCCTCCGACTAGCAGCGAGGGCCCATGTCTGATAATGGGAAAACTATGCCCTAATTTTTCAAAGTGTAGCACAATGGAAAAGATAACATACCACAGCAGAAGTAGTAAACAATATACAAACTAAAATGTACAATTGAAAAAAATGAGAACCAACAGTCATATATATAAAGATGCATCATGTCTTTGTTCATTGAAAGCTTCCAAGATAGGATACACTACAAGTCCTTATAATAAATCTCAAAGTACATGGTACAACCAGGAAAAACAAAGTAGAGAAAATAGAACACAACAATATCGCAAGCCTAAGCTCGGTCCCATGCCCTCCTACTCCTATGCTAAAATCATATACATGTATATGGACCCTTTCCATTATCAACATATATAGAAATATAATCTATTGGGCCAAATAAATGACCCAAACATGGTGTGAGAAATAAATCCATGTTGGCACCCACCAATGGCTCGTCCCCAACTGTCAGTGAAAATGTGCAACAACAGTGTGCATTTGTAAATGCAATTAACTAAGAAGTGCTCCAAAGTAACTTACTCTACTAGTTATTTTTCTATTTTGAAATTAATTTAACCATGCCAAGCCTGTGCTTTATCTTGTTAGGTATATTATTTGAAAATCACCACGGTGAATAGACAAAGTTAACGTTATCCGTAGAAATGTAAAATCTTTACCCTCGGGTAATTAGAATCAAAACCCGTATGTTATTTCCCATAGGCATTTCGAATATTGCCCTCAGGAATACAATGTGTCGCCCACAGGCACAGAAACTACTGCCCACAGGAATGAGAAACCACTACCCACAAGAATGAGAATGGGTGCCCGTAGGCTAAATGAAACACTGCCCTTAAGCTATATATGTAACCAGGCTGAGCCCATCACATAAGAAAGAAATAATATACTATTCCTCTAAAGGCAATTCAAAGCATGCTAAAATTCACTTTATACGCATAAGTATTCTGGCCAACAGGCTAAATAGAGGAACGCACGCCTGGGTGGTCCTAGATCCAAGCAGTGATCCCAAACAGCAGTTTTAACTTATCAAAATATTATCTATGCAATTCTATAATTCTTTAACAAGTACATAGCCATAAGACACCCCCCGACATGGTTTCATAGAACAACGGTACACAAATTCAACTCAACAATTGGAAATAAACAACATACCACCTACCTCGATCGCTCCTGATCGATATACGTGAACGATGCCTCACAAAACGCCCGTGAACGACGTAGATCTTGGATAAACATTCAAGCATTCATCCTCAAATAACATTCCCTCAGGAAACAATTGGAATGAACTACTCGAGGAGAAGGAAGGGCATATCCGTGTGGTTCAAAGGAGATTGACGGCCAATGAATCGGGTTCCCAGTGTTCGGTCGGGAGATCCTCCAAGTTCCAGTCGTCTCTCCCGTGCTCCAAACGAGCCCACTGCCTCCTCTTCCAAATGAGAAGGCTAATGACCATTTCAAACAAGAAAACAGACTAATAGTCATGTATTCTCAAGTACACGGTGTGTACTTTCAACATTTAATTGTTCCTCTGGAAACTACTTTTCACCACTAAACTGTTCACTTGCCGATATGAGTACACAACATGTATTTCTGAATACATGGCATGTGTTGTCACTCAGCTGGCGGCTACTCCCACCACCTTTCTATTCACCTAATTACTGATTACACGACATGTAAATACTATGTACATGGTATGTAGTCAGTTATTATACCCTTCATCGCTGACAGGCCTACAGGCCCAGTGTACTCATCCCACATGGCCAACGTACATGGCATGTCGAAAAGTACATGGCGTGTACCCACAAAATTTGGTATTTTTCCCTATTTTCCTTATTTTCTCAAAAAACACTTAAGGAAAAGGAAAAATAAGTAACCCATACCTCAAGAATAAGAACTGAGATCTTACAAAAGTGATTGTCACCAGTGAGAATAAGATGAGAATAATGGAAGGATGATATAATCAAAGCGATTGAGAATAACAAAAGAGAAATCACTCACATAAACACATGGATCATCAAACATGAAACATTAATTATGTATTTAACAAAGAAAATATTCAATGGATTCAACAATCATGATTCATGTGATGTCAACCTTTATAAAATGATACAACAAAACCCATATAAAGAGTACAGAAAACATGTTGGTTTTATAGAACATTATCTTTATATCACTCTTACAAATGTAGTTACCAGTACGGTCAACTTACATGTCTGGAGTACCCAATGCATTGGAGGGATATCATGATCCAACCATAGTTGGTTAATAATGTAACCACCTATCTGTGGTAAATAACATAACCACCCATCCTTAGTTTATAAAATAATAACTCATCCATGGTTTATAATGAGACCACCCATCAAAATAAACAATGTACAAGAACCGCAACATGAATAAAATTTATAAAGATTAAATTTCATCATAAAACTCATAAAATAACCATAATTCTTTTCTTAACATGATTAAACTATGGAAAACAAATGGGTTCCACCTTAGTCACTTTGAAAAATGATTAACCTATGTAAAAGAAATAAGTTTCTCGAAAATATCTTTGAAATAATCATAATCCATCCAGATAATGAATGAGAATGATATCATTAGAAAATATTCAAATTGAATTACAAGTAAAAAATAAGGTTAGTTGACGTTGATGAATTGAAATACCAATAAAATATTTTTAAAAACATTCATATTGAATATGACCTTTTCACATTGAGTAACATAAAAGGATGTAATATTATATGAAAATTTATTTGGAAGGATCACATCGAAAAATTCATGAAGAAATTACTTTTCCCATTTTGAAAAAACTTATATATAATCTAAAAAATTATCAACCATTAAAGAAAAAAAAATTTGGAGATAAACTGTTAAAATTAAAAATAAATATTGGAACCATTGAGTGGTTATAATGGTTATAAAATCTGTTTATGTTATAACTTTAAAAAATAATCATTATTTTAAAACATTTTTAAAGGGATTCAAAGTGACCAATTTATAAAAATTTATGAAATTTAATTTTAAAAATATTTTTAAAGAATATAAAATTTATGACAAATATATTTTTAAATTCAATTATGTCTATAAAAGAGAACTTTTTAATAAAATTTAGAAACCATTGGTATGTTAGGGAATGATTCCCAATCTAAAAGAAATATACAACATAATTGTCACTTAAAAACAACTTTCTTGATATTTCTTCAATATATATGGGGGAAATAAAAATTAAAAATTTTAACCACATTCATAAACAAAAAATAATAAAGATATTTTTTTCAATTGAATAAGGGCATATGATTTCCTATAATGTAACCTTGAACATAAAAACCCCTAAATGAAATGATATTGTATAAATATCATTTTGCAATTTGGTAATTCTTATATAGTAATCCCCATGAATGAATAAAATAAAATAATACTTAAATATCATTAATATAATGATTTTAAATATATAAAATGTCAAACTGGAAGTCTATACACCACATAAAAGGTGAATGTTTAATAAAATAACATATGTCTCAAAGAAGGAAAATTGAGACCAAAATCCTTTACAATAATCATAATGTATAATTGGGAATCAAAAAAGTATTCAATTATTTGTATCAAATTTAAATCCAAATAAATAAATATGAAATAAAATATTAAATAATAAAAAATCATTGAAAACCAAATCTTATAATATCATGGATAATAAATAATTAATACAACACAATGAAAAGAAATTGATTTCTAAAATTCTTTACCACTTGGTAAATTTCAATTCAAGTCCCCTTGGAAGAAATAATTTCAATTGAAACAGAAAATATAATTAATCATGAAGGATTCATAATATTACTTGTAAAAGGTGTATTATATAAAACTTATAAAATATATTATATTCATAACAATAAAATATACTTCAAAGAAAGTAAATTGAGATGAGATCCCTTACCTCCTGTATAGAATTTCGTTGTTTGTAATTTAAATATTTAATAATGAGAATATATAAATTTATTTATTTATTAATAAAATTTTATAGGTTAAATACCCAATAAATAAATCTTTTACTTTATTTTTTTATGAAATATTTAAATATTTAATTAGTTAAGTCCTCTTTGGGTGTTTTGAGGAGTTTCGATCCATATTTTCATAATGCCTTTGGATTGTTGACCATTCTCAATGTGGGTAATTGTTACATAATCTCCATAATAATAATCCTGAAATAACAATAAATTTTAAACATATTTTATATCTTTATATCTGATAGTAAAACATGGTTATGAAAAATAAACTATGTTATATTATACTTGACTAGCATTTCTAGTTTTCAATGATCATCATAGAAAGAAGATTAGGGTTATTTTATATGTATTTAATGATAAAAATATCATAAATAAAATATTATTGTTTTAAATAAAAATATATATCTTCCTTGTGAACAACTGATGAAAAAATAATAACATTGCTTCTTGGAGGGTACAATCCACATGTACATACGAACGATGTTACCATTTTTCAGTTGGTTAAAAGGTCATAAATGACATATTTTATTTTATGAATTAAAAAAATATCATTAAAATAATAATTATTTTATATATATATCACATATATTCATTAAATATATTCTAATTACATGAATATTGTTATTAAAAAAAGGAATCACATCACTTTGTGAGGAGGTAGTCCCCCATACACACAAGTAGTATTTTGAATTTCTAAAAAAATAGAAATAAATAATATGAATGTGATATAACAATTATATGAGTATAATTATATTTCAAATATCATGTATATATATTTTAAATCACTCATTAAAACAATCCATGATATTCGATGATAAAAATGAATTACATCGGTTCCAGAGGCGGTAGTCTGTCATGAAAAAGAAGGATGGTTTCATTTTCCATTTGATGGTAGACAATGTGGATTTAGGATATTAAATTAACATTATAAAATCATAGTTTATTATATATACCTTTTGATGTAAAATCAGCAAAATTCAATAATATTTCAATAAGGTAGAATGAGAAACTAAATAAAAAAAATTGATTAAGCATGATACCTCTTCATCGAACAACATCCTTTGCATAGCATAAAAATACTTATTGGGATGAATTTATGATAAAACATGGGGATATAGTTGATTAATAGGGAAATAGATAATGTATATGGGATTTTATTTTCCAAAAAATTTGTTTAAGCTGTGTTGTGGGGAAGAAAAGGGGTGGCCTTTTATAAGTGTGGTTAGTGGCACACTTATATGAAAAAGTAATAACCACAATGTACTCATGTAAAAATGATCTAGGATGGACCATTTTATATAATTATACAATATGTGGTCAAAATATGAACATAAAATATATCTTATAGACGTTTTTAGTTCATTTAAACAATTATCTTTTTATTTTAACCCCTAGTAAATCTTTTTTTACCTTAATCGTAGAAATAGATTTTTATAGTTTTCATTATTCATTTGGTGAAAGAATTAAGATGATATAATTATATAATATATATAATTATGATCCAAAATATTAAATCCATTTTATAAAAAAAATATTTAATTTTAAATGAACCTCGTATGCACGACGAAAAAGTTGGTTTCCAACAAGCCTATTATTCAAGAAAAAGATGTTTTTTTATTAACACAATGACCAATAATATGAATTTTATGAATGTAAATTAATATTTATAGATATATAATATTATAAACTTATTCAAATTATTTCTCATTTTGGTTTTTAATTAATAAAAATAGACATTCATTATGCACTTTAAAACAGTTTTCAGAAAAATCTTATTTCTAAACCCCAAAATATAATTAAACTATAATGTAATATAAATTTTATTAAATATAATTAATTCGATTAAATAAAACATAATAAATATTATATTACATTATATCATATTCAAAATAGAATTGTACATTTCAAATACATAACATAATTAAAATAAATTACATTTTTACAAAAAGTAATATTTTTCACTATTCATCGATAAATCAATATTTTCCAAAACATTCGAAAATATCACCGCATGTTAATTTTGATATGATGATTTATTAAATTAATTTAATTTTATCAACCTGATTTTACAAGATATATAAAAATTATTTTTAATATTTTCTCTCATAGAGAAATAAAAATCATCTCTGAATAAAAAATATTTATGATGAATAAAATTACTTTATTAAAACATGATTGATTATTTCCTAATAATTTATCAATAAATTTATATTGAGTATGAAATATATTTATACTTAATATACTAGTTATTATTATTCATTCCTTCTAATTTAATGGCTAGGTTATAAAGGTCATCTTTAGAATAATATTAATTTATATTTTTTTTCTTGATGGTGCATATGGAATACGCTATCAAATATAATATTTTTATTTTAAAATCTCAGGGTGATATAACCATTTATAATTATTTCCATTTAAATTGTATTCATTTATTTTCTTTCTCATAGAAGTATATCTTTAATTTTATTTTAGTAATTTCACTTCTTCATTCATTACAAAAGTCCCTATTTATAAAAGATATCGTTGAAGAAATCCATATAAGAATATTGATCCATTACAACCCTTTTCATTCCGTATAATAAAGTATGAAAAAAGTTAACTTTTTTGCAAATACTATACCCCCTAAAAACCCTATACACCGTTCTTATGGTTTAAGGGTGTTAATATTGAAAGAATAACTATTCCATTTCCTAGGAAAATTCATTAATTTGACCATTTAACATTTTATTCTATATGGTATGAATCCCATATTTTTCATTTTTATATTTAAATTATATTTAAATGGATAAGCACATTATTTCATTAGTTTACAATTCCATTTACATGGGTTAGTTATTCTATGATTTTAATGGGGTTTTTCATTATCATGCGTCACACATATGTTTTGATATATAATTATGTCATGGTTGGGATTAATATTATATATATATCAAATGAATCTTGTAAATATTTATATGGAATGAAATCATTATTTTATTCATTAACATGATACAGTTAACATTGTTTGAAATGTTATTCCTGAAAATTAGACACATAGATTAGTCCATTATTATATTTAGGTTAATGATGTTATTAGTTTAATTAACTATACTATGATGGTATTTCCATAAATCATTGATTTATGTGATGATATTTTATTCTTTTTCAGGAGCCATATTCCTATTCTTTTTCAACATTGTTTGTGATTATTTTATTATAATTTCATATCACTTCACCATGTAATTAATTATACTTTTAATATCATCCTTTTATATGTATTATATCATGATCTAGGATTGTTATATAACTTAATCTAATTTCATGATGTTAATTCATTTTTATAAACTTTATTTGTTGATCATGATGCTTAATTATTTATAATCTATTGATAATTCCACTTTATCTATTAAATGATGTTTTACCCCTTATTGAGATCATGATTACTATTATATATTATATTTCCCCATATCATTAGGTATTTATATGTTATAAAGATAATTTGGTAAGATTGAATGTAGTATTATATGAAGAAAATGATTGTATTATATGGTATAAATATTGGTTGATAATGTACTATGTAACACATTCCTAAAGAAACTAAAAATATAATTTTAATAGTTTTTTGAAATTTCATGATATATGAAAAAGTATTTATTTCAAGAAGATAATTGAGATGTGTGGGTAAGTGTAAATCACAATTGGTATCAGAAGGGAGTATGGTTATTTTTGGAAAATATGGTTGTGACAAATTTGGGTAAAATGACATAAATAGATAACAATTATCTCTAATGTAATAGGTTAAGTAAAATAACTATGATTACGTAGAATTAAATTTTCATACAGAATTATACTAAGGTTTATTATAATATTACCATAATAAATGTTTAAGATAACATTTGGGAGAAATATTTCAATTCACAGAAATTATTGAAAACATCACTACAAGTTTTTAAATTTGGTAAAAAATTATAAGGAAACTATTTTTTATGGGGTATAATGTAATACCCAAGATTTTCAATGCATATTTTTATAAAATTTCTCAATTAGATATGTAAATATAAATTGGTATTATTTTATTTTATTTTTAATGACACGAACCTAGAATTTTTAAACAATATTATTAGATAATAATTAGTAATAAAAATTTATGAACTAACAATCAATTCTTTAATTATTATCTTGAAAACAAGATATTATGAATTATATATACATTTATATTTCTATAAATTAGTAATGAATCCTTATTTACCAATTATTATAATTTTATCTAAAAATAGGAAAAGAGTATTTTGACTCTATGTAACATAATTTAATTTTATGGATAAAAAATATATATTCTAAATGATTTTATATAATATATTTTAATTAATTCAATATCCTTTTTAAAAATATCATTTTTTAAAATATTTATCTTGTATACGATATTTTATTCATATTATAATTTCAATAGTAACAAATTCACTAGAATCTAATTGTCAACACAGTATTGTCCAAGTTTTTTACAATGATAAATTTAACCCTTAACAATTAATTGTAATGTAATAATATTTAATTTCATGTGACTAATTTTGTAGAAAACATGAGAAATATGGTTACATAATGTTTTTACACTAAAATAACATTTTTTAATGAATATATAATTATTTAAGTAATTCAATTAATTATTAAATGATTTTTATCAAATCATACGAAAATGTTTTTAAACTATAAAATTTTTTTTAAAATATTGTGTTACCTTTTTCACACTGAAATATTATAATTATGTATTTATTATTTTCATTTAAAATTTCATTTATCAAATATATATAATGCCTTATTATCCAAAATGGTCATTAATTTCAAATAAGGCAGTCATTAGAAAAGTAACATGATTATTGGAGTAGTATTTAAATTTGTATTGTATAAATCAAATTGCACCAAAACTATTTTCATACATATATATTATAAAATATACTTTTTTCAAAATTATTACATTAATTTATTTAAAAATATATCATTTTTGTAATCATAGTATTTAAACTTTCATAATATTTTTTTCATATTTATGAAAATTTATATTTATCTCAACAGTGAAAAATATATCTTTTTAGTATATGGTAATATATTTACATTATAATGATGAAAATTTGATTCGGTAATTTTTTTTAAAAAAAATTTATTGACCGAAAATATATTAAATGAATAAAATATTCATTAAAATAATAATAATTTCTAAATATGTAAATCAAAATTTAAATTATAAGTAATATTTTATTAAAAAAACAATATTAGATGCATTGGATTAAATAGAATACTTCCAACATGGACCTCAACATTCGGTGTTGTTAAATTTTTATAAAATATCTATTTTGTAATATAAAAACATTAATATTCAATATAATAAATGTTATTCCAAGTATTGAGTATAAATAATTAAATAATAAATATTTTATTTAATGATACCCTCCCTCTTGCCTATATATACACCCATAATTAACCCATTTATTGATACATCCAAAGACTCTTAAAATACGTACTATCTACAAATCTCTCTCTATATGAATTGGAAAACACATTTCAATCACCTTGGACAACTTAAAGACCCTCTTTTTAAGGATTTAGATGCAATCCTAAGGAAGTGATTCAAAGAGAATGGTTAGTGTTACAAAACCCAAGCCTTTTCAATTTAATTATCCTTCCCCTCCATTAATAACATAAATAATATTTAATGTAACATTTTTTTATAATCATAATATAATATTTTTTGAAACAGAAATATTTATTAGTTTTTAACTTATGTTAACACTTTTAGAAACATCATTCAACCGTGGTAGTTATGTACAACTTAAGTGAATGATGATATTTTATGTTCACATCTTCATATCATGAAAATTTTTATAAGTGGATTTCATGTCTAAATATAACATAAATAATAAATTAATATCATTATTAAAATTCTATAATGATAAATTAATTATGATATTAATTATAATAAAATCAATTTTAATGGCCGGTTTAATGACATAAATACCAGATTACTGAGAAACATTGTATAATTTTTTATATGTTGATATAAAACACTTCTAGATCTTATAAGGCCATGGGATAGTGTCCCTATACTATTATAATTGCATTGAAGAAGATGGACAACAATAGAAAAAACCTACCGAAATGATCAACGTAAATAATATACAACTAATTTTTAATGAATAAATATATAAAAAAGTAAAATATAATTTAAATCAAAATTAAAAAGTTTCTAAATAATGTTGTTAATAAATATAATTTGATTATTCATGAGGAAATATGACATATTATGTGAGATAAAACTCAACGAAACTGTTTTCTTATTAATCTCATTTTTATATGAATTTATTCTCTATAGTGTATATTTTCTTCTATTTATTTTGATCTAATATATTTCATGTATACATTAATCTATATAATTTATTTTTGATGCATTACATGTATCATTACGTCTCATATGTGTTCATATGTCATATCTTACCATATTTTTAAGGGTTATCTCCCAACATATCATATTTTTATGGTTATATTCTATATTAATAAATCATTTTCGCTCTCTTCCACTTTATCTCTTTCAAATATGATTCAACTATGTTCCGTATACTTTATTTTCATTTCCTTTAATGGGTAAATTAATATTCATATTATTACCTATATTTTTTCATTAATTCAAATATTATGGGGTTTATAAGGAATGATTTTCTAAATATTGTCTTCCTATACAAGTTTCTTCTAATTTAATACTATTTAATTACATGGTTAAAATATTTATAAATTTTAATATTAAAATAATTTTCCAAAATACATTGTTTCCACATTTTAAACATATTTTTTCAAAGTACAATAGTTTTATATTATTTTTTATGAAAATTTTACCATTATAATGAAATCACATTCCATGATTTTACATCCATTTTTCTTTTACTCTTATAATGTTTCTTTTTCAATGAATTTATTTCATCATAAAAAAATATTTGAAACAACTATTTATGGAATTGTTAATTTGTTTATGTATTTTCTTTTAAATAATTTTTAAAAAATTATTTTCATTTTTAGGGTATATTTTATCATTTTGTAAAAACTAATAAATACGTTTCCTTAAATATTCTATAGTTATTTATCTCCTTATATATTATATTTCATTTATGTTGATTCAATTTTCAATTCATCCATTTTAATGAATCATATATAAATTTTTCACTCATTAAATGTTATCACAATATTTACAATGGTAAAATAAATCCATTATTCACTGTTCATGTTTATTTGTATATATGGTATTGTGGAAATAAAATCCTTCTATTTTGATTGATCCATCAAACAATTTGTCTTTACTTGTCATAAAATCTGCATAAATTAAAATCCTCTTCGCATACTATTACATCATAATTACCGTATATTTATTTCTTATGGTTGAAGGGTGATCTCATAGAAAACCATTCCATTCTATTTGACGTGGAAATATTTTATCTTGATCTAATAAAATTTTATTTTATATGGTGTTAAAATACTATAATATATTATTTTTATTGAAGGGTGTATACCATGATAAAAAATTTATTTATTTGGATTGTTTTTTATTTCCATAGGTTAATCATGCTATGATTTTGATTGATTTATTATTGTTTTAAAATGTTTTTTGTACACATATGTATGAATATATCATTACTTTATGGATAATATTAATATTACACTGCCCTATAATACATTATTAAAATATTTATATCTCTGGAGATCGATATGTTATGTAGGGACATGATGAATATTGTTGGGTTCTCCATGTTATGTTTAAATATGATGCAGTTCACTTTTTCCATTATGGTATTAATGTACATGACGAAATTAAAAATTTTCACTAAGATATGATGGTCTTGTAAGAGATACTAGAAATTTACTATGATATTAAATGGTTATTCTTGTGACACATTACTATTTTCTCACAATGGTAGATATTTAATATAATCTTATTTCGAATCCCGTCAATTTGGTATAGGTTCTTTTATTATGAAAAGAATTTTATTGGTATTATGACATGATCTATTATTATGATATAATAACGTATGATTTCATGTTGTAATTTTATTCATCACATAATCACGCCTTTTACTTTTTGATGATATATTATGACTTGATTATGTCCCATTGATAATATTTCTTCACTTAATAGGAATTTGATATCACTCTTTTATTATGTTTCGACATATCCCCATGTGATTATAGGTGTTATATAAATTTATACAAGTTAATAAGTGTATTTTTATGATGTATTCGATAAAATAATATAATATAATTATTGGTCTATATTATTATATGTATCAAGTACCTAAAAACATTAAATTTTGATTCTAGAGGTTGAATTAAATTTCATATTATGTGTAAAATCATGCATCTTAAGTAAATGATATATAAGTTATGGTCTGTGGTAATCTCAAAGAAGCATCGAGAAATACCCTGAACATAACCCTTTAATTTAGGAAGTGAATTATTAGGGAACTGAGTAACTTCTCTATCAGTTACTCAAATGGAACCGAACATTATTCTATCCATGTAAATGCATACTCCTTCCTAGTAAAATATTTCAATGCTGTCTCAATATGAGGAAAATTTATCATGATCATTCTTTAATATCCTACAAAAATAAGGAAAATTATCTCTTAAATATCTTCCTTGGATGATAACCAGGAACAATTGAATTAGTATTCAATCGATAAACCACCACACCGTAATAGGATATAGAATTTGAGACGGCTTAGTCTTTATCCATACTAATTGAACATGGAAAATATCCTATACATATTGAGGACTATATATAATTACCAGTAAATCTACCATACTCACTGCATGATCCTCCCATGACATCCCAGATCAACAAAACTATCATGACCAGTCTGCCGGGGCCCGTATCATGACTACCCCTAGCACAACTTCTATAGGCCAGGAGCAGGTGACTATGACCAAAGGTGTAAATCCCTAAACTAGGAATGCATTTCATTTATAAAAGTACAAAAAATGTACGTAACATGAAGTAAAAAAAATAATTATAATTGTTTACAAAAGTGGATGTTGAAAGTAAAGGGGCAGAAAATACAACCCAACAGTAATGTACAAGGAAAAGAAAAATAGATAGAAGGTGTCTAGAAGCTCCTGGATCATCCATCGCGGATCCTACCTGAAGGGTTGGTACAGATAGCCTCATCAGTGCTTCACCTCTGTCCATCTCCTCCAGGTACCGACTCGTTGTGAAGTCCACCTCCGGGTACCGTCTAGTCCTCGTACACTCTGCCTAGGGCAGCGTTGTATGTCATGTGTATCCAACACAATAAGGTCCGGGCATAGCCCGTGCAGGGGTGAGTATAATCATACTCATTAGGGTCCTTGAGACCATCAAGGTCTCACTAAATCCACTAAGTATAAACCACATAAGAAAGATACAATCACAAAGTATCAACCAACCCTAATTAGGTATATGCCTATACATATACCTAAGTTATCAATCACAGTTCATCTCAAACTCCCAATCCCATGCTCAACCCATTCCACAAAGAAAGTAATATCAATCATATCGATGATATCGACTGAAAGTCAACACTCAACTCAGATAGGTAAACATATTTGGTAGAGTGAACGAGATGATCAGATGTAGTCACTGATTCATATAAGCTGTCAGATTAACACAGGATACAGGATCATACATTCTGTTTGACCCACATAGGATCCAGGAATAGAAGTCAAAACATTCGAACCCACAATGGATTTTAGTACAGAAGTCATCACTATCGAGCCCACACATGATTCCGATACAGAATTCATCACTATCGAACCCACAGAGGAATCAACTATAGTATTCATCTCTGTCGAACCCACGGAGGATTCTGGTACAGAAGTCAGCATAGTCATAGCCAGCCCTAGTGTCCCTGCATACATCATGCTCCATCTGGTAGGGTCCTCTCCTTGAGCAATGTGTCGATACATAAACTATCACAAAACCCTGAGTTGATGTATCTCGTAGTTCCATCTCAACATAATGAACTCAACGCGACAGACGGTTCGTCAATCGGACGCCCGATTTATGAATAATGGGCATTTCTATTCCAGGGGACCGGTTGGTTTTATGCTCAATCCAACAGGACCTTCCCCAAATTTATCCTAATCACATGTGGAGTATGATAAAAGAATCGTCTCACTCCAAGAATTCCATCATCATAGATGGTTCGTCGTTCGGACACTCGTAGCCCAAGAATGCGGCGAAAAGGTGAAAATGGCTGTTGTGGGTCCAGGTCTGCTCTGACCCAGTCGGACAGACCCGGCCTGACCCCGTCTGAACCAGGGTCTGACTAGGTTCACAGATAAGGGCTGACCCGAGCGGTCAGCCCGACCACAAGGCGCGACCCGAACCGAAGGCGTGGCCTGACCAGACCTAAGGGCGGCCGTGCCTGTGGCTGTGAGGCACCCGACGCTGGCCGTGTGGCTCAGGCTAGATGGTCGTGTGCTACATGACCCGGCTGTCCAGCTAGCCGCAAAAGGGGGGGGGGGTTACACCCCCGGCTCCTGAAACGACTGGTGCAAGGCGCCGACCCTTGTAACCGTGGGACCCGTACGGTCCCGCCTGTCACTTTCTGGAGGCAGGCCTAACTGGCCACTCTCCCATGTCCGTTGCGGCCTGAGGCTGGGGTCCGGCTCCACCGGTGAGGCGCGACAGGGCCATGACCCTCCTTCGTGGCCTGGCTTGGGCGCAACATGACTTCCCTTCGCGTGGCTCACCGGTGCCGCACCTTTCCGGTGACCCAGTGGTCTTGTGCTGACGGTCTCCTCACGGTTGGCCTAACGCTGGCCATCATTGTTCACTCCCATAATCAACCTCAAACAAGATCAAATATGGGAATAGTCGGTCATTTTGATGGAGTCCTAATTTCCCCATGTTATGGTGGTATCATTTTTTTATCAAACAATAATTTCAATGACGTATACCTTGTAAAAGAATTCAAAACCACTACCTTGTAATTGGTGTTCGCTCGGTGGAGTTGTAGAAAGGTGATGTCCTTCCATTGATGTCGGGGAGCGTCCGAGGAAGAAGCGTCATCAGCATTCTTCGTGAGCATATCCTTCTATTTTAGCTTAGCTGAAGATCGAGGACGGTGTTTGTCGTTCATTGGAGATGAGGAGCGTTCTTCATTGGGAGGATTTCGTTCTTCCAAGAGTTCTCCCAAAGCTATCTACCAAAGAGATAAACCAACCCAATATAAAATAATAGGTCCATTATTATTTTATCATTTCCATGCCACCAAAAATAATTCAAAAGAATTCAAATAACTTTAAATTAATTAATTGGAATTAATTAATTCTTTAGTGTGTGGGCACCATAATGGGGAAGTCCAAGAGTTTCCCGCATTTACGGGGAGGTCAAGGGGTTTAAAGGGGGGTTAGAGAGTTCAGGTGGGTCCCACCTAAAAACATCCTCCCAAGGGAGTTTATATGTGGGTGGGCCCACCACTAAAAACTTCTTGGAGGTTTTAACCACCAATTCAAACAAAAATATGTTACAAATATTTTTATTCAAATTATCTAGAAAACCCCAAAATTAAATTCTACTCTTAATAAAATGCAACTATGGTAAAGGTTTCCTTAAGAAAATACATGATGTGCGAGTTCAACGGTGTCCTTGGATTTCAATTCCGAACACCGGTTCAAAAGATATAAAATCCCACACGCATGTTTACTGAATGTACCCAAAAAACATCAGTAATGGATTCCGGGCACACCAGGCCTCAGAATCAGGCACCGTTAAAAACTGCGGACTCGTAAAATTCCAATGTATTTAAAAAAATCACAGAAATTTAGCGGTCTTTACATTGTCCCCACCTCAGTGATTTACATCCCCATAAGCTATAACTCACACTAAAGAAACATATGGGGGTACTGAGCACGCATCTGAGCCTCCCGCTCCCATGTGCTCTCATGGAGGTTCACATGATGCAAGAGAACATGCACCAGAGGTATCGACCATCCACACAAGACCCGCTCCTATTGATCCTCAATCTCCACTAGAACCGCCATGAATGTCGCCTCGTCATCGATGTACATCTCGCCATGGTCTATGATATTGGATGGGTCATGCACGTATCTCTTCAGCTGAGATATGTGGAAGACATCTTGCTCCCGGTGCAACTGAGGTGGAAGAACCAAGCGGTAACCCACCTCACATAATCTTCTAAGGACCTGGAAAGGTACGATGAATAGAGAAGATAACTTACCGCCTAGAACAAATCTCTTTATTCCTCGTCTAGGTGAAACCTATAGAAATACACCGTCGCCATACTTGAACACCAGTGGTCACCGTCTCCTATCAGCATATGACTTATGCCTTCTCTGTGCAGTCTTAATTTTCTCCTGGATGATCTACACCTTCTCTGTGGTATCCTGAACTGTCTTTAGTCCTACAAGTGCTGACTCCCTTGGGTCAGTCCAGCACAAAGGTGATCTGCAAGGTTGGTCGTAAAGTGCCTCTTAAGGTTTCATCCCAATGGTGGAGTGGTAGTTGTTGTTATACTCAAACTCTACCGAGGGTAAGTGATCCTCCCAGCTGTGATCGAAGTCAAGGGAACATTTACAGAGCATGTCCTCAAGAGTCTGAATGGTCCTCAATTTCTGTACATCCATCAGACGATGGAAGGTGGTGCTCAAGAAAAACTGCGTCCTGAAAGCCTCCAGCAACCCATTCCATAGCCGAGATGTGAAACAAGCATCTTGATTAGAGACAATCATCGATGGCACACTATGAAGCCGTACGATCTCATGTACATAGAGGCGTCTCAATATCTCTACTAAGCCATGCTCCTTGATCGGTAGGAAGTGGGCCGACATGGTGAGTCGGTCGACAATCAACTATATAGGGTTGTGTCCTATGGATGTACGTGGATGTACCATCAAGAAATCCATGGATTTACCATCCCACTTATACTATGGGACCTCTAAGGGATGAACCAGGCATATTGGAACCTGGTGCTCCGCCTTCACTTGCTGACAAGTGAGGCATCAAGAGACAAACTATGCTGCTTCCTTCATCATACCTGGCCACCAGTGTTATCGTCGGAGGTCCTGATACATCTTCTCCCCACCTGGATGTACCGCTAAAGGAGATGTGTGGAACTACCTCAACACATCCTCCAGAAGTGAAACTGGTACCGGGGTACATCCCTTGAATAGAATGACGTGCTCCCCACCATTAGAAAATCTATTAGGTGCCTGCCCTGAGGATATCTGAGCTTGTCGAGTCTCACATTCAACACCCCCATGTTGTGCCTTTCTTACTCACTGATGAAGTAGAGGATTGACTGTGAGAGACTATAGAAAGGCTGCTCCATCTCTATCCACAAAAAATATCTCCAATGTGGTCAGCTGCTTCATCACCTATGCTAGAAGCTAAATGCCAGATCTTTTTTTTGAGAGAATCTACAACAACTTTCCCCTTCCCATGAGTATAGACTATCTCGATGTCATAGTCCTATAGGAACTCGATCCATCGTCGCTGTATCAGGTTCAGGTCCCTCTATGAGAAGATGTACCTCAGACACCGGTGGTCAAAGTAGACGGTAAAATGACAGACCATCAGATTCTCATGCCACATCTTAAAGGCAAAGACCGCTGATGCTAAATCTAGGTCATTAGTATCATAGTTCTGCTCGTGTAGTCTCAACTTTTGAGAACAATATGCGATCACTGATCGATCCTACATCAGGACACACCCAAGTCTGTTCCCTGATATGTCACAGTAAACTACGTACCCAACGCCCTCTTCCAGTAGACTCATGATGGGTGCACTAGTCAAACTCTACCTCAGCTCTTGAAAGCTCTACTGCCATCTCTATGACCACACGAAGTGTTTCCCCTTCTTCATCAATGCTGAAAGTAGTGCTACAACTCTAGAGAAATATGGCACAAATATTCGATAGTACCCAGCCAGTCCCAAGAACCTTCATACCACTGTCACACTCTTGTGTGGATACCAAGAAAGTACTACCTCAATATTCATTAGATCCACCACTACTCAAGCCTCTGAGATGATGTGTCCCACGATGTGAACCTCTCGAATCCAAAAATGGAACTTCGAGAGATTTCCATAAAACTGGTGCTCTCTGATTGTGTCCAGTACTACTCACAAATGGTCGGCATGCTCCTCCTCCATAGTCGAGTAGATCAATATGTCGTCGATGAAGACTATGAAAAAGTGATCGTGGTAAGGCTGGATGATCCTGTTCATGAGACTCATGGACACTAATGGGGATTTGTTTATGCCGAAGGGCATAACCACGAACATGTAGTGGCCATAACAAAAACTGAAGGCCATCTTCTGCACATCCTCATCCCAAACACTGAGATAGTGATAGCCTAACCTAAGGCATATCTTCGAGAACTATCACAATCCCTTGATATGATCAAAGGGGACTTCAATCCACAAGAGTGGGAACTTTTTCTTCACGGTCACCTGGTTCAGGCGACGGTAGTCAACACATAGTCGCAAGATCCCATCCACCTTCTTGGAAAACAAAATTGGATATTACAAGGGTGAAACACTTGGTGGGATAAATCCCTTTCCCTGTAAGTCCTCCCACTGTACCTGTAACTCACAATGCTATGTGGAAGCCATATGATATGTTGGTATAGGTATCAGGGTCTTCCTGAGGTACATGTCAATGTAGAAGTCTACCTCTCCCCGAGGAGGTAGTCCTAGAATGTCTTCATGGAAAACATCTGCGTACTGATCCACGACAACAACAACACTTGGACTCTGCACATCCACTGCTCCGAGGATGAGACTAGACATCTGAGGTGTGATCGACTGCACCATCCTCTGTATTAGTCCATCCTATTCTATAATGGATCCCTTCTCACCGGTGAAGGTGATCCTGGTCCCATCCATGCAGATACACCTCACATTATTCCTAATACAATCAATCTGAGCACCAACTGTGGATAACCAATCCATACCCAAGAAGATGTCGTAAGGCATCGATACCGCTACAAGGATATCCCAACCAAAGCTATCACCTCCTAGTGTAAGCTCACACTTCCTAATCCACTGTGTAATCATCAAATCAGCTCTCGTAGGATTCTATAGTCATAAGGATCAAGCCAACGGCTCCGTTGGAATCTCCAAGCTCCGAATGAGGGAAGTGGCAATAAAAGAATAACTCACTATTATATTTATAAGTACTGCAGAAAGGGTGGAGTTGACACAGATAGTACCCCGAATCATCTCAGGTGTGCCATGGTCGTAGGCCTCAACTTCTTGGAGCTGAGCCCGCCTCTGTCCTCCAGCTCCACTGCCACGTCCGCCTACTCCCAGCAGACCACCAAGGTCGAACCTATGACACTTCCTGGGAGGACCCTCTACTTTCTTATGCTCATCTGCATGGTGGGTCGGGTAGTCACGAGCCATATGAACCTACCCTCCACATCTATAGAACTTCATGATCATCATATAACTGGCTCAATCTCATGTTCCCCGCACAACCGAACCTATTTCATGGGTTCACCCACCTGATGAACTGGTCTTCTTGGACTTTTGTGACATATGTCTACTGTCGACTACAAATGGCTTCGATACATTTCGCCTTGTGGTAGGTCTCGTCGCTGGTGACTTCTCAGCGATAAAACTCTATAATATAAGGGCTCGCTCTAGCACCCCCACCTATGTCGAGATGCTGAGAAGAATCAACGAATACCTGATCTCATGCCTAAGTCCCTTTTCGAAGGTTCGGGGCCTGATGAACGGGTCTCGTACCATATCTGTTGAGTATCATGATAGGTCGGTGAACCTCACTGAGTTCTGAGCTACTAGAATGTTACCCTGATGTAGATGAAGTAACTTCTGAATCTGCACCGACCGAATGGTGTCTGGAACAAACTATGAGAAAAATAGACTCTCTATGTCTATCTAGAATAATGATGCCTCATCATGTAACTGGAGCATTAGGCTCCACCAGTTCCCTACTAATTCATGCAGGAGACTCCCATAAAGGTTCACCATGTAGTCGCCTGGTGTCCCTTTCAATCTGAAACCTCTCATGACAGCCTCCATCCAATCCTCAGATGCATGTGGGTCCATCAATTCCCGGAATCTGGGCGGCCTCTGGCGCTGGAACTTGTGCAAAGCACTCACGTGGAGTGCACTCTCTTCTACTGGAGCAGGTGGTATCGGTGGCCCAGTTGTTAGTGGTACCGCTGGTACATCCGCTAAGATGGGGCCCTGCACCGAGTCATCGTCGCTCAGTGGGATACCATCTCGTATGTAACTTGGAACCCTAGCAGGTTGCATTCATGAGGCCATCCGAAAAATAAACAGGTGATCCGTGGTTAAAACAATATACCTGGCGATAAGACATAAAGTAATCACGAATATTACTTTTTCAAAGGAAACGCACTCGCAATCAGTATTTTTGTGCACTGAGTCGGAGATCAGAAGTCAGAGTCCTAGTGTATGGATATGTTGGCCACCGTACCAACACCGGTTTCCCTGTACTAATAACCACACCCAAAACACTTATCACTATTACCTGTAAAAGAATCAGAGTCCATGTTCTGCGGTAGAACCGAATCCTCGGATACCAATTTATCATGACCCGTCCCCCGAGGTCCATATCTTGACTACCCCAAACCCTCCTTCTATAGGCTTGGGGCTGGCGACTAGCACCAAATGCATAAATCCCTAAACTGGGAATGTATTTCCATTATAACAGTAAACAAAAACAATAGATTACGAAACTAGAAGTAAAACAAAAAGTAAAATTGTGTACAAAAGAGGGTGATGAATGTAAAGGGGTCGGAAATACAATCCAACAGTAAAGTAACAGAATAGAGTAACAGCTGGAAGGTGTCTAGCAGCACCTATATCATCAATCATGGATCCTACCTGAAGAGTAGGTACAAATAGCATCCTCAGTGCTTCTTATTATTTCATCTTTTCTGCGTACCGACTCGTCATGAGGTCCACATTAGGGTACCGTCATGTCCTCGTACACTCCGCCTCAGTCAATGTTGTTCGTCGTCTGCATCCAACACAACGAGGTGCTAGTATAGCCTATGCAGGGGTGAGTATAACGATACACATTAGGGACCCCAAGACCCTCAAGGTCTCACAAAATCCACTAAGGATAAACCACAGAAGAAAGATAATATCACGAAGTATTAACCAAACCTAAAAAGGTATTATACCATACATATACCGAAGTGAATAATCAGAGTTCAACTCCAACTCTCGAGCCCAAGCTAACCTCATTCCAAAAAAGAAGTAAAGTCAATCAACTCGATGATATCGACTAAAATTCAAGACTCAGCTCACACAGGTATAAATCTATTGTAGAGTGATAGAGATGATTTGATCTAGTCACTGATTCATCTAAGCTATCGGACCCACATAGGATACAGGAACAGCTAAGCTGTTGGACCCCAATAGGATACAAGATCAGCTATTCCATCAGACCCACGTAGGATCTAGGAATAGAAGTCAGAACTATCGAACCCACGAAGGATTCCAGAACAGAAGTCATCATTTTCTAACCCACTAAGGAATCTGGTATAGAAGTCATAACTGTCAAACCCACAAAGGAATCCAGTACAGATGTCAAAAATTTCGAACCCATAAGGGATTACAGTATAGAAGTCGTCACAGTCGCAGCATACCCTAGGGTTCCCGCACACAACACGCTAGATTCTAGGAGGGTCCGCTCCTTGATCCAATTGTTGATACATAAACTATCACGAAGCCTTGAGTTGATGTATCCTATAGTTCCTTCTCATCATAATGAACCCAACATGATAGACGATGTGTCAATCGAATGCTCGGTCTATGAGTTATTGGCATTTTCTTTCAAGGATCCCATTTGGTTTTTAGGCACAAACCAACCCGACCATACCCCAACTGCATCCTAACCACATGTGGAGTATGCCAAAAGAATCATCTCGCTCCAAAAATTCCATCGCCATAGATGGTTCGTCATTCGGACACCTGTGGCCCATGTTTGGTCCGAAAAGGTGTAAATGGTCGTAGTGGGTACGGGTCCTGTCCAACTGAGTCAGTCCGACCCAGCCGTCCCAGTCCGAACTGGGGTCTGAAATGGTTTGCGGATGCGGCCCAACCCGAGTGGTCGGCCCAGACCGAAGGGGTGGCCAGGCCCAAAGGCACGGCCCGACCCGAAGGTGCGACCCAACCTGAGAGCGGACCGGCCCGTGGCAGTGGGGCACCCGACGCTGGCTTTGCGACACAGAGATGTGCTTGTGGTGCTGCACGGACAGTTGTGTCGCTCGGCCCAGCTAGTCGTGTGGCGCCCGGCCTGGCCTGTTCTGTGGCACTTGGCTGGGGGGGCCGGCTGGCCTGCTCGCCGCGAAGGGGGGGGGGGGGGTTATAGGCCCCGGCTCCTGAAAATGGCATGTGTAAGTCTCCGACAATTGGAACTGCGGGACCTGTAAGGTCCCTCTAGGTGCGCTCTGAAATCTGGCATAGCCGACCACTCTCCCCTGTAGACCGCGACCTAATGTCGCGGTCCTGCTCCACTGGTGCGGCACGACGACGCCCACCCCTCTGTCGTTTCCCACCTAGGTCGTGACATTCTTTAGCAACGGCGCATCATGATGGTGAATCACCTATCCACCATGGCCCAGCATCCCTCTGCGCGGCATGACGGTGGTGCGCCTTTCCGGTGACCCACCATTCTTGCACTGCCAGTCTCCTCACAGCGGGCTGACGCCGGCCGCCGTTGTCCGCTCCCATCATCAACCACAAACAAGATCAAAAAGGGGAAGAGTCGGCTATGTTGGTGTGGTCCAAATTTTCCCATGTTACAGTGATATCGTTTTTTTGTCAAACCACAATTTCAATGATGTAGAACGAGTACAATAATTCAAAACCCCTACCTTGTAATCACTGTTCGCTCGATGGAGTTACGGAAAGTTGGCATCGTTCCATTGATGTTGGGGAGAGTCCGAGGAAGAAGCATCGTCGAAATTATATCGCAGGTGGATCCTTCTCTTTTAGCAAAGTTGAAGATGGAGGAAGGTGTTCGTCATTCTTCTGAGATGAGGAGCGTTATTCGTTGGGAGGATTTCGTTCTTCCAAGAGTTCTCCCAAAGCTCTCCTCCCAAGAGAAACACCAACCCAAAATAAAATTATAGATCCACAATTATTTTATTATTAACATGCCACCAAAAAGAATTCAAGATAATTCAAATATCTTTAAATTAATTAATTGGCATTACATACTTCTTAGGTGTGTTTGAACCATAATGGGGAAGTCCAAGAGTTTCCCACATTTATGGGGAGATCAAGGGGTTTAAAGCAGGATACAGTGTTCGGGTGGGTCCCACCTGAAAACATCCTCCAAATGGAGGTTATGTGAGTGTGGTCCCACCACTGACCTCCTTTTAGAGGTTCTAACCACAAATTAAAAAAATAATATGTTACACATATTTTTATTTCAATTTATTAGAAAACAGCAAAATTAACTTTTATTCTTGATAAAACAAAACTGTGGTAAATGTCTCCATAATCAAATACTGGTGCTGCGAGTTCAACGGTGTCCTCGGATTTCAATTCCGAGCACCGGTTCAAAAGATATAAAATCTTTCATGTACGTTTACTAAACATACCCGAACAAAACTTCATTAATTGATTCCAGGAACACCAGGCCACAGAATCAGGCGCCGTCAGAAACTGCAGACTCATAAAATTACCATGTATTTAAAAAAAAAATTCACAGAAATTTAATGGCCTTTAAAAAACCATATACTAATCCAATAACTCATGAAACATTGAATTTTTCAATTTCATAAAAATATTTCTGGAATTTGGGGCTCTTAGAGACATCATCACTAACCCTAAGTGTTTATAATGAAACATGAATGACGTTTTTAGGATATCTTCCTTTTTCAACCTCATATAATTATAAACTAAAATTAGATTAATATTTAAGAACTGACTATACCCATTTAACTGATCAAACATTTAATTAATATTTTAGAGGGTCTAAATACTTTTCACAATCACTTGGTTTAACCCTAAAGAGTCAATGATCAACCATAACTCACCAATAAAATTCCTATAAAACAAGGAAGGTGTACCATAGGATACTCAATAATCTGGATGAAACATTTATGAAATACATCATCTATTTAAATCCATAACTCCCATGTTAATAAACATTAAATCCTATAATAAGACATAGAAATCAGGGAGATTCTAGTTTCCAACTCTATATCAGAATCAATATTACATAAAAGTTGTAGTGTAATAACATCTTTTGTAAAACCATATATAAAATGTTCCATAACCTTTAGAAAATCCATCACATGGATTTACACTATAGAAAACCACATCCCACCGAAATTAAAAATAATAATTATTAATCTGTATTTAATCTATTTGATGACCCAACATCCTAATGAAGACCACACGTATGCAATCAAGGATGTGGAAAGTCACTCACCATCGATAAAAAACAATGATATTGTGTAAAAAAAAAGATAAACTCCCAAGATGTTGTCATGTGGTTGTTTCTACAATTAAAAAATTCCCTAATTGATTGAATCTTCCCCAATATCAGTTCACATTTCTAATAAACCTCAATAAAACTAAACTAACCTCCAATTGGAAATTTCAACACCAATGGAACCACAAGCCTCGCCACATTATTCTCAAATTCTCTAACTGCGGCAGGTGTAATGAATGATATTAATGATCTTGGGTCAATAAGAGAATATTTAATGGAAGAATAGATAATAATAGTATCGTAAACAACATTTCATCCTCCTATAACTTGATAATCCATCACATGAAATTGGCCACACCCTACTCCCCTAGTTTCCATTGATGAAATCCTTGACCTTATTCACACTGCCAAAGGTTCCAGGACATAATAGATATATTGATGTTACCATACACCTTATTCATTTCCCCTCATATAAAAATAATACTTATGAATTTCTTATGTTAATAAGACCTATAAGGAAACTTCTATCAAGGAAATATATATATTTGAGTTCCATCTCAACATTGAGAACTATGGAATTCCAAATACTAATACATTCTATATATTTATCCCCCATAAAAGAGTCAAAACAAAAATGAAATCAAAATATATATATGGGACCATATTATTCCATAACAATGATATAAATAAAACTAAGAGTAGATCCTCATCATTAGAATCCCTTACTAGAAACACAAATATGATCCGATCCCTATAACACCACACCATTATATGTTATGATGAATTCCAACTTGGGATAATCTTATCCCTCCAAACATCTTCTCAATCATCACAACTGTATTCAACACATCTATGTTATTTTTATAATAAATGTGGTGATTTGACACTGAATCTACGGTCATAAACCATTCACAATATTCTACTATATCACTATATAAAAAAACATTACATGGGGTATATAATAAAATGTTTAGGGATTTGAATATATTATCTCACACACTCAAGTACTATTTAATATGGTGTAAAAATTATGAAAAAAGCATGAAACCTATATAAAACTCCACATCGTTCATTATATACCCAAGGCCATAAAATCTAAGAACTATAGTGGCGGTTCTTGACTGTTTTCCTCAATACTCTACATCTGATGGATTTAGAGGTGTTGAATCATGTGGATTCAAGGTAAATGTTTTTTCTTCTTCTATTCTTCCATTTTTTCCTAGATCACCTCATTTTCTCTAGAATTTAATCATATGTCCAAGCTATGTATGCTAGATATATTGAATATATAATGTTCTATAAATGAATTATTAATCATTTGATGGTCAGATTTGAGATCTAGATAATTAAATAATCTTCCTTAAAAATAACTAAAACAAATATTTATCGTGTATCTCGTTGGGTAAGTTGATTTGATCCAGAGAATTCGGCATAAATTTTTTCTATAATATTATTCTAGGCTCCTTTTTAATATTATTTGGGTTTAGATCAAGGGATCCAGAATAGGTGGATTTATTTGGGTGATGATTCATTGTGGTCTTTATCTCTTAATATTATTATAGAAAAGGTAGGAAGATCGTTACCATATAGGGACTTGTATATGGTTGTTGGAATGAAATGATCCCTTGCTATTGTGTGCTTTGAGACTCATGTTTGATGTGTTTTTTTATATTGGATATATGGACTTGTGAGATCCCAGATTGATATAAATGGTTTTCATTATTATTAAATAATTTTATTTTTGATGTTAAATATCTTGTGGAACATTATTTGTGTATCATGATGATTGGGTTGGTCTAAATTGGTAAAACAACCCTTTCGAGGGGGGGGGGTGTTTCTATTGAGATAAAGTATAGGGGATTGTGATTTCATAATTATATAGTTTGACATCAAAAAAATGTTTCACATAGAAAGGATTATGAACATTAATTTGTAAAGGGTGGATAGTATTTCTAAATTACAACATGAGATAATGACCATAATGGGTTTCTTATGATCCAATTCACCAGGAATGTCATTTAGTTATACCATCATATAAGGATAGATGACCAATATTGAGTTAATCATGGGGTCTTACCTAAATGTGGAATGCATATATTTACTGATTATGAATATTCTGACAAACTAATTCATGGAAAACATGTGCAACCTTCCAATCCAAATTACTGGGTCAGAGTCGTAATGCCACATGATCTCAAGCAGACCACCCCGTATGCCAGAGGATACTGACTAGTTAGGAGACACTCAAATAGAACAATGGTTTGAATATATACTTATACAAAGTAAAAATTAATGAAAAAACAACCAAACTAAAAAGACATATAATTTGAGTAAATATTTTCTAATAACATATGAATATTTTAAATGAATGAAAAAAATAATTGGCTCAAAAAATCAAGAAAAGATACAGTGGTATATCTCCCACTAGGCCTCTCATGTATACAAATAAATTACTATTAAAAATTACAAGGATAACCTATAAAATAAATCCTCACATAATCCTAATCTCTAAATCATAGTCATATATCCCACTAGATGTTTAACCTAGGCCTCAGTCCAACTGGTACATACAACAAGTGAGGGTTTCTCGATATCGAAGTACCATCACCGCTCAAGCAGGGTGCGAGTAAAAATATTTTGGACACCACCCAATCAATACAATTCCCAAATAGTAATATATAGCGTACGTGAATAGGATATGGTCATTATAAATTAATAAGAAAAACATAAATGGAAAAGCATAACATAATAAAAAATCTCACACAAGAAATGAAAACATATATAGAGTTATCAAACACTTACTAAGCTGTCAAAAACCCTGAACATACGTTATTTCACACCATTCAAAATTGATAACAATTATATATGTCAGGGGTATCCGAAAAACCCATAGTTACATCGAAATATTAACTAAACAACCTCATAAAATCATGCATACATGATACTCACAATTTTCTAGGAATCAAGTACAACATGTTACTCAAAATCCATTAGGCTTTGAGTGCTACTCGATATTCACTAAGCATTGATTGACATAGTACTCTGTATACACTACACATTGAGTTCATCCTATACAAGACATATTGGAATCACTTTATCTATGAAATGTTCTTAGATCAGTCATCACTATCTTTACAATTGATGTGCAGAAAACATATATATGAGAGAATAGTGTTATGATGGTCTACCTGTTCTAACCACCAATAATGATGTCTCTGAAGGGATGGTAAAATACATTAAAAGGTAAATCATAAAAGGAAATAAATCATGTTATAACATCAAGACATTTAATAATAATATATAGATACATGTTATCATCATAAAACAAGGAACAATAAGAAATAGAAACTTAATCGTGGAATAAAACATCATAAATGGTCTCATTGGATACACACCCACAACCACATGCCATCACTACCAAGCATGGTCAATATGGTATGAAATTAAAATTATTTCATTATGAAAAAATTATGCACTTATAAATTGATAAAGTAATATCATCATTTGTCATAAAATCTACACATATGTTCAAGGAAAACATTTTTTATCATGCTACCTAACCATAATCATTGAATAATCAACACACATGGTCACATATGGCTAATAAACCACACCCATGTGAACTTAGAATCAAAAATAGATTCAAGGGATCTAATTATCATGTAGCAAAAAAGGAAACCTCAAGTAGTTTATGTATTATGAAGCACTCATATGTGATTAATCTTCATCCATATGAGACCAATATCAAGAATTAGCACAAGGTTCCACTGGGGACCTTGTCACATTGTACAATTACATTATGGATGAATAATTTAATTAATTAAGACTCAAGCATCCTTAATAAAATTTTAATAGTTATTTTTTAAAACTCATTATGATATTTTATTTATTTCTCCTAAGGTGGTGAACCTCATACCACATTTCAATAAACATGGATAAATAACAATGGTAAGAGTACACATGACCACCTACCTCAAATATTTCAATTTAAATAGAAATATTTATCAAGGAATTATCACAAAAATAATTACAATGTATCAATTAGTTAAAACCAATAACTAATTATTCCAATAATTTATCCCTTAAAAACAAATCTCAAGAAGGGGGAGGGGGTTGTGAGTGTTTTTCCACACATGGAAACCCAAAAAAATGTCATGGTTTATTCAGAGAATACGTCTTAGATCCTAGATGAAGAGGTTCTAGGCTTTCCAAACTAAAGAGGATTTAAAAAAAGGAATTATAAGGTATATATATATATTTAATAAAACTGACAACATATTTATGAATAGTATTAAAAACCCTAAATCAAATATGTAATTAATTATTTCAAGTGTTTCTTAATTGTGGTGTATTTAAATTATTATATATTATTTATAATGAAGCATTAAAGAGTCAATGAATATATTCTCATAATTTTAGGACATTAAAATTATCAAAATTTAATTTAGGTTCATCTTGGGAATGGAAAAGTGGAAAATATGTTGAAAACCACTATTTTCACCAAAAGGTCATTTTGTAAGGGTAACACTGTTTTACCCTTACCAAGATCAAAGTTTTTTCCTGAGGGTATGTGTTCTTACAATTATATGGGTCTAATACCGCTACTCAGCGCATGGAAAGTCATTCTAACTCCTACAAAGCTGAAACATACCCTTAATCAAACCTTGAAACCATGGATATACCATTATGGGAATATAGAAAACCTTATGTTACCCATACAAAACTCTATTGTTACCATTATGTAGCTTATATGAATTACATCTTACACATACATAGTGGATAGTTTCCCATATAAAACTCTAAATTATCCCTTACATAGTATATATGAATTCATGTTTACCCCTACATAGCGCCTAAGTATCCTTACACAACTCAAATGTGTTTGGTATACAACTTATAATAATTATTTCATACCCTTATGAAATACCTAGGAACTGTTACATAATTAAGGTAAAAATCCACTTACATTTATGAAACATTTGAAGATATTTATTTACCCTTATATAATGTACATAACCTACATTAGGGCAATGATTTCATTGATTTTTTTAATCTTTCCCAAAAAAATTAAAGGAATTAAAAACAATAAGAGGATTATTAAACGAGGTTGTTTCAATTTTCCCCCTTTAATAACATCTAGTCCATTAGAAGGGCCTTTAATGGATTACTTAAAACCTCAGTCACAAATGATATGAGGATATCAATATAGTTTTTACCCTACATGTTCACGTTCTTATGGAAATAGCAGTTAGTGAAATATCATCTATCTTCCACTAAAGGTAATGATCATAAAAACCCACACTATGAAGACTTTGATCATGATTCCTTAATTATTGGTGGAATTGATAAGATAGTCGAACATCTTGATTGACGAATGATTCAAAATTGTATGTATTTTTATGGTTGGTTTATTATCTACTTACACCAACAAGATGGATCTCAATAGGGCATCAACCAACCATTCATACAACTCATTATCATCATGAATCGATTTTTCTCTTGAGTCCAAAGATTAAACATTATTTACACTGGGTACTATATCAAAAATAAACAATAAACATCTTATGTGTAACTATATACTATTGCGTCTACTAGACATTATTGTTTTGAGTCCCCATGATCATCCAATGGTTAGTCTTTTTAATTACCACAACTCATCTTCCCAGAGAAGTCATTTCACACATGACTAGTTTGATTCTCCTCAAAAAACAATTATATATATTATTGCTTCCCATGGGCATATCAGTTTACACCTCTGATAATTATTCATCCCAAAATAAAATGACTATGTTTGACCATCTGATCAACCGATTTCCATGAAAAACACAACACATAGTGTATAACTGGATTGATCAGAATATAGTTCACTATATTCAAAAATCCATTCTCGATTTTCAGAACATTATCTAGTAGCTTATGCATGGGTTATGAAATTTTTTAACATGGGTCTCATCTTCTCAGGAACAATGGTACACGATTCCATTGCTGATGTTATCTTCCACCATAGATATAACTTTTTATTAATTAAACAATAAGCCAGTAACCCTATGATCTTCACACCAAACATGTTGGTTAAAAAATGGGCCATCCAAACCAAAAAAATATATTAGTTAACTACCTTAAAAAGCTTCACCCAGATCATCCACAGAACTGGAGGCATCTTTAATGGTAATCACACCACCATAAATTTTATATCCCAAAAATAACTAGTGTATGAATGCTCATGCATTATGGATTTAACAGAAAATCATGGAATCACATATCATTACTCCAACTATATGAATTTTTCCATTGAGTCATGTACCTTAAAGTTGTAATCACAGGTCATAACAACTATCTAGACCCCAAATGGTGTCACCTCCAAAAAATGAATTCTTAAAGTGCACCTTTTAGAAAAGGAAACTCCTTGCTACCGAGTTTGTTCATGAACCACCCACCACCCATGTGTAATATCAAGCAACTATGAATCCAACACAATCTAAAACCCAATATTGAAAAATTAATACTATCACTCAACATTCTTAATACTCCTAAGTTTCTATTTAACTTGTAGTACCTTTCTCTATGACATATAAAGGTAACTCACATATCCCTTTATTTTCCATTAATATGGACCTCCCCATGGAATTATCCTTAACTATTTATTAACAAGGAATATAGTCACTAATTTTACTTCCATGCAGTACAAGGAACTATCCTGCTAATAAAAAGTTTTGGAATGGATTGGTGATCAGTATGGGTGAACTATTGGGATGTTTCTAATAGTCTATGTGATTGAGGAAATAGTATTCTAAAATAACATGTGTCGTCATGTGTAGATAATAATTTGATTGATGATCTTTTCGAGCATGTTCCATGAAATAAGAGATGGGACAACACATGTCTATTGGGGAAACTAAGGTGCCTTCAGGGCCTATTTGAGACAATTTTACTTATAAAATGACATGTATAGGCTGACATTGTTATCCTTATTAGTATAATGCTGAATAAGGTGGGGCTAGGGGTTGTGGAAGTTTAGTTAGAATACAATGAACTGACTCTTGTGTAATTGATTATTTACTTATTAATTACCTTCATGGTGTGGAAAAAAACCCAATATATATATATATATATTAGAACTTATGTTAATGAAATAGGTATGGTGTATTTCTGGGTTTATACTAAAACCCTGAAGATTCATCTAAATGTTTGTGTAGACATAAAAATAAAGGATTTAAGGAAGGAAAAGGACACAATTATATGGAGATAAGAACACAATTCCTGGTGATAGAGGAAGTATTGGAATAGAATATGAATATATATTAGAGTGTATTGATTTATTTTCTTATTTTTTATACACTAGTTGACCTACTATATTGTGGTTCCTTAGTTTATTTTCTTATATTGATATGATACTTGGGACACCATCTTATATTGAGTTTATTTTATTTATTTCTATTTTGAATTTATGGGTGTTCTATTTAATATTTTCTATTATAATGGTGTATGGATATTTATAATGAGGCTAAAGTCTCCTCACAAAATCATTCAGACCCTCATATCAGGTCATTCTCCTCTTACCTATAGATAATTACAAATGAGGTCATGTGGGGATCTGACCTAGAGTGGGTCATTTTTGTTGGGGAATTACATCATCACTATAAAACTGTCTATTAAATGATGCATCCAAATTTACAATTCATGTGTCCACCACTTTACAAACATTTTTCCCCTTATACCAAAACAATATTTTATAATCTTATATATTATTCTCAACATTTTATTATCCATATTTCTCTATCCTAAATGATTTTATTTAAAAACATCATTAGAATCATTCTTATCTTTACTTATTCTAAACATTGTATATCTACTATTATAAAATTTTTATTATTTTTTCCAAAACTAATTCTTCGCAAACATATAATTTTAACATTTCTCTAGTGGAAAAAATTTCCCTTCAATAAGATCCATATTACTACCATCAGAATTATTTTAATAAGAATTCATTATTGCAAAAGTCTTTGAAAAATTTTTATAAATATTAGAAAAATAAGAAAATATATTCTTATATATATATATATATATCTTTTTAGTATATTATCATACTAAATTATTTTTTTGATATGATCATCCTTAAGGAACGTTGTAATATGATGTGACCAATTATAAATGTGCATATATTTTACATTCTTTTCATAATTTAAACATCAGGTCTCACAAATAATATCAAAATATTATTAAAAAAGGTTTAATGTCTCTATATATTAATTAAAAAAACATTATACTAAACATATTATATGTATATATATAAAAATATAAATAATTTTTTTTTCACATAGTAGTGTATATAATTTAACAGGGACGTGGAAAAAATTGGGTTGAGCTCATATAATCAATTATTTTAAAATTATCAACGAATAATAAAATATTTTATTATAATAAATTGAGATAACATGATAATTGGGATAAAAATATAATTAAAATGAATATAAAATCATAATATATAATCATAAGAAATGCTATAATTCCGTTAATTAGGGAATGAGATCATAGGATCATAAAGGACAATCATGGATGCTGATAAAATATACCATATATTGGAAAAAAATTGAAGTTAATCATAAAACATTTAAGATAACAATAGAAAATGGAATTATATAGAAATGAGGCACAAAATAATTCACAGGTAATCATAAAATGGTGTGAAAATCCAATGACACCAAAGAATTGAGTTGTGAATAATGTTAAACATGTGCACTTGTTATGATGTGAGAAAACACATAATCATATCCAAAAACTATGTTGTGAAAAAACTTAATCATGTTAAAACATATTCATTATCTTATGAGATATAAAACTTTAACCATTGAATTAGTGGGATATATTGGACCCACCCATCATGTGATTATAAACTGAGCTTATGTATGCCTCGATAAAATAAGAACATTCAAAATTTTTAATATATTAATTAACTCATGGAAAACATAGGGGGTTCATGAAAATTTCCTCAAAAAAATATTATAATCTATATAGAGAAATAATTTTTGATGTAGTCATCATAGCATATATTCGGTGAATCATAATAAACATTAAACTATATTGACATTGAAATACCCTGGCTTTAGTAACCTCAATATGGTGGTTGTTCTACATCATTGGAATATGATAGAATAGTTCCCATCCTAAAGGGTCAAATAGTTCAGTACTATTATGAAACTATATACAAACATGATTCCCACATTACATTTGAAAACATTAAATAAAACCTAATAATATAGTTGTAAATTTTTAATTCCATTGAGTAAATCTTAAAAACATTAATAAATACCTTCATGTTCACTTGAGGAAAGGAAGTCATAATAAATTTTGGGCTTATATTCCTATAAAGGTAATATGTATAAGTGAAGCTGTAATAGGTTAAATAATGAATGAATAATAATGAAGAGATAAAAAATAATCAAATATCCCATATATCTATTAACATAAAAGGGAAAAATTCCATAGATAACCTAAAAACATAAAAATGACATGGATGACATCAACTAGTTTCTTAATGACATAATTAATAATGTCATGCATTAGAATCTCACTACCAAGTATTTGTGCCAAGAAATTATAAAAAAATAGTGAATGTCTATGCTAAATACACATACATGTATATCTCATTAAACCTAATAATGAATTTAGGGGATATGTCAATCCAAGTCCATCACATACTATTTCCAATGAATTCATCATATGAAATAAATAAACATCAATTAAATACATAATGAACATAAAATTCCATATTGAAAAAATAAAATTCAAAATTTTAATATTTTCATTAGTTAATAAATATAATAACGTCATTATAAGATACCCTTAGTAATATAGTTGATGGTATCATTTTCTTATATCCCATGTAATGTAAAATATTCAGCAAAATATATGAACATAAATCAAAATACTTTTAAAATACCATTATAAAATTTCTTAATGAAAATAACGTTCTCATTTTGAAATCAATTATTAAAAATATATAAATTCACAAAATATTATAGAATTTTTTTTTGTGATAATAATATTGGAATATTTAAAAGGATGTTTCAATTAAAATAATAATCATCATGTTGGGAAAATCTATTCCTACAGAAAACATTATCTCAATTATTCAATTCAAACCTTTGGGAAAAAGTTATTCATTCATAAAATTACAAGAACATTCATTTGATTCCTTAATAATGAAATTAAAAATAGATAAAAATCATTTGAATAAATTATTATATAATAATAAAAACATTCATGATGTTTTATTAAATAATATATGGATAATGAAGAAAAATATTCCTGAACGAAAGGAAAAGATGTGGGTTTTCAATAAAGAAATTCGTTCAGATTTTAGAGAGAGGAAAAAGAAAGGAAAGGATGAAATTTCTTTATATATACAGATAATATGAAAATATATTGGTTTTAAGATAAAATTATCATATAGTTCCTCTAATGTACACTTAAACATACGAAATCCTAAATAACGATAAGATTAGGAAATAAACCCTTTCCACATCCCTAACTTTCAATAAAAGTGATCTATAAACATGAATATTAAATTTCAATTTATTATAATACAGTAAAAAACACATAAATAAATATAATATCATATTTAATACAATTATAATATTTTAAAACCTATTTAATAATAATTCTTTATTAAAACCATATTTTATGAGTGTTAATCTACTTTGTTTATAATGAATGTTTCGGTTTAGTAGTTTCATTCCTTTCATCTTTATAATGGTTATATCATCACTATAAACATTAAAATTTCATTAGTATTATTTTTAGTCATTATATAAAATTTTATAACCATTAATATAAATCAGTGGTGAAAAATGAATTACATCACTTCATTGATACAATAGTGTGTAAATACACATGAGTGATGTTTCCACTATTCAATGGATGTAATGAAAAAAGGTAAATAATAAATTACCTTTACAAGAATAATTATTATATCATGAATATATATTTATTCCTATCCATGTCAATGATAAATAAAAAATGAATCACAATGCTTTGTGGAGGTGATAGTCAACACGTTTTCACGTGCAACGTTAACATTTCCCAACAGATGGAAATGTTTGAAGGTAGATAATATATTATAACAAAAAATAATAACTAAGTCTTAATTATAGTAGATAAACATTAAATATATCACAATAATCCACTATGAAATATTTTGAGGTAAAATTAATCGTATCACTACGTAGAGGCGATAGTCCGCACTTATGTGTGAGAAATACTTTTGTTTAACACTTCATTGAGATGAGGTGGAAAATTGGTTTACTATAATGATATTTAAATATTATTACATTGATTATATTGGGTTTATTATTTTAGGATAGAAAAACCATATATATATGTTTTACAAAAATAAATGAACTTTTAAAGTCTACGTAAAGATGATTACCTCTTATTTGAGATACCTCTTTTGGCTTAAATCTTAAGATTTTTTTGGATGGAATCCGTAGAGTAAAATAAATTCACGAAAAAATGGATGGAATATAGAAAGGTTTTTTGGATGTTCATAGCTTAGCATGATGTTTTTGAATAAGTGGGATAAGAGGTTCTCTTTTATATGTGAGGCGTGGGATAGACATGGAATTACATAAATTATTTAAATAATATAAAGTCATTTTTTAAACCTTTGGTAAACCAGCTTTAACCCTTACATGGTAACAATTTATTGCAATTTTTATTATTAATTATGAACAAAAATTATGTTGACCTAATTACATAATATTAATTATATCAATTAAAAATTTGGAATATAATTTTCAATACTGAATATGTATAATTGGTTGAAATTATTTTTAATATAAGTGTGTAACAGGAAATAAAAACTTTTTTTAGAAAAATGTTTGTTTTAAGGATAAAAATGATTTTATATAAATAAAGTATAATGTAGATTCTAAATGAAATAATTTGACTAGCTTAAATAAATGTAGAATTATTTTAATTTCATTCCAAATAAAAACATAAAATATACTTTTTTAAAATAGATTAAGAGATAAGAACTGAGAACCATATATATTTGAATAAAAAATATATTTGTATTTCCAAAATTATAATTATATATTCATATGTTTAAAAATATATTTTTATAAAAATTATATTACTTATTAAATATATATTTGTTCTATAAATTTTTTTTCATAATATTTAATTTTATTATTATATCATTATAATATCATAACAATGATAATTGTTTTGTAAAACCATTATTTTTCACTATTGACTGAAAAATAAACTATTTTTAAAGACACAAAAAAATAACGCAAAACTAATTTTGATATTCTTAATTAAATAAAAATTTTAATATCTTGAAGTTAAATATAATTTTTTTAAAAAATATGTTTTAATCGCAATTTTGAATAAATATTTGTTCATTTTTTTAACCTTTCTCTTGAAATAAATGCTTACTATAACTGATTATTGGTTGTTATAGAAAAAGAAGAAAAGTTATTTAATAAAATAATTATAAATAATCATTGAAAAGAATCATAAAATATCCATTTATTTGTGGCAAAAAAATCATAAAATGATGAGAATATTATTTTTTTAGAAACATTGGAAACATAGAAATAAATTTTAATAAAAATGAATGGAAATAATAATTTAAAGTGGAGAAAAATTAAAAATAAATAACCAAACATTATTTTCATTCCTTTTTAAGGAAATTATAAAATTCACTAATAAAGAAAAAATAAGAGATATTAATTTTCAATCCATTTTGAAAATTTAAATATAGATCAAAATGAAATTAAAAAATCATTAAAATTCAGAAAAAATTATTTAAATAGTATAAATAAATGTATTTGGAGAAATAATAGTTGCGTAATGTCTTCAAAACATTTAAATAAATGATTAAATTAAAACCACATATTTTTTTAAATTGAAATCTGCTTAGAAATAAATATTAGAAGAATGAATCTAAAATACAATGAGTATAAATTAATTTTAAATATATGATATCAAGTAGAATTTTTATAAACCCTATAAATGAATATATGTTCAAAATATAAAGCGTGTATCAATAAAGTCAAATTCTAAGGAAAAACCATTACCTTGGACTTATTCTCAATCAAACATAATCTAAAATCGATATATAATAAATTTAATTATATTTTTCATATTAATAATAACAATAAAAATATTTATTTAACTTTTTTTATCCATTTATACTTTTTTATAACCCCTTTATTAATTGTATTATTGTTAAAAATTAAATTTGGATGCTAACTGTTCAATTCCCTTTTAATACTATGGTTTTGTGGTTATTGTACAAACGTTTTTTCATGTATTATCCATTTAAATAATGTTCAAGACAAGTAAGTAAAGTTTTTATCTTTATTTTTGGATTCCCATATCCATTTTGTTGAACCTTTATTAATTATTCACATGGAACACATAAAAAATCATCTTTTGGGTGATTTTTGAATTAACAAAACAATTGAATTAATTAATAAATTTTATTCTGAATATTAAAAATATTAAATTATTAAAACAACTAAAATTAAATATTATTAAATATTATTATGAATATTTACGTTTTCATGGTCATTCATGAGACAAACATTATCACAATTTTCAAGTTGATGGTAATGATGTCCCAAACAAAAACAGGTTATAATAGTTGAATGAGTAACAATATGAAATTTTATAATCATAATATAACATTATCAAAACCATAATTTTGTTTAAAAATGTTTTCAATGTGGTAAATTAAAATCAGGAAGAGTAAAATGAACAAGATATATAATTATAATTAAGAAGAAAATATCACGTACAATGAGATTTTGAATCTTTTATTGAGGGAAATATTTGAAATGATTGGTTTATGACATTTTTTTTGGAAAAGAAGCTCAATAACCATGTATAGAATTATCAAGGAATGAAATATGCTATATTAATGTCATGGGTTAAAATTTTTTGTGTGTCTTTTAAGGGGTGGAAGATGACTCCATTTAAAACTGAGATGAGTGTCTTTTCTGTAATATTGATTTCTTAACGTAATAAAGGGGAGTGATATTCATGAAAAGTGGATAAAATATGGATAAAATTGACTTTATATAATGTTAAGCTTGATAAATTCTCTATCCACAAATTTATATAAAATGATTTTTTATTTAAATGATTTATCCCTTGATTTATCACATTTACCTTTTTGTATCTATTTCTATAGTGACTATGTTCTACCATAGTAACATATGTTTAGGACTAAAAATGAAATGAAACTTATTAAAAAAAATTATAATTATTTAAATTTTAAAAAAATATTAAATATCAATATTTTCTGAAAACTATTTTTATTTTAAGTACACATAACATAATGAAAACCATTTTGAAAAAATTCTCAGTTTAAGGAAAAAATAAATCTAAATGAAAATACTGTAAATTATTGATCTTTATGAATTATATTGGTTTATTGTAAAAAATATAAGAGTTTGAAAACTTCCGAATAAATTAAAACACTGAATAGATCATTGTGATCCTTTAATTAGAAGGAAATATTACATAACTTATTTTTAAATTAAAATAAAATATAACTTAGGTTCCAAAAAGTCATATATACATTTATAAATCCAAAATATTAATTTTAAACTAATTATTTGACCCATTAATGGAATATTTGGTTAATAAAAATGTTATATATATTTTAATTCATGTTTATATCTTAATTATGTCATAAAATTGATTGTATTTGTAAAAACAATATTTTCACTATTCACATAAAAATTCAATTTTGTATAAAAATATAAAAATTTTACCCAATGATTATTTTATCAAGAATAATCTAAAAATTATGTTTTAATTAAAATAATAAAACTCTTAAATTTATCAATTTAACTTTTAAATAAAAAATATATTATATAGAGTAAAAACAATGTTTTTAATGAAAACATATTTTTTCCTTCAATAATTAAATCAAAATTCGTTATAGTTGCTTAATTATTTATTGAATGTTATTAATTTATCATAATAATAATTTCATTATAAAATTATATTGATATGATTCAATAAATTTAATATCATTAATAAAAATATATATTTAATGAAAATTCCAAATAAATCTATGCATAATAACAAAAACATATATAATTTATTATGTTTATAATTTAAATTTAATGTCACCATAATTTTTATTTATGAAAACCCACATGCTATATGAATTAATATATAGGTATGATATGCATTGGTGGTATTCTTGGCTGGTGGTTTAGCTACCATGAATTTTATAGTAAGTTTTATGAGCTTTACCTCCACCAGTAGGTAATACTGCTCAAAACGTACTTGTTGAAATTCAGTTTGTGTTTGGATTAGAGAAAACTGAAGTAATACCCCTACATATCAATATTTTGAAAATGATAATTCTAATGAATAATACTAATTCATGATTTGATTAGTACTGGTTTCATAGTGCAGTAACTTATATTTATACACACTAATTAAATTACTATATCATAACCCCCATATTCTATACTTGGAAATTGTATCGTAGTTTTGTTTTGGTTCGATGTTTCATTTGAAAAAAGATATTCGATAAAATTTAATTAAGGGGAAATATATATTAAAATAATTGGTTTTCCCATTATTTTGACCTTAATAATAATTTCATTCTTGAAGTTCTATTACTTGGAAAAAAAAGTGATGGCTCCTTTATCACATTACTTCCTCTGGACCCCACATAGATTCCCAACATTTATTTTAGAAGAAAAAAAATTACTTGTCCAATTGTCTAATTTTATATAAATTTATCTCTTAGATCTATAATCTGTACTAGTTTTCCCTCAAAAGAGAGATCATGTTCTTATTGCACTACTTTTGAGTTAAGTAAATGTGAGGGATCTGGTATGTACCTCTACAAAAGTGATACATGGAAGACATCACGTTTTTTGGGAGATTTTGATAGACTGAAAAGTGAAATTCAACCTAAATGAAATGATAAATGATATCATCACTACTGATATAACTCATTCCCAGATTCACCTTTTTTCCTAGATCTCATAACATTATTATGAGGAGAAATCTGAAGGAACACATTATCACCATCATCGAAGTCTAGATATTACCATTGAATATCAACATATATTTTCTAAAAAAAATTCTTTAATCTATCAATAAGTTTTCAAAACATTATATATCATTTTTTGGACATGATAAAGTCTTGATCAATTCCTTTCATTCACATCACCCCAACATGTATGAGTTAAACTTCCTTTCCCATAGAGATCCTCATAAGGTGCCATTTGGATACTTGAGTGGAAACTACTATTATATGAAAACTCAACCAGTGGAAGATGTTGATCCAAAATTACATTAAATTACATTATTTAGGGTCTTTTTATATCTTTAAATATCTCAATAGACCTTTTATATTGACCAATTGTTTGAGCATGATAGGTCGTACTAATGTTCAACTTTATATACAGTACTTATTATAAACTCCTTTATATATTTTTTTTATTCCATGGATATCTATAAGAATGAAATTAAAATTCTTACTCCATGTAGAGTTATTAATTTATTTAAGTATATTTGGTAAAGAAGATCGAGTGAAAAATCATCATGGATGACATTTATGTGTGATGATTTTGTTAGTAGATCCACCGCTACCTTAATAAAATTTTTCCTTTAAAAGTCTTATAGAGAATGATGAAAAAAATCTAGGGTGATATTCTCAAACTTACATACTTTTATAGGTATTGGTATCATCACCCCCCTTATATTTGTTACATGAATCCCTTACATGTTGATATTTAAATCATCGAGATACATACTCTATAACCCATATTCAAGTTTCCCTACCAGAATTTTGGTTATGATTTCTATACATATTATTCAATCATAAAATGACTAAAGTAGTATGATTTATGTGCATCATAAAAAAATTACTTCTTCAATTATGGTTTTAATGGGACATATATCACGATTTTATACATTATAATTTCATATTTATTAATGTTATAACACAGAATACTCTATATCTTATTTTGTAGCACTAGATCACAATTAAAGGATTCTATAATCATTAATGGGACATATATATAAATTTAAATGCTTATAATTTAATATTTATTAATGGTATAATACAAAATACTCTTTATCATATTTTGTAGAACTTTATCACCATTCTATGATTCCATAATCGTTACTTAGATAGATGGTTATGAAATAATTATGTAAAGGTAGAATTTAATAATGTACATTAAGATTTTTATTTACATACAATAAATATTCATAAATATTGGTTCTATTTGAATCATCATCAATTATAGGGTATCAAATTACATTCTTATTAGAGAACCCAATACCTTTATATCATATCCCATATGGTAATGTAATGAAATATTATAACATTTGATAAATTAAAACTACCACCTTTGGAACAAGTTCTACTCGTTCTTTGTGAATATATTCTTTAATATAATTTGGTCATTATATATATCACACTTTTCACCATAGACATATTTCCACCAAATAATTAATTCAACAATAACTATTGTAAGTATTAGATAATTCATTGGGTAATTTTTTTTATGGTGTTTAATTGTTGTAAGGAATCAGTTATTACCATGCCATTATACATGAGTATGAATCCCAATAAATTCTTTAAATAATCAGTATATATTACCCCTATCCCCCAATATTGTGTAACATAAGAATAAGTTCATTGACCAACATCTTACTAAGCTCCATGAAAACAATTTTAAAGTATTTTACCCATATGAATTGTAATCCCTTCCAAATTAACAAGGTTAGTGGATTTGATAGACATTATACATTTCTCAAAATGTATTGATTGTATCTAGACAAACCTTAATAACTAAAGACCTCTGTTATAGTGGTTTGTCTTGGCCATTATTCAACAACATTTTTGTTTTAAGGATCTTCAAATACGTCCTCATATGTGATTATATAACCCATAAATGATACTATATATAACTATAGATCATTCTTTCTATATTTTTTATATAGTTTCTCTTTTCTAAAGGTATTCAACAAAATACCCATACTATATTCATACTCATCATCTCTCTTTGAGAATATAAGAATATATTCTTTAAATATTACCACAAACTGGTCAAGGTATTTTCTAAAGACTCTATTAATTAAATCCATGATGATTTTTGAGAAACATGTAAATTATAAAAGAATAAAATTTATAGTGTCCATAACTCATATAGAAGGTTGTCTTAGGTATATCATCCCATTTTACCCATAATTGATGACATCCAAAATGATGCTCAATCATTGAGAAGTCTTGGGAACCTATGATTTAATTGATCATGTCATCAATATGTGGTAGTGGATACTTGTTCTCGATCATGATTTTTATATATTCTTGATAATAAATGTAATATTGCATTGTTCTATCATTATTCTTGATAAAGTAGATGAGTAAAAACTATTGTTAAATATTACGATGTATAAAACACTTATATTTATTATCATAATTTTTTTCATTAATTCTTCTAATTATTTGTGTTCTATTTTATAATAAATAATAAATATAGTTATAAAAAAATGAATTAAATATAACAACCTTGATTTTTATGAATGAAATTTTCGTACTAAATTTTTGTGTATTTTACACATGGAAATATATTATAATAAAAAACACATGCACCGCATAATTATAATAAAAAACATTTTATTAAATTAAATAAAATAGAGAATTTATAGAATACATATATACATAAGAATTTAAAGTGTTATAATTGTACGAAAAATATAAGATAAGATATATATTTTATTAAAATTTGGATACACCTAATCCCTTATACTGATCTCAATTGCAAATAACACTATAGAAGTGGAGCATAATATTAAAAATGAAACATCAATTTTGGAAATAAAAACATATATAACCATGATATAAAATAGAATTGAATTAATGATTAATAGAATATGAAGTATTTATATAAGGAATGAAACCCATATGATCATTAGAAATATGACCATAAGAATTATAATATAACAATTGGAATAGTAATATTACAATTAGGAATAGTAATATGATCATTTGAATTGAATCTTCAACTATGTAAGTTTAAAATAATATTTGTTTTTCATATAAAAAATAAATATTGAAAATTTATATCATGATACAAATAAATAAATATTATAAAAATTAAAAAATAAGTATTTCTATTTCTAAAAAACATAGATGTTTTATTTACATTTTTTTGATAAATAAAAAAATTTAATTTTTTTATAAAATTGTGTTATAAAAAAAATTATTTTTTATTATAATGATACTTTAATTTTGTGATAAACTAAGAAAAATTTCACAGGATGATAAAATTTATCATTATATTAAAATATTTATTCTTAAAATAAATAACGATTTTATTTAAAAATTGATTTTATCACATCTGAAAAATTATTTTTTAAAAAAAAATATTTTATTTTTTGAATCTAAATTTTGAATAATTTTTTGGGTGAATTGTTTTTTGGGTAAAATAGTTTATTTATTGGTGAATAAAAAAATATGGTAAAATATAGTATATTCCTTTTGAAAATGAAATTTTTTTATATATCATATTAAAAGGAATCAAATGTGAAAAAATATAGAGGAACAATCAAGGTGGAATAAAATAATTCAGTCCAAGGGTGTCTGCCAGAACCAATGAAAAAACATGTGGGGTATAGATCCCAAGGAATAATATATAATAGAAGGATCCCAATGGTTTCATTGGGAATCCAGGCTGTGAGCAACATTGTTACCCCCACCCCCATTGTGTATCAAGGGTGCATCGATGATATAGTTAAAGCATATTTGATTATATAAAGGATGGATAAATTATGGTATATAGTCACCAGAATTAACACTTTTTGTATTATTGAGAAAATGTAACAAACTTATCAATTTTATTTTAAAAAAATCATCGCCTCTTATAAATACCACTGTTTACCACACCTTCACCTCACACCATATAATACATGAAGATTATCATGTTTCTTCCAAATTATCTTCTACATCATATCCCACAATTCCTAGTGGTATTTATCTAACAGAATACAACTCTAAAGAGCCTTAACTAGTACCTTAAGATGACACACACAAAGAATATGTAAATTCTCAACTGAAACTATTTCAACTTTATTCTTCTTCTAACACTCCCATATGTTTCCATCCAACAAGAAATAGTAACTATGGTATCATAAATAGAATGATATATTTTTATTTTTTAATAATATCAATGTTATACACACCCATCAATCAATTCAAAATAGAAATTATTATTCACAGTTTGGCCGGATCACCACCCCATGAACAATGAAATTCATTTTCCACCAATGCCTTTTGGGATGGATTAAACTAACTAATTAATGTTTAAGATGATATAATTAGGTAAATTATATTTTCATTCACATTCTCGGGTGGATATTTATCTATAATATCAATGGAATCCATATAAGTTCACCATTTATATAAAAAATCCTAAGTGAATTATTTGTATAACAATATTAATTAAACTATATAAACTATGAGGTTTAAATTATATTTTACTTTATCAAAAATAAATAACTCTAGGATTATCATAGACATAATTTCATCACACATCTAGTGATATTGAAACATTGGATAAATAGATTCCATAATTACATTCAAGTGATGTGACCTTAAAATCATGACACAAATGACCTTGGGATAGTAAAAATAGAAATAATATCAAAATTAAATGACTCGAAACTAACATATAATTTTGAAAATAATAAAAATATTTAATAATAGTCTCATTAATAATGTATTAAATAAATATAATTTTATTATTTATGATGTTAAGTGAAGGTTAAGAGTGAATCTGGACCTATGGTAAGGAAAATATATGTACCACCATATTTTCCTTGTGTAATTCATTATGCATATCTACCAAAATTTCTCGCCCTATTTAAATTTATGGAATTCATATAAATTATTTATATATTTTTACTAAATTAGTACCAATATAATTGACGAATTTTTGGGATATACAATCTATTCTCCCCTAAGGATGAGTCCATATCAATTACATTACTTAATGAAATTATTTTAATACAGTATAGTCCTGCAATATTTTAGATAAGAGTTTTATAGAATTAAAATAAAAATATAACTAATATAACTCATTTTTTTTATCTAGTTGAAATTGTTTCCACATTGTAGGAAAATTATTAATCAACTACAAATTTTTATTATCTTCAAAAAATTATCCAAAATATATACTCTTCTAAACACATATTACATATTAATTGTAATTATAACCTGTGGGCATAAAAACATATGAAAAGGGGTGAACTGAAATTATATATAAGGGTAAACATTAATGAAAATAATTAAAGATCATAAATGTTAATATAATGATGATTTTGGTTTATTCAATATAGATGTACATATTAATGAAAAATCATATCTAATAAATTAAATATAAAAAATATTGAGCCATATAATATATCTTGGTATAAAATATGACATGAATTTAAAGTGCATGAAATAATGATTCAATAAACATGGCCTATGAGAGAATATAATAAAGATAAAATAGGTACGTGGCACAGGAATTATCATTGGGAAACAATACCTTCATGAGTCACACACATTCACCAGTACTTTTGAACAACTAAATTGTGTCTTATTATACATGTCTCAGGTGATATAAACTTTTATCAAGTGCATAATAGGGTTATATTATGTCATTAATCTATAATTAGGAGTGAAACATGAAATAAATAAATCATAATAACATGAGGAACCCATGGAAATAAAATGGATTTCATTCATCACATTAAAAATACCCTTAGGGATAAAATGGATTTCATATCTTCTTAAAATGGAATCACATACCTAAATACTTCATAATTAAATCAATCACAATAACCAAATAAACCCATAGAAAATAAATGGGTATCCATGAAATATTCAGTAACATTCTAGTTAAATACCCATCAATTTATATAACAAATAATATAGTATTTGTATCATATAGAGATATGGTACACATTTTAGTCAATAGTTTCCCTAACCAATTGACAAATGAATTTTAAGTGATCACCCTTAAAACAATGGAAGGAAATGTAGAGTTTACATAAAATTAAATAATTGTAATAAAAATAAAAAATATTCAATAACTCGGAAAGAAAAATTAGGTAATGAATTTATATGAGTTTTATCTCCCAAAATTGTAAAAGGTAATTTAGAAGATAAATTTTAAAGGTAATTTCCAAGGAAATAAATCTATTTGATTCAAATAAAAAAAAATAACTAAAACCATAAAATAGTTATTAGAAAATGTTTTTTACATTTTCTTAAATTATGAAGTAATAGATCACATTCATGTTTCATTTTGGAAAAGGTGAATTGATAACTAAGAAAAAAATTACATTAAAAAGGGAACATAAAAATAAATCCTTGAAATGATATAAAATTTATGAAAATTAAATTTTTAGTGGAATTTAAACCATTTTATTTTTGAAATTTTCGAAATACTTATTATTATTTTTAAATATCTTTATTGAAAATACACAAAATAAAAAGTTGCAAAAAAATACATATAAAAATAATAGAAAGGGACTGTTAAGGTCCCATGAGGTAATAAATAAATGGGTTTCCAAATATAAATGAGAAAATTGATAGGTAAAAACATTTGGGAAAATAAAAAAAATTATCATCGAAGGGAATGAGAATAAGTCCTAACATTGATATAATTTTTATGAGGATTAAATTCATGAAGAAGAAATATTTGAATAAAAATATTCATTTTACATAGAGAGAAAAATAAGGTAAATAAAATAACATTTTATGTTGTATGAAACTATCCTATGATGAACTAAGTACATGAAAAATAATTATAACTCAATGTAGGGAGTTGAGTTAACAAAAAATCCTTTCAACATTGGTATATTTTAAATCAAAATGTTTTAAAATATAAAATTAAATGGATCATAAAATCATATAAAATAAATTATTATTGTAAAATATATTCATTAGGTAGTAATCATACCATTTAAAAAAATATCATAGTGGACAATAAGAAATACAATGCAAGAAATTAAACTTGAGACAATGAATCCCTTACATAATTTATCCAATTAGTCGAATACACTCTACAGTCATTTATTAAAAAATAATTTTGATATCCCCTTTCAAAATATTATTCATATATATTAAATTTTTTATACCTAATTTCGGATCATTTATTATGAATATATTTCTATGTTATAAAATTATTTACTACAAGATGCTAGTAATTGTAAATGTTTCCAACATGCTTTATGATTTCGATTTCAGAATCCATTTATTTATTCCTGGTTTATCATTAATATATAATAAATTGTAATATAATGGATAAATATATTTATTTCTAATTCTTTTATTACATCTAATTATCATTTTAGTTATTTAGTGTGAAAATGAAATCAATTTCACCTTATTTTGGTAATTTTAGTGACTAAGGACATTATCTTAATAGTTAGGTAAATACACAATATAAAGCATATATAACCATAAAATGAAACTTTTTTTCCTAATAAAATATAAAAATAAAAATATTCATGTTTCCATACTCATCCATGATACAGTTTTATAAATATTTTTATGTAGGTTGTTAGACCAACCAAAACATGAACAGACCATAATTAATGGATGATTGTGGTTATAAAATTGGTTTAGTTTTTTATTATATCATTATTAAAAAAAATTAAGGATCATTAAAATATTTTAATTTTTTATTAATTAATAAATTTTCTTGATGAATATTGAGGTTCATTACTTCAAGGAGGTGGTAGTCCTCACAACTCACAATGATTTTAGTAACAATGAGGAGTGAAAAAAATCATATGACTTGTAAAAATTGTTTTTTAAAAAATTTAAGGAAAATTTTAACCTCTAATTTCAATTTAAATAGATACTCTATTAATACCCATAAGTAAATATCTTTCTTAGTTATACTTCTTCAGAAAAATTATCCACTGGTACTTACTTCTTCATATTCCCTTCATCTTCCTCTTTTACATTACAAAAAAAATTGACAAAATACACAATATATGTTATAGAATATCCCAGAGTATCCTATATATCCGCCATTTGATTCATAGTCAATACCATATTATCTTTAACGTTTATTTGAAAATTATCCTATTATTGAAAATTAATTCATAGTCTCCAAAATTTCAAATATTTTTTAGCAAGGGACCACTTTTTCCCTACACTTCATGATTTGAATCTAAATCACAACTTTGGAAATTTTGTGTTGACGGAGTATATCTCATTATACCTTCTCTTATAAACATATAGGTATAAAATCATAACTTCTTGAGAGATGTAAAACCATAATTTTCATAAACTAATAATCATAATATTATCCAATTATATGTATATATGATCTAAGCTTGATATATAATTTAAGATAATTTAGCTCAAACATTAAAGCTATCTATAAAATTTACTAAGTGATTATAACAATCAAAAATAATTTAGAGTGAAAAATTCATTACATATTTTTTATTCATCATAATATCCTACACCTATATTAAAAACATATCTAAATAATTCAATAGAAAACATGAGTAGGTTTTCTCCTATTTTCAAGAAAATAATACAACATTTTTCTTCAAAACTAAAATTTTCTCTTTGAATATATGTGTTTCGGTTTTAATGAATGATTGAGTACATAAAATGTACCTTGAATATGAAAATAGTATGAAACAATATTCATCATCAAATCTTTTGGTATTTAGTGTGGGAAAAATTTAGGTTACAAGAATAACATTCCTTAACAATTTATAAAGGCTCCAATAAAAATTCTATATATTTCAAGTCTCCCTATGATGATCAGTACATTAAACCCATTTTACATTTTAATATAATTGAAAAAATGATGGAAAAAGGGGGATCCATATTTTCTTCCATAAAAATTGAAATGGTCATAAAAAAATTTCTAACCCATATACTCTATTCTCATTATATTTTCTCAGGATTTCACCCAAAGTTTGACAAACATCAATAATCATGGGTTGAATGGGTTTCTTCTCTTCTAATTTTCATTTAATAATCTATTGTAGAGTTTTATTATATTCCTCTAGAAAGAATCATGAATTTATATTGAATTATTCTATATCCAACAACCTTTATTCTTTTAGAATTAATCATTATAAAACCATGCATTAATTTATAGTATATACAAATTTCTTATTTTCTAACATTTTATTAGAACTCTACTACATCATTCTGAATCTTTTCTGTTATTTTCAATAAAAATATCCTAACACGGTGACATAGTGATTAATATTTTATGAGTGTGATGAATAGATTATATCTCCACTAAAATTTATATAATCTTGTAGTTTTCACTTCATAAACTTCAACACCATCATCAGATATATCATTCACCATCCCAATTCGCTCATTTATTTCTAGGATAAAATTAAATTATACCACATAAATTATGTTATTATCTAACAAATTTATTTAATGTTGTTAACAATTAATGATGTTTCCTTTTCTTCCATATAAGTAGCATACTGTATCAGTTATGACTTATTATAAAACGATTTTCCTAGTTAGATGAATATTCTTATCTAATTTTTGAATTTAATCCAATATATATTGAAAATATATATTTCATATATTTTATTGCATATTTTTTTTAATTATTCCAATAATAGAAAAAAAAAATTTAATTAGTATAAATTAACAAAAACATATATTTAGTATTGGAATTTATTTCATAGCTTTCACAGAAGTTTTTTAGAGTTCGAAATCTATTGGACATTAGCATATTTTTCTTATTTTTAACTGATTTTATGTACATTTCTATGTTTCTTTTTATTCCTTCCAATTTTTTGTGGATTAATTTTTTCCTTCATTATTATGTATAAATTTTAAAATTATTCCAACAATTAATATCCATGTATCCAAACATTCCACAACAACCATAGTAATCAAATCCCAGTTTCATTCATTGTGTTGCGTTTTGGATGGTGAAAAGTTTGTTTCTTATGACATCTATGGGGATCTATTTCCATTTCCCTTTCTAACTTAATATTTCTTAGGGGAGGGGGGATTATTTGACATATAAAAGTAATTTTCATTATAATTGTAACTTGAATTAATATTGAACATGTTATTTATAATATATCCATCGAAATGTTGGGTTTAATTTTTCTACATATAATTATAAGATAATAATTATGATTGTTTCACATAATTTATATAATTGGATTGAGTATTTATTAATGTATTTATTCCCTTTGAAACATAGGTAGATATTATTATCTAAAAATATTGAAAATATATAGTTTAATTGGAATTAATCATTATAATTCCGATGACCTTTTAAAGAAACTATATTTATTGTTTTCTTCACATATTATATATTCCATAAATTTTCTTCAAATTCATCTTATATATTGTGTATCATTATTACATGAAACATAATCACCTATTTAATAGAAACTTGAATTTACTTTATTCAATTTTACATGATCTCCATTTGAGAATTCTTAGTATAATAAATAATTTTTTGTTATTTCTTATTACATGGATATTTTCTTAGATAAAACTTCTCAACAATTATTCTTCACACAAACTACCCAGAAATGTATGTTTTCTTAGTGATAAATTTTATTCATATGATGTTTCAAATCCATCCTTGATCTCAATGAGATTAGTGTGGGTATCACACATGTGTTCTCTATAGAGGTTTTCTTTATTAATTATACTATCCTTCCATATTGATCATACAAGATTTCCTATTATTTTATATTTATATTAAAATTGAGAGTTCAGAATTTTTCTTGATGCTTTTAATTCATATAATCTTTCTATACCAAATTACATAACAATATAATCCTAAAAAATATTTATAAAAAATATTCTCTATAAGGTTGAATATTTTTGGGAATATAACACAATATCATCATTGCCATTATTGAGTTTAGTGGGAGTTTTATGTTATCAAAGATTCGTTGTAATTTCATTCTATAAATTTTCAAGCTCGGATTTCTGCTATGATATTTCTACCTATTTTACCCCAATATATTATATAATATATGAAGTATCATCAATACATACAATTTTTATGGAATATTATACATATATATACAAATATTAAATAGTTATCAATGAATTATATTCTTCAAAAAACAACTCATATTCTTTTAGAGAATTAATATTCTTTGCTTCTCAATATTTTTTTATCACACACTTTATATTTAGATGGTGGTAGACACTTCAACTATTGGTTTCGATAGGATGACTTCATTTCCTCTTGAGGTTCTTTCTTCTTCCAATTTTTTATGTTTTTCAATGAAACCTCTATGCTTCAAAATCCAATGTAAACTTATATACCTTTTTATCTCGGGCTTAATTTTTTTAACTTCAATAGAAATACATTTTTCAGTTTCTAGAAAACCTAATCTCATTTAATACTATTAAATAAAAATAGAGAGTAATTTTTTTGATAAAAAATATGTAAAATCATCATCGAACTATTTGTATTCCTAGGTTGAACCTATAGTCACACTGAGAAGGGGGAGGGGTGGTGAATCATTGGTAACCAACTTTTACCAGTTTTATTATTCGTAAAATTAATTCTAACTAAATGTTGATTAAACCCTATAGTTAGTTATGATGTATATATCAAAAGAAAATATTCCTCAATTTTAACTTTTATCCTATGAATATGATATAGGTAAATCAACACATAATTAGTTTTATATGGTGTGGCCTCAATGTGAGAATATAAATCCATTATATTGAGACTCTGATGAGTCTATTCATTTTACACTATCAATATTTTAATCAATTACATGTGGCGGTATTTATATTTTATTCATAATTTTAGTTCTCTCCCAAAAATATATTCTTATATCTCGATAAGAAAATTATAATAACTCCCATAAGTTAGAAACTATTCTAATGAAACTGAGTCATAAAACATTTAACTTGAATTCTAATCCTTGAGAATTAATCTCATTATTTACTTCCAATAACTGGATTTGTTGTAATATGTCTAGTACACCACTTCTGTCACCTATTATAATATGTCTGACATGCCTCAACACTCGGTGACTATAATTGGTGCTCTATAAAATGAATATCACCATATGAATATGTCCAGTATCTATTTGATAAAATTTATCATAAAAATATCTCTAATATATATGATAATAGAATCTATATATGTTTTATCTAATAATAACCTGGCCCAATAAATTTATTTATCCAAATACATATATCATGGTTGGAAACTCTCACATCTTTTATTTTTATAGAATTTTTCTTAAGTCTCATTTATGAACATTGTAAATACAAATTATTCATAATCTTCTTTATATTAGATCATATTAAAAGATCTAGAGGTAACACAATTTTTTTTTCTACTCAGATTAATTTCATTGGATTATTTTTAGTTTTTCTAGAGTCCTATTGAATATACATTATGCTTTCTGAATACATCAACTATTATAAAAAAAATTCCAACTTTCTTAACCTCATATGTTAAGGAACTTCTGTAAATATCATTATAATAGATAGATAGATAAAAATCCTTAAAAATAATCACCTCATCATTAAATATTATGAGGCTTTTCCAAGTTTATGTAAAACATCCCAAAACACAATCTGGTGGTTATTTTTCTAATTAATTAGTTAATAAGTTCTCCAACTTGCTATACACTATCTCTTGTCAACACAAAATTCCAATAACAATTGACTTGGTCTGATAAAATCAATTTAATTATACATTCAATGACATCGACCTATTATATATAATGTCCATCTATCCATTGATCTTCATATAATATACTTGATTTGATGGCGTATATTTAAAATTAAACTCCATCACTTTTAAAAATATAACTTTATAAAGTATGTATCAAAATATTTCCACTATAAATATATACAAATTTTCTATCTAAAAACCTTGAGCAATAGAAGATAGTTGACAACATTATTGAAACTTATAATAACATTTTTCAAATATTGTTAATCTAATTGTATATATGAAATTAACACATTTATTTCTCCCCCTTTTTGTATTAAAAAATTCATTTAAACATTGTACAATATGTATTTTTGATCATCACTGCCACTTAAACTCTTTATAGAAGTTTTATCGTAAATGTTTTTTTCTTTTTTCAATTACCCCTTTTGACTTTTTATACATTGTAAAGTTGTATAATAACACAGAACCTATGAATTCTTATTGTCATTCATCTTAAAATACATGTCAAGAAACCTATGATCAATGATCTACATCTGGGGTTTTTTTCGATGAACTCATCCCAGTGATCTAACTCTAACATCCTAGTCTAATTGACATTAAATAATATCATCATTCTACGAACATTTATTATTATTCCCTATGATGAGAGTCCTACATTCGATGAAATCAATATATTATTATATAATAACATCTTGTATCTTAATCAGATTTCCACCCGTCTGATGCAACTCAACTTTATCACTAAATTTGAACACCATTTATGGAGCACCTTTACATTTTTCCTTTTAATGTTAGTGGGAAATATCCATTCATTGTATTCTTTCACTGACTATCCATTACAACATATTTCATTGGAAATTTATACACATCCCAATATTTTTGTACACATGGTTTTACTCCATCCAATATGTTTGACAAGTCATCCTCCATCTGGTGTACATTTTACTCTCAAATTCTTTGTTTGATACACCATTATAACATTCCTTCGATTGATTAGACATTCTATGATTTCTCTATGTGATCATTCTATATCATAAATTTGTAACTCAATATTTATATGGTCACAAACTCATAGATCATTATCCATATATAAAAATCTAAATCTTTATCAAATGTAAAACATTACAGTAAAATGTGTTTGGTCCATATGATATCATTTTTTAACATTGTAAAAAAAATGTGCCCAATAATCTCTAGTTTGAACTTTGTACTGCCACTTGATCATATGCTTTTCTATCATTTTACTTATTTCATTTTTACTACTATCACATTTAAGAAACTCATTAAACACTATAACTTGGATGAAAAACATCTTCATCCAATTACATTGTTTTTTCTATTCAATAATATACATAAATTTTGTACAGTATAAAACTTGAACTTTCTCTATAAACCCACTTCTCACTAATTGAATAACTCCTAAAAATGTATATTGGATCATAGAAGTATTTATGATGTTAGGTACTTTTAGGATAATCATAGAAACATATGAATTGTAAGAATATTTCTTAAAAATATATTGGAAACTTTCTAACTTAATTCAAAACAATATATAAAAAAATTATTAACAACCATATGGAATTATTTTTCTTCAACAGAATTCTTCAATCTTCTTAGCAGTTAGTAGTTACTTATTCAACATCCCTTAAAATTAATCATTAACATTAAAAAAACTATTTAGTATATATAAAATATATTCTATAATAATTAAAGGTTATCGACACATTTGAAAACATATGGGACTTATATGTTGCCTCAAATATATCCATAGTCACCGACCAACTAGTGTGATTTATTGGTGAATATTTATCTGACCATAACCATCGACCAACTAGTGGTGCACCATAGATTACCAGTGGTGTTTTAATAAGCGAAAATAGATTGGGGACTGCATTAATATATTTTTCGATATTTTATTTATATTTTCCTCCAACAATCACTTGACCATCACTAAGTTTTGGAGCCCCTAGAGAGCACTTCCCCTAGATTCTGGAATCTTACCTCCTGAATATTTAATGTTTGAACCACCAATTGATATGGTGATCCTCACATGATATATTTTATCAATTATATAACAATTATATTAATTATAATGAGGTAAAACTTATATCATGATGTTACAATTAAATAAGAGGGTCCTATTATGATTTAATGACATAATTGTAAATCATTGATAGAGTCGACAACCGAATAAAATAAACTGACATCTAATTCTCAAATGGACCTGAACTGTTAGTGTTATAATCTCTTATAATGAATTTACAACCTAGTATTATTCTTTTTATATATTTTTCTTCTTATATTTTGATAATATTGTTCTCATATGATTGAATCGGGTTATATCTTGGGATTGATGACATTGAACTTTGCATGGGCATTGATTTTTGACATCAGAACATCATTTTTCTGGAGGTATGAAGTCCTTACCATATAAGTAATATGTAAATTATTTTTCCATGATTTAATAGTTTTCCCCTATATCCACATCATACATATTCTTGATATTATTAATATGTGGTGTGTATAGCCCCTTGATACCTATGATGGGTATATTTCACTTTTGGGGTGTGTTTGTAGCCCAATGAGACCTGATACTGAAATGATTCACATGTGATGTATATGTGTATCCCTGTGAGACTAGTATTGTATATTATTCGCATGTATATGTGTGTTGGTTATGATATTATTTATTAACATGATATGATTATAAAATTCCATGTTATAACATTGTGTATTACATGGGAAGTTCCTCTGTCTCTAAAATTGATTGAAAAAGTGGATCTATATATTCTCATCTATCCCTTATAGAGGAGTGTGAATAATTTGAAAAAATTCTAAAATATCTATGCGATTGGGTTGATGCATGGTATTATATTTCACACGATCAATGAGATAGGGTTGATATGTGGTGTGTGTCTTACCCCAAATAAATTAACAACATAAAAATCAGTATTTACCTTAAATGAGGGAATGAATATAAAATCAAGGGTAATGAGGATAGATTATTACTAGTCTTAGTGTGCTAGTTGAGCATATGAATTTCTTTACAGCATAGAGTCAATGAATGTAGAGATTGTCTTCAATAACCCAAAATATGTGTTCACATGTATGACTATTTTTTTCCTATTAATGCATTGATTATTTTTTAGGGATTTCACATCTATATATTGTCGATATATGTTAGAGAACTATTATTGATTCATTAATATAGATTATAACCACACCCTACATGTGCATCCCAGTGAGTGTGTTGATTAATTTATCAATGATCTAGTTTAAGGCATGGGCCCTATAGTGGGTTGTTGGATAGGAGAATGAGGACGACATGGAGTGATGCTGACATGAATCCATGTTTATGATGTTTTTTTTCCTATTACTTACTTTTTTCTAAATTTTAGTATATTAATCATCTATTTATATTAAACTATATTGTGGTTTGTATTGCATTATTGATAGGTCAAAATGTTATAGGATGATTTAAATCTCTAATTCTTTATATTGGTTTTTGTTGGATTATTAAACCACCATTATTATTATTATTACTATTTTATGTTGTTCAATATATTTTAATATTTTTTTTTCTATTTTTAAGAGAATAGTTTCACATGATGCCTCTTAGCTCCTCATCACAGGTCGGTTGCCTACAACATATGGGGATGAATGCACGTGGTCATAGAACACTCCAACACTGACCCGGTGATTGAGGTCGACGTATTACAAAATGATATCAGGGAACACACTTGTTTCCTCAAACCTTTTCTTATTTGTAATCAATATGAGATATGGTATACATTATATTTCATAGTTGGGACTCTGGTAGGGAAATTATGCTAGTGCCTAACCAACATTGTATAATGGATCACCAATTTTCCAATAATGTGAAGATACCGTTGGTGTTTTTCATTGTTACTATTTATTTATTTCACATTAGGTGACTGATATAATGTTGATTTTGGATTTACAAGATTTAAGGTACATTACATCATCCTAATAAGGAAAATTGGGTTACATGTCACATCATAGCTTATTATGTTATCTAAGATTGAAATTAATTAAATTCCTATTTTATTTTGTGATTTGTGATATTGTGGTAGATTATTATCGACATTTAATTACCTGAACCTGAGAATATGATGTTTTGTGTGTATATATATGGATTTGGCTAATTTTTATGTACTAGAGAGTTATATTGGTCCTTGTTTATTTCTATGTGTGTTGTATCTTATGTTTATTGGAACACACCGAGGATAGGTGTATTGGGGAAAATTCTTTATTATGAAAATTAATTTCTTAGGTTATTACCTTAGGAATGAATTTATAGGCATTCTATGAGTTTTTTTAAAAAGAAAATTAAAAATGAATTATTGAATATGTTTGATGGAATTGCCTAGTGTGGAAAATAAAAATGATCCGGGAAGGGGGGATGCCCCTCATTCACCACCAATTATAAATGATAGGTAGCAAGGCATTCTCTTGTAGCTACCCAAAAATTATGGTCATAGTCCAAATACAATCCAAACACTTTTGGAATGCACCTTCGTTCATTGAAGTAGATCAATTGTAAAATGTTGACAATGCTCGTGACTTACAACTCCATCATCCCCCATCCTTTTAGGGAACTAGATGTCCCCCAGATACTGATTATTAGTTAAACATCATATAGATGATATATGATTTAGTGGAGACTCCGAAGGATCAGAAGGTAAAACTTTCTTCTTTTATTCTCTAGGGGATGACTTGAAGGTGGTGGGTTGTTATGAATAATGTAGAACGATGTTATGGGCTTACATGAGAAACATTCTAGGAATGTTTTTGAAGAATTATTACATTTTATACTAAATATGTATCACACTTCAGAGTATAGTGATATTCAATAGAAACTATTTTCAGAATATACTTTTTTCAATATAATTCATTGAGACACATAATTATATCCTTTCTATGTTTATAATGAGGCAAAAAATTCCATAAAGTTTGATATTGTTATTTTACATGAGTTCAAGAACTATGTAATGAATTTTTCTTTAGAAACGTATGATGAGGTACTTTATAAATATTATTTATTATTAAAATACTATAGAAAGATAAATCTATAAGTATTATTATAACATTTAGTGGAATTAGTATTATATTTTCCATTACTTACCCAACTTCTACTTGTAGAATTAGGAAGTGGAAATTAAAGGGAAAGTGTTGGGGCGGTGGACGATGGTCAATAAAGTGAATGGATTATTAAGTTCTCCCTATAAGAGACGGTTCTACTATGTGCTAAAATTTAGTTTGATTGGGGTATTAATCCCAATAATATATTTACCTTCTTACAAACTATCACTTGTGTGGAAAGATATTAAATCCTATGATTTTTTTTGTGAATCATTACCGGATGGTCCCCATGAGGTTAGGTCAAGATTTGGCCCGAGTTTTTCAACAATATTTGCAGACTGTACCTGGATATGTGAATGAGGTTACTAATGATCCTTAGATGTGAGGTTGTGATGCTAGTAAATACAGAGTTGACATATCTAACCAATTTCTTTACGATTGAAGAGTGGGACCATCAACAGTTTGATGTACGATCCTTATTACATTTATATTATCTATTTTTATTGAAGAAATGAGCTTCCCATTCGTTTATATTATCTCATGTTGGTAAGGGTATGATTTCTGGTAAAAATATATTTTTAATTTCTCTTTATTGATACACATTTAATATGAAAATTGGATAATATTAGAATTTTCATAGAATGGCGCATAGTGATTTATGACTATATCCATTAGTGGAATTTTATAATTTTATGGATGTTTGTATTTTATGAGATATTTTGTATGGCTTTGTTGTCTAGTTAACATGTACAATTTTTTTTTATTAATGATGAGAACATTTTATAGTGCCTAAGTGGGATAAATTTGTGTTTACACCTGAGTGGGATAATGAATCAAGAATAGTGGGACCATATTACATTCAGATTGATGTAATTAAAATAGAAGTAACTAGAATGATCCTTATTTTATATAAAACAATGAATAACTATTATTTTCCATCATGGGTATACATTTTAAAAATACTTCTTTCTATAATATTTATTTGGGTTACCTCTGGATAGGATAACTGATATTGAAATCCAATTAGTTCCTAGTATGGAACCTATATCCATTTAACCTCCCACATGGGGCTTACAAAGTTAAAAGTGATTACGGCACAAATTGGGGATCTAGAATAGAATCTACTAATCAAATTGTGAACATCGCATTAGGGTTCTCTAGTGTATAACTTTTAAGAAGAATGATTGTAATGTTGAATTGTCTGTGGACTGTAAGAAGTCGAATCAAATTACAATAACGAATAGGTAGCCTATTCCAATAATTGATTACTTTTTCATTAGTTAAGGGGATACCAGTACTTTTGAAATATTTCTCTATAGTATGGATTCCATTATCTTTATTTTAGTGGGGAGAAAATAAAAGGGAAAAAATTTAGGAACATGAATGGTTTGTATGAGTGTCTTGTTATGACTTTTTGAATAAGGATTTCTCAATCAGTGTTCATGAACCTCATGAATAAGATCCATCTCTTATACTTTGAATCCTTCATCATTGTGTTAATTAATAACATGATGATATATTCAATGACGTATGAATAAAATTATAAAAATATTTTTAATTTGTAAGGAATTCTATTTTGGATTCAAATTTAATCTATTCTCTCAAAATATTACATTTTTATCAATGAGGAATGTTATCATGAGGATGGGATTTTATTGAGGAATAAATTATAGTCGATTCAGAAAAGGTTTATTGATGTTATTTATTGAGAATAACCTATTAATGTGTTTTATATCTAGTGTTCCGTTGGACTAGCTATGTACTATAGGTAGTTCATTTTGAAATATTTCTAATATACGGTTCCAATTACTATGCTTATCAAAAAGCGGTAATGTTTAAAAATATGGATTAGTTTTAATAATAATTCCAAAAAATGAATATAATATTTGAATAAAATATGATTATAATTATTTCTAAGACATAATTTAGGTATCAATTTTATTATGATAATTTTGGTGATGGATTGAGAGTTGTATTGATATAGAATGATCAGGTATTTTCATACAGGTCATTCCATAAGGAACCTATTGAGTGGAACTTCACTAAAAATTTTATGGAGTTAGATTCCATGGTTCATGATTTTAGGCATTGAAAAAATTACCTTTTCAAAATGCTATTTTTCATATATATGGAATATATGGTTTTTTGTTATATATTCCCCCAATGAACTCAAATCGTCATCAGAGGTGTTGGGTAGAATAACTACAAATGTTATACGTCTAGATGATGTATGATCTTGGTAACGGGATTGTTTTATAGATGTTCTCTATAGAAAGATAAAAAAAATTGGAGTGCATACATCAAAAACATATTTGAATCTAATGGACATGGAGGAAGACTTACTAGTTGTAATGACTAGGGATTAAAGAATAATGTCTAGTTCACCATTGGAAAATTAATCCTCTTTGGTAGAGTGAGAAAATTGTTGTCAATAGTGTGATCTAAATTTTATCAAAATGAATGAATTGTCCAAAATTGACAAATCTATTATTTGATGAACCATGATTGAATGTGATGTTCTTTTTATTAATGACATATTTATTGTTCCATTTTATATGATAGGGGGACTAATGAGAGAAACTCATTATTTTTAGTTTGTAGTGCACAATAGTTTAACAAATATGTATCATAATATTATATGACGATTTTTGGTTTTCTAGTATAATGAAAGAATTTTCAGGATTTACTCTCTCATAATTTGACCCATCATAAGATCATAGGAGAGAATCAGGGACCTTGGGGGTTACATCAACAAAATATACTTCTAATATGGAGGTGGGATGATTTGATGATGGTATTTTCTATATTTGTTTTTGCAAACCATACTGGGATTCTATCCAATATGACACCAGAACTGGCCCGTGGCTAGGATCAAGAGGCTTTCAAGATACTCCCGGGATGGTGACTAGTACTGAGCGTCAATGATATCACATGTATGAATTATTTTTCAAAAAAAAACTACAAATATAAAAGTAGAATATATAATAAATACCATGACGATTCATGACAATGTAGATTAAAAACTTAAACATGAAACAAATAAAACTATAGATAAAACGATAACCAAAACAAAATTACAAAGACACTAAAATTAAACCCATGCGATCTATATGTGACCTCTTAGTCACCACCATCCATAAGAAACATCTAAATCCCTAGGTTGTACACGAACAATATCTCAACCTACAAAACTGATCAGGTCTTACAAGACTGAGTTTCACATGTAGGGTGTGACCATAAAACATCTCAGTATATAGGCACCATATAATCCATACAATCAATTTCCCAAAATTGTCCAGAAACACTAGTTTTAAATACACATTAAAATATGGGTTCTATCATTTAAATTACCAAAACATATTTTTCCAGGAAAAGACATTTTCAAAAATACCATGAAATTACATTTTACAATAGATTTACTGTAAAAATAATCCAAAATATGAATTGAAACAAACAAATCAAAGGGGTATACTAGAAATAAGATAAAAAATGAAGGTAACCAAAGTGGTATAGAAATTAAATAGGAACAAATAGATAGTAATCATGGGAATTTTCTAAACACACCTAGAATAAATCCATGGATGTACTCAGTTTGGACACACCTTTTGGTGTATGGTTCATCTCCATACTCAATAACCAACTGAATACTATAAACTATCCTTGATAGTGGAAATTACCACATGGCATCTTAATAAATCCAGGTGTATTATTCCATCTAACTAGGACTACTAGGGAACCGTCACTCAACCCTCTAGATAATGTCTATGAATCCCATGATAATACTATAAAAAATAATGGAGAGGTTATCACACATGTGAAATAATCCAATAACCCACAATACCCATCGTGTATGCCATTACCAACCTTAACACAAACTATGTGACAAACCTCTCCCCTGTAGGAAAACTATAGAGTTCCCACAACACATTGAGCCAATCAAAGTTTAAACTAGGCAAACATGTAACATGAGTTTCGAAACAAAATTCTAGAATAACACATGATACAACAAATCATTTAATATTTTTCCCAAACCCATTTTTAAAACCATTCCCAAAAATATGATTAAACAATACAACATGCTCAAAAGGTGACAAACATGCCTTTTATCATTTTTTAAATGAACGACACTTAAAATTTCCAAATGATCCGACCCTTAGGAAAAAAATTTAGGACCACCTATTATTTATTTTGAAAACAATTTGACTATTTAGGAAACATTGGGGTTTTAGATGTTCCATTTGAAAAGGTGAGGACTAAGGAGAGAAGTGAGAGGAAGAGACGTTGTTTTAAAATTTGGGGTTTTATGGTATAATCACAATATAAAACCATACACAATAGTGTTCCTATCTATATGTACACCCTACTCCCATATGAATATTCCCCCATCCAATGGATCAACTTTTGGATGCTATAAAATACGAAAGGTTTCAATTTCATGAGTCACTACTAGAAATACCACCAATCACAAAAACCCTATATATATATATTCTCTAAACCAAAACAAGGAATTATAAAAACACATAAATCATAAGTCACAATGAACACCAAATTAAGAAAAATATATCACATGACACAAACCACTTGTTAAATATCCAATTTTATTTTCAAAGCCAAACTACCATTTTTTCAAACACTTTACAGGCATATACTTATAGGTATCACTAAAAAATCTTTTTTAATAACTATTTTCATTAATTTTATGACATAGAATCATAATAAAAAATAAATCTAACATATCACAATCATTAATAAAGTATTTGTAAAATAATTAGAAATACTCATGAATCATATGGAATATTTCGAAAAGAAAATGGATAGAAACACCAACCTCACCAATATGATATTGTGATGAAATGTTATATGAATGTAGAAACAAACCTGGAATAAAAAATTCACATTATAACATTCATTATACACTAGACACACATAAACCATAGCTTCTAGGGTTTTCCAAGAGGGAAAACACTATTAATGAACCAAGATTCCAAGATAAATATAATAGAAGAAGAGGAAAATTTACACAAACATAAAAAAAATCACCTTAAAATCATGAGGAGGAAACAATTGGTGGAGGATATCCAAAGAACATGAACATGGGATCTCTCTCGTCTACCAAAAATGATCGAGGTATATATGAAAACTAAAATGGTTTTTAATTAAGGGAGGGAAAATAATGAAAATAATGCTTTAAGAAACCTAGGTATGCCACATAGATTGGACACATTGTTTACCAAATAATTCACCAATCGTGCATACTCCTCTAGAGAAGGAGGACACATACATAGGCTTGCCACGTTTTTTGGGAAACCATGATTCAACTGTGATACTTAGTCATGTCAAATTGTAGAGCCTCTCTGCATGCTTACTACAGGGTTTCCTAAAACCATACACAATCTATATTATTTTTCCCACACAAGCCACAAGATTCATGGTTTTCCCTTGCCCTCGCTTGGTTTGGGAAAAACTATACTCAAGCTATACAAATGTCAAAAACCACCCAAAAACTATGAAACTCAAAAAAAATCATGATAAATTTGACACAAAATTAAACCAAATAAACCAATTTTAAGAAAGGAAAAAAATAATGGAAAAACTATGGTTTAGGTTTGACAATTAGCCCCACTAAAAAACATTCAACCCCCCAATATTCACCTTACCTAATGTAAAACTCAAATAAAACTCAGAATGGAATAAAGTGGAAGAAATCTATGAAACTTACGGTGAACAATCAACCTCACAAGTCACACCGAACCATATCTTGAGAAAAAATGTAGAGAACCACATTGAATGTAAAAGGACAGGGTTCTGCACACCACAAGAAACCATATGACACCAAGGAACCCAAAAGGGACTTCCAACTTGAAAAAAACCCCTTTCATAAGTTGAAATATGTGGAAGGAAATCAAACTAAACAATATACCAAAATAGGATTCATCAATTCAAAAGACATGATCATATTCAAAGAGAGAAGAAATAGAAACAAATTTCAATTCATAAAATGTAAATCAATACACATGACAGAGAAGCTAATAAAATAATCTCATCTAAAAGGAAAAACTAATAGAATTTACTATGAACAGTACCAACACTATTTTTATAATGGGGAGGAAAGTACAACATAAAAGAAAAATATAATAGATAAACTCCAATTGTTCATACTCCATGGTTCCCCACACCCTCGGGGACTTCTAACTGAGTGAAAATATTAACTTTAGGTCATATGAATAGGGAGTTAATGACATAAAGAACCTACTACCCTACATTCAGGAGCTAAAAACTATTGTAAGATACATATCATCTTGCGATGTTGCAAATAGGATTTCCCAAAGTGACTCATATGGCCACATTGTCAAAAAAACGCCATTGGGTTATAACAAGAATACTTTGAATAGAAAAACCTTCCCCATTGTAAGAACACAAGTGAATAGTTTTATGAACAAATACCACAACCGAAAAGGATACTCCTAAGGAATATGTTCCTTTGGTATACACATCTCACCAGGTATGGTACCTTTATGATAAAAATGATGGAACTGTTTCCCAACCACCACATAAAACTCCTAGGGAACCAACTCAGAAAGAAATTACTCATCATATGCTTCCCATTCAATATTTTCTGAGATAAAATAACACACTCATTGATCTTTGGTTAAATACACCAGAAATCATATGAGATATCAATTGATCCTCAAACAGTATTTTAGAGAAAGGTAAACCATCTCTTTAAAATTGTCAATATTGGACTTCACCATCTATTGAACTTGTAGAATATTCAATAGATCCACCACTTTTACAGCTTTTACATGTTCAACTAAAAACCATCAGATAGAAATGTTGTTGAACATATCCCAAGAAATCTATACTTATAACATTGATAGAACTATCACCTTCGGTCAATCCAAATTCGGACCATCAAATGATCCCACAACAACATGCACCCTTATGAATTTTAGAGTTCCCTAGAACATGAAAACAACATATACTTTATGAAACAAAATCCAACATCAAATAGATCCCATTCACTAAATAAAACAAGAAACAATTGATAAAGTCTCAACTCGTCTACTCCACTCCGAGTTAGGGTAGGATAGAAAACTAGAAGAGACTCACTGGAAACCATTAAATGATTTTGGGGTCGCACTGTCTACATAACACAAAAACAAGAAAACTAAAAATTCATAATAAAACTAAAAAACAATGAAAAAATGAAACTTCAAAAATATACACCAGGCTCAAAAACTTGAAACCAAAAAAAACAAAAATATTCTTTCGAAACCACAATTCCAATTCCAATTCAAATCCATTTCTAATTCCCATCCACTTTTAAAATTAACCAATAAATTTTTTATTTAAATTTAATTAAAACACCAAATAAAACTTTTGAAATTCAAACATTCCCCGATATCATTTTACCATTAAAAAAATTATCTCAAAGTTCATTTTCAATTTCAATATGTAGTCACACTGACAAAAACCATACAAAAAACCACTCACGCCAAACTCATGGAATGGGGAACTAGTGGCCATTCATAACATGGAGAAATGGTTTAGTATCCCTTTCCTTGAGAAAGAACCAAACACTATAGTCAATACAAACCATTCACTCAAGATCCACATGGGTCACTACTCTATGCAATCCCACCATAGAATAGCGTCTTACCACTATCATCATTCACTTAACCAGAACCCCAAAAACCAATAAAAAAATTCAAATCCCAGATGACCACTAGTAATTCAAGGATTTTATGAGAATGAGTTCATGAAACTCTTCCCAGTCCAACCTACAGAGTCCCAAAATTCTATATTCAAATGTCATAATGCCCCCAAATAATAAATGGATCATCTGATACATATAGGTATCATTAAATAAATCCTTTGAAAACACATTTTCCACAATTTTACTATGTTAAAATACAATAATAACTATAACTAAAAAAATCAAGAGCATGAATAACACATTTTGAAATAAATTTATAATACTTAAGAATCAAATAGAATGTTTCAAAATAGAAATGGGTGGAATTTAATTACTCAATGATGTGCAGATGTGACATAACTCATGAAGATGAAATAACCAAACCTGAAGTAAAACCCATACACACTAAAATTTATGAAACACAAGCCACACATCAAACCTAGATTCTAAAATTTTTCCAAGAGGGAACACACCAGTAAAGAACCATGATCCCAATATAAATAGAATAGTAGAAGAGAAAAATTGACCAAAACAATCATAGAAACTCACCTTAAAAATTTAGGAGGAAACCATAGAGGGAGGATGAACAAACCTTGATATAAATGGTTTTATTTTTTTAAATTTTTTAAAACAATCATATTTGTAAAAGATTGTTTTTTAATCATGAACCAAACACAATCCATTGTAATGTGATTTGCAAGAATGTTGATAGTTGTTGAATGTTTAATCCCAAACAAAAGTGGGAGAAAGGTTTTGTTTTTAAGAAAGATTGTTTACACAATCAAATGATCATACTGATCATTATTAGAGGCAGAAATTGTTGGTCGTTTAAAAATTTATTTTTTTTAATCCAAGAATGAAAAAAATTTCTGAAACAATTCATATTATCGCTGAAGAGTTTTTAAATAAGATAGTACAGACACGACTAAATTTATTTTCAAAATTTATAAACAGATTTTGGTGATGATTTTCTGATCATGTTGTTATTCTAAATCATGAAACATAGTCATGATAAAAGAATATGAATAAATGGAGTGTTCCAAATGATTAAATTTGTTCCAGTGATCTAGAAAAATCCTTCATTTGATTAAATATATTTGGACATAAAAGATAGGATCCATAATTTAGAATGTGGGATGTTGATAATGTTTGAATAATTTCAAAGTTTCCTAGTGGATTCATAATTGAATTTAATAAATCTTTTTAAAAAATATATATAATGTTAGTACCATCATAATTCTACAATCAATCATGATGGAAATTCCATTGTAATGAGTTTAGAAAGAAACATAAATTTTAATGAGGTGAGAAAGAAACAAAAGTCTTCATGTGATGATAAAGAAAACAAAATCAAAATTACCGGAGAAAGAAAAAAAAATAATGATCTATGAATGAAATATATTTGTAATGAGTTGAGAAGGAAATTGATTCATAATGAGATGAGAAGAAAATAAGATTCATAGTGATCGGAGAAGGTAATATATTCGTAATTTGATTAGAAGGATAAATATTAATAATGAGGTATGAAGAAAATGAGTTCCTAATAAGATGAGAAGAAAATATATTATAGTGAACTGCAAAATAAAGGTAGATTGTAATTAGATGATTAAGAAGAAGTCTCAACAATATTATTCCATAACTCTTATAATGAGTTGAAGAGGTGAAACATGAAATAAAATTTATTTTAAATCATAGTGAAATATAAGGAGGATTCAAAATTTCTATGTTGAAATTTAAATGTTACAGATTTGTTGGAGTTTTGAAATGTGAGGAAGTGAGAAATGTTTTCATGTTTCTTACTACTGTTTTCAATGAATCCTATAAATACTTGATCAGATCAATTTTCATTGATAAATTTTCACATAAGTGAACAACTAAGAGTTCTAAACAAATCCAGTGAATGTTATTTCAATATAGAGATCCTATAAATAATATTTGTCAATTGATATTTTGTTTATTGTATTGAGAAATATCATATTGAAAAAAAATCATATTGAGTAAATAAGACTGAGAAATATAATATTGAGAATTTATATAGAAGTTGAGTAATGTATATTGGGAATTACTTTATAAAATTGAGTTCAACACATTCAGTATCATCATATTGAGTGAACCAGATCCAACATCATCGAATGGAGAAAATCATATCTAGCCAAATCAAACTGAGGATTTAGACATAAAACATGTGGAGCAGTTTCAATAATGTTTATATTCATTTATTGGGCAGATTTGTTTTTATAAGAAATAATTTTAAACTGACGAGATTAATTATTATCTTTCCTATTGTCATAGACATGATGTAGAACAAGATTTGCAGAACATATATTCACTTCATAACAATAGAAAATTTCTATAGACCCATGGAAGTGGATATGTAAAGGTTTTAGGTACTCACATTGAAACTGATCCTTTGAAACCATGTGTGCATTATATAATTTCCTACATTTACATAATTTTGTATTTACTAAATGTAGATAAGTAAATAAATCTTAATAGGTTAAATGGGTTATGTTTATAAAATATTAATAACTTATAAAAAGTGAACAACTGATTCAATCCCATATATCAGTTATTATTCAACCCTTTGTAACTTTAATTAGTATCAGAGGTAGGTTCCCTCCTTTATTCATTATCGTGTATAATATGAATTCTATAAATAATAGATAAATCCCTTCATTTCATGGGAAAAATTATTAAGGATGAAAAAATAGGATGATTACTTATATCTTATATCATGGACTATACTAATTTGATGCTTCTACTATTAGTATTCTACATATTAAGTAAGACAATCCTATGAATTTTTCTAATAATATAAATATATATTTTTATGAAATTAATATAAATGAAATCGTTATTTCATTATTAGAGGTTTTTCATCAGTATGTTTTGGGTGTCAGTACATAAAAAATTATTTGAGTTAATCTATAATGTATTTTCAAAAGGTAATTAATGTGATGGAGGAAAAGAACTTTTGTTGGAAAATTAAGTATGAAGGCATCAAAATAAGGGAAGATGAAACAATTGATGAATTCCTCACTATAGTAAATGTAATAATTTTCAACATCAAAGGATTCCAAGTTGCTTTGGAAGATTCTACAATTTTGAATAAACTAATTTGAATCTTCCTAGATAGGTTTAATTCTAAAATTTCCTCTTTACAAGATAACGATGATTTCTCTCTAGATGCATTGAAAAACATTATAGATTCATAGGAAATAATGAAGCTCCAATGTTTACAAAATGGTGAATGATAAAGTGTATTTTGATGCTATGAGAAATAAGAAAATACAAGATGTTAAAGAAGCTGATCCTTGTGAGTTTGAAGATAAGGCAAATTATTATTTTTCCGATAAGATTATATCTATTATCTCTATACACAATTAGATTTGAAGAGAGAAATATTGAAGTAATGTTCCTCTAAAATATTTTGATTATAGGGGAATGAGACACATTTATATGAATTTCCCCAAGATAATAGTTGGAGAATATCAAGATGATTCCGATGAAAACCCTCAATGGAATAAGTGAATAAAAATGATAAAGAAGAAAATTCATCCAACAACTACTAGAAGTTTACTAAAAAAATAATTATACAGAGTAATAATGTTGAATCAGACTCAACTAATAATAATTCTTTTGAATATTGGCTTGTAGAAAAATTCAGAACCCTCATTTCAAAATTTGAGAAAACAATAGATTCCATATATATGTTGTTAGTAAGTTATATATGTTCATAATAGATTTTTTCGGATACGAGAATCCAACATGAACCCATATGAAATGTGTAATAATAAAAAACATTCATTGATATACATAAAGGTTTTTTGAAGTCCATGTTTACTTAAAATAAAAAATCTATATCCTAGAATGTTTTATGGGAATGATGAGAATAAGCATTACTGGGTTATTCAATAAATGTATGAACTTAAAAATATTGGAACAAATGTTTAAAAAAGGTTATGAACTAAAATTATGTGATCGAAATTTAAAATCCAAAATTCCTTAACAAAAGTTGTTGACAATGTTGATCTGGTTAAACTGGAGATTTCCAAAAGTAGTGAATGTAATTAATAATATAATTATCATTATTTATATGAATCATGTTATGAGGAATGTGAATCTGGGAGATATACATTGAAATTTTCTAACATACAAAAATATGTTTATTCTCAAAAAAATTATAGAAACTAGAATGCCCCAGTTTTGACACAAAAAAAGATGATATTAGAAAAATGAACATCAGTTATCATAAAAGATGAACCAAAATAAGTTTCAGAAGATATTCAACAGATATTGTTTTGAGGATACGAATGAAGAGTTGAATCAAATTTAGAAAAAATGAACCATGGGAACTTGATGCAAGGATAGAAAAAAAATGTTATCAGAAGAAAGTGGTATTATAGAATCAAATTGAATGATCATGGAAATGTTTCAAGAAACAAATAATGGATTTTTTCTATAGGATATGTAAAAGTTGAAGGTATGTATTTTAGTGACGTATATTCCCCTATTTTATGATAGACACTATTCAAATGTTATTTATAGTGTTTAATAGTTGAAATTACAATGTTTATCAGATGGATGTAATGATAGCTTTCTTAAATGCTGAGATTGATGAAAAAGTTTTCATTTAACAACAATGTGGGGTTCTAATTTACTAGGATGATTTTTTAAATAGAATAAATATTTTTATAGGCTAAAAAATGTCGACATGCTTGCTATTAAAAACATGAAAAATGATTTATAATAATGATCTTTTCTAAAGGAAATGTTGATAGAAACACTTACGTGAAATATATTTACTTCGGAACTATAGTTTTAATTTTTTATGTGGATGATATATTTTTTGCTGGTGAGGAAGAAAAAAATTTCAATGTTTTTGATGTGGAAATGAAGAAGAATTTCTCAATTTATGTGCATGGATAATAAACATTCTTCCTTGACATATGATATCATGAAAAGTACATTTTCATATCTCAAAAAAAAGTATGTCGATTAATTGTTAAAGAATATTGGGATGAAAGAATCAAAAAAAATTATACTCCTATTTTAGTGAGTAAAATGTTGAGTAAAAAAGAATCTAGAATATTGAAAATGTGAATTATTTTAAGAATATGATATCAAGTATCTATTACACTATTGTCTTGAGAACTAATGTTGTTTATACTTGACTTTTTGAACCATGTATCAATGTAATCCAAAAGAATCAAATATGTTTGAATCCAAAATAATTATGATGTATGATAAATGAAAACATCACAAGGGTTGTAATATAAAATAAATTATGAGATGATGTTTCATCGTTATACCGATAACAATTAAGCTAGAGATTCTACTCATAGAAAATCAACCACATGAGGTACATTTTACATTGGTGAATTATGTGTGTGTTGGAATAGTAAGAAAAAATGTTCATAAAGATTTAGCATAGCTGAATCTGAATATCTTGTAGCTACTCAGGCTTGTACTCAAATGTTTTGGATGAAAGTTTAGCTGGAATATTTTAATGTAAATATATATAAACCATTGAAGATACATTTTGATAATGAGAGTAAAATTAATCTTTCTAATAATCTTATCCAACCTTGAATATCAAACCACATGGATATCACATTATAAATATATCATTATTATTAGCGAAGTTTTTTTGGAATACATTTCAACAATTAATTATATTTATGATATCATTACAAAATCAATGGAAAAAGAATGGTTTGTGGAATTGATACTATAAATTTATGTTCATCCTCCTCACTTGTCTTCCTAAACCTCGTAAGGAGGAACACACAACATTATTTTTATTATGTTTAAAAAGTGCGAGAAAATATAAGAACTTTTTATATTGTAATAATTTTTTACTAATCTTTCTTAAATGGATCTGAAGATGTTGTTACTATAAATCAGAGGATAAAAAAAGAAAAGCGAGGAAAAAATATAAAAGTTAGGGGGTGTTTTTATTTACATGCCCACAAAATTTTATTTTTATCGAGGGATGGAATTCTATAAAACATTACTTTATCTAGTACTGTGGTGAAATTCCACTCTTTATTTAGAAAGGGTATGTTTTGAGAAAAGTAAAAAACATTATTTGGGAAAAAATTCAATGATTTTGAAATGTTGTCGATGAGGATTATGAAAAAAATACAAAAGGGTGGATTTAAGGAGCTTTTTGATAAATAAAATAAATTTTTTTTTATATTTTTTGATAACTAACAATTTTCTATAAGATTTTTTTTGTAATCCCGGAATCAGATCCAGTCCATCGTAAACAGTTTTCAACGAATGTTGAACATTTCTGAATGTTCAAAACCAAACATAAATAGGGTGAATTTTTTTTAATAAAGTTAATTTTTTGGACGTAGATGATAGGACTAAACATTATTAGACGAATAAATTGTTTTTATGGTTTTCATTTACTGTAATAAGAGAAATAAATAAATTACAGAGTAAAGTAGTTATATTATTTCTAAAGAGTTTTGAAAGAATTGTGTGAATACATGAGTTATATTGTTTTCATAATTTCTAAATCATGTTTAGCTATGCATTGATGATAATCATGTTCTTATAAATAACAAAATATACCCATGATAAAGGATTGAAAAGAAATATAGGAATAATAATGATCAGTTCAATGATCAAGAGAAAGTCTTCATTGGATTTAATAAATCGGGACACAAAATATCTTATCCAAAAGTCAGAATGTCTGAAACTGATAATGTTTGAAGACGTTCAATTTTTATATATAGAGTCATAATTGTATACGTTCCATCATTATGGAAAATCATAATAATGGGATTTCCATCATAATGAGAAATTCCATTGTAATGGGAATTGCATCACAATGAAAGGAGAAGGAAACAAAAAAGTAATTATTTTTGAAAGAAAAAAATAAACATGATTAAAGATAGAAATAGTAATAGTAATGAGATAATAAATAAATAGAAATCCTAATGATATAAGATGGAAATATATTAATAATGAGTTGAGAAGGAAATAAATTCATAATTAGCCAAGAAGGAAATAGATTCATAATGATCTGAGAAGGAAATAGATTCGTAATTTGATAAAGAAGAAGTAGGTTTGAAATGATATACTAAGAAACAAATTTTTAGTGAGATGAGAAAGAAATAGATCATAATGAAATAATAATGATTGTAGGATCATAATGAATGTATTACAACGAAGACTCAACAAAATATTCAACATGTTTTATGAAGAGTTAAAGTGTTCAGAAATGAAATTCAATTTTTCATAAATCTATAAGAAATCTAAAATATATTGAATACGTGTATGATTAAGTTTAAATGTGATATATTTTCAATGTTTTAAAATTTGAGGAAGTGGAAAATGTTTTCATGTTTTCCGCTTATGTTTTCTAAGTCACAAATAAATATGTACTTAGATCATTCATTCATTTTCAACTTTTCACATAAGTGGAAAAGGTATAGCACTAAATAAATCAAGTGATATTTATCAAAAGATAGAGATCTCATGAGGAGGAACAGACAGCTAGAAGTATGTTTTCCTGATTGAGAAAGATCAAGTTAAGGAAAGTAGTATCGAGTCAATCAGTCTAGGAATGATCGTGTTGAGAATTTGAGCAGAGATTGAGTAATATAGATTAAGAATTATTACATCATATTGAGTTCATTGGATCAATCATCATTGTATTGAGTGTATCTAATCCAACATCATAGGATTGATAAAATTGTATATAGCCAAATAAAACAGAGGATTCAGACTGGTCAATTGTAGATTATTTCATCAATGTATTTATTCTTTGATTTGTATTAATTATTTTTTAATAAAACATTTTAAACTTTTGGGAGTAAGTATAATCATTATTATGATGGTATATAAGGTGTCTAATAGGAGTTGGAACATGTTTTATCCACTTCTTCGTAATTGCAAATTTTGATAGACCCACGGGAGTGGCTACAACATTGATATAGGTAATCACACTAAGGTCATACCCAGTAAAAATTTCCTTCTTGAGATTCTTTCCTACTTTTTCTTGCTTGAGTATTTAAAAAAATTTGATAAGGAAAAAACTCGTAACAAGTTTTTGGGGTTATGTTTCTAAAAGTATTAAAACTCATAATGAATGAACAACTAATTCAACCCCCACCTATAAATTTCTATTCAATATTTTGGATCCTTAGAGGATAATCAAATAATATGATTTTGAGAGACCTATCATGAACCAAAAATGATCAAGGTGAAGGAGAAAAGCTTAAATTGGTTTTAATTATTTGAGGAAAACTTGAAATTACATATTTTATAAAACCTAGGTAAGCCACACAGTTTGGATGCATAGTTTACTGATGTATGTGAAAAAAGTGTGAACCCTAATCGATAAGGATTATCGTATTATGAGTTTCACATATGGTTAGTTAAACCATGTTCTAACCGTGTAACTCACATCTGTTAAATTGTAGAGCCTCCCCACACGCATTCCATTCGGTTACCTCTAACCATGTTCAAGTTATGAGCTTTTTCCTAGACACCAACCAAACACTACATTGTTCTCCTTAGTCCCACAAAGTTTGTTCAAAACCATACTCAAACCATGAGTAGATACAATAACCACCCAAAAACCCTGAACTCAAAAAATATCACCAGAAACATGACCCGAACATAAAACAAAATAACCAACATCACAAAAATAATAATACAAAGGAAAAATGTTTTTCAGAGTGTGACAGGTTATCCCAAGACCAATAGTGGATGATATGCCAGATGGTTTATATTTGATTGATTAGAAAATAAACTCATTTATATCCATTTAAGAGACTCATTCGGCTGGTGATCATAGGAAGCTCTATGTTCAAGATATTTCATGACTGAAATGAGTTCCTTTGATCATAGTGTCCAAATGATCCACTCGTTTTACGTCATGATTTTTGAATGGATTTTATAAGGTTATGTGGACCTTTTTGAATTTTATTATGGATTATCTTATATATAATGATACATAGTCATATAGATCAATCAATAACATAGAGGATATGAAATAAGAATGTGTTTTTTATTTCAATGGAGTATGGAATGACAATCTATCTTGGATAGAAATCACATACCATAATAGATTCCAATATATGATTCATTTGGATCTATTTGTGGTTATATATGGTAATCTATTTCATTTACTACTATTCTAGAATTGGTAGGGGGAGTTTTTATTTGTCGAGCAAAATATGGTAGGTAGAACACAGAATGACAACAATTGATTTTAAAGTGGTTAATTACATCATAGAGAAGACATAAATAATATGTCGACTATAGGAGATACAATTATCAGTTTAATATAGGAAGAAAGTTATTCTTATTGGTTTCCCCTAGGTGAGGAAATCCTTGATTGTGGATATAGAAGAAATTAGAACCCTGGTTTGTCAGACCATTTGAGATTTTCAATCATATCAAGACATATTCCTTTTGGTTAGACCTTTATCCATGACATATATATGTATTCATAATGTGTTCTATGTGTCTCAAATTAGGAAGCACAGTTCTGATCCTAAGAATGTGATCATCTTTGATGATATTGTGTTATAAGGATATGTAACATGTGTAGATAAACTTATTCAAATTGATGACCATAATGAGATTTTGTTGAGAGGGGATATGGATTATAATGTTCCTGTAAAATGGAATCATAACCATATCTAAGATAGAACGTAGGAGAGGGAATTTCAAATTCAGTAACAATGGGATGATTTGTTCAGATATGACCCTCGATATACTTTTTGTGGATGGGAAGTCATTTAAGGGGTATATTGGCATCATCCCAAATATTATGTTATGAATCATTTAAAACATTGATATTTATTATCAATATACATTTGAATGAATTAATGTAAAATATAGGTGTATAATAATATATAATTTGAAAATAATAATATATGTGGATCGAGGTTGTTGAACTATGGCATAGAAGGGTCACTGGATAGATAAAATTGAAACATTAACTAGCATGTGGTTAAGGGAAGTGAGAAAGAAAACCTAAAGAAACCACCAGATCGCAGATGGAAAGACAATGGCCAGTCTGAGGGCTTTCTAGGTAGCCTCAATTAAATAAATTTCCACTATCCAGTTAATGATAATCCACTAGATAATCAATGATTGTTTTTGTAAAATACTGGTTCTAATCATATCCACCAACCATTCTATCATGTCTACAGGATAACTTGTTGCATAGAAATGAGTGAGTTGAGGTAACGGTCTGTGTGGACTTTTTTTCTAAAATTCTTTTTTCCTCCATCTCATCAATGATACTTGTAACCTCCAATGTAAATAAACAACATGACATTTTTCATATTTATTAATATTTGTGAACTCAATATTAATTCTTCTTTAAAGGGGACACTATGTTCGATTGTATACCTGATACACAATAATGGGTTTCATTGAAATCTTATGTTGCACACTTTTAATATAATATTATTATATTAAATGGTAGTTAACACCATGCTGTTGTAATGGAGGGAATGAAAAGAACTAACTACATAATGATTTTATATGTTTGTTAAATGTTTTTACATTCATCCAATAAAAGATATAGGCCTAAAATGTGAATGAATCTAATTTTAAACAAATTTTTTTAAAGGGTTGATTTACCACCTATTAATGGAGAACCCTCTTTAAATATAGTTTTGGTCACTTTTATATGTTCCATTTGACAAAATAAAATTATTCTTTAGAATCATGACATCATAATTCACTTTGGGTAAATTTTTGTAATTTTTCTAATAATATTTATTTTTTTATGAATAGTTAGAAATAATGTATTTTAATTCAAAATTTCCATTTATTCTAATTTATTTATATGGTTAGATTATATTCTAAATTGTATTTGAAGTGTAATTAGATTATATTTCCACCCTTTAATCCAATTTTTTTCATTGGATTAAATTTAACTTTTAAATTGTACATAAACAAGTGTCAATCTTTTGATGGTTATTGTTTCTTAGAAACACGTTCTTTGTTTTGACAACGGGAATTGATTTAAATTAATTAATCCAACTTCTAAATTTTTAAATTGGTAAAATTGAAATCATTTTTGAATTTGGAATATCAAATATAGCTTTGGGTGAATTTTTTTTATTTTGCTGAAAAACTTTAATTTTTGATGAATAGTAAAACCATTAAGTAGTAGTTCAAAATCCGACCTTTTCATTTAAATAGAATTTTACCACTTCTGTGAATTGAATTTTAAAACTCTAGGACAAATGGTTGTTATTAGTAAATTAAACTTTGTTCAATAATATGGAAATAATTTGTGGTGAATAGTATCCTTTGACGTTTATTTACCGCGATTAAAGGTTAATACGGTAATTAAAGGTAATAGAAATTTTATAATAATACCAAATTATGTTAACACTTATTCTAACCTTATTGGATGAGTCATTTCCGACCATGGGCATCCTTGGGTAAATATTGAGACCCCATGGAGCCACTTAAGAATAATAATGACAGTTTATTTTAATTAACTGAAATTAAACAAAAAAATGACATTAACAAATATCTTTTAGTATAAATTTTTTACATGAGTTTATATAAGTCATATTTTCAACTATAAATAATCATTGAAAATATAAAAAAAAGTTCCTACCTTATGGTAATAGTTTTATAATATTTATATTTCAAATATTCAAATTATATATGACACAATAATGATGTAGTATTTACCTAATTAATAGATGATTTAAATAAATATGATTATTAATATTAAAATAACCATAACCTGTCCAATTCTTATTGGATGTTTTGATTTCGACCATGAGTCATCTTATCATTTAACTTAATTATTTTTGGACCTTTTGAAGCCTCACCATAGGAAGAAGGCACTTCAAGAATTCTGTTTGGTTCAAACCAATGGAAGTTACCCAAATTAAAGGTAATGCATTCTCTTAAATCCTTTTGTTTTATTTTGTTTCATTTTACATCTCCAACCCCCTAAACAAAATCTCATTACATTATTATATAATAACACCAATATCATAAAAGTACTATTATTTTGTTATGATAGGGATTATAACTACATTTACACACACCTCTATCTAATGTGCGAAAAACATACTATTTCTGTGGATGTCAAACTAACGCCTCACGAAACGATGTTTGTTCCATTATCTCCTACATCCTCTAATGGTGGAAATTAATATGGAATTGAATTTATATTATATATATATATATTTGTTCTTTATCCTTGTGTATTTTCCATTTATGTCACTATATTATGGTTCACATTACTGGTAAAACGTGATAATTTCATTTGAGGAAGTGCGGACTACCACCCCATAAAAATGATATTACTCATTAAGGACTTATGTGGGATTTATAAAGGATGGAATTTATGATATTATATATGATATTATACTTGAAATATAATATACCTATGTATCATTATATTTTAATTCCATTAAAATACAAAATAGAAATGAAAGTAGTGTTCATACATACGTATAGCTTACCATCTCTATGAATGGTACATTTCATTTGTGATCTCCATATGTTATGTAATGTTACAAATTTATATATATATATATTATATATATACTATATATATTACATAAAAGTCATTTATATCATTCTGGAGATAATGGAATTTTGACCACATGGAAAAATAATAATTATAAAAAGTTCATTTTTGACTCATGTTTCGAACATCAATAAAATATCCATTATAAACTCAGAATTAATAACATATTTTTATAGAAAGGTAATAAGTGATAAAAAATTAATAATATACCTTAAAAATTATCTTAATCAATTATAAATTACCTTATGGTTATTACTCTAGAAAAACAATGGACATACAATACAATACAGACTTAAGGTAAGAGGTTTCTTATCTCACTTTTAATTCCGTGAGATTTCCATTGTTCGCCACATACTTATTTCATGTTGTGTATTGAGTGAGCCATTTTATATCTATTACCTTGATTCTCTTTATATTCATGTCATTTTGTGATTCATTTTGTGGTAATTAACATTTGTTCATATGGAACGATTGATTATAAAGATGTAAGGGGTTTTCATCTCACTTTTATTCCCATGAGATTCATGCTATATTGGCCACTATTTACTTTTGTGTGTATTATGTACTTCCCCTGATTTTATTTTTTTTGTAATATAATTAAATTTTAAGGTATTTACATCTTCCTTTTATGATACTTCATTCATGGGGTCTATTTTTCAAAAGTGACCAAATCAGTAAGTGAATTTAAAATTTCAATTTCCACTCATTGGGATTTACACATACATCATTGATTATTTCAATCCATGATTATGTGTGGAATCACTAGTTATTATTTTTTAGTAATTCCAACTACCCTTTCAATGGATACTATTTTTATAAACATATTAAATCCATTGATAAATTCTCATGTCATCTATATGAACTTGATAAGAGTAATTTTAACACAATCTTTATTTATTGAGTTAAAAATCCAATTCAGTGGTGTTGTTTTTTCAAGAATTGTGTGAATGTCCTCCAATTTATTTACACTAACTATTCAATAATATTTAGTTCATTTATATTTTTCACACATGATTATGTCCTTGATTTATCCTTAACCTAAGGAAACAGTCCTCATAAGAGATTTCATCTCAATTTATATTCAATTGAGTCTTTTTTGTTGTTATAAACCAGTTCACATTTATATGGTGTATATAATGTACTTTGACATAGTATATCATGAATCCAATTATTTTCATGATTTTATAATGTTTTTTTACCTCAATTATTTTTATTCAAGTGTCTCTCAGATGGTTATGAACTCTAACTAAAGTATCATTTTAAATGTTATAACGAATTATTATTCTAAATCTTTCTCATTAATGTCCATTTTTTAAAAATGGGTTTAATGATTTATTTAGATGGAAATTAATGTTTTAAAATTAAAATTCATTGTAAATGTTTCAATGTTGTATGGCACACATTGAATCAAAATTCGATTTTTAAATGGATTCTTCACAAATAGTGTGAGTTTTAATTTTTTTCATGAAAAGAGGGGATATTTCTCTCAAATTGTAATGACCCGAAATTTTGAATAAATCTTGTTTCATAATTTTGTGTGTTATTTTATGTTTTATACTAAACAAAACTGTGTCATTTGGTATCATGAGTATAATTAAAATGAGACCGTTGTCTTTTGACTGTTATAAGACCATTGGTTAATATGACCGTTGGAAACTCAACGTCTCGATTATTTTCTCTAAACATAAGTAATCTTGGTTAATTAATTTAGAAAGAAGATTTGATGGCCTCACCCAGTATTCTTGGACTGATTAAATCCCATCTAACAAAACTTGGTAAGGAGGTAGCACCACTGGGATTTTCTCTGGACCAAACCCAAGCCGAACATTCATCTTGTGAAGCTAGAACGGAATCGCCTTCGCGGGAAGTTCAAACTGATAGAAATTACTACTTGTGCGATGTTGGTCGAGCCTCCCTCAGAGTCTCTCACCTTACCACACCATACACTTAGGACCTATGCTAGTGTGATAAGGGTATATATATGGAGATCGTAACTGCCTTATGTAATCCTTTTTTTAAATGAAAATTTTTATTTCTTCTTGTGATGAAGTTTATGAATTTTCAAATGTCCGAATAATTATAGTATGCATATTTTTGGTTAATTTTAGAGAAATGATATTTTTTAAAAAATTATTTATGTAAACCTTCAATAATTAAAAATGTGTAATGATTTTCAAATAAATGGTCATCTACAATTATGTTCAGTACAAAATTTAGAGTCTTATAAGATCAACATAATTTTTCATGAATAGTAAATCATGAATAGTGATTTTATGCTTAGGATTTGTAATGTGACCAAATGGATTAGTGATCTCACTTATAAAAGTATTAATATAATCTAGGCACCTTGATTAAGTAATGTGATTCAATAAAATGGTTGAATAACGGTTTCATAAATTATTAGTCAAGTATTAGTTTTTTCGTGTGAATAGTATTTTTTAATTAAAAATTAAATTAAAAATATTTATAAAGTTATTTTTTAAAATTTGATTTCAATTTTGAACTCAGAGCATTGATAATATGTTATGGTAATTTTTGTGGATTTTCTGAAAAAATGAATTTTCGATGAATAGTGAAAAATCAGTTTAAAAGTTACGGGTGTTTAATGACATCATTAAATGATGTATTAAGTATGTAATAAATATGGTCGACTTATGAATAGTAATATAAGTTATGAGGTGTCCTATGTGGCCAATACCAAGGGAAAATACCATGGGCAAGCCCATGGTTTTGCCAAAACCACCAATGAGGTGTCTCTTGGCCATTAATGCCTTGTCCCCTCACTTTCCCTATAAATACCATGCCATCCTCTCATCCATTCGACTCCCAACTATCCCCCAACGAATCTCTGGTCTAATTATCTCCCAAGGAGTCCTCCCAAGGTGCCTCCAAGCTCTAAAGGTCCCATCCTATGAGTTTTAAGAGTTATGTTTTATGGTAAGGGATCCAAACTCTCTCTTTCTTTTCATATACTCTCTTTTATGTGATTTCTTTTATGCTCCATGGTCTTATGTTGGAGGATGTTATTTTATATTCCTCTTACTGCTCTTTTCATGTTTATATGATTATATATCCTCTATTACTCTCATAATTTTGTTTTATGAGTGTTTAAGTGGCGATGTTGGGCTGCTGAAAGTTTTATAACAGATTCTTTCACCCTTCACAATTTCAAGTTCTATTTTCTTGTCAAGTATTTCAAGTTTATTTTTTATGTTGGGGTATGATTTATATATCTATAAAACTGATATTTTATGTTTATATTACTATAGATCATATTTGATCTCTTCAATTGATTTTTTTTTATGTTTAAGTGACGCTGTTAGGCTGCTGAAAATTTAAGGGGTTCTTTCACCCTTCTCGTTTTCAAGATCTATTTTCATGTCAAGTCTTTCAAGTTCATTTGTAGTATGTTAGGTAATGATCTATATATCCATAATACTGATAATATTTTTCATATTATGAGATACCATATTTGATCTCATCGATTTATTCTTTTTGATGTTTAAGTGACACCGTTAGGCTGGTGAAATTTTAAGGGATTCATTCACCCTTTCATTTTCAAGTTCTATTTTCTAGTCATGTCATTTGAGTTCCTTTTTATTAAGTTGGGGTATTATCTCTATATATATCATACTGATCATTTATGTTCATATTATTAGAGACCCAATTTTATCCCGTCAATCCAATTTTGGAACTTTTATGTGACGCTGTTAGGCTGCCAAATTCTCATAAGTGAATTCTAATTTTTTGTCTTCCTTTCAAGTTTTTCGTTTCATATGGTATATTATTCAAATTTCAATACCATGTTCTTAAATCCTTTATATTATGTTCCCCTACTGTTTTATGTATCATTAATGAGAGTGTGACCCATGTCCCATCTCGTTTTAATGTCTTCTAAAACCATGTATCATAGCCGTTATGCTGTAGAATTTTTGTCTCAAAATGTCATTCTCTTTTTTCAAATTATTTTATTTTATTAAGTGAGTACTAAATGATCTTTCTTCTACAGAGGTATTCACATATATATTAAAATGATCTATTTTAATTCTTTAATTTCAATACATGAGACCCACTTTCTTTTTTATGTGGGTTTAAAGTGACATAAGGATCACGTCTTTAAAGAAGTTCTTTTTAAAATTTGATGACTATGAAATGAAACCCATTTATTTTATGTTATATGGGCTGTTTATTGATTATTTGATGATGATATATGTGTCTCACATGATAATAAATACAAATTTAAGGTTTTTCTTTGATATCACTCCAATGCATTGGGTAAAGACTTAATCTCAAGAGATGACCATTTTTTAATGACGCCCTGGTAAATAACCTTGGTAATTTTTAATAACACATTGGGGATGGAACTTGGTGAAACAGAAATGATTGTCTATGTTAAATGTTTTATCCACATCTTCAAGTTATGAAATACGTTTTTTTATTATGATATGCCTCGTTATTTATTTCCCACACCTTAAATTTATTTTTCAAGACGTTGTTTATGTATCTCAAGTTCACATGTCAAATGTTTCCCCTTTTTTCCCTTACTGGGCTTTCTGGTCACCCTTTCTATTGATGTATGTCCCCAGGTTATGACATTTAGTAATGAACGTAGGATGATCCTAAGGATAAGCCTTTCAAGTGTTTAAGAAGAATGTTATATTTTTTAATGTTGTAAGTTCTTGGTTTCCAAGACACTTAACCTTAATGATCTTCGGTTTTGTAAAATGAAATGAAAGTTTATGTGAAAAAAAAGGCGGGATACTATAGTTGGTATCAAAGGATGGTTTAGTTATTTGAGGATATTAGGATATGAAAATTTTAGGAATAACCCTATATAAAAGTTTAAATATAGGAAATCTTCCTCGTATTTTGGTGAGTATTGAGTAAGGGGTTTCCAAGAAAATACATCCTTGTCTGGATATGAGTAGGTAGAGGTGGCTCTGGCACAGATGTACATAGGGGTAAAACCAGAAAACAACTCTTTGAGCTAGACTCGAATGGGAACTGGTACATGACCACGGGCCTTGCTGCACTCTGGGATACGACACTCCCGAGGGATATGCTTTGGTAAATTCATAAGCTTAGTATGAACCATTATTAAAAGAACAAAGATAAAATAAAATAAATATTCACATAAGAATATATGATCATGGATAACATATATTGGGACCTAGGGGATCACATGTTAGGGTATACTTTTCTTCTACAAGTTTATCCTTCTATGATTTAATTTTCCTTTTCATGATTATTGGCTATGTATTTAAGCCCCCTAATTATAAGTTCTTTTCTTAGTTAATTGCGAGAAATGGAAGAGCATGTCCCAACAACCAATGTGATAGGAAATGTGATGATTGTCCTATTAATGTGACAGAGTTGACAAAAGATCAAGTTGAACATATTGCGATTATGACGAACCATCTATCAAAAATCACAGTTAATAATTTTTACCTAGTTGAATGCCCAAATTCGTCAATTTTGAAGAAGAACAAGTCTCAAGGATGTTCTTCTGATACAGTTGATAAGGGAAAGAAGACCAAATTTTATTTTTTTTGAAAAAAGTGTGGGAAGAGGCACCAAGGATAATGTTACAAAGGAACTGGGAGATGTTTTATGTGTGAGAAGATAGGGCATAAAGTATCCAATTGCTTTAAAAATGGATAATGTGATAAATGGAGATATGGTTAGATCTAATGTACCTTATAAATTTCAATGTCTTAAATGTGGAGAAGTTAGACATTATCCAAGGCAGTGCTCTCTTGGACTAGCTGAGAAGCATGATGAGCATCATCAATCTTCGAGGAAAAGGGAAGAATGCATGTCCTATGTGGAGATGGATCATGATGACTGAAGTACATATAACTTTATCATAGTAATTGTCTATGTCATGTTGTATTTTAGTTCGTGCTCTATGAGAATATATTTTATGTTTTCTAAGATCATCAAGTCACTACCTAAGATGATTTTATACCATTAATGAAAAAATCTATTGTTATGTACCACATGTTGATGTAGTGAAGCTATTATCCATAAAAGAAGGATGGTGATTAGGATAATAAAAGGTGATTATTATTTTGGAAGACATTCACTATTTTGGGAACCCAATTTGATCGAGGTAAATAGTTTAATATGATATTTTCTTTGAGGAGTAATGGCTGACTTATATTTTGAATAATCAATTAATTTAAGGCGAACTTATAGTAATTTAGGATACATATGGAAATGATTAACCTATATTGGGGGAAATTTGATTAGGTTAGTTACTTTTGTTATAAGATGATAATAGTGGTTGATGTTGTTTGAAGATGAACGATAAAGTATATCTTGTAAGACATTGGTATGATATCGTTCTTATAATTGGATTTCAATCATAGTTTGGTTTATTTTGAAGAATTTTAAGGAAAATTATTTATAGAATGGTCAATGATGAACTTTGGGTAGTACCATGGAACTTTGAAAATTTAAAAGTAGTTTCCCTTCCTATAGGATTCTTTCTTTTTGAAGAGTTGTTTTATCTTACACTTTCTGCTTTTGGGATGATGTTTATAGATTGAAGAAATTGATAGTTTATCTTTTCTGGATTAAGTGACTCTTAAGAAGATGAATCTTGTGTTTTGATGAGAACAAGTGTTTCAAATGCTCATTGTTTGGAGAAAAGATTAGTTTTGGTAGAAACTTATTAAAGGATGAAACTCTACTTGAAAGTTGGTATATTTCCTTATGTTTTAGTCGTATGTAGTAAATGAATTCCTCAAATTATAAAATGGAACGTAAAAAAATGTTGTTGGTTTATGTTTCCTACTAGGTAATCAAAGACCGTTTACACACATCATAAGTCTGTTATTTTCTCATGGTTAACTTTCTCCTAATCCTGTTTTCTATCACTCTCCATAAAAACTTTACCCTTTGTTTTCTCCTCCATGTCCATGTTTTCCTACATGGAATCCTAGTGTGGGTCATCTCGGGTGACCTTTTTTCTTCCCTTTCTTTATTTTAAAGTAATAGTTTTACTTACTCCTTTTCTGATGTGGGACTTTCAATGAAATTTCAAAACTGAATTTTAAAAATTGCGTGGACACAATTTCTTAAGGGGGGAAGATTGTAACGACCCGAAATTTTGAAGAAATATTTTTTTCTAATTTTGTGTGTTATATTATTTTTTATACTCAAAAAAACTATTTCATTGGGTAACATGAGTATAATTAAAAAGAGACCATTGGGTTTTGACTGTTATGTGACCATTGGTCAATATGACCGCTAGAAACTAAACGTTTTGATTATTGTCCCTAAATACAAGTAATCTTGGTTAATTAATATATAAAGATGATTTTATGGCCTCACCCAGTAGTCTTGGACTGATTGAAGCCCATCTAACCAAACTTGGGAAGGAGGTATCAATACTGGTATTTGCTCTGGACTAAACCCAAGACGAACTTCATCGTGTGAAGCTATAACGGAATCACCTTCGTGAGATTTTAAACTGATAGAAATTACTACTCGTGCGATGTTGGCCGAGCATCCCTCAGATTCTATCACCTTAGAACACCTTAAACTTAGGTCCTATACTAGTGCGATAAGGGGATATGTAAGGAGACTGTAACTGCCTTATGTAATCATTTTTTTAAATATAAATTTTGATTTCTTCTTATGATGAAGTTTATGATTTTTCAAATGTCCGGATAAATATAGTATGCATATTTTTGGTGAATTTTAGAGAAAGTATAATTTAAAAAAAAATTATGTAAACCATAAATAATTAAAAATGTGTAATTATATTCAAAAAATGGTCTTCTAGAATTATGTTCAGTACAAAATTTAGAGTCTAATAAAATAAAATTAATTTTTGATGAATAGTAAATTATGAATAGTGATTTTATGCTTAGGATATGTAATGTGACCAAATGGATTAGTAATCTTACTTAATGAAAGTATTAATATAATCTAGGCACCTTGATTAAGTAATGAGATTCAATAAAATGGTTAAATAAAGGTTTCATAAACTATTAGTCTAGTATTAGTTTTTTCATGTGAATAGTGCTTTTTATTTTAAAATTAAATTAAAAATATTTAAAAAATTATTTTTAAAAAAATGGATTTCATTTTTGAACTATGATCATCGATATTATGTTAAGGTAATTTTTGGTGATTTTTCTGAAAAAAAATGAATTTTGGATGAATAGGGAAAATATAGTTTTTAAGTTACGGGTGTTTAATGACATCATTAAATGATGTATTTATTATGTGATAAATATGGTCGACTTATGGATAGTTATATAAGGTATGATGTGTGCCAAGTGGCCAATTCCAAGGGCACATACCATGGGCAAGCCCATGGTTTTTCCAAAACCACCAATGAGGTGTCCTTTGGCCACTAATGCCTTGTCCCTTCACTTTCCCTATAAATACCAAGTCATCCTCTCATCCATTCGACTCCCAACTCTCCCACAACGATGCTATGGTCTCATTACCTCCAATTGAGTCCTCCCAAGGTTCTTCCAAGCCCTCAAGGTCCCAAACATTCAGTTTTAAGAGTTACGTTTTAAGGTAAGGGATCCAAACTCTCTTTTTCTTTTCAAATAATCACTTTTAAGTGATTTCTTTTATTATCCATGTTCTTATGTTGGTGGATGTTATTTTATATTCCTTTTAATTCCCTTTTCATATTCATATTATGAGAGATCCCCTATTACTCTCATCATTTCGTTTTATGAATTTTTAAGTTGCGTCGTTAGGCTGCCAAGATTTTTGTAACAGATTCTTTAACCCTTCTCATTTTCATGTTGTATTTTCTTGTCAAGTATTTCAAGTTCATTTTTTATGTTGGGGTATGATATCTATATCTATAATACTGGTATTTTATGTTCATATTATTAGAGACACTATTTTATCTATTCAATTGATTTTTTTTGATGTTTAAGTGACGCTGTTAGGCTGCTGAATTTCTAAGGTGTTCTTTCACCCTTCTCGTTTTCAAGATCTATTTTCATGTCTAGTCTTTCAAGTTCTTTTTTTTGTTGGGGTATGATATATATAACTATCATAATGATAATTTATGTTTATATTATTAGAGACCCTATTTGATATCGTCAATTCATTCTTTTTGAAGTTTAAGTGACGCCGTTAGGCTGCCGAATTTTTAAGGGATTCGTTCACCCTCTCATTTTCATGTTCTATTTTCTGGTCAAGTCTTTCAAGTTCCATTTTATTATTATAGAATAATATATATATATATATCTATAATACTAGTCATTTTTTTCATATGATGAGTGACCCTATTTGATCTCTTCAATCCATTTTTGGATGCTTTAAGTGACGATGTTAGGCTGCCAAATTCTCATAAGAGAAATCTTATTTTTTTGTCCTACATTCATTTTCATAATTTCATATGGTATATCATTGAAATTTCATTACCATGTTCTTAAATTCTTTATATTCTGTTACCCTATTGTCTTATGTTTCATTTATTAGTTTTTGACCCATGTCCCCTCTCTTTTCAATGTTTTCTAATGCCATGTATCATAGCTGTTATGCTGCAGAATTTTCATCTCAAAATGTCTTTCCCTTTTTTTAAATTATTTTATTTTATTAAGTGAGTACTCAAAGGTCTTTCTTCTATAGGTTTATTCACATATATATCAAAATGTTCTATTTTAATTCTAGTATTTACATACATGAGACCCACATTCCATTTTCTGCGGGTTTAAAGTGACCTAAGGATCACGTCTTTAAAGCAGTTCTCTTTAAAATGTGATGACTATGAAATGAAACCCATTTATTTTATGCTATATGGGTTGTTTATGAAATATTTGATGATGATATATGTGTCTCACATGAAAAAAAGACATATTTAAGTGTGCACCCTGATAGCGCTCCAATGCATTGGGTAAAGTCTGAATCTATAGAGATGACCATTTTTTAACGACGCCTTGGTGAATAACCTTGGTAATTTTTAATATCACCTTGGGGATGGACCTTGGTGAAACAGAAATGATTGTCTATGTTAAATGTTGTAGCCACATCTTCATGTTATGAAATACATTTTTTTATTATGATATGCCTCATGATTTCATTCTCATGCCTTAATGTTCTTTTTCATGACATTGTTGATGTATCAAAAGTTCACATGTTAAATGTTTCCCCTTTCTTCCCTTACTGGGCCTTCTGCTCACCCTTTCTTTTGATGTATGTCCCCAGGTTATGATATGCAGTAATGAACCTAGGATGAACCTAAGGAGAATACTTTCATGTGTTTAAGAATAATGTTTTATGGTTTCATGTTTTAAGTCCCTGGTTTCCAAGACACTAAACCTTAAAGATCCTTAGTTTTGTAAAATGTAATGAATGTTTTTGTGATAAATATTCGGGATGATATAAAAATAGTTTTGATGATTATTTTCCACAATGTTAACACCATTAATTATTTTCTATTGTGGTTAATCTGTTAAAATATAATCATCCTTATAGTTTTCAATGAGTTATGGTTGACTGTGGGTGTGCAATTTTTATACCATTCATGGTTTATGGATAAAGTATTGACATTTAGTGTACTTGTTTTAATGAGAATGTTTATGTTATGATGAAAACTTTTCATATGAGGAATTAATTGGACTTATTAAGTGATGGGTGGAGCCCACAATAGCTCCTCGATGCATCGTTAGGTCTCATGAGACAAACTAGTGTCTTGGCACAAGGCCTTGACAAAATCTTATTTGAGGAATTGGCACGAGGCCTTGACTACGTGGTTATGATGTCTAGCATTATGCATTCCATCATTATGAGATTAGATATTGATATTTCATGTGGTTATTCGACAATAAGAATACCCATGACTATGTCATATTATCGAATTATTTACTCAGCTCATATTCCTATCATAAAGTGCTCATGTTAATAATTTGTAAAGGCATGTGATTTCAATTAGTCATAATTCATAATGTTTATGTTATCTTCCGATGTATTTCTTACTCTTACTGAGCATTTTATCTCACCCCATTATCATTTTTTATTTTCCTAGGATATGAACAAGTTAGTTATGAGTTACTTGTAAGAATATTCATGGAAGCTTTGATATTTCCATTCAAATATATTAGCATTGTTTTTCATTTCATGTTGTACTGTTGAAATAATGTATGTATCTTATTTCCAAGACTACTAAAATGATCAGTCCATCGGGACATGTTTCCTTGTAATCATACCAATGTATTAAAATAATTCACCGGCTCCTGTATTCTAGAGTCGGGGCGTTATAGTTGGTATCAGATGAACTTTAGTACACACTTTGGAAACTAGTTTTAGATAAACTATAATTGGATAACATTACGCTATGATAGATGTTCATTATTAGTATGTAAGAACATCCTATAATTTTGGTAATGTAGATATATTGTGTATTTTCCATGCAATAAATCATTGTCTGGATATGAGTAGGTAGAGACGGCTCTGGAACAGATATAACTAGGAATAAAAACTCCATCAAGGAGTTTCGGTCTTGACTCGGGGTATCCCGGTACACAAAAAATGGGCCTTACTGAACTCTTGGTTATGAAAATCATGGGGGATATGCTTAGGGTAATTTAAATTCTCTATACAAACTGATTTTATGGATTATAATATAATATGAGAATAAATGACCTTGGATAATCCTAAGGTGTTTTAAATTGAAAATATTGTGTCATGATTTTCTCTAAATGAATTTATGACTATTATTACTCACACAATACTATCTGTATTTGTTTAATGACTAGATTCCAAGGAAGTCATTGTAACTTTGAGAATGATGTACAAGGATTGAACTGTTGTGGAAATGAGGAAAAATGGAATATTGGCAGGCATAAAAGATATCGTGTTCAGGCCTAGTTATTTGTCAAAAAATATGATCAACAACACATATATTAACTAACTCCCGGACTCAACAAGGAAGAAAAAAGTGTTGAATGATAAGAGCTTCAGTAGTGATGGCCATGGAAAAAAAAGCTCTTTTTACATCATACAAGAAATTTGGAAGGGGTCCCCTAAGAAGGTGTCTTAATGGAACAAATAAATTCATTATGTGTGGGAAATAAGGAAATAGAGTAAAGAATTTCTGAGGAAAAATGAAGAGTACTATAGAATAAAATAAAAATGGTCCTAATAATCCATTTATATAAATTTTCCCTAAATTTAAAGGACCTGACCATTACCCAATTGAATTCCCAATTCAATAGGATATCCTCTTGGTTATATAAAATGCTATGTTGAAATAAATGGATGGAGAAATGTTCAAAAAGTATTATTGCTATTTGTTGATGGAATTAATTTGGAAAACATTTCTCATGTATTTTTAACCCAACAGTATTTCATATGAAAATGATATTTGAGGAAGAATTATCTTTCCTCTAGTGGATATAGTTATAAATAACAATTTGGTTTTATATGATCATTGAGTTTGAGGAAATTACAAGTTATTATGTTTTGGAATGAAAATGCGAGGTATGAGATATTATTTGTGATGAAATTATATTATAGTTATTTTGAAAAACCCTATATCATTTATGGGAATTTTATAAAATTATATAGTTTTTGAAAAATGAAAACATGTAGACCGTGTGACAACCAATCGCGTCAGACAAAGCTGCGGGAATCGAACCCAAAACCATAGTGCGATTTTGATTTATCGCATGCCACTAGACTATGTGATGTACCTGGTGAGTGTGACTAATTACTTTTATTTAAATGATTTTATTGATCAATAATATGTGGATTTTGTATATATTTTCTTAACAAATGGATATCATTTGTATAGAAAAAATAATTTGGTGATTATGTGTTAAAAGTTATTTTAGAAGACATTCGCTCTGTTGGGAACACTATATACTTAAGAAAAATAGAACACTAATGGATTTCATTTGAGGTGTAATGGTGAATTTTTATCTATATTAAGGGTCATATATTGAAATGATTAACCTATCATAGAGAATATGTGATTAGGTTAATTACTTTTGAATATGTGACTTTAAGGGTAGTCGATGTAATTTGGAGATACAATTTAACACGGAAGACTAAATAACCAAATTCTTCTATGTTTTGGGTTTCAATATAGTTTGGATTATATTGAAGTATTTTTAGGTCAAATTTTTAATGAATGATATTTATTTAACATTGAGGTATTGTTGGTTTAATTTTAGAAATTAATATTAGTATTTATTAACCTATAGGATTATCCCTTTTGGGGATCTTCTGATCTTGTACTATCCATTTTCGTGGCGGTTAATCTCTAAAGACAAGGTAAATATATTTTTTATCCTTTGTGGTTCATGTGATTCTCTAGAAGTTGATTCCATCTCTTCTGATGTCATAAAGTCATCTTGAATACTCATCATTTGAAAAAATGATGAGTTTTTTGTCATATTTATTAATGAATGAAACTCTATGTACAATGTAAGTATATCACTTTATGTTCATAGTCATTATCCTAAATATATTCCTCATATTTATGAAATGGAACTTAAAACAAAAATAATTTAATCCATTTAATTTTCATAGTGGGAAACTAATGACCATTTATCTCGTCACAAGTTTATGGTTTCCTTGATTTTAACATTCTATTGATAATGTTTTCTATCCATCTCCATAAGAACCTCACACATAGTTTATCTTCCATATCCATGTTTTTCGACATGGAATCTTAGTATGGGTTATCTCGGGTAACCTTTGTAATTTTGTTTCATTCTTTTAAAGTGATAGTTTTACCGACTCTTTTCTGATGCGGGACTTTTAATGAAGTTTCCATGCCCTGTTTTAAAATTGTAAGGATGTAATTACCAAAAGGGAGGAAGGATGTAACATTCTAGGTAAATAAATATCATGAGATTTTTCATATTTATTAATATTTTTTGAACTAAATATTAATTCTACATTAAAGGGGACACTATGTTCGATGGTATACCTGATACGAAGTAATGGGTTTCATTGAAATCTTACATTGCACAATTATAATATAAAATTATTATATTAAATGGTAGTTAACACCTAGAAATTATAAAGGTAGGAATGAACAAAAATAATTAAAAAATGATTATATTTTTTTGTTAAATGTTTTTACAATTATCCAAAAGAAGTTAGAGGCATAAAATGTTAATGAATCTAATTTTAGACATAATTTACATTAAAGGGTTGATTTACCATTTTTTATTGGTGAACCCTCCTTAAATCTAGTTTTGGTCACTTTTATATGTTCCCTTTTACAAAATAAAATTATTATTTTGAATCGGGACATCAAAATTTTGTTTGGGTAAAATTTTTGTATTTTTCGTATAATATTCATTTTATTATCAATGGTGAGAAATAATATATTTTAATTCGAAAATGCCTTTTAATCAAATTTATTAATATATATAGATTACATTTAAAATTGGTTTTGATTTTAACTATTTTTTATTTTAACCGTTTAATCAAATTTTGGTCATTGTAATTAATTTCACTTTGAAATTGTATATAAACAAGTGTCAATCTTTTGATAGTTATTGTTTCTTAAAAACACGCTCTTTGTTTAGAGAGTAGGAATTAATTTTAAATTAATTAATCCAACATCTAAATTTTTAAGTTGGTATAATATACGTCATTTTTGAATTTAGAATATAAAATATAGATTAGGCTGATTTTTTGGTATTTTTTTGGAAAACTTCAATTTTTGATTAATTGAGAAACCATTAAGTAGTAGTTAAAAATCCGAATTTTTCATTTAAACAATATTTTACCACTTTTGTGAATTGAATTTTGAAAATCAGAGATACATGGTTGTTATTATTATGTAAATTTTAGTTCAATAAGATGAAAATAATTTTTTTTGAATACTAACTTTTGTCTTTTATTTACTGCGATTAAAGGTATGTAGGGTAATTAAAGGTAATAGAAATATTATAATAATAAAAAACTATCTTAACACATGTCCTAACCTTAATGGATGAGTCATGGCCGAACACAGGCATCTTTGGGTCAATTTTTTGACCCCACGGACCTACTTAAAAATGAAAATGACACTTTATTTTAATTAACTTAATATAAAGACAAAAATGATATTAACCAATATATTTTAGTATATCAATTTTTATATTGGGTTATATATGTCATATTTTCGACTATAAATAATAATAAGAAAGATATAAAGGTTTCTTAAATTATGGTAATTGTTTTATAATTTTTATACATCATATAAATTAAATTATTTATGACACAATAATGATGTATTATTTACCTCATTAATAAATGATTTAAATAATTATGATTATTAATATTAAAATAATATACAAAACCTTTCCAATATTTATTGGATGATTTTATTTTGACCTTGAGTATACTTATCTTTATATTTTATGAGTTTGGGACTTTTAGAAACCCGATATCACTAAACAATAAAATAATATTTTCACACTTTCATAAAGGGACCCTCCTTCCCCTTATAAAAGGAATCCACATCTAACCCATTATACACACCTCTCAATCCACTTGGATACTCCAACCACTACCAAAATAAACACTCAAGATCCCCCTATTACTTATAGACACCTCACCATAGGCAGAAGGCTCTTCAAGAAGTCCATTTTTTTCAAACCAAAAGAAGATACCTAAATTAATGGTATTTTTTTCTCTTAAATACTGTTGTTTTATTTTGTTATATTTTACTTCTCCAACCCCCTAAACACTTTTTTTACATTATTTTATAACAACACCAGTATCCTCAATATACTTGTATTTTTTTATTAGATGGATTCAACCTACACTTACACACACCTCCATCTAATAGGTGAAGAACATACTGTTTATGTGGATGGAAAACTAAGGTCTCATGAAACGATGATTGTTTGATTATTTCCTACCGCCTCTCATGGAAGCCATTAAGATGGAACTGTATTTATATATGATATATAAATTTTTGTTTTTTTTCATTATTATTCTGTATTTTCAATTAATATCATTATATTACGGTTTCCATTTTGGGTAAAACTCGATAATTTCATTTGAGGAAGTGCAGACTACTGCCCCCTCAAAATGATATGACTCGTTAATTCCATATATGGGACATATAAAGGATATATTTAATTATATTATAAATTATATTATACTTTATTTATAATATAGATATGTATCATTATGTTTTAATTCCATTAAAATACAAAATAGTAATGAATGTAGCGTTCATGCGTACGTACGTCTTACCGTCTCCAATAACGGTGCATTTCATTTCATATCTCAAAATGTTATGTATTGTTATAAAAAGATCTATATAATGGATATAATATATATATATATGATATCAAAATCATGTATATAATTCTGGAGATAATGGACTTTTTACCACTTGGAAAAATAATAACTATAACAAGTTCATTTTTTACTCATGTTCCAAACATCGATAAAATATCCACTATGAACTCAGATAAATAACTAACTGTTATAGTATGGTAATAAGTGTTATAAATGGAATAATAGACATGAAAAACGTTCTTAATCATTTATAGATTAAATTATGTTTATTATTCAGGATGAACAAGTAACATACAAGACAAATCGGATATAAGGTAAGGGGATTCTTATCTCACTTTTATTTCCATGAGATTTCCATTATTCGCCACTCATTTATTGCATGTGGTATATTGTGTACTAAAATTTGATATATATTATCATGATTATTTTTATATTCTGGTAATAATTGATTCATTAGGTATTTATTAACATTTTTTTATACAACTCGATTGATTACAAAAAAGTAAGGGGTTTTCATCTCACTTTTATTCTTGTGAGATTCATGCTATATTGGCTACTATTTACTTTTGTGTGGAGTAAGTACATCCCCTAATTATATTATATTTGTAATATAATTCAAAGTATGGGTACTTACATCTTCCTTGTATGATACTTTTTTCATGGTGTGTATGTTTCAGAAGTTACCAATCAGTAAGTGAATCTCAAATTTCAGTTTCCACTTACTGGTCTTTACGCATATTTCATTGATTATTTTACTCCATGATTATTTGTGGAATAAATATTTATTACTAGTATAGAAATATCCACTTCCACTTTTGTATAGATATAATTTGGATACACATAATCACTCCATTGAATAATTCTCTAGTCATCAATATGAACATGATCAGAGTAATTTTTAATCAATCTCCATTTATTGAGTTAAAAATCCAATTGATTGGTGTTATTTTTACAAGAATATGGGGGAAAGTCCTATGATTTATTTACACTCAATATCTAATCATATTGAGTTAATTTATATTTTTTACACATAATTATGTCATTTATTTATCATTAACCTAAGGATATAGTCATTATAAAAGATTTCATCTCAATTTACTTTCAATTGAGACTTGTTTGTTGTTATATACCAATTCACTTTAATATGGTTTATATAATATACATTGACATAGTATATCAAGAATCCATTTATTCTCCTGATAATATAATGTTTTTATTACATCAATTATTTGTATTCAAGTGTCTTTCATTTGGTCCAGAACTCTAACAAAAATATAATTTTAAATGTTTTAAAGATTTATTATTCTAAATCTTTATGATTAATGTCCATGTTTTAAAAATGGTTTTAAGGATATATTTATATGGACATTAATGTTTTAAAATTAAAATTCCTTTTAAATTTTTGAATGTGGTATGGGACAAATTAATTAAAATATCTATTTTTAAATGGCTTCTTGACAAGTAGTGTGCCTTTTAAATGTTTTCAAGAAAAAGGGTGATATTTTTCTCAAATAGTTTTGATGATTATATTAATCTATGTTAACATACTTCATTGGTTTTTATTCAGTTTAATCTATATCAATATAATCTTACATATTGTATTAAATGAGTTATGTTCGACCGTGGATGTGCTATTTTTATACCATTCATGGTTTATGGATAAATTATTGACATTTCGTATGTTATTTTAATACAAACGTTTATGTTATGTTTAAACCTTTTCATATGAATAATTAATTAGACTTAGTATGTGATGGGTGGAGCCCGCTATAGGTCCTTGATTCATCGGTAGTTCTAATGAGACAAACTAGTTTCTTGGCACAAGGCCTTGACAAAATATTATTAGTAGTCTTGGGACGAGGCCTTGACTATGTGGTTATGTTGTCTGACAATATGCATTGCATCATTATGATATTAGATACTGTTATTTCATGTGGTTATTAGACTACTATAATACCCTTGACTATGTTTTATTATGGCTTTATTTACTCAACTCATATTCCATCCATAAAGTGTTCATGTTAATTATTAGTAAAGGCCTGTGTTTTCAATTATTCAACATGCCTAATGGTTATGTTATCTTCCACTGTATTTCTTACTATTAATGAGCATTTGAGATCACCCCTTTGTCATGTTTTATTTTCCCAGTATATGAAGAAGCTGGTTATGAGTGACTTGTAGGAATAATCTTGTATGCTTTGATGTTTATAATGGAATAAATTAGCATTGTTTTTCTTATCAAGTTGTAGTGTTTAAAAGATGTCTGTATCTTGTTTCTAAGACTACTAAACTAATCAGTCATTCGAGACTTGATTCCATGTAATCATTCCAATGTATATAAACAATGCACTGACTCCAGGATTCTGGTGTCGGGGAGTTACAATACTCACTCGGGTTCAGAAACCCCCGAGATCATTTCCCATCGATTTTGCATTATAATATCCTAACTATTTTCCTAATAAACCATTTACTGATTTGGTGATCGTTTCTCAGAATTTTATAAAAATACCTTGAATCCATCATCCAAAAATAAGTTGTTACATTATTACATTGGCATTAGAAACAGTTGATCACATCCAAAAGGATCAGATAGTTTATTTTTCATGGTAAACTGGATTCATTATTGATCCTTGAATTACATTCTAATGATTAAATTAGAATATATTTAATATAAATATTCTATCTCATTGAACTCATTTTTTGATTCATTCTTTATAACAATCTTAATGGAAAATTAAAATAAAGGGTGAGCTTAGATACTTAGTAATGCTTGAACACAATATAATATATCATCGGTAAATAATGTATAATCAATATATAATGGTAAATAACATGAATGAAAATACATTTAATAGATAAATTTATCATGTCTAATAATATGGATGGAATAAATTATGCTCTAATAATGGTATATGAAGAGTCAAATGATTTTAAATGAATTGTGCAGGGACACTAAATAGGGGGTGAATATATGTACCCAAAATATTACCAAATATTAATTTCATTCAATTAACCCATGTACTATATATATTTTTTCCCAATTAATATGAATAGATCTATTGTGGGAGATTTTAAATCATATTCTCATGTAATTCAGATCAAATAGGAAACAAAAATACACAATGGTTTTTACAATGTTATGTACCATGGACTACTCCTTTCTGTGATCAAATGATGGTTGTTTCACCGATTCTCATATAACTATTATATTTATTGATTAAAAATGCCTAGAATTTTCATACAATGAATAAGAAGGAAATAAAAACATTTTCCTGATTCATCGGTATTTTTTATACTAGTACCACAAGTCTTCAATGTCATTGTTTATACTGGCACCGCCAGTTCTTCAAATATATTCAATAAACACACTAAACCAGATCTCTCTACCGGAATAGATGAATTTGAATCAACTTGATTATATAATTCCTCTATTGAAGGAATTTTATTTCTATAAAATAAACAAACTTTTTATTCACCTTAGACTTGTACTTTTTAATAAGTAGAAGATACAACTTCCCCATCAAATCTATGATTTCTCAGGATTAACAAATAATGAATATATAAAGATAATACATGTTTAATTATTCCTATATATATAAAATTATCTCGTAGATACTAGTTCTATGATGATGTTACAAACCACAATTAAGTGAGAAAGTGGTGCACACAATATTCTTAAATATCCTATTCAAGAATATTGCATTCACAACATCAAATCAGTTTCACTTCATATATGTGTTTCATGGCATCCGAAAAACTAACACATCCAATTATATTCATCATTTTTATTTTTTGTACCTATAATTTATGTTTTGGATATCTTAATATCAATCCTTCAATATTTGTAATTTAAATGTGAGTGTATCTTGGTTTCTAAAGTAGTTCTTCACATGTTCATGCATTTGATATTATTATGTGTGTGTGATTGCATGAAACACTATTTATTCCTTGTGCACAAACGGGAATGGGTGCACATGATCTATTTATCATGGCTTCTTAATTTTTAACATTAATAGGTAAAATATATTGATGTTTATAAGATTTTAATCATAATATAGAGTAAATGTATACACTTTTATGAGATTGTATCAAACCTTACCTTTACAAGATAAATATTAGCCAGTTATTTATTATCATAAATCTAGAAATGAGAAAAATGCTTATAAGTATCACAAGCTCTCTTGGTGATTATTAGAATAAGATCTTCGTAAATCATGGTGAGTGTAAAAATAACACGTAGAGAACCATGAGTTCTTACCTTATTCATTAAGTCATAATTCCTCGCAAATATTAATCTTCTCGAATAAAAATTTCACAATGCTCCGTTTTAAATAGAAACTTGAGCTCTATTAGATTTTTTGTATCACACCACATATTGAAATATTAATATTTATAGGTAGAAAAAATTAAATTTATCTATTATACACACCATCTTAAATACCAAATTTTATTCCATGTGGATGACTGATATAAATATCTTCTGATATCATCTTTTACACCTTAAAACCACTATTTTAGAGACAACTAAATACATGGCATTCTTTCATAGCGATTTGGCTTTTAATTTATAGTTGGATATCTTCATGTGCATGAAATGAGGATCGTATTCTCTAAATAATCTAAATTATTCATGGGATACATCAATTATCAATAGACTCACAACTTCATTTTAATCATTTAAATCATGTCCTCCATTTTTAGCCTCATTCATTCTAGATGGATATTTCATGCATGGGTTCAGATTGATTTGAGATTCCTATTCAAGTATGACATCACTATATATGGGAGTAATGTTTTGATATCTTGGAAATAGGTCACTACATGAAGAGATCATCATAGATAGTTAGTAGATGACATTTGAATTAAAAATATGCAATAAATATTTTGAATTGTTCTACACAAGAGATCAGCTGGTTAGATCAGAAAAGATTGAACGACTGGAGAAATGTCTGACTTTGTAAACACAGATGAACAACTGAATTATTATTTTTATCCTTCATTGAATTGGTGGATAGGTTTCTGTTATGTATATCAATCAAGGGGAATAAAAAACGTCCACAAATATCTTCCCCCTCTCTCGGTACCACCCCGTACCAATTCTACGAGTGTGTTCCTTCACCCACCTACTTGAAATCCTCTTTGGCCCAACCTATGTGCGACTTCTGTTGTTCACACTATGAGACATACACCTGGTACCACTGAGGGATTACACAAAACCCTTAATGCCAATGGTGGGATGTCCTAGGATTCTTATTGAGTGTGACTGACATTTATCCCCACATGATCCTTAGTTGAGTTGCTATGGATGTTTTGTCGCTTATATGTAATTTTTAATTAAAGGCCACAATCAACTGAATTCATAGAAAGTCCATGTAGTCTAATCTACAAGTTCCAAATCATCAAAATAATTACTCATGAAAATTATAATTTTCACTCTCTTAATCTAAATATAATACCCTTATTCAATAATTTACATATTTCAAGGATTTTACATTATTCTTAGAATAATGTAACAATGTGATATATCCCAATAGATTTTTCACTTAGATTTGGAATTGTAAAATTTCAAAAATTAGATTATGTAACAACATAGGAAACTTCTCAAACATTAAATCCAATGCTATGAATCTATAGTAATTCTCTAGGAATCATTACCACTCATAGATAATTTTTATACCAAATGACAATCAATGAGTCCATAAAAAATATCCAGGAATAATCATCGCTCTTATATAATATCTCTAAAAATCTTTCAAAATTTACAATTACATGATTAATCACTAATTATAGAGTAAATCATTATACAATAAATTTATATTCCCACTTATATATTTACAACAGAGACAACTATATTCATAAACCATCCACATCATATTTTCACAGTTCTTGGGAATATTGTATAGTTATATCATCTCTAGAATTATAATCCTGAAGTAATTATCATATTATTACATCCACTATACTTTTAAAACAAATCCAAAATTATGTTGGTTAATGTTAAAGTACATTATGATGATGGAGATGTTAGGTCATATGTATGCATGATTAATGATTTCATTTTCAATGATAATTATGGAAATAAGGTAATTAATATTTTAAATTTACGGAATTTATATAATATAATATGTAAAAAAATATATAATTATATATATCACACATGTGGTGTGGTGTTGAAAAGAGATTCAGATCACTTCATATAGGTGGTAGTCCACATGTACACATAGTATGTTATCATTTTATGTGAGTGAACATGAAAGATAGAAAATGATATATATTTTATTTGTAGAATGATATATATGGCCTGATTATCATAATTATGTCAATTATATCACATATAATAATTAACATTTTCTTTATAACGTTATCTGTGATGTTTTACTGGAAGATGAATCACATCACTTCGTGAGGTGGTAGTCCATCGTATACACGAGCGACACTATCCAATCTCATACAGAATAGAAGGTAATATAATATATATTATATAGTGACTAAAAAGGTATAAATATATTATAAATAACATATATATGTTTTCTGTACGTCATCATACCCAACATTTGGAGATTGAAATGGAAAAATAAACATCATCGATTCGTGAGGCAGTTGTCCTCTATACACATGAACAATTATTTCTTACACCATTCGATTAAAGAAGGGAGGGATATAGGTTATTAAATTTTTATTAAAAAATATAATTATATTCTATATAATGAGGTTATTACATCATGAAGGTTTAATAATAATTTAATGAGGTGGATAAATAAGTATGATAATGATGTTAATTGAAGAGAATTGACTCTTTTTTAGGTACCCTCATTTGGTTATCACTAAATCATCTGAATCATTAGTTTATGAAAAAAATAATGGATTATATGAAAATGAGAGGGAATTTAGTAATTTATTTGGAAATATATTTTCTAAATACAATATGTATGAATGTGTAAATAAAAAAAGAGAGTGGGTAGAATTTTATAAGTAGGTGATATGACATACGTGGTATTTTTGAAAAGAATTGAGTGATACCACTTTTTATATGTGTTACAAGGGTATAAAACAAGACATTAAAAAAACTTATTGTTGTAAGGGACTAAATATTTAATGACAAATGTTTTTATTAAAGGTTATATGTCATTTTTACCCTTATATATTTATTTTTACCCTCTGTACATCCATTATTACCTGAACCACAATAAATAATTTTTATTATTTATAATATTAATTTATATCAAAAATACACATTAAATTTTAAGAAATTATAAATTTTAATGATTTAAATTATTAAATTCCATTTTCAAAATTAATCTAATAGAAGGTAAAATTTTTGATTAAAAATTAATCCCATAGACACAAAGATAAAGTGTTTTTTAGAGAAATTGTTTAATATTTTTGAATTTTTTATATAAAAATTCAACTTGAAAATAATGCCAATGTATTAAATTAGAATATTTAATAAAAAAATTGATATAATTTTACCAAGAAAATTGGAATATAATCTACCTTTATAAATTATTATAAAAAATGTATTATTTAATTAAATTTCATTTTATCTCACTATTCATCAAAAAATTAATATTTTCATAAAAATAAAAAATAACCCCTTAGATAATATTAGTACTAAAATTTAATAATTGAATAATATTTTTTCAAATAAATTTTCAAAAATTTTAAAAATTTATTTTTATATTCTTTTCCCAAAGTACGATTAATCCTCTTTTTGGATAAATATAATCTTTTTCTTTTAAATGATACAAATTTTATTAATAATAAATTTTATAAAAAGTATTTTCTTGTATTTTTTAATCCTATTCATACCAACCATTACAACATCTATGTATGAGTTATTATGTTAAATAGTAATATTAACATTATATTGTTGTTCAGTAAAACATGGTGTTGCGTGCAACAAAATATATCAAAGAATTTTTTTGTATGAAGCATAAGATAAAATAAGTGTTGTGTGTAATTAAATATACTAATGATATCAATGTTATTTAAAAATAAATATGTTATACAGTCATTGAGTGACATATGTTCTTCTAATCATAATGTTGTTTTTCGTACACACTATCGAATACATTAATATTATTTTTGAATTTAATGGTGTTTCATCCTACCGAACATAAATAAATTTCATACTCACAATTAAAACATGATATCAGTAATTAATGGGTTGATATTTGAATATACCATTTAAAAAAAACATCATAAAAGGATAAAAAAAATTACTTAATAATAATAGATAATGGGAAGTATAAAGGTCATATAGAATTGCACGTAACTAGGATGACAAGTAAAATAAAATTACTGGAATGTAAAGATATGGAAAAGAAAAAAAGCATAAATAATTATAGAGAGTTATTGAGTTCATTAATCATAATCAATTTAATTATGAATATAAATTTAAGGGCCTCAAAACCATAAATCATTGACTATTTTAAATACTAAATGATTCATCGTACATGAATGTAATAAGATTCTATTTTTTCATTTCCAAACCCCTTTACTAAAATTTATCTATTCTTTTACTGCCTACGATTAAAAGGAAATATACTTACCTAATACATTACTATTTAATAATCATAATTTCATTTTTTAGTTGTTCTTATATTAATTTCCAATTCAACCCTTACACAAAAATAAATGAATATCCAAAAATTCTTTTTTATGCAAGATGCACTAAAATTCAATTCTAAAAATCATAATAGGAATAAAATAGTGGAATGTCTTTTCATTCTATATCTATATATTTTCCATGACTAATATAGGTTTAAAAAGTTATTGAATATAATAATTATATCTTCAAATCTCAAATATATCACTGTTGGATTATCATTAATATTTATTCATCAAATTATTTAACTAAAAACAATGACATAGTAACTATTAATTCATGTAGGTTAGTGGTAGGTGTGAAATATTTATCATACTTAGATCATTGGATAATGCCTCATCAGCTTTCCATAGGTGATGGGTTGTCACATATCATGTAGGTTATTCTTCTTCTAAAATACATTAATATATTTCCTATAACATTCTCAACAAAATTAATATTTACATCGTTGAAAAAAAATTATGAAATAATCTTTTTACAAAGGTTCTCTATAAAAACCCATTTTTTATAAAGTCTACGAATATTATTTGATTATTATTACAATTTTATTAATCATCATTTCAACCGAAATAGTTATCAATACCTTTAAACTTATTTTAAAAAATGTAAAGGAAGTATTCCTCATGAAAAATTCCTGAAAAATATACTTGCATAAATATCTCCCAAAATATCTTTAATCTTGTCAGACTCCAATCACATAAATCACACAAATATGTTCTTGGTACATTTAACATATGATCAATATTAAACTCATTAGCCTCTAATTGTATCCATAACTCTTAATTTAATTAATAAACATTTCATTCTAAAATGTAACACGATTCATTGATGTCTCAAGATTCTTATACCGAAATACAATTGGTAAAAATAATTCTATAATTAAATTTTGTATTCCAAATACATAAATAATTAATACATTTTTTTGCATAGGTCCTTACATGTCTAGAGTTTATCCGAGGTCATTCATTATCATTATCTATCCAAATCCTTTAAAATGGTTGGTAAAAAAAATTGAATTATCCTGATAATGTCCCCTGAATGTGTAAAACCAGAAGCATAGTAAGACCCACTGTTTTATAATAGTTAACACATGGGTCAATCTATTCAAGACCTTTTCATGGTTATTACCCCACATAACCTCTACGAAAAAAACATATCTATTTTTATTATCCATAGAAGGATATATTTCTAAGAAAAATCATATATTATCTACCTTCCTAAACATTAAGATGTTCTTCTATAATTTTCCTTAGATTATATCATAGGGTTATATTCTTTAATAAATTATTTCATAAATATAATTCAAAAGGTTTCCAATAACATCCTCTAATTCCAAATGTATAAAAACATACCATATAAGCCTAAATCTAGTGTCTACTTTATTACATTAGCTTAAGATACAAAGAAACATATCCTGAAGGACCAGATAGTTTAGGTGTCTTTGTAAACTAGATAAAAAATGATTCCCGTGTTACATTTAAAAAAAATTATTACATAATTACTTTAAGAAAATAACATTATTCCCAATAATATATCCTTTCACATTTTTCATAGTACTCATCATGTCATATTTTGCGCACATAAATAATAGTTTTATGAAAAATATATCCTTTTTACTTCCAATGACATTTTATTAATTTCTATAAAATTTATAATTAATATATGAATTATCGTAGATTTATTTACATCAATAAATAATAATTTTATATAATTTTAATAATCTAAAAATGTGGGATTTACTTTTAAATAAAACATATATAATAATATAATGGTTTTAAAACAAATTTCCTTTTAACTACGAATTATTAGACTAGTATTCATTATCATTACATAACCATTTAATGGATTTAATTTCATGGATTCTATGATTATTACTTTAATTTTATCAATAAATATTGATTTTATCAATCATCAAAATTATCATCTCCCAAAAAATTCACATTTCATCAAAGCATTTGAAAAACGTTTCTCTTTAATTCATAGTTTATATAATTACACTAGATGTTTTTGAAAAGGTTATTTATTTTATCATTTTTATTTAAGTATTTAATAAATTTTTTATTCAATATATTAAAAAATATTTATTCACATATGATTTCAACAACAAGCATCACAATCTATCAAAAATTTCAAATTTATAAAGGGGATATATAATCTAACTTCTTGAGGTGTTATAATTAGGCTGAGGGTGATATATTGTACTATGTTTTACCTAGTTACTATATTCTCATAGTAATCATTAATAAAACCTTCATGTGATCCCCTGGTACCGATAAATGAAAATTATCCTCAAAATCCCATGATGCATTATATTCCTTCATTTATATATATTTTTAGGCCAATCCATAAAATAATATTCCCTGATTGACAAGAATTAATCTGTCTTCACCATGTAGTTCGTGAAACCCCAAAGAGAATCAAGACAACTTTATGTAATTGAAATATATGTTCCAAAATTCCGTATGATCTTATACCAGTTCAAATATATAATGTATTTTTATTTTACATTTTTTTAGTTCATTGGTGTTACATTATTGCCCTATTTAATACAAGGAATTGTGAATCAAACCATATGATTTTTCTTCCATTCTAGGACAATCGAAATTCCTATAAATTTAATAATTGATTTTTGTTTCCCCTGAATTAATAGACAACCTTTAAATGTGATAGTAATTTATCAGATCTACCATTATGGTGATTAGAACCATAATATTTTATAAATATATATAAAATAGCATGAATATCGAGACCAAACTTTAAGGATCTCCCTCTATTGAGTGTTTGTTGAATATATATATATTTATGAATGAATATTATAGTATCTTTAATCAATCCAAAATAAATGTTTTTAGACCAATAAAGAATAAAAATATGACATCTTGATCCTATGTAACATACAAATGATTCTTATCCATAAAATACTTTACTTTACTTTCTTCCTTTTTCCACTATACATTTTATTATTGGGATTACCAATTGAGGAAATATGAAACTATATTATCCTTCATTGGTGAATATAAGAGTATGAAATAAAATTATTATAAATATTAAAGCCAATAATATTTAATAATATTTAAATATTGGTAATATAATTTATTATTGAGGAATTTTTGGTTATTAAAAAAAATAAATAATTCAAAAAAAATTATAGTTCCTCTAGAACTACAAATCAAGAACTACATTATGTAATTCAAGACCATGAGTTAGATGGTTCCTTTCATGTAGATCGTGGTTCCATTTACCAATGGACCCACATAGATTTCATTGGTATAAATGACATACCGTGTTACGAGGCATTATAAAAAACTGGAAACTCCTCACCTGACAGAGGTAAAATAAGTATATGATCGTGAATACTTTTTTCTATAACTCCAAGAAAGCTACTTCAAATTCAGAAATTATTTTTTCAATATAATTTTTTCCAGACTATCATTAATGTATCAATTATGAAGAAAATACTAGATGTATGAAAAATAATTCCATATATGTTTAAGAAATCAAATAATCTAAAAGATGTTCTTTAGATATTTCCAGGACATAACCACCTCTACCTTCACATGATTAAAAAATTTCTAGATTTATGAATACACGATAATGGAATTTTAATCCTGAAATAAATATTGTAATTTATATTCTTTAAAAAATAATTTTATTTTATGAATTCTATAATATAATAAAATTATACCTTCCGCTATACTTATGGGATTTTGAGTATATAAAAATATAATCTAAAAATCAACTATAAATTAGTATATGAATGAACAAAGTATCATTTTCGTTAATTCCACAATGATTTCTGTGAGTAATTCAATACCAAATTTATTAATAGATATTCAATATGAATATATAATTTTTTAAAATATATCTTGGTATTGTCGTGTACCTTGTTCTAGAGACGAAGATATATATACTGTAGGAAAATCTTCAAAATCCAATTGGATCATTTTAATGGATCAATTAAATCATTGATGTTGGTAAATAAATAATGTATCCTAGTGGTAGCATAATTCCATCATCAATAGTATATAATAAAACATAAACTCTCATAACACTTCATGGTAAAAATTATCCACATTGTCAAATATTTTTCCTTTTTATAATAAAACCCTAATCCTGAAGACCTTATAACTGAATCTTGAACTCCGTTAACTCAAAATGATCTACATGTTATGGTGGAATAAAAATATGTATTGTTGTAGTTAATATCTTGATAAATTAATCATCCTCGTGATTAGATTATAACCTATTGAAATAATAAAAAAATAATGGAAGAGGTCGACCATTAAATGTATGTTCTTATAATTCATTGCTTTATATTCCACAATTTTAAAATAACATTCAAAGAGTAATATATGTCACTTTTCAATTATTTTGACCAACTCAACCTTCAAAAAATTCCCACTTTATGATAATTATATACTGAATATGGGAGTTATGGAACAAAAAAATCACATTCTATATTTTTTAATCTTAATTAAAAACAAGATTTAACATTAAGTACCGAGAATTATATGCCATATTATCATATTTGGGTAATCATATCCCGAAAAATCCAAATGTTCATACTATAGTAATATATGATGTTTGTTTCGTAGTATTCACCACATTATTTACTACAGTATTATAATGTCTCATCAAACCTATATTGGCGTCAACTTCAAATACGAAAATAATTCCAGTTGATCAGATATAATGGAGTTAGAAGATCGAGAAAGAAAATAAAATAATCAGTAATAAAATATAAAAAAAATAGAACTAGTAATCATTGAAGGATCATTAAGAACTGTATTGGTAGACATATAAGTCAAATATACTATAACAGTTCAATTAAAAAATCCAAGGTCTTAAAAGACCATCTAATGAGAAGGAGAATATAAATACTGAATAATGAATCCTCACATAAATACACATCTAGATTTACTTATAGGTGGTCATTTTATTCGTTTTGAATTACTACCTAGCTGGGTATATAATGTATGAGAGATATATGGGAACTGACCAACACTCTCTGGGTTTTGTCCAGTAAAACATCTAACGATATATATACTAGTTGCAAAAGTGACATTACATTTAATTCTATTAAATGTTAGTAGTGGTATAAAAATTCATCCACACTAATAAAAATAGACTCTAGATCTTTTGATATTATATTAGGGAGACTTATATAAACATTAGTTCCCTTGAAAGATATTTCCTGAAAAATATCATATTTACATCACTTCTATCTACTATAGGAACCATCATTTGTGTTATGGAATGTAATTGAACCATCATATATTTCCCTCCATTATAACTTATATTTTCTAGAATATCATTCTTTATAAACATTGAAATAATATATAGGTGGAATAAAAACACTTCATTTTTCAATGGTTATGTTAAAAAAAATCAATATTCCTATATTAAGATTCATTGTCTCTATTCATGTAATGATAAAAGTGTTGAAAATCAATTACATTTTTATAAAATCTGATCACTTATGTTTAATATTTAATAAGATCATTTAATTACCATGAATTTAAATAGATGTTTTTTCGTAGAAAAATATATTAACGAATAACACCCGAGTTTCCCTCCAGGTAATTATTTGATCCTCTATTTTTGTGACCATAATTGTTTTTCCATTGATCAGTTACCCCTTTGATAATTATGCAAGGAAAACAAACCCATTGTTTAATGTGTGTATCAACACTAATGAAGATTTATTTAATCCATATAACCCATTATTTTGATTTCTGTTGGTATATATCACCATAAAATGTTAGGAAGTGATAGAACATAAATAATTTTATGACATTAGAAATATTGGGTTCCATTTGAGGTTCTCTATAGTCCAAATTTATAGTAATTGAGAAAATCATTCAAAAAGTTTATCGAAAATAGGATTAGTGGTTGGAGAAACCTCATCAACTACGTCCTAAAAAGTTGATAATGGTATATGTGGAAGAACAATCTATATTGACTTTAAGTATCTTATTATATCCCTATCAAAAAATAGACTACTATATAAATAGAAATAAAATTTTAATGATTAAGATAAATCTTGACCGCTTTGTGATTTATAAGATTATTAATGATTTTTATCTATTGTTATACACTTCCATATATAAATATATATTTTTCAATATATTACATTAAGAATAACGATGAAAATTCAATTCAATATTGATAATGAAATGGATTTCTAAAAAAACTGAATTAACCAATGATTTATATTATCATTTTCGACACTAAAAATTATATAGAAAATCAAAAATTGTTATTATTGTTTATAAGTTAATATATTTATATAGTTGATTAATATAGTTAATTAATGAAATATTCACATGAAAATGATATTCCTTTTCTCCGTACAATTGTTGAGCTATCAATACATGTTCATGATGTAGGAGACACAACGAAATATGTCATAGTAAAATAGTTGACAAAATAGAACAACGAATGCCCCATATTACTAATGATTCCACTATTTTTACCCAATATAGACATATTTTTGGATTACTTATTGAGTTAAAATAGTATTATATCATTGACAGTCTTGATCAAATCTATTTTATGTTTGATCTAATTTATTTTTTAACGACCTAGTCTAAATTCTAAGGGCCTTAATAAAATTTTAAAAATTCCATAATCATTCTTCTAAATGGCTATAGGATTGTGTAAATTATTAAGGACATATATAACAACATGGAATTAATTTTACCTCTAATAGAACATTAAGATTTATTTAATCCCATTCATATATTAGAATTTATAATAGTTAAAAAATATCCTATAAAAGAGTAACATGTTTTCTATGTCCACAATTTGGACCTGGATAAGAATATAGAAAAGAATATATATATATATCTGTGTGTGTGTGTGTGTGAACAAAATGAGAATATAAAAAAATACACATATAAACCATTTAAAATATATAATAGAATATAAATGACAAATATGAATCCCATGTGAATGAAGGAAACACCCATAAGAAACAAATATAGGTTCCTAATTTTAGATATTATAATAGAAAATTAAACTTATCTCGAAGAATCCCACTCAGGAAACCCATAAAAACATGAAAATATTTATCAAGGCACTAATCACTAACTCATAAGTACCCTCATAGTGATATTCATTTACATTACATGGACCTTATTCAATAATCCCTATAGGCATCCTAAAGGGTCTTATGTAGGTATATAGTACATCTTACTTAGAAATAAATTAATACATAAACCCTACTTTTTTATTATAACAATTTTTCTATGGAGTGGTAACAAAAAACATGAATATAAGAAAATAAAAAATCATCCCTCTTATTATAATATTGTTTTAAATAACAGATGAAACTTTTATGATGTTGTTAGTCACTTAGGATATCTTATTTATAGTGGAATTCATTATATTTACCTTTTGACTGTCGCATAATCCAAAGTAAAAGAATACATACTCTTTGTCTAATCTAAGAGGAATTAAAGCACATGTGCTCGATATGTATGTTCCTAAATGAGGAAAACATGCATAGGAAATGTACTACATTCTCTCAAAATAGGAATCATATATTAGAATAGATGGACCAATATATATATATCATATCCATCATAATTTCCTCAATAAAACTATAGAATATATAAGTCTTTTCAAAAAGTATCATTTCCATTCCATCCTTTTTCATTAATAATTAGAAAATATAAATATATTTATATGAAACTTCTATAAAAAATATTCCTAAAATTTAACATATATTAAAATATAAATATAATCCATCTTGGTCATAACATATTCCATGAGAACCACAAAGTCATTCTAAAATGAAAACAATAAGTGTCCAATTTAATTAAAACCCATTTTAAGATATAAGTTTGGAATACATTTATATAAAGAAAATATTTAATTTAGGTTGGGTTAAACTCTACTCCATACTACATAAAAAAATTACATGTCGGAAATACAAAAGACAGGAGGGGTAGCCAACCAAATTACTATACTACACCCAACCTTAAATCCCAATGGAAAAGGTTATTACACCACATCATGGAATAAACTAGCATAGAAAATTGGTTTATAGGGATTTAGGATTTAAACATATAAATAGAAAGAATCCAAGATAATGAAAATTAATTTCCCATATATTTACAATTTATTCTACTATAATAAAAACTCTCTAAATAAAAATGATATTATTTCAAGGGATATGAAAACCTAGATAAAATGGAATTTGGGATTTCTATATCTACATCAACTTGTAATAAAGAATAGACATGTGAAGGGAGATCCTAAATTTTTCATTTCCCAAGATCCAATCATATAGAATCCTAAAAATGTGTTATATCAATGTGGAAAAATTAAATAAATTAAAAGTGAAAGAAATAGATGGGAACGTGTTAGGGTGGAGAAATGGATTCATATGTTGATGAAATGCTGATTTAGGGAATTCAACGGTTTAAATGATTTATCTAATGTGATCAATTTGTAGGCATGTTAAAAACAAGTCATAATCATATAGGTTACTTGGAATAAGGACACTCGGTACCATATGGATACACTTTTAGAAACTTTATGCCATATAGGATACCACAAAGTGCTTAATACCCTTCCATTGGGTACGCAGTGCTATTCTTGAACCTCTATCTTATTTCATCTCCACCTTTTCATCCATTTTGTAAAAATAAGTTTATAATTTTTTAATATTTTATCAATTATTGTGTTAAAAAATATATAATAAAACATAATAAAAAATATTTATCTCATAAAGAAAGGTTAAAAATGATATTCAGTGTAATTTGGGCAAACAGTCCAAAAAATTTTGTGATTAAAAGAGACATTATTTTAAAGATATTGGTTCTGATGGAGTGATGTAGTTATTAAATCATGAATCTAACTAATAATATGTATTCCCAAAATCACCCAATATTCTAATAGTGAAAAATAAAATGGAGTTCTATACGGAATCTAAATTCAGACATATATAGAATCCATTGCATTAATTTGAAGAGAAGATTAATCATTCGACAAAGAAGAACTCTTCTTCTCATTATCTAATTTTTTTATCATTTTCCTTATAAATTTAGATAGATATTACACATGTATATATTTTTAATGGAAAACATTAAACTAAAACATTATTAGGGATATTATTAATGTAGTTTTGTAATCTTCTAAATATTATTATATTTTGAATAATGATTATTTATTTGTTCAACTTTAAATTTCAATTCATTAAGAGTTTTCATATTAATATATACCAATTTTAGTTGAGTGGAATAATTTATTTAATATTTCAATATATTATTGAAGTAATCGTATGATAAGATTATTTTTAGTCTATTTTACATAAAAATATATATAATTTAGTTAACAAACTTTAGAATTATTGTGTTTGATAATAACTACTATAATATTTGTTTGCATACTTAACAAATGTTTAGTTATGTAAATTAATTAAATCACATACATAGACATTTATAAAATAATTGTACAACTATATAGATCTAGATGTTTAATAATGTAAAATATTTACATTGCTTGATAGTTATAGTTATTGTTTTTTTATATTTTTTTATTCAAGAAAACAAATTGTCATATAATTTCAACCGTTATAACAATTACATAAATCACATTTTATATTATTATCATTTCCTTAATTTTATTCTATGTAAATATATTATACAAATATTTTTCCATGAATAAACTTATTTTGTTACATTTTATAATTAATATATTATTCATTTGATCTGTAAAATCATGTAAATTTATTGGTTTCAACCTGATTTTTTTTATTTTTTTATCCAGTATGTACCCTATTACCAGGATTAATATTCACTGGTATACATCAATAGTAGAGTGTTGGTTATAAATGTAATCTTCTATGATCATTAATGACCATCTAATGTTATGATTATATTTTTAAATGAACTATAATGTCCATGGATTTAACGAAATGGATACAATATCATTTCAGTTACATATTCAATACATTACACAAACACATTCCAAAAGACTATAATAGTTTAGTGCCTTTGGAATTGTGGAATATAATATTCTATTATGTTTAATGATATTCAATGTTTTCCAAAATGATATTACCACTAAGTAATCATCATAGGAATACCTACTAAAAATGATCTTTATATCTCATGTAGAAGAATCATAAGAAAAATGGTGGGATCAGATGCCTAGTAATGGTAAATAAGTGAGGTATCAAAAAAACATGACTTTGAGGATATAAAACCATGAACAAATATCATTAAAATCATTCCCTGTATAACATATATAATAATATTTTTTCATGGAAAAAATCATGGAAGTTCATAAAACATAAATCTCAAAATTACATGATATATGAGAAAATAAAATTACTATATAACATGGAATTTTGGAAGAACCATAAGCATAACAAATCAATTATTTATAAGTCATGAATCATATCCAAAACTATCACAATGTAATGAGTTCACTTCCCAAAACATCATCACAGCAATGGTTCACATCGAAGACTATTACGGTAGAAAAAGTCCCTTACGGAAATGTCTTTCATTTATATCATTCCATCATAAAAATAAACCAAATATAAAATAATAAGGATAATATCCTTGAATCATAAACCCATAAAATCATAATTAAACCCAAATATTATGATCATATGTGGAAATATATTTTTATATACCACATGAAAAAATTCTTAAAAAATTAGAATACATTTTTTTAAATCATTTATTTTTTTAGGAGTTACAAATTTATAAAATAAAAAATTTTCCGAGAAAATTGACTTTTAATATTTTAAAGAATGATTTATGAAATTTGGGATTTATGATTAAGGGTAATACATATTGTTTCATATAGTAATAAAACATCTTTTCGTATTTTTTATGGAAAATTCACAATGTACCTGGTTTAGAAACTGCCAAAAAAATTCTATTTAAACAAGTTTTATTAAAATTTAAAACAAATGGTAAAACAAAAATTATACATTTTTATAATATTAGTAAAAAATATTCTGAAAAAAAAATCAAAGATAAATATTCCTCAGTGTAAACATAAACATAAACATTATCAAATAGAAATTAGATTATGAAATAAACCCCTAAAAATATCATATCATTGATGTGAGAATTATTCAAATGACTTGATTATAGGTATTCACTATAAATAAATATTAAAAAAGAATATATACAACATAAGAAATTAAAATTCGTTTCACACATAATCATTAAATTTTATAATCAATGAAATAATAGTTTAACCCAATGAATGGAAATTGAGTTAATGATTTCTTTTCCTCATGACTTGTCTTGTAATGTTCACATTCAAAACCTCTATATAATAAATATAAATTTATTATAAATATATTACATAAAATTAATTCAATTATACCATGTATTATTTATTTATAAATTCTTATCAACTTTTTTTAAATATTTTTAATTAAAATTGATGTTCTAGGTGATAATTACTACATTTTCGTTGCATGTTCCAGTTTGGTATTTCTGATATGTATCCATTGATTATAGTACCATAATTTATACACATTTAATCATGTTTTGATAATCATATATATTATTCATAAACAATTTTTTTATCATTTATAAAAATTATTTATGGAAAAATTAATTACATAATTCATGGATATGGTAGGTCGTACATACACATGAACGTTATTTCCAATTTTTATCTAATGAATTGAATGAAAGTTAAATAATAATAAAACATTAATGAATAATTATTATGTTATATAAATCATCTATGTTCATAAAAATTATCCTTATCACCATACAAGTGAAATAAATGTGAAAATTTAACCACATTGCATCGTGGAGATGGTAGTCCATACACCTGCACAAACAACATTATCATTTCCCAAATAATTGGATGGTGATAAGTTATACATAATATTATCATTAGAGAAGTTTAATTATATTTTAATAATAATATATAGTTACTAATACCATTATAATACCCATCCATATAATATGATGGTGACGAATAAATTGTATCGCCATGTGGAGACGGTAAGCCATACGCACGCATGAGACACACATTCACTTCTTGTTTGATGGGAAAGATGGTGTATAATTATGTATTAATATTAATTATAAAATTTAATAACATGTAAGATATATAATTTATTATTTTATCATAAAAATAATATATTTATTTGAGTTATTCAAGAGTGGTAAAAGAAAGACATCAGTTAGATCAATTGCCTCTTCTTTGAAACATCTTCTTTGGACATCCTCTAAATAGATCTATTGTTGGTCCTTTTAGAAGACCAGAACCTTTATAAAGTGTAGAAATATGTTTATAAGACAAAATATCAGAGTATGGATAATATAGAAGGAAAAAAGTTGTGTCAATAATTGAGGGATCATTTTTCCTTTTATAAATTAGGTGACAAGAACATTTAGAAATTCTCATAATATTAAATTAATATATATTAATTTCCAATTAAAAATGATTCCAATTTGATTTGTTTCAAAGATAATATGATTATGGGTTAAAATAATCTCATCCAATAAATTTTGTACATGGATAAGTCACATTATTTATCTTATTATTTTTTTAACCCTTATTTAACCTGTATATCACTTACTATGATACAATACATTTTACAACTTACAGGTCAATATTGTTACTATAAAATAACAAAAAACCAATAAAATTTGTATTGATAAAATTATCAACCGGATTCCAATAATATTTATGAATTTAATAATTTTATTAATTTTATTTCATTTAATAAAATCATTACTTCTTTCAAAATATAATTAATGTCAATTTTGACATAATTCATTACATTGAATTAAAAAAATCTCAACACAAAAAGATTTATTGGAACCAAATATTTGTTCATATTTATAATATTAAAAAATAATATATTAAATTAGTTTATCAAATTTATTATCTCAACGTATTTTTATATTATTATTTTTAATTACATTTATTTTATATTTCTGTTAATAAAATAATTATTTCATCAGTGTTATGAATGTATTTATGGTAAATATTTCATCATTAAAAATATAAAATATATCACCATGATAAAATTAAATATTTCTAATTTAAATTTACTATTTATAGTTAAATACATCATGTGAATAACCCTATATTAATTTTTTTTTTCATTTTTTAAAACATGAATATGACATCTTGGACTTTTTACTAAATAAAATTTTGTAAAAATCACAATATAATCTTTGTTAACCCAAAAGTAGTAAATAAATATATATAATAAAAATATGTTTATTAAGATAAAAATGGGTACTTATTTTCATTTATGTTCTACTTTTTCCCCATTTGAACACATAAGAGATATTAAATACAATGAAAGTTACATTTTTTGACTTTCTTTGATTTTAATAATATATTTCATTTTAATAGAAATGCTTCTATTAAATAAATCAATATTTATTTCTATTTTTTAAGGGTAGAATTATCGTTATAAAATAAATCATGCGAATTTTTCATGGTAATTTTATATTCATTATCAACTTTTTTTAACCTAATTTACTCAATTCACAAAATATCATGGTCAGGATAAAAAATTTACCATGGATACTATTCATATTGGACAAAAATAAAAGGGAACTATTTTCTATATTTTTTAATTATAAAACCTTGAATCACATAAATTTTTCAAAATTCAAAACAAATAATTTATAGAATATAATTTAAAATAAAAAGGGAAAAACACCACGAATACTGTTTTACAAAAAATGCCCTTTTTAAACATAAAATATTTTTATGATAAATTAATTTAAAAAATCCCTTTATAAAATTCTTATTGTTTTAATAATATAAAAATGAACTAATTAAAATATAAAACTAATCCAAAAAAAATTACATAAAAAATACTTTAACATAAAATAATATTTTCAATAAAAATCATAATTTTCACCATTCATTGAAAAATAAATGTATTCAAAAAACTATCAAAATACAATTTTATGATCATATTTACATTCTGAATTTAAAAATTTACTTCATAAAATACATTTTCTAGAACATCTAGAAATATATATTCAATCATAAAATTAAGAATATCTCTTTTTTTGATGAAATTTTTTATTAATAATGTGACTTACTAAAAATTGTTTGATTATTTTAAAAGAACACACCAATAAATTAATATTGAGTTAGTCCTTTATATATATTTCATAATTCATATATTCATATTTATAATTACTAAATTAAATTATAGATTATAATGGACATATAACATTTAATGGTTCATCTAAACATGAAATTTCATGAAATAAATGCTATCAATGTATTTAAATAATTTAAAAATACATTTCATAAAAATATTAGGGTGTCACATTCTACCCCCCTTAATCAAAATATCACCCTCAAAATTCATCACATTAGTATTAGAAACTATGAAAACATTTTTTCCCTTATATCCCTCGGTTCCCATATTTAATATCTGAAATTGGTGGTTTGACCACAAAAAATTCACCTATAGAGTTGTCTAATTTCATTTTTATTTTTATCTATGATATAGAATATCTACTACTTTCTCATTATAAGAATGATCTTGATTTTATGGTAAGACCTACATGTTTATTACATTAAAAGTATTAGGTATTTACTTCCATTGGAAATATATATAGAGCACATCAAAAACGTGAGAGAGATTCAATGAAAGCACCAATCAATATGCCATTGTTCTGATACGGTCAAGATTTTTTTTAAAAACTCGTCCTCCCAATTTGAAATTTAAATTTTAAAATAAAATATAGATGTCTAAAAATTTCTTTTTTGGATACCCATATTGAAAAAAGGGTTAAAATGAAATCCTCTTAAAAGGAGGGGAAAAAGATGACGGTCAGCACAAAACTAGGATTTCAATTAAGAGAAAATTAGTGGTAAGTGGAAATATTGACTTAGAAGAGAATTCTATCTGTCATGTTTTGATGGAGAATATGAGCGAACATGGTCAATATATTGTTAATGTCTAAAAAACCATTGACCAAATTGACTGGAAATAGGCTATTGATATAATCAAAATGACGATAGTATGATAAAATTTTACAATATTTTAAGAAGAAATACTTGACTTTTTTCATAAGTACAATCTCACTCTTTGGTTGTTCTATGATCAATTTCTAGTTTATCTCTTACCCAATGAATGTAATCTAAAATTATAATTCATGAATAACTAGTGTATTATAGGATCCATAAGGGGATTATATGTCTTTCCTTCTATCTATTGTTAATAAAATAGTAAAATCATTATCCCAGGTTATCCAATGCACATATATTATTATTTAGTGGAGAAATAAATTAATACCCTAAAGAACATCTTTAATTTTACTTAAAAAATTTCATAAATGTTTACCCCTATGAACCATCCAAAAAATCTGAAATTTTGAATGAAGGTAACTAAATTGAAAAAAAATAAAATTATCATTTTCTTCTAAAACATCATTGATGTAGCTATTAATTTTCACACACCAAACATGTAAAAAACAAGATATGGTCTTCATCAAAACTGTTTTTCAACCTGGTCTATAGAAAGGCCCGAGGATCTTTCCTGTTCCCCATGGGATGGCAGACGTGCCTGAGTAAAAAAATACAGGGTTGGGAATGATTTACCTGAATTTAGAATCTGTAAACAACCAAAAAAAGTAAATAAACCAACTCTGAATATTTAATCCAAACAAGCCTTTAAAAAAATTAAGAAATAAAATAAATGGATTTAGAAAAATACTGACAGGGAAAAAACAACAAATTATAATAAAATATAACTCAGGGTTCACCACATGTAAATGGTTAATTATCCCCAAGAATTCTCCACAACACTTCACCAAGAAAGGAAGCCAACAACCTGAACCATTGAAACTAATATCCTTGTCTATACCTGCGACAAATGTTACCAAGTCTACATACACCCAAAGGTGTATGTAGGGTGTGAGACTAATCCTAATAGTATTACACCCAAAATATTATATTAGACAAACATTATATGATAAAAACCTTTCATGTTTTCATAAACAAGAAAAGGTAGAATTTTTTTTCTAAAGGATGAAACAGTAAATAAAAACATTTATCAAGGGGGCTATTTTAAGGAATGAACACTTTCAAATAAAATGAACATGCTACTAAATTTTCCATCCAAACACATCGTATACCGACAGTGATTGTAACACCCAAGATTTTTATGAGTAATATTTTGTTTTTATATATCATCAAAGGAATCTTTCACTACATACTAGCTTGGCTTACTTTACACGCAATCACGACCTTCCTCGATAGCTTGCGTCGTACGCAATACCGAGTTTCACTAAACAACAATATGCTATTAAAATATTATTAAAACTAGTCGTTATGAATAGTAATGACCACTTTTTGAAATTTTATAAATTTTATCTTTCAAAATGGACTTCAATTTTGGGATTCGGAATACCGAAATTAGCCTAGGGAGAAATTTTGGTATTTTTCTGAAAACGTTCATTTTTTGATGAATAGTGAAACCACTAAGTGGTAGGTTAAAAACTGAATTTTGCATAAAACTTAATTTTACCACTTTTGTGAATGGAATTTCGAAAATCCGACAGACACGGCTGATATCAGTAAGTAAAATGTGGTTCAATGAGATAAAAATAATTTTTTGGTGAATAGTAACTTTTTACTTTTTTTTACCGCGGTTAATAGTAAATAGGGTAATTAAGGGTAAATATGATATTAATATTACCCTAACACATGTCTTAATTCTGTTGGATAAGTGTAATTCGACCAAAAACAACCTTATGAATAAAATATGACCATTTAGGCCCACTTGGGTTAGATTAGGACATTTATTATTAATTTATTTAAAGAAGGGTTAAAATAGTTAAAATCAAAGTTTAATAAGTAAATTATTCTTAATATGGGGTTATACATAAGATAAATTAGGCTATAAATATTAATTATAAAGGTAAAAAGATTTCTTACATAATGGTATTTTATTTATAATTTTTAGACATTAAATAATTTAATTTATTTATGACACAATGATGATGCAGTAATTATCTTATTAATAAAATATTGACATAATTGATGTTATAAACACCACAATAAATGTAATTTGAGACTTTTTATGAATTACACTAATTTTCTAGGTTACTATGATATATTAGTGTTGATTTAATCAACTTGTTTCGAACATATAATTCTGTTATGACTTTCCCAAAAATCATATATCAAATAGTGTCAAAATTGACACAAAATAGTTTTTAAATAAAATATTATATTATTAATTGTTATTTTATTCCTAAAAATCTATGGTTCGGCCAAATGACTTATATAAGGATATATATATTAATAATAAACAATTTGGGGTTCGTTTGGCATGTTATAGTAAGTTTATTAACCATATAGTGAAAGAAAACAAAAAGACATGGTAAAAGTTAAAATATTTAACTTAGAGTTAAATCTAATTGATAAGGTTACAATAATACCCTAAACTTGTCTAAATCCTATTTTTTGATAGGATTTCGACCCATCCCCACTTTAGCTTCGAAATAAGACCCTTTGGAACCATTATAAATCGATTTTGACTTTAATATAAAATAATATTTTGAGATATTCCTAAGGTGCCCCTCTCCTCCCTTATAAAAGGGCACCTCCTCCCCCTCCTCCTCACACCAAATTTAGCACTCAATCTCGGCCAAACCCTGCCATTGTCTCCTCTCCACTTCCCTAGAATAATCCTAGAGGTCCTGGTCTTCTTCAAAGACCAATCATAGTTCCCTATGTGGAGGATTCAAAGAAGATTTCCAAAGAAGAGGTAATATCCATTACCGATCTTTTCAATTTCTTTCTTCTTCAACTACTTCTTTAGTTGTATCATGATAAAGTAATAACATCAGTATTACATATATACTGATATGTTATTATAAATATGAAACAACCATAATTCACCTTCTATCCATCCTATGGAAAAATGAAATCACCGCGCGTGCGTACATACGGAATACCGTCTCCACACCGTGGTGTAATCTATTTTCCACCATCACCTTACAAGGATGGTTATAATGGTGTAATGTGTAACTATTTATGATTATTATAAAGTAATATTGATACTGAAATAATATATATATACTTCAATACAATTCCATGATCATAGGAACGATATCATCACTCGTGCGTACGTACGGAATACCGTCTCCACGATGTGATGCGACTCGTTCTACATAATCATCATTACATAGTAATTATATAAATGAATTGAATGAATAAATATGATATATGTTACACTAATACCATTCTGTATATAAGGTATCTATAACCTTAAAAGAAGAATAAGAATTTATTCGGCAAAACACGCATAAGAACAAAAGGCAATAAGGACAGGAGTAACAAGTAACAATGAAATATTACTAACAAGAAGCTAAGAATATGACCATATATGATATCATATCAATATGTATGATTCTGGATTAATTCAATAACATTATTTAAACAATTATACAGGAGCTTTGGACACGTACAAAGAAAATCAGACCTATGGTAAGGGAAATATCACAATCTCATTTTTATCCGAGATTGTTTATTCGTAAGTATTTACTGGGGTTTATTTTATCATCCACATCCATGTTTCATAAATATTATTTCCATCCACCTACAATTTTTTAAATCCATTTTTACCCTTCGGTGAGTTTTTAGTAATATGTATGAAAGGAATCTTTTGTCATTTTTCGTACGAGGTACTTTTTGACTTTTCCGACAAAAGTACGAAGAATGTTTTTTTCAACTTATACGGCATGAATGGATTTTTAAAAAATTATTTCCAAGAAACATCCTTTACAAGTTTTCAAGTTTACATTTAATCAACTTCTTTTATTTTAAAGTCGTATGACATGTTAAGAAAGGAAAAGTGTTTTTGAAGTAGAAATGATATTTTCCTCAAGAATGGAGTTCAAGTATTTTATCAAAATTATTTTCCATCTAAGATAATAAAAGGGTTCTGTTTTTATCCCTATTATTACATTGGTTTGATTATTTTGTGATGGAAATATTTTTATTAATTCCTTTATCTTATATGAATTGTTTTATGATGTCATGTTGTTTAAGAATCCCATTTTTATTACATGGGTTACGCAATGATGTATGGTTTATGATTATGTGGCACACATAAGAAAGGATTCGTTATAAGATGGGTGGGACCTATATCTCCCTCCAATGCATTGGGTAAATATTTTATATCTCATGAGATAGACATGGCTGGAATGGTAGGTTATACCGGTTCAGTGAAATAGGACTGGAACGAGGGTGACTCGGTTCAGAAAGGGACATTGTCCACTAAAATAGTCTTGGAAATGAGTCATGACTAACAAGAAATGATTTTCCATGATTATGTGTGCATGCCACAAAGTTTCAAGTTTCATGTTATGATTATGGGGATCTCATTTTCACTTCTATGATTTATTCCATGTTAAGATATTATGATCTCTTTTGCAGCTTATGATTTTCAAAAAGATATGATATGATTTTTATTTCCTCTATTTTCCCTTGCTGAGAATTTGAGCTCACCCTTTTATGTTTTCTTTTACCCATGTCAGGAAGATGGATATTAAGTAGAATATGCTAAAAGGGACCCTAGATATGATGAAATAAATGGGAGACACTGTAGAAGATTTATGAACCAGTTGTTTATGTTTCCCAGTTTCTAAAGACACTATAACTATACGGTCCTTTGTGGTTTTGTCATATGTTGTAATAAGTGTGCTTCAATTTTGATGTATTAACAATGTATGTAAAGTATGGGTCGTTATAGTTGGTATCAGAGGAAAGGTATAGTCAACCTTTGGAAACTAGGGTGTGAAAGCCTTAGTAAGAACCCTAAGGATAAGTCTAAGCATAGAACACAATCTTAGTGTTTTAGAAATGGCCATGAATACCCTAGGATAAGACCTTAAGTGCGAAATTTTATCCTTGATTATGTGGTTTTCCTATTATAATTAGTGTTGCTCACACTATTCTTCTTGGTTTTAGTCAATGGCTGGAACCCGAAGGAACCGTGTTAATGCGGAATGCGATGGGCAATACAATGATTGTCCCCCTGAGCAACCAAACGATATGGGAGCTGGAATGAAAAATCTTGTAGCCATGCTCACACAACTTTCTCAAGCTATGAATCATGCAGGACTTCGAAACGAGAAACGGAAGGAGCAACATTCTGTTGAATCCTTCATGAGGCAGCGTCCACCTTCTTTCAGTGGGTCTACTGATCCATTAGTTGCTGAACAATGGATTAGTACTACTAAAAAGATATTTTCAGTTCTTCATTGTTCTGAACATGATAAAGTCATCCTAGCAGTGTATCGTTCGAAAGGAGACGCTGATCAATGGTGGAATCTTATTAAGAATACGAGGCAAAGGGATGAAATTGAGTCTATGGAATGGGACGAGTTCAAGAACTTATTTTTCAATAAGTACTTCCCTCATATTCTCCGAACAAAGATGGAGAAAGAGTTTCTTGAACTGAAGCAAAGGGATGATGAATCTCTTGGTACCTTTGAAGCAAATTTTACAAGACTTTCAAGGTACAATTCTGGTATTATTATCCAACTTGAGAGTAAGATCGATCGATTCTTTAGTGGCTTAAAACCAAGTCTTCGAAGGGCGTTAGCCATAAGGGACTTCAATAGCTATGAGGAAATCGTTCGATGTGCTCTCAAAGTCGAGATGGAGATTGGAGTAACCCATCAGTCACATGAGTTTGGTAAGAAGAGGAAGATGGAATTCAAAGGAAAATCTAAAGAGAACACTGAAAAGAAGATGAGCTTTCCCTTATGCTCAAAGTGTGGAAAGAAACATGGAGGGAGTTGTCTTAAAGGGACAAGTAAATGTTTCAAATGTGGAAAGGAAGGTCATCGGGCATTTGAATGCTGCGATAATGGGAAGAAGATGTCTAATGATGCAAACAAAGGAAGGGATACACAGAATGAACCTACTACACTTCAATGTTTCAAGTGCAAGGAGATAGGGCATTATGCCAATCAATTCCCAAATCCAAGGGTTTATGATGGTGGTCGACGTCAACAAAATATTAAGGCTAAAGACAAAGGAAAGTCACATGCAATTTCTATCAGCGATGTGGAGTACGATAACAAAGTGGTGAATGGTACACTTACCATCCACTCTAAAGTAGAAAATGTTTTATTTGATTATGGATCCACCCACTCTTTTATTTATAAAGAATTTTCTAAGGGTATCACCGTATTACCTCAACGATTAGATGTTGAGTTAGCTGTGACAACACCTAATGGCACAACAGTCGCATCAAAAGTTTATAATTCTTCTCCGATTGAAGTTTTTGGGGAAGTGCTTCCTGCAAATCTTCTGATCCTTCCTATAGTGGAATTTGATGTGATTCTTGGCATGGATTGGCTTTCTCTACATAGAGCTCATATCAATTTCCAAAGAAGGGAAGTCACATTTCATATTCCAGATCAATCTACGATCGTCTATCGATGCAAGGATGAACATAACCTTCCAGTGGAAATTTCTTCCATCTTATGGGTCTTGATTCCACTAAATGAAGGTTATTTATCTCAAATGGTTGGTGAGAAACTCACGATTAAGAATATTCCCATCGTACGGGAGTTTGATGATGTCTTTACGGAGGAATTACCAGGTCTTCCACCAAATCGTAAAGTTGAGTTTTCAATAGAACTCGTACCGGGTGCTTTGCCTATTTCAAAGACACCTTATAGAATGGCCCCAATTGAGTTGCAGGAATTGAAGAAGCAACTCGAAGAGAATCTTTATAAGGGATTCATACGCCCTAGTGCGTCACCTTGGGGAGCACATGTTCTATTTGTTAAGAAGAAAGATGGATCAATGAGACTCTGCATTGATTATCAAGAACATAACAAGATCACTATCAAGAACAAATATCCTCTCCCACGCATTAATGACTTATTTGACCAACTACGCGGAGCTCAATACTTTTCCAAGATTGATCTTCGTTCAGGGTATCATCAATTAAGGGTCAAAAGTGAGGATATACCAAAGATGGCTTTCCGTACAAGGTATGGACACTATGAATTTATTGTGATTCCATTTGGTCTTACTAATGCCCCTGCTATCTTCATGGATCTAATGAATAGAGTCTTTAGAGACTGTCTTGATCAATTTGTGGTAGTCTTTATAAACGATATTCTTGTGTATTCAAAGAGCAAGGAAGAGCATGAAGATCACTTGAAAATTATATTGAATACCCTGAGAAAGGAGAAGCTTTATGCCAAATTTACCAAGTGTGAATTTTGGCTTCAAAAAGTTGCATTTTTGGGTCACATAATCTCAAAAGAGGGGATATCTGTGGATCCAGCAAAAACAGAGGTTATCGAAACATGGTCAAGACCAACAACAGTAACTAAGATCCTATATTTTCTTGGTTTGGCTGGATATTATCGACGTTTTGTAAAAGATTTTTCCCGATTATCTAATCCACTCACCAATTTGACTCGGAAAGGAGTTAAGTTTGTTTGGACAGTGGAATGTGAAGAGAATTTCAAGGAGTTGAAAAGAAGGTTATCCAGTGCACATGTGCTCACACTGCCTTGTAGTGGAGAAAGGTTTGTGATCTACAGTGATGCATCCAAGAAGGGATTGCGGTGTGTTCTTATGCAAAATGATATGGTGATAGCTTATGCCTCACGACAGTTGAAAATCCATGAGAAAAATTACCCAACACATGATTTGGAGTTGGTTGCGGTAATCTTTTCATTAATGATTTGGAGGCATTACCTTTATGGTGAAAGTTGTGATATTTATACTGATCATAAAAGTTTAAAGTATATTTTACCACAAAAGGAGTTGAATATGCGTCAAAGAAGATGGTTGGAGCTGATTAAGGATTACGACTGCTCAATCCATTACCACCCTGGGAAAGCAAACAAGGTGGAAGATGCATTAAGTCGACAAGACCATTCTAGTTTATCCGTGATGAGGATCACAAAAGATCCAATATTTATGGATTTACAAAGGATGGATCTTGGAATTATAATGGAAGGGGAAAAATCTTATCTTTCTCAAATGAATGTTCAACCATCTATACATGTGATGATTAAAGAGGCACAGAAAGAAGATGTCGAGTTACAAAAGAAGGTGAGAAATGTTCCTGAATTCAACCTTGATTGTGATGGGATAATAAAGTTCAGAAATCGGGTTTGTGTTCCTCCCATCCCCGAATTAAAGGAGCTGCTGGATGAGGCTTATAGTTCATCATTCTCTATTCATCCTAGAAGCACGAAGATGTATAGGGACCTGAAAGAGTACTTCTGGTGGGATGGCATGAAAAGAGATGTTTCTGAATATGTCTCTCGATGATTGGTTTGTCAACAAGTTAAAGCTGAGAGACAGAAGTCTAATGGGATGTTACAACCATTACCCATACCCGAATGGAAATGGGAAAACATCACTATGGACTTTCTCACAGGACATCCTAAAACATCCAAAGGCAATAATGCTATCTGGGTAATAGTTGATCGTCTTACAAAGTCTGCACACTTCATTGCTATTAGAGAGGATTTCTCTCTAGATCCGCTTGCCAAGATATATGTAAAGGAAGTGGTAAGATTTCATGGAGTACCACTTTCTATTATATCTGATCAGGATCCGAGATTTACCTCGATGTTCTGGCGAAGTCTTCAGCATACTCTGGATACAGAGTTGAGTTTCAGCACTGCTTATCATCCCCCGACAGACGGTTAGTCTGAGAGAACAATTCAAACCATAGAAGATATGTTGAGAGCTTGCTCTATGGATTCCAAAGGAGGTTGGGATCAACACCTACCTTTGGTGGAATTTTCTTATAATAATAGCTTTCACTCCAGTATTCAGATGGCTCCTTATGAAGCTCTCTATGGAAAGAAATGTAGGACTCCAACTTGCTGGGATGAAGTTGGGGAAAGAAAGCTATTAGGACCTGATCTCGTTGATGAAATGGCAGAAAAGATCAGATCTATTCAACAACACATAAGAGCAGCTCAGAGTCGACAGAAAAGTTATGTCGACAACCGAAGAAAAGACCTAGAGTTTGAAGTGGGTGATAAAGGATAAAGTGTTCTTATGAATATCTCCCTGGAAGAGGGTTATGAGATTTGGAAAGAAGGGGAAGTTGAGCCCTAGATGTATCGGTCCTTTCGAAATATTGGATCGTGTTGGAAATGAAGCTTACCGATTGGCGCTTCCACCGAATCTCTTTCAAGTTCACGATGTGTTCCATGTATCTCTCCTGAGAAAGTACATACCTGATCCTTCACATGTACTCAGCTCAGAAGTTGTACCACTAGAGCAAGATCTTTCTTATGAAGAACAACCGATAGTGATTCTGGATCGTAGTGGAAAAGTCCTACGAAACAAGAACACTCGATTGGTGAAAGTTTTATGGGGGAACTACCAATTAGAAGAAGCTACATGGGAGCTTGAGGATATGATGAGGGAGAAGTATCCTCATCTGTTTGTTACAAAGTGACGAATTTCGAGGGCGAAATTCTTTTTAAGGGGGGTAGAATGTAACACCCGAGATTTTATGAGTAATATTTTGTTTTTATATATCATGAAAGGAATCTTTCACTACATACTAGCTTGGCTTACATTACACGCAATCGCGACCTTCCTCGATAGCTTGCGTCGTACGCAATACCGAGTTTTACTAAACAATGATATTCTATTAAAATATTATTAAAACTAGCCGTTATTAATAGTAATAACCACTTTTTGAAATTTTATAAATTTTATCTTTCAAAATGGACTTCATTTTTGGATTCGGAATACCGAAATTAGCCTAGGGTGAAATTTTGGTATTTTTCTGAAAACTTTCAATTTTTGATGAATAGTGGAACCACTAAGTGGTAGGCTAAAAACTGAATTTTGCATAAAACATAATTTTACTGCTTCCGTGAATGGAATTTCGTAAATCCGACAGACACGGTTGATATCAGTAAGTAAAATGTGGTTCAATGAGATAAAAATAATTTTTTGGTGAATAGTAACTGTTTACTTTTTTTACCGCGGTTAATAGTAAATAGGGTAATTAAGGGTAAATATCATATTACTATTACCCTAACACATGTCCTAATTCTATTGGATAAGTGTAATTCGACCAAAAAAACCTTATGAATAATATATGACCATTTAGGCCCACATGGGTAAGATTAGGACATTTATTATTAATTTATTTAAAGAAGGGTTAAAATAGTTAAAATCAAAGTTTAATAAGTAAATCATATTTAATATCGGGTTATACATAAGATAAATTAGGCTATAAATATTCATTTGAATGCTAAAAATCTTTCCTACATAATGGTATTTTATTTATAATTTTTAGATATTAAGTAATGTAATTTATTTATCACACAATGATGATGCAGTAATTATCTTATTAATAAAATATTGACATAATTGATGTTATAAAAACCAAAATAAATGTAATTTGAGACTTTTTATGAATTACACTAATTTTCTAGGTTACTATGATATATTAGTGTTTATTAAACAACTTGGTTTGAACATATAATTCTGTTATAGCTTTCACAAAAATCATATATCAAATATTGTCAAAATTGACACAAAATAGTTTTTAAATCAAATATTATATTATTAATTGTTATTTTATTCCTAAAAATCTATGGTTCGGCCAAATGACTTATATAAGGATATATATATTAATAATAAACAATTTGGGGTTCTTTTGGCATGTTATAGTAAGTGTATTAACCATATAGTGAAAGAAAACAAAAAGACACGGTAAAAGTTAAAATATTTAACTTAGAGTTAAATCTAATTGATAAGGTTAAAATAATACCCTAAACTTGTCTAAATCCTATTGGTTGATAGTATTTTGACCAATACCCACTTTATCTTCGAAATAAGACCCTTTGTAACCATTATAAACCTATTTTGACTTTAATATAAAATAATATTTTGAGATATTCCTAAGATGCCCCTCTCCTCCCTTATAAAAGGGCACCTCCTCCCCCTCCTCCTCACACTAAATTGAGCACTCAAGCTCGGCCAACCCCTGCCATTTTCTCCTCTCCACTTCCCTAGAATAATCCTATAGGTTCTGGTCTTCTTCAAAGACCAATCTTAGTTCCCTAAGTGGAGGATTCAAAGAAGTGTTCCAAAGAAGAGGTAATATCCATTACCGATCTTTTCAATTTCTTTCTTCTTCAACTTCTTCTTTAGTTGTTTCATGATAAAGTAATAACATAATTATTACTTACATACTAATATCTTATTATAAATATGAAACAACCCTAATTCACCTTCTATCCATCCTACAGAAAAATGAAATCACTGCGCGTGCGTACGTACGGAATACTGTCTCCACGCCGTGGTGTAATCTATTTTCCACCATCACCTTACAAGGATGGGTATAATGGTGTAATGAGTAACTATTTATAATTATTATAAATTAATATTGATACTGAAATAATATATATATACTTCAATACAATTCCACGATCATAGGAACGATATCATCACTCGTGCGTACGTACGGAATACCGTCTCCACGATGTGATGCGACTCGTTCTACATGATCATCATTACATAGTAATTATATAAATGAATTGAATGAATAAATATGATATATGTTACACTAATACCATTCTGGGTATAAGGTATCTATGACCTTAAAAAAATAATAAGAATTTATTCGGCAAAACACGCATAAGAACAAAAGGCAATAAGGACCCGAGTAACAAGTAACAATGAAATATTATTAACAAGAAGCTAAGAATATGACCATATATGATTTCATATCAATATGTATGATTCTGGAATAAGTCAATAACATTATTTAAACCATTATACAGGAGCTTCGGACAAGTACAAAGCATGTCGGACCTAAGGTAAGGGAAATATCACAATCTCATTTTTATCCGATATTGTTTATTCATAAGTATTTACTGGGGTGTATTTTATCATCCACATCAATGTTTCATAAATATTATTTCCATCCACAAAAAAAATTTTAAATCCATTTTTACCCTTCGGTGAGTTTTTAGTAATATGTATGAAAGGAATCTTTTGTCGTTTTTCGTACGCGGTACTTTTTGACTTTTCCGACAAAAGTAAGAAGAATGTTTTTTAACTTATAAGGTATGAATGGATTTTAAAACATTATTTCCTAGAAACTTCCTTTAAAAGTTTTCAAGTTTACTTTTAATCAACTTCTTTTATTTTAAAGTCGTATAACATGTTAAGAAAGGAAAAGTGTTTTTGAAGTAGAAAGGATATTTTCCTCAAGAATGGAGTTCGTGTATTTTATCAAAATTATTTTCCATATAAGATAATAAAAGGGTTCTGTTTTTATCCCTATTATTACATTGGTTTGATTATGTTGTGATGGAAATATTTTTATGAATTCCTTTATCTTATATGAATTGTTTTATGATGTCATGTTGTTTAAGAATTCCATTTTTATTACATGGGTTACGCTATGATGTATGGTTTATGATTATGTGGCACACATAAGAAAGGATTCATTATAAGATGGGTGGGACCTATATCTCCCTCCAATGCATTGGGTAAAGATTTTATATCTCATGAGATAGACATGGCCGGAACGGTAGGTTATACCAGTTCAATGAAACGGGACTGGAACGAGGGTGACTCGGTTCAGAAAGGGACTTTGTCCACTAAGATAGTCTTGGCAATGAGTCATGACTAACAAGAAATGATTTTCTATGCTTATGTGTGCATGCCACAACGTTTCAAGTTTCATGTTATGATTATGGGAATCTCATTTTCACTTCTATGATTTATTCCATGTTAAGATATTATGATCTCTTTTGCACGTTATGATTTTCAAAAAGATATGATATGATTTTAATTTCCTTTATTTTCCCTTGATGAGCATTTGAGCTCACCCTTTTATGTTTTCTTTTCCCCAGGTCAGGAAGATGGATATTAAGTAGAATATGCTAAAAGGGACCCTAGATATGATGAAATAAATGGGAGACACTGTAGAAGATTTATGAACCAGTTGTTTATGTTTCCCAGTTTCTAAAGACACTATACCTATACGGTCCTTTGTGGTTTTGTCATATGTTGTAATAATTGTGCTTCAATATTGAAGTATTAACAATGTATGTAAAGTATGGGTCATTATTGTGATTATCATATATTCAATAATTACTAGTCACGAGAACACCCCAAGGAAGTAGCTAGATGTGGGCCCCATGTGCCTCCAATCTCAGTGAGAAGTAACCATAATTAATATCATTTATAGTGTACAATCCACTAGTAGAGAACATATAAATAACATAATTCTCCCCAGCATTATCATAATATTTTTGTTATTTTTGTCATCATTAAACTTGCTATATAAAATTGGGACAAAACTACTCTGAATCACTAAAATAATTGTACATGTCTTCCCACCTAGACACCTGAGATTCCCTCTTTGTGCTCAATCAAGTTTGACATCTCATAACATACCATTTTCACATGAAAAATTCATTTCTAATACACACACACACACACACTAAACATCCCAAAATCATGTCACATAAAAATCCATTAACATTGAAATTCATTTTAATGTCATACTCAAAAAAAAACTTGTAATCATGTTTTACACCCTTCTTACAATTTAATAAAATAATTGAACAATTCATAACAAGTTCACTAAACATTTGACATCACTAATCATCATTTAATATTTCAAAAAAATAAATTTTAATATAATGAACCCATAAAAATAGTACATAAACATTATTCTCAAAATTTTTATAACTCAATAAACCATTTTTAATTTTCACAAAGCACCTCCAAGACGTATAAAAAAGTTTTCCACATAAAAACCATTCAAAAACCATCTTTAAAGGAAAAAAGCACACCATAATCGTACCAAACTTGATTTTTAATTCCAATACACATTTAATAAACCATTTTCTTATGTTATTAAATGACCCCAAATGATACCACAAGAGTTAGACAAGAAAACAACACCATTTCAAGAAAATATACATCTTTAAAATTAAATTCTCAACACTTTCAAAAACAATAGAGGTTTTTCATGACAAAAAAATGAGGAACTAGTTTAATAAGTAAATCAATCAAGCTAACTCATCATTAAATTATTAAACATGGATGAACAGACCACTTGTGTGAAAACCCCCAAATAATTGTTTAAAATATCAGCCGCACCAATACTACACCAAAAGGGAGTGAAAATTAACCTAAATCCACAATATAGGACCAAAATACCCAAAATCAATCCCATGGTACAAACCCCTAGTTACTGTATATTTGAAACTTCAATAAAGAGTTGATAAACTCCATGGAGATGGAAAGAACAAGAGAGGAATTCACTTACTTGGAAAACATTACTGAGATCACCTGAAATACACAAATAGATTAATATCCATGCTTCCAAAACTGGAAGGGAGGTTTGAATATGGATGATGAGGTCATGTTGGGACTAAAATGGGGGTAAAAGAGTAAAAAATGAATGATTTTTGAAAGAATCAAATTCCCATTGAAAATATGGACGATTTGAGAAACCATTACGAAATTCATTCTAAACCCTGAAGTAGATGAGCTCAAAAGAGGGGAAATGTAATATAGGGGTGCGCCTCAAGTTTTTAGGCTTGAGTGAGAGGTGAAATGGCCAAAAAAGGTTAAAAATGAATGTGATATAAAATAAATAATTTATTAACTTAAATCTAGAAATTGGCTCCTGGGTTGGACCAATTCCAGAATAAATCACCCAAATCCACCATGATTATGAATTCACAAGGAGTCCAAATGGATATGGTGTTTTGAATAGGTTTTGGTAGGAAAATTTGGAAGTATAATGGGTGAAATTTTTTGAAAATTAAAGGAGTTATAAATGTTATAATTTTTTTTTAAATATGAATATGGGCTCACGGGTTTCTTATATATTGAAGAGATAACCCCAATAAAGATACACAGAAAAAGGTGCCACTAAAAGTGTCCCAAATTTAGTTACAGTACACCTCAGTTTTATAACTAATCCTTCAAAAAATATATGTAAAAATTCCATCAAATACGTTCAAGAATAATGAATTATTTCAATAACACAAAAGACACCCAAATATAATCCCAAAACACCTAGAAACCATGGGAAAACTAAAACAAATAATATTTGAAACAAATAATTTAATTGATGATATGAGTGTGAAAATTCTCTTTTCAAGTATTTTTATCAAATCTTGGTTCTCCTTTAATGATCAGAAGAATAATGGATTGAGATGGTCTTGAGGCTCAACGCATCAGAGTAGGAGGCGGCCAAAATGATAGAGAGGTAACTAGATGTGTCTATCAATGAGAAACAATTTTCATGGATTGACATACATGACTAAATTCAGGTAGGGGGTTCTAATAGAGGGAAAATCAGCATTGAGGAGTGAATTCAGTCCTGGGACCAACATGTTTTTGAGTTTGAGAATGGGATACTAGTGGTTTCTTAACTAAAGGATTCATATTTATCATGGAATCATTTTAGGGATTGGGATTTGGGTAATATTAATTTTCTCATTAATGATTCTGTATATGTTGGTGGTCTGGGTCGATTGGTTTCATAGGATTTTTTTGTGTGATATGTATTCCTTTGGATGTTTTTATTAACTATCATATTTGGGATGTTTAGTTCTTTTTTCCAGCTCTCTATATGGATGTGTGTCAAAAGTAGATCATAGTGATAAATCTACATTAGTGTAGGCCATCTGGGTTGTGATACTTGAGAGGGTACGCATCTTCTATATATTCCATGCTTGTGCACTTATGCAGGGACTGCTTCCTGAAGGGTCCTATGTTGGTGAAGGATTTTTGTCACAACACAGTTGTTAGGGTGTTGAAGGTCCGGTAGTGTGTTCTATTTATTCCTTGTCTTCTTATGTTACTATTTTGTTCAGAATGATATTACAGTTTCTCACTTTTCCTCAAAATTGTTTTGATAATAAAAAAAAGTAATTTTGGTCACATTGTGACAATTCACCCACCATAAATATATCCACCCTCTGAAATATTAATCAATTCCATATGAAAATATAAAACACAAATAATAGTCCAAGATGGTCTATATTGCCTTGTTCTCCTGCCACCATGGGCCTCAAACATTCTTGTTTTCATCCCACACATGGCACCCTTTTCATATCAATACCAGAACTCATCTATCCATACCCATAACCATATATCTTCCTATGTAAATCCATGCATGTTGTCACTCAAAGAAATACCAATTTTTAATGCACACATTCGTTCCACTTTTCAAAACATATACATTCTTCCAACTCTTCCATTTTCTAAAAACTGCTAACTACAAAATCAAAAACCAATTCAAAACATACATGACATTTCATAAAAGAATCAAAAATTAATTTATACTCACTTTCATGTTATACAAAAAAATTTCAAATCATCTTATCCAATTTCATAACACTTCCAATTTTGTGATAAAATCCATTTCATCAACAACCGTTTATTTAGAAACTCATTTATAATCTTTAAAAAAGGTTACCCAAAATTCAAGAAACTTTTCCAAATCCCAAATAATTAAAAATAAAATGTTGTTGTGAAACTCCACACATAAATTAATAAAAAATCATTCCAATTCAAAACACTTTTCAACATCTCAGAGAACTCTATCTAAAATAGATTTTCAAAAACCACATTAACAAAATTCACACATTCAAAACAGGAAAAAACACACCATTTACACATTCCAAAACCAATATTAAATTTCATTTATATCCTTTCAGAAATAAATCCATTTACACTTTACTATAATGTCTTGTCACAAAAATTCACACTTCTTAATACCATGTAAAAAAAATTCTATAAAATAGGGATTCCAAAATTCCAAAAAAAGTCACAAGTCAATGTGAGGGGAAATTAGTGTTGGTGGTTGGTGTAGACATATGGTTAGTGTCCATATTCCAATTACATAAGCATCACATAGACTGTTCTAGGGATATATCCCTTTATCCACATAGCATGTGAGGCCCTACGAGATCATTGAGACCATTAAACCAACTCTTTTTTCATTTCCCCAATCAAATGAAGAACCATGATACAAAAATTACTCAAATAAAACCCATCATCCCCTGGAGACATGAATCACATCATGAGGTGTGTGGGTCAACCACACTACTTGTAACTAAAATTTCAAGTCTTGACAATCCTAGATTTATTCTACCATGACTCTATCCCAAGGGAACATGACCCGAAAAAGATAGAACCCTGTATGATATAATTTATTCATGATCAAGATCTGGTCTCCATTAAAACCGATGCTTAGCCTAGTATGTGGAATGGACCAATGGGTGTTCCCAATCCCCACGTTCTGAAACAAGTTCACAGATATCATAAAAAACGATTTTGGGAACTATTTTCTAATATTTAGATTCATTAAACTACCGAAATCAATAAATAAAAAGAATATGAATACTTAATCGAAACTAGACTTTAATAAAAATTCAGAATCAAAATACTTGGCCTTAAAAATTCCCTAATAGGTCAAAAAACTCAAAATTAGCTGTGAAATTAGCTCAGGGGACACCACACGGAACAGTTCCATAATCACTAGGCCTTCTCCACAGCACCACACCTAGGATGTAAGATAACAACCCGAACCACCGACACTATATTCTTTGTCCTTACCTGTGACAAATAATACCATGTCTACTTAAACCCAAGGCTGTATGTAAGGAGTGGGCCTAATCTCAATAGTATTCCACCCAAAAAATTCAATGTGATAAAAATTATAAGATAAAAATGTAGTTGGATTTCATAAACAATAAAACATAACAATAATTTTCTAATGGATGCAACATTAAATGAAAATAGTTTTCAAGGTGGTTATTTTAAAAAACGAATAAATTTAAAAAAATGTACATGATACAAAAATTTTCAGCCAAAAAACAGTATATCAATGGTGAATATCATATAGTCAATGAGCACTAGTCATGTGAACACCCCTAGGCACTAACTAACTGTGGGCCCTATGTACCTTGTGTCTCGGAGAAAAAAAACCATAATAAATATATTTTCTCATTAACGAAACACTAGTAGGGAACATACCAACAACCTACAGGTCACCAACATAATAATAATAGTTTATTTAGTGTTTTCATCATCAAAATTTCTATGTGAAATAGGTAAGAAACCACTCTAGATCACTAGAATACTAGTTGATGTTCTCCCACCTAGATATCTTGGTTTCCCTATTTGTTCTCAATCAAGTTCCACATCTCATAAAATACCATTTCGACATGAAAATTACATTTCCAACACACACACACACCAAACAGACCACACGAATCTCACATAATACTCCATTCACATTCAAATTGATTTTACCATCACACACATAGAAATCATCTTACAATCATTTTTTGCACCCTTCTTAAAATGTAATATAACATTTCCACAATTCAAAAAACGTTCTCAAAACGTTTTACATCACCAATCATAATTTTATATTAAAAAATCATTTTAATACCACATTCCTAGCAAAAAATACATAAACATCCCTTTCCCACTATGCATAACTCAATAAACCATTTACAATTTTCATAAAGCACTTCCAAGAAGTATAACAATTTTTTTCATATAAAACCCATTATAAAACCCTATTTTAAGGCAAAAAGCACACAAAAACCGTACCAAATAAGATTTTACATCACAAGACATATGTAGTAATCCATTTTCATATGTTGTAAAATGACCCCCAATGATACCACAAGAGTTACACAAGAAAAACACACCATTTCAAGAAAACATACATGTTTAAAATTAAATGATCAAAAAATTCCATAAAAACAGATTTCTCACAACAACAAAAATTTTATAAATATTATAAATAGGTAAATCTATTATTACAAGTCAAAAAATGTTTTTTACACATGGAATCACGTACCTTTTGTGTCAAAAACCCCAAAATCAATGTGTGAAGCTTCAACTACACCACTATCGCACCATAAGGAAGTGAAAATGAACCTAAATCCACAATATTTCACCACAAAACCGAAAATCAAAACCTAGGTTTGAAATCCATGTTTTTGGAAATTTGGAAAATTGGGAAGGAGTGTATAAACCCTGTGGAAATTGATGGAACATGAGAAGATTTCACTTACATTAGAAAACATTAGAGAAATTTCCCCAAATACACCAATAGTATAATCTCCAAACATCCAAAATTGGAAGGGAGATTTGGATAAGGATGATGAGGTATATTGGGACTAAAATGATGGAAAATATTAAAACATGAATGAATTATTAAAGAAATTAATTCCATTTTCACATCTGCATGATTTGCGAAACCTTGAAGAAAATTCTCCCTAATCCACGATGAAGATGAGATTTGAAGAGGGAAAAATGGAACATTGGGGTGAACCTTGGGATTGTGGGATTGAGTGAGAGGTAGAATGACTGAAAAATATTAAACAATTTAATATATATACAAGGGATAATTTTTCCCTTAAATCAATAAATTAGATAATGGGTTGGCAACATTCTTGAATAAATCACCCATTTCCACCATGATATTGAGTTCCTAAGGGGTCCAAATGGATAAGGTTGTTTGAATATGTTAGGGGAGGCAAAGTGGGATGTGTAATGGGTGAATAATTTTGAAAAAACTATGGAGTTATAAAAGTAAAAAATTGTTTTGAAATCGTGAAATGGACTCACGGTTTGGCCCAAATCATGAAGAAACCACCCAAATAAACATACCCCACAAAAGGTGACACTAGGGGTGTAAAAAATTGAATTACAAGACTACTAATCCTTATAACTTCTATTAAAATAATAAATGGTAAAATACCATACATGACATCCAAGACTTATGTATTAGATCTAGAACACTGGAGACACCAAATCTAATCCCAGAACACACGAAACCAAGAGACAACCAATAACCAAAATAGAATTTGAATAAAATCATGGAATTGAAGATCGGGGTTCAAAAACACATGTTACTAACATTATAATGTGTTCTATTGAATTATGGTGGTAAGATAAATTACAACAAAACCATTATGAAAAATGCATTCTTTAAAAATAAACTCTTTTGTGATACCCAAAATCAAGAAGTACGATAATATTAATCCATGATATCATAAAACACATTTTCATTATATTAATAATAAATTAAAAAGTCATTGGTAATACCACATTTATTTTATCAAAATATAACATCCCTTTGTATCATTATCCCAACATCATGCACATATTAAGGTTTATCCTTCCATTAATCACACATTATTTGAAAAGACTACATCAATTACTTTTCATAGTTACCAGTAAAATTCTATATATATTTTAAAATATTTAATGAAAAAAAATGGACCATTTATTAGATGTTTAATTTTCCATAATATCATAAAATAATTTAAACAAAATTATTCATTAATTATAATACATAAACACTCAATCATTCCACCAATTATTTGTCATACATTAAATCAAAAATATAGTTCTCAAGAGATTTCCATTTTCAATTATCATTATGGGGTTGCTGATGTTTATTATCATCGTTTACCATTGTATACGGTAATTGATTAGAATAATAACCATTTTCCTTACTCATGAAGAATTTATGTGTGGGGGTGCATTAGTGAAACATTATCCTAATTTTAATCATTAGGTAACTTTTCCCCATTAAATAGTTATTAATTTTATAGATGTCCTACCATTCAAAACAAAAGAAATTTATTTGTCCCCTAAAATCAATATCTACCATACTTCTTCCCACACATTTAGAAAAAAATGAAAAATCATACACTTTTCTTCTTTGTTTTTATATTTTCCTTTATATTCTACCTTTATTTTATTATTAAAACCATGATATTGATTTGTAAATCCAACGTCCATTTATGCATTGATAGAAGATCATAAGATTTCTACATATCTACAGAAGTATATCCTTGCTAAATCGCTTTGAAGTATTAGTTTAAATCCATATAATAATTGATCAACTTTACATTAAGGTTGGATTGTAATACTAGAAGTATACCTTACTAGCAATGTAATGTTTTCCTCATAGATAACAATGGGTTCATAATCCCTTTTATTTTTTCTCAAGGAACTCTTTATCTATCATTTTAGGAAGAAAATGAGGAATTAACTAATTCAAAAATAAGTTATTGAAATCATCCCATTATAAATTTTCAATTTTTCCTAGTTACATTTTATTTCTGAAAAGATTCCAACATTGATCCACCTCATCTTTTAAATGATAGAAAAAATGAATTTCTCATGTTTTGAGTATTAGATAATTGAAAATAATTTTTTGGTGGTGTTGATTCATTGATAAATAATTAGGGGATCAGAGGGCCAACTGATATAATGTTTACATAGTATCATGAGTGACTCAATGGAATAGTCTTCCTCCTTAGTTTATTCGGATGTATAGAATGATTCATTATATGATAATGTTACGTGATCATAAAAACACAATTTATTATTCCTTCTCATAAAAATATAGTTTCCCTAGAGGGAAATCATTGTATTTCTCATCACATTTAGAAATAAAAAGATCCCTTCAAGTAAAATTCATTAACTAAAACCAATGTATAGTGTGAGAAATACTAATCATAGTGGAAAGACCACATAATGAAGGGAAAATAATTTCAATCATTAACATTAGAGGATTTATCATACATTGTCCATGATTGTTAGAAAATTCATATATTATTACTTAGACCTATATTTCACGATCATAAAATGGCTTTCTCATCCTGGTTTACAAAGGATAACTAAACCTTTTCCTCTGATACAAATTATAACAGCCAATTTTTTTCATACATGTATTTTACATCTTTTTATAGGAATTTTCATAAAATTTAAAAACACATGTATGAGTACCATAATAGTTTAGACACTTTGGAAAAATGGAAAAAATATTCTATTTTTGTGAAATACCATCAATGTTTCCCAGAAATATCATCCCTTTTAGTACTCTTAAATGGAATACCCAATAAATTTTTTTCATATCCTGGGGTGGTGAAATATATGAAAAATGAGATCTCATTTTCTTAGTAATTGCAAACGTGGATGAAATAAAACAAAACATGAGTATAATGATATAAGAAGAAGAACATGAATTTTTAAAATCAAACCATGTATAAGATATATCAAACTACCGAGTCATAGAATAAATCGTGATATTTCATGAGACATAAATCATAAATGAACATGAGCTATGTGAAAATAACATTAGTATAAAACATTTAATTATGGAAAAGACGTAATCATAAAAAATAATTTCTATTGTAGTCAAGGAACTTTTATAATACTATCATAGTTTAATGGGTTTATTAACCAAACCATATTAATAGTCATGGTTCACTTCCATGTCTATCATGGATGACAATGTCCCATACTATGTTGAGTTTACTTCCCATTCCAGTCCAGTATATCTAATGAGACCTAAATTATTACCCAAAAAAATTGGAGGGTGATATAGGTACCACCCATAACATAAATAAAACTATAAATATTTGTTCCACAAGATCATAAATCATTCATCATACTATAACCCATGAAAATAAATGGGTTTCATAATCATTTCTTCATAACATAACCCATGAAAATTAGATGATTTCCATAAATATCATTCGATAATAAATATAAAACAACTATATAATAAATAAGGATTATATCCTTTAATAATAACCCCATTAATACATAAGTAACATACAATAATTGTATCATAGATAAGAAATAATTTTGAAATATCATATGATATAATTCATGAAAAATAACATTTCCAATTTTTAGAATTATTTCTTTTTTAAAGTGCCACTAATTAATAAAAGAAAATTTTTTATTGGGAAAAGAAAATTTATAATATTGTAATGTTTCATTCAAGTAATTAATTATTCATACTAGTGGTAATTTCCATTAATTCAAGATAATTTATGGAAACATTCTTTTCATATTTTTTCTGAATGAGTCTCAATCTACCTTGTTAAGAAAATGAAAAAAATATTCTTGTAAAACTTTTTTGTAACAAGTAAAATCATAGTAAAAATAAAATAAAACATTCATAGAAGAATTGTAAAATCCATTTGGGAAAAATTTTCTGTAAGAGAACTATTCTCTAGTAGATCCTTAAATATAAACATCTCGAATAAGTGATAACAAATGACATATCATTGAGGAAATCATTAAAAAATGAATTTATTTTTCCTATTCACTATATATATGAATAAAACATGATTCAATAAAATATAATATTATAAATTTTTTTTCACATATAATCATAGAATGACGTAATCAATGAAATAACAGTTTAACCCAATTAATGGGAATTTAGTTTAAATTCCCATTACGTCACATATTTTATAAATTTTTCACATTAACATATCTTGAATAATAAATATAAATTTTTTATAAATTTATTACATATAATTTATTAAAAAATACGAATAATTATTTATTATAACATATTAACAACTATTTATTAATAAGTTTTTGTTAACATCTCAGTTTGGGGTGATTACTGCTTCATTTTCCTAGAATGTTTATGTTTGGTAATCCTAGTAAAAATACATTGATCATTGTACCATATTTTAAAGAATATTTATAATGTTTTAAATCTCATATATATTCATTTTATACATATTTATAATCATTTATAGAAAGAATATATAGGAAAAGTAATTACATTGTTCATCGAAATAGTGGGCCATACGTCCACATGAACATTGTTTCGATTTTTTATTTAAAACCTGATCTGACCCAGCATTTCACTATTCCTCTTTTGGTCAGATTTTTATTCGTGGATATTTAGGGGGTTTTTGGCAATATGTTTTAGTGGCCATATATTTTTTATTTCAAGGTTTCATTCCCATCCTCCTTTAGGTTTTCCTATCTAGGTTCCTTGGGGGCTCCTACCCCGTTTCATTATTTCCATTTTTATTATTCTTCATTGAATGGTTTATTGTTTTATGGTGTTTAGTTTTTCACTCGATTCTGTTTTGCTATGGATGGATCTAGTTTGGCAGTGTATCATATTTTTGATTCTAGTATGGTTCTATTCAGTTTTGGTGGTGGACATCAATGTGTTCTTGGATGGAGATTACGACAGTTTTGATTAGGGTAGCTATGAAGGTTTCCAGAGCGATTCTTGTTGGTGGGATTGTGAGGCGATTTGTCCAGTTTGTCTGGGTGTGCAGTGCGAGGTGATGTGGTGAGCGGGACAAGAATGATGATAGTTTTTTAATTTTAAATTTTTATTTTCCTCTTATTATTTTTTTGTTATCACGGCTGGTGATTTGGAAGCGGATAATCTAATGAGGCGGCGATGATGACAGGGATGGTTGATGACATTCAGGCGTATCTTTTTTGAATCTAGTCATGGTGGTTTATGTCTGTTGATGCATTTGTTTTTAATACTTGTTATTTTTTCATTTTCATTATGATGTGTGTTGTTCCCTCTAACCCACAAAGTTGCTTCATGAATATTAAAAAAAAGATTTTCACCATGAATTCTAATTATATGGTAATGAGGGTGTGTAATGGTGTTCTTATATTCATAATAAAATTTTATAGTATTTATGGTACTAAATTTATTATTTTATGATATAAATTATAAATTTAGAGGAGGTAAGGCAATTTTGGAAATGAAAGTGATCGGTTCGAGAGATTACCTATTCTTCAAAATGACTCATTTGGATCTCTGATAAAATGGTCTTTGGTTGATCTTTTGAGAAGAAAAAAAACAACATAAAGTTATTAGGGAAGCATAGAATGGAAATTGGAAACGTATGGTTGATCTAGAAATATCACAATGATTTGAAGAAGTGAGAGGGCATGTTTCCTTTTATAATAGAGGGGAGGGACACTTCTAGAAACTCTCAAAATATTAAATTAATTGAAATTATATCTCAATTAAAAATGTCTTTAATGGAAGTTATTTTGAATATAATAAGTGTATTGTTATAAATACTCTAATAATATAATTTTTATATATTTTTAGGTGACATTTACTACACTTATAATTTATTTTTAACCCTTATTTATCCCCTTTAACTCTTACTATGACAATATTAATTTTACTACTTACGGGAAAACATGTTTTATATAAAATAAAAATTTACCCATAAATGGATCATTGATGAAATTTTAAACATTATAAAAATATTTTTTTTCTGAATTTTATATTTTTAAAAATGCTATATCATTTAACAAAATATTATTTATTTTTTTAATATCAATAATGTCAATTTTGACACTATTCAATACATTATCTTTTAAAAATATATACATAATATTATTTCTTCACCAAAAATATTTTATTATATTCTTAATATGTCATGAATTTTTGCTAAAATTCAATGATCAGATTAATGATCTCAAATTATATTTATTTTAATATTTTTAAAAACATTTATTTAAAATTTCTATTAAAAAAATAATTACTACATCACTATTGTGAAAGAAAGTAAGGTAATTATTTCTTTATTAAAAATTAAAAATAAATTACCATGGTATAAATTAAATATTCTATATTAAAAATAATATTTATAGTCTAATATATTTTCTTATTAACCTTATATTTTTTTATAATTTAAAACATTAATATTCCATGTTTGATTTTTATTAAATAAAATATTTTAAACATCACAATCTCATCAAAGTGTCGCCAAAATTAATAAATAAATTTATATCATTAAAATAATTTTTTAAAGTTATAAATGGGAATTTATATTAATTAATAACATAATTTATTAACTAGATGGAAAAATAAGTGATATTTAAGGCAACGAAAGTGACATTATGTGGATTTCTTTTATTTAAATAATATAATAGGTAATTTTATTGGAAACGTTTCTATTAAACAAATCTATTTGGATCAGTAGGTGTTAAGGGTAAAAATAAATTCATCCAATTTTTTTCAAGTGTTTGGGTAAGATTATAGTTCTATTCATTTTTTATCCCAATCTACCCAAATTACAATTTACCGTGGTTATTTTTTTATCATGGTTATTGTTAATATTGTCATAAAATAAAAAGAAAATATTTAATAATTTAGTATATTATTAATACACACATTGATTCAATTTATAAAAATTTAAAACCTTGACATTATAAAATTTAGTTTAAATTTTAACTCGAAAAATTCCACAAAAACATTTTTTTGGAAAAATTCACTTTATAAACATAAATTTTTTTATAATAAATCAAAGTATAAAATCCTTTTAGAAAAACATAATTATATTAATCAAAGAAAAATTAAGGAATTAGAATTTAAAACTAATCCAAAACATAACTTTTCCTTTTAAAAACATTAAAGGAAAATATAACTGTCAATAAAAATTATTATTTTCATTATTCCATTAATTTATAAATGTTTTTATAAAATTAATAAAAAATAAATTTATTAAAAAATTTAAATGATTCATTTAAAAATTAATATTATTAAATACATTTTGTTTAACTTCTATAAATTTCTTTCACTCATAAGAAGAAATAATTATTTTAGGAAGAAAACATGTTATTTAAATAATAAATTCACTTACAAAAAATTTGTGTGATTATTTTTCTAAGTAATAATCAATAAATTCATATTGAGTTAGATAATTATATTTATTTATTAGTTTATTAATTCAAATTTATTCCTTGATACTTAATAGATAATTTATAATAGATATATAACATTTCACAATTCAACAAAACTTACTATTGCGTTCAACAAAAACAATCAAGGATATCAGATTATATAAAAATTAATTTCATAAAAATATCATGTTGTTTCATAAACTATTTAAACCATAACTTTTTTACAACTTTGATATATATTTTGTATATATAATTAAATGGAAATTAACTAAATAACTTTGATTTATACCATAAAAAAACAATTAAAAATTATTACAAACACATCTATAAGATGGTTTACAATAAATAACATTACACAAAACAAGCATAAAATTTTTATCAAATTAGGATAATTTTAGAAAACCCATAAAACCATAAAAACCACATTACTATACTAAAAAATCTAGAACATTCTCAAACTACCCAATTGCAGGAATTACATGAAAATATAGAAAGATAAAAAAACAACACCCACCAAACATAATTTAAAAATTCATTTTTATTAAAATTATAATAGAGATACACTATACGTAAATGAAACCATAGTCATATAACTAAAGTCTAAATCAACTAACATAAAAATTCATGTAAAAAAATAAATTAAAATATTACAAAACCCATTAAAACATAATCAACCATGATTATAAGATATCTATCTAATTATATACTAACCGTTAATTGAAATATGTACGGACAAATGTAAATTGTTTTTTCATATCAAAGAAACGATGTCATAAAATCACATATAGAGAAATACGGATGTAAAATTAATATCCATAATTAAAATACCACATGTAAGATAATCCGAACAATATTTATCAGTAAAATAACTCAGCAATGGATTCATAAGAATATAACATAAGAATCATAAATTTTATACACCTAATATAAAAACTCATGATCAAAATAGGATTAAAAATAAATTATAATAACATCATAATCTTCATTTCATATGATATTCACACCAACCACGAAGAAAAATTAACATAATAACCCCTCCCCCCACATAGATATTAGAATCTGTTATAAGCTTCTCAAACAACCATATCGATAAAATGTAACATATTCATCTTTTATTCATCCCAACATAACCATATCCATATGATTTTATGTAAGAAACATGGAACATATATTAACCCTTACTACTCTAATAAGAAATGTAGTATTTGTTCACCACTAGATATCCAAGAGATTGTTTTATACTGAAAAATTATAAAATGTTATCTCACCATTAATCACTTTAGAGAAAAAATAATTCCCATAAAATGTATTAATTATGTTCATAATAGAGATAACTTCAATATAGAAGTGATAATCTAATTGTAGGTAAATTTTATTAAAACAAGTAATAACTAACACATATACACTATAAATTAATTAAATGTATTTAAAATAATATTAGAAGAAACCAAGAAATAATAAAATGGAAAAAAATGAAAATATAATTTCATCACTAAAACACATGATAAATTTGAAATAATTAATTGTTACCTTATATAGATCATTTTTTATATTTTTCATATACACCATAAAAATAGATATTTCCAATTACTTATGATTTTATTATAAAATATTATTTTTAATCCTTATTAATAATGATAAAATATGATAAAAATGTATGAACAATTGTAAAATAAACATATCATCTCCCCAATATGGTATAATTTTATAGATTTTATAATATTATGTTAATATATTTAATTAATCACTATATCTTTTTATTTCTCAAGTTCTACTTATAAATTTTTTTTCGGGACATTAGGAATTTGAGATCCTTTGTCAACAAAATTATTCATAAAACATATTGTATAAATTCTATCATGAATTATATTATACTCAATCATTTTTATAAATGTTATTATATAAAAATATCTACCCCTGAATATTTTGTTCTAAATAAGACTTCCAAAGGCTCATTATGAAATCCTCCAATGTGAGAGCATCTAGAGGAGGACATACCTATAATTTTTTGTACACTAAATTTGTTCAATTATTATTTATCAGTAAATTTTTGTATCTTATAATGTATATATAAATCTAAATACTTAGTCATTCATTTTTTATTATTTCATAGGACATGATAGATGATATGACATTAATCCCCTATAATATTTTTATTGCAATGTTATACTTTATAGATGATGATTATGTTGTGATGTGATGATATGTTTGGATTAGTATGAATATGATCAATTAGAAAGAGATTCAAAATAAAACTCATGGGATACATGTTATTGAACATGTATCTAGATTTTCCCACTCCAAGGACACTACATGAATATATATATATATATATATATATATATATATATATATATTCCATTGGTCTTACTTACGTTGAAAATGACTATGCATCTCTTAACTTGAGGCTGTAAAATAATTTCCCTATATGGTAGGAAGCATACATTTATGCCACTGTAATGTTATTTTTGAATTTATCTTAAAAATGTGGAAGGTAAAGAAAATTATCACGCGGTCGGATCAAAATATTTATACTGGATTTTTCCACCCATTTGATAGGTTTATGACACAAAGAACATCAACTATATTTTAAATTTGTAAGTTAATGAACATTTCCAATATAATTACATGTGATGTAATTATATAATATTTGGTTTGATGCAAAATTGTATAAAATGATAATCTTTATGGGGTTGTAAATATCCATGTCTCATGATTAATATCGATATTGAGGAAAAAAGAACATTATTGATAGACATGTGGTGGATTACATCACACAAAATCCCTTTGTAATTTAGGTAGATATGATGTGTTTCTATATTACACTATTAGATTATTATTATGAATAAGTTTCAAAAACATTATAGACCGTGAAATGGGCTCATAGGGTTTCACATTATATAATATCAATTATGATTCTTTTAACTAATGTGATTAGTCAATGTATTTAATTGTTTATGTTCATCATAAAAAGTAAAATAACCATCATTCAGAAAATTAAATATATTTATTTAATTAAATGTAATTTTATTAAATAATTAATGTGGCACTATAGTAGAAATAATAAGTTATTTATATAATTTATTCATATAAATTATGAAATGAAAATTCCAAATTGGAATTTGGTCTTAAGATTTCCATAATAGTAATTGAATACCCTTTTGATGATAAAATGTAATAGTCCTCCCCAAATTGGTTTTTTAATCACATCGTTTTCTTATTTTAACTGTTTAGAGTCTCATTAGTATACCCTCAAGAGAGTTTAAATCCATATTCACTTATGGAGGCTATTTTATACTCTACATTAAAATTGTAGGATTTTTTCCACATCCTATCACTACGGAAAATTCAAATAATTGTGATGTGACGCAGTCGAAAATGACCCATTACCGAAAATGGTGCCCCAAATAGTTTTCTTGTGACCATCCATCTAAAAAAACTATTTGTGATGGTTTCATGTCCCATCAAAAATAATTTTCCTGATGTTTTTTAAAAAGCCATATTGTGAAGGATTATCTCAAATACAATTTTCAATGAGTACAAGAATTTTCATAAAAGGGCCAATCACAAATAGATTACAAAAACTACAAAACAAAAATTGATTAAATTAGTATTAATAATAATAATAAATAATATTAGAAAATAATAATAAAAAAATATTAATAAAATATTAATATAAACTAAATAAAAATATTAATGTTAGAGAAATAAAAAAATTTATAAAATAATAAAATAAAAATAATAAAATAATATTAATAGTATAATAATAATACTATTAATATTGATTACATAATAAAAATTAAATTAGTAAAATAATAAAAACATCAATGTTCACAAATATATAAATAATAATAATAACATAATAACAAAATAACAATTATTAAATTTATTAAATAAAACAAAAGAAGTAGTAAATAATAAAATATTAAATAAATAATAATGAATAAAATATTTGAAAAAATATAAAAAATACACTATATAGAGTTTTAAATAGTAAATATTAAAAATAATTAGATTCAAATTTTTTATCATAAAAAATAAATACATCACTAAAGGGGGAGGGTATTCTAGAAGAGATGGGGGATAGTGTATGGAATATAATCCTTAAACCATGAGCCAAATGCCGTATGTACTTTATCATCTCATGGTGTTGTTATTTCAATTGACACATCTCATCTCCTATAGCTGCTACTATCGTCAATGCTCTTCATGTTGCTACTACTGCCATTGACTCAATTCCCCATGCTCCATACACAAAGTCTCTATAACTCACCCTGATATCACAACTGCTTCTAATAATATGCAGTAGATGATGATGACACTCCACAACCACCCCTAGAGTTGGATGCCGACATTAAAACAGTACCATAATTACTTCCAAACATCAATCAAGAGCTAATACTAAAAACATGGAGTTTCTGGAAGGAATACTGGTCACCTGCATCCATGTTGCCTCATCAAATTCATTGGCACTAGTTTTATCATATGTCTCACCCTGAATTTTAGTCTATTTCTGAGATATCATGAACTCAAATGACTCCTTCAATTTCATTTTAAAATTAATGTAGTAAATATATTATATTTTGTTAATTTTAAAACTCAAAATAATAGTATATTGGCCATATTCTGAAGTTGGCGATCACTTCTAATCTCTCTAGTGACCAGATCACTATACATCTTCATATAAACATCCAACTCTAAAATATCTAGCTATTCGACTGCCTATATGAATATAAGATAAACATATTAAATTTAATGTTTTATAAAATATTTAAAAAATTACTTACCATATGATCCCTATGTTTACAAAATGAACTACTACCAGCTTAATGTGTCACCTCCACTCTCCCCTGATATTTTTGACATACTGATAATCTCATCTGAAAATGAACACCCATCCAGCATGAAAGAAATATATACCAATACAAAGAATAAATGTAATCAGGTCAGTGAGAATGACAAGAATCTTTAACCTATATCACTCCTTCATTCATCAATTCTTTCCTTCTGAAATTTTGAAATCATTCATAATCCCATCCCAGGACTTCCAAATAATGTCACACATTCTATCATCGATATGATACCATAAACAGCTCAAATAATTTAAAATAAGCTGTTATTAATTATATAATTTAAAAATAGATATTATTTATTAATCTATTAGCCAATGATGGAACATGTGGTGATTAACATCAATGGGAATCTGATAACATTTGAACAATGATTTAGAAAAATAATTGTGCAATGTAGCTCTCCCCTATCAAATATCTAAATGTTGAAATCATTAAAAAAAATAAAAATTAATAAATTTATTGGTATATAAATATATTAATTAAAGATAACTAAAATAAATAGATAAGCATACCTTTGAATGTGTACATCGAAGCCAGTATGTTGACATCTCTTGGGGATACGGTCAGGAATCATAAATCGCACCAGACCACTCCGCCTCCAAGTACTCCCTAAACCACTAACAGTCTGAGGGTCATATGATCCAACATTTTACTCATCCATAGGTAGATCATCCTACTCTAACTGATGAAATATATCTTCATCCTTTGGTAATAAGAAATGATTGTTTTTGGAAAATAGTTGAAAATAACTATTTTATATAGATAAATGTTATTATGATTATAATTAGCATTTAACTACATCAATGTTCCTCTTCATCCTCATCATCATATCTGAAAATTTCAATGTCATCATATTCCTCCTCAACACCATCAATTTCCATATGAGTTTATGTTTCATCACCTCTTATCATTTCAAATTCATTTTTAATATCATTAACATCATCGTAACCATCAACCCTTAACAGAGGGGTTCAATCATCGATATTCACATATCTTCATGAAATAGATAGATTTGGTGTATTTTCATGAAAAAATTTACTAACTTACACTTTAGTGAAACCACATTCACATTTAGTAAATTAATTTTCCTGAGATTTACTATTTATTATGTTCAATCAATCACCCAATTCACGTGAAATAGCACAATAATTTGCATAATAAATTTTATGTTCCTATTGAGATAATAAAAATATTTCATTTACTACAATAAGACTTTTATATTTAATATCAACGATTACATGGTTTATATAAACATGGAATCCTCTCTCAGTATCCCTCCAGTAAAATTTAATCATCATTATGTAATACTATCCTAGATAATATAGTTCAATAATTTCTTAAAGAATACCATAAAATTTGCCTTCAGTATCTCAATGATGACATCCTCTCAAACAAACATCAGTTTTCATTTTTTTTATTCCCCATATATGCGTTTATGAAATGAAAAACCATTCACCATATATGCATTATTTTATTTACCCTTTTGATGGTGGATTACCCAACACCCACAAATTATTATCAATTTTATCTTCATGTTGAAATATTTTTTTAAAATAATTTTATCAATGTATTAATTAACAAACTTATTTTATATGTTAAACCGTAAATAATATATGTTACCAGTTTTTCAAACTACTAGAAAAACTTGTTTTGTCTACGTTATTCATGTTCAACTACAATAATTTGTTGAAGATGTTTCTTGATATGATTATAATTTATCCTATAACTAAAATAAGATCAATTTACTATAATAAATAATATAGAATAAGTGATAGGAGCACTCACAATAAGAATGGTGTCATTTTATCAAAGTTTAGCATCACATACGTATGAGTTGTTTTATGTTCATCATCTAAAAGGCATTGTTCATAAATTACATCAAATACATGTTTAGGATGATTAAAAACTAATAATTGATTACTCATTTAGTCATAAAAATTACCATCATTAAGACCCATGTGGTTTTGTTTTCAGGTATATTCGGATTGAAAATAATGAGAGCATAAAATGAAATTTACTCTTTTAAATAAACTTATACCATTGATCATTCAACAGATGCTCTGTTACATACTTTTTTCTTAAATTTTGGAATGCATCTCTTGAATGGGTAAATATATCCATCTATACCAGAACAACGCATTTTTCTTCATGTGGAAAATGAAATATCAAATGTTTCATCGAGTCATGAAATCTGGTGAGAATATTTTTTCTAGTTTATATATAATTAATAAAATATTCTTTCAATCTTTTAGTGCATCATAGATTGTTGTCTCAAAACAAATTGCTCAAAAAAATATGATATTTCTATTAAAACATCTCAAATCATAGAATTCAACAAACCTCTTAATAAAAGTGGTATATGTCTTTCTGTTATATCATGACAGTCACGACTTTTAAATCTGGTAATATTGCAATTTTTGACACATCTTCCAAAATTAGAAGCATAACCATCTATAAGTGTAAAATCTACAATACCCAGAAATAATAATAATATATTTTCATTATAAATTGTATCATCTTCTTTTGTAATCATTATCTATTGAGATCTGACATTTTCAAAGAGTATAAGTTTTGGTCACCTGTAAATTTGGGAATGTTCTAATCATACCTTTACAGTATATTTTGTCTTAATTTTTGTATCCATATCTATATGATATAAAATATCAAAATAGATCTTCTCAATATAAATGACATCCATCATGTGATGAACCAACAAATCTGACAGATATAGCAGATCCTAAAAAATTCTCATTTTTATCAAATTTTGTGCTTTCCCACAACCATAATTTTTATATTTGTTTATTGTTACTCCAATTGTGATGGGATCTAATGAAGAGACAATTGATTTTAGATTTTCAAGTAAGATCAATGTTAGAGGTCAATCTATTTCAATTGTTCTTATTCTAAAATTATATTTGCTCCTCCAAAAAATTAGATATGTTTGAAGGAATATGTTATGATTGTCAAAAAAATAATATTTTTTTCATTGGAGAGAAAAAATGAATTGGTGTCTCTCATATAGTATGAACATGATTTTGGACCATGTGTACTCCATCCAAATAATATGACATATACTGTGAAGTAACTATTTTCCACATCAGTGTAACTTTCAAAAGGAAATTATATTTCAGGGAAAAATCATATGTGCTGACACCATTACTATACAATAAATTTCATTAATCAATTAATGGTTTCAAATAAACATCAATATTTTTTCCTATGTCCTAGAATTAATAAGGTCCAAAACATATATGTATCCTTCATCAACATCCCTGGAGGTAAATTGTATGATCATATAATGACTATCCAAAATGGATAATGACTAACATAAGAACCAAATGGAAATAAACCATCTATAGAATGACCCAATCTCACGTTTTTTAATTCTAAAGAAAAATATGAATGAACTTGGTCAAAATGTTTTCATGAATCACCACCAAAAGGATGAATAAATATTTTACCATTTGATATATTGGTTTTCTACTAGGACATCAATGTCTTTGTGTTTTGAGACATAAATAAACATTTCAATCTGGGTGTAAGTGGGAAACTACACAACAATTTTACACAAATAAATCCATACTTCCCTAGTTGAGCCTCCCTTTAACATGATTTTCCACATGCAGAAAAGCAATCTAATAGTTCATTTTCACCATAATATAGCAGGAAATCATTTGAAAATACATTAATCATTTGATAACCAATTCCCAGATTATGAACCTATCTCTTACCCTCATAGAAATATGGAGGCAACTCATTTTCTTCAGGTTACAGTGTTTTAACAATACAAAATATCAGATCAAAGCAGCTATTTTATATTCCATTATTCGATTTAATCTCCATAAATTTATTTAATCACTTAAAAGATTCTTATAATTCAACCAGAATATAAGGCCATTTCCACGGACCTCAATAACCGATAAAATTGAGATGGGTCCAACTCAGAAGTATGATGAACATCATCATATGTATCGGTTTGTTGAAATGACTGTCCCCCCACATAGTGTACTACATTTTGAAACTATGATGGATCTAAAACCAAATTATTATTATATTCTCTAGAACTAAATTATCCATTTGGATACCAACAAAAATAATTTATTTGAAAACCAAAATAAAATAGATGACCCCCAATGTTGCCAATGTTTCAAATGTCCTGAAATAAAAATTCTTACAGAGAAACTTAATTGTCCCTTCTGAAACAAATTCTGGTTTTGATGATGCAAATGATAATAATAGATCAACACCCTCAATATATACAGGATTTAAACAAAAATAGTTTGGATTCTAGTGTTAATTTATCCTAGAATGATAATTTAATAATGAATTTTGTTGAATTACTTGTTCCATGTTTCTCTAAAAAATATAAAATAATTAGTATTGTTTTTAATAATTTGAAATAAGAAAAACACTATCTAAAAAAAGGAAACTAAATTCAAATTTCAAAAAATTAATAATAATTTCTAATGATTAATAGTTATTATTAGTAATTTTTAAAATTTATACTAATCTATACAAATTTATAATAATTTATACTAATTATGACCAATTATTATCCATTATAGGTAATTTATACAAATTATCTTGAATAACGTGCGTCATAATTTCCAATAGATTGGAAACAACTCTTTTTCCCGACGAATACTCTACATGAAGTATTCTCCAACTGAAATTACTGTCGAAAACCTACTCCATTGAATTAATATCCATTTTTTTGTATGCACGAGAATGGAGAGTAGGGAGGCCTCATCATGCTGCTCTCTATTATCATGCCTACGAAAATGGATATATGTATATTAGAGAAGATTTTTTATAGCAATTTCACATGGACAAAGTTGCAAGGAGATGAGTTATCGGGAAAAGGAGCCTCTTTTGTTCGAAAGATCAACTTTATGAAACATTCTCTGACTAAAACTGGTATGAAAAATCTCCTCCAACGCACACATATCGAATTTTTTATGCAAGAGAATGGAGAGCAAGGAGGCCTCACCATGATACTATACATTCACATACATATGAAAATCGATATATGTACATTGGGGTATAATTTATTTAGTGATTTTAATGGGATAAATTTGCAAGGAGTTGTGCCAGCAGGAAAAAGAGAAATTCCCAATCCGTTGTTAATTGTGCTAATTTATTACTAAATATTACTCCACTAGAAATTGGGATGAATTATTCTAATTGTTGATAATTATTCTAATCATATCTAATTATTATAATTATTTATAATTATTCTAATTATTCAAAATTAAACTCATTGTTTATATTTATTCATGATTGTTGATATTTGTTTCTAATTATTAATAATTATTTATATTTATTACTAATTATTACTAATTATATTTAATTATTATTAATTTTTAATAATTATTTTAATTTATTACAAATTATTACAAATTATTCATATTTATTTCAAATTGTTACTAATTATTAAAATTTATTGCTAATTTCAATTAATTATTACATTTTTTTACTAATTATTACGAAATATTACAATTTACAACAATTTGTTATTAATTTTTAATAAATATTAATAAGTATTAAAATTTATTTATAATTATTAAAAATTATTTCTAATTATTATATTTAATTACAAATTATATCTAATTGTTAATAATAATAACTTATTATTAATAATTATCAATAATTATTAAAAAATTATTACAATTTATTTCTAATTACCTCTAATTATTAATAATTATTTCAATTTATGAAAAATAATTTCAATTCATTACTAATTGTTACAATTATTACTAATTACCTCTTATTATTACTTAACATTAAAAATTTATTACTAAATATTACAATTTATGACTAATTACCAATAATTATTACTAGTTTTGATAATTTATTTCTAAGTATTACTAATTATTATTAATTATCATTAATTATAACAAATTATTTTTAGTTATGACAATTTATTATTAATTATTACAGTTTATTACTAATTATTTTAATTTATTAGTAATTATTATAACTTATCACTAATTATTACAATTTAATGTAGGAGCTCGGGACACCCTGATAGGGAAGGGGTGAATCAGGGTGTCAAATTTTTCTTTTAAAAATATGTATCTTGTTCCCACAGTGGTAGAAATTCGTTAATCCTATAAGACTTATGAGAATAGAATGAAAACAATCACAAGAAAAGAGACTGCACAACACTTTTACATGGTACACCACTAAGGGCTATGTCCAATGAGCATACACCGACATGTTTCCGGTTATACCTAATTCCACTAAACTACACTAGTAGTGGATTACAATGTTCGGGTAGAGTCACTCTATCCCATGCATACTTCCTTTACAAATTTTCAGGGATAGCTCACTATGTCCATCAGGTAAGTCCTATTTACTCCCCATAGCTCACTACCTTTGGTGATGTCACAGTCATTTTATATACATGAAGGTATATTTAATATATTTTCATTGAGTAATTTTTCTTTATTCAGCATGAGACACTACTAGCATCGATATCCTTGATTGATGTACTAGAAATCCTTTATCACACACACCAGATATTCAAAAACATGTCAAAAGCATAACACCACACTTTCATGTACAACCACAATTTTCACGAATGATTTGGGAATTGTCGTGAAAGATAGATTTCATGGAACACCTACGTTCCACGCAACCCTTATCTTTCACTCAACTACACCGAAGGGTTCACTTGGTCTTTTCAGACTAAAAGAACACCTTGCATGCTTGATTTACTCTTTTCAAATCATTCGCGCACACATATTTCATGCACAAATCATTCACGCGACTGAGCTACCATATTTACGATGGAAAATTCTTATGTCTTCCTTCGGGATAGCCACATTTTTATAGGCTCTTGATGACCTTGTGTGTGTGATCCTGTTGTGTTTTTTTCAATACACGCAAGATTCTTCATGAGTGCGCACACCCCCTTTTGACATCGCATAGGGCTCACAAACCCTTTCGCACAATATCATCTTCCTGGAACGCAAGATTATTTATCAGCGCGCAAACCCCTTTTTGACATCGTATTGGGCTCTCAAAACCTTTTGCGTAACAACATCTTCCTGGCACTCACATGTCTTGCATGAAAGTTCTAAAAACACCTTCAATCATGCACGCAAAAAGAAGTACTTGACCCATTTCCAGGTAATCTCCATGATATTCCATGAAATGGTTGACAATAAAAAACCCAAATCATGATCAACCCAAGGTTCATTTACAAAAAACATAAATTAAACTCCTTTTCCAATAACGAACAAACTTGGTTCCAATAATCTCCCCTTTGGGATTATTGGCAATCTTGAGATAGAATCAAAATAGCATGATCCTCTTATTAAAACCTAATATAAAATATTCAACTCTGTCACCACTCTATGTCTACATGAGCAATTCCTTGTGTAGAAAACAAGAGAGAAGAAATGAATTTTGTACTCATGTGTATAAATTAATGCTCCTAGAAGCTTTTATACCTTCACTATTCTCTCCATCTTCATCCATGATTTTTTTCTCCGTCTTCTCTCTTCCAGAGACACCACATTCTATCCATTTCTCCCCTATTGAAAATAAACCCAAAAATTGATAGGTATCCATTGTAGTTCTCAAAAAATACTCCCCTAGATAGTATCTCCCCCATAAAACTGAAACTCATATCCAACAAAGAGTAAAACAGTTAAAACATCTTGGGAGAGGGGAATTTCGGAAACTCCTTATGCACTCGGCAGTGGCTGAACATCAAGGTTCAAGCGATGATTCTCTAACACAACCACTGATTGTGGCTTGGTCAAGATATCAGCCACTTGTTCATCAGTTCCCACATGATACATTATAATCATGCCATTCACATCTTTTTCTATGATAAATTGACACCTGATTTAAACATGTTTTGTATAAGAATTCTGAACATGATTCTTTGTAAGATCAATTTCACTTTCATTATCATAGTAAATCACCATCGGTTATTTCACCTCATCACCATTATCATTTAGTTGTTTCTTCATCCATAGTAGTTTAGTGGATGAATTTATAGTAGGGATATAATCAGCTTCATTAGTACTAGGATAATTACTTTCTTGATTATTTCTCAAATAGCCGACACATTTTTTCCCAATATAAAATGCCCCCATTGATGGACTTTTAATAAACTACATCTCCAGCCTATTCAGTATTAGAAAATGATGATAATTCAATGTAACTTCTAGCACCAAAAAATAATACACAATTTTGAGTACCTTGAAAATACCTCATGATTCATTTTACGGCTAACATATGTTGTTCCTTAGGATTACTCTGAAAGGAGGCCATTAAGCATTTTGTAGAGGTAATGTATAGTCGTGTTTCTATCAGGTACAATAAGCTCTCAATGATTAATCTGTACATTGTAGGATATACATAAGTCCCATCATCATGATTTCAAAGTTTGGTTCCAACTGATATTGGAGTTGACATTGGTTTTGAGTCATTCATATTAAATATCATCAGCAACTCTTTTTCATATGATTCCTGAGAACTGAGCATGTAATCTTTACATTGAATCACCTGTATCCCCTAGGAATATGTGAGCTCCCAAATCATAGATATTTCAGATTATGACTTCATTGAATTAGCGAATTTGACTACTGATTTTTTCCTACTACCACTAAATATAATTTCATCATTGTAAACAAGAACACAAAACTAATATTTTGGAGAATTATTCACATAGAGATTGTGATCTACTCATATTCTTTTGAATTCTATCTTCTTGAGGTAACAATCCATCCGGGAGTACCACGCATGTGGTTCCTGTTTCGAGACATATAATATTGTATTTAGTTTGTAAACCTTCGTTTCATTATCACAAAGAAGAAATCCCACTGTTTGTTCAATGTAGTCATCTGCTTCATGTAAACCATTCAATAATGTTGTATTTAAATCCATTTGATATACTTTATATCCTATTTGAAGTTCCATGGAAAGGATAATCTTGATTGGCTCCAGTCTAGCCACTAGATCAAAGGGTTCTGCTACATCAAAAACTTCAATTTGGGAACTCCCTTTACATACCAGTCATGCCATGTTTCTAATAACATGTCCATGCTCATGAAACATTTTCTTAAAGATCTATTTTGTTCCAATCACATTTTTACCTTCAGGTCTCTTGATAATATCCATTGTCTAATTTATTCCAATCTGATCTAACTATTCATTCATGGATTTTAATGAAGATTCATCAATTGTAGCTTCATCAAACAAGTTTGGCTCCGAAACTATCAAAAATTCAGATTGTGTGTTATTCCTCATACTCCTTGTTTGTGTGGGTGCACTCCTATCATCAATTTTGTAGATGGACCAATATCAGTTATTCGATTTCACCTATGAGGCTCAGTAACATTCTCTCTAGCCAAGGTTTCCACTTCAAGATTATTATTCTGAGCAACATTATGATGTGACTCTGAAGTTTTTTTTATACCCTCCTATATGTATATATTTTTATTTACTCCATGTTCACATTCCTCCTCACTTTCTATCACATCAGCATATGAAATCCATGATGAATTTTTGTATTCTCTTCAATGATCTTAACATCACTACTTTAAAAAATCCTTCTTATTCCCTTGTTGTAGCACATGTTGGATTTTTTGTTCATTGAATATCAAAGGAAAATTTCCTCATCTGTATTGTCTCTATACTTCTCTTGATTTTCTTCTTTGTTTCTACTAAAGCACTTACTTCCAAAAACCCAAAAGTATTCCAAAGGGGGCTCCCTTCCATTCCACTATTTGTAATGTTTCATCATCTCACCCATTTAAATCCGTGATCGATTTTGAATATACACTATATCTTGAACATGCTATTTCTAGTAATTTCTTGGAATACGAATCTCAATTAGAATAGTTCTTTCCATGTTGTTCACCTCTCTAATTCTACGCTCAACAAATCCAGTTTTTTGTAGAGTTCTCATAGAAGCTACCTCATGTTGTACTCCATGCTTATCCAGGTAATTTTCAAATTCAATGGATGTGTATTCCCCTCCATTGTCTGATCATATAACTTTGATTGTTCGTCCAACATAATTCTCAGCGATTCACTTATATGTTTTCATTCAGTCAATCACTTTCCACTTCTTATGTATAACCATTACACAAGCCATCCTACTGTAATCATCTATGAAAATGAAAATGTACCATTATCAATGAGGTCCGGAATCATTTATCGGCACACATAAATCAGTAAGAATGAGATCAATAGGATGAGATTCTCTTTTCTTCATTGGACGATATAATCTTCAGACTAGCTTCCCCAAAATACAAGCATCACAAGACTATTCACATTCATGATTTAGGTTGGGAATGTTCATTAAAATCTTCATTTTTTATATTTTCTCCATGGATTGTTGACTAATGTTCCCCATTCTTCAATTCCAAAAGTTATTTTCTTTTTCAACAGTCATGTACAATTTTTTTTACTATCAACCTGATATAGGTTTCCTTCTATTTTGCAACCCTTCATAAGTGAATTTCGTATCTTTACCTTGACAGTTCATCCTTTATGATTAAAATTTACTATATGTCCTCATTCATAGAGTTGACTCACACCGAGGAGATTATGAAGTATTCCATCTACATAAAAGACTATAGTTTTCTTTATCTCGCCATTAAGTAATTAAATACTTCCACTGCCTTTGATTGTCAGATCTTCAACATTTCCAAACCATACTCGGCCATCAACACTTCTTTTGAAATCTATTAACAGGCATCCATTACATGTCATATGATACGATCAACCACTATCTAGAATCTATGTACTTTTTCTTTTTGTAGCTTTGAGGGACACCTCTATAGGGTTCCATTTCTAAATTTTCTTCATTTCATTCCATGAGACATTAGATTGAGTGTAGGTCACTGATGGAATATCCTTTTTATTAAATCTATAAATACTACAGGTGAAATGGTTAAACCAAAAGGCATGAAATGTTACTCATAATGGACATATTTGCTTTGAAATGTAGTTTTATGCATTTAAGATTCTTCTATTATCAACTGATGGTGACATTATTAAAGATCAATCTTTGAGAACCACTTATAACCCTTCAACTAATCAAACAGATCATAAATCATTGAAAATGGGTACTTATTCTTTATTTTTACTCTATTTATCTTTTTATAATCAACACTAGGGCGAAGTGTCCCATAATCATTCTTAACAAATAGAACTAGAACTTCCCATGGTGACACGCTCAGACGTACAAATCCTTTGTCTAAAACAAATTAATCAAATACATTACATATTTTATTTTAGTTGATTTCATGCAGAAAGAGGGAATATAATTGGGTTGATTACTATGAAATATATCAATAAATATAACTACCTCCCTTACTAGCGTAAAACAAAATATGTTAGAAGGAAGAATGTTTGGAATCACGATCAAAGATGGAGGGAGATCACTGCTCAAATATTTCCTCTCCATATAAAAATAAAACATAGACATCACATTCCTCAACTCGATATAAGCTGTTTTGGCTTTTCTCGACCTTGGGTCCCATTCTTCTAGGAAGACACAACACACACCATCAGGTGTAGTAAATGAATACCATTTGAAGATAACAATCAATCTATGATCTATTATCAATGATCTAATCCAACATGAATATTACTTTAGGAGGTTTCATGTTGAGATCTTGAAAACTCAATGAATGGTCAACAAATATTAGAGAGAAAACACAAGTTGGTATATGGAGTCTATTCCCTCTCTTTGTACCAAGGGGTATAGTAATATCCATTACCTAATACAAAATATCCATATGAATCTTTATTAGATTAATAGTGTTTGTTGAAATAAATGAATCAGATGCACCAATATAATATAAATCAGACCCTAATGTCAAAGCTATTGTGAGGATATCTCTCACGGTCGCTGGACCTGTATCTACTTCTTATGGAGAGTATTCTAATACATGAAGATGATTCATAATGGATGAATGTATGTGGAAGCCTTTTATATGATAATCAAATGATTTCATCATAGTTTTTATATTAACTAATGATCATATTCCATATGAAAAGTGGGATAAATATTGATGAACTTTTTTTGGTGTCCTAAGAGTATGTAAGAGTCGCATAGCTTGGGTGACTAAGTGAAAACCCCATTTCAATGCATTGAATGACCATAATATTAACACATAAATTGAACTATTCCAGGAACTAAACGAGGTTTAAAAACCCCTAATGTCAAGAACCACCCTGAGAGTCATCATGCTGGTACTTTCCTTTGAAGAAAATTTCATTTCCACTTGGAGAGAAAGTAACTCCCAACCACCCAAACTTTCCATCCAAGTCCATTTCAACCATCGATACTCTATCCATCACATTAGTACATGAATGCATATTTAGTAAGAAAACATAAGAATGAATATAATATCATATTCCTAACATGAAATTTCATGCCCTCATCTTCTCATTCAATACAATATCAAGTGCGAACTATGGAATCCTAGCAAAAAAGATTTCATATTATGTCATGGGCATTCCATCCTGATCGTGTTTAAAAAATCATATACCTAAGAAAAAATTGTGTTTGGATAGTATAGGTCTGGGAATATAACTCCATAATCTTTCCACTCTAATTAATTATGTATATTAAACATCACCATTGTGTCCCACCATCTACTACTTAGTCTTTTCAGCATGAAGGTGTCACACTTCAACATGATTTCATTTGCTGTCTCCATAAACCTGAACAAACTTTTCATCCTTCTTATCCATTCCTCATAATATTGAGTATTGATTGATAATTTGAACATTTTTGTCTATTGGTGATGTAACTCAAGAGAACTAATAGACAAAACATATCATTCTATGGTTCTACAACTAGATACAGAATTGGAACTGGTGGTGGTGCATATCCCAGAGCATAGATGACATAAAGATTCATCTCAACTAGAATTAGGTCCATGACAGGATTCACTATCAGAGGTTCATAAGTAGCTTTGTCTTATATTATACTCATATATATTCATATAAGAATTATTATAAACAACATCAGGAGAAAAACATTGAAGAAATTTGATTAACACTCTAATAGAGCTACAATGGAATTTAATCTCAACATATAGACAAAGAAGTTTTGGATTTCAATATATCCATATTAAAAGTAGGGAAATTCCTTGAAATAATCATAATAAATTATTTATCACACCACCCATGGTGAGTATTGTTCATTTACGTGACAGTTGGCAAGTCAATAAGTCACAACTGCCTCTTAAATCCATACAAGATTACACAATGCATACTAACCTCAAGACACGAAGCTCAACCTAGAGATCCGAAACCACATTTTCACAAACCATCCAGGGTACACTGGTAAACTAATAACTGGGCCAACATTGACATGGATAGAATAAAATTCACAATCCCCATAGGTTGTTGAGTAGCACCAAACATCTTATATAATGAATGTTGGAATGAATTTTCTACAATAATTGTTGAAAAAGATAATCATACAAAATTCTTACAAAATAAACATAACAAAGGGAAGTATAACAGAATTAAAATAGGCCTAAACAACACAAAGTATTATAAAAACATACTAGAAAATTAGTATAGATTACCCATGTCACAACAGATTCAACTCTCCAATTCCACATATCAACAACTAGAACCAATTTCAAGTGTGCTTTTCCACTTCTCTAACATATAAAGGGTTTATCTACAAACACCCAAAAGTATATGTAGGGTGTGAGATAAAATACCAATACGGTCTCACCATGTATTTCATAATATAATACAACATTAAAATAAAGGAATTTAGATTTTAATTTTATGTAAATAATATTTTCATTTTGAAAGAATATTTTGATAAATCATTCTTTGCATTTAAAATGATGAAAATATGTTAATGAAAATGGTTTAATAATTTATATTATATAATACCATTTATATAATTTCACAAGGAATGTATTATAATTTACAAATATTATCACAAATTTAAACCTTAAATATAAATAAGAGAGAAACATGGTCATATGCCCAAAGGTATGATAGTTCTAGGATATTGTTATCCACACACTAAAGGTGACATGACAACATGTGTATACACACACACATCCCATGACACTAGTCATGGGGACATCATGACCATCCGATTAGGGATGTGACATGCTGAATTTATGTTAGAGAAAATTGTAAATCATAGACTGTTATCTGAATAACTCAGTAACTACCTAGGATTTCATTTTATCTAATAATGAAATAATAATGGAAAATTTATTTTAAAAATTGGTTAAAATTCAATTCCTTCCATTCTCAAATTTCAAACATGACAATCCCCATTAAAATACAAAAATATATTTTAAAACAAAACATGAATTTTCCACGATAAAACCTGACAGTTTTTATCGAAACCATTTTAATAAATTTTTCACAAATACAAATTTGAAATCAACTATACAATAAATTAAATAATTCATTTTCCCAATTTAAATTTTACAATTTAAATTCCATAATTTAATTTCAGAAATTAAATTCCATAAAATTTATAAATTTCCATAAACACACACCAAAATAATGTAATTTGGTGGAGGGGGGGGGTTCCAATATCATGTGAAAAAACCAAATCCCCCAATTCAATAGAATGTGGTTTTAAAAAAATCAGATTAAATTATTTTTTCAACAAATTTAATATAAATCAGGTATTTTAGGGTTAATAAAATTTGGTCATTGTAATGGAAACACCTACCTCAGGATCACAAGATCTCATAACTCTAAACCCTAATCAAGAGTCACCAATGAAGAATGATTTAAACGTAAACTATGAATCAATCCTAAGTATAATATTCAAATTGAGGGTTATTAGATGATACAACAACATGATGACCCACAATACCCAATAGAGAAAAATATAGAGATCAAGAGAAAGGGAATGAGATAAGGAAACTAATTAGGAGAAGATTGAATGCCTTTAGCCTAGATTCGATCTACTTCCAAGAGAGTGTCTAGGGGAGAAAAACTTCTCCTGGGAGCTCCTAGGAAAAAAGGAACCATATATGTGTTGTACAGTTCTATCGAGGATCTCAAAAGAGGGGTTTCGTAATTTTTTTTATTGTACGTTCATATTAAAAATATCATAAAAATGGTTTTATGACCATAGTCGAATTATATAGTCAAACCGTGCACCCTAGCTATGTGGACCGTTTAATGGGTTATATATCTTCTTCTATGTGGATGAACAGTTCCAAAATCACGCAGAAGACATAAAAAATCCCATTGTCTGGGGTTACACTATTTCCATATTGGAAGAGCATAGTTTGGAAAGATAATTCACAAACCTTGTACTAGTCCACAAACATAAAAATGTTCCTTGTTTTATCACTAAAAAAACCCAAATAAAACAAAACAATAACATGATAAAAAAAGTGTTTATAAATACCTAAAAATAGTAATATGTTGTTTAAAAATGGTTGGGTTACACGGTTATCCAAATGGTGTGCCAACCATGCGATGAACAGTGTGTTAATATTGTCCATTTTACACTTACCGTGAAGACTAGGTGCACAATATGGATAAACTATTTGTAGCACTTGTGGGGTGTTTCTTCTCCATGGATATAGCCTCATAGTATGTTTTTTGAAGGAAGAAAAATTTTACATAGACCATTTACCATGTTCATAACCTAAAAATATTTCATTTTCATGATCCGAAACTTCCAAAACAAAATGATTCTCATAAAGGACCACTTATTCCTTTAAACACTTCATAAAATAATACATTGATGTGTTTCAACTATCTTAATTATATTTAGTAGATTTTTTTTGTAAAATAGTTCATCGAGTAATTGAATGAATTAAAATTACTATGTATTTTCATACTCTTTGGAAGAGAAATTCATTATGTTAAAAAATATGGAAAGGTAAATAAATGAAAACACAAACCATTTAAAATAACAGGATAAGACATAACTAATATAGAAAGGTAAATAACTTTACACATATTCTATTAGTAAATTGATAATTAATGGTAATATTTAGATAATATCAATAAAAAAATATCATAGATAATAATAATAATAATAAATGAATTCTCAATAAATTCATCACTTAATTTTGAGATGGAATGTTTCCCAAGAGAATGATACCATTACCATCATGATTTTATTAAGATAGTTTAAATATGTGTGTAACAACTTGTATATTATACGTGGAAACAATAAATGGATATGTATCGAACAGATTTCATCTCAAGAGACTATTAATTCATTATGGGGATTATTTCCAATGGTCCTAAACCCATATACCATTTGTTCCAATAATTCCTCATATATCAAATAATCACTTTAATTAATATAAAATGAACCATATGAAATATCCTTATTGAGTAAGGAATAAAAATTTATCAATATTTACCAAGATAATCATATAACTATCAATGTAATTTCTCTATGTAAAAAATGGTATATAGTTTCAGAAATGAACATGTCAATGTTCAATGAAATATTCAAATAGGGAAAATTCAATGTCTAATGATTGTAAGAAATTGAGTATTTTAAGTGGACCAAAAATATGAATCAAGGAAGTGAATTTCAATAATATCATTAACTAAATTAATTTAACAACATCTAAAATAGTAATAATGATGGTCTCAATATGACATATCCCAAGTGAAGTAACTGTAATTATTTTTTCCACTAGTTATTGGAAATACTAAAAAGATCCATTAAATCATTCTTGATAAAAATATCATATTTGATTTGGAAAAAAATGAAACCCCTATCTTTGGAAATAAATATAAAAAAATTTCATTCAAATATATCCTTTTAAACGTGTGATGGATGTTTCAAATAAATGACGTTGTGTAATTCCTTACATTCCTTGCTACGTAATAATAATACTAGTTTTCCACGTTAAAAACGTTAGAAATGTGTCTTTTTTAGAAATCAACATGAATATTTCATTAAAAGCATATTTAAAATAATATTGTGTATATATATATTTAATTAATAATTTTGTAACATATAAAAAAAAATTAAATCCTTTTTAGAAAATATTTTTTTAGAAGAAAACAGTTTCTCTGACTAAAGAGATAAATGAAGTCTGTTATTCCTAAAAACATTTTCTAAAACTTTTTGTCTACAAAAAAGTAAAAAAATTGAATTATTACCTGAAAATGGTCATGAATAACTACGGGTGGTGGAAATTAAAGGGATTATTAATTAATTATCATATAATTTCAGTTAATTTTTTTTCAATAATATGCAATCACGATTAAAACTTAATTGTATAATAAACCCTTTAAATTGATCGTAACGTTGAAGTGAGAATTGATCAATGAATTGAGTATTGGTATAAAATATAAATACCAATATAAACAGTTTAAATACATAAATAGATATTAAATTTATGTATACGCACAATCACATAATTTTAAAAATAATGAGGGAGTAATATAACACAATAAAAATGATTTGAGTTATGAAATATATTTACCACAAGATAATTTTTTGGTCAAATTCCTTTAAATGAAACAACCCAGATTGAAAATAAAATACCATGAATTATGAATTATTCAATATATTACATGGAAAAGCTTTAGTATGTACTCTATATAAAATAATTTATCTGAACAATGATATATTATGCCTCAATGAAAGAAAATTGAGATGAAGTACCTTACATTGTGTTTAATTTCGTGTGAATGTCCTTTAGCCTCATTTATAATGATTTTAAAAATATCACTAAATTATAACAGAAACATAACCATATTTATAATTTCAAATGTCATATTCTTATAATATCTTATTACCCATTTGTTAAGAATATTTTATTATTTACACTCTTTTGGATTTTATATAAATAGTTTTTCGAGCTTGTTTTGACATGTCATTTTTTTTATTTTACTGTATATCATCATTTAATGATCTATATGGAGTAAAAATATTATTTAAATATCATATATATCAATTATATATGTATTTATATTAATCCATAATATTTTGATAAAGGAAATGAAATGCATCATTCATGGAGACGGTATGCCTTTTGTACGTATGAATATCGTTTTTATTTTTTTTGTGTTAGTTAGAAGAATGAAAATTAAATGATATATATATATATGTGTATATATGTGTTTGTTTCTCTATGTGTGTGTATTATAATAATAATAATTATATATATTCAAATTTTACATATATTCATATATAATCATCATTTATACATTCCATGTATAGCGTGAATAAATCACATTACATTGAAGGGGCGGTAGTGCACACTTCCGGAAACGATGTTATCGTATTTCCACAAAATAAAAAGAGTAAATGCAGGTATTATATAAAAACTACAGAATCATTAATAATTTTTAAATAATACATATATAATCTATAATCAATAAATCCATCATTATCTCCAACCTTGAATGGTTGTAATGGAGGAACAAGAAACATTAGTTCCCATGAAATATTCTTCCGTACACTGAAATGATGATTTCATATACAATTTGATGGATATGAGTGAAAGAGTTTGTAGAAATAATAGAATAAAGAATATCAGTATATTAGAGTTACTGAGTTTATTATATAAACATTATTTAAATATAACTTAAGTGGTGGAGAAGTAAACAAAAAAATATGATTGTTGAAGTGAAATAGCTCTTATTTGGGAAAATCCATTTTGTTTATACCCAAAACATACTTGATTTTATTTATTTTAAAATTGTGGATATTATGATGAGGGTAGGTATTTTACGATATTATTTGGGAATATGTAGGGAAAGGAAAATGGGATGAGAGGTGCAAATAATTCGGATTGGTGATTGCCTTTTTATAGTGGAGGATAAGTGGTATTCATTTAAATTTTTTAAAGAGGGAAACTGCACCAATAGTTTTCCCAGGTAAAAAGGATATAATAAAGAAAACATTAGGTAAAAAATTTTATATGGAATAAATATGGACAGAAAACTTATTTTTTACAATTTCTTCATCATTTTATCCATTATTTTTAAGCTTTAGTCCATTATGAAACTATTTTTCCCTTGATCGCTGCAATTCATTTTAATCAATTTCAGCAATATTTGGGTCAATAACTAAGTTTACCATATTATAAATTATAAAATATTATGATTAAAAATATGGAATTTTTTTTTTGTAAATTCCAGTCACATAAGTGACAGAAATTATTTTTAAATTAATCCCACTGATGAGATGAGAATTAAGGTTTTATAGTAAAACCCTTTAAATGCTGAAGAGTTTTCATATATAATTTCAATGTAACCTTTATATATAATATCTAATGTATATTAATTGATTTATAATTGTTTTAATTTTTATTTAAAATCAATATTAAATATAATTTAACCATATCAATAATATAGATGACAAATTAGTTTCTATTTTAAAATTTATGATTTTCACTATTCATCCAAAAAATGAAACTTCACATAGAAATTCAAAAAATTCCCCCTATGATAAATTTTAGGTTAATATTTATAAAATTCTTTTAATTTACTAATTTAAAATTTATAAAATTGTCATAATTTAGTTTTAAAATAGTTTCTCCATTATAAGGTGACAAATTTTCTTTTTAAGAAAAATACAATGTTTACGTGTAAAACTAAATCTATTCTAAACTTAGGCATAAAAAATATATTGGGTGAATAAAAAAATTTATTTATTGAATATATAATATATATATATAATGTGTATCCATCAATAATATTAATTAATTTAATTTAGTAGGATAAAACAACATTGTGAACATTAAAATAATTCCATTATATTGAATCGGTTTTTATATTCTTTTCTAATCAGTTGGTAACCAATTAATTTTTGAAACCATATATTTTCATATGTTGTTTATTAATAATAATAAATTATAATTTAACAACATGGTTATAGCTTTTTTATACTAAATAATATTGGTTTAATATTGTTATTTTGTTCGGTGAAACTAGATCTTGCATGTAATGAAATTCATCAAATAATGGTGTTGTTCCATGAATCAAGAACTAACTAATTATTGTTTGAATTTTAAGATATATAATATATTAGTATTAAATATACCATAAAGTATAAATAGGTTATATTAAATTCTAATTTTTCTATTGTGTGTCATAGACTTTATTAAAAAAAATGTTATGCTTGTAGAATTTTCTTTGGGTGTTACATTACCCCCACCTAAAATAAATTAGATCATAGTAATTAAAAATCTATATTAGTTTTCAAAGGTATCATATTTTGAATTTAATTTTCTGAAAAATCGACATCATAAAGGTGTTTATAAAATATTCTCTTAATAATATGTAATGATAAGTACAATGGACATAGTGAATAACATAAAACTGGGTTTCATTGTAGGAAAACATTAGTGGCATGTGAAAATATGGACATTGAGAAAAAGAGTAAGTTTTTATAAGGAGTTATGGAGGTCATTGATAAAAAACATGTAAATTATCAATGGATGGTTTAGGGGATCAATTCCATAAATTTTTTATGATTTAAAATATCATAGGTTCAATAAAAAATGAATGTATTTGGATAACCGTTTTGTTTTAAGATATTATCCCTAAGGTTGAGTATTTTTTTATTGACCAAGTACATTAGTAAATATAGTCAGTCGATATTTTTCAATTTCATATGAATAATTACATATTTGTGTTATGATTAAATCATATTAAAATTAATCATTTACTCTTTGATATGCGTATTCTAAAAATATTATTTTTTATTTATTAATAACAAAAATTTAGTTTTTGTGTATCGTAAGATCTATAAAAAAGTAAATAAATTTCTCAATAAATTATTTACAAAACTGAATTGGTTATTACAATAATATATCAACCTAAAAGTGATAGAACTTGGTCATTATTATAATTAACTCAATATATGTTGTTATTATTATTTTAGGGAAACTATTCAATAATGGACAAAATATATTGCATGAATATCAACATCCCATTTGGTTTCTCAATGAGACCATATTTTCCTTCTTGGTAAATGTTAACCTGATTCATTTGAGTTACAAACATCAGCTAAAACAAAAAAATCATAGTCTGAGAAACTACTTTCATAGTGGGAAGTCCACATAATAATTTTTAGGGTGGCCAAATATTGACAAATATTTTTTTTATCTAAGACACCATAGGTTTGACTTTGGTCATTAATTTCATTATCTATTGAAATACTTACTAATACTTTAAAAGAAAAATGTTAATTATCATATGTATATCCCTTTGGAGTGTCAAACCTAGTGGTATGTAAGGCCCATTGTCGAATACCATGTTTTTCTTGAGCCAGTCATGATGCAACTTTTCTGAGCGGTTACCACTGAGTACATTTATACCAAAAAAATGTCCACTTGTAGTTTCCAAACAGAGACGTATTTCATGGAAAACCACATAATCTATATCTAACATATACATTAGGTTTTTCTTCTACACATATCCTTAAATTATACCTTAGGATTATGTTTCATAATTTACGATTTCCTAAATCTAGTTTCCATGTTTTCTACTAAACATAAATTGAGACCAACTATAGTTACCCAACCCTAGAAAGCTATGTGGCAGTTTCAACTGCTATTACATTTACATGATTACAAGGAATAAATTCATGAAGGACTAAAGATATTGTTAATCTTTGTAAACCAGATACATAGATTATTTTTTATTAAAAATTATTACCCTATTTAAAATAATTTTTTTAGGAAAACACTATTCTCACTTATCATATCCATTTATATATTCATTATTATAATTATTTGGATTCCTATGAAGGGAAATGAATAAGGGGAGGTCAAATTCTTAGTAATTTTATAATATATCAGAATCTATAAGAAATCAATGGGAATAGTCAATATGGAAAGGTAATAGGTGAAGAAAATTTACATGTAATTATCAAACTGGGAAAGAAGTGCATAAAAAATATGGAAAGGAAAATAATAAAAAAAACAAGACATTTAATGTTATTGGATAAGGAATAATTGATATGGAAAGTTAAATAATTATACGCACATTACTTTAACAACCTGATAATGAAAATGTATCTATATATAATGTCAAATAAAAAACACATGGATAATTATAATAACTAAATTCCAGATAAAGTAAATTCTTAATTTTGGTACATCATGTATCTATGGCAAATGATAACTTTATCATCCAGATATATTATCAAAATAGTTTTAGATAAGTTCATAGAAACATATCTATTGTTCTTGGAAGCAAACTCGATGTTTTTTCACTAACATATTTCATGTCATATGACTATTGATCCATCGTGAGGATTATTTAAAATGTTCCCGAAAATTTGTAGTGCATTTCAAAAGAATTCCTCATATAAAAAATAATTGATTTAATAAATTAATAGTGTACTGTATTAAATATCTATATTTAGTAAAGAATACGAATTTATAAATATTTATTTAGATCATAAAATAACTATCAAAGTAATTAGTATATGTAAAAATTTTACATGGTTTGTGAGATTAAGAAATACATGATTAATGATATGTATAATTAAGGGAAATTTAATGTTTATTGATCACATGAAAGTGGATATTTAAAGGAGACTACAAAAATTAATCAAGGAAACGAATATTGATACAATCCAATTCTAAAACAATCAAAAACCATCCAGAGGAATAATAATGATGGTATAAATTTTACATATCCCTATTAGAGTAAAAATTAATTATTTTTTCATTTATGTATTTAAATATTATAAAAATATCATTTTAAAATAATTCCTGAAGAAAATATAATTTTTATTTTTTATATAAAATTTAAATCTTTTTCTTTGAAAATAAGTATTTAGGAAAAATAATTTAGATATTATTCTTATAAATTTCCATTTAAAATTTAATGAAATGATTTTATTTAATTATATATATGTTATACATGGTGAAAAGAAATTTTATTTTTAAATGTAAAAATGTTAGAAAAGATATTTGATTAGAAATTGAAAAGAAGATTCCATTGAAAACAAATTTAATAGAAAAAAGGATAAATATTTATTTGATGAATAATTTGGGAACGATTAAAACATTTTTTAAAACCTATTTATAAAATATGACTTTAGAAGATAATATGTTCTCCAACTAAAGAGAGAAATGATGACAAGTTTTTTTAATAATAATTTCAAAATCAATTTGAGTAACGAAGAGTGGAAAAATGGAACTATTACATGAAAAAGGACATGAATAACTAGAGGATAATAAAATTTAAGGTTTTATTGAACAATGATAATATAAATTCAATTAATTTAATTTCCTGGATAAGTAATCTCAACTAGAATGAGATTCTGAAATAAACCCTTAAAATGATCATAATGATGAAGTGAGAATTAATGAATGAGTTAGTTATTTTTATGAACTGTAAATACATATATAGTAATTTTAAATACATAAATATATTTTAAAATTCATTATTCACATAATAATATAATATTAATGATAATGTGGAAGTAATATAAACTATTGAAAAAGTAATTGACTTATAAAATTTCATTTCCACTTGTTGATTTTAATTTTAAATACCCTTAGAAGAAATTGTTCAATTTGAAACTAAAAATACCAGTAATAATTAAATATTCATGATATTTCATGTCAAAGTGTTATTATTTACACAAAATATAATAATGTATGTGCAAAATGATAATGTATGCCTCAAAGAATCAAAATTGATGTGGACCCCCTTACCTTGCATTTTATTTTCTGGTAAATGTACATTAACCAATTATATAATGATTCTAAACCTATAAATAACTTATAAGTTAACAATAATATTATTTATAATGTCAGTTATGGTCTTATTATAATTTATTATTTCCATTTTTTAAATAATATTTCATTATTTTTACTATTTTTTGTGTTAATTGACTAGTTTTATAGTATGTTTTGACTTGTTTTTTTGTTCTTATTTGGTAGATCATGATTTAATAATCTAAAATATTTAAAAAATAATTTAAATATCACATATATTAATTATATATTTATTTATAATTATCAATAATATTTTACATTGTGAATGAAATGCACCGTTCATTGAGAGGGTAGGTCGTACGTATGCATGAACATTGTTTTGGATTCCTTATAGTATTTAAAATAATTACAAGTAAATATTATATAGATATATATAATTTATAATTATAATATCATGTTTATTTCATATATTTCAAATAGGATTATTAAAACCACCGTTTATTTATTCTATGTATATGGTGAACAAACCACATTGCTTTGAAGAGGTGTTATTCCACACTTCCTAAAACGATGTTAACATATTCCAAAAAAATGGAAAGAATGAAGGTCTGTACTATATAAAAATTACATAATCAGAAATAAATTAAAAATACTATATATATTTATATCATATATGAAATATAAATCCATCATTATTTATAACCTTAAAATATGGTAATAGTATAACAAACAACATTAGTTCACGAGGCGGTGGTCCGCCGTACACACAAATGTTGAATATATAACCCATTTGATGGATTTGAGTGACTGTTGGTAAAAAAATAGAATAAAAAAACATAATTATATTTAATATAATTTTATTATTATAAAATAATTATTAAAAATTAATTTAACTGGTGGAGATGTAAATGGAAAAATGATATTTTTGAAGAATGTTACAACTTTTTCGGATAACTCATTTTGATTTCTACCAAAAGGCATCCTTGGATTTAATTATTCCAAAATTGAGGTTTCTAGGATTAATGGTGGGATTTGGGGAGGTTATTTTTTATCATTAAAGGTTATCCAAATGTATTTATATGTGTGAATAAGTGGTATGGTTGAGTTATTTTTTATAGTAGAGGAGGAGTGTCATTTTTATAAATGTATGAAAGAGGGGATTCCAACAACAATTTTTCCTTGTTACGTGGTTCCAATAATAAGCCAAATTAGATAAAATGGATTATATGGTATAAATATGTCTAAATAATGTATTTTTGAAATATATATAGTTTATTTTGGTCCTTAAGTATAAGGTTTAGTGACTTGTTATGAGAATTTCTCTCTTAATCTCTTTAATTTATTTAAATCAATTTCTATAAAAGTTCTGTTAAACAAATATTAAATTATTATAAATTATATATTATAAATTATAATTATTCATAAAATGTAATACATGTTTATAAAATCCAATTACAAAAATGGTAGAAATTAATTTCAAATTTATCCTGCAGACTGCATGAGAAAGATAGTTTCAAAAGTAAAAATGATCATATGATTGAAATGTTTTTATATCTAATTTCGATGTTAAATTTATTAAAATAACATAAATTGTATCAATTATTTTATAATTGATATATTTTAACTCTAAAACCAATTTTAAATATAATTTATCTCTATTAATAAAACATAAGAAAAAATAGTTTTCAATTTATTACTCGGTATTTTTCACAATTCATCAAAAAATGAAAATTCATTGAAAAAAAAATTCACCCTAATACAATTTGGATTTTATGATTTAAAAAATGAATTAAATATTGAAATATAAAATTTATAATGGTTTTAAAATTCAGTTTTAAAATTGGTGTGCCATTAAAAGGCTGTAAAATTTCATTTTTACAGTAATACCATTTTTAAGCATACAACATTATATATTCATATCATATGTATATGAAAATTGTTGAATGTGTATAGAAATATATTTTTATATTATATATAATATGCTGATTCCATTCTTATAATACACTAATTGTAATTAATGTAATATATTATTATAAAACTCTTTTGTGCGCATAAAATCATTTCCATTATATTCAATTGTTTTTTATATTGATTTAAAATTAATTGGTAACCTATGAATATCTATAAACAAGATATTTTAATAATTTAGTTAAAACTATTCACAAACACTAATTTAACTTCTATGTTATACATTATAATATTAAATGATAACGTTTTAATATTATATTATTGTTCAGAAATACTCAGTCTTTTGAGTATTGTATGTCATTGATGAAAGTCATTATTTCATGCGACACAAGATAACTAAAAATTTCATTCATTTAAATATACAGAATATATTAATATTAAATATATTATTACGTCTCGAGATGTTATATTCTTTTTGGTATATGGTTTTGTGTTTCATACATGCTATATAATAAAAACGTACTCTTTTAGAATTTTTGGGAATTAAAATATAAATTATATATATAAAATATTTGTTATAATATTTTATAGGAATAGAATTACAATAAAAATTGGTTATTTACATGGTCTAAGAAAGTTGGAATGTGACATATGATTGTTGATATATTCTATAACAATTTTTTCATTGTTGTCGTAGTTTTTTTAGCTACGGTAGTGGTCAACCCTTTTACCATGGTAACTAGGTGTGGCCATATGACATGGTCAACTCTGCCTATCCAAATTGGCTACCCTATGACCTTGGTTTCTGACCATGGTGAAAACCTTTTTTAATAAAGGGTTTTGTGAGATTTGAATCCTACACCAAGAAATTGCAGACCGAACACCTTTATCGATAATCTATGTTATATATATGATAGTATATATAATTATTATTTTTATTAATATGTATTCTATGTAATAACATGATGACCATGTTTGTAGGTCCAATATAACCATGATTCTTTTGAATGTAGGTCCTCTATGGACACTGTAATTGAGATATTGTGGACCTAGGTCCTTCTCGAGACACCTATTGAAACGGTAAAAGGGAGAAAATTACTATATGTGTTTTGGGTAAGACCAATCACCATGGTCACCCATATACCATGTTAGAAGGATTCCATGGAATGTTATATGGAAACATCAATCCTTGGGACATTGGACATAGGGTAGCCCACATTCTTCCAGAGATAATTATTGTTCCCAAACAAGCATGGGTCCCCTTATTAGAACAATAAAGAATTAATATGGAAATAGGGCTTGATGAGAAGACCTATACCTATATAATTTGGAACATAATTTGTTATACATGGCCTTTTTCCATGGTCAATTCTAACTACGGATATTTCCTTGTATCTATATGATAAAATTACATTAGTTTAAATACAACATGTGAAAGAATAAGTTGATTCCTAATATTTATTATCATATCCTAGATGATAACTGAAGTTCCCAGATCAGTGTGAATCACAGAGAGGGGGAGGGGGTGAATCAGTGATCCCTTAAAACTTTTTACTAATTGATTCTTTATCAATTAAACCTCTATGGCTGGTTAAAGCCTCGATACACTCTTCTTGTATCTCTCACCTTTCCACGAATGATGCAGTAAATGTAAAGGCACTGGACACAAGGATTTACAAGGTTCGGCACCAAAGGCCTACATCCTTGCCATGCTCTCCCAGCATGGATTCTCCCATTATAATATGTTAGTATTACAATGGTCGATACAGAGTCCCACTGTATCTCTCCTGAGTCCCACAGGAGGGTCTTTATACTGCGTCACACAGTGTTACCAGAGTCCCACTGGCCTGCTCCAGAATCCCACTGAAGACTTCTTCTCCCTGAGTCCCACAGGGTCTTCTCTTGGCTCCTCGAGTCACACGAGTAGCTCTTCTTCTCTTTAAGGTCTTCAAGTATCTTCAGCAGTCTGGGATAAAGACTGATGGCCTTGCTCTGTACCTCTGATCACTTGTGATGATCAGGTCTTCTCTTCTTGCTCAGGCTTTATCTCCTTCTTCTCAGGATGACCTGGCTTCTCTCTTCAAGAATCTTTAACAGCCTCTGAAAAGGTCTGTTGGTCTTGCTCAGCAACTTCTGATCACTTCTGTTGATCAGGCTCTTCTCAAATACTGAAAACTCAGACAAACAATATCTTTCACTTCAGTCTGGCTCAGTCTCAACCAGTTCAACTTCATGCACTGAGTGCATGGCAGCTCTTCATCTTCATGCACTGATAGCATGGCCTTCTCAATTCTTCAAGAACCTCCTGGTCTTGGACAACTCAAATGCACACCACTTATTTAGCACTGTTCACGTGTGCACGTGCATGCATGCATGCATGCACTCTCCTTCTTCTTCTCGGTGCAATAAACCCACAAAGGGTGTAGTATCTTTAATCACACACCAACTTCTCACTTCTTCACACACTTTATTCAATTTTTATTACACACATAAATGTGTGTTCTACTTTAGTGTGGGTCACTCCTTATTTCTTCTAAGTGTATACACACTTCTTAGTGCACACACTTAGGTTCGGCCAACTTGTTTCTTGTTTGCACACACACACTCAAGGTGTGTTCTTCAATTTGCATACACAAGGTTCTCCACTTTTCACACAACTAGGGGTGGACTTTGGCCTTATTCACTTACACACACTTGGCTACGGCCTATTCCACTTGCACACACTTCCTCTCGGCCTTTTTCACTTCACACACAATGTGTGGTCTTCTTATCACTTGGCACACACTTAAATGGCCATAGGGTGTTCTCGTTCTTTAATGTGTGCACCCACAAGGCCACGGCCTTCCTTGCTCAATTTTCACACAATGGCACTAAGCCTTGGGTTCTCCCTCTTTGCACAAGCTACTTCCCGTAGGGCGTTCTCCTCACTTGGCACACACACACAAGGGATGTGGTGGTCTTCACTTCACCCACTTGCACACACACTGCCACGGCCCCTTCTTTGTTCTTGTTTGCACATACACCCAAAGGGTGTGTTCTTTCACTTCACACAAGGCACTCCAATTTTCACACACACAACACACAACTTGGTGTGGTCTTCTTGTTTGCACAGGGCTACGGCCTTTCCCTCCTTTGCACACAAAGTGCCTCGGGTATTCTTTGCACTTAGCACACACCGAAGGATGCAAGGGGCTCGGCCTTCCTTCACTTCAACAACCGCACAAGCCTCAAGGGTGCAACCAGTGCAAGGCGCGCAAGGCCTCGGGTGGCCACTGCCGTGCAAGTGCTTACCGCGCAGGGGGCCGCGGGGCACAGAGGGGGGGCGCGCAAGATAGCGTTTCCCTTCCTCCTTCTTCTTTTGCACAAGAAGTGCGCAAAAGGAACTTCACGGGGCCAAGGGGTGGCTCCAGGCTTCACTGCCGCGCAGGGGGCGCGCAGGCTGTTCTTCACGAGGCAAGGCACTCGCGGGACTTCTCAAAAAATATTCAGCGCATCAGCAAGCATAAACGAGAGCCTCGGGTGATCCTTTTATAGGAAGAGGCGGCTTCGGCCCATCCGCGTGATAAATCTCAAACTCCCGAGATCTTCGGATCATTTAAAAATCTTTTCAAATCTTGTTTTCCTTCAATGTTTCACGCGGGCTTCATCTCTTTTACTTTCCTCCTCGTGCATGCGATTTAGAACGCATGCACGGCCTCTGTTTTGGCCATCCCATGCGAAACACAAATTCTTCAACGCCTCGCACCTTCGGTTTGCTTCGGCTTAGACTGAATTCATTTCTTGATGCATGCATGCAACATTTTAATGCATGGATGGGTTCAGTGCATCGAGACGATCGCAATGGAGGTCTCGGTTTGCTCAGAGGTGGCCGGGAACTCAAAAACCATCTTCGGGAGTCGCCTGGTTCAGCGGAGCAAGCAGGTGGCTTCGGGGAGGCCTCGGACGAGCTCGATGATGAAGATGAGCTCTCGGCCGTCGGATGCGATGTTTAACGGCCAGGATTAGATCATCGCCGCGGAGATGGATCGTGCGGCTTGGATAAAGCGTGCGATGGCTCGGACGGCTGAGATTTTCTCCCGGGGAAATTTCCGCGTCCCACATCGAATCGGCGAGAGGAATTGCCGCGCCTTATCAACCTCGCGCTGCCTCAACCCCGCAATTGAATCTCCTCCCTCCACGGTGCCGCCCCGCACCGTGTTCTCCCGGCGGGCGTGCTCTGCGCCCACTCTGCTCCCTGCGGGCGCGATCCTAGCGCCCGCTATGTACCTCGCGGGCGCGCTCCTCGCGCTCACGCTGCGCGGGCTTCATCACCGTGTGGCCTCGGGGCTTATACACGGCCCCTGCCTTGCCTCAGGGAGCGCCTTGGCCTTGAGGGTTCCCCATGGGCGTAGCGCCTTAGGCCCATATGTGCCTTGGGTGATCCCTCGGCTGGCCTCCTTGGTGGCACATTTTTTGGCTAAGTCTTGAATAAGACTTTGTCAAAAAAAAAGTCCTCCATGAAATCAAGCCATATCAAGAGAACCACTTCAAGCCTTTCTTCTCCTTCATCTTCTTCTTAAGAATTCAAGTATTAATCTTCTTCATTAGAATTCCTCCATTTTTCATCAACATATAATCAACATTTATGAATGGAATTCCCGAAGGTTTCTTCATCTTCAACTGAGCTCCTGAATCAAATATTTCTTCAATAAACTTCATTGATCTAATCAGAGATCAATTGGAACGTCTTCTGATTCACATGCACTAAGTGATAGTGCATGGACTTCATTAAACCACTTCATCCACTTAGAAGTAGTGAATGGATAATCTTGCTTCTTCAACTCCTCATGCATTGTCACTACAATGCATGGTCTTCTAACATTGTTGTGACTTTGTATCCAGTTGATACAAGTTCTTGGAACTTTAAGAACAGCTCAACAATCGTCAGATGTTCATGGAGAATGTTTCAACCATATTCTCCAATGCCACTTAGTGAATCTCCTAAGTGACATTCCTCTAAGTTCCATGGCCATTCTCCATTCTTTACAAACACCATCACAACCTTTGTCATTCACATCTTGACATTCCTTGACTTCCATTCATTCCAAGACAACTTCATTCCTCATTGACAACAAATGCAACACAGTGCACTTCAATCTCCCCCTTTGTATTTGTTGTCAATACACTCCTTCAGCACATATGAATGGGTCAATATGTGTGCCAATATTTTCTCCCCCTTATTGGCAATCATATGCAAAGGTGTGGTGTGGTTCACTTTCAAAAATATCTTCCTCCCTTTGAATAGCATCTTCTAGAAAATTACTAAGAGAAGGATGATGCCACATGTTCTTCTTAGCAAAGAACCTTTAGTAAATCAACTCTAAGTCTACTTGGGCTAACCCGGTGTACAAAACAAGTGTGATATAACCAAGGAACTCAATGTTGTCCACATTCACTATAAACATGTGAGATCAAGCTTAGGGGTTGAATTTTTTCAGATATGCAATGAATTGCTGAATCCTGCACATACTTCACAAAACACATTAGAATGTTCAGGTGAAAAGATAAAGCTCCCCCATTCATTCATTTTCATAAGATGATCTTAATCTCAGAACATCATCTTCTTCAGATTTGCTCCCCCTCAAGGGGTGCACTCCATTCTGTCCAAACCATCCTCCAGATGAGAATGATCATCATCTTCAATTCCCTGCAATGTTAGCACATGTATATACCAAGAGTATAAGGGAATAAGATGGAACCTCCTTGGTTCATCAATGTGAACAACAAGGTTGAGAATATTCTCTCAATCAAGATGTCCCATTTTCACCAGTCTTCACACTTGCACATTTGATCTTCATTGATGAGTGTGCTGGTGTGGTTCTCAAAACATCTTCATGTGAAATCTTCTTCTTCCCTTTTGCCTTAGCAATTGCCAGAACATTATCTTCAGCTTTTTGCAGATCTTTGGAAAGTTGCAACTGATTTGGCCATATGACTAGTAAATCATCTGGAAGAGTGGCCTCAGTTTTGGAAGTTCCACATAGTTCTTTGGATGCTGCTAAGCTACCTCTCTTAGGCAACTTATTTTCAATAAATCCCTTCTTTTTCTGGATTGATTGTCTTTTGGAGTTCAGTCTGCTTCTATTTAGTTTCATGACTTCTTTACAAAGGTCCATGATGTGTCCTTTCTTTCCACAGTAGAAGCATGTTTTCTTGGTGGTCCTTCTGGATGCATCACCCTTCTTGGATTTAGACTCCAAGGACTCCTTTTCCTTTTTCATAATCTTCTTGGGAGAATCTTCAACTTTCTTCTTGCTTCCCAAGGATTCTTTCTGAGCCAGGTTCAGTGATCTTCTCTTCTTTTTAGCTCTGGATACAGTTGGAGATTGACATGTATCTATTTGACCACTTGTGCAATCATCCCAGATGTTTTCAAGTAATCCAAATCTATTTGCAGTAAACAGATGTCTCTGGACCTGTGGATGTTGCTTCCTTTTTTCTGGCTTGCTCCCCCTTGGCATGGGATTCCTCTATGCTTTGGCATTCAGTGGATTGTACCAACAATCCTTTGCACAATGCACATACTTGTTACAACACCAGCATTGTACCACGAATCTTGACCTCTTCAGTCCTTCTGATTGTAGAGTACTTTTCTTGACCTGTTGTGATGTTTCAGGAGAGCTCTGCTTCTTTACTGTCTTCATCCATATTTGTTTGGAATTATTCTTCCATCCTGCACTTTTTGTGGAAACACAATTAGAAGCATCAGTACAAGATGGCATGGATGGTACCTTCTTTTTAGAAGTTGTTGCACTTTCACTAGAGGATGTCTTTCTTTTAGAATCATCCTTCTCAATGCATACTTGTGTAGCAACATTTCTTCTTATAGCTGACTGGGAGGATTCAGCTTTGGGTGATTGCAGATTTTTCAATATCACCTCTAGTTCTATGTATTTCATGTTGAGGGAGTTCTTCTCATCCTCAACAGTTCTTAGCTTTCCTTCCCAATTCTCCACCAGTTGTTTCATCTGGTCTTCATGCACCTTCTTTAATACTTGCAATGAATTGTCAAGCTCCTTCACCATTTTGACTTTGTCTTCGAGTTGAGCATTTCTGACATTCAATGAAACTTTGTGCCCTTTTTCCAGTGCATGGTAAACATCTTTGATTATTACTTAAAAAAAATTTTCTCAGAAAGACTTCTTTGCAATTCATCAGTAGTGTCTTCATATCTTTCATTGCAAAGGGAAACAGTTTCATCTTTAGCCTTCACCAGCTTTCTGAGAGTGTTGGTTATGCCAACCCTTTTTGCCAATTGATCTTCCATTGCATTGGCTTCTTCTTCTAACTGTGATTTTTCTTCCTGAAGATCATGGATGCCTGTAGCTATACACTTTGCCACTTCCATGGGAACTGTCTTCTGAAGATATTTGAGTGCACTCTGAAGATCATTCATTGTTTCAACTTCATCACAGCTAGGACAGGCTTTCTTCATCTTCTTGGCCTGTTTCTTCTTTCTATTTTTCTGAGTCTTGGGAGATATCTCCATTTGAGGCTGGTCACTCATTTCCTCAAATCTGCACTTCATAAAGACTCCCTTGGATCTTTTAGAGGTAACCTCCCTCTGATACCAATTGAAGTGCCCAGATCAGTGTGAATCACTGAGAGGGGGAGGGGGTGAATCAGTGATCCCTTAAAACTTTTTACTAATTGATTCTTTATCAATTAAACCTCTATGGCTGGTTAAAGCCTCGATCCACTCTTCTTGTATCTCTCACCTTTCCACGAATGATGCAGTAATTGTAAAGGCACTGGACACAAGGATTTACAAGGTTCGGCACCAAAGGCCTACATCCTTGCCATGCTCTCCCAGCATGGATTCTCCCATTATAATCTATTAGTATTACAATGGTCGATACAGAGTCCCATTGTATCTATCCTGAGTCCCACAGGAGGGTCTTTATACTGTGTCACACAGTGTTACCAGAGTCCCACTGGCCTGCTCCAGAATCCCACTGAAGACTTCTTCTCCCTGAGTCCCACAGGGTCTTCTCTTGGCTCCTCGAGTCACACGAGTAGCTCTTCTTCTCTTTAAGGTCTTCAAGTATCTTCAGCAGTCTGGGATAAAGACTGCTGGCCTTGCTCTGTACCTCTGATCACTTCTGGTGATCAGGTATTCTCTTCTTGCTCAGGCTTTATCTCCTTCTTCTCAGGATGAACTGGCTTCTCTCTTCAAGAATCTTTAACAGCTTCTGAAAAGGTCTGTTGGTCTTGCTCAGCAACTTCTGATCACTTCTGTTGATCATGCTCTTCTCAAATACTGAAAACTCAGACAAACAATATCTTTCACTTCAGTCTGGCTCAGTCTCAACCAGTTCAACTTCATGCACTGAGTGCATGGCAGCTCTTCATCTTCATGCACTGATAGCATGGCCTTCTCAATTCTTCAAGAACCTCCTGGTCTTGGACAACTCAAATGCACACCACTGATTTAGCACTGTTCACGTGTGCACGTGCATGCATGCATGCATGCACTCCCCTTCTTCTTCTCGGTGCAATAAACCCACAAAGGGTGTAGTATCTTTAAGCACACACCAACTTCTCACTTCTTCACACACTTTATTCAATTTTTATTACACACATAAATGTGTGTTCTACTTTAGTGTGGGTCACTCCTTATTTCTTCTATGTGTATACACACTTCTTAGAGCACACACTTAGGTTCGGCCAACTTGTTTCTTGTTTGCACACACACACTCAAGGTGTGTTCTTCAATTTGCATACACAAGGTTCTCCACTTTTCACACAACTAGGTGTGGTCTTTGGCCTTATTCACTTACACACACTTGGCTATGGCCTATTCCACTTGCACACACTTCCTCTCGGCCTTTTTCACTTCACACACAATGTGTGGTCTTCTTAGCACTTGGCACACACTTAAATGGACATAGGGTGTTCTTGTTCTTTAATGTGTGCACCCACAAGGCCACAGGCTTCCTTGCTCAATTTTCACACAAAGGCACTAAGCCTTGGGTTCTCCCTCTTTGCACAAGATACTTCCCGTAGGGCGTTCTCCTCACTTGGCACACACACACAAGGGATGTGGTGGTCTTCACTTCACCCACTTGCACACACAGTGCCACGACCCCTTCTTTGTTCTTGTTTGCACATACACCCAAAGGGTGTGTTCTTTCACTTCACACAAGGCACTCCACTTTTCACACACACAACACACAACTTGGTGTGATCTTCTTGTTTGCACAGGGCTACGGCCTTTCCCTCCTTTGCACACAAAGTGCCTCAGGTATTATTTTCACTTAGAACACACCGAAGGATGCAGGGGGCTCGGCGTTCCTTCACTTCAACAACCGCGCAAGCCTCAAGGGTGCAACCAGTGCAAGGCGCGCAAGGCCTCAGGTGGCCACTGCCGCGCAAGTGCTTACCGCGCAGGGGGCCGCGGTGCACAGAGGGGGGGGGGGGGTGCAAGGTAGTGTTGCCCTTCCTCCTTCTTCTTTTGCACAAGAAGTGCGCAAAAGGAACTTCACGGGGCCAAGGGGTGGCTCTGGGCTTCACTACCGCGCAGGTGGCGCGCAGGCTGTTCTTCATGAGGCAAGGCACTCGCGGGACTTCTCAAAAAATATTCAGCGCATCAGCAAGCATAAACGAGAGCCTCGGGTGATCCTTTTATAGGCAGAGGCGGCTTCGGCCCATCCGCGTGATAAATCTCAAACTCCCGAGATCTTCGGATCTTTTAAAAATCTTTTCAAATCTTGTTTTCCTTCACTGTTTCACGCGGGATTCATCTCTTTTACTTTCCTCCTCGTGCATGCGATTTAGAACGCATGCACGGCCTCTGTTTTGGCCATCCCATGCAAAACACAAATTCTTCAACGCCTCGCACCTTCGGTTTGCTTCGGCTTAGACAGAATTCATTTCCTGTTGCATGCATGCAACATTTTAATGCATGGATGGGTTCAGTGCGTCGAGACGATCGCAATGGAGGTCTCGGTTTGCTCGGAGGTGGCCGGGAACTCAAAAACCATCTTCGGGAGTTGCCTGGTTCAGCGGCGGCAAGCAGGTGGCTTCGTGGAGGCCTCGGACGAGCTCGATGATGAAGACGAGCTCTCGGCCATCGGATGCGATGTTTAATGGCCAGGATTAGATCATCGCCGCGGAGATGGATCGTGCGGCTTGGATAAAGCGCGCGATGGCTCGAACGGCTGAGATTTGCTCCCGGGGAAATTTCTGCGTCCCACATCGAATCGGCGAGAGGAATTGCCACGCATTATCAACCTCGCGCTGCCTCAACCCCGCAATTGAATCTCCTCCCTCCACGGTGCCGCCCTGCACCGTGTTCTCCCTGCGGGCGCGCTCTGCGCCCACTCTGCTCCCTGCGGGCGCGCTCCTAGCACCCACTATGTACCTCGCGGGCGCGCTCCTCGCGCTCACGCTGCGCGGGCTTCATCACCGCGTGGCCTCGGGGCTTATACACGGCCCCTGCCTTGCCTCAGGGAGCGCCTTGGCCTTGAGGGTTCCCCATGGGCGTGGCGCCTTAGGCCCATATCTGCCTTGGGTGATCCCTCGGCTGGCCTCCTTGGTGGCACATTTTTTGGCTAAGTCTTGAATAAGACTTTGTCAAAAAAAACAAAGTCCTCCATGAAATCAAGCCATATCAAGAGAACCACTTCAAGCCTTTCTTCTCCTTTATCTTCTTCTTAAGAATTCAAGTATTAATCTTCTTCATTAGAATTCCTCCATTTTTCATCAACATATAATCAACATTTAAGAATGGAATTCCCGAAGGTTTCTTCATCTTCAACCGAGCTCCTGAATCAAATATTTCTTCAATAAACTTCATTGATCTAATCAGAGATCAGTTGGAACATCTTCTGATTCACATGCACTAAGTGATAGTGCATAGACTTCATTAAACCACTTCATCCACTTAGAAGTAGTGAATGGATCATCTTGCTTCTTCAACTCCTCATGAATTGTCACTACAATGCATGGTCTTCTAACTTTGTTGTGACTTTGTATCCAGTTGATACAAGTTCTTGGAACTTTAAGAACAGCTCAACAATCGTCAGATGTGCATGGAGAATGTTTCAACCATATTCTCCAATGCCACTTAGTGAATCTCCTAAGTGACATTCCTCTAAGTTCCATGGCCATTCTCCATTTTTTACCAACACCATCACAACCTTTTTCATTCACATCTTGACATTCCTTGACTTCCATTCATTCCAAGACAACTTCATGCCTCATTGACAACAAATGCAACACAGTGCACTTCAATCTCCCCCTTTGTATTTGTTGTCAATACACTCCTTCAGCACATATGAATGGGTCAACATATGTGCCAATATTTTCTCCCCCTTATTGGCAATCAAATGCAAAGGTGTGGTGTGGTTCACTTTCAAAAATATCTTCCTCCCTTTGAATAGAATCTTCTTGAAAATTACTAAGAGAGGGATGATGCCACATGTTCTTCTTAGAAAAGAACCTTTAGTAAATCAACTCTAAGTCTACTTGGGCTAACCCGGTGTAGAAAACAAGAGTGATATAACCAAGGAACTCAATGCTTTCCACATTCACTATAAACATGTGAGATCATGCTTAGGGGTTGAATTTTTTCAGATATTCAATGAATTGCTGAATCCTGTACATACTTCACAAAACACATTAGAAAGTTCAGGTGGAAAGATAAAGCTCCCCCATTCATTCATTTTCTTAAGATGATATAAATCTCAGAACATCATCTTCTTCAGATTTTCTCCCCCTCAAGGGGTGCACTCCATTCTGTCCAAACCATCCTCCAGATGAGAATGATCATCATCGTCAATTACCTGCAATGTTAGCACATGTATATACCAAGAGTATAAGGGAATAAGATGGAACCTCCTTGGTTCATCAATGTGAACAACAAGGTTGAGAAGATTCTCTCAATCGAGATGTCCCATTTTCACCAGTCTTCACACTTGCACATTTGATCTTCATTGATGATTGTGCTGGTGTGGTTCTCAAAACATCTTCATGTGAAATCTTCTTCTTCCCTTTTGCCTTAGCAATTTCCAGAACATTATCTTCAGCTTTTTGCAGATCTTTGGCAAGTTGCAACTGATTTGGCCATATGACTAGTAAATCATCTGGAAGAGTGGCCTCATTTTGGAAGTTCCACATGGTTCTTTGGATGATGGTAAGCTACCTCTCTTAGGAAACTTATTTTCAATCAATCACTTCTTCTTCTGGATTGATTGTCTTTTGGAGTTCAGTCTGCTTCTATTTAGTTTCATGGATTCTTTACAAAGGTCCATGATGTGTCCTTTCTTTCCACAGTAGAAGCATGTTTTCTTGGTGGTCCTTCTGGATGCATCACCCTTCTTGGATTTAGACTCCAAGGACTTCTTTTCCTTTTTCATAATCTTCTTGGGAGCATCTTCAAATTTCTTCTTGCTTCCCAAGGATTCTTTCTGAGCCAGGTTCAGGGATCTTCTCTTCTTTTTAGCTCTGGATACAGTTGGAGATTGACATGTATCTATTTGACCACTTGTGCAATCATCCCAGATGTTGTCAAGTAATCCAAATCTATTTGCAGTAAACAGATGTCTCTAGACCTGTAGATGTTGCTTCCTTCCTTCTGGCTTGCTCCCCCTTGGCATGGGCTTCCTCTGTGCTTTTGCATTCAGTGGATTGTACCAACAATCCTTTGCACAATGCCCATACTTGTTACAACACCAGCATTGTCCCATGAATCTTGACCTCTTCAGTCCTTCTGATTGTAGAGTACTTTTCTTGACTTGTTGTGCTGTTTCAGGAGAGCTCTACTTCTTTACTGTCTTCATCCATATTTGTTTGGAATTATTCTTCCATCCTTCACTTTTTGTGGAAACACAATTAGAAGCATCAGTACAAGATGGTATGGATGGTACCTTCTTTTTAGAAGTTGTTGCACTTTCACTAGAGGATGTCTTTCTTTTAGAATCATCCTTCTCAATGCATACTTGTGTAGCAACATTTCTTCTTACAGCTGACTGGGAGGATTCAGCTTTGGGTGATTGCAGATTTTTCAATATCACCTCTAGTTCTAAGTATTTCATGTTGAGGGAGTTCTTCTCATCCTCAACAGTTCTTAGATTTCCTTCCCAATTCTCCACCAGTTGTTTCATCTGGTCTTCATGCACCTTCTTTAATACTTGCAATGAATTGTCAATCTCCTTCACCATTTTGACTTTGTCTTCGAGTTGAGCATTTCTGACATTCATTGAAACTTTGTGCCTCTTTTCCAGTGCATGGTAAACATCTTTGATTATTACTTTAAAGAATTCTTTCTCAGAATGACTTCTTTGCAATTCTTCAGTAGTGTCTTCATATCTTTCATTGCAAAGGGAAACAGTTTCATCTTTAGCCTTCAACAGCTTTCTGAGAGTGTTGGTTATGCCAACCCTTTTTGCCAATTGATCTTCCATTGCATTGGATTCTTCTTCTAACTGTGATTTTTCTTCATGAAGATCATGGATGCCTGTAGCTATACACTTTGCCACTTCCATGGGAACTGTCTTCTGAAGATATTTGAGTGCTCTCTGAAGATCATTCATTGTTTCAACTTCATCACAGCTAGGACAGGCTTTCTTCATCTTCTTGGCCTGTTTCTTCTTCCTATTTTTCTGAGTCTTGGCAGATATCTCCATTTGAGGCTGGTCACTCATTTCCTCAAATCTGCACTTCATAAAGACTCCCTTGGATCTTTTAGAGGTAACCTCCCTCTGATACCAATTGAAGTGCCAAGATCAGTGTGAATCACTGAGAGGGGGAGGGTGTGAATCAGTGATCCCTTAAAACTTTTTACTAATTGATTCTTTATCAATTAAACCTCTATGGCTGGTTAAAGCCTCGATCCACTCTTCTTGTATCTCTCACCTTTCCACGAATGATGCAGTAAATGTAAAGGCACTGGACACAAGTATTTACATGGTTCGGCACCAAAGGCCTACATCCTTGCCATGCTCTCCCAGCATGGATTCTCCCATCATAATCTGTTAGTATTACAACGGTCGATACAGAGTCCCACTGTATCTCTCCTGAGTCCCACAGGAGGGTCTTTATACTGCGTCACACAGTGTTACCAGAGTCCCACTGGCCTGCTCCAGAATCCCACTGAAGACTTCTTCTCCCTGAGTCCCACAGGGTCTTCTCTTGGCTCCTCGAGTCACACGAGTAGCTCTTCTTCTCTTTAAGGTCTTCAAGTATCTTCAGCAGTCTGGGATAAAGACTGCTGGCATTGCTCTGTACCTCTGATCACTTGTGATGATCATGTCTTCTCTTCTTGCTCAGGCTTTATCTCCTTCTTCTCAGGATGACATGGCTTCTCTCTTCAAGAATCTTTAACAGCCTCTGAAAAGGTCTGTTGGTCTTTCTCAGCAACTTCTGATCACTTCTGTTGATCAGGCTCTTCTCAAATACTGAAAACTCAGAAAAACAATATCTTTCACTTCAGTCTGGCCCAGTCTCAACCAGTTCAACTTCATGCACTGAGTGCATGGCAGCTCTTCATCTTCATGCCCTGATAGCATGGCCTTCTCAATTCTTCAAGAACCTCCTGGTCATGGACAACTCAAATGCACACCACTGATTTAGCACTATTCACGTCTGCACGTGCATGCATGCATGCATGCACTCCCCTTCTTCTTCTCGGTGCAATAAACCCACAAAGGGTGTAGTATCTTTAAGCACACACCAACTTCTCACTTCTTCACACACTTTATTCAATTTTGATTACACACATAAATGTGTGTTCTACTTTAGTGTGGGTCACTCCTTATTTATTCTAAGTGTATACACACTTCTTAGTGCACACACTTAGGTTCGACCAACTTGTTTCTTGTTTGCACACACACACACTCAAGGTGTGTTCTTCAATTTGCATACACAAGGTTCTCCACTTTTCACACAACTAGGTGTAGTCTTTGGCCTTATTCACTTACACACACTTGGCTACGGCCTATTCCACTTGCACACACTTCCTCTCTGCCTTTTTCACTTCACACACAATGTGTGGTCTTCTTAGCACTTGGCACACACTTAAATGGCCATAGGGTGTTCTTGTTCTTTAATGTGTGCACCCACAAGGCCACGGCCTTCCTTGCTCAATTTTCACACAAAGGCACTAAGCCTTGGGTTCTCCCTCTTTGCACAAGCTACTTCCCGTAGGGCGTTCTCCTCACTTGGCACACACACACAAGGGATGTGGTGGTCTTCACTTCACCCACTTGCACACACACTACTACAGCCCCTTCTTTGTTCTTGTTTGAACATACACCCAAAGGGTGTGTTCTTTCACTTCACACAAGGCACTCCACTTTTCACACACACAACACACAACTTGGTGTGGTCTTCTTGTTTGCACAGGGCTACGGCCTTTCCCTCCTTTGCACACAAAGTGCCTCGGGTATTCTTTTCACTTAGCACACACCGAAGAATGCAAGGGGCTCGGCCTTCCTTCACTTCAACAACCGCGCAAGCCCCAAGGGTGAAACCAGTGCAAGGCGCGCAAGGCCTCGGGTGGCCACTGCCGCGCAAGTGCTTACCGCGCAGGGGGCCGCGGTGCACAGAGGGGGGGCGCGCAAGGTAGCGTTGCCCTTCCTCCTTCTTCTTTTGCACAAGAAGTGCGCAAAAGGAACTTCACGGGGCCAAGGGGTGGCTCTGGGCTTCACTGCCGCACAGGGGGCGCGCAGGCTGTTCTTCACGAGGCAAGGCACTCGCGGGACTTCTCAAAAAATATTCAGCGCATCAGCAAGCATAAACGAGAGCCTCGGGTGATCCTTTTATAGGCAGAGGCGGCTTCGGCCCATCCGCGTGATAAATCTCTAACTCCTGAGATCTTCGGATCTTTTAAAAATCTTTTCAAATCTTGTTTTCCTTCACTGTTTCATGCGGGCTTCATCTCTTTTACTTTCCTCCTCGTGCATGCAATTTAGAACGCATGCACGGCCTCTGTTTTGGCCATCCCATGCAAAACACAAATTCTTCAACGCCTCGCACCTTCGGTTTGCTTCGGCTTAGACCGAATTCATTTCTTGATGAATGCATGCAACATTTTAATGCATGGATGGGTTCATTGCGTCGAGACGATCGCAATGGAGGTCTCGGTTTGCTCGGAGGTGGCCGGGAACTCAAAAACCATCTTCGGGAGTCGCCTGGTTCAGCGGCGGCAAGCAGGTGGCTTCGGGGAGGCCTCGGACAAGCTCGATGATGAAGACGAGCTCTCGGCCGTCGGATACGATGTTTAACGGCCAGGATTAGATCATCGCCGCGGAGATGGATTGTGCGGCTTGGATAAAGCGTGCGATGGCTCGGACGGCTGGGATTTTCTCCCGGGGAAATTTCCGCGTCCCACATCGAATCGGCGAGAGGAATTGCCGCGCCTTATCAACCTCGCGCTTCCTCAACCCCGCAATTGAATCTCCTCCCTCCACGGTGCCTCCCCGCACCGTGTTCTCCCTGTGGGCGCGCTCTGCGCCCACTCTGCTCCCTGCGGGCGCGCTCCTAGCCCCCACTATGTACCTCGCGGGCGCGCTCCTCGCGTTCACGCTGCGTGGGCTTCATCACTGCGTGGCCTCGAGGCTTATACACGGCCCCTGGCTTGCCTCAGGGAGCGCCTTGGCCTTGAGGGTTCCCCATGGGCGTGGCGCCTTAGGCCCATATGTGCCTTGGGTGATCCCTCAGCTGGCCTCCTTGGTGGCACATTTTTTGGCTAAGTCTTGAATAAGACTTTGTCAAAAAAAAAACAAAGTCCTCCATGAAATCAAGCCATATCAAGAGAACCACTTCAAGCCTTTCTTCTCCTTCATCTTCTTCTTAAGAATTCAAGTATTAATCTTCTTCATTAGAATTCCTCCACTTTTCATCAACATATAATCAACATTTAAGAATGGAATTCCCGAAGGTTTCTTCATCTTCAACAGAGCTCATGAATCAAATATTTCTTCAATAAACTTCATTGATCTAATCAGAGATCAATTGGAACATCTTCTGATTCACATGCACTAAGTGATAGTGCATGGACTTCATTAAACCACTTCATCCACTTAGAAGTAGTGAATGGATCATCTTGCTTCTTCAACTCCTCATGCACTGTCACTACAATGCATGGTCTTCTAACATTGTTGTGACTTTGTATCCAGTTGATACAAGTTCTTGGAACTTTAAGAACATCTCAAAAATCGTCAGATGTGCATGGAGAATGTTTCAACCATATTCTCCAATGCCACTTAGTGAATCTCCTAAGTGACATTCCTCTAAGTTCCATGGCCATTCTCCATTCTTTACCAACACCATCACAACCTTTGTCATTCACATCTTGACATTCCTTGACTTCCATTCATTCCAAGACAACTTCATGCCTCATTGACAACAAATGCAACATAGTGCACTTCAATAACAATGGTTTTATAGAGGTATTTACCCTTATTGGAAAATATTACTCGATGATATTTTTAGAAAACATGAATTATGAGGTTGATGGGAAAGTATTGATTTCATTCTTGATATCTTTATCTGATAGAGTTTATAAAAAAGTTAGGGGACTCAAAATTTCACATGAGATATGGGATTATCTTGAGAGAACCATTAAATGGAATTAAAGTTTTTGATGAAAATATAGGGATTTAGAGATACATTAAATGACTCAACTACTGTTACAATATTTATGAGAAAATACAAGGGTGTGAATAAAGAATAATTTTATACCCTAGAGGATATATATTTTCTTATTTAACAAATTTTTTTATGAAATGAGAAAGAATATTATATTAAAGATGAATATAATAGAGGAAAAGGAAATATAATATAATTCCTTTGAAAGTATAAATTTCAAAGGAAGGAAGGGAGAATCATTCAAAAATTATGAAGATATGAATGAAGAGATAAATATAATGAAAAAACCAACCGTCTTGTATAAAAAACATTATAAGGGGAAGATGTAAATACAAATGTATGATTTTATTAAAGTAATTTAATTATAGTAGAATCTGTCAATTTTCTATTGATTTTCTAATGAATAAAAAGGAAGAAACTATTAATGATGCATTGAAATAATATTTTCAAATAAAGGTATGATCATAAAACGTTTATAGTGGAAATAAAATGATTATAAGAATGATGACGATGAATATTTTGAGAAAAGAAGATAGAGAATATTATTCAACACAAGTAAGTGAGTTCATAGAAGATAGTACCATAACGAAATTCAAAAACTTTTTATCTCAGGTAAATGAATATTATGATTCTTTGAGAATTTTTGAGGATCATGGAGTCTGATACACTGAACATATGTCAAAATATGAGCCTATAGGATGTCTTGAAAAAACATCAAGCTCCAGAAAAGGGTCGAACCACTTGAGATATAGATAGATTACGAATTAGAATCTTTCAAGAATAAGAATTTATACATTGATGAAATAATGATTCTAATGGTGAAAATTGAATAATAATATGAAATATTAAAATATCATGATATAATTTTTTCATCAAAGGTAAAATATTTATTCAAGATAAAATCCATGAGTCTTAAATATGAAAATACCTATTATATGATTGAAAATTACATTAAGTAAATATTTTTTTAAATTACACGGATGTTTGAGACAATTCATCCCAAAATGAGTCAAACCTATCTCAATAAGTAATGTAAAATATGTTCTTACTTATTGAAATGATACCAGTTCTATTTCAGATAATAGTTCAGGTCCTAAAATAAAAACTAAAATTTTATTGGATGAGAAAATCCATGTAAATTTCACCCAGATATGCATGGAATATATAAGTGATTTAAAATAATTATGATTTTCATGATAAAGGAAAAGCAAGTGTTGTAATGGACTTAGATAAAAATAATTCTTTAAAATATTGAACTATTGTCATACCTAGGTTTTTAACTCATCCTTGGTTATGAATCAGGTTTGATTCTAATGTTATTTTTTGTTTAACGAGTGTGATATGTTTTTATTTTTTAGGTATTATTTATATTTATCTTTTTTATATTATTTAACCCTCATGGTCAATTTGAGTTTTTAGATAAAAATGAACATTTTAGTCCACATTCCAGAGTGCGTGTTTGTTGCACGATTATTAGTAATCATGCTCCTTCCCTAGGTAACCGGGATGTCGGTACTGGTTGAGGATGTAGTTAATAGATGACCAGAACACGACAGCGCACCTCATCCCAGAAACTATGTGGTAGTATAGGGATGTGGCTATATGTGACCCTAAAAATTCTGACGGGTAAGGAAAACCAATCATATTTACCATGTAGTAGGTATATTCCTTGGTATAGGTGGTCGGACAGTATCCATACTCTTTGAAAATCTATTTGGAATAACCTTATGACGTACCCATGTCATTAATTATTATTCTCCCTTTTCTCTCTCCCTAATGTCTCTCTAATAAACCCAATTTTTCTTCCTTCCTCAGCCTTATCCACCCTATGCACCCACACCCCCTTCAATGACTCCCATAGACCTCCATTTTTGGGTGATTTTGATGGGTTTTATTCAATGAAACTCCATGTAAGACTCTCCCCTCATGTTTTCATCCGATTTTTAGGATTCTCTTTCTTCTCCTTTTGGGTTTAGTTTTCTAGTGATAATGGTTTTTATTTTTGTATTCATTCTTGTTTATTAGGGTCTAATCTTGTTATTCATGCATTATTCTTTCCTTAATAGGTGTTCGTACCACGATTCACTGTTTTATTCCACCCTTACACCACTCTTTTAAACTAGTTTTTTAATGAATATTCCAAATATAATGATAAATTTCTCTTAATGTTTGAATATATTAATTAATGTTTATTTATATTATAATGGGAAATGTTACTTGTTTTTATTTTTTCAATGTAGGTGGAGATGATTTGGAGGGCTCTTGATGAAGTGGAAGAAAAATGGGAAAAAAATTGCATGGATCCATTGACATTTATCCACTGTTTAGAATAATACATGATATAAGTGCATCCAAAAGGGCTGATATTTTGGGGGACGATCCAAAATATAATATTATACATTTAATATCAAAGAATTCAATCCTAATTTGGATTTTATAGTGCCCATCCAAACTGATATGTCCAAGACACTGAATATGCACAAAGTCAAAAGTGTCTTTCTGTATTTTATCAATATCTCGAGATGTATTGGTCCAAATGGTGCCAAAAGTTCAGTGGTGATAGATAAGACTTCGGGATACAACATTCCCATTTTTTCAAAAGGGTGATTCGACTGTATAATATCCGAAAACCTTTCTCCAATGAGTTTATCAAAATATGGGTGCCCAAAACCACTTCTCATTTTGGCTATAAAAAGACACCTTGGGCACCCCATTAGGAAGTTCGGCTAGGAGGCAAAGTCTTGCCATTTTGGAGTTAACAAACAGTCTACTCAAAATTTCAAGAAATTCTGGAGGCTATGGTAAGTGCTACATCAACATATTCTTCTTCTTTCTCTCCCATGGGTTTCTAAACCCCTTGTGATCACCCGGGGAGGAACATGATGCAAAGCCCAAGCTTCATGTTTGTAATATATGAATGATATTTTGAATTACAGATTGTTGTGTTGTCTTTCATCATCTCTTATTCTTATTTTATTGAGTTATGTACTGTTATGTCATGCTCAACTCATATGATCATGTTTGGGGGTACCCATTCATGTGATGTTCCACACACCGTTCACCACTTTCTATTCCCCCTTTAAAGTTTGGTGTCTCTGTGGTTCATATTGGTCAATTTATCAAACATAATCACTTTCAAGGCCATGTAAATTTATGTCATGGTATCACAAAGAAAAAAAAATACAATCCTGGAAATCACATCTAGTTTTTCGTGTATTTCATTGGTGAGTTTCGATTATGAAGTCAAACATAATTCACCCAATCATCGGCGGTGTCCGGTGAATCATTGTGTGTTTTCGACTGAACCATAGGTGGTATCCTAGTATATAATCAGTAACATTCTGGTTCTAGGTGTTACAATCTAGGGATTAAAATATCATAATCTTATCATGAAGCTATGAGGGATAAACATCATGTGAGTACCACCGGTTTATCACACTTAATTAATTATGTTAATCTCTACATTGTTTTATCACTTTCATTTTATATTTTCATATTTAATCATAAAACCCCCATGTTTTACAAAACCAAATTCAAATTTATATTTTCATAATCAAAACCCTCTTTTTAAATTAATGATCTATGGCTCCGTCGAGAGATGACCTAGGGTTGCTGCTATCCTGCATAAATTCTAGTCAAAATTAAACAACTAATTGGACGCGCTCGACAACGCGATAAAATTTTGGTGTTATTTCCGTGGCGTCAAGACCAATTTATTTATTTATTTATTTTTATTTATTTACTTTACTTCTTAATTAGTACTCCATTAAATATCACACCGCCATTTGGTTGTTTTTGTTTTGGGTTTTGTCTTTATTTTTGGTTGTTTTTGGTGTGTTCTTTCTTTCTCTCTCTCTCTCTCTCTCTCTCTCTCTCTTCTCTATATACCTCTCTATAATTTGGTATTATAACATTATATTTCCTTTTCACGCGTTTGAAGTGATTTTATACATATTCAAATAAGAAAAATAAAACATCACAAATTATTTTCATGACCCGATCTGGTAAAGAAACACTACTTGAATTTGATCCTGAAATTGAAAAGTCACTTCACACAAAAATCAAGGCATCTAGAGAAGGTAAATCAAGTATCATTGAGGATCCTCTATTAGAATATCAAGTGGTTCTAAACCAATCCAAAATTGACCCCAAGAAAACCCATGAAAACATGGCTGCAAATAATCGAACATTAAAAGAACTGACCACCCCTGATGTGGAGTACCAACCTACGTACATCCAATATCTTGAGGATGTAGCCAACATTGAGAGGAGATCTGGTCTCATCCCCCTTCTTCCTAAATTCCATGGTCTTCTTGGTGGGAACCCACACAAACATCTAAAGTAGTTTCACATAGTGTGCTCTACCATGAAACACCAAAATGAGTCTGAGTACCTCATTAAGTTCGTGGCATTCCCTTTCCCCTTTGATGGTGTAGCTAAAGACTGGTTATACTATCTTCCAACTACAATTGGGGGCTGGAATGACCTTCAACGACTCCTTCTAGAAATTTTTTTCCCTGCCTCCCGAACTGCATCAATTAGGAAAGAAATTTGTGGCATTAGGCAGTTACAAGGAGAGACCCTTCAAGAGTACATGGAGAGATTCACAAGACTTTGTTCAAGCCTCCCCCACCACCATATTAGTGAACATCTAATAATAAAATACTTATATGAGGGAATTATTCCTATGGATCAAGGAATGATAGATGCTGCAGCTGGTGGTGCCCTAGTTGATAAAACTCCTTCCGCCGCTCGTGACTTAATAGCCATCATGGCTCAAGATGCACCAAAATTAAGTACATGAGCAATTGCACCAACCCGAGGAGTTCATGAGGTAAGTCATTCAGCCCTAGAACAAAAGGTAGATACTGAACATGATGAGATGCATACCCTTCTTAAGGCAATTAGCTCAAGAACAAGGTTACTAGCATTCTAATTCTATTCCATTGCATTGTGGGGTTTGTTCTGATGACACTCATTTTTTCTGACTAGTGACCACAACTTCAAGATTCATCTGAGTCTTGTGCAGCTGTGTTCCTAGGGCGTCCATTCAAACAAGAACCTCCCTTCAAGAAAGAACAATTCAGGCCAAATCCAAATCCAAGGTGGTAGGCACAACCCCAGTACCAACAAGGAGGAAACTCAAACTACCCCAAGCAGAATTGGTATCAACATGTCCAAGGAATGCAACCATCATATCCTTCAACTTCTCAAAACAATCAGCCTCCCCCTCTCGAATATGAACCAAGCCTCGAGGATATGGTGAAGAATATGGAAACCAAGAACATCCAGCTCCAACAAACCACACAATCAGCAATTCATGATTTGAAAACTCAAGTGGGACACTTTTTAAACACCATCGGTGAGCTTAAGATGCAAGGGTCTGGACAACTACCATCTCTACCCATTGCCAATCCAAAGGAAAAAAAGGAAATGTATGTGGAATTACACTATGTAGTGGTAAAGAAGATTCTTCTCCAACTGATTCTACTCAACAAGTATGTCCCCCTCTTGAGACAACTCTTTCTCCACCTATAAAATATTCCAATGAAGAAAAACAAAATAAAAATGACAATAAAAATATCATTAAAGATTCCAATGAACAATCAATTCATCTTCCTTTCCCACAAAGACTTTCTAAATCTATGAATTTTTTTAATAATGATACTGATAATGAGATAATGGATACATTTAAAAAAGTTCAAGTTAATATTCCTTTATTGGATTCAGTCAAGAAAATTCCCTATTATGCCAAATTTCTTAATGAACATTGCACCAATAGACGAATGCTGAGGGGGAATGAGAGAGTTAACATGGGTAGGAATTTCTAGGCCTTGATTCAACCAGCAATTCCAACCAAATGTAAGGATCTGGGCACATTCACGATACCATGTACCATAGGGGTGACCTTCTTTTCTGATGCGATGCTAGATTAAGGTGATTCCATTAATGTAATTCCTCACTATGTGTATACTTCTCTATAGGTTGGAGAGCATCAACCAACCTGCAATTTCATGAAACTTTCTGACCAGAGTACAATGCATCCAAAGGAGTGATTGAGGATGTCCTTGATATAGTGAAGAATTTCATCTTCCCTGCTGATTTCTACAATATTGAGATGGAAGATACCCGAACCCATGGACATTCTCATCTCATACTTTGGAGGTCATTCCTAAAAACAGGAAAGAGGTTCATCAACGTTAACAATGGTACGCTGTCCATGGAATTCGGAGGAGAAAATTAATGTTTTAACATCCTTGAGGCTATGAACCACCCTGTTGAAGAGCAGTCCACTCTTCCTGTCCATTCAATGGAAGTGCTCTCAAATGATGAACACACGCACAATTCTATCATCAACACAAACTCTGATTCTTTTTTGTTTTCTTCACCGTTGGATTATTTGAGTTTTGATTCATGTTTTGAGTGTTGTGTGGGTTCAGAAAGGTGTAAATGTTTTCCTTGAATTGATGAGTGTGTTCATTCTGAGGTACCCATGACTGTTGATGATTCTGCAAATCTCATTTCTATATATTATCTATCTTTAGAGAATAAATATGTGCAGATAGACAGTTTAATGGACATCTCTCCCCCTAAATCCCCTCCCTCAATCCAGAAAACACTGATGTTGGAACTTAAACCACTTCTTTCTAATTTATAATATGCATATCTTGTGGTTATTGACCAATTTCCCATCATCATTTCCAATATCCTCTCTCCACAATAGGAATCGAAGCTGCTCAAACTTTTGAGAGAGGGTAAAAAGGAAATAGGATGGACATTGGCTGATATTCCTGGGATTATCCCATCTATTTGTATGCACCATATACTTTTGGATGATGAAGCTATGCCCATAAGTCAATCTCAACGCCGTTTAAGTCTCGCTCTCCTTGAAGTGGTAAAATTGGAAGTTAGTAAATTACTTGGTGTAGGGATCATTTATACAATATCTGATAGTAAATGGGTTAGCCCAGTGCAAATTATGCCTAAAAAATAGGAAAGACAGTTCTATCAAATGAAAGGAATGAATTGGTTCCAACACGTGTGCAAAATAGTTGGCGAGTCTGTATTGAATATCATCGACTGAATCAAGCCACGCAGAAGGAACACTTTCCATTACCATTCATTGAACAAATGTTAGAATGATTGGCTGGTAAGTCCCATTATTGTTTACTTGATGGTTATTCGGGTTATTTCCAAATCCATATAGCACCTGAGGACTATGAAAAGACAAAATTTACCTATCTATTCAACACATTTTCATACAGAAGGATGCCATTTGGTCTATTTAATGCTCCTGGTACTTTTCAGCGATGTATGTTGAGTATTTTTTCTAAATACCATGATAGTTGTATGGAAGTCCTTATGGATGATTTCATGGTATAAGGATCTTCTTTTGATGATTTTTTGGAACACCTAGGTTGTTTCCTCCGTCACTGCATTGAAAGAGATCTTGTTTTAAATTATGAGAAATGTCATTTTATGGTCGAATGGGGGATAGTTATTGGGCATGTCATTTAAAATAATGGAATTCATGTTGATAAATCTAAAATTTAATTAATTTCAACCGTTCCATATACAAATTTTGTTCGTGAGGTGCGATCTTTCTTGGGTCATGCTTGTTTTTACCGCCGATTCATTAATGAATTTAGTAAAATTTCACTTGCATTGTCCCAGTTATTGCAAAAATATTCTGAGTTTGTGTTTGATAAAAATTGTAAGGATGAATTCAATTCACTAAAAAAGTGTCTCACATCACCTCCCATAATCCAACCACCAAGGTGGGATCTCCCCTTCGAGCTTATGTGTGATGCCTCTAACATTTCAGTAGGGGCAGTTTTATCACAAAGGGTTGAGAAGGCTCCTCATGTCATTTGGTATGCCTCGAGTACCCTTGACCCTACCCAGGTAAACTACTATAGCCACAGAAAAGGAACTCCGTTCTATTGTATTTTCCATTGAAAAATTCTGTTCTTATCTTCTTGGGTAAAAATTTATTCTGTTTTCTGACCATGATTCCCTTCGATTTATCTTAAAGAAACCTGAAGCCAAACCTCATCTCATACAGTGGATGCTCCTCCTCCAAGATTTTGACCTTGAGATTAGAGATAAGAGGTGGGTGGAAAATGTTGTAGCTGACCACATTTTTAGGATTTCCCCACCATTGGACCATCATATTTACTCACCCCTACCCATTGGAGAATTCTTCCCTCATGAGAACCTTTGTGATGTTGTAGACCTTACCCCTGGTATGCGGACATTGTGAATTTTCTAGAAACATCTATGGTCCCTACTGATTTTAGAATTTTATAATCCTAGATATCTAAGAATGATTTTTTTTGTCCATTTGGGATGTCTCATACTTGTGGAGAATTTTTAGTGACCAAGTAGTTTGTCGATGTGTCCCTGACCATGAGTTCACCTCTGTTTTGACCTTCTTCCACACTTTGGAATGTGGGGGCCACTTTGGCTCTCAACGTACAGCTCGAAGGGTCCATGAATCACGACTTTATTTTCCAACATTTTATAGGAATACCCATAGATTTTGTAAGTCATGCATTCATTGTCAATTCACAGGGAATATCTCCAAGAGGAATGAAGTGCCCCAAAAACCCATGTTATTCTGGGAAATCTTCGATGCATGGGCCATTGACTTCATGGGGCCTTTTCCAAATTCATTTGGCTTTCTGTATATCGTAGTAGCTGTTGACTATGTTTCTAAATGGGTGGAAGAAAAGGCAACAAGGACCAATGACTCTCAAGTTGTTGTTGATTTTGTGAAGTCCCATATTTTCTGTAGGTTTGGATTAGCAAGATTCATCATTAGTGATCAGGGTTCACATTATGGCAATCACAACATGAAAAAATTGCTTCTTAAGTATGGGGTTTATCATAAAGTTTCTACTGCATATCACCCCAAAACAAATAGGCAAGAAGAAATATCAAATCGGGAAGTTAAAAGAATCTTGGAAAAAACAGTACAACCCAATAGGAAATATTGGAGTTTGTGCTTGGATGATTCACATTGGGCATACCATATAGTTTTTAAAACCCCAATTAGAATTTCACCATACAGAATTGTGTTTGGAAAGGCTTGTCACCTCCAAGTGGACGTAGAATACCATGCATATTGGGCTGTCAAACAATTTAATATGAACCTTTCAGATGCAAGTGAGCAAAGAAAGCTGCAAATTCAAGATTTGGAACAAATTTGACGTGATGCATATGGGAACTCCCTGATCTATAAAGAGAATACAAAGTCTATTCATGATAGCATGATTCACCAACAGAAGTTCCTTATTTTTTAGAAGGTCTTCATGTTCAATTCCAGGATTAAGCTCCACCTAGGAAAGCTTCATTCCCAATGGCTTGGTCCTTATACTATTACTAATGTTTACCCTTTTGGTATAATACATATTTTTCATGAGTAGAGTAGACAAAGTCTTACCTTCAACGAGCATCGACATAAAAACTTCTACGAGGATTTTCCGAAAAATCAGGTTGAGGAAATCCACCTTATCGATGAATCATACCAATATAACACACCAGGTATTATCCTTTCTTCTCCTGCAAATCCTTTTTTTCATTTTATAGAAAGCCGAATTGCGGGATTCCGGTACCCTAACAGCCAAAACCCAGGCACCAAATCACAATTCAAATTGAAATTTCAAAATTCAAACCATCGCCATATCGCCTCGAGCCATGATCCTGCACCGCCTTGAGCGCTGAGCCGCCATCAGATCTAACACGCCATGTGCCTTGTACTACAACCATAACAACATACCCGGATCACCGGTGAGTGTCGTCGGCGTCCTTCGTCACATCGCTTCCCCATCACACCACCGAGTATTCAACAAAACATCATCCATGGAGTTGCATATGCTATCCCTCCGCTCATTCCCATCACCGGATCGCCGATGAGCATCGTCGGCGTCTGTCCTTATCATCGTCACCCCATGAAAGAGTATTCAACATAACATCGAATGAAAAACTAAAATCAACAGAAAAAACAACCATGGTGATGCCTCCTGAAACACATCATCATCGTCGCTTCATCTCTCCAGCAGACTCGCAGAGAGATTCACCCTGACAAAATAGAAGAAAAACAAACCATAGAGAAGAAGATCCCGCCGCCAACAGACAAAACAACCGCATAAGACACACCTAAACCCTAAAAAACTCACATGAGAGGATGAAGAACCCCACAAACCACCGTATCATGAGAGCAACCCCCAAATGCGAAAAAAATCACCACATGACAATATAAAGCTGTCAAGATCAGAACCACGAGTTCTCTGAAGACTGTGTTGTCAAAAAGAATCGGTCATACACCCGTGGAACTGAACCAAAATTGGCAGAAGCCAGGGGAGCATACCCACAGCCTGAGAGAAGACCACGAAGCCCTGCAGCAGAGAACCACCACCAACCCACTAAGCATGAGAATGAATCGCCACGCCATCAGCAGCGACGAAGCTGGCGAAGGCGAGAGGAAATCCAATGGCGGGAGGATCCCTTTACGGGCGCATCCGGTGATGGAAATAAATTATTCATATCCTTCCTTCTCACATTCTCAATTATTTTAGTGACGACACAACACATTCTAGGTGGGGGGGGGGGTGGATACATTCCTGGGTTAGTTATGAATTTTCATCATTTGTTTGGCCTTCATTAAAGTATTTTCATTTTTCCTCATCAACAATTTCGAAGATCCATTATTTGGCGACCGTAAAGGGGGGAATGTAAAAATACTATAATGATGTCCAAAAAGAATATTTGTATGAATTTATCATCAGGAAGTGATTTTCTTTAGTGAATTGGTTTTCTATCAATGATATAAATGGTTGTATCTATGTGAAACCATTGAGATGATTGATGCCCATTTTGTGAGTAGTTTTTGGGAAAACTGTGTCACTAATATCTCCAAAACAAATTTCACCAAACAAAGAAGTGTGATTATTTATTACTTAATGTAAGGTAAATATATGTTGGGTTAATATTTATCAGCTTTAAATGATATTTCCATATGTTCTTTCTTTATCTGATCTGTTTCATTTCTCTACTAGATGGACCTATGTGTGTGTACTAATGTCCGACTGCTGTACGACCTCAGAAAAAAACAAAAAAAATTGTTGTGTCTTGGAAAGGTCAAAAACCACTCCTCCTCAACCTTTGATCTTGTTATAACTATTGAAATTTGTGTCGTTTGGAGATCAACAAAGGGTTGAGAGATTAGTGTGATATTTGTTCCAAAAGAAACTTCTAAAAAATAGATAAATGAGGGGATTGATGAAATGTGCAACATATGAGGATATCTAGGTCAGGAGTTTATGGTTTGACTTTTGGGAATGATTATGTTTGTGGGTCTTGAAATATTTTTGAAAAGGATGTATGGTAGGTTCGGTGTAAAAAATCATTAAACTGAGAAATGTTAAAATAACATATATTTATTGGATAGCTAGTGGAAAGAATAACATGGAATAGTTTTCACACACACACATGGAGAGATAGTGTCATGGTAAACTTATGAATTTATTTCTCAATTTGGTATCATGAATCTTTTTGAATTTCACTATGATATGATTTATGAGACATCTTTTTCTATTTGTACTACGAAGAACTCCTTGGTATGGTTCATGCATTGATCACATTACTTTAAATAAAATTTCCTCAAATATTAATTCTTCATGATGTTGGAAATATATATATATATATATGCATCATTTTATTTGGATATGTGGATTTTCCTAGGAGTGCAAATGTTTAGGTGTGGGGTGTGATCATACCACGATTCACTGTTTTATTCCACCATTACACCGCTGTTTTAAACTAGTTTTGTAATAAATATTCCAAATATAATAATAAATTGAACATTATGTTTGAATATATTAATTAATATTAATCAATATTATAATGGGAGATGTTACTTGTTTTTATTATTTCAATGTAGGTAGAGATGATTTGGAGGGCTCTTGATGAAGTGGAAGAAAAATGGGCCAAAAATTGCATGGATCCATGGACATCTGTCGACTGTTTTGAATAGTTTGCGAAATTTGTGCATCCAAATGATCTGAATGTTTTTGGGACGATCCAAAAAATTATATTCTAAATTTCATATCAAGGAACCCAATCCTGATTCGGATTTTATGGGTCCCATCCGAACTGATCTGTCAAAGACACCAAATGTGAAAAAAGTGGAAAGTGGCATTCTGTATTTTATCAATATCTAGAGATGCATTTGTCCAAATGGTTCTCAACATTTGGTGGTGGTTGAAAATACGTGTGGATACAAATTTCTTGTTTTTTCAAAAGGGAGATTCGACTATCTAATAACCGAAAACCTTTCTCCAATTGGTTAATCAATATATGGGTGCCCAAAACCACTTCTCATTTTGCCTATAAAAAGACACCATGGGCACCTGATTTGGATGTTCGGCCAGGAGGCAAGGTGCTGAAATTCTGGAGTCCCCAAGGAGTCTTCTCAACATTCCTAGAAGTTCTGGAGGCTATGGGAAGTTCTACTTAAACATCTACTTCTTCTTCCTCTCCTATGGGATTCTAAACCCCTTGTGATCACCCTGGGAGGAACGTGATGTAAATCCCAAGCTTTATGTTTGTAATATTTGAATGATATTTTGAATTCCAGGTTATTGTGTTGTTTTTCATCATCCCTTATTTTTATTTAATTTAGTTATATACTGGTATGTCATTCTCAACTCATATTATCATGTTTGGGGGTACCCATTCATGTGAGGTTTCACACACCGTTCACCACATTATTTTCCCCCTTTAAATTGTGGATTTTTTGTGGTTCATATTGGTCAATTGAACTCACATAAGCACTATCTATGCCATGTACATTTATTTCATGGTATCACAATGAAATAACATACAAACCTGGACAAAAAATTGATTTTTTCATGTGATTCCTTGGTGATTTTCGGTTATAATGTCAAACGCAATTCACCCAATCATCGGCGGTGTCCGGTGAATCATTGTGTGTTTTCGACTGAACCCTAGGCGGTATCCTAGTATAAACTCAGTAACATTCTAGTTCTAGGTGTTAAAAACCAGGGATTAAAATATCATAATCTTATCATGAAGCGATGAAGGATAAACATCATGTGAGTACCCCGTGTTGATCACGCTTAATTAATTCTGTTAATCTCTATATTGATTTATCGCTTTGATTTTCTATTTTAATCTTTTATCATAAAACATCCAGGTTATACAAAACCTAATTCACATTCTATAATCATAATTAAAACCCTTTTTTTACATTAATTATCTAAGGCTCCGTCGAGAGACAACCCGGGGTTGCTGTTATACTGCAGAAATTCTAGTCAAAATTAAACAACTAATTTGACACGCTCGACAACCTGATCAAATTTTGGCGCCGTTGCCAGGGAGCCAAGTTCATTTTTTTCATTATATACTTTTATTTAATTATTTTACTTCTTAATTAGTGATCCTTTAAATACCCCACCCCCATTTCATTTTTTTTTGGTTTGGTCTTTATTTTTGGTTGTTTTTGGTGTGTTCGTTATTTCTGTCTCTCTCTTTCTTCATCTTCTCCATCCACCTCTCTATGATTCTATATTATAACAATATATTAACATTTCACACTCTTAAGTTATTTTATACATAGTAATATAAGAAAAATATAACGTGAAAAATTATTTGCATGACCCGATCTGGTAAAGAAACAATACATGAATTTGATCCTGAAATTGAAAAGTCACTTCACAGACAAATCAAGGCATCTAGAGAAGGTCAATAAAGTAACATTGAGGAACCTCTTTCAGAACCTCAAGTGGTTCTAAACCAATCCAAAAATTGAACCCAATCTAATTCAATAAAACATGGCTAAAAATAATGAAACTTTAAAAGAAATGACCGCCCCTGATGTGGAGTACCAACCTGCGTACATCCAATATCCCGAGGAAGTAGCCAACTTTCAGCTGAGATCTGGTCTCATCCACCTTATTCCTAAATTCCATGGTCTTCCCAGTGAGGAACCTCACAAACATCTAAATGAGTTTGACATAGTGTGCTCCACCATGAAACCCCAAAATGTTTCTGAGGACCTCATTAAGTTTAGGGCTTTCCCTTTATCCCTTGATGGTGGAGCCAAAGACTGGATATACTATCTGCCAACCATAATTGGGGGCTGGAATGACCGTAAACGCCTATTTGTAAATATTTTTTTCCCTGCCTTCCGAACTTCGTCAATTAGGAAAGAAATTTGTGGCATTATGCAGTTACAAGGAGAGACCCTTCATGAATAATGGGAGGGATTCAAAAGACTTTGTTCAAGCTTCCCCCACCACCAGATTAGTGAACAACTACTAATCCAATACTTCTATGAGGAACGTATTCCTATGGATTGTGGAATGATTTATGCTATATCTTTTGGTTCCCTAGTTTATAAAACTCCTTCCGCGGCTCGTGACTGAATAGCCAACATGGCTCAAAATGCACAACAATTTAGTACATGAGCAATTGCACCAACCTGAGGAGTTCAGGAGGTAAGTCATTCATCCCTAGTATAAAAGGTAGTTACTAATATTGATGAGATGAATACCCTTTAAGGCAATTATCTTATGTACAAGGAAACTCACATTCTAATTCTATTCCATTGCATTGTGGTATTTGTTCTAATAACACTCATTTTTTTGACCAGTGCCCACAACTTCAAGATTCATCTGAGTCTTGTGCAGCTATGTTGCCAGGGTTTCCATTCAAACAAGCACCTCCCATCAATCAAGAACAATTCAGGCCAATTCCAAATCCAAGGTGGCTTGCACAACCCTAGTACCGACAAGGAGGAAACTCAAACTACCCCAAGAATAATTGGTATCAACGAGGACAAGGTATGAAACCTTCTTATCCTTCATCTTCTCATAACAATAATCCTCCTCCTCCCAAGTATGAACCAAGACTTGAGGATATGGTGAATCAAATGGAAACCCAGAACCTCCAGTTCCAACAAACCAAACAATCAGCAATTCAGGATTTGAGAACTCATGTGGGACAACTGGCGAACACCATCAGAGAGATTAAGATGCAATGGTCTCGACAAATACTATCTCAACCCATTGCCAATCCAATGGACTAAGGTAATGTATGTGAAATTACTCTTTGTATTGGTAAAAATATTCTCCTCCAACTGACTCAACTCAACAGGCATGTCCCCCTCTTGGAAACACTCTTTCTCCACCCATAAAAGATTCCAATGAAGAATAACAAAGTAAAAATGACAATATGATTATCATTAAGGATTCCCATGAACAATCAATTCCTCTTCCTTTCCCACAAAGACTCTCTAAATCTAATAAATTTTTTGAAAATGATATTAATAATGAGATAATGGATACATTTATAAAATTTCATGTTAATATTCATTTATTGGATGCAGTCAAGAAAATTCCCCATTATGCCAAATTTCGTAAAGAACATTTCACCCATAGAAAAAGGTTGAAGGAGATTGAGAGTGTTAATTTGGGTAGGAATGTCTCGGCCTTGATTCAACCAGCAATGCCAACAAAATGCAAGGATCCGGGAACATTCAAGATACCTTGTACCGTAGGGGAGAACATATTTTCTGATGCTATGCTAGATTTAGGTGCTTCCATTAATGTAATGCCTCACTCTGTGTATACTTCTCTACAGGTTGGAGAGCTTCAACCAACATGCATTGTCGTGCAACTTGCCAACCAGAGTACAACACATCGAAAAGAAGTGATTGAGGATGTCCTTGTTAGAGTGATGAATCTCGTATTCCCTGCTGATTTCTACATTCTTGAGATGGATGATACCTAAACCCATGGGAATGCTCCTCTCATACTTGGGAGGCCATTCCTAAAAACATCCAAGATTGTTATCAACGTTCACAATGGTACACTGTCCATGGAATTCGGAGGAGAAAAGGTATGTTTTAACATCCTTGAGGCTTTGAAACACCCATTTGAAGAGCACTCCACTATTCCTACCTATTCGATGGAAGTGATATCAAATGATGCACACAAACACAATTCTCTCCTCAACCCAAACTCTGATTCTTTTTTGTTTTCTTCACCCTTGGATGATTTGAGTTTTTATTCATGTTTTAAGTGTTGTGTGGGTTCTGAAATGTGTAAATTGTGTGCTTGAATTGATGGGTGTGTTTTTTCTGAGGTACCCATGATTTTCGATGATGTTGCAAATCTCATTTTTTATATTCTATATCTTTAGAGAATAAATATGGGAAGATAGATAGTTTAATGGACCTCACTCCCCTGAATTCCCCTCCCTCAATCCAGAAACCACATGTTTTAGAACATTAACAACTTCCTTCAAATTTAAAATATGCATATCTTGAGGGTATTGAACAATTTCCCATCATTATTGCCAATAACCTCTCTCCACAATTGGAATCGAAACATCTCAAATATTTGAGAGAATGTAAAAAGGAAATAGGATGGACATTGGGTGATATTACTGGTATTATCCCATCTATTTGTATACACCATATACTTTTGGATGATTAGTCTATGCCCGTAAGACAATCTCAATGCCGGTTGAATCCCCCTCACCATGAAGTGGTAAAATTGGAAGTCAGTAAATTACTTGCTGCAGAGATCATTTATCCTATATCTAATAGTAAATGGGTTTTCCCAGTGCAAATTGTGCCTAAAAAAATAGGAATAACAGTTGTGTCAAATGAAAGGAATGAATTGGTTCCAACACGTGTGCAAAATAGTTGGTGAGTCTGTATTGACTACTGTCGATTGAATCAAGCCATGTGGAAGGACCAATTTCCATTACCTTTCATTGACCAAATTTTAGAAATATTGGCTGGTAAGTCCCATTATTGTTTACTTTATCGTTATTCGGGTTATTTCCAAATCCATAGATCCCATGAGGTCCAAGAAAAGACAACATTTACATGTCCATTCGGCACATTTTCATACAGAAGGATGACATTCATTCTATGTAATGCTCCTAGTACTTTTCAGCGATGTATGTTGAGTATTTTTTCTAAGTTCCTTGAGAGTTGTGTGGAAGTATTTATGGATGATTTCACGGTATATGGATCTTCTTTTGATGATTTTTTGGAACACCTAGGTTTTTTCCTCCACCACTACATTGAAACAGATCATGTTTTAAATTTTATGAAATTCCATTGTATGGTCGAATGTGGGATAGTTCATGGGAATGTCATTTAAAATAATGTAATTCAAGTTGATAAATATAAAATTGAAATATTTCCAACCCTTCCATATCTAAAATGTGTTTGTGAGGTGCGATCTGCCTTGGGTCATGCTGGTTTTTACCACCGATTCATTTAAGACATTAGTAAGATTGCACTTCCATTATCCCGGTTATTGAAAAAAGATTCTATGTTTGTGTTTGATAAAAATTGTGAGGATTCATTCAATTAACTAAAAACCAGTCTCACATCACCTCCCATAATCCAACCACCAAGGTGGGATCTCCCCTTCAAGCTTATGTGTGATGCCTCTAAATTAGCATTTGGGGCAGTTTTATCACAAAGGGTTGAGAAGGCCCTCATGTCATTACATATGCCTCGCATACCCTTGACCCTACCATGGTAAACTACACATCCACAGAAAAGGAACAATTTTCTATTGTGTTTTCCTTGTAAAAAATCTGTTCTTATCTTCATGGGTCAAAAGTGATTTTGTTTTCTGACCATGTTTCCCTTCTATTTAACTTAAAGAAACCTGAAGCCACAACACGTCTCACATGGTGGATGCTCCTCCTCCAAGTGTTTGACCTTTATATTAGAGATATGAGGGGGGTTGAAAATGTTGTAGCTGACCAGATTAGTAGGATTTACCCACCATTGGACCATCATGTTGACTCACCCATACCCATTGGAGAATTTTTCTCTCATGAGAACCTTTGTGATGTTTTAGACCTTACCCCCTGGTATGTGGACATTGTGATTTTTCTAGAAACATTTAGGGTCCCTACTGATTTCATCATTTCATAATACCAGAGACATAAGCATGACTCATGTTGGTAAATTTGTGATGACCCATACATGTGGAGAATTTGTAGTGACCAAGTAGTTCGTCGATGTATCCCTGACCCTGAGTTCACCACTGTTTTGACCTTCTGACACACTTTGGAATGTGGGGACCATTTTGGCTCTCAACGTACAGCTCAAAAGGTCCTTGACTCAGGACTTTATTGGCCAACATTGTATAGGTATTCCCATATATTTTGTAAGGCATGCATTCATTGTCAATTCATAGGGAATATCTCCAAGAGGAATGAAATTCCCCAATATCCCATGTTATTCTGTGAAATCATCGATGCATGGGGTGTTGACATCATGGGGCCTTTTCTAAATTCATTTGGGTTTGTGTAAATCTCACTATATGTTGACTATGTTTCTAAATGGGTGGAAGAAATGGCTACTAGGACCGATGACTATCGATTTGTTGTTGATTTTGTGAAGTCCTAGATTTTTAGTAGGTTTGATTTAGCAAGATTCATCATTATTGATCACAGTTCAAATTTTTGCAATCACAACATGAAAAATGTGCTTCATAAGTATGGGGTTGATCATAAAGTCTCCACTTCATATCACCCCCAAAATAATGGACAAGAATAAATATCAAATCGGGAAGTTAAACAAATCTTGGAAAATCGGTACAACCCAATAGGAAAGATTGGAGTTTACACTTGGATGATGCACTTTGGGCATACCGTATAGCTTTTAAAACCCCAATTAGAATGTCACCATTCAGAATTATGTTTGTAAAGGCTTTTCACCTCCCAGTGGAGGTATAACACCATGCATATTGGGCTGTTAAACAATGTAATATGAATCTTTCAGATGTAGGTGAGCAAAGAAAGCTGCAGATTCAAGAGTTGGAAGAAATTCGACGTGATGCATATGAGTACTCCTAGATCTATAAAGAGAATACAAAGGCTATTCATGATAGAATGATTCACCAATGGAAGATCCATATTGGTGAGAAGGTCCTCATGTACAATTCCAGGCTTAAGCTCCACCCAGGAAAGGTTTGTTCCCGATGGATCGGTCCTTATACTGTTACTAATGTCTATCCTTTTGGTGCAATAAAACTTTTTCATGAGCAGAGTGGATGAAGTTTTACCATCAATGGGCATCGACTTAAACACTTCTATGAGGATTTTCTGAAAAATCCGGTGGAGGAAATCCACCTTCTCGAAGAATGATACCAATAAAACACACCAGGTTTTATCCTTCCTTCTCACATTCTCAATTATTTCAGTGAGGACACAACAAATTCTAGGTGTGGGGGTGGATACATTCCTGGGTTAGATAAGAATTTTCATCGTTTTTTGGCCTTCTTTATGGTATTTTCATTTTTCCCCATCAACAATTTTGAAGTTCCCTTATTTGGAGACCATAAAGGGGGAAAGTTAAAATACCATAACGAAGGCCAAAAAGTATATTTGAATGAATTTAACATCAGGGATTGATTTTATTTAGTGAATTGGTTTTCTGTCAATGATATAAATGGTCGTATCTATGTGAATCCTTTGAGATGATTGATGCCCTTTGTGTGAGTAGGTTTTTGGAAAACTGTGTAACAAATATATCCAAAAAAATTTGCATCAAACCACGCAGTGTGATAATATCCTACTTAATATAAGGTAAATATATGTTGGGTTAATATTTTTCATCTTTAAATGATATTTCTATACATTCATTCCTTATCCGATCTGTTTCATTACTTTATCAGATTGACCTATGCGTGTGTACCTAATGTCCGACTGTTGTACACCCTTAGAAAAAAACAAAAAAAATTGTTGTGTCTTGGCCAGGTCAAAACCCACTCATCCTCAACCTTTGATCTTGTTATAACTATTGCAATTAGTGTCATTAGGAGATCAAACAAGGGTTGAGAGATGAGTGTGAGATTTGTTCCAAAAGGAACTTCTAAAAAATAATTAAATGAGGGGAGTGATAAGATATGCAGCATATGGGGATATCTAGGTCGGGAGCTTATGGTTTGACTTCTGGGAATGCTTAAGTGAGTGGATCTTGAAATATGATTGCAAAAGATGTATGGTAGGTTCGTTGGATAAAATCATTTAAGCTGAAAAATGTTAAATTAACATATATTTATTTTTTAGCTAGTGGAAAGAATAACATGGAATGGTTTTCACACACACACATGGAGAGTTAGTGTCATGGTTTACATATGAATTCCTTACTAAATTTGGTATCATTTATATTTTTGAATTTTTCTATGATGTGATTTATGAGACATCTTTTTCCATTTTCAATATGAAGAACATATTGGTGTGGTGCATGCATTGATCACATTACTATAAATAACATTTCCTCAAATATTAAATCTTCATGATGTTGGAAATATATATATATATATATATATATGCACCATTTTATTTGGATATGTTGCTTTTCCCAGGAGTTCAAATGTTTAGGTGTGGGGGTGTGATCGTACCACGATTCACTGTTTTATTCCACCATTACACCGCTGTTTTAAACTAGTTTTGTAATGAATATTCCTATTATAATAATAAATTTCACATTATCTTTGAATAAATTAATTAATGTTAATAAATACTATAATGGGAAATGTTACTTTTTATTATTATTTCAATGTAGGTGGAGATGATTTGGAGGGCTCTTGATGAAGTGGAAGAAACATGGGCCAAAAATTGCATGGATCCATGGACATATGTCCACCGTTTTGACTATTACGCGAAATCCGTGCCTCCAAATGGGATTATATTTTGAGGGAAGATCCAAAAAATAATATTATACATTTCATATCAAGGAACCCAATCCTGATTCGTCTTCTATGGGGCCCATTCGAACTGATCTGTCCAAGACACCGAATATGCACAAATTCAAAAGTGGAGTTCTGTATTTTTTCAATATATCGAGATGTTCTGGTCAAAATGGTGCCAAACATTCGGTGGTGTTAGAAAAGGAATGTGTCAAAAACTTTCTTGTTTTGTCAATTGTGTGATTCGAATGTCTAATATCCTAAAACATTTCTCAAACTGGTTTATCAAAATATGGGTTCCCAAAACCACTTCTCATTTTGGCTATAAAAAGACACCTTGGGCACCCCATTTGGAAGTTCGGCCAGGAGGCATAGTTCTTACATTTTGGAGTCCCCAAGTAGTCTTCTAAACATTACTAGAAGTTCTAGATGCTATGGGAAGTGCTACTTCAACATCTTCTTCTTCTTCCTATCCCATGGGTTTCTAAACCCCTTGTGATCACCCATGTAGAAACGTGATGTAAATCCCAAGCTTCATGTTTGTAATATTTTTATGATATTTTGAATTCAAGGATGTTGTGTTGTTTTTCATCGACCCCTATTATTATTTTATTGACTTTTGTACTACTATGCCATTCTCAACTAATATTATCATGTTTGGGGGGTACCTATTCATGTGATGTTTCAAACATCGTTCACCACTTTCTTTTCCCCCTTTAAATTGCGTTTTTCGTGTGGTTCATATTGGTCAATTGAACTCACATAAGCACTGTAAAGGCCTTGAAAATTTATGTCATGGTATCAAAAAGAAATAACATACAAACCTGGACAGATCATCGAGTTTTTCGTGTGTTTCCTTAGTGAGTTTCGGTTATGAAGTCCAACACAATTCACTGACTCATCGGCGGTGTCCGGTGAATCATTGAGTGTTTTCGACTTATCCTTAGGTGGTATCCTAGTATAAACTCAGAAACATTATGGTTATAGGTGTTACAAACTAGGGATTAAAAGATCATAATCTTATCATGAAGCGATGAAGGATAAACATCATGTGAGTACCCCAAGTAGATCACTCTTAATTAATTCTGTTAGTCTCTACATTGTTTTATCGCTTTCATTTTCTATTTTCATCATTAATCATAAAGCCCCCATGTTTTACAAAACCACATTCACTTTCTACTTTCATAATCAAAACCCTCTTTTTAAATTAATGATCTAAGGCTCCGTCGAGAGACCACCTATGGTTGCTTTTATACTGCAAAAATTCTAGTCAAAATTAAACAACTAATTTGACGCGCTCGACAACGCGATCAATAGGGTCTCATAGTGGGGTGTATTGTGTTTCAAACCATTTTCTAGATGTTTCTCCCCATGATTTTTGTGGTTTTGTGCCATAAAAGTTTTATATTGTTTTGATATTCCATCTTTTCCCTATTAATTTTTTATCTGATTTTATTGAGCAGTGTGAAATCTATTTTGGAAGAATTTTGACATGCATATGTTATGAAAATGTTATTTTCAATGGATATTGGAAAACATTCGTAGGTAAATTGTTGTAGTACTTGTTAAAAGAGTTTTTATAATCATTTGAATGGTGGGAAGTGGGTTTCTAATGGAATGTGTTCTACGATTAAGTTTTTTAGGTATGTTTTCAATGGAATATGGATTACCTTGGAATATTGGATTTTGTTTTGATCTTTTAAAAAGAATTATGAATTTTTTAAATGAAGGGAATAAATTTTTTAAGTTAAATAGTTTATTGTATGGAATTGTAAGTTGAATGGCACATTAAAATGGGTCAATTGGTTATGTTACTTTCTTCTGCTAATTTCAACGGTATTTTCTTGAATAATACATGTGGTAGAAAATATACATGAAAATAGTTTTGGGTTATGTAAAATGGAATTTGGGATGGTGTATAGTATATAATGATTTTCCCAGTTTATATATAACGCTTAACATGTGTGTGTGAACGTTGGATATGTGTGATATTTGAAAATGAATTGAGCACTAAGGGAATCATGGGTATATTGGTGGGAAGAAAGGAACTTGTATTCTCGTGATACTGAAATGCATTTTTCCAGTTTCACTTAGATGGATTGAAGATTACAACACTAAATACACTATGATGATGATATCTCACTATTGGAATTATGGATGTTTCTCATATCTTGTTTATTGTGCTTGAGGATGCTGACAGTTGTAGTTAATATATTGCGTTTCACGGATAAAATAGGTTCTAATCACTCACTCGAGCTAGATAACCATTAGGGATTTACCCAAGGTCTTTTTTTGTGACATTATACTTATATGATGTGGTTCCATCCATTTGAATATGGTGTACGTTGAGTGTATTCCAATTTAAATAATATATATTTATTAGATGTGTTTTAATGTACCCTTTAAAAGTGTTGTTTTTAAAATGTAACCCTAATGAAATGGTTTTCTTTTGAAAGTGTTTCCTTGGGCATGGTTCTTATTAAAAATATTTTCCTAAAAAATGTTTCAACATCTTTTACATGAATGATCATGTTAATTAATCTTTTAATGTTATATCATGGAAACCATATCTTTGGGAGTCATCCTACTGGGCTTTGGATAACACCCTACATACACCCCTAGGAATATGTAGACTTATTGTGTATGACCTAGGCCAAGGCAGGATGTTTCATTGAAAAGTTAGTGGTTTGGGTTATTAGTTCCTTGTAGGTTATAGGCGTTGGTGGTGGTTCCTTGAGGGTAGTTACCCTCATGTTACTTAGAGGTTTTGATGAAGTTATGTTCTTCTTTATTCTAATGGGTTTTTTAGTTTTATTAAATGTTATATTCCTTGAATCTAAAGAAATTTAGTTATGAAATGTTTAGTTGTGTAATTTTCGGGTTTATGTTATTTAAATTCTTGGTTTTTATCAATATGTAATTCGGTGAAGTCATAACCATGACATCTATTGGTACGCAGGAACTTGTGTTAGCCTATGGGGATTGGGATTGCGCTTTAGGCCATGTCACGTGTTACATCCCAGGTAAATAAAGAAAATGGCATTTATCATATTTATTAATATTTCTGAACTAAATATTAAATCTACTTTAAAGGAGACACTATGTTGGATGGTATACTCGATACTCAACAATGGGTTTCTTTGAAATCTTATATTACCAAATTATAATATAATATTATTATTTTAAATGGTTGTTAACCCCTAGACGTTGTAATTGCAGGAATGAACAGATCTAACTAAAAATTTATTATATATGTTTGTTTAATGTTTTGGCATTTATCCAATAAAAGATAGTGGCTTAGAATGTGCATGAATCAAATTTTAAACATAATTTACTTTAATGGGTTGATTTACCACCTTTTAATGGTGAGCCCTTTTTAAATCTAGGTTTGGTCACTTTTACATAATCTATTTGACAAAATAAAATTCTTCTTTAGAATCGGGACATCAAAATTTACATTTGTTATTTTTTGGTATTTTTCTAATAATATTAATGTTTTTATGAATAGTGGGACATAATGTATTTTAATTCAAAACCTCCTTTTATTATAATTTATTTATTATTTGGTTAGATTATATTTAATTTTTTTTTGGAAGTGTAATTAGATTATATTTTAACCCTTTAATCCAATGTTGGTCATTAGAATTAAATTCTCTTTAAAATTGTACATAAAAAAGTTTTAATCTTTTGATAGTTATTGTTTCTAAAATACACACTATTTGTTATGACAAAAAAATTAATTTTAAATTAATTAATCCAACATATACGTTTTTAATTTGGTAAAATAGATATCATTTTTTAATTCATAATATCAAATATATCTTAGGCTGAATTTTTGGTATTTTTCTGAAAAACATCAATTTTTGATGAATAGTGAAACCACTCATTAGTAGTTAAAAATCTGAATTTTTCATTAAAATACAAAGTTACTACTTCTGTGAATTGAATTTCAAAAATCCATGAATCATGGTTGTTATTATTAAGTAAAATTTGGTTCAATAAGATGCAAATAATTATTGGTTAATAGTAACTATTGACTTTAATTTACCGTGGTTAAAGGTAAATAGGGTAATTCGGGGTAAAAGATATATTATAATAATAATAAATTATCTTAACACTTGTCATAACCTTATTCTATGAGTCATATCCAACCCTGTTCATCCTTGGGTTTGTTTTGGGACCCCATGGAACCCCTTAAAAATGATAATGCCACTTTATTTTATTTAATTTAATGTAAAGACAAAAATGACATTAACAAATATCTTTTAGTATATAAATTTTTTCATAGGGATATATTTGTCATATTATCAACTATAAATATTAATTGGAATTCTAAAAAAAGTTTTTACATTATAGTAATTTTCTATAATTTTTTACATCAAATAAAATAAATTATTTATGACACAATAATGATGTAGTACTTACCTCATTAATAAATGATTTAAATAAATATGATTATTAATATTAAAATAATGTCAAAAACCTGTCCAATTATTCTTTGATGATTTATTTATCGACCATGAGTTATCTTATATTTTATTTTAGTTAGTTTTGGAACTTTAGAAACCTAATATCACTATATAATAAAATAATATCTTCACACATTCCTAAAGAGCCCCCCCCCCTTATAAAAATACACAACTTATAACCCCTTCCACACACATCTAGAGCCCCTTGGATCATCCAACCACTACCAAAAAAAATCTCTCAATATCCCCTTCTTCCTCTTAGATTCCTCATCTTATCCAGAAGGCACTTCAAGAAGTCCTTTTGGTTCAAACTAATGGAAGTTACCCAAATTAAAGGTAATCCTTTCTCTTAAATCCTTTTGTTTTATTTTGTTTTATTTTGTTTTATTTTTCTTCTAAATACCCGAAAAAACGTTTTATTACTTTACCATATAACAAAAATAGTATCCTCAATATACTAAAATGTTTTTATGAGAATGAATATAACTACACATACACACAACTCCATCTAATGGGTGAAGAACATACAGTTTCTGTAGATGGTAAACTAACGCCTCGCGAAATGATGATTGTTCGATTATCTCCTACAGCCTATCATGGTGACCATTAAGATGGAACTATATTTATATATGATATATATATCATTTTTATGTTTTCTTTATGCTTTTGTATTTTCCATTTATCCCATTATTTTATGGTTTCTATTGTAGGTAAAACACGATAATTTCATTTAAAGAACTGCGGACTACTGCCCCCTGAAAATGATATGACCCATTAATGCCTTATGAGGGATGTATGAAGGATATAATAAATTATATTATATATGATATTATACTGGAATTATAATATACTGATTTATCATTTTGTTTTAATTCCATTAACTTGTAAAATATAAAAGAATGTAGCATTCATACATACAAATGGCTTACCGTCTCCATGAACTGTAGTTTTCATTTCTTATATCCAAATTTTATGTAATATCAAAAATATATATATATATATACTGGATATATATATATATATATGTGATATATAAATCATTTATATCATTCTGGAGATAATGGACTTTTCACCACATGGAAAAATAATAATTATAACAAGTTCATTTTTGACTCATGTTCCGAAAATCGATAAAATATCCATTATGAACTCAAATAAATAACTAATTGTTATAGAAAGGTAATAAGTTATATAAAAGGAATTATAAAATTGAAAATTTTTGTTAATCATGTCTAAATTTACTTATGTTTATTATTCATGAAGAACAAGGAACATACAAGACAAGTCAGACTTAAGGTAAGGGGTTTCTTATCTCACTTTTAATTCCTTGAGAGTACCATTGTTCCCCACTTATTTATTTCATGCGGTGTATTGTGTAATGACATTAAATATATACTATCGTGAATATATTTATATTCATGGTATTCTATGATTAATTTCGTGTTTATTAAAATTTGTTCACACGACTTGATTGATTACAACAAAATAAGGCTTCTTCATCTCACTTTTACTATCGTGTGATTAATACTATATTGGCCACTATTTACTTTTGTGCAGAGTATGTACTTCCCCTTATTGTATTCTTTTTGTAATATGCTTAAATTTATGGGTATTTAAATCTTCATTGTTTGATAATTCTTTTATGGGGTGTATGTTTCATAATTTACCAAATCAGTAAGTAATTTTCAAATTTCAATTTCCACTCATTGGGAATTATGCATACTTCATTGATTATTTTACTCCATGATTATGTGTGGAATCACTATTTATTATTTGTGTAGTAATTTCCACTCCACCTTCTATGGATATAATTTTGATACAAATAACCATTCCATTGATAAATTCTCAAGTTATCGATATGAACTTGATAAGAGTAATTTAATCTCAAGATCCATTTATTGAGTTAAAAATCCAATTTATTTGTGTTGTTTATACAAGAATATGTGTTAATGTCCTATGATTGATTTACACTGAATATACAATCATATAGTGTGCATTTATATTTTTCACACATAATTATGTCCTTGATTTATCCTTAATTTAAGGATATGGTCATTATAAGAGATTTCATATAAATTTACTTTCAATTGAGACTTCTTTGTTGTTATACACCAATTCACTTTTATATGGTGTATATAATGTACATTGACATAGTATATCTTGAATCCCTTTTTTCTCATTATATTATAATGTTTTGATTACATCAATTATTTGTATTCACACGTCACTCATTTTGATAGGAACTCTAACTAAAATATCTTTCTAAATGTTTTATGGATTTATTATTCTATATTTTTCTCATTAATTCCCTTTATTAAAAATGGATTTAAGGATTTTTTATATGAAAATTAATTTTTTAAAATAAAAATTTCTTTTAAAAGTTTCAAAGTGGTATGGGACACTTTGATTCGAAAATCCATTTTTAAAATTACTTCTAGACAAATTGTGTGACACTTAAATGTTTTCAATAAAAACGATGTATTTCTCTCGTAATGTTTTGATTATTATTTTAATTTATGTCAACATCCTTCATTATTTTCCATTGAGGTTAATCTATTACAATACAATCTTAAATATTTTATTGAATTAGTTATGTTTGATTGTGGATGTGCTATTTTTATACCATTATAGGTTTATGGAGAAAATATTGACATTTTGTATGTTAGTTTTAATATGAATGATTATGTTATGTTTAAACCTTTTCATATGAGGAATGTATTGGACTTAGTAAGTGATCGGTGGAGCCTGCTATAGCATCTCGATTCATCGTTAGGTCAAATGATACAAACTAGTGTCTTGGCACAAGTGTAGGTTCCAGGCACAGCGGAAGAGCATTTTAATTTTTCCCAACATTAATTTTAACGTTTAAACATCGTTAAACCTGAGATCCATCACAATGTAAAATGCAGAATCTTTGGACTGGAACAAAGAATGAAAAAAACTTAAGAGGGAATCCCAGAACCACAGAGATAGGATCATCATATTTTGGTTATAATTAATTTAATTAATTCACAAGAATTACCTTGGTGGAATTCTTTCTTCATTGATGTCTCCGATCAAGATATTGTGATCCATCGTTGCATCGTAAAATCCAAGTGTAGGATTCCTATAGTGGTGATCCACACATGTGCCACGTTTCTCTGGACGTTGCTGAAGGGATATCTGGGTGCTAGCGTGGAAGAACCTCCTCTTGTGATGTCCGTCTTCGATCGCCTTGGTCTCTCGGTCTTGAGAGTGTTCTTGGAGGAAGGAGTTCATTCAGCCTTGAAATAATTCCTCATAATTGTTGTGCACAACAATTGGTGAAAATGTGTTGGGGTTTTGAGGATATTTATAATCATCTTTGAGGTTATAGTGTTATGACAATAAATAAACGCGTTATGCTTTTTATTTATTTCATTAACTATTATTGAAAACCACCCATGTCAAATGATTAATTCATTGACATGCGCCAACACTGATTATAATAAATATCACAATAATGATATTATTTCCTCAAATTCCTAACTAGAAAAACTACATGTCATGTAATCATTAATACATGGCGTGTACTTGTTTTTCCATAAAACTACAAGGTGTGTATATTAAATATACACGGCGTGTAATTTTATTTTCCACTTTTCTTTATTTCCTCGACCACATTTATTAGACATTGAGTAATGGCTATTTATTTCTAAAATAAATATAACTACATCACTCGCTAATAAGTATTATTTCACCCACAATATATTCTCTTGAATAACTAGTGTCGAAATAAATGTGATCATTCATCCTTAAATAATTATTAAACCACAGTCGCGAATAATCTTTATTTTACTTGTTAAATTAATATTTAACTGAAATACATGGACACACTTAATGTGTGACCCTCTAGGCCTCTTTCTCAGTGGCATTAGGCGGATCCTACCTAAAGTCCATGGTTAGCGTCTAGAAACACGCAAAGGAACCCATAGATAAAGAAGTTAATGCTGTAATGACGTGTCACCTCATACGAACGCTTACTGTGTAATATAATCCATTTGTCATGATATCTCGAATCAAGCGGGTTTCATCATCAACCCACATTCTTGATTATTATTTCTTTGAATTTCCAGAATTGAAGTCGCCCATACCTTACCATGGGAATGGATTTATTTATTCTATATCAATTCCATCAATGTGCCTGAGATATATACTTCCATTATGGAACAAAAAGGACAAATCCTTTTTCGCATTATCTATTAATGCAGTATTACTCATGACACACCCAACATATCCTACCTTGCTACGAACAGTATTTCATCACAGTTTTTGTCAATACATCTAAGTGCGTGAGTTGTAATACCAATTAATAATAATCAAAATGTTTAAGGACTAATACACACGTCTAAATATAGGAACATCCAATGACACTATGAAATGTGGATTTCTTACTAGAGGGTCTCGTTCTCATAATATCCTTTTGAATATTACCAAGGGAACACACCTTGAGAATGTGCCTCAAATATTTATGAGTCCTCACTCCTAATGGAATATATTATTTGTGTCCCTCAAATAACATCATTCGGCCATAGAACATATATTCAATAATAGTGTTATGGCACTTCGGGTTCTTATCATAGTAGGGATCTGCTATGACCCTTTAATGAAACAGATATCCTTATGACATTATCACTTGCATTTTCATGAATAAGAACAATCAAGAAGTGATAAGGCTTTTATTAATGAATAATATACAAATAGTTGGTTTTTGGCCACCAACTCCAACAGACTCCCACTTGGAATGGAACAAACTACTAACATCCTTTAACCCGCTAGCTCCCCCATGATATTCATGATTCTACTGAGATAGGCCTTGAGTCATGGGGTCCGCTACATTCTCTTCCGTGGAAACTCTGCTCACTGGTAATTCACCCCATTGATAGATATACCTCAAGAGGTGATATTTACGAAGTATGTTCGTTGTCTATTAATGTGACCTTGGTTTTTTTTCAAGAGCCACCACTATAGTATTATCATAATAAAATGTAATGGAATCTTTACTTCTAGGAACCACATCATGCTCCTGGACAAAGTTCTGAATCCAAATGGATTATTTGGATGCATCAAAAGACGCTGTATTTTCAGACTCTGCTGTAGAATCAGCGAAAACTGGTTGCTTTGAACTCTTCCAACTCACAGCTCCTCCATTGAGATAGAAAACATATCCAGATTGCGACTTTATATCATTCTGATCTGTCTGAAAACCAGCATCAGCATACCCTCTAATGACAAGATTATTTCCTCCTCCATACACCTGGAACATATCCTTAGTTCTTCTTAGATACATAAAGATATTCTTAACAGTAGTCCAATGTTTTTCTTCTAGATCTGCTTGATATCTGCCTACCATGATCAGTGCATAGGCAATATCAAGCATGGTACATAACACGGCATACATGATGGATCATATAGTCGAAGTGTATGGGATCTTAATCATTCTATCTTTCTCTTGTTGTGAATGAGGACACATTTTATTAGAAAGCTATAGGCCATGTGAAACTGAAACCATTCCCCTCTTGGATTGTTCCATACTAAACCTCTTTAGTATCTGGTCAATGTATATACTCTTACATAGTCCAAGAGGCCTCTTGGATCTATCACGAATGATCGTGATACCTAGAATATAGGTTGGTTCACCCAAGTCCTTCATGGAGAAACACTTTTTCAACCAATCCTTAAGTGATATTGAGACTGGTACATCGTTTCCAATAAGCAATAGGTCATCATCATATACTAATAGGATAATGATCGCATTCCCATTACACCATTTAGAAACACATTTCTCCCATTAATTTTTAATGAACCCAAATTCCATTATTGCTTCATCAAATTGAATGTTCCATGACCTGGATGCTTGGATTAATCCATAAATGGATTTCTGAAACTTGCAAACCCATTTGTCTTCACATGGTGTCACAAACCCTTCTTGTTGTGTCATATAGACATCTTCCTAAAGGTTCCCATTAAGGAATTCTGTTTTGACATCCATCTTCTAAATGTCGTAGTCATGGTAAGATGCTATGGAAAGTATGATTCTTATGGATTTAAACATGGAAACTAGCGAGAATGTTTCATCATAGTCAATTCCTCAATGTTTTCTGAACCCTTTAGCCACTGCCTTGCTTTATAGGTGGTGACATGACCTTCCATGTCCAGCTTTCTCTTGAATACCCATTTTCATCCAACATGCTTTACATCAACGGACTCATCGACCAGGACCCAGACATAGTTATGATACATGGAATCTATCTCAGAATTCATAGCTTCTAGCCATCTTGCATCTTCTGAGCTTTCTACTGGTTCCTTGTAAGAGAGAGGTTCATCATTATCCAACAATAATGATTCACCATCCTCAGTGACTAAGAAAACAAATCTCCCTGGTTCCCTTACCTCTCTTGAGATTCTACACAGTACATGTGTATTTGGAACCACTTCCATAGGGACATGTGGAACTTTTTCCTGTACAAACTCCAATGTATCTTGAGAATCAACTTCGTCGAAGTAAATATTACTCCCACTATCCTTCTTTAAGATGTGCTCCCTCTCAAGAAAGTTGAATTGTCTAGAAACTGTCACTTTCTTTTCTGAAGGGTTATATAGGATGTATCCTTTCGTTTCCTTGGTATATCCTATAAAGATACACCTCATGCCCTGGGGTGCTGGTTTGTTTCATGAAAAGGCCTTAAAAAACTCCTCAAATCGCCATACACGTGTGTGCAACAATGTGGGGTTCCTTCCATTCCATAACTCGGATGGAATTACATTTTCCGCCTTAGTTGGTTCTTGATTTAATGTGTATGCTGCAGTTTGTAATGCATATCCCCAAAAGGATAATGAAAGTTCTGCATGACTCATCATTGAACTCACCATGTCCAACAAGGTGTGGTTTCTCATTTCACTAACATCGTTCCACTATGGTGTATAATGAGGAGTGATCTTAGATAGAATCCTAGAATCCCATAGAATATCGATGAACACTTGATTCAAATATTATCCACCACTATCCGATAGACATTTATTTATATTCTTACAAAGCTAATTCTCTACTTCATTCTTGAATTCCTTAAATTTAGCTAAGTCCTCTGAATTATACCTCATTAAGTAGACACCTCCATATCTACTCAAATCATCAGTAAATGTAATGAAGTATGAATATCCACCACTAGATTATACTAGAAATGGTCCACACACATCAGTGTGTACCAATCCTAGAAGCTCTGTGGCCCTTTCACCATGTCCACCAAAAGTCGGCTTGGTCATTTTTCCGTGAAAACAAGAGTGACATATATCAAGTGGTTTTAGCTCAATAGAGTCTAAATAGCCATATTGGAAGATATTTGTCAAGCACTTCTCGTTCACATGACTGAGACGGTGATGCCACAACTAGGTTATGTATGATCCATGTGAGTTTGTTTCGTTATCGACTTCCAACACTTGGTTTTCGTAATTTAATACATAAAAACCATTATTTAAATGTTCCATAACATAACATACGTTGTTTTTTATTAAAGAGACAACCCTTATTTCCAAATTTGAAAAAAAATCCATCCATATCCAAAAAAGATACATACATTATGTTCATGGTAACACGAGGCCCATAACAATAGTTATGTAAAACATGAATCATCACAGTCAACCGTGAGAGGTGGTAATCACCAATAGCCAACACAGCCAGCCTTGCGCCATTGGTAGCATGAAGATCCACCTCTCCTCTGGTGTCCTTTCTAAATATAAATTGGTGATGCCTTAAAATACATATGTGAGCCCCATAAGATATATCTAATACCCGATATTTAGAAATTGAAAGATTACACGCGATAACGAATGCACCTTTATCTTCCCCAATCTTTTAGGTGTAGTTCCACATCCAATGGCCTTTATTGCCACATGAAAAAAACACCGCCTCCCACTCCATGACTGGATTCTTGATATTCCACTTCTTGGAGGGACGGTGATCAGGGGCTTTAGACCGTTTATAAGTCTTTGGACCCTTTGCATTGTCCTTCCTTTTCTTATTCACTATAAGGACTGCAGGTTTCTCCTGCCCCATGTTCTTATCTACCTGGAGGATCAAGTTTAGAAGTTACAATAGACTATTCTCATTGTTTCTCATGTTGTAGTTGATAATAAAGGTAGATACGGTCTTGGGTAGTGATGATAGGATGAGATATGTACACAACTCATCTAGGAATTTAATCCATAAGTTGTCTAGGCGTTCAATGTTGCCAATAAGCTTGACAACATGAGGCCTAGCTGGTGCAGACTCTCCACGCATAGTTGTAAACTAATCATTGGAGATCTCATACCTCTCCTGTCTCTCCTTCTCTTGGTAGAGATCCTTAAGGTGAGACAACATGCTATACGCATCCATGTTTTCTGGTTGCTTCAAGATCCCATTTGACATGGATGATAGCATGAAACACTAGACATATGTGGCATCATCCATTTGTTTCATATAGAGAGATAATTCCTCATCACTGGCCTCTTTCCCAGTTTCAACTAGAATAGTCTCTTCCAGCAGATACAATTTTTTTCGTGGAAAATGATGATGCGTAAACATCTCTCCCACTCATAGAAATTGGTGTTGGTGAGAACGTTTTCCTTATCATGTATAGATCGCAATGGTATGTTTGAAGTAATTTTCTTGTTGTTTCTACAAATTAAGATGATAAAAGGTTTAGTACATTATTACAAAACCGAGAAAAATAAATAATATAATACTTATTAGTCTCCCACTATTTTATTGAAATACAATACCCGTCACCATTAACTTCGGAATATTTTGTTTCCTAAATATTCTAGTTGAAAGGATCCATATTTCTCTTCGCATTACCCCAAATAGTGTTGGTCCAGAAAATTGAAGGGTTTTAGGTAGGAATTCCAAATTCCAACTGCATTAACTCGCATCTCCTTGATCCGCTTAGTGGACTCCCCAATCCTAAAATCCTTTTATTTTGGATTTCCTCAACCTTTTCCTCTTGGTCAAACCATGTCCTACTGTGGCAGTCAAACATTGATGTGAACCCTGTTATTTCAACCCAAACTAATGACTTAGAATTCCTCAATAATTGAAAGCACCCCAACTAGGGTTGGTCATGAACTTTGAACTATTGGTCGATTCTAACCAAGATTATGGAAGGCAATAACGACTTAATATTTCATTGAGGGATTTTATCCTTATATGTAAATTTCCAATTTATTATCTTTCATTACATGATTTTTAATATTAATTGGGATACACTTAAGTGATTAACAATTTCTATGATAATATTTATGTATAAGACAGTTTTATTTTAGGTCCATCTTGCATGCTTATTTAATTCATTAATTGTGTGATCGTGACAACACACCCACAATAAATAAACAATGCAACAGACAAAAATAAAATAATTGGTATGATAATGAGCTTGTTCTACTTGTTAGTTTATCTAGAGGTTGATAAACTAACCCCATACCTAGGAGAGAACCACCTTGATCCTTGTGGGTTTGGGTTTACAGCTTTCCACCTGTCCACCTTTGTATCTCCTTGGATTGGTTTCACCTTGCCTTATTACTTGAGCCACCTCCACTAGCTTGGGAGCTCCATCCATTACATATTCATTTATCTCACATGCATGTGAGGGGTAATAAGGGGTTTTTACTTAAAAGATTCCTTGGATGCGCATGCCCTACATATTAATGAGGATATGGAGCGCAGGCCAACAAATTTAATTTAAATAAATTAATTAAAAGAACACATTCACATAAAAAGGTCTTAGTCTAGCTCATGATCATCCATACGTGAAAATATATTTATGAATAAATAATACTAGCAGTCAATTATTTAATCATTCTTGTTTAAGATAAATCATGCTTGAATTAATTAATTACTATTAATTAATACATCCTTTTATCTTAAACCCTTTTATGAACATCCTTGAGATTCTCATCCATCATAATTTTAAACAAATAAATTCATTTAAAATTATCCTTGTACGTAACATGTACCTTGGAGGCAACCCAATGAATTCCCATTCATGACACAGATGTTAAATTAACCACATATATATAAAACACCTATCACGTGTGGTGCCTCATCATTACTCCTGCACTATGGTAAACATCTCAAGGGTTTGTATAATATAATAATAAATTTTTATAAATCTGCGTAATTTGGGTGAGTACAAAGTGTGTAGTTCCAACTACACGATGTGTACTTTTATTTACCGTCCATCCGATGTACACGCTCGGGGACATGGAGTGTTAATGTACATTGGAAATTTTCGGAGTACACTGTGTGTTATGTGGGACACACGTGGTGTAGTTTCCGCGTTACACAGTTTCCATTCGGGAAAGTCGTGTACAGGGTACACGGTCCAACCCAAACCCGAAGGGACTACATGCCGTGTTCAGTTGTACCACACAACGTGTAATATAGAAACCATGTTCCACTTTTTCTCGTTCAACACATGGGTTAATAAATGACATAGGTATACTCTAATACACGACCTGATTTGGCAGATCATTCAATGCATTGAACCTAGATTAAACGGCGTGTACATCCGGATACACGCTGTGTAATCTGGTGTTGTACGTCCAGAAACATTTGGCTCCTTCGGATGAGTTACTCTATTTTATTTTAACCAAAATTAAATGAAAAATTCGTTTTTGTGAGGTGAACGAGAAACGAGGGAGGAATAACAGATCTCGAGATTCATATTTCCAGAATTAGTAAACATAAATTGAATCAAAAAAATTATTAAATGCATAAAACATAAATGAAAAACTGAATAATAATAATCAATGATATAACCTCCATTGGATACCACTTTTAGGTTCCAGGCGTTGCAGAAGCATGTTTTAAGTATTCCCAACATTAATTTTAACGTTTAAACATCGTTCAATCCAAGATCTGTCACGATATAAACTGAAAAATCTTCAGAATGGAACGAAGAACGAAAAAAACATAAGAGGGAATCCCGGAACCAAAGAGATGGGATCATCATATGTTGGTTATAATTAATTTAATTAATTCTCAAGAATTACGTGGGTGTAATTCTTTCTTCGTTGATGTCTCCGGTCACGATCATGTGATCCATCGTTGCATCGTAGAATCTAAGTGTTGGATTCCTCTAGAGGTGATCCAAACGTGTGACACATATCTTTGGACGTCGCCGAAGAGATCTAAGGGTGATAGCATAGAAGAACCTTTGATTGCGATGTCCGCCTTCGATCGCCTTGGTGTCTCGGTCCTGGGAGCATTCATGGAGGAAGGAGTTCTTTCGTCCTTGAAAAATTCCCCAGAATTGTTGTCCACAACGATTGATGAACAATTGTTGGGGTTGTGTGGATATTTTTAATCGTGTATGAGGTTATAGAGTTATGAAAATAAATAAACATGTTACGCGTTTTATTTATTTCATTAACTCTTATTGAAACCCCCCATATAGAATGATTAATTCCTTGATATGCGCCAACACTGATTATAATAAATATAACAATAATGATAATATTTTCTCAAAATACCGACTAGAAAAACTACACGTCGTGTCACCATTATTACATTTTGTGTACTTGTTTTTCCATAAAACTACACAGCGTGTACATTAAATAAACACAGTGTGTACTTTTTTTCACCTTTCTTTATTTCCACCACCACATTTATCAGACCTTGAGTAATGGCTATTTATTTCCTAAATAAATATGACTACATCAGTCACTAATAAATATTATTTCATCCACAATATATTCTCTTGAATAACTAGTGTCGAAATAAATGCAATCAGGCATCCTTAAATAATTATTAACCACAGTCAGGAATAATATTTATTTAACATGTTAAATTAATATTTAACCAAGATTCGTGGACACACTTAGCGTGTAACCCTATAAGACTCTTTCTCAGTGGCATTAGGAATATCCTACCTAAAGTCCATGGTTAGCGTCTAGAAACACACCATGGAACCCATAGAGATAGAAGTTAACTCCGCAATGACGTGTCACCTCATAAGAATTCTTACAGTGTAATATAATCCCTTTATCATGATATCTCGAATCAAGCGGGTTTCATGCTATTGTCATCAACCCACAAGCTCGATTATTCTTTCTCTGAATTTCAGGAATCAAACATTCCCATACCATACCTTGGACATTGATTTATTTAGGCTATATTAATTCCATCAAAGGGCCTGATATATCTACTTCCGTTATGGAACAGATTGGACAAATCCTTTCTCGCATTATCTATTAATGCAGTATTACTCGTGACGCACCCAACATATAATACCTCACTGAAAATAGTGTGTCGTCACAGTTTTCATCAATACATCTAAGTGAACGAGTTTTAATACAAATTAAAAATAATGTTAATGTCTAAGGACCAATACAGACGTCCGAAGATAGGAAAATCCATTGACACTATGAAATGTGGATTTCTTACTGGCGAGTCTCATTCTCATAATATCCTAGGGAATATTACTAAGGGAGGACACCATGATAAGGTGCCTTAATGTTTTATGAGTCCTCACCCCTATTGTCCTGTATTATTTGTGTCCCTCAAATAATATCATCCGCCCATAGAACATATATTCAAGAACAGAGTTATGGAACTTCCAGGTTCTCATCATAGTAGGGATCCGCTATGACCTTTTAATGCAAAAACTATCCTTAGGACATTATCACATGCATTGTCATGCAGGAGAACAATCAATATGTGATAAGGATGTTATTAATTAATAAAGTACAAATTAGTTGGTTATAGGCCACCAACTCCAAAAACAAGTCCTTGACAAAATCATATTTGTAGTCTTGGGACAAAGCCTTGACTATGTATTTATGATGTCTGGAATTATGCATTCCATCATTATGAGATTATAAATTGATATTTCATGTTATTATTTGACTAGTAGAATACCAATTATTATCTTTTATTATGGAATTATTTACTCAGCACATATTCCTACCATAAAGGGTTCATGTTAATTAGAATTAAAGGCATGTGTTTTCAATTATTCATAATGCCTAGTGTTTATGTTATCTTCTCCTATATTTCTTACTCTTCCTGGCCGTTTTAGATCACCCCTTTCTCATGTTTTATTTTCCCAGGATATGAAGAATTTAGTTATGAGTGAATTTCAAGAAAACTCTTAGAATCTTGGATGTTTCTTCTGGAATAAATTGGCATTGTTTTTCTTTTCAAGTTGTAGTGTTAGACTTATGTATGTATCTTGTTTCTAATACTACTAAACCAATCGGTCCTTCGGGACATGATTCATTGTAATCATTCCAATGATTTAAAATAATGCACCGGTATCAGGATTTTGGGGTCGGGGTGTAACACCACACACTGTGTTGGGCACCAGTTTAGATGAATTCATGGATTGGTTCATAAAAAAATGGTATCGAATCATGTTAAACTCTTTTGGGACACGTTCCTTGGGGAGGAGTCTAGGTAGATTGGAGATAGGATAATTGGGATTGGATTCTCTGGTAAGGAGTAGGGTGCCTAGCCAGTATACATTTTGATGAGACATAAGATACCAAGGGATGTTTGGTTTCTTTTGATCATTTGGTCCTTGTGGTTATTAATTGTTTGGGAAATGAAATGGGTGTTTGGCCAATGATCTCAGTGAGATCACATGGCCTGGAAATCTATGTGGTTCCAAGGACATGGTATTTGAACACTCTCCATGATATATTTGTGACTGGTGTATGACCTCCAACCATATGTATGATTAACCCATCAACCCTAGTTTACTCTTCAATTTTTTAATGCCTCTATTGATTCTAAAATTTATTTTAAAAACCCATTATTTTGGAATTATTGAAATTGGATTTTAATGAGAGATTAGTTTGGTTTTTTGGAGGTGAAAAAATGAATTTTTAAAATTGTTTTGAATGAAATTTTAAAAAATACATACTTTTATAAAATGGATTTGAGTAAATTGGATGAGTTTATCGAGATTTTATTTTTATGATCAAATTTCATGTTTTATAAAAATATTGTTGTTTGGGAAATGAAAATTTATTTTCAAAAATGTTTTGAAATTTCGTTGAATATGGATAGATGTGTTTCAAACAATTAGTTGTTGATGAAGTCGGGTTTGGTATACAACTGAAAATAATTTTTAATTGATGTGAATGAATTAGAAATGGGTTTTATTTGAATGTTTGGTGTTTTTTTTTGAAAAATAATTGTGATATTAAAATTTATTTTCAAATTTTTGTCTTTCAATTTGGAAAAAGATGAGGTGAGAGTTGAATGTAGTTTTGATAAAATAGAAAGGTTCTATTTTAATAATTGGTATTTTCATGGGAAGAGACATACTTGGGTTATATGTGGAAGGTAGATTGGTTCTTGGTTTCCATGTAGAAATGTAAGTGTGCGGATTTATGATGTACCACTAATTAATGTAAAACCCAATAAACCTGTTTTATTTTCATAAGAGTATAATATGGAAAGGGTTTCGTGTGTATGTTTCTTTGGGAATGTTTTCGTGGGGTGTTTTGAGTTTTAATAATATTATCAATTTGAAGATGTTTCAAATTGAGTTTGGTTTGTGAGTCAATAAGGGAGAATGAATTGTGGGGGTTTTATGAAAAATGATTCAGGATGCCTTTGATTTGGTACTCTTTTGAGCATTTGGTGTTTTCTTGTGGAATGTTAAGGTTAATGGACCAGTTTGATTTGATTCTTTGTTTACCATGTTGGATAGTGTACACCCACATAAGGTTTAATGCACGTTCAAAGTGGGCCATAAGTAATCCCCAATTAGTAGAACCTCTAGTTGATTAATGCAAGGACTATCCCTATGAAATTTGTATAGATAATATTCACCCCTTAACATTAAGTTAAGTGAATCCTCTCATAATGGAACAGTGGATGCAGAAGGAGTGGAAATAATCCTTGGTTTCTAGAGTAGCTCGAGTCTTCAATGGTAATGTTTGACACCCTTAAGACAGAAGGTCCTATCTAGAAATTGTGAAGGGAATACGAGAAAGTAATGGTGGAAGAATCCATGGGTTTTTGGTACCAGCGGTTGTCTTAAAGGGTCGTTTTATCTTCTGTTTGATAATTTTAGAAAGTGTTCATGCTAGGATAGAAGTGTGGTAAGTATGGTTGTAAGAAGTTGATATGGGTGTTTGTGAAACTCGTGTGTTTCCCGAGACACAATTTAAAATCCCACCCCTCGGAAGGTTTTATCAATAACAATGGTCATGTTGGGTGGAATTTTTCAGTGTAACATTATTTCCCAAATGTGATGGTGTATGTTTTGGAACCTTTTAAGAACCTCCATTTATGTAAAAGTTTGTGTTTAATTTGAGGAATTCCAAATTTTCTTATTTTATATGGATGTTTATTCCATGTGTTCATCCTTCCCATGTTTCTCATTTATAGTAAAAAGTTATGAGGAGTGTGAATTTTCCCAAGTCCATTTCATGGTGAATGTTCCATGTTATGTTAATGTGGGTTATAGGGTGTGTTTTGTTCTATTGGTGCTATCTGAATATCAACATGATTTTTTACAGTGAAAAAAAGTAGGATTTTCAATAGGGGGTTTCCAATGTCTGAATATGTGGTAGGAGATTCTTCAAACATAAGAGTTCCATCTCTAGTTCCCAGAGTGATGCTACTGTGTATTTAGGAACTAACGAGGGTGTAAGGGATCTTCATCTAACAACTGTCTCCAGTGAGGGAAATGGAGAGGTTCTAAACATGTTATGTAACATCCCCAAATGATATAGGGTTAAATTACTAAATGATATGACTCATGTTAACAAGGTGAAACTTCTTTTTCGGGAGCCTGTCTGATTAGAACTCCACAGTTAAGCGTGCTTGGCCTGGAGTAGTAATCAGGATGGGTGACCTCCTGAGAAGTTTCTCAAGGTGTGTGTGAGTGAGGACAAATCACACTGGAAAGGACATGTGTTGGCCTGTGGGGATAATCATTAGTCAAATGACCCGTTCGGGCACGTGGGTGGACCCTGGGGTGGGCCCCATGTATATGTGGGGCAACTGGTGGTACCTGGTGGGCCAGGACGCAACGACCTTGTTAAGGCGGGGTGGTTGTGCTGTCACCGGGACCCGGTTGTCACATTTCGTATCAGAGGAGGAACCTAGCCTTAAGTGTGGTGCACTGCCTGGGTTGAGATGTAGAGCCCACAACGAGGGAGTTGTGCTCTAAAGGGGGGTGATTGTAACATCCCCAAATGATAAAGAGTTAAATGACTAAATAATATGACTCATGTTAACAAGGTGCACCTTTCTTTTCGGGAGCCTGTCGGATTAGAACTCCACAGTTAAGCGTGCTTGGCCTGGAGTAGTGATCAGGATGGGTGACCTCCTGGGAAGTTTCTCAGGGTGTCTGTGAGTGAGGATAAAACACACTGGAAGGGACATGTGTTGGCCTGTGGGGATAATCATTAGTCAAATGACTCGTTCGGGCACGTGGGTGGACCCTGGGGTGGGCCCCACGTGTCTGTGGGGCAACTTGTGGTACCTGGTGGGCCAGGACCCAACTACCTTGTTAAGGCGGGGTGGTTGTGCGGTCACCAGGACCCAGTTGTCACATTTAAAAAATGGTATCAAAGGTTTAAAAGAGTTCAGCCAAAACCATTCTTTCGACTGAAAGAAAAGAACAGCACAAAACACTACAGGTAACGACTACTACATCCAAGAGGCATCACGAAAAAGGAAAACATCAAGCTCAACCACCAACATCTCCCTACTCCTGCTGACGGGCTGAGGTGACCTTCGACAATCCTGGTCTGGATTTAGCACGCTTCTTGGAAACACCTCGGCAAAAACGCTTCAAGTGACCCATACGTCCACAGGTGTGGCAGGGTCTGGGAGCACTTGGACATGTCGGCCTTTTGTGACCCTGCCTACCACACTGGTGATAGATCACAACATTGCACTGTGAAGAAGATGACGAAAAGTCTGAAGGCCTCTTGATTCCTCTACCAGCACCACCGGCATCTGGTCGCTTCTTACCCTTCTTACTAGCATCATCTGAAATGCTTTCCAAAGATGGAGTATTTTCCACCTCAAGTCCTCCTACTAGCTCAGCTTCCAAAAGAAAGGCTTGCTCGACAACATTCGAGAAGGTGGTTAGGTTGAGCTTTTCTACTCTCGATCGCAGCTCAGGTCGGAGTCTAGACTCAAATTGCCGAGCCTTCTTGGGATCATTCGCAACAAACCACTGATCATACAGAACTAGGTCTACAAAATGTCGATAGAACTCCAGTACCGATTCAACGCCCTGCTAGAGACAACATAAATCGATCCTCTTCCTCAGCTTCGTCAACTCAGAGAAGTGTTTTTGGATGAACGATGACATGAAAAACTCCCATGTCAAATCTTCCCCAGGCTTGTTCCGAGACATGTACTTCCACCATTTCCAGGTTGGACCTTCAAGCATGAAGGTAGCCAACTTCACCTTTAATGACTCGGGTAGACCAATGGAACTGAACTTCCTCTCAATCTTCTGCAACCACTCCTCTGCCTCAAGAGGCCCTGTTTGTCCATAAAATAGAGGAGGGATCAACTTCCGGAACTCCAAAACATAATCGATGGGGTGACCAACTGGAGGATTAACTAAGGATGCACCACCTGAAGCTGCACATTGAGCATCCATCGAGCCTTCGTGGGGGAGAACACTACGGAACAAAGAAATGAGTAACTTGATCAAAACATAACCAATACCCTTTGAAATTCAACGTTACTCAATGATTTTCAAAATGAAGGAAAAACCCATTCACTAAAGGGGGAAACTAGTAATGATGGGTGACTCAGCCATATGATTGGCAGCCATACGTCAGCTATACCATTGTCACTGAGAGCATTGTAGGGTGATGTCTCCGGCTCCACAAGGCTTTCCAGGCCCTGTCAGGTCACGAAGCTACTTCCCCAACTCCCTTTTCATTTCCCCAACATAAAACAATCCAGAAGACCCAAAAGACACTAACAACCCGGACATCTCATGGTAACTCGAGGTTTAGAACGAGCAAGGGTTCATGATGTCCTTCCCGTTCCCCCGCCTTGAGACCGAGCAACTTTACTCCCTTTACCATGAAAACTCCAAATAGCAATGGGAGCTCTGAAAAACAAGGTCTGATTAGGAACCAACCCCCTCTAATACCATTTTGTCATGAACCAACTCGTGTCGACCCCGAACCGGTCACCCGAGTCGGTCCGCGGCATGTCCCGAGAGGCGTTCCCGATCCTCCCGGGCTAGCGACAAGCGCTAGGGAATCACAAAGTACACATGGGAACGATTTCTCCCAATAAAAATTTACTAAGAAGCAGAAATAAACAAACGACAATAAAATGAAACAGCCAAAAACATAACTAACCTGACCACGAACCCAACTCCTCGCGACCCCGAGAGTCGATCGTCAAGCTACCACCAACTCTCGTCCACATCGAGCAAGCTCGAGTCAAACCTGCGATAGAGACTAAAAACAAGAAAACACTATAGGCGTGAGTAATAAAACGCAGTAGGCTAGCCCGATAAATCTATTCCCAAAGCACTACCATTAAAAGAAGAATCTACCAACTTCAAGTTTGAACTACATTATAGAGAATATGGGTTTTCACACACACACGCTTTCCATCTTGAAACCAAGTAACATTCCATTGCCCTTTTTAATTTAGAACAATTTTAATGTTGAAAGAAACGGGTGAATTGCATTCTTAAACCATTTTGCAAACGATTTTGAAATTCAACATCAGTTGTTAGTCAAATGGGAAATCACACACAACACACACTAAGGGAAATGGTAAAAGTGGCACACAAGGGTCGACACCCAAACTCGAACTCTCAATCGTTTACCATATAAAAATAAACACTAAATGAGACATGGGTTGAACCTAGGAGATCGTGAACAAACCAGAACGTACTATACATCTGACTCATCCTGAAGGCATTCCCTAACTTGATGACGTCATAACGCCCTAACGCCTGGCATAGCCCTGCATGGCCTAACCGAGGGGCCCAATCCCCATAGCAGCAATAACTCAGTATTCCCCTACTATGGGGCCACTAGACAGTGCATGATCTAAACTAGTGCAGCAATCGTTCTCAGAAAATTCACTCAATATTCCAGGTTCTCAAGTCAACACATATAATAAAAGAGGAGTGCATCCATAATGTAAAACTAGTCATGATGCACAAGCATCACATACTCAGCTCACCTAATCAACCAACACAAAAGATCACTCCAAAGAGACTTTTCAAAACATTAATTTCATTAAAAGTACCAAACGAGCCTCATGTACTTATTCAATACCAAATCAATTCCAAAAGAAGGATCAGACGTCGTCATGTTTAAAACCAGAAAACACATTTAAAATCTCATTTAGGTAGACCAAACCACCATTTTAATTCTGAAGTGCAAACATAAGGTCCAAAGGGGCATTTTCACTATTGCGCAACAACTAATCATGAAAAAGATTTCGGTACGATGCAGAGAAAGAAGCAGTCCCAATTCCAGCAATATAACTACTCTAAAAATAATAATATTTTAATACTAATTCCAATTTGATGAAAATTAAATAAATGACAAGAAATAAGTAAATTCTAAATTCAAAGGCATGTCCAGTGGGGACCTACCTCAACTCGCAGCTTGAACACGGTGACGCGACACGCCTCACACAGATGTACAAGTACGCACAAGCCGATGACTGTGGTGTCGCGGAGTCACCTCGCCAACACGCTGCAATAAACGCACAACAACTAAAAACACAAAACCACATGACTTAAAACAATAGAAGCAGACAACCCATGCAAAAGAACCACTCTAAAATTTATGAAATAAAATTCAAAAAGTAACTCGCAACTTTACAAAATCTAAACTCACTCAAAAACACGCTTTTGATCAAACACGCACCTAAGTCCCACTAAAACAAAAACGCACCACTTACACAGTTAGATAAATCAATTGCACAAATTATATAAAAAACAATTAAACAACTCATGATTAGTTTTCATAAAATTCATATTAATCCACATGAGTATGCGATAAGATATAACATGCAAACTCAGTTTATTTAAAAACTAAATTCTGCACCGAACTAACTCACCCCAAAGCATGACAAAATAATTAAGCAGATAAGATAATCATCCAAACAAAGTTTTTCGACCAAAATAATAATAATAATAATAATTTCTCTCAAAACAAATATTCTAGAAATCAAAAATAACAAATTAATACCAATGAAGGTGAAAAATCCAAGCAATCAAAGTGTTTATAAATTTCATGGGGCAAAGTAAGGTGATCCAAACTTAATCGTCGAAGAAACCTGGAACCCGATGTGAAACACTGATCGCACAAAAATTGCACCCGCAGAATGATGAAAATGGGGGTTGGATGAAGTAGCGAAGGGGAAAGACATCGGCGACTTAACAAGAGGCGTGAAGCGGCTACCGAAAAGTGCACCAAACTCTAAATTTAATGGTGCAGAGGTCAGCGAGGGGTGCACTCAAAAAACGGAGTCACACGACAGTAAAAATGGTGCGGCGCGCGACAAGAGGGCGCTGCAAATGGAAGGGGGTGCACCGGGAGTTGGGGTCACGCACGCCGGACACCGGGAAGGGGAGATTGTTGGACAGAGTTTGCGCGATCGGGGTGGGATTGCTGGAGGCTGCGCAGGCTAGTAGCATGCTGGCCGGAGTGGTTTCCGGAGGTTGGTCAGGCGCCGGAGGATGGCTGAGGGCTGGCGCCGGAGGCTGGCCGGAGGAGGGAGGCTGGAGAAGGGAGGCGCGGCTGGAGGGAGCACCACCGGAGGAGGGTGCTTCTGGGGCGGCTCGGCCGAAGGAGCAGGGTGGGAGAAGGGTGTTTGGCGGCTGGAGTCGGAGGAGTTGGGCGGAGGGTAGGCCGGACGGGAGGCGGGTACGCCGGCTGGGGCTTGTCAGTTGCGCGGGGGAGACCGGGGGGGAACACTCGCCAGAGGAGGGAGGAGGTGCGGCGGCCGGCGGCTGGGAAAAGAAGGTGGCGGTCAGGAGATGGAGGGAGGAGGCGTGTTTGGAACACGCAGGAGGGCCGAGAGGGAGCGGGTCGCGCGGAGGGATAAGAAAGAAAGAGGGAAGAGAGAAAGAGAGAGGAGGGGGAGAGAAGAAGAAAATAAATAAATAAATAAAAAGAATAAAAAAAAGTGGCGGCACCTAGGGTAACATGGAAAAGAGGGATAAGAGAAAAAAAAGAGAATAAAAAGGATAAGAAAAATGAAATAAAAAAAAGAAATAAAATAAAGTAAAATAAAATAAATAAATCCAAGAAAATAAAATTGAATAAGATAGTAAAAAAGGAGTTTAATAATAACAATAATAATAGTAATATTAATAATAATAATTGTTATTATAATTACAAACATATATGAATATATATATTTATAAAAACATATATATAGAAAAACCTACATAAAAAAAAGAAATTACAAACATACATATATGAACATACATAACATATTATAAATGTATATACATATATAATCATATGTATAAACACATTTACGCATAAACACATAATGTTAAGAAAATATATATTTATTAGCATACGTGTATATATACACATATAAACATACAAATATGCACATTACGTTAAAAATAATATTAATAATAACAATAATAATAGTAATAATAATAATAATGATAATAATGTATAAACATATATACTCATATACATATTTATACACCTATATAATCATATATATATATATATTAATCCTCTCAACGAACGAATTTAATAACGTTAAAAATAAATGACCGCGGGGTACGCGTGTAGAGACCCGAAGCTTGACGTACATGAACATTGCATTACTTTTGCGGAATACTTAGTACATACACACAAGGATCGTAATAGTTTAGTGTCTTTGGAAACTCGGAACGTAATCTTCTAATCGTGGTGAAAGATCTTCAACATCTCCTATAAAGATCTTCACTTTTTTTTTACCTAAAACCTTTCTTTATATCCTGGGGAAAAGAAAACATAAAAGGGTGAGCTCAAATGCTCAGTAAGGGTAAATAGAAGAAATATCAATCACATCGTGTTCATAAGAACATAACATTTTGGAAATCTTAACCTGCAAAAGAGTGCATAATTTCATAACATGGGATTAATCATGGCAGTGAAATGTAATCACAATAATCATAACTTAAAACCTGGAACTTTGTGGCATTCACACATAATCATAGGGAATCATTTCTTGTTAGTCAAGACTCATTGCCAAGACTATCTTAGTGGACAAAGTCCCTTTCTGAATCGAGTAACCCTCGTTTCAGTCCTGTTTCACTGAACCGGTATAACCTACCGTTCCAGCCCTGTCTATCTCATGAGATATAAAATCTTTACCCAATGCATTGGAGGGAGATATAGGTCCCACCCATCTCATAATGATACCATTCTTATGTGTGCCACTAAATCATAAATCATACATCATTGCATAACCCATGTAATAAAAATGGGATTCTTAAACAACATGACATCATAAAACAATTCATATAAGATAAAGGAATTCATAAAAATAATTCCATCACAACATAATCAAATCAATGTAATAATAGGGATAAAAACAGAACCCTTTTATTATCTTAGATGGAAAATAATTTTGATAAAATACATGAACTCCATTCTTGAGGAAAATATATTTTCTTCTTCAAAAACATTTTTCCTTTCATAACATGTCATACAACTTTAAAATAAAAGAAGTTGATTAAAAATAAACTTGAAAACTTGTAAAGGAAGCTTCTTGGAAATAATGTTTTAAAAATCCATTAATGCCGTATAAGTTAAAAAACAACATTCTTTGTACTTTTGTCGGAAGAGTCAAAAAGTACCTCGTACGAAAAATGACAAAAGATTCCATTCATATTCTTTAATAAAAACTCACCGAAGGGTAAAATTGGATTTAAAAAATTGTAGGTGGATGGAAATAATATTACATATTCAGGAAACATGGATGTGGATGATAAAATACACCCCAATAAATACTAAAGTATAAACAATCTCGGATAAAAATGAGATTGTGATATTTCCCTTACCTTAGGTCTGATTTGCTTCGTATGTGTTCGAACCTACTGTATAATGATTTAAATAATGTCATTGACTTATTATAGAATCATATTCATTGTTATGATATCATATATGGTTCACTTATGACATTATATTACCCGTTCTTTTGTAAATTCCATGTTAAAGAAGCGTTTTGGGTAAAATCGTTTCATTTATCGTAGGTGTTTTGACTTGTTGTTCTTGACATTATTATTACTTATATCATGATTTACTTACTTACATAATATAAAATATGATTTATATATCATATATATATATATATATATATATATAATAGTTAGATAAATGAAATGAAAAACACCGTTCATGGAGACGGTAGTCCGTACGTACGCATGAACGCTGTTTTCCTTTCCTTATTGTCTTGAATGGAAGTAAGTAGATGACATACATATATATATATATATACATAAATCCAGTAGCTTTATAATGTAATATATTTCATTATTATTTCTTATATATACTTTATAATCATTCTTAAATGGTTAACATGGAGAATGAATCTCATCGCGTCGTGGAGACGGTAGTCCGTACGTACGCACTAGCGATGATATCATTTCCATAAATATTGAATTGAATTGGAGTGGATTATACAATATATCAGAATAAATATGATTTTTTAATAACTATGTATAGTTATTCTTTACACCATTATACCCATCCATGTAAGGTGGTGGTGGAAAATAGATTACACCACGGCGTGGAGACGGTATTCCGTACGTACGCACGGGTGGTGATTTCATTTTTCCGTAGGATGGATAGAAGGTTAATTAGGGTTATTTCATACTTATAATAACATATCAGTATATGAGTGATACTGATGTTGTTACTTCATAATGAAACAACATAAGAAGAAGAAGTGGAAGAAGAAATAAAGATGAAAGAATTGGTTACGGTAATTACCTCTTCTTTGAAGCGACTCTTTGAGACCTCCTATTAGGGCACTAAAATTGGTCTTTGAGGAAGACCAGAACCTTTAGGATGTTTCTAAGGAAGTGGAGAAGAGATTTTGGCAGGGGTTGGCCGAGCTTGAGTGCTCAAATTGGTGTGAGGAAGAGGGGGGAGGAGGTGTCCTTTTATAAGGGAGGAGAGGGGCACCTTAGGAATATCTCAAATTATTATTTTATATTAAAGTCAAAATCGGTTTATAATGGTTCCAAAGGGTCTTATTTCGAAGACAAAGTGGGGATGGGTCGAAATCCTATCATAAAATAGGATTTAGACAAGTTTATGGTATTATTTTAACCTTATCAATTAGATTTAACTCTATGTTAAATAATTTAACTTTTACCGTGTCTTTTTGTTTTTTTTCACTATATGGTTAATACACTTACTATAACATGCCAAACGAACCCCAAATTGTTTATTATTAATATATATATCCTTATCTATGTCATTTGGCCGAACCTCAGATTTTTAGGAATAAAATAACAATTAATAATATAATATTTGATTTAAAAACTATTTTGTGCCAATTTTGACACTATTTGATATATGATTTTTGTGAAAGTCATAACAGAATTATATGTTTGAACCAAGTTGATTAAATCAACAATAATATATCATAGTAACCTATAAAATTAGTGGAATTCATAAAAAGTCTCAAATTACATTCATTTGAGTATTTATAACATCAATTATGTTAATATTTCCTTAAAAGGGTAATTACTGCATCATCGTTGTGTCATAAATAAATTATTTTTTTTAAAGTCTAAAAATTATAAATAAAATATAATTATTTATGAAATCTTTTTATCTTTATAATTAATATTTACAATCGAATTTATCATATGTAAAACCCTATATTAAAAATCTTTTAGTAAATAAACTTTGATTTTATCTTTTTTACCTCTTCTTTGAATTAAATAATAATAAATGTCCTAACCTAATCCAAGTGGGCCTAAATGATAATATTTTACACTTAAGGTTGTTTTTGGTCGAGATAAACTTGTCCAATAGAATTAGGACATGTGTTACGGTAATATTAATATCATTCTTACCGTTAATTACCCTATTTACTTTTAACCGTGGTAAATAAAAGTAAAAAGTTACTATTCACCAAAATTATTTTCATCTCATTGAACCAAATTTTACTTACTGACATCAACCGTGTCTCTCGGATTTTTGAAATTCCATTCACAGAAGCGTTAAAATTATGTTTTATGAAATATTCAGTTTTTTAACTACCACTTAGTAGTTTCACTATTCATCAAAAATTGATGTTTTTCAGAACAATGCCAAAATTTCATCCTAAGATATATTTCATATTCAAAAATTAAGTCTATTTTACCAAATTCATAACATAGAAGTTTCATTAATTAAATTTATAATTAAATCCCGCTGTTAAAACAAATAGCGTGTTTTTAAGAAACAATATCTATCCAAAGATTGACACTTGTTTATGTCTGGTTTAAATGTGAAATTACATCCAATGACCAACATTGTATTAAATTGTAAAAATATATTCTAAATATACTTTAAAACCAATAAAATTAATAATTTATCACTATTAGTTATTTCAATTGAAAAAGTTGTTTTTAATTAAAATTTAGTAATTTTCACTATTCATCAAAATATGAAAGTTATCCAAAAATCACCAAAATTTCACCTTAGGCTAAATTCAATACTCCGGATCCAAAAATGAAGTCCATTTTGAGAGCTAAAATTTCTAAAATTTAAAAAGGTGGTTATTACTATTCATAACGGCTAATTATAATAATATTTTAATAGCATATCGTTGTTTAGTGAAACTCGGTATTGCGTACTACATACGCTACCGAGGAAGGTCGCGATTGCGTGTAATGTAAGGCAAGCCAAGGATGCGTGTTGTGCAAGCTCCTTTTGGTGTAGCGTACAACACAAGACATTTGTGAAATAAAACAGAATATTTTTCATAAAATCTCGGGCTGTTACATTCTACCCCCCTTAAAATGAATTTCTCCCTCAAAATTCGTCGGGGTTATAAATGGTTTACTATTCGAAAGTTTCTTTAATAGAAACCCACATCGTAAAAAGGAATATCAAAACCAATCTTTAAAAACAAAATTATGAAACGTAACGGTTACCCAAATAAACTAATCACTGGGTTTCCACATAGGTGAAAATTTGGATATGGAAGAGAAATCTAACCATCATGTTCTGATGGAGAGTGGTAGAGAAAATGGCTATGGAAAATCCAGTAATCACAAATCCATAATTTTATGATGATCTAAGGTACCATCTGATTCATCAGGTATAAGATCACTAGGACAACATTTTTGGTTTTCAAGATCATTTCCCTAAAGTTGAAGAATTTGAATTAGAATAAATACTTACTTTATTTTGGTACAATCTCACTGTTGTTCGTGCCTTGAACAATTTCCACTTCATCTCTTATATAAATGAAGTTGAATTTGTTATTCGTGAAGTGTTAGCAGATCTTGTGAGAGAATGACAGGTCATTCCATCTGTCTCAAACAAAAAGTTAGAAAAAAGTTATTAAATATACATAAGTCATTCTATAGTGAGATTAATCATATATGGTTCCTAAAATGGACTTATACTTCATATATCATACTGCTTAACATAATAAAACTAGTTTCTACTAAACAGGGACTTCCTATAGGCCTGTGGGAGGCGATAAAGGCCAGTCGCACTTCGGTTGTGGGTTCGATTCCCACAGCCTTGTCCGAGGCGATGGGCTGTCGCCCATCCTGCAGGTTGTCCTTTTTCTAAAACTATTTTACTATAGCATCCCATCAATAATATCGAAAAACAAACAATACTAACTTATGTCCAACACAATCCATTCCAATCTTTAGGCTTATCCATAATACTGCAGTCCACTCTCATAACATAGTGAAAACGATTACTAGAGATTTAATACCATCGTTGATCCCCATATATCATAAGATATGTTTTGTTGGTCACATTCCAATCATTCAAAGGCCTTAATCATGTATTCTCTTGAATACCCATCGAACCTTAGTGAAAACATGAATGCAGTTAAAATTTAACACTTTCCACATACCAAAATACTCAGAATTCTATATACTCAAACCATGATATCACTTAGTCCTTATATCAATCATGAGCTCATGAATACTGTCAAATATTTAATTTTCTCATTTTCCCTTCATTATGCGCATATCATTCTTTTTCCAAAAATATCTCAATTACTTTAAATACCACATTAGACCAATACATAAATATTCCAATACTCCATGATACAATATTATTTTGGAATCCCATTACATAATCACTTAATCATTCCACCACATCGTTGTCATATTCAACATCTCCAATAGTGATCGCATGTGACTTCCCTTTGTCCTTTGCCTTAAGTGGTTGCTCATGTTGATCATCACTAACCCTTGGATTAGGGCATTTATTGGCATAATGTCCCATTTCCTTTCACTTGAAGCATTGAAGTGTTGGTGGTGCGTTCTCTGCAGTGTTTGCTTTGTTCACATCATTAGAAACCCTTTTTCCATTACTTCGACACTCAGCTACTCGATGACCTTCTTTTCCACACTTAAAACATTTTCTAGTCCCTTTAAGACAATCTCCACCATGCTTCTTTCCACACTTTGAGCATAAGGAAACTTTCATTTTCTTTTCACCATTATTCTGAGATTTCTCCTTGAACTCCATCTTTCGTTTCTTTTCAAACCCATAAGATGGATATGTAACACCAACTTCCATTTCTACCTTGATAGCACAACACACAATTTCTTCATACCTACTGAAGTCTCTTATAGCTAATTCCCTTCGAAGACTTGGTTTTAAGCCACTGAAAAATCGATCAAATTTACTTTCAGGTTGGATGATAATGTCAGATGCATACCTTGCATGTCTTGTAAAATTCGCTTCGTATATACTAACAGATTCATCATCCTTTTGCTTTAGTTCAATAAACTCCTTCTCCATCTTTGTTCGAAGAATACGAGGGAAGTACATACTGAAAAACAAGTTCTTGAACTTGTCCCATTCCATGGACTCAATTTCATATATTTTCCTCATATTCTTGATAAGATTCCACCATTGATCAGCTTCACCTTCCAAACGATATACTGCTAAGATGACTTTATCATGCTTAGAACATTGAAGAACTGAAAATATCTTTTCAGTGGTACTGATCCATTGTTCAGCAACAAGTGGATCAGAAGACCCACTGAAGGAAGGTGGACGTTGCCTCATGAAGGACTCAATAGAATATTGTTCCCTTCTCTGATCATTTGGAAGTCCAGAATGATTCATAGCTTTTTTAAGTATAGAAATAAGATTTTGCACTCCATATCCCATAACATTTGTTTGTTCAGGAGGACAATCATTGCATTGTCCACAGCATTGATCAACACGGTTCCTTCGGGTTCCAGCCATCGTCTAAAACCCAAAAACAATAGTGTGAGAGGCAAAAATCATGCTAGGGAAAAGAACATAATAAAGGGGGAGTACCTTCAATATCTAACATCTTAGGTTTAATTCTATGATCGTTAGCGTAGTTCTAGTACTATAACCTATACGTATACTTAACCTTAGGGACATCCCTAGACATACCGTAGAAATATCTCTAGGGATCTCACTAATGTTTTCGCATCCTAGTTTCCAAAGGTTGACTAAACCTTTCCTCTGATACCAACTGTAGAGACCCGAAGCTTGACGTACATGAACATTACATTACTTTTGCGTAATACTTAGTACATACACACAAGGATCGTAATAGTTTAGTGTCTTTGGAAACTCGGAACGTAATCTTCTAATCGTGGTGAAAGATCTTCAACATCTCCTATAAAGATATTCACTTTTTTTTACCTAAAACCTTTCTTTATATCCTGGGGAAAAGAAAACATAAAAGGGTGAGCTCAAATGCTCAGTAAGGGTAAACAAAAGAAATATCAATCACATCGTGTTCATAAGAACATAACATTTTGGAAATCTTAACCTGCAAAAGAGAGCATAATTTCATAACATGGGATTAATCATGGCAGTGAAATGTAATCACAATAATCATAACTTAAAACATGAAACGTTGTGGTATTCACACATAATCATAGAGAATCATTTCTTGTAAGTCAAGACTCATTGCCAAGACTATCTTAGTGGACAAAGTCCCTTTCTGAATCGAGCAACCCTCGTTTCAGTCCTGTTTCACTGAACCGGTATAACCTACCGTTCCAGCCCTGTCTATCTCATGAGATATAAATTCTTTACCCAATGCATTGGAGGGAGATATAGGTCCCACCCATCTCATTATGATACCATTCTTATGTGTGTCACTAAATCATAAATCATACATCATTGCATAACCCATGTAATAAAAATGGGATTCTTAAACAACATGACATCATAAAACATTTCATATAAGATAAAAGAATTCATAAAAATAATTCCATCACAACATAATCAAATCAATGTAATAATAGGGATAAAAACAGAACCCTTTTATTATCTTAGATGGAAAATAATTTTGATAAAATACTTGAACTCTATTCTTGAGGAAAATATCCTTTCTTCTTCAAAAACATTTTTCCTTTCATAACATGTCATACAACATTAAAATAAAAGAAGTTGATTAAAAATAAACTTGAAAACTTGTAAAGGAAGCTTCTTGGAAATAATGTTTTAAAAATCCATTCATGTCGTATAAGTTAAAAAAAACATTCGTTGTACTTTTGTCGGAAGAGTCAAAAAGTACCTCGTACGAAAAATGACAAAAGATTCATTTCATATTCTTTAATAAAAACTCACCGAAGGGTAAAATTGGATTTAAAAAATTGTAGGTGGATGGAAATAATATTACATATTCAGGAAACATGGATGTGGATGATAAAATACACCCCAGTAAATACTAAAGTATAAACAATCTCGGATAAAAATGAGATTGTGATATTTCCCTTACCTTAGGTCTGATTTGCTTCGTATGTGTCCGAACCTTCTGTATAATGATTTCAATAATGTCATTGACTTATTACAGAATCATATTCATTGTTATGATATCATATATGGTTCACTTATGACATTATATTACCCGTTCTTTTGTAAATTCCATGTTAAAGAAGCGTTTTGGGTAAAATTGTTTCATTTATCGTAGGTGTTTTGACTTGTTGTTCTTGACATTATTATTACTTATATCATGATTTACTTACTTCCAGAATATAAAATATGATTTATATATCATATATATATATATAATAGATATATAAATGAAATGAAAAACACCGTTCATGGAGACGGTAGTCCGTACGTACGCATGAACGCTGTTTTCCTTTCCTTATTGTCTTGAATGGAAGTAAGTAGATGACATACATATATATATATATATACATAAATCCAGTAGCTTTATAATTTCATATATTTCATTATTATTTCTTATATATACTTTATAATCATTCTTAAATGGTTATCATGGAGAATGAATCTCATCGCGTCGTGGAGACGGTAGTCCGTACGTACGCACTAGCGATGATATCATTTCCATAAATATTGAATTGAATTAGAGTGGATTATACAATATATCAGAATCAATATGATGTTGTAATAACTATGTATAGTTATTCTTTACACCATTATACCCATCCATGTAAGGTGGTGGTGGAAAATAGATTACACCACGGCGTGGAGACGGTATTCCGTACGTACGCACGCGTGGTGATTTCATTTTTCCGTAGGATGGATAGAAGGTTAATTAGGGTTATTTCATACTTATAATAACATATCAGTATATGAGTGATACTGATGTTATTACTTCATAATGAAACAACCTAAGAAGAAGAAGTGGAAGAAGAAATAAAGATGAAAGAATTGGTAACTGTAATTACCTCTTCTTTGAAGCGCCTCTTTGAGACCTCCTCTTAGGGCACTAAAATTGGTCTTTGAGGAAGACCAGAACCTTTAAGATGTTGCTAGGGAAGTGGAGAAGATATTTTGGCAGGGGTTGGCCGAGCTTGAGTGCTCAAATTGGTGTGAGGAGGAGGGGGGAGGAGGTGTCCTTTTATAAGGGAGGAGAGGGGCACCTTAGGAATATCTCCAAATATTATTTTATATTAAAGTCAAAATCTGTTTATAGTGGTTCCAAAGGGTCTTATTGCGAAGATAAAGTGGGGATGGGTCGAAATACTATCATCCAATAGGATTTAGACAAGTTTAGGGTATTATTTTAACCTTATCAATTAGATTTAACTTTAAGTTAAATAATTTAACTTTTACCGTGTCTTTTTGTTTTGTTTCACTATATGGTTAATACACTTACTATAACATGCCAAAAGAACCCCAAATTGTTTATTATTAATATATATATCCTTATCTAAGTCATTTGGCCGAACCTTAGATTTTTAGGAATAAAATAACAATTAATAATATAATATTTGATTTAAAAACTATTTTGTGTCAATTTTGACACTATTTGATATATGATTTTTGTGAAAGTCATAACAGAATTATATGTTCAAACCAAGTTGATTAAATCAACAATAACATATCATAGTAACCTATAAAATTAGTGGAATTCATAAAAAGTCACAAATTACATTCATATGAGTATTTATAACATCAATTATGTTAATATTTCCTTAAAAGGGTAATTACTACATCATCGTTGTGTCATAAATAAATTAATTTATTTAAAGTCTAAAAATTATAAATAAAATATCATTATTTATGAAATCTTCTTATCTTTCTAATGAATATTTACAATCGAATTTATCTTATGTACAACCCTATATTAAAAATCTTTTTGTAAATAAACTTTAATTTTATCTCTTTTAACTCTTCATTGAATTAAATAATAATAAATGTCCTAATCTAATCCAAGTGGGCCTAAATGATAATATTTTACACTTAAGATTGTTTTTGGTCGAGATACACTTGTACAATAGAATTAGGACATGTGTTAGGGTAATATTAATATCATTTTTACCCTTAATTACCCTATTTACTTTTAACCGTGGTAAATAAAAGTAAAAAGTTACTATTCACCAAAAATTATTTTCATCTCATTGAACCACATTTTACTTACTGACAGCAACCGTGTCTCTCGGATTTTTGAAATTCCATTCACAGAAGCGTTAAAATTATGTTTTATGAAAAATTCAGTTTTTTAACTACCACTTAGTAGTTTCACTATTCATCAAAAATTGATTTTTTTCAGAACAATGCCAAAATTTCATTCTAAGATATATTTCATATTAAAAAATGAAGTCTATTTTACCAAATTCATAACATAGAAGTTGCATTAATTAATTTTATAATTAAATCACACTGTTAAAACAAATAGCGTGTTTTTAAGAAACAATATCTATCAAAAGATTGACACTTGTTTATGTTTGGTTTAAATGTGAAATTACATCCAATGACCAACATTGTATTAAATTGTAAAAATATATTCTAAATATACTTTAAAACCAATCAAATTAATAATTTATCACTATTAATTATTTCAATTGAAAAAGTTGTTTTTAATTAAAATTTAGTAATTTTCACTATTCATCAAAATATGAAAGTTATCCGAAAATCACCAAAATTTCACCTTAGGCTAAATTCAATACTCCGGATCCAAAAATGAAGTCCATTTTGAGAGCTAAAATTTCTAAAATTTAAAAAGGTGGTTATTACTATTCATAACGGCTAATTATAATAATATTTTAATAGAATATCGTTGTTTAGTGAAACTCGGTATTGCGTACTACATACGCTATCGAGGAAGGTCGCGATTGAGTGTAATGCAAGGAAAGTCAAGGATGCGTGTTGTGCAAGCTCCTTTTGGTGTAGCGTACAACACAAGACATTTGTGAAATAAAACAGAATATTTTTCATAAAATCTCGGGCTGTTACATTCTACCCCCCTTAAAATGAATTTCGCCCTCGAAATTCGTCGGGATTATAAATGGTTTACTATTCGAAATTTTCTTTAATAGAAACCCACATCGTAAAAAGGAATATCAAAACCAATCTTTAAAAACAAAATTATGAAACGTAACGGTTACCCAAATAAACTAATCACTGGGTTTCCACATAGGTGAAAATATGGATATGGAAGAGAAATCTAACCATCATGTTATGATGGAGAGTGGTAGAGAACATGGATATGGAAAATACAGTAATCACAAATCCATAAATTTGTGACGATCTAAGGTACCATCTGATTCATCAGGTATAAGATCACTAGGACAACATTTTTGGTTTTCAAGATCATTTCCCTAAAGTTGAAGAATTTGAATTAGAATAAATACTTACTTTATTTTGGTACAATCTCACGGTTGTTCGTGCCTTGAACAATTTCCACTTCATCTCTTATATAAATGAAGTTGAATTTGTTATTCGTGAAGTGTTAGCAGATCTTGTGAGAGAATGACGGGTCATTCCATCTTCTCAAACAAAAAGTTAGCAAAAAGTTATTAAATATACATAAGTCATTCTATAGTGAGATTAATCATATATGGTTCCTAAAATGGACTTATACTTCATATATCATACTGCTTAATATAATAAAACTAGTTTCTACTAAACAGGGACTTCCTGTAGGCCAGTGGTAGGCGATAAAGGCCAGTCGCACTTCGGTTGTGGGTTCGATTCCAACAGCCTTGTCCGAAGCGATGGGCTGTCGCCTGTCCAGCAGGTTGTCCTTTTTCTAAAACTATTTTACTATAACATCCCATCAATAATATCGAAAAACAAACAATACTAAATTATGTCCAACATAATCCATTCCAATCTTTAGGCTTATCCATAATACTGCAGTCCACTCTCATAACATAGTGAAAACGATTACCAGATATTTAATACCATCGTTGATCCCCATATATCATAAGATATGTTTTGTTGGTCACATTCCAAACATTCAAAGGCCTTAATCATGTATTCTCTTGAATACCCATCGAACCTTAGTGAAAACATGAATGTAGTTAAAATTTAACACTTTCAACATACCAAAATCCTCAGAATTCTATATACACAAACCATGATATCACTTAGTCCTTATATCAATCATGAGCTCATGAATACTATCAAATATTTAATTTTCTCATTTTCCCTTCATTATACGCATATCATTCTTCTTCCAAAAATATCTCAATTACTTTAAATACCACATTAGACCAATACATAAATATTCCAATACACCATGATACAATATTATTTTGGAATCCCATTACATAATCACTTAATCATTCCACCACATCATTGTCATATTCAACATCGCCAATAGTGATCGCATGTGACTTCCCTTTGTACTTTGCCTTAAGTGGTTGCTCATGTTGATCATCCCTAACCCTTGGATTAGGGCATTTATTGGCATAATGTCACATTTCCTTTCACTTGAAGCATTGAAGTGTTGGTGGTGCGTTCTCTATAGTGTTTGCTTTGTTCACATCATTAGAAACCCTTTTTCCATTACTTCGACACTCAGTTACTCGATGACCTTCTTTTCCACACTTAAAACATTTTCTAGTCCCTTTAAGACAATCTCCAGCATTCTTCTTTCCACACTTTGAGCATAAGGAATCTTTCATTTTCTTTTCACCATTATTCTGAGATTTCTCCATGAACTCCATCTTTCGTTTCTTTTCAAAACCATGAGATGGATATTTAACACCAACATCCATTTCTACCTTGATAGCACAACACACAATTTCTTCATAGCTACTGAAGTCTCTTATAGCTAATGCCCTTCGAAGACTTGGTTTTAAGCCACTGAAAAATCGATCATCTTTACTTTCAGGTTGGATGATAATGCCAGATGCATACCTTGCAAGTCTTGTAAAATTCACTTCGTATATACCAACAGATTCATCATCCTTTTGCTTTAGTTCAAGAAACTCCTTCTCCATCTTTGTTCGAAGAATACGAGGGAAGTACTTACTGAAAAACAAGTTCTTGAACTTGTCCCATTCCATGGACTCAATTTCATCTCTTTGCCTCATATTCTTGATAAGATTCCACCATTGATCAGCTTCACCTTCCAAACGATATACTGCTAAGATGGCTTTATCATGCTCAGAACATTGAAGAACTGAAAATATCTTTTCAGTGGTACTGATCCATTGTTCAGCAACAAGTGGATCAGAAGACCCACTGAAAGAAGGTGGACGTTTCCTCATGAAGGACTCAATAGAATATTGTTCCCTTCTCTGCTCATTTGGAAGTCCAGAATGATTCATAGCTTGTGTAAGTATAGCAATAAGATTTTGCACTCCATCTCCCATAAAATTTGTTTGTTTAGGAGGAAAATCATTGCATTGTCCATTGCATTGATCAACACGGTTCCTTCGGGTCCAGCCATCGTCTAAAACCGAAAAACAATAGTGTGAGAGGAAAAAATCATGCTAGGGAAAACAACATAATAAAGGTGGAGTACCTTCAATATCTAACATCTTAGGTTTAATTCTATGATCGTTAGCGTAGTTCTAGTACTATAACCTATACGTATACTTAACCATAGGGACATCCCTAGACATACCGTAGAAATATCTCTAGGGATCTCACTAACGTTTTTGCATCCTACTTTCCAATGGTTGACTAAACCTTTCCTCTGATACCAACTGTAGAGACCCGAAGCTTGACGTACATGAACATTACATTACTTTTGCGGAATACTTAGTACATACACACAAGGATCGTAATAGTTTAGTGTCTTTGGAAACTCGGAACGTAATCTTCTAATCGTGGTGAAAGATCTTCAACATCTCCTATAAAGATCATCACTTTTTTTTACCTAAAACCTTTCTTTATATCCTGGGGAAAAGAAAACATAAAAGGGTGAGCTCAAATGCTCAGTAATGGTAAACAAAGGAAATATCAATCACATCGTGTTCATAAGAACATAACATTTTGGAAATCTTAACCTGCAAAAGAGAGCATAATTTCATAACATGGGATAAATCATGGCAGTGAAATGTAATCAAAATAATCATAACTTAAAACATGAAACGTTGTGGCATTCACACATAATCATAGAGAATCATTTCTTGTTAGTCATGACTCATTGCCAAGACTATCTTAGTGGACAAAGTCCCTTTCTGAATCGAGTAACCCTCATTTCAGTCCTGTTTCACTGAACCGGTATAACCTACCGTTTCACCCTTGTCTATCTCATGAGATATAAAATCTTTACCCAATGCATTGGAGGGAGATATAGGTCCCACCCATCTCATTATGATACCATTCTTATGTGTTCCACTAAATCATAAATCATACATCATTGCAAAACCCATGTAATAAAAATGGGATTCTTAAACAACATGACATCATAAAACAATTCATATAAGATAAAGGAATTAATAAAAATAATCCCATCACAACATAATCAAATCAATGTAATAATAGGGATAAAAACAGAACCCTTTTATTATCTTATATGGAAAATAATTTTGATAAAATACTTGAACTCCATTCTTGAGGAAAATATCCTTTCTTCTTCAAAAACATTTTTCCTTTCATAACATGTCATACAACTTTAAAATAAAAGAAGTTGATTAAAAATAAACTTGAAAACTTGTAAAGGAAGCTTCTTGGAAATAATGTTTTAAAAATCCATTCATGCCGTATAAGTTAAAAAAAACATTCTTTGTACTTTTGTCGGAAGAGTCAAAAAGTACCTCATACGAAAAATGACAAAAGATTCCTTTCATATTCTTTAATAAAAACTCACCGAAGGGTAAAATTGGATTTAAAAAATTGTAGGTGGATGGAAATAATATTACATATTCAGGAAACATGGATGTGGATGATAAAATACACCCCAGTAAATACTAAAGTATAAACAATCTCGGATAAAAATGAGATTGTGATATTTCCCTTCCCTTAGGTCTGATTTGCTTCGTATGTGTCCGAACCTCGTTTATAATGATTTAAATAATGTCATTGACTTATTACAGAATCATATTCATTGTTATGATATCATATATGGTTCACTTATTACATTATATTACCCGTTCTTTTGTAAATTCCATGTTAAAGAAGCGTTTTGGGGAAAATCGTTTCATTTATCGTAGGTGTTTTGACTTGTTGTTCTTGACATTATTATTACTTATATCATGATTTACATACTTCCAGAATATAAAATATGATTTATATATCATATATATATATATATAATAGATAGATAAATGAAATGAAAAACATCGTTCATGGAGACGGTAGTCCGTACGTACGCATGAACGCTGTTTTCCATTCCTTATTGTCTTGAATGGAAGTTAGTAGATGACATACCTATATATATATATATACATAAACCCAGTAGCTTTATAATGTCATATATTTCATTATTATTTCTTATATATACTTTATAATCATTCTTAAATGGTTAACATGGAGAATGAATCTCATCGCGTCGTGGAGACGGTAGTCCGTACGTACGCATGAGCGATGATATCATTTCCATAAATATTGAATTGAATTGGAGTGGATTATACAATATATCAGAATCAATATGATGTTGTAATAACTATGTATAGTTATTCTTTACACCATTACACCCATCCATGTAAGGTGGTGGTGGAAAATAGATTACACCACGGCGTGGAGACGGTATTCCGTACGTACGCACGCGTGGTGATTTCATTTTTCCGTAGGATGGATAGAAGGTTAATTAGGGTTATTTCATACTTATAATAACATATCAGTATATGAGTGATACTTATGTTATTACTTCATAATGAAACAACCTATGAAGAAGAAGTGGAAGAAGAAATAAAGATGAAAGAATTGGTAACGGTAATTACCTCTTCTTTGAAGCGCCTCTTTGAGACCTCCTCTTAGGGCACTAAAATTGGTCTTTGAGGAAGACCAGAACCTTTAGGATGTTGCTAGGGAAGTGGAGAAGAGATTTTGGCAGGGTTTGGCCGAGCTTGAGTGCTCCAATTGGTGTGAGGAGGAGGGGGGAGGAGGTGTCCTTTTATAAGGGAGGAGAGGGGTACCTTAGGAATATCTCAAAATATTATTTTATATTAAAGTAAAAATCGGGTTATAATGGTTCCAAAGGCTCTTATTTCGAAGCTAAAGTGGGGAGGGGTAGGAATACTATCATCCAATAGGATTTAGACAAGTTTAGGGTATTATTTTAACCTTATCAATTAGATATAACTCTAAGTTAAATAATTTAACTTTTACCGTGTCTTTTTGTTTTGTTTCACTATATGGTTAATACACTTACTATAACATTCCAAACGAACCCCAAATTGTTTATTATTAATATATATATCCATATCTAAGTCATTTGGCCGAACCTTAGATTTTTAGGAATAAAATAACAATTAATAATATAATATTTGATTTAAAAACTATTTTGTGTCAATTTTGACACTATTTGATATATGATTTTTTTGAAAGTCATAACAGAATTATATGTTCGAACCAAGTTGATTAAATCAACAATAATATATCATAGTAACCTATAAAATTAGTGTAATTCATAAAAAGTCTCAAATTACATTCATTTGAGTATTTATAACATCAATTATGTTAATATTTCCTTAAAAGGGTAATTTCTGCATCATCGTTGTGTCATAAATAAATTAATTTATTTAAAGTATAAAAATTATAAATAAAATATCATTATTTAGGAAATCTTTTTATATTTATAATTAATATTTACAATCGAATTTATCTTATGCACAACCCTATATTAAAAATCTTTTAGTAAATAAACTTTTATTTTATCTCTTTTAACTCTTCTTTGAATTAAATAATAATAAATGTTCTAATCTAATACAAGTGGGAATAAATGATAATATTTTACACTTAAGGTTGTTTTTGGTCGAGATAGACTTTTCCAATAGAATTAGGACATGTGTTAGGGTAATATTAATATCATTCTTACCCTTAATTACCCTATTTACTTTTAACCGTGGTAAATAAAAGTAAAAAGTTACTATTCACCAAAAATTATTTTCATCTCATTGAACCACATTTTACTTACTGACATCAACCGTGTCTCTCGGATTTTTGAAATTCAATTCACAGAAGCGTTAAAATTAGGTTTTATGAAAAATTCAGTTTTTTAACTACCACTTAGTAGTTTCACTATTCATCAAAAATTGATGTTTTTCAGAACAATGCCAAAATTTCATCCTAAGATATATTTCATATTCAATAATGAAGTCTATTTTAACAAATTTATAACATAGAAGTTGCATTAATTAATTTTATAATTAAATCCCGCTGTTAAAACAAATAGCGTGTTTTTAAGAAACAATATCTATCAAAAGATTGACACTTGTTTATGTCTGGTTTAAATGTGAAATTACATCCAATGACCAACATTGTATTAAATTGTAAAAATATATTCTAAATATACTTTAAAACCAATCAAATTAATAATTTATCAATATTAATTATTTCAATTGAAAAAGTTGTTTTTAATTAAAATTTAGTAATTTTCACTATTCATCAAAATATGAAAGTTATCCGAAAATCACCAAAATTTCACCTTAGGCTAAATTCAATACTCCGGATCCAAAAATGAAGTCCATTTTGAGAGCTAAAATTTCTAAAATTTAAAAGGTGGTTATTACTATTCATAACGGCTAATTATAATAATATTTTAATAGCATATCGTTGTTTAGTGAAACTCGGTATTGCGTACTACATATGCTATCAAGGAAGGTCGCGATTGCGTGTAATGCAAGGAATTTCAAGGATGCGTGTTGTGCAAGCTCCTTTTGGTGTAGCGTACAACACAAGAAATTTGTGAAATAAAACAGAATATTTTTCATAAAATCTCGGGCTGTTACAACGCGTGCAACATACGGTACCCAAGTGGACTGCAAACGGGTTGCGCAACACAACCGTATGGTGTTCGCGCATTATCCCAAACCATAAACTCATCCAAACATTAAAATTTCTAACCGGGACTCGCCCGCACAAATGAAAAAACACCCGATGCCATGATAAATAATATAAATAAAGTAAAATAAAAACAGGTGTGACAATTCTCCCCACCATAAAGCTTTCCGCCCCCGGAAAGCCATAACAAGTTCAAAACCCCAAATGAAAACCGACATTTCTTCACAATGTAAAGAAAAAACTATAGAAAGACAACAAAGAGATTCTGAAACACTCCCAAAAAGGGGAGCGATAAACCAAAATAACTCATATAATATGAATGAATTACCTGCTATGTGTCACCCGCCCCCAAAAGTGTGAGCACCTCCAGTTGATCGCTTCTAAGGTGGTGTGGTCATCTCGCATACATAAAATTCTGGTGGTTATTCTTTGATGCATGTCTGTCAAAGGGCATGTAAAAACAATTATTTCTTATGTTAAAATGTAGCAATGTGGTTGACATGGGATGTCTCCCTATGTGGAGTTCACACAAAATAGTGTTTCACGTTAAAATGAGTGAAAAATGTTGTGATTTTTAGTGGAAATTTGAAATTAAAATGATTGAAAACTATGATATTAAAAAGGTGATTTTGTCAGGGTCATTTTCATAAATGTAATGCGATCCCTGTTCAATTAAATTTAGACCTCTTTTTCTTTGTTTATAAATGTGAGATTCCACAATCGTTTCCTCTCACTACCTTGGTGAAATTATGATGGTGAGAGAAAACCTTACCAAGATCTCGGTTTTTTCAACTCTCATTCTATGTGAAAAATAGATGTATTTAATATTATCAATTGACATGAGAAATACCCGAGAGATTCATGTTTATCCTAAACAATAAAAAATAATCACTTCCCATTTTACACATACTGACGATCATTGAGAACTACACCACTAATCCATGGTCTATTGCATCGTATATAAACCAAAAATTAGTGGAGGGAGATAATGATTTTTTTACCAAGGTAAAAATAAATAAAGAAATTAAAATTTAAGAAAAATCATACTTGATAATAAAATATGATATATAAATTTGAAAAAAACATTGAAGAAGAATGAAATCTCATTCAGTTACATCCAAGAACTCAAACATTACAAAATTGAAAACGTACCCTTCCCCAATCACTGAAAATGTTTACCCCGCCATGGTAAGGGTAATTGAGATGAATGTGAAAAAATAATGAATTAAAAATTTATGGAAAAGAAAATAAATAAAATAAAATGCCTAAATGTTATCCTTCTTAGTGTCCTAGATGTAATGGAATGGTGAATGGGATGATTTGGAAAGGATGTGAGGTCCTCCTTTTATAGGCATAATTATGGACTCCAAATGATTGCACATTTTTGTCCCAATTAATAGTTGATTCACGAGAGGAACACTTACTATATGTTGTTACCAAATGTGTTGGAAATTCAACCTCAAAATTTCAGCTCCATTGGACACCAGATAAATGAGTTATGAATTTTTCATTTTAGGATTCTTTTTCTGGACGATGCTTCCAGGAAGGTTCATCCAAAACTATAACATTAAATGGTAGCATTAGTGACATCAAAATTCCTCCGTTTTTTAGATCCAACCCTATGTCTCCTCGTACTATACCATGTATAATAACCTCAATTTTATTTGTGAAGGCCATGTTTTGGTTCCATTACGGTAGTGGGGTTCACGTTGTCTGCCCAGAAAAGATTCCAACTTCAATTTTTTTCTAGGACCTTTAGATGGCCTATTATACACCTGGTCAAGAAGAAAATATTTGAGGAAATAAAATTTGGATTTCAAAAAAATAAGATTCACTCATTTTGGAATTATGTTATTGATTAAATGACTAATATACCCTTTTTGTAAAAATTTGTCTAAAATCTAGTGTTATGTGTTTTCACCATATTGCTAAAAATGGATCATAAATCCAAAATTGATTTATATAAGCTAATATTGATTATTTAGGATGAATAATATAATTTAAATTTATACAAAAAATTTGGAAACAATTAGTTCTATCAATTCCCCCAACCATAGCACTTGGACACCTGGACAGGTAAACATCAAAATCAAATCTAATCAAATCCAAAACACATACCCATGATATCTATCAAATCCATTCCATGACACAGAAATATATTATGCCTCATAAAAAAAATCACTTAATAATATCCATTTTATATTATATAATATATTTCCACTTCATTTCTTATCATATTCACACAAAACAACTACCTCACATTAATTTTCTCTCATCGTACAAATGTAAATGTTCAAGAATGGTTTTTCTCATCCAAACTAACACAAGAGTCACCATAGGATTGATATATTCTTACTTAAACACCTGATGTTTGTTAAAGACATGTGATTCTCATGAGAAAATGTTATGGTTGTTCTGTGGATTTCAGTTGGTATGATATAGATGTCAAAAATTTTGAGGCTGAAAAAGGAGGGCTTTGATCTTTTTTATGAAAAATTGCATGATTCTAATTTTTAGTCAAAATGGTATCCTTATCTTTCCCTTTGTATAAAATAGGCTCAATAATCATGAGAACTCAAGGAAAGTTCATACCTTTTAGCATTTCACCAGCAAAAATTTCTTCTAAATTTTTTTTCAAATCTCTAGATAGGAACTTCTTTCTTTCAACTTTGGATGCTCCAGAAAGGCAGAGCTTCTTTTATCATGAAATCTACAGAAAGGCGAAGCCTTTAACAAAATGAAATATTCAGAATAAAGATAAACTCTTCAACATTTAATATTGCATAAAATGTATCACCAAATTAAGTAGTGCACCCCAAGGCATCTTACCCCACACTTTTGTTCAACTAGATCAAACAATTTTACTTCAAGAGGAGGTTGGATAGGGAAAATTGGCTTATATTGTTGCTATCCTAACCGGATTTTCATGGCTTCTAGGGGATAAAATGATTAATTTATATGGTAGGCCATAATAAAGATGATTATTTTGAAATGGGGGATTAAAACTAAATAAATAACTCAATCTTTTAAAACACATGTAACCCAAAGCCTTATGTTTTGAATGTAATAAATCAAATTCTGGTTAAAGAAATCATGTTCTGATTCTCTAAAGATATGAGGTTAATGAAAAGAATATGACAAAAATGGTTCAGAAGCCTCACATGAAAGTGATTTCAAAGATATAGATAGTAAAATATGGAATGGGAACTAAAAATTAGTGTTCTTTTTACGAAATTCTAAAAGATTTGAACTTGAAACAAATTCAATTCAATATTCATTTATTCTCAGTTTCAGGGAATATATTGTTTCACTCGTTTAAATTGGGTTTAAAAATTTTAATGATAATCATTTTATCTCAAAAGTTTCAAAAACAACCCAAAATTGAAATATAAACACACAAAAATATGAAAACACACAATTGTTTTGGAAAAACAAACACAAAATGAATATCCTAAACAATAAAGGCTCTTACCCCCACACTTAAATGATTCATTATGATCAATTTATTCATTTGTATTTAACATGTAAGTCAATTTTAAAATGAACTACAACAGCAAGAAAGTGTGAAGGATAGGTACTCCATGACTTATTGGGAATGCAACGTTGAGTTTGTCTCCCAAGTGATGCTCTTTGAAAACCTAAAAAAGTAAAAACATAACATAAGAAATTTATTAAATGAAATAAAAATATAATTTGAATAAGAAAATAAGGATACATATTGGTTTAATCCCCCAATGTGGTCCCTAAGTTTTTCCTGTCTTCAGAGGGGCAATTCTAATTAGTTATCCCCAATCTGATAGTGGGTGAGGTTTCGTGCTCATGAACCAACCAAAATTCTTTTTCCCAGCATGTACGTGTCCCTTTTTGTTGATGAATCTATGGATATAGAATACCATGTCCACCCCAATTGTAGTGAGATATAACATGCATGGTGGGGTTTGAACAATGAATGAGTCCTCTATTTTCATAGTTTCCACTTGTAGAATTTATTCTTCACTCACCAGTGCTTTCTCATGATATTCTACATGAAGGGAGTAATCAATTGTAATTTCAGATTGTACGTCTATTTGAAAAAAAATTAATCATGAGAAATTAATATCAAATGAATCCCCTTTAATGTGAGTATCATTCATCTCATTCTCCTAAGGAATATCCACTTTTCAATCCTCTTGTACTCCTTATAATATGATTTCAACAATCTCAGGGGGCTCCATATGATCTTCCTCAACTACCAAGTTAATAAATTTGTTGACTGAATTTGAAGATTAAAAACAAATAGAGGTTATACACAATTCAGTTTTAACAAGATCAAAATATAATGACTTAATTAATTTATTATCTCCCTGAGATTGTACGCATTTAATCTCATCTTAATTTGAAATCAGCACTATGAGTTCCATAGAAGAAGAAAGAGGGAGGTATTCAGGAACCTCTATTTTTTCTTTAAATTCCACAATGTTAGTGGTTTCTCCCATTAATGGTTCAAAATAATATTATTTCGAGAGACAAAGTTATTTTTCACACTCGTTCCAGAACTCATTCAAATATTTTTGTTCCCCACCATATAGGTCAGGCTCTGATTTCTCTTTGATAGAAAAGACATTTTTCGTTACCCTTCATATTTGAAACTCTAGTCATTCTCTGACTTCTTTGTGTTCCTTAACATTAGATTTGTTATAATCTAAAATATTTTTTTCTTGTTTTTGATGGACCTATGGGTATATATTACATAAAGAGTAATAACAGCAGGGTTACATCATGGAAAAAGAATTTTTTTAATTAATTTATCATTAAAAAATAAAAGATTTAAAAAATTATTATTATATTGTGGCACTACCTCCCCAGCAATGGTTCCATGATTGACGCATGCCTGTCTTAGGGCATGGAAAAACAATTATTTACTATGTTAAAATAATGTAATGTGGCTGGCCTAGGATGTATCCCAAAGAGGAGTGCACACAAAATTGTTTTTCACTATAATATAAGGTTAAAAATGTGGTGCTTTTGAATCAAATTTTGAAATTCAAATGACTGAAAAACTATGATATTAAAAGGGTGATTAGGTTGGGGTATGTTTCCTAATTTTAATGTTATCATTGTTCAATTTATTTCAAACCTCTTCTTCTTATTTGATTAATGTGAGTTTCCACAATCTTTTCCTCTCACTTCTTTAGTGAAATTATGATGGTGAAATAAAACATTACCAAGATCCTGGTTTGGTCAACTCTTTTTCTAGGTGAAAAATAGTTTTATTGAATATTTTCAATTGACAATGGGAAATACCCGATCAGGTTATGTTTAGCACTAACAATCAAGAACATTCACTACCCATTTTACATATACTAACGATTGTCAAGTACATCACCACTAATCCATGGTTTATTCCACTATATATAAACTAGAAATTAGTAGAGGGAGATAATGAATATTTTACCAAGGAAGAAATAAATAACAAAATTAAATTTTAAAACAATCACAGTTGATAATAAAATTCGCTATATTAAATTGAAAACAATATTTAAGAATAAAGAAAATTCATTCAATTACGTCCAAGAACTCAAGCATTACAAAATAGAAAACCTACCCTTCCCCAATCACTCAAATTTTTTACCCCACCATGGTAAGAGAAACTGATAGGACTGTGGAAGAAGAAGGAATTAAAAAACAAAGGAGAAGAAAAGAAATAAAATAAAAATCCAAAAATTTCTCCTTCTTGGTGTCCTAGAAGGAATGGGATGGAGAATCAGATGATTTTGGATGAAGGTGAGGGTATACATTTATAGGCAGAATACTAAACTCTAAACGGTTTTACGTTGTTGTCACAATAAAAGTCCAATTCATGCATGAAACCCATAATTAATATTGTTCCTTAATTTGTTGGGTGTTCACCCTCAAAATTTCTTCTTTTTGGTACACCAGATGAATGAGGTATGAGTTTTTCATGGGAGGATTCATTTTCTGGATGAAGCTTCCACGAAGGATCCTCCAAAACTATAACATCCAATGGTAGCTTTAATGACATCAAATATAAATGGATATTTGTGTAGAGCCATCCCTATGTCTCCTTGTGCTATCCGAGGTTAGGTATCCTCAATTTGATGTGTGAAGGTCGAGTTGTGGTTCAGTTACGGTGGTGGGGTCCACAAGGCCCACATAAGAAAAGTTTCCAACATGAATGAATTTTCATGCCATTTAGATGGTCGATTAAACTCCCGGACACGAAGATAAAATTGGACAAAATAAAATATGTATTACAAAAAATTAAGAGTCACTCATTTAGGATTTATATTTTTCATGAAATGTTTGAAATACCCTTGATGTAAAAATATGATTAAAATCCAGAATCAGGAATTTTTCAACATTTTTCTCAAAACACATCATATATTTAAAAATTGAAGCATATAAGTTCAAAGGGATTATTTAGGATGATTAATAAAATTAAAATTCATACAAAAAATGTGGAAAATATTAGTTATATCAACTCCACCACACTAAGCACTTGGACTCCTGGGCAAGTAAACATCAAAATAAAATAAAATGAAATCCAAAAAACATACTAAAGAGAACTACCAATTCTAAACAAAGAAACAAAAATATATCTTGCATCATCAAGAAAAATTATTTATAGTTCTCATTTTTAGATTATATAATATATTTCCCTTAATTTATTATCCCATGCACACAAAACACCTCCCTCATATTAACATTCTCTCATATTACAAATGTAAATGTTCAACAAGGTTTTCCACATCCAAACTCAAACAAGACTCACCATAGGATTGGTAAATTCCTACTTCTCTACCCAATGTGATTCATGGAAATTTATTTCTCATGAGGACTTTTCAGGGTTGTTTTGTGGCTCTCAGTTGGTAGTATTTAAATGTAAAAAATTATGAGGCTGAAAAAGGATGGCTTGGACCTTTTTTTAAGAAAAATTGAAAGATTATAATATTCACTAAAACATTGTATTCTTATATTCCCCTTTGTATAAAATAAGCTCCCACATCATGAGAAATCAAGGAAAGTTCATTCCATTTATAATATCACTAGCAAGTATTTCTTCTCCATTTTTTTAAATCTCCAGATGGGCCCAACTTTGTTTCTACTTTGTAAGTTCCATAAAAGACCAAATTATTTTATAATGAAATCTATAGAAAGGAATAGATTTTAACAAAATGAAATCTTCCTTGGAAACATCAACCCTTCATTAGTTTATATTACTCCAAAAGTATAACCAAATGAAATAGTACACTACAAGTCATCTTCCCCCACACTTAAGTTCAACTAGATCATTCAATTGTACTTCAAGAGAAGGTAGCATATAGAAATTTTTCTAGTAATGTGGCTATACTAATAGGAATTTCATAGCTTATAAGGGATACAATGATTAATTTATAGGTTAGGACATAATAAAACGAATTATTTTGAAAAGGGGGATAAAAACCAAATAACTTCCTCAATCATTCAAAACACATATGCCCCAAACCCTCATGTTTTGAAGGGAATAAATCCCATTCCATTTAATGTATGCAAGGTCTGGTTCTCCCAAGAAATGATGCCAATAATAAGAATATGAAAAAAAATGGTTCATAATCCTCACCCCGAAAGTGATTTCAATGATATAGAATGTGAAATTTGGCATGAGACTGAAAAATAAGTGTTCATTTCATGAAATTCCAAAATATTTGAACTTGAAAAAAAGACATTTCAGCATCATTTATGCTCAGTTTCAAGGAATATATTGGTTCACTCATTGACCTGGGTTTCAAAAATAGTAATGAGAATCATTTCTGCCCAAAAGATTAAAAAAGACACCAAAAATTGGAAAGTAAACACACAAAAACATGAAATCACATAATCTAATTTTTTAAAAACAAACAAAAAATGAAAATCCAAAACTAAAAATGTTCCCTCACCCACAATTAAATGATGAAGTTTCCTAAATGTATTCATGTGGATTTTACATGTTATCCAATTTTAAAATAATCACAATAACAAGAAATTGTGAAGGATCAGTATGACCAGACTTATTGGGAATGTAACAATTAGATTCACACCTACGTGTTGCTCTTGGAAACCTAGAAAATGGTAAAATCATAACAAAAAAATTATACAAATAAATGAATGTAGAAATTGAATATGAAAAATAAGAATAAATCATTGTTTAATCCCCCATGTGGGCCATGGGTTTTTACTGCCTCCAGAGGGGATGTTCAAATCAGTTATCCCAAATCTGATGATTGGTGAGGTTTCGTGATCATAAAGCAACAAAAATTTCTCTTTTCAGCATGTACTTGTTCCTTTTTGTTGAGGACTCTATGTATATATCATACCATGTCCACCCCCATTGTATTGATATAAAACATGCATGGTGGGGTTTGAACAATGTGAGTCCTCCATTTTCATAGTTACCACTTGCATAATTTCATTTTCGTTCACCAGTGCTTTCTCATGATATGCAGCATCAAGGGAGTAATCAAATGAAATTTAGGATTGTCCATCTATTTAAATAAAATTAAATCATGTTGAATCAATATAAAATGAATACCCTTTAATGTGATTATCATGCATCTCATTATCGTCAAGAAAAACCCACTTTTGTATCCTCTTGAACTCCTTCTGATATGTGTTCAATAATATACGGGGGCTCCAGATGATCTTCATTGGGTAAATCATCTCTTTCATCCTCCACCACCAAGGTAATAGATGTTTTGACCAAATCTGAAGATTTAAAACAAGTGGAGGTGATACAAAATTCAGTTTTATCAAGATAAAAAAAACAAGTTAATGAAATGATTATCTCCCTGAGTTTATACGTCTTAAATATCTTCTTCTTTTGAAATCTCCTCTTGGAGTTGAGTTGTAAAATATTGAGGAATGTATTCAAGCTCCCCTATTTTTTTCTTCAAATTATACTACGTTATTGGTTTCTCCCTTTAATGGTTCCAAATATTATTGTTTTTGGAGGCCAAATTGTTCTTCACACTCATTATAGAACTCATTAAAATCAGTTTTGATCCCCCACCATGCATCTTTGGATCTTATTTCTCTTCAGTATAAAGGAAATATTATATTAGCCTTCCTATTTGAATCTTTAGTCCTTCTACAACCTCTTTCAGTTCCTTCACATGAGATTTTTTATACTATAAAACAGAATTTTCCTGTTGCTGATGTACATGTGAGTATTCATTTTATGAAGAGTAATAGCAGCATGGATACATCATGGAAAAATATTTTTCCATTATTTTTTCTTTTAAAAAATAAAATAGTTAAAAAAATTTATAATTATATTGTGGCACTAGCTCCCCGACAACAACACCATGTTTGACACCCACCTGTCATATGGCATGGAAAAACAATTATTTTCTAACATAAAATGCATTAATGTGGTTGACCTAAGATGTCTCATGAATAGGAGTGTACAAAAAATAGTTTTTCAATTTAAAACCAGGGTAAAAATATTATTCTTCTGAAAGGGAATATGAAATTCAATTGATTGAGGAGCTATTATATTAAAAGGGTGATTAGGTTGGGTGGATTTCATAATTATAATGTTACTTTTGTTCAATTTAATTCATTCCTCTTTTTCATAGTTTATTAAAGTCAGTTTCCACAATCTTTTCATCTCACTTTATTGGTAAAATTATGATAGTGATAGGAACCTTACCAAGATCTTGGTTTGATTAACTATCCATCCATGAGAAAAATAGTTGTACTAAATATTATCAATTGACATGGGCAATAACCGATCGAGTATTGCTTATCCCAAACAATCAAGAACATTCCCTACCCCTTTTACACGTGCTTACGATCGTCGAGTATTTCACCACTAATCCCTGGTATAATCCATCGTATATAAACTATATATTAATGGAGGGTATAATATTTATTTTATGAAGGAAAAAATAAATAACAGAATTAAGATTTTAAAACAATAACACTTGATAATAAAAACTTATATATGAAATTGAATACAACATTGAAGAAGAAAGAAATTTCATTCAATTATGTTCAAGAAATCAAGAATTTCAAATTTGAAAACCGACCCTTCCCCAATCACTGAAAATGTTTACCCCACCATTGTAAGGGTAATCGAGATGAATGTTGAAGAAGAAGGAATTAATAAACTATGGAAGTGAAAATAAATAAATGAAAAAGATAAAATTTTCTCCTTCTTGGTATCCCATAAGTAATGGGATGGATAATAAGATGATTTGGGAAGGAGGTGAGGTCCTCCTATTATTGGCATAATTCTAGACACATAATGTTTGTGCGTTTTAGTCCCAATAAATAGATGATTCATGCGTGGAACCCTTCATAAATGTTTTTCTTTAATGTGTTTTCCATGCACCCTCGAACATTAAGATATTTTGGACACCATATGAATGAGTTAGGAATTTTTCTTGGAGGTTTATTTTTTTGGACGAAGCTTCTAGGAAGGTTCCTCCAAAACAATAACATCAAATGGTAGATTTAATGACATAAAAGCTCCACAAAAAGTTAATTAGATCCGAACCTATGTCTCTTTGTTCTATCCCTGGTCGAAGAACCTCAATTTCATTTGTGAAGGCCGAGTTGTGGTTCCGTTACAGTGGTGGGGTCCACCTGTGCGCCCAGAAAAGTTTCCAACATCAATGAATATTTAGCTCTATTATACGGCCGAATGAACTCCTAGTCATGATGATAAAATTGAAGGAAATAAAATTAATATTTCCTGAAAATAAGATTCACTCAATTTGTATATATATTTTTCATGAAATGACTAAAATACCCCTGATGTAAAAACTGTCTACAATACATAATTAGTCATTTTTAACCATTTTTCTCAAAAAACATCATAAATCCAAAATTTATTCATATAAGCTCAAATTTATTTTTTAGGATGACTAAAACAATTTAAATTCTTATAAAAAATTGTGGAAATTTTTAGTTCTATCGTGCCTCGCTGGATGTAATTCATTGTTTTGGTAGTCCTTGTATGGACAACCTTGTGAAATAATCTTTATTTGGGTTTATCAATGAATGATTTTGTCTTGTGGGAGTGGTTAACCTAAGAGTGTTTTCTATTTGTCTTTTAATTTTTTTCATAAGACCTATTGTCGTCCGAGGTTTTTTTTATCTGTTGGGTTAACCACACCGGTCAATGTCGGTTGGTACTTATGGTGGGGGTTCATTCAGGCCTCCCCTTGATGGAATTATAGTTTTTATCAATAGTTTTTGTGTTTCTAATGATAACAATTCCATTCGGGCCTTCCCCTGTCATTAATATGACTAGGTAAGTGTTGATATTGGATCACTCACTAAAGTTCCTCTGAACTAAAATTGTGAAAGCATTCTAATGAGTTTTGTTATTGTGGGATTGTACAGGTGTTCATTGAGGAGGAGTTTGGATTTGGTTTTCAAATTTAGTAAAATTAAATATTTTTTGTCTGGTAATGTATGTGTTATTTTGAATTAAGAAGGTGGATTGTACGTTGTGAGAGTTACATCCTCTGATCGATCGAATCGATGTGTTTAATCATTTGGGGGTGGGTGGCACCAAGCAGGGAGTCCATTATGTCCTCTACAGTTTGAGCTATATACATTTTTCCTATTTTTATTGTAATAATCTTCTTATCATTAAATATTCATTTCTAATATCTTATGGATTTATAAGAGTATCATTTGTTTCATTTATTTCAACTTTTGAGTGGATTTCATAGGGTAGAATGTGTTATGGTTGGGAGAATTATCTCACCCATGTTTTTGAATTCATATTTGGTTCTGGTTTAGGTTTGGTTCTTGGATTATTTTATTGGATACTGGTTGTGATAGGGTTGATTTTTTGAGTTATTCATTCCATTTACCTTTGGTATAACTTTTCCCCATTGGGTTCCCTTTGAGTTTTTGGAGACAAAATAAAAATTTTGATGGATATTCCATGACGCATGGTTGGAAAATGGTTAGTAGTAATCGTGTTCCTTCCACATCTAACCGTATAGTACCTGCAAGTCAAGGATATAGATACCCAATGAAAATTACATGACCATGAGACTCAGCCCAGAAACCATGAGGTTGGTCATGGTCAGAGCAAGAAGTGACCGTACGGCTCCCACATCATAAGTAAAACTATGTGGATTGACCATGCAGTATGTATCCTCCTTGGAACAGGTTGTTGTACAGTTGTCCCATGGTTTGAAAATCCATGTGGACTAACCGTGTGGCATGTATAGGTCATTAATATTGATCCCCATTTTTTCTCTGTCCCAAATTTTTAACTAATAAACACCATTTTCTCTTCCTCCCAAGGACTTGCCCACCGTAGAAACCTTTTAACCATTACATGGCTCCCTTGGACCTCCATTTTTTGATGATTTTGATGGGTTTTATTCATGTAAAATCCCATTAAATCCATCCTCTCATGTTTTCCTAATATTTTTAGGGGTTTACCTCTACTCTTTTGGGGTTCGGTTTTCTAGTAGATAGATTGTTTGTTTTAGGGTTCATTCTTGTTTACTAGGGTTCGATCATGATATTTTTGTTTGATCCTCCCTTTCCAATGTCTCATAGAGGTGAGGATGGGGTATCACTACATTATAAAGATGTTTCTCCACTAAAGGAATGTGGTTCTATGCATTAACTTTTTTATATGCGTTTGATATACATTCTTGTCACTATAAATGTGTTCTATGAATTTATTGTGTGGTCATAAATCTATTTTAGAAGTATTTTGGCTCGTATATTTGATGGAAATGGGATTTTGAAAGGAAAGTGGTGAAATTTTTTATGTACATTGTTTTTTTCTTACTAAAACAGTTTTTATTATCATGTGGAAGGTGAAAAGAGGGGTTTTAATGGAATTTCAGGTGAGATCAAGTTAGTAGGTATGTTTTTAATGGAATATGGATTATTTTTTCATATGTGATTTTATTCTTCAATTTTAAAATTATTTTTGAATTTCATAAATGAAAGGAATCATGTTTGTATTCATAATTGATTTTTGTATGGATTTGAATGGGGCTTGTCCCCTAAAAATTGATAAATTTATTATGTGACTTTATTGTGATAATTTCAAAGGGGTTATCTTGAATATTTCAATTGGTATAAAATGTAATTTATATTGGTTTTTGTGTGTGTAAAATGGATGTTGTTTTGGGTTATAATAAATAATGATTTTCCCGATGAATATATAATGATTGACATGTGTGTGTGAATGTGGTGATATGTGCGACATGTGAACATGAATTAAGAACTAATAGATTCTTGAGTATATGGATGGGAAGAATAGAACTAGTATGTTAGTGACACAGAACTGTCATTTCCTGGTTTCACTTATCTGCATTGATGATTACAACAGTAACTAAAATATGATATTGATCTATCAACACTAGAATTTTGGATGTTTCTCCTCTCTAGGGGATCATGCATGAGGACATTGTTGGTTTTTGTTACAATACCATGTTTTACTAAGGAAAAAAGATCAAGTTACTCACTCATGGTAGATTTCCCTTAGGTATTTACCCATGGTTCACTCTTATGACATGCGACTTATGTGATGTGGTTCTTTCCATTGGAATATAGTGGTCCTTGAGTGTATTCCACTTTAAATAAAGTGTATTTTAAAAAATGATTTCTGTTGTAATGTTACATTTTAATCAATTGCTTTGAAATTTTTTTATTAAATAAATGGTTTTTGAGGTGTTTTCCTTGAGTGTGGTTCTTCTTAAAAGTTTTTTCATTAAAAATGTATCAAAGGATTTTATAATTAATTTTAATGTTAATTAATCAATTCATATAATAGAATAGAACCCCTTTCATTAGGTGGCATCCTACCGAGCTTTGGCTTACACCCTAAACACACCCTTGGGTGAATTAAGACATGTTTTGTATGACCCAAGTTATTAAAAGAGAAGTCATTGAGAATTTAGTGGTTTATGTTATTAGTATCCCGCATGTTATAGGATTTTCGGGTGGTGCCCCTCTTGTAACATATAGGTTTTGATCTATTTGTGTTCCCTTTTCTTTTTTTGGTTTGATTAGTTTTGTTTAATGTTTTAGGCTTGGAATTTATAATTTTAGTTATACCATGTCTAGTTGTGTAATTTTTAGTTTTGGTTTATCATAATATATTGGTTGTTATTTTTATGTAATAAGGTGAAATCGTTCCCTTGACTTTTTTTATTTTTCAGACAATTCTGCTAGCCTCTGTGAATCGAGAAAACCTTTATGGTCAGGCCACATATCGAGTTGGGTGTGAGTTCAGATGAAAACCTGGCATTGATTGTGACAACTATCATTTTTATTTATGTGTGGGATTTTAAAGAAACAATTGGTGCTATGGTGTCTTACAGAATAAATATTATACATGTTATCATAATATGTTTTTTATATATAGTCAATTAAGGAACAAATTTAAGAATATCTAGACAATAATAATGAGTAACAATTATATGATAAATAATGTTTAGAATAAAAAAATATCAATATAAATTTCTCAAAATAGATTTTATTTATTAGTCAATAATTTTTTAATGTTCAGAAAACATGGTATTGGAGGTGATGTGTGTATAGAAATTATAATAAGAATAAATCATTATTAATCTATAGAAAATAAGTTTGTGAGAAGAAGTAAAATTAATAATTAAATTCTCCTTTAGGTAGATTTAAAAAAATAGAGTAAACCATGTATAGTTGATAGTGTTTGTTCATCATATATGTTATAAGACATAAACCTCATGAAAAATAATGAATAACATAATAGAGGTGAAACCACTTTTGGGAATGTCATCTCTTTGACAATCAAAGGTATTGGGAATAATAATATTGAGTATTAAATACAAAAAAAAATATTATATTTTTTTATATAAAATACATATTTTTTTAATGTAAATAAAATTTTGATTATGAGAGTAATTTAGTTATTAAGAGGAATTAATGCATCATTAAAATGATGAAGGATGGAAGAGTCTTGATAAACTTTGAATGAACTATTGTTAATATATTTTAGTGAGAGAAAATTGAAGACTCTTTATATTTGAGTTAAAAAATTGAGAGCAATATTTATCATATAAGACTTATCAATTATGGTCAATAGTGTTTAAGAAAAATAATAGAAGGGAATGAAGTAAAATATTTTCCGCAACTGAAGAGAGGATAAAAATATATTTTTGGAATTTTATAAAATGGAAAAAGACACAACAATGTCTAATGAAATAATAAATTCAACACACTATGACACATATATTGATTCACTCAAATTTATGTTGTTCAATGACATATACATAATTAATGGTTTAGTTTTATTTCATTTAATTCATTGATGAATTTAGAAGAATTACTAATCTGATTTTTATGAAGCAAAAATATGAATTAGTGAATATATATGAAAATTTTAGAAGGGATATTGAAAAAGAATATAGGAATTAATAAATAAGATAAGCATTTAAATTTTATGGTTTTTAACGTGTAACATATTTTAATAATAACTTCTCAAGAATGGGATCGAGAGTCGATATAGTGCTCCATGTATATCCTTGAAAAATTGATCTGGAAAATTGAAAAAAAAGAATCATGGATGAGATTGGAAAAACCACACTAGTTGAATTCATGGTATCAATGTTATTATAGAGTGAAGCTAGGATTACAACTATAAACATTTCAAATACCTATTTATTGAGGTCTAAATCCAAAATTATATCTTATGAAATTTAGTACAATACAAATCCTATTATGTGGTATGTCAAAGGGTTAGGAAGTCCAAGTTTCATGAGGATCAGAAATACTGATACAGTAAAATTTTGTGTGAAGATAAAGAAGGAATATGAATGGGATAAATATTAAATGTATGAGGCTACATGTGAGAGAATAGATGACCATAAAAAATAGAAGAAAATTATTTCCTAAATTATTTTGAAAATAATGTGAATTTTAATTTATCAAATGATATATATTTAGAAAATTAGGACATGAAAAACATGTAAAACATGTAAAACACAATTATTTTATTATGTATTTCTTTTTACGTAAACCTTTTGTGTTAAATATCTTTTAATATATGTTATAATAATATAAAATGAACCATAATATATTTTTTTAAGATAAAAAATTACAATCAATGATAATAATTGATAAATTATAATAATTCATTTTGAAACATCCTTATGAAAATTATAAGAGGAACAAAATCAAAATTAAATAAAAAAACCCGACCATAATACCCTCATCTTCATGGTTTTCATTGTATAACAAACCGAAAAATATAACAATATAATAAATTATAAACATTATAAATACCATACAAATTTTTGGATATAAGTAAATGAATATGATGTGATATTTTATATATGTTTTTATGATTATATATAGGAACAAAAGTTGTTTATTTGAAATAAGGTCTTCAGATATATAGAGAATGATGAAATTACAAGTAGGTACATTGAAGTGGTGTAACTAATATTATAAGATATTTTTTTATTAATTATATTAATATAGTGACTTTATGGGTTTATAATGTTTAAATAAATATTATAATACTGATGGATTCATAAAATTGAATGGATGAAAGGTAAATAATGAGAATAGAGTAAATTCATTTCTAATGGAGAATGTTTAAATAATTTATCTACAATATTTTGGGTATTTTTGTGTTAATAAATTTAATTTATTACTATATATGAATGATTTTATTGATATATATTGTCTTTATATAAAATCAAATAAATTACAATTCATGTAATAGTTATTATTTGGTATATAATAAGAATAAATCTATTTTTTTTCATTAGAATATATTTTCTAAAAACAATTTTTATACACTACACATTTATTATCATAAAATATTTTTAATCACATATAGAATTAAAATACAAGAATATTAATTCAATCATTAGAATCATTATATCATAATTCCTAAATAAAGTAAATATCAATCTTTATAATAGAAAATGTTACCGAACTAAATGTTATTCTCCATAGTAAAGGAAAAAAATAAGAAGTTATCATTGAGGGGAGATCCCAGGGATGGCTCTTGGTGATGAACACCATATGATGGCCGATGATGGATCCCCTCCTTCCTTGAGCTGGGAGGGGGGATGATGTTTTGGTTCCACCACCTCTAGTTACATAGGCGTCGTTTTTACCCTTCTCTAACCCTAGATTTTTTCTTCTGTTCCTATCGATATATTTAAGCCCAATGGTTCTAGATATTCATCTTGGGGATCCTCAGCTCTCTATTACATGGTTGGAATTTTTTGAGGGATCAAATTTCCTAGATTTGACCGTTGTGGTGCCCTTCACTCCTCGAAGGCCTTCTATTGATAAATTTTTCTGCTTCTTTTTTAGTAACTGGGATTTTCATGATCGAATGGTTCCGGGTTTGTCCACAAAGGAAGGTGAGTCCCGATTCATACAAAGATAAAATGACCATCAGAGAAGAATGAACATGTTTCTTTTGAATCTACATGGAGCTATAGACCAATAATGAAACTCTTCTTTTTCTGGCTGTTAAGGATCCAAATTTATAGCTACTTTCAGATGGTGTAATGAATATTGTAGCTCTGACATGTAATGGATTTCAAGATCCGGATCCTGATGAGATGTCTCATGCAGAGGAGAGTTCTCAAATGATGTAAGGTAACAATATGCACCTTTTTTAGAAGGTGAAATGAAGAAGAAGGTAATTTCTCTTCATTATTCTGTGAAGCAGTACATTTTTTATCCATTATTGATTCTAATAGGTGATATGAGTAGGACATGAGGGTGATGGATTGCTACCAAGCAGTTCTTGTCCCTGGAAATTTAGGGGATTTAACGGATAGTGAAAAGAGAAAACATAATTATATAGATAGGCTTTTCTATTGTGATTCTTTCAAAGATGGAAAGATGAATTATGGATATGAGGAGTCTTTCACAACAAATATATGGCCATGGAAAGACTACTCTGATTTTTAGAAGTTGATGTCCACTAGATCATCTATCATGAAATCATAAAAGTATTTGATATCTTTGGAGAAATTGATCCTTATAATTAAATATTCTGAGATCCTAATGCACTATGAAATCTCAGAATGGGAATTGGACAATGCAGAGGAATTGGTCTATCATAAATGTGGTCATGGGTATGAAATTTATGATATGTAATATTCACTTCTGGTTTGTTGCGAATGCTTACTGTACTTTTCTTTTCTCTTAATAAATGGTCTGGGGCTTGCTTCTGACTAAGGTTTTATGGTAAAAGAAAAAATAAGGTAAAATATTTTAATATGGGGAATAGTCCTAAAATGTCATAAAATTATATTTATAAAATATTTGGTTGAGTTATTATTTACATCCCATTATATAATTTCCATAAATGTTTCACTCATGTACACATTAATTTATAAAATAATAACATTATATATTATGAAATGAGGATGTGTAAAAATACCACTCAGCTCACCTATAAATTGAACCCTTCTCTATGATCTTTACTACATAAACTACGTTCTACTCTATCATGAATAATGGTACACATTTTCTTCCCTAAAATAACATCCCACATGTAGTGACATATAATAAAATCATGAATTCATAAATCATAAATTTCGAAGAGGATCTCTAAGATTAGAATAAAGTCATCAACTTATGTGTTAACATATAATTAATCATTATTATATATATTCAAAAACCATAACTTATAAAATATAATATTATACTTTAATAATTTGGTGTTTTCATTCATTTAGCTTCTAAAATAGTGATATTATTACTAATAAATTATATGTTTTTATTTTCATCATTTTTACAAACTACACAAATGATGTTATTACGTTTACATCATATAAGAGTAACACAACTTTTAAAATTATAATATGAAGTTATAATTGTTAATTTTAAATATTATGAAATTATATAATGAATATATATATATATGTGAAATAATTTTTAGAACCAACACATTTTATTGAAGAGAAATCGAGAAAAATTAATATTTTCAAGCATTCAATGTAATCATCACCAATAATTCTTTTAAACAGACATTATACTCCATAAATATGTAAAAAATATATAGTATATATTTATGAAAATTATTTATATGATTAACCAATCATCATGTAGCATGGATTGGAACCTCCAAACCAAAAAATGTTTTACAAATTTAATTAATTAATGATAAAATGTTAATTTTAATAATATATAATTCAAATGTAGGTAAACAAAATTATATATGAAAGCTATTTTTTATAATAGATATGAATATGGAAATTATACATATTAATAATAAATCTAATTATATTTTATTTGACGTTCTTAGGAATCTATCAAAGTAGAAGTTTATGGTAAGGGGTCTTCATCTCTAATTCCGTTCATCGGGACACGTTTTTTCTTATGCTAATAATTTCATTTATTTTGTTTATATACAAATTTTTTTAAATCAGTTTTAATAATTTCATTTCAATTTATTTAATTTAAAATTCCATTTCATTTTCTTTTTTATCAAGTACATTTGATTTAAACTTTTTTAATCATTAAGGGTTTTGTTTTCCAATATTATATTAAAATATAGGATTCCTATTTCAATTTCTTATTTTCAAAAATTATATATTATTTATCTCTTAAATCCAATATTTTTTTTATTCTCTGGTTATTTATGTGTTTTATAAGTTTTATTACCATTTTAACTTCATTTGTTTGATAATTCAACTAAAAAGGTGTGTGTCAGCGTAGTCGACCAAATCTAGTAGTTTTAGCTTGGGAGATTTCTCACAATTGTTAATATTATTTATTTATTTTTATTAATGTAATTATATATGTATAAATAATTCCATTTTTTTAATTTTATATTTTCCATCATCTTTTTACAAAAATAATGATTGAAATTTATTCTTAACATTTTTTATAGAGGTTATTTTTTATTTACATCCACATTATTTACAAATGTTTGAAAAAAAATTATTTTTAACATCTTCTACATGAACTAATTTTCTTACATTCTACGTTCTTTTTCATTATGATGTTTACTTCAAAACTTTTCATGCTTCTAAAAGGTAAATTCTACTCTCATTTATTTGAAAATTATTTCATTTGAAATAAATGTTTTTTAAAATATAAAGTATATTTCAAATTTCATTTAAAATTAATTATAAATTTTTATTGAAAAGTACTTTTCATATAATCAATTATGATTTAACATTTATTATGATTAAATATGTATATTATCTAATGAATATATTCCTATTCTTTATCTATATTTCTTATAATTATTTCTATATAATATGTTTATGAAACTATTTTCTTTCACATGGGTTAAATAAAAAATGATATAACAATGATTGTTTCTATGTTTATATGGAACACATATATATTTTATTTAGTATGTGATGAGTTGGAAAAAATTATATATCCCTCTAATTCATTTCATTAATATTTATATATCATGACATGACATAAAAGTGTCTAGGTAGTGAGCACAAACCATTACTTTTTAACATGAATGTGGAGTTGACTCAATCAACTATGGGACTATGTCCACTATGTGATTATTGACTTATATTAAATTCTTAAAAAAATTAATTATTTTTATGCATATGTATGTTCTAAATTATTAAGAAACATCTGTATTGTATGTAAAAAACCTATGTTAATTTCTCATGGATCAGGATTAATGACTCATGATTCTATACTCATGTGACTCATGTCATATATTATGCCAAATTCTATATTCCACGATTTGTTATATATTTTTATTATCTATAAGTGTCTTATGTTATTTCCCTGAATTATATTATGTTATCATACTCATATGACCATTTTTTTCTTAGAGATGATCTTATATTATTATCTCTTATATATTATTTCTTACTGATCATTTGAGCTCACCCCTTCTGATGTTTCCATTCCATAGGTTATGAAGAAGACTATTACATATGATCTATCAATAACGGAATCATGAATGAAGGACATTCATGGAATTTTATAAAAATGGTTTTCATATAAGATGATTATGTATTCAGTCTCCATAGACACTAAACCAATTAGTTATAGGGTGTGGATAACTGTGACATGTAATGACTATTCATGGAAATGAATGTAATATGTATGTCGGTTATGGTTGGGTCATCTAAATTGGAATAATATAATTTTTTAGTTATTTTTGGAGATTGGTTTCTGATCAATAAGATAATAGGACCCATAATCACTTATATTGTACCATTATTGATAGAAGATGAACCTATAATTTCATTGGTTGTAATGAAGGAAACAAAATATAGGATATCATAGAAATAGTTTTCTTTACCATATTATTTCTCAGTCTAATTATTATTTCATAATAATTACACTAACCTTTTTTTGTCTTAATCATATTTTAGAATCAAAGTTATTGAATTACAATCCATTGTGATGGATAATGAATTGTTCATCATAATGTGAACCATATTGGAAAAGGGATATGTAATAAAAAAATATTGTATCCATAATAACCTAACTCTCTCATGCTATGAACAACAACATGAATCTTGTTGAACTCAAAAAATATTTATAGAGTGAATAACTCCCCATTTACATTGTAATGAGGTATCATTGACCATGCATTCATGGGTATTCTCATCTCCTAAATTTTTTATAAAATATCAATATAATCGAGAAGATATATTTTATTCTCTAGTTTTTTTGTTAATGAAATGGTTGTGCTGGTAGGTTTTAATTATTATCTCGAGGTAGATCAATGGGGGAACCAAGTCCATAACACAAGGAAAGAGAAAAAAATCATGTCCATTGAATGGTATGTTTCAATAAATAGTTTCCTTGATCACTTTACACTAATATAGATTGAGTATTATTATAAATGAAACAAAATGAGGATAAATACATGTGTTCCTATGAATAAAAAAGTATACTTATAATGTAAAATTATGGTTTTATTATAAACCCTAAATGAAAAATAAATCATTTATTTATTGAATTTAATCCAATTCTCTAAAAGTATTATTCTATAAGATACATTAGTATCTATGAAGTGTTTATTTTTTGTGATCTAATTGTGGAAAAGGAAATTAATGTCTCTAATTATTTTATTAGTTTTTGGTATAAATAAAGAAAAGTAGTGTTTCATTGAAACTATAATAATAAAACATATAGTGGATATAATATTCATCATCTGATATATAAAAATATGGGATGATGTTTATGGGGTATTATATAGAAGGTATGTATAGACACTTCTACTATGGAAGAGATATACAACTAGATCAAGAGTGCTAAAATGATATAAATATAAAAAGAAATTCATTGGATCTAAATAAATCATTGCCTATTACAATAACCATATTCTAATAATTTAATTATAAATACTCTGGAAAATATGCGAACCATTGAAAAAATATAAGGTTCTATGATGAAAATCAAAATTAACACTATACAATTCCAAATAAAAATGGGAGAGATTATGAAATCACAACGGTAAAACAAAGTCAAAAAAAGAAGTGGTAAAAGGTGCCCTCATATTAAACTCAATAACTATAAATTATTTATTTGATTCTAGTTTTACTCACTTTGTATATATATAATTTTTTATGACAAAAATATATACCCTGCTCAATTGATATTTAATTACTACTAAAAATTAAAAATTGTGTGATGATTTCATCCCATGTGTATACCTAATTCTCAAATTGAAGTATTTGAATTGAGATTCCATCAAATATTATTTTTCTTCTTTTAGTTTAATTAACTGTGATTTTGAGAATGTATTAGATCTATCTACAAATATTCCATACAAATTTTTGATATAAAGAAATCGAATTTCATAATTCAAATAAACACATGATCTTATAACAATTTAAGGGTGACCATGAATACCCTATATAAGTTAATAACTTTATACAAGTCTTATTACTTTGAAATGAGGGATATGTAACAGAAATAGTATGAAAAAACATAAATTTTATGAAATATTTATTGTTCATGAATATATAAATGTATTTCTAGAAGAGATTATTGGACTTATTCCATATCATGAGGATTAATTTTTATTAGAAAGTATACCTTATGTTAAGCCTATATGAAAGAATAATTATTAGATCGAACATATTATAATTTAGGAATTAAAGAACCAACACTAAGAGAATATGGATATGGGATTTATATTATAGGTTGATTCACCAGAGAGTTATTTTGGCAACTATTTTTAATAAGATATATGCATTAATGAGTATCATCTTGTATTTTCATTAGCAAAACAAGATCATGATGATGAATATGTATCCCCTCACCTCATATTGATGATTATTCCATTAAACTGTGAGGGGATCAATACATTTCAATTATTAACTTCCAATTTGATTTCCAGGAATAAAATGGGAAAAGATAGGATATAACAAAGGCTACCTTTCATATTAGATAATAACACTAGGAATTCATATTTATTCTATTCAGACATTCAAATTCCCCTAAAAATTTCATGGATCTAATGAATATAGTATTTCTTGATTAACTTAATCTATTTATGGTATTTTTTTTATTATATTTTCATATATTACTCGACAAAGGTAGATCATGATGTTATTTGGAGAATTGTGTTGAAGATTTGGAGAAATGAGAGATGTTATGAAAAAATTCTGAATGTCTGAATTATGGAAACAAAAAAATAATTATTATTTGTTCATGTAATCAAAATGGAAAACATAAATACAACCCCTCCAAAGAGACATGTAATTTGAAAATATATTGAACCAACCATTATAATATTGTTATATTTTATTATGGATTTTTTGGGTACTATCAGTTCATTTTGAGAATTTTCATGAGATAGTAAAATCCAATAATCATGATAAAATAAAATGGAATCATGTTCCTTTAGATAAATGAATATAGGGAAAAAACCAATGTTTTCAAGGGAAGGTTGTTTATGGAACATGTATTCATAGTATCCTACTATAGAGAAGGGTTTGTGATTTGAACGAATCCTTCAAATAAGGGATTATAATATATCCGAAAGAAAAATGACATGGTGGTGGAATATATGTCCTGATAGTTAAATATAAATGAGAAAAATAACCCTATGAATGACTTGTAGTTGAAAATTGAAATATTTTTATTAAAGATATTGAGGCATTACCATTAGGTTTAGTTGTAGGATATATATACTTATCATAAATTATTAATGTAAAAGTCACACATAAGGATTTGGACTTCTTCCAAAGGGGAATGTCAGAGTTGATCAATGATTATGAGTGTTAAATAGAGTACCACCCTATGAAGGAAAAATGCTTGTTGATGCTATGAGTTGGAAGAATCATGGTACCTTTCATATTATGGGAATTGAAAGAGGAAAACTAATCATAGATTTGAATTGGAAAAATCTTGAGATAATACGTCATGGAGATAAATATCATCTTTCCAACGTGATTTCACTACCATCCATCATTGAGAAGACCAAATAGGCTCATAAAGTGGATTGGAAAATATATATGTGGTTATGGATTATTTAATAATTCATACGTGATGATAATGGAATGATAATATTTGGGAAATTAATATATGTCCCATCAATACTAGATTTAAGAGATATATTGGATGATGTACATAACTCATCGTTCTGTACCATAGTATAGAAAATTAAATAATCATTTATTTTGTGAAAACATTATGTGAATATCATAGAATATATATCGTGATCCTTGGTGTTGTAGAAATAAAATGTGTATTGATAGAATCATATAAGGATGCTGCAACCCTTACCTATACCTCTATGAAAATTATTGAAAATCACCTTGGACTGTGTTATAGGCTTATAAAGACAATTTAATGACACAGTTCCATTTGGGTTATAGTTAACCACCTTAAAAAGTTAGAATTTTTTTTTATTATTATACATTATTTTTCCCTTTATTAACAAGATAGTATACACATAAATGAATGTGTAAGGATTAATAACGTGCATATTTCCATTATATCAGATTTTGATATCAGTTTAACCCCATTGTTGTGAAGATGTATTGTAACCCCATTATATTTAGAGTTAACATTTAATAATACTTATCGTATTGAGACTAATTTTTAATTTGAAAGAACAATTAAGGATTTGAATGTTATACTGAGATCCTTTTTAGTTAATTTTAAAGGATCTTGGGACATTACCATCCCTCGGTAGAGTTCTCATGTTATAATAGATTTCATTCTAGCATTAAAATGGTACCATATGAGTCTCTCCATAGGAATAAGTACATAACTCCAATATATTTGAATGATCATATATAACATAAGTTTTTGGGAATATAAAAAACTTATGAAGTTTTATAGAATATCCAAACCATTATTGGGAACATTAAAACTAAAAAAAGGATAATATAAGATAGACATGGAAAATAACATGGGATATTTGTATTTTGAAGTCAGATAAAATTTTTTTCTTTTAATACCACCATGAAAGTGGTTTATGAGAATTTTGGAAGAATGAAAAGATGTCACCTTGATACATTTCCCCGTTTTAAAAACCCAGATCATATAGGTATTGTAGCATATCATCTTTCAATTCCACTAAATTTACCCCATGTGAATGATGTGTCACATGTATCTACTTTTTAGAATTACATGCATGATCCATCACATGCAAAAAACATATATTTTCTGTAGTTTTAATAATATTTTATTTTCTAGGAACAATCAGTAGATATATTAGACCGTAGAGGTTAACTACTTAGTAATAATACAACTGACTTGTTTAAAACTCACTAGAGATATCAGAATTTTTAATTTATAATGTAGTAAACTGAGAATGCAAGGATACATAAGTCACATCATTTTATCCATTATAGTAATGAAATTTCAAAGGGTAAATTATTTTAAGGGGGTACAATATAAAATCCTATGTTTTTCATATGAATTTATCTATAAATATTTTTTTGTATACGATAGAATGTAATACACACAACATTTATCTAAAATAAATACAAATATATTTTTTAAGAAATAAATATTACAATTCATGATAAATATTAATATGTTAAGATAATAATAGATGAATGGTCATTAATTAAATTATTTTTTTAATAAAACCCCATGTAAAAAACCACAATCCTAAAATATCTATCCTTATTATTTTCATTGAATATCAATCATAATATTATAAACATAGAAAGAAGGGAAAATTTTAGCAATAAAATATAATTTTTTTTAATTAGTACCCTAATTGGTTGAATGGTTTTTGAGAATTTTGTAAGGCCATGTATTAAAATAAAATATATTTCTTAGACATATACCCAATAGATATATAACCATTGTAATTTTTTCAAATAGTTACGTTAATGTTGTGTAAATGTTAGTTAATTAAATATAATTTAATTCAAACATAATGAATAATATTTTTATTTAACTAAGAATGTGAAAATTAATTAGAATATTTTTTTATAAAAATATTTATTTTTATTCATTAACATCAGTCAATAATTTTAAGTGTCAATTAAATTAAAAATATATTCTAATGCTGATGGAGTAATTCAATTAAATAGAGTAATGAAAAATACTAGGTTGTTATTAAATTCATTTAAATGTAGATAATTTTTAAAAAATTTGGTTTCATTATGTTATTCAATTTGGAGTTATTATATTAAATTGTTCACTATTATAGAATTATTTTACAGAAATTTATTATCATATATTATAAAATAAATTTTAATTCAATGAATTTTTTATTTAGTAAGAAATAAGGAAAAATATATTATTCGGCTTAGATATATTTATTAAAAATAAAATATATTTATGTTATAAATTTAATATTTTATAATTAATTTTTATCACTTTCATAAATTAAATCCAATAATATATATATATATTTGGAATCTGCATATCATAATTAGTTAGTGTGGTGAATTTATTTTTTGGGAATAAGAAAGTTAGCAAGGTAAATGATAGTCCTGATGAAAAATCTAAAATTAAGGTAAAGGAGTTTAAATTAGCTGTAAAATACTAAAATAAGAAAATAATTATCTATAAAAATGTAGATGAGAGATTTCATGAGCTCTACTTATCATATCTTCATTATTTATTCTCTTATAAACACATTAGTGGTTAAAATTATATCCTTATACAATAAGTGAAGAGTACTTATGAAAATTCCACTCATACTCACCAATACATGTACCCCTACCTCACATTCTTATCTCAATTTTGGGAACATCTGGTCACAAGAAGAAGTCCCAAGTACCATATTTTATAGTGGCTCTTGAATAGAATATTAATTTTCTCAATGAAAGTATTATCATCTCCATAATAATTCCAATATATCTATTTCATCAAATAAAATACCTCAACCCCTTTTTGGGTGTAAAATTCTTATGTTTTTTTAATCTTGATTAGGATATGGGTTCATTTTGAGAAATAGAGATTGGATTTAGGTTTTGAGAATTTGAAAATATATATAGGGTGTTTTGGATGTGTTTAAGGATTGTGTGGGGTCCTGTGTGTTTAGGAATATATCAGGATAGGTTCAGAGTGGTTGGGCTTATGAAAAAAGGAACTACAGGTCATTCATAACATGGCCATGATGGTCACACTGTGAATGTATTGGGTAGATGGTTTTTCCACATCCTGTAGAAAATATCATGACATGTACCTTATTTCACATCATGAATGGTACTCATGTGGTTTTTCGTGGGGGACACATGTATTTTATATGGGAATGGACCGGTATTCTTCATTCAAGCAGGCGGTTGGGAGGAATGATTTGAGGCTGATGACTCCCAAATCCAATATAAATTAATCCTATTCTATAATGAGTTGTTATATGGGTTATTCTATAGTGATTCATGCTTTTTGGTTCCCCCTCTTCCCTCTGAAATTCCTTAGTTGTATTTCGCAGATTTCTATTTGATTATGTTTTGTGTTTCGATACAGATTCCATTAATCATAGTATAGTTGACTAATATCAAGGGGGTATTTCTTAGTCTTCATAGAGGGAATCTTGTTGTGATGTTTGAACATGATTTCCTACTATCTTAAAAATAGTATGTCGTTATATGATATTTCATATGGTACTTGAGTAAAATTAAATTAATTTTACATCTTAATAGATTTATAGAATCAGTATTTTTCATTAATTATGCTTAGGGGCGCATTATGAATTGTAGGAACAACATGTATCAAGGTATTGATGAGTATTTAGGACTTAGTGTGTCTTGAGTAATTATTCCAAATTGTATTATGTTATAAATTTTTTATAAAATTAATTGAATAATTAATTATAAAATGGGTTCTTTATGGTTGGGGAAATTCGTGGATGAGGTAGGTGGTCCCTTATGCATGTCCCTTGAATTTATTTATATATATGAAACGTGACATGTAGTCTAACAAGTAATGGACATTTACCTTATTTTTTAATCAATTTTTTATTTATAAATAAATTCCTACACTGAACATAGTTCTATGGGACATGATGTACCCTTATGCACCATCTTGATTTCCTAATACATCAATTGTTGATGAATTTATTATATTAGTATGCCTTGAGTAACTGTGGATTTGAGGGGTTTAAACATAATGAAATATAATAATCTATATTTATTATACCTAATTATTGGTAAAAATTGACACTTTAGAATTGGCAAGTTACGATTTGAGATAAATGGCCTCGAGATTTTCCTATTGATATCTATGAGATTCCATGAAGAATTGATCTATTTTTTATGACCATGGGTGAGGGTTCTCCCCCACTAATATTTGTTTTATTGTGTTGTAATAGTATATAGAGATATATAGAATGGACGTGTTTGTGAAATAGCCATGTGTGACATGGGAAGGGGGTTTTCATAGAACTATATTTTTTAGGGGACTATTACTATGAGACTTGTGAGTCTGTGATGTGATCATGATGATGTTATGGGTTGTTATCCCTTAGAGTGTTATGTGATGAACCATGATATGTGGACATGATAGAGGAGACCATATATGGTGTGTAAGATATAATGAGACCTAGGGGACCCCAATGGGTACCTTAGTGGACTATGTACCTTAGCGATGATGAATTTGAGGCTTGGTTTGTGTTGATTTTGTGTGTCACATTATAACCTAAATTGATGATATGGGGTTTTAAGGTGTTAATGAAGATGGATCATGTACTCTAGAGGTAGAATTTTGAATTTTTTTATATGTTTGAGAAGAAGGTCAACCTCATCAAGTTACATTATATGAGACTGTTTAGAGGGAACCCACTTACCAATTAGATATATTGAGATACATGATATGAATTAGATGATCTCCTTGCATTAACCCTTAAAGACTGCTATTATGCAATAGTTAATTGTAATGTGAAGGACATGCCCTTTGATCCAAGAAATAGATAATAGGTATAGAATTCCCCATGAGTTTTAGATGTAGTTTTCCTAGTACGTGAGAGTCACACCCATGTCCCTAGGTGATATATTTCTTGTAGAATACACCCTAACATCATAAAATGTGATTCAGCTTGGGAAGACACACAACATTGTCTCTAGGTGAATTATTTCTAGTAGGGTACACCATAATTATAGATAATTTATTTACTATAATAGGAGAGGCAGACCCATGGATCCATGTGATGGATTTTTAGTTGGGTATGCTATGGATCTAGATGATGTGATGTTTCATAGGGGATATGAATACTCCGGGATCTATGTGATGTATTCATTCTAATGTATTCATTGACTACAGATAGAATGATTCTGGGTAGGGAAGACATTCACACCTGACAAAAGGTGATGGATTCCTAATATGAAGTTAGATACACCCCTATATCATAGCAACATATTCCAACAAGGGTAACCCCTTTAGTTTTCAAATGTGGTATTATCGTAAGGGTACACCATATCTCTAGTTTACCACTAGACAACGCGTGTGATTTTAATTTCTCAAGGCATACTCATAGAAATAATTTGTTTATCAAAATATTGGTAGGAATAGTTGGGTGACATTATAATCGACTCCCATACATTGGACAAAGTAGATTTGGGTTGATCTCTGGTTTCGTGATAGAACCTATGAACTAATAATGGTTATTTATTTACACATATTCAATAATAAGTTAAATATTTAGCTTAGAATACCCCATGTGAATTATAAATTTACTGGTTATATACAGGATAGTGTTACCGGCGACCTATAAATTTGTACTCACACTCATATCGCGCTATAATGGCACTTGGATGCCCAAGAAGACTTCAATGTTCATAGTTTCATGACAAACAGAGGTCAGATATTGGATTGCTTAGTTTGATTACTTTTAATGAGTATAAATACATAAATTATATGTGTCTTGGGGATATTATTTGAGCATTGAATTGTTTTTTTCTTATTTATGTTGGATATTTTACAACTATCATGTGTGGTCAAATGGTGAGTATGTATGAATACGTGCATCCATATTCATTTGGATAAACATGTTGTGATTATTTATTTCTTCCATGTAATCGAATGTTTATTGTTGAAAATGTTTGTATTTTTATAGTCTTTTATTACTCACTTTGATATAGGGTAATACTCTCCCCATAGTACTAAACTAAACCTGCACTACAATTCGAAAGATTTTAGTGTATGTGGAGGAATGCTTGAGGTCCAGTGGTGACCATCAATATAGGAACTACTGAGTGGTCTGGGGTGATGGAATTTTACAAAGTGGTACCAAGGTTATCTGACTGATATCACTAAGTGTATCAGAGTTTTATTTTGTATTGGTTTTTGGGAGTAAGATCGAAATTAATTATGAGTGTTTTTAGAATCATGTGATGTATATCTAACTGGTGCATCAAATATATTTTTTAGTAGAAATTCTTGGTTACTCGATGCATGTGAATTCTGTTCCGGGTATTCAGTGATACGGATTTATGAATTTCACTTAGTTTTACACAAATAGACATTTAATATACATGTTTTTTAATTTTATGTCCCTTTTATAGCAGTAAACTATATAGTTTATATGCATCATATTTGGCATGTAGAATTTACATGACATATATCTGTTACTTTTTGTTGATATAACATGTAAAAATGTTCAATAGTTTAAAGTGTTAGTAACATCTTATATATGGTTTTACAATATATATTTTCAATGATATTATACTCATATGGACCATGATATATTTCATTATAATGATTTCTTATATGGATCTATGATTATATGTTTATGGCAGATGAATATGAAATCCCTTAGTATAATAGATGAATAAATACACTTAATTGGTTGGAACATATTGCAGATTCCTTAACAGTGTACCCCAACCTGGTCTTCACGATACTAGTTCCGAGAATAAAATAGTAATAGATATTTAATGTTACAAAAACACTATATGGGATTTTCATATATATATTCTTGGTAGAATTACACTTAAGTAAAGAATTAGATAGTCATTACTCAACAAGGATTATTGTGGGAGATCTCATTGTACATGGATATAAGAAATGAGATTGTGGTCTTCATTGTGGAAAATCTTATATGTGATGTCTAGGTGAGGCTCAACATGAGATTTTTTTACATGATGGGTGAATGTAATACGTAGGTCACCAATAAGGACCATTCAAGTACTGAAGATTCTAAAGTGTTAGACTCATATGCATATTCTTGTTGAGAGTTAGCTCACATGAGTCAGCATATGAGTTGGAATGTTACACTGGATATGGCTACATGATAACCTAGAGGGGGTTGTTTCATATGTGACTGCAAATAATATTTGATATATGGCCAAAGATGTTGCTCAGGAGTGGTGAACCATGTGAGACATTACCTATGGGATCAGAGGTTGGGCCTTGTACCATTTAGTTACAAATCGAGTTATATGTGAGACAGATACAACAGATTAGATGAGATATGATACATGTAAGAGAATCTCCAAGGAGAGGTTCGATTAGTATTGGGGTTCTCTAATAATATGTGAATAATGGGAAGGTGTTCCATATAATGATCAATGCATGTGGGGTGTGACAATGTATACAATATATACATAATGATGTACTATGATTTTATTATAAAAATAACATTGGGTGATACTTCCCTAAGCATCTAGGTTAGGTTTTAAATGTTAAAGCGGGTCATCTATCCAAATATGTTCATTTTTTTATCCATTTTCAAATATGTGGTATGAGAATATATGGGATCATGTAATTTTGGAATTATTCACAAGTTAGTAGGTGATTGTTTACAAGATATTAACATATATGGCATTATGGATTTAAAAGTGGGAAGCTATGCCTGATCGGGATGGCTAATACTGATATAAAAGTAGGTATGTTCATATATTTTAGTGAATGAGCCCATATTCAGTGGAGAATAACTCATGGGACTATGAGTTAGTTTGTACAATCAGGTGTCATGCGACAATACACATGTCTTTTTGTTGATATAACGGTAGTTCATGAACTAGTAATACACGATACCCATTGACTATGAATTGTTGATAAAATGTGAGAATTTTGAGAGATATTATATTATCATGATACATTTGAGGGATTAATTACTTGGGATTTGACGATATTTTAAATGTCACCTCATTCGTTGATAGTGATATCCTGAGTTGAATGAGGAGTCATGGAATGACTAACTTGAGATTATGCCCTGAGCCTTATTTTTTGGAAGTAATGTTGTGAGTGTTGACTGTATACGATCATGGATCAAATAGAGACACACACATATAATGATGGAACCTATTACGGTTTCAATCAAGGTGTGATATAAAATAATCCATATCTTTGGGAGAACACCATTATATATAAGAGAGTGTGACCATCAATTTAATTAGTGTTTTATACTGAATTCAAAGGTGACTTTATTGTGAACTATGAATGGGTAGTAGTTTAGGTTTTATTTTATTTATTAGGTATGATATATGAGATTATATATAGTCATTCCATGTGGTAATTGGTGATGGATATTCTATAGAGATATGAGAAACTATTGAGTAGGTCATAGAAGTGAAAAGAATTATCATTAGATGGTTGAGGTGGAATTTGGCGGTTAGTGAGCTCGTAAATTCAACTTTTATTGTGACGTTTTGATTCCAAATTTTGGATTCAAATCTGATTTTAGATGAAGCATGTAAATTGGAATCAATATCGAGTTGAATTTGATGTGATCTGAGGGTTAGTTATATTGGCGATACACTATAACACCCCGACCCCAGATACCCACAGTTGGGGCCTGATTACATAACATTGGCATGATCACAAGAGACAAAGTCCTGAAAGACTGGACAGTTTAGTTTCCATGGACGTACCAGATAAATACATAAGATTTACATTATATTATAAAATGAAAAAGTAATATTGTGTCTACTTTGAACACACTCATATTACTTAGCGTACCCATACAGATCAATCATAATATACATTATCACATCCTATGATAAATAAAACATAATAAATGGGTGAGATCAGTTTCTCAGTAAGGATAACAATATAGAAGAAACTATCATAAATAGGCATAAACAGTTAAGGAAATGTTTAATAATAAATAAATACTTTTAAATATAAACATTATCTTAATATGGAAACGATAAATCAAATAATTCAATTTACTTATTCACATGGATATTCTTCCAGTCAAATAATCACATTTAATATCGATAACTAATCTCATAATGATGGAATGCATAATGTCGGGCACCCTAAACACATAGTTAAGGCCTCGTTCCAAGACTAAAAATAATGATATTGTCATGTCCTTGTTCCAAGACAGTAGTTTGTCTCATGAGTCTTACCAAATCATTGAGGGGCTATAGTGGGTGATTCCCATCACTTAATAAATCTAATGCATTCCTCATATGGAATGAGTGAAACATAACATAAAAATTCACATTAAACAAGATTATGAAATGTTTATACTTTAACCATAAACCATGAATGACATAAAAATAGTACATTCACATTCAAAAATATCATAAAACAATAAATACAACACAGAATATCGTATCATAATAAATCAAATTCAATTAAACATAAAATCCGACATTATATATTAACCCAGATGAAATTAATCCAAAGACTATTTGAGAGAAATATCTCTTTCCACATAGGAATCATTTAAAATTAGAATAATTATAAAATAATACATTTATTTTGAAAATATTATTATAATCTTGTATTGGAATCTTTGAAGTTATTATAATGGTGTAAAATACCCGCACAAGCCGTATAGGTTAAATATTAGAATCTCTTTATTTTTCTGAAAAGTTCATAAAGTACCTTATTTGGAAAATGATTGAAGGATTCCTTTCAAAACATTATATAAAAACTAGAACAAGGGTATAAATGAATTTAACACATAGTTTAAGAAAAAAGTAAAATAGTTTAGAAATACATTTTTTTGAAACATGAATGTGGATGATAAAGAAGTCATAGTAGATACTTACGTACAAACAACCTCAGATAATAATGAGATTGTAAAATTAACACATACCTTGTATTTTTCCATAGTCGAGGGTACTTTAATCTACTTAATAATGGAAAAATATTTATTATTAAATTATACATGAACAACATACAGAAATACGATATCATATATGATCCTCTCATATTGCTTTGTTAATAATATTTCAGTATTATCATTATTTCAGGAGTTAACTAACTCATTTTTCATTATAGTTTCTTTAATGTAAGAAATTATTTTTATTGATAGAATTTATTTTATTGATATACTAAATGTTGTTATGTTTTTAAAATTTTTTTTAATTATAAAATAAAAATATTTCTTCCTCGGTTATGATGGTGAATGAAATCTCATCGTGTCGTGGAGACAGTAAGTCATACGTACGCATGAGCAAAAATATCATTCTAATGATTGTGAAATTATTTGTAATTGGATAGTATGTTATATATACTGAATAATTAAAATTTTATATTCATTATTTACATCATTTAACCTCATTATTATACCCTTCCAAATAATGATGTGTTAAATAACAAACTACTCCAAGATGTGGAGATGGTAACCCATGCGTATGCACATAGAATGTCTTTGTCATTCATAGGATGGGTAGATTAAAGAATATGGTATCACCATATTTACAATAACATATTAGTATGTAAAAGGTACTAGAGTTTTTATTTTAGTTTGGAAACAACAATGAATGAGTATGTATAAGAAGAAGATAACTTTGAAAGAGGTGATGAAATAATTACCTATTATTTAGGTGCTTTATCACGATTTGAACAAAAAGGAACCTTAGGCTGGATTTATGATCAGTGTAATGCATGTATGTTTTTGTGGGGGTAGTTGGGAGGATATTTTATTTGGGTTTTTCTTATCCAAATGGCTTTGGTGGTGTCAATTTTAGAGAAGTAGAAGTACCCGTTTATAAGAGAGGTGAGGGGCACTTTAGGAAAAGATTGAAATGTTAACATATTATATAATTGTCGTTGGTTTATAATAGCTACAAATGGATTTATTTCATGTATAAGATGATGATGTGTCGATATACTCAAATCCAGTACGTTTTAGAAATGTTTATGTCACTATATTAACCTTATAATTTATATTTTACCCTTACTTAAGTAATTTATCTTTTACCATGTCTTCATGAATTTTTTTACTACATGGTTACTATAGTTACTATAAAATGACAAGAGAACCTAAAGTGGTTCATTAATTACATTTGTTACATTATATAAGTCAATTCTCTAAATAATAAATTTTAATTAATATTATATAGTTTAATAAAATAGTATTTGTTTTAAAAACACATTTTTACAATTTTGACACTATTTAGTATTTGGTTTTTCATAAAGTAATCAAAACCATATTCCTTCAAAGTAAATACATTGAATCAATCCTAAAATGTCATATTCACAAATAAAAATCATTTATGGCATCAAAAAACTCAAGTTACCTTTATTTTAATATTTATAATATCATTTATTTTAATAATTCATTAATAAGGTAATTACTTAATCATCATTGTGTCATAAATAAATTTAATTATTTAACATCTAAAATTAATAAATAAAATACAATGATGTTGGAAATATTTTTATATTTCTAATTAATATTTATAGTCAAATTTATATTATATATAACCCAATATTAAAAATGGGTTAGTTATTAAAATTGGAATATAAGACTTTTGGATATTTTTTAAATAAAATATAATAAATGTCACAATCTAACACGAATGGTTAAAAATGTTCTTATTTTTTTAATAAGGTTAGATTTGGTCAAATAAAATTATATAATAGAATTGGGACATGTGTTGGGGTTTATTCATTTTATTATAATTTTATTTTTACCTTTAATTACCATATTTACTTGTAATCGTGGTAAATAAAATTCAAATGATACTAATCACGAAAAATTATTTTCATCCTATTGAAATTAATTTTAATTACTGATGAAAATTTTTTCTATCAGATTTTGAAAATTCAATTCACATAAGCGGTAAAATTACATTTTATTCCAATTTGCAAATGTGCCCAAAAGGTGGGTAAAAGATGTTAAAAAGTTCAATAAAATTTTATATATCTAATATTATTATAAACTGATTCCATTGAATTTAATTGGAAAAATATGTATTATTTATCAATTTTGACATTAAAATAAATTTAATTTGGAAATAATTATTTAAAAAAATAGTCAGTTTTAAACAACAATGCAGTGTTTTTCACTATACATGAAAAATGGAATGTTTTCAGAAAAATATAAATTGTCACCCTAAGCTAAATTTGATATTTTAAATCAAAAAAACGAATTCTATTTTGAAAAATAAAATTTATAAAATTTCAAAATGTGGGTATTACTAATTATATATGCTTTTTAAATGTCTAGTTTTATTGGTCTTGGTGTGCTAGAACTCGATGCTTCGTATATCACAAGCTATTGTATAAATCAAAGAGAAGAATATAATGGGAGCATGGGGTGTTACATTATTCCCTCTTTTGTATAATTTCATCCTTAAAATTTCTAGAATATTACTACATAAACATATTTTGATTGTTCTACATCATAACTTCCTCAGGTTCCCACATTGCCTGTTCTATTTTATGCTTTCCCCAATGATAATTTACTAGATGAGTCATTCGGTTTCTCAACACATGTTCTCTGGTATCAAGAATCTTGATATGATCTTCATAGTAAGGCAGATTGGGATCTAGATATATTTCCTCATAGGGGAGTACATGTGTTGGGTCTAGAAAGTATTTTATCAATACTAATACATGGAACACATCATGAACTATGGAAATACTTGGCGGCATTGCCAAAATGGTAAGCTACAAGTCCAATTCATTCTTAAATTTCAAAAGGTCTGATGTAACTCTGACTTTATTTTACCTTTTAACAAAATTGTATATCACCATTCTATAGAGATACATTCACGAAAACACGATCTCCTACTTGATATTCCAAATTTCTCCTTCGGTTATTGGCATAGCTATTTTTCCTACTATGAGCAGCATTGATGTGGGTTTGGATAATCTTCAACTTTTCCATTGTTTCGTCAACATGTTCGGGGCCTATGAGTTTTGTTTCATCAACATCATCCCATCAATTTGGTGTGCAACATCTCTTTCTATATAATTCATTATATAATGCATCTAAATACATCAATGGAATCAATTATTATAGTAAAATTATGTCAGAGTTATGTGCTGATCCCACAAACCATGAATGTCATGTCAAAAAGATCTGAATGTGTGTTTAAATATTTGAATATTCCATTATGATTCTCCATCAGTTTGAGGATTGTAGGTAGTTCTCAAACGAAGTTCATTATCTAGGGATTTCTGAAGACTTTTCCAGAATCTTGATGTAAAATGGGGATCACGATCATAAAAAATTTATAGGGGTAAAAAATTAAGTGTTACGACATCATTAATACATAGTTTGGCTAAATGTTCAAGTGGTAAATCTTTTCTTATATAAATAAAATATTTTGACATGGTAAGACGATCAATAATGACCCATATTACATCATTCCTTCTAGGAGTCTTTGGTATCTTCATGAAAAAGACCATCGTATTATCATTCCATATTCACTCAGTTTAGGAAAGAGGTTGCATGACTCTTCTAGGATGTTGATTTCTAGCCTCCACTTGTTGAAAACTAATAATTATTGACACATAATCAACAATCTCCCTCTTAATGTAGTCCCACCAAAAATTGCTCCTTCAAATCTCTATACATCATAGTGGTACCAGGGTGTATACATAAATTGGATCTATAAGAATAATCCCAAAACATCCTTATTAGATAAGGTATATGGGGAACAAAAATCATATTCCCAAACATTAAAATTATATTTTCATATACGAAGTCAACCAATCTCACATCATTCACATATTTGACTTTCTTTTGGAACTCTGCTTCATCTGTCTAAGAACATTTTATCATTTCTAGTAATAATGGTTTGGAAATCATTTCAAAAAGTATTGACGTTTCACCATCAATGACTATTTCCATATCTATCTTCACTGGATCCATGAACATAGCATCCCTTCAACTCTAATCATGTTTATAACCCCATGATCTTTTATGCTCAACCCATCTGCCACCTTATTTTCCATCCCCAGGTGGTAGTGTATTCTGAAATCATAGACCCTGAGTAGTTCAAGCCATAGAATTTGACTCATGTTGATTTCATTTTGTGTGGTAATTAACATCAAAATCTTGTGATCAGTATATATCACACATTTCTTACCATATAGATATTGTCTCCATATCTTCATAGAAAATATTACAGCTACTAAATCAAGATCATGAGATGGATAGTTATGCTCATGAATATTTAGTTGTCCTGTTGGATAGGTAATAACTCTATCATTATACATAAAGACACAACCATGTCCTTTTTTTGAAGTATGTCTATAAATATAGAACCCATAATTCCCTATGGCAGAGTCAATATAATATAATTGACTAATCATTTATTCAATTATTCAAAATATTATTATTATTTTTTTGATCAATCAAATTTAACCCCTTTATTTGTGATCGTGGTTAATGCGTTATCCAATCAAGAAAATTTTTGGTAGAATCTCCGATAGAAACAAACTAAACCAATAAAACTATATACATCACTTATACTCATCATTGTTGGATATTCTTCTATTTCCCTTATCTTTGAGGAATAAATATATATTCCATCCATAGAGACAATATGTTCAAGAAAAGAAATCATCTGAATCCATAATTCATACTTGCTGAAATTACCATATAATTCATTTCTTCTTACAATATTTATAATAGTGCGTACATGATTTTCATGATCCTCATAGGTTTTTGATTATTCCAAGATATAATCAATAAATACAACTAAAATTCCATCAATAAATTCCATGAATACACAATTCATTAGATCATTGAAGAAATTGGATGTAATATTCAGTCCAAAAGGCATAATGTTAAACTCGTAATGCCCATAACGGGTTCGAAATGATGACTTTAGACTGTCATCTTTCCTTACGCACAACTGATGTTTTCCAGATAGAAGGACAGTCTTTGGAAAATATTGATGTTTATGAAGTTGATCGAATAAATTATCAATACAGGGAAGGGAAACATGTTCATTATTTTTATAGAATTGATTTCCAGGTATTCAATGTACAACCTCATATATCCATCATTCTTCTTAACATTAATAACATGGTCTCCCCATGGAGAAACAGTAGAGAAACTAAATCCATTATTACCCAATTATTCAAGTTTTTTCATCAGTTTCACTAATTCTATAGTGGTCATTCAATAAGGGGTCTTTGATATTGGCCTTCAACCAGGATTTAAGTTGATAGAAAACTCAAGTTCACATTCTGGAGAAATTCAAGGTAAATACCCAGGAAACACATCAAAAAACTCTTTCACAATAGGTATAACCTCTATTTTAACATTAATTTCCTCTCCCATCATTATTTCACTCCCTTCCTCCCCAATAATTTAATTTATTAGAGATACATGGGGTGCATAATGATGATAATTAGATGGTGATGTTTCTTCTATAAAGATAAGGGGTTACCAATCATCGTAAAAAACTATAACCTCTTATTTCATAAAATAAATTTTCAAATCATGGTGAAAAAGTTAATCAATAACATGGATTAAATCAAATTTTATCATGGTTATGACAATAATATTAGAAGATAAATCATTTCTATATTCCATAATGGTAACTGATTGAAAAAACATTGTTTCTAGGATACTTCGCTTAAAAGTTTTGACTGAAAACAACCATGTTAAGTCAAATTACAAATATATAATTGTATTGAAAAACTAGGAAGATACGATAGAATGCATTGATCTAGAATCAAATAATGCATTTCACAACATTAAAGAAATTATTAAAGGTCATGCCACCACATCATTAGTAACTTCAACTTATTTATTAGTTATCACATAAGATAGGCCTTGATCCCATTTATTTATCTAGGGAAAATTTACATGACACATAGGAAAATAAAATTCATAATGTCCCATATCATTACAATTATTCCACTTAAAATTGTTTGCTTATTTATTACCATTGTATTCATGAGAATGGTGGCCTTTTTCTACACATTTGTATCAAACTACCATTCCCTTCAGGAATGTACTAGGGTGTTTCTTTATACATTTCATACAGGAGGAAAACATAACTTTTCCATCATTACACTTATTTTATTTTCTAGAGTTTTCAGTAGTTATATTCTTCTCTTGCTTCAATTTAAAGTCATATGACATAGATAATATCATTTCTATATTGATAGAACATGAGAACATATCATTATACAAGGAGAGGGATTGTGAGACTAATGCTCGTTAGATAAATGGTTATAACACATCAAAGAATTTATAAATATTACTTCTTGCGTGATGTATATAATATTCATCACTCCTTGCTAACCTTGAAAAGTTAGCCTCATACTTGGTGGCATTATCATCATCCATTTTCCTATGACTCAAGAGTTTCTATTCCATATCAACTCAATATTCATGAGGAAAGAATTTTACTCAGAAAGGCTATTTAAACTCTCTCTATTATAAATTTGATACTTCTTAATCCTCCTTTGTGTTTTGAATTAATGACCACTATTGATATATATCACTTAAGAGGTGATATAATGCCATGAAAACTTTTTACATTTTTCTAATCCCCAAAGCATAAAATATTTTATCCAATTAACTAATCCATTTATCACATAAAAATGGATTTTTAGTCCCATGGAATGATGGTGGTTTTTTAAAATTTAAAAATTCGAACAATTAACCTTCGTGTTGTGGATCAGGAATCTCTTTACGGGTAAGGTTATTAATCATAGCCTGAGTGAGTTGTCAACGTATGGTTATGAGATGTTCAACACCAATTATATAACCAGATTTACTATAATTATATTTAATAGGTGGGAAATTCTTATATGGATTATATGAATTGATACAGTTTCTATTCCTCCCACTAGGAACAATTGGTAATCAATGTAATACACTAGATTAGTTTTTTAATAATAATGTATAATATCAAATTTATAAAATAATTATCCTAAATTAAAAAGTTTATGCATATAATACATAATGATAAAAAAATATTTTTGTTGTGGATGTATTTACTCATAAATATATTATAATTATTTGTAAAATAAATTTAATTATCCTAACCATATCCCCCAGGAGTGTCGAACCAGGTGCGCAGAGAGGCCCATTTTCATGTACCAGGATATCCTGGGTCAAGCCAGAAACTCCTTGTCGGAATTTTAACTCCTAGTTAAATCTGTGCTAGAACCACTTCTACTTGTAGTATCAAGACAAGGATATACTTCCCGGAAAACCCACATAATATCAATATTAAAAAAATTGGATTTTTTTCAATATTAATATTCAAATTCTATCTTAGGGTAAGGTTATGTAATTAGAGTTTTCATAAATCTAGTTTCCGTGTTTAGTACTAAACATTATATGATACCAAATGTATTGATCCAACCACAGTTACCCAGAGTCAGTGCATTATTATATAATATTGTGATGATAATAAGAGATTATGTCTTGAAAGACATATCATTTTAGTATCATTGGAAGTTCTAGATACATACATAAGTTTTACATTACATTATGAAATAAAAAATTAATATTGTGTCTCCTTTGAACACACTCATATCCCTTAACATATCCCTATAGGTTAGTCATAACATACATATTCATATCCTAGGAAATATAAAACATAAGAAATGGGTGAAATCACATGCTTAGTAAGGATAACAAGATATCAGGAACAATCTTAAAAAATCATAATCATTTAAGGAAATGTATAAAACTAAAAAACGGGCCTTTTAAATATAAACAGTATTATAATATTGAAAATATAAATAAAAATAATTATATTTAATTATTCAAGTGGATATTATAATATTCAAATACTCACATGTATTATCAATATATGTACTCTTAATGATGGATTGTGTAATGAAGTATATCAAAACCACATAGTTATTGCCTCATTCCAAGACTAGAAATAAAAATATTATCAAGGCCTTGTGCCAAGAAACAATTTTGTCACATGAGTCCTACCAATGCATCGAGGGGCTATAGTGGGCCCCACCCATCACTTACTATGTCCAATACATTCCTTATATGGAAAGGGTGAAATACAACATAAGCATTCTTTTTAAACTAGAATACAAAATGTTAATACTTTATCGATAAACTATGAATGAAATAAAAATAGAACATCCATGACAAAACATATCGTAAATCTATCAATATAATATGGAATATTGAATCAAAATAAATCAACTTCAATTAAACATAAAATACAATATTATATTTTGACATTGATAATATTTATCCAAAGACTATTTTAGTTAAATATATCTTTCATCGTTGAAATCATTTAAAATTAGCATAATTATAAAAGAAAACATTTATTTTGAAAATATTCTAATAAAATTTTAATGAAATATTTAATGTTTTTACAATGTATGATATATATGCACCCTCTGTATATGATTAAAAAACAATATTCCCTTCTTTTGCCGAAATGGTTATAATGTACCATGTTTGGAAAATGACAGAAAGATTTATTTCAAAACATTGTATAAAAATTAAAAAAATTGCATAAATTACCTAAAAACATAGTCTATAAAATAGTAAAAATGTTTTAAAAGACATTTGTATGAAGCATAGCTTCAGAAAATAAAGATGTTCTAGTAGATACTTACATATAAACAACCTTGAATAATAAAGAGATTGTAAAATTATCCCTTACCTTATACCTTTCTTTAGTCGACGGTATGTTAACCTCTTGTATAATTGTCAAATAATTTTTCTTAAATTATTCAATAACCACATATATATATATATGATATCATATATGATCCACTAATATTTTTTGGTTATTAATATATTATTACTATCATTGTTTTGGGTGTTATCTGGTTCATGTTCTTTTATATTTTTTGTTAAGTAAGTCATGTTTTTAATGGAAATGATTTATTTTCCTCATACCAAAAATGATATTATGTTCTTAGACATTATTTTTAATAACCAAAAAAAATATATTCATTAATGGTTATGATTGGGAATGAAATATCATCACGTTTGGAGACGGTAAGTCATACGTACACACGAGTGACTATATCATTCTATTTATGGTGAAATATTCTTTAAATGGATGGTATATTATATATATATAATTGTTAAAATGTTATATTTATTATTTACATCAATTATAATCATTATTACACAAATCCCAATAATGAAGCTGTGAATAACAAACTACACCATGATGTGGAGACGGTTTGTTGTACATACACACGTATGAAGAATTTGTCATTTATAGGATAGATAGAATAATGAATATGGTTGTACCATATTTATAATCACATATATATATATATTTAAAAGTTACCGGAGCTGTTATTTTAGTATGGAAACAACAATTAATGAGGATGTTTAAATAGAAAAAATCATTGAAAGAGGTAAGGAAATAATTACCTCTTTTTTGGGTAATTTCATTTGATTTGAACAAAATGGATCCTTAGGTTGGATTTATGATAAAATTAAGTCTTATAGGTTTATTTAAGGGTTTCTTTTAAAAGATTTTATCATGGTTTTTCCAAGACATATGGCTTTAGAGTTTTGAATTTAAGAGAAGGGGAGGACACCTTTTATAAAAGAGGTGATGGGCACTTTAGGAAAAAAATGAAATATTAATTTATTATAATATTATTTTTTCTTTTTAATTTCTCAAAAGATATTTATATCTTGGATAAGATGAGTATTTGTTAAAATAATCTCAAACAGTAGGTTTTAGACATGTTTTGGTCACCATATTATCCTTATATTTTAGATTTAACCTTTAGATAATTTGTTTAACTTTTACCATGTCTTCTTTAATTTTTATACTACATTGTTAATATAGTTACTATAAAATGAAAATAGAACCTTAAGTGGTTCATTAATGATATATGTAACCTTATTAAAGTCATTCGAATGAATATTAGATTTTATAGACTATTATATATTTTAATAAAATAGTATTTGTTTTAAAAACACATTTATGTCGAATTTGACACTATTTAGTATTTGGTTTTTGTTAAAGTCACCAAAAAATTTATTACATCGAAAAAATAAATTGAATAAACCCTAATATTTCATATTCACCAGAAAAATTCTAGGTTGACATCAAATGTTTCAATTTAAATTTATTTTAAAATTTATAATATTAGTTATTTTAATGTTTCATTAATAAGGTAATTATTTCATAATTATTGTGTCATAAATAAATTTAAATATTTAATGTATAAAAATTATAAATAAATCACCACTACATAGGAAATATATTTATATTTTTAATGAATATTTATAGTCAAATTTTATTTTTAACCCTATATTAAAAATTGTTTAGTTATTAAAATTTGAATTTAACTATTTTAACTCTTCCGTAAATAAAATATAATAATTGACATAATCAAACACAAATGGATAAAAAGGGATATTTTTCTAATGATTTTTTTGGAAGAAAATAAACTTATCCTATGGAATTAGGACATGTATTGGGGTAATTTTATATTATTATAATATTATTATTACCTTTAATAAACCTATTTAAATTTAGCCATGGTAAATACAATTCAAAAGTTGCAATTCACCAAAAATTATTTTAAACCAATTGAACCACATTTTACATAATAATGACTACCATGTCTGTTATATTTTTAAAATTCAATTCCCAGATGTGGTAAAATTAAGTTTTATGGAAATTTGAAGACGTTCCTAGAAAATCGGTTAATGACGTTGAAAAGTTTAATTATATAATATTATTATAAATTGACTAAATGAATTAAATAGGAATAAAATAGGTACTATGTATCTATTTTTACTTTTAAATAAATCTAATTTAAAAATAAATTTTTAAATAAAATGTTAGTTTTAAACAATAACGCAGTGTTTTTTCAATATTCATAAAAAATTGAATGTTTTCCTAAAAATTCTAATAATTCACCCTAAGATAATTTTGATATTCCGAATCAAAAATCAAAGTCCATTTTTTATAATAAAATTTATAAAATTTCAAAAAGGTTGTATTACTATTTATAACTTCTTTTTAAATTTCTAGTTTGATTGGTTGTGGTGTGATAGAACTCAATGTTGCGTACATCGCAAGCTATTATATTATTCAAAAAGAAGTATAATGTTGAAGATTGGGGTGTTGCATACACTAAATATTGGTTGAGATCATGATAGAAACATTGGTTGTTCTATGATCCATTAGTGGTATTTCACTAATGGAAATGTTTTAAATTTGGTGTAAGGTACTTAGTAGATCTTAGTATTCATATAAGGAATTATGGCATCGTGATATTTTGATGAGTTTGAGTTCTAGTGGATGGGACAAAGTGTTTATTTGGAATCGTAATAATTAATTGTAAAGAGTTGCGTTTCTAAGTATATTTCAATGGGGTGGGTTATAAACTAGATCAGTTATTTCATGTTGTGTAATAAGTGTGTGTTTCAATGGTTTTGTGGGGTGTTTTTAAGAAATTGATGGTGTGTATGTGACAAGGGAATTATTTGATGTGGCCTATCCGATTCCGTTCAGAATCAAGAGGGTGACTAGTAAATGCTTTCAAATTGTGTATTAATGCGTAATTGGGAGAGATAATTTGGACCACATATTTAATTGGATTTTTGACCAATGAGAATAATTTTTAGTATGATATTCTAATGGTGTGGAGCAATGGGGATTAGAATGACCCCATTTGAGTAGAAGAAAATGGTGGGAAGAACCTAGAGAATTGGAATGAATTGATTGATTATAGCATGGTGTCTCATGATATACATCAGTGGGTGCCTTCCATATCAGTTTTTTGATGATAATTAAGAGTGGTGGATCCATTTTTGGTGAATTATGTGCAATATGTTTGGAGTTGTCCAATGGAAGACTGTTCATAATTCTAGTGTAGAATAATATGGCCATGTTATTAATTAGTGGTATTTATTGGTTGAGATTGATGGTTAATGACCATTTTTACTTCTATGGGATGTGAAGTATAGTTTTAGGGGATTTGTGAAACCACATATTATTTCAGGGGTGAAATCTAGAACGAATCAGAATTTTGATTAGGTGAGAGGTCCATTTTGAGAACTGAAACATGAAATGAGTTTACAAAAACATTTATATCTATAAATAGTATTTATGGTGTTTAAGGATCATTGTGAATCTCAATGACTTTTAGATAGTGGTGATTAATGATTTCATATAAATGACCCACAAATCAAGAAAGTTGGATGTAAAAGTTGTCTTAATGTATTTGGGAATGTGAAATAACCATGGAGTGAGGGTTCATCCCCCTCTGAGATGTGGATACATAAATGGATATACACTGTATATATAGATGAATCGTTTGGGAGTGAGGACCGACGTAGTGTTACTTAAGAAGTTGATTTTCCTGTATCTATCTCACATAAGTTACTTAGACCATAATGCTAGTGAGTTTGCATATTGATAATGAGTATTACTTTGGAATCTATTCCCTGAAAGCAATGGGTGATAACTTGATAGATGTTAAAATGATAACTAAACCCATATGGGTGTCTTGGCTATGATGAGACATAGGAGAAATCAGAGGGTACACTAGTGACACGTTGATCCTAGTGAGTTTGAGTAAGAGACATGGGTAGTGATTATTTCAGTTTTTTCCTTAGAAATTTCATCCATGATGTGACATTGTTATGGTATTAATGAAGAAAGGTCATATAATCAAGAGGTTAAATTTGTATTTTTTATATGGGTTCAAGAATATGTCCGGCCCTATCTTTTCACATTATATGGGATGATTATGGTTGGATTCACTTCAAAATGATATGCATTGATATTAGTGATATTCCTTGGATGATGTGAATGAATCTATCCTTGATGCCTAGTAATATATGTTGGATTCATGGTAGGTATAGATACAAACTAGGATCTAGGATATGGATTCTAGGTCTAGAATTTCCGTTGAGTTATAGATGCATTTTTTGGTATGGGAGAGGAACAACATTTTCTATATGTGATGGATTTATGAAAGGGAACACTATTGATTTAGTTGATGTGATACCTAGTAAGGGAGAGGCACACCTATGGCTGTAGGTTATTGATTTAAAATAGTATACTAAATTTTTCAAGATAATATGATTTATATAATAAGAAATGTACACCCTCGACTATTGGTGACAGATATATAGCTGGGTATTCCCTTTCTCAAGATGATGTGATTTATAGCTATCGAGTTTCAAACACATATTACAAGGTGATAAATTTATGAAAGTGTCAACCTGAGTTATAGATAATATAATGAATGACAAGGAAAACTCACAACATTACCTCTAGGTGACAGATTCTTGTAAGGGTTGAGACAAGCCTATTTCTATAGATAATGGATTTTTTGACATGGTAACCCCTCATGTTTTTGAATGATGTTTTCTTAATACTATACTCATTGGATTTTAGAGACAGCTCAGATATGTGTGTGATTTATATTTATTATGAAAAGATATATGGAATCATTCATTTAGTGGGATACTTGTAAGTATGGTTGTGGTACATAGTTAGAGACAATCTAGAACTAGATGAAAATGGTTTGGGGCGATCATGGTCTTTCTGTACGAACTAGAGGATTGACAATGAATAATAATATTCAATTAAAGAATATATGTTTATTTTTTTATCGATTAATATATTTTATATCATATATGTTTTGTTAATTTACTATTCATATATAAGACTGTGTTGTTCGTTACCTACAAAGTTGAAATCACACCGTAATAGGGTAACCATGACCATAGGGTACCTGGCCAGACATTACTATTCACATGTCCAGGTTGGGTATATGCCTGATATTAGATTGTTCTACTGGTTGAAATAGGCTAATCCCAGAGATTGGGATGAGTTAAGTCTTGTGGAAATTAGTAATTCCTTTTATTTTATTCCATTTATTTATATTGGATATGTGTCAGATGTAATTAACTAGACCCTAGTAACCAAGAGCCGGTGTCTTACATTATTAAATTAGAATAGATAGGAAGTGTCAAATACCTATGGTCCAATGAATATAATAGTATTTTATAACTGTAAACATATGAGATACAAATTTTGCATGTGGAATATAAAATAAAACATAATGCATAGGAAAAAAGTGGTCCACATCCATGGAAACTCATTCAAATGATTCCTCTTTATAACCTGGGGAAAGAAAACAAAATTAGGCTGAGATCAAATGTTCTATACAAGTTATGTAGGTAAGAAGATATCATTAATAAATAAATAATATTACATATGTAATGGTAAAAAATTTAGCACACATTCCATTTAAATATATTGACTTCATCAATGGATAATTCATATTGGAAGGAAAATATCTAAACACACATTCATTTAATAAATAATTTGAGAATAAAATGTAACTATAAATAATATCACTGTGAAAATATAATGGATTTTAATAATAACTATAAACAAATTCTCAATGAAGGAAATTATATATTATTTTATTCGATGATATCAGGAATCATGATTATTATACTATCAAGAACATTCATAATACATTTTCAACTATAAGTAGATTCCTATTTAATATAACCAAAATTTTATCTCCCGATACCTACTGGTTTATCAAGAGGGTATATAATTATGAGCCCCACCCATCTCTAATGGTCCAAAGAGATATTAATATATCAAATAATTGATTAATTTCATGAATCAACATTCCATATCATTATTTATCCATAATGAATAATGGATACACAATTATCAATATTTTGTTTGTTAATCAAATAACATTACAAGTAAATAACATGTGTAAAAATAGTTTAACATTTAGGAAAAAATCATATAAATCATGTAGGAATATGGATATATAATATAAAATTAATTTCCAAAGACAAATGATTATAACAATTTGTTTATTTCAGGATAATGTTAACAATCACAAAAGAATGTGAGATTGTTCAATAACTTTTACAACATTGTAATTTTCAATAGAAATATACATGGAAGAAATATTTCAAATATAAAATTAAAATACAATGAGTATTAAAATTATAATGATATTTAAATTTTAATTGGTTGTATATACACCACATAATAATAAATTGGCACATAATAACAAATAAGTCCCTATAGAATGTAAATATAGATGAAATCCCTTACCTCACACATTCTATTAGTTGAACCGGATTTAAAATTCCTATATAATGTTTTAAATAATGTAATTTATTTATAATAGTACCATAATTATATTTATAATATCATAAATGATCTTATTTTAACATTGACTACCTATTTGTTAATTATATATCATTATTTTCTTTATTTTCTGTGTCGAACACATTATTTTTTCATGCATGTTTCGTTATGAAAGATCATTCTCCTGCAAAAATTATAATGTTATATCATCTTTAGAATAATTATTATGACATATTTATAATATATGTACCTCATTTATACGATTAAAACACATAATAATTGTTGGTTTTTTGAAATTAATCATGTTACAATAATTGAGATGTTAGGCCATATTTACGCAGGAGTAACGTTTACAATTTTCAATAATCATTTTGGAAAAGTGGAAAGTAATTTTTTCTAATTAAATAATTATAATAATATAATAAATATATTAATATTTCATTAAATATACATATATATATCATCCTAGCTTTGTGGTTATTAAAATAGATTCACATTTGTTTCATGAAGCATTAGTATGCACATACATGAAAATATTATCATCTTTAAGTGAGTAAAAATGTATGAACAAAAATAATATATTATATTTTTTTAATGAAAAATATTTCAATAATATTCTAATTATTTTATTTATATCACATATAATAACTAAAATTATCGGTATCGCCTTCATATTTAATCGTTATTGAGAGAAGAATCACATCACTTTGCGAGGTGAAAGCCTGTTGTATACACAGACATCATTACCGTATATCATAAGGAGTGGAATGTAAAAAGGAAAAATATATCATATAAAGAAAAAATTGGCATAATTATTTTATAAATTTCATGTATATACTTAATATACATCATAATAATGAAATGTGAATGGTTGTAATGACAAAATAAATGACATCAATTTGAAAAGTAGTTCTCCACACAATTGAATGATTATTTCAGAACCCTTTTGAAAATAGTGGAGGTGGTTGTAGGTAATTACATTAATATATAAATATATAAGTATTCAAATTTTACTTAAGATATTATATCAGAATTTTTTATAATGAACTAAATGAGTTTAAGGAAGAAATATAAAAAAACACTCATTGAAGAACATTACCACTTCATTGGTTATCCTATTTATGTTTAGACCAAAATCCTTCTTAGGTTGGATTCATTTCTAAAATAATTATTCTGTAATAAGGGTAAGGATTTTAGATTGTTTTTTTGGTAGTTATTTTCTCAAAAAATGGTTAGTGAATGTATTAATAGTAGAGGAGAGGTGATGGCCTTTTTAAAGTGAGGTGGGTCATATAATTTTAATTTTTTGAAACGAATCAATCATACCCACATATTTATCTTCCCAAAAGCCTAAAAATGATCTATTCACAAAAAAAGTTATAAGTTCTAAATATTTCCATAAAATGGGGTTCAAATAAGTTATTAGTTCATTTGTAACCCTTATCTTCCTAGTTGAACACCCATTAAATTCATTTTAACGTTAACTATGGTAATTAATCTTAAAAAATATAACTACTAATTTTAGGAAAAAATTATGTTGACCTTATTAGAAATTAGAAATTATTATAATTTAATATTTTTATTCCATTATTACAAATAAAATTTACATATGTTGAGAATTTTAATTTAAACATAATCCCACAGATGGGACGAGAATGTAAGATTGTAAAGTGAATATGTCGAAATATTTATAAATTGTTTAAATCAAGATTCACATTGAAAATTATTCCAATAACCTAAAATGGAAGAATTTTTCTAAAATTTTACTAATTTTACATTAAAACCAATAGAAAATATAATTTAACATTATAAATAATTTAATTAAAAAATGTAATTTCCAATTAAAGTTATATATTTTTCACTATTCATCAAAAATGATTCTTTTTGAAAATAATACCAAAAATTAACCAAAGATAAAGTTTATATGATGATTTAAATAATAAATTGTGTTTTTTCAAATAAATTTAGTAAACCTGATATAAAATAATTTTAAATTATTTTCACAAAACATGAATAGACCATCATTAGAAAAATTAACTTTTTTGAAAATATTTATTATTCTTTTTAATGATTACCATTTTATTAATAATCAGTATGAAAATAATAAATGAGTTCTAGATATATATTTTAATATGTTATTTAATACTATTAATACAATTTCATTTCAATTTCTAGGTGATTACTATCATATTATGTAACAATAGTAAAAGGATATTGTTTTTCAGTAAATCAATGATTTCTATTATCAGAAAAAATTTTGTTTCATATAATGTACGATGAACTTTAGTGATTTTTATAATTGAAACTATTGAAGATATTTAATTTATTTAAAAATAATTGAATTGTAAACTCTCAGAGTTTTATAATTTTTCTATGTTTATTGTTTCATGTCATGTAGTCGATTGAATACAATGTTAATATTTAATAGTGTCATGGTTTTACTTTCTCCCCACATTAAATAAATTATTCTCTAAGAAATTAAACTTGATTTTGTTTTTTGTGTTTTGACTCATCAATGTTGTTTATTTTTTTGGATCTAATAATGAGAAACACCCACACATATGTTACTAACGATATTTCCTTTATATGAATCTCGAGATATTAATTTTCGTTAAGATAATTATTCGGGAAATATATTGAAGTCATTGATATGTGGGAAATATCTGATGAAGTACCCTAAACATGTTTATATGTATTATGGTAATAGTGTTCACACCTTACGTTCAAAATCATAAAATAATGTTTAGAATCATTACATTGAAATAAAACATAAGGATCATGTACCCTATTCTATTTTGAAATCATGGTTAAATAACCCTATTTTTAGAATCGACCAGATTTTTTTTAATAAGAATGTTCTAGTTTTGATCCCTATGTTTTTAATCAACCAGACATTGTCAACCCTATATTTGGATTTTGTAGTTACATGATGGAACACTGTGTTTGATTATTCTACAAAAGAATTATATTCAATGATGGAGATTTACAATTGAGATACTATCAATGATTTCAGCAACAGTTTCAATGGATGTAAATATATGTTCAATGATATTTTATTTTCGATTAAATGTCTCGTATTCAACTAAATATATCATTTCTATTCTTATAGGTAGTTACGACTCTCTTGAATTATTTTTAATTCAAATATCCATGATTTTTTGTGCGATATTTTTGGATCTAGATTAACATGGATCTGTTCAAACTATTTTCTACATATCAAGACAATATTCATCTGAAAAAATAGAGGAGATAAATAACAGAAATATACACAAGGAAAAGATTTCTTCAAAATACATATGTGTGTTTTTCCATCAATGATACATTATGGAGACATACATTTTTTATCTATGTGGTTGACTCACTTATGCTTCCTTCATTTATACTGGATCATATTGTTATATATTACTCTTCAAGATTTATTGGGAATTTCCCAGAGATATTCCATAGATACATACATGTTTACACATATTTATGTTGTTTTCTCCATCAATGTTGGAAGGAAATCCTATCCAATGATGGTGATATATTAGATTCTGTGTGTTATAGAAGATAAATTGCATATATCATTTGCTACTGAAACATTTAAATATAACATATTTCTCTATAAAATAAATCTCTATTGATTAATTAAATTTTAGGATTCTTAGAATCAGTCGTGGTAAAGTGTCAACATCCTTCAATTTGTTGTGGTGAATCTGGTTCCTTGTAAAAGATCCAGAAGGCCCTCTAAAAGCATTGTATGGTTTCAAATTCCCATACACAATTGTTTCTTTAAAAATGGTCTCCAAATAAGAAGAACAAATTGTGAATATCATCATGTTCATGGAGTAGAGTATTGCTGGATTGGACTAGGGGATATTTGTTCCTTTAACTATGATATATTAATTTCTTCTTTTAGTTATTTATTTCCACTACCCACTCGTCTTTATGAGAGAAGGAAAATATCGCTGCTTAAAAACAGAGGTGATCTGAATCTTCCAATGTTATTGAAAAACAAAATTCTCCCTCCTCTTGTGTCTTTGTCTTCATCATAGCCATTCCAACCTAACAAGTTGTATCAGAGACATGTATCTAGTAGTACATGTTCTCCATGATTTTTTTATTATACATGATGTCAACATGTATTTGTTTTCTATACATTTTGTGTTCTATTTTTATAAAGGCTCTTTAAATTTTTTTACTCTTTTACATAACCAAGAATACATTCAAGATCTTACAAGACCGAGTTAAAGATTACAAAACACATTTTGAAAGGACATACTCTAGAAAAGTTATGTCGATGATCTATGCTCCTAATTTTAACGTTGATAATTGTGGATGTAGGAAATATTTTATGATTATCCACTCAAAGATCACGGATAAAGGGTTTATTTAATGGATATTTAGTCTTATTAAATTTATAAGGAATATTTGGAAGAATCGAATGATGTAGAAGAAATATAATATCATATCAATTCAAAAAAAAAATTGAATTCCATTGGCTGTAGTTTATAAATTGATGAGTTCAATAGATTATCTCAATGTCCTACAACATATGGGATGTGAAAGATGATTTCTTTTTCCTAGGATGGAATGAATAATATCATTAAATTAAGGTACACTATTGTAAAGCTAAAATTTGACACTATCAGAATGAATTATGATGAAACTATTACTCACATGAATGGAACAGTGAAATAAATTGTAAATATTATTGTCACGTTGGGACATACAATTATCAAATCAGATCATGTGTTAAATTTACTCAGAGTAATATCTTATAATTGGAATCGAATATATGTAACTATATGTCAATATAAATGCATAAAAAATAATCTATGAAGTATTTTATTGGGACTTTACTGATGTATGAAGATGATATGTGAGATGAATATGAAACAGTTATCAAACATTAAGAAACTATTTCATTACTAATATGAAAAAATAACCTGATTCAAGTCATCCAGATTTAGATAATTATTTATCACATCTTACTAAAATATTTGAAAACATATACAAAAATAAATAAATGTATAGAATAAAATAGATTCAGTGAATATAACCAAAGAGGGGATATAAAGGATAACCATTCATTACCTAAATCTCAAATGAATGATGAATATAAGAGAAAGGGATAGAAAATGATGAATTCTACTTGGAGTGATTATTCTAGTTCACATCATTAAACATTAATAGATTGTGAGACGGAGCATAAAATGGATTTTTTCTATCTTATAGATCACACTGATTATGTACAATCTTCATAATCTCAAAACATTAGTTGTGAAAGTCTCTCATATAATGAATTAAATATTTATTTTTTAATCCTATTATATTTAAATTAATCTTTAATTAAATATTATTGAAAAAATAGAGAATATTATGAAAATATTATATTAAGTAATGAAAATGTTTCAAAATCTACTATAAATTTGAAATATAATTTTTCTAAAATTTATTATGATTTCCATGAAAATAAGATTGATGATTTATTGTCAAACCATGATAAATTTAAAAAAGTTTTGATTATGATGATAAAATGATAAAAATATTCAAATCATATCCTTGGTAAAAATAAAATAAATAAATGAAATATTTGAATATGATGTAATAGTAAATGACTAAAATTATATAAGAATTATTTTGGTCTTGGTTTAAATAGAAAAAACATGTGTACTGATAAATATTATCATTTTGGTATTAATGGTAATTATGTGAACGACTGATTCATTATAAAAACCTGAATCTATGGTGTTAATTTTTTTATTATTCAGTAGAATTATTTTTCCTGAATATTAGAAAATCAACTCAAAATAAAAATATTTGATTACCAAAAAAATTAATTTTTAAAATTAATATAATCAACAACAAATGGGTACAGAAACAAACATGAATTTTCTGTTTTAAAGAAATACATCACTAAGAGAGAGATCATTAATCATTTATTTGATTGAATTTTTAAGAGTAAAAACTCAAATGTAAGTTTTTACCATTATAAATATCATTATAATTGGAATATGTACTCTAGGAAGAATTTTATTATTAATAACATATATAGTTATATATGACATTAACTGCATTATATAGAGATGTTATATGTTCTTACTAGTTGATATAAGTTGTTAAAATATATAAATATGTACATTTTTTATTTAATTTTATTACTCATTCATTTACATAATTTTTATGAGAAAACCATTCTTTTATTAAAAAGTATGATAAAAAAATTATAATCTATTATGATTATTTTTCAGTTTTTAATTTGATAAATTTAGGGGTTTTCTACAATTTTTCACATATAGTGTTCTCTTTAAAAAAATAAAACATTCTTTTTAAATGATTTTATATTATATATAGGTCCTTTTCAAAATATATTTTTTAAAGACCTATGAAAAATAGTCACAAAAAGATGAAGGGATCAAGTAATGATTATTCAAAAGAAATAATTATTACAAAAGGAAAATGGTAATCCTTATAATTAATAGTAGTCATATTCATATGTTAATTATTCTTTTTGAATGTCCATTGAATGAAATTTGGATGCTCATGGTTATGAAAGACTAGAAGTCTCTTCATCTCAAATATCTTATGAAAAGATTCTATTCAAAGTAAATAACTTTAATGAATAAAATTAGAAGTTAAAAGCTGATATGAATATGTATATAAATTCACATGTAGACAATAAAAGAGAATTTTAGGATATTAATATAATTTTAATTTCAAAAGAAGGCCATAAATATATTATAATGAAACTGATAAAATATTCCATGCTTCTCAAAAGAAAAAATGATATAAAATTGGATCATGATAAGCTGAAAGTATCATTGGTTTCACAATGATTGTCTTACATGCTATACCAATTAACAATGGATGTCCAAGTTATATTATAATGACTATATAATTTTTTATCTATTTGAAATTAATGATCTTGAAGAACTGAATGATAAGATGAATTGTATAATCCTTATGAAACCCCGTGATTTTATTTCTTGTATATTATTTAAAATAAGTGTTATATATATCCACTTTTTGATATATTTTTTTTAATATTTTATAATTTATTTTAGAATTTATATTTGGTTATTTTATATAATCTTGTATATAACATTTTTTTATCTCTTTTTATGTAGTAAATTAGTCTAAATAATAAATGATTTTATTTAAATACATCTTATGAAAAAATTTGAAATTTGTTTAAGTACCTTAAAAATCTAATATTATATAATTTAATGGAGGGGTTTTTATAAAGTATTAAAACCAATTTATATATCCAAAAGGATTTTTTTTGTTTAATATGTTGTTTCAAAGCCATTTCATCCATTAACAAAATAGTTCATATGTTTCATGATTACATTTTTTTGGATGCATGAATTTAATGGCTTTGTTTCGACTTTTATCTCCTTTCATTTTGATGTCAAAAAAGATGGAGAAGTGGGATGAAGTAGATATAAATTTTTTATATGATGAAATTTATCTGGTAATTTTTTTTTCATGGGGAAGATATATGGAGAAAATTTGTTAAATGTTGAGATAAATTTATATAAGAGGATACGTTTAGAAGTCTATATGTTGAGAAATATATGATAACATATTATAATAATTTTTTTTAAAGAGGGATAAATATTTTTTTTACTTAATAACTTTTATAGAATTTATTATTATAAATTTTTATTCAAAATTTCATATAGGTTCAGTGATCATCAATAGGGGGTGTTTTTTGAGAATGTGTTGACTAAATAACTTCATTAATTTCTTTTTGGTTTTGATTCCCAAAAACAGCTGAACATATGTTTGAAATGAATTTTCCATTATGTGAATTTTATGAAACTAATATTCAATAAGATATTTATTCTATAATTATATTCAACACCTTATTCCATTAAAAATGATAGTTGATGTACTATGAATGTGTTTAAAAGTATTCTGGAAATACATTTCATACCCTACATTTGTATGCATAACGTAGGGTTTAGAAAACCAATGTATCAATCAACCCTTGTGGACTAGGTACCCTCCATTGATAGATTACTATGGTATAGTAACCCGGTATTTGGAATCAACCTCTATGTTTGAGAAATGAAAAGTTTTGTTTTTCAACCCCACATTTGTAATAAACAATACATTTTGAACGCTATATTTGTGTTATGTCTTTACATAAAAGTGCCCTAAATTTGACTATTCAGTGACAATGTTTTATTCAACGGCGGAATTTAGAATTCAAGATATTATCTGTGATCACAAAAATGGTTTCAATAGAAGTAAATATATATTCAAGGACTTTTATGAGTGATTTAAAGGCTAGTATTCAATAGAATAAATCATTTCAATTTATATAAGAAGTTATTTCCCTCATGAATTATTTTGAATTCAAATATTCATGATTAACTATGAGATATTTTTGGAGATGGATTGAACTAGAACTATTTAAACCTAATTATAAATATCAAGAAAATTCTCTCCTGAAAATTAGTGTAGATGCATTATACAAACATACATAATGAAAAGTTGTGTTTCAAATACAATAGGTGTGTTGTTTCCTTCAGACCTACCCTTTGGATAAATACAGGTTTATATTTATCTAATCAACTCACCGTTGTTTCTATAATTAATTCTTTATCATATTGTTACATAGTCTTATGAAATATAAATGAAAAATTTATTATATGTACACTTTGGAGACATGCTTGTTAACATATCCATTTGGAATTTTCTCTAAAACTCTTTGAAGAAAATCATGTGAAATATTGAAACCTATTTATAGATGTGTTTTATTGGAGATCAGTTACATATGTTAGTTTCTACTACTTCTATGAAGCATAACCATCTTCCCAATAATATCAATATCTACTGATTTATTGGAGTTTCAAATTCTTAGACACATTCATGGTAAAGTGTCAGTATCTTGTACCATGTTGTGGAGAATTTAGTTCCCTTTAAAAAAACCTGAAGGCCCTCTAAATTCATTTTTACATGCCAACTGCCTACACTAAATTCATTTTATTTAATATCTATTAATATAAGATTATCTTCTAGTAAAATTTATGATGCTCTTGAATTAAAGAGTTTGTAGAGTGGACTAGAGGATATGTGTTCCCTAAACCACTATATATCACTATGTTATTTTCCATATTTATTACCACTGCTCAATTGTCTTTAAGACATAAAGAAAGCTTCTGTGCATAAAAATAGATGTGATATGAATCCTCTAATTTTTTAGTAAAACACAATTCAACCCCATCTTATGTATTTGTCTTCATCATATCCATTTCAACCTAACATATTTTTGTATTCAAGGGTTTGATATTTGAAAATTCTTTTCTAGAAAACCACATTGTAAAAAGGGTTAATAAAAAATTCTTTTTGATAAACTGAATGGCATATGTGAAATTCACCTGGACTAAAACATACTAGGTTTCCAAAATAATAGAACATAGGTGGGATTAGGAAATAACGATAAATAAGATAAATATAACACCCATATACAAAAGGATAGTTCTAGAGAACATTGATCACAGTAATGTATTTGATATAAATAATTATAAATAACACAAATCCATATATATAAGACGCATGAAAAAGGTTATTGATATTGTTATAAGTGATGATAATACGATAAAATTTTATTTAATGATTTTTTACAATAGTTATGTAATTATTTTTATTTATAGACTAAGAATATATGAGAAATACATTCCAACCATATTTTTATTTCATGTGGAAAATCTCATATATTGGTTGTGATTCAACGATTTCCAACAAAATTTTTTACTATGAGAAATTAATATCCATGAATGTATATTTTTATACATGAATCACTAATATATAGTTTTAACATATCATAAGATTCGTAGTAGAATGATAATTCATTCTTTTGATGCCTAGTTATTATTATGAAAAAAATACTTAGTATATGATATTATGTATTCTTTAGTATTTATATGGTTATGTAGTACATGATTCATTAAAACATTATCCAAAGTTCAAAATAAAGTATTTAATAAATGATAAACCTTTTTACTCATCCAATATTATGTGATCCAAAACATTATAAAAGGGTTACTAAATTTCCAATAATGTTCTTATCATTAATCTCCCAAACGAGATAATGCATCTCTTAATCCTCAAATACAAAATATGTGAATACATTCATTAATAATTCTATTAAAACGTGGTAATAACCTGAATTACCATAATTTTTTTAAAAACATGAATTCTTCCTTATTTTTTATGTACATAATATATTACTAGATCTATTACATAAATAAAAAAATACTATAAACTCCATAAATGTTATAATAAACAAAATTGTGAACAATTAATTAATCATATACTAGGCATTCAGAACTATCCAATTTAACATATCCATATTAGTTCTCTCTTTATGAAAAAAGCATTAACATAACATTATAAACATATTAAGGGTTCTAGTTTCCCTATACTTGTATTTTACACAATGTTAAACTTTCCACTGAATCATTAATCTGGGGCATCGATGTTGTTCAACATAGGTTTTTAAATCCTTAATAAAAAATTACTTCAATACAATGCTTATACATTTCATACTTCTTATAACCAAGATATCATATATAAAATACTTTTACATCATACATATAGAATCCAAATAACCAAAAATATTAATCATTACTATTCAACTATGTCAATATCATACGATTAAACTTGATTCCCTATCTTATTATGAGGTATATTACCATGATGCGTGATGAATTCATTTGTGTAGTTCCCCATCTCCTTAATGTCGAAGAATTTCACATTTTACAATTTTTTCATACCTCTGAAATCATGATCATAGTGGCCTTTATGTCTAAACTAGTATTAAAATTTCATTCACATTATGAATGTACTAGGGTTTTTAATTCCATGATTATCACATGCTGGAAATTTATAATTTTCCTTATTCCATTTATCTAATTTTCCTCCTTTTACCTCTTATTATCTTACATCCCTTTGATTTCATAAAACATATATATTTATTTCCCTATGATGATATCACGTAAAATAATTTCATCTTATGAAAATAAATATCATGGATATTGGGTCCCTTTAAAGACATATATTAATCACATTGATGAAAATGTAATTATTTCAAACAATGTTGCATATGTAATCCATATAATACTTAAATAACCTTGTAAAGGTGTCTCCAAACCCCCCAAAAATTTATTATAATTTTTTTAAAGATATGGAACATTTTCATAATGTTAGTTTTCTATTCATAAGGTAAATATCAGTCAGAGAGTGTCTTCTTAAAGGATTTACATTCCATGAGTTCTATTTCTTCTGCCTCCCTAGTAGTTAGGATCAATAAACACCGTTGAACAAATTCTTTTGAAACAGTAACCTACAAGTATAACCCATTCATTTTCACTTCATTTCAAGGCCATAAATGTATATTCTAAACACTTAGTCTATTGTTCAGCTACCATAGGATCTGTAGTTGCATCAAATTATAAAGGATTCTATAAAACAAATCCACCATATATAGGAAAATCTCCCTATGGAATAATTTTCTCCATCCACAAATGGTTATTATTCATAACATGATTAAGTATCGTTGATATAGACATGATTTTCTTAGATCCAATACCCGTTTTATTGGAGTCCTCAAAAGTGTAATCTCTACATTGGCTAGGAGTATTGATATTGTTCTTCCTTTTAGGATCCATTTCTGGATAATGGAATATACTAGGTTGTCTTGTACAATTAAGAGTTTCAATAATAATTTATAAATTCAAAAAATAATTTGACACATAAAATATGTTAAAATTTATGCACTGTTAATCTGAGAATCATGAACATGGTCTATTTTTGGATAAATTGATTTTAAATTACTTTATAAATGTTTTTTAATAAAATTTGAACAATCTAATGAATATCCATCAAGAGTGTCAAAGAAGGTTCATATTATGTCCCATTGTCGTGCACCATGTGACAATTAGGTCTAACCAAATGTGTCATTTTTATTGTTAATACCCCATGGTGCCTCTATTTTAGAACCATGCCCAATTATAGAATCAAGGTAGCTATGCATTGATTGGAAATAGCTAATAACATCTTCCAATAAAATGTTATGATATTTCTATATACTTATCCTTAATTTCTTTCATATAGTTATGTTCCATAATATTTTTTTCCTAAATATAGTTCCCAGGGTTTCTACAAACATTTTTTTGGATAATAGTCGTAATGTCCTAGACCATATTTAATGGGAGTCAGTGTCTTACTTTATTAAATTGGTGTATATAAAAAGGTTGAAATCACAATGGACCGTTAAATCTATCAGTCTCAAATAACAAGATACAAACATGATAACCATTTTACATTAGGAATATAAAATAAAATATAGTACATGATAATAGAAAATTACAAGCATCGTTGAAAACTCATACAAAGAATTATTATCCATTACATGGGTAAAAAAAATATAATTGTGAGATCAAATGATTAGTAATAGTTATTTATAAAATAATCAATCATGAATCAATATGTAATTATCAATATGGAATAGTAAACAACAAAAAAAATATTCTTTTAAAATATGTGGAAAATAATTGAAAGGGAATAATGTATATAGATAGATAAATAAATGAACAGACATTCCATTCAGTCCATTATATGATATTGAAAAGAATATATATATAATATTTTTAATTAATATCATGTATAATAATAATAAATACATTATAAATGAATTTAATGCCTAGATATTAGATACCACGATCTTAGGAATCATGATACAACTACTATAATGAATTTTTAAAAGAAAGTTTAAGCTATTAGTTGAAACCGATGTAATTGGTCTAAATTATTTGTCTCATGATACCTATAGATGCATTTAGGGGATGCATAATTCCCGAACCCAACCATCACATTAGGTACAAATAATTCATCACATATCAGATAATAAATTTAATTTATGAATCAATATTACTTATCATCAAATATCTCTATTCGGTAATGGATAAAATTTTATAAATATTTCGCCAATTAATGAAATAACTTTAAATGTAAATTCCTTATGTAAAAATGACATATAGTTTAGGAAATAGTCATTTAAATCATAGAGAAATTTTAATATTTAATATAAATTCATTTTAAAATGATAAAATTACAAGAAAGTTATTTTTTCAATATAAATCTAGCAATCACATAAGAATGTAAGATTGTTAAAAAACTTTTTTCCACTTGGGAATTTTCATATCAAGTCCACGTGGGTCAAATAATTATAATTGAATCTAAAAATATCATGTATTATAAATGAATCATGATATTAAATGTCAAATGTTCTTTATATACACCACATAAAAGTGAATTTGTTCATAATAACACATATTTCCCAATAGGAAGTTAATTTAGATGATGCCCTTTCCTTATGTATTAATTTAGTTGAAAAAGATTTATATCCTACTGTATAATGGTTTTAAGAATGTAATTAATTTATACCAGAGACATTATAAAATTTAAAATGTCATATATGATACTTTAATGACATTTTACCTCTATTTTGTTAAATAATATAAAATTACTTTCATTGTTTCATGTGATAAACACCTTGTTCTCTCATGCGTGTTATGTCATGAATGTTCTATTTATCACAAATATATCATTGTTATATCATTTATAAAAAATGATTTTGAAATAATTATCATATCTTTTACACAATTATAATTTTATAATAAATAATGAATGATTGGTTTGCTAAATAAAGTACATAATGATTATGGAGATAGTAGGCTATATGTAGGCAGGAGTAAGAGTACGATTTTTAAATGATCCTTCTAGAAATGCGGTATAAAATGTATTATCATTAAATAATGATAATAATAAAATAAATAAAATAAATAACATATTATATCATTAAATATACTTATATATATCATCCATGTGGTGGGGTTATGAAACATGAGTCACATCGCTTTCTGAAAGGTTGTAGTCCACATGTAAGAGAATGTTATTACCATATTTATGTTCATGAAATGGTATGATATATATGGAAAATTAATTTTTCAGACTGATAATTATTTAACTGATATCCTAATTTTTCATTTGTATTACATATAATAATTAAAATTATCCTTATCACCTTTTATTATAAGCATTAGTGAGAGATAAACCATATCATTTCACGAGGCAGTAGTCTGTCGTACAACCGAGCGATGCAAAGTTATCTCCTACGAAATTGAAAATAAATCATAAATACATGATAAAATAATTTAATTAGTTTAATGATTATTTATATTTTAAATTTATCCATTATATCCAAAATCATACCCAACCATGAGAGGTTGTAATGGAAAAATGATTGACATCAGCTCATGAGGTTATAGTCCCCCGTACACAAAATGTGTGATTTATAAAACCATTTAATTGATGTGGATATGGTAAAAGGTCGTGAAATTACAATAATAATTTCTATGTATGTTAATTATAATGAGATAATTTTATCAGGATTGTTTAATAAGAATTGAAGTATGTGAAGGAGTAAATAAAATAAAAATTCTTGAAGAAAAATGTTACATCTTCTTCGAGTATAAAACGTAGGTTTGCACCAAATATCAATTATATGATGACTTTAGACAATAGATATGGATTATAAAACAAGGGAGGTAATTTTGGAAGTTATTTGGCTGGTATTGGAAAATATATATATTAAGGATTTAAGAAGAGAGGAGTTGGGGTGACCTTTAATAAGTGACGAGGGTCGGACACTTGTAATCTTTTGAAAAGATTGAATCATAACAATTTTTTTATCATGAGAAATGCCCAAAATATTAGTCATTATATAAACTAGAAGAGATAGGGTAGAAATATTTTTAGATAACTATAACGTCATTGAATTTCCATATAAATTATTTATATGAAATTTTTTGAGACCGCAAAATATAATGGCCGATAATTTTGAGGCACGGTGTGCCCGGAATGATTCGTAGAGAAATTATAAGATTAAAATATCACACGTCAGTGTCTTTATAGAAATATTAGAATAAAACGTAAATGGGTTCCCAGATAATAAAAATGAGGGCACGGTTGTGTTTAGGATGGAAGGTTTACCCTAGGTGCCACTTCAGTATAGTCGGTGGAGACCTCCAGTGAGAAAACCAGAAAATAAAAATTTGTAAATAAAATAAAAAAAATTAATTATTTTATTTTTCAAATTCTTATAAGTCAAAAATGGTGAATCAAGTTAAAAATATTGTACCACCACTAAACTTGAGAGGTTATTCTTTCCTTAGGAAGATCCTATCTTTGGTCAGTCTTAGCCAAACGTAGATGTTAGTTTTTGGTCGCAAATAAAATAATAGAGTAATAATTATTTTATTTTTTATGTATATAATGCCTAAATGGTATCTCGTATTGGAAATCAGAGAGTTCCAATGATCTCATAAGGGATTTTTTTAGGCATAAAATAACCTCAACCGGCATTGGTCGAGGGTGATAGTTCATAATTTTTTGAACATTTTTTAATATATGTTCAGTAAACGTGCAAGCAACATTTTCTATCTTTTGAACCAGTGCTAAAATTAAAAATCTGAGGGCACTACTAAATCCGTAGTGCCAAGATTTTCTTAAAGGAGGCTTAACATCGACCGTAGTTGGCCAGTTGAAAAAGTATATCTTTTCAATGTTAAATAAAAAATAAAAAAACATAGAGGTTTTTATTTTACTATTTTTTTCTTACCACCTCATGAGCGGAGGTGGAAGGGACCAAAGAGGTACTAAGACCTTTAATATGGGATATTAAATTCTCGGTTACACTATGGTTGTGTAACCACCCCTCGTGTAATTAATAGGGCACATTAATTGTGACAATTAATTAAACTCATTAATTCCTCATGTGTTACTCACCCCTTTCCCCCTCTATTTAAATGAGGCTCGAGATTGAGTTTTTACATGGCTTCACTAAGCAGGAACCTCTGGCGATGTGATCTGATGTCTTCCATGAAGGGAGATGGAAGCTTGGGTGACAATGAACTGGGAGTGATTAATGTTGGTGTCTTCATCAAAGCACAAATTCACCTCCCACCACCGCGATGAATCCAATGATTCAAGAGGTAGGGGTTGTCTTTTAATTCAAATATTTCCCATGATTCTTCTACTCATTCTTGAATTTGTGGGTGGTCAATACGGGGGGATTTGAACGGGGTTAATCATAATTTTTTAATGGGATATATAAATTAATTCTTCTTGTTAAATTGATAATGTTGAAGGCACGGTCCAAATGAACAATGCCTAAACCCTCATTTTCTTTATTTTCATTGTGTTCCATAGAGATGGGTTTTTTACCACATGAAGAAACCTTGAAAACAGGAGGCCCGAAGCGACTACGACATCCCAAGAGGAACGTAGGTGCATCTGTAAGGAATAACGAACCACCAGAGCTCACCCATGGGCATGTGGAGGATCCAATGGCGCGACACTGGAATGGTGGCACCAGTGACCTACACTAGTAGTATATGTGGTGGCCTGCGCTCATCGTTCACGGAAGAGGGCGGTACCGCGGCAGACCTGAAGCGGCGACCGAAAACTGGTCGACCGCGTTGGCGATGCAGAGCGCCGTCTCGTGCTGCGGTGAAGGTGTCAGGGTAGGAGGGGGGCCAATTCCCCGAGGGTCCTACGGACCATGTGGAACCCTTAATGGATGGGCTGAATGACTCTTCTAATTCCATTCAAAGAATAGGTGGCGACCTGGCTGGCAAGCCGTGCCAGCGCATCGGGCCGCGCCTAGCCGGTGGGCTGGGTCGGTCTGCGACCAGACCAACCGGGCCAGACCATGCCGGTTTGGGATGCACTGGGTTAGACCCGGACCATAAGGGATTGGAACCGGACAGAGGAGGGTCAGACCATGTCGGTTCGGAACCGGAATGGGTCGGGTCGTACCGGACCCAGAACCCTCCTCGGCCCAGTTATGCTTCAAATTATGTATCTTTCAAAATATACACTCATTTGATGAACCGTTTGAGGTGTTGGGATCCTTAGATGGAGATAGTATTATTGAGATACTCGATGTGGATTTTGGAGATAGATGGAGTTTGGCATGGTTGGATCGTTCCATAATCCAACCGGGCCCCTGGGAAAAAGATGTCTATAACTTATAGACCGGGTGTCCGGTTGAGGCGTCGTCTATTGCCTTGGAACCCTTATTTACTGAAATATCATCAGGTTTCATCAATGTAAAAATTAATGTCTGGTGAGGTATGATTGATTACCAGAGGTTCAAGACCATGGTGTTTCTTATTGTTACAGTTAGGCTATATACTTTTCTGATGACTCATGGTGCGGGAATTTCTTACTGCTCTGATCAGTTAGAGACAAGACTCCCCTTGTCAGGAGTGTGGGTTTTTACCCTATAAATGTTATTCCAATAATTAGAGTCGATTCTCCCCTACTGGATTAGTCCACAGGACCCGCATTTATAACTCACATAGATTTAGGTAACCCTCTAATGGGTATAGTGTGTGACTTCTAGGTTAGGAGTAGGTACTCCCCTATCAACCCAGGGTGTGTGTCCACTTTATTCAATGCTACTATAGAGTTGTTACTCCCCATTCATGCCAAGGTGCATGTCTTCTGGCCTAGGGATGGTACTCCCCAAACGTACTAGATCATGGGTCCCCCACATTTAACGAACTACTAGAGTTTCACTCCACTACAAGTAATGGTGTGGGTCCTCACACATAGAGTCGTTACTCCCCTGTCGTGCCAGGGGGTGGGTCCTTTAGACTATTTTAGTACTCCGCTGACATAATAAGGTGCGTTTCCACCACAATGAACAAACTACCATAGTTTTACCCCTTTATCGGGTTGAATGAAGGTCCTCACACAAATATTCAGTACTCCCCTATCGTGCCAGGGTGCGAGTCCTCTAGCTTGGGGTCGGTACTCCCCTGACATTCAAGGTCCCAGGTCCCCCACAATGAACAAACTACCGGTTTAGTACTCCTCTACCAGGTAGGGTGAAAGTCCTCACATATAAATTAGTAATCCCCCAGTCTCCAAAATGCAATAAAGAGAAGGTTCTTCATAGGAGTTGGATCTCCCTCGACTACATGACATAGTGTCAAGGAGTGTTCCTCTTCACCGGGATTCAATTGGTCTTTCCTCAGTTGCAACACTATGAATGTAATACATCTAGCACTATGCACTAGATGTAGATCATGCAGAATGTTTCTGATGGAGAATGTCCTTTCCAACATTCCATTAGGAATGTTTGAGTTATAACAGATGGATTACATATCTCAAAAGGGTTCTATCAGGGATGTCTAGTTCATGGAGTGTATACTCATAATCCTTGAGTTACGCTTTGAGCCTTCTTTGGAAATCCAGGAAATAGATTGAGGTTGGGACTTATGTTTCATGGAAGATGAAATGAGTATATTGGGTATGATCTAATCCTTTTTCATTGTTCATTGTGACTGGATAATGTTTTTTGGTTTTATTTTGTCGAATTATGAGAGACCATTGGGGGTCTCATGGTCCCTACTCGGTATTGTTATAATCAACCCTACACGGGATTCACCCACACCATGTTGTGTCTTGTGTTGACGACGGGAATCCTTGACCGAGACTTGGGGTGCCAAGACATGACATGGATTGAGGCGACTGATAGGACAAGGAGATATGCATGATTAGTTGTACCAACCCTTCAGGTAGGATCCTATGAGGATCAACTCAGGAGTATTTTTTCTTTTTTTGTATTTATATTTTAGTTAGACTTGTATCTTGTCCGCTTACTTTCAGTTCATACCCTTATAATCAGTTATCGTATCTAGTTGTGGTTTCACCATACACTTCTGTTGTGTTTTAGTTTTTCATAGTGTGCCCAGCTTGTGTGTGTGTGTAGGTTTTAATTCATTGCCTTCCCATTTTCAGAAAAGACTTTCTGGTGAATGTTTCCAACCCATCGACTATGAAAGGAAGAATTGGGGTAGTCACAACACATGCCCTGGGGGACAAGTTTTAACAATGTGGTATCAGAGGGGTCCGTTCAACTGAAGAACTGACACTCTGATCTTTTCAATGGGGAAATAGTGCTTAGTACGTTGAGTTCAAATTTCTATCCAGAGAGTCTAGTGTTGGTTCGATGGCTAACGTATCCATAAACCATGTCACTGAATTCTTTTTTGGATCGCTACAAAAAAACACTAGTTGCATGTGTTTTGAAAATGTTTTTCTATTAATCTTTTTTGAGTCATCTCATGAGGTATAACTATTTGAAAGTGCTTCATCATGATTTTCATTCAATATGCCTCCACACAGACAGCCATCCAGGATTCCAATGTGTGATCATGAGGAGGGTCCAAAGTATGATGAGTCTTCAGTACAATGATTGTTTCCCGAGATGGTACCATCAGGCAGTGTCCCAGCGATACAACTACTCATTGGACAGTACATACAATCGGCACTATAGGTAGAGAAAAAATATATGCTCAGTGCCTTACACGAGTTTCAGGGACTGATACCCCTCAGGTTCTGAGGAGATCCTAAACCATAGGCAGCTAAGGACTGGCATGAGGTGGTAAACGGGTTTCCCTCTGGCCAGGGCACCAAACGATCAGGTGGCGGACCAGGCAGTGAGAATTCTACGTGGATTGGCAGGGCAATGACATATCTTAGATTACAACTATCATAAAATGAGGTGAAATTCTCATGGACAGAGATTAAGAACCTTCCTCATAGAAGAAGTTACATTGAGATAAAAATCAAAGGGGTATGTATTTCAAAGATCTTCTAGATCTTTGGAAGGAGGACATGTATATAGATGAGTATTCATCAAGGTGTACCTACAAATTTAAATACACAATGAATATGATATGACTAGTGAATTAGGGCATGGACCTATGAGCAAGATTGGTTTAGGGATATTTGAGCTAGAAATATTTCGTTGTGAAATTCTACATTTATTTGGGTGCTAGAGATAACCTTTGTGGTTGAAAATTATTTGGCTGAGCAGAAATAGTTAGTGAATGTCAGCAATGGGAAAGAAGGTAACGAATATCAGTCATGGAAACATCCATATGTAAAATGCTTTGAAAAGAAGAATTTATATGGAAAAATTAATCTTCAGGGAAGAATACCTGGAAGATGATAAAAAAGAGCAGCAAGAGGTATTATATATTTCAATATGTTACAAGAAGCACCTCGTTTTGGCCTCCAACTGGCTTAGGGAGATGGAGTACATGGGTAGGTAGTAGTTGCAATGAGTCAAGGAGTGTGACCCAAGGTCTCAGGAATGATTTGAGGAATGATCTGTGTATACTACTAGCTGCCATATTATTATACATAGGTACTAGTAATTCACTTTTTCCACAATTTTTGTTCAAGTCCACAAGTTTCTGGTTAAATGATTGACTTGACCCTTATGTCTGGAGATACCATTGGGTGGAGTCTCAAAAATCACACTAATTCCAACAGTGCGATATTACCCTTGAGATGAGAGTTTCGGTTCGCACCTCTTGGTGGCAGTGTCAATGCCTTACGACGTTAGTATGGGTATGGACTTGACATCCACAGTTCATATTCAGATTGAATATTTTTTGAAAAATTAATCTGGTATATCTAAAACATTGGAACGAGGTCTTATTTTGTCTAAGTAAATGTATACCCAGTAAGCATTGGAGAAACTGATGCATATGAGGGTGAAAATGATCACACTTGAGTCAACCAGGCTTACCCTCATGGTAGTAGGAGTTTTGAGTTTTCAGTTCCAAAAAGTAGTGGCAGAGTGTGAGAACATCTTTTAAAAATATGTTTCTAGGATTACCTTATTGTAGGGATAGGGACTGATACATTGTATTGTAACAAATGACAACACTGATATTTAAAACTGCATATATGTAGGGTCCCACAGATCCTTAGAGCTGAGAGTTTTGAGGTGGTACGTGGTGGCATATGCACTTAGCAGAAGGTTTGGTTTAAACCTACTGAGTGAGGTGTCAGAGCAGCTAGCCACATTATAGAAACAATTTATGGATAGTGATGGAGTAGCTTACCTCAATTATATAACTTTCACTCCCCATCACCTTCAGTGAGTTCGAAAGGAACATCTTGGGGATGTGGAATTCAAGCCCCGACATGCTCAGATATCCTCAGGACAGGCTCCTAAAGGATTTTATAAAAGTGGGGACCTCATCATCCTTTTCATGTGAAACACAATGGTACAAATTATTCTACTAATGGAGGTATTGAGGGAGTTTAACACACCCCCTTTGGCAGTGTATCTTAGTCTGGAGAAGATGTACTTGGACCTTCATTGTTATTACTAGTGTCCAAGGATGAAGACTGCACAGAGCTGACATAATTCTTTTTCCGATATGAGACTGAGACCCTTAGAGTTCAAGGACGGTGACAATGTATTCCTATAGGTCCCACCCTGACAGGGATTGCAGATATTTTGTTGGGGCGACAAGCTATCTTTGAGTTTCTTCAGACCTCTCTCACCGAAAGGGATTGCAGAGCTTTGGGTCGATCATTGTCTTTACGTCCAACCCCGAGGATTGACAATGGACAATTATATACAATTTAAGACTATAAATTTATTTATTAATTTATTTATATATTTAAATATTATATGTTTAGTAAATTTACTAGTCCTATATAAGAATATGTTGTTGGTTACCTACATAATTGAATTGACACCATAATTGGGTGACCATGACCCTAGAGTACCTGGCCAGATTTAACTATTCACATGTCCAGGTTGGGTTGAGGCCTAGGATTATATTGTTTAGTTAGATAAAATAGGATAATCCCATAGAATGTGACGAGTTAAGTCTTTTGGTATTAGTAATTCCTCATAATTTATTCCATTCATTTACATTGGATATGTGTCTGATGTAATTAACCAGTCCCCAGTAACCCAGAGCTAGTGTCTCACATTATTAAAATGTAGTAGATACAAAGTGTCAAATCCTAATGGAACAATTAATTTAGTAGTATTTTAGAAAAGGATACATACATGATACAAATTTCACATTGGTAGTATAAAAAAATACATAGTATATGTAAAAATAGAATTTTCACATCCTTGAAAACTCATTCAAAGGATTCTTCTTCATAACCCGGGGGAATGAAACAAAATTTGGGTTAGATCAAATGTTTTATAAGGGTTATGTACATAAGAAGGTATATGAATAAATAAAGATTATTACATTTGAAATGGTAAAAAATTTAACACAAATTCCATTTTAATATCATGAATTCATGAATGGATAATACATAATCAATATTGGAATGAAAATAACTAAACACACATGCAAATTCATAAGTAATATGAGAATGAAATGTATGTATAAATAATATCACTTTGAAAATATAATACAAAATAAAAATAATAATAAATTAATTATCAATGAAGGAAATTATTTATTATTATATCACAGGATCTTAGGAATCATGATTCCTCTACTATCAAGACGATTTATAATACATTTTCAACTGTAGGTGGAAAACTAATTAATTTAACAATCATTTTTTTCTCAAAATACCTACTGATTTATCAAGAGGATATATAATTTCAAGGCCCGCCCTTTACTATATGTCATACGAGTTTCACATATATCAAATAGTAGATTCATTTCACGAATAAATATTTTTTATCATTATATATCCATAATCATTGAAGGATAAACATTTATAAATATTTCCTTAGTTAATCAAATAACATTCCAATAAAATAACATATATAAAAATTGTGTACAGTTTATGAAATAATCATATAAATCATGTCGGAATATAGATATATAATATAAAGATAATTTCCAATGATAAATTATTATAAGAATGTCATTATTTCAAGATAAAGTTTACAATCACAAAAGAAAGTGAGACTGTTCAATAACTTTTACCACTTGGTAATTCTCAATACAAATCAATTTCGATGAAATAAATCAAATTGAATCATAAAAGGAAATTATTTTTCTAATTATAATGATATATATTTTTAAAGGGGTAGTATATACATCACATAATATTTATTTCGCACATAATAACAAATAATTCCCAGTGGAATGTAAATTTAGATGAAATCCCTTAACTCACACTTTCTATTAGTTGAACAACTTTTAACATTCTTATATAATGTTTTATATAATGTTATTTATTTATAATAGAAACATAATTATAATTATAATATAAGAAATGATACTCCTGCCACATTTCCACCTATTTGTTAACAGTATTTTAATATTTTCATTGTTTTTTGAGTCAAACACATTATTTTTTCATGCATGTTTCGTCATCAAAAATATTTTTATTGTAAAAATTATAATATTATATCATCTCCAGAATAATTATTATGACATAATTATAATATATTTACCTATATTGTACTATTAAAACTAACAATGAAAGTCAGTTTTCAGAAATTATGCAGGTTACAATCATGGAGATGGTAGGCTGTATATATGCATGAGTAACGTTTACAATTTTCAATGATCATTTTGGAAAAAGTGGTGAGTAATGTTTTATAATTAAATAAGGATAATAATATAATAAATAAATTAATATTTCATTAAATATACATATATATATATCTTCCACGTTTTTTGGTGATTAAAAGAGAGTCACATTTCATTCATGAAGGAACTAGTCTACACATACAATAATAGTGTTAACAACTTTAAGTGAGTAAAAATGTAAAAAAATAATAGTATATTATATTTTATGAATGAAAAATATTTCAATAATATAAAAATTATTTTATTTTTATCACATATATTCACTAAAATTATCTTTATCGCCTTCCAATTTAAGATTTATTGATAGAAGAATCACATCACTTTTCCAGGCGGTAGCCTGCCATATACACAGACAACATTATCAGATCCCATAAGGAGTGGAATGTAAAAAAAATATTTTAATTAATTAATAAATATGTATAATTATTTTATAAATGTCATATATATACATAATATACATCATCATAGTGAATTGGGATTAGTTGTAATGGAAAAATAAAAGATAACAATTTGCAATGTAGTAGTTCTCCATACACATGAATGATTATTTCAGAATCCATTTGACAATAATAGAGGTGGTTATAGGTAATTAAATTAAAATAACAACACAAAAGTATATAGATGTTACTAATGATATTATTACAGAAATTTTTATTATGAATTAAAAGAGGTCAAGATAGAAATATAATAAAAACACTTATTGAAGAACGTTACCTCTTCTTCGGGTAACCTCTTTATGTTTGGACCAAAAGCCTTCCTATGATGGATTAATTTTTACAATAATAATTCTATTATAATAGTATTTATTTTAGAAAGTTATTTTGGTAGGTATTTTTTCAACGAATGTTGTTTGAATGTATGAATAATAGAGGAGAGGGTGGCATTTTTAGGAGAAGAGGGTGGCATAATTTTAATTTTTTGAAACGATTAAATTATACCCATGTTTTTATCTTTACAAAAGCCTAAAAAATGATCAAGTCACAAAAATAAAAGTTATAGGGTCTAAATAATTCCATGAAATGGGTGTTTAACATGTTTTTAGTTCATTTTAACCCTTATCTTCTTATTTTAACACCCATTAAATTCATTTTAATGTAAAATATAGTAATTAATCTTAAAAAATTTAACAATTAATATTATTCGAAAATTATGTTGACCTTATGAGAAATTATAAATTATTCAGATTTAAAATTTTTTAATCTATACTTACAAACTAAATTGAAATTTTTTTAAACTTTTAATTTAAACATAGTCCCACTGATGTGACAAGAATGTATGTTTGTGAAGTGAAAATGTCCAAATATTTATAATGTTTTTAAATAAATATTCAATTTGAAAATTCTTCCAATAACCTAAAATTGATAAATTTATCTAAAATTTCACTAATTGTACTTTAAAACCAATTACAAATATAATTTAAAATTAAAAATAATTTAATCAAAAATTTTGTATTTAATTAAAATATTATATTTTTTTAGTATTTATCAAAAAAAGAGTCATCTCAAAATAATACAAAAATATAACCCGAATAGAAATTTATTATGATGATTTAAAAAATGAAGTGTATTTTTTCAAATAAATTTATTTAAATTTATATACAATAATTTTAAACTATTTCCACAAAACATGAATAGTCCATCATTTAGAAAAATTCAGTTTTGTAGAAAATATTTACTTTTCTTTTAAATGGTTATAATTTATTTAATAATCAGAAGAATAATAATCAATGTGTGCTAGATATATAGTTTAATATGTTAGTTAATACTATTCATACACTTTAATTTTAATTTCCAGGATATAACTATCATATTATGTAACAATAATAAAAGTATATGTTTGTTTGGTGAAACATGGTTATCTATTATCAATGAAACAAGTTGTTTCATATAGTGTAAGATAAACTCAGTTTGTTATGTAATGAAAATAATTGAAGATGTTGAATTTAATTAAAAATAAATTTATTGTAAATTCTTGGGGTGTTATATTCTATTCTATTCATGATTTCACATGTAATGTTGTTTATTGAATACAATTTTGTTGTTTAAGAATGTCAGGGTGTTACTTTCTCCCCTCTTTAAATAAATTGTGCCCTAAGAATTTAAATATTGAATTTTTTATCATGTTTTGATAAGAAAATTGTGTTAATTTTTTTGGATATAATTCTTTGACACACCCACACTTATGTTTCTAATGAAGTTAAATTTATGTGAATCTTATGAAATTAATACTCGTTAAGATGTTTATTCTAGAAATATATTGAAGGAAAAGATCATTGGGAAATATCTAATAAAGTACTCTGAACATGTTTAAATGTATTATGAAAATAGTGTTCATACCTTACGTTCATAATCATAACATATGGTTATGAAACACTACATTTGATATAATAAATATGGATCATGTAACCTATTCTATTTTGGAATCATCCTTCAATAACCCTATGTTTGGAATCAACCTGATTTTTAACAAAAATAATGTGCTAGTTTTTTACCATATCTTTTTAATCAAGTATACATTATCAACCCTACATTTTGATTTTGTTGTTACACGATGGAACACTATGATTGACTATTCAAATAAGGACAGTTATTCAATGAGTGAGATTTACATTTGAGATATTATCCATGATTTCAAAAATGGTTTCAATGGATGTAAATATATGTTCAATGATTTTTTATGTTCGATTGAAAGTCTCCTATTTAACTGAATATATCCTTTCTATTCTTCTGGTCAGTTACGACTCTCTTGAATTATTTTTAATTCAAATGTTCATGATATGTTTTGAAATATTATTTCATATAGTTTAACATGGAACTTTTCAAACTATAATATAAATGTCAATACAATATTCATCTAAAAAATAGAAGAGATACATAACAGAAATATACACAAGGAAAATATTTCCTCAAAATAAAATAGTGTGTTTTTTAGTGCTACACTATGGAGACATACATGATTATATCTATACGGATTACTCACTTATGTTTCCTTCTTTTCTATTGGATCAAATTGTCACATATTCCTCTTCATGATCAATTGATCATTTCCCATAGATACGCCTTAGAGATATACATGTTTAAAAATCTTTTTTGTGTTTTCTCTATCACTATTTGAATGAAATCATATAAAATAGTGGTGATCTATTAGATACTGTTTTTTATTGAAGATAAATTGCTTTTATCATTTTCTACTGCAACTTTAAATTATCATATATTTCTCAAAAAATAAATCTCTATTGATTAATTAGAATTTTGGATTCTTATAATCTGTCATGGTAATGTGTCAACATCTTTCAGTGTGTTGTGTAGATTATTGTTTCTTGTAAAAGAACCAGAAGTCCCTATAAAATCTTTATATGATGTCAAATTCCCAGACTCAGTTTTTTTTCTCAAACTGGTCTCCAAATAAGCGGACCTACTAGTGAAAATCATAATGTTCATAAAGTAAAGTATTGGTGGAGTGGACTAGGGATATATGTGCCTTTACCCATGTTTTATTTATGTGTTATTTTAACTATTTATTTTCACTACCCACTCATCTTTAAGAGAGAAAGAAAAGATCGCTGCTTAATAAAGAGAGGCGATCTGAAATATCAATTTTTTTTTGAAAATTAAAATGAACCCCCTAATATGTCTTTGTATTTATCATAACCATTAAATCATAACAAGTTGTATCAGATACATTTCACTCCAATTATACGTTCTCTATGAACATTTTTTTATTATACTCAATGTCAAATACTATTGTTTTTTATTCATTGTGTATTTATTTTTTAACAAATCTCTTTAATATTTTGTACTTCTATACATAATCAATAATACATACTATATTTAACAAGACAAAATTAATGATTAAAAGAACATATATTGAAAGGAATTATTTTAGAGAAGTTATGTCAATGATATATGATCCTTATTTAAATGGTCATAATTATGGATTTTGTAAATCTTATATGATTATTATCTAAAAAATCATCGAATAAGGGTATATTTAAAGGCTATTTAAACTTAAGAAATTTATATGGAATATTTGGATGATTTGAATGAATTACAATAAATATAATATCATCTCAATTTGAATGAAATGAATTTCATTAGTTGAGGGTTATAAACTGAATATTTTAGTAGAGTATCTCAATGGCATACATCATATAGGGTGTGGAAGATGCTTTCTATTTCATATAATGAAATGAATAATATCATAAAACTAAGTTACAATATTTTAAAGCTAAAAATTGATACTCTCAAAATTAATTACAATAAAACAATCACACTTATGAATGGGACATTGAATAAATTGTAAATATTATTGCAGCTTGGGAGATATGATTTCCAAATAAGATCATGTGTTAAAATTACTCAGAGTACTACCTTCTAATTGTAATGGGATATCTGTAACTATATGTCAATATATACCCATAAAAATGATCTTTGAAGGAATTGATTAGGTATTTACTAATGTATGAATAAGAGATGTGATCTTAAGATGAATAAATTATCAAACATTATGAAATTAATTTCAAAACTAATGTGAAAAAATATTCTGATTCGAGTTCTCCGGATTTAGATAATGATTTATAAAATATTTCTAAGATATTTGAAAAAATAAACAAAAACAAAAATAAATGGAGAGAAGAAGATAGTTGCAGTGAATGTAACCAAATAGGGAATATAAAGGATAATATTTCTTTACTGAAATCTCGAATAAAAGAAAACTATAAGTGAAAGTTAAATAAAATGATGAAGCATACATGGAGTGATCATTCTAGTTCACATTATTAAATATTTATAGATTGTGAGGCTGAGCATAAAAGAGAAGAGGTATGTCTTATAGATCACACTGACGAGGTACAATCTTCTTAATCTCAAAACATAAGTTTTGAAGGACTTTCTTATAATGAATTAAATATCCATTTTTTAATGCTAAGAGATTTATATCAATCGGTAATGAAATATCATAGATAAAGTAGATACTATTATAAATATATTATATTAGGCAATGATTTTTTAAAAAAATATATTATATATTTGAAATATATTTTTCTTAATATTTTTTATGATTTTCAAGAAAATAAGCTGAATGAATTATTGTCCAAACATGATAATTTAAAAAATAATTATAGTATTATGATAAAAGGATAAAAATATTTAAATCATATCCATGAAATATTAATATTAATAAAATTAAAATTAAAATATAAAGTAATGGTGAAAGACTAAATATATATATGAATTATTTTGGTCATGGTTTTAATAGAAAAACATGTATACTGTTAAATGTTATAATTATGGTATTAATAAAAATTATGTGAATGAATGATTCTTTATAAAAACCCAAATACCTAGTGTTAATTTTTTTTTATTCAACAGAATTATTTTTCATGAATATTAGAAAATATACCCAAAATAAAAATGTTTCATTACCTAAAAACTTAATTTAAAAAAAATAATAAACCCAAAAGTATATGGGTACAAAAAAGAACTTGATTTTGATTATTGAAATGAATACACCACTGCGATAGATTATTATATCTTTATTTGATTTTATTTCTAGGATTAAAAATCTCTAATGTAGTTTTTTTATCAAAATAAATATCATTAGAATTATAATATCTAATCGAGGAAGTATTTTATCAATAATCACACTCACACACACATATATATTTATATTACATTAACTGCTTTATAAGGGGATGATATATTTTCTTACTAATTGATAAATTTTGATAAAATATTTAAATATTTTCATGTTTTATTCAATGTTTTACTCATTCATTTACCTGTTTTTTGAGAAAACCATTATTTTATAAAAAATTAAGTTCAAAAATTATAAACTATAATGATTATTTGTTAATTTTTAATATGATAATGTTATGAATTTTCTACATTTTTTAAATATATATTTCTATTTTAAAACCAAGACCTTATTCTGAAAAGGTTTTAAATTATATATATGAATTATTCAAAATATATTTTTCAAATACCAATGAAAAATATTCATAAGAATATGAAGCAATCATATATATTTTATCATAAGAAACTAATTATTACAAAAGAAATAATTGTAATCCACCTGATTAATAATAGTAAGATTCATATGTGAATGATACTTTGTGAAAGTCTATTGCATGAAATTTAGAGGATCATGGTTCAGAAGGACTGGAAGTCACTTCATCTCAAACATATTATGAATAGAATCTATTCAATTTTAATAACTTGAATGAAGAAACTGTGAAGTTAAAATATGATGTGAATATGTATATAAAATCACATATAGGCCACAAAATAGAATTTTAGGATATGAAAATATGTTTAATATCAAAATAAGGATTTAATTATTTTATAATATAACTAATAAAATAAACCATGCATCTCAAAATAGAAAATGAAAAAAAAGATCTTGATAGGCTGAAAGTATTATTGGTTTCACAATTCTTGTCTTCCTTTCTATACCAAATAACAGTAGATATTAATATTATAATAGAAGATCTAGAAAGAGTTTTAGCTATTTGAAATTAAATATTTTGAACCATTGAAAGATCATATGGACCATATAAGGTTTTTTAAACCCCGTGATTTTATTTTTTTGTATATTATTTAAAATACGTGTTATATATATCCTTTTTTGGATATTTTTTTAATATTCAATAAATTATTTTATAATTTATTATTGGATACTTTATGTAATCATGTATTTAACATTTGTTTATCTCTTTTCATGTGGTAAATTTGTCTAAATAATAAAAGATTTTATTCAAATACAACTTATTATAAAATTTGAAATATGTTTAAGTACCTTAAAATCAAATATTCTATAATTAAGGTTGGGTTTTTTGAAAGTATTAAATTCAATTTATATATCAAAAAGGTGTTTCGATTTTTTTATATGTTGTATGAAACCCATTTTATCCATTAATATTTTAGTTAATATGTTCCATGATTACATTTTTTTGGATGCATAAATTTAGGGGTGTTTTTTTCTACTTGTTTCTCTTTTCATTTTGATGTCACAAAAAAAGGAGAAGAGTGATGAAGTAGATATAGTGTTTTTATAGGATGAAATTTAGCTGTTTTATTTTATTTTTTTATCATTGGGATGATATATATAGAAATTTTGTTAAATTTTGAGATAAATTTATATATGGAGAGGGGTTTATAAGTATATATGTGGATAAATATATCATAAAATATTATAAGAAATTTTTATTAATGGGGGATAAATATATTATTAAATTAATTATTTTTTTAAAATATATTATTATAAAACTTTATTCATTAAATTTTTATGGGTTTTGTGATATAAAAATGGGGATATTGTTGTGAATGAGCTGACTCAAAAATTGCATTAATTACTTTTCAGGTTTGATTAAAAAAAACCATAACTTATGTTACCAATGGATTTTACTATAAGTGAATTTTAGGAGGTTAATATTCGTTAAGATATTTATTCAATAATTATATTCAATATGACATTTCCAAGAAAATTATTGTTTAATTACAATGAATGTGTTTAAAAGTATTCTGGAAACACTTTTCATGCCCTACATTTGTATGCATAATGTAAGGTTAAGAAACCCATTGTTTGAATCAATTCATATAGATCAAGTAACCTCCATTGATAGGAAAATTTTGTTCAGTAACCCTATATTTGGAATCCAACCTATTTTTGAGAAAATAAAAGTGTTGTTTTTCAACCCTAATTTTTAATAAACCATATTTTTTCAACACTATATTTGGATTCTTTCATTACATGAAGGAGACCTACATTTGACTATTTATTTCCAATGTTTTATTCAAATGTAGAAATTTAAATTCAAGATATTATCTGTGATCTCTAAAATGGTTCAATAAAAGTAAATATCTATTAAAATATGTTTTATGTTCAATTAAAAGGATCATATTCAATAGAATAAATCAATTATCCTCATATAGGAAGTTACTACCCTCTGGAATAATTCTGAATCGAAGTACTAATGATTTAATATATGAAATTTTCAGATATGGTTTGACCTAGAACTATTCAACATAATGTATAAATGTGAAGAAAATCTTCACCGGAAAAATATATTAGATACATTACAGAAATATACAAAATGAAAACTGGTGTTTTAAATACAAAAACTATGTTGTTTCCTTCAGAGCTACCCTTTAGATACATACATGTTCAGAATTATCTAATTATCTCACTATTGTTTCTATAATTAATGCTTCATCATATTTTTATATATTATTAGGAAATATTATTTAATAAGTTATTATAGATACACATTGCAGATATAAATCTTTACAAATCTATTTGGTGTTTTCTCTAACTATATTTTAAGATAATCATTTCCAATATTGAAAAAATATTTCTAGATTTTTTTGGATATTAATTACAAATGTTTTTTCTACTATTTCTATGATTCATAACTTGTTTCTCAATAAAATAAATCGCTATTAATTTATTGGATTTTCAACTTCTTACACTCAGTCATGGTAAATGTCAGTACATTGTACCAAGTTGAGTAGAATTTTTTTCCCTGTAAAATAACCCGAAGGCCCTATAAAATCCTTGTAAGGTGTAAAAATCCTAAAATAAATTGTTTTTGTTTAATAGTTATCCATATAACATTATCTACTAGTGAAAATAATGATAATCGTGAGTTATATCATCGGTGGAGTGGACTGGAGGATATTGGTTCCCTGAACCACTATATATCACTCTTTTTTTTCTTATTTATTACCACTGCTCACTTGTCATTAAGAGAGAAGAAAAGGTTATATGCCTAAAAATAGAGGTGATGTGAATCATCCTATTTTTTAGTAATACACATCTCACAAGAATATTATGTATTTTTCTTCATCATATCCATTTCTACCTAACATATTTTTGTATTCAAGGGTCTGATATTTGAAAATTATTTTATAGAAAACCACATTGAAAAAAGGGTTAATAAAAATTCATTCTTAAAAATGGGAGGGGATGTGTGAAAATCATCTCGTCGAAAAAAATACTAGGTTTCCAAAATAAGAGAACATAGGTGGGATGCGGAAACAAGGATAAAGAAGATAAATATGACAACCAAATACTAAAGGAGTGTTATAGAGAACATTGATCACAAGAATTCATTTGATCTAAATAATTATAATTAACACATATCCATATACAAAAGAAGCATGAAAAAGGTCATTGATATTGTTAGAATTGATAGAAATATGATAAAATTATAGTTCAGGATTTTTTTCCGAATTTTAAGGAATTCCATTTCTATATTGGATGAGAATATATGAAAAATACTTATCTATCATATTTTTATTTCAAAAAAAATTAAAATTTTGGATGTGATTCAACCATTTTCAACATCATTTCTTAATATGAAAAATGAATATACGCGAATGAATTTTTTCTATACATTATGCATTAATATTTAGTTTTAATATATTATGCAATTCATAGTAGAATGATAAATCATTCCATTAATTCCAAGTTATTATTATGGAAAAATACGTAGAATATGTGATCCTATATTCGTTAATCTTCATATGGTTTTGTAATACATGAATCATTAAATCATTCTCCAAAGTTCAACTTAATCTATATCATAAATGTTTATCCTTTTTACTCCACCAAAATTTTATGATCCAAAACATTATAAATGAGGTCACTAAGCTTCCAAAAAATGAACTTATCATTAATCCCCAATAAAAAATTATGTAGCTCTAAATCCTCAAATACCAAACATATGAATACCATTATCATTAATTTTATTAAAACATGGTAATAATTTGAATTACCATAAAAAGTTTTCTAAAACATGAATTGTTACCTACTGTTTATGTATATAATATATTACTGGAATCTATTCCTTAAATACAAAAATATTATAAACACAATCAATGATATCATAAACCACATTGTGAACAATTAATTAATAATTTATAATGCATTTAGTATTATACAATTTATTTTATCCATATCAGTCATCTCTTTATGAAAAGATCATGAAATCAACATAAAAAACATATTTATGCTTATATTTTCACAATTCATGTGTTTTACGAGATTTTAAACTTTCCACCGATTAATTTATCTCGGTCATCAGTGTTGTTCAACCTACATATTCAAATCTATAATGAAAAAGTACTTCAATACCATTCTCATACACTTTATAATTCTTATAACCTATATATAATCTATAAAATACTTTTACATCACACTTATAGAATCCAAATACCCAAGAAAATTAATCATTACTATTATACTATGTCAATATCTTGATATTAAACTTGATACCCTATATTATTATGAGGAGTATTACCTTGACGCTTGATAAATTCATTTGTGCATTTTCCCATCTCCTTACATGGAAGGATTTCACATTTTACAATTCATTATTTACTTTGAAATCATGATCATGGTGGAATTTATCTCTAAACTAGAAGAAAAATATCATTCCCATTATGAAAGTACTAGGGTTTTTCATTCCCCAATTATCAGATGTTGGAAAATCCTAATTCCCTTTATTCGATGTATCTATTTTCTCTCCTTTTTCAACTTATTTTCTTATATCCCTTTGATGCCATAATATAAGGAGAATTCATTCCTGGTCTTGATATCACATAAAATAATTCCAACATATGAAGAAAATATTTGGGATATTTGGTCCCTTCAATTACATAGATTAATCACATCGGTGAAAATACAAATATTTCACACTATGTTTCATATGTTATCCATATAATACTTAGATAACCTTGAAATTGTGTCTCCATACACCACAAACATTTATTATTCTATTTTTTACAATATGGAACATTATATTCTTGTTATTTTTATATTCATAATGGAAATATCTATCGAAGAGTGTCCCCTTAAAAGATTTTCATTCCATGAGTTCTATTTCATCTTCCTCCATAGTATACACTTAAATGTTATCCATAAAGAGTTTTAAAAAAAGTTCATATTATATGCCATTATCCTACACCATGTGAAGATTGGGTCTAACCCATGCTTCCATTTTCAAAGTTATTACCCCTAGGTGCCTCTATTTCAGAACCACACCCGATTCCAGAATCCAGGTAGGGATCTATTGATTGGAAATACCAAATAATATCTCCCTTAAAAAAAATTTATGGTATTATTTTATACATATCCTCATTTTCATTCATAAGGTTATGTTCTCTAATATTTGATATCCTATCTATAGCTCCCAACATTTCTACGAAACAATTTTCTGGTACAAACTGTAATGTCCCCGACCATGGTTACAGGTAGTCGGTGTCTTACTTAATTAAATTGGTCTTGATACAAAGGGTGAAATCACAATGGATTGTTAAATCTATAATCCTCAGAGAACCAAATAAATACATGATACCCATTTTACTTCTGAAATAGAAAATAAAACATAGTACATGAGAATAGAATATAATCATCATCGTTGAAAACACATACAAAAGATTCCTCTTCATTACATGGGTAAAGAATAAAATATAAGGGTGAAATCAAATGATTAGTAATATAATTTATTGAGGAATATATCATGAATCAATAATAAATAATCAATATGGCATGGTAAAAAACCAAAAAAACATTCCATATAAATATGTTGACAATAATGGATAGGAAATAATCAACATGGAAAGGTAAATAAACGATCACACATACCATTTAATCAATAATTTGGGACTGAAATTAATCCAGATATAATATTATTTTTTAAATATAATTTATAATAATAATAAATAAATTATTAAGGAATTTAATGCATAATTATTATATACCATTATCATAGCCATCATGATACCTCTACTATCAAGATTTATCACAATACAGTTTATGTTACAGGTTGAAACCAGTTTAATTTGTCTGAATTATTTGTCTCATGATACCTAAAGATACAATTATGTGCTATTTAATTCCAAGACCCAACCATCATTGTAAATACATATCATTCATCATATATCAGATAATCTATTTAATTTATGAATCAAAATTACTGATCATCGTATATCTGTATTGAGTAATGGATACAAATTTATATATATTTTTCCATTTAATCAAATAATTTTCAAAGAAAATTGCATTTATAAAAATGACATACATTTTAGGAAATAATCATTTCCATGATTTAGAAATATGGATATTTAATATAAATTTAATGTAAAATAGTAAATTATTAATCAAATTGATTATTTCTATATAAATATAACAATCACAAAATAAAGGGAGATTGTTCAATAACTTTTTACCACTTGGGAATTTTCATGTCAAGTCCCCTTGGATGAAATAATTAATATTAAAACTACAAATATCATGACTTATGAATGGATCATGATATTAAAAGTCAATTGGACTTTATATACACCACATAAAAGTTAATTTGTGCATAATAACAAATGTTACTCAATAGAATATAAATTGAGATGAAGCCATTACATTATGTTTTAATTAAGATTAAAATGATTTTTCCTACTGTATAATTGTTTGAAGCATGTAATTAATTTTTACCAGAAACATAATAATATTTAAAATATCATATATGATCCTTTTATAACATTTTACATATATTTTGTTAAATAATATCAAATAACATTCACTATTTAGAGTGATAAACACCTTGTTCTCTCATGTTTTGTTTTGAAATATGTATTTATTACACATATTTCACTGTTATATCATGTATAAAAAATGAATATGACATAATTATCAAAATTTTAACTCAATTATAATTTTAAAACGAATCATGAATGTTTTTTTGATAAATAAAGTTCGTTAAGATCATGGAGACAGTATGACATATGTACGCAAGAGTGAGAGTTCTATTTTTAAATGATCCTTCTAGAAATACGGTATGTAATGTATTATCATTAAATAATGATCATAATATCCTCAATAAAATATTATTTCATTAAATATATTGACATATATCATCCATGTGGTGTGGTTATGAAAAAAGTGTCACATTTCTTTCATGAATGCAATAGTCCACATGTACACAAGTGTTATTACCATCATTATGTTCCTGAAAATGAAAGAAAAAAATAGTAAATTACCTTTTTCAAATGATAAATATTTAATTAATGTCATTATTTTTTCAGTTATATTGTATATAATAAATAAAATTAGCTTTATCACCTTCTATTATATGCATTACTGAGAAACAAATCACATCGTTTGAGGAGGTGATAGTCCACCGTACACCCGAGCGAGGCAATCGTGTCTCCAACGAAATAGAAAGTAAATATTAATAAATGATAAAACTAATTAATAGTTATAATTTTGATCTAAATGTCATATATATAATTTATATTCATAATCATACCCAACTATAAGATATTGGAATGGAAAGATAATTGACAATGGTTCGCTAGGTGGTATTCCCCCATACACATGATGTGGGATTTCATAAACCAATTTATAGAAGTGTCTATGTAATTGTCCGTGCTAATAAAATAAACATTTTCTTAGTATGTGGATTATAATTTGTTAATTATATCAGGATGGTTTAATAATAATTGAAGTATGTGAAGGAATTCATTAAATGAAAATCATCGTTAAAAATTATTACGTCTATTTTGAGTATACAACATAGGTTTTCACGAAATATACTTCCTAGGATAATTCTATGCCCAAAATAATGATTATAATACAAGGATAGGTAATTTTGGAATAAAATTGGTTAGGTTTTTAAAAAAATTAGGTATAAAGGTTTTTCGACGAGCGGAGAGGGTTGACCTTTAATAAGTGTTGTGAGTGGGATACTTGTAATATTTTGAAAATATTCGATCCTAACCATATTTTTATCATGTTAAAATATCAAATAATTAATCAATATGTAACATTGAAGAGATAAGTTAGAAAAAATTCTAGATAACATTAATGTCCTAGAACATCCATATAATGTTTTTACATGGAATTTTTCTATGACCGTGAAATATTGCAGCGCATAATTCATAGGCCCGAGTGCCCTGATTGATTCGTCAAAAAATATTATGGTTAAAATTGCGTGTGTGGGTGGTTTTCCTGAAATAGTTTAATAACACTTAAATGTGTTTTCAAATAAAAAATCGGAGGGCACCGTTGTGTTCAGAATGGCGTGTTTACCATTGGTGTGACTTAAGTTTAGTCGGCACATGCCCCCAGTGAGAAAACCTGAATATGGAATAAACATATATAAAATAATTGAATAAAATTATTTTAATTTTAAATTCTTATAACTCACAAATGGTGACTCATATTAAATATATGAGACCACCTCTAAACTCATTATGGTGTTCTTTCTTTAGTAAAATCATAACAATGGTTAGTATGGGCCAACAATGTAAGTTAGTTTTTGGTAGAAAATAATATAATAAAGTAACAATTATTTTATTGTTAAATTATATAACATATAAATGGTAATGTGGATTGGAAATCCACGTGTACCATTGAGCTCGTAAGGGCGTGTTTTCATTAGGCATATCATAACCATGACCGCCGTGGGTTGAGGGTAAATGTTAATAATTTTTTAAAACTAATATTAAGGTACATTCTGTAAACACGTGGGTGTAATTTTCTATCTTTTGAACAAGTGCTCGAATAAAAAATCTAACAGAACTATTAAATCCGTAGTGCCAGGATTTTATTAAGGGATACTTAACATCGACCGTAGTTGGTAGGGTGAAACACATAGTTTTTGGGTCTTTTAATGAAATAATAAAACAACATGGACTTTGTTATATTATTATTTATTTACTTACCACCTATTGAGTGGAGGTGGTGGGGACCACGAAGGTAGTAATACATTTAATATGGGATATTAAATGCATGGTTAGACTTTGGTGGCATAACCACCCCTCGTTTAATTAATAGGTAACATCATTTTTTCAATTATAGAAACTCATTAATTCCTCGTGCATTACTCACCCTTTTCCTCCTCTATTTAAATGAAGAATGGAAATGAGTTCTGACAAACGTTCACCAAGATAGAACCTCTAGAGAAGTGATGTGAAGCCTTCAATAGACGGAGATGGGAGCTTGGGAGACAATGAACATAGAGCGATGAATGTCAGCGGCTTCATCAATGCCCGAATTCTTATCCCACAACTGCGTCGACTCCAACGATTCTCAAGGTAGGGATTGTCTTTTAATTAAAAGAATTACAAGGATTATTCTTCTTGTTATTGAATTTCAGGGTGGTCATTGTAGGGAGGATTCTAACTGGGTTTATCATTATTTATTTTATGTCATATATAAATTACATGAGCACGTTACAATGGTACTGTGGAGGGAGTGATCCAAACAAACAAGGCATGGACCCTCCTCTACATGATTTTTATTGTGTTCTTCAGAGAGGGGATTTTCAAACATTACGGAACCACAAAACGGAGAAGTGTGCAATGACGGAGGCATCCTGGGAAAACTGTTGGCATGTTCAGACAGAAGAACGGACCACTGGAGCTCACTCGTTGGCCTACCGAGGATCCAGCGATGTGGCACCAGTGCGGTGGCACCGAGGATCGGCACTGGAAGTGGAGGCATTGGACAGTGCTCGTTGGCCAAGGAAGAGGGTGGCCTCGCTGCAGACCAGAAGGGTTGGCTGACAACCGGCCGACCATGTTGGCGATGCAATTCATCGTTGCACGCCATGGTGAATGTTCCCCAGAAGTGGGGGAACCGAGCCCCACGTTTCCAATGGACCACGTGGCACCACAAATTGAAGATTTGAATGACTCTTCATGAGTTTTTCGGTGAATTGATGGCCACTCGACTGGCGAGCCGCTCCAGTGCACCGGGTCATGTCGCCGTGTGGGCCGCGCCCCGCCGGTGAGTCGGGCTGGTCCACAGTCTAGCCCAACAGGGGAGGACTAGGCCGGTTCGGGCCAGACTGGTTCAGACTGGGACTGAGCCGGTTCGAACCCAGACGGTGTCGAATCGGACATGGTCGAACCAGACCCCGATCCCTCTCAGTTATAGTTACATTTAATAGGCCATAATTTATGAAAGATTCACCATTTTAAAGAAACATTTATGATGCTGGGATCATTGGATAGAGATGGTACTTTTCATATACTCTAAGCGACGTTAATAGATATATGGAGTTTGGACGGGTTAGATCGTACCCAAATCCAACCGGACCCTCAGCACTAAAATGACTATTGCTTACAGACCATGTGTCCGGTTGACGCGTTGTATATTGCGTTGGAACCCTTGTGACATTACATTTCATCATGTTACTTACTTGTGTAAATTCGTCGTGATTGAGGTATGATCGATAATCGGAGGAGTAGAAGGAGAGTTTTTCATGTATTTATAGTTAGGGTGGATACTCTTTTGATAACTCAAGGCATGGGAATTCCTTACTACTCTACTCAGGTAGAAACAAGACTCCCCAAATCCTGAGTGTGGTTTCATTTCCCTCTAATTGTTTTTTTATCATTGGAGTTGGTACTACCCTATTGGACTAGGGTGCGGGTCCCCGAAACATAAATCACATAGTGTCAAGTACTCCCCTCCCAGGAAGGGTTCATGTTTTCTATGTTAAGAGTAGGTACCCTCCTGTCAACCCAGGGTGCGGGTACTCCTTATGAATTGCTACAATAGAGTTCATACTCCCCTTTAATGACAACTAGTAGGTCCTCTAGCCTGGGGCTAGTACTCCCTTGAAGAACTAGGGAGTTGGTCCCCCACAACAACCAAACTACCAGAGTTGTACTCCCCTACTGAGTAGGGTGCGGGTCCTAACACATTGATTCGGTAATCCCTGTTGTGCCAGGGTGTAGGTCCTCTTGCATGGGATCAGTACTCCCATGATGTAATCGAGAATGAGTCCCCTATAGCGGACAAACTATCATAGTTGTACACACCGACCAGGTAGGGTTTGGGTCCTCACACATAGAGTAGGTACTCCCCTACCGTGCCTGGGTGCGGGTCCTCAGGGCTGGGGTCGGCACTCCTCTAATGTACTAGGTGGTGAGTCCCCCATAGCAAACAAACTACTAGAGTAGTATTCACCTATGGGGTATGGTGAGCATCCTCACATATAGAGTTCTTATACCTCATCTCCGAGTAGCGACGAGGAGAGGATGCTTCAGGGGAGTTGGAGCTCTCAAGACTGTATGACTTAGTGTTTAGAAGTGTGACTCTTCACTTGTTTTTCCTTGTTCTTGCCTTAGGTTCATGACTGTGACTATGAGACCTATAGTGTTGGGAACTAGTGGCACTTCAAGCACAATGTTTCTTATGGAGCATGTCCCTTCGGATGTCCCAGTATAAATGGTTGAGTTCCAACGGATGGAGTACATCTCTTAAAATGGTGCCATCATGGTTGGATAGTTTATTTAGTGTACACTCATGATCCTTGAGGTACTCTTTGATCCTTATTTGGAAATACTGGAAAATGGCTTGAGGTTAGGCCTTATGTTTCTTTGTGGATGAGATGAGTATATAAAGTTTGGGATGAGTCTTTTTATTTATGTTTGTGATTGTGATCATGCTTTGTGGTTTTCATTTGTGGAATTCTTGAGAGACCTTCAAGGGTCTCAGAGTCTATATTGGCAATTTTTATACTCACCCCTATATGGGATTCGCCCTCACCTTGTTGTGTTTTGTCCAGACGATGGGAATCCATGACATGGACTTGGAGATCCAGGATATGACATGGATTGAGGTGACTGGTGGACGAGGAGAGCCATGTGATGAGATATACCAACCCTTCTGGTAGGATCTTTGGAGAATTTCCTCAAGAGAAGCTTTTCATTTGTTGTATTTCAATTTCTATTAGGATTGTATTATGGACCCTTACAATCAGTACATACCCTTACACAACGTTATGGTATCTAGTTTTGGTTTTACCTTACTCTTCCATTATGTTTTACTTTGGAAAAATGTACCCTTCTTGTGTGTGTATAGGTTTGGTTTCATTGCCTTCCCTTTTTCATAAATTTCTTTCTAGTGATATTTTCTAACCTCTGGACTATATATGGTTGTATTGGGGTAGTCATGGAATGAGCCCCAAGGGATGGGCTGTTACAATGTGGTATCATAGGAGTCGGTTCTATTGAAAATGTAAGGCTCTGATCTTTTCGATGGGTCAATAGAGTTAAGTGTCTTGAGTTCGGATTTTAGTCCAGGGAGTCTAGTGTTGGTTCGACGGCTGAATTATCCAAAATCCAAGACCCTGAATTCTATGTTTTTGGATCAGTACATGAAAAAAATAGTTTTATGTGTTTTGAAAATGTTTTTCTACTCATCTATTTTCAGTCACCTATCCAGGTATATCTTGTTGACAGTGCTTCATCTTGATTGTATTCCAAGATTCCTCCACACAAACAACCAGTCATGATTCCAATGTGTGACCATGAGGATGGTCCACAACATGATGAGGCTTTAGTACAAGGAATGTTTCCTGAGACGGTACCTTCATGTGGTGTCCCAGCGATACCACTGCCCGTTGTCCATCACCTACTATAGGCACTACTGGTAGAGAACATGTGTCGTCTCATTTCCTGACACTAGGTTTAGTGACCGATACCCATTATCTTCTGAGGCGAGCCAGAATAACAGGTGGCTAAGGAATATCATGAGGTGTTAAATGAGTTTTCATCTAGAAAGGGCACAAAATGACCAGATGGAAAACCAGTTAGTGAGCATTATACGTGGCTCAGTAGGGAAATAGTAGGATTGAGATTACACTTATATTGAAATTAGGTGACCTTTTCATGGACAGAGCTTAAGAACCTACCTCAGAGAAGCGTGTCTCATACCATAAAAAGCTATGGGGTATGTATTTCGATGAGACTCTACAGCTTTGGAAGGACGACATGTCAGTAGATCAGTATGCACCAAGGCATAACTTCCTTTTTATGTACTTGTTGAATACAATACAACTAGTGCTTCAGGTATTGGACCTTTGTGCAAGATGAGTTTCGAGACATCCGAGCTAGAAATATTTCTCTTCCAATTCTTACATATATTAGGGTACTAGGGAGAAACTTTTTTGATGAAAATTATTTTGATGAGCAGAATGAGAGAATTAAGCACAACAATGGAAAGAAGGAAAGTGACGATAGTCTTGGAGACTTGGATGTGTAAAATGATTCGAGAAGAGGAATATATAGGGACAAATGAATCTGTAGGGCATCTGACATGTAAGTGGATCTAGGAGAGAAGCATAAGGTGGTATACATTTTGATATGTTACTACCAGCACCCCAAAGGGGCCCCCACCAGGCCCAGGGATCTAGAAAACATGGGAAGGGAGTAGATGCCTGCAGTCAAGTCGTGTGACCCAAGGGATCCAAGAATGATTTGAGGTATGATCTATGTCTACTACTAGATACCATATTAATAGGAAATGGTATAAATATTTCATATATTCCACTAATCTAGTTCAAGACCTAGAGTTTCTAGTTATACCTTGGGGGGGAGACATGATAATAACACATATGCCGATAGTGTGATCTGAACCTTGAGGTGAAAGTTTTAGTTGGAACCGGTTTAGTTACATCGTCAATGCCTTATGACTTTATTTTGGGAGTTGGAATGGATATCCATAGTTCATAATTATATTGTATATTTTAGGAAAAAGTTTGTGGTTTATCTAAAACATTAAATTATGTTTTTCCATGGTCGGTGAAAATGACAATCTAGTAAGCATACGATAAACTGAGGCATATGAAGGTGCAGTCGATCACTTTTGAGTCGTCCAGCCATACCCTCGTGGAAGGATGAGTTTTGAGTTTTCAGTTCCCAAATGTAGTGGCAGCGTGTGAGAAAATATTCTAAAAAATTGTCTCCATGTTTACCTCCCGAAAGGGAGGGGGGCCTCTACATGTTTTTTAAACAACGACGACACTAATATTTGTAACTACAAATCAAATGGTTCCTGAAAATCTTAGGGAGATGAGAGTTTAGAAGGGGGATGGGGTGGCAGATGCACTCAGTAGGAGTACTTGTATAAAGCTGATGAGTGAAGCTAGTCGCGTTATAGTAACCCTTTGTGGATATTAATGGAGTAGCTTACCTCCAGTCTGTAACTCTTACACCCCCACACCTTCAGTGAGTTTTGGAGGCATATCATGGGGACGTGGATTGAGAACCTTGACTTGCTCAAATATCATCATGACAGGCTCTTGATGGATTATATGAATGTGGGAAGCACATCAACCATTTCATAGGATGTAATATGGTACCATAGATTCTTCCAATGGAGGTGATTAGGGATTTCCACACACACCCTTTTGCAGTACATCCTTGTGTGGCGAAGATGTATCAGGACCTTCAAAGAGAGTACCAGTGTCCATAGATGAAGACTAAACATAGAAAATAGAATTTATATGCTGATAGGAGATAGATACCCCTGGAGTTTGAGGAGGTAGACCATGCATTCATACAGGTTTCACTCCGATAGGGATTGTTGAGATTTGATCAGGGCGACCAGTTATCTCCGAGATTTATCAGACCTCTCCAAATTCTCACTAGAGTGGGCAAGGTGGTATACCATCTATATCTTCCCCCACAGATGTACATAATTCATAACGTTATCCATGTGTCACAGAAAATGAGATGCATGAATAATCCATAACACGTTATCGACAAGGGCGTGTTGGACTTTGAAAATGGAGAGACATTTTCATTGTTCACAGTGGAGATAGAGGACTAACAGGAGTGAGTCCTTCATGGATGGTGGATCCCTCTAGTACAGGTTTTGTAGAATCATTGCAACTACTAGATGATTATATGGGAGCAGGAGTCTCAGATTCATGTTTAGTACTCTAATTTGTTTTTTTCCTTGTTTTAGCATTTAGGGACGTAATGTACTAAGGTGGGTAGAATGTAATATCCCATAATTTAAGAATAATTTTTTTATATGGAATTATTTAGAGACGAAGAATTTTGATAGTGAGTAATTCGGAGACTCGGAATGACGGAATGATCTGTTGAAAAATTTTATTTTTAAAATAGTGTTTTTGAGTAGTTTTCTAGAAAAAATGAAATAAATGTTAAATGGGTTCCCAGATCAGAAATCTGAGAGAACCATAACATTCAGGATTGCAGGCTCACCCTAGGAACCACTTATGTTCAGTCGGCACAAGCCTCTGGTGAGAAAACCTGAAAATGGAAAAATCTTTAATAAAATAATTTAACAAAATTATATTATTTTTTAAATTCTTATAACACATAAATGTTAACTATAATTAAAAAACATAGACCACCGTTGAACTCTTGAGGGTATGATTTCCTTAGAACGATCCTAACTTTGGCCTGTGTGAGGCAACAATAGATGATAATTTTTTCGACAAATAAAATAATTAAGTAACATTTATTTAATTGTTAAATTATATAACTCCTAAATGGTAACTCATATTGGAAATAAAAGATTAAAATTGATCTTTAGATGGAGTTTTTTCATTAAGGAAGAGCCTAACCTCAACTGGCATGGGTCAAGGGTGGCTGTCAATAATTTTTTGAACATTTTTTAATGTATGTTCAGTAAATGCGCGGGCATAATTTTGTATATTTTGAACTGGTGATCGGATTAATAATTTTAGTGCATAGTTAAATCCACATCACTGGTATTCACCTAAGGGGGGTTTAACATTTACCATAGTTGATTGGGTGAAAAAAATAGTTTTTGCATCTTTTAAATAAATAATAAAATACCATGGAGGATGTTATTTTATTCTTTTTTTCCTACCACCTGTTGAGTGGCGGTTGTAAAGACCAAAGAGGTAGTAAGACATTTAATATGGGATATTAATTGCTTGTAAACACTACGTTTTTGTAATCACCCCTCGTATAATAAATTATGCACATTAATTATGAAAATTAATGAACCTCGTCAATTTCCCATGCTTTACTAACCCTATTTCTGGTCTATTTATGTGAGGCTCGAGATGGAGTTCTAACATGGATTTACTAATAGAGGACCCTCTAGTGAAGTGACATAACTCCATCTACTGACAAAGATGGAATCTTGGGAGGAAACGAAGAAGGAGCGACGAACGCATGCGGCTTCATCAATGTGAAGATTCTCCTCACGCCACTACGATGAATCCAACGATTTTCATGGTAGGCGTTGTCTATTAATTCATAAATTTACCACAATTCATCTACTCATTATTGAATTTACAAGAGTTCATTTATGGGGGATTTGAATATGGATTATCATTTTTTATTATTATTTTTAAATTACATTCTCTTGATACAATGGTAACATGGAGGGCGCGAGCCAAACGAACAAGTCCCAGACACTCCGCCATTTGATTTTAATTGCATTCTCCAAAGAATTTTTTTTTCAACACGACATATCCTTGAAACCTGGAGGTGCGCAATGCCGATGAAATGCTAGGATGACAGTTGGTCGATTCAGAAGGAAGAACGGACCACCAAATCTCAACCGATGGGCTGCGGAGGATCTACCAGGGTGGCACCGGCGCAGCGGCACCGACGACCTACGCTCGCTAGCCGCAAAAGACGGATGTGCCTCTTGGGGCCACGGTGGAACCAAAGGGGTATCAGATAAAAGTATTTACATGTTGGTGAGGTGGAGCACTGTCACCCACTACGGTGAAGGGGTCAAGGAAGGAGGGGGACCTGCACCCTCGGGTCCCATGAACCACATGGCGGTGCCACATGGAGCCACTAATTGAAGAGTCGAACAGATCTTCTTGAGTCGTTCATGGATCTGCTGGCAACCTGGCTGGTGATCCATGCTAGCGCACCAGGTCGCATCGCCTAGTGGGAGGGGTCGATCCATGGCCTAGTGGTCCAAGCCTACGGTGGACCAGGCCAGTTTGGGCAGGTGTGAGTCAGACCTAGACTCCTCTCAGGACCAGTTATGCTTAAAAGGTAATATCATTCAAACCAGATGTCTGTTTGAAGAACTATCTAAGTTTTTGGGAACCTTGGAGAGAGAGTGTCCATTTCAGATACTCCACATGACTTTCAGATAATTTTTGAGTTTAGATAGGTTGGATCGTACCCGAATCCAACTAGGCCCTCCGCACTAAAATGCCTATAGCTTACAGACCAGTGGACGTTATTTCTATTGCGTTGGAACCCTTTTGACATGTTGAATAATAAGGTTACTTTTGTGGGGAAATTGGTGGATTTTTAGGTAAGAACGATATCTGGAGGATCAAAACCAGGGTGTTTCTTGTAGTGAGAGTTACGAGGACTACTACAATGCTGGCTCATGGCACAGGTATTTCTTACTACTATGATCTGGTAGAGACAGGAATCCCCACATAATGAGTGCGGGTTTGTTTCCCTCTGTTTGGTTTTTCTATATTTGGATTTGGTAATCCTTTATAAGACTAGGGCACATGTCCTCCATACATTACTCACAGAGAGACAGCTATCCACTTACCTAGTATGGTGAGAGTCATCTATGTTAGGAGTGGGTACTCCCCTGTAAACCCAATGTGCAGATCCTCATTATTCCTTGCTACAGAAAAGTCTATACTCCTATGTCATGCCATTGTAAGGGTCCTCTATCATAGGGTTGGTACTTCCATGACATACCAGGGTACGTGTTACCCCATAGAGAACAATATACAATATATTTACTAAAATACCAGTTAGGTTGCAGTCCCTCACACAAAGAGTCAGTACTCCTCTGCTGTTCCAGGTGCAATTCCTCTAGCCTCGGGTTGGTACTCCCCTAACGTACTAGGGCGCATGGCCCCCACAATGAACAATATAATAGAGATGTACTACCATACCAGGTAGGGTGAGGGTCCTCACACATTTATTCGGTACTCCCCTATTTTGTCAGGGTACAGGTCTACTAGCCTTGGGTCAGTACTCCCCTAACATACTAGATTGTGGGACCCCTACAATGAAAAAACTAACAGATTAATACTCCCCTATCAGGTAGGGTGCATATCCACACATTTGGAGTAATACAACCCAGTCTCCGAGTAGAGGAGGGGAATGGGTCCTTTAAAGAATTTAGCGCCCCCATGACTAAATGAAACAGTGTCGAGGAGTGGGCCTCTTCATTTGGTTTCCCTTTTCCTTCCTTCTGGTACAATTCTATGAAAACAATACCTCTAGTATCAGGCACTAGTGGGAGTTCTAGCTGAATGTTTCTGATGGATCACGTCCTTTCATACATTCTATTAAGAATGTTTCAGTTGTACCTTATAGATTACATCTCTTAGAATGGATCCATCATGGATGGAAAATTTATAGAGCGTGTACTCTTGATCCATGAGTTACGCTTTGATCCTTCTTTGGAAATCCTAGAAAAGGCATCAGGTCAGGCCTAATGTTTCATTGTGAATGAGACAAGTATATCTGGTTTGAAATGTGTTTTTTTACTTTGTGATTTTTTATTGAGATAATGCTTTGTGGTTTTCCTTTGTGGAATTCTAAGAGACCTTCGGTGGTCTTGGGGTCCCTACTGGGTAGTGTTATACCCACCAATGCATGGGCATCGCCAACAACATTATGTGTATTGTGCAGACGTTGATTATCCTTGACTAAGAATTGGAGAGCCAGGACATGATGTGGATGGTGGTGATCAGTGGATGATGAGAGCCGTATAACGAGTTGTACCTACCCTTCATGTAGTATCTTTCGAAAACGACCCCATGATATGTTTTACTTTTGTTGTATTTCTAGTTTAGTTGGGCTTGTATTCTAGCCCTTTACTTTCAGTATATACCTTTACACACTGTTGTGGTATCTGGTTGTGGTTTCACATTACTCTTCTGTTGTGTTTAACTTTTTCATATTGTAACATTCTTGTGTGTGTACAGGTTTTGAGGCAATTCCATCCCTATTTCGGAATTTCCTTTCTGGCGCAAGTCACCAACCCCTAGCCTGTGGAAAGCAGGATTGGGTGGTCATAGAATTGGCCCTAGGGGAAGGGTCATGACAATATTGGATGTTGGAAAACCTTTTAATCCATATTTAACCATTATATTAATAATTTAACCCTTATAAAATGGTATTTTTACTTTATCCTGGGTAATTAATTTTTACTGTTTTCACAAAATTATTTTTGTAAAATAATAATTTGACCACATTATAACTTATAAAGAATTACTATTCCAAATATAGAGTCCATTTTAAAAATTCAAATCATATTATTTTCAATATTTTATTTAAAATCAATCCCGCATATGTGACAAGAATGTATGTTTTCTATGTGAAAATGTGCAAAAGTTTAAATTAATGTAATATCAAAATTGAATATGAAAATTATTAAAATGAACTAAATTAGATTAATAGATATATATTTGAACTAATTTTACGTTAAAAAAATTCTAAATATAATTTATCATCATTTAATATTTAAACAAAAAAGAAATGTTCAATTAAAATTCTAATTTTTACAATATTTATCCTAAATTGAATATTTTAAGAAAAATCCAAAACAATTACCCTCATAATTTATTTATATTTTGACTGAAAAAATTATGTTTATTTCATAAAATTAATTCTATAAAATAGATAAAAAAAATTATATTATGTCTGCCGACCATGAATAAACCATATTTTAGAAAAAAAATTAAGAAATATTTTCCTCTTATTTTAAATGATTGTTATTTTAATAAATATAAATACATAAATAAATAAATTTTGTGATATATTTATTTTCTTATGTTACTTAATCATATTTATAATCTCCATTTCAATTTTTAGGTGATAACTATCATATTACATTCTAATATTAATAGTATATCGTTGTTTGAAAAAACGTGGTCTTGCATGTTACACATGTTATCAAAGAAACTCAATATTGCATGTAATACAAGCTAAAAATAGTTATGGTGTGAATGAAGCCTATTCAATAGAATGAAATTATTTAAAAATAAATATATCATAAAGTCCATGGTTGTTATATTTTCTTCTAAACAAGGTGATGTGTTTCATATATGATATTGAATACAATGTTCTTATTTTAGAATTTCTGGGTTTCACAACCTCTAGTGTACATAAAGGGATTCTTGAGGTCTAGAGGATACCGCCATTTCATGTATTTACAAGTGGTCCATATCATTATAATGTTACATCTACCTCTTCTTGAATACTTTTAATCACTAAAATATATTTTTTATATCATATAGATTCTATAAATTAGATATTATTAACATAAAACAATCCGTTCATAATCATTATTCATTGTAACATATTATTATTTTTTGATGGTTTTACCACTAAAATTCGAGATGTTATAGAATTACATAATAAATGATTAAGATAACCCAAAACACCATTAATATAAAGCTAATATTAATAAATATAATTTATTTTACAAATTATAGATTGGTAATATATATAAGTATATACAATAATAAAATTATTAAATTTTTTAATTGAAATTTTTGAAAAATGGATATTTTTAATTGTTATATATGAGTTGATAAAAGAAGTTCCATGAAATGTGAATTGAACTAAAAAACTCTATCAAACACATATACTAAATATTTAGGAATATTTTTTATGTGATAAACTCATGATCATGGAGTGAGGATTACAATTTAATGAGAAAAGGATGTGTGAAAAAACAAAAACAAAAATATTAACACTAGAATATTAATTTTGATAATATAAAATAATCATGTAGTTATTAAGAAATTATAAATGGATAGGGTGAAGTACAATAGATTTTAATATGTTTTTTATAAATATTCATTATAAAACAAATTTTTTTATACAGTGAGTTAGAATGCATCTATAATAGAGGAAGTCCAAGGTATTGGTTTTTCATCTCAAATTTACTTCTTTGATTTATATTTCCTATTATGAATCAATTTTTATTTATACGGTTTATGTAAAAACATTTTTCAATATTTTTTAGTAATTATATTTTTATTCACTGGTAATTACAATTTTCATATAAATTAATTTTTTTTGTGGGATTTTTATTTAAAAGGTTCCATATCCACAATGGTCATATTTACAATTTCATTTCAAAAATGATATTATGTATTTATTAATTTCTATTTGGGAAAATTTATTTTTTCCCTCTAGAACCACATATATTTTCTTATCATCAAGTTATTTAGGGGGTTTAAATGTTTTATCACCATTGAACCTTTATCTGGTTGATAATCATCCAAAATAATGCTTATATGTGGAGTTGACCTTATCTTTTCTTTTTTACCTGGAATATTATTACTCATTTTTCATTTATATTGTTTTGTTTTATAAAATTCATTTTCTATATTTATTTTATTATGTTAAATTTCTATATGCCTTGAATTTATTTTCAAAATAAGTAAATGAATATCATTTTTATATATTACACATAGATACATAAATATGTACATTGAATTACTTTACAAAATGTGAATATAAAATCAATTTAACATATTATTCGACGACATATTTACCACCATCTTCTTCTATTTTATTTATCAAGTCGCATTTATAATTTTACATTATTTTTCAAAATAAATTCTATTATCATTATTCTATATAATTTTTATTTTTAATATAAGTTGTTGAAAAAATAAAATATATTCTCTCCTATTTTCAATGAATGTTTCTAATGATATTATAAATTGTTTTTCATATTTTAAAAATCCATTTGTGTATGTTATGTTTCACTCAATATGTAGTCTAATGATACCATCCACCTTCTTTCTCTATTTGGATAATGATTTTTCCTTATGTATATTTTCATGAATCAAATTTATTTCCCACCTGTTATTTATGCTTTGTTGGAATGACTAATGTTTAAAATTTCGTATGTAGTATATATATATGGTTTTTCTTATTGAAATGTGGGATATTAGTTTTTTATCCCTCAACTAATTTTGAAAAATTTTACATATCATGAGATGAACTATAAGGGAACAATGTGCGAATAATGTCAACTAAATTTTAATGGGAATGGAGAGTGAACCCAATCCACCATGGGACATTATCCACCATGTATTGATTTTATTGGAAGTCTACATTGACAACAAAATAGAATTCATATGATTATATAAATGGTACATTATTATTCAAAATCCTTATGTTATATGAAATTCCTTATTCCCTAATTTAAAATTTATGTCCTCACTTATGATTCTATTATTCTATTTCTATGCACATAATTTTTTTCTCAAACTCATATTACCATCTTATACCCAATTATAATCTTATATTTTTATCGCCTTTGTATATATTTATTGATAATTTCTTCTTACCCTTTCGTATGTTTTAATCCCCTAGGTAATTACTAAGTGTATTATGTATTATATTTATATAATTGTATCATGTGTGAATAATCATTGATGGGTATAATAAATAATGTTTGTAAAATATGTTGATTCGTTATCTAGGCTCCAATAAAAAAACCTATATTTTATGTGGTGTGATTTATTATGTGGTGTATAGAGTGTTCTTGTAAAATATTCTATTATTTATGTATGGTTGGGTATTCTCAAAACATTTATATTAAATAAATGGGTTTATAATGAAGTAGTAAATGAAAAATATAATGATAATATTGATTGAAAACAGACCAATAAAGTTGATGGAGTTTCGGGACACATTAATTTGAAGCCCTATAAGCGGAAGTAGCACTTGGTACTCAAAAATATAATTGGAATTAATAATTCACTAGTTCATAAAATAATATTTTTATGATTTTATAATAACATTCACATAGTATAGTTTAGAATAATATTTAAATTTGAAAAAATTAACAATTATTTCTCGTGATGATCCATAATTAGTTCTTGAGGGAATTAAGACCAAATAATGGTTATATAAAATGAAAATTAATTAAAAGTTGGATCATATTGGGAATATAATAATTGGGATATTGATCAAGAATAATATAAATTTATTTCCTTAAAGAAAAGTGGTTTATTAAAATCATTTTTAATGAGAAAAGTTAATTTTTTTGAAACACTGTGAGACTAGTTTGTAGAGGCTACTCTGAGGTTGATGAATTTAATTTTTAAGATAAATTTTCCCAATTTTCAAGTATTTAATAATGAATTTTGTTTTTCGTTTCTGTATCTAACAATTATTTAAAAAAATATATAAACTGCATATGGTGTCTTCTATTTTAAAAAGATAGAATGTGTAATAAGTATTTATTATATAACCTAATGTTTTATTATTTTTAGTGATAGAAACATGATGTGGAGGTTGAAGAAAGATTTATATTCTCCAAAATTGGCCCATATAACTATGAATTATAATATTGAAAACATCATGAGAGACCCAAAATTAACTACAAATAAGTTTTTCAGAATTATTTATGTGAAGGAAATAAGAAAAATGTACAGTTATTATAATTACTTATGTTGAATAAATCATTATATTATGAAAAATGGAATTTATAATGACGTTTTTCGAAGAAGATGCAATGAAACAGTGAAATGTCTATTCAAGGAAAGATTTAATTTCTTCTAGTATTTAAAATTATAAAAAAATAATCAGTCATGTTTCTATCCCTAGAATAAAAATACATGGATTTTTTATAATGTTTTTGTATGTTGGATTCCATGGAAATGCATGTTGTACCACTATACCACATTTTTCTTTCATGATCACAAACACTCTCTTTTATATATAGTTATTTCATTTGAGTGTTTTGTTTTCTGAAATCATAATTTGATTTTAAGTCGTGTCAATAATGGTTCTACGTGATGTCTTTAATTTATAAAAAAATAATGATATTAATATTATTAGAGGACTAGATTTAGATTATTCCATTTTTGATGACCATTCTACCATGTTAGAAGATTATTAAGAGGCCATTAAAGATTATCGAGGTAGATCCACTTAATGGTGAAGAAGTACCGGTTAGCTGGTTTTTAAATTTGGCCAATAGGTTCCATGAAAAAATTACATACATATATTTAAAAGGCCCATCGTCTAGCCAATGGAGTCCCAATAGCTCTCACGTGGTGATGGAAGAAGTATGATCAATCTATAAATGTACACAGACTACATGATGGAGGTTCATAGACTATCCGGGTGAGGGAATTCCCCTAGTATTCATCTCTAGGCAGTCCAACAGATACCCAATGGAGGATATTAGGTATGTAGTGTTTAACTCCCCATTTATTTCTTAAATAGTCATTCTATCTTAATAGATTAATATTTATTACATAACATAATGATCCACACCGAAATTGTATATTTATAGTATCCTTGGAAACATAAATACCCATACAACTTTTCCATAAGGTATCTAAATCATCTCCCTATAAGTTATAAATATCTATAATTCTCCATATATATTTCATAAGTAAATAAATTCTTCAAAACCATGGGTAAATAAATATAAGGGGGAGATCAGATGTTCAATAATAGTAAACAAGGTTGATATTAATAATCACATAATCATAACATGAGAATAAGTGTATGAAAATATAATCTTAAATTATTAAAAATGCATACCCTGTATATCATAAATTGTAACATAAAATCATGTAATAAAAGTGGGATTTTCATTTGACATGAATCATGAATCAATTAAAGGACATAAGCCAGGATAATATAACAATGGATTTAGATATAGATTTTATGAAATAAAATAACAATAGAAACTAAATTTCATAGTAGTCATGGATCAACACCAAAACTATATTAGAGAATTGTGTTCACTCCGAATTCTATCATAATAGAAATGTTTCACTCTCAAGACTATAATAGAGTACAAGGTCCCTTACTGAAATGGGTTCTCCCCCAATATATTCTTATTTGTCTCAAAAGATATCCATATTTACCCAATTTATTTGAGAGGTATATAATTTTAGAATCACCAATTATATAATCATAAACATACATATATATATAAAATGGTTATAAAACATTCATAATGTAATAACTCGTGAAATTAAATGATCCTCATAAACAATTTATCATGGTATAACACAAGTAAAAGAAATGGGTTTCATTAACATTTCATCAATTCGTCGTAGAATTACCTGTAGAAAAGTAACAGTTTGCATAAACATATTTTTGTCATAATATTTAACAATATAAAGAAACCATGTATTTTTTATCATAGGATCATATAACTATTAAGTCATAAGTGACATCAATATATTTCGTTATAAATGATAATTCCATTTAAAAACTAGTTAGAATACCTCTTGGGGAAAAAATTTTCATTTTAGAATCACCTAATAAAATATAAAATGTCACAAATATTAAGGATACAATTTTTAATAGAATAGAATCTTTTAATAATTTAAATTATTATTAAAATAATATATTAGACATTATAGTGGAAATTTCAATTCATACCATAGAAGATAAAATAAAAACATCCTTTCACACTTTTGTAAAAAAGTTCAACAAGTACGTCATTGGATACAAAATGTATGATTCCACATAATAATTTTTTTAAAAATTAAATCATCAGTAAAAATTAATTTAATAAATTATATGAAAATATTTGAAATATTCATTAAAACAAATTTAGAAAAAATTTATTTGGACATAAAATGATTTTTCAACCGAAGAGAGAAACAAATTGGATATCCGTACAAATATTATTTTATCTTTAAGGAGTACATAAAAATATGAAAATTGATGGAAAGAATGTAATAAATTTTAATAAATAGAGGTGAATAAAATTAATTATATTCTTGAGTGGTATATCATAATATTTTATCATCATAAAATTAATCACAAACAATCCTGATAAACAATGAGATTGTAACATAAAACATTTAACACTTTGGTAATATTTGAATGATAATACCCATGAAATAATAACATAAAATTAAAATTAAAATTTCATAATTTGAAATATATTTATTATGTATTATGTAAATGTGAAATTATATAAACCACACAACAGAAAACAGTGGTGAATATTCATATGACTCTGAGAAATTATAGTGTGACTACATATCCCTTACCTCAAGATATAATTTCAAACAAAGTTTACTATAATAATATATAATATATTTTAATTTATAATAATTATATTCCATAGACACATTAATACTATAATATCATATATTTCTAAAAAAATATGTCAACACAAATTTATTAAAAATATCCTATTAAAATCATCATTTCAAGGTTTTAGCTATTTCATTTTTCATGAGTATTTTAGTTGGGTAGTTCTGTTCCATGTAAAATGTTCATGGTCCTATAATCTCAAGAATTATTATAAATATATAAATTTCATATATATTCTTTATATAAATATTCATTGTCAACCCTAAAATTTAGAGTTAAACATTGAATTGCACTATTCATGGGGACGATAAGCCATACGTACGTATGAACATTTTTTTTCACTTCTCAACGGATGATAAAAATGAAATTTAAAAAATAATTCACATTTATAAAGTAATTATTAATTGTTATATATCATATATATTCATTAAATTTATCCTTATCACCATCAATGTGAAACACAAATGAAAAACAAATCACATCGATTCTTGGACGTGGTAATCCACAAGTACGTGTGAACAAGGTTATTGTTTACCAATCGAATGGAAGATATGATCAGAGATTATATATAGTAATTAAAAAATTATAATTATTTAATACATATATAATGATTATCTCATTATAATAATAATCCATGATATATGGTGATGTGAAATGGATTATATTGCTACGTGGAGACGGTAGGTCATAAGTACACAAGGGAGATAGTTTCACTTATCATTTTTATAGAAGTGTGTGAATAAAGGTGGTTTCATAATCATAATAAAATTTCAGTATATTTTGGATACATAAGTTATTACTTTATGATAAATACAATCTAATCGGAGGATTTAGAAGATGAAAAAATTTAAATAGTTTGGGTAGAATGGTTAACTGTTATTCATGAAGCCTCATTTTGATGTTTTATTAAGGTTTCTTAGAATGGTATTTCTAGAAGAACATAACCTAAAATTAATGTATAGGTAATTTTGGAATGTAATTATTTTTGGTTTTGTCAATATAGAAGGTTTGAATTGGTGTATTTAAGATAAAGTAGGGATGCCCTTTTGTAAGGGAGAGAGAAGACACGCATGGAATTTCATAGAAGATAAAAATTTATTAAATTCATTCACAAGGAAAATTCTTCAAAATGGACATGAATAAGAATAAATAGATTATAGGGTGAAAATAAAATAATAATAAAATATTTATATGGGTTTTTTTCATTTAAAACATTACATATTGGATTAAGTGTTTGAATAACCAATTTTAACATTAACTATATTGGTGAATTTTCTAATGTTAAATGGATATGAATGTTACAGTAAAAGATAAACTCACTCATAAATAGTGCATGGTTTAAATTTTAAAATATATCAAAATAACTTGGCTAAATATAATTATTATTATTTTTTTAAATCATATAATAAAATTATATTTATTTTAAAATACCTTTAATTTTATTTTTAGAACTATTAATTTAAATTGAATTTGATGACACCAATAAAAATATCAAAGAAAAATATAATTCTTTTAAAATTCATTTTTATTTAATATATATCTAAAAAATTAGTGGAACCTAATAAGTAATCCATATTTTATTACTTTTAATATTTATTATATCAGTTATTTTATTTCATTATTAATCAAATTAACATATTATCAGTGTTGCAGAAGAATTAAAAGTAATTATTCAATTTATAAAAATTAAAAATAAATTAATATGATAAAACACTAACTAATAATGAAAATAAATATTTATAACAAATGATATATTATTTTTATCCTTATAATAAAAATATATACATACTAAAGCTATGAAAGTGACAATTTGTATTTAATTTTTACATAAATTAATATAAAGGTCATAATCTATGTAATACGACCCTATATAGCCATATATTTGAGGATTGGATATAAAATAACAAACTAAACTCATCCATTAGGATGAAATTAATTGTTAGAGAACATTTAAATCCTTAATATAATGTTTTAACCTTATTTTACCCATTTTACCCTTTCTAAGGTGAAAATTATTTTCCAATGTTAATATTTACAATGAAAAAATAAATAAATGTGACACAATTATTGAAATTATACCTAATTATTCCAAATATAGAATCAAATTTCTTAAATTCAATTATAATAATTTGTAGAAATTTTCTTTAAAAATAATCACCCAAAATGGAATGAAAACATCTTTTTATATAAAATGTATTTTTTTATAAAACATCATTTATTCTTATTATATGATTAGAAAAAATTATTATGTGAATATAAAATCATAGAATTGAATATTTGATATATAAATTTCATAAAAAATATTCAGCAATGTTTATTGTTAATATTAAAATTCAACGTGTGAATAAAATAATTTTTTTAAAAACTTCTCTTTTACTTAAAAATGCTTTTTATTTATAATATACTGATAACTAATGATTTTGTATTACACAATTGTTAAAATTAAATTTTCATAAATTAAATAATCCAATTTAATACCACAATTCAATGGATATGTAATAATGATATTCTATACTACGATTCATTTAAAATTGAGGTTGTGTATATCAAAAGCTATTGAAGAAATTTTATTTGAAGATAAATAAATAATAAAATCGCATTTTGTCACATTAAAATGAATTTCATCTAGGATATTAATCACCCTAATATAAATAAATAATGGTGTCTTTATTTCATCACATACATGGGGTTTCAGAGTTTCTTCATGAGATTTAAGATTCCTCCAATTAACTCTAATATGACGACTTGTGTTTTTTCATAGCACATCATCACTACAATCAATGATTTATAATATTTTTTCTTCATAGGATGTATCATTTTTCAGTTTTAAAAACATTGAGTTCATTACTTGTAATGGATTTGCTATGTACTTATTTAGGAGAAATAAATGAAACACATCATGAACTTGAGAGATGTTTAGTGTAAGTACTATGTGATTAATATCCTTCTATAATCAATTAAGAATAATAAATGGTACAATATACCAATGATTCAAAATTCCATTATTTTTGAATATGATAACCGTATTCCATGTAGAAATTCATAGACACACCTTCTCATGAACTTCAAACATGAGATCTGGTTAATTATTATCATCATTACTTTTCTATGCACTTTGAGAAACCATGATGTGATGTTAAATGGATATAGATTTTTAAACCATTTTTTAAACTAGCTTAAGTCCCAATATATTTCTTTCTTCAAATTCATCCCATCCCATTAAATTTTTATAGTTTTTTTCATTGAGTCATTCATAAGGATCGGGTTGAATTATTGTGTTAATGATATTATTATAAGAAACCTCATGTAGGTTAAGGTGTTGATCAAAACCACATTTAAAACCCATAAAAATGTACTTCCCATATCATATATTTTTTAAATGGTTCTCTAAAATCAATGAATCTTGATTAGTATGATAAGATGCACTAAAAATAATCTCAGTATCTATAGCCTACTAAATATGTTACGTTAATTTCATAATAATCTTCAAATACTAATCTGATATAATATAATGTGGTACTAATGAAACCATACAACTTATTTAAGTTATATTCTAGAATTAATATCAAGATAAAAATATATTATTATTGAAAGTATTTTTTCCTAATTTTTTAAGTTATGTAGTATAACATATTCAATATTATAGTATTTAGATAATTTCTAGAGTCTGATGACAAAATACATGGTGATGGTATCCCATTTCCATTTTTGTATAGTTAATGGTTGTAACATTTACATATAATTATGTTTATCAACCTTAACATGTTGACATACTTGGCACTAAGATACATACTTCAAAATAACTATATTCATATTGTCCCATGAGGAATTTTGTTCATATCCTTATACATCTTTTGACTTCCATGATTAATTGATAATGATGAACTATGAGCTTCATCTAATATCTATTCATTAAATTTGAATTTTATGGAAAAATTACAAAGTTATGGAACTATATCATTCTACAATAATAGAGGTTGAACCTATGAACATTTATAACATTCTTATATAATTCCACATATTCCTTTTATACCTCTTTAATCCTCAAATGGATAGATGGTTGAAATATCATTTGAGAAAAATAAGAGCCCTCCAATTCTGTCAATATTTCATGAACTACCCATTTATAATCGTGAAATATTATACCTTTTCTGGTCGTCATCATAGAAAATCTAGCAAGATACTTTTGAAACAAAGCATCTACCATGTTATTCACTATCCTAGGGTGGTAATTTATTGAGAATTTTTAATATTTATTCAACACAAACCAAATTTCATAGCACATATTAAACTCATAAAAATTGAATATATACTTTAAAAAATCATGATCGGTATGTATTTGATAAAAATATCCATAAATGTAATTCCTTTATATCCTTAATGAAAAACTAAAACATTTAACTCAAAATAATTAGTACAGTAATGTTTTTAAAAAAAAATCAATTTATTATGGGGAATAATCTATAAACCAATCATTCATCATGAGAACACATCCAAAACCCTTATTATATTCATTATTTTAGACTAAAATTAATTCTCAACTATAAGGTAAATTATCAACTAGTGTAATAACTACCCTTTTTTATAGTTCATTAAAATTTCCCTCACATTAATCAGTTCGAAGTAACATGGCTCCCTTTTATGTTAACATGGTGAGTGATTTAGATATCTTTGATAAATTCTCTACCAAGTGCTGAAATTATTCAAAAAAACAGAGAAAAATAATGATCATAGTTATAGTTTTTGGTAACGTTCAATATTATCCATATTTGATAGATCCACCGATATATCAACACATGATATTATGCAACCTAGGAATGATTTTAATAGCCAAAATTAACAATTTTGAATCTCCTTATATAACTCCTCCTATCAATTGGTTTTCAGTACAATCATAATGTAACCATAAAAATCTTCCATTCTCTTTGAATATAAAATAATTTATTCTATAATGACTACACAAAATAAATTAAGGTAATCAATAAAAACAATATTCATTAAAACATGAAGATAGTATATGAATTTATATGACGAAATAGAATCAATATAAATTCAGTGTTAGTACATCGTATAGAAGGATTTCTTGGTTTTGTATTGATTTTTAACCCTTAAATAATAGTATCCATATCACATATGAAACATATAAAAGTATTTATATCCTCATAATTGCTCGAATAAATCATCAATATTTTGTGTAGGATCATTTTCTTGATTGTGACCCTGCTATGATCTGGATATTCAATACGATGTCATATTGATAAATATTTATTTTCAATAAAAAGAACTTGTGAATCCCTAGGTTATGGACATTGATTAATAAATACCCATTTAGTATTTTCCTAGAGTTTCCTCTTCAATTATTACAACACAATCAATAAAATTCTATATATAGTGTAAAAAATAGTTGATTCAACATGCTTGAGTTATATTGATGACTCAACATCACGATTCAGTGGAAGATTGGGGAAATCATTTAGAAACACATATAAAAGTCATGAAAAATATGTGTATCCTCGATGTTCGGTTTCTACCCAAACATTTGTGATAAATACTTAAATTTAGTTGAAATAATGACCCATACAATGGATGTAATTTACATTGGAATTCCAGATTTATCATCACGAAAACAGATGATCATAATTTAGACCCAAATATCAAACAGGACCTCCCTTCCTCAGAAATTAATGTGGGATATAAGTAATAAAATATATTCCCATTAATAGGATTGAATAAAATTAAAGTATTGGGGAAAAAAGATATTTACAAGAAAAATATTTCTACAAATTCCAAAAAAAAAATAGAATCATAGACATAAGATGAGATCATCATACCATTAGTGGTATGATGGGAAACTTCCTACTAATTGTTTCCTTCAGAAATGTGGCATCTCTCTCTGCTCTTCGTGAGTGTTTTGTTATCAACATAGGGAAGATATTGATCATTTGTTTATTAGTAGTGTCAATGCCTCTTCAATGTGGAAGGCTGTTTTTGATATCTTTGAAATTCCCATGCCTAATATGTCTTCAATTCATCATTTCCTTCAAATATGGAATTTTATTTCGCTCTCTCCCCAATCGTTGGATCTTTTTAGAGTCGCTGCTTCTGAACTCCTTCATTTTATTTGGTTTTCTCGAAATAAGATGATTCATGATAAATTTTCCTTCTCGGTTAGTGGGGTTTTATCCGCTATTCTTGGTGCTATGCGTAGTGTTGTTATTCCAAGGAAGCATTTTTGCTTTAACTCGGTTCATGATTTGTCCGTTCTGAACAGGATAGGTGTTAAGGGTAATTTCAAGCCTTCGTGTGGTACATTAGAAGTTCTCTAGAAGGAACCTTTTTTGGTTGGATAAAAGTAAATTCAGATGGTGCTTCTAGGGGTAATCCGGGGCATTCTGGTTATGGTGCTACTTTCAAAAATCATAAAGGGGATGTCCTTGGTTGTTTTCATTGTTCTTGTGGATTTACCTCTTCACTTGAGGCCGAAATGATTGGCATTATTGTTGCTGTCGATCAAGCTGTGCAGCGTGGTTGGGATAATTTATGGTTTGAGAGTGACTCTTCTGTTGTTGTTTCTGCAATTAGGATGGGTCTTTATCACTTGTCCTGGAAGCTTACTAATCGCTAGATTAATTGTTTGGAGACTCTTTTTTCTTCGAATCATATTATCACTCATGTTTATAGGGAAGCCAATTCTTTTGCTGATGGTCTGGCTAATAAAGGTGCTAATGGTGTTGATTTTGTTTGGTTTGATCAAGTTCCTGATGATCTCCTTATTTTTATTAATAAGGACCGTGACAAATCCCCCGTTTTTAGACTTTTGTAAGTTTCTTTTGGGGCCTGCTTGTTTTTGGGAGTGGCTTGTTTCTTTTTATTCTGGTTGGCAGTAGAGCTTTTCTGTGTCGAGTTGCTGTGGTTTCCCAAATTTTAGGAATAGTGTGCTGATCCGGTGCAGGTTGGAGTCTGCAGAGTTGCTGGCTTCATTTGGTTTCCCAAATTCTGGGAATCAGTGTGATGTTTGGAGCGGGCTAGAGGCTTAGTTTCTGGCTTCTTTTGGTGGATGGAAGGCTTTTATGTTGCTTTTTTTGGCTAATAAAGGCCAAGGCTTTTATTGGGTATTTGTCTGCTTTGGTTTCTTTCCTTTTCACCTTAACCATTTTTTATGGTTTTGGTGTTTTTTGTTTGTATTTTTCCTGTACTGTTTTCTTTTCTCTTTAATAAATTTCCATTAATTGAATATATTATCCATTAATATTAGAATTAGATTTAATTTATACTTTTCATGATAAAATGGAAATATTATGACTACTATTAAAGATGGTATTTCTCAAGAACCTACTCGGGTCGACCTAGAACCGGTCATCAGATCCAGTCCATGACATGGAACGAGGTGCATTCCAGATCCCCACAGGCTGACAACTAGTTTTGGGAATCAAAATTTAATTATTTGGAATGATTTAGAAAATATGGAAAAATAAACTAAATATTATAATCAAATAGAACTTCAGAAAATAAATAAATGAAAAGAAAAATAAAGGACGATCAACAACACGACTAACCTGTCAACATCTAAAACAACACGTAACCTGAAGGGTAACTCTCTAGAACTAAACTAAACATCTCTCTAAGTGATGAAAACCATATTAGAGCCTGCAGGGGAAATTAAAAACAATAAAACACTATATGAGTGAGTATTAAAACTCAGTAGGTAGGCCCGACTATTCAATTCCCATTGCATATTATTTAAATAATGAAAACAATTATTTCAGGATTGAAATACAATTTATAAATATAGAATTCTCTACATGTTTCACTTTTAAGGTAGACAAGTAAAAATCATAATCCATTTCCCTCACGAGTTAAAATAATCTATAAGAGGAGGGATGAAAAAGATACCAAAAACGAATCATTCATTTTTTATAAAAGTGTCGGAGGAAAGAGTGATTGTTCGATTAATTTTTTTTTCATGAAAAGTTATTTAGCGACCAACAATTTAAAATTTGACCAGAAAACAACAAAACTAAGAACAATGGGTATCACTACATATAGCGGGGGAAAAAATACTTACTATACTAGTTTCAATGGAACACGGGAAACCTAGGAACTTATTAGAAGACTATAACATACTATACATGTGACTCATCTTGAAGGCATGCCCTACTCAGTGATGTTATAATGCCCTAATGCCCGACCATCACCATGCTTGACTTGGTTAAGGGGCCCAATCCAATAGTAACAAAAACAAACCATCCCATAACAATGGGGCACTAGTAGTACATAACCTAACCAGTGAAACAATATTTCTTAGTAAATCTCTTTGATATGGAAGATTACCATGTATATTTCACAAAGGGGTGTGCCATGCAATTCACAAAACAAGCCATATATATATAAATGGACACGTCACACAACATAGCACCACCCCGACCACCTCAAGGGATGTTTTTTCCTAAATTTAATAATAATACAAGGAATTTCCCATACCTAGGACTCTATAATATCATGATCGACCGATGAGGGATGAGACCCAACCCAAGAGGGGTTTTCCCCAAAAAACTATTCAAAAGTGCCCACCGGGACATTACATATGAAAAAATATAAAATTTTGAAAATCATTTATAAAACCATTTCTAAGGAAAAGAAAAACATCATTTTACATAAACCTAGTAAAAAGGGCATTATACAATCCTTTAAAACTCAATAATTTCCATGTGATGCAACACACACCATTACATTGAAAACCCGATGCACTTGGAAACCCATTTAAGAAAATCAATTGACATCTTTAAATCCAAAGAAAATTTACAAAGGCAAATGGGCATTTCATCAAACACTTATAAAGAACATTTAATAACAAAACTTCATGAAATTAAAATAGAAAGGTTCTCACTTTATTCCAGAGCAAGAAACTATTATTAAATACTTAAATTACTTACAGGAATTTAATAAAAGTGAAATAAACATGAAATCAATAATTGTTTAATTTAAAGGATAATGAATAGGGAAAACTACATTGAATTCATGGTTCAAGGACAACACACTCCCGAAAACACGCAGAAATGCTCAACGCACTTAGAACCAAGGATGAAAGTTCACGCCAACCCGAAACCGATGAGATTATTCATTCACACCACCACTGCACCATTGCGGGTCAAGAACAAACTATAAACATGGGAATGGACTGAAAAGGCTAAAAAGAACTCTAGAACAATGTAATAAGATAAGTAAGGGTTCCATGGAGGTGAGAATTATATTTGAGAGAAATTGAAAGCATGAAATTGCAATTGAATTAATCCAGAAGGGAAAAGATGGATTTACATACCTCAAAGCAAACATGGATGAAACAACACTTCAGGCGAAGGAAGAACAACCTCATGTGCCCCAATCACACACATAAAACCATAAGGGAAACATGTGAATCAACACACAAGGTGTTTGGCTTGTCCAAAATAATAAAAACACCAAAATGATGAAAATAAAAACACCCAACCACTAAAAGAACACCCAAAACTATTTTCACAAAACTACCCCTTACATTTAAACCACAACCAACTACTCACATAATTTAATAAATCATTTTATGAAATTTATGAAGTAATTATTTAGTAGAACAAAACTGATTTCCACAAAAAACACACGTATGAACCTCTTGAATTCATAATAACACGATGTCCCTTCCAAAAATAGCAATAAAATTAATAGTATGTTTTGAATCACATGAACAATTTAGTAAACCACATTCACAAATTTCCCATACCCAAAAAATTTATAAATCCACCATTTTCTTCAAAATAACCCATTTACATTTTACACGCACACCAAAACCACTTGAAAATAGTTACCACTTATGCGGGTCAAACAACAACGAGGTCAATTTCTAAAAAATTCTAATAATTTATAAATACCATCATAGAATTATTTGATATATTATAATGATGAGATAATAGTAAAAAAGATAATTAAATAAACACATGAACCAATTAATTGCTCTGGAAGGGAATGGTAAAAAAACACCTACCTCAAATCGAGCGCAGACATGACCAAACTCCGAAGGATGGTAGAACAGTGCCTCGTGGACCAACCGCAAACCTAAAACAACGGGATAAACTCAAAAATTAAAACAAAAGGGGTTAGTGTCACGACCTGTCCACATGGCCTATTCCATGACTACCCCATTCCCACCTTCCATAGGCCAGGGGATGGCGTCTAACACCAAAGACGTAAATCCTGATAAAAAGGGAAGGCATTGTCTTTGTAGAAGTAAACAACACAACAGAGTACGCAAGCTAAAGTAAACACTGAGTAAACTGAGTGAAAAAGTAAGTGTTGAAAAGTAAATGAGACAGAATACAAACCCAACTTAAAGTATAGTACATCAGCAGTAAAGTAAATCAGCAACCACCAAGTCATCCTTTGGAAATCCCACCTGAAGGCTTGGTACAAATGGTCTCCTCAACTCCTTGGGTCCGATAGTCCGCTCTGTGTACATCCCGCCTGATAGTCCACCTCTGGATACTGTTCCTCTCCACAAGCCTCAACAACACTCAATACAGTCTGTCATCTACAACCAACACAACGTAGTGCGGGCATAGCCCGTGCAGGGGTGAGTATACGATACGCAGTAGGGACCCCGAGACTCATGAAGGTCTCCCAGATTCCACAGAGGATGTACCACAAAGTAAAGTTAAATAACAAGAAGTATCTACCAACACTACATAGGTATATGCACATACATACACCTAACTCATCAATTCCAATTCGACTCCAACTAACGAGCCCAAGTACAACCTATTCCAAACAGGAAAGCACAACCTACTCCACACAGGAATGTAAGTCAATCACATCGATGATAATGATTGAAAGTCAAGACTCACCTCACACAGGTATACTACTCACGAAGTGGGGTGGAGATGATCTGTGTAGCCTCATAATAATCTCCCCTACCGAACCCACGTAGGATCCAAGTACAGAAGTCATCGCTGATGAACCCACATAGGATCCATGTACAGTAACCATCACTGCCGAACCCACGGAAGATTCAAGTACATTCTTCATTGCTGTCGAACACACAGAGGATCCAAGTACAATCATCCTCAATGCCTAAACCATGTAGGATCCAATTACAGTCATCATCATCATCTAACCCACTGAGGATCCCAGCACAGTAGTCATCGCAGTCGCACCCTACTGTAGGGTTCCTGCGCATAGCGTACTCGATTCCGGGAGGGTCCACTCCACGAGTAATGAGAGGTTTGATACATCATCTATCATGAAGTCCTGATTTGATGTATTCAGAAGGTCAGACACATTATAGGGGCTAAGCCAAACAAACGTGTCCACGAAAATGAGTACAAGACAACAATTTCATTTTCCAAAAAGTACACGGCGTGTTGGAATGGTTACAGGCCGTGTCTTCAGACCTCGGGTACTGCCTGTGCACCCCAGCCCGTGTCGAAGGGATGTTCCTATAAAAAGTAAGTACACGACATGTGGTATGGTTACACACTGTGTTTTCAGTCCACAGGTACTGTCTATGTACCACAACCCGTGTCGATGGGGTGTTCGTGTAAAATTTAAGTACAGGGCGTGTGGTATGGTTACACGTTGTGTCCAAACATCTGGGGTCGGCTCCATGAACGTTGGCCATGCCTGACCGTGTGGTGGATTACATGATCGTGTACTCCACCCTGTGTCTGTGTATTCATGGAATATACGCTGAGTCATCATGAAGCCGCTTCTTCCATGGTGAAGGAAGTGAACGCCGTGCCTCTTGGCCTTGTGGTTCTGCCCATGTTTGTGTATCACCCGGATTACACACCGAGTCTTCAAGAAGCTCATTATTCCATGGTGAAGGAAGTACACATCGTGCCTCGTGGTCTTGTATTGTTGTTCATGTACGTATATTTTCCCTGAATACAGACCATGTCCATTGATGTCTCCTCTATCAAACTGTGTGGAGAGTATACGCTGTGTGTCTAGAGTCACACATCGTGTGTTACTTTTGTAACGTCTGAAACGAAAGCCACAATATGCTTTTACTACATGGCATGTGCTTCGAGAGTACACGCCATGTATTCTGGAATTTTACAGAAATGACACCTCTAGCCAGCACGCCTCTCGAGGCGTCCGTTCTTCATTCCAATGATCTAATTTCTACGAAACATAATCTTCTAGGTTGCCTCGATGCTCAGAGACTATTTACGATGTTTTTGGGCCTCCGATCGGCTCCGAAAAGATAACTTCATTCACCGTTCAAGAACAGTTGAAGGTCTCCAATTATTCACCAGAAAGTTGGAGGAATCAAACCATGTTAGATTGGTCTGGTCCTTTCAATATTAGTCAGATAACAAGTGGTTTAAGAGGAATGACAACATGGAAGGAAAACCAATATTTCTCAATCCAAGACACACCCCTACCTCGAAGGAAGTTTGCAGTTGTCAAGCACCGCAAATGATGGCGTCGTTTCTGTCATCTTCGGTGTCTCCTCCCTTGTCACGGAGGAGGAAGTGGTTGGAGAAAACCAAGACCACTGAGTCGACGTTCTTCGTCATAGATTTGGCATTCTTTGATGAAGATGAAGTTATTCTAAAGGAACTATAGCTCTCTCCTCCAATTATCAACAAAACAAGCTAACCAACCAATAAAATAGGGATCCTCCTTATTTTATTAAAACATTCCATGCATTCAAAATTACAAATCCAAAAACATAATTCAATTAATTGATGAGGTTCAATTAATTTAATTATTATTTGTTGCCATGAATTAATTTGTAAGAGTGGGGAGAAGAGGAGTTACCCAATTAAATACAAGGGGTTTAATGGGGGGGTATTAAGGGGTTTTAGTGAATGTGAAGGGTTGGGGCTCATGCGGGACCCACCTCACATTTATCCTCATAAGGGTAGTTAACATGTTAGTGGGTACCACCCTAACTCCCCCATGTAGGATAAAACAACAGTAGATTTATAAATAATATAGTACACAATTTTATTCAATTTATATTTAATCCACATTTTTAACAACTCCTCCAAAGAAACCACATCTTTGGTAAGGATCCTCTTAAGCAATTACAGGCGCTGCGGTTCTATTAGTGCCATCAGATTTCAATTTCGAGCACCGATTAATAATATAGAAAAACTCGCTCGTTCATTCACTAAACGTACCCGAGCTAATCTTTTGAAATTGATTCTGGGCACACCGGGCCTTGGAATCAGGTGCCGTCAGAAACTGCGTACTCGTAAAATCCCAAATATTTTTTGAAAAACCATTCTTTGAAATTTATGGGTTTTAGAGTTAGGGTATTTATGAATTAATGGAAACCCCCTAGAAATTTTTAGGATAACCCTTTTGGAGGAGGAGTATGGCCACACGATAGGGAGACACCCATAGATGGTGTCAGATGGGCCCCCAGCTGAAGCATGAAGGGCGGATCGTGGACTATCCGGAGGTGCAGAAGGCTGGAGGACCTAGAGGGAGGATGAGAGCCAACTAAAGTGTATGAGGTTGGAGTAGGAGAACCAGGAGGGTAGGGAAGTGGTATGCCCATGTGAGAGAGGGTGAAGGCGGAATCTAGAAGTTGGAGGTCCATTAGCCGTAGTTTGGTACGTCAAACAGAGAGGTAGGGGGTGCAGTGTGTTGCATGCATCAAATATTTGGAGGGGGTTTTGTTTGTGTAGCTTAGGTTTTTTTGAATTTTTTATTATTATAATAACAATATTAATAATATTAATAACAATAATTATAATCAAATAATAAAATCTAAATTTAATAATAGTATATGTTATAATAATAATAAGAAATTAACAACCTTAACGACAACATAATATTATCATTAATACTAACAGTTGAGTTCATTCCATTCTAAAATAATAATAATTTAAAAAATTATTTATTAACAATATCATAATTAACAGATTTTATACCATTTGATTTTTTAAAAATATTAATGATAATAATATTATCATCCTTCAATAATAATATCTCTATTATGGTATAATTATTAATGTTGTTTTATTGACATTAAATTTTTATTTATTTAAAATGTCAGTAAATTGCACGACTCACGTTCCACCGAGCACGCAGTTGAGTGAACCTCACTCGAACCTTGCCACCAAGCACTAGCAATGTTCATGGAATTGCTGTGTGCCTCCAACGCAGTTCTATAACTTGCGCACAAGTCGCACGTCAACTAGTCCAGGGTGTTACAATTCTCTGCACCACAGACACATTCTTCCCCCAGAATGTCACCCAGTCGAATAATAGACAAAAAAAGAATCGTTGTCCTATTTAAATCATTAGAAACCATAATATTGGAAAATGGGATAACATTATAGGGTTATCCCCACCAAAAAAAACTAAAAGTGCTGAAATTTGACACCCCAAACTTATCTCCCTATGAGGGGGGGGGACACAAGAACTCCCAACCGGTCTCAACTAACTATAAACCATGAGCAAAACCACACCCCCGTTGAAACTTCAAACTCTCTAATGAGGCCAAAGACCCTGAAGACTAGAGAAAACCCTCTGATAAGAATGTGATCCCAATGGAAAATTCGAGAATAACTGCAATCCTTGACTCATCTGAAGGAACATAAATATCCACATGAACACCGCCAAACCCAGATTAACCCATAAAAGGTCCAAAACTTATATTAATAAAAACACACAATCCAAAAAAAACCCATAATCGGGCAAACAAAACTGTTTGGATTACAATAGAAATGTCTGTCAGAACTTCACAAAAAACAATGAAATTATAATGTCAAAACTTAAATAGTATAAAAACACAAACTAATCAACTATTAATGATCCACTACCAACATGGAAGTCAGGTTGACCCTGAACTGGTCTCTCGATCTGGTCCGCAACATGACTCCAGGGGCGTTCATGGTCCCCACAGTCTGGCAACTAGTGTCGGGCATTAAAATTTAAATGTTGGGAACAATTTGGCCTATAAAAAAATAAAATATATAGTAGAAGAAAATAGAACATCGCATAATAAATAAACGACAAGAAAAATAAAGGAGTTTAAACAACACAACTAACCTAAAAACATCTAAAACTCCATGAAACCCTATGGTTTACTCTCCAATACTGAACCAAATGTCGATCAAATCGATCAAAAGCAGACTAAAGCCTACAGGTTTAACTAAAAATAAGAAAACACTATAGTCATGAGTATTAATACTCAATAGGTATGCACGACTAATCTATTTCTGATGCACATTCATTAAATAATTAAAACATTGATTTCATGTTTGAAATACAACAAATTTTTATAGAATTTTCTACGTGTTTCATTTTGAATTTAAACAAAACACAATCACAGAAATTTTCCCTCACGGTTTAAAATAAGGTGCAAGAGAAGGAAAGAAAATGAGGCCAAAAGGAATTGTTCATTTTTTTCATAAGAGTGTCTAAGGAAAGAATGATTGTTCATTTAAAAATTATTTCACGAAATGATCTTTAGAAACAACCCATTTATAATTTTACAAGAAAACACAAAAACTATAAACATGGGTATCACTACATATAGCGAGGGAAATGGTAATAACTATACTATTGGCAATGGAACATGGGATAACCTAGGAACTCATAGAAAGACACGAACATACTATACATGTGACTCATCCTGAAGGTATGCCCTACTGAATGATGTAATAATGCCCTAATGCCCGACCATCACCCTACATGGCCTAATCTAGTGGCCCAATCCCATAGCAATATAAACAAATACTCCACATGCTATGGGGTACTAGCATTATATACCATAACTGGAGCATCAATTGTTCTCGGTGAACCTCTTTGTCACTCTTTTTTCCCATGTGTATTTCACAAAGGGGTGTTCCATGGAATTCAAATAACAAGACACATATATATAACTAGACATGTCACACAACTCAACACCGCACTCCCAGCCACAACACTGGTAGTAATTTCCTTAATATAATAATTATAAAGAGAAGGTCCCATATCGAGGTCTCTCTTATCTCATGATCCAACTATGACACAAGAGACCAAACCCAAGAGGTGATTTCCCCGATAAAAACATTCAAAAGTGCCTACTGGGCCTCTACATGTGAAACACTATAAAATTTGAAAAATTATATAGAAAACAATTTCCAGAGAAAAGACAAACATCATTTTACATAGACCAAGACACCTATACCTGAAACAATCATTTAACACTAAATCATTTCCAACTGAAGAAACACATACATTTACATTAAAAAACAGACGCGCTTAGAAACCCATTTAAGAAACTCAATTTCACACATTAAATCCAAAGCGCATTTTCAAGGTTCAAAGGGGAATTTCTTCAAACACAGAGAATGAAAAATTGACAACACAACTTCATGAAATTCAAATATAATGGGTCTCACTTTATTTCACACCAATAAACTATTCATAAATCCTTAAACTAATAACAAGTATTTAATAAAAGTGAGAAAAACAATAAATCAATAATTCCTTAATTTAATGGCTAATGAATAGGTAAACCTACATGGAATTCATGGTGTATGGACAATTCACCCCTGAAAACTTGCATCAATGCTCAACGCACTTGGAACCAAGGTGGAAAGTTAACACCAACCAGAAACTGATGCGAATATTTGTTCGCACCTCAACTGCACTTTTGTGGGTCAATAACAAACAATACACATGGGAATCGAATGAAAAGACTCATAACCAAACTTTAAAACAGTGTAATAAGATAACTAATGGTGCCATAGAAGTGAGAATGACATTTTAGGTAAATTGAAAGCATCTAAGTGCAATGAATTAATCCGAAATGGAAAAGATGGATTAACCTAACTCAAACCAAACACAGAAGTAGAAACACTTCATAAGAAGGGTGAACAACCTTGTATACACCAATCACACACCTAATACAACAAGGAAAATGTTAGAATCAACAACTGATGTGCTAAGACTTTGAAAAAATAAATAGAAACACCAAAAGATCGAAAATAAAAACACCCACCCCCATAAGATCACCCAAAACCATTTTTAAAACACTACCTCTTTCATTAAAACCTCATCCTAAAACTCGCATAATTTAATAAATAATTTAAAAAATTTATAAATTACTTCATAGTAACACAACAACGATTTCCACCAAATACACACATAGAATTCTCTTGGAAACAAAAAGCAGACAATATACCATCCAAAATAATAATAATAATCATAGTAAGTTTCACATCACATGCACAATTTTGAAAACCACATGGACTAATTAGCCATACCCAACAATTTAATGAAAACCACCATTTTCCACAAAACTACCCTTTTCCATCTTACACGCTCACTAATACCAATTGAAAACACTTTTTATACCACTTATGCATGTCAGAAAACCATAAGATCAATTTCTATCATATTAATATAACTCATAAAAACCATCATTCAATAATTAGCTATATTATAATGACATGAAACAAGAAAATGGATAATTGAAGCAACATAGGAACAAATTAATTCATCTTTAATAGAATCGATCGAAATTACCTACCTCAAATCGAGTGTGGATGCAACCAAATTATGACGGAAGGTAGAACACTCCTCATGGACCAATCGCAAACCTAAAACAACGAGATAAACACACAAATCAAAACCTAAGGTGTTAGGGTTTTTTTAAATCGAAGGAAAAACCTATAAATTGAGAGGTAAACCCATGTGGAGGAGGAGTATGCCCACTGGAGATAGAGACAACCTGAGATAGTTTTGGACACGCCATTGGGCAGAGCAAAGAGGCCAGAGAGCGGCCTAGCTAGAGGTACGGAAGGCCGGAGGCTGCATGTGCAGATGTTCTGAGGACTTGGAGGGGGACGAGTGCTAGCTAGAGTACAGGAGGCCGGAGCGGGGGAACTTGGGGGGTAGGGTGGCAGTCTGCCAGACTGAGAGATGGTGAAGGGGGAGGCCAGATGTCGTGGTCTGGTGTGCCTAACTGGGAGACGCAGGGGGGGCAGTGCGCATCGCAAATAGGGGGGAGGTGGTAGCATTTGGGTAGCCCATGTTTTTTTTCAATTTGTTATAATAATAATAATAATATAAATAACAATAATAATAATAAAATAATAACAACTAAATTTAATAATAATAAAAGTAATAATAATAATAAATTACAACCTTAATGAAAACATAATATTAACATTAATAATAACACAACCGTTCATTCCATTCTAAAATAATAAAATTTTTAAAAAAAATTTATTAACAATATCACTAATAACATATTTAAGGCCATTATCTTTATTAATAAGTTTATGGACAATAATATTATCACCCATAAATAATTATATATCTATTATTGTATAAATATTAACCATGTTTTATTTACATTAAATTTTTATTAATTTAAAATATCAGTCAATTGAACGGATCACATGCCAATGAGCGTACTGTTGAGTGAACTCCAGTTGAACTGTGCCACTCAGTAGTAGCTGTGATTAGGGCAAAGATGTGTGCCTGATGCAAAGTACTATAACTCACGTGCATGTCTCCTGTCAACTAGGTTGGGGTTTGATTTTATTTCAATATTATACAATACCTGTTAACACCTCAACCTCACCATTCTATCTTCATTCAGTTACAAAAACCAAAATGGACATCATGACCATCAAGTATCATTAATCATAGAGATCAATCATATGACCATTAAATATAATTTATAGGATATCTAAATAATGACACTTTTTTCAATCTATGACACCTTAGGTTTTTTATAGGTCATTTAGGATCATTACCAAAACAATTGGATGTTATCAATCTCATAAAATCATTCACAGGGTTCTCCATACAGATTTATCATCTTAGTTTCAAAAGAGTAAATAAAAAATTCATTGATTCCAACTATAAAAACCCATATTTTTCATACATATATATTACATTGTAATACATGAATATTCAGTTCCTAACATATAGATCCATTCCATAATCATATAGTACTATTATATTTGTAAAATTGGATATATAATCATCTTGATCATCATATATCAACATAATATCCCACTAAGATCTAAAAATATATATCTCTCCGTATACATATCATAAATAAAACCTATTTTCAAAAGGGGGAAACGATACATTAGAAAACGAGGGATCAGATGTTCAGTAAGGGTAAACAATACAAATCAATTGTCACATAATAATAACATAAGTATAATTGTATGAGAACATGAGATTAAAATTTTGAAAACCATAACCTACATATGATATTTCATAATATTTATTCATGGAATAATTATTGGCAGTTCATAAGACATGAATCGTAAAGGAATCATATAAAATAATTTATGAAATCCTAACATTGATGTAAGATATTAATTTGTGACATACATATTATTATATTAAATAGTTTCCATTTTAGTTCAGAATTAATTAATATACTATCATTGTTGAATTTTTTCACTCCCCATTCTTTCTTATTATTCATGTTGTACTCCTAAGACAACAATTATAGATAATGTCCCTTATGTAATGAGTTTACTCTATATTATAGTCTTGTTTATCTCATGACAAATCCATATTTATGAAATGAATTGGAGGGATATATAATTTTGGTTCCACCCATAACATATTTAAAATTATACAAAAAATTTCTCATAAGATCATAATTTAATCAACATATCATATCCTTTGAAAATAACTGGTTTCATAAATATTTCGTCTTAGCATAACCTAAGTAAAAGAATCAGTTTTTAGGAACATTTAATCAATTCATCCTAGAATATCATATTAAAAAGTAAATAATCACGTAAACAATTACAATCATAATCATAACCCATCTATATAAAGGATTATAATGGTATCATTGGATCTTATCATCAATAAATCAAAAGTAACATCAATAGTTATTATCATAAATTGAAATGACATTAAAAAATAACAGGAAATATTTCATGAGGACAATACAATTTTAATTTCAAAATATATTATTTAGAAATTGAAAATTTCCCATATAATAAATAAAAAAATATATGTCAATATAATCATATAAAATAGTAGAAAATTCCTCAATGAATTGAGAAATACTGATGGATGGAAATTTTTTTCATACAATATAAGTTAATAGAAAACATTCATTTCAGACTTTATAAAAAAAGTTCAAAATGTACCTCATTGGAAAAAAAGAATATTAATTTTAAACCATTTCCATAAAATTAAATATTGTGTAAAAATTAAATTTTAAAAATATGGGAATGTTAGTAACGTTCATGAAAACATTTTTATAATACATAGATATGGAATAAAAAGGGTTTTCCACTGAAGCTAAAAATAAATCTGGGTTACCATAAAAAATCATTTTAGTATATAGATTACATAAAAATAGAAAAATGATAGGAAAAAAAGTAATCTATATAAATTATATAAGGGGATAAAATAAATGAGTTTCAGGAGAGGTTTATGATATGATTTCATCATTAAAAATTTAATCATAAAGAGTGCTAATAAATAATGATATTATAACATAAAATCTTTACTACTTTGGAAACAATTGAATCGTAAGACTATTGAGATAATAAATTCACTTGAAAATTTAAATATAATTTAATGAAATATTTTCATGATTTAACATTTTACATTGTATGTATGAACACCACAAAAAAAAGAGTGCTGAATATGACATATATCACCCTTAAATAAGAGTGAGACTAGAAATCCCTTACCTCGATTTCAACTTCCTTTAAAGAAAAAATTAATATCTTGTATAATAAAAATCAATTTTCTAACCATATATAAAATATATATTCATATAGTTATAATTTTTTATATTATTTTATTATAAATTTTTAACAGACAATAAATAATAATTTCATATAAAAATCATTATTTCCAATAGTTAATTTTTTTATGAGCTTTCAGCTCATTTATTCATGAAAATATTATTTTATCATGGTTCTATATTCCCAATAATTTTAATCATGAAATAAAAATAATATCTTATCATTATTTAAAAATTTATATTCATCTATTAATGTTAGAGATAGAAAAATAAATTACACTAATCATGGAGATGATATGTCATATGTACGCATGAATGATATTTTCACTTTTTGAAAGATTAAATGAATGAAATGTATAAAATAAATAACCTTTTAAGAATCATTATTATATAATATATATTATAAATATTTATTTAATACATCCTTATTCCCATCCAAATATAATATAAATGAAATAAATCACATCACTTCGCAGAGGTGGTAGTTGATACGTATGCACGAGAGATGTTATCATCATCCCATGGATTGGAATGTATTAATATATAGGCGATAATATAAAGCATTAAGTTCAATTATTTCATACCATTAATATATAAACATTAAATAAATTAGAATACTCATCCATGAAATATGATGATGGAAAATGAATTTCATCTATACATGGAGTTAAAATGATGTAAGTGTATAGTAGAGTCACTTTTTCTTCCCATTTGATAAAGAAGAGGTTGAATAAATGTAGCACCAATATATTTCAATAAGCAGTATTTTTTTAAAATTCATTGATTTCAAGGGTTATACCTTACACCATGATAAGCTTGTGCTATACGGAACATCAACTTAGCTTGCGGTATACACAACACAATGCTTGACTTGTGTTACACCAAATTTCATGTTCTTTTGATAGATTTGATTTCAAACAAGATTGAATCAATGTATGAACTAAATATTGTAATGTTACCTTCTAAAGTAGTCATTATAATGGTGGGCATGAACATTAATAAATTTCTTCTAAAAACCCATTTAGATGAAATTAAGTGAGGTTATAAAATAATAAAATCACTCTTGATGGATTTTATTTACATAATATTTTTTTAAATATTTAATCTCATTTTTAAAATTCATTTTATCTGTATTCAAGACATGATATAAAGAAAAATTAATTTTTTTGGATAAAAGATGTATTTTGTGAAAAATTCAGTTTTACTGCCTTTTGATGACACACCCATTTTAAATATAATTTTAAAATTATATATATTCTACATAACAAAATAACATTCTAATTTGAATGTGTGTTACAATAATTTACTTTCCATGTATTTTTTATATTTTTATAATATGTTTTATGTTTTAATGAATAGTAAAATATATTAAATTCTAATTGACTTTTTCATGAAAATAATTTATATAGAATCATTATATTATTTAATTGTTGTAATGTAAAAATATAATATATTTTTATTAGTGAATTTAATTTTTTTCATTGACTTTGTTTTCCCATGATTTTTTATGTAAAAACATTTCAATATTTTGTAATGTTTTAACTTTTAAAAACGAATTCTACATTCAAAAAATGGGATCAATATTAAATTAATTACTGAAACAACTATGTTTTTAATTTTTAAAAACTGCTTACATATTTTGAATCTGTAGGTCCAAATAATGTTAATAGCATTATTTTATTTTTTGGCGTTATCAAATTCAACTTCGTTATGTTTTATTAATACGGTAAAAAGTTAAATTGGGTAATTAAGGGAAAATTTAATATTATAAAATTACCATAAAAATACTCTTAACATTGTTATATTAGTAGGTTTCGACCTAAAACATACTTTGATGGGAATTATACCCTTTCAAAACCAATTAGATTATATTAGGATATTTAATAAATTTATTTAAAGAAAAGTTAAATATGTCTCACTTAAATATTATTCTTTTCTAATATTAGGCTATACATAAGATAAAATATATTTTAATTAATCATTTGAATTATAAAATTTCTTTCTCTATCATACTATTTTACTTACAGTTTTCGAGAATTAAATAATTACCTTATAGGTTTATATACTATTGATGCATGAATTATTTAATTGATTATAAATAAATAAACTAATTTTTACTAAAATGTTAATAATAATTAAAATTCACAAAAACATGACCAAATATTATTATTTCAATATATATTTACCTAAATCATCGAGGGGTCATGTTATTGTCCATTTGAAATATTATTGAAGAGAATATGACCAATATATTGTTTTATTTATGGTGATGTTGATCTTGTCTCATTCAAGTTTTGATATTTATAAAATATTTAATAATGGATTTTATAGAAGATATATTCGACTAAAAATATTATTATAAAATATAAAATATATTTTTTTATAATATTATTTTATTTGAAATTTTTAACAACACCTAAGTATATTAAATAATTACACAGAACTGATGTAGTTATTATTTTGTTACAAGAAATATCAAATTAATGTAATTAAAAATAAATAAATAAATATTATAATTGATAGTTAATATATCCAAAACAATTATATATTTCCTTGACCCGGTAAATATATAATAAAATATTTGGTTCATGGTTAACATCTTATCTTGGTATTTTTTTAAAATTATTAAATGAATACTGTCCAAATCGACACTGTTGATATTTTGTCAAAATAATGTTCATTAAATTAATTAAGGTTAATTTAATAATTAAAAAAATATAATAAATATTCTTTAGATTAGAATGTTCTATATGATTCATTTATTTATTTTATTGATATCAAATTAGTAAAAATTATAGTATTTTAATGTTGATCAATTTGATACCATATTTAAAATTAAAAAAGAATAATTAAGTGTAAAAAGAAATGATAAGGTTAAAAATGAAATAAAAACATGTATAAAAATTATTGGTTTATGGGATTACAACCTTATATAATATCATTTTTAAAATAAGGAAAATTTTCTTGTTTTTGGATGTTCATTGAGTTTATCATAAATAAATAATTTTCAAAATTCCAAAGGTTCCCCAAACTCAATTATAAAAGGGAAAATCCTCCATTACCTATTCAGTTCACATTGAGTCTTAAAGCCTGGAAGTACCCTACCCATTTCCTTTATAAATATATTTATTCACATTATTGAGGATTGGGTATTCTCAAAAGTCCAAATCTAATTACATTAAGAGGAGAACAATAGCGAGCTCGTCATGGAAGAGGTAATCTGCTATACCGATTTTTTAAAATTTATTTATTATTATACTTCTGATTAATGATTTTTTCTTATACCAAATTAATAAATATATTGTCCCTTATATGATGAGTTGTTGTTATGGAAATTTCACAACCATATTATACCATCTATATATTCTACTAAAAATCAAATCACCATGCTTATATACGTAAGGCTCATCGTCTACACCATGTAGTAATCTGTTTTTACTCTCCACATTACTTCGATGAGTTTAATGATGGAAATAATAACTATACAAGATATATATAAGATGATATTTATTATGAAATATTATATACACCACCCAATTTAACACTACTCCACAGTTATGGGAATGATATCATCACTCATGCGTACGTACGACCTACCGTCTCCACGATGTGATTTGAATCATTTTACATGATCTTTATTAAATCATGGTTATATAAATTAATATAATGAACAAATATTATATATATTTTGTTAATATTATTAAAGAAATTATATAAATATAATATAAGAATAGGAACCTGAAATAATTCAAATAAACATCTATACCAAAATAAAGTAATTAATACCCGATGGATGAGTAATATAGTAACTAAAAAATAGGTAAAAATATGATCACTTTTGATATCATAAAAATGATTATTATTATGGTAGAATAAATTAGTAAATTTATTTAATCCCTTGTATAGGAGGTTCATACACGTATTAAGGAACCTGTAACTAGATTAAGGGAATTAATTTTTTCACTTTTATCTCAGTGGGACATATGCCTTATGCACCACCTATTTATTTTGTATGCTGTTTATATTTCCCTTGAATGTTTTTGTGATCCTTATTATGAAGGTTATGATATTTACATATGAATATAATTGTCTTCATTTATGAGTCATATGATTAAACTAATTATTAATAGGTATGTGATAATATCATAATCTCATTATTATTCGATATTTTTTATATGTAAGTATTTACTGAGGATTATTTAGCAACCATTTGGATGTTTTCAAAAAACATTTTTTCATAATATGATTTACTATTTTCTCATGTTTGGTTAAAGTCATTTTTACACATTTTTTTATTTTTACTACAATATTTTAGAGGGCACCTTCTTTCTTTTCCATACGATGTACATTTTGACTTTTCCAAAAAAGTATTAGAAGAATGTTTTTAACTTATATAGAATTAATGGATTTTTATGATTACATAATTCTTTAGTTTCATTGAGATTAACTTAAAATATTTTAGGGTTATTTTCTATGAAATTATTTTCTTTTAAATTTCATGGTATATTAAAAAAATTATATTTTTTCTATTAAAAGAGGATATTTTACTCATAAATTAATTTCAAGTGTTCAATAAATATTATTTATCATTTAGGATGGAAAAATTTAATTGGGTTATGTTTCATGTACAATATACATATTATTAATATGATTTGATGGTGTTTATGTTGAAATTATATTTAGTAAATATATATTTTTTACATGGACTATGTTAAGAATGATTCTTATGAAAACCATTTTATTCCATGGGTCATGCTACAGTGAATGATTTTATTATAGAAGATATAATAATGATTTCATTATGAGATCAGTGAGACCTATATCTCACTTCAAATCATTTGGTAAAGATTTATATCTCATGAGATATACATGAGGGGAATAAAATGTAAATCTTGTATAGTAATACAGTTCTAGAATGACAAGTAAATACAGTTCAGTAATACATGGATAGAATGAATAGTGAACTCAGTTAAGTATATGAAATTTTTTACTATAATGGTATAGGGAAATTATTTTCTATACATATATGTTTGAAAAAATTTCATGTTTCATGACAATGTTTTTTTTCTCATGGATCATGATCCATTATGATTTAGGACTTATGAATTGGAATTATTTATTTCCTGAATCAATATTCTGATATATGATCAATATGTTCAAATTTTCAGAAGATACGTTCATGTTTTTAACTTATTACAATAACTTTTTGTATGATTTTTTCCTTGTTTACCATTATGAATAATATCAGTTCACTCAATTTTATTTTTCATTTTCCCAAGATATGAATAATGTAATTAAGTAATATGTGTCAAAAAAAAGTTATATTATTGACTGAAAGAGTAATAGGTAATGGTGATGTTTTAGGAAGCAGTTTTTTATGATTCCTCGTTTCCAATGACACTAAACTAACATGGAAATTAGGAATATATTTGTAAAATTTATTAAGTATTCCACAAAAATAATGTAATTTCTAGGTTTGTAAATATTAGATCATTACAGTTGGTATCTGAGTGATGGTTTAGTTAAACATTGAAAAATAGGTTGTGAAATCATTAGTGAGGCCCCAAGAAATATTTATAAGGATATGTATTGGGATTTACTAAGGATAATTCTATGTATAGTTTACAATCCTATAGTATTTTTGATAATCATGAATAACCTTGGACTAGACCTAATATATCACTGATAAAAATATTATATGTAATTTACCATAGTTATTTTTTTTAATATCAAATATTTATTTATCACACTTTAATTTATAGTATTAATCAACAGCCCAAAGTAGATTGATCATATTTAACATTGAATGTTTCAGATGTTTAATGTATGAAAATTATTAAAACCAATTTTTTAAGTGGAAACCTCAAAAATCATATCCTGAAGGTGGTACATGTATTGGTTACACTGGTGAGGATAAAAAGTTTTTAAAAAACATGTCCAAGGTATAGGATGTTCTAGTATTATTGTTTACATTAACCCTAATAATCATGGTCGATAAATGTTTAGGAACTATAAGACATGATTTAGAATTTATGAAAGATATATATAATGGATCTTGAGTAGTGTTTTAAGAATAAAGTGGGATTATTGAGGTGTATATGTTTCCGAATATTGATATTATGTTATATAAATCATGAAATATATATGTTTCTTTCAGTATATGTTTTTTATTAAGGATTGTGAAGGATATGTAGAATAGTTATAATGACATATAAAACTGATTTAAGGGTAATGTAATATATTTGGAGATCACATGATTATGGGAAAGATAACCCTTAATATGTTCCTTATGTTGGGATAATGATGTTTGGATTAAGATATGATGGATATTAATAATAAATTGTATGATTCTAATTTATTGGGAAATAATTATAGAGTTATTTTTCAAGAGGGTTATGATATAATTGATGAAGTATACAACCTCTTGGAACATAAAGAATATATCCAATATGGTTTATAATATGGAAACAGATATGTTTTCAATATTTATATACGCCAATTCAGTATATTACCATGACTCAAGATATTACATTATGAAGGTATTCACATTTTTGGAATGTGACCCATAAGATATACCTTGGGATATGCAGGGGATATATTTTTAAAGGATTGGGTAAGCCTATTATCTAATTTTATGGATTTGAGATTTCAAAAATATTTTACAGTTATCCATTTATGGATAGTATAAGTTAAAATCCAGATGCATTTTCCCATATTAATGTACTATCTCAATATATGTGGAATTATGCATATATAAATAAATTTTTATAAACAACTTGCTTTGATAAATACAAATGTAATTACCAATCATTCTCATGATATACTAATGTTTCAGGAATGACAAATTAAAATTTATTTCTTTGAATAATAGATAATGTGGAACAAGGTTCAAATCACAAACAACGAAGTTATTGTACTGAAATCAAGTAAATATATCTTCATATGAAAATTATTCAACAATTGGAAAAGGTATCATGATGTAAAAGGGTGTATTATTATCATCATTTTTTATGAAATCAACGTCCACTTTCAGGTTTCTTCAGTTTATGGTTTTGTGACTATAAATATTATATAAATAACCAACATCCGTAAGATCAATGATATTTATAATTGCATTTTTTATTTAATCATTTATTTCATGACCATAACATCACCTATGTTCTCTATATAGAGGCATACTTATGATTTACTTTGGCTAACTTTTATATTTCTACTATTCCGATATAAATGAAAGTTGTAATCACTGTTTTTTTGATGTGGGTTTGTATTAAAGAAAAATTGAAATATTAATCCTCTTATAATCGAGATGACTTTATAGGGATATAATCATTATAATAGTGGTAGAATGTATCATCCTGAGATTTTTATGAGATTGTTTTTTAATTTCATTTATGTCTTCTGTTTCATGCTACATGAATATAAGCTTGTGCTATAAGTAACACTAAATTAGCATACATTATACACACCCCTATACTTGTCTTGTGTTACACACAATTTAATATTATATTTATGTAATTTATTTCATTCATGACCGATTCTATGTGAATAGAAAAATATTATTATGTTACCTTGTAACCTTGTCATTATAAAATTGGGTATGAACAATATTAACATTCTTCTGAAAAACTACTTAAATGAAAATTTGTGATTTTATAAAATAATAAAATCACTTTTTATGGATATTATTAATGAAATATATGTAATATATTAAATCTAAATTTTTAAAATTAATTTATGTTTTTTGACATGATCTAAGAAAACATTAAATCATTTGGATAAAGGATTTTTTTTTAAAAACAAAATGCATATTTACCACCTTTTGATGGAGAAAGCATTTTAAATACAGTTTTTTTTTCACTTTTTTGTATTATATTTAACAAAATAGATTTAATATTTGGAAATGGGTTATAAAAATTTACAATGGGTGATTTTTTGATATTTTTCTGATAAGTTTTATGTTTTGATGAATAGTAAAAATATACTAAATTTAAATGAAAACAATTTTTTTCATTGAAAGATTTTATGAAAATACATTTTATTATTTAATGGTTATAAATTAAAAATAGAATTTATTTTTATCATTTAATATGATTTTGGTCATGGGCATTAATTTTGCCTTTAATTTTGATGTATAAAATTTTGATTATTTTCCATTGTTTTTACTTTTAAAACCCCCTTGTTCATTCTTAAAACATGATTAATTTTAAATTACTCTCCACAAATTAGTGGTCTTCAATTTTTATATAAACATTATATATATGTAATTAGTAGGTCTAAATAATTTTAATAACATTATTTTATTTTTTGTTATTTTAAATAATATGTTTAGTAATTTCTATTAATAGAGTAAAAAAGGTATATCAGGTAATTATGGGGAATTATAATATTATAAAATTACCTAAACACTTGACCAAATATTATTTGATGTGGTATTTTAGACCTAAAAAATACTTAGGTCTAAATAATACCATTTTTAATCCACTTGGATGAGATTAGGACATTTAATATATTTTATTTAAAGAAATGTTAAATATGTCATACTCAAATTTCAATCATTTTTAAAATATGGTTATATAGAAGAGAACTTATATTATAAATAATAATTATAAAGATAATATGTTTTTATTAATCTAGTTATTAAATTTTGAGTTTTTAGGAAAAAAATAATTACCTTAGTTTTTAATAATTGAGAATGCATGAATTATTTTATTGATAAAAAATCAATAAACTAAATTTAATTAAAATGATAACAACCATTAAAAGACATTAACACTAGAAAAAATATTTTCGGTAGAGTATACCTTGATCATAATCATCCAAGGGTCATGTAATTGACCATTTTTTTCCTTATAGAAGAGATTATGACACTTATATTTTTTTATTTAAAGAGATATTAAACTTGTAACATTCAAGTTTCAATACGTATAACATTTTTAATGATGGTATTTTTCAAAGATATATTCCACTGACTATATTATACTAAAATATAGTTGATTTATATTCATTATTGTATTTTTAAAATTTTACCCAATATTTAAATATATTTAATAATTATGTAAAACCGATGTTGTAATTATTTTATTAATTGAAATATAAAATAAATGTTATTAAAAATACAAAAATAAATAATATATTGTATTATCAATATATCATGAAAATTATCTAGATGACATTGAACCCTCGTAGATATAATAATATTAATTTTTTAGGTTATACTGTTGTATTTATATTTTAAAAAATCTTTAAAATGAATAGTTTGAAAATTGACAATATTGATATTTTTTGTAAATAATGTTTTATTAAATTATTTGAAATGATAAAATATTTTAAAAATTATAAAATAATTATGGTTCCCAATAAAATTTTATATATTGTTTATTTAAGTTATTCTGAACATCAAATACATAAAAATTACACTATCTTAATATAGAATAATATTTTATCTTAGTAAAAATTAAAAGAGATTTATTAAAGGTAAAAATATGATAAGGTTTAAAATTAAATCAAAACATGTCTACAAATTATTGGGTTATGATATTAAAAACATATATCATATCATATTTTTAAAAGGGAAATTTTTGGGGAATTTAGATGTTGATTGAATTTATTATAAATAAATATTTTTGGAAATTCCAATCTTTCTCCATCCTCAATTATAATAGGGCACATCCACCCTCACCACTTCACTACACATTGAGCTTTCAAGCTTGACCATCCCCTACCAATTTCAATTTAAACACACCTATGTAATATTGTGATAGTGGTTCAGAATAAAAACAAACCAGAACTCCACTTATAACAATAATAATATTTTCTTTGATAATTAATGTCCTTGAAATCCAAAAAAGGATTCAATGTAGGATTCTATAGAGGTTATGTACTTTATAAAATCACATGTTCTCATTTATATTCTTGTACAAAATTGTATATTCCTAAAACCCCATGTATAATTATTATATATCATTCTAGTTATATATTAATATTCATTAATTTTACTTTATATAGTTATATTAATTTAATTAATCCTAGTTAAATTTTTATTCAAAAAGAAAAAAATACATTACTAAAAAAAATAGTGTTTTTGTAAATTATATGGTTATTTTTAAAAACATATTTTCAAATTATTGAATTTAAATTTTAAAAAATTTACAAAATTATGAATTCATAAACTAAAAAAATTTAGGATTATTTCTTAATATTTTTTTTAAAACTATTGATTTTCATGTGCATAGAAAAATTCAGAATTTTATTAAAATAACATGTTTATTTGAAATTATTAGAAAATTAAAATTAAATTTTTTATTTATGAAAATTTTATTTTTTGTATCCTATTAATAATAATATAATTGTTATATTTGGAATGTATTTTATACATCCTTTTTCTGGAAAAACATTTTTATACATAAATTATATTTATCTGAAAACACTTTTTCTTTGTGTTTTACATGATTGATTTTCAATTAAATAATACCAATTAAATGAATGAAAATATATAGAAAATAGATCCTATGTTTTATATGATTAGGTAAAAATTTTTAAAATTAGGCTATTTTATTTCTGGATATTATGAATTTAACCAGTATAAAAACTAATATCCTTAGTGAGTGTTGTCAGGCAATTCAGGTTTAAAAATATATGATATGGACTAAAAAATGATCAGAAAACATGAAATTATTTAATTTTATGTTTATATTTCAACCATAATTACCCAATAATTTTATGTATTATATTTTTTTGTCATTTGGAATAGATTTTCAGCAATATAATATTTATGTAAAGGATAATGTAAAACATTTCACTCTATTTTCATATCTATTATATATTATGGAAGGTATAAAAAATTATATTTAGTTATAAATTTTCATTAAATTTAAAAAAAATGATGTTAATTTATTTCAATTATTTATTTATTAAATAATTACATTAATTTATTATACAACACTAACAGAGTATTTATTTAATTAATAGAAATATTAAATGAATTATTTTAAAAACATACAATGTAATATAATTTTAATGAATTATTGTGGTCCATAAATTTCTTAGATAATTATAACATATTATAGATGAGTGATTGAATTATATTTAATTCCATTTTTTTCAAAATATTATCATATTTAAATTAAAAATAGGATTTGAAAAAATGATTTTGATTACATTAGGTAATAAATATTTCATCATTATGTGATTTAAAATTCCAAAAAATATTACCATTTTCTAATTTTATGGTATATAGATTATAATATCATCCATGATCCATTTATGTGACATTTTTCCTTTTATAATACCTTTCATAATGCCTATATTGTAAAAACACCTTGGTACCACTGTAAGAGTCAAAAGGATTAACAAAACGTCAGAACCAAAACACAAGGATTAAAAGATCACCTAAACTTGTCCAAATGTGTTTTATATTTCAACATATACAAATTAAACTACATTCTCCACTATGGTAGTCATTTTTTTATATTTTTATTCATTTACATGATTTCATGTTTTTTAATGAAAAACAATCCTTGCCTTTATTTTGGGTATTTTCAAAATGGGTTTCAAATTTAATAAATATTTAGATATTGAAAAAATATTTTAATGGGTGAAAAGAATATTATTATAAAATTTTTTCTATATTATGATTATGTTATGGTTTATGTTAATTATTTATGAAGACATGTGGAATCGTTATAATATAATGATGAGTGGTTTATTTATAACCCAACGATGGGTAGTTCAATTATAAACCAATGATGGATGAGCATGATATAGATCTCATATTCATTAGGTAATGGGAATGAGTTATCCATTATGTATTCTCATATGATATTATTTAAATTTACCATGTTGGTTGTTACATTTTAAATTGTGATTTGAAAATAAGGTCCAATGTTTCCTAAAAAAATTCTAAATTCTTTATAATAACATTTCATTGAAATAATTAATTTTAAGATATAAGATATTGACAATTTATTTTAAATGAGTGATTTTTTCAATTAGGGTGATAAGTAATTTTTTTTATAGTAATGGTTTTCATGGAATTTTATGTTTTCTAAGAATCCCTCATAACTATGATTTTTCCGAAATGTGTTATTTTATACTGATTTATCAAAAAAATGGACAATGATACTGATTTCACCATTAAATAAATTATTATTGGATATAAAATTTTATTATATTAAATGAAAACTATATTTTATAATCCTATGGTTTTTAAAATTTCTAACATGTCTATTTTTTTATACCTTTCTGATTTTTTATCAACTTTCCGCATTTTAAAATATTTTCCACATATTCAAAAGGATGAGTTGAGAAAATGATCAAGTAAATATAAATAACATGATGATATTTCAGGAAAATAAAAAATTATATATCTTAATTGTTTTATTTTTTCAGAAAAAACAAAAATGAAGAATATGTTTCGAATATTTGATTTGACATTTAAATACATAATTTTGATGGCCAAATTACCAAATATTATAATCTAATATGGTCCTCTAATTTAAAATAATGAATTATTTATTAAAAAACTAATTAGTTTTTAATGTATAAGGGTACTTCTATATATTTTTTATTATCATAAATGTTTAGATAATTTTAGAGGTTAGGATAATGTATGTAAATAATTTTAAGAGATTTTAATTTATGGTTTTCTTTTTATATATTTTGAATATTACCATTTTGATTTTTCAAAACTATGTTAGTTCAATATTTTTTCCCAAATAGGAATCATGGAAGTTGATGTGTGGTGGAATCAAGAGTACACTATCTATCCAAATAAACAACCATAAATGTTATGAATTGGAACTGTACAGTTTTTTTCTATAATGTATATGTCGATAAAAGATATAAATGGTGGTGGTATATAGGTTAGTGAAAAACTAGATCTACCATAAAGTAATATGTTGATATTAGATAATTTTATGAGGTAATGAAAACAAGAATTTATTTTATATTCTTACCTAGTAGTATCTATGATATTGATTAAATCTATATAAAAGATATTTTATCTCATGGGCTGTTAAGATCATTAAAATAAAACTATTTTTGTTTAAATCTTTTAAACTTATGATAAAGAATAGTGGTTAGTGGTAAATAATACGATAGAAAGAGAGGATATTGATACCATGGGGGAGATTAATTTTACCATTTCTTATAAGAATATGCTATTAATGTTGTAAAAATATTCATAGTATTGAGAGATGTGGAATATATAGTGCTCTCTTAAAAAAAACATATCCCATTTGGTAAGGTACACACCAAATTTTATTAAAGATCATGATTGTAAAATTAATCATTTTTACATAGGATTAAATATGTGATACCAAAGTTATTTCATTCTTAATGAATTTAAATGTTATGATAAACATGTTCAATGAGCTGAGAATGTGAAAATATAGTCTATTGATGATTACATTCTTAAAAAAAGTAGAAAACGATATCCAAATAGAAGGAAAATGGGGGGAATACATTGTTGAAATTTATGGTAAGAAAATCATGAACTAGGTTTGTGAGTTGTGTAGTAAAAACTACTTCATGGAATGTATTATTGAATCTAGGATGTTCTTCTAATGTTGTAAGTTTGGTCATATAGCTCGAAAATGTATTTAAAATGATATCATTGGTTTTATAACTGATATTAATAAAAATACAGTAAGGTGGTATAAAAGAAATGATATGGGTAATTATGTGCATGTGATACCAAATAAGAGGATGAATGATTATAAGGAACCAGACTATAAGCAGAGAGTCTGATGATATCCTTTAAAACCACTTTAAAAGATCTTGTGGCATCAAATGAACTGATTATAGGTGATCTACATTTTCATTTATACAATTTAAATGTATTTATTTATATAGGTTAACCAAATTCATTTATCATAGAAACTTTTCTGATAGATTTAAAATATCACCCCATGAAATGAATCTATAACATTTGGTAAAGACACATAGAGGAAGTATTAAGGGAAAAATAAATTTTATAAATTTGATTGTTACATTTTGTCGAAAGAATTTAGTATAAGGATTTATTTTGTTCCCCCAATAGAGTTTGATAATATTTTGGCTATGAACTATATCTATATTTACTAAGATATGATATACTGTATAGCTAAATAATTAATTTTCTTGATTATGTTTTTTATTTTATGAAAGTCGTAAATTATAGAAATGATAACATATGAAAACTACGAAAAAATATTAATAATGTAAATGAAATTTATCATATGCATTTTATTGGGAAATATGAAACTTCTCCAATTGATTATTTTCTTATAGTGAATGGATATATGAATGTTTTTACTAATTATTTACCTTGTATTTTTCTTAATTGGGAAGTTGAATTTATTTTTGACTTACTTCAAAATGCTAAACCAATTTTAAAACTCCCTTACATAATAGATAAAGTAAAACTATTGGAATTGAAAAAATATTTATAGAATATTCTAGTAATATTTTTAATTTATCCAAAAACTTCACCATGGGGATATCATAATTTATTTGTCAAAAAATAATATGGTTCAATGATACTATTCATCAATTACAGATCCTTGAATAACTTCTCTATTATGAACAACTATCCTTTACCTCAAATCAATGATTTCTTACATCATCTTCATAGAAGGATGTATTTTTTCATAGATTGATATTATACTTGGACGCCATTTTCTTAATGTTAATGTGGAAGATATTATGGACCAATTGTTTCAGACAATGTACATGAATTATGAGTTTTTATTAATTTCTATTGTGTAAATGAATACACCAACTATATTTATGGAGCTTATTACTATTTTTTCGAAGTGTTATTACATATCAATTTGGTTATGTTTATTAATCAAAATTTTAATATTCTAAAATTCATGAGGATCATGAAAGGAACCTTGGGTTTTTATTGAAAACCATGCATGAAAATAAACTACAAGAAAAATTTACGAACTAAGAATTTTGGTCACAATAAATTTATTTATATTTTAATATTTTGTCTAAAGAGGGATTCACATTTTACCCTATTAAAATAACTATTGTTTAAGAATGGAAAATAACTAAAAACTTCTTAGATATTAATAGTTTCCTAGATTTTCATGTTACTAGAAGCTTTTTGTTAAAACAATTTCCCAGTTATTTATCCCAATGACAAATTTTACACATAAAATTGTTAAATTAATTTAGATGAACAATGTGTGATGATTTTTTCAATAAATGAAAAGAATATTGGTAAATGATACAATTTTGGACCAACCATCTATAATTTTTTAATTTTTCATCTACAATGTTCATTAATATAAGGTACTTAGCCATGTTTTGATTAAAAATGATCATGTAATTTTTATTCATCCAATAAAATAAAACCTTACAATTTAAAATATCCAACACATGATTTGGAATTAGCTAATATGGTTGTTTATTTGAAAATTTATAGGCATCATTTACATGGATTAATGTGTGAAATTTACAATGATTATAGTTATTAAAGTATATATTCACTTATAAAGAGTTGAACACAAAGAAAATAATAAGGGTGGAACTGGATAATGATTAGGACTACACGATTCATTTGTTGGGAAATTATTGTCTCTATAATAATATATGAATCTTTTTTTATTTAGATTCTGAAAAATAAACATACTTATTTTAGTAATAAAATTAATTAATGTGTTTTTAATTAATATATATTTTGATGAAAAAATCTTATTTATGGATAAATCTTTTTAAAAAGTGTTCAGGATTTGATTTTAATTATTCTAGAAACACTGTTCATATATTAATTTTTTTGCCGAAGTTATGGATTGTATACCCTACATTTGTAGTAAAATTATGGATCAGATACCAAAAGTTTTACTAAAAATATGGACTAGGAACCATACATTTTATAAGAAACCCTATATCAATGTAAAAATGTATGGATCACAACCCATCATTATGATCATAACCATAAATTTTAAACTATAAATTCTAGGTTATCCCTATGTTTAACCTTTTAATCTATTGACTTCAATTTATATAAATGTTCCAAATTTTTATTATGTTTTAACTATATTTAAATATATATTTAATGAAACCTAATGAGTAATTTAAAGGATCATATTCTATAGATTAAATCAATCTTATATCTATCAGATATTTCATCTTTATTTGTTCATTTTAAATAAAAGCACTCATTATTTATTAAGAGATATTTTTCGATCATTTTTATTGAAAGAAAATAATGTTTATATTATTAAACAAAAATAGTTGTATGAATGATATATACATAAGGGAATCTATTTGAAATGACTGAAAATTTATAATATTATAACGAACTAAACTTTAGAGACATGCAATTTTCAATCTTTTTTTATTTAAATATTTTACTATTACTATATTTCCTAAAGGACATTAGCAACTGGGGTATCTTTGATGTTGTTATTTCATGTAGAATCTTCATCGATGAAGAATATGATCCATGATATTCCCGTTGTTTATGCAATTATGATCCAAATTTGTTTCTCAACCAAATCAAATAATATTTTTTTCATGTGGTATCGGCTGCTCACACTCATTAATGGTAGAATGTCATCTTCTTATACTATGTTTTGGATATTTTAGTTCCATATAAAATTACTAGAAGGAACAATAAAATCCTATTTTTAATGGTTTCAAATTCAATAATTAATTTTTGTATGCATAATGACAATAGATCATATTTAGTAAAAATAAAGGAGCTTACAGAGGGAGTTTTGGTGTAGTGGACAATTGTTTCTTGGTTCCCTGAAGCACTATTTATTTTGTTTTTTCATCCCAATTTGTCATCTAGAAATTTTTTTTTATGAATTAAATACTGTATATTTTCGTATTATATTAATTGGAATAATATTTAAATTATTACATATTTGTAAAACAACACAATTCAACCTCTTATTGTGTATATTTATGTTGTTCCTACCTAAACATTTGAATCAGATGTGTGATTTTTTAAAAAACACTAATAAGATCAAGAAATATGATGTAAAAGGTCTCTATGAAGTTAGGTGTCAATGAATGAACTAAAGGGAGGAATGTATATGATCTGATATCATTAATTTAATGGTGAGACTTATGTTTTCTAGAAATATTCAATGGTTATCTACTTAAATATTCTTGGTTCAAAATTTTATATACAGATCATCAAACCATATTAAATTCTTATTGTTTATGAAAAATGGGATGCTACATTAGGAGATTATTATGATGTCAATTCTATATACAAGAATTATTTAATATTTGGATATAGTCGAAATGAATTTTATAGTGCGTCTCAATGTACTACTTCCTAGGAGATATGGGTTTTTTGTTTCTTACGAAGGAAATATAAATATTAAAAAATTAAGATACAATAATAAAATACTAAAATTAGACTATTTTAGAATGTATTATAGTGAATGAATCTCTTAAATGAATGGAATATTGACTAAAATATTAAATGGTGTTTCTTCGATGGGAGATTCAATTAAACAAACACATCAATATTTAAATGTTAGATGTCTAGAGACCCTATTTTTCCTTATAAGAAATATATATATATATATATATATATATATATTTCTAGAGATAGGTGACGAGGAAACATGTGATTCTAAGGCCCGATGTTTAAGAAATTAATTTTATAAAAATATTAAAAATATTTTATATTTTTTGAATTAATATTCTTAATTAAAATGTGATAACTCTTAAATGGTTTATCTGGTTAGAAATCTAGGATAATGGTTGAGTATAGAAGGCGGTGCTTACTCTTGGAAAACCATAAAATGAGTTGGTGTGGGGTTTTCAAACTCCTTGATCCTTGGTGGTACATTCAGTTAATTAATTAAATATTAAATTGAATTATTAATTCATGTTTGACTATGAATAAAATTTATAATTACATCTTCATGGAAAATATTCTTCATATATCCTCATAATCTTATGTCTCCAATGATTCTCCCCTTTATCCTTCCATTTAATGATATCATTAAATGATGAAACAATTCAGAATCATATCATATGAGGACTTAAAAAATGCTTAGACCTATCTCAATCATTAATGGTTGTGTTATTTATAAATAATCAACACATAAAATAGGTAGAACCAGTTAATTATGGATTTACTAAATTTTTATATAATAGTTTTTAGGGATTGACCCCTTATATGGATCATCACCAATTTATTGCCTTTACATGAATCTGGGTATTGATTACTTTGATTATCTCAATTGTTCTTTAACCCTAGTTACCCGTTCTTGATCCTTGGACAATAAATCTTAGACATAAATGTTTAAACCATTTTTCTTATGATTCCCCCCCTATTTCTTGACATTGGTTTCTGTTTGGACCCCTGATGTACTAGTTGGAGAATTTCCAACTGGTATCAGGCCTGATCTGACCCCCAAATTCATATATATTTAAAAAATGAGGATTTGATTGAAGATTATATCCTAGATCAAATGTGTTTGTGAGTTATTTATTTATTTGGTGATTTTAGATCAAGGAATAAAATATGGAAGGATCAGTGGTGTGTGGTTCATGTAATGAACCCCTGATGACGAATTGAGGCTGGTTTCTGATGAGAGATAGCTGGAAACCATGATTTTCAAATAGATACACCAAATTCAACTAGAGATTGAACTATATCTAATTATGAGAGACCATATTCTTGTGATGAAATATGATCTGATGGATTTTGAAAAAACATGACAACACACCTTGTAGTGAGATGAACATATTTTTTGTATCCCCCTCAACGATTATCACATTGGTTTTGGAAATGTTTATTATGTAATAGTGTGTTTCCCTCCTACATGTTTTGTACAACTTCTTCTTTTGGGAAATCCATGTGATGGATCAAATGGGTGAAAACCCATGTAGAAGTACCTAAAAAGTCACCTAATCATGTACTCAATTTCATAAACACATCCATGTCAAACGATGAACAACCAATGTGAGGAAACATGCAATGTATAAAGTATACAGACACAAGGTCAATATATGAACATATGTTCTAATACACAGATACGAGGTCTCATGCACCGATATGGGGTTCGTTACACAGACCTATCAATCACGACACAACTTAGTCCATGTTATCTTGGACACACCATGTAGTCTACCTACATGACATGGAGTACTATATGAGATAGAGTCATGTTACGGTGAGGGACACGACTAGGTGTAAAGTGGGACCACACATCATGTGGGCCCCCTCACATGATATGTACCCCATGACATCCATTGAGGAAAATTATAGGTTTCTTATCTATTTCCTTTAAACATGGATTTTGGACCACAAGTAGAATATCCTTTTGGTTTTTCCATATATAAGGTGATGATTCCATCATTTGTGGATTTCGAGATATGTTGTGGAATGTTCAAGTAACAAAACACAATGAGGTTACATTAGATGGTGATATTGTTCAGGAATAATCACTAGATAATTTTTCCAAGGGGAACACCACATCAGATATGGAGTGGGTCCTCAATGAACTATAGTGGAACACCAGTCACACTAGGGAAAAGATCCTTAACCTATAGAGTGGAACACCCCATCATCATGGGAGAGGTTCCTCTACAACTAACTTTCATTTGGAACCCCCCTAATGCACTGGGGTGAAATTTTTCATTGACTAGGGTGGAACCCCCAATAATATCATGTCGCGAGTCCTAGAATTCTTAGTGGACCCCCCTTCAGATAGGGTGTATGTCATCAAACTATAGAGTGTAATTCCCACAAGAATATTTATAGGTCCTCTACCTACCAAGTATACCCCATCCATCATCATAGAGAAAATGTCCTCACGACATCAGAGTGGAACACCCCATCGGCATGGGCACAAGTCCTCTATAGATAATTACCATGTGGAACACCTCTTAAAAACTAGAGTGTAGGTCCCCTACTTTTATTATGTGTCCCCTTAACCATGGTAAATAGTGACAATTCATGGATTTAATTTCATGGTTACGTCTAGGAAGAGGTGTGAGACGAGTGGAATCATTGATAGAATTTTAGAAAATTTGGGTACTCTTCTTCATAGGATGAGGTGTGAGATATAGATCTACAAACTCTCTCTTTTGGTATTATTTGAAATAGAATATATATAAATATATATATTCCTATATATTCACACCATGGACTTGGTTACCCTCATTCTTGAAGAGATTAATATTCAAGAGGTATTCCACATTCTTTCTGTGTTTAGATTCTTGTTGTTGGATGAGTTTACTCTCCATCAATAGCTGGAGAAGAATCGATGTGTAGTTTGTCTACTAACCATCTTTGTCCCTTTTTTATTGAATGAGATTAATTTTAATATTGGTTTGGTTTGGTCTATTCTCTTTGAAAATATAATATATATTCTGTATTTCTACTCCTATTTTACCCCTTAATGCTCCCCTATATCTTTCAGGGTGTCCTATTGGGTATTTATATTCTCACCCCTACATGGGTTTTTCCACATGTGTCATGTCTTATAAAGATGACAGTAATGTCGACCATGAATCCATAGGTTCGTAGGGATTATGGGTTCTTTGGAATGCTTATAATGGTCAAAGCTTAGTATTAAAGAGATGGGCTCTCTTAGCAGTTTAATTTTCTAGTTTTCTCAGGATTGGAATTATTTCGGGTTGGTAATGTATTTTACAAGTTTAACATTCATTTCGTTCAATATGTGTCTTATACACCATAGATTTTATTCATTATTGGTTTACATTCAATCTATGTTTCATATTTTACTACTTCCCTCTAAACTTTTTTCATCGAGATGGATGTGTGCGTACGTACATGTAATTAGGTAAAGGCCACATTGAGTTATTTATGCATTCAGCACTTTTCTCCACACACTATCCTATAGAGGTGGGATTAGGATAGTTGTTGCTTATGCCCCCGAAATTTTATTGGTCCTAAAACGGTTTTAATAATGAAATATCATTATTTGGAAAATTATCTGTACTAATCACATTATAATGATTTGGTTTGGTTTATAAAAATAGAGTCGAAGTGTTTTGAGTATGGATCATAGGAAAGGGAGTCCAGTGATGATACCACAGTTGATGTATCAATTCCCTTGGACATCGAATACCTTCTTTTTGACTCAGTATACCAAGACATTGGTTTCAAGGTATAATGGTGCATGATTAATACCTGATTGATTCATTGAATATCCATCTTGTTTCAACTCCTAGTTTTTATTATATTTGTATATATATTCTCATCTCCCTACAATATATCATGATAAATCTCAAGATTCCACCATGATAATATTCTGCAAGGATATCTGCCCCGATTTGTGACTAAGTCCCAATGTGAGAAGTGATGTTAGTTCAGTGTACACCCAATTAACCTGTTTCTCCAGGAGAAGAAAGTAGAACCTTCACTTTTTGAGATTCATATCATCGTAATTGATAAGGAATAGGATGCATGGAATATTATCATGCACTATGAGTTTGATTAGAAAAGGTTTATAATGTCCCATGGTGATCCATATAATCATTTAATATAGGATTGTATGGATTCTTTGGTCCATAATATTTGGATTTTTTGGACCCTAACAGATCAAGAAGTTACATTGACAGAAAGATTATTCAATAGAGTAGATAGGTACTGGTGAATCCTTGTAATGCAGATGCACGATGAGTTAACACTCTCATGGGATGACTTCCGGTAGTCGGTCCATGAAGAGTATTATCCCTCTCACTTGAGCTATGTTTGAATTTAGGAGCATTGGATATATATATTGGAGGGATGGTGATGGTTGAGTATACAGTGGGGTTCACACACCTTACCCATTACATGCTTCATATGATACGAGATAGCTACTTCCATGCATATAATTATTCTTACGGACTCCATAGAGGAATTTGTGCTACTGTAGTGTTATTGTGAATATCCACCTATATAAGTGTTCTAGAGAAGGCACTAGTGATAAAGATCTTTCTATTTGAGGGATTCCAAACAACTAGAGTAGGTAGTGGTAGACACCGAGTTGAGTTGACTGCAACAGCTAATAGACACCAGGTCCTATCATCTCAATGTAAGATCCCTCCACAAGATCATTCTCAAGAACATGTTTAGGGGAAGCCTAGTGGACTAGAGAATCCATGATAAAGGAATTCATTCACTTGTGGTGGGTGATGTCACATATAAATATATTGTCAAAACACATTTGTTTAGAAACATTGGAATATAGCCAATGGACCACAACGGTAGTGGCAATGTCGGGGTCAAGGATCTACAAATTTAGGACACGATGGTCCCCAAGGAGGTGAATCTAGAAGATGAAAATTATAAGAAAAGTGTGGTGGATGCTACCATGAGATCCTTCCCCCTCCACAAATAGAAATACCATATCAGGTTCTTGGATCATGCGGCTAGGGCCACTAATATATACATGCTTTGGATGTCTATATCTCACAACACATGTGATGATTAGAATAACTATTTATGATTATTATACTCTTTATTAAATATATGAAGACATATATCATATTCATTCCTTTATCCCTATACACGTAGTGTGAGATCTATAGCTAAAAATTGATGTGCAAGCATATAAGATTTATCTTATGGTTCTTACGTGGAACACTTCTTATGTATCTTTCATCTGCCGGTAGTGTGAGAAATCCCTTGGTTGAGATAGGATTAAGTTGGAAATTTTGGATTTCATGATGAAACCCTATGAAATCATCATGGATATGGATAGTTTTTCCATGGTTTGTGCATGATTTCATTTCATTAAAAAAAAAATTAGATGCCTATGTGCTAATGGAATGAGATTCCCTTTTTATGTCACGATAGGTCTCATGACGGGGAAAGATGTTTTGGTAAGCATGATGATACATTCCATCAATGGTCATTTAGAACATGTATCCCTTTGTGAAAAATTATATTCATGCATCTCTATTCCTTCAATTTTGGAGGAATATATAGTTGTTTTACCCAAGGACAATTTGGAATTACATCTAAGGTAAGACATGGAGTTTTTCATATTCCTGAATTCCATTAATGGACCCATATCTTCTGAGTCATATAAGATGGACCCTATCAATATATATGAGTTTCAGTTGGGTTCATATGATATTTTAGAGGTAGGATTCTTCAGACCGTTTGTCTTCCCCATGGACATATCTAGTTTTGTTCATGAAAATGGATAATTGGTGTTTGCTTCTTTTCATGCATTACCCTCTTCTAAAATAGGACTTGATAAAGAACAAATAATAATTTCCATGGTTTGAAGACATGTTTGACTAGTTCTTAGGTGTATTTTTTTTATCAAATATGAATATATGGTTTGGTTCCCACCAGTTTAGTGTTTTTGATGAAGATATTCCCAATTTGAAATTTTGATGTCACTATGGACACTATTAGTTTCTAGTGATTCCATTTGATGAGGTTAATTCCATATCCTTTTTTATGGATTTGATGAACATTGTATTCCATCCATTAAAGAAATAATTATTAATTTCTTAATTTATTTCATACTCATAAACTCTACATCATAGGGGGGGCATGTAGAATACTTGAGGATGAATCTATATTTTCTTCTAGAGAACAACCTTTTAAAAAAGATAGTTATATGGAAGTTGTGGATTCATGAGGTTCAATTTATTGGGAATTTTACTTTTATTAATGGTTTAGCCATATACACTATAAATATTTATGTATTTATATCTTTTTATCCACCCCAGATCATGTGAAAGGTGAAAATATTTCATGCTTTGATAGGCTACATAGAGTTGTTTCTAGAAGACTTCCCTAGCATCGCATCACCATTGACCTCCTGAATGCAGAAAGGGAAATCGTTTATTAAGTATGAAATGTGCTTGTAATCCTTTGGGGAGTTTAGGATATGGATGAATAGTGCCCTGGTATTAATACTACCAGAGGAAGGTTGTGAATTCATAGTGTACAATGATGCCTGAATAGCTAGTCTCGACTGTGTTGAGATGCAATGATTGGAAGTTGTCACATACAAAAAGAGTAAATTGAGACCCCACGAGCCTAAATATGTAACTCCTGACCTAGATCATGTTTTAGATAGTTTATCCTTATGGTTTTGGATTAAGTATATTCTAGAATAGTTATTTTTGGTTCAGTTAAAGCATTAGAGTCTCAGGTATGCCCTCACACAGAGAGACATAAACCTGATATAGTGATGCTTGTTACAGTTCTTGTAGGATTAAGAAATTGATATAGGCTATAATCCATTGAATGGAGAAATTTTAGAATACTCCCTTTGTCGGTTTTCCATGTCCTGCTTAGTATAAGAGGATTTAGAGAAGTTATCTTCCCCAAAAAAACCCTGGAAGAGTATGAGGGTACATCTTTTCTACAGTTGATGGTGTGGACTTTTTTTCTCCTTGAGTGTGAGAGAGAGTCTGTGATGGGAGACATTGGTTTCGATGTCTTACTTGAAGATACATCCATGATTGACTCACAATATAGAATTTATAAATAATATAATCATGTCATATTGTTTGATGGGTGGAAAATTGTTGCAGTCATGATACAAGAGGAGGTGATGCATGTGTTCTACACATTTCACATAGAAGTACATTCCTATGTGTAGAAAATGTATATATACCTTTAGTGATTGTTATGGTGTTATGACATAATATGGATAATTGCTGAGTTTATCTCTCGGTACCTCACATATTAGCAGTAGAAGGCTAATCACTGTGTTCTAGAAGGCTTTTGTAGACCCTTGAGATATAACAGTGAAAGTGGGATTAAATATCCAAGGAAATTTCAAAATTTCCTCCATGAACAGTGATGAGACATGATACCATCTGGGTAATAGTTGATCAACACCTGAAGTTGGATCACATCTTTGTGATCTGGTAGTAGAGTTTATTTGAGATATTGGGGTAGTTGTAAGTATGGGAGATCGTAATTCTTAATGTGGTTCCTTGGAAAATTCTCATCGATCGTGAAGTATATTTTACGTAACAATTATAGAGAGGCTAATATGAGGCATTCCGGACCCAAAGGAGGATGAGTACAACCATTCACTTCCATACTAATATGCATATTGAGAAAACATTCCTTGTCTAATGGGATATTCTAAGGGCATGCATGTTAGTCTTTAAGTGGTGATGGGAGGATCTCATGGAATTGATATAGTTTTAAATCAACAAAAATTACCACACGACCATCGACATGGTGTATTTTGAGGTATTTAATGGGAGACCGTGTAGGTCACCCTTGTGTTGGATAATGGTTGGAGAAATATATCATGTGGTCCTATAGGTTGTGAAGGTGATGATGGATATGTTCTACGTCAACTGTAAATGGATGTGAATTTAGTGGAGTAGACAATAATATTAATTAGATCATCATATTAGGCCCCTGGAGCATGAGAAGGGAGAACACGTTTTTTTAGAGTCTCCCCATGATGAGGATTATGGAGGTTTACTTGGGGACACATGTTATCACCATGTTTTATCATGCCATTTGGGATCATATAGAGGGCTAGAGAGGTTTCATACCACCTCAACCTACCCCCACAGCTAAAGTGGGTGTAGAAAATTTTCAATGTTTCATAATTGTAGAGATATATGCATGACCCCATACATGCAACAGACTAGGGTGGTATGGACATCAAGGACGTATCCACCATTGCAGATAATACTGTGGCATTTAGGGATCATCGGTAGAGGACCCTTTATCAATAGAACATACCTTTGGTCACACGATTTGGCATCATAGAAACATGTATAAGATTTCCCAGGAGTAGGAGATATATATGCAGGCTCATAATTCCGAGTTGTCTGTTTAGTTTTTATTTTTGAGGATGAAAATATTGAAGTGGAGAAGGATGTAGATACCCTTTTTCACTTAATATATATATATATATATATATATATATATTCATTGAGACGACATGAAGTCTAGATGCATGGTGTATCCGGAATTAATTTAACAAAAATAACATATATATATATATATATTAGTTCACCACGCATCATAAAGAAATAAATAATAAATCTTAACCAGTTTCTAAAATAAGATATCTGATATCATGGTTGATTTCAGAATGTAGTGTCTACTTGAGGCATAAAAAACATATGTTGGTGTGGGGTGTTCAGATTTTTAACTCATTGGTTTTTTGTTGAATGGATCAATTAATAATTAAATTAATTTATTAATTCATGTTTGACATATATTAAATGTTATAAATATATCATCATGCAAAAATTTAATGGTTTGGCCTCATAATCATGATTCTCTATTGATGTTATGTTTCCCTATTTCATTGGACGATATCATCAGAGGATGGTGAAAATATGAATCAGATCATATTCGGATGTACCAAAGGAAACATATTATCTTGATCATTATAGAGTGAATTCAATATCAATAATCAATCTATAAACAATTTTGGACTATCCAATTTGTGTTTTATTTGCCTTTTGATTTATTCATTTGAGAGGATCACACTCTTGTATCGATCAACACCAAATTATAGCATTTTCATGAGCTCGGGTACCGATTAATTTGATTATCTCAATTATTTTCTAACCATGGTTTCTCATTCCGGATCAGTGGACACGATCTCATGGATAATGATGTATAAACCATTGTGATCCTTTTTTCCCACTTTTTATTCTTATTTATCACCGGATGGACCCCAATATCCTTATTTTTCAATTTTACGGTGCTACCCAGGCCGATCAAGCACTCAGATTCACATTTGTTTTCCGAACAAGGTATGGATCAACGATATTAGCACAAATATAAAGTATTTTCAAGTTGTTTTTGATTTTTTCGATGATTATATATAAATGAATCAATATTGGGAAGATATTTGGCGTGTGGATCATGATAAGAACCCTCGATGATGAATGAAAATCTGAATTCCAATGAATGATGGATGAGAACCATGATTTTCTACTTGATCAGTTTTTTCTGCTAGAGAAAACATCATATCTAAACTGGAAAAAAAATCATGTGTGGAAATCGGATTTGAGGATTCTAGAGAAAACCAGACTATACTCCATGTAGTGGGATAAACACATGGTGTGTAACCCCATATGTGGTGGAGTCTAGGGTTTTAGGAAATATAAGGATGAAACAGTGTGTATCCCTCCTACACACCATTAACCACTTCCCCATTTGAACAATAAGTGTGATGGAACACACTAGTTGGAACACATTAATAAGTACACGACTGGAAGGATGGTTGTGTATCAAGTATAGGGACACGACTAGGTCACATGAGTAGAAACCCATGTGAGGAAACATGTCATGTACATAGTACATCGACATGGGGTCAATACATAGACACAAGGTATGGTATATGGATAGAATGTATGATATACAGAAATTACCAAAAAGACATGGCTTAGTCCTGATTAGCATGGAAATGTTCTATTTTCCACCTACACGACATGTAGTACTACATGGGGTGGATCAGTCTGATACTGAGGGAAACATCAAGGTAGTTGAGTGGGACTATATGCTATGTGGGTCAACTCGTACTCCATGTACCCCGGACCTTATTTGAGGAAACATAGATGTTTCATAACATCTTTGTTTGGACTTGGATTTTGGCATGCGAGTATCCAATCTTGAGTTTTTTCGGTTTAGAATGCACGAATTCCCTCAGTTTTTAATTTTGAGATATGATGTGAATTGTTCTATGAAATGTTATTAATATAGATATGGTCAATGAAATTAGTGATTGAAAACTATCATCATAGGCTTATTCTGAGTGGGTTCCCTCTATAATATAGAGTTTAGATAATCGAAAACATATAGTTGAACCCCCCCAGTCACACCAAGGAATGGGTTATCAACCGAGAGAGTGGAACCCCCCATTATCATTGGAGTGGGTCCTTTATATATACCTTCAAAGTGGAACACCCTGATGTAGAAGGGTGAGATTCCTCAATGACTAGAGTAGAACCACCCATATGGTACCAAGAAATATTTCCATTAAATCTGCGTGGAGCCCCCTATTTGATAGGTTGTGGGTCATCGACCTATACAGTGGAACCGCCATCACCATGGGCAGGATTCCTCTACCTACCGTGTAGAAATCACTGTTAGTATAGGGTGGAGGTCCATGTGACGTCGAAGTGGAACCCCCCAACGTCATACGTGCAGTTCCTCTATGGATATATAAAACATGGACCCCCCTAATGAACTATTTCATGGGTCATCTACTTCTAGTTTCTTCCCTCTAAACTATTAATCACATTGATGAGGCCTAACATGACTTTCAAAACAACTTATGGGTAGACCTGTGAGACATTGGGCCCCATTGATTGAATTTTGGAATTTTTGGCTTCTATTCCTATTGAGATGAGCTGTGAGATGAATATCCTCTTACTCTCTCATTTGGGATTCATTGAATGGGAATTTATATTTATCATATTATGTATCCACACCTTGGTTTTGGTTACTCTTTTTCCATGAGCGGTGATAATGTGTGGGTATGCCACACGCATTCCCTGTTTAGCTTATCATGGATGGGTGAGTCTACTCCCAAACAAAAGGTGGTAAAGACTCGACGTGTAATTCATCTACTCACCATATTTATCCCCTTTTACATGGTCTATCACAGATTCACTGCTGGTTTAGGTTGTTCAATTCTCATTAAATGTATATTGTAACTATTACCTTCCTACTACTATTCAATATTTTACATTCCCCCTTCAGCTATTGGGTAGTCCTAATGGGTATTTATATATGCTCCCCTACATTGGGGTTTCCCACTTGTCCCATGTGTTATGTATATAATGAATAGATTTTCCATGATTTTTGATGAGAATGGGGATACTGGGTGTTTTGGAAAACGTATGGTAGTCGTAGGATGAAATTTTGGAGCATATCTATCTCAGTTCTTCACATATATAAAATTTTTTATCGTGGGTTTTATTTTTTCACTTAACTTTTCAATTTTTACTATAGTACTATATTACATATTAGAGGTTATACATATTTGGTTTACGTTCAAACCAGTTTTCATCTTTTACTCTACCCATTTTCACATTTTCATTGATATTTCTATATGTCTGAATATAGATTTTGAGGAAAAGGCCTCATCAAGTTAGTTGTGCATTCAATGATTCCTTCCACCCTGGGACAATGGAGATGGGATTGGGGTAGTTGCATCTTGATCCCAATATTTTTTTTTGGTATGTGACACAAATTATATTACCCCCTAAATGGAATGGAATATCTAATACAATTAGGGAATCCACTCTGAACTCAAAACTAACTAGGAAAGAGTTGACTGGAACACCAATGATATATGAAGAATTAATGAATATGAAGACGAAGACCATTTTATGGTAAAAAATTATAATAAAAATGTCTATGTTTCTTCTCCAAATTTTTAAAATAAACCTAATGAATATACAATATTCTCTAATGTTTCAGAATGTTCATATTTTAGAAGAGAACTGGATCAACTAGTTAGAATATTTAGTAAATATTATAAAAAATAAATTTGTCAAAAATATATTCAAATATGGTCGAAGACATATAAAAGTGAGATTATATGAATTCAAAAAAGGTATGTATCAAACCTGACTTCCCATAACTACATGAATAGAAATGAATGATGGAAAAGAAAGAAAAGAACTATTAGATGAGAACTGATTATAAGAACAATTATTAAATTGATATGAAGGCCACACAAAGTGTCTCTAAAGAATCCAATAGTACATAAAAATCTGAATTACAAAAACATAAATTCAATCTAAATGAAAATATGTGATTTATGTATAAAGAGGAGGAAGAGGTACAAACTTACTATTCATATGCTTCTAGTTTTGAATGTTTTTCTCATAGTAAATTAGCTAATTAAAGTACAATTATTAATGAAATGTATGAATCCATAAAAAATTCACAAATCATTAAAAAGTATATATAATTTTTTTCTAAATGAAAAAGGCACAATTATAAAAAACAATTAGACTTAAAAGATAAATTTAAAAAAATCTACCTAAAACTGAACTATCCAGGGAAAAATATTTGTAGAGTGTCATTCAGATGTAGAGTAATTCAAAAGAGATTTCTATATATTAACTAAAGGAGAAGAATATATAAATCACATTCTTTGTAAAAATTTTCATAAAAAGAAAAATTATTCAATATGATTAAATAGAGAAAATACAAATTATAAATAAATTATTTTGTATATATTTCTACGAATATAACCTATTTTTATTATGAAATTAAAGGTAACTATTATAATAATTGTTTAGAAATCAAAAAATCCATGGAATAAATAAATATTTTATTTCTAGAAAATCATTTGAATCATGTTCTTTAAATTTTGGCAAAATAAAACAAAAATGGTTACATATATCTTTATTTGTTTACACAAATTGACTAAAGATAATTGGAGTACCAAAACAAGATTTTTATAAAATTTTTTAAGAAAAATGTTAGTAGAATAAAAATATAATATGGTATATGGATACTTGCTAGTAAAGACACCTGAGTGGATAATTTTATAATGTCCACAAATTATAATAATTAGATGGATGTCTGGTTCTATTTACAGATAATGAAAAAGAAATATAGTTAGAGTTGGATGAGTTGGAAATCAAAAATCAATTTTTATCAATAATGTATTACATGGTCAAGGGTTTAATAATAATTTTATATGTATGTATAAACTATGTTATTTTAGTATTTATATTGACTTTTCTAATAATTTTTCTTCATTTTATAAAGATAAATAGTTTCTGTTTTGGGAAATCAAACTAAAAATTATTATACTTTGGATATTAATACATTTTGTGAAAAAATTTAATTGGTTAACATCTAAGATAAATGAATCCTATATTTGGTAAAGGATACATTGAAGTTTAATGTATTTTCTTTGGATAAATTTTATATGAAAAACTTGGATTCTGATTTTCTTAGTCCTAATTTTGAGAAATATAGATTTTTTGATGGATACCAAAAAAGAATGAAAAAAGTAATCCTAGAAATATATTAACAAGTTTCTACATCCAACCCATTTAAACTTATGTAGACATATTCATTTAGATGATCAGGAGTAGAAATCATAGCTTAGAGATCATATGTTTTTGTTTTTGTTAATGGTTCATCAATACATTCTAGGTTTTATTTCCAAATAACCTAAAAGTGTAGTGTACTCCATTTTAAAATAATTATTAAAATTGTTCAAAATGATAAATATTTAACAAAAATTTTAATAAAAATGGACTACATTTGATTATTTTTGAATCAATAATTTAATAATTTTATCTCAGACCTGTGTATTAAGCATACATTATTAATTCCCAAAAAACTAAATAAAATTAAATTATAGAAAGATGAAGTATTACTATTAATGAAATAGAAAAAATAAATTGAAATAATATAGTATTCCTTCTTATTTATTGTTATAATACATTGAAACAATGTGACATATTATTAATACAATATATATAATAACCTTTCTTAAAAATAAATCCTATGAAACTTTGACTAAAAACCCTAAATTTATATAATTTAAATTGTTTTGATGTAAGGTATATATCATGAATATTAATGAAAATAATGGTAAATTTTCTCTAAATTCTAATAATGTAATCATTATAGGATATTATGCAACGTATAATGCTCATTAAATGTATAATAAAATGTCTTGGATAGTTGAAGAATCTATTCATTTGATGTTTGATGAATGTGATCCTTTTGATCACAATAAAAATAAAATAGATGAAGTCTTAGATTATTTATAGAATGATTGACTTGAATATCATAAATTTTATTTTAAAAAAATTAGATTATGATGTAATTCAGTCCCGTCCAAAATAATATGAAACTGGTGCACCCGAAATTGTTTTAATTACATAACCTTGATCATTAAATGATTAATCATTGGAAAAAACAATAGAAAATATAGATACAAGAGTTTGGAAAAGTAGTGTTGGTATTTTTGTTTAATTCCTTACATTCCTTCCAAAATTATAACAAAATATTTTATAAGAGGAATTAGCAGATGAAATTTGGTTAATAGATATGAAAGAAGTGCTTAATATGTTGAAAATAAATTGTTTTGGGTATTATGTTACTATCCATCGAATCATCTGGTAATAGAAACACAATTAGGGTTTTAGAAATAATTTTATATTATTTTCTAAAAGATATAACTATGAAGAAGGTATAGATAATGATGAAACCTTTGCTACTATTTCCATATTAGAATCATTAAAAATCATTCGAACTTAAATAATGCATTTTAATTTTATGTAATATTAGATGTATATATATTCATATTTTATAAATTGATGTTTGATTTATCATTATTATATTGAACAATAACTAGGTTTTGAAAATACTAATATACAAAATTCATTTTTTTTAAAATTATTAGAGAACTTTATGGGCTTAAATTAGATTCAAGATCTTGGTATTAATGTTAATATTATTATCTCATAGAAAATATATTTTTTATTGGATTGTATGATTCTACCAACTTTTATAAAATATTATTTTTATGATATTTCATTACTACATATTTATAGAGATGATTCTATATTTGGTTCAACTAATAAAAATAATTTTAATGATTTATCAAAGATTATGAAAAAGGTATTTGATATGAGTGTGATGGGAGAACTAAGTTGCTTTGATTGTATTGAATTTTTTAAATATTAGTATAGTAATTTATTAAATTAATGTTAGTATATTATATAATTATTGAAAAGCGTGGACCTATGACCATTAAAACTTATATAAATCCCATGTATATAGACATAATTTTTTTAAGAAACTAGAAATCAAATTGACACGATGTTTTAAAGAGTTATGATTGAATTTTTTCAATATCTTGATACTTGTACGCCAGGTAACATGTTTTATTATACTCTTATATTATAGATTTCAGTGTAATCATAAATAATCACATATTACTATTGTAAAAAGAATATTTAAATATTTAAATTGAACTATTTTTCAATCCATAAATTACCCAAAAAACATCTAATTTCAATTTAATATTGTATTCAGGTGATGATTTGGTATGATGTCGATTAGATAGATAGTATAACATAGGAACCTATCAATTTCTAGCTATGTCAATTGATTTATGATAATGTAAAAAAACATTTAGTTTCTTTTTCAACAGTTTTTGCAGAATATATCTCTGCTGGAAGTTACTCTACACTGGTGTTGTGGATTAAAAACTCATTACAAAACATTATAATCAATTATAATAATATTATTATTTTATGTGATAATAAAAATGAAATTATTGTTTAGAATAAATTTACCCACGAACTACGCATATTGATATAAGAAATCATTTTCAATGAGAGAATATTTTCAAAAAAGTTATATTCTTAGAATTATTTAATACTAAATATTATCTAGATTATATTTCACTATACCACATTCCACGTCTAATTTTTAATATATTAAGGGGAATATAGGTTTAATTTATTTGAAATCAAAATTTTATTATTGCATTTAATTTAATATATTTTTCATTATACATTTATTTGAAGCAATTTATAATTTATTTTCAAGTTAATAGTTAAGGTTTGTTGTACTATTTGAAAATGATGCTTTTCAAAACTCAAATTTATAATGGTTACTATAAGTATTTTTCTTCTGAAGGTGAACCAAAGACACCTAAAACATAAAACAACATGTATTTCTTTTTTACATTGATATTAAACACTCTCAACCATCCAAACTCTCAATTTTCTTCCAAACCATGAAATACAAACCTAATTATTTTAGAATCATTAAAAATGGAAAATACTAAAAGGATTAAAGAAGGTAGAATAAGTGGATATAAACACCATTAAAATTTAGGACCTAATAGAAGGGTCATTCATAGATAGGTTATCAATTTTGAATTGCTATTTTTGATGAATGTTCTTCTAAATCATGATTTTTATTTTAAATAATTAGATTATATCTTCACTGGTGAAAATATCGAGTCTGTTATTATGGTGTAACAAAATAGTTTTAAGAATATTCCCAGTTCAGGTTTAGAGAAACTAAGGATGTTATATTATTAAAGGGATACTATAAGGAGTTTATGGTATTTTCATTAGAGATAGATAATATTTTCATTATCCCCATGAAGGGTTTTTTTCAATTCAATCAATGGTATAATGGAGATGTGAAACAAAAATATGTTGATATTATTACTGTTATTTTTTTTATCAATTCTAGTTCAAAAAATGTTTTTCAAAGATCAGGTGGTTGACCAAATGGTATTGGTCAAAATTAACCAGTCATCAATAGTTACAAGGATTTATGAATTAGAGAAAATTCTCATTCTAGACATTTATATAATGTTTTGTGATAATAACTAACATAAAATTGAATTTTAGTAGATATATGCTATGTTTTATAGATAATTTCTATCAAAAAAGGTTATAATTTCTTTGTATAAATATGGAAGGATTATTTATTTTCATTTTTTATATGAATAATAAGACTCATGATACTTATGTATACATTAGATGTCATCACAGTTGAATTATTTTTGGATGGAAACTTATGAATGTTTGGTATCCTTTTTAGTACCTCAGAAGGGAAGCTGATGACCATTAGTGCTGATGATCTACATGAATCTGGTGCACATTCTCATAGATAGAAAGTTACTGTGAAACTAGATAATTCAATATGACTTATTGGTGATGATGTTCGAGAATCCAAAATTGAATTTTTTGTTGAAGTAACATCAATGATACTCGGGGTTAATGTTAATAATCCACCTAGTGCATGCCATGAATATCATTATTTTTATGAAACCATAGAGGAAGAAAACAAAGACGATCTTTTGATAAGGTGTAAAAAATAGAATAAGTTGTTGTTCACAATATATAATTTAACGTCTCATATAATGAACCTCTAATCATTCCAGGAATGAAAACTACTTATATATAAAGGAAAACTATGAATAAAAATGATCAAGAGGCTAATTATGAAGATCATGTTGAATAGAAAAATCAAGTTAGTGTGTAAGTTAAAGCACTATTAGTTGAAAGAATAGAAATAATATAATATTATATCATTTTGGTTGCTTCAAAATATGTGGAAAAGGGTTCTACTGAGTCAGCAATGAATACCACAGTTCATGGACCACATTTATCTTTGTCTAGTGAGAAGAAAAATTTCCAAACTATAGCTATTGCTGATGTGAGAAAACCATATAAAATCTAATAAGAGTATCCTTCTGATTCCCTAAATTACCATATTTAACATTTTTTTAATATATATTATGACAAAAGAATAAAATTAATCATTGTAGAGTGAGTATGAAGTGTCTCAAAAATCATTGGTTGTTTAAAAAGATAAATTTCTCTAAGGACATAATTAGGGTCAGTTCAAGTAAAGCTACACACTTTTCAGGAAAATAATATTTCAAGAAAGTATTTTGATGCATTTATGATATCAATGAATTATAATATTTTAATTCTCAATAAGAATATATTTCAAAGATATATATTTTTTATTTAAATAATCACATGGGAAGACAGTTTGATTCAATTTGAAGTAGATCATGTTCAACAAGTTCATCTATATATACTCATCATACATCTAAATATTCATTATGAAAACGTGAATATATTAAAACAATCTTATCTAAAATCAATTAATGTATTCAGATTCGTCAATTTGATATAATTTCACTTCAAATTTTCATGGACAATCAGAAATATATTATTCAATGGTTTATATCTGAGGAGACTGGTATTAAAATAATTAAAAATAATTTGAAAAAGTTGTTTTCAATGATTATACATTATTTAAAGAATGGTCATGTTTTTTTAAGGTGAATTTGATTGAATGTTTATGAATGGTATACTAATCAACTTAGTTTATCAATAAATATGTTGAGATGCTTGATTAAAATTTCGAACAGATGATATCTGAGATTAAGGGTAATCCTCAGATTTTTTATAGTGCCTCCATAACTAACACATCATCTAAACCTAAACCTTGTCCTTCACAAATCCCAATCATTAAACATTTTATCAAAAAAATTCTGGAAATAACAAATTAAACTGTTTAATGAAACTATTTTCTTTAATATGAATATGTTTCTCTATTTCTTTTTATTTATCCATTTTTATTAACTAAACATGATTTATTTTTTACTATCTTAACCAAACATTTTCTAAAATTATTGTGATAAATTAACTTTTTTATATACAATTTATTTTTTGACACTTTTTTTTGGTATCACAAAAAGGGAGAAAAAATTTTGGTGAACATAGAATTATTTTTACAATAATATAATGAAATTTTGATATTTAAATATGTTGGTTTAGTAAACGTAAATGTATTAAAAAATGCCTCGATTATTCGGAGTTTATACTATTTTTAATTATGAAATATAATTTATGTTATATCTCTTTAAAAATATATTTTATTTGATTTATATTTCATATATTTAAAATATATTATTGATATATGGGTTATTTTTTCATTTAAAAGATGGAGATTTTTGGGATTGTTTTGAATCAATAATACTCTATGATTCATTTTTAATTTGATTCTAATAAATACCATTGTCCATTTTATTAAAAAAATATGTTAAGTGTATTTAATGATTATATTTATCGAAAAATTTATCTTATTTATGGGTGAAAGTTGTTATATAAAGTAATCTAGATATGTGTTCAGTATCCTGGAAACACAAATCATACCATATTTTCTATGAACATATAGATTATGTACTCTATTTTTTGAGTAACGGTATCTATTAGATACACTACATTGGTGTGAATATACCGATTTGGCCTCTTAATTATTTTAAGAGACCAATAATTTTTGAAACTAATGTATTCTCCAACAACCTACTTTTTTGAATTTATCTTTATGTTTTCAATCATACGTTCAATGATAACTGTATGTTTGATGTGGTCTACTTTATAGTTTAAATTCACGACATTTTTTTCATTATAGGAAATGGTTTCTTCAGAGTTAAATGTTACATTAAATCTACTTGAGGACTAATTCAGAGTATAATATTCAATAGATTAAATTGTTCCTATATCTATGGGATGTTAATAACCTATATGAACATTTTAAATTCAAATACTCATGATGTTCAGGATATATTTTTGGATCAGTTTAGCTAAAAGGAAATCATGTTTCCCTTGATTAATAGAATGAGTTACATCATTCATATAAACATTTGTTAGTATGTCTAAAATGAAATATCTTACTTACTATTTTAATGATATAATGTCTGAATATATATGAGTTTAGATCTTTTGTTGTTTAATTATTTTACTATTTATATATTTCATGAAGATCATTTGAAACTAGGATATCATAAAATAATTTATTTATTGAAGGATATATATATAATGAAAAGATATTTTTTATCTTTAAGTTGATTCTACAATTGTGAGATAAAACACGTTCTCAACTAAGTCAATTAATATTGGTTTCTAAGAGTATTAGATGTTCATTCTCAGTCATAGTGGGGTGTCTACGTATCATTCTATGATTTTGATATTTGGGTTCCCTATAACAAAACTAGAAAGCACTATAAAATAACTTCTGTATGGGAGTCAACTAATTTCCATCAGTTTTTTGGTGTTATGATAACGAGTTTTGTCTTGTGAAAATCCCCACACTCGCTAAGAGAGTATTGGTGGAGTGGACTAAGGTATCTATTTGACATGAACCAGTATAATAATTATGGTGTTCTTATTAATTATTTTTCCACTTAATAACAATATTATATAATGGAACACTTATTATCTTCATATTATATGAATATGTATAATATTTCATTTTTCCAATATTTCTAAAAGAATACAATTAAGTTATACGACTATGTATATTCATTTTATTCACACCAAAAATCGTTACCATCCAAGAAAAAGAAGACAACGTAAAGATTATTTTGAGTAGGAAAGATAATGATACATGAACAATGTTGTGTATGGAACATAACCGTATGATTAATTATTGGATGAATTTTGGCCTAAAAATTATGCATGCATCAACTTTCTCTATTTTTTTGGGTGTCAGTACAATCATCTCAATGAAGAATAATTATGAAATCTAAAAATTAGGTCATTTTGTTACAAGAAAAATAGAATATTTTATGAAAGGCTAGTTTATAAAGTTTTATGATAACAAATATAGTGTTATCATATTTTTTTTAATGAGATTATTTTTAACTTGTGAGGTTCATTTGATTTGAGAATTATGGACTGAAGTTCATAATCATCCATTTTATATTCATCCTATTATAACTAATATGTAGTGAGACCTTTAGAAGTATTATCAGATTACTAGGTGAAAACATATATTGTTTAATTTTAAATTAAAAGTTAGGATTATCTGCTAGTTAAATTATGACAACAATAATTGTACGGTAAGATTCAATCATGTTTACATCCTTAGTGAAAATCATAAAATATATCAAGGGATTTAGTGAGGGAATTACATACACACTGTTATGTTATATTGGGATATAGGTTATTATTGATTGAATAATTATATATGTTCTTTTTTGTGTTTTATATTTTAGATATTATGAACTGAGATCACTATTGCCAACTATACTTAAATGATATTATCTAGTTTTAAAGAGTTATTCTGTCAATCCACTCCGATTGTGATCCTTGAATTATATATATATTTTGCAAAGTCCTTCAGAAATCTGTGGGTAATGAATTATATTTCATTAAAACTTTTATTAGTAAATATGATAATTGGTATGAATTAATGAATAAGACCTTGTAAGGCTCGATTCATTATTATTCACTTAATTGATATAGAATTTGGGGTCAACAACTTTCATTAGTTGAATTTTTTTAATAATATTAGTTTTCTTTATAAAATACAAATAAGAAATTTGTATACTTTATATGGAAAGTGGTGATTGGATCATGTTTTTTTCAGTTGAAGTATGTGAAAAAAAGTTGATGGGACTAGAATTTGTAGAAGAAATAGATGAGAAGATAAATATGATTCATAAATATATGAGGATAGATTAGAAAAAGAAGTATATTTATGAATATAAATTGAGGAAGGATCATTGTTTTCTTGTAGGTGATCATACATTTTAAAGTATCACTCTGGAAATGTGATGTTTGTTTTTGGTAAACTGTCCATGTAAAGTCCATTTCTAAATGGTACATATGAAATACTAGATTAATTTGCATGGCTTTCTTATCAAGTGACTTTTCATTTGAGGTTATCCTAGGTATATAATTAATTTTGTGTTTATTTTTTTAGAATTTTTTTTCATGATGACTCTTTTCGTTTGAGCCTATAATTAGTTTAGTTGGAAGGAATCATTTATTACAAGAAAAAACCTATTAGTATTATTCATTATAGATTGAAGGTGTTGTAGAATAACACAATTCATCATGTTATAGTTTTGTGTAAAAATTATATGGTTAATGAAGAATCATGAGAATATGAGAATACAATGAGGGAATCATATCCCAAATTGTTTGTGTATTAAATAAAATTACAATGACACATTTTCCCAAAGGGGGGTGAATTTAACAACCTAGGTAATACTAATATAAATAATTTTCATGTATTAATAACATCTATATATTAGAAATTATATATTAATATTTATTATATAATTTTTAGTTAATTTTTCAATCAAAATAAGAAAATTTATATTTCATACCAAATTGGTGTTTTGAAACATTATATGGTCTATTTTAAATAATTAATTTCAAATTATAGATTTTTAATTTTAGAAATTACATTAAATATTTAATTCATCATGACAATGTTCATTTATGATTAATTCTGGATAAATTTCAATTTTTTTATTTTTCAATGAAAAGTGAAATGTAGTATTTTTTTATGGATAATACTATTTTCCTTAAAAATGATAAAAAACTGTTTTTTATTTATTTTAATTTATAATAAGTTATTTTTTAGTAAATATAATTCAACTATTTTATTTTAAATGACTTTTATACATGAAATAGGTATGGAAATTGGTTTATATTAAAAAACACATTATTTTGAAAAGCTGATTTTTATAGTGTTTAGGTTGTTTGAATTTAAATGTAATTATTACACTTATATAAATTATATATTAAAATATTTATTTAGTCTTTTTATTAATTTGGTAATTTTTTTTAAATTAGTCTCCTTTTATTTATTGACTTTATGAATAATAACCGTAGAGATTTTTAATCACCTCAGTAAGGGAAAATTAGTAAATAATGGTTAAAATTAATATGATGAGGACTAAAAAATGACCATATGAGTTGATTTTATTTCATTATATGGTCATATTTCATCCATAATAATCCAATATTATAATATATTACTTTTTGTTGATATTCATCAAATAATTTAACTATTATAATTTCAATGTGATGGAAAAATCCAAAAATGTCACTCTATTTTTATATATATAATATTTTGTAATTGGTATAATAATAACTTTTATTTGGTTCTAAATATTTACATCAAAGAATTTTTTTCTTTTATTTTATTTATAATATTTGATGAAGAAATAATTATGATAAATTATTGTGAAACATAGTCACTGTATTTAATGTATTAATAGAAAAATAAAATAATATATTTTAAAAATACAAAAAATTTATATAGTTTGAATGTTATATTTTGTTAAAATAATTTTTCCTAAATATAATTAATTATTGATCGGTGAATGTATTATATTTTAATTCAATTTTTTTGATGTTTTATTCAAATTCAATGTAAATAAATTTTTTGAAAAATGAAATTGATTATATTATTTAATAACTAATGTTTTCTTTAATGATTTAAAATTACTAATAATATTACCATTGTTAATGGGACTTTAAAATATCTAGTAAGATCAAATTTAGTCGATTTAGGGATTGTTTTGTTATATTAAAATAAATTTTACCTTTATTGGAAAAGAACCTTTACACCATAGTAAATGTAAAAACACTTCACCGGGGGGGGGTTACATCCAAATGATAAGGAAAAAAACAACTAATAAAAATTTACAAATTTTTATGAGATTATTTATACCCATAATAATCTTACCCATGATTAATATTAATTTTTATCATTTCTCAAATAAAAAATACTTCAGATTAATTTAATATTTTTTTAATTCCAAGAGAACCCCTCCTCTCACTTATATAAGGGCATATGTTATCCTATTTTTTTACCACATAAAATTATTTTTGGTTCATCTGAAACCAATGCAAGTCCATTTTGTACATACACCCCCACAAATTATTATTTTCCTTAGTTTGATCATAAAACAAATAAATGAAATTTGTGGGTCTAAACATAAAGATGCTTACTGAAGAAGATGTATAGTTCTTGACCACATGTTTTCATTTCTTATTCATTTTATTTTTTGAAATATCAGTAAACCATTGTGAAATAATAACACTATTATATTTAATATAAACAGAAGTTTATAATTTAATTAAATGACTTATATCAAACTCATAATCCATCAAATGGGAATCAAAATCATCGTTCGTGTGTACGGTGAATTACTACCTCACTAACCAATGTAATTGTTTTTCCACTATCAAAATCTCATTAATATTTATATTGATGGATATATTGTATATATATGATATTAATCACATATTGTCCATTTTTGAGAAGTTATATATCATATTTTTATTTCCATTCCATTCACTGAAAATTAAAGATGTCACTCCTGCGTAATTCGGGAATACCACCTCCACTAAGAAGTTTGTTCTATTTTTCATCATCATATCAAATTAATCATATATATAATTGTATTTAAAAAATATATTTTATTAATGATATAATATTCATTTTTAAATTTAATATAATAGTTAGTTTCTTTCAGTAGTGATCACTCAAAAATGGAAATTTTATTCAAGCGTAATAATGATGTAATATATCTATTTTTGTGACATAGATAATTTTCCATAACCAACATTCATTATTGGGTTTAAAATAATAATAGATATATTAAAATTTTAATTATTTCAATTTTACTATTAGAGGGAGGATGGAATAATACCATATTTTATCATAGTCTACATAACATAGTATTTTTTGATATATGAGCCAAATATCATAAAAATAATTGATAAGAACTTAATTGATTATGTAATAGATCATAACAAGTTAAAATGAAAAAAATATTAATTTTTTTATATATATTAATTAATTAAAAGAATTTTATTATTTAGGAAGATTAAAATTACAGGTTATGAATCATACTCTTGTTAAGAGACAATATAATTTCAAAACCCCATTTTAGATATCTATAAAATTTATACTCTAAATCATTTTATTCCTTATAAATATTATTAAAAATAATTTTTATTTGTATTTATAAGGGAATAAATGAATTATAATGTAAATTTTATTTTTCTTTTGACATAATTTCAGTATTTTTCAAAAAGAGTCTTTTTTCATATTTGATAGGTTACATTTTGACATTCATCACCAAATAGAAAGGAATATTCAAATTTAATTTGTATGACATTAATGATTTTTCCCATCACCATAAACATTATTTTATATTCAGATTTATTTTCACTAATTCATGTTTCAATCAAATAAAAACTATCCTTCCATTTTTTCTGGGTATTTAATGAAAGAGGTTTAAATGGAATAAATATTTTTATATCTGAAAATGTTTTCTTAAGGGTGTAAATAATATTGTTTTAAAATAATTCAGGTTTTGTAAATATTATAAGGATCTTGGGAATATTGTGTAATTATGAGTGGTTACATTATAAAGCAAGGATGGGTTGTTTATTTTAAACCAATGACTTGTGGTTTCGTTATAAAAAAGGGATGAGTGATCCATAATAGATCCCCAATTCACTAGGTAATAAGAATGAGTCAAACTATTAGGTTTCTGCAAAGACATTATTGTAACTTAATGGTTATGGTTTTATATTTATAAGAGTGATATAAAAATAATGTCCCATGTTACATACAAGAATATTATATGAATTATAATAAAGTATCTAGGAATTCAATTGTTTTTAGTTAGTAAGATAATGATATTTTGTTTTAAGGGATGGGTTATTCCCTTTTAGGTTAAGAAGGGATGTTCTTAAAGAATATATTTTCATGGGTTCTCTTGTTTTATAATAAATAATACTTAAAATGATTTTTCATTTTTGTTATCATATAATGAGATTTACGAAAATCATTACAAAGTGAAGATTATTTCACATTTAAATAAATGTCTTTTTTAGCACAAATTTTATTATGTTATAAGAAAACTCACTTTTATAATCCAAAAGTTTTAAAACTAAACAATGACTTCCATACTTATTTTATGTCCCTTATTGATATTTTTGTGCTCATACCATGTTTTAAATTTTTCCAAATATTTTTAAGGATGAGTTGGGATGAGGACGAATTCAGGATGAAAATGTTGAATATATATAGTTAAATGAAAACTTGTTATATCTAAAAAATATTTGTTTGAAAAATGGGCAATAGGAGGAAGTTTGAAAATTATTTCATAACATTATCGATGGGATGGAAATGAATTTATTATTTAATACACTAAACTATAATTATTCTATATTATATTAGAATTAGTTATATATTAACAAACAAAAGATTACATATCCTTTAACGCCGAATCTTTGTAATCCTAGTATTTGTGTGGTTAAACTTCAAAAGAACTAGTTTTTTCAATTGGCTATTGTGGTTCATGTCCAAAAGTGAATAAGTATTTCAAGAAGAAATTATAATTTTTAAATATTTTGAAATACCTTATTCACCCAGCATATCTAGTGGGTATGTATGGTCTACTTGGATAGTCATACTAAGTACCCATTTTCACTAGATATAAAATATTAAGGGTGTACTCCATGTTTCATCTAGAAAAGAAAAGGTTAATTCATAGTTCAATATTTTTAGTCATCCAATAAGGTTTTTTAGTATTATTTATTTAAATGGGTATGTATAGTTTTTCTCATCCCATAATCTAATCATTTTTTTAGTGAATGTCATCACATGGAATCTTAGAGGATCCCACTACAGAATGAGTGACTTGTTTTATCGGTAGATATCAAATGATTATTGAATTATATTATTATAAATATCTATAAATATTATATATATTTTTATAAGTTATGTTTATTATACTATTAAAATATTGTGTTATTAATTTACTTATAATGATTTTGGTTGTTTTATTTTTAAACTTTTTTTGTCCTAACTTGATTGTATCATTGATAATGAATTATGTTGTCAAAATAACCATATAATAATAAAACTGTTGAACACTACATTATACGTGATATAATTTTTGTAATATTTATCAAAATATGTCTCAATATTTTATTTTAGAGATTCCCTTTGAGAGATATAAAGAAATAATCATTATTAAATTTTTTTTTAAACTATATATTCTAATACTTCTTTCTAGGAAATCAAAACAATTAACACTAACATATATTTTTTAGAAAAATTAAAATGAAAATGGATTTTTCTGGGAATCCAACCCCAAATACAAGGGACAAGTAAATTTTTTCGGCGGCCCAACTCAAAAACAACATACAACAACCACCCTAAATCGTCCAACCCTAAATAAAATCAAAAAAACAATAAAACCAATAGTATGGACCAAAATGAATGAGGTTTTGAAGAAAAGTAGTAAGGAGGTTCCATGTAGAAATGAGAGAGTTTATATTTGAGGGACATTCCTTGATCCCCATGAAACCTCATTGAGACCCTATAAAACCACAACAAAGAACTCAAATCATCGGTAATTACCACTATAAACACCACATAAAACTACTAATCAAATGAAATAAGAAAACAATTCTTTGGAAAATCAAAACATAACAATGATGTTCTGAAGACACACCAATTCATGACTTCTGGATCCCCACATAGTGCCATTGTACCAAGGTAAGATCCAAAATAAACATTGAAATGGACATGCACTGTGGGAGAATCTAATCTCAGAAAGGTTACATGGGGTCTTTTCATCTGAATATTAATGAAACCATCAAGTGATGAAATCCATCAGAGATAATGGTTACTGTGTTATGGTGGAATAATAAGAGGATGACATCACTCAAAATAGCGAGGCCGATTTTTTCTTTGAAAAAGTTCCTTCTTTTAGAGGTTTTAACGATGCATTAAAATACGATGATGTTTGAAGATGCTAACAAAAACAAAAAAAACCTATAGAAAAACAAGAACGAATGGACACATGTGATGAAAAAAACAATAGAAAATTATATTGGGTATTAATAGATGTTAATGAAATATAATCATATGCTATAATGACACTCCTAAAACACAAAAAAGTTTAAGGAATAGAAAAACTATAATAAAAACATGATTTATTTACTTATACAATTAAATAAAATTATACTAAAAATGCATGAATCATGAAGCTATTTACCAATCATGGCACATCTTCATGTATGACATGGTCTAATAAAGGTAACTATCTTAATAAACACCTTTTTTTATATTTTTTTGGGATAGAGTTTTCCTATAAGACATTTTCCATATTTTTCATTGGTTTAGTTTTGTTTTATTATATATATATATAATAAAAAAATTATTTCAGTGTTTATTTATTCAATATTACATAAATTTTATTATTCTAAAAATATTAAACAGAATATCAACCAAGACACCCTTTTATAAGGGTGGGAATCCTCTTATATTTTCCATATTTTTATGTGGTACTGAAAGACCTCTTTTACAACATTAAATTAGTAATATATTATTTATAAAAACACATTATTTACAATAAATAATTATTCACTACCAATATTTAATAATTTATTATTATTCAATAATATAGTTACCAAAATTTAATAATATAAATAATTTAATATTCCAAAATACTTAGTAATAATTAGAAATGATTATATTTATAATAGATAAATCAGTTCATTATTTAAATTATTATACTGTAATTATTAATTATTTTTAATATAACTATTAAAATATTATAAAAATCAAAAATAATTATAATAATAAAATAAAAATTAATTTGTGTCTTGAGAAATAATTTTTATTTAATATATTTAAAAAATACTTTTATTATTATCAACTTAATACTATTTCATACACACTTCGACACAAGAAATAAATATATTCCTCACAGGACATGACCCTAAACAATAATTTTAAGATAATGAAATAATGATAATACATTAATGAAAATAATTTAATGATAGTAATGAAATGATATTAATGTTATTAATAACATTACACATGTCCAATGATCCGAAATTAAATGATATTAAAGAAATTATAATTTTTTAGAACTATTTTCCCCTAATAGTATTATTTATAATGTCATGATAATTAGTAATAGATAGTAATTTAATAATAAAAAATTTATTTAACAAAGTCATTATAGTAATCTCATGATGATTATATTTTGTGAAAATATTATTATTTCTAATAAATTTATATTTCTTATGTTCATATCTTAAATTTAATTTTGAATATAATTAAAATTTATATTTTTTAGCTCCTTATGTTACCTTGATATTTTAAAGTATTACTAGCATGTTTTGAATCCATATATTTTTCTATCATCTATATTATTTTTAATTTATTATTTTGATGGAAACAATTATTAATTGTATTTCATGTTTTTAGTATATGATCAAAAAATTTATTTAGATGGTATGTGTTGATTATATTTTAGAATAATTCAATGTAGGATACTTGAATCATAAGAAAACATATAAAATTTCATGTTTCTTTCTTTGAAATGTTAAAAAATATAAGTTATAATTATAATCTATGTGATATATAAATAATAGGCTAAAAAATTCATAAATATAAAAATAAATACTTTATAGGTAATATAAATTGTGGACTAAAAAATAATATTTAAACTTTAAAAAATATATTCACATAATAATTATTACTTATCAATTTTTTAATTATATTTTAATTGTTATGATTCAAAATATTTTATAATATAATTAATATTTATATAAAATTTAATTAATAATTGTTATTAATAATGATATTTATATATTAAGAACTGATAATTAATTATTTAATCAAAATTTACATTTTATTGTTTTTAATAAATATTGTTTATGTTAGTGAAATTAGTTTTTATTTAGTATATTTATGAATTTCATTATTTTTAACTATTTTTTGTTTAGTCTATGTTTTATGTTTCAATTACATTTTACTTATTTAACATATCATATATTATTTAAAAGTGATTACATATTATGAAAGGAATCATATTATGCTTCAATTAGGTAGGATATAATAATTATAAAATGTAAAATATATGTACAATCTTTGTAACAACTAAGATTCAATTACATTATGTAATAATTTGTTTCTAAAGAAAGCATAATAAAATTCACATTGATTTATTCAATAATGTGAATTAAAAAAATTGATAAAATGTGTAAATAAATTCAAGAGATGATTTCATATTTAAATTAATATTGCCAAAATTATCATTGGTTTAATTTTTAAATTTTTCATATATATAGTTTTTATTTAGGAGAATATTGAAAAATACATCTTTTACAAAAATTTAAATTTTATTAAATTTTTATCATATAATATTATCATTATAATTAAAAAAAATGTTATTAAAAAATATTTATTTAATAATTAATATAATTCATATAATAATAAAATTTTTAATATATAAATATTTTCTTAATATATTGGAAATATTATTATTGTTTTTTTCAAATTAAAACTATTTTTATGTAATTTATTTTTATCGATAATATTAAAGATAAATTTTTGTATCATTTTTTAAGGAAAAATATTTATAATTTGATTAAATATAATCCAATTAATCCTTTTTGACTCAAAATTTTTCATTAATTTTTTTTATAATCTTTTCTATGATTGAAAAATATTTGTGTAATAATGGGTTTCATTATTTTTTGTGAACATACATTAAAATGAAAATTATATATTCTACAGAGATGAATCATATAAAATTTATTCCATATTTTTAATCATCAAAATTAATATTTCGTAATACATTGAGCTAAATTATTTTGATAATTAATAGTATCCATGGTTAGAATTTATCGCCTCAATTAAGGGTAAATTTGGCTAAAAGTGGTAAAAATAATAAGATAAGTCTTAAAAATGATCCAAAACATTTGATTAAACGACACTGTCGGGATTTATTTCTACCATATCATTATAATGTTTAAATATAGTTAAATATTGATACAATTTCACAAGAAAAAAAATGATATTATTTAAAATATTTTTCATAATTCATAGTGTGCCCCTCTATTTACATATAACAGAGAATTCCTTCTCCTCCCATATTAACAAACATTTTACCATATAGCTCAACTGGTAATTTCCAAAAAAGTATCTTCCTAGATTCATGCCCATCATTATTTTTCCCTTGTTACTAACCAAGGACCATGATAATAAGACTTAATGTCTAAGCCAAAGGAGGTCTCTTAAATAAGAGACAATCACCATTCAAGACTCCTTAAAATTTATTTCAACTTATAATTCTTCTAAAACTATTATATTAATCCAATAAATGATTCCAATATCATTATTATACAGAATATTTATTAAAATTATTGGAAAACTTTTTTATAACTCCTTTCAACCCTATAAAATGAAAACATCACTCGTGCATTCTATGACCCACAATCTCTACATAACAGTGTAATTCACTTTTAATCAATTTTTTAATTGGATTGTTATAAATGTGGATTTAAAGAAATATATAATATATTTTCTAAATAAATATTATTCAATAAATATAATATATCATATTCCATTTTACCATCCAACTTTTTTGTAAAATTATAATGTTGCTCATGCACCCATGTGGACTACCCCCTCAATGAAGAAATGTGGTTCATTTTTCTCTTACCACTATACATGGATGACTTTGATATTTTATATAATTAATAAAAATTATATTCTTGTCATTTTTAACATTATATAGATGATGGAAGAACTTCATGACTTGTTTAAAAATGAAAAATATACCAATTTAATTTCAGAAAAAATTACTTAACAACGACAAAGTGGTGGACATAAGAAATGAATTCTCAATGAATAGATAAAAACTTATTATAAAAGGAATTCAAAAATGTAATTTTTATAAAAAAGATTATTAATAAAGTAATTAATAAATTTAAATTCAATATAAATGTGGAATAAAATTCTAAAAATAAGTAGAAACCACATTTAATGTATTTCTATTACAATCTCATTTTATTTCAGGATTACTTATATTCATATTTCTTTTTATAAAATTATTTTTTCATAAATTTAATTAAAAATATATTTCCCTATCCTTGGGATATGTTTGGATTTACTATATTATATTATATTTATTTTATTTTTCGACCAAGATTTAACATGTTAAATATAACAACGATTATTATTTAATTAATGTTATAATTATTTACCTTACATCTCTTTTTATTCAATATTTATATACTTTTAACAATTTCATGAATTTTTTCATTTACACATTAATGTTTATTTGATTTCATTTCCAACCATACTTGAATTTTTTTACAGTTTTATAAAATCAATACTCATTTCCATTTCAGAACAATGAATTTATTATAATTTTACAAATAGTATAAAATTAATATTTGTTTTAATTTTTACCACAAGAACAATATTTCTTACCACCAAATCTATTCATTTTATTGAGGTGTACATTAAAATGTATAATAGTTATTTCAAATTTAAATATTTTTAATTATATTTTTACAACTTGTTTTAAATTTTATCTAAAAATATAGAATTATTTTAATAAAGGATTTAAATTAATTTTGAAATGTTATTTATAAATTCATAATTGTAAGTAGTTTAAAGGGTTTTATTTTTATTTTATTTATTATATTTTATTTTTTTAAAGATTATTTTTACTACAAGTTTTTTTATGAATAATTAGTTTTCTATCAACCATCAATGACAATGGATTGTTTATATATCATTATTTTTCTTATGATCAGGTTCTCAATAACTCATATTTATTGATTAGAAATTATTTTTATTTTTAATGTCTATACTTTTAATATCATGGATGGATTCAGAATCATTTTAGTTACATAGATGGTCTTTTAAAAATATAACATGTCTATATACAGTAATAGTTGACATATAAGATTTTTATGTATGATTTTTATTTACTCGAGCCCGGTTATAGATACACCCTCAATTTATTAACATCTGTCTGGAAAAAAATACTAGTCAGACCATATTAGATAAAAAATTATTTTACACATTCGTATATATAGATAATTATTTCAAGGTTGAGAGTCCTTGATAGTAAGATTCATAATAACTTGGATGAATCCATGATGGAATGTTCATGCTTTTCTAGTTTTATGATTTTCCTTTATTATGATTTCAATTTCCAATATCCATGTAATTTCTCTTTTTATATTATTCTAGGATGTTCTGTGAAATAAAGTTGCTGATTAAATAATATATTTTTTTTGTCCAATATTCCCTATTGATTATTCATTATTTACTCCAGATAGATTCGACAGTAAATAAATATTAATAATCATATAAACTCTCCATTTATTCCTTTCCACGTGATATGAATAAGGTTAATATGAATGATTTCATGGTTATGATAATTTTTCTAATTATATGACATTACATTTCTAATGTAATATGGGAATCATAAATATATAAATATATATAGTTTTCCAAGTGTGAAAAATTGCTTAGCCTTGAATGGTCTAATCCATTGTATTTTATACCAATTTCATAATGTAAATATGAGATCTAGGTAACTGTATTAGGGTTTTATAGTTTGTATCATAGATATTTTAGTACGAAACATGTGAGCTATATTTTAAATAAACATAGATAACTAGATAATTGTGATAATAACATAGGTTATTTGATTACTTTTACCATTATATGGTTTTTTGTTTTATATATGAATATTCATGATGATTACTAGCTAACTATGTGTATTTAATTATATAGTGATATATCCTTGTTGAATAAATGGAATCAAAATTAATAATCAATGTAAGGATTTCCTTGCTAAGTAATAAAATACTTTAGGTACTGGATTTTAGTATATCATATCCATATTTGGGAATCTGACACAATTTATGAGGAATAACCATTCCTATATAGTGAAACATGATTTTTCCATAACTCAATTAACCTATATTTGACCACTTAAAAAGATTACATTGTCCATATTATAATGTAACTACTAATCCATTGATATCTTAACAATGTATTAAGTCCATGGAAAAGATATTTCTAGCAATGGAAAGTAATCCAAGGGAACTAGTAATTTTGGTAATGTATTATCTGATTGGTGATGATGATCAATGGTGTTCATTTATCTAAAACACAAAATATTATTATAAAATTAAATCTATGGAATTTATGACATTTATAATGTTTTTTTCAAGAAATTCATTCATCCAGAGAAATGAGTTGAAATATAGAGGATGTTCCATAAATTAATGTATATGATATAAGAAAATGTAGTATAGTGTGAGAATCAAATTAAAATATTAACCAAGAATTTTGGGAACTATATATTTAATATTAAATGTAGTATTTACCATTTCATTGAGTATGTTATTCTAATTTTTCAGAGGGAACTAATTTGTTAAACATTTTCATCATATGATAATATATTATCAAGTTCCATCAAGATAAAGAATTTTTTTGTAACATATTTTTAATAGAAATCAAGAAAGGATGTAGGTTATTTATACGTAACCAAATTTAAATATTTCAAAAACTAATAATGAAAAAATTGAAGTTATATTATAAAATAATATTATTCTCACAAGCATTCATAACATGCAGCGTTGACCTTTTTGTGAACTGTGATATACAATAAAATATAATTTAAATGTTATAGATATAACCTAGAATTTTAATTGAAGGTATGAAAATGAATAAAAATATTATAAAATTATATTAACATTGATTTTATATAATTTAAATTTATTTATTAGTATATAATTAATAGGTACCCATTATTCAGTAATGACATTTTATTCTTCAAATTATTCTTTTATTCAAAAATGGTTTTTATTTAAATATTCATGCATGAATTATAGATAAATTATATATTTTTTAGAAATTTTATTTCAGTTAATTAATGTAAATTTTGAAATCATCCATTAAATATTTTTGTATGGGGAAATTTTGGTATTTTTCTAATAATATTTACATTTTAATGAATCGTGAAAAAATTTAATGTTTTGTAAAACTGCCATTTATTATCATTAAATAATGTAATCAAATATTACAGTTACATTTTGAATATTATTTTAATAAAAAAAATAAAAATAAATTAAGAATAAATTTTTAAATTACAAATCAGTCGTTATTATGATTTATATTTTTTGTGTGAGCATTTTTTTGATTGAAAACGCATTGGTTTTTCTAAAAATTGTTTTCATTTGAGAACTATTTTCTTACCACAATAAATTAACAAAATAAATATTAATTTTTATTTATGATTAATTGTATACATTATTTATTAATCATAATATTTTAACAATCATTTAATAGTTTTTTGTAGTTACATAATGAATATAAATTTCATTTTATGCTTAACAATGCAATTTTTCTAATAATTGGATTCGATACATTTTGCACAATAGTTTTAATATGAATTTAGGCCACATATAGAAATTGAATATTTTAAATGGAATTAAATATTTTTAATTAGAATAATTAATATAATTTAATTGGTTTAACTTACTTGTTGGTCATAATTAATAGTAAACACATCAAAATTTTATTCCAACAATTATGGTTAAATATGATTAACAAGGGTGGTTAAACTAAGGGATAAGGATGATAATGTAATATAAATTTTTATTATTGTCATTAGTTTAACTTATATCAAACTTTTGTTATCATACCAAATCATAATTTTTACTTGGTTACATTTTCACAAGGATGTGACCTTCTATTATTTAAATCTTATAAGTTATTCCTTGTGTGTCCCTCCCCGTGCCAAAAATGGGAACATATTATACACCCTTAATCACATAATAATATCCCTATATATCAAAATTATCATTCCCAAATACTTTCCATGATTCATTCACTTCATCCCCATTCCCATATTCTTCTCTTTAGACCATCCATTTATGGTTTATGGTGTAAACCAAAGGATGTATCTTTGAGAAGAGGTATACATCTTAACTGATCTCTTTCAGTTTTATTTCATCTTGCATCTCCTCAACACCTAATTTATTCCATATAACATGATAAATATAGTATCACCAATATAATTAGATGTCATTTTTATGATGGAAGGAAAATCTTCTACCTCTTCTCCATCAAATGGGAAATAAATGTAACGTTCTTTTATAGGTGTGGACTATCACCTCCTCCTAGAGATATGATTCATTTTACATCACCATAATTAATGTTTTTTTATATTGATGGATTTAGTTTTAATATGTTATATTGATGATACTATGATTCTTTTATAATTATTATATATTACCTATCCTCTTACCATCCTTTTTATTACAAAAAGATAATGTCACTCTTGCGCATGTGGGGACTACAACCTCAACGATACAAGGTGATTCATTTTTTGATTTACACATTACATGGATGGTAATATTGATGTATTTAATATATATATATATATTAGATATATTATATAATAATGATCTTTTAAAGGTGAATTATTATTTTATTTTCTTTTGTTTAATCCACCAAAAAGATGGAACATTCCACATGCATATGTATAGAGTACCATCTCCACAAAGTGACCTAATTAATTTTTGATCACCAATATATAATAATTTTTATAAAATATTATATAATTATATATATAAATTTTATATAATTACAAACATTATGGATATGATTTAATTATAATCAATGTTCATGGAATAAACTTCCAATCCAATGCTTTCATGTAATATAGAATTGTTAACACTTGGAAATGAAGAATTAAAAAATAATAATAAATGGGTGTTAAAATGTTATAGATATACCATATTTTAATTATAAGTTTTAATATGGTTAAATATTTTAATAATGAGAAAATACAATTTTTTATATACTAGGTTTGAGAACTTACAAAGAAATTCAAATTTGAGGTAAGGGTTCTTCGTCTTAATATTGTTTCATTGCAGCATGTATGATGTTATACACCTATTTATTTTTTTGAGGTTTATATACATACAATTATAGATTAAATATAATTTATCTTTCTTAATTCATGGTAATTATAGTTAAAATTAAAATTATCTTATCCAATGGTTTTGATTATAATGTTACTAAAGTAGTAAGGGTTTACCATCCCAATTTGTCTTCCTTGGGAAATATGTGATGGTATACACATCCATTGATTTATGGGGTGTATCTAATAACCCTTTAATATTTTTTATAATTTATATAAATATTTTTTATTTAACATTTTATTTTATTTTAATTATTTCGTGGGAAGTAATAATCTAATGTTTCTAAAGTAGTAAGGGTTTTACATTACAATCCCATATTTATATAGATTGCTCATAATTTAATTTAGGATGATGAAATTTTATTATCTATATCTGACAAATATTATTACCATTAATATCATTTGGTTAATTATGGACATAACAAGTTTTTTCTTTCATTTTACTCTCTAAACTTACCAAAATTCTAGAATAATGTTTTTAAGGAAAACTAACTATTTTCTCCATTCCGTTGCAAATATTTTTTATCATTGTATATATTTTCTTAGAAATATTTTCAGTAATTTATTTATTGTTATAAAATTTTTATAAAATTAAATATTTCAATGATTTAAATTTTATTAAAATTTTTTCGATATAATCATATTTTAGTCTCTGAATGTGGTACATTATACTAATGGTGATAGCAGGCTCATTGTTGTAATGCAAAATACACACATAGATTTTACCTTCATAATAAATTTTTTTTGTTTTGAAAATTCCTATAAAAGAATCCATTTTTAATAAAAAATAAAATTATTTCTTTATTATTTTTAATGTTTTTATATTTCAAAGAATTTATTTTAAAATGAGAATTTTTCATATAAGAAATATTTCAGGGAATATTTATATAATTTTTAGTCAATGATAAAGTCATTCAATGTTACTTATTATTCAACGGGGATATGGTCATATGATATTGGCCGAATTTGTTCCCTAGATGGTTTATGACTTTTATGATGAAATATTTATGTAACCTATTTTATTTACCATGGGTTAAGATATGATGAAATGATAAATGATTTGAGGATCTTATGGAATACAAATTAATGTATTGTGATAATCTGATATGTGGGTCTATAATATCCCTCCAATGTATTATGTGACGTTTAATGTTTTAGGAACACAAAGGTTATATAATAGGTTATCCTAATTCCAAAATAGGGTACTAAAGTTTTTTTCCCATGCCCATGGTAGGTATATTGGTGGTCGTCCAATTCCATCATTTTATGAATGTCTTATTGTGATTCCATGACATATTATTTCTATTATTATGATTTGGACACAATTTAATCCAATATTTTTTTTATATGATCCTTTTGAAATTTTATTTTTTCATGGATCTCAATATTTTATTCCTTTTTGATTCATATATTTTGATCTTATATGCTTTAATTCATGACTCGTGATTATGGTTTTTGAATTTATCGGTATGATTTTCAATTGTTTAACTGATTTTCTCATACCCTTATGATATTTTTATACATAAAAATGATTATTGATTGATATCTCCCTTTTTAACCCTTACCTTTCATGTGATAAAACACTTTACTAGGTTTTTCCTTTCAAGGTATGATATAATGTTCTAGTTATGGAATTTAAAATATGGGGTTTAGTTTTGAAAATCACATTATGAGATGATGTGGTTATTTGATTCAATTTTATTTATTTATCCATGTTTCTGATGACACTAAACAATTATGGTACATAGATGTTTATATTAAATAAGTTAGTGTGGATTTTTTATAAAATAAATCATTTTATAGATACTAGAATTTGGATAATGTTGTGACATAAATTCCCCTACATCTGAAAAATCTAAATGAGGGTAATTGGGTATTAACTCGATCGTCACTGGTGCATGATAAATGTGACCACGAATACACACATGGCTAAAAACTCATGAGGGATATTCGTAGCTCAATTTACATTTTCATTATGAACCATTATGATAGATTTTTTAGGATTATTGATTGATGTATCCTATATGAATCATGTTAATACTAAATTTTATATATGATGGAATGATTATAATCACCCGAAAACAAATGTAGTGGGATATGGAATGTAAAATCATATGACTATACCTATCTAGTTATATCAAAAATATGATTAACTACCCAAATATATGTGAGTTTCTCAATGAAGTAGATATGATAAAAATGGATTTTCATGGGGAGCATAGAGGAACAAATATTTAGCTTCTTACATATTGAGAAATAGGGAATAAACACTCATAGTAATGTCTCAAAAGAACAATAAAATGTTTTATGTTTCAAAAATAGGGCAATAAATTACTAAATTACAAAGGAATGATGAAATTTTTTGTTAATGTTTTGTATAGATATTATATTTTACATAAGGTGTCACTTAAATTTGAATGATTAATATCTAGTAATTTTGGATATTATGAATGTGTATGTTCTATAGGGAAATCCCAAGAAAGGGATCATCAACATTTTATGAGTGATTTTTTTACAGTTTATAATTAAGAGACTAAAAATTTTATATGAAATGTATGAATTATTTTAACAATATGGATTCTGATAAATAGTAAAAAAATGAATAAATTGAGATAAATGGATATTAAGACAATATTTACATTTAATATTGTAGGAATTATGTTTTATGTAATAATATTAAGATTCATAGTTAATGGTTTAAGAACGACGTTGAATGATCAATGTGTTTATTAATTGGAATTGAAAAATTATGTTGTAGAATAGTTTGATCAAGGATATTCTAGATATAGGATTTATGTAAAATATAATTATATTTATGTATTAGTAATTCTTTATGTATTTTGAAGAATTTTTTGAAAGATACTGAAATCCCAAAAAATTCCTATAGTGGTAAGGTGTTAATTTTTTAAACACATGATTTATCTAAAGATAAGTCATAATATATTACTAATGCTGAGATAATAATGTATACTTAGAATACGAAGTTTATTGATATTGGAAAAGTAAATTTGATAGTATTGGTGGCACTGAATGTCACAACCCTTCCCAATGGTTCATGTTCTATGACTCCCCAATTCAACTTCCAATAGGAAATGGGACGGAGACTAACAGAGGGTAGAAATATCAATAACATAAGAGGTCATAGCATATGTACATGGACACAAAAAATATTTATCCATGAGTGAAAATTGGTAAAATGTTCAAAAAAATAATCTACCATGCATGCATACATATAAATCGAAAAACATCTGTATTATAGAAACAATAGGAAAAAAACATAGCCAAATAAAATCAACCCACAAAGAGTTAGAAAAACACTCAAACTTGAATTAAAATTGAGTAATGGTGTTAAGATACTATGCGAACACACCATGGTCTATCCGGTTTCACCAAGCACTATCCAGTCCTAGGCCATCTTGGAAAATGTTAAATGTTTGATCATCTCCATAAGACACAACATGTGTGGGAAAATAATGGGTAGTCATGAGTATAACATATTCCAATAGGACAGACCAAAACCCCAAATCATACAAGAAAATAATACATCCATATATAAATCAGTATATGTTTACAAAACATATAAGATTATTATCAATATATTCTTAGAAAATAAAAAAGTATAATGGTAATTCTCAACCAATATACCAATATAGTATCCCAGCTTAATTTTTAAAATTAGCACTGACCAAGAAGAAATAACACCATGCGACTCATAAAATTTATGATGTCTATCTAAGACGTAATGGTTCTCATCTGTCACCATAGTATCTACACACTTGAAGTACGAATGTTACGATACACATAAGAGGATCAGTCCTAAGGGAATGTGGTATACCAAAAACTCAATATGTATTTACCCATTATGTAGAAGAGTAACATCCATGTAGTTTTGGTCATGAAGATACTAATAACTCCACATATGGAAATAAAATGAGTATTGGATCTCACTACGGGAGTCACAGAAGAGTTAAAACAAATATATCCAAGAATTCATTCTGAATGGTTCATTTTATTATTTAAATGAGGATATTACATACAAATACTCAAGAAAAAGGATACGGGGAAGAGACCATAATGAACCATTTCCATGATAATTAGGGAAAGATCTTCATTCCCACTTTTCAGGAGTAAACGCTATGTGGCAGTGTAACACACCATGTACCTTTGACCCTGGGTCCTACTCATATAAAATCACTCATGTCATTTTCTATGTTGAATTACATTGAGTGCTACTTCATGTGTACATCTACACATGTACCAGTACATGGATTAGCATGTGTAAATTTTTTCGAGATCATTTTCGTGTGAGAGTAAACAACATTCTAATTACCATGTACTCCAGCTCGTTTTTATGTACCCTTTTAGGTATGCACCGAGCCACTAGGAATAGGTAACACGTTTTGTGATATAGCCACATACCATGTGATATTCAACATTATCCTGAATCCTCAGTCACTTATATGAGTGACCTACATTCCATATAATCTCTGATTACATACCATCTGGATTAGGATTCCCAGAGTCTCATTGGTTTCCCCTTAAACATACAAATTCTCTACCATCCCATGTATTTCAGCCTCAAGAATGCTAGAAATCGAGGATATACCCTAGTAAAACCATTCCATGACCATTTTCTAGATTTTATCCCTTGGATTCATTTGAAAAATGACATAGTTTTTAATTATTCATTTCCTTCCAAATAACTCGAAATAATGTATCCAAAAAAATATGATCTTCTGCAACTTCAATCATCATACCACCATCATATTGTGTCAATCCCCTAAATACAATAACAAATCATTGTTCCATGAATCATGTGAGAACTGATCAATTTATTGTGGATGATAAACCATGGTCCATTGAAGAAAAACCCCAATGAACAAAGACAATTTGGTAAACATTATCTTTGAGAAACATAATGAAAGAACCTTTGAAATTTTTTTGTTTGAATCAATCCATCTCTATTAGGATGAAAAATGAAGAATCATTAATCACAAATGAATTACCCCTACATAACTATAAAAATAAAACTATACAGTATGGAGATTTAATTTGTGTCTGTATTTTGGTTGATTAATTATAGTTCATCATAGAAATTATGTAAGTGGAAATAAAATAAAATCAAACAACATTCTACCTAATTTGCATGGATTGATGATTAAAAACAGATTTTCTCCGTGATCATTGGTGATATCCTCTTATTTCTTCTCTCGCCAATCATCAATAATTGATATGGTCATCATCCTCAATTGTAATCTCATTCAATGGATCTATTTTATTCATATATAGCTCTATGTTTTACCATAGAAACCTAAGAACTACATATATACATTTATTTATAGAAGAGGTTAGGTTGCTGCATTAATGAAATATTGTAAAATAAAATAATTAATTATTTTATTCATTTTAGATCTGTGAATAATTTTCTAAAAATTCCCTAAAATGTAATTTTTTATGATGTTTCTAGGGTAAAAGATGCATTTTAATCTCAACAATGCCCTCATATTTCAAATCCAAGCCACCATTTAAGTGTCATTCCATTTTTAGTAAAATTGAACCCATATTATTTTTAATATATTTAAACCTTTTATTCTTGACACACTAGTCCTAAAAAAAATTTGATTTCTCAGCACCTAGTCATGAAAATAATCCAAAAAATAATAATACATGGAAAATTTGAGTCATTAAATTTTCACCACTGTGGGTATTTAAGTCCTATAAATCCAAAATAAGGGATACAAAAAGATAGGATGGTACTGAGCATGAATCTTAGTATCCCCCTCCCATGTGCTCTCTTAAATATTCCCATGATGCCACCAGACATTCACTAAAGGAATCACTCACCCCTGAATAATCCTATTATACAAATCCACAATCTGTATCAGGTAGTCATGAATGGTAGCTCCATCCTCGAGATCCATCTAACCCCAATCGATAATGTGTGGTAGGTCATGCATGTACCTCTTAGTCTACGACATGTGGAAGAACTCACGTAACCAGTCTAACTATGGAGGTAGAGCTAAGAGTAAACCACCTCATCAACACTATGATGTATATGAAATGGGAAAATAAGTCTTAGAGATAACATAATTCCCTGACCAAATATTTATAATACACATGGAGGTGAAACCTATAGGAACACTTTTTATCCCTCATCAAATTACAATGTCCTCCATCATCTGTCCACAATAGTCATTCGATGGATTTGTGCAGTCTTCCCCTGATTCTAAATGATCTACGCTTTCTCATTAGTATCTCACACAAACTATGGGCCCCTGAGTGATGACTCTCATGGGGCAGTCCAACAAAGTGTTGAACTATAGAATCTCCCATACAAAGCCTCAGATGGTTCCATATTACTGGTTTAATTTTATATATTATTGTAATAAAGTTACCTCATTATTATGTGATCCTCCCACCTATGGGAAAAGTCTAACATGCAATCCCAGATCATGTCCTCCATGACATGAATAGTCTGCTCTATCTATAAATCATTTGTGAGGTGAAACATTATTCTCAAGATTATCAGGGTCATGAAAGTGTCATGAAATCACTTCTGGAACCTATATATGAAGTGATCATCATTATTATAAATGGTTATCTAGGGATTACTATTGATTCATACTATCTCAAGCACATTGAGACATCCCAATATCTCTATTTTACTATGCTTCGAAATAGATAAAAAGATGGAAATTTTCTTCAATTGGTAAACGATCACCCATATAGAATGTTTTCTACCAGAGGAACATGGAAATCCCATCCTTAACTCCATGGATACCCTATCCCACATTTACTCTTGTATCATATGGGGTTGAGATTAATCCACTGGATCATGGTGCTCAACCTTCACTAGAGGACAAGTATGTAATTAAGAGACAAACTATTAAAATCTATTATTCATCCCTGGCCACAGAAACTAAAATTAAATTTCCTGGTACATTTTTTCCACCACTAGATGTACCACCAAAGGGTTTGTATGAAACTCTCATTGAACCTACTCTTGAAATTTCACTGGTACCATCGTGCATCCTCTTAAAAGAAAAACATACCCCCACCATCACCAAATATATTAAGAGAATGTATAGTATATATTTGAGTATATACGGTCTCATAGTTAGATTCTGAGGGTGTTACCTCCATAACAAGATACTAAAGAGAAGGGTTAACAAACATCAAGTAGAGGTAGGATTCTCTATCTCCATAAACATACTATAACTCTAACGATGCCATAATCTTTGGCACCTAATTCTGAAACTACAAAATAAATATTTCATTCAGAGAATCTGCTACTACATTTTCATTCATCGAAAATGATGAATTCATATTCCTATAGAAATATTATCTATTTAATTTATCTCATGTTGAGGTCGTTTTGATAGAAATTATACTTGAGATTCTTGTGATCAAAACAAATGATAAACCACTCAAACATCAGGTAGTTTCACTAACTATTCATTGTAAAGAATATGGATGATAATTCAATATTGTGGGTAGTGTAGTTCAAATCATGTGGTCTCAACTAAGGAGAACCATAGGTAATAATTCCTTCCTCTAGAATATAAAATAACCAAACCCCATTCATAAGGCTTAATAAGAAACTATGTACTCGACACCTACATATGAAAATATCATGATGGGAACACATGTAAATCTATGGATCAATTATTTAGAATCATACTACCTCGACTGTTTAAATATGAATGGATTCACGTGTTAGTTCATTGTTTTGATCTGTGTTGATATACTGCATATATAACGTATGAATCTATGGAAATGGACCAATAACCTAAGGAATCGATGAACAATTGTTACACTGTTGTGTGTATCCCAGGATATCAATTAATAAAGAATATCCAAACCCAATTCTACTCCATCATATGAGATAATGTGTCCCAAAAGTTATACCTCCTATGTTTATAGCATACACTTCGATATCCTCCCATAATTTTTTTTCTCTCTATGTATGTTCAGGACCAATATCATATGTGTCTAGTGTGATCCTCTCTAGATGTTGAGTACAATAGGATATCTTCGATGAATACTACCAGGAACCAATCCAAGAAAGGATGAATTTTCTGATTTAGGAGTCCCATGAACACTACTAGTAATTCATCATTCCAAAGTGATTCAACAAGTACTAATTGTGATCGTAGAGACATATGAATGGTTTTTTTGGTATATCACATACCATACCCAAAATTGGTGATTTCCTTATCTGTGGCCAACCTTCAAGACCATCATGGACCTATAGACTAATCGATGAGGTTATCGATCCTTGGTAGTGGATACTTGTTATTCATGTTCAACTAGTTCATGTATCGATAGTCTACACATACAATCATAATCCCATACAACTTTTGGTGAACAAAACTAGGGATACCATCGTGAAACACTATATCAAACATAGACCTTCCTCTATAGGTCATCTGATTATACCATCATCCTGAGAAGCTCTACAAGAGACATCCCATATTCTGGTGTAGATATCAGTGTCATTATGGGGTGTAGGTCAATGCAGATGTATATCTTTCAGTGGAGAGAAAAAACCTTAACATCCTTCGAGATGATGTTATCATGCCCCATCACCACTATAGTGAACATAAAACTCATAACATAAAATGATCCAAGGGTCAAGATAGCCAGCTGATGAGTAATTGGATACACCCTCCAATGCATGAGAAAGTCCTACACTGCCTGTGTTTTTTTTACTAAAAAAAGATAACACAATCCCCTCACTGTGGACACACCAAATCCTCTCTTGAAACTATCAATATTGGAATGATATGTAGATAAATTTTCAAAAACCATGATAATGTTGTAAATAGCCATATATTTTATAAATATATATCAATATAAAATATCACCTCCAATATCCAAGTCACACTTTTTGCACATGTGTGTGATTGTTGAGTCAAATCTAGTGGAATTCTCGAAACCATAGGGTCGAGATAAGCACTCACTATGAATTATTATGACATTAAAAAGATATCCTGAATAACTGGAATGATTATAATCAATGTCTATCAATACTAATTCAGATGTAGAAAATACATGTATCATATATCTTATCATTCTTGAAGCCTCTAGCTCATAAGCATTGACCGCATGTAGCTATCGCTGCCCTTGTCCTCTATCTCCCAGAGTCTCGCATTGGACCACATTGGGGAGGTGGTTGTAAAAAGTCAAATAATCTACCACCTCCTAATGTTGTCCTAGATCCCATGACACATCCACATCTATGTGTACCTGTCTTCTCCTAACACTTCCTCTTCCTCAATGGACCATCCACAATCTCTATGTTAGCGATATATTGGGTCACAAAGTATTTGTCAAGGTGTCCCATGTCATCACATTATTAGAAACACATCTATATAGGATGGATGAACCCATACTGAGATTCTTTAACTACATACCCTAAAATATAATAAATTTTCATGAAAAAACTCAAATGACCATGTTTCCATGACTGACATCATCTCCATTCTACTAAGGTACCAACTACTGTATGGTAACTATAAGACACTACTAGCTGCATCTACTCACCCAAGAAACACTCAACCACCAAAAAACTATCCAGTTGCCTATAATAGGTAATAATTTATAGTAGGATAATGTTTTCTTCGATTTACCAATGTTGTCTTCAATTAATGGTATGATTCCTAAATATCTATTTACAAACCATATCCATCAAGAACATGGAGATTTTTTAAAACCTCGATGAATAATTATCTATTTTTGGGCTACCCAGTTGGATTTGAAAATGTTCATATATATGTACATATATAAGTTTGGTAATAGAGAACTCCTTTTTAAAGGGGAACTCAATCTCTGACCATGAAAGAGTTTCTAAATCATAGGTATAGGTCACCAAGCCCCGCCATCATCCTGTTAATCAATAAAGAAGGTTCACCGCTAGGTTATCCTTCAGATATGTTGGTGTCCTGAGAAAATGGAAGACTTAGGTTTCCACCTCATTATAGTCCCCAACAAATTGTGGGTCAGACATGCATTGGAACATGAGGGGTCTCCAACATTGAAACTCATTAGGTTCACATGACCAATGCACCTCATCCACTAGTATTACATATACTATGTACATCTCAATAAGTGGTGGTATAGTTAGTGCACCACCTAAAGGTATCATCTCTTGAACTAGTCCATGTATCAACACCTCATCAGTAAGGGGATGATCATAAAGATATTGATGGTGAATCCTAGATAGAATACACACCAAATGCATTCTGAATTTAAACATGTTGTACCATGATAAATGCGTATATTTGGATTGATGACTCATGAAGGAAATGTAAACCAAAATACATTCCAACAAGATTCATATACCATTTTCCCCACTCAAACTAGAGTTATTGAGTTCTCAGTATAAAATCAGGTGATTATAGACTTTGTATATGCATTTGTCGGCTAATGAACACACACTGGATTACTTGGACTTAAATAAAAATTTGAAACACATAATACTATTTCCCAAAATCAATCTCACAAACCTTGGTCTGAAGGTATAACCAAATGCTCTAATACCACTATATCATGACACATCCCAATAGGGATTATGCCAGGACTCCCCAATCTCGACTCCAACATGCCTAGCATGGAAACTATCACTGAGTAAACATATCACTGACTTGGTAGTCCTGAACATAAAAACTATTAAATAGACACAAAAATCATCAAAATTATTCAATGATAAAATGTTATAACAACAAAAAAATAATGCATGAATAGATCTAAATCACAAAACTAAAGAATGATATGAAGTGAATGAATTTAAATAGGTCAAATAAAATCCCACCATTATGATTCTAAAAAATGTCCCACATGAATTTAAATTAGGGACTAATGTCAAGATTTGGAAGGAACACACCCAGGTCTCTCTTATGTCACTAAAAACAGTCTGGTCCTAGTCCATCTCGGACTATATCAAATATATTATTATTTGGAAAAGACACAAAAAGTGCATGAAATTACCATGAAATATTGAGCATAACACCACCCGATAGAAAACCCCTAAACCATAATGAATACAAAAATAATAATATATTCACCACTATACATGTATATTTCTACAACACACATAAAAATAATACCCAGATAGAATCAAAAAATCCACACAATGTAAAGGTAATTCACTACTGTAATACGAGCCTAGGATTGGATCTCAAATGTTCCAAATAACACTCTTCTAGGAGAACATAGTCCAAAATTATAATATAACAGATGACGTATGTTCGAAAGGTAATTCCCATATGATATCTCCATAAGAAGTATACATTGAAAGTATGGAGAGATACAATTCAATGATTAGGATCAATCAAAATTCCAGGTGGTATACAAATGAAGAAATCAAGATTAACCTACTACATTGAATATTGGAACCTATGTATTGTTGGTAACAATTATACTAATAAACCAACATATGAAACAATGATGAGTAGAAGATCTCACTCTAGGATTCAAGGAAGGATTCCAAAAACCATATCCACGAAGTATTGCTGATGGGATAGTGGTCCTATATATAAGAGGTGATTCCATACTAACTATCATGGAAAAGGTTATAAGGAATGTACCCAAATGAAACCTAACCCAGATAAATATGATAGGGGTTCAAGGCTAACTTTATGTTAGTACAATGAATGTATTATGGTTAGATGATGTGTCCCTTTTATTTCAAGTCCTACCAATATAAAACTAATAATTTCCATTTATGTGTAGAAGTACACAATGTTCTGTTACCTATGTACTTCCCCCCATATACAAATACATGTCTTTTCCTAGGTGTATTTTTTCCTGGACATCTCTATGTGGAATTATAATGTTTAAACATGCTTGTGTACTCTAGAGAATATCCATTTACCTTATAAGGTACATGTTGTGCCATTAAGAAGAGGTCACATGCCATGTGACACAGTCACACACTGTGTTACACTGTCACACACTGTTTGATCCTTAACATTAACCCAAAACCCTTACTCCCACTTTGATGGACCCAAATGTTTTGTAATCACAGATTAATTTGTGTGGGATCAGGATTTATAGATTACCATTGGTTCTTTCTTCTGCACATTTTTGTGCCCCTATCTCCTTGTATTTATGCTTCAATAATTCAAAAAATATACGATATAACCTGGATGAACATATTTATGGCCGTTCATCAGATTTCGGGCCACTGATTCATTCAAAAAATAGACTCGTTCATCGTTATTCAATATGTGACAAAGAACATGAAATCAGGTATCCAAAAGTATCTTATCTGAAACCAAATCAATTGTCAAACAACCAACATGTCATGCTAATCTCATATCTAAAATATTGAATCATTATTCCAAGATACAGGTGCATAATGGTTGATTTATTAGAGGATGTTAAACCACGGTTCGATAAAGAATACAAGTGATGAATAAAGAAAATATGGGATACATGTACAAAAAACACAAAGAAAAAACATTAGAAAATGTTTTAACTTGACTCAATACATTTCCATTAGGATGAAAAATGAAGAATAAATAATCACAATGATATTCTATCAAAATTACTCTTTAAATAAACCCATCATGAATAATGACTGAGCTATAGATCAATATATTGGTTGATTTATTTGGATTTATCATATGAATTTAGAAGGGGGAATGAAAACCAGATAAAAAATATCCTACCTCAATTTGGATAGATCATTGAAAAATAATAGATCCACACCATGACTATTTCCAATATCATCTATGTGCATTTCACACTGATCATAGATCTTTTATCCAATCATAATACACCATCAAAATCTAATTATACGTATCTGCAGCTGTCCTCTATATCCTGAGGTGTCAGTAGCTAATCCTACTATGTTATAATAATTGTTTATTATATAATATTCTATGTCATTATGTAAAAAAAAACAACTTAATGAATTTTATTATTCATTTAATGCTCGTGATGAATTTTTTACAAACTCCCTATGCTGACAAACGTTATGTCAAATGTAAGGTTAAAACCACATTTTTTCATAGCATCGCCCTCAGAATTTTGATCAAATCTATCACTTAGATGATATTCTACATTTTCAATATAAATACATGTGAGTGTTATTTAATATATTTCAAAAAATTTATTCTAGGCACATTGGTCCTTAAAATCACATGTTGTATTAGCATCTTGTCTCGACAATAATACATACAACATCCAAAAATAATCCCTATAATGTAACACCCCGAGATTTTATGAAAAATATTATTTTAATTTCATTAACGTCTTATGTTGTATTCTACACCAAGATTACCTTGCGCTATACACAACACCGTATTAGCTTGCAGTATACGCAACACTATTCTTGGACCGTGTTACACACAATTTTGATAACAGTTATTCTACGCAACATTGAGTATATATATATATATATTAAATGTATAAATGAAATATGGTTGGATTCTGTTATACGAAACAATGAAGGATTCTTTCACAACACGCAACCCTGACTTGGCTTGCATTACACGCAATCGCGACCTTCCTCGATAGCATGTGTTGTACACAATACCGGGTTTTAATAAACAATGTTATATTATTATAATATTGTCATGAACTAGCCGTTATGAATAGTATTAACTAAATTTTGAATTTTATAACATTATTATTCATCTTACACATTTCTAGAACATGGTATAAGAACAAAATAAATTTTTCGGGTAAAATAAGTATTTTAAAAAAAAATGCAGTTTTGCCGCCTTTTGATGGCGCACCCACTTTAAATCTATTTTTTGACATGTTTAAAGTTCAATTTGACAAAATAAAATTCTTCTTTGGAATCAAGAAATAAAAATTTACTTTGGATAAATTTTTCATATTATTCTGGTAACTTTCACATTTTAATGAATAGTAAAAACACGGTATATTTTAATTAAAAACAACTTTTTTCATCGTAATATCTTATGTGGTTAAATTATAATATTGAATGGTTTTAAAGTATAAATAGAATATATTTTTACCATTTAATATAATGTATGTCATTAGCATTTATTTTACCTTGAATTCGTAGGTTAAATCTATTCAATCTTTTACAATGTTTTAAACAAAAACCAGTTTTTATTCGACAACGGGATTAATTTTAATTTAATTTCTACAACTTCTGTGTATGAAATTTTAAAAAATGGATTCCATATTTGGAATCAGTGGGTCCAAATTATGTTAATAATCTACTTTTTATTTTTGGGAATTATGAATAGTAACTACGGTAAATTTTATTTACCATAGTTAAAGGTAAATCGGGTAATTAAGGGTAAATATAATATTTTAAAATTACCCTAAAAAATGTCAAAATCCTATTGGATGACTAAAAGTCGACCCATATCACCTAAGGGTCAGATTAGAATCATTTAATGAACTTTTTTCCATGAAAATAACTTAATTATTATTAAAACCAAAGAAAGTGACAACATGTCACTCTCTTAAATTTTATAAGTATATTAATTTTAATTTAGTTATAAACTTCATGAAACTTCGAACATGAATAGTATACAGAATGCTAATGAAATTATATACATCATATAAATTTATTTATAATTTTTAGGGATTAAATAATTATCATTAATTATGACACAATAGTGATGCAGAAATTGTTTATCTAGTGAAAAATCAAGAATAATGTTTTTTTAAACTAATAGTGACCATAAAATGCACCAATACCTAACCAAAACTTATTGGACATGTACATGTAAACCATAAGCATCCAATGGTCTAATATTTGACCATTTGGAGCCTTATAAAAGCGATTATGACACTTATATTATTTTATTTTAAATGATGCCAAAGTTGTCACCTTCATAATTTAATAAATATAACAATTTAAATATTGTTATTTTAAGATGATAAATTCGAGTAAAAGTATTATTGTGAAAGGTAATATATTTATCTTCATCATAGAATTTTATTTTAAATTTTATACAACAAATAAGTATATTAAATAATTATACAAAAATGATGTAGTAATTATTTTATTAAGAGATAAACCAAATAAATGGTTTTAAAAATAATAAAATAAATATTATATGAACTATTTAATGTGATACACTAATTTTATAGATACATATGATCTTTTATTAATATATTAAAGCTTTTAGTTCGAACATATATTCTGTATATATTTTATTTAAATTCAAATAAATGAATATTGTCAAAATTGACACTATTGTTATTTTACAAAAATAACATATTATAAAATTGTTTAAAAATCACAAAAACATTTAAAAATTATAAATTTATATTTATATGGTATATAATTTTAAAAAGTAAACAATTATGTAAAATTCCCAACAAATAAGTAATTATTTGTTATAATTTAAAATTTAGAATTTTATTACCACAAATAAACTTAAATACAATAAATAAGGATAAATCAAAATGATAAGGTTTAAAATAAGATCAAAACATGTCTAAATTTGATTGGATTATGAGATTACAACCCTATCTCATCTAATCTTCTAATATGAGTCATTTTTGGAGGTTTTTATGTGGGGTTAGATTTATTATAAATTAATATTTTTAAGAATTCCTATGGTGCCCCTCTCCTCCCTTATAAAAAGGCACCTCCTCCCCCTCCTCCTCACACCAAATTGAGCACTCAAGCTCGGCCAAACCCTGCAAAAATCCCTTCTCCACTTCCCTAGAATAGTCCTAGAGGTCCTGGTCTTCTTCAAAGACCAATCTTAGTTCCCTAAGTGAAGGATTCAAAGAAGCGTTCCAAAGAAGAGGTAATATCCATTACCGATCTTTTCAATTTCATTCTTCTTCAACTTCTTCTTCTTTAGTTGTTTCATGATAAAGTAATAACATCAGTATTACTTACATACTGATATTTTATTATAAATATGAAACAACCCTAATTAACCTTCTATCCAACCTACGGAAAAATGAAATCACCGCGCGTGCGTACGTACGGAATACCGTCTCCACGCCGTGGTGTAATCTATTTTCCACCATCACTTTAAAAGGATGGGTATAATGGTGTAATGAGTAACTATTTATGATTATTATAAAGTAATATTGATACTGAAATAATATATATATACTCCAATACAGTTCCACGATCATAGGAACAATATCATCACTCGTGCGTACGTACAGAATACCGTCTCCACGATGTGATGTGACTTGTTCTACATGATAATCATTACATAGTAATTATATAAATTGAATGAATAAATATGATATATGTTACACTAATACCATTATGGATATAAGTTATCTATAACCTTAAAAGAAGAATAAGAATGTATTCGGCAAAACACGCATAAGAACAAAAGGCAATAAAGACCCGAGTAACAAGTAACAATGAAATATTACTATCAAGAAGCTAAGAATATGACCATATATGTTATCATATCAATATGTGTGATTCTGGAATAAGTCAATAACATTATTTAAACCATTATACAGGAGCTTCGGACACGTAAAAAGCAAATTGGACCTAAGGTAAGGGAATATCACAATCTCATTTTTTGTCCGAGATTGTTTATACTTTGAAATTTACTGGGGTGTATTTTATCATCCACATCCATGTTTCCTAGATATGTAATATTATTAACATCCACCTACAATTGTTTAAATCCAAATTTACCCTTTGGTGAGTTTTAGTAAAATATATGAAAGGAATCTTTTGTCGTTTTTCGTATGAGGTACTTTTTGACTTTTCCGACAAAAGTACAAGAAGAATGTTTTTTTAACTTAAACGGAACGAACGGATTTTTACGGTTTTATAAAGCCTTATTTTCATGAAGCTTCCTCCAAAAGATTTCATGAATATTTTCAATAAAATCTCTTTCTTTTAAAATTACATGATGTTTTGTGAAAAGAAATTGATTTTGAAGAAGAAATGATATTTTCCTCAAGAATTCATTTCAAGTGTTTTATCAAAATTATTTTCCATATAAGATAACAAAGGGTTCTGTTTCTATCTATATTTTTACATTGATTTGACTATGTTGTGATGAAATTATGTTTATGAATTCCTTTATCTTATATGAATGGTTTTATGATGTCATGTTGTTTAAGAATCCCATTTTTATTAGATGGGTTATGCAATGATGTATGATTTATGATTTCGTGGCACACATAAGAATGGTATCATTATGAGATGGGTGGGACCTATATCTCCCTCCAATGAATTGGGTAACGATTTTATATCTCATGAGATAGACATGGCTGGAATGGTAGGTTATACCGGTTCAGTGAAACAGGACTGAAACGAGGGTTACTCGATTCAGAAAGGGACTTTGTCCACTAAGATAGTCTTGGCAATGAGTCATGACTAACAAGAAATGATTCTCTATGATTATGTGTGTATTCCACAATGTTCCATGTTTTATGTTATGATTATTGTGATTACATTTCACTACCATAATTTATCCCATGTTATGAAATTATGCTCTCTTTTGCAGGTTATGATTTCCAAAATGTTATGTTCTTATGAATATGATGTGATTGATATTTCTTTTGTTTACCCTTACTGAGCATTTGAGCTCACACTTTTATGTTTTCATTTCCCCAGGATATAAAGAACGGTTTTAGGTAAAAAAAAGGAAGATCTTTATGGGAGATGTTGAAGATCTTTCACCACGAATAGAAGATTATAGTCCGAGTTTCCAAAGACACTAAACTATTACGGTCCTTATGTGTGTGTTTTTGTAATGTACTAAGTATTCCACAAAAGTAATGTAAAGTCCATGTACGTCAAGCTTCGGGTCTCTACAGTTGGTATCAGAGGAAAGTTTTAGTTAACCTTTGGAAACTAGGATGCGAGAACTTTAGTGAGATCCCTAGAGATATTTCTAAGGTATGTCTAGGGATTTCTCTAAGGTTAAGTATGCGTATAGGTTATAGTACTAGAATTACGCTAACGATCATATAATTAAACCTAAGATGTTAGATATTGAAGTTACTCCCCCTTTATTATGATTTTTTCCTCTCACACTATTCTTTTGGGTTTTAGAAAATGGCTGGAAACAAGATGATTCATGATAATGGAGGATATGATGGACAATGGAATGATATTCTTCATAATGAAATGGGATTTGGAAGTCCAAACATCATTATTATGCCGAATCAGCAATCTCATAATATGATCAATAAAGTAAAATTTGGTAAGTTTCCTGACTCGGCTAATAAGAGAAAGATGGAGTTTCATGATGATCATAGAGGAAAGAAAGTTCAATTTCCCCTATGTAAATCATGTGGGAAGAGGAATCAAGGAGAATGTTTCCAAGGAACTGGAAGATGCTTTGGGTGTGGAAAAAAAGGACACAAAGCAAGTAAATGCAAATGAAAATGTTTAGTTAACAACATGGATGAGGATAATGGTATTGCTACGACATCAACAATGGTTAAATGTTTTAAATGTGGAATGTACGGGCATTATGCAAACCAATGCCCTAAGGGAAAGCCTCATAAAGATAATCAGTATGGTCGTATGGGAAGTATTTATGTGGATGATGATGAAGAGACTACAAATGATATGTGAGATGAAAGAATTGTTGAAGCTCGGTCAATGGTTTAAGAATGTAGTGGAATGATTACATGTTTATCATGTGTAATGTTGTATAAGTAATCTCATGGCACTATGGAATAAAGAGACATGTAAGGATTGTTACATTGTTGTCTGATTAATGTTACCAGTATCCATGAAAGGTTATTCAGATATTTTTGGAATGTAGATGATATGCGCATAATGAAGGGATAAGGAGAAAATAAAATGTTTGATAGTATTCATGAGATCATGAATGATATAAGGAGAAGGTTATATCATGGTTTGAGTATATTGAATTTTTGGATTTTGGTATGTGGAAAGAGTTAACTTTTGACAGCATTCATGTTTTCACTAAGGTTTAATGGGTATTCATATTTTTTCAAGAGAATACATCATTAAAGTATTCACATGATTGGAATGTGATCAACAAGATATATGGTGGATAAATGATGGTATTCACATGCTTGGTTGGCGACATTTCAAGTAATCATTTTCTTTATACTATGAGCTTGGACCGAAGTATTTTAGATAAGCCTAAAGATTGTAATGGATTATGTTAACCATAAGTTAGTATTGTTTAAGTATAGAACTTTTTTTGATATTATTTATGTGATGTTATAGTAATGTAGTTTTAGAAAAAGGACAACCTGCAGGACGGGCGACAGCCCATCGCTTCGGACAAGGCTGTGGGAATCGAACCCACAACCGAAGTGCGACTGGCCTTTATCGCCTACCACTGACCTACAGGAAGTCCCTGTTTAGTAGAAAACTAGTTTTATTATATTAAGCAGTATGATATGTGAAGTATAAGTTCATTTTAGGAACCATATATGATTAATCTCACTATAAATCGACTTATGTATATAATTTTTGCTAACCTTTTGTTTGAGACAGATGGAATGACCCGTCATTCTATCACATGATCTGCTAACACTTCACGAATAACAAATTCAACTTCATTTATTTAAGAGATGAAGTGGAAATTGTTCAAGGCACGAACAACAGTGAGATTGTACCAAAATAAAGTAAGTATTTATTGTAATTCAAATTTTCAACTTTAGGGAAATGATCTTGAAAACCAAAAATGTTGTCCTAGTGCCCTTATATCCGATGAATCAGATGATACCCTAGATCATCACAAATTTATGGCTTTGTGATTGCTAGCTTTTCCATAGACATGTTCTCTACCACTCTCCATCAGAACATGATGGTTAGATTTCTCTTCCATATCCATATTTTCACCTATGTGGAAACCCAGTGATTAGTTTATTTGGGTAACTGTTACGTTTCATACTTTTGTTTTTTAAAGATAAGTTTGGGTATTCCTTTTTACGATGTGGGTTTCTATCAAAGAAACATTCAAATAGTAAACCATTTATAACCCCGACGAATTTCGAGGGCGAAATTCATTTTAAGGGGGGTAGAATGTAACACCCCGAGATTTTATGAAAAATATTATTTTATTTTCATTAACGTCTTATGTTGTATTCTACACCAAGATTACCTTGCGCTATACGCAACACCGTATTAGCTTGCAGTATACGCAACACTATTCTTGGACCGTGTTACACACAATTTTGATAATAGTTATTCTACGCAACATTGAGTATATATATATATATATATTAAATGTATAAATGAAATATGGTTGGATTCTGTTATACGAAACAATGAAGGATTCTTTCACAACACGCAACCCTGACTTGGCTTGCATTACACGCAATCGCGACCTTCCTCGATAGCATGTGTTGTACACAATACCGGGTTTTGATAAACAATGTTATATTATTATAATATTGTCATGAACTAGCCGTTATGAATAGTATTAACTAAATTTTGAATTTTATAACATTATTATTAATCTTACACATTTCTAGAACATGGTATAAGAACAAAATAAATTTTTCGGGTAAAATAAGTATTTTTCAAAAAAATGCAGTTTTGCCGCCTTTTGATGGCGCACCCACTTTAAATATATTTTTTGACATGTTTATAAGTTCAATTTGACAAAATAAAATTCTTCTTTGGAATCAAGAAATAAAAATTACTTTGGATAAATTTTTCATATTATTCTGGTAACTTTCACATATTAATGAATAGTAAAAACACGCTATATTTTAATTAAAAACAACTTTTTTCATCGTAATATCTTATGTGGTTAAATTATAATATTTAATGGTTTTAAAGTATAAATAGAATATATTTTTACCATTTAATATAATGTATGTCATTAGCATTGATTTTACCTTGAATTCGTAGGTTAAATCAATTCAATCTTTTGCAATGTTTTAAACAAAAACCCGTTTTTATTCGACAACGGGATTAATTTTAATTTAATTTCTGCAACTTCTGTGTATGGAATTTTAAAAAATGGATTCCATATTTGGAATCAGTGGGTCCAAATTATGTTAATAAGCTAATTTTTATTTTTGGGAATTATGAATAGTAACTACGGTAAATTTTATTTACCATAGTTAAAGGTAAATCGGGTAATTAAGGGTAAATATAATATTTTAAAATTACCCTAACAAATGTCAAAATCCTATTGGATGACTAAAAGTCGACCCATATCACCTAAGGGTCAGATTAGAATCATTTAATGAACATTTGTCCATGAAAATAACTTAATTATTATTAAAACCAAAGAAAGTGACAACATGTCACTCTCTTAAATTTTATAAGTATATTAATTTTAATTTAGTGATAAAATTCATGAAACTTCAAACATGAATAGTCTACAGAAATCTAATGAAATTATCTACATCATATAAATTTATTTATAATTTTTAGGGATTAGATCATTATCATTAATTATGACACAATAGTGATGCAGAAATTGTTTATCTAGTGAAAAATCAAGAATAATGTTTTTTTTAAACTAATAGTGACCATAAAATGCACAAATACCTAACCAAAACTTATTGGACATGTAAATGTAAACCATAAGCATCCAATGGTCGAATATTTGACCATTTGGAGCCTTATAAAAGCGATTATGACACTTATATTATTTTATTTTAAATGATGCCAAAGTTGTCACCTTCATAATTTAATAAATATAACAATTTAAATATTGTGATTTTAAGATGATAAATTAGAGTAAAAGTATTATTGTGAATGGTAATATATTTATCTTAATAATAGAATTTTATTTTAAATTTTATACAACAAATAAGTATATTAAATAATTATACAAAAATGATGTAGTAGTTATTTTATTAAGAGATAAACCAAATAAATGGTTTTAAAAATAATAAAATAAATATTATATGAACTATTTAATGTGATAAACTAATTTTATAGATAAATATGACCTTTTATTAATATATTAAAGCTTTTAGTTCGAACATATCTTCTGTATATATTTTATTTAAATTCAAATAATTGAATAGTGTCAAAATTGACACTATTGTTATTTTACAAAAATAACATATTATAAAATTGTTTAAAAATCACAAAAATATTTAAAAATTATAAATTTATATTTATATAGTCTATAATGTTATAAAGTAAACAATTATGGAAAATTCACAACAAATAAGTAATTATTTGTTATAATTTAAAATTTAGAATTTTATTACCACAAATAAACTTAAATAGATTAAATAAGGATAAATCAAAATGATAAGGTTTAAAATAAGATCCAAACATGTATAAATTTGATTGGTTGATGAGATTACAACCCTATATCATCTAATCTTCGAAAATGATTCATTTTTGGAGGTTTTTCTGTGGGGTTAGATTTATTATAAATTAATATTTTTAAGAATTCCTAAGGTGCCCCTCTCCTCCCTTATAAAAGGGCACCTCCTCCCCCTCCTCCTCACACCAAATTGAGCACTCAAGCTCGGCCAAACCCTGAAACAATCCCTTATCCACTTCCCTATAATATTCCTAGTGGTCCTGGTCTTCTTCAAAGACCAATCATAGTTCCCTAAGTGAAGGATTCAAAGAAGCGTTCCAAAGAAGAGGTAATATCCATTACCGATCTTTTCAATTTCTTTCTTCTTCAACTTCTTCTTCTTTAGTTGTTTCATGATAAAGTAATAAAATAAGTATTACTTACATACTGATAATGTATTATAAATATGAAACAACCCTAATTCACCTTCTATCCAACCTACGGAAAAATGAAATCACCGCGCGTGCGTACGTACGGAATACCGTCTCCACGCCGTGGTGTAATCTATTTTCCACCATCACTTTAAAAGGATTGGTAGAATGGTGTAATGAGTAACTATTTATGATTATAATAAAGTAATATTGATACTGAAATAATATATATATACTCCAATACAGTTCCACGATCATAGGAACGATATCATCACTCGTGCGTACGTACGGAATACCGTCTCCACGATGTGATGCGACTTGTTCTACATGATCATCATTACATAGTAATTATATAAATTGAATGAATAAATATGATATATGTTACACTAATACCATTCTGGATATAAGGTATCTATAACCTTAAAAGATGAATAACAATGTATTCGGCAAAACACGCATAAGAACAAAAGGCAATAAAGACCCGAGTAACAAAGAACAATGAAATATTACTATCAAGAAGCTAAGAATATGACCATATATGATATCATATAAATATGTATGATTCTGGAATAAGTCAATAACATTATTTAAACCATTATACAGGAGCTTCGGACACGTACAAAGCAAATTGGACCTAAGGTAAGGGAATATCACAATCTCATTTTTTGTCCGAGATTGTTTATACTTTGAAATTTACTGGGGTGTATTTTATCATCCACATCCATGTTTCCTAGATATGTAATATTATTAACATCCACCTACAATTGTTTAAATCCAAATTTACCCTTTGGTGAGTTTTAGTAAAATATATGAAAGGAATATTTTGTCGTTTTTTGTATGAGGTACTTTTTGACTTTTCCGACAAAAGTACAAGAAGAATGTTTTTTTAACTTAAACGGAACGAACAGATTTTTACGGTTTTATAAAGCCCTATTTTCATGAAGATTCCTCCAAAAGATTTCATGAATATTTTCAATAAAATCTATTTCTTTTAAAATTACATGATGTTTTGTGAAAAGAAATTGATTTTGAAGAAGAAAAGATATTTTCCTCAAGAATTCATTTCAAGTGTTTTATCAAAATTATTTTCCATCTAAGATAACAAAGGGTTCTGTTTCTATCCATATTTTTACATTGATTTGACTATGTTGTGATGAAATTATGTTTATGAATTCCTTCATCTTATATGAATGGTTTTATGATGTCATGTTGTTTAAGAATCCCATTTTTATTACATGGGTTATGCAATGATGTATGATTTATGATTTTGTGGCACACATAAGAATGGTATCATTATGAGATGGGTGGGACCTATATCTCCCTCCAATGCATTGGGTAAAGATTTTATATCTCATGAGATAGACATGGCTGGAATGGTAGGTTATACCGGTTCAGTGAAACAAGACTGAAACGAGGGTTACTCGATTCAGAAAGGGACTTTGTCCACTGAGATAGTCTTGGCAATGAGTCATGACTAACAAGAAATGATTCTCTATGATTATGTGTTTATGCCACAAAGTTCCATTTTTATGTTATGATTATTGTGATTACATTTCACTACCATAATTTATCCCATGTTATGAAATTATGCTCTCTTTTCCAGGTTATGATTTCCAAAATGTTATGTTCTTATGAATATGATGTGATTGATATTTCTTTTGTTTACCCTTACTGAGCATTTGAGCTCACCCTTTTATGTTTTCTTTTCCCCAGGATATAAAAAAAGGTTTTAGGTAAAAAAAAGGAAGATCTTTATGGGAGATGTTGAAGATCTTTCACCACGATTAGAAGATTATAGTTCGAGTTTCCAAAGACACTAAACTATTACGGTCCTTATGTGTGTGTTTTTGTAATGTACTAAGTATTCCGCACAAGTAATGTAAAGTCCATGTACGTCAAGCTTCAGGTCTCTACATATAATATATGAGTAAATACATTTTAATTGATTATTTATTTGAATAAATATTAATATATAAAATTTATTACTTTTTTTTATTTAGGGAATATATTTTATAGTCTATTATTTTATTTTAGGAATATGTTTAGAGTTAATTATTTAATATAAATATTTGTTCATTGAGTTTTTTGATGATTCATGTTATTAGAATGTATTCATTGAGTATATGATCAAGGTATTCACATTTTTTGTGTGATATTAAGAGATTATTTCAATAGTATTTATATTAATGATAAGTTTATTTTTTAAATTTTGTGACATTTTGTAATAATTTTTAGGTTTTGAATACAAAATATGAAAAATTTAATAAGTTTTTGGATTTTTATTTTTTGGAATGAGGTATTTAATTCATATGGTATTATAATTAAAATATATGAGATTAATATTTCAAAAGAATGTTTTTTTATAAGTCATCATAACCTGTATTATATATTTTTGGTTTCAATAACTCTATAAATAAAGGATGAATATGTTTAATTTTTTTGAAAGATCATGTGATCTATTAGAAGTTTATTTCAATATTTTTTCATGAATAATTTATATTTTTCATTCATCATTGGAATATGGGATTCAAAGAGGTGGAAACTAATCGAAACACAAAACCAAAGAATGAAATATCATTTTTGTATTTGGATAATTCAATTATGTATATTTCTATAATACTACATTAGAAAATAGTTCTTCTTATCTTGAAAAAAGGGCCATGAAAATAATGTTTTCACATTTTATAGTAATTTTGGAATAATTGATGGTTTTTTTCACCCCCACTAAGTTTGTGTTTTGTGGAAATTAAATTTAAATGAATATGTTCTATATCCTTATATATTATTCTTTGGACATAGTTTTTCTCCTCCATGTACATGTTTGAATTCTCACAAATGTAATACTTACCATTGAACCCAATAATGTTTTATTTCTTGTAGTCCTTGTGTTCTTCACTATGCATTTTCAAAGGATGTTTCCCTGTCCCTTTGTATGTAGTAAATTTTCAGAGAATGTATTTTCAAACATGTAACCTTTGATTATATGGATAAAATTTGAAATGATTTAATTTATTTATGGCTGTGAAAATATAACACACCACAAATTTAGTTTTGAGGAATATTATCTTTGTTATATTTTGTAACGTGAATCATTAAGCATTATGTGAACTGGGATACACTAAAAAATATTATAAAACTGTGACTATTATAACCAAGATTCTAAATAAGATGATCAAATTGAAATAAAAACATTTTAAAAAATTATTTTTAATTTTTATAATTAAAATTTATTAATTAATTCATAATAAATAGTCACCAAATTTATATTAATGTTATTTTTTTCTGCAAAATAATGTTTTCTTCAAAAATGTTTTTATTCCATTTTCAATGGTCATTACTATTTATTTCCACCATTGTTCGAAACATATTTTTTTTATTGATTATTAATTTTGAAACCATCATTTTAACACAATCTTAGAGTTAATTAATCAGTATTTCTCAAAAAATATTTAATTTTCTAGTAAATCGTGAAAAATTGGATTTTTTGTAAATCATTCATTTATTTTCATTAAATAATTAAATTAAAAGTTATTATTATGTTTTTAATTTTATCTTAATGAATGTAAATCCCAGTTAATTAAAATTTTTGAATTAATTTTTTTTATTAATCTTTAATATACGTGATTTTGATAGAAGTTCACTTTTTGACATAAAAACCATTTTTTTCTAAAAAATGTTTCTATTTGGTATCTTTTTTATATAAATAATTAATATAAATAATTATACATTATTTTCTTTAATTAAAAAAATATCTAATAAAATATTTTAATGATTATATGATCAATTTTTTAATGGAAAATATGTATATAAATTCAGTTTTATTCATAAAATCAATTTTCTGAAAAACACGTTTCATTGCATTTTTAGAATTTAATTAAAAGTGAATTTAAATAAATTATAGAAATATAAACATTTAAAATTAATTACATATTTTTAATTATCAAAATTAATATAATTTAATATGGTCAACATTATTTATGGACAAAAAAGATAGTAAAAAAATAAAATATTGTTATAATGGTTAAGGGAAAAATATGTTTACTAGGAGTGTAAAACTATGAAATACATGTAATAATATAACATAATCTTGTATAATTAATATTGGTTGAATAATTTTCATCATTATATTATCCAATATTTTAGTTCTATTAATTTTTTGGTCACTCTCAAATGAATGTGACCTTATATTACTAGAATATATTTTAAGTAATTCCACGTGTTTCCCTCTCCTCACTTATAAAAAGGAACCCTTTATCCTCCATTATTCATAAAAATATATTATTCTATATCACAAAATCAAAACCCAAAAAAATCCTATATTCCTTTACATCATCATAGATCCACGTCTCATCACTTAAGACCAATATTCCATGGATTAAGGTGTAATCCGAATGAGATTTCATAAAGAAGATGTATAAATCATAACAATTATCTTTCAATATTATTTATTATTAAATTACTTATAAATCTATTATAACCATAATAATATGATATATATATTATAATTAATGTATTTAGATGATATTTTGAATATTGAACAACCATTTCCTCCAATTCTCTATCAAATAAGTAATAAAGGTATCGCTCGGGCGTATTTGTCGACTACTACCACAATGTATCAATATGATTCATTTTTTATCACCGTCATTAATGTCGAGTTACTATTAATTATTTAATATTTATATAATATATTTATTAAAGATTATTCTCATGTAAATATATAATCTTATCATCCTTCGTACCATCCCCTTTATTGTAAAATGATATTGTCACGTCTGCTTAAATGTGGACTGCCACCCCTATGAACGAATGCCATTCATTTTTTTCTATTTACATGGATTGTAGTATTGTAATATATAATCAATATATATAATATTTAATATATAATATCTTTTTTGTAAAAATGAATTATTATTTACATTTCTTTCATTCCACGCATTAAAAAGTCAAAAAACCACTCATGTGTATGTATGGAGTACCGTCTCCATGATGTGATGTATTCATTTTCCATACCAAAAAAACTATGATAAATGAAACAGTTAAAGACTGAAAACTATCATTCTATTAATGAATTTTTATTAAATGTGCATTTAAATTTTATAAGTAAAAAAATTATTATTATTATAGGTATTACTATAGTTCATTTATAAAAATAATATATATATCTATACACTATATAATGATATATAACATATTTTATAGAGGCATATGAATTTATATATATCTTTACATGATTTTAAGAATAATTAATCATAAAATCACAAGCCATGGATCATAAGTTCTAGTGTATTGACATTATGTACATAAATAAATACCATGATTCCAAAATTAGAACATATTTCATTTAATATTAATACAGAGATCCTGGCATACATTGAACCCTTACATCAACATTAGTATAACCTGACGATAACATGAACAAATGGATGAGTTAAAATCGTAGTAAGGTAATATATATAAGAATGGATCATAGCACATGGGATATAAGGAATAACATAATGATATAAAAAAGAATGAAACATAATTAAATATAGGGAATCATAACATGGGATCATATAATAAATTATTCAATTTAACATTGAAGTATCATAAAACATTAATTTATCCTTATTCAAGGCTATTTTCACATAGATTATCACGATTCACAGATAACCACCTTGACCATTACACATGGTGCATGAGTCAAGGATGTACACAAAGACTATTGCACATTACATCTCATGACAATAAAAATTAACAAATATATTGGAGCACTATATAGGGACACCAATCATAAAATGTTCATGAATATTTTCCCACATAAATAATCACACATAACGAATAAGTGATAATGATAAGGGTTATCCATGTAAAGAATCGGGTATCATAATCATGTCATAAACCATAAAAAATGGGTGTATCATAATAGTGTTAATGAATGAAAGGAATTAAATATTAAATTAGTATTCATAATGTAAAATTGGCAAATATCATTATTAGTGATTGTAAAATTAATTGATAACATGTTAAACATGTTTATGAAATATTAAAATTAAAAACATTTTAGTGATGTTTATGGAAAATATTAAAGAACATATAAAGGAGAAAAGAAAATAATATATTATATAAAACTAGAATGAACCATGAATTTTTTCATTATAAATTGAGTGATTGTATAAAAATAATGGTGCCATGAAATATATTATATTGTAATTAAAAATGGTTAGAATTAAACAAGTTCTCTAAAATATGTCTTGCTTATCGAGAAGAATTGATTAGGGAACCATTGAAAAACATGTATATCCCCAATAATAAGGGTAAATGGATCATGATACCAGATTTTGGAACATATAAAAATAACTTTTCATGATGTAAATAAAAATTAAATATAATTTAATTTGGCTAAAAAGAGAGAAAGTGTAACCCAAACGAATAATGGAGGTTTGGGTAGAATACTTTACCTTAAGTCCAATGTTATTCTTCACTTTAACTTAATTTTCAAGATAAAAAAATTAGATTCAGTAGTTAATAATAAAATACCTTTTTATAAATTTAATTGATTTACTATAAGTTTATTAAGTTCATTTATATCCATTTTGATGATATAAGAGGATTAATTTCATCATTTAAGAGCATTGGTTTCCTCGGTTTTCATGATTAGTTTACTTGTAAACATGTACAAAAGGTCATAAAATGTGTGGGTAATTTTCTAGAATTAATCCTATTTCATATTAATGATATTATAGAGGTTATATTTTTTTATCATTTGTTTTTATGGGATTAAAATGAATCATTAGATAAATAGTTAAGGATAATCGTTTGGGTTTATTTTTGTGGTTTTCAATAATAAGATACCCATTTTGTTATAAATTAATATCATGTTTACGAAATGATGACCTAACGTAACCAAAGATATAATACATATATTATAATATAATTCAACTATAAAAATGGTTTCCAGAAAATCCATGAAGTTTGTAATGGATATTTAAAACATTTATCATCAATGAAAGTGATAAATGAAGACATCATAGATGATGTTGTCATTTTTTGTATAAAAGCTGGGGGAAGGATATATAATGATGAATTATTTCATTAGAATAAAAAATTGAGTACATGTTTGGTACTAATGTTGTCATATCATTTGGATGATGGGAGTGTAACAACCTCCCTTCACCAAGATGAGAGAATTGGTTGCAGATTTCCAGACCCTTCATTCTTCAAGTTGACAGAGAAATAATGACCCCCGAAAACCACCTTTAATAGGTGCCAAAGTGGTGACTAGAACCAAGGGTATAAAATCACAAAAAAATAGAATTCATTGCACTTTTTATTTAGTGGCATTGAGAGATAATATAGTAAATACCAATAAAAACAAATCTGGATGTAAAAGTAGAGCCAAATGAATATCATTCTCATATGCATGTCCAAAGGTAAATGTTACAAAAGTACAAGAAACCCCCATAGGAAAGTACTAACGAAAAAAAAAATAGCAACATCTACTGTCCCAAATTATGAACTAGTACGGTCCAAAACGATCATCAATGTCCTCCTAGAAACCGGAAAATAGTTTATATACATAGGGTGAGTATACAAGTATACTCGGTAGGGAAAACCAAAAGCTCTTGTGCACAAGTGGAGTGAAATCCTATGACCCACGAAAAAAAGAGAGAACTAGAGAACCTAGAAAGGGAGCTACCCACCCCAACCTCACCAAGACACAATCCTGAAATAATGAAAGTCACGAAATTTAATGGTAATAACACATTGTTGTTTGGGTACCCTGAGCTACTTTCCCACTGGTTATTGAATACATCATATACACCGGACCTCTCCCGCCATTTTCACCGCAGTCCCACTCCCATACCCTGACTGCACACACCTGGGCGAGAACTAAACATCCATCCCACAAAAACATAGTCCAGAACCACAGATCCTAACCGAAAACACCAGATCCAAGACAACCACATGTAACCATGCCAGAAAACACATGGGCTAGAACAACTACCGCCATGCCCGAAGACACCTGAGACTCATCCTGAAGACCCTTGGGAAGCAACCTGCCCACACACACCTGGTCTAACCACCACAAAAACCATTCCCTAAAAATCATGGTGTATATGGACCTCAGGCCATCACAACCTACCCAAAGGATCTTGGGGTACTAAAGAGAGGGATCAGAAAATGTGCTAATAACCAGCCACTCATAGAAGTGTTGGAAAAAACACCATCCCCCAATGAAATTGGGGTGTTTGCCAAAAGGTGCTCAACTAGGGTGGGGTTCTAATAGAAAAAATAAGAACTAAATTATACATATAGGTCAAAAATTAATCATCCCAACACGGTGGTTTTCAAAACCTTTCCAACCACAAACACAATCATTACTATTCATTCATAAGTAGCATCACACCAACAACCATGTCACAACTGATTCCCGGAAATAAATTCCCCATTGAACCCATTCTCGTTTTCATATTAAAGTGATTCCATTTAAATTAATTCTACAGTACTATGGAATTAACATGCATAGCCACAATGAAAGGAATGAAAAATAGCCAAACAACAATTTAAGCCTTTTAACACAGCTCTCCTATAAATTAACAACAACAAAAGGCATATGTGTGATCTCTCAATGTACTGGAACCAAAAATAGATCGACCCCACACACCCTCAATTCCAGAATCCAATAACTACACCACAATGGAGTATCCCATCTCCAGCCATGTCATTTCCTAAGCATAAACCACAAACATCACCAGAAAATTTCAAGGGAGTTTTCAAATTTTAAAATATTCCATTCATCTAGTTTCATCTTATCATTTGGTTAATCGGGGTGACCAAACATGGATTCATTTTCATTGGGAATCAATTTAGTCAGTAGAGTTTACATGATGAACAAAATAACATCTTATATCTATTCAAACATAGAATTAACCAGAAAAATAGAGGATAGTTTTTCTGCAAGAAAAGTCCACCAACGACCATGATTTTTTATGAACGTAAGCCCTTAGAATCCAGAACATATGAAGAGGGGTAAAAGAGTACACTAGAAACATCAAACACACCCCTTAATCACTTAAAAGTTGACTTATTGTTTTCAATATTGTTTTCTTTAATCCATCCCCATACAAGAAATTTTCATACCCACCCCACATGATACACAGTAAAGAGAGACTAATAAAAAACCCTACATAGATGATCAACGATCGATGTTTTTCTACCAACACCAAAATTTGTGAAGTGCGACTTTCATGGGAGGAACATTGAGGACTCCCATAATGAGAAATAAAGGCTAAGGAATAGGCGCACAACTCTCCTCAGTAAGTTGACTCCAAACGCACCAATGCGAAGAATGAAGCCATCCAAAAAGTAGAAGAAACAATTTCTACTACGATAAAAAGATTGAGATCCTTGCGTTCCGGGATATCAAGTTCATTAGTGGCATTGAAGGTGGATCATGGTTTCCCCACAATTTTGAGAGGTTACACACTATTGGATTAATTGTTATTTAATTTTCCATTGGGGAGGTGGTCGTAACAGCTGTGGGTTAAATGATTTTATTTAAAAAGATAAAACAGGTAACACATACATACAGTATGGTTCTATTATGGGTCTCCCCACTCTTAGGGTAAATTATATATCATTTATTGGAATTAAAAAGTCCTTCTACCACTTTAAAAGGTTAAAATTATTAAAATTTGGGATACTGTTAAAAACGGGGAAGAAAAAACCGACAAACCCCCCATGGTACCGATCAGTGTCACCGATGGTTGACATTGCGATGAAATCCTACCACCCAGACACCTCCCTCACGATCTGGACCTGATGGGTCATGGGATTTCCAAACACTTGAAATTTAGAAAAGGGTTGGATCAGTAGGTTCTGGTCCATTACATTAGATACCTCACGAACTATTATCATCCCTGATAATCAAAGCTAGAACTGAAGAGAAGAGTGGGGTCCAAAAAAACGCCTTTAAAGATACCTCTTTGGGGAAAACCACCCCAATCAACCATACCAATCCCAAGGATCACATTGTCTAGACACATAGATTATATTTTTATTTACTCCATGTAAATATATTATAATCTTTGGGCGGCACTGACTCACCCGCACAGGTTTAATCTCATCAAATTTAATCAGTATTGATTAGGGATTGGGTCATCCCTTCTCTTAATATTAGGACTTTTCATAATCATTCAACAGAAATGGAAATAAAGCATCCTATAAATCAATTAGGTCATAATTTCATCACGAACAAGTAATAAACAAAATAGAACAAAACTCAAAACTGCTCTGGGTACTAGAAACACATTTATGCCCCTGGTTCCATGGTACTCTCTTCGAGGTCACAATGCCTCCACAGTACATGAACCAAAGGGATGGTTCATCCATGAATCTCTTTATCCATCTAATCCTTGATCCTCACTGGTCGCTCCACATACGTAGCATCATCCCCTATATCCAACTCTCCCCAGTCAATGAAAAGGGAGTCATTATGTAGATATCGATGAATATGGGAGACATGGAAAATGTCGTAGATCCTTTCCAACTGATGTGGCAATGCCAACTGATATGCCACCTCTCCTACTCATCCCAACACTTCAAATAGATCGATTAACCTTGAAGATAACTTTCTCCCCTTATCAAACCTTCATTTCCCATGTCTTATGGAGACCTCCAAGAACACATGGTCTCTATCCACGAACTCAAAGGGCCTCCTCCTAAGGTCGGCATATGACTTATGCCGGTCTTGGGCTTCCTTCATCCTATCACGAACAAGCTGAACATTCTTCGTGGTTCTCTACACTACCTCTACTCCAAGAACACCTCCATCCCCAAACATGGTCCAACATAGAGGCGAACGACATGGCCTCCCATACAAGGCTTCAAATGGTGCCATGAAAATAGTAAAGTGATAACTATTACTGTAGGAGTTCACAACCAAGGGAAAATTTCATTCTCATGATCCCACTAATTCCAAAACACATGCCCTTATAATATCCTCCAATTTCTAGATGGTTTTCTCTATCTCCCCATCTGTCTGGTGGTGGAAATTTGTTCTAAGAAATAGCTGGGTCCCAAAAGCATGATACAATCCCCTCTAGACTCGTGCGGTAAACTATGAATCCCTATCTGAGACTATGGAGCTCGGAACTCCATGAAACCACTCCACCTAATTCACATATATCTGTTCTAAGGCATCCACTGCACTCGATTCCTTGATCACCAAGAACTTTGCTGATTTCATCAATCTCTATACCACTACCCAGATAGCTTCACAACCTCCTAGAACACTGGGTAGTCCTATAATGAAATACATCAAGATGTCATTCCACTTCCACTCAGGGACATCTAAAGGCTGCAATAGACCTTCGGGGACATGGTGTTCAACCTTCACATGCTGAAACACCATGCACATTGCCACAATCTCCGCCACTACATGTATCACCTCATCCCACCAAAACTACTCCCTCGGGGCTCGGTACATCTTGGAAACTCCAGAGTGTACTGCAATGGGTGATTTATAGACCTAAAATAGAACTCCCCTACACATCATCTCTGTGACAAACAACTTCCATCAAAAAAGCATTCGATTCTTACCATCCTTCCACCACCCTTCAAGAGAATTTCCATGTATAACCTAGTCACGCATCACATAACTCCAAAAGTATCACCATAGAGACTCCTACACCTAAAACAATTGATAGGAATACATTATCATTTTAAATAGACATCCTCTACCATCGTACACCCTTTTATCTAGGTATAGGTAAGCCAACTCTCCCATTTCCTTCAAATCATCCTTAGATTCCTAAATAGCTTCCCTCCATTACATCTTAGTCAACTCATCAGCCACAATTTTCCCCTAACCTTCAGTGTAAGAGATATTGAATTATAGTCTTGATGTAACTCCACCCTCCATTATTGTCGCAAGTTCATCTGCCTCTGGGTAATGATATGCCTCAAACTCTTGTTGTCTGTGAGTACCAAAAATTGCTCACCGATTTGGTAATCCTGCCAAAACTTCAACACGAACACTACTGCTACATTCTCAAGGTCATGGGTGGCATAGTTACACACATGGGGAAATGACATCCTAGAACCCTAAAATATTACTCCCAATTGTTGGATCAGTACAGACCCTAGGCCAAGTCCAGAAACATCACAAAACACCTCAAACAACATCCCCTCTTCTGGTAACCTTAGCAATGGGGTTCTAACCAAAATCCCCTTTAGATAAATGAAGTCTTCCTAGAACTACTCACTACACAAAAAGGCATGGTCTTTTCATGTCGAAGCTATCAAGGGAGATGCAACTCGAGATAAGTTGGGTACTGGCCCTTGATAATAGCCATCTAGACCCAAAAAACTGCACACCTCCATCACAATCTTGGGTGCTTTCCTAGAAACAACCACTTCAACCTTTGACAGATCATCCACTACCCCTTTCCGAGACACCACATGTCCAAGAAAATGCACTTCTCGTGTCACGAACATACACTAGGACAATTTCCCAGAGAGCTGGCGGTGTCAGAGGACATCCAAGTCTGTCATGAAGTGATTAGTATGCTCGTCCTCTGACCTTGAGTAGATCAAAATTTCATCAATGAAGACAATGACAAACCGGTCTAGAAACTCATAGAAAAAAAGAGGTCAAGAGCCCCATGAACACAGCAGGTTCATTCATAACATCGAACACCATGACAACAGACATAATGTGCCCATACCTACACCAGAAAGCAGTCTTTGGTATATAATTGTCTTTCACCCTTAACTGGGAATACATAGACCTTAGAATGATATTAGAGAACAAACCTCCTCCCCTCAGTTGGTCAAAGAGATCTTCTATCCTCGGGAGAGGGTAATGGTTCTTGAATGTTACATAATTCATTCTCCAGTTGTCTATGCACAACATGAGACCACCATCTGCCTTCTTTATGAACAAGACTAGGGAACCCCATGGTGACACGCTATGTCAGACAAAACCCTTCATCATCAATTTGTCAATCTGAATCCGCTAATCCTGAGACTTAGAAGGCAACATCTGATAAGGAGAAATGGAAATAATATGGGCATCAGGTTGTAAGTCTATCCCAAAATAAATGTCAGGTCGAGGGTGTAGAGTCGCACTCTCCTCAGAAAAAATGTCCAGGAACTCTCAAACAAATCTAGGAACATCCATCACCTCAAGATCCACTAACTCCGCTAAATCCTCGACCAAAATAGAAAGAAGAGGGTTCACACACTATATCCCCACCTGAAAACATCGTTCGCCAAAAAAAGCGACACATTGTCCATAATCACTAGAGAACGTGACTCTTCTTCGGAAATAGTTGATAACAGCGTGCACAAAAAACTGTCATTCGATGCCTACGATGTTATCATATGGTTGTATCTTCCATATTATAAGATCCATGCTAGACTGATGTGGCCCTATCATAATTTTTCACCCTCGAGAAATATAAAACAAGTCGGTCTGACCTCCGATTGTCATACTCAACACCAGAGGCACTGATAGTCTATTAGCATCTAAACCCATAGAACATGCTAGACTGGGTGTGACAAAGGAGTGTTAATCTCTTGTATCAAAAAATTCATATACAAGTGTAATAAATAGGATAATCGAACATCGAACGTCTTCTAGCCCGGTTAGAACTGCTTCCTCTATGGTGTGAAACTGCCCATTCCCACCTTTTTTCCCCTCTGATGTCGACCACCTCCCCGACCACACCCTGGATGAGGTCCCTGAGGATCCCCCTGAGGCCGGCCTCCCCCTCTAAGATCATCCCTTAGAGAATAACCATCTTGTTGTCCCAGCTTCTACTGCTGCTGAAAGGGCATGTCTGGAAGCAGCAACTGCTATGGTGGGTGCTGATCCTACCCACCCCCAGTATACAGTGCTCGGTCCGAGCACTGATTCTGAAGGTTCCCACGGCTGCCACATATGAAGAACCTCGGTCTTGGGACCACATAGAAAGGGTGAGGACATGGAGATCGAAATTGGAACTGGTGGGGCCTACTCCCCATTGGTCTAATCCTAGAAGGCCCTTATGATGGAGGCCTACTGCTAACTACCTTCCCCTTTGATGATACCAAATGGATTTCCTCACGCGGCATACCTCCCATTGAGTGAATCCGCTCCACCACATGAGCATTATATATCCCTACATGTACATCGGTAGGTTGAATGGAGTAACATCATTATAAAGAGAAGGTTTGATTACCTCCTCTAAACATCTCACCCGGGACTCCGCATATGGAAAAAGGTCCAGAGAAAAATGAAGGAGATCCTTGAACATTATTCTTAGCTCCGTTATTGACATGCGCTCTTATTGAAGGGTGGGTAGATTTTGTCTCCTTTCCACCTCCGTTGTCGAGGAGAGAAATACCACAATATATTTCTTTTCTAAGTCATTCCACCAAACTTCAACCTCACTCTTCACCCCATGATATATATTCCACCACAGATTCGCCGCTCCTGGCATCTTTCTTACAAACAGAGAAACACAGTACTTTGTCGGAGCACGAATCAAGCTGAAAGCTATCACTAGATCCTTGAGCCATCTCTCTGTATCTATGTTAGAGAAGTTTCCCTCATACTTCCTGAGGGTCTCCGACTGAAAGGCACAATGTCTCTTCTGCCACTGGTCATACTCCCCCTATTGGTCATCCCTCTGTTGATCAGGCAAAATAGCCACTTGGGCCATGATCTCCCGCACTACTCATGGTCATCGTCCGGGTGGCATTTCTACAAGGTAAAAAAGAAATGTATAAGCCTGAGTAGTGTATAAGATTTATTTTAAATTTTTTTTAAACATTTTGTTCCTTTTAATTTCCCAAAACACCAAAAACACACAATAACACAAGTCATTATGATGCATGTACCATTCCTAGGGTCCCTACCCTGTAATCACTGTAGCATAACTTGGTCGTTTGGTAGGTCCTATGTTCTTTCATCAGATCACGATTGGGGGGGGGGGTCTAAAATTTCATGTCATATCCAATCTTCCCTAGCCTATTTCATGAAACAAGATCACCTAACTTTGTTTCCCTACCATTCCATGCAATCCGCACTATGCCTAACATCGAGCTCAATCCTATCTATTATCCTCTACTCTAATACCATTCTATCATGATCCACCTTCACCATGATGAGATAAGGGGTAGTATATTGTGAAACCCTTCCATATTCAATTTAAAGTATAGATAATGACACCATAGACCCACCTTCATTAGGTCCCGGAGTGGAAACAAGCACTAAGGGTAAGATTCACACACAAAATGGATGGCGTTCCCCTGTTTATTTTTTAGGATAGGGAGATAATAAACTAAATCCATAAAACAGAAAAAATGTAGGTTAAAGTAGAGCCAAAAGATAACCATTACCATATGCATGTCCTATGGTAGATGTTACAAAAGTATAAGAAAACCCCCAATGTAAAGTACTAATGAAAAAAAAACTGCAATAGCTGTTGTCCCAAGGTCCAAACTAGTACGGTCCAACACGATCCTAGAAGTCATACTAGAAACCATAAAATATATTTTATACGTATGTTGAGTATACAGGTATACATAGTAGGGAAAAACAAAATCTCTCATGAACAAGTGGGAAGGAATTCTAATGACCAATAATGAAATTAGATAACCATAGCTGCGAGAAAAAAACTAACCACCAAAACATCACCTATGAAAAACTCCCAAAATAACGCAACTCATGTAATGTAATATTAAAAAAAATTGATGTTTGGGTACTCTGCGCCACTTTACCACTGGTTATTGTAGACATCCTATGCATCAAAAATCTCCAGCTATTCTCACCATAGTCCCATTGCCATACCCTACCCGCACACACATGGGATTTAACCACACATCCCGCCCGAAAACACCTGGGCCACAACCACACATCCCGCCCGCACTCACATGGGCCCCAACAACCACACGTAACCTCTCCCACAAACACCTATGCGGGAAAAACTACCACCACGCCCGAAGACATCCGAGCCTCATCCCAAAGACACTTGGGAAACAACCTACACGCACCCACCTGGGAAAACCAACACAACTAACCCGCCCAAATCATCTTGGGCTATAATCAACCTTAGGCCATCATAGAAAACCCAATGGATCTTGGGCTACACAAGAGGGGTGCATAAAAATAGCTAATAAGAAGACACTCATAAAAGTGTTGGTAAACACACCCTCCCCCCATGAAATGGGGGTGTTCGGCACAAAGTGCTCAACATGGGTGGGGCGCAAATTGAAAAAATAAGAACTCAATTATACATATAAGTATACAAGAACTCATCCCAACCTTGTCTTTTTCAATACCAGCCCAACCACAAACACGCTAGTTACTATTCATTCATAAGAATCAGCACACCCACAACTATGTCACAACTCAATCCCAGAATACAATTCACTATTGATTCCTTTCTCATTTTCATATTCAAGTGATTACATTTAAATTAATTCTTCACTACTGGGTATTTAATAGGAATTGCCTCAAGGAAAGGCAAGGAAAATAGCCAAAAAACAAATTAAGCATTCACACCCGGTTCTCTTGTAACGTCACAACAACAAAAGGGATTAGTGAGATCCCTTAATGTACTGTAACCAAAACAAGCCCAACCCCACCCGGCCTAAGATCCAAAATCCAAAAACTACACCACAATAGAAGATCCAATCCCCATCCACGTCACATCTCATACATCAACTGTAATCATCACCTGAACAGTGCAATGGAGTTCACAAATTTGAAAATATGCAATTCATTTAATTTTGTAGATTCGTTTGGTTAACCTGTGTGACCACACAAAGATTATTATTAATTGGGCATCCATTTAATCAATAGAGATTACATGATTGACATTATACCATGTTACAGCCATTAAAACATAGAATTTACCAAAAAAACCGAGGTTCATTAGTGAAAAAGAAAAAGACCAACAACATTAATGATTTTCACTGGATATAAGACCATACAATCCACAACATATTAAGAGGGGTAAAAGATTACACTAGAAACATCAACCACACCATGTCATCCCTTAAAAGTCCGTTTATTATCTTCATTATGGTGTGGTTTTATCCATCCACATAGGAAACATTTTCATACCCACCCCACATGATACATAGTAAAGAGAGACTTAGGAAAACCCCTACCGAGATTTTCAAAGATCGATATTTTTCCCCCTACACCAAAATCGTTGTTGCGTGACTTGTAGGGGAGGAACTCTGAGGACTCCATGAATGAGAAGTAAAGGAAACAACATATTGGCACCACCCGCCTTGGTAATGGGACTCCAAATGCAATAATGGGAAGAACGAACCCACCTAAAAAGTAGAATAAAATATTTCTTGTCAGATAAAAATAGTGAGATCCTAGCATTCAAGTATATCAAGATCTTGAGTGGCATTAAAGGTGGATCATGGTTTCACCACACGGTTTGGTGGTTATACAAGATTGGATTAATTTTAATTTAATTTCACATTGGGTAGGTGTCCATAACAACTGTCGGTTAAAAAATTTATTTAAATAGAGGGAATGGGTAACTCAGACATACAGTATGGGTCCGATGAGGGTCACCCCACTATTAGGGGAATTTTGATATCATTAAGTGAATTAAAAATGTCCTTAGACCACTCTAAAAGGTTAAAATACTTAAAAGTGGAATTAGTAGAAATACTAGGGAATATAACCAAAACAAGCCCCTCTTGACACCGATCGATGACACATCGATCAATGGCCCACTGATCGGTGTCACCGATGGTTGACACCGCAATGACATCCCACCCCAGACACTGCCCTCAGGATCGGGACCAGATGGGTCCAGGGAATTCCAAACACTAGAAATTTGGAATACGGATGGACTAGGAGGGTTTGGGTCATTACATGGAGTTTCAATGAAAAAAAATTAAATAAAGGATATTTAATATAAATTAAAAGAAAATAAAGAGGGTTTACCTCTTAATTACTTCTTCTTGAGATCCTCCATAAGGGATTGGTTTTTGTATTTTATTAATACCAAAAGCTTCTGGACTTGGGGGAAGAAATTTTAAGGTTATTTGAGTATATTTTGGAAAAGGCTTACGGCTTGAGAGGTGTTAGGGGAATATATGGTTAGGGGTGGTATTTATAGTGGATGTGAGGGTCGTTTTCTCATTATTTTACTCAATATTTTATCAATTTTCTCAAGATAAGAAATAATTATTATTATTGACAATATATACATTAACTATTGCATTTATATTATAACCAATGGTTAAATACATCATTCATGACTCAATCACAACTCAATAATTCATTTTTTTTACATATACTGTAAAATATAGAATTTCATTATTCACAAAAAAATCATGTATTTTTTTCAAATCCCAAAAATTCACCATAAATTCTTTTCGACTAGTAAAATTCCAAAATTAACTCAACATTATGAAAATAAATTTCCAAATATAATAAATTTGATTTAAATTAAAATAATCATTTACTCCGAAAATATCTATTTGCAAATTATATCTGCTTTTATATTACTTTGAGAAATTAACTATGGTCTCAAAATATTAGCTTATAATCATAATATATAAAAATATTAATTTATGCAGATATTTTATTGGAATAAATGTTCTTAAAAATTATTAAATTAGTCATAAAATTAAATTAAAATATTTATAACTTACAAAAATACCAATACATATTTAATAATTTTTATAATATTTATATACTTATACTATGACATAGTTATATCTTATAGTCACCTATATGATAGATTAATTTTAATTCTCAATTAATTTTTTATGTTTCTAATCAATTTTATAGTTTAATACTCATTAGGGTCATTTTACCATTCCAATTGTCAAATTACCATTCTTTTGGAATATGTTTCTTAACCTTCATTTTAATTCAATAATTATACATTAGTAGTGTTTTTATTGTGTTTCTAATGTGATTTTATATGAGTAAACTCTATTAAATATTTATAAGAAGGTAATTTCAATGTTGAAATGTTTCGGTCATTAAATTATCCACCCTTAAGAAACATGTCCCTTGAAATTTCATTTTACATTTTATGTTGAAAATAGGTGTGGGTACATTTCCATCTATTCTAACACCAGTTCCCATTTTGAGTCTCTGAACATGTGGTTCTTCATTAGTACATTAACCAGATGAGTATTCTTGTTGCTTATAACATTATATTTATGATCCAATATCTTTACATGTTTATCAACTTTGGACATATCGTTATCATACAATATAACTTCAGAATTTAGTACATGTGTGGGATCCGATATGTTATTCCTCAAGAGGAATACATGGAATACATCATGTAAATGATTCATGGTAGTTATGAATTCTAGTTAGATGGCTATAACTCCATCATGATCAAGAATATCGAAGGATAATACGTACCAGAGACAAAACATCTTTTTCTTCCCGAATCTCATGATCCTCTTACGTAGAGATATACAGAGGAATACCATGTCTCCAACCATAAACTCCAACCCCTATCGATGATTTTCTATATACATATTTTATAAAATTTGGGATTTCTTTAATGTTCTTCTGAATGATTTTCACCTTCTCCACTATTTCTTCAACCTTTTTATGCTTTACCAGCATACATTTACTAACTTTACCCCATCATGCGAGTGTTATGAATGTTTTATCATAAAGGGATTCATTTGGAGCCTTTTAGATGCTCGAGTGGATACTATTATTGTAAAAGAACACAACTAGAGTGATATTTTATGACCACCCTACATTGAAGTCTATAGAACATGCTATCACCATATCATATAGTGTCTGAATAGTTCACTCAAATTGGCCATCAGTGCGAGGATGATAGGTTTTACTGATGCTTATCTCTATGCTTAGAGCATGTTGCAGACTTTTCTAGAACATTTGGTTGAGTCTTTGATCACATCCATATATAAAAGATAGTGGTAATACATGAAAAACTACCACTTATTTGATATATATTAGTGCAATTTGACTAAATGAGAAGTACTCTCCAATTTCAATAAACTGGGAAATCATTTTAAAATGATCCACGATCATGATAACCCATATGTCATTGTTTCTTTAGGATTTAATTGTTATTATAGTGAAAAATTCCATGGTGATGGTTTACATTTCTCCTGTTGGCATGGAAATGGTATCCTCATCCTTGTATACTTTTTCCTTTCAAACTTCACTTGATGCCATACCAAGAACATTGATGTAAATTCATCATTTTTTAAATTTGCATTCATGTGTTATCCAAAACATCTGGATACATATTTCATCTCAATGGGAGAATATAAATGGTTGAGCTATGTGAATAATTCGTAAGATATTTCTGTATCCCTATATATGTTGGTATACATAGTCATGACCCATATCTTATGACTCTATCATCATCAATATTGAACTCAGAGGATATATCATTCTCAATAACATGATCATTTTTTATAATATCCACGTGATTTCTTTGAGAATCATTTAATTTTTATATAAGAGATGGTTGATAAATCACTTGAGAATGGATTGATGATTCTCCTCCCTTATTGATTCCCATTTCCATCTTTTGTACGTATAATAAGATTTGATCCTTCTAAATTATCATCATTGATAAACATGCATGATCTATTCTACTCAAAACATTTTTCAATATAGTTTCCATACAAGGATAGTAGTGGATTGAGAATTTGTAATAATAAATGAGATATAAAAATATTAACTTGGTTGTATTAATCTTATTCTATCTGAATATATATTTAAGACTATTGTGATCAGTATATATCTCCAACAACTCTCCATATAGATAATGCCCCTATTTTTTCAATGCAAAAGCACAACTGCCACCTATAGATCATTCATATGATGTCTTTTCTCATGAATTTTCATCTTCCATAAGTCATATGATATCACATTTTCATTTCTCATCAATAAAAATCATAAAACATTCTTTGAAGCATCATTATACACCCCAAAGAGTTCTCCACCTTTCGGTAGTGTGAGTACATGCATAGTGATATGATTATTTTTGAGATCCTTAAACCATTACTCATATTCTGGATCATAGAAAAACATCACTCTCTTTCACGTAATCCTAGTTAATCTTGTATACAATGATAATAATTAATCCACAAATTATCAATAATACAGAGCTATGATAAACAAACTACAGATCTCTATTAATGTGGTTATTATGGGACACTCTTCGATTGCCTTTGTCTTGGAAGGGTCCATAGATATCCATTTACTAGTAATTACATTCCCCAAGAATGATACTTTTTCTATCCAGAACTCACATTTACTATATTATTCGTATATATTCTCCCTTTTCAAAGTCGGAAACATAGTATTCAAGTTCTCCAAATGTTCATCCCTTATCAAGATGTATATAAAAATTTCATCGATAAAGACTACTACGAATTTTTCAAGGTAATCTATAGATTATATTAATTAATTACAAGAATATTGAGGGAGCATTAGTAAGTCAAAAGGGTATCACTATCAACTAATAGTGTTCATAACTTATTCTAAAGAAAGTATTGGGAATACATTATTTCTTCACCATTAATTGGTGATATCCCGACTGAAGGTCCACCTTAGATAAATAACAATCCCCACATATCTGATCAAAAAAATAATCTATCCGAGGAAGAGGATACATGTTATTTATCAAAAAAATTTTAAGCTCATAATAATCAAAGCATAGGCACAATGATTCATCCTTCTTCTTGCCAAATTAGACTGGTGCACCCCATGGTGAATCCCTCGGGCATATAAAATCCTAGTCCAGATTCTTCTATATCAACTTCTTCAATACTTCATGCTCAATAGTGACCATTATATATAGTGTCTCTGATATAGGTAGAGATCATAGAATATGTTTAATTGAGAACTCAGCCTCTCGATCAGGTAGAAGACTAAGAAATTATGTAGGGAATTAATCAGTGTAATCCCACATGATGGGCATGTCTTCAAGCATGACCATATCCTTTGTCTCAATCATTTGAGAGAGATGTTCCTATTAATAAAGTAGTAATATCCACACATGATACAATGATTCTGAAGGAAATTCATCTTCCTCCTTAAAATTGAAAATAATTTATGGTTTCTATTGGATGTGAAGAGTGATTTCACCTTCTCGAAAGATGATGTTATATTTTAATAAATATACCTAATCCATTCCCAGAACAACATCAAACTCTACCAAAGCATGTAATAAAATATTTTTTAGATGTTCAGTGTAGAATCATTAATTGGGAAGGAGTTATATACATTGGATTTCACTGTTTCCCCAATTATTATTCTCACAGATTACGAAAAATCCCAATTTTGAGGTGGTGATTGAATTGTTCTTTTAAAAATGAATGATATGAAAGAATATACAGAATAAAAATCAAATAGTACATTCTCTATTATTGAATAAATAACTACTGTACATATCACCACATCGTTTTCTAGATAAAAAATAGTGGTATTTATAGAATATCCACTTTATTAATTACTTAGAGGTTGTTGTTGATTGCCTCCAAAAACCTTGGTCATAGGGAATTGGTTATCAAAAAGACCATTTTTCGTGCAGTTGAAACACTACAGTATAGGATGAGTGTAGATATAATCATTTATTTATTCTCTGAAATTAGTGGAATTCCACACCTCTCTTAGGCAGTTCTTATAATGATGCCCCATTCTTCCACATTTGATGCATTCTCTAGTTCCCTTTTTATAATTCCGAGGATACTTCTTCCCATAATTTTTATAGGTGGGATATTCAGTTTTCTTTTCATAATAGGATTTATTTTTCTAAACTACCCATATTAGACTTAATTTTCCAATTTTTTTCACCTATCCCATTTTTCCATTTAGAGTCTTGGATAACCATTTTAACCTTGAGTGAACAACATACAATCATCTCATAACTGTCGAAGTCTCAAATCATCGACTCTTTTCATAGACTTAGACATTGCCCACTAATGAAGTGATCCAACATTCATTCGATGATAATGAGAAAGAAAAAGGCATATATTGAAATCATTGAAATGTTTTCTTCATATAACCCGATATACTAATCTTCCTTCTGAATATTTATGAGGAACATTCTTTTTATCTTGAAAATAATGGTTCGAGGAATATAATTATTGATTTTTTTCATGAATTTCTCCTAAACCAAGGAACCAATTTCCTCGTTGAACATCTTATTTTTGATCTTATTCCTCAAAAAATCAGATTCCCCATCCAAATTATAGACCATAATAACAAATTTATCTCCCTCTATGCACTCGACGATAGAGAATATATTTTTAATTGAGTAAATCCACTATTCTGTGAGGAGGGGATTAGAAGATCCACTAAACATGGGAGCCTTTTCCATATGAAGTATTCTACAAAACATTGTCCTTTATTTGGATAAAGAGTTCATTTCTTATGAATCATGTTATTATTCATAAATTTAGATAACTGTGCACATATTTAATAATGTTTTGAGCACCCATTCTCATAATATTTGGCATATCATTAGGTAAATCGTCACATTCACTATCAAATTTATTGTTGGGTCATTTTCTTCTAATTCACTCCTTTAACAACGATAAATAGTGTTCAATTTGGTGTCATGAATACTTTACTAATAAGAATAAAAAAGACACTTAAAAATAAAAGGATAAACACTTAATGGAAAAGGGTATCCTAATATGTGTTTCATGAGTTTTTAATCTAGGTTACCCACAAACTATTTCCTGACATATATTCTAATGGTAATTTTATTTGTTACATTAATAATGGGTTGTAATGAGATTATGAATTTACCTAATTATATCAACCATGAGTTTTAAACCAGTTGCAGAGTAAGGACCATTTCTGTACTAGGATCCCACGATTGTGGCCCAATACACCATGTCAGAATTATTAATCCTGGGAGCATATTTACCCAAATCATGCTCACTTGTATTATGCATAAATGGATTCATTTTTTTTTGATAAACCACATAATATATATACCAAAATTTAGGGTTGTTTTTGTTGAATTAGTCTTATACCCAGGATGACAATATTTTATATCACATATGCTTTACTGGGGATATTTTTCAGGGATACTATCATTAATATTCAATGGTTGTTGTATGAATATGATGAAATGATATTTATGAAACCAATAATTTTTTCATGGGATTTGATATAATTAATGATTTATGTTCTAGATTAACACTTATTTATGGTTTTAAATATGTGATATATGGACCTATATCTACAGAAAATTAATTGTGTAATGCTAAATTTTATATGATCTGAAAGGGTACATGATAGGTCATCTTAGGCCCATAAAAATAAGTACACAAGATTTCATCCATAGGATTTAATAAGAGGGTTAATAGGAGATCATTCTATTCTAATAAGAAGATGGTAAATGGGGGGCCATCCTAACCCCAAAACTAGAAGGTTAAATGAATTTAATTCCAATGCCAAAATGAGTACATGGGTTATTTTCCCAAGACTAACAAACTATGAATGTATTTGATAGAATAAATGACATAAGATATTATAAGCTGATGTGTATTCCACAATTTCCATGAATTTTTATATTATTATAATCTCATGGATCTTGTTATTTGATAATATTTAGATTCATGTTTTACATTGTACCATTATTTCTTCCATGAACCATGTTTATGATATTTAATAAGATGGATATGATCATAAAATGTTGTGATCATATTTTGATAACATTTTTCCAAATTTATGCTTATGTATCAATGATGTTTACCATTACTATGTGTAATGCCCCAGTTCTGAAGGCTGCCCAGAGGTGCCGTGTACCCTATTGGTCACATGGCCTTAAGCGCATTTCCCCAAATGCCAGAGTATGTCGACTAGCAGCGAGGGCCTCGGGGTGTGATAGTGGGGAAACCATGACCTTGTTGGATGAGTAACACAATGGAAGTAAAATAGATACACAATAATAGAAGTAGTAATAATACAACACAATAGTAAATATCGGATAAATGAAAGTAAGAAACAACTGGAGAACATATTTAAATGAAGCATGATATATATGTCTTGGAAATAAGACAAACAAACAAAAAATTTGGAATATAGTACTATACCAAATTACAAAATAAAATTGATAAACTCTTTAGCATCACAATCCTCTGCTTGGTCCCATTCTCTCCATCTCTATAGCAGTCAAGTACCTAAAATAGAAAAGTGATTTTCCTTATCTATACATGCAACAATATAATCTATTTGGGCCCAAAAATATGACCCAAATAGTCTGTGAGACTAAATCCTTATAGGCAATGACCCCCGGATACGTTCCCATAAGTTAGTGAATTTTTAGAATGAAATAATTAAAAAGAGTAGCAATCTAGGAAGTACACAAAAGAATACAATCCAACTATTTCAATGAAGTCAATTACATATCTCAAGTAAGAAGCCAATCCAAAAAGGTAACCCTCTGGGAGCTCTCATAGACTAACCCCTCTGGTTCAACCAAATAAGAACAAGAAACCCTCTAAGAAGTACACACTATTTAGCCCCTATGGATCAGCTTAAGAATATAATATTTGTGGAAACATTCGCTGTCAATTCCCCCTATAGTCTCATATCAGTAACTAAAAGTCACTCTGGTGAAGAACTAACGTCACATTCCCCCTATACCCTGCGTCGAGGAACTACAAACACTCTGAGAAAACCCTTTCGTAAATTCCCCCTATGGTCTCACATCGTAAAAGTGAAAACAGACACTCTAGATAAGCCTTTACGTGCATTTTCCCAATGGTATTCTACACCAGGTTTTCACAGCTCTATGTAATTCAAACGAGCACAACAACGAAATAAGCCCAACATAAACCTCATGGAATACCTGGATAAAATACTACATCATAACATCATTTCAAATAAACAAACACTCCATCCTATAGTACATGGCATGGTAAATAACAAGGCACCATAACTGGATAAGAAAGACCAAATGGTCATAAACAAAACCTGAATGGCAAAACACTTCCAAAGCATAGAAATTGACGCTATTCACATTCAATCAACCTCTAATCAAGCAAATAGAATTGAAGTCAATTAAAAGAGTTAAAACAGTAACCACACAATACCCAGACCAAAGGTATTGGATGATTTTACAAATAATATTCAATGGATATCTACTGAAAGGCACAAACCACCTACCTTAGTGTTAGGTGATCGTTATACGTGAAACTCAGGCCCTGAATCTCCAATAACTCTGTAGATCTAAAAAATTTCTAGAATGTTCAACCAAGGATAACTCTTGAAAGAGAAGGAATCTGAAAATAAAGCACCATAATAATTAAGATCTTACTGAGGCAATACCAACGCAATATAAAGCGGCCGATTCAGAGTACATATGAATGATCGGGGGCTTGAGGAAGAATCGCGGCCGTACTGACACTCTCGGATGATCTATCTTGAGAAGGTGGTGTTTCTGTCCATTGGACGCAACCACGATATTTTTAATGAAGAAAATATACACAACATGTGAATTTGATGTACATGGAAAGTTCTTTCCCTTACCGAGACCCACATTAGGCGGCCTCCAGGTCACCACACACGGCCATGTGCACAGCCATGACAAAGCCAGCACACAGCTTCCCACGATAACCGAGAACAGGGCGTGTACTCATAAAGTACATGGCGTGTAATTCCAAAATTTATAGAAACTCCTATATTCCTCAAAAAATAATTGAAATAATAAAATATACCAAAAAATAAGATCTTTGTTCTTACAAAATTTCCGTGTTAATGAAATTTTCAACAAATTTCCCTAGCAAGGCAGCATAGAAGATGAAATTCCAAAACATCTCTGGCCACTTCAATCATATATAGACCTCCATATCCCATGTATCGTCTTATACTCACCCGTGATTCTATAGCACTCATACCATAGGAACATACCGGCCACTGATAACCTTCATACATCAATCAAAAATCATGATAGGAAGCTCCTTGAATGATGTGTTCACCTCTAACTCAATCTCATTGGGTTAAAAACATGTGATGGTTCTGAGAAGCAACTATGTTGCTGAGAAACGTGGAAGAGACCATGCATATCCCAGTACCTCTGAGATAACTATAGCCATTAGGTAACCAGCCTAACTCTACCCCACACATAAAACGGTACGACATTTCTCATCAAAATATTACCCTGAGTCATGATCCTCTTATGTCCCAACCACGGTGAGACACACATGAAAACCTGATCTCAGACCTCAAACTCCAGAGGCCATCTCTGTCAATCAACATAAGACTTCTGTCATGAATGGGTAGTATCCATCATCTTCTTAATCAACTCTATCTTCTCTATGGTCTCTTGGACAATATGAGGTCCCAACATAGCTTCCTCCCCTACTTCTAGCCAACATAAAGGTGATCGTCATGGCCTACCATTCAATGCCTCATATGATTCCATCTGAATAGTTTCTTAAAAACTATTGTGGTAGGAATAATCAAAAATAGGTATGTGTTTCTCCCAAGAACCTCCAAAATCTAGGATGCATGCATGCAACACGTACTCAATCACCTAAATCGTACACTCGAATTGGATATCTATATTGGGATATTATGCTGTACTCAAATGTAACTTTGTACCCAATGCCTTATGTAGCCCATTCCATAACTGAGAAGTTAAACATGTGTCCCTATCTAAAACAATAGAGTGTAGAACCCCATGTAATCGTACTATATATCAGATGTGAAACCATCCCAGCTCATCAACACTGATGGTCTGTTTAATTGGCATGAAGTGAAAAACCTTCATAAGTCTATCAATGACAACCCAAAGAACATCATTCCGTCGATTTGACCTCAGAAAATCTACCACAATGTATATTGCGACATCGTTCAACTTCCTCTCAGGAATGTTTAACTACGGTAAAATCCATGCGGGTCTCTGATAATACACCTTCACATGCAGGTAGGTGGAACACCTCATAACGAAACTAGCAACATCTCTCTTCATTCCTGGCCACCAATACAGAAAATGTAGATCACGATACATCTCGGTGATGGCATAATGAACTACCCAACTGAGCAATGAATGTTCCGCATCATCTCCTCATGTATGTCTACAGAAACACATATTCTCCCTTGAAAATGCAAGATCTCGTCCTCCCCTATAGTCTATTCAAGTAATTGGGTCCTCTACTCACAATATATCCCATAAGACTAGGCCTTATAAATCTGATAGGTGCCTCATTCGAACTCGATCAAGAAGAGTAGAAGTAACAGACACTGAAGAAAGAAAATTTTTCCCCTGTCTGTCGTGCACATTGAAATGCATCTCAGAGAATAGAGCTGTAAGTGGCCACTCACTGCTGGGTCTTGAACTACCTGTATCTAAGTCCTCCTAATCAATGAATCAGCTACTACATTTTCTTTCTCGGCTTATAGGCAAGATCAATGTCAAAGGACATAAGTTACTGAACCCACCTTCTCTATCTCAAATTGGGTTCACACTATGTGAATATATACTTGAGACTTTTTTGGTCGGTGAACCCCACAAAATGATATCTCAGAAGAAAGTGTCTCCAACTACTGTAGGCATAAACAACCATAGCCAACTTGAGATTGTTCTTCAGGTAGTTCCTCTCATGTGTCCTCAAATACCGAGACTCATACACAATGAATCCTTCCCACTGCATAAGAACTGCTACCTACCCGATACATGAAGAATCCCTGTAAAAAGTATAGCTCCTTTCCGGCTCTAGCAATACTAGTATCGATGCTAAATTCTGCATCCCTTTCAGCTTCTAAAGTTATGACTCACAAGAATCCGACCATAAGAACATCACACCCTTCTTATTTAGTCCCATTAGTGGTGTTAATAAATGTTAAATGTCCTGTATGAAACATATGTAGAATCCATCCGACCCCAGAAAACATCGTACCTCAAAGACATTCTTCGGCTCCTCTCAGGAAAATACTCTCACTTTCTCTAGGTCTACCAATACTCTTTTCTCTGAGATAACAAGATCCATGTTGTGTATTTGGTCGATCCAAAAGAGGAATTTTGAGATCTTAGCATACCTCTGATGCTCTATTAGTTTAATAAAAATGATCTCAAGATGTGTACCATGGTCATGTCTAGTGTGAGGGTTTAGAAAGATATCATCCATGGATACTTCCATGAAGGAATCCAAGTATGGATGGAACAATCGATTCATCAGTGCCATGAAAATTGTTGTTGCATTCGTGAGACTGAGCGGCATAACCACATACCCGTAAAGACCATACCAACTTCGGTAGTCTATAAGAGGGATATCAGTCAGTCTAACATTCAACTGATGGTTTCCAGATCTCTTGTCAATATTTGATAACACTTGTGCTCCTCGAAGCTGTTCGGAGTGATCAACAATGCTTGGAATGGGATATTGGTTCTTAACCTTTAACTGGTTCAACTTCTGATAATCCACACAATGTATAAGGGTATCATCCGCCTTCTTCACAAACAGGATTTATAGACACCAAGGAGAAGTACTGGGCTAGATGAAATACATTTCTTGTGACTCCTCCAACTGATTCTTGGTCTCCTGCAACTCTATTGTAGTAATAATATAAGGATAAATGGACACTAATGCCGCTCCTAGAACAAGAATAATAAAAAATTCCACCTCACGCTCCAGAGGAAAACTTGAAAAGTCCTCTGGATAAGCATACCTGAAATGATCCACCACTAGAATAAAGTCCACATATGAAGTCCCCCATTCATCCAAATATATACAAGATATTTGGGCTATATCTCCCCCCAAACCATAATTATCGGGTCCCGCGTAGCTCGCTCGGACATCCAATTCTCGGTTATGATGAAACGATCTCCCCTCTGGTGATGTGAAACTCACCCTATGACGATATCAATCGAAAACCTCTTTTAAAGGAACTAACAATTCCATTGAAAGAATGACATTATAGACCACCATCTCCAAGATATAGAAGCCCCAAAAGATGTGACACCCAAAAACCTCTAGCGGGATCTCTTTTCACTAAAGTACTATAGTCGTTCTAGTCCCCAAAGGAGTGTATATCATCAGGATATAAGCAAAAGAAAATATATAGAACCCAAGGCTCTCCACAACAACAGCAGCTATAAAGCTATGGGATGCACCTATACCGAAAAGAGAATACGCTAAAACAGAGGCAACTAGAATGGTACCATGAACTGTACAGGGTATGGGATCCTACACTTATTGGGTCTACTCCTCTAAAAATGTCTGGCATGTACCAAGGCCCTGTGACCCTGCCTGACCACTCTTTGCTGACTCACACTATTGTCGCTGAAATCCTGGTGACTGACTACCATGGTCGCAACCTCCACCTCGGCTTGAATGGTTGGAATAAATCCAGTTAACTGACTGATGTGAAACTAGCGGTGCTGCTTTGGAATGAGTAATTATAGAAGAACCCATGGAACCAGCTTCTAGTGAGAAGATCTGACAGAAGCGATGAAGATGCCCCACCGTTCCACAAGATCGACAATTCATTGGGTCTCTCGGGCAATGTGGCCTCATATTCACATGCTTCCCACACTGGTAGCACCCAATCTGGATATCATAAAATATCTCTCGCTTCCTTGGATCTCTTTTCCTAGACTCCCTATGTTTCTTCTTTCTATCAATAGAAGGGATACCAACTCCGTATGTCGATCCTCCCTAGGCCACAACTCCAAAATTCCCCATATTTTCCTCCGTGATCAGCGCTTGGTTGACTATAGAAGTGATGGATGTCTACCGGAAGATGTTTATCTAAGATCTGATATCGTGCTTGAGACCATACTCAAACATCATTTTGAGGAATAAATCATTACCTCTTGGAATGGGCGTGAAGTGTTGCATCTCTGTTCAGTGAGAAGAATACTCCATAATAGCAAGAGTATCCTACTCCAGAATCTTGAACTCTAGGGCTCGATCATCAATCAATGTCTCTTGATAGAAGTTGTTGTAGAAAACATGTTGTAACTCATCCCATACCACATCTTTCTAGCGTCCCACCTATGAGATCACATCCCAACTAATCATTGTCGAATCCCAAAGCATATACATAGGGATCTTGACTATCTTATCTAGAGGCTTCTCCAAATGCTCGAAGATACAGAGCATGGATTCTAACAATGACCCTACAACCTGAGTTCCTCCTTCCTATATAAATGTGGGAGGATGAAACTATTGGAAGACCCGCATACACTTTTCCATAGATGAGGTAGGATGCGGTACTCCGTGGATGGTCTTCATGCACCTCATAAATCCCTCTATAAACTATGCATCAGCACCTGTATCCAGAATGATGGTTGGTTCCAAGACTATAACTACTGGAGGATCTGCTAGAAGTCCGTAATCAGCCATGTCGGGTGTCTAATCACTACCCTGTAACTGGTGAACAACCAGAGGACATCTCGGTGGCATGACTCTACAAGGTCAGGCAGACAACTTTGATCAAGATTATCAAGGCATGAAACAAAGAAGTGTAAGAAGGGAAAAGGAGAAATAAAACATTCATTTTTTCAAAACATGGATACACGGTGTGTAAAATGACTACACTATGTGTTCCCTTAAGCCATCACATGGGAGTGTACTTCGGCCAAGACTGGTAATGTAACACCCTATATACACGACTTATTATCCTAACACATGATGCGTACTTGACTTCACTTCCTCTACCTGATTTTTCTTACATGGATAAGACCCACATATCTCCTAGAACAAGACTACACAGCTTTCTACTACCAGAAACCTCGACTACAAGATGAACTTCACCGACCCGTGTATTTAGACACACAACCACTTACATGGTTCACCTTATATAACATGATTCAAATGGACACAACGTGTACTTATTAGGTTTCAACTAACCATGTTGGTAGACAAATAGGTGAACACACGCTTTCCCTAGAAGAATACTACATGGCAGGTTAGTGGTAGAAACAGTGTGTACTATCCTAAATTCACCGACCCGTGTTGTTAGTGACACGACAAGATACACAGCTGACTCTAAGTGGCATGTATATTCCTAAAATGGTGTGTACTAAGACAAATTACCAAACCCTATGACCCAACCCACATAGTCTAAGGCACAGTTAGAGACTACACAACATCTACATACAGTACATGATGTGTATTTAAGAATAAAATTCATTCCCGAATAGAAGGGTACATGGTGTGGGTTAAACATTACACACTGTGTATTCTAGGTTATTTATAGATAGTAAGACTTAAAAACTACACCGAAACAAATAAAAACACTGAAACAAACATTAAAGTATCCAATTCCGATCCGTTAGGGTCCATACTACTTGAAAATCAAGGATTAGCATCTTATATGTCATATACAAGGAAAACTAGTCATTAATCCACCAAATTTTGGACCATGAGGCCCCATAGCACCTCAAAAAACCAATTATGGGGTTCATTCAAACAAGAACTTAAAAAATCCAATTCCGTATAAAATATTAGGTATTATATCAAGGAATCTATCACAACTCCATGTATATATTTCACAGCATCTATCACAACAATATACAATCGCTATTTCACACTTAAATGGCACGACAATAATGCATGACATGTGATTTCTTGCAAGATTCTATATGATGCATGAGATGGAATACCCTCATATCATTGGGTTTCAATAGGAATAGAACCTTAGTAAAATAAATGATAACAGAAAAAACATGTGAATCGCCCATTAGTGAAAGCAAATCAACTGTAAAATTTCATAAATAAAAAAACTTCAATATACGTGGTAAATTGGATTTTGTATGTACACAAGTTAGCTACTCCCATGAACTTATCATTACCGAGTACCTATTACTTCATATCCGTAGCTATATTCTCTAAACAGTAAATCAAGAAGAAATGAAATTCCATTGATTCCACTTTGTAATACCCTGGTTCTAAAATACGCCAAGAGGAACCCATCACTCGGTTGGTCACATGGACTCAAGAGCATTTCCCCAAATGCTAGAGGTTTTTGACTAGAATCAAAGACCCTGTGTGTGATAGTAGGAAAGCTATGCCCTCATTGGAAGAGTAACATAGTGGAAGTAAAACAGATACAAAAAAGTGGAAGCTATAATAAAACAATACAATAGAAAAAAGTGGAAGACTGAAAGTAAGAAACAACTGGAGCACATTTATAAATGATGCATGATACATATGTCTGTAAAGAAACAAAACAAATCACATTTCTGGTATACAGTACTAAATCAAAGTATATATGAAAGTAGATAATCACATCAGCATCACAAGCCTCAGCTTGGTCACATGTTCTCCATGTCCACATCAGTCAAGTACTAGAAGCAGAAGGAAGCTTTCCTTTAACTATACCTATAGGAAAAAATCAGTTTTAAACCAAAAAACATTACCCAAATAGGGAGTGAGACTAAATCCTAGTTGTAATCCCCCCAAAGATCTATTCCTAATAGTCAGTAAATATATTGCAGGAAATAATTAAAATGAGAATTAAACAAGGAAGTACTCAAAAGAAACCATTCCATCAGTTTCAATGTATTCAATTTCATATCTCAAGTAAGAAACTAATCAATGTAGGTAACCCTAATAGTGAACTCACATCGTAAACCCTATGGTTTTTCAAAATAAGAACATGAAACCCTCTGGGATGTGCACTATAACGACCCATACTTTACATACATTGTTAATACTTCAAAATTGATGCATACTTATTACAACATATAACAAAACCACTAAAGGACCTTATCTGTATAGTTTCTTTAGAAACTGGGAAACATAAACAACTGGTTCATAAAGCGTCTACACTGTCTCCCATTTATTTCATCATATCAATAGTCCCTTTTGGAATATCTTAATTAATAACCTTCTTCCTGACCTGGGGAAAGAAAACATACAAAGGGTGAGCTCAATTTCTCAGTAAGGGTAAACAAAAGAAATATCAATCACATCATTTACATAAGCGCATAACTTTGGGAAATCTCAACCTACAAAAGAGATCATAATTTCATAACATGGAATAAATCATGGCAGTGAAATGTAATCACAATAATCATAACTTAAAACATGAAACTTTGTGGCATACAAATATAATCATAGAGAATCATTTCTTGTTAGTCAAGACTCATTGCCAAGACTATCTTAGTGGACAAAGTCCATTTCTGAACCGATTCACCCTCGTTTCAGTCCTATTTCACTGAACCGGTATAACCTACCGTTCCAGCCATGTCTATCTCATGAGATATAAAATCTTTACCCAATGCATTGGAGGGAGATATAGGTCCCACCCATCTCATAATGATACCATTCTAATGTGTGCCACAAAATCATAAATCATACATCATTGCATAACCCATGTAATACAAATGGGAATCTTAAACATCATGACATCATAAAACAATTCATATAAGATAAAGGAATTCATAAAAATAATTCCATCACAATATAATCAAATAAATATAATAATAGGGATAAAAACATAACCCTTTATTATCTTAGATGGAAAATAATTTTGATAAAACACTTGAACTCCATTCTTGAGGAAAATACCGTTTCTACTTCAAAAAAAATTTCCTTCCTTAACATGTCTTATAATTTTGAACTAAAAGAAGTTGATTAAAAATAAACATTAAAACTTGTAAATAATGCTTCTTGGAAATAATGTTTTAAAAATCCATTCATGCCGTATAAGTTAAAAAAAACATTCTTCGTACATTTTTCGGTAAAGTCAAAAAGTACCTCGTACGAAAAACGACAAAAGATTCCTTTCAAATCTTTTACTAAAAACACACCGAAGGGTAAAATTGGATTTAAACTATTGTATTTGGATGGAAACAATATTACATATTGAGGGAACATAGATGTGGATGATAAAATACACCCCAGTAAATACCAACGTATGAACAATCTCGGATAAAAATGAGATTGTGATATTTTCCCTTACCATAGGTCCGACTTGCTTTGTAAGTGTCCAAACCTCCTGTATAATGATTTAAATAATGTTATTGACTTATTCCAATATCATTCTTATTTTTATGATATCATATATGGTAATATTCTTAGCTTCTTAGTAGTAATATTTCATTGCTACTTGTTAATCGGGTGTTTATAACTTTTTGTTCTTATGCGTGTTTTGTCGAATAAATTCTTATTCTTCTCTTTAGGTTATAGATACCTCATTTAAAGAAGGGTATTAGTGTAATATATATAATATTCATTCATTAAATTCATTTATATAATAATTATTAAATGAATATCATGTAGAACGAGTCGAATCACATCGTGGAGACGGTATTCCGTATGTACACACGAGTGATGATATCGTTCCTATGATCATGGAATTGTATTGGATTGTATTTATACTATTTATGAATCAGTATAACTTTATAATAGTCCTATATAGTCATTATTTACACCATTATACACATCCATGTAAGGTGGTGGTGGACAATAGATTACACCACGGTGTGGAGACGGTATTCCATACGTACGCACGCGCGGTGATTTCTTTTTCCATAGGATGGGTAGATGGTGAAATAGAGTCTTTTCATACTTATAATAACATATCAGTATATGAGTGATACTGATGTTATTACTTCATAATGAAACAACTAAATAAGAAGAAGTGAAAGAAGAAATAAAGATGAAAGAATCGGTAACGGACATTACCTCTTCTTTGAAGTGCTTCTTTGAGACCTACTTTTAGGGCACTAAAATTGGTCTTTGAAGAAGTCCAGGACCTCTAGGATGTCTCTAGGGAAGTGGATAGGAGAAAGTGGCAGGGGTTGGCCGAGCTTGAAGGATCAATGTGGTGTGAGGAAGAGAGGGAGGAGGTGCCCTTTTATAAGGGAGAAGAGGGGCACCTTTGGAATAACTAAAAATATTATTTTATTATAAAGACATGTTCGGTTTTAAATAGCTCCAAATTGATTTATTTCGCAGCTAAGGTAGGGATGGGTCTAAATCCTCTCATCCAATAGAATTTAGACATGTTTAGGTTCATATTTTAACCTTATCATTTAGATTTAACATTAAGTTAAATAAGTTTACTTTTACCGTGTCTTCTTGTGTTCTTATGCTATAAGGTTAATAAACATACTATAAGCAGCCAATAGAACCCCAAGTTGTTTATTATTAATATATATAACCTTATCTAAGTCATTTTTCAGATCCATAGATTTTTATGAATAAAATAACAATTACTAATATAATATTTTTTTTTATAAACTATTTTATGTCAATTTTGACACTATTTAGTAATTGATTTTTGTGAAAATTATAATAGAATGATTAGTTCTAAAAAAGTTAATTAAATCAATACTAAAATGCCATATTAACCTAGAAAATTAGTGGAATTCATAAAAAGTCTCAAATTACATTTATTTGGGTATTTATAACATCAATTATGTCAATATTTCATTAATAAGATAATTACTGCATCATCGTTGTGTCATAAATAAATTAAATTATATAATGTCTAAAAAATAAAAATAAAATACCATTATGTAGGAAATCTTTCTATATTTTTAATGAAAATTTATAGTAGAATTTATCTTATGTATAACCCCATATAATAAATTATTTACTTATTAAACATTGATTTTAACTATTTTAACCCTTCTTTATATAAATTAATAATAAATGTCCTAATCTAATCCATGTGGTCCTAAATGGTCATATTTTATTCATAAGTTTGTTTTTGGTCGAATTAAACTTATCCAATAGAATTAGGACATGTTTTAGGGTAATAATAATATCATCTTTACACTTAATTACCCTATTTACTTTTAACCGTGGTAAAAAAAGTAAAAAGTTACTATTCACCAAAAAAATTATTTTCATCTCATTGAACCACATGTTACTTACTGAAATCAACCATGTCTCTTGGATTTTTGAAATTCCACTCACAGAAGTGGTAAAATTATGTTTTATGAAAAATTCAGTTTTTTAACTACCACTTAGTGGTTTCACTATTCATCAAAAATTGAAAGTTTTCAGAAAAATACCAAAATTTCACCCTTGGCTAATTTCGATATTCCGAATCCAAAAATGAAGTCCATTTTAAAAAATTAAATTTATAAAATTTCAAAAAGTGGTTATTACTATTCATAACGGCTAGTTTTAATAATATTTTAATAGCATATCGTTGGTTAGTGAAACTCGGTATTGCGTACGACGCAAGCTATCGAGGAAGGTAGCGATTTCGTGTAAACCAAGCCAAGAATGTGTTGTGTAGAAAAAGATTCCTTTGATGATTTATATAACATAAAAGTCTCGGGTGTTACATTCTACCCCTCTTAAAATTAATTTCTCCCTCGAAATTCGTCACTTTGTAACAAACAGATGAGGATACCTCTCCCTTATCATATCCTTAAGCTCCCATGTAGCTTCTTCTAATTGGTGGTTCCTCCATAAAACTTTCACCAATCGAGTGGTCTTGTTTCGTAGGAATTTTTTGCTACGATCCAGAATCTCTATCGGTTGTTCTTTATAAGAATGATCTTGCTCTAGCGGTACAACTTCTGAGCTGAGTACATGTGAAGGATCAGGTATGTACATTCTCAGGAGAGATACATGGAACACATCGTGAACATGAGAGAGATTCGGTGGAAGCACCAATCGGTAAGCTACCTTTCCAACACGATCCATTATTTCGAAAGGACCGATATATCTAGGGCTCAACTTCCCCTTCTTTTCAAATCTCATGACTCTCTTCCAGGGAGATATCCGTAAGAACACTTTATCACCCACTTCAAACTCTAGGTCTTTTCTTCGGTTGTCGGCATAACTTTTCTGTCGACTCTGAGCTGCTCTTATGTGTTGTTGAATAGATCTGACCTTTTCTGCAATTTCATCAATGAGATCAGGTCCTAATATCTTTCTTTCCCCAACTTCATCCCAGAAAGTTGGAGTCCTACATTTATTTCCATAGAGAGCTTCATAAGGAGCCATATGAATACTGGAGTGAATGTTATTATTATAAGAAAATTCCACCAAAGGTAGGTGTTGATCCTAACCACCTTTAAAATCCATAGGGCAAGATCTCAACATATCATCTAGGGTTTTAATTGTTCTCTCAGACTGACCGTCTGTCTGAGGATGATAAGAAGTGCTGAAACTCAACTCTGTATCTAGAGTATGCTGAAGACTTCGCCAGAACTTCGAGGTAAATCTTGGATCCCGATCGGATATAATAGAAAGTGGTACTCCATGCAATCTTACCACTTCCTTTACATATATCCTGGCAAGCTGATCTAGAGATAAATACTCTCTAATAGAAATGAAGTGTGTAGACTTTGTAAGACGATCAACTATGACCCAGATAGCATTATTTCCTTTGGATGTTTTAGGAAGTCCTGTGAAAAAGTCCATAGTGATGTTTTCCCATTTCCATTCGGATATGGGTAATAGTTGTAACATCCCCTTATACTTTTGTCACTCAGCTTTAACTTGTTGACAAACCAAGCATCGAGAGACTTATTCAGCAACATCTCTTTTCATTCCATCCCACCAGAAGTACTCTTTCAAGTCCTTATACATCTTCGTGCTTCCAGGATGAATAGAGAATGAAGAACTATGAGCCTCATCCAACATCTCCTTCTTTAATTCGGGGATGGGAGGAACAAAAACCCGATTCCGGAACATTATTATCCCATTACAATCAAGGTTGAATTCAGGAACATTTCTCACCTTCTTTTGTAACTCGACAACTTCTTTTTGTGCCTCTTTAATCTTCACATGTATAGATGGTTGAACATTCATTTGAGAAAGATAAGATTTTTCCCCTTCCATTATAATTCCAAGATCTATCATTTGTCAATCCATAAATATTGGATCTTTTGTGATCCTCATCATGCATAAACTAGCATGGTCTTGTCGACTTAATGCATCTGCCACCTTGTTTGCTTTCCCAGGGTGGTAATTGATTGAGCAGTCATAATCCTTAATCAGCTCCAACCATCTTCTTTGACACATATTCAGCTCTTTTTGTGTGAAAATTTACTTTAAACTTTTATGATCAGTATAAATATCACACTTTTCACGATAAAGGTAATGCCTCCAAATCATTAATGCAAATATTACAACAGCTAACTCCAAATCATGTGTTGGGTAATTTTGCTCATGGATTTTCAACTGTCGTGAGCCATAATCTATCACCATATCATTTTGCATAAGAACACACCCCAATCCCTTCTTGTATGCATCACTATAGATCACAAAACTTTCTCCACTACAAGGCAGTGTGAGAACAGGAGTACTGGATAACCTTCTTTTCAAATCCTTGAAATTCTCTTCACATTCCTCTGTCCAGACAAACTTAACTCCTTTCCGAGTCAACTTGGTGAGTGGATTAGATAATTGTGAAAAATCTTTCACAAAACGTCGATAATATCCAGCCAAACCAAGAAAACTTCGGATCTCAGTTACTGTTGTTAGTCTCGACCATCTTTCGATAACCTCTGTTTTTGCTGGATCCACATATCTCCCCTCTTTTGAGATTATGTGACCCAATAATGAAACTTTTTGAAGCCAAAATTCACACTTGGTAAATTTGGCATAAAGCTTCTCCTTTCCCAGGGTCTTCAATATAATTCTCAAGTGATCTTCATGTTCATCCTTTCTCTTTTAATAGACAAGAATATCGTCTATAAAGACTACCACAAATTGATCAAGATAGTCTCTAAAGACTCTATTCATTAGATCCATGAAGATAGCAGGAGAATTAGTAAGACCAAATTTCATCACTATAAATTCATAGTGTCCATACCTTGTACGGAAAGCCGTCTTTGGTATATGCTCCCTTTTGACCATTAATTGATGATACCCTGAACGAAGATCAATCTTGGAAATGTATTGAGCACCGCGTAGTTGGTCAAATATGTCATCAATGTGTGGGAGAGGATATTTGTTCTGGATGGTAAGTGTACCTTCCACCACATCGTTATCGTACTCCACATCGCTGATTGAAATTGCAAGTGAATTTCCTTTTTCTTTAGCCTTAAGAGTTTGTTGACGTCGACCATCATCATCAACCCTTGGATTAGGGCATTTATTGGCATAATGCCCCATCTCCTTGCACTTGAAAAATTGAAGTGTAGTAGGTTCATTCTGTGTATCCCTTCCTTTTTTACATCATTAGACATCTTTTTCCCATCATCGCGGCATTCAAATGCCCGATGACCTTCCTTTCCACATTTGAAACATTTACTTGTCCCATTAAGACAACTCCCTCCATGTTTCTTTCCACACATTGAGCATAAGGGAAAGCTCATCTTCTTTTCAGTGTTCTCTTTAGATTTTCTTTTGAATTCCATTTTCCTCTTCTTATCAAACCCATATGACTGATGGGTTACTCCAATCTCCATCTCGACTTTGATAGAACATAGAACGATTTCCTCATAGCTATTGATGTCCCTTATGGCTAACGCCCATCGAAGACTTTGTTTTAAGCCACTAAAGAATCGATCGATCTACCTCTCAGGTTGGATAATAATACCAGAAGCGTACCTTGGATGTCTTGTAAAATTTGCTTCATAGGTACCAACAGATTCATCATCTTTTTGATTAAGTTCAAGAAACTCTTTCTCCATATTTGGTCGGAGAATACGAGGGAAGTACTTATTGAAAAAATAAGTTCTTGAAGTCGTCCCATTCCATGGACTCAATTTCATCCCTCTGCCTCGTATTCTTAATAAGATTCCACCACTGATCAGCATCTCCTTCCAAACGATACAATGCTAGGATGACTTTATCATGTTCAGAACATTGAAGAACTGAAAATATCATTTCAGTAGTACTAATCCATTGTTCAGCAACTAATGGATCATTAGACCCGCAGAAAGAAGGTGGACGCTACCTCATGAAGGATTCAAAAGAATGTTGCTCCTTCCTTTTCTCGTTTGGAATTCCTGCATGATTCATATCTTGAGAAAGTTGTGTGAGCATGGATACAAGATTTTTCATTCCAGCTCCCATAACGCTTGGTTGGTAAAGGGGACAATCATTGCATTGCCCGTCGCATTCCGCATTAACACGGTTCCTTCGGGTTCCAGCCATTGACTAAAACCAAGAAGAATAGTGTGAGCAACACTAATTATAATAGGAAAACCACATAATCAAGAATAAAATTTCACACTTAAGGTCGTATCCTAGGTTATTCATGGCCATTTCTAAAACACTAAGATTGTGTTCTATGCTTAGACTTATCCTTAGGGTTCCTACTAAGGCTTTCACATCCTAGTTTCCAAAGGTTGACTATACCTTTCCTCTGATACCAACTATAACGACCCATACATTACATACATTGTTAATACATCAAAATTGAAGCATACTTATTACAACATATAACAAAACCACGAAAGGACCGTATCAGTATAGTGTCTTTAGAAACTGGGAAACATAAACAACTGGTTCATAAAGCGTCTACACTGTCTCCCATTTATTTCATCATATCTATAGTCCCTTTTGGAATATCTTACTTAATAACCTTCTTCCTGACCTGGGGAATGAAAACATTCAAAAGGGTGTGCTCAAATGCTTAGTAAGGGTAAACAAAAGAAATATCAATCACATCATTTACATAAGCGCATAACTTTTGGAAATCATAACCTGAAAAAGAGATCATAATTTCATAACATGGAATAAATCATGGCAGTGAAATGTAATCACAATAATCATAACTTAAAACATGAAACTTTGTGGCATACACACATAATCATAGAGAATCATTTCTTGTTAGTCAAGACTCGTTTCCAAGACTATCTTAGTGGACAAAGTCCATTTCTGAACCGAGTCACCCTCGTTTCAGTCCTGTTTCACTGAACCGGTATAACCTACCGGTCCATCCATGTCTATCTCATGAGATATAAAATCTTTACCCAATGCATTGGAGCGAGATATAGGTCCCACCCATCTCATAATGATACCATTCTTATGTGTGCCACAAAATCATAAATCATACATCATTGCATAACCCATGTAATAAAAATTGGAATCTTAAACATCATGACATCATAAAACAATTCATATAAGATATAGGAATTCATAAAAATAATTCCATCACAACATAATCAAATCAATGTAATAATAGGGATAAAAACAGAACCCTTTATTATCTTAGATGGAAAATAATTTTGAAAAAACACTTGAACTCCATTCTTGAGGAAAATATCCTTTCTACTTCAAAAACATTTTCCTTCCTTAACATGTCATATAATTTTAATCTAAAAGAAGTTGATTAAAAATAAACTTTAAAACTTGTACAGGAAGCTTCTTGGAAATAATTTTTTAAAAATCCATTCATGCCGTATAAGTTAAAAAAAACATTCTTCGTAGTTTTGTCGGAAAAGACAAAAAGTACCTCGTACGAAAAACGACAAAAGATTCCTTTCAAATCTTTTACTAAAAACTCACAGAAGGGTAAAATTGGATTTAAACTATTGTATGTGGATGGAAACAATATTACATATTGAGGGAACATGGATGTGGATGATAAAATACACCCCAGTAAATACCGAAGTATAAACAATCTCGGATAAAAATGAGATTGTGATATTTTCCCTTACCTTAGGTCCGACTTGCTTTGTAAGTGTCCGAACCTCCTGTATAATGATTTAAATAATGTTATTTCCTTATTACAGAATCATACTTATTTTTATGATATCATATATGGTCATATTCTTAGCTTCTTAGTAGTAATATTTCATTGCTACTTGTTATTCGGGTGTTTATAACTTTTTGTTCTTATCCGTGTTTTGTCGAATAAATTATTATTCTTCTCTTTAGGTTATAGATACCTCATTTCCAGAATGGTATTAGTGTAATATATATCATATTCATTCCTTCAATTCATTTATATAATCATTATGAAATTAAGATCATGTAGAACGAGTCGCATCACATCGTGGAGACGGTATTCCGTACATACGCAGGAGTGATGCTATCGTTCCTATGATTGTGGAATTGTATTGGAGTGTATGTATAATATTTCAGAATCCGTATCACTTTATAATAGTAATATATAGTCATTATTTACACCATTATACCCATCAAAGTAACGTGGTGGTGGAAAATATATTACACAATGGCGTGGAGACGGTATTCCGTACGTACACACGCGCGGTGATTTATTTTTCCGTAGGATGGGTAGATGGTGAAATAGGGTTGTTTCATACTTATAATAACATATCAGTATATGAGTGATACTGATGTTAGTACTTCATAATGAAAAAACTAAATAAGAGGAAGTGGAAGAAGAAATAAAGATGAAAGAATCGGTAACAGACATTACCTCTTCTTTGAAGTGATTCTTTGAGACCTTCTTTTAGAGCACTAAAATTGGTCATTGAAGAATACCAGGACCTCTAGGGTGTCTCTAGGAAAGTGTATAGGAGAAAGTGGCAGGGTTTGGCCGAGATTGAAGGGTCAAAGTGGTGTGAGGAAGAGAGGAGGAGGTGCCCTTTTATAAGGGAGGAGAGGGCACCTTTGGAATAACTAAAAGTATTATTTTATTATAAAGTCAAGTTCGGTTTTAAATATCTTCAAATTGATTTATTTCGAGGCTAAGGTGGGGATGGATCGAAATACACTCATAAAATATAATTTAGACAAGTTTAGGTTCTTATTTTAACCTTATAATTTAGATTTAACATTAAGTTAAATAAGTTTACTTTTACCATGTCTTCTTGTGTTCTTATGCTATAAGGTTAATAAACATACTATAAGCAGCCAAACGAACCCCAAGATGTTTATTATTAATATATATAACCTTATCAAAGACATTTGTCCAAAACTTATATTTTTAGGAATAAAATAACAATTACTAATATAATATTTGTTTTAAAAACTATTTTATGTCAATTTTGACACTATTTAGTAATTGATTTTTGTGAAAATCATAACAGATTGATTAGTTCGAACAAAGTTAATTAAATCAATACTAACATGTCATATTAACCTATAAAATTAGTGGAATTAATTCAAAGTCTCAAATTAAATTTATTTGGTTATTTATAACATCAATTATGTCAATATTTCATTAATAAGATAATTATTGCATCATCGTTGTGTCATATATAAATAAAATTATTTAATGTCTAAAAGTTACAAATAAAATACCATTATGTAGGAAATATTTTCATATTTATAATGAATATTTATAGTCGAATTTATCTTATGTATAACCCCATATTAAAAATTATTTACTTATTAAACATTGATTTTAACTTTTTTAACCCTTCTTTAAATAAATTAATAATAAATGTCCTAATCTAATCCAAGTGGGCCTAAATGGTCATATTTTATACCTAAGTTTGTTTTTGGTCTAATCACACTTATCCAATAGAATTAGTACATGTGTTCGGGTAATAAGAATATCATCTTTACCCTTAATTACCCTATTTACTTTTAACCGTGGTAAAAAAAAGTAAAAAGTTACTATTAACCAAAAAATTATTTCCATCTCATTGAACCACATTTTACTTACTGACATCAACCGAGTCTCTCGGATTTTTGAAATTCCACTCACAGAAGCGGTAAATTTAAGTTTTATAAAAAATTCAGTTTTTTAACTACCACTTAGTGGTTTCACTAGTCATCAAAAATTGAAAGTTTTCAGAAAAATACCAAAATTTCACCCTAGGCTAATTTCGATATTCCGAATCCAAAAATGAAGTCCATTTTGAAAAATAAAATTTATAAAATTTCAAAAAGTGGTTATTACTATTCATAACAGCTATTTTTAATAATATTTTAATAGCATATCGTTGTTTAGTGAAACTCGGTATTGCGTACGACACAAGCTATCGAGGAAGGTCACGATTTCGTGTAAATAAAGACAAGCAAGTGTTGTGTAGAAAAATATTCCTTTGATGATTTATATAACATAAAAGTCTCAGGTGTTACATTCTACCCCCCTTAAAATGAATTTCTCCTACAAAATTCGTCACATTGTAACAAACAGATGAGGATACCTCTCCCTCATCATATCCTCAAGCTTCCATGTAGCTTCTTCTAATTGGTGGTTCCTCCGTAAAACTTTCACCAATATAGTGGTCTTGTTTCGTAGGACTTTTTCGCTACGATCCAGAATCTCTATCGGTTGTTCTTCATAAGAAGGATCTTGCTCTAGCGGTACAACTTCTGAGCTGACTACATGTGAAGGATCAGGTATGTACTTTCTCAGGAGAGATACATGGAACACATAGTGAACTTGAGAGATATTTGGTGGAAGTGCCAATCGGTAAGCTACCTTCCCAACATGATCCAGTATTTCGAAAGGACCGATATATCTAGGGCTCAACTTCCCCTTCTTTCCAAATCTCATGACTCACTTCCAGGGAGATATCTGTAAGAACACTTTATCACCCACTTCAAACTCTAGGTCTTTTATTCGGTTGTCAGCATAACTTTTCTATCGACTCTGAGATGCTCTTATGTGTTGTTGAATAGATCTAACCTTTTCTGCCATTTCATCAACGAGATCAGTTCCTAATATCTTTCTTTCCCCAACTTCATCCCAGAAAGTTGGAGTCCTGCATTTCATTCCATAGAGAGATTCATAAAGAGCCATCTGAATACTGGATTGAAAGTTATTATTATAAGAAAATTCCACCAATAGTAGGTGTTGATCTCAACCACCTTTGAAATCTATAGAGCAAGCTCTCAATATATCTTCTAGGGTTTGAATTGTTCTCTCAGACTGACCGTCTGTCTGAGGATGATAAGTAGTGCTGAAACTCAACTCTGTATCCATAGTATGCTGAAGACTTCGCCAGAACTTCGAGGTAAATCTTGGATCCCGATCAGATATAATAGAAAGTGGTACTCCATGCAATCTTACCACTTCCATTACATATATCATGGCAAGCTGATCCAGAGAGAAATCCTCTTTAATAGCAATGAAGTGTGCAGACATTGTAAGATGATCAACTAGGAGCCAGATAGCATTATTGCCTTTGTATGTTTTAGGAAGTCCTGGAACAAAGTCCATAGTGATGTTTTCTCATTTCCATTCAGGTATGGGTAATGGTAGTAACATCCCCTTAGACTTCTGTCTCTTAGCTTTAACTTGTTGACAAACCAAGCATCGAGAGACATATTCAACCACATCTCTTTTCATGCCATCCCACCAGAAGTACTCTTTCAGGTCCATATACATCTTCGTGCTTCCAGGATGAATAGAGAATGAAGAACTTTGAGCCTCATCCAGCAGATCCTTCTTTAATTCGGGGATGGGAGGAACACAAACCTGATTCCTAGACATTATGATCCCATCACAATCAAGGTTGAATTCAGGAACATTTCTCACCTTCTTTTGTAACTCGACAGCTTCTTTCTGTGCCTCTTTAATCTTCACATATATAGATGGTTGAACATTAATTTGAGCAAGATAATATTTTTCCCCTTCCCTTATAATTCCAAGATCTATACTTTGTAAATCCATAAATATTGGATCTTTTGTGATCCTCATCATGGATAAAATAGCATGGTCTTGTCAACTTAAAGCATCTTCCACCTTGTTTGCTTTCCCAGGGTGGTAATGGATTGAGCAGTCATAATCCTTAATCAGCTCCAACCATCTTCTTTGACGCATATTAAGCTCCTTTTGTGTGAAAATATACTTTAATCTTTTATGATCAGTATAAATATCACACCTTTCACCATAAAGGTAATGCCTCCAAATCTTTAATGCAATGATTACCGCAGCTAACTCCAAATCATGTGTTGGGTAATTTTTCTCATGGATTTTCAACTGTCGTGAGGAATAAGCTATCACCATATCATTTTGCATAAGAACACACCCCAATCCCTTCTTGTATGCATCACTATAGATCACAATCCTTTCTCCACTACAAGGCAGTGTGAGAACAGGTGTACAGGATAACCTTCTTTTCAACTCCTTGAAATTCTCTTCACATTCCTCCGTCCAGACAAACATAACTCTTTTCCTAGTCAACTTGGTGAGTGGATTAGATAATCGTGAAAAATATTTCACAAAACATCGATAATATCCAGCCAAACCAAAAAACATCGGATCTCAGTTACTGTTGTTGGTCTCGACCATCTTTCGATAACCTCTGTTTTTGCTGGATCCACAGATATCCCCTCTTTTGAGATTATGTGACCCAAAAATGCAACTTTTTGAAGCCAAAATTCACACTTGGTAAATTTGGCATAAAGATTCTCGTTTCTCAGGGTCTTTAATATAATTCTCAAGTGATCTTCATGTTCTTCCTTACACTTTGAATAGATAGGAATATCGCCTATAAAAACTACCACAAATTGATCAATATAGTCTCTATAGACTCTATTCATCAGATCCATGAAGATTGCAGGGGCATTAGTAAGACCAAATGACATCACTATAAATTCATAGTGTCCATACCTTGTACGGAAAGTCATCTTTGGTATATCCTCCCTTTTGACCCTTAATTGATGATACCCTGAACGAAGATCAATCTTGGAAAACTATTGAGCTCCGCGTAGTTGGTCAAATAAGTCATTAATGCGTGGGAGAGGATATTTGTTTTGGATGGTAAGTGTACCTTGCACCACATCATTATCGTACTCCATATCGCTAATAGAAATTGCATGTGACTTTCCTTTGTCTTTAGCCTTAAGAGTTTGATGAAGTCGACCATCATCATCAACCCTTGGATTAGGGAATTTATTGGAATAATGCCCCATCTCCTTTCACTTGAATCATTGAAGTGTATTAGGTTCATTATGTGTATCCCTTCCTTTGTTTGCATCATTAGACATCTCCTTCCCATCATCGCGACATTCAAATGCCCGATGACCTTCCTTTACACATTTGAAACATTTACTTGTCCCTTTAATACACCTCCCTCCATGTTTCTTTCCACAATTTGAGCATAAGGGAAAGCTCACCTTCTTTTAAGTGTGCTCTTTATATTTTCCTTTGAATTCCATTTTCATATTCTTTTCAAACCCATATGACTGATGGGTTACTCCAATCTCTATCTCGACTTTGAGAGCACATCAAACTATTTCCTCGTAGCTATTGAAGTCCCTTATGGCTAACGCCCTTCGAAGAAATTGTTTTAAGCCACTAAAGAATCGATCGATCTTACTCTCAGGTTGGATAATAATACCAGAAGCGTACCTTGCAAGTCTTGTAAAATTTGATTCATAGGTACCAACAGATTCACCATCCTTTTGCTTCAGTTCAAGAAACTCTTTCTCCATCTTTGTTCGGAGAATACGAGCGAAGTACTTATTGAAAAAAATATGTTCTCGAACTCGTCCCATTCCATGGACTCAATTTAATCCCTTTGCCTCGTATTCTTAATAAGATTTCACCATTGATCAGCATATCCTTCCAAACGATACACTGGTAGGATGAATTTATCATGTTCAAAACATTGAAGAACTGAAAATATCATTTCAGTAGTACAAATCCATTTTTCAGAAACTAATGGATCAGTAGACCCGCTGAAAGAAGGTGGACGCTGCCTCATGAAGGATTCAACAGAATGTTGCTCCTTCCTTTGCTCGTTTGGAAGTCCTGCATGATTCATTTCTTGATAAAGTTGTGTGAGAATGGCTACAAGATTTTGCTTTCCAGATCCCATAACGTTTGGTTGCTCAGGGTGACAATCATTGCATTGCTCGTCGCATTCCGCATTAACAAGGTTCCTTCGGGTTCCAGCCATTGACTAAAACCAAGAAGAATAGTGTGAGCAACACTAATTATAATATGAAAACCACATAATCAAGAATAAAATTTCACACTTAAGGTCTTATCCTAGATTATTCATTGCCATTTCTAAAACACTATGATTGTGTTTTATGCTTAGACTTATCCTTAGGGTTCTTACTAAGGCTTTCACATCCTAGTTTCCAATGGTTGACTATACCTTTCCTCTGATACCAACTATAACGACCCTAACATTACATACATTGTTAATACTTCAAAATTGAGGCATACTTATTACAACATATAAAAAACCACGAAAGGACCGTATCGGTATAGTGTCTTTAGAAACTGGGAAACATAAACAACTAGTTCATAAAGCGTCTACACTGTCTCCCATTTATTTCATCATATCTATAGTCCCTTTTGGCATATCTTACTTAATAACCTTCTTCCTGACCTGGGGAAATAAAACATACAAAAGGGTGAGCTCAAATGCTCAGTAAGGGTAAACAAAAGAAATATCAATCACATCATTTACATAAGCGCATATCTTTTGGAAATCATAACCTACAAAAGAGATCATAATTTCATAACATGGAATCAATCATGGCGGTGAAATGTAATCACAATAATCATAACATAAAACATGAAACTTTGTGGCATACACACATAATCATAGAGAATCATTTCTTGTTAGTCAAGACTCACTGCCAATACTATCTTAGTGGACAAAGTCCATTTCTGAACCGAGTCACCCTCGTTTCAGTCCTGTTTCACTGAACCGGTATAACCTACCATTCCAGCCATGTCTATCTCATGAGATATAAAATCTTTACCCAATTAATTGGAGGGAGATATAGGTCCCACCCATCTCATAATGATACCATTCTTATGTGTGCCACAAAATCATAAATCATACATCATTGCATAACCCATGTAATACAAATGGGAATCTTAAACATAATGACATCATAAAACAATTCATATAAGATAAAGGAATTCATAAAAATAATTCCATCACAACATAATCAAATCAACGTAATAATATGGATAAAAACAGAACCATTTATTATCTTAGATGGAAAATAATTTTGATAAAACACCTGAACTCCATTCTTGAGGAAAATATCCTTTCTACTTCAAAAACATTTTCCTTCCTTAAAATGTCGTATAATTTTAAACTAAAAAAGTTGATTAAAAATAAACTTTAAAACTTGTACAGGAAGCTTCTTGGAAATAATGTTTTAAAATCCATTCATGCCGTATAAGTTAAAAAAACATTCTTCGTAGTTTTGTCGGAAAAGACAAAAAGTACCTCGTACGAAAAACGACAAAAGATTCCTTTCATATATTTTACTAAAAACTCACCGAAGGGTAAAATTGGATTTAAACTATTGTATGTGGATGGAAACAATATTACATATTGAGGGAACATGGATGTGGATGATAAAATACACCCCAATAAATACCGAAGTATAAACAATCTCGGATAAAAATGAGATTGTGATATTTTCCCTTACCTTAGGTCTGACTTGCTTTGTAAGTGTCCGAACCTCCTGTATAATGATTTAAATAATTTTATTGACTTATTCAAGAATCATAATTATTTTTATGATATCATATATTTTCATATTCTTAGCTTCTTAGTAGTAATAATTCATTGCTACTTGTTATTCGGGTGTTTATAACTTTTTGTTCTTATCCGTGTTTTTTCGAATAAATTCTTATTCTTCTCTTTATGTTATAGATACCTCATTTACAGAATGGTATTAGTGTAATATATATCATATTCATTCATTCAATTCATTTATATAATCATTATGAAATGAATATCATGTAGAATGAGTCACATCACATCGTGGAGACGGTATTCCGTACGTACGCACGAGTGATGATATCGTTCCTATGATCGTGGAATTGTATTGGAGTGTATGTATACTATTTCAGAATTAGTATCACATTATAATAGTCATATATAGTCATTATTTACACCATTATACCAATCCAAGTAAGGTTTTGGTGGAAAACAGATTACACCACGGCGTGGAGACGGTATTCCGTACGTACGCACGCACGGTGATTTTTTTTCCGTAAGATGGGTAGATGGTGAAATAGGGTTGTTTCATACTTATAATAACGTATCAGTATATGAGTGATACTGATGTTATTACTTCATAATGAAACAACTAAAGAAGAAGAAGTGGAAGAAGAAATAAAGATGAAAGAATCGGTAACAGACATTACGTCTTCTTTGAAGTGCATCTTTGAGACCTCCTTTTAGGGCACTAAAATTGGTCTTTGAAGAAGACCAGGACCTCTAGGGTGTCTCTAGGGAAGTGGAGAGGAGAATGTGGCAGGGGGTGGCCGAGCTGGAAGGCTCAAAGTGGTGTGAGGAAGAGAGGGAGGAGGTGCCCTTTTATAAGGGAGGAGAGGGGCACCTTTGGAATAACTAAAAAATTATTTTATTATAAAGTCAAGTTCGGTTTTAAATAGCTCCAAATTGATTTATTTCGAGGCTAATGTGGGGATGGGTCTAAATCCTCTAATACAATATAATTTAGACAAGTTTAGGTTCCTATTGTATCCTTATCATTTAAATTTAACATTAAGTTAAATAAGTTTACTTTTACCGTGTCTTCTTGTGTTCTTATGCTATAAGGTTAATAAACATACTATAAGCAGCCAAACTAACCCCAAGTTGTTTATTATTAATATATATAACCATATGTAAGTCATTTGTCCGAACCTTATATTTTTAGGAATAAAATAACAATTACTAATATAATATTTGTTTTAAAAACTATTTTATGTCAATTTTGACACTATTTAGTAATTGATTTTTGTGAAAATCATAACAGAATGATTAGTTCGAAAAATGTTAATTAAATCAATACTAACATATCATATTAACCTATAAAATTAGTGGAATTCATAAAAAGTCTCAAATTACATTTATTTTTGTATTTATAACATCAATTATGTCAATATTTCATTAATATGATAATTACTGCATCATCGTTGTGTCATAAATAAATAAAATTATTTAATGTCTAAAAGTTACAAATAAAATACCATTATGTAGGAAATCCTTTTATATTTCTAATGAATATTTATAGTCTAATTTATCTTATGTATAACCCCATAATACAAATTATTTACTTATTAAACTTTGATTTTAACTATTTTAACCCTTCTTTAAATAAATTAATAATAAATGTCCTAATCTAATCCAAGTGGGCCTAAATGGTCATATTTTATTCCTAAGTTAGTTTTTGGTCTAATTACACTTATCCAATAGAATTAGGACATTTTTAGGGCAATAATAATATCATCTTTACCCTTAATTACCCTATTTACTTTTAACCGTGGTAAAAAAAAGTAAAAAGTTACTATTCACCAAAAAATTATTTTCATCTCATTGAACCAAATTTTACATACTGACATCAACCGTGTCTCTTGGATTTTTGAAATTCCCCTCACAGAAGTGGTAAATTTATGTTTTATGAAAAATTCAGTTTTTTAACTACCACTTAGTGGTTTCACTATTCATCAAAAATTGAAAGTTTTCAGAAAAATACCAAAATTTCACCCTAGGCTAATTTCGATATTCTGAATCCAAAAATGAAGTCCATTTTGAAAAATAAAATTTATAAAATTTCAAAAAGTGGTTATTACTATTCATAACTGCAAGTTTTAATAATATTTTAATAGCATATCGATGTTTAGTGAAACTCGGTATTGCATACGACACAAGCTATCGAGGAAGGTCGCGATTTCGTGCAAAGAAAGACAAGAAAGTGTTGTGTAGAAAAAGATTCCTTTGATGATTTATATAACATAAAAGTCTCGGGTGTTACATTCTACCCCCCTTAAAATGAATTTCACCTTCACAATTTATCACTTTGTAACAAACAGATGAGGATACCTCTCCCTCATCATATCTTCAAGATTCCATGTAGCTTCTTCTAATTGGTGGTTCCTCCATAAAACTTTCACCAATCAAGTGGTCTTGTTTCGTAGGACTTTTTCTCTACGATCCAGAATCTCTATCGGTTGTTCTTCATAAGAAAGATCTTTCTCCAACGGTACAACTTCTGAGCTGAGTACATGTGAAGGATCAGGTATGTACTTTCTCAAGAGAGATACATGGAACACATCGTGAACTTGCGAGATATTCGGTGGAATCGCCAATCGGTAAGCTACCTTCCCAACATGATCCAGTATTTCGAAAGGACCGATATATCTAGGGCTCAACTTCCCCTTCTTTCCAAATCTCATGACTCTCTTCTAGGGAGATATCCGTAAGAACACTTTATCAGCCACTTCAAACTCTAGGTCTTTTCTTCGGTTGTCGGCATAACATTTCTATCGACTCTGAGCTGCTCTTATGTGTTGTTGAATAGATCTGACCTTTTCTGCCATTTCATCAACGAGATCAGGTCCTAATAACTTTCGTTCCCCAACTTCATCCCAGCAAGTTGGAGTCCTTCATTTCTTTCCATAGAGAGCTTCATAAAGAGCCATCTGAATACTGGATTGAAAGATATTATTATAAGAAAATTCCACCTAAGGTAGGTGTTGATCCCAACCACCTTTGAAATCTATAGAGCAGGCTCTCAATATATCTCTTAGGGTTTGAATTGTTCTCTCAGACTGACCGTCTGTCTGAGGATGATAAGCAGTGCTGAAACTCAACTCTGTATCTAGAGTATGCTGAAGACTTCGCCAGAACATCGAGGTAAATCTCGGATCCCGATCGGATATAATAGAAAGTGGTACTCCATGAAATCTTACCACTTCCTTTACATATATCCTGGAAAGCTGATCCAGAGAGAAATCCTCTCTATTATCAATGAAGTGTGCAGACATTGTAAGACGATCAACTATGACCCAGATAGCATTATTGCCTTTGTATGTTTTAGGAAGTCCGGTGACAAAGTCCATAGTGATGTTTTCCCATTTCCATTCGGGTATGGGTAATGGTTGTAACATCACCTTAGACTTCTGTCTCTCAGCTTTAACTTGTTGACAAACCAAGCATCAAGAGACATATTAAACAACATCTCTTTTCATGCCATCCCACTAGAAGTACTCTTTCAGGTCCCTATACATCTTCGTGCTTCTAGGATGAATAGAGAATGAAGAACTTTGAGCCTCATCCAGCAGATCCTTCTTTAATTCGGGGATGGGAGGAACACAAACCTGATTCCTGAACATTATTATCCCATCACAATCAAGGTTGAATTCAGGAACATTTCTCACCTTCTTTTGTAACTCGACAGCTTCTTTTTGTGCCTCTTTAATCTTCACATATATAGATGGTTGAACATTAATTTGAGAAAGATAGGATTTTTCCCCTTCCATTATAATTCCAAGATCTATCCTTTGTAAATCCATAAATATTGGATCTTTTGTGATCCTCATCATGGATAAACTAGCATGGTCTTGTCGACTTAATGCATCTTCCACCTTGTTTTCTTTCCCAGGGTGGTAATGGATTGAGCAGTCATAATCCTTAATCAGCTCCAACCATCTTCTTTGATGCATATTTAGCTCCTTTTGTGTGAAAACATACTTTAAACTTTTATGATCAGTATAAATATCACATCTTTCACCATAAAGGTAATGCCTCCAAATCTTTAATGCAAAGATTACCGCAGCTAACTCAAAATCATGTGTTGGGTAATTTTTCTCATGGATTTTCAACTGTCGTGAGGCATAAGCTATCACCATATCATTTTGCATAAGAACACACCCCAATCCCTTCTTGTATGCATCACTATAGATCACAAACCTTTCTCCACTACAAGGCAGTGTGAACACAGGTGTACTGGATAACCTTCATTTCAACTCCTTGAAATTCTCTTCACATTCCTCCGTCCAGACAAACTTAACTCCTTTCTGAGTCAAATTGGTGAGTGGATTAGATAATCGTGAAAAATCATTCACAAAACGTCGATAATATCCAGCCAAACCAAGAAAACTTCAGATCTCAGTTACTGTTGTTGGTCTCAACCATCTTTCGATAACCTCTATTTTTGCTGGATCCACATATATCCCCTCTTTTGAAATTATGTGACCCAAAACTACAACTTTTTGAAGCCAAAATTCACACTTGGTAAATTTGGCATAATGCTTCTCCTTTCTCAGGGTCTTCAATATAATTCTCAAGTGATATTCATGTTCTTCTTTACTCTTTGAATAGATAGGAATATCGTCAATAAATACTACCACAAATTGATCAAGATGGTCTCTAAAGACTCTATTCATCAGATCCATGAAGATAGCAGGGGCATTAGTCAGACCAAATGGCATCACTATAAATTCATAGTGTCCATACGTTGTACGGAAAGTCGTCTTTGGTATATCCTCCCTTTTGACACTTAATTGATGATACCCTAAATGATGATCAATCTTGGAAAAGTATTGAGCTCAGTGTAGTTGGTCAAATAAGTCATCAATGCGTGGGATAGGATATTTGTTCTGGATGGTAAGTGTACCTTTCACCACATCGTTATCGTACTCCACATCGCTGATAGAAATTGCATGTGACTTTCCTTTGTCTTTAGCCTTAAGAGTTTGTTGACGTCGACCATCATCATCAACCCTTGGATAAGGGCATTTATTGGTATAATGCCCCATCTCCTTGCACTTGAAACATTGAAGTGTAGTAGGTTCATTTTGTGTATCCCTTCCATTGTTTGCATCATTGGACATCTTCTTCCATTCATCGCGGCATTCAAATGCCCGATGACCTTCCTTTCCACATTTGAAACATTTACTTGTCCCTTTAATACACCTCCCTCCATGTTTCTTTCCACACTTTGAGCATAAGGGAAAGATCACCTTCTTTTCAGTGTGCTCTTTAGATTTTCCTTTGAATTCCATTTTCCTCTTCGTATCAAACCCATATGACTGATGGGTTACTCCAATCTCTATCTCGACTTTGAGAGCTCATCGAACGATTTCCTCGTAGCTATTGAAGTCCCTTATGGCTAACGCCCTTCGAAGAAATGGTTTTAATCCACTAAAGAATCGATCGATCTTACTCTCAGGTTGGATAATAATACCAGAAGTGTACCTTGCAAGTCGTGCAAAATTTGCTTCATAGGTACCAACAGATTCATCATCCTTTTGCTTCAGTTCAAGAAACTCATTCTCCATATTTGTTCGGAGAATACGAGGGAAGTACTTATTGAAAAAATAAGTTCTTGAACTCGTCCCATTCCGTGGACTCAATTTAATCCCTTTGCCTCGTATTCTTAATAAGATTCCACCATTGATCAGCATATCCTTCCAAACAATACACTGCTAGGATGACTTTATCATGTTCAAAACATTGAAGAACTGAAAATATCATTTCAGTAGTACTAATCCATTGTTCAGCAACTAATGGATCAGTAGACCCGCTGAAAGAATGTGGACGTTGCCTCATGAAGGATTCAATAGAATGTTTATCATTCCATTGCTCGTTTGGAAGTCCTGCATGATTCATAGCTTGAGAATGTTGTGTGATCATGGATACAAGATTTTGCATTCCAGCTCCCATAACGTTTGGTTGCTCAGGGGGACAATCATTGCATTGCCCGTCGCATTCAGCATTAACACAGTTCCTTCGGGTTCCATCCGTTGACTAAAACCAAGAAGAATAGTGTGAGCAACACTAATTATAATAGGAAAACCCCATAATCAAGAATAAAATTTCACACTTAAGGTCTTATCCTAGGTTATTCATGGCCATTTCTAAAACACTAATATTGTGTTCTATGCTTAGACTTATCCTTAGGGTTCTTACTAAGGCTTTCACATCCTAGTTTCCAAAGGTTGACTATACCGTTCCTTTGATACCAACTATAACGACCCATACGTCAAATACATTGTTAATAATTCAAAATTAATGCATACTTATTACAACATATAACAAAACCACGAAAGGACCGGATCTGTATAGTGTGTTTAGAAACTGGGAAACATAAACAACTGGTTCATAAAGAATCTACATTGTCTCCCATTTATTTCATAATATCTATAGTCCCTTTTGGAATATCTTACTTAATAACCTTCTTCCTGACCTGGGGAAAGAAAACATACAAAAGGGTGAGCTCAAATGCTCAGTAAGGGTAAACAAAAGAAATATCAATCACATCATTTACATAAGCGCATAACTTTTGGAAATCTTAACCTGCAAAAGAGATCATAATTTAATAACATGGAATAAATCAAGACCGTGAAATGTAATTAAAATATCATAACATAAAACATGAAACTTTGTGTCATACATACATAATCATAGAGAATCATTTCTTGTTAGTCAAGACTCATTGCCAAGACTATCTTAGTGGACAAAGTCCATTTCTGAACTGAGTCACCCTCGTTTCAGTCCAGTTTCACTGAACCGGTATAACCTACCGTTACAGCCATGTCTATCTCATGAGATATAAAATCTTTACCCAATGCATTGGAGGGAGATATAGGTCCCACCCATCTCATAATGATACCATTCATATGTGTGCCACAAAATCATAAAGCATACATCATTGCATAACCTATGTAATACAAATGGGAATCTTAAAGATCATGACATCATAAAACAATTCATATAAGATAAAGGAATTCATAAAAATAATTCCATCACAACATACTCAAATCAATGTAATAATAGGGATAAAAACAGAACCCTTTATTATCATAGATGGAAAATAATTTTGATAAAACACTTGAACTCCATTCTTGAGGAAAATATCGTTTCTACTTCAAAAACATTTTCATTCCTTAACATGTCTTATAATTTAAAACTAAAAGAAGTTTATTAAAAATAAACTTTAAAACTTGTAAAGTAATCTTCTTGGAAATAATGTTTTAAAAATCCATTCATGCCGAATAAGTTAAAAAAACATTCTTCGTACTTTTGTCGGAAAAGTCAAAAAGTACCTCATAAGAAAAACGACAAAAGATTCCTTTCATATCTTTTACTAAAAACTCACCGAAGGGTAAAAATGGATTTAAATTATTGTAAGTCGATGGAAACAATATTACATATTGAGGGAACATGGATGTGGATGATAAAATACACCCCAGTAAATACCAAAGTATAAACAATCTTGGATAAAAATGAGATTGTGATATTTTCCCTTACCTTAGGTCCGACTTGCTTTGTAATTGTCTGAACCTCCTGTATAATGATTTAAATAATTTTATTGACTTATTCCAGAATCATAATTATTTTTATGATATCATATATGGTCATATTCTTAGCTTCTTAGTAGTAATATTTCATTTCTACTAGTTATTCGGGTGTTTATAACTTTTTGTTCTTAAGCGTGTTTTGTCGAATAAATTCTTATTTTTATCTTTAGGTTATAGACACCTCATTACCAGAATGGTTTTAGTGTAATATATATCATATTAATTCATTCAATTCATTTATATAATCATTATGAAATGAAGATCATGTGGAACGAGTCACATCACATCGTGGAGACGGTATTCCGTACGTACGCACGAGTGATGATGTCGTTCCTATGATCGTGGAATTGTATTGGAGTGTATGAATACTATTTCAGAATCTGTATCACTTTATAATGGTCATATATAGTCAATATCTACACCATTATACCCATCCAAGTAAGGTGGTGGTGGAAAATAGATTACACCATGGCGTGGAGACGGTATTCTGTACGTACGCACATGCGATGATTTCTTTTTCCGTAGGATGGGTAGATGATGAAATAGGGTTATTTCATACTTATAATAACATATCAGTATATGAGTGATACCAATGTTATTACTTCATAATTGAACAACTAAAGAAGAAGAAGTGGAAGAAGAAATAAAGACGAAAGAATCGGTAACAGACATTACCTCTTCTTTGAAGTGCTTCTTTGAGACCTTCTTTTAGGGCACTAAAATTGGTCTTTGAAGAAGACCAGGACCTATAGGATGTCTCTAGGGAAGTGTAAAGGAGAAATTTGTAGGTTTTGGTCGAGCTTGAAGGCTCAATGTGGTGTGAGGAAGAGAGGGAGGAGGTGCCCTTTTATAAGGGAGGAGAGGGGCACCTTTGGAATAACTAAAAATATTATTTTATTATAAACTCAAGTTCAGTTTTAAATAGCTAAAAATTGATTTATTTAAAGGATAAGGTGGGTATGGGTCTAAATAATCTCATAAAATAGAATTTAGACAAGTTTAGGTTCCTATTTTAACCTTATCATTTAGATTTAATATTAAGTTAAATAAGTTTACTGTTACCGTGTCTTCTTGTGTTCTTATGCTATAAGGTTAATAAACTTACTATAAGCAGCCAAAAGAACCCCAAGTTGTTTATTATTAATATATATAACCTTATCTAATTTATTTGGCCTAACCATTGATTTTTAGGAATAAAATCACAATTACTAATATAATATTTGTTTTAAAAACTATTTTATGTCAATTTTGACACTATTTTGTAATTGATTTTTGTGAAACTCATAACAGAATGAATAGTTATAAAAAAGTTAATTAAATCAATAATAACATGTCATATTAACATATAAAATTAGTGGAATTCATAAAAAGACTCAAATTACATTTATTTGGGTATTTATAACATCAATTATGTCAATATTTCATTAATAAGATAATTATTTCATCATCGTTGTGTCATAATGAAATTAAATTATTTAATGTCTAAAAATTAAAAATAAAATTTCATTATGTAGGAAATATTTTTAGATTTCTAATTAACACTTATAGTCGAATTTATCTTATGTATAACCCCATATTAAAATTATTTACTTATTAAACTTTGATTTTAACTATTTTAACCCTTCTTTAAATAAATTAATAATAAATGTCCTAATCTAAACCAAGTGGGACTAAATGGTCATATTTTATTCCTAAGTTTGTTTTTGGTGGAATAACACGTATCCAATAGAATTAGGTCACGTGTTAGGGTAATAATAATATCATCTTTACCCTCAATTACCCTATTTAATTTTAACCGTGGTAAAAAAAAGTAAAAAGTTACTATTCACCAAAACATTATTTTCATCTCATCGAACCACATTTTACTTACTGACATCAACCGTGTCTCTAGTATTTTTGAAATTCCACTCACAGAAGTGGTAAACTTATGTTTTATGAAAAATTCAGTTTTTTAACTACCACTTAATGGTTTCACTATTAATCAAAAATTGAAAGTTTTCAGAAAAATACCAAAATTTCACCCTAGGCTAATTTTGATATTCCAAATCCAAAAATGAAGTCCATTTTGAAAAATAAAATTTATAAAATTTCAAAAAGTGGTTATTACTATTCATAACGGCTAGTTTTAATAATATTTTAATAGCATATCGTTGTTTAGTGAAACTCGGTATTGCGTACGACGCAAGCTATCGAGGAAGGTCGCGATTTCGTGTAAAGAAACCCAATAAAGTGTTGTGTAGAAAAATATTTCATTGATGATTTATATAACATAAAAGCCTCGGGTGTTACATGCACACAGTCTAACCCCTCTAGTTTAGCATAAGCATAGACTCTCTGCGAAAGCACTCGATGTCAATTTTCCCTATAGTCACGTATTTGTAACTAAAATTTGCTCTAGAGAGGCACATACGTCACATTAAGCTTGTGCCCCATATTAAGAAACTATATACACTCATAGGAAGAAATTGTATCAATTCCCCCTACAGTATGACATCGTAAAAGTAAAAAGAGACACCTAAGAGAATCCCTTACGTTTATTCTCCCTATATATTTTACACCAAGTTCCACGACCCTATGTAAGTCAAACGAGCACAACAATGAAATAAAGCCAAACTAAACCACATGAACTACCTGGATAAAAATCTACAACTTAAAAACATGCCAGATTAACAAACTGTCCATCATACATTACTGGGAAAGGTGAAAAACAAGGCAGCCTAATAGGCTAAGCAGGACTAAATGGTTATAAACAAAACATGCTTGGGAAAACACTTCCAAAGAATAGAAATTAATCGTATTCACATTAAATCAACCACTACCCAAGAATATAAACATAAAATAATGTTAACAGGGTTAAACCCATAAACACACAATACCCCGATCTAGGGATTTGGTAACATTTTCACATAATATTTAAAGCATATCTATAGAAAGGAAAAAACCACTTACCTCTGTGTTGGGAGATCTTTATATGCTAACCTCAAGCCCTGAATCACTCACGAACAATGTATATCTATTAAATCATCTAAAACATTCAACCAAATATAACTCTTGAATGATAAAGAATTAGGAAACAATGCTCTTGAGGAATGAAGAGCTTACTGTGGTGATCCCAACGCAATCGACAGTGGTCAATTTGGAGAACGGATGAAAAATCTGTGGCTTGAGGAGGATTCACAACCATACAGATGCTCTCGAATGAACTAGATCATGTTGGAGGTGTTTCTCTCCATCAGACGCGTCCTCGGTACGTTTAATGAACAAATGTACACGGTGTGTACTTTTTAAGTACACAGCGTGTACTCGACCTTTCTGAGCCCCACTTTAGGTAGCCTCTAGGTCACAACACATGGATTTGTGTATAGTTTTGACATGTCCAGCACTTGACAACCCACAGTAACCGAGTACATGGTGTATACTCATAATGTAAACGGTGAGTACTTTATAAATTTCCAGAAACTCCTCTTTTCCTAAATAAATACTATAAAAAAGAAAAAATACATGAAAAGAAGATCCGGGTTCTTAAACTGAGCAGCTAATATCACATTTTTTATTATTAGACTTTATATGTTATAAGTAATGTTTTTATGTAGGAGTAATAAAGGGGACGAACATTGAGAGAGATATTGAATATCTTTCACCAAATTATAATAATGTTTTCCATTTTTCAAAAGCCCCTAAAATATTACCGTCTTTAGGCGTGTCTTTAATAATGTAATTAATATTCTAAAAAAATTAATATCCATGTTTGAAAATAATAGGATGTTATAATCATGTAGTTAATAATTTTTTGAACGGAATATTCTAGGTCCAAAAAATGTTGATGAGGCAACTGTGAATGTTTCAACTATTCAGATCCATGTCAAGGAGGATCAATGGAAGAAAAAGAGAACTGTGGATAACAGAAGGAAGGATTTAAAATATAAAGGAATAGAACAACTATTCATGATGGTATGTCCATATAAGAATGTGCGTTATACAGTTTTATAATAAATGAACTCTAATAATTTGTTACACCAGGCCTATTGAAATTATAGAAAGAATTTTAGATATATATTACCTTTTGGAAATTACACCTAGACTCTCTAATGTTTTTTTGTGCTCTATATCCTTTTATTGAGGAACTCAATACGAGACCCAAAATATGTAATAATTATTATTAAAATGGAATTGGAACACTATAAATGTTATTATTAAAATCATATCATGATTTTTGACACGGTAGAAAAGGTTTTGTATAATTAGATGACTCGAATAGAGAAAGTACATTTGAGAAATCATAAAATTAAATCTACAATGTGAGAACCTATAGATGATACAAAGAAAAATATCCCACAAATTTTCTTGATGTGAAATTTTTTAAATGTTGATGCTGAATGTTTTGATGGTGGGAATAATGTAACACCAGAGATTCAATTATAGGAAGTCAATTTTTCATTACAATGAAAATATAACATAATGAACATAACTTAATTTATGAATGTGATTAAAACATAACATAACCGTTATTTTAAATTTAATTCATGGTAATTAAATTTTTTTATTTTATTATGTCAAAAATATAGTCCATCAATTATTTGAGTGTTTTTAAAAATAGTATAGTTTTAGGTGAATAGTGGAAAATAACAATTTATAAGAACTATAACATTTATGACATTAAGATGATATATAAATAAATTGATTTTTTGAAACCATTTTCATAGAATAAATATATATTATATAATTAAAATAATTTAAATTGAAGTATAATGATAGACTTATAAATATATTGTTAACATTTAGGAATTCTATGTTAAGATTTTGTTTAAATAAACACATATTTTCATTATTTTATTTTAATAAAAAATTCTCCAGGAACCTTTTGGTTTTGATTTTATAAATACAAACAATCCTCTTTTATATTAACAATAATATTATTCCCACTATAATAAACATTTTATTTTATTTTTATTTAAAATAATTTTTTATTAAATTTTTTTTCTAAACATAATGATCATTTCATTTTGTAATCATATTTTAAAAATAATTTGTTTCACTTGTAGGACATGAATCATGTTAAAATGTATTCTAACCATTTTATTATCTGAATTAATATTCGATAATAATGTTAACATAATATTTTGTTTATAATGATTTATTATAATAATAAAAATATATCATCAACATTGATAATAAAATTTGTTAAATGGGTTAAAGATAAAGGGATAAGGCATCAAGATGTCACAAAATAATTTATTAAACATTTTTTTGGTTTTATTAAAATTTTAAGATTATTATATTCAAATATATTAACATTATTAGATTCCTTAATAAGGAAATGACTTAATGTTTTTTAAATCATTAAATAATTCCATGTATGTAACACCAAACACTTATAAATTGGAATATATTGTCCTCCCTTATTCAGAAATATTGATCCCAAAAGCTAGAGAATAAATGCCCAGAAACCAAATTTATTCATTCCATTCATTATTTAAATAATTTTGTTACTGAATATTTTAAAACCATTTTATACATCCATTATATATTATTGAAAATAAAAGCATCACCTGTGTGTGCACACGACCTAACTTCACCACATCGATGTGAAATTATATATTATTATTTCAATTTTTATTGGATTGATATGAATGTGGAATTTATGAAATATATATATATATATATATATATGATATTTATGACATAATTATGATTCTATGAATATTATATTTCATCTAACTTCTTTCCCATCCATCTATACATAATTGATAATGTCGCTCATGCAGAAGTATGTACTACCACTAACATGATGAGCTGTGATATGTTTATCTACCACCACATTGAATGGATTATTATAATTTTTATTATAATAAATAGAAAATATTTTTATGAAATATTTTTAATAATTATATTAGAAAATCATTTCATAACTCTTTTATCTATAGATAATAAGCATAACTAATTTTGGACAAACTGATTGAACAACCATAAAGTTGACGACAAATGAAAAAACTATAAAATGAATGGATTTAAATTGAATATAAATAGATCATAGAAAAGAAATTTCAATTATATATTTTTATTAATAATGATTTTTGAAAATTTATATTCATTATAAATTAGGAAAAAACAGATATGACCAAACAGAGACCCAACATAAGGGATTTATATTACAATATCATTTTATATTGGGATTTTCTATATTTAGATTATCATAATGAAAATTATATAAATATATTATTTAAAATAAAATATACTATATAATAATTTTTTTATATTAGGGCTTACATATTTTTTTCCATTTTCTTATCTTTCTGGACAATGAATCAAGAATTTTTATGTATGGGTCTTTTAAAATTCATGTTTCAAAATATTCCATCCTAAGGTTGTTTAAAAGTTGATTTAATTCTAAATTTTTTGAGTCTATTATTCATTACACACCAGTGCTTATTTTAAATGATTTTATATCTTATTTCAAATTATTTAAAAATTTTAAAATAATTTTTTTTTTCATTTTTAGACATGGTAATTTTTAACTTTTTTACAAAAAGTATGAAAGAAATATTTATTTTTATGATTACCTAAAAAATCGAATTTCACATTGTCATGATGATTATATGATTGAATTCCGAATATATTTGTTTCTATTGTATTATTCAAGTAAAATATTTTTCCTAATATTTTTGAATTTTTTACCTAAAATTATAAGAAACGAAAAGGGTATTATTTTCAAAATGGAATGAAGAAAGTTTTGAAAAGTAAGTTTTAACTATATTCTTATACATTGTTTCACGTATGTTTTTAATGTATTCCTTATATTTTTTAAATAATTTGTTTAATTCAAAATATTCATTTTTAATAGATAATATTCTTGTAACACCCTTACTGATAATCGATTATACATTTTTTAGATCGTTCACTTTCTTCAGATCATCTTATTTATCAATCTCTATTATTCGTTGGAAAATATTTTTCTCCCACTTATCTATATTTTCAATATCATTAATGAATTAAAAATTATTTCATTATATAAATAAATATTAAATAATATATTATTTCTAAAAATAGTATTATTTAATGGAATATTTTTTGGTATGTTATTTAATTTAATTAATAAATATTTATTTCATCTATTCATGATATAATAGGATAAAATGTTGAGTTTTAAAAATTTTTGAGAATGATTTTTATTGATCATTCAGAATATGGGGAATACATTTATCTTGAATTTGATAGTTGTTGAATGATTATAGATAGTTCCTTGATGTATTGATAGGTCTCGTGAGATGAAACAATATAAATTTCATATTAGTGGAATATTGGGTGAACTCATATCAAATTATTATGAATTATGTTTTATTTGGGAGTCCATGATGGTAAGATTCATGATCACTTAATTAAAGAATTTGGGGAAAATTATTGAATGTATGGAGTAAGGAATTTAATTTTTCACAAATTCAGTTTCCATTATCCATGAGATTTATATATTGATATAACCCATGCATGTCCATTGAACTCATGTTATTTATTGAATGGTATGTGATTTGATAATCCATACTACCATATTTATTATACTTTATTTATTCATGAATGTTTTTGCTTTAAAGAACCCATACATGGCATCTGAGCTCACATTCAATTTATTTTCCATCTCCTAAGATATAATGATGGTTATTATGAATGATTTGAAGGATATATAATTTTATTCTTCATTTTTTTAATATTTCAATTTTAATATTTAAATCATACATGTGATGAGGTTTTCAAGACTAATAAAATAGTCAACCATGAATTGTATGATCACATGTATATTATACCAATTTATTAAAGTAAACACATTATTTGGGTTAATGGGGTGAGGGATTTATGATATAAATGTATAAAAATGGGATATATAAAAAATTAAAAATAGAAATAATTTCATTAATCTATTAATCCAAAATTAATTTACATGAAACATAAATTATTGATTAGAAACATGATATTTTCACTATAATAATTTAAAAATACATATATAATGTATAGAATCTAAATGAAATTTATATCATTGATTGTTAAAAACAGAAATTAAATTGAAAATAAAATGAATTTTAATAAAAATAAAAATAAATAAATTTTAATTCCCTAAAATTTTATTTTCAAAATTATTTATACGTACGAAGATTATGGTTTGAAACTCAAAAAATTCATATAATGTAAATTTTTCCCATTAATTATTTTTATATAAATTTTTTTCAATTTTTTTTCATTAAATTTTATAAATTTTATTTTGAGTATACTTGTAATTTGAAATTTATCGGCATACAAAGTCATGTATCCAAATATATACTAAACCGATCTATCTTCCAGACACGTGTTGTCTTCCTATGAAGCCGCGTCACCCGGTATATGAAATCCCAAAAACAAACCTGAAAACCCTCCTTCCCCCAATCCGGATTCACCGTCGCTTCACCCCCACTCCCGGATTCACTTGTACCCTCTCTAGAGTCCCCCCCCTCGAATACCCCCTTCCCAAAAAACCTCTCTTGCTCCCCTTTGTGAATCCCCGCGGCCTCCGCGACTCCGCCTCCACAACTCCACCTCCGTTCTTCCACCTCCGCACCTCTGCCTCCACTTGATCTGCCTACGGCTCCTCCTACTTCGCCTCCTCCACCTTCGCCTCCTTCGAATTCGCCTCCTATGCCTTCAATTCTTCCGCCTTCGGCTCCACCGCCTTCGGTTTGGCTCCACTTCCTTCAGCTCCTCCACCTTTGGCTGCTTCGCCTTCAGCTCCTCTATCTCCGGCTCCTCTGATTCGTGATTTTCGTCAGGCCTTGCTACGGTACCAACTAAATATTTTCTGTTTTATCCTCTTGTATTGAATTTAATTTTTTTTCATTTTGGTTTTCCAATTTCACAATTTTTTCCCTCAATTTAGCATGTGCTTTGGGGAATTTGAGTTTCTGTAAGGCTACAATAGTTAATGTTGGAGGAATTTGAGAGGCCATGAAAATCAGTAAAATGTACCACCCTTTGAAGGTTAGTTATGTTTTTTTTCAGCTAAAGGCTTATGATCTTTCACACCATGAATCACTGACCTTGATGTTTCATTGTAATTACTAATTACATAAGTAACATCATATTGTTTTCTTGCAAGAATTTCATATAAATCAAGGTTTATTCAATTATTGTTCTGAATCATGTGTCTATCTATTATGTAAGCTCTTCCAACTCTTAACACCATCTTTCTTACTTCACCAATGTCACAGTATTGTACAGGTATGATTTAAACTATAATAAACTAATTCGGTTTAATGTTTTGTGTAGATTATCATTTTGTTCTGTATATTAAATTTTAAATTATAATAGTTTGCTTTATATATTTCATGTTTTTTATTCGTGCCATTATTTTACCAGTTTCATTTTAGAACATATTTTTTTTGCATTTTCAGGTATTTTATTATGATTGGTGAATGCCTCATAAATGATTAGTTTGTTCATTGTTAATATGTTGTGTTTTAACTGCTTATGTGTTTCCAATTGTATGAATTTCATATAAATCTATGTTAATTCGATTATTGTTCTGAATCACATGTCTATCTATTATGTAAGCTCACCCAAATCCTAACACCATCTTTCTTCTTTCAGCAATGTCACGACATGGTAAAGGTATTATGAAAACTATAATTAAGTAATTCTGTTAAATTTTTTATGTGGATTATTAATTTGTTCTGTATATTAAATTTTTAATTAAAATAGTTTACTTTGTAAATTTCATGTTTTTTATTCGTGCCATTATTTTAGTTTTTTCATTTTATAATATATGGTTTATTGTATTTTCAGGTATTTTTGGATCATTAGTCCACACCTCATAATTAGTTATTATTTTCATTGTTAATATGTTGTGTTTCTATAATATTTGAGTTTCCAACTTTATTTGAAGTTTAACTGCATACATGCTTCCATTCAGTGATGGTGATTTTTTTTCAATATTGAATCCATCATTTATTTATTTTATACACAAAATATATATGAATATGGTTTATATGATATAATAAAATGAAACCAATATTTTAAGGTAAGTACATGACTCTTCCAGTTATTCTTTCATGTAGGAAAATACTAGATACATTCATTGTTTACAACTATATGTGAATTTTAATTGCATACATGTTTCCATTCAGTGTTGGTGATTTGTTTTCAATATTGAATCCACCATTTACTGATTTTATGCACTAAATATATATGAATATGATTCATATGACATAATACAATGAAACCAATATTTTATGGTATGTGCATGCATCTTCTAGTTATGATTGCCTATAAGAAAATGCTAGATACATTTAGTGTTTCCAACTATAAGGGAATTTTAACTGTATAAATGTTTCCATTCAGTGTTGGTGATTTTTATTCAATATTAAATCAAAATTAATTGATTTTATGCACTAAAGATATATTAATATAATTCATATGAAATAATATAATGAAACCAATATTTTAAGGAAAGTACATGCATCTTCCAGTTATGTCTGCCTGTAAGAAAATTTTAGATACATTCTGTGTTTCCAACTGTAAGTGAATTTTAACTACATACATGTTTCCATTCAGTGTTTGTGATTTGGTTTCAATATTTAATCCACCATTTATTGATTTTATGCACTAATGATATATGAATATGAATCATATGACATAATATAATGAAACCAATATTTTAAGGTATGTACATGCATTTTCTAGTTATGCTTGCCTGTAAAAAATGCTAGATAGATTCATTGATAAGAGGGTATTTATCATGTGTACAATGAATATTCATGGATGGATCACAAATCACATAAGTTATCTATTATTTTTTTTCTTCATTTATAAATTTTTTGATTCTATGAATGATAGTTCAAGCATCTAATTTTTTTTGATTTCATTGGCTTATCGGAGATGCATTCCCTGTCAAATTGATGTGTTCCAATCACTGTTAAATAAACAATTCATTTCTGGAAACTTAAAATTCTTTCCCCATCTTTGAAATGCATTATAGGATTTCGTAATGTTAAGAGAACCACTTGCTGTTATGTCAAGCACTTTATATAATGTGGAGTGGACGCCGCATCTTAAGTTATGTAATTAATGTAATGTGAAACAATGTTGTGGGGAAATATATTACTGTTTCATATAAATATTCCTACAATTATGAATAGGTTTAATGTGAAGTAAAATTAAACATCCCCAAACACCTTATGATTATGTGTTATATAAATCCACATGTATTGTGTAAAAATAAACCTCTCTAAAGTTGACACATCATATAAATTGCGTTCATAGTTCTCTATTTCTAGATGCTGTATAAATCTTTGGATATCAATGTATTGAATTTGAACAAGATGACAATGCCATGTATGGATAAAGAAGGTAAGGATATGTTTCACAACACTTTCCAAAAACTTTATATAACACTTATTCTTTTATGTATTTATAATGTATGTTTCCAATCCAAAATATATTTTCTTAATGATTCAAGTCTTCTCTTATCAAATTATGTATGCCCTCTGGGGTCTGATCAAATCAAGTGGTTATGGTCTATCAAATATTTCTAGCATGATGATTTCATTCTTTGATGTCATTTCATAAGCATTTTCATTTTTTGTAAATTCAATGTTCAATGGAAGCTTGTTTCAATGGAGCATGGAAGAAAGGTCCAATATATTATGTTTGAAGATGTTGACATTGACATGGGTAAGTACTTGTATTTCAATCATATCAATGATTTAGAATGATTATACCATAAAAATAGTGGTTGAACGGGTTGTGATCAGTTTTTTCTAAACAAATGGACAAATCATCTCTGGAACATCTCGTGTTCTTCTTCATGTATGTTTCATAACATGAATCGATGTGTGAACCTTCATTATATTAATTTCATCCCAGATGGCATACCTTTACATGGATTATTCTGACCTTTTCATCGATGTATTGAATCTTGTTTCAGTAGAGCATAGAAAAACGATCCAATGTATTATGTTTGAAGATGTTTACATTTATGAGGGTAAGTACCTGTATTTCAAACTTATCTAGGATTCATAATACATATTCCATACAAATAGTGGTTGACTGGGCTGTGTTCAGTTTTTTTCTAGAAAAATGGCCAAATCTGCACTGCAACATATCATGTTCTTGTGCATGTAAGTTTCATTACTCAATTTTAGGTGTGTCTATACTCTTCCAGATTGTTCCAGAACAATCCTTTACTGCTAAATATGAGAATAATTCATCTGTAAAAAATTCCATTACTTGGATACTATGGAAGTTTTTTCCATGATTATGATGTGTGAAATTATTTTTATCTTCATAAAATCAATCTAGGTGGATTTACTTTATCATCTTAAAATCATTATTTTATCATTCATTTGTGATGTAAAACACTCCTAGGGTGATATTATCTTTATTATCGGTTAGGGTAACTTTTATTTCATTTCATCCATATCATTAGTTCGAATAGATGAAATTTATGGAAAACTGTCATCCATCGACTATCATAGGATGATTGAATCCCCTCTGATATCACACCTCATCATCAAGAAACTATAATGACTTCCATATGTGTATGATGTATATTATATTGTTTTATAACTTGTAATGATATTAATTTTTTAAATTTTTTCTCTATATTTTTTAATAATTCAATGATAAATTCTTATTGCATATAACAATATTCACATATGAGGGAAATCTTGTGCCATGTGTGTATTTGTGAAACAAACTTCAGAAAATTGTGTTTTTACAAAACTGTTTTCTATATACACTGTGGAAATATCATGCTTTTTATAATATCTCATATATGAACTGGAAACATATTCTCCAATATGAAAGTTTCAAATTTTCTTTTAGAAATTTTACATCAAATTTTATAACTACTCATATTATAGTTTTCTAATACACTGTAAAACAGATTTCCCATTTTCTTATTTATAATTAATGTTTCTAATATAACTGATTTTCAAATTCTCAGGTTTTAATTTTTTTTTCTTGCTACGGAGGTGGACTATAATGTGGAACCAACATTTTTTTGTGGGGCTCCACTTCAACAAAAAATCATAGATCTGCTACACAATTCGTAACATGAGTTTCCAAACATTTGACTATTGTATACGCACACAGTAGACTTCACAAATATTTGGTGTTGTTATTTCTTTTCTTTTAATTCCAAACAGTACAAGGTTTCATTTCTTATAATCAGTTTCCCTCTGATTATTTCATAATAATGTAATCACATTACATGAAATGGTCCTAACAACCATTAAATTTTATGTAGGTTATGAAAATTTGACTAGAAGGAAAAGGGTAAAAATTTGTTGATTCAATTGACCTTTCAACCAAATGTTAGTTGTTATATTTTAACTATGGTCTCAGTAGTATGGGTGGGTGTTTTCATTTTCATGTAGATTTTTACATAGTTTTTCCCCTTCAATTTTTTTATACACAATAATGTACCTTTTAATTCCTCATTGATATATTTTATGATCAATTATGTTATGAAGAATGCTCTATACATTTGTTTCTTTAATCATTATTAGTCTCATGTAAGTTTGTTTATTTTAAATATGATCTTCATGTTGATATGACTTTAATTTTATTTTTTTTATTGTTAAATTATACTGACCACTCTATTTTAAACATATTTTCTGAACCATGACAAGGTAGTATTTTCATATGGTTATGTTGTGATTCAGTGGTATTTGTATCCATTATGGGATATTCATGTCAGCATAGAAGTCAATGGATCTGTGGAAAGATGAAAAGTTATAGATATGTGGGACATGTCTAAGACATTCCTAAGGTAATTCAATTATTATCATCCATGCATAGTGGATAACGTAAATATTAATGAATGTGAATTGGCTGATAGGATTAACATCTTCAAATTACATGCATAGTGGAGAAACATACAATACACGTCTCGTTTATGGCTCAAGGAGGTTTGATCCTAGTATTTTTGTAATAAAAAATTTTGTATTAGGATAAGATGTATGTTTAAGGAATCAACAAGTTTTTATTGTTTAAAATTCAATGGGCAAATTATAGTCATAATCATGTTCTTGAGTTTGATATTTTCTTGCATGAAATATGGCGATACTGCTATTTTTTAATAGAGGAATTTTTTTTAATCTCTCTTTTTATCATCATTATTCTTCATTATATACACTCATAAAAAAATTTATTAGATATTTAGTTATTGGATCTATTCTATTAAATTTCATATATTTCTATTTTCTTAATATTTTTTTTCCAATCAAATGATTACTACCTTAAATACTTTTTTCATCTTAGTTAATTGATTCTCCTTAGTTTTTGTGATTTTAGGTGAAAAAGAATAATCAGTTTAACTGTGTAAGGTAGTAACAATGACCGTATTTCATTGGAAAAAATGATTCATCTAATTTTTTCTATTGATTTACTAATTTATTAAAACATATTTTTATGAAGTAGTTTTCCTTTAGCATTCATATTTTCTTTGTATTATTCTCATCACCCTTAATTAAATACAATGATAAGAAATTTGGTATTTGAGATTTAGTTATTTAATCTATTCTATTAAATTTTTGGTATTTTTATTTTCTTATGATTTATTCTTATGTCATTAAAATATATTTGATCTTCCTAACCATCATTTGGAACAACTATTCAACTTGGTAACACAATATTTATTAATTTATTCTTTTTTTCAGGGTTCACACTTTATTCCACTACTTCAAAATGAGTTGCAGTTCAGGTATGCCTAAGTTACATTATTCATAGGAAAATATATTTATTTTTATCTCTTGCATATTATAGGTAATCTTGATTACTATTTTTTATAAAGGTGTTTCATTACATGCATAATAAAATTTCTGTCCACCATTACAAATTATATTATATGTTTTATAATAATGATCCAGTGCTATTGATTTCAATGAGCAAACGCGTTTCATATTAAACTATTACCCTATGTTTTCTATATGAATATAGATTATCAATTGTAATCGTTCTTATTGTGTTTTATATTTCACAATGTTTGTAGGCCTTAGTTTTAAACTAAGTACTAGTGTGGCTGGGATGTTAATAATCATTCATGTTTGTGAGATGGGAAAATATTCATAAAATTTGTTCTCTTTAGTTTTCTCTTCATATCTCATAACATGATCACATCTCTCCCATTTGTTGATAGGTGCACTGAATTTGGAGGATGTATACCTTTCAGGCCAGCTAAAGGCTTGGCATCCCAGAATAGATCAAATGAACTTTTTAGGGAGGCGAGGGAGAATATCAAGAGAGATCATGTAGATACCTAAGGGATGCATATGGGTGCAATTAATGTGATCATTTCACTAAATTCCTGATTTCTAATGCTACTAAATCATCAGGTTATTTGTTTCTGATGTTTGTAATTTATATTTCAAGGTAATTTCTTTTTTCAAATCAAGGAATCATTTTATTTGGTTATATGTAAGATAGTTTTTTTATTGTTCACCTAAACATACATTTGATTTTACCCATCATTTATTTCAATATATTTTAATAGTTTACTAGTTTTCCATTTGTATTTCACATCCACAATAAAAATAAGTTCAGGCAAATTTTATTTCAAAATTTATTATGTACATGGATTATTAAAATATTATCTAGTGTACAGTTTTATCCGTGAAATTTGTTTTTCCTATTAGGTATTCATATTCTCAATTAGATTAAATTTAAAAATTATAATTTATAGTTATTTTATTACATTTCTTGATTATTGGAATCTATTTCATATTTTCTGAATTTTGATTCATATACATAAGAAAAAGAATATATGCATTTGAATAATGAGTTGATATTTTTAGTAATATCTAAAAAAATAGTATAGAATTTAAAATACATAGATTTTAGAAACATAATAATTGTCGAATTTATGGATTTTATTACATACCATTTCCATTTGTTGATAGGTGCACTGAATATTGTTGTTCTATGCCTTTTAGGCCTGCTAAAGACTTGGCATCCTAGAATAGATCAAATGAACCTCTTAGGGAACCGAGGGAGAATCTCAGGAGATATCATGCAGAGATACTTAAGGGCTACATATGGGTGCTATTAAGGTGATTCATTCACTGAATGAATATTTTCTAATGCTGTTATATCGTCAAGTTAACTATTTCAAATGTTTTAAATTATATTTCAAGGTATTTTGTTTTTTTAAATCGAGGAATAATTTTATTGCAATGAAAGAAATGGAGTTTTTTATTATTCACATAAACATTCATGTGAGTTTACCTATCTTTTATTTCAATAAATTTTAATAGTTTTTTATTTTTCCATATGTATTTCACATACGCAACAAAAATAAGTTGACCCCGATTTTATTTCAAAAGAGTTTATATACATGGATCATTAAAAATTTATATAGTGTAAGGTTTTCTCCTTAAAATTTTTTATTTCATTTGCAGTTTCATATTCTCAATTACATTTATTTAAAAAATAATCATTTTCAGTTTTTGGATTACATTTCTTGATTGTAGGAATCTATTTCATATTTTATGAATTTTGATTCATATATATATGAAATATAATGTATGCATTAAAATCAAGTATGTGTTGTAATATTTTAATCAAAATTTGAAATTAATTTATGATGGTGATAGGTTAAAAATATGAACTCCCAAATATATTATTTTTCAAAAAAACCACACTGAATGAAATCATGATTCCCACTAATCCTCACTCCAACATATTCTCAAGCCCATCAGATCTTTTCAAAATTCATAAACCTTTAAACTCTCTCTACGATGACTTCCACCATTTATCACAGTCTCCCCTCTTTCCTCCAACGTCCCCTTCACCTCCACCTTCTGTTTCATCTATATATCTTATCTCTAACTCTTCCATTCCATCGTGTTTCATCTCCATCATAATTTGTATTTACTATATTTCCTCATGTCACAGGAACCCCATTCACTTCATTATCATCAATTTATTCAAAACATTATATTGAGTATAATGACATTACTATTTTTTTGAATGAAATAGAACTATAATATTTGAATTTAAATTGAATAGTCTCATGAATTTTCATGGGTAGAGTACTAGATTAATACATTATTATGTTTCAGAAGGTGACTTTCAAATATTATAAATTATAAATAAAAATAAAAATCTAAATAAAATTTGACAGTCTAAAAGAATAATTGAAAAATTATTTAAATAAAATAGTATTTTATAAATAGAATTAATAAATAATTCTACATGGCACATACATAATTTTTTAAAATCGTACCATTTATATGTTAAAAATTTATAGGCATAATTCTTAGTGTGTATTATATTATTACTAGTACTCCAACCATGCAAATGCATGGGACTATTAAATTTACATTCAAATACTATAGATCTGCATCATTAAAAAAAATTGTAATACCGTTGTACTCAATATAATTTTTAGAATAAAATGATGTTAATGAAGTGAATGGGGTTCTTGTGACATGAGGAAATAAAGTGAAGACTAATTGTGACGGAGATGGAACACAATGGAATTGAAGAGTTAGAGATAAGAGACAAAGATGAAACAAATAGTGGAGGTGAAGGGGAAGTGAGAGGAAATTGGAGATATTGTGATAAATTGTGGACGACATCATAGAAAGAGTTTAAAGGTTTATGAATTTTGAAAAGAGATGATGGTCTTGAGAATATGTTGGTGTGAGGATTAGTAGGAATAATGATTTCATTCGGTGTGGTTCCTTTAAAACTTAATATAGTTGGGAGTTATATTTTATAGCTATCACAATAATAAATAAATTTCACATTATGATGAAAATATTATAACACAACCTTCATTTAAATGAATACATTCTATTTCTCATATGTATGAATAAAAATTCATAAAATATGAAATAGATTCCTATAATCAAGAAATGTAATCCAAAAAACAATAAATGATAATTTTTAAAATTAATCTAATTTAGAATATAAAACTGTAATAGAAAAAACCTATTTCAAAGATAAAACCATACACTTCATAATATTTTTATTATCCATGAACATAAAAAAATTTGGATATAAAATATGGGTGAATTTATTTTTGTTGCGGGTGTGAAATACATATGGAAAACTAAAAAACTATTAAAATCTATTAAAATAAAATATGGGTAAACTCAAATGTATGTTTATGTGAATAGTAAAAAACTATATTTCTTCCAATCCAATAAAATGATTCTTCAATTTTATAATTGGAAATTACCTTGATATATAAATTAAAACATATGAAATAGATAACTTGATGATTTAGCAGCATTATAAGTCATGCATTAAGTGAATGAATCACCTTAATAGCTCCCATATGTAGCCCTTAAGTATCTCTGCATGATATTTCTCGAGATTCCCGCTCGTTTCCCTATGATGTTCATTTGATATATTCTAGGATGCAAGGTCTTTAGGAGTCCTGAAAGGCATAGAACATCCAAATTCACTGCACCTGGTAAGAAATAAAATTGGGATGCAATAAAATGCATACATTTTACTATGATTATGTTTCTACAATCTATGTATTATAACTTCTATAATTTTTGTAGATATTACTAAAAAAGAAACTCATTATTAAAATGAATACATTCTATTTTCTATATATATGAATCAAAATTCATAAAAAAATAAATATATTCCAACAACCATAAAATGTAATCCAAACACTATATTTTATAATTTTTAAATTAAATATAATTGAGAATATGAAACTGTAATAGAGAAAACCAATTTGAAGGATAAATCATTACACTACATTATATTTTAATGATCTATGTACATAAGAAAATTTGAAATAAAATCTTGTTGAACTTGTTTTTGTTGTGGATGTAAAATAAATATGAAAAACTAAAAAACTTTTAAAATCTATTGAAATAAATGATCGGTAAACACAAATGTATATTTATGTTCATAATAAAAAAAACAATATTGCTTCTATTCAAATAAAATAATTCCTCAATTTAAAAAATGAAATTACCATGACATATAAAATAAAAACATCTGAAATAGATAACCTGAAGATTTAGTAGCATTATAAATCAAGAATTCAGTGAACGAATCACCTTAATTGCACCCATACACAACCCTTAAGTTTTTTCATAAACACTCTTGAGATTCTCCCTCAGCTCCCTATGTTGTTCATTTGATTTATTCTGGGATGCGAAGTCTTTATCTGGCCTGAAAGGCATAAAACCTCCAAATTCAATGCACCTGTCAAAAAATGGGAGGGATGTGATCATGGGATGAGATATGAAGATAAGTACTAAAGAGAACAAATTTGATGAAATTTTTTTCAACTCATGAACATGAATGATTATTATCATACCAACCACTCCAGGACATGGTTTAAAGCTAAGGGTTATAAACATTGTGTAATATTAAACACAATAGAAACCATTACAATTGTTAATCTATATTCATATAGAAAACATATGGAAACAGTCTAATAAGAAACACAATTATCATTGAAACAAAAAGCACTAGAACATTATTATACAAAATATAATATAATTTGTAAAGGTGGACAAAAATTTCATTATGCATGTAATGAAACACCTTTATAAAAACACCAATGAAGAGTACCTACAATATGTAGGAGATAAAAATAAATATATTGTACAATGATTAATGTATGGTATGCATACCTAAACTGCAACTCATTTTGAAGTTGTGGAATAAAGTGTGAACCCTGAAAAAACAAATATATGAATAAATATTGTGTTACCAAATTGGATAATTCTTCCAAATGATGGATTGAAAAAACAATTATATTTTAATTACATAAGAAAAAATGACAAGAAAATAGAAATAACAAAAATATAATAGAAGATATTAAATAACTAAATCTCAGATAAAAATGTTTTTATCAATGTATATAATGAGGAGTGATAAGAATAATACAAAGGGAACAAGAATGCTAAACGAAAACTACTTCAAAAAAATAGGTTTTCATAAATTAGACATTTTGTAGTGAAAAATATATGAATCATTTAATCCAATGAAATACTGTCATTGTTACTACCATACACAGTTAAGTGGATGATTATTGTTCACTTAAAATCTCAAAAAATAGAGGATATTCAATAAACTTAGATGATAGAATGATTAAAGGTATTAATCATTTGATTGGAAAGAATAATAAAAGAAAAATTATATTAAGAAAATAAAAATATATGAAATTTACTAGAATAGATTAAATAACTAAATATCTGATAAAAATTTCATTCTATGTATTTATAATGAAGAATTATGATGATAAATAGATAGATTAATAAAATAGGTATTCATCTATTCAAAAATAGCAGCATCTCTATATTTCCTGTAAAAAAATATCAAACTCAAGAACATGATTAAGAATTTCATTTACCGATTGAAATGTGAAAAATAAAAACTTGTTGATTCATTAACCATACATCTTATCCTTATACAGAATTCATCATTAAAAAAATACTACGATCAAACCTACTTAAGCCATAAATGAGACGTGTATCTTATGTTTCTCCTCAATGCTTGTAAATTGAAGACATTTATTCTATCACCAGATGCACATTTAGTAATATTTATGTTACCCACTATGCAGGGATGAAAAAAATTAAAGTACACATGGTATCTCTTAGACATGACCCACTGATCTACACATTTTCATCTTTCCATAGTTTCATTGACTTTTCCACTGACATGAATATCCCATAATGGATACATATATCATTGAATCACAACATAATACTTTTAAAATACTACTTTTCCAATGATTGGAAAATATATTCAAAAAATAGGGGTCAATATAATTTAACACTAAAAAAAAACTGAAATTAAAGTCATATCAACATGAATATCATATTTCAAATACACAAACTCACATGAAAATCATAATGATGAAAGAAAAAAATGTATAGAGCATGCTTCAGATCATAATTGATCATCAAATATATTAATGAGGAAAGAAAAGGAACATATTTGGGCATAAAAAAATTGAAGGGGGAAGAAACTATGTAACAAAACAACAAAAAAATGAAGACACCCACCAAACCTACATTAAGAATAGTAAAAATATATGAACTAAAATTTGGTTGAAAGGTCAAATGAATCAAATTTTTTTTACCCTTTTCCTGCTAGTCAAATTCCCATAACCTACATAAAATTTAAGGGTTGTTAGGCATGTTTCAAGTAAAGTGATTCCATTATTATGAAATAATCACTGTGAAACTAATAGTAAGTAAAGTAACCTTGTAGTGTTTGGAATGAAAATAAATGAAATAACAACATCAAATATTTGTTAAGCTTGATGTGTGTAGATACTATAGAAAAAAGATAGGAAACTCATGTAACTAATTGTGTAGTAGATCTGTGATTTTTTATTGAAGTGGAGGCCCAAAAAAATGTTGGTTTTACATTATAGTCCACCTCCATAGTATGAAAAAAAATAAAAAATAAAAAAATTGCAAATAATTTTTATTGGAAACAAACATTACAAAAAAGAAAATAGGAAATCTGTTTTATGGTGTATTAGTAAACTATAATATGAGTCGATATAAAATTGGATATAAAATTTCTAAAATAAAATTTTGAACTTGGAGATTGGAGAACATGTTTCCATTTCTTATTTTTAATATTATAAAAAATGATATATTTGCACTGTATATAGTAATTAGTTTTTCAAAAACAAAATGTACTGAAGTTTACTTCACCAAGACACCCATGGAACACGATTTCCCTCATATGTGAATATTGATATATTCAATTAGTAGTTCTCATTGAATGATTAAGAAATATAGAAAAATTATTTTAAAAAATTATTATGATTTCATGTAATAAAAGAAAATTATATACATCAAACACATTTAGAAGTCACTATAGTTTATTGATGATGAGGTGTGATATCAGAGGGGGTGCAATCAGCCTAGGACAGTCGATGGATGACGATTGTCCATAAATGTCATCAATTAAAACTAATGATATGGATGAAACAGAATAAAAGTTACCCCTACTGATAATAAAGATGAAATCACCCTAGGATTGTTGTACATCACAAATAAATGATAAAATAATGATTTTATGAAGATAAAGTAAATCATCTTGGACTGATTTTAAGAAGATAAAAATAATTTTGAACATTATAGTCATGGAGAAAAATTCTATAGAACCCATGTAATGGAAGTTTTGACAGATGAGTTATTATCATATTCATCAGTAAAGGATTGTTCTGGAACAATCAGGAATAGTCAAAACACACATAAAATTGATTTACGAAACTTACATGCACAAGAACACGAGATGTTGGAGAGCAGATTTGGCAATTTGTATAGAAAAAACAGAACACAACCCATTCAACCACTATTAGTATGAAATAAGAATTCTTAATCATATATAAGTGTGAAATACAAGTACTTAATCGCATCAATGTCAACAAATTAAAAAATAATAAGTTGGATAATTCTTCTAAGATCCAGTGAAACATGCTCTAAAACATCGCTAAAAAGGTCAGAATAATCCATGTAGAGGTATGTCATCTGGGATGAAATTAATAAAATGAAAGATCACACATGGATTCATGTTATAAAACATTCACGCGAAAGAACAAGAGATGTTTCAAAGAATATTTTTCCATTTTTCAAGAAAAAACCAAACACTACCCATTAAACGACAATTTGTATGGAATAATCATTCTAAATCATTAATAAGATTGAAATACAAGTACTTACCCTTATCAATGTCAACATCTTTAATCATAATAAGTTGTGCTTTTCATCCATGCTCCCTTGAAACAGGCTTCCATTGAAAACTGAATTTACAAAAAATGAAAATGCTTATGAAGTGACATCAAATAATGCAATCATCATGTTTCAAATATTTGATAGACCATAACCACTTCATTTGATAAGACCCCACAGGGAACACTTAATTTGACCATAGTACACTTGAAGCATTAAGAAACTATATGTTGGATAGGAAACATACTTTGTAAATATCTTAAATAATAAGTTCTATACACAGTTTTTGGATAGTGTTGTGAAATAGATCATTACCTTCTTTATCCATACATGGAATTGTAATGTTGTTAGAATTCAATACTTTTATATCCCAAGTTTTATATAGCATCTAGAAACAGAAAACTATGAAAATATATTATATGATGTGTCAAATTTAGGGAGGTGTAATTTTAAACAGTACCTATGGATTTGTGTATCACATAATCATAAGGTGAAGGGGAAGTTTAATGTGACTTTACATTAAATCTATTAAAATTTTTAGGAATATTTATATGAAAACATTAATCTATTTCCCCAGAGCATTGATGCACATTACATTAATTGCTTATCCTAAGAAGCGACTTCCACTACACATTATGTATACTATTGGACATAACAGCAAGTGGTTCTCTTGACATTATGAAATACAATAATGTATTTTCAAGAGGGGGAAAGAATTTTAGGATTCAATAAATGCATTCTTTAAATAACAGTGATCAAAACACATTGATTTGACAGAGAGTACATCTCTGATAAGACAATGAAATCAAACCAATTTATATGCTTGAACTATAATTTACAAAATCAAAAAAATTATTAATGAAGGACATAAATAATGGATAACTGATGTGATTTGTGATCCATCCATGACTCTTCGTTGTATGCATGATAAATAACACCTTAGTAATGAATGTATCTAGAATTTTCCTACAGGCAAGCAAAACTAGAAGATGCATGTACTTACCTTAAAATATTGGTTTCATTGTATTATTTCATATGAATCGTATTCATATGTCTTTAGTGCATAAAATCAATAAATGGTGGATTCAATATTGAAAACAAATCACCAACAATGAATGGAAACATGTATACAGTTAAAATTAACATATAGTTAAAAACAATGAATGTATCTAGCATTTTTCTACATGAAAGCATAACTTGAAAATGCATGTACTTACATTAAAATATTTGTTTCATTGTATTTATTATATGAATAATATTCATATATCTTTAGTTAATAAAATCAATAAATGGTGGATTAAATATTGAAAAAAAAATCACCAACACTGAATAGAAAAATTTATGCAGTTAAAATTCACATATTGTTTGAATCAATGAATTTATCTAGAATCTTCCTACAGTCAAGTATAAATGGAATATGCATGTACTTACCTGAAAATATTGGTTTAATTGTATTATGTCATATGAATCATATTCATATATCTTTAGTGAAAAAATCAATAAATGGTGGATTCAATATTGAAAAAAAAATCACCAACACTTAATGGAAACATGTATGCATTTAAAATTCACATACAGGTGGAAACACTGAATGTATCTAGCATTTTCTTACAGGCAATAATAACTGGAAGATTCATGTACTTATCTTAAAATATTGGTATTATTGTATTATATCGTATGAATTATATTCATATATCATTGGGGAATAAAATCAACAAACAATTGTTTCAATATTAAAAAAAATCACCAACACTGAATAGAAACATGTATGAGGTAAAAATTCACATATCGTTGGAAACACATATGCAGTAGAAACAAAATAAATTAACAATGAACAATCTAACCGATTATGAGGAGTGCACCAATGATCCAATAATACATAAAAGTACAATAAACATTATGTTATAAAATGATAACAGTAAAATAATGGCATGAATAAAAAACACGAAATTTACAAAGTAAAATATTTTAATTTGATATTTAATATACAGAAAAAATTTATAATCCACATAATACATTAAACTGAATTAGGTAATTACAGTTTACAGCATACCTGTACTATTCTGTGACATTGGTGAAGGAATAAATGTGATTTTAAGAGTTGGGTGAGCTTACATAATAGATAGACATATGATTCAGAACATAATCGAATAAACATAGATTTATATGAAATTCATACAATTGGAAACACATATGCAGTAGAAACACAACATATTAACAATGAACAAACTAACCAATTATGAGGCATGCAACAATGATCCTAAAATACCTAAAAATACATTAAACAATATGTTATAAAATGAAACTAGTAAAATAATGGTATGAATAAAAAACACGAAATTTACAATGTAAACAATTTTAATTAAAAATTTAATATACAGAAAAAATTGATAATCCATATAAAAAATTAAACTAAATTAGTTTATTATAGTTTTCAGCATACCTGTACTATGCTATGAATTGGTGATGGAAGAATGATGGTGTTAAGAGTTGGGCGAGCTTACATAATAGATAGACATATGATTCAGAAGAATAATCGAATAAACATAGATTTAGATGAAATTCATTCAAGAAAACAATATGATGTTACTTATGTCATCATAAATTTCAATGAAACATCACGACCAGTCGTTCTTAGTGGGAAATAGTATAAGCCTTTAGCTAAAAAACAGAAATAACCTTCAAATGGTGGTACATTTTAGCAATTTTCATGGACTCTTAAATTCCTCCAACATTAATGGTTGCAGCCTTACATGCACTCGAATTACCCAAACAACATGCTAAATTGAGGAAAAAATTAGTAAAAGTGGGAAAGCATACTGAAAAATAAATTAATTTACAACAAGAGGATACAAAAACAAATATTTAGTTGTTACCGTAGCAAGGACTAGAAGAAATCATGAATCAGAGGAGCCGGAGATAGAGGAGCCGAAGGAAGAGGATATGAAGGTAGAGGAGTCGAAGGCGGAGGAGCCGAATCGAAGGCGGTGGAGCTAAGGGCGGAGGAACCGAAGGCGGAGAATATGACTGTGGAGGAGGTGAAGGTGGATGAGGCGAAGGCGGAGGAGACGCATGCAGATCACGTTGAGGAGGAGGCACGAAGGTGGAGGCGTGGAGGCGGAGTCACGGAGGTGGATTCGCGGTGGCAGCGTGGACTCGCGGAGGTGAGAAAGAGACGGTTTTCGGGAAGGGGAGATTTGGGGGGGGGGGAACCCTAGAGAGGGTAGAAAAGAATCGAGGAGTGGGGGTGAAGAGACGTTAAATCCCGGTCGGGGGAAGGTTGGTTATTTGGGTTTGGTTGTGGGATTTGAAGTACCGAGTGACGTGGCTTCGTAAGAAGACGACGCGTGTCTGGAAGAAATCTTGCTTTACTATATATATAGATTTTCAATATTATAATGTATTACTAATAATATTACTATTAGTACTAAATATTATTATTTTCTATATTAATAAATAAAAACTATATTATTAAATATTTTCAACAATTAAAAAAATAAATTTGAATAATCTTGTAAATAATGTAATTATTAATGTAACTAAAAAAATTTGATAATAATTTTTTCAAAAATAAATATTGATTATAATAGTAATATATTTGATAAAATTAGTAATTATTATGATATTATTAACCATTTATTATACATTTAATATGGATTTATACGAAAAATAGAATTAATATAATTAATATATTAATAAGAATAAAATCAATTATTGTTATAAATGTTATATAAAGTCAAATTATTTATGTATTTAATAATTAATAATAATAATATATTTAATTGTTTACTTTATTAGAAATAATTATAATGTCAAATTGAATATATGTGAATAATTATTATTTAAATATAATAATATTTATTACTATTACTATTTAAATTTAGTTGAAAATAATAATAAAATATTTATTATTTCAATAAATAAAAAAATATTTACTATTTAAATGTAACAATAATATTTTTATTGGTATCATTATATTTAAATTCATGTATCAAAAAATAATAAAATTTATCACCATTAAATATATCATTATTGTCATTATCATTATTCTTAATGTGATATTTTAATATAATAATCAAAACATAATTTTTTCTAGAAAAAAGAAAGCATTAAAGACTTAATTAAAATAAAGGTTTACAAGAGTCTAAATGTGGGAATTTTACATTTATCTCTATTGAGTATACTGAGCAAATCATCTGCAACTGTGTTCACATGCACACCAGAGGCTTCAGGAATACCATGATTTGCAAGTCTATCAGCAAGAGAGTTGGATTCATTGTAAACATGTGTAATGATAATGTTCATTGAGGCAAGAGTGTAATGACATTTGATCCATTTCAGAGTAAGATTCCATGCAAGATGGACCTGATTCCATCTAACAATATGTACAATAGTATAGGAATCACTTTAATTATATTATTGGTTAACGTTTTTATAATCATTATTAGACATTATTCATTGTTTGTAATCCCCTCGAACGCTAATATGTATTATAAATTACTAATATTTCTGTTATTTTTTATTTAATTATTAATTGGATTATATCAAAACATCATTATATTATTAATTATATTTTTGGAAACCATAGAGACAATTTTATCAATCATTACTATGACCTTTTTAGTTACTATTTATTAAATTGTTAAATAATAATAATTTATTTAAAATATGCTATGATCAATAATTTATATTCATTAATGTGTTACAATAAAGAATATAATATTCATTAAAATTAGGAATATTGGTTTCTGAATCACTGATTGAATATCTGGAAATGTTTTTGAAGACTGCACCCTTATATAGGGGACCATGGGTTATATTTTATGTAAGACATAGAAAATACATTGAAAATTGTTATATAGATAATATAAATAGTAAAATATTAATTAATTTATATATATATATAAATAAACCAAAATATATTTTGTATAAAATTTAAAGGGGAGGAAATATCTTTGACGATGTCCACCCACATTCTTGAAACCCCCAGTTTCATTGGTTGATTGGTAAAAAGTATGCCAATCTACTAATTATGGTTTTTTTATTATATTGTATAATTTTACCAAAAAAAATCATTGGTCTTTGAGGAACCACACTCTTTTAATAACCAAATAAAGGATACCAGAAGGGGGAATTTAGTCATGAATGGCTGACCAACCATGATAGAATGGAGATAATAAACCTCTCATGATAGGACACAAATACCTGGAATGACCGCCATCAAAGGGTTCGTAGGATCTTGTTGAAGGGTTGATAAGGCACTAGAAATTTTGAAGGTGGATAAGAAATAAGAGTTTTATTATGGATACAGATACCAAACATGATGATGTAGAGGAATGAGCATACAGGGGACACTATGTGTGAGGATAATGAATAAGAGAGTGGAGTAGAGGATGGCCTTCATGGTGGCAGTGGACACCCAAACCACTCAATAGAAAGATCTCCCATAGAGCTACATCATGATCTTATAATCAAATAAATACTCCAAAAAATAATCTTAATAATAAATCTAATGAAACAAAATATAAAATACTTACAATATGAAGAATAATATCTTACATTTCAAGAAAATTAATTACCTTCTCATTTGAATGTACACCTTAATAGTACATCACAACATATTTTTGAAAATAAGGAAGTGTTTATTATAACATGTAATAAACATATTTATTCACTATAGAAACATGGTTCATAATAATCTTACTTATATCACAAAAACCCACATCATGTTTACATCCTAGTAAACATTTTGGGGCCATATATATTTAATTAGAAAAAATCCAGATAGGAAGGATAGACAAAAATGTTTTACAATGAAATACCATAATCCACCCTATTAAAACTATCATTCTTGTATAAAAAGAAAAATAATATTCATTTAGATTTGTAATATTTATGTAATTTTAATTTATTAATGGTAATTAATGTTTGGTAAAGGATTCATTATTTACATAAAATATATTTTTATTAAATATTTAGATTCATAACATGTTTTTTAAATAGGGTATATTTCTTTTGAGTATGTACATAATGAAAAATGTTGGGTGATTTTTTGGTAGCCCACATATATTACATTAATAGTTAAACAAATGTGTTGTGTGTATATGATTTTTTTAAATCAAGGCAGTAAGGGTTTTGGGGTCGGTATAGTTGTTATCTAATTATCTAGAATGTTTTTTCTTTTAAAAATTCATTAAATAGTATGGGTTGAATGCCTATGTTCAAAATTAAATAAATATAGGTGCTAAGAATATGATCCAATATTAACACCATTATTAAACATTTAAAGTCCCCAAAACCACCATTTTTTCATCACATCTCAACATAAAATATTTGAACAAACCTATGGTTTACTTGTGTTATAATTTTCAGTCTCCTCAATATCGGTCCAATAATAATTTCATGGAATTCAGTGAATTGAACTGTACGTCAATATTAAATTATTCTGCATATCTACTTTATCATATTTATTGAGGATAACTTATAAATATCTGATGATAGTTGAAAAATGTGTCTAATATGCACATTATGATATTTTTGTAATAAATATCATTTTAGGATTTTAATACTAGATAAAAAATGCTCTCTCATGAGAGATATGAAATAATTTTAATCTATAGGATTCAATTATTATGATATTTATGCTATGTGAATTTAAAAATTAATTTTAATCATTTTTATTGATTCTTGATTGAAGTCATATAAAAATGAAAATATGATAAATATATTTAATGATAAACCAATGTGATATATTTATTTCATTGTTCATTGAGAGTTTTAAATATATTGTTATTTATTATTTTCAATGAAATTATTTAATGATATTATAGAGTTTGATTGTGGGTATTTAGAAATATCAAAATATTAGAGTGTATTACAATGTAAAATCGAGATTATTATGGTTTTATGAAGTGAGTTAACTATTAGATAATGGTTACATGAATTTTACGATGTAAATAGATAATTCCTACTATTTTTAATTAAAATGATATAGTGATTAATGGTTACATATATTATGGGTTAATGTAGCATTCCAAATAAAATTTTATATTAATAAAATATAAATAAAATATGATTTATTATGTTTATAATAACAAATTATTGATTCAAATAACCCAATTATAATATTGAACTATATGTTTCCTTTTATAAAATATAATATGCTATGAAGTATGGTATAATGATATAATTGATAAGGTTATATGATAATGTTTTTAGAGTTATATGTTATTTATGTGACTATTATGATATGTGATATTTTTTTCATTTATGATATGAATAAGTAATGGGGGATATTATATTCCATGATAATGAGGGTGTATAGGTGAATGTTTTATTCTATGATAACAACAGAAGTTTGATTGTTTGTTGTTCTCATACTGCCATGATATTATTTTCGTCTGATATGTTTTGTTGTTGTATATTTTTCTTAATTTTTAGAATATAATGAGAGATAGTTATCATGGTTATATTAACTCCATTAATTTAGTAGGGAAAAATTTATAGTTGGTAATGTAACGTGGATTTTAACATATTATTTGTCAAATGTGGATAATTAGTTTTGGGTAAAATATACATGTGTAATTAATGGAGGCAGTGTTAACAAAATTACATTACACAAGAAATGATGGTGGAGGATCCAACAGTGTATTCTGATATATTGGATGATTGTATCTTAGGAATATGTGATACATTTAGGGTGGGGGGGGGGGGGGGTAGAAAGACTATGATATGTTTTGATAACTTATTTATAGTTTCTTATTATGGTTTTTTCGTTATATATAGACCAACAAGGCTTTGAGTGTATCAATTCATGCACGATTTAATTAATTTTTTTACATTAATCTTTGAAAATACAGTTGATTTTTCAAACATTAATGGTCATTTTTTTAACATCAAAATTTATAATACATATATAACATATAAATATTACCCAAGATATTAGTGTTAAACCAATAGCCTGTTGAAGCTAATATTTTGTGGATAATGTAAATTTTATTGTTTTAATATTTGGGCTCATAATGGAGGTAGTTCATGATTAATTGAATCTAGGAAAGGTAGAGAATAGAGTTAGAATTATGAATTACTGATAATTTATTCATCGTGGAAGTGAAATAATATTTATTGAACATAATTTTTCATGTATGTTCGACAAACTAAAAATGGATTAAAATGACCTTTGTGAAACATAGAAATGATTATGATCCCTGAAGGATCATTTATAGGGGAAAGAGTATTTAGTGAATTATATTATTATTGGTATTTTATTCATGCATCATTTTGTACCAGGAACCTATTATTTCATATAACAAAAAATGAATTGATTATTTATGATTGAGGTTGAGTCTTTATAATTATAATATCCAGATTTTACATAGACATAAATACCGTTATTTTCAATAGTTATTACTGTTATAATTATAAAATATGTGTATTATAAAATAATACCATATAAAAAAATATTACTCAATGGTGTAATGACCTAAAAATGTTTCATTGTTGATGGTATCTTTAATGAAGTTTCAATGGAAAATTTTTTGGAATAATGATATGTAAATTCTCAAAATAAATATTTAATGATGTCTAGATGAAGTGGAAATAAAATTAAATATTATATACTAATATTAGAAGAACTATATTCATTTTGTACTATTCTTGACATGAGGAGAAGATAAGGAGTGTTGGATAATGATATTTCGGGATTCTGATATTACCATGATAATAATTAATTTGTTTCAAGACCCCCTTTAAGAAGAGTTATTTAGTTTTACATTATAATGAAACCCAAAACACGAGTTTCCATATATTCATGTGTTTAATTATTTTGTTCCTGAGTTTTGGGTTAATTTATTGATTCATATATATGTTCCACACACTTCCACTCAAAAAATTAGTGAGATCCCACCTATATGAGTAGGAAATCGTTCAAGAAATTCAAAGTCAAGTTAAACCCTTTTCCTCCAAGGAATTATATAAATGTGTAAAAGTTATTTTATTATGAGATAATGGTTAATTGATAGTGATATTTTAGTACAATTATGAATAGTTTTTGGTGGTTAAATCTTTTAGGATCATTTATTCCTCATCATAAAACAGTACCTTATTAATAATTATTAGGATCCAATAGTTTAAATTTATTAGAAATAAGCATATATTTGATGTGAAAATTATGTTGAGGGAGAAGAATTCAATAATTTTTCTTATAATATTATCATGGATTCAAACATAAAACTGTGAAAATTGTAATGTTGGATAAATGAACAAATCTCTTATAGTTTCCATCATGGCCCTATCCACCATTGTTATATCGATTACCTGATGATCGTTCAAAATTTGGTACAATTATTATAGAGATTTCAAATAAATTTCCAGGTTATTAATAACATATGATTAATCAGAGGTGAGGGTTAGATATATAACACATATATAATAGAGAAGGATTTTGAAACCGGAAAATTCATTTTATAGGATTCTATAAGATAATGGTATTTGGGGACATACTGTGAATGAAATGTTTCTCTTTATATTGTGCATCTATTTTTCAAAAAATGGAGTTTTAAACCCATTAAACACTCATACCATTTTTAAGAGTTTAAATATTCATATGATGTGTTTTTAAACCATTGGAATGATTTAAATTAATGGCATACTGATCAATATTTTTCGAGAAACATCATGTAGTAATGAAACAAATTTTAATATGTTATTCGATATGGGATACAAATTCTGTTAAATATAAATTCATTTTTCTATATTCAAGTAATATGTTATATTTATTCTATGTGATATATTATTGAATATTAATTTAGAAGTGAAACCATTTCCAATTTAGATGGATATCTTATATTCATCAAAACAGAGAGATATTTATAAAGTGATATGTAATGTATTAAAAAAGATATTATTAGACATAAAATATAAATTTTAAATGTGTATATATCATGAGTTAAATTGAAATATTATCTTTTTTATAAAAAAAAATTATTTACGATGTTTATTTAAAACATTACTCATTTAATTTCATTGAGGGGAATTGAGTTTCATAAGGAACTGTATTCTAGTGTGTCTAATGTATAGATGGTTAATAATTAGTTGTAATTTATAGAAAATTATGAGTAATGAATTTGAATCTATAATAGGACATTGATGGGATGAATATAAAATTGTGTATCTCTAGAGGGTGAACCAATGTTTGTTTCTAAATAGGATAATAGTATTTTAAGGAATTGTATCAATTTTTTTATTGTTATATCAATTTAATGAAATTAATTTTTACCCTTTATAGGGAATTGGTTATTTATTTCACCCTTAATATGTATATACATCATTCATGATGATATGATTACATAAATGATAACACTATATGAGAGTAATTAAGGGGGATATTCAAAATATTGAACTCCCATTCCATTATTGTGATTTTAGTTTGTATATATTCTATTTAGAGATTCTAATTTACTAAATGTATTCAAATAATCGATTCATTTTAAGACTTTACAATATTTTAATTACTTACAGTGGTTCTTATTAATGGTAACTTAGTTTATTTAAATGTAGTGGTAGAGCCTTATCTGAATCTAAGTTTGAGTTTTTTTTGAATTTATCAAAAAAATTATCTTATTATAAAGAGATGAAGTTTATATTTTTAATATAAAAACATAGTTTCCTTAAACATTTCATCTCACAGTGTTTTATTGTTATGGACCAATCTATTATAAAAGCTATTCATTCATGGTTGGTGTTGATGAATATTTTTTATATAGAATATTCTTTCATTTTATATTATTTTTATCAAATATTTTTACCCAAATTCACATGGATTTTTATATCTTTACTATGTCTTAATGAATATTTTTATTCATTCATTTTGACAAACATTTTACAGAAATCATTGAAATACATTATGTTGAAGTTGACTTTTGTAACATTTCTCCATTTAAATGGAAATTTATTATATTAAAGATATATTGTGATATTCGGACCACTATTTGGGTTGTTTTTTCATATAGGATAGATAAGTGATATTCTATATTCCTAGACTATTATAAACCCATGGGAAAATTTACACTACCCATGATTTAGAGTATTTTTCATATGTGTTTACACTAAAGCTTAGAAGATAATATTTTCTTATATAATTCTAAGTAGTGTACATATATTAGTATATATATACAAATAAATTATGTTATTTGAATATGTTATATTGGTGATGGATTCAATTCCTTATAAAATATGATTTTGAGACAATATATACATCGAGAATGAAGAATCTGGTTGTTAATGAATTAAACATGAAGTAATATTGTGATATTTTCCATGGAATGTGTGTAGAGTTTAAAGATATTGTGAAACATATGGGTTTTAATTTACATATGGATAATATTATTGAATATTATTTTTTATATAAATTATCAATGATTGATTTATTATTTCATCCTATTAGAGAATCCAAGATGTATGATTATAATTTTATTGTATTGAGAAATGATATTTCAAATATATATTTTTATGATTATTAGATAAAAAATTGGGAACATTGCATTTTATTTCGTGGATGATTATATCCACCTCATATATTATAATGTAATATTTTTTATTTGTTTTTATGATAACCTGTATCCACGAATCTTAGAATAGTGAAAATTTTACATGCATTGAAGAAGTATATTTTAATACAGATATATAAAATTTTGTAGAAGTGTTTTGAACATATTTCATACATTATAAGGGATTAATATTTAATAAAAATTTACAAAATTTAATCCAAAACAATCAAGTATAATATAAATTATTTTTGCGTATTTACTAATGTATTTTTTATAGTATTTATATAAACTATATAAAAATATGATTTTGTCGATGTCTTTTATTCATCGGTATACATGTCAAAACATTTCATTATTTCCACTACAAAATATATAATAGATTGTTTGACAAATTATTAAACATTAAAAGGGATGTATATTCTTGGAATTCTGCAATTTATCATTTCAAAAAACTATCCTCAACTTGCATCATGGATATTGTGGGGATTGTATAATTATTTTAGCACCAAGTTTAGCATTTTTGATATATTTTAACTATAATTTCATCATCATTCCATGTGAATGAATTCAAAGTTATATGATATATAGAAGTAATTTATTCTGTATTTTTGGGATTCAGGTGTTGATCCTCTTCCCATGGGTGATTTTTGTGGTAATATATAAAAGTGGAGTATTTTTTAACATGACTTAAATAATAATATAGATCAATGTTTTTTGTGTGGATGGTAGTGAAAATAATTACTATTTCATTAATAGTTTAGGATATGATAAAAAATTTAAAATTGATTTACTAATAGATGAAAATACTTGAGAAAGTCAAATGATAACTAAATGTGGATAACATTAGATTTTGATTTTACTGACAACATTATTTTTATGAATTGTCTAAATTATTTTTCACACATATTCAACCTGGGAGTCATAGTTTCTCATAGATTCCATTGACACTCTGTTTTGTTTTATAAAATTAATGATGTGGCATCACAATTGGATCTTTCACCTTAGTTGGGTAGATTTTAGGATGTTGTTTATGTATCTGAGCTTCAGAAGTGTATTTATATTGAGTCTTTGTTTTTTGATTGAGTAACAATATTGAGGAGGAATCATTATCTGTTGAAAATTTCAAATAGATTAAAGGTTATAAATATAATGTTTCCCATGAACAATTAAATAAATATTTTTATTTTAATATAGGCATTGTGGTATAGAGATAATATATGGGCTACAGAATTCTTAATGTGAATGCAATATCTCAAATTGCTAAATTATTTTTATTTCAATGGGTATGGATTAATTATTAGATGGTCTAATATATATTTTTATATTTTATTTGTTCATTATTATGAATTTTGATCTTCATGGATGATATTCTTTAAGTATTATTTAATATTGGGGACCGAAATTATAATTCTCTATGTTTTGAATTTTTATTTGAAATTTATTCATCATTGGAATTGTATGTGTGGAAAAAATAAATTAATTACATAAATAATGTAAAATTATTATAATTTTTTGTTTATAAAAATATTTTTTTCTCTTTATTATGAGTATGACGTAAATATAGGTTATTTAACCCATGTTCATAGATTTAATATATAGATTAACATTTGGATCACCGAATTATTGTTGGTAAACTATAATGTGTAGGATATATTATTATAGTAAATGGAAATATGTTTAGCAATGTTGGTATGAATAGGATAAAATTATTAGGATGTGATAGTTATAATGTTTGAAAGTGTGAATCATGTTAATAATGCATGGGTTGGTGCAGAGTATGGGTATTCTAGGCAGCCAACCATGTGGTTGAGAAAAGATGATGGAATAAATCATATAGTTTGCACATGGTTGTCCCAATCACAAGTATATTCCATTAGATGACTTATATTGTATATTAAACATTATAGTTATACACAAAAACTATATAATATGATATTTTTTAACATTTTTATGGATTTTTTGAGATTTGGGTGTTTTGGGGCGGGATATGGTAATTCTCTCGACCCAGATCATAATTTTCTCGGAGCCTTTGGTGTATGCGATACATAAAAAGTTATTTAAAATTTAGATAGCCCATTTGATAATTGTATTATTTTTTTCATGGTTGGAACAATAGATAGTAATAGTTTTATTTAATCAATATTTATGGTAAAAATGAATTTTTTTTGTGATTACGTTGGGTTTAAGGACATATGAAGGATTTGTCTTAGGTAGTTATGTATCATTCCACTCCAAAATATTGATGAATTTTGTATCCTTATTATGAAAATACTGTATGATTTCTTTTGGGTGAAATAATAGATTTTATAATAAATTTATAAATGTTTAAATTTTATTTATGAATATATATGAACACATAAATACACTTTGTTTTATTGTAAGTATAATTGAAAATAATGGATATTTCAATTTTCTATTGGGTTAGAGTTTTATTTGAAATATGAAATTAAAGAAAATAATATTTTTAATTGAGTATTTATAGATTGATTAATGATTATTATTAAATGTATTCATATGAATTATTTAATTAGTAAGATTTATTTTATGGTGTATTTATCATAAAAATGATTTTCCTGATTGATTTCATAGTTTAGGAGCCCCACTAAATTATGGAGTGAGGGTACACATGATTGTGTTTTAAAAGGATAGATTAGAAAACATACTTTAATGTGATGCACCTATTGGTATTACTTATATGGAATGTGAATTGGAGTTTTCCAGATAGTATATCCTCATATTTTTATAGTATCCTAGAATTGTGTGGTTGAATGGGTGTGTGAGTTGAGTGTTTTGGAATTCGTGAGGTTTTGAAATTTTTTCTTGATCATTTTATTAAATTATTATATTAATGTATATTGGAAATGATTCAATTGGAAATTTAAAAATGTCAAGGGTTGGAAATGCATTAATAAAACACTCAATAACTATATCTTTTTACTATATATTTTATGCAAGAGATGCAATTTATGAAATAAATGTATTTATAACCAGAAAGTTTTTTTATTTATTCAAGTAAATATATATTAATAAATATATATAGTCTATCATCCTTTAATTTTACCAATTCATATGCACCTATCACTAAATTTTCTTCAAGAGCGATATCTGTAAAAGTTATTTGGACAGAGAAAATTGTTTTTATACAATGATAATAATACAAAAATTTAATATAATTTTCAATCCATTTATTAAAATGGATATTTATTTGGTTATATTTTTTGAATATATTATATTTTAATCATCATTACTAAAAATAATTAATTTATATATTAATTCAATAAATTTCTAAAATTAAATCTTTTTGTGACTTATATATTAAATTAATAGTTATGTGTTTATATTATATTATATGTTGGTAAAAGAATATATTATATATATGATATTAATTATATATAAAATTCTTATTATAAATGATATATAATGACAATAAATATAACTTTCAGTGAAACCAATGAAGCTTAATTAAATGAAACGTTATTAAATATCAGAAAATAGATAATTAGATAAATTTAAATAATAAAATATAGATATGAGAGAATATATTTTTTTGGAACATCTGATAACATGGGTGATAAAAATAAAAAATTGTATTATGTATGTGGAAGTGAAACACATATAATAGAATCTTCGAAGGTGCAAACACATATTGTGTAACTACACAGTTCCATTCAAAGGGATTAGAAATTATTAAATGTCAAAAACCAAATGGTCTCAATGTTAATTTTTAAAATTCATAAAAACATCCAAATAATAAAATATGGAATGATTTAAGAGTCAAACCCACAGATACCACATACTATAGAAATTTATGTACTATAAAATGGGATGATCACTTCTTTTCTTTAAATGGTAGAACCCTTTAAACCAAAAAATACATGAATCCCCATTGTTATTTAATATCATTAATCACTATCTGGATATTACATAGAATAAAATAATATATTCAGGATTGATGTAATGTATAGACAATCCAATGTATAGTTAGGTACACCTTTTAAGAATAATTAGTATGTATTTCCAATATGATAATAAAACTATAAAATTTTAAAAATTGGTCATTTATTTAATAAAATAAATAAGTAAATGATGATTTGAAAATATTTAATCATTTGAAAAAGACTCATGTATTGTAAAAATAACAAAATGTTACCTTAATGGTGGCTATAATAATATCAGAAGTATTGTATTAATATTTTCCATTGATGTTACAAGTTTCCATTAAGTCAATATATGTTACATTACGTTGTATAGTTTATATTTCAGTAACATTTCTATCAAAAATATTCACGATTTACCAGTACTAAAATATTAGTAATTATAGTAGTAAATATAATCATCTATCTTCACTTCTATTTTAATATTTTAACATTTAATATCTTTTATGATAAATATGTACAGTTGAAAAATATTTATTGAATAATAAATTCTTAGAGAACATAAAAAATATTGATAAGTTAATGTATATGTTTCTTTGTTGATGTATTTGGAATAAGGATTTTTATACCTTTTATTTAAGTATTTTAGTTTATTAATATATTATATTAATAAATAACACTGAATCCAATAAATGTTCACCATTCTCATCGCTTGTGATAACTAATCTTACAAATTTTCATCAAGTGGAATAGATCCTAAGCCTATGAAGTTATCTACATATAGACGAAACATTAATTTTTTTTGAAAGTGTTAATATTATTTAATATATTTTTATGAAATTTTATGTAATTATAGTTAAGAAAAACCACAACCATATTTATGTAATGAATGAAATATATTAATGAACACTACGACACCCCATGATTTTATGAGATAAACTAATTTTAATTTCATTAATTTTTTGTGTTGTACCATACACCATGATTATAAATCGCTATATGCAACACCGTATTAGCTTAAAGAATATGCCACAATATTCTTTGGCTTGTGTTGCACACAATTTCAGGATATTTTGAGAGAATTCATTTCACGCAACATTGAGTATAGTTGTGGTTCATTGTATAAATGAAATACCTTTGGATTATGTTATAAGCAACACCATATTAAGGTTCCACTATATTCAACATTGACTTGTATTGTGTTACATGCCATAGTGACCTTCCACGATAGCATGTGTTCTACGCGATACCGAGTTTCAGTATACAACGATATATTATTAATATATTATTATTTAATGGGATATAAACTAGATGTTATGAATAGAATTAACCAAACTATTAATTTCATATCATTGGCATTCATCCTATACATTTTCTAGAACACAATATGAGGAAAAAATTGAATTTTTCAGAATAATGAAGTATTTTTAAAAAAATTTGATTTACAACTGTTTGATGGAACACCCATTTTAAATATAATATTTGAGAAATTTATAATATCAATTTTTTAAAATATAATATTTATTTGGAAGTGGGATATAAAATTTTACTTTTCATAAATAATTTATATTTTTATGATAACATTTGTATTTTGATGAATAGTGAAAATACTCTAAATTTTAATTCAAAACAAATTTTTTCATCAAAATAATTTGTATGATTAAAATATATTATTTAGTTTTTTCAATTTATAGATAAAATAAATTTATAATTTAAGTTATTTTCATTATGTTACATTTAAATCATATGTAATAATATTTCAATCTTTTGCACTGTTTTATCATTTTAAAACGATACCCGTTTTTTCAACAACAATATTAATTTTAAATTAATTACTACATCTACTGTGTTTTAAATTTCTAAAAAAAGAATCAATATTTGGAATCAGTAGGTCCAAATAATTATAATTGGATAAATTTATTTTTTAGGCATTATTAATAGAAACTTTGTTAATTATTTTAATTATAATAGTCAATGATAAACCAGTAATTAAGGGTAAAAATAAGGTATAAAATTACTCTAACACATTCTAAAATTATATTTGAAAATCAAAAGTCAAACCAAATTACATAAGGGTCCGAATAGATTCATTTCATGGACTTTTGTCCATGAAAATGATGTAGTTATTATTAAAACCATAGAAAGTGACAACATGTCCCTATGTTATATCTTATAAGTGTAATAATTTTAACTTATTGATGAACTCAAAAAAAATCCAAATAAAATATTCATATGAAATAAAATTAATTTATCTACATTATGTGAATTTATATAGATTTTTTAATTAATAATTAATTATCATTAATAATGGCACAATATTGATGTAAAAAAATATTTTATTAATAGAAATATCAAATAAATGGTTTTCAAAATAATAAAAGAAATATAATATGAAATAATTGTAGTTCTCCACTAATTTTCTAGGTGACTGTGACATTTTATGAGTGTATTAAATATTTGTTTTGAGATTTTATAATTTTTGAGGATTTTATTTAAATTGAAACAATTGAATACTGTCAAAATTGACACTATTAATATTTTAACAAAATAAAATTTTATTACATTATTTAAAAATCATAATTTTTTTTAAAAAAAATTTATAATTATAAGATAAAAAATATCATTAAATAGTTATTTATGGTCTATTAACACCATATATTTAAATATTCACAAAATTTAAACATTTAGAATTTTAATACAACAATTAAAATTAAATAGAATAACTAAGAGTTAATTAAAATGATATTGTTTAAATTTAAATAAAAACATTTCTAAAATTTATTTGATAATGGTATTAATACACTATATCATATAATATTCGAATTTTTTAAATATCAAAGGATTTTATTTGGGGATTTATGTTATTATAATTTAATATATTTGGGGCTTCCAAAAGTGCCCCCAAATCAATTATAAAAGGGAACCTCCTCCCACTCCTCTTAACTCTATTTTGAGACTTCAATTTTGTCCAAACCCCTCCCCCCCCCATTTATCTTATAAACATCCCTAGTTACATTCTAGAGGTTCTGGTCTTCGAAAAATACCAACTATAGTGCCCAAAAAAGAAATTTAAAGGAGGAACATCTAGGAAGAGGTAATCTCTTCTACCGATTCATTCAAATTACTTTCTTCTTCTACATCCTCTTATTTAGGTTTATCATTATAAAGTAATAAAATAAGTATCAATCATATACGTATATGTTATTATTTATATAAAATACCCATATTTAACAATATATTCGTTCTATGAAAAACAAAATCACCAAGCATGCGTACGTACGGCTTACCATATCCACGTCATTGCGTAGTCTGTTTTTTACCACTTCTGTACATGGATGGTAATAATGATTAAAATAATAAGAATATATGATTATTATAAAAGTATACAAATTCTGAGATATTATACACCATCCACTTCAAACCATTAAACAATTAATGGAACGATATCGTCACTCGTGCGTACGTACGACTTACTATCTCCATGATGCGATTTGATTTGTTCATCATAATCTTCATTAAACCATGATTATATATATGAATTAAATGAATAAATATGATATATATTTTACAAATATCTTTTTTTAAATTATATAACTATAACCTTAAAATAGGAATAAGAACTTATTTGAAAAAATAATCATAAGAACATAAAGAAGTTAGTACCCGAATAACGAGTAACAATGAAATGTTACTAACAAATGAATGATAATATGGTCATAAATGTCATCATAAAAAAGATTATAATTCTAAAATAAATCAGTAATATTATTTAAATCATTATAAAAGAGGTTCAGATACATAATAAGCATATCAGTCCTATAGTAAGGTATACCTAGTCCAATATCTTTTTTATCCGAGATTTTTTATTCGTAAGTATTACTGGGGATATATTTATGACCATGTCCATGTTATAAAAAAAATGTTTTCAAATTTTTGTTTCTATTTTTCTATGTATTTTAAAATAAATTTTACCATTTTTTTACTCTTACTACGTGGTATGGAAGAAATAATTGTATTTTTACTATACATGGTACTTTTTGAATTTTCCAGCAAAAGTACAAGGACAATGTTTTGTTTTAACTTACACGACATGAACAGTTTTGTACATTACCACTCTACCTTATTTTTATAAGGCTTAATATACACTATTTAATTTTTATTTTCAAATAAATTCTTATATTTTTAAAATTTTGTGGCATTTAAAAAAAAATCATCTGAATAAGAAACAATATTTTCCTTAATAACAATGTTCAACTAGTTTATCAACATTATTTTCCATATAAGATGATACTCATTAAAAATGGTGACGTTCACATTCTTATTATTAATATGATTTAATTATGTTAATTATGAAATGATATTTTATATGGATTATATTATGATAAAATGATGCTTAAGGAACCCATGTTATTTCTTGGGATATGTTTTAATGAATGATTTCTGTTTTTGTGGAACATGTAAAATGATTTAATTATGAGATGAGTGGGTCCTATATATCAAACAAATGAATTGGGTAATGATTTATATCTCATGGTATAGATATTAATGGAACAACACATAACTATGGTTTAGTAATACAAGGATGGAATGACAAGTAAGCCTTGTTCAGTAATGGTCTTTTTCCACTATGATGGTTTTGGCAGAAATTCCATAGATAATATAGAAATCATATTATGTGATCATTAGGTTTACAAAATTCAATGTTTTATGCCAACAATATTTTATCATGATTAATTTTTCATTAAGATATATTACTTATGTACAACCATGATTTAGTTCATGACTCTTGATTTTGAAGTTTAAACATAATGTTCATGTTTTTCCATTCCAATGTTTATTGTTTGCTTTATGTTCGCCATGTTTACCCTTACTGAGAAATTGAGCTCACTCGTTTTATGTTTTAATTTCCCCTTGATATAAAGAGACAGTTTAGGATGTAAAACAAAATGGGAAGTTCATTATGGGAGATTTTGAAGATCTTTCACCAATTTAAAATATTATGTTCCATGTTTCTAAAGGAAATAAACTAATATTATCATTGGTCATTTGTTTTTGTCATGTATTATGTATTCCAAAAAAGTAATGTAATTTCCATGTATGTCATACTTGGGAATCTACTATTGGTATCAGAGCAATGGTTTAGTCAACCTTTGAAAACTGGGATGTGAATTCATTAGTGATATCCCTATATATTTTTCTAAGGTATGTCTACAGATTTCTTTAAGGTTATGTATAAATATATATTATAGTCCTAGAATTATGTTAATGATCATGAATAACAAATGGTGAACCTTAGGTGTCATGTATTATAGAAGGTTTCATAAGTTAGACATCATATAAGTGACTTTTTATGATTGTGTTGTTCCTCATTATTTTAATTGTTTCTTACACTGTGGTTTCTAGTGTTAGTCAATGGATGGAACCAGAAGGAATTGGGATAACATTGAATCCAATGGAAAAATTGATGACTATGAGCAACTAAATTGTGTAATTCCTAGATAGAAAGATATTGGGATTATGTCGAATCTGTCATAGCGATATATTATTAACATGTTTTAAATTAGTGGTATTCTTATGTTATCAAATAGAAGGAAGATAGACTTTTAAGCTTGTTCTCATGGTTAAGAACATTGAGGAAGAAAAATTATGCATTCTACATATCAAGAATAAGGGAAGAAGATCCATAAGGAATACCTCAAATGGAGGGGAATATGTTATCTGTGTGGGGAAAAGGGTCATAGAGTGACATACTTTCACTGAATTTGATGTCTTATATGTGGAGAACACGGGCATTATCAAACTCAATTCCCTAAAATAAGTGGTTAATTCTAAATTTTGGAAGGAACTATTTCATTCTAATCATTGAAGTGGATGTACTAAAGTGTTTATTTATTGGAATTCCTGAATAATTTCTATAAGTATTTTTTGATATTATGGAATATTGGAATATCTTTGGTTCATTGTGGTTTTCCAAAAGAATATAGTATAAGTAACCCCAAAAAGTTATTGAAGTATTTTTGGAAAGAAGATGATATGTTTATAATGATTGGATAAAGAGGTAATGAGTTGTTTGATAGTGTTAATGAATTCATGACTGATATAAGGACAAAGTGATATCATGGTCTAATTATAATTAATTTTTGGTATTTTTGGACTATGGAAAGAGTTAATTTTGATATAATGCATGTTTTCATTATGTTTGTATGGTAATTAATGTTATTATCATATTCAATTTGAATACATTATTAAGTTATTCAGATGTTTGGAATGTGACAACCAAGAAATACCAAATGATATATTGGAGAAAAATGTTAAGTCGATTTATTTCCAATACTTCTAATGTTTTATATTTTTAGTTTTTAGAAGGATCGTATACGTTATATTCAGGTTGTTGTTTTTTAAATTAACATACTATATCACTCTAGGTGAGCTTATTTATATTTGATTACATATGCTAAGAAATTTTTGTTGAGATAGATGTAATGACTTATCATTATATCTCATGATTGGATAACAATTCATGAATGAAAAATTCAACTTTATTTCTTTATATCAGAGATGAAGTAAAATTTTTTTAGGGAATGACCAACAATGAAATTATTGTGAAATAATTTATGTATTTCTCCTTATGAAAATAATTATTCAACATTAGGAATATTATCTTGAAAAAAAATAATGTTTTCCCAGTACCCTCTTATCTGATGAATCAGATGGCCCCTTAAATCATTGGAGATTGATGATTTTCTTGTAGTTTACATTCTTCTATACCTATTATTTATCACTATCCATCAAAACATGATGGTTATATTTCTCTTCCATATGTTGTTTTCACATCCTGGCTATGTTCCCCTATGTAGAAACCTAGTGATGAGTTAATTTGGGTAACCATTGAAATTTTTACATTACTTTTTAAAATGATGTCTTAGTATAAGTCCCCATCATTAGGAAATAACTAATATAGAATTGAGCTATCAATTCACATTGAGGATCTTTTCAGGTTTAGAGTTTCAATAAATTTGGCCACAACTATTACATTACATCTAAAATATTACAGTGAAGACACTTTTAATTAATATCCATTTTTTCATAAAATAAAAAATCACGAAAAAAGAGTCATGTCTCATTCCATGTTTTATAAAACATGATTTTTCCTTGATCCCATCCTTGTCCCTGTTCATCATTAATTTTTTTAATAACATTTCATAAACTAGGGAGGAGCATAAAAAGCTCAGTAATTGTTATAAATTAACGAAATAAAACTATAGTCCATTAATACATAACAATCATAAGATCAAAAACATTACTCATGAAATCATATGATTTATGAATAACACATATAAATCAGAAATCATAATGGTATCTTTTAGAATCCATATCATAATGACATTTTAACTATCATAGCTACATATGGAGTTTCATTTGGAATACTCATCATAGTATATTCCATAAAACTCTTAAGTGAACATTAAAGTGTACCTATGTCACATTACCCAATGAATTATAGAGCTATCTAGGGCTCACCCACCACAGGTTTATCACAGAACCCCCCGTATATATAAACAATGCCCAAGAACCATAACATATTCAGAATACATATAACAAACACAAAAAAAATATAACATTTCTATATTGAAATCACAATATATCATTTAAATACATTGACATAATTAATCCATTATCATAACTATTTTTAGTACCAATATACGTAAAAAGTCTATATGGTATTTTTATACTTGTGAAAACATTACAACTTGTTAAGGTACCAAATATCAAAGAATGGTCGTGGAAGCGGAATGGTTGTTGTCACCGTGTACATTATAAAGAAACATTCCATTTGTTGTTTATTAAAATGATATATATGGTATTATTAACTTTGATTGAAATGAATATTAAAAGGGTTTTATACACTATATAAATGAAGTTCTTGTATAAATATAAATATGCCTTAATGAAAGGAGATTGAGATGAAGTCCCTTATATCGTGTCCGACTTCACTCATTCGCTATTTAATCTCCTGAATAATAAACTGAAGTTAATTTATACTAGATTTATAAAATTTTTATGTCTTATTATTCCTTTTATATCATGTATTACCAGGATATAATCATTATATAATCATTTATCTTAATAACAATTGTTTTGTCGATATTTGGTACATTAGTCAAAAATAAACTTCATTTTATTACAAGTTGTCCGTGTGGTAAAAATTACATTATCTCTAGAATGATATTCATGATTTAGATATAATATATATTATATATTCCAGTATATATCTGTATTTATAATAGTACATAAAATTTTGAGATAATAAATTAAATGAATTGTTCAAGGAGATGGTAAGTCGTACGTACGCATGAAAGATACTTTCATTTCTATTTAGTATTTTAATGCAATGAAAACATAATGATATATATGTATATTATAATTCAAGTATAATATTATATATAATTTAATTAACTCTATCCATTATTCATCCCACAAATGGCATGAACGAGTCATATCACATTGAGGGGGCGGTAGTCCGCAATTCCTCAAATGCAATTATCATATTTTCCCATTAGGAAAACCACAAAGGTATAAAATAAATGAATAATAAAGAAGTATAGAGACAATTAAAATATAATATATATCAAATATAAATATAGTTCTATCTTGATGGCCACCATAAGAGGGGGTATGAGAAGATTAGACAATCATCGTTTCGTGAGGTAGTATTTCACTATCCACAAAAACAATATGTTCATATCAATTAGTGGGATGTGTGTGGATGTTTAGTTCACATCGTTATCATAAAAACAACCTATTATATTTATTATATTTTTTATTTCATAAAAAATGGAATAAATATAGTCTAGGCGGTTGAAGAAGTAATATAAAAGAAGAGAAGTTGAGGGAAAATGATACCATTAAATTGGGTAACTCCCTTTGGTTTCAACCAAAAGGCTTTCTTAAAGTAACTTATTACAAAGGTAATTATTCTATGTGGAGGATAGAAATGAATTGAGATTATTTTGTCAGAGGTTTTACGAGCCAAGGGGGATTGAGAGGTGTGAGTAAGAGTTAGAGGTGATGGATTTTTATAAAGTGGAGGAAGGGTTCTTTAAGAATGTTTGAAAGTATTATTTTATTATCATTTTATCAGTTTAAAAATATCAAAAAGTTATTTAATTATATTATAAAGTGCATATAAGTCTAAATAAAATCATTCCATAATAATTTGATAGGATTTGGATATTTTTTTATTCCATACCTTTTTTACTTAACCCTTTGTTAACATTCTTAAATTTTACCTTGTCCCCTTATATATTCACAATATATGGTTAATATATATACTATAAAATTAAAAGAAACAAAAAATGGATCATTTATGAAATTTATAAAATTATTTTAAATTAGTTAGACTAATATTAAAATTTTCAGATTATTTTATCATTTAATAAAATATTAATTGTATTAAAAACTCACATATGTCAATTTCGAAATTATTCATATAATGAATTGTAAAAATATTTATATATATATATAACTTGATTATTTCAAAAAAAAACATAATTAATTAAAATATAACTAGTAAATATTATCCCAAAAATTCTTGGATTCCACAGAATGTTTCAAAATATATTTATTTTAATATTTTTAAAATCATTTATTTCAATCCATTATTAATGAAGAAATTACATTTTCACCATTGTGTTATAATTAAAGTAATTTATTTAATGTATATAAATTTTAAGTAAATGGCCACAATTTAGTAAATCATTTTATCTTTAAAACAATATTTATAGACGAAGAGTTCACATACCAATCCCCATATACAATTGTTATACTAAAATATATTTGTTTATGTTATTTTTGTCCATACATTAAATTAAATAATATAAAATGATGTTATCACTCCCAAGTGGCTCTATGGGGTCTACAAACGAGACCAATGATGACCATGGTATGAAATGTATCAACCAATAGGAAAAGTACAATTGTAAGGGTAATTTAATATTATTATAATATTTTTTTACCCCTTTTTACCATATTTATTCTTTAACCATGGTAAATAAAATATTTACCTAAATAAATATCCATAATGTCAAAATATAAAAGTTACATATTTACACAATTTAGGACTGTGATTTGAAATATGGAATCATTTTTTTAAAATTAAAATCACAGAAGTGGCAAAAAAGTATTAAAATTAATTTCCATTGTCAAAACAAAAAGCGTGTTTTTATGAAATAATAGCTATCAAAAGATTGACACTTATTTATGTCCAATTTCGAAGTGACCGTATTAAAAAAAGATTAAATTATATTAAATGGTAAAAATAAAATTCAAATAAACATTAAAAAAATTAAATAGATAAATTTGAATCTATAAATAAATAAGATAAAAAGGTATTTTGAATTAAAATTCAGTATTTTCATTATTCATTAAAAATTGAACATTATCTGAAAAAAAAATCATCAAAAATAAATTTTGATGTCCTGATTCTAAATAAGAATATTATTTTGTCAAATAGACCATATAAAAGTGAAACAACTATATTTAAAATTGGTTCTCCATCAAAAGGCTGTAAATCAACTTTTTAAAGAATATTAATGTATTTATGCTTAAAATTGGATTTATTCACATTTTAAGCCTATAACATTAATTGAGTAAATATAAATACATTTAACAAAAATGATTAATCATATTGTATTTACTTTTATTAATTCCAACAAATTAAACAGCTATGCATTAAATACCATTTAAAATAATAATATTATATTATTAGTTTTCTGTATAAATCAACGTTATGAGGAACATTCAATTTTAATGAAACCAACTGTTGTGTATCAGGTATGCCATCGAACAAAGCATCCCCTTTAAAATAAAATAAATATTTAATTAATTAGTACTAATAAATATATTATATTATTTATTTACATGGGATGTTACATCCTTCCCCCTTTTGGAAATTGCATCCTCACAATTTTATTTTCATATCAAATAAATGCAGGTATTAATCTCCCATATAATTTTCAGTTTCCCATGTTGCCTCATAATCCATATGTTTTTCCACAAATATTTTACTTGACGGATTACCTTATTTTTCAACACATTCTCTCTTTGGTCACGAATGTGGACTGGATTTTCCTCATAAGAATTATTTTTATTTAACTGAACTACCTCTTGACTCTAAACATGATATGGATCCGAAAAATACTTTATATACCATGAAACAAGAAAAATGTCGTGTACCTGGAATAAAATTGGAGGTAAATCCACCCTATAAGAAACTTATACAACTTTATCTACGATTTCATAGGGTCCAATGATCCTGAGACTTATATTTCCTTTCTTACCAAAACACATCATAGTTTTCAATGGAGAAACATTGTGAAAGACATGATCAGTAACATCGAACGAATGATCCTTCCTCTAATTATCCGCATAAATTTTCGGCCTTCTATGAGCTATTATCATGTGGTTCTGAATCAATTGAACTTTTATGTCATCTCTTCTACCGATTCTAGTCCCATAAATTTTCTTTTCTCTACTTCATCCCAAAAATCTGTAGTTCGAAACTATACTTCATATAATGCCTCAAACGATGCCATATATATACTATAATGAAAACTGTTATTATAAGAAAATTAAACCAAAGAATGACATTGGTCCCCCTTTCCCTGGTAATCCATTATGAAAACACATAGAATATCTTTCAATTTCTGAATTGTTCATTTTGACTACCAATTAGATTGAGGATGAAAAGTTGTACTAAAATTTAATTATGTTACCAATGACTTATGAAGACCTTTCAAAATGTTATATGTAATCCTTGGATCATGATAAGATATAGTGGATAGGGGAACTCCATGAAACCTAACTATCTCTTTAACACAAACCCATGAATGTTTATCTAGATACATAGTATCTCGAATAGGAATGAAATGAGAAGATTAAGTCAATTGATCAATAATAACCCAGATTGCATTTTTATCTTGTGATGTCTTCAGTAATCCAAAAATGAACTCCTTGGATATATTTTACAATTTCTTCTCAGGCACTGGTAATGACCAAAGCATCCATTTAGGTAACTATCACTCTACTTTAACCTGTTGACAAGTAATACACTTCAAAGTAATGTCAGCAATATCTATTTACATTCCATAACATTATTAATACTCTCGAACATATCTACACATGATATTACTGCAAGGATGAACTGAAAATGGAGAACAATGACCTACACCTTACAACACATTCTTCAACTGTGAATCACAAGGAACACATAATATCTTACCAATTCTAAAAAAACCATTATCAATATTAATATCATAAAAATTAACCTTCTAAAAAAACTCTACCTTTTTCTGCAACTCACTGTCTTCCTTCTAAGCATTCTTAATTTTGTCTGATAGAAATGATTTCACTTAGACCTGGAATAAAAAAGAGGAATCTCTTGCACCATCAACTTCTATTCCATAGTTTATCAAATTTTTAATCAATGTATCTTATTCCAAACGTATCATTGTTAATGTAGCATTACTTTATCAACTCAATGAATCAAAAAATTTATTTTCCATTAAAAGAAGTTAATAGATTGTGAAATCATAATCCTTAATTAATTCCATCCGTCTCATCTATCTCATGTTCAATTATTTTTAAGTGAATATATTCCTAAATGTTTTTTGTTCAGTACATATTTCAAATTTTACTACATATATATGATTCATTTAAATTTTTAAATCAAAAAAAAAAAAAAACTAATTCTAAATCATGTGTAGGGAAATTTAACTGAGAAGGTTTCAACTGATGTGAACCATAAGAAATAACATGACCATTCTCTTCGGACACAACCAAATCCTTTCAATAGAACGTCACTGTTAAAAAAAATTCACCATCTCTAGAAGGTATTGTAAAATCATGAGCATTCAGTAATCATAATTTCAATTATTGAAAACAATCATCAAATAATGTTGACTTGATAAACGTTACAAATTTTTTGAGTTAAAATAGTTAGTGGGCAAGATAACTATAATTTTTTTTTCAAAAAGCCTCTCGTAATATACTTCTAAACAAAATAATCTATGGATATAAATTATATTATTTTGTATTTGAAATTCTTCAACAAATTTTTTTATCAGGATCAACAATTATGCAATTTTTTGAAATAATGTGATGATGTAATGATATTTGTTGAAACAAAAACACTCAATTTCTAAATTTCATTGACCATGTATTTTTATGTAAATTGTAAATAAAACCCTTAAATTATATTTATTCTCCCTTTTAAATTTAAAATAAACAAACATACCATTTATAAACACAACCACCATTTATCACCTGAGCCAACTGAGCCGTCACTGCAAAAAACGTTTCAATTAAGATTTTGAACATCTCAGGATGCTGATTTTGAAGGTAATTTCCCTCTGTATGCCTTCCTATCACAAGTACCATGTTTCCTCAATGAAAAACTATTATCAAAATAAGAATATATTATGTAATGCAACATGGAAATATATAAATTATATAACATTTTTGTAGAGACCCGTATCATGACGTACATAGACATTACATTACTTTTGCGGAATACTTAGTACATAACAAAAATACACACAAAAGGATCGTAATAGTTTAGTGTCTTTGGAAACTCGGAACGTAATCTTCTAATCGTGGTGAAAGAACTCCAATATCTCCCATAAAGATCTCCCTTTTTTTACCTAAAACCTTTATTTATATCCTGGGGAAAAGAAAACATAAAAGGGTGAGCTCAAATGCTCAGTAAGGGTAAACAAAAGAAATATAAATCTCATCGTATACACAAGCACATAACTTTTGGAAATCTTAACCTGCAAAAGAGATCATAATTTCATAACATGGGATAAATCATGACAGTGAAATGCAATCACAATAATCATAATATTAAAACATGAAACTTTGTGGCATTCACACATAATCATTGAGAATTATTTCTTGTTAGTCAAGACTCATTTCCAAGACTATCTTAGTGGACAAAGTCCCTTTCTGAATCGAGTAACCCTCGTTTCAGTCATGTTTCACTGAATCGGTATAACCTACTGTTCCAGCCCTGTCTATCTCATGAGATATAAAATCTTTACCCAATGCATTTTAGGGAGATATAGGTCCCACCCATCTTATAATGGATCCTTTCTTATATGTGCCACATAATCATACATCATCGCATAACACATGTAACAAAAATGGGATTCTTGAAACATCATGACATCATAAATCAATTCATATAAGATAAAGGAATTCATAAAATTAATTCCATCACAACATGATCAAATCAATGTAATAATAGGGATAAAAATAGAACCCTTTATTATCTTAGATGGAAAATAATTTTGATAAAACACTTGGACACCATTCTTGAGGAAAATATCCTTCCTTCTTCAAAATTTTTTTCCTTTCATAACATGTCATACAAATTTAAAATAAAAGAAGTTGATTAAAAATAAACTTGAAAACTTGTAAAGGATGCTTCTTGGAAATAATGTTTTAAAAATCCATTCATGCCGTATAAGTTAAAAAAACATTCTTCGTACTTTTGTCGGAAAAGTCAAAAAGTACCTCGTATGACAAAAGATTCCTTTCATAGATATTACTAAAAACTCACCGAAGGGTAAAAATGGATTTAAACAATTTTAGGTGGATGGAAATAATATTACATATTGATGAAACATGGATGTGGATGATAAAATACACCCCAGTAAATACTTACGAATAAACAATCTCGGATAAAAATGAGATTGTGATATTTCCCTTACCTTAGGTCTGACTTGCTTTGTAAGTGTCCGAACCTCCTGTATAATGATTTAAATCATGTTATTGACTTATTCCAGAATTATATTAATTGTTATTATATCATATATGTTCCACTTATGACTTTATATTACCCGTTCTTTTGTAAATTCATGTTAAAGTAGCATTTTCGGTAAAATCGTCTCATTTGTTGTTCGTGTTTTTAACTTGTAATTATTCATATGATTACTTAGATCATGATTAATTAATTACAGAATATAAAACATGATTTATATATATATTCATAGTACACATATATAATAAATCAGTAAATGGAAAGAAATACACCGTTCATGGAGACGGTAGTCCGTACGTAAGCATGAACGCTGTTTTTGTATCCTTATTGAATTGAATGGAATTAAGTAGATGACATAAATATAAATATAAATAATTACAGTATCATTATTAGGTTATATATTTAATTAGTACTTATTATATATACATTATAATCATTCATGAATGGTTAATCATTGAGAATGAATCTCATCGCGTCGTGGAGACGGTAGTCCGTACGTACGCACGAGCGATGATATCGTTCCCATGGTCGTGGAATTGTGTTGAAGTGTATGTATACTATTTCAGTATCAATATCACTTTATAATAATCATATATAGTTACTCATTACACCTTTATACCCATCCAATTAAGGTGGTGGCGGAAAATAGATTACACCACGGCGTGAAGACGGTATTCCGTACGTACGCACGCGCGGTGATTTCCTTTTTCTGTAGGATGGATAGAAGGTTAATTAGAGTTTTTTCATATTTATAATAACATATCAGTATATAAGAAATATTTATGTTATTACTTTATCATGAAACAACTACAGAATAAAAAGTTGAAGAAGAAAGAAATTGAAAAGGATCGGTAATGGGTATTACCTCTTCTTTGAAGTGCTTCTTTGAGACCACCTTTAGGGCACTAAAATTGGTCTTTTAAGAAGACCAGGACCTCTAGGATGATACTAGGGAAGTGGAGAAGTGATTTTGGCAGGGGTTGGCCGAGCATGAGAGCTCAAATTGGTGTGAGGAGGCGGGGGAGGAGGTTCCCTTTTATAAGGGAGGAGAGGGGCACCTTAGGAATATCTCAAACTATTATTTTATATTAAAGTCAAAATCGGTTTATAATGGTTCCAAAGGGTCTTATTTCGAAGCTAAAGTGGGGATGGGTCGAAATACTATCAACCAATAGGATTTAGACAAGTTTAGGGTATTATTTTAACCTTATCAATTAGATTTAACTTTAAGTTAAATAATTTAACTTTTACCGTATCTTTTTGTTTTCTTAAACTATATGGTTAATACACTTACTATAACATGCCAAACGAACCCCAAATTGTTTATTATTAATATATTTTTCTTTATCTAAGTCATTTGGCTGAACCATAGATTTTTAGGAATAAGATAACAATTAATAATATAATATTTGATTTAAAAACTATTTTGTGTCAATTTTGACACTATTTGATATATTATTTTTGTGAAAGTCATAAAAGAATTATATGTTCGAACCAAGTTGATTAAATCAACACTAATATATCATAGTAACCTAGAAAATTAGTGGAATTCGTAAAAAGTCTCAAATTACATTTAGTTTGGTGTTTATAACATCAATTATGTCAATATTTCATTAATAAGATAATTACTGAATCATATTTGTGTCATAAATAAATTAAATTATTTGATGTCTAAAAATTACAAATAAAATACCATTATGTAGGAAATCGTTTTATCTTTCTAATGAATATTTACAATCGTATTTATCTTATGTATAACCCTATATTAAAAATGTTTTAGTAAATAAACTTTGATTTTAACTCTTTTAACTCTTCTTTGAATTAAATAATAATAAATGTCCTAATCTAATCCAAGTGGGCCTAAATGATAATATTTTACACTTAAGGTTGTTTTTGGTCGAGATACACTTGTACAATAGAATTAGGACATGTGTTAGGGTAATATTAATATCATTCATACCCTTAATTACACTATTTACTTTTAACCGTGGTAAATAAAAGTAAAAAAGTTACTATTCACAAAAAATAATTTTCATCTCATTGAACCACATTTTACCTACAGACAACAACCGTGTCTCTCGGATTTTTGAAATTCCATTCACAGAAGCGGTAAAATTAAGTTTTATGAAAAATTCAGTTTTTTAACTACCACTTAGTAGTTTCACTATTCATCAAAAATTGATGTTTTCTGAACAATGCCAAAATTTCATCCTAAGATATATTTCATATTCCGAATTCAAAAATGAAGTCTATTTTACCAAATTCATAACATAAAAGTTGCATTAATTAATTTTATAATTAAATCCCGCTGTTAATACAAATAGCGTGTTTTTAAGAAACAATATCTATCAAAAGATTGACACTTGATTATGTCGGGTTTAAATGTGAAATTACATCCAATGACCAACACTGTATTAAATTGTAAAAATATATTCTAAATATACTTTTAAACCACTCAAATTAATGATTTATCACTACTAATTATTTCGATTAAAAAAGTTGTTTTTAATTATAATTTAGTAATTTTCACTATTCATCAGAATATGAAAGTTATCCGAAAAGTACCAAAATTTCACCATAGGCTAAATTCAATACTCCGAATCCAAAAATGAAGTCCATTTTGAGAGATAAAATTTCTAAAATTTAAAAAGTGGTTATTACTATTCATAACGGCTAGTTTTAATAATATTTTAATAGCATATCGTTGTTTCGTGAAACTCAGTATTACGTACTACACAGGCTATCGAGGAAGGTTGCGATTGCGTGTAATGCAAGGAAAGTGAAGGATGCGTGTTGTGAATGCTCCTTTTTGTGTTGCGCATAACACAAGACATTAGTGAAATTAAAAAGAATATTTTTCATAAAATCTCGGGCTGTTACATTCTACCCCCCTTAAAATGAATTTCGCCCTCGAAATTCGTCGGGGTTATAAATGGTTTACTATTCGAAAGTTTCTTTAATAGAAACCCACATCGTAAAAAAACCAAAACATGGCTTTAAAAACTAAAGTATGAAATGTAACGATTACCCAAATAAACTAATCATTGGGTTTCCACATAGGTGAAAATATGGATATGGAAGAGAAATCTAACCATCATGTTCTGATGGAGAGTGGTAGAGAACAAGGCTATGGAAAAGCCAGTAATGACAAAGCCATGAATTTTTGATAATCTAAGGTACCATATGATTCATTAGATATAAGATCACTAGGAAAACATTTTTTTGGTTTTCAAGATCATTTCCCTAAAGTTGAAAAATTTGAATTAGAATAAATACTTACTTTGTTTTGGTACAATCGCACTATTGTTCGTGCCTTGAACAATTTACACTTCATCTATTAAATAAATGAAGTTGAATTTGTTATTCGTGAAGTGTTAGCAGATCATGTGATAGAATGACGGGTCATTCCATCTGTCTCAAACAAAAGGGTAGCAAAAATTATATACATAAGTCGATCTATAGTGAGATTAATCATATATGGTTCCTAAAATGGTCTTATACTTCATATATCATACTTCTTAATATAATTAAACTAGTTTCTACTAAACATGGACTTCCTGTAGGCCAGTGGTATGCGATAAAGGCCAGTCTCACTTCGGTTGTGGGTTCGATTCCCACAACCTTGTCCGAAGCGATGGGTTGTCGCCCGTCCTGCAGGTTGTCCTTTTTCTAAAACTACATTACTATAACATCCCATCAATAATATCGAAAATCTACTATCCTTAAACAATACTAACTTATGTCCAACATAATCCATTCTAATATTTAGGCTTATCCATAATACTACAGTCCACTCTCATAATATAGTGAAAACGATTACCAGAGATTTAATACTGTCGTTAATCCCCATATATCATAAGATATGACTTGTTGGTCACATTCCAAACATTCAAAGTCCTTAATCATGTATTCTCTTGAATACCCATTGAACCTTATTGAAAACATGAATACAGTTATACGTTAACACTTTCCACATACCAAAATCCTCAAAATTCTATATACTCAAACCATGATATCTCTTAGTCCTTATATCAATAATGAGCTCATGAATACTGTTAAACATTTAATTTTCTCCTTATCCCTTCATTATGCACATATCATCTAAATTACAAAAATATCTGAATAACCTTTCATGGATACTGGTAACATTAATCATACACTTTCAAAAATCAAGGAGAGGCAACAATGTAACAATCCTTAGATGTCTCTTTATTCCATAGTACCATGAGATTTCTTATACAACCTTAGACATGATAAGTATGTAATCATTCCACTACATTCTTAAACCATTGACCGAGCTTCAACAATTCTTTCATCTCACATATCATTTGTAGTCTCACATCATCATCAACATAAATACTTCCCATACGACCATACTGATTATCTTCATGAGACTTTTCCTTAGGGCATTGGTTTGCATAATGCCTGTACATTCCTCATTTAAAACATTTAACCATTGTTGATGTCGTAGCAATAACATTATCCTCATCCATGGTGTTAACTGAACCTTTTCCTTTTCACTTTCTTGCTTTGTGTCCTTGTTTTCCACACCCAAAGCATCTTCCAGTTCCTTTGAAACATTCTCCTTGATGCCTCTTCCCACATGATTTACAAAGGGGAAATTGAACTTTCTTTCCTCTATGATCATCATGAAACTCCATCTTTCTCTTATTAGCCGAGTCAGGAAACTTACCAAATTTTACTTTATTGATCATATTATGAGATTTTTGATTCGGCATAATAATGTTTTTTGGACATCCAAATCCCATTTCATTTGGTTTCTCATGAAGAATATCATTCCATTGTCCATCATATCCTCCATTATCGTGAATCACGTTGTTTCCAGCCATTTTCTAAAACCCAAAAAGAATAGCGTGAGAGGAAAAAATCATAATAAAGGGTTAGTAACTTAAATATCTAACATATTTGGTTTAATCTAATATCGTTACCATAGTTCTAGGACTATATCCTATACGTATACTTATCCTTAGGGTCATCCCAAGACATACCATAGAAATATCTCTAGGGATCTCACTAACGTTTTCGCATCCTAGTTTCCAAAGGTTGACTAAACCTTTCATCTGATACCAACTGTAGAGAACCGTATCTTGATGTACATAGACATTACATTACTTTTGCGGAATACTTAGTACATAACAAAAATACACACACAAGGATCATAATAGTTTAGTGTCTTTGGAAACTCGGAACGTAATCTTCTAATCGTGGTGAAAGAACTCCAATATCTCCCATAAAGATCTCCCTTTTTTACCTAAAACCTTTCTTTATATCCTGGGGAAAGGAAAACATAAAAGGGTGAGCTGAAATGCTTAGTAAGGGTAAACAAAAGAAATATAAATCTCATCGTATACACAAGCACATAACTTTTGGAAATTTTAACCTACAAAAGAGATCATAATTTCATAACATGGGATAAATCATGGCAGTGAAATGTAATCACAATAATCATAATCGTAAAACATTAAACTTTGTGGCATTCACACATAATCATAGAGAATTATTTCTTGTTAGTCAAGACTCATTGCCATGACTATCTTAGTGGACAAAGTCCCTTTCTGAATCGAGTAACCCTCGTTTCAGTCCTGTTTCACTGAACCGGTATAACCTACCGTTCCAGCCCTGTCTGTCTCATGAGATATAAAATCTTTACCCAATGCATTGGAGTTAGATATAGGTCCCACTCATCTTATAATGAATCCTTTCTTATGTGTGCCACATAATCATACATCATCGCATAATACATGTAACAAAAATGGGATTCTTGAAACATCATGACATCATAAATCAATTCATATAAGATAAAGGAATTCATAAAAATAATTCCATCACAACATGATCAAATCAATGTAATAATAGGGATAAAAACAGAACCCTTTATTATCTTAGATGGAAAATAATTTTGATAAAACACTTGAACACCATTCTTGAGGAAAATATCCTTTCTTCTTCAAAAACATTTTTCCTTTCATAACTTGTCATGCAACTTTAAAATAAAAGAAGTTGATTAAAAAGAAACTTGAAAACTTGTAAAGGAAGCTTCTTGGAAATAATGTTTTAAAAATCCATTCACGCCGTATAAGTTAAAAAAACCATTCTTCGTACTTATGTGAGAAAAGTCAAAAAGTACCTCGTATGACAAAAGATTCCTTTCATAAATATTACTAAAAACTCACCGAAGGGTAAAAATAGATTTAAACAATTGTAGGTGGATGGAAATAATATTACATATTAATGAAACATGGATGTGGATGATAAAATACACCCCAGTAAATACTTACGAATAAACAATCTCGGATAAAAATGAGATTGTGATATTTCCCTTACCTTAGGTCCGACTTGCTTTGTAAGTGTCCGAACCTCCTGTATAATGATTTAAATCATGTTATTGACTTATTCCAGAATTATATTAATTGTTATTATATCATATATGTTCCACTTATGACTTTATATTACCCGTTCATTTGTAAATTCTTGTTAAAGTAGCATTTTCGGTAAAATCGTCTCATTTGTCGTTCGTGTTTTTAACTTGTAATTATTCATATGATTACTTAGACCATGATTACTTAATTCCAGAATATAAAACATGATTTATATATATATATTCATAATACACATATATAATAAATCAGTAAATGGAAAGAAATACACCGTTCATGGAGACGGTAGTCCGTACGTACGCATGAACGCTGTTTTTGTTTCCTTATTGAATTGAATGGAATTAAGTAGATGACATACATATAAATATAAATAATTCCAGTATCATTATTAGGTCATATATTTAATTATTACTTATTATATATACTTTATAATCATTCATGAATGGTTAATCATTGAGAATGAATCTCATCGCGTCGTGGAGACGGTAGTCCGTACGTACGCACGAGCGATGATATCGTTCCCATGGTCGTGGAATTGTGTTTAAGTGTATGAATACTATTTCAGTATCAATATAAATTTATAATAATTATATATAGTTACTCATTACACCTTTATACCCATCCAATTAAGGTGGTGGCGGAAAATAGATTACACCACGGCGTGGAGACGGTATTCCATACGTACGCACGCGCGGTGATTTCCTTTTTCCGTAGGATGGATAGAAGGTTAATTAGAGTTGTTTCATATTTATAATAACATATCAGTATATAAGAAATACTGATGTAATTACTTTATCATTAAACAACTAAATAATAAGAAGTTGAAGAAGAAAGAAATTGAAAAGGATCGGTAATGGGTATTACCTCTTCTTTGAAGTGCTTCTTTGAGACCTCCTTTTAAGGCACTAAAATTGGTCTTTTAAGAAGACCAGGACCTCTAGGATGATACTAGGGAAGTGGAGAAGTGATTTTGGCAGGGGTTGGCCGAGCTTGAGAGCTCAAATTGGTGTGAGGAGGAGGGGGAGGAGGTGGCCTTTTATAAGGGAGAAGAGTGGCACCTTAGGAATATCTAAAAATATTATTTTATATTAAAGTCAAAATCGGTTTATAATGGTTCCAAAGGGTCTTATTTCGAAGCTAAAGTGGATATGGGTCGAAATCCAATCAACCAATAGGATTTAGACAAGTTTAGGGTATTATTTTAACCTTATCAATTAGATTTAACTTTAAGTTAAATAATTTAACTTTTACCGTGTCTTTTTGTTTGCTTACACTATATGGTTAATAAACTTACTATAACATGCCAAAGGAACCCCAAATTTTTTATTATTAATATATATTTCCTTATCTAAGTCATTTGGCCGAACCTTAGATTTTTAGGAATAAAATAACAACTAATAATATAATATTTTATTTAAAAACTATTTTGTGTCAATTTTGACACTATTTGATATATGATTTTTTCGAAATTAATAAAAGAATTATATGTTCAAACAAAGTTGATTAAATAAACACTAATATATCATAGTAACCTAGAAAATTATTTAAATTCATAAAAAGTCTCAAATTATATTTAGTTTGGTGTTTATAACATCAATTATGTCAATATTTCATTAATAAGATAATTACTGCATCATCTTTGTGTCATAAATAAATTAAATTATTTGATGCCTAAAAATTACAAATAAAATACCATTATGTAGGAAATCGTTTTCGCTTTCTAATGAATATTTAAAATCGAATTTATCTCATTTATAACCCTATATTAAAAATGTTTTAGTAAATAAACTTTGATTTTAACTCTTTTAACTCTTCTTTGAATTAAATAATAATAAATGTCCTAATCTAATCCAAGTGGGCCTAAATGATAATATTTCACACTTAAGGTTGTTTTTCGTCGAGATAAAATTGTCCAATAGAATTAGGACATGTGTTAGGGTAATATTAATATCATTCTTACCCTTAATTACCCTATTTACTTTTAACTGTGGTAAATAAAAGTAAAAAGTTACTATTCACCAAAAATTATTTTCATCTCATTGAACCACATTTTACTTACTGACATCAAACGTGTCTCTAGGATTTTTGAAATTCCATTCATAGAAGCGGTAAAATTTTGTTTTATGAAAAATTCAGTTTTTTAACTACCACTTAGTAGTTTCACTATTCATAAAAAATTGATGTTTTTCAGAACAATGCCAAAATTTCATCCTAAGCTATATTTCATATTCTGAATTAAAAAATGAAGTTTATTTTACCAAATTCATAACATAAAAGTTGCATTAATTAATTTTATAATTAAATCCCGCTGTTAAAACAAATAGCGTGTTTTTAAGAAACAATATCTATCAAAATATTGACACTTGATTATGTCTGGTTTAAATTTGAAATTACATCCAATGACCAACATTGTATTAAATTGTAAAAATATATTCTAAATATACTTTAAAACCACTCAAATTAATGATTTATCACTATTAATTATTTCGATTAAAAATTTGTTTTTAATTATAATTTAGTAATTTTCACTATTCATCAGAATATGAAAGTTATCCGAAAAGTACCAAAATTTCACCTTAGGCTAAATTCGATACTCCGAATCCAAAAATGAAGTCCATTTTGAGAGCTAAAATTTCTAAAATTTAAAAAGTGGTTATTACTATTCATAACGGCTATTTTTAATAATATTTTAATAGCATATCGTTGTTTCGTGAAACTCAGTATTACGTACTACGCACGCTATCGAGGAAGGTTGCAATTGCGTGTAATGTAAGGCAAGTCAAGGATGCGTGTTGTGCAAGATCCTTTTTGTGTTGCGTACAACACAAGACATTAGTGAAATTAAAAAGAATATTTTTCATAAAATCTCGGCCTGTTACAATTTTAATCTAACCATAAATTAAAATTGATTTACGGATATTAAATTTAAAATATCCTAACTTTTAAAGATTTCCAAACCTCTTTTTGATACCATTTATTAAGAGAAAACCTTAAATAATACATAATCAGGAATTAAGATAATAATTCACATTAAGGATCATTTCTGGTTTCGAGATTTAGAGAATTAGTCCATAAATATTATATTACATCTCAAATATAAAAAAGTAGACACTTATTATCAGTATCCATTTTTTCATAAAAATACTATTGAAAAAAATAGTCATGTCTAGTACCATGTTTTAGACAACATGGCATTTCTTAGATCTAATAATTGTCCCTATTCAACTTTAAGCCTTTTGAAAAACATTTAAAAAACATGGGATGAGCATAAAATGCTCAGTAAGTATTATAGGTTAAAGAAAGAAAACATTATTTCATCAATACATACAAAGAATAAAATTTTTTTCACAACAAATTAAATATTATGATTTATAAATAACACGGAGAAATCATAAATCATAAAGGTAACATGTGACATCTCAATCATAGTTATATTGTAACTATTAAAGCTATATAGGGAGTTTTTTTGGAATTCCCAACACAACATATTCTTTATAACTCTTAAGAGAAACATTAACATTTACCTTTTTAAAATTACCCAATTCATTGGAGAGATATCTCAGGATCACCCACCAAAGGATTATCACGGAACTACCTGTATACATAAACAATGCCCAAGAACCATAACATATTCACAACACATAAAACAATCAAAAAGGTAAGATAAAATTTCCACATTGCAATAGAAATATATGATTTAAATATCTTGACATAATAAATTCATTATCAAAACCATTTTAAATACCAAAATATGTAAAATGTGTATATGTTATTTATTATCCTTTTAAAAACATTATATCTTGTTAAGGAAGTCAAATATCAAATAACGATTGTGGCGGCGGAATGGTCGTTGTCACTGCATACGATGACAAGACACGTTCCAATTGTCATATAGTAAAACACTAAGTATAAAAATATTCCCTTTTAATGAAATGAAAAATTAATGGGGTTTATACACAGTATAAAATAAAATCGTGTATAAATAAAAATATACTTCAATGGAAGGAGATTGAAATGAAGTCTTTACCAGGTGTCCAACATGACCTGTTTGTTCTTTAATCTCCTGAATAATAATCTAATGTTAAGTTCAACATGCATTAGAATATTTTTAAGGTTTAATTATCCTTTTATATCACTTATTACAATGTTATAAACATTTTATAATCTTTTATGTTAATAATGGTAGTTTTGTCGATATTTGGTACTTGATTCAAATATAAACTTCCTATAATTACAAGATATCCAAGTATTAAAAAATTTATTACATCTAGAAATATAATCATGATTTAGATATCATATATATAAATCATTTCCAGTATATATATGCATTTATAAAAGTACATAAAATATGGAGATTAGAAATGAAATGCACTATTAAAAGAGACGATAAGCCGTACATACGCATGAATGCTACTTTAATTTCTAGTGTGTATTTTAATGGAATGAAAATGTAATGATGCATAGGTATATTATAATTACAGTATAATATCATATATAATTTCATTAACTCTATAGTTTATGCGTTCCACATATGGCATGAACTAGTCATATCACTTTGTGGGGGTGGTAGTCCGCACATCCACCAATGAAATTATCATATTTACCCATTATGAAAGTCATAAAGGTATTCTATAAATAAAAAATAATTAACTATACAGACAATATAAATATAATATATATCACATATAAATATATTGACATATTAATGGCCACCATAAGTGGTGTTAGAAGATGATTTGTGAGATAGTAGTTTGTCGTCCACAGAAACTGTATGATCCTATCAATTATATGGGGCTGTGTGGAAGTTTAGTTTGAATAAATCTCATAAAAACAACCTAGTATATATAGTACACTTTTTTTGTTATAAAAAATTGAATAATGATAGTTTAGGGGGTTGGAGAAATAAAATAATAGAAGAGAACTTGAGGGAAGAAGTTACCTTCAAATCGATAACTCCCTTTGGTTTGAACAAAAAGGAATTCTTGAAGTGACATCTACCTAAGGTAAGGCTTCTAGGTGGAAGAGATGGATGTTTTGAGATAATTTGAGAAGAGTTTTTATGATCCACGTAGGCTATAGAGATTTGATTAAGGGTTATACGTGATAGATATTTATAAGGGGGAGGATGGTATCTTTAGGAACGAATGTGATTATTTTTTTATTATAAATTTATATTCAGTTTCAAAAGGTCCAAAATTTATTTAATTCTACCATAAGGTGTATATAAGTTGAAATAAAATAATTTAATAAAAATTGGATAGGTTTTTGATATATTTTAATTCTTATCTTTTTTATTTAACTCTCTGTGAACTTATTTAACTTCTACCATGTCCTCTTATATATTCATACTATATGGTAAAAATATTAACAATAAAATTCCAATAGACACAAAATAGAGCATTAATGAATATTTTAACAGTATTTAGGTCATATAGAATATTAATATATTTTTAGTATAATTTTATCATTTAATAAAATATTTATTGTTTTAAAAACTCATTTATTTTAATTTCTAAATTATTCATATCATGTCATTTAAAAAAACAATTCAAACATTATTATTTAGAAAAAAAATTATTAATTAAAATAAAAAACATTATTATACCTAAATTATTGTATGTAATAAAAAGTTACAAAATAAATTTGTTTTAATATTTATAAAATCATTTATTTTAATCCTTTATTAATGAATCAATTACTGAATCACCACTATTTTATAATTCAATTTATTTATTTAACATATAAAATTTGTAAATAAAAAACCATGATATTTTAAATCATTTTATATTTTAAATTAATTTATATAGTCTAATAGTTAACTTATATAACCCTATATAATTGTTTTACTAAAAGATATATGATTATGTTCATTTTTTGTACTTTAAAATAATTAATAAAAAATGTCATTATCTCACCCAAGTGGCTCCATGAGATCACAAAATCAACCCAAGGATTACCACGGCCTACATGTATCATCAAAAAGTATTATGAAAATTATTAGAGTAATTTAATATTATTATAATATTAATTTTTACCCTTATTTACGAGATGTATCATTTAAAAATTGAAAATAAAATTTTTACTGAAGAAAATATTCATAATGTCTAAAAAAGTGACCTATTTAAAAAATTTGGACCTCCTGATTTAAAATATGGAATCCATTTTTTTCAAATTAAAAATACATAAGTGGAATAAAATTATTAAAATTTAATTCTCAATGTCCAAACTAAATGCGTATTTTTATGAAATAATAATTATAAAAAGTTTGACACCTCTTTTTCTCAAATTTAAATGTGAAATTAATTACAATGAACAAAATTTTATTATGGGTTAAAAACATAACACAATTACCCTTTAAAAAAATAAATAGGATAATTTAATTATATAAATAATTCTATTAAATGAAAATCTTGAATTTAAATACACTATTTTTAACTTTTCATTAACAATGAACATTATCAGAAAAAGACCAAAATTTTATCGAAATAAATTATGATGTCTAGATTATAATGAATAATTTTATTTTGTCAAATAGAAAATATAAAAGTAAAAAAATTTATATTTAAAATGGGTTTTCCATCAAAAGCTGTTAAATTGGCTTTTTAATGAATATTCGAGTATTTATGTTTAAAATTGGATTCATTCACATTTAATGCCTCTAAAATTTAATTGGTAAATGAAAAAACATTTAAGAAACATGTGTAATAATATTTTAGCATTTCTATTCATTCCTTCCATTAAAAAATATATGAATTAAAAACTATTTAAAATAATAATATTATATTATAATTTTTTAGTATAACTGATTGTTGTGTACAACATAAGATTTAAAAGAAACTCGTTGTTGTGTATCAGGTATGTAATAGAACATTTCATCCCCTTTAAAGTAAAATTCATGTTTAATTCAAAAATATTAATTAAAAATTAATTTTTCTATTTACTTGGATGCTACACTTAGTATCCCATTTTACGATGTGGGTTTCCATCAAACAAACTTTCAAGTAGAAAACCATTTATATCCGAAATGAATTTTTAGGGTGAAGTTCATTTTAAATGGTGTAGAATGTAACAAATCAAGATTTTATGAGATATATTAATTTTAATTTTTTATGTATTTTGGTGTATGCTACACCAATATTATAATACACTATACGCAACACTGTATTAGTGTGTAGTATAGGCAACAATATTCTAGGGTTGTGTTGAACACAATTTCAAGTTCTTTTAAAAGAATTCATTTCAAACAACACTGAGTTTATATTTTGTTCAATCTATAAATTAACTATGTTTGTACTACGTTATACACAGTAATTAAGGTATATTCCACAACAAAGAACATCGATTTGTCTTGCGTTACATGTATGAGACACCTTTCTCACAACTTGCATTATACACGATGTTGAGTTTTACTAAACAATGATATATTATTAAAATATTATTATTTAATGGGATAAATACTAGAAGTTATGAATATTATTAAGAAAATAATTTAATTTATATCATTTTATGTCTTCCTACAAATTATCTCGAACAAAATATGAGAAAAAATCTATTTTTCAGATAAAAGAAGTATTTTAAAAAAAACAGTTTTATAACCTTTTGATGGCACACCCATTTTAAATATATTTTTGACACATTAATAATTTAAATTTTAAAAAATAAAATTTTTATTTGGAATAATGATATAAAATTTTATTTTTGATAAATTTTTGATATTTTGCTGATAACATCCATTTTCTGATGAATAGTGAAGATACGCTAAATTTTAATTGAAAACAAATTTTTTGTCGCAAATAATATTTATGGTTAATATATATTATAGAATGGTTATAATGTATAAATATAATAAATTTTTATATTTTAAGACAATGTTCCTCAATTTCAATAATTATTTATTGAATTCATATTTATAAACATCTCAATCTTTTAAAATGTTTTATCTTTTCAACATAAACACATTTGGTTTGAAAAACGATTAATTTTAAATTAATTACGGAAACATTTGTGTTTTGGATTTTGAAAAATTTATTTAATATTTGGAATTATTTTTTCCAAATTATGTTAATGGGCTACTTTGATTTTTTTCCTTTATGAATAGTAACATTTTTAATTCTTGTTATTACCATATTTACTTGTTAATCCAGTAATTATGGGTATAAAATTATAAAATTACTCTAAGACCATCCAAAATTCCATTTTAGGAATGAATGTTTACCAATATCACCTATTTGTATGAATAGATTCATTTCTCATACTTTTCTACCTAGAAATGATGTTAATTATTTTTAAAACAATTGAAATTGACAACAAGTAACTCCTTTATATCTTATAAGTGTAGTAATTTTAATATAGCATTAATCTTCATAAAAAATCAAAATTAAATTGTCACTAGAAATATAATTAAATTATATAAATATTTTGAATTATTTTAATATATTTATAGATTATGTAATTATCATTAATAATGACTCAATAGTGTAGTAAAAATTATATTATTAATAGAAATATCAAATAATTATTTTAAAAATATGAAAAGAAATATGATATGAACTAAGTGACATTCATCCTAAATTTTTTTTGGTGACTATGATACGTTCGGAGTGTAATAAATTTTTTGGGTAGAATTTATCTTTTGGGAGTATTTTATTAAATGTAAAATAAATGAATTGTGTCCATATTGTCACTATTGATATTTTATAAAGATAACATTTTATTAACTAATTTCAAAATCATTAAAATGTTTAAAAATTACAAATTTATAAATATAAGATCTAATAATTCATAAAATAATTCTTTATTGTCAATTAAAACCATATATACAAATATTTATAACCATTAAACATTTAGAACATTACTACCACAATTAAAATTTAGTAGAATAACTTAGTGTTAATTAATATGATAATGATAAAATTGACATAAAAATCTACAAAATTTTGTTGGTTAATGTTATTACATCTCTAGATCGTCTTATCATCTAAATTGGGACATTTTGGATGATTTTATATGTGTTTTTATTTTATTATAAATTAATATTTTTGAGGATTCCAAAAGTGCCCCTATAATCAATTATGAAAGGGCTCCTGCTCCCACTCATGTTCACTCAATTTTGAGCATTAAATCACGACAAAAACCTGTCTTTTTCTCTTCTTAACATCCTTAGTAACATTTTATAGGTTCTAGTATTATCAAAAGACCATCTCGAGTGAACCAAGAAGATATTTAATGAAGGCATGTTAGGGAAGAAGTAATCTCTTCTATGGATTCATTCAAATGTTTTTCTTGTTATACTTCAACTTATTTAAGTGATTCATTATAAATTAATAACATAAATATCAATCATATACTGATCTATTATTATAAATAATAAATAACCCTATTTCATCATCTATCCATCATATGAAAAATGAAATCACCGCCCGTGTGTACGTACGGCTTACTATCTTCATATCGTGGTGGAATCTGTTTTTTCACCACCACCATACAGGGATGGGTACAATGGTGGAAATAATAAGAATATATGATTATTATAAAATTATACTAATTCTAAGAAACTTCAAACCGTCTTATTCCACACCATTCAAAAATTATCGGAATGATATCATCGCTCGTGCGTACATGCGACTGACCGTCTCCACAATACGATGTGATTCGTTCTACATAATATTCAGTAAACCATGATTATATAAATGGATTGATTGATTAAATATGATATATATTATACCAATATCATGATTTAAATTATATAAATATATCCTATAAAAAAGATGAAAAAATTATTTGACATAACATACATTAGATCATAAAGAAGATGATACACAAATAACGATTAAAAATGAAATGTTACTAACAAAAAGATGAAAATGTGGTCATAAATGTTATCATAAATTTTTTTCTTATTTTGGAATAAATTTTGTAACATTATTTAACTAATTACACAGTATGTTCATATACATATAAAGCATATCATACCTATGGTATGGTATAACATTTCGAATCATGTTTTTATCCGAGATTCCTTATTCCTAAGTATTTACTGGGTATAGATTTACCACCCATTGCCATGTATTATGAAAAAGAGTATATAAGGTTTTTAATATTATTATATTTATATTGAAAGTAATTTTTACCTCACTTTTTTTTACATTTACTACATGGTATGTAAAAAAATATATCTTTTATTTACCATACAAGGTACATTTTGACTTTTCCGAAAAAAGTATGAGGATAATTTTATTTGTAAACATATAAGTCAGGAATGAGATTTTACATCCTCATGAAGCCTTATTTCCACGAATCTCCCTCTACACTATTTGAAGTTTATTTTCAACCAAATTCTAATATTTTTAAAATTGTGCAACATTTTATGAATAAAATGGTTTTTGAAGAAGAATGGATATTTTCCTAAATAACTATGTTCAACTAGTTTTCAAAATTATTTTCCATCTTAGATAAAACTATTTAAATAGGATTATGATTCAATCCCTATTGATACCAATATTTTATTATTTTAACAATTGAATGATATTTTATATGGATAATATTATGATGGAATGATTTTTATGGAACCGAACTTATTTATTGTTTTATGTTATGATGAATGTTTTATGTTTTTGTGGAATATGTATAAATGATTTATGTAAGAGATGGGAATGAACTATATCTCCCTAAAATTAATTGGGAAAATATTTTTCTCTCATGATATAGACCTGACTGGATGACATTTAAATCTAGTTTAGTAATACATTGCTGGAATGACTAATAATCGTGGATTAGTAATAGACTTTGTCCACTATGATGGTCTTGGCAGCAATGCATTGGCCACTGTGGAAATCATATTATCTGCTCATTAGATTTACACAATTAGATGTTTTATGCCAAAGTTATTCTATCATGGTTAATGTTTATTTTTTGGTCCATTCTATACATACATCCATGATTTATTTCATGACTCGCGATTTTGATGTTTAAACATAATTTTCATGTTTTTATGTTCCAAAGAATATGTTTTTTTTATGTTCCCTAAGATTACCCTTACTGAGAATTTAATCTCACTTTATTAAGATTTTATTTTCCCCATTATATAATGAATGGTTTTAGGTAGGAAAATAAAAGGGTTGAACTTTATGAGAGATGTCGAAGACCTTTCACCGAGTTAGAAGTTGATATTCTATGTTTCTAAAGGACCTAAACTAATATGGTCATTGGACATCAATTTTTTATAGATTATGTATTATGTATTTGTAATATAATGTACATGAATGTCAATATTGGTTCTCTACAAACACATCAACATTTCGCATATTTTTATATCCTATTTATTCTAATAAGACCAAAATCTTGTATTTAGTACCATAATACTAAAATTAACCCATGAATTTTCATTTTAGTTATTGGTTTTATATGCCATCAGAATGGATTGATTTTCTATTACCATTTTTATATCCATTAACAAAATTAATGAAATGAAAAAGAATATTCCTACATCCCAAATGTAAATATGATAAGGTGGATTTTTTACTAAAACCTCTATATTTGACAATAATTGACCACCATATTACTACTTTATCATAATTAGGATGGAAATTTTACTAATGACATTAGATCATATTTCTAAAAGATGATATTGGAATAGTGTTCTCTATAAGACGTTCATATTACTAGAATAATATTAAGGGAAAAAATTATAACAATCCATATACTTAACATCATATGTTATGTTATTATAAGTAAAAATTTTAATAGAAAATATGCTGAAAATATTACTATTCTCTTACAAATATGCATTAATTTTGAGATTATCATTATGGAAGAGATTATTTAGATCTATGTATTGAATTGAAAAAACTTTATTAAAATTTTAATGAGTAATTTTTTTAAAAAATCTTTGTAACTGATCCACAAAATATGTTATTTTAAGAGAGGGAATTGTAATACATTAAAATAGAAATTATTTTAGTGTTCTCATTATAATGAGAGTATTAGGTGTATATCTTTTTAATAAATATAAAAATTTATGTTAATATATAAATTGAACCGCATAAAAAATATTCAACACATTTATAATTTATTATATGGGTTTAATTTGTTTGTCCATATTTATTTTTGAAAAGGTTTTATCTTTACACATATTTAAGTGATATATTATATTTTTTTTCTGTATAATTTTCTCACCACTTCAATAAAAACTGATCATTTTTTCAAACTATTTATCATATGTACTTTTTTATATAAATTATTAATCAATATGAGATATCAACTGTCCTTATTATGAATAAAAATTTAATAATTTTTTATTTAGTTTACAAAGAATCCTATGTAAATAAGATTAATAAAAATGAGATATAATATTTAATATTCTTAAATAAATTACAATGTGAAAATAAATATAAAAGAATTTCTATGAAATGTATTTTTCTCAAAATAATAATTATGCATCTACTAATACTTAATCATTAATTCACAGAATAAAAATTTGAAAAAAAAATAACCTTAAGGTATTAATTTTTCAAAAATAAAATAAATATTATAGAAAAAATCATATCATACCATTTTTTAAGAATTCTTAAAAAACAATTAATATAACTAGTCTGATCCAATTTTCATGAAAAATAATATATATTATTGTTATATACCTACCATCCTCAATATAAACTATTTTTTTAATTAACCATTTTCCAAATGAAATATATGGTATTATTTTTATTAAGATATACGTGACTCTCATGTTAATAAAAAAATTTCTTTTTAGGAATTCATTTTTATCATGTCACAAATGTCACATGTGTCAAAATTCAAATAATAAACAAAAAATATAAAATAAAAATGTTAATACCTTGGATATTAAGCTACATATAATTATGATTTGTGGGTTTAGTATAATTTAATCTTTTAATGAATAAAATGATCTATGTTATTATTATGTGATCATAAAATCATTTACACAATATGGTATTTTTCACAACATTAATTTGTAAACACGTTTGTGTGTTTTAAAAAAAACATATTCACCACACTCCTATAATCATTAATGATTTGGAATATTCAAATATTTTAAACATTTTAATGATGGATGGCTGTACAAAAAATATTTTTTTAGGTTATATTTTAATAAGAAATAATTCAAAGGTTGAATTTTAGGCCACAGATTATTTTCCATTTTAATTTCCTTTTAAAACAACTCCATCAATATTTTCATTGATTAATGAAAAAAATAATTAAATTCTCAATTCTATATTAGTTTTGTTGATTATATAGGATGTGGAAATGAAAACATAAAAAAATTATGACATTATTTTTTTAAATCTAACAAATAAATAACATATAATAATAAATTACCAATAATAAATACTATTAAAAAATACAACTAAATAAAATATGTGGATTTCCGTGAATATATTATACTGAGATAATTTTAATGTACAATAGATATGATACATGTACTTCATTATATTACAAGGATGTATAATTTTTATATTAAAAATTTTAATACTATGAAAAGTATTAAAAACAAGTATCATATTGAAATTTTATATTTTATCCCTTATTTTATGAAAATAACTAAAGATTAAATAATATTAACAACATCATTTTAAATTATAATTTATTTCATTTAATAGTATAATTATACGAATAAAATTTATATAAATATGAAAATATAATTTATGAATATGTCAAAATTAGATTTAAATCATCCCAAAAATTATCTTTTAGTATGATGATATCCTCATAAATTTGAAAATTTATATAAATGATTTTTTAATCACATAAATAACACTCTCTATGATTTATACCAACTCATATTCCATAAATAATGGAATAATTTATCACCAAGGTATAGGAAGGTAAATTATATCACAAAAGGTACATATGCATAAAAGAGAACTCATACAGTACCAGCATTGACCCTTGTTTCATTCAAAACTGAGATATAGGGAACAAGGAACAAAATACTAGAAATAAGATAATGTTAACATTAGTATTATATTCATATTTTTTCACATAAATACAAACATTCTATAAATATATAAAATTCATAAAACCTGACAATTTAAGAAAACAAAAAACATGGAATAATTAGATGAAAAATACAAACCAGTTTAATATAGCGGCATTTTATGAAACAAGAAAATAAATTAATATTCCAGTTTCGATCAAAAGAAATCCAGTCAATTAATTTATGATAATTTCATGTATAATATCACTTCCATATTGGGAAACATACTATAACAACATATTATTTTCATACATGGAAATTACATCTATTTATATGAGTATTAATTACATTACAAAATCACAATATGAGGTCCAAAATAGCTTAGTTACTTTGGAGACATCATATACATTATTTTAATTTGGTGAAAGATCATCAAAATCTCCATATAGATCTTCCCATTCAGTCCTCCAACATATATCCATTCTTTATAACTTATATAAATGCAACATATGAAAAGTGAGAGATTAGATTCTCAGTAAGGGTAAACATGGAAGATATCAATTTTTTATCTACTGAAATCATAACACAAGAAAAATGTGTTTGTGATCATGAGAATAACATACGAATTTTATATGCAACATATCGTGTATTAAAAACAAGATTTAGCTCATTAAACATTAACATTAACGATTTGAATGAAACATCATTATAACTGAATCTTGAAACATATGATCATGTCAAAAATGTGTGTGGAATCATCATAAGTATAGAAAAATATTCATATGTAAATATTAACAAGAATAGAATTTATATTATGACTTATCAGTTATTTCCCTTAATAGATCAAGTACATCAACTTGTTTCTCATCATGGATCAAGCACGTTGACTTATTTCCCTTAACTATGTCATGGGATATGACTCATTACTTAATGCATTGGATGGATATATTGGTCCCACCCTAATAACAATGAAAATAATAAATTTTTGTTCCCCAGTAATGTCCATAATTAATCATATCAAAACACATGGAGTGAAATGAGTTTATAAAGATAATTCAATCAAAACATATTCCCTGGTATGGAAATGGGTTTCAAAAATATCATTCCATTACAAACATAATACAAAAAAATAAATAATAGAGATTTTATCCCCCAAAAATATCCCCATTATGGCCTAAGTAACATCAATAAATTTTATTATATATGGAAAATAGTTTTCTGAGATCAATTGAAAATTTTTATTGGTGTAAATATGCTTTCTACACTAAAAACATTTTCATTACATAAAACTCCATGAAATATGAAAATAATATATTTTCATTGAAACAAAATATTTTATTGTAAGGTATGATTCAATTTATTAGGGAATAAGTATAGTATAATATTTCATTCTTGCTGTATAAGTTCAAAAACATTCCTCTTATCAGAAATGTCACAAATGGCCTTGTTTAGAAATCATCATAATAATATTTTCAAACTATTTAATAAAATGTAATACATTGGTAAAAATAAATTTAAATATTAATATAATAATAATAAAAAATATCATAATGTTTCTAGAAGGTATGGACATATATGATAAATATTCCCCAACAGAGACTTAAAATGAAACAATCCTGAATATCGATGAGATTCAGAAACAAACACATATCACTATATAATCATTAGAATCCTATTCCCCGTGAAAGAAAGAAAATTATATGGATACTATAATACCATAATATTTATAATAATACCCATAAATAAACTCATGGTCATTATATACACCACACAAAAGAAACAAGTATTGTATTAGGGCTATGTCCAACAGAAATAAAAGTGATACAATCAAATTTTTTTACCATTTGTCGTGAATCTCATCTTACTCACAAAAAACTCCTATATAATAAATATAAATTATTTTTTAAATATATTAATGAAATTTATTAAGTTATATCACAACATATATGATTTACTTGTGGCCTTAAATTACCCATTTGTTAACAATTTCATGTTATAATTATGTTTTAGGTATTAACTACATTGTTTTTTGCATGTGTTTTGATTTTACATTTTTTGGTAATCATAATTGTATAATTATATGAACATCTAAATAATTGTAGTCATGATTTCAATATAATATATAATAATTATATAATTATTTATAATTATGATAAAAATATTTACATTAAATATACTATTTATTAAGATGGTAGGTTGTATATATGGATGAGCACCATTTTTATTTTATATTATTATTATTAGAAAGAAATATGTATGCTATATTATCATTATAGAATAATTTTTAGTATATATATATCATATATATTTATAGAATTTATCATTATTACCACACATGAGAAATATTTATGAAAAATTAATCAAATCACATCATGGAGATGGTAAGCCACACATACGCACGAGCGATGCAATCATTTCTAAAATAGATTAGGTTGTAAAAAAGTAAAATTTAGGTTATTACTAAAAAAGATGAATTATTTCCAAAAAATTATATATAAAAGTAAAACCAATCATAAATCCCCCTCATAAATTATATTGATTAAAAATAATTTGTATTGATAAATGCAGATAGTAAGTCATACAAACACTTGAGTGATACTTTCATTCCTTGTTTGATGAAAAAATTGATTTAAAGTGATGACTTCATAATAAAAAGAACTTTTTACAATGTTGATTATGATGAATATATTATTTTATAATAAATATCATAAATTATTAGGAGGTTTCAAAGAGTTGAAAAAGAAAGTGGTCAGATATAATGATTACCTCTTCTCCGAAACGACTTCTTTGTAAATATTATAAAGGACATTATATTTGGTATTTTTGGAGAACCATAAACTCTAGAATGTGTTACGGATAGTTTATAAGATAATTTATATTAGTTTGGACTAAATTGTAGGATCAATTTGATTCTAATATGTGATAGAGAAGGTTCCCTTTTATAATTGAGGTGAGGAGTATTTTTGGATTTTTTTTAAAATGGTAATTTATAACAAATATAATTTCTATAAAAATACTGCAAAAATGTCATGAATTAGAAAAAATGATATAAAGTTCCAATATCTTCATAGAATTTGTTTTAGATTTATTTTGGTTTTACATTTATGATTGAAATTTTAATTAACCCTTTTATAGACTCTTTTAATTTAACATATGATAACATTTTTTTCAACACTAAATGGGTCTAATTTTTTCTTATGTGAAATAAATTAGACCATAAAAAATAATTAATTTATTAATTTAAATATCAAATAAATTTTAATAAAAATACTAAAATAAATATCATTTTAGATAATTAATGTGAAAAAATATATATGAACATTAAATATTATAGATATAATAAAATATTTTTTTTGATGTTAATATATTATATTAAAATTTTTAAAAGTCGAGATAATGAATTGTTCCACAATTGACACTAATAGAATTTTATCACAATAACATTGTATTTAATTCATAAAATTCATTCCATAATAATTTTTTTTTAATTTCTATAAACATTTTATTATTTTTAGATAATTAAATACAATGTTATTATGATAAAATTCTATTAGTGTCAATTCTGGAACAATTCATTATCCCAAATTTTAAAAATTTCAATATAACATATTAACATCAAAAAAAATATTTTATTATATCTATAATATTTACTGTTCATATATTTTTTTTTCACATTAATTATCTAAAATGATATTTATTTTAATATTTTTATTAAAATTTATTTGACATTTAAATTAATAAATTAATTAATACATAAATGTTGTGAAAGTATTTAATATAATTATTTGTTCACATAACAATAAAATTTAAATAATAAGATGAACATAAAAATTCTACATTTATTTATAATATGTATAGTTGAATATTTATATATTTTTACCATTATAGAAATTGATATATTATGTAAAACTTAAATGTGACATCATTGAATTTTTATTAAACAAAATACTATAAATATCTGAATCTCATCTAAGTGGTAAACCAATGATATAACATAACATCATGATAATATGTTTACTAAATACAAAATTAATGTTAATAATATTTCATAACCTATGTTTTCCCCATGTGGACATCAAAGGGATATTTAAGACCAAGATAGTGACATTTTTTTTCTTTGATTTTAATGTTTTAGTAGTCATTTTCATGGAAATATGCCCATTAAAAAACTTGTAATTCATAAATATGTGAAAATAGTATTTTTTCATGCAATGAAATTTTGGAATCTATTAGACTTATTTAATGGTCTTTATCATTTTTTTAACCTAAGTTACACAATTAACTATTAACATTATAAAAAAATTAACCAGGGTTTAGATTCATATTGGAAAAATATTAAAGGAATTAAATAAATAAAATTTTGATATTATTAATATAAAGTTTCTATACATTTTTCTAAACTTAAATAACATAACATAAATAATTTAATTTCAAAAAAAAACTATTAAAAGGCCACGAATAATAGTTTATTCGTAAAAATTCTCATTTACAAAATAAAATATTTGTATTATATTATCATATATAAATTATTTCAACAAAATAATACATTTTCTATTTTGAATCAAAATTTACTACATAAAATATAAAACTACTCTAAAAATAAAATTTACCTTGTATAAAAATTAATATAAAAAAAACAGTTGTCAATAAAAATCCAGCTTTTCACTAGTAATAAAATAATTGAATCCTCTCAAAAAATACAAAAAAATAAAGAAAAGAATATTTTAATACTTTTATTTCAAATTATAAGCTTATTTTTACAAATAAAATTTATTTACATGTTAAAAAAAGATTTAAAACAAGTGCATTATGAAAAGGAAGAAAAATTGTTGATTTAGGATAATTATTCTATTATTCATAGAATTAGATTTGTTATTATATCCACTATAAAAAAAAATCAAAAGATGAATGATGAAAATTTTATTGAGTATATATATATAAACTCTTAATATAATACAACATTTGTATAAAACACACTTCATCATAGTTGTTCATAAAAATATTTTATTTTATTTTAAAAAGGGGTGTGATTCATTTATAATTAATTGGTCAGCAAATTTTATATACATATGTAAACCATAATTTCATAATAAAGATAATAATTTTCATTCTCACTATTCTAATGACAAGGTTATAATTTTCATTATTGAATAATTAATATAATTAAATGATGTTTTATAGAGAGTTAATGGTTCATGTAACCCAATCAAAATAGGTGTTGTGTGTATCGTAAGACATCAAAAAAATAAAATTATAGTTAATATAATATTTTGATTATAATAACTTAGGGGTCACATTCTACACCACATAAGATGTATTTCTCTATTAAAATTCATCTTAGTTATCAATGTTTTAATATATTTATGGTTCTTTCATAAAAATCAATATCATAAAAATAAATACTAAAACATCCATTAAAAAGGAAATTTGGAAACATAATGGAATAAATTATTAAATATTTAGTAGGTTTCTATATATGAGAACATAGGTAAAGATTTGGGCATAGATTAAAAGTGTAAATAATCATAGATATTCATAAAGATCACTGATCACAAATAATACATGTTCTATAGAAATTAAAAATAAAAAACTATAAAATTATGAAATGTGAAAAAGGACATTGACATAAAAAAATGATGATAACCTGAAAACCTTTTATTTCTATAAAATTTCCCTAATGTTGATGAATTTTCACAACATGGTGTACCTACTTGATTTATGGACATCCTCACCCTTTGTTGTACCTTGATCAACACCCACATCATCACATATTACATGAAATGAAGGTGAATTTTTTATTTATGACGCATTATCAGATAATGGGATCCCCATATAAAATGAAAGGTTATTATATATATATTTATATTACATCATAAATAAATGTCTTACATATGTTATGAGAATTGAAAAAAACATAATATGAATATATAATCTCAAAAATTTCATCTAGATTTCATTATAACCAATTTCATAATTTGTTACCCTTATGATATTTCCAAATGAATAAAATCCAAAAAATCAAATTTAATGTAATTATATTTAAAAAATAACCATAAAATTAATCCCCCAAACAACATGATTTAGTTCATAAATATAACATACGAAACATGTAGAGACTATTATATTATAATCTATGAAAATACTGTAATAACCATAATTTCCACAAATTGTTACTGAAAATATTTATGATTTCAAAAATTAGTTATTTCCATATACCATAGTTATGAAATTTCTATAATCTCATTCCATGATATCGTAAAGTCCCATTTCATCAGTTCAAAGGACATCCACACCATCCCATTAATATTGTCACAATAAAAAATATCTTTTTTTTTCATTATCCTTACATCAACATCATACCACCTCAAAAACTTTTTATTGTTACCAGTACAAGTCATGATATACTATGAAATTATTAACGAAAAAATATGGTGGACCAATACATATATGTTTAATAAATGAACATTAAAAAAAATCATGATTTTAATGTATAAAAAATATATCACTACACTGTATTCTTAAAACATTAACAAACATTCTTAATTTTGTTCATTATTATTTTTTTAATCTCAAATGAAATTTTTATTCTCTTCATCATCAATAATATAACAATTACTTGTACCAACTTAATTATTAACTTCATGATATTTCCAAATAGGATATAAATTACTATAATTACTATTCCCCCAAAATTTAAATAAATTGATCAATTTACAGTACCATAGGAAGGACAATATTCCAACCCACTGTGTTGACTAAACATATTGTTTTCAATTTAAAATAAATTAATTAGTGTCCTTCTTTTCAATGGATAAAATATATTCTTGTTCCCCTAAGATATCAATGTGGGATTTTCATCCCCCATTATCTGTAAAAATGATACTAAATCTCATTTACTCCTTGGTATCCATTACCAAAATTCTCAGAGAACTTTTTTTTCTCTTCCTGGGTGAGTCTATGTGTTGTTTAATGAACATATTGTTAATCATGTTTCATAACTTTTTTTTTGGAATGATCACAACATGATTAACACCAAGGATCATACATTTTATGATTGTATGGGAATCATCATGTAAGTATAGATTCAAGATATTATAATATTCGATTGATGTATTACAAGATAAAAATAATTCCATTTTTTGGAATAGTCCCAAATATACATCTTTTGAAAATGATAGAAATATTCATTTCAAATGCTTCTAAAAAAATTAAAACATCAGTAAGAAGTGAGATTAAACATTCATATGATAATATTAAAATCATTTTTGATTTTTTTAGTAAATATGGAGCTGGATGATAAATATTCCTTATTAGAGACTGAAAACCAAACAATCCCAAATATTGATCATATTGTGAAATAAATACTCATCTCATTACAATAAACATAATCATATTCCCCATGAAATAAAATAAAATTATATAGACATTAAAAACCCATTATTTTCATAATAATACTCATACAATACACTCATGAATGGTATATACACTATATGAAATAAACATGTATTTTATAAGGCATGTATCCGAAAGAAATAAATGATAGAAAAATCATTTACCTTATAAATTGACACTCATCATACTCTTGAAAAAGTCTTGTATAATTAATATATCTCTATTATATGTTTATTAAATAAAAATAATCAATTATATCTTATAATCTATGATTTACATATGGACTTCTTTTACCTATTTATTAACAATTTCATGTTAATGTTACATTTTTGGGAATAACTGCTTTGTTTTATTCATGTGTTTTTATTTGTTATATTTTTTTATTAATTATACAATGATTTTCACCTTTTCATAATTATATAAATGGTAATAGTATTACATATATTTTTTACATAAGTATTTATAATAATCTATAAATTATATTATTTAAATACACTATTCATGGATAGTATAAGCAATACATACAGATGAACGTTGCACAATAACCTCATCCTAGTTTTTGAGGACTTAGTAAGTGCATCCAAGTGACCCGAGTTTAAAAATGGGTGGAGACACATTTCAAGGGTAATGTAGCATGCACCGTTCGATACTGTAGTAGCTAAATCTATTCTTCCATTTATGTTTTTTTGCCATTGGGTTGGGCCTCAGGTCTATTAAGTCCTTCAGGAAACCAAAGTCCTTTAGTCCAGAAAGGAATTCGGGCCACCCTAAGTCTTTTGGGACACCTAAAGGCTTTTTGGACACCTCATGGCCTTCGGGCCACATGAAATTGCACTTAAATGATAAGAAAGAATCAACAAGGATCATAACGTTGATGGTGATTCAGAGGAGTAACATTAACTAGAGAATAATCTAATATGATTTTTTATAAAGAGAGGGTATGCCATTTCCATCGGGACAAGCATGTGCTTGCACATTATGGCTAGTCTAAACCATGTGATGGTGGAGAGCTGGTATCATGATGAAGATGTTGGGAGGAGGATTTCCAAGTATAGTCTGTATAATTCCTAAGACCTACGAGCAATGTAATCTCTAACCCTACGGTCCTTGTAAGGGTTCCCCCTCATCCCATGAATGGGGGGTTGTATAAAATCAATAAAAAAGAAGGCCTTCGGGCTATTCAATAATACCGATGAATGTTGTTATTCTTTTACTATATAATTAAATGAAAGAAAGGGATATGAAATATTATCATTAATGAATAATTTTTATTATATATATATCATATATATTTATAAAATTAAATATTACTACCACCCATATGAAATATATATGAAAAATGAATCCCATCTAATCAGAGAGATGGTAATTCATATGTATCCAAGAGAAACAGCATCATTTCTCATAGGATTGGGTGGGAAATGTTAAATATGATATTATAATTTAAGAAGTATAAATATGTTATAAAAATCATATATAAACATTATAATCATTATAATTCCATATCATAAAATATGGTGATAGAAAATAAATTGTATCACTATTTATAGATGGTAATACTTACATACGCATGAGTGATACTTTCATTCCTTGTTTGATGGGAAATAAGATTTTTATTGATGTGTTAATAATAATAATAAAATTTAAATATATTTATTATGATTAAATTATTATTTTATGATATATATCAAATATTTATAAGAGTTTTAGAGGAGTAGGAAAAGATAGTGATCAGTTAGAATTGTTGCCTCATCTTCAAAATGATCATTTATATATCATGTAAAGGATTCTACAGTTGGCCTTTTGGGAAAAAACATATATATAATGTGTTTAAGAAAGTGTATAAAACATTTAATCAGAGTTTGAAAGATAACTAAGGCATAATACAATGATAATAAATGAGGGAGGTGGTTCCCTTTTACAATTTATGTGAGGGGAATTTTTGATTTTTATTCGAAAATGTTAATTAATAACAAATTCATTTTCAATAAAATACATCGAAAAGGTCAAAAATTAGATGATAAGATGAGATAATTTCTTCATATCATAAAACAATATATTTTAGACATTTTATGTTATTATTTCTAACACTATCATTCTAATTAACCCATAGACAATCTATTTTAATTCTAACTATGATAATAATATTTTCAATGTTAAATTATTGTGATTTTTATTTATGTGTTGTAAATTAGAACATAAATGAATTACTTAAAACACTTTTTTAGAATTTTATAATAATTTATTATTTTTATAAATATTTTATTATTTCCAAATAATTAATTAAATATTATTTTTATAAAATATCATTTGGTATAATTTTGACATCATTCTTTATTAGGATTTTTAAAATACCAATAATTGAATTTAAAAAAAATATATATATATTTTACTAGTTTCTTAATATATCATGTTCATTTAAAAAATTATTTTATCATGTTAATTATCTCAAATTAATTTCATTTTAATATTTTTAGTAACATTTATTTAATATTTCTATTAATAAAATAATTATTAAATAAAAGTTATGTAATTTTTTAAAATGATTAGTTTTTCACTAAAAATTAAAAAAGAAGTATAAAAAAGATAAATATTATATATATTATAATAATATTTATAATTGAATAATTTTTGTCCTATATAAAAAATGATATATTATTTAAAATATGAATTTGACTTCTTTGAATTTTTAACAAATAATATATTATAAATATTATAACCTCAAGTAAGTGGCTCAAAAAGTAATAAATAAATTTAGATCATCAAAATATGTTTATTAAGATAAATTATGACTTTAAAATTTTTTCATAAGTCTTTTCACCTTTTTGAGACATAAAAGATATTTAAGATGATGAAAGTGGCATTTTTTTCTTTCTCTGATTTAAAATTTATATAAGTCATTTTGGGGACAAATGTATATTAAGAAAATTAATTTTGATACATATGTGTTTTGGATAGAATTTTATTCACCAAATAAAATTGTATTACATGTTAGAGTTATTTTATATTATTTATCCTTTTATTTTTAACTTAAATTACCCCATTTACCGTTTAGTGTTGTAATCATATTTACAAGGGTTGCTATGTATATTGGAAAAAAATAAATGGTATATATTCCATAAATTTTCAACTTTATAATATTAATTTGGAATCTATTTTTTAAAATTCAAAACAGCGAAAATTCATAATTTAAATTAAAATAAAATATGAAAAAATCCATGAAAAATAATGTTTAGAAAAAAATACCCCTTTAAAACATATAATGTATTTATAATAAATTCTTTTATAAATTATTTATCAAAAATAAAAATTTATTTATTTAAAATTAAAATGAACTTAATAAAATTTGAAACTAATCCAAACCACAAATATGACCTTTTAAATACATTAAAAGAAAATGAAATTTTCAAAAAAAATCAGTATTTTCACTATTCTTCATAAGATGAATCTTATCAAAAAAAATAAAAAAAATAAACCACAGAAAATTAAAATATTAATATTTATAATGAATGGTATATCTTTTCATATTTAATTTATAAAACAATGAAAAAAATGTTTTAGAACATGTATGCCATCAAAATTTTGCAAAACTCCCTTTTTAGAAAAATTCTTCTTCTATGGATACAATTGATTTCTTTTCTTCTATCATATCTAGAAATCACATTATTTGAATGTTAAAAATAATATTTAATATATATATATATATATTTCAATAATATATCACAACATGTTTTTTTTTAATTTGATGGATTGAATCATACTTGTACATAGATTATGGAAAAAACATTTCCTTTTATTATAAAAATGAATTTCCATTCATTTATAATTAATTGGCCAATGAATTTTATATACATGTGTAAATGATAATTTCATCGTATAGTTATTCATATTTATTCCCATCATTCCAATGGCTATATTCTAATTATCATATTTAAATAATTATAATAATTAAATGTTGTTTAATAAAATCTTAGTGTTGCGTGTAACACATGAAATGTTAGTGTTGCGTGTAAAGAATAAAATTATGAAAGAAAATTATTTAAAAAAATATATCTACCTCATAACAATGTTGTGGTGTAACACATACGCCTATGTTTTTATCATTAAAATATCCATGTGTTTCATTTCATTTCATTTCAGTTATGAATTTTACCACCTTACTGGAAAGATTTCATACTAGGCATGTCTCTTCCATCGAGTTCAAAATTAATATAATGATAATATTTAATTATATTATATTTTTTTAGAATTTAATATTAATGTAATTTTGTTGAAAACTGTCTAATATTATTTTTCGAGGTTATCATATTAAAGATATAGTGCAACATTTCATTCATTACATGAATTAACAATCTGAAACATATTCTTATTGATCTCATAAAGAATATCATCCACAATAATATATTGGTTTATACTTTCAATCCACTCATCTAACAATCTATTCATATATTATAAAACCAAGACAAATTCAATTTCATGTTAAACTGATAAACAAGCATCAAACCCAAGAGATTTTGAAATGAAGATAAACTGAAGGGATTACATGAGATGGATTCAAAAAATTTGATCTAATGGTATTTATTTCATATAAATGAATCTTAAATCCTTTCAAGGTGAATGATATAATATATATATGATTAATAATGGAGATTTAATAAGTGATAATTTCATAAGATATAATTTAGTAAAACATCACCTCTTCATAAACGTGAATAGAAATTGGGTACCAAAAAATTTGGGATAACCTATTGAAAACAACAATAATAAAATATTTATAAATAACCCATTTTTATTAATTATTTATTAGTATTAATATAATAATATTAGAAATATAAAAAACTTCATAATGATATATATCCATAATTAGGATTTTATTATTTCAAATATCATAATCAAGGATACATTTATAAAAAATACAATGGTTGATGAGAAAACAAAAATATTTATTTCAATGATTGCGAAAATATTTTAATTAGAATATTTTTTACAAAATTTTTTTCTTATTTGTCTATAGAAATTTTCTTATGAATTATTAATCCACCTTTGATGATGGGTTATCTCCTTTTTTGGGTTTATTTTTTTAATTTGATTATTCAGAATTTCTGTACCCAATATATATATTGAATTGTTAGTAAATGATTTATTATTATTAGATAATTTTTTGAAATAATATTTCAATTATGGTAAATTATTAATTTTATGTATCAATTAAAAATAATAGATTTTTCTATTCATTGTTTTTTGTGTAATAATATAATAATGTGCCAGATTCTGTTAGTAAAATATATGATCATATTGAAAATTTAATTTAAAATGAAATAACTATTGATATAAAAATACATGGAACATTTAAATAATAATAACAATAAGTGACATTTATTTTAATTATTCATTTTATTAATATATATATATATTATCAATTACTAAATTTTCATGGTAGAATTTATATTTTTTGATGTGAAACCCAACCTCTTATTGTGTATATTTTTATATAAAAAAATCATATTGATGTGTGTTCAATATTCCTTCATTTTTAGCATAATTACTTTGATGGGTATGTTTCCTTTTATAATATAGAAAAATTGAGTTAGGTTTTTTATAGAAATTTAATTTTATTAGAAATTTTATAATAATTTTTTTTCAAATACATTATCTTATTTTTTTATATTATAACTACACAGATGTAGTTATATCAATTTTTGGATTGAAAATGTTTGATTCTAATATAAATGGATATATCACAATAAATTATATACTTATAATCTATCTATATATAAGTCATTTAGATGACTTTGTTATAGATTTCAATTTGGGTTTATTGTATTGTTTGATAAACTCATGATATGAGATATAATGTGCACACATATGACTATGTCTCCTAACTATATTTATTTATGTATGAATCAGTAGGATGTATCATATTAGATTGAAAAATAAATAATGATCATTTCAAGTGTTCAAATAGTCATACCCCCAATGGGAATGTGTTATCACAATGTATGATGACTTCCAATCATTGGTTGTTGATGTTTGACTTACATTATCGAATGATGTCAGACTATAGAAAGTGATTTGATCCCCCTATTGTAAGTATAAAACCATTAAAATCATTATTTTAAACAATTTTCCTCCTAGTAAAACATTTCTATTTAATGGGAAGGTGTAAATACTCCAGTAGTGCTTAGGTGTCCTCTTATAATGTATTATGATGTCAGTTAATAATATACAACTTTAAGAGGTGAGAATAATTCTGGTGTGCCTTATGGATCTATAATAATAATTTTACAATGAGTTTGATGAATATGAAATTTTTAGTAGTAATGTTGTACCGATTTATTCTATGTTCAACATTAAGTATATTGGTTTTGGGGTGATATATTTTTCAAATAATTAATTTCCTTTTATGATATTATCGATTTAAGAACATACAAAACCCAAATGTGTTATCGGTTTCACGTATCTTAATGACTCAACATATGATTTTAATTTCATTGTGAAGAGCATTGATATAGAAATATTTAATGGTTATCCCATATACTACTAAAGGATGTAACTATGTTTCATAAAATAGATCGTTTAACATTATTATATAGAATGTCACAATTCTAGTTTTTCTAGTAAATTTTATTGGGAGGTTCATATCGTATCGAGAAATAAACAAAAATACTAAGGTTTTTGTATTAAAGTATAAAATATGTGATATATCATACTATGATTGATTCATATGTTATGTAAAAATATTGAATTTATTCATTGTTACTATATATAATATGTTATAGGGTATTTCTAGCCTTTACTTAAGGGTAATTTTTTGCATGATTTTCTCTTATGTAAGGGTTACCCGATACCGAAGGGTTATCCGTTTCAAGATTTACTCTCACATTTGGTTTACCCCATATATACGGGTTTCAAATTTTCCATTATCATGACATGAATGGGTTAATTCTGATCCAAATAAAAAAATAAGACTGATAATAACACTATCTATCATATAACATGATTTAATCCTAAAATTTCTAAATTTAATATTTTCGCTAAATTATTTTACATTTTACAATTTTTTTATAAAAGATAATTGTTAGTCAATTTTTATCATAGTTTTCCTGACTAGATTAATTATATAATACTTTTATTAATATATAATATCTTTAAAATATTTCGATTATTTATTTATTTATTTATTATTTTTCATATATATGATTAATTTCATTATTAAATCTGAATAACATATTGGATTACAATATTTGATATATTTTGTTATAAAAAATTTCATTCCAGGAAATAAATGCAGGTTTTAAGAAAATAATATATAGAATTCATCTACATTGATTTTAGTGTGTTATTGATGATATTATCTTAAATTTCATTATTGAATACTTTTTTATAGTTTTAGGTTTCATATTTAAAGTGAATAAAAATCTCCCATGTGTTACCTATCTCTGGTTAGAGGGTCATTGGGTTAAAATAATTACATGGAAAGAATACTATGACTTATTCTTGAAAGGTGGGGGTTAACTATGTATTTATCTGAACATACTCATATAATTATTGTCAATAAAAAACATCTATAAAGAATTAAATAAAAAGATTATTTTACATAGGAATTTGGATATGTTTAAATAAATTTAGAATTTATTTTTGGATGAGTATGAAAAACTATATGTTCTACAAGAATCTACACAATACTATAGTTTGAAAATATTAATTTGGTGTCTATTTTCTTGATTCCAATGCTAAATCATTATTACCAATCATAATTAAATGAATAAAAATTATCTAAAATGACTCTATATGACTGAATAGTTAGGAATTTACAATGAATTTAATGTATATAAAATTTAGGAGTATTTAAAAATTAAAAAACTATAAAAGTAATGGTTATATTCCTTTTAAAGTGAATTTTTTACGACCTCAATCATCATACCAGATAGGTCATGAAACTTTTTGGTTCCCATGAAATCTATTATATATGGAAAATAAGAAATGGGTGTCCCTAAAATGATTAGTTTCATATTTGGGTAATTTTCATTTTGTTACTCACATATAGGAGATCGTAATATGGTTATTTCATTTGAGGGGTATATTAGATTTTATTTAAGTGATGTATTTTGGGAAATTTCTCTCAACTACACTATCCAATAGTCATATGTGATATGAATGGGATAAAATGATATTTAAATACCAAAGTGGTTAAAGAAATTCTAAATAAGGCATGTTACATAATATAATATGAATATTGACCCACTAAAATGGTATGGTGTATGAGGCCATTATTTTTAGTGGGTATACATTACTGAAACTTTCATTATAATTTTTTTTAAAACATAATACTCTGATATAGATACGTCTTTTTTGGAGATCCGTTCATATATCATGTTTATCATTTGGGGATATAATATAGATATTCCTCATTGGACTGTAATATAAATCTATATAAAGTTGTGAAATGTTCTCAAAGATAAGAATTATAAGAAAATTAATTTCATTTTCATAGAGATAAATTATCTCTATCCTTGAATCATTGGTATTATATATTATGTGTGTATCCTAAATTTGTGCTTTTAAACATATGACAGAGATTTAATAGAATATAAAAATTAAAAATTTGATCTATGTGTCTACGTTGGAGAAATAATTTCTCTACAAGAGGATGAAATAAATGATCCATGTCTACGTTGAGAATTATATAAATAAAAGAAAAATTGTTATTATGATTCATATATAAATTGAAACAATATTTTTTAATATTGTAATAACTACGTGGAATTTTTATTCATTATTAAGAATAATATTTTTCTATATATATGATGAAATATTTTCCAGAATCTGGAATATGGTAAATGATTTATACATTCAAGATATTGATTAACATTTCAATAACATTTAGAATATTAATAAATTAGTTGGTTGTAACCCCACCTACATTTATAATTTTCACCTTCAACATATAAATAATAAATGAATAAAAATACTCTATAAATAATGATGTATATAGACCAATTATTACTCCATAGTGTGGTTGGTTTAGGTACATCATATCTTTTAGTGATGTCTTCAATATTTTAGGTTATATATTTTTGAGGATATAGAAGGATGAAACATTTGAAAATATCACAATGTATCTGAATGAAGTAAAAAAAATATTAATAGATTTTTATTAGATTAGGGTGGTGAATAATTGATACATGAATTAAATAATCAACTGGGAGACTATAGAAGTGTTTGGAAACAAATTCCTTATGGAAAATTACAATTTAGTTGTTTTTTAGAAAGAGTAATCATAGTCTCAATTTAATGGTTTGATCGATGATTAGTTTGTGTGACATTTATATTTCATTCCTGATTAATTCATCAAGAAATATTGTATTCATAAATAACCATGATATGCATAATATATTTATAAAGTCACCATATGATATATGATTTTGGAAACATCACAATATGACTTTTATAAAAATGTTGGGCTTTGAATCATACAAATGCTGTTTGGATTTTAAAAAAAATACTCTATGTATACAATGTAATTATTTATTTGGTATCACATGGGAGGTAAGGGCTATTATTTCTCTATTCTATCTGATAATAAATTTTATGTTTACTAAACTACAATACTCTTTAAAAAGGAATTTTTAAGTTGAAGAGTTAGTTTGGGGAATGGTAAACTTATAGAATTTTAATATATTACTAAATAGATAATAAGTGTTCTTAAATGGTTGTTGAATTTTTTATAAAATATGTTTTAGAAGGAGAAAACATGGGTTATAAAATAAACCTGATGTAATGGTAGGAATTTTCACAATCTTGAGTGGTATAATTATCTTGATGAATATGATAATAAAATAATTTCATTATTTAATGAACCTTTTAAAATCTAAGATGCCTTTGAGCGGGTTTTATTTTCATAGATGGATAAAATCCATCAAATATGAAATTGGATCCACATAGACTCACCATATTTGGACATGGTAGACTCACCTAATGCAAAAAAAAATAAATAATGTTCTAGTGAGTTTTCCATAATAAAATATTTATCAATTGAAGAGTTTATACCTATAAATCATTCATAATTGAAAATGGTTATAAAAAATTTTTGTGTTGAATTTTGATAATCATTTTTAATTAGTTGCGATGAAAAAGTCTAGTCATATATTTCTTTCAATAGAAATTACTTATGATTATGAGATATATTAAATGGATGTTAAATATACTTTCATTAAATGGACATGGATATGATTTAGTTCAGAGGGCTAATGTTCCAATTGTATGTAGTATGGCCTGAAAGTATCAATGATCTATTTATGTATTGATGTTAGCCTCTTATATCGAGAATATTCAGTTTCATTTGGTAACCAATGTGTTTTGATTCATAAAAAACAATTTATTGTTGTCTATACAATTGAATTAACGGGATTCTGACAATATTTAATTCATTATATGGGGACATGATATATTTTTTTGGAAAAATATGTTATGACTTTACATGGTATGAATATACTGTTTGTGGAAGGATTTTCAATCGAATACATTGGTGAATGAGCCTATATAATTTGTATGAAGATCTATAGAAATAGATATTATAGGATTCAAAGACTGAAAAAGAATATATAAACTAGTATTGTTCTAAAGTAGTATAGCATAGAGAACTATGAAAATGTGGCCCCAATAGTGGTTATTAATTTAATCATAGGTATACAAAAGATCCATATAAAGAGATAGAAAGGAATTATAGAATCCTATTGTATTCCATGTTGTGTACTCAAACAGATGTCTCATATTCCATGACCATTATATGTTGACAAAAATCCATAACTGTTTAGAGTCACTAGAGTAATATAAGTAAGGTTTATAAATACATAAGAATATGTTAGGAGGTGTTCCTGGTCTCTAGTGGTGATGATGATCATAGATCAATGGGTCACATTAATTATAGTTTTTAATCAAATAATGATGATTGGATATAATTATATAGTTTATGTTTTCCAAAACAGTGGATTTATCTTTTGGAAGAGTTCAAAATAACCCATTACAGTGGATCCAATCACAAGGAATAGTATAATGTTATACAATATTCATCTGAGGAAGATATTGGGACCAAGAAACTTTTTTGAACCTATGTTGTTTATTATAATTTTGGGAATGATCATGATTTAATGTGACAACATATAGTTATTCATTTGGTCATAAGATTCCCAATCTCCCAAATAGACCAAACACATTCTTGGAAAACACTATTACATTCAAGAGATTATTTAGAGGGGTAATGTGAAGATCCATTGGGTAATGTTTGAGGATAATGAAGATGGTAGATTGATGAGATCATTACTATTGAAAATGAAAGAGGGTCATATTTAATAATTTGTTATAAGATATATTAGGTATTAGATTTTATGGTTATAAAATTTATCAGGATTTTATAATAATTAAAATTTAGGTTTATCATTCATTGACATGTATTGTAATTTATATTACATTAACTTTCAAAAAAACATCCCTTAAAAATAGGATGTTGATTTATCTGTAATATATTATCATCATGAAGTAGTATAAAAAGTAATGGAATATTAATATCGTAAATAGAAATGTATTTTAACTAATTTAATTATTTCTATATGATATATACAAAGAATGAAATTTTTGAATAATAATTTGAGTCTTTTTATTGGTAATAAACAACAGAATTATATTACATAGAATGTAATATGGTCGTTGATATACTTAAGGGAATATGCATATTATTAATCAAAATTACCAGAGGTTGGGAGTATATGTAGATAGAGAAACTATATTCTATGATAACTTATTTATCAAATCCTTGATTGATTGATAGCTAGCCGTGTTTGTGAATTTTTTTATCAACTCAAATGTTAGAGTTGAACCAATATGTACATTTTCCACTTATACTTTCAGTTAAAGAGATATCAACCCTTAAATGAATTAAATTGATAGAATACATGGTTTTAATTATTTCAGTGACATTTTATGTGTTGAGCTACATAGATTAGGACCATGTGATGTTCTTAAATTCTAAATGAACCACATGTCATTTATTAATACATCAGTTCATTGTTTTGAATATCATGAATGTATGTGTTGATCTGTAATAGGTTGATATTTTCAATGTATATAGGACTCTTGATGTCATTAAAAATGTGGTTACATACGTATATATGCAATTTATATAATATATCTTATGATGGACATGTTATAATGGAGATATGATTATATTTGTTGGAAATCAAAACATACCCAACTATAGAATGATCATCATTAATGTTTTCCCTAATACAGTTCATTACATACAATTATAAAACTAATATTTAATATATTTTTTAAATTCTAGAAAATCCATTGGGGACACATAGTTAGAAATTTGGATAATGAGCAATTTTTAGTTTTTTTTTGTTTTAAAATTATTTAGAGCCTGATAAATTGATTCAAAATGGAAATAGATGGTTTCAAAATGAGTTTTGGTGTATTTTTATAAATTCTTTCTAGAATATAGTTCAAGAGATGGATTATTAGATATTAACTGAAAATGGATACCTTATTTTATGATAAACACTGAATAATAACCTAAAGTTGGCCAAAAAAATTTCTTTATAATTGATCCCAGTTGGTATCGATTGTAGTGTATGAAAGAATCCTGATATATGTTATCAAACCTCTACATTTTAATTAATTCAAACTCTTAAATAAATTAACATGATTTGTAACATAAATATTGAATAATTAGAAGCACACATTCTTTTGGACTAGTGTTCTTGGAAGAATGATTTTATAATAAATTAAAGGGAAAATAAAATAAAAAATATTTATTTTAATCATTATAGTGGGAACACAAATCCCTATTAACTTCTTAAAATATAGAGGATACCCAATGGAATAAATAATCAATGGAGGTAAGTTATAAATCCCAATATGAGAATAAACATGATAAAGGGGAATATCATATATGTAAAATGAGGTAAGATGAAATTATAAAATAAAATTTCCATGAATGATCACATAGTGAAATGACAAAAATAAGTTTGAGTCATAGAATCATCAAATTATATAAACATTAAGAATGGAATAGTGTGACATTACAAGAAAAACACAATGCTCAATATCGAGACATCAAGATATCGTTTATAGAGTCCTATAATGGACTAGGTTTAATCTCTGACACCATATGTATCATCACATGATATATAAACACTATAAAATTCAATGGAGGGAAATCAAGGTTCACATATAATGACATATACATAGAATTTTCTATTATAGAATGAAATAAAATTTAAATCATAAATATAAGAATTCCTATTTAAATAAATTGGTTACATAATATTTCATAGAATCATAATCAAATGATATCTCAAAAGGAATCTAAATAGAAAAGAGAATTAAATATTTTGAAGGTTCATATTTTAATAAAAAAGAAATGGTCTTAAAAATTATATAATTGGATAAAATTTGTGAGGGAATGTGAAGAAAAGTAATATTTTAATTGGATATTTTTAGAGGGCATTTAAAAAAAGGGATTCTATGAATTAAATATGTTAAGGATACAATAACTTTATTAACTCCATAAGTGAATAAAGTGAATTATATATATAATTATGATTATTTCCATAAATCTATTGAAATTTAAAATTATTTCAATTAGAGGGTCATAAAATATGAAAATTTTATGTTCCCTTGAATTTTTTTTCCATATTAGAATGATTTGGGAAGAGAACTATTAGATATTTTATATCCATAAAAAATAAAAGAACAATAATCTTGGAAAATATTTAATAGAAATATATATATACATCATAGTAATTATATATTATTATTTGGAGAAATAATGTGAGGTAGAGAGAGATAAGGAATAAACCTAGTGAAAGAGGGGTTTTTGAAGAGTTCCCTTACATTAGGTCTGGATTCTGTCTACGCTAAAGTAATTACTTAAATAGTTAAAATTTATTTAATAATTACATTATTCAGAAACACATTATAATATATTTTCATTATTATTATAATATTTCTTTAGTTTAGAGTAATTTAAATGAGATATCATATCTATTTCAACAATCCCATGGTCATTTATGTTGTGGTTCCAAGGTCACATCACTTGAAGGTAGTAATTAAAGTTAAATATTAAATGATTCCATAAGTCTATAATTGTGATTATGTGATATTATTGTTATTTAAGGAGTTAAAAATTATAGTGACCCTTCCTTTTAAAAAATAAATATTACATATTTTGAGATGAATATTCAAGAAACACCATTATAAACAATAATAAAACTTATTAGGTTTTTGGTCATTGGAAACAAAGATACATTTAAATAATGGTATATAAATGATTTTTGTATTATCAAAAAATTATCTTCGTAAAAATATCCCTTCATTGACAATCCAAACGTAAATAATAACATTCATAAAATCCATGATATCACAACATTATCATAAAAAACGTTTTTTGGAATACACAAGAAGAATATAAAATCATTTAAATAGTGAAAGATAACTGATAATACTATCATAGATATTGGGGTTCCTTCAAGATTACATCATATCCATTGTCGATGTTCACTTCAAATACTATTATTGTAGATATAGACCCTTGATTTTCTTGGATTAACTACCCAATATAGTTCATATTATCTCCTTAGATTTATATAATTACCCAACGCATTAGATGGATATATAATTATAGTCCCACTAGTCACATAATCATAATCATTTAATATGTTTGCCATAATATCGTAAAACAATTATCATATCAACATATCAAAACTTGTGGAAAAGAAACTTATTTAATTAGAATTTCATCATTTCATCAATGAATAACCATTTTATTGTAAACTCAACATAGAAAATCATATTAATAATATTAATAATCCATCCATAGAATTAATAATTATGGTATAATTTTTTCTTATTCCTAGAAAATAATAAGTTACATAAACTAATTTCACCAGTGAAGAAAATTTTCATTAACGGAAATCTGGAATATTTTCAGAGGAAAATACCATTTTTATTTTGGAATAAACTACCTAAAATCTGAATATTTACAAAGTATTATAGAAAATGTTTTATTTGAGGACAATCAAGGGTAATATTAAATAAATATTATAATCATTGAGAATTTTTATGGTAGGAATCTTAGTTTAGTTAGATAAATTTTAAAAAATTATTTCATTCCTATTTTTGAAAAAAAGTAAAATATTACATTTTATAAAAAAATAACATTACATTGATATTTTATTTAAATTCATATATGGTAAAATAGTACATTAAAAATCATAGGATAATAGAAATATATTATTGAAAACATTTTAATGAATCACACTCATGGAAGATAATGATTCCCCTCTAATGAGGTAATAAAGTCACTTTTTCATATATTGATTTTTCAGATCATTTTACTTCACAAAGAGATGAAAATGAGACTATTAAATTTAGATGAAAATGAGACTATTAAATTTAAATTTTAAGAATAAATATACAATAAGAAACAAAATGGGTGTATCAGATAATGAATATATATTTACCCTAAATGGATAATTAATCCTAAATACTATATATTAAAATGAGATTGAAATATAAATCCCTCACATCTTTGGTAACTTTTCAATAATAATACCCATGAAATAAATACATAAAATGAAAAATTATGTATGATAAACATATCAATATTATTGACATAAAATGTTAACTGGGATGTATAAATACCTCCTCAAATAAGATAGGTTCATAATATAACATATGTCTTAAAGAATGTAATTTTGAGAAGATAAACCCTTATAAATATTAATATCTAACAATCAATTATATAATGAAAGAGAAAACCATAGTTGTATTTGTAAATAACTATAGTTATAATGAAAATATTACTAAAATACTATCATTATAAATATATAAATCAAATATTAAAAATATTTTGGGAATAAAAAATACGACTCATAGATGTAAAAATGAGATAAGAAAACACCTACCTCAAGTTCGACTTGTATTGAATATACTCTAACCTCATGTAAAAGAAATTTAAATTTATTTTAATTCTATAATAGAATAATTTAATTACTTGTATTATCATATATGATCATCTTATAACATTCAAACCTGATTTATTAATAATTCCTTTCTAAAATAATTGTTCAATGGTGTCAATTGTTTAATTTTTAATTAATGTTTTAGTTAGTAGTTTAGGCTCTTATACATTGACCATTGTTAAATAATATAAGGAATATTATTAATGATATAAATATGATAAAATTTCAATATATAAATATTTATTATCATTTAAAAAATATTGAGTTAGAAAAATTATTTACACCATTCAGGGAGATGGTAGACCATATATACCCATAAGAATTATTTCCATTATTTAATGGGAATAAAGAATGAATGATAAATATTTCTGGATAATTCCAAAAAACTATAAATTTTAAATGAAATATGTATAAATTAAAGTTTTCCTTATTACCATCCATTTCATTTGTTAATTAAAGACATATCACATCACTTTTAGGAGATGGTAGTCCATACATATGAATGAGTGAAATCACTATTTTTCAATGGATAGAATGTAATAAGTTAGATCAGAAATTGTAATTTACGAAGCATAATTATTTCATAAATATAATTTATAAATAATAATTATATCATAACAACCATACATGAAATATGGTAATTTAAAATTAATTTGATAACTGTGTAGAGGATTTCATCCACATGTATTCATGTTAGATACTTTTACTTCCCATTTGTTGAAATTGAGGGTGGATAATGGGGGTCCCATAAAAATGAAAACATTTAATTATATTTAGGATACTGAATATATTATTTTATAATGCATTTAACTGATTTAGATGTATTAAAATAATAAATAAATTGAATGAATTTAGGTAGGATGATAACTTATTCTCTGATAGAACACTTTTAAATACCTATTTATAAAACTGTGGATGAGAATTTTATTTTGAATCCCATGTTTTTTTTAAAACTATATGAAAGGAAAATTGTTTCTAATTTTATTATCTATTAGGTGGTCTATTTTTGAACCAATACATGGTATGTAAATCTGAGTTTTGGACTCATAAAAGTGATTTTATGTTGTTAATATTCTGGGAGGTGTATAAAGTGGTTATTTGTGTTTAGGGAGAACCATGTCTTAATGAAATCAAGTTTATGTGGATTGGTATGGGTGCATGATATGTTTGAAACAATGAGGCCCACCAGTGCAAAATAGGAACCATCTAATGGAGAGAATAAGTTATCTATATGGGCTCTAGAATGTTTTCCAAAACCATGAGCCTAGTTTGCATGCATATTGGAATTTATGAAATACAGGAAAACTATTTTCCACATGATTGGAGAATGATAGACCACTAGGTCTGGAAACCCATTCATCCAAAATATGCTCCTCGTTAAATTGGGTGAAATTAACATATTAATTCTTTCATTATTACATTTCCCCTATACATTCATATTCCCTACCCACAAACATCATCATCCTTTGTGGATTTTATCCACTTACACTAGGTATGAGGAGATCTCCATCATACTAAATCTGATTTTGAATTCATAAGGTAACATGGAGGATTTTTTTGGTATGTCCATGATTCTCATTTCATCCCTTGTAAGTTTCACTTTCGATCTATTGTGTTAATTTGGTACGAGCTCATTCACCAAATTTTCAAGGTGGATTTACATTTCCCATATTTTCATTCAATCTAGAAGAAATCAAGTCGCGGTATTGGATGAGTGGATCATACTAAGTCCATGTTAGTTGGTAAATATATTTTTCCTAAAGATTGATTATATTATAAAATGTTGATGGGTTCCATGCACCAGACATACCTGTTGTCTCTTTTAATTTATGTATCAGAATAAAATTTTTAATTAGACCACTGTATGCTATGTTTAAACCATCCATGGTATGGTTGAAGGTTATGAAAACATCTGAAGCCACCCCCCTTGGGTCAAGATATAAAATATACTCATCTAAATATTGTATGCATTTGTTATATCCTACCCCTTTGGTGTCACTTTTATTAATATGGTAATTTTTTGTTCTTATTGGTTAAAGATTTCCATTGTAATATATTAAATTGTTCCTTGTTATAGAATGGAATTTTACACACTAAATGAAATGAATTTTTTAATAACATTTTCTTTTTCAATAACAAATTCATTATGTTGAGGTGCTATTTCTTTTAAACCAAAAATGAAATGTTAACTAGTTCATTATTTGGATTGGTGACAAGTTTAGTACGTGGTAAATATTTTTTAATTTAAATAATGAATGGGATTGGACATATCCCTTAGTATATTAGAATTATGATGTGGCTTTATATATATATATATCATCCTACATTGAACAATATTTCTGATAAGGAATACTGATATACTAGGGAACATTAGTGATTTAAAATTTCAAAAGAGAAAATTTTTTATTTATGCTTCGAACAATAATTGGATTACTTTTTACATAATTTTAATGATTGGATCATTAGTCGATGAGGCATAATATGAAGGGGAAATACAATAAATAACATGGAAAACCTCACCATTCATTTTTCATAACATTATATGTGTGATTATGGTTTCTATGATAGAATTTGTGGATGAGATCAGTGTAAATATGGTTACAAAATTCCCTGAGTGATACTCAAACCCCTTTGTGGGATTCCATTGAAAAACTCAAAGTGTATTTGTTTTAATTACCTTGGGAGTGATACTTGGGGTTTCTTTTTTGGATGACCATAGATAGACTCCTTTAGATTTTGAAAATTGTTAAACTATTGGTGTAATACTAGGGATCCTTTATAAGGTTCAACATGGGTCGGCATAGGATTACATATAAATGAATACTGGATAAGACTCTTTAAACAATATATAATATTATATAAATAAAATAAAATAGATAATTCTCTAGGCTATCTCACATGTTCATATTCATTCCTTTTTAGATTCCTAAATTATGACGAATTGTTTTACTTTTTACCCATTTGAAAAGGATTTATTTGGTTTAGAAAGACAATATTAGGCTAAAGAAGTTGTGGTAGGTCTATGTGTCCTTGAGAAACCAGATCCCGATATGTTTATTTAAGTATTTCACATTGCTAATTTATTTTTATATTCATTCACACTACTAATTTTATATGCATGAACAATATCCTGATTTAGACAACAATGAAGGTTTCCTATAAATAATATGTCACACCTTTCTCTAGCCACCATTTCACTCAGGTACCCAAGCAGATCTTCTTGTGTACAGGTTGTTGATAATTTTTTTATAATATCATTGTACCTATGATTAATGAGCATGATGCTGATCTGGTACTCAGAATGCTCAATGAGACCACCCTTGGGGAATTTTTATTATATTTCATCGGTCAGGTATTTTATGATATTACCTCTTTTATGTTTCTTTATTTAATAGGAAACATCAAATGGACATGCATGCGTAGTTGTACCTTGTTGGTTGTGGCCACTTTTAAACAGTAATATTACATACCTTACTTTTATTTTTCATTTCATTATTACTACATCCATTTTTTATTATTTATTTTCACATATTATACCATTGTGAGACTATGAACTTGATTGTATAGTCTACCCATAATTCCAAAATTCTACTCTCTTTCGAGCATGAATCCTTTGGTGTATGGGGAGGAACACATGAGGAATAGTGGAATTTAGTCAAACTACCTATTTAGTGGTCATTCTGTCTCGAAAGTCACAATGTTGTATCAGAGCATTATTTTTCCATTTGTATTACTATTTTTGATAGTATATAAGAGTATATGAATGTGTTGGTTCTTGTTAAATATCCATTACATAGAGTGATCGACCCATGTATGAGGAAATATCTAAGTGGGTAGGGATGGGATTTTAGTTCATGTCGTTTGTCATTATATTTTCTTTTCTTTTCACCTTAAGATATTGGTGTATTTTTTTATGCTTACTGATTTATGAGATTTATTGTGTTTAGTTGTGGCATGGTAAAATTAGGAAGTACCATTACATGTGTCATGGTAGAAACATATGAATTCAAATTCTATGGATATGTCTTGTCTTGTAGTTTTAACAATAAATATATTTGAAATTTTTGATCTTTGATTTCTGTTTGTTTCATGCCGATTATATACCATGATAATTGTTTTTAGTATCATTTTTAACATTTACATTCATAGTTAGGTAATTTTATGATTTTATGTAAGATGTTTATGTTTTTTATTAGTATTATTTCCTATACAACATGAATTATGATTCACTTAGAATGTATAACGTCATACCATGTTCAGTGAATAAATGGAAGGGTTTTATTCCAATTTCCACGCATTTATGCTAGTTTAGCATGGGTTGAAACAGGTTTGTATGTGGTTAAATGTGATATAATTTCTAATCTATTACTTGAAAACTTATTTATTAATTAGAAAAGGGTAAAATATATAATCAAACCATTGTGGATACACTTTATATACATAATTTTTATTGTATAAATGTTATAGTTGTAAAATTTTATTCATTATACAAGAAAAATTATTTCATTTATATGGAATATTCCTATAATTTATAAAGTGTATAGGGACTTTATGAATTGGGTAGTGGTAACCCATATATCCATACCATCTATTTTGAGCCCTTTATGTTATTAAATAGTTGGTTAAATATGGGTGGTGTTTAATTTTGTCCTAGAATGAAATGAGTTCCTTAAACGGACATGTACTTTTACTACATGGGTATGAGGAACCATGTCACTACATTCAAAAATGAACAATTGGACCTATGTATATCAGTTGAGGCATTTTCTTATGCGATAAACCTACAAGGGTGTTTGAAAAATATTTATATATGAAACAGAAAAGGGGTTTAATTTAATTGAAACAAAAATCTATTAATGAGACCCTATTAGATAACCTTTTTCTTTTGATATTCCTCAGTTATTAACCCCATGGGGGTGTGATTATGATTTTTATTACGGAAATTTTAAAGCTCCCACACCTGCCTATATAAATTTAAATGTAAATTGAAGGTAACATCCCTTTTGACTAGTTCCTCTTCAATTAATAGAAGGCATTTTCATATACTAATGATGATATTTCATAACGTCGTCGAAAATTAAAATTCCAATTAAAACCTATGTAGTGTTTTACTATAAGGTTTGAATTGAAATTTTCATTAACTAACTCAATTGTGAATGATAATAAACTAACAGATCTTGTTTACAATGGGGTTTATGTGATAAAAATAATTAATTTTAATTCTATGTCAATAAATTATAATTTTTAATAGAATATTTAAAATAATATTATAGTTTTATCTAACAGTCATTTTACATTAGATAAATTTTTACTTTAATATCATCCTTAAAATGTAAATGTTATCATTTCCATAGTACTCTTCTTATATATCTCTAACCTATGTGAAATGAACATTATCTTAATGAAATTTTCCATCATAATCCTTTAGTAGGGAAACCACTTCCTATTTCTATATGGGGATATCATATTTTAGTGAAAGACCCCAGGACCATGAATCCATTTTAGTTGCATGTGACACTTTCTAGAACATATGGAACCATTCATATGATACTTTCCATGTAGGAATCTGAGGTAGTAAAAGGATACACATGTTTTCATTGGTGGTAATTTGTTTTTTGAAAATTGTTATGAGTGTGTGAATTATGAAATTATCAATTCAAGATATATAGATATCATTATGGATGATCATCACCCTAATTGGTCATGTGGCCCTATATTATTCTTCATCATCCACAACTAATTACTTAATACACAATCAAGGAGGATAATTGTCATATGGGATAAAATGGATTTTGGTTTGGACTCTTTTAGAAAATCTAATACCTAAATGAATATGTTTGTTAATCCTATAGTTGATATTATGGATTTTTCTTTGGATCATGTATTCATGGGTAGTATGTGTTGGTGCACGTGGAACCCATCATGTTGGTAAAATGGGATAGTGAACTATTTTTGTACATTGGTACACATGTAAGACATAGGCTATTGTGTTTTATTCATGGATTACCTCTAGATTAGTGTTTCCTGAGATTTTTTTGGTAATAAAACTCATCCGAATACTAAGGATAATGATTAAAAATATCCTTTTCATGACACACTTTTCAAATGACGAGATTTCACTCCTAAGCCATAAAATGTGAGATCATTACTCAAAAAATCACAATTCACATGACTTTTGAAAATATGCTCATGCATTCTATTATGTGGTTAGTTTCTATCCTGTTTTGGGGTTTCACTTTCTAATCATGATGGACACCACTATGACCCACAGTCTATGTTCACTAGACTATGATCCATGGGATATAATCCCTTCATTATAATATCCAATTACTATGATACTCTTACGGTGGGGAGCATGTTGTTGGAATTTTTGGGGAATGTTATCTATGTTACAAGATCAAAATTTTTGAAATGTCATTTGGAAATGGTCATTCTTTCTTAAAATTACCTGATGGATTTTATTCATTTGTTTATGTCGGTGCTTGTTAAAGATCACGTTGATGTTGTTCTTAGTGGTACACACAACCTATGAAAACACAATTAGTTTGTGAGGGACATTGGTGGTTATTCTTAAGTGAGGTAATAACTACTTGAGTGATCAGAGATTTATGATTAGTTAAATGTGATATGTATGAAGGAGAATAAAATATTCATTAAAACAATTCTCCAAGTGATTATTAGAATACTGTTACATTTTATATATTTTTAACATTTGGTCTAGAACTATACCGATCACATCATCTTGAGGTAGAATAATTGTGTCAGGTATTTTTTGGATATCATTTAAATAATATTATTTTACTATTGGATAAATAAAGATCATGTTCCCTATATGGAAATCATTTGGGTAAACTGAGAGAGAAAATGTTATACACCACCCAAATATTAAAATAATTTGGGACTATTTAGTGGTCTCTATTAGAGAGTTCTCTGGGACTGTGGTTTTCCATAGAAGTATGTTTAGTCAAGAGTTATACATTGGTTCCCATGTTTGAATACCATTGATGGACTCATGGAAACAAGCTTCTTCCTATGACTTGATCTCTAGGTGGATGAGTCTTTGTAATCTGTATGTGTTACTGGTTAGAAGGAATTCAGTTTGTATCATTGTCTCACCTATAATATGTGGTTTATAGAATACATGGAATGAGATCTGTGGTTTCTAGATCTTGTTCGTGAGGATATCCTAACCATCTAATTCTCGCTCAAATAATTTTGTTCAAATGTTAATGATCAAAGTATGATGGATCATGATTATACCCATGTTTATACTTGGGCATGAAATATTAATGTTTTCATTTTGGTTAAACATGTCACGAGAAGCCATTTGATGGATTTGTAAATGTTATTAGAGATAGATTGACATGCCTTCTTCAAAAGGCATCATGAATAATTTTTGTGTACAATTTCCATTTAAGTCTTCTGTTTTCAGAGTAGTCGACCATGGAATGTTTTAATGTTTATCTATATCTCTTAATTTAAGTGGTTTGTGGGAGTCTTTTAATGTCACATTGTCAGGTTGAGGAAAGGGAAATGAGTTTTGAACAAGAACTTTCATGAAATGTTATCTCATCAAGGCATCTATTGTTGATTGGTAGTCTGCCAAAAATTTAAGATATTAATCATTCCAAGATAACCATTGTAACTCTAAGGTAATTCGTGAATCTATAGATCCAATAGTGGAATACTATGACACGGTTTTGGAATTAAAAATTATAGAACCTAGTGTTGAAGTAGCCAATTATGTGATCATATTTCATTTAAGATGGGACCATGTGGTAATCATCATGTTATTTTATAAAAGAAAACAAGTGTTGGATTGAGTTTCTATGACTTTTGTACCATATATTAAGGTGGACAAAGGATTTGGGTTGGGAATATCTAAATGTAATGAGGAAATTTGAACAATATTAATGACTTTAGTATGACGATTGATGTTCTCTTAATTTACACAAGGATTCTTGAGGATGAGAATATTTATTGTGGGGAGATTGTAGTGTCCCTTGACTTTTTAAACCAGGTATAATTCCATGGGATATGAGTTTTATTTTTTGGTGGTAGGATTGTCTTGAAAGCCAAACTTTGGTATGTAAATAAATTTTTTAGAACACTTAAAATGTTTTTTATATTTGGTTATGATCTATAGAGGGATATAGAGTTTTTCATTGAGTTTTGAGAGAATTGATCCCCACAAACACGCGATTGGGTAAATTGGTAATGGAACTCAATATTTTGAAAACAATATGTACCCCAAGAGAAATTAATTGACCTAGTATAGGTGATGAAAAGTGTCATGCATTGGTAAAAGATGGGATTTTTCCAAACTATGTGCATATTCTATATGTTTAGTTCCATTTAGGCAGTATATTTGCACTATTTTCCACACAGTTGCTGAAGATTCATTCCAAACAATGTGACCAAAACATGTGAACCCTACCCTTATGTAGTAATAATAACATAGTTGGAACACTGTTTAGAAAATACAATGGACAATCTATGATATTTTTTAGAGGGGAGAGATTTCCCATTTCCACTCTACACTACTTTGTTTTCCATCTTTATCATTCTTCTTCCTCCACCATGCATAATAGCCTCATCCATGGATTTTCTCCACATCCTCTAAATATAAATATATCTCCTCATATGACCTCCAATTAAGATCTTTCAGGTTCATTATATGAATTTCTGTAGGTATATGATTCCTCATTCTTCTATTGAATGTTTCTATTCCAATATGTTTCTTTATTTAGGTGTTTGCTACATCGTTCTATTTTCATGGAGGATTTCATTTTAACAGATTTATCTAAAACTCTAAAAAATTAAGACACAATGTTAGATGATTATAGAATCATAAGTATGAGATAAGTATTATATTCATTGTTCATCGTGTTTCTCCATAGTATAAAATGTTTCTGTGGGCCGTTCACATGACTCACTTTGTGTCACTTATAATTTAGGAATCATATTTAAATAAATTTCATAGATCAAATTTTGTTGTGTATAAAATCTCCTTAGTATGTCTGATGGTTATAAACACAATTGAACCAACAGATTTAGGGTGGGTCTATATAGCTTCCAAATATAAATATTGAATTCCTTTGTTAGATCCACCCATTTGGGTCTGTTTTTTATTTATATGATAAATTGTGATTCCTGTTTGTTAAAGAACACTATTGTAGTTGGTTTTTTGTGCCTCGTGAAATAATCAAATTTCATTAAATAAATGAAATTATTTTTTTATAACAATTTCATGTTTAATAATAATACCCCTCTAATGAGGTTATATTTCTTCTATACAAATATTTCTATATTTACTAGTTTTTTGATTGGATTGGTGACATTCTTTGTACATGGCCCTTATTTTGTAATTTAAATACTCAATGATATTGAACCTCTCCCTTATTATGCTAGAATTATGATGTTTCTTATTTATATATATTTCCTTCTTCCTTTTAAATTGTATATGATATGGAATGATGATATACATGGCCTCTTTAGTGATTTAAAATTAAAAAATGAAAAATGTCTTCTTTACGTCTCAATAAATAAATAAATTATATTGTATGGAATTTCATGGAGATTATCATGATTATATGAGGCTTGATATGCTATGGGTGATTCCTATAATATCTTGGACAGGGTCACCGTGCATGTTTATTACCTCCATATGAGTGATTATATTTCTATAGGGGAACCCTTTGACAGGATTAGTGGAAATGTGGTTACACAATTCCATGAGTGATACTCCGAACACATTGTGAGATATTTGGGATAGACATATAGGGTTATTGGTTTACTTATATTTGTTGGGACACATGGAATTCCATTTATGGATAACCATATATATACTCCTTTATCATTGGAAAAAAAATTTACTCCTGATTGGATACAAGGGTTCTGTTATAAGGTTCACCTATTTTTGGAACATGACTACAAATAAACGACTACTAGATATTCCTCATCATGAAAATTGTGATATCATAATTAGTTGATTAAAATCCCCTTTCGACCAAGCTCGATCACATGCCTATGTTAAGTCCTTTGAAAATGATAAATTTATTTTGACCCATATTACTTTTTACACATTCGCATATGTTTCTTTTGGTTCAGAAATACCAGCATAGGCTGATGTAGGTATGGTCGAGAAAGGTATCCTTGAGGATCCTCAGCCCAACATGATTATTTATTTATTTATCATTTATACTTTACATTGATATTCATGAACATTGATTAATTTATATACACAAACTTGATCAAGATCTAGAAACCATTGATGGTGTCCAATTGACTATATCTTACACCAAATATGAGACACCATTTTACTAGGGTAACTAAGAATATCATATTGTTTGAATGTACTATATATTTTTCATATATTGTGTATTATACCTAGTAGTTAGGAGCACAAGAATGAGCTAGTACAATGAATGCTCAAGGAGACCACCCTCATGGACTTTTTATTCTTTTCTACTGTTCATGTATTGGATCATATTTCCTACTGTATCATTACTACTTTATAAAGTAGCATCAGAAGTTCTTGCATTCATAGTTGTAATTTTTTGGTTGTCGAAACTTTTATATATTCGTTATATTTACCTTGCGCTATATTAAGATTTCATTTTTTTCAATGTTTGTTGTTTACTGATTTTCACACGTTGTACTATTGTGTGACTATGACCATGAGGGTATAGTTTCACAATCATATCAAAATTAGACCCTCTTTTCCACTCAGTATCCTATGATATATAGTAAGGCATGCTTGGGGCCATGTGGTTACCTGTACGACTACTGGTTTTGTGGTTAGTCGGTTATGGATGTTACATTTTAAAAATACCAGAACCTCTAAATCATTGAATAGTATGTTTATAAGATAAATTACCTAGGTATGGTATAGATACAAGGATCAATGTATTATAAATAATATAATGGATGTCTTTGATTTTATAAGTGAGGGTATGTGTACTATTGTAATTATGGAAAACTATAAAATATTATGAAGACATTTTTTGGGGAATATTCTTCCAAATTATCATAATTCTAATTTCATAATGATATATGATTTAAATAAACTCATCATAAATGATTTTTAAAAGTTTTTATGTTATTTTCATACTCATCTATAAATTTAACAACCCATTAACCCCTTTAATCCTTATTAACAATAACATGTATTTCAATCATTGTGGGATAAAATTTCACTTATAAGGTAGTAATTAGCTCCAAAATAGAAAATGGATGGAATATTAAATCATTTCAAATTAAAATTTTACTATTTTGATATTTTTTATGATTTTAATAACTTCTTATAAATAATTGTCATCATAAAATAACATTAATTACATTTTTAGAAATACTCATTTAATTTGAAAATAAATTTAGAAAGAAAAAAGTTTATCTATAATATAGACCATTAAATAACAAAATATAAATAATAAATACTCATAAAATCCATGCAAACCAACAATTAGTCGAAAAAAATTATTTTATGATGTTTTTTAGTTAATTTACATTGATTTTTTGTTGCTATTATAAGAACCATTTTAGTGTTGTGTAAGAATTTAATGTAATTATATCATTAATAAAAAAATTAATTAAAATCATAAAACTAAAGTAATAATGATTAAATAATCATTTAAATTATATTATAATATATTATTATCTATATTTTCTGAAATATATAAATTTAAAGAAAGATATTGACAGTTTACAAATTTAATTACAAAAAATTATATAAATTTAAATATAAACGTCAAATGAAAAAAGAACATATATTCGAGTTTTGTTTGAATGTGGTAAAATTATTTCAATAAATTGAAAATAAGTCACATTTTCTTACTATTTTAAGACATTTTCTCATTATTTAATATTCTTTTCCTCATTTTACACATACTAATATGAAATATATTTTCCACACTTTATATCCTTAGTAACAATAAATAAAAGGGGACTATTTACCGAATTTAAAACTCATAAATCTAAATAATATCCACATTTCAGTATTAAATATATATTTGTGGAAAAATAAAAATTTTATATGAATTTGTAACTCATAGTAAGAAACAAAAATTGGAAAACTGTATTTTAAGAATAAAAAATAAGTAATATAATAATCATTAATATTGCATAAAAAAATAGAAATAATAGGACTATTATAAAATAACGGGATGATATTTCAATTTATAAAAAAAATCTAAAATTGAATGAAAAATCAAAATTATATTATTTAATTAAATGAAAAGTTAATATTTCAAAAATCGGTATTTTTTCACTATTCATTCGGAAATCATTCATTTTAGAAAAATCCAAAAAATTCACCAAATTTTAATATTAATATTTCAATCTATGAATTTTTTTATTATATAAAATTAAATTCATAAAGTGGATGAAATTAATTGTAATTTCTACAGAAAAATGTAATAAATATCACCTTTGATAAAAATTCCTTTTTGAAGCATAAAATGTGTTCACTAAAAAAAGACTGCTTATTTCAAAATAATTATTCAATACTTTTTATTTATTTGAATAGATTTACATATATTATAATTTTTTTTAATAATATTCATTTCCAAAATTTTTATGACTAGTTTATGATATATTTTTATAATATATCACAATTGTCTTTTGGAAAATTGTTGCATGTTACGAAAGCTATGGAGATTATTATTCATTTAAAATAAATATTCAAGATTTTACATTATACCACATTAAATAAATTTTTCCAACACATTTTTATTTCAGTCATCAAATAATTAATACATAAAAATACATTTTTTGAAAAATCACATAATTATATAGCATAAATAAGCATCGGTTGAAAAGGGGACGTGGGAACCAAAAACGATAAATGAAATAATAAATAATTAGGCTTTTAGATAAGGTTAACATTGAAGGAATGTAAAAAAATATATAATTAGAAAAAAAAATAATGTCCATGGTCTAATATGGAGTGATATATCATATTTTAATTGGAATATTAATGACCAAATACCATAAATATGTGAGGGGTCAAAATACCATCAATTTAATAAAAATTGAGTTAATAGAATATATTTTATTATTCTAATATCCTTTTCATAATATCAAGGAATTATATTATTATCAAGATAGATAACAAGGGAATATTTTATTACATTATTTTTTTACATATCTTAAGAAAATTTTCAGCAAATTTCTATTCTTTGATCAATTTATTATTTAGATCTTACTCCAATAAATAAATATTAATCATGGATTTTTTATGCCTAAATCACAAAAGTTAACATCCACCAGATCGTAAGATCTATTAATGAATGACATGTCATTCCTCATATCCCAAAATACTTCCCAAAACCCAGATGATTAGAATATGAAATAAATTATGGATTAATCGGAAATTAATTTCTAAATCCATAACATCAATACAATAAGTTCAGCATTAACCATTCAATAAGAAAATAATGTTGAAACTCTTCCAAAATATATAAAACAAAATTTAAAATAAAAAATCTTAAATATCTCATCACATATGTTTTTAAAAGATAAAATTTATTATTATCCCCATTCAACATGATTTTAGTCATAATTTTACATACCACACATTTTAATTCATTGATCATATATTCTCTTAAAGAATGAAAATTTCCCGAATCAACCAAAAAATTCACTAAAGCATTTGTGATTCAAAAAAAGTAATACATTTTTTATTCTTCAATACAAATTATAGATTGTTGAATAATTCTCATAAATTATGAAATTAAATAAACATCATCATAGATAAAACAACCAAATTTGTCATCATGTAACTAATAAATTACGAGGCCATTAATATTATCCAATTTACACTTACAATACAAAAAAATTAATCATTCTATTTAAACTATATTATCCCAAAATCTGGAACATATTATGTTTTATCTTCTACTAGTGATGTGTTTTATAAAAAACCACACCTTACTTATAAATCTATTTTCGAAGTTATCATAATCCTTTAACATAAGTTGACGAGCCATAAGTTGAGTGGTAAATGATCCTAACTACAATCCAATCTACATGGATTTAAATCCTACAGAGGGTGGATTTTATATCATACTTTAGTATTCACTATAGTAATTACTCTTGAGTGGAACTATTCACATGAATTTCCCACACATGCCACAAATGTTGGTCTTTCATATACATGGATTTTGGCCCTCTATACGCCTTCAATTAAAAAATATTTCAGTTTATATAGGACTCTAGAAACACAAATGGTGGACCATGACATTGTTCTTGAGTATTTATTGAATGTTGTAGAAGTAGATGGTAGCTAAATGGGTATATTGATCAGTTAGACTAGGATGTTCCACCATATAGCTCTTGCATTCCCCATTTAAATACCCCTAAGAGAGGATAGCGAAATTACTAAATACATATGTGATGTTATGACTAAAATATGGAGAGATAGGTACATGAGAAAATGAAAATAGGATGATACAATATTGGTCTTGGGAATGGAATTTTAGGTAATGTGTTGGCCTTTTTCCGCAAAGAATGCGGTATATATAATCTATTTGTACCACTGTTATTTTATTCCATGTACGAGTCCCCAATAAGATTATTCAAAATGAGGATTGTACAAAAAAATCGAGGTCCACTATTCCATTAGTAGTAGTTGTACCAATCAACATATGCTTGGAAATATTTAAGGAATATCTACAACAGAATAATATTTAGATGTTTTGGGATAATATTACATGAATATAATTGATAACATTATTCTATAAAATATCTCATTATTCTTTAAAGAAAAAAACTTCAATAATTTCACTACACCAATCAACCTAAAATAGACCCTTCCTTAGACATGGATTAATATCATTGATTAGAGAAATGAATTAGATATTTCAAAATTTCCCCAATTATAAGAAATCATATTTGTTTGAATTAATTTATATATACCTTTTATTTCCACATTGAAAACAATTTACCTCTTACAATGAGATCTTCTTGTAGGTTCTTCTTCCGATAATTTTTACATATCAAAAATTAAACATTAATTCATATATGGTATCTTCAAAAATTATATATTGTAAATCATATATCACAAGAGCTTATTGGGAGTACTAAAATGGTTTATCCTTATTTATCCCATCTCATTAATTTTATCAAGAGGAAAATAATTCCATTGTGAATACCATTCAAGATTTACATGATTCCTCCTTTATCTATCAATTTACTAAAACAAAAAATGATAGTGTATGAAAAAATAATCATAGTGAGAAATCATATAATAATAAAATACTATTTCTATGATTATAAATCATGACACGTATTTCTCAATCTATGACACATTAGTTTTTACCATGGTCTTTCATGGTAACAATCAATTGAAATCCCATATATCTTTCTTAATGAAAATGTGAATTTACCCAAGCATACATAAATGAGAGTCAAACCATGTGGGCAGTAAGGGATTATTCACCATGCATGAAAATTATGGTAAATATATATTTGAAAAACAATTTTTGTGGATATAACACCTAGATGAATATGTGCAAAAACAACTTCTAATAATAGTTTCTATATAAATATGTATTGATTGTAAAACTTCATAATCTATACCTTATCAAAAATTTAAGATGGTATCATATACATTCAAATATACCTAGGGGTTTCACTTATTTTATATAGCCCTAATATCCAAATATTAAATTATCCTAACTCAAATACCAATTATAGCAATCCATATTTTCACATGTAAATTTTACATCTTATTAGATGAATAATCTATAAACATAATTACAATCCACAGAAGAAGTATAATGTTATAGTGCATTTGGAATCGATGATACATAAATAATGAGTACATAAAATATTAACATATCACTCAACATTTTATTGATAATTAACACCATTCATTGACACATCTAACATAAAAACCCTTCATCATATATCGGGAAAAAGGAAACATAATAAAAGGTGAGGTTAATTTATTAGTATGTGATAATAATGGAGATATAAATGATTTTATAATATTCACATGATTATTATCATATAATAAAAAAATTTAACATTTTAAATCCATATCCAATAAAAAATAAAAAAAATAGTAATTTAATAAAACATGTAAATTCAAAATAATTTAGTCATAAAGGAATCATGGAACATAAGTCATGGGAGCATAACATTGGTATAAGACATATGTTTCTGTCATACAAATTAGCATATGAAATAATTTCCTCACTCAATGATAATATAAAATATTATTGTAGTATACTGGGTTCACTCCCCATTCCAGAATATCTTATTTATGGGAAACTCCCATGATTATCATAGTTGAAAGAGTTCCTTACTGAATAAGGTTTACTCCCAATTACAGCTATTATTATCTCATTATATATCCATAATTACCTAATAAATTGGAGAACTATATAATTTCTGGTCCACCAATCACATAATCATAACGAATTCATATGTATGACATAAGATAATAATATATTTATCATATACAAATATCATAACACATTAACTAAAAACCAGTTTCAAATGCTTGAAAAAAATTTATTATAGACAAACCTTTTGAAAATAAATGGTTCTAAAAAAATTCACATCCTTATATTAATAAACCATACAAGGTATCATTGGATCATATCTCCCATAAAGGATAATTTATATTAAATAATGTTATCATATATGAAAATTTTCATTATAAGATATCTCAAGTTTTTCTTTAGGAAAACACATTTTTCATTTAGAAGTAACATATTTAAAATAATAATTTTTAAATAATAGTAAGGATTAAAATTTATATTAATATAACAATAGAAAAATGATAAGTAATATTAAAATATTTTCACATTCATGATGAACGTGTACTGTGTTCATAACATGTTTGTTAAACCAAATATTACATTCACATTTTCATGAAATATCAAATGTAATTTGTTTGGAAACTGACATGATTAATTATATGATTGTTTTTTCAGAATGATAGAAAAATGGTAAAAATGAAAATAATAAATTATAATATAATATTTAAAAAATTCTTGAATTTTTTTGAAGAAATAAATATCTGAAAAAATTGATTCCAAATCAAAGAGAAAATGATGAATTTTTTATGAAAATATTTTCCCGATCATTTAAGTACCAAATAAATTAATATAATATTGTTACATGAATTTATAATTTATAAATAGAGAAAAAGAAAATTTAATTTGATTATTAAAAAAGTATAATATAATTTTAATGAATCTAAACACAATCTGTAGTCAATCTTATTTAAAATTTGATTGAATCATAAATATCTTACCAATTCAATAGATTCTAAATGCTAATCCCCATGAATTAATATAATCAAAATAAAATTTAAATATAATTAATATAATAATATTTAGGATATAAATTTTAAAAGGTTTATTATATAGACATCATAAAATAAAATTTGTTTAAAATATTAGATATGTCCCAAAAAAGATACTAATTATCTGAGAAACTCTTACACATTTTCTAGTATTTTTATAGAAACCCATTTAAAGAGAGAAAATTAAATGAAACTTATAAGAACCATATTTTAATGAAAATAAAAATAAAATATATTCATGGAAATTATACACACCACACAAATAAAACATGTTTTGAATATAGAATATGACTCCCAGAATTAAATGTGAGATGAGAAAAAGCATATCTTATGTATGTCCTTCATCGAACATGTTATATCCTCCTATATAATAATTTTATAGTTATAATAATTCTATATTAGAATAATATATATAATTTAATTATCATATATTATTCACTTAAAATAATTCAATACCACTTTATAAAAAATTTATTATTCATGGTGTTAAATGTTTTATTTTTTAATGAACATTCATTTCGACAGTTTCAGTTCTTATAGGTCGTTTCAGGTTCCATAATCACAATAATTTTATTCATGAAATATGCATTAAATATATTAATTAAATACATAATTATAATCATTTATAAATTTAAGATATAAATAATTGATTACACTGATAATGGAGTGATGAGGTTTTGTATATTCATGAACAATACTTTCATTTAAAAAAATAAAAAAAATATAAATATTATATAATCATAAAAAACAATAACTTTATAGTAAATAATATATATATATATATATATGTTAAGTTTATCCTTATTACCATCCATGTAAATAAGAACTGAAAAATGAATCATATTGATTCATGGAGGTGGTAGTCCACATATATACATGAGTGACATTATATTTTTTGAGCAGATGGGTAGGTATGAAGGTAGATATGATATTATAATTACATAAGCATTATTATTTCAAAATTATAATATATAAATATTAAAATAATAATAATTTTCATTCATTAAAAAATATGAATTTTATCAGTAGATAGAGGTGGTAGTCTATATGTACGCCCAACTAATATTTTCGCATCCCATTTGATTGAATAGATGGTGGATAATGGTGGTTACTTAGTCATAATAAAATTTAATTATATATATATATATATATATATATTACAGAAGATATTACTGTGTAGTTAATAACACCAATTTATAGTATGTATATGAGTAAATAAATTGAATGTGATGGAGTAAGTTGATTAAATGTTATTTAGTTGGCCTCTTTTTGGGCTCTTTTTAAGTACCCCTGATATTGTTTTCAAAGAAGAAAATAACCAAAAATTAATGTATGTGGAATTTTAGATGAAAAATGTGAATGTTTTGGATGTGATAGAAGGCTCAAAGTGGTTTAATGAATATAATGGTGCGTTGTCCTATTAAATGGGATGGGAGTGGAACTCTTTTAATTTTTCAAAACAATAAAATATTATAAAATAACAAAATTTGAAATGTGGTTCAAAAATTGAATAATTTTGAATTAAAGTTGATATTGTATCTAAAAAACTCATAAAGTATGATTTAGACTTATTTAATTTTCATTTAAACCCATATCTCTTTTGATTAACACCATGTTAACATTATTTTCCTTAGCTAATGTAATAAATATATATATCCATGATGGTTATAACATTAGTTGTAAGGTAATATTATCTCCCAAATGGGAAATGGTTAATATATTTACCATTTTCATTCCACTTTTCTTAGTTTATGATTTTTATGATTTTTATATCAATTAATAAATAATAATTAACATTGAATATCCTTAAAACAAATTTTGGGTCTATTTAATTAACTTTTCTTTATATTTAGGATGACAATAATGTATTTTGAATATAAGGAAATTATTAAAAAATTAAAAAAATTTATTACTAATAAAATTTATGGAACATCAAAAATCATCTAAAAATATTATTTCTTATACTTTTGAAATAATTTACATAGATTTTCCAATTATGTGGAGAAAAAATATGTCTACGTTGTGTATGAATATAAGGTAAAAATACCAATACAAACTTTTATCAATAAATTAATATCATAATAATAATTTTTTAATTAATATAAAATCATTTTTATTTAATATATATATATATATATATGTATGTATGTATGTATGTAAACTATTATTTCAAATAAACATGGTTTATATATGAAAAACATAATCACTATACACTTCATTCATATAGGAGGTTTTTCCATCCCTGATAAACTTATATTGTTACCATTATTTTTATTTCTATATATTCATTAAAAATTTTAAAATACAATATAAAATAATGTTATGGAAGATTTTAATCCATAATAAATTAGTATAAACCATACATGAAGGTTGTGGGGGAAAATAATATTAATTTTAATTGGGTAGTGATCATAAAATCTTATGAATAATAATTTTCATCTTAGAATTGTCTGAGATGAGGGTTGAAAATGAATATTCCCCCACAATAAAAACATAAAAGAATATTTACGATAATGATGTTACTATTTTATGATTTATGGAATACATATGGTGTTTTTATAAGAAGAATAAAATTAATGTTGTTTAGTTGATAATTTAACTATTCCTTTTTGTGTTCCTTATTAGGGTACACCATTAGTCTTCCCAGAATCATCTTTGGGGAGATCAGTAGAACTTATAATAAGATCAGAGTTTTAAAAAGGTAAATTAATTGATATTTTTGAATTTATGTGTCTAATATGGTGTGAAGAAATGGGGTAGTGAGAGAGTATTTATAAGAGAGGTAGATGAGAATTTTTTAATATAAAATTGATGAGATTATTATATTCGGGACAAATAATATTATCAATTCTTATTAATATATATATTAATTAGTTCATCTAATTTTTATCTACCTATTTCATATGTAATCCATGGCTATTTTTCATCACCCAAAAAAGATCTCCATTAATTTATTTTTATTATACTAAAAATATGTTATTTAATCGTATTTTAATATTCAATGAAAATATAACTATTTTAGAAAAATAAAAATAATTAACCCTTACCATTTATTAGTTTTTATTTTAACAAAATTATGAAAAATTATGTGAATTTGTTTAAAAATATTGGAAAATAAAGATTTATATAAAATCTTTTTTTATTTGAGAAATACTTTTTTTAAAATATTGATGATATTTTGGACACTATGAAAACTTAATTATGGTTTCATGATATTAATTAATCATTATAATAAAACGTAATATTAATTTAAAACCCAATTTTATCAAAATAAAATTTATTCAGAAATTTTATATTTTTTTATAAAACTATAAATAAAACATATGCTTTTTAAAAAAATCAATTCACTTATTTTATAGTTTTTGAAACAATTTTTTCTTTGTATCATGATATAAATGTAATTTTTTTTTCATTTTATAAGATAATATAAATTTTATTTTACACTTCCATAGGATATTATACTGTTCTAATAGTCTTGAAATTATTCCAAACAATTAGACTACAATACTAGTCGTCAGATTACTATTCTAATACTCAAATTTTTAAGGTTCATATGGCTTCTCTACCTTCTATAAATTCCTCAAATTTCATTCATTCTTTATTAAATCATATTTTCTACCATGGTTCTATATTTTATTCATAATTTTTCTTTTATTTATAATATTTTCCCAAATTTCTACAGTGTTTTTTGTGAGCATGATAATTTTGTGGGATCAATCAGAATTTTTTTTCATATTTTAGTTATCTTATTTTTTAATTTTTTTCATTTTATTACTTTGAATTAGTATAGAAATATTTACTCTCTAAATATAGTTTTTAACAAAATATAATAACATGTTGTTGTTTTTCACAATTTGGTACAAGCGTGGTTTATAATACTATGTATTTGGTGAAAAAGAACAAATAATTTTTGAAGGAGATTTCATTTATAAATATATGTGTTGTTACATTTCCGCCTTCATAAATATCTCTCTCAAAATTTTATTTATCCGACTTAGATGAATATATATGAGGGTACTTCTATTTTATTATTTCCATTAGTTCTAATGTCTCATCCTACTTTTTCAGATAAAACATATGAGGTTTGAAGATGGAATATGTGGGAGATCTCCTCTTGGAATCTCGCGATGGTGAACCTTTTCCTCTTCGAACTTGTTCTTGATTTCATCAATTGATTCGTTTAACCCTAAATAGGAATTGGCCTACCAAGAAGGCCGGGGAACTCTAAAACTAATTATTGATCATGACTCTCAAGATCCCCTAGTTTTGAAGAAGAATGGATTATCTTTTATGGAAGATCTATCCAGTTAAAAAGTTACATCCAAGGATGAATCTCCCAGACCCTCCAATGTATCACGACTTAAAAATTGGGGTTTCTATTTAGTGGTTGATCTGGAATATCATTGACATAGAATAAATATATTCAAGATCTCGATCCTCTGACATGTTATCCATTCCATGGGAGATAATCCTTGGTCTTATGACAATAAAAATAACATAATATCCCATTTCTGGGGTAATCGTGATTTAATGCTTATACCTATCGAGAATGTATTCTTTTATATTATTCATAAATCCTTGGTTTCCTTGAATACTATCAGGAACATTGGAAGCCTTCAATTTCAACCTGGATTTCTTTTATTTTATTGAATGGGATGTCAATTTTAATCCCATTAAAATAAAGCAAACAAATTCATTGGTATAATAGTGGTTTCTTGGGAATAAATATTTTTACTGGAATTCCATGATTCTGAATGGTCTTGAATATTGTATTTGTGCACCGATCAGAATGGATTAGTGGAATATGGAGGTAGAATTGGGGTTTATTTCTCGGATGTTAGTTGATGTTAAACTAGAAATCAAGATACCCGAATGCAGCTCTGTCAATGCTAATGGGAATAGATCAGAAGTAAGGGTAGAGTATGAGAATGTTCCACCCATATGTGATGTCATTAAAATGGATGGTGACTCGGTCTCTAACTATAGAGTGCTTCTAGAACAAGTTCCTTTACATAAAGTCATAGAGTGGACTGATTCCAACAATATAAAGATATCTAAAAATCTGCTAAATGAAAAAAGGGTGTTATAAAAGAGTATGAATGATCATGTAAAATTAATTTAAGACAATATTGGATTTTAAATAGCTTAATGTTACTGAGAAGATACCACCTCGTAAAAATTCTCAACCAACCATATTCACCTATGTGAAAACTCCTGGGATGATATGGTGTTGGAAAATGAGGATCAAGATGATGCTACACTTGGACCCAATTCCATGGTGGACCACGCAAGGATACCTCCCTATGAGTAGGGAACAAAGGTGAAGGAAAATATAGTTTTTGTATTATCCAATGATATTTATAATCTACTCTTCGATCTATAGAAAAAAATTGTGGATGAATTCATTTCAATGGAGTTATCTAATGACATAAGGGACGTAGTCTTTTCCATGAGGGATAGTGACACCTCAAATGTTGATTCCCTAAAAATCTCCTCAAACCTAGATTACATCCTAACTCATTCCACCCTCATTCCCCCATTTGATGAGACCCATACAATGGATGTTTTTGAATATTCTAAGAGGACCTCATCCTATGGGAAGACTTATGAAAGGTTCTCCATCTCAGTAGTGACACAGACTCAATGCATCCCAGAAATCCCTTTTGAGATTCATGTAGATCAGTTCATCACAGGGATGACCCAGGGATCTATTTTTCCCATTCTAATGGAACTTAATGCAACAATTATATTGAATGATAGAATCCCAGATCACGAGGGTTTCAAGTCTAATATCAATGCCTACAGTAATATTTCAAATCTAAAAACCTAGATAGTTTTGGTTAATCTAGAGTTATCTTCCCATGGAAAGGGTATTTTGGCCAGTAATGCTAATATAAGTGACTTGATGTCTCCTATTCCTAGAAAGAAAGATGGCAGACCACCTAAAAACCATGGAGGTACAAATTTAATGGGTCCAAACCCTGAAGCTCAATTTTAATGAAGATCATGTTCTAGAATTCCCAGGTTATGTCCAATATAGAAACATTTAGATCCATATTGTTATTCATATAATGCACAACCCAAGACATATAGTTCTGTTTGAACCCAAGAAAATCTTCTACTCTTGTATTAATAAATGGCATAATTTGGAGTTTCACCTAATTGACATAAATACGCGTTCCAAAGATGTCAAGTTCTATGGGTAACAACCGATAATTTTATAGGCAACACCACAATGGTTATGTCATGTGATCAGTATGTCACTTGTTCCTTATTCTATGTTGGTTCCCATTTTACATTTTCCTTCATTTATGTTCACAATAGGTATCAGGATCCCATTATTCTGAGGTTGGTTATAACATCTCTCAAATCTATAATCTTTATTCCATGGTTAATATTGGTGGACTTCAATGAAATTTTGACTCCAGATGAGAAAATGGGTGCAGAAACCAATTCAATCTCCTCCAGAGAGTTCATATAATGAATTTATCAGTGTCATTATATTGAGATTAATTTTTTAGGTGGAAAATATACATGGTATAGGAACAACATGAATAGCATTGTGGCTAGAACGACTCGCATAGCCTTTATTAGTGGGGGATTTTTTGGACACATGGGGTGACATATCATGTGCAACCCTCTCCAGACTCAATTCCGATCATCACCCTATCTTGGTGGATATTAGTGAGAAGGAACCCAAGAATCCTCCCCCTTTTAGGTTTAACAAGGCTTGGGTCTCTCACCCTAATTGTTGGTCCATTATTCATAGCACCTGTAGCTCAATGAATTGTAGGGATGATTCTTTTGTCTGAATCAAAAAACAAAAAATGGTAAAGAGGAATTTAAGAATGTGGAGAAAAGATTGTTTTAGATTCCTTGACTCTGATATCTCTACACTAGAAGATTCACTTCAAAGGGTTCAAGAGCGTAACAACAATAGTGATTTCTCTTATAGAAATTAACTGGGACTTGAGTTCTCCATTAAACTGAACGATATTCATGTTATGAAAGATGCACTATAAAGGGATTCCTTTAGATCAAAATGGTTAAAGGACGTTGAAAGAAACTAATATTCATCAATTTTCATTAATGAACCATGAAATGTTTCTAAACCTCTTTAATTGATTTATAATTGGTATACCTCATTGACAATAGAGTTGAAATCTCAAAGCATGTCACATCTTACTTAAAAAATGTATTTAATAGTCCCCACTCCACCATTGACCCCATGGAAGGGGAGATTCCGAGATTTTTTAATCAAGAAGACAATTATAGTCTCCCTGGTGTGCCTCTTGATCTATATATTAAGGAGGATTTTTTGGTCTCAAATATGATATGTCACCTGGTCTTGATGTCTTTGGTAACTTCTTCATTCAAAATTTTTGGGATCTCATTTCTACATATGTGTGGAGGTAAGTCATTCATTATTTTAAGGGGTGGATATCACCCTAGTGGTTTGAATGCTCAATTTCATGCCCTTATTCCGAAAGAGGTGAATGGAAATAAATTTCATCTCTTAATGATAGTTTCACTAGTTAACACCTTTTATGAAGCCATTTGAAAAATCCTTTCTAATAGTGTCTCATCCATTACATGAAAAATTGATTCCACAAATCAGTATGGATTCATCGTAGGGGGATCAATTCATGATTGTCTTATCACCACCTCAGAGTGTGTTTATATTCTCAAAAAACCCCTCAGAGGTAGAAATATATCTCTCAAATAAGATGTCAATAAATATTTAGACAGAATGGATGGGGGTTCCATCTTCAATTTCCTTGTCATGTTTGGGATTGATGATGTTTTTATCAATTGGGTTAAAAATATTTTATGTTTTCTCATATTTAATTTCTCATAAACGGATCCCCTGAAAAATATTTTTACTGTTTGAGAGGTGTAAGGTAGGTTTATCCCTTATCATCCATTCTATTCTCGATCATTATCGATTATCTCAGTGGTATTATTTTTATCATTAATGGAAATGGAAATTTGATGTCTATTCATGATGGTAGGGGAATTGTTGCTCACTCTCATCTCTTATATTCTAATGACATTATCCTCTTTTCCTAATGGGATTTGGGAAACAACAAGAATATAATGTGATCCCTTTTCACTATGAACTACTTTTTAGGAAGGTGGTTAGCTAAAAAAATCCATTTTTACTTTGGAAGGGGATTATCTTCTATCAAGAAAAATGATATCATTAGAGAATTGGGAATTCAAGATGGACATAATTCATTAACTTATTTGGGTGTTCCCATGATTTGGGGGAGGCAAACAGTTTCTCATTTCTCTAGAATCATTCGCATGATTATACGACAAATTTCAACGTGGAAGGGAAAATATTTATCAATGGTCGGTCGTTTTTTTCTTGATTAATATATCAGAATCACCAGAATTTAGAATTATTTTATTGTTTATAAATGACCTATTTCATTAATCAAGAGTGTTAATACTTCTATTAGTAATTTTTTCTAGAGTAGAAGCATATTAAAAAGTTGGCTGGAAATGGTTCCATGGAATGTTGTCTGGAAGCCCGGTGATGAGGGTGGTTTGGGCATCAAAAATATATGGGGCTTCAATGAATATTTGACAGAAAAGATTATATGGAGTCTTATAAACAAGAAACATGAGGCTACAAGTTTTCTTCAGGACATGTTTATTTAGAGGTTTAAGGTAAGAAAATTAAACTATGTTACCTCCTAAATGTGGCATGCCTTCAAGAATATTTTTTCAAAAATAGATGTTGACTCTCAGTGTCTAGCTTCTAAGGATTTACCTTTTCTTTTTTTTTTTGAAATCTAGTTGGATTGGGAATCATCTGATTCACTTGGTCCAAGATGGGGATTCAATTCTGTATTTTTTTTTTCAATCAAGGAACATCTTTGTAGAATGGATAATCTTCCAGATCATATCACATCGATTGTGGATGAATATTATTGGACTTTTAATTGTGATTTTTGGGCATGGGGTCATGATGGCGGTGGAATTATCACCTCCAATGTGTATTATATTCGCTCCATTAAAAGCTCAACTAATTCAAAATAGATGGGGAACCTACAGAGGATGTTTTAAGGCCATCTCAGTTTATTCTTTCATGGAGGTTGGATCACACAAAAATTCCAATTGATGAATTTCTTCCAGTATGTGGTATATCTCGTTTCTACATCTTCTCTTTGTTCATTCATAATAGTGAATATTTGGACAACCTCTTTCTCAGTTGTTACACATATTCAGGGATGTGGAAGGATTTTTATGTCACGTATGAAGTTCTTATGACTCAATTCAACTTGATATGAGACTTTATAAAGAGCTAGAGCTCTTTGAACCCATCACTACAACTCCACATTTTGATTCAAGATGATACATATGAGGCTTTTCATCTTATACGGACATCAATACGTATGTTTGTACATGAATTTCAGTGAATTTTGTTCAGTTTTGTTATTATAGGGATTCATGCGGCTATCTGTGGGGTGGAAACACCAAGAGGTGTGTTCTTCTCAATATCAATACAAGATTTATCGGTGATAAATCAAATTGGAATGAAAGGTGACATTAATCCGCCATGTGGTACATTGAAATTCATATGGTAGGCCCCTTTTCATGGGTGTAATAAAGTCTACTATAATGGTGCTTCAAAAGTGAAATTTGGGTCCCTACGGATTTGGTGTTTCCTTCAGGGAATTACAGGGAAGTTTTATTGTGTAAAAATATGGATCATGTGGTATTTCTTATCTCTTGAAGTGGAAATGTTTGCTGTTATTGTGGATGTGGGGAAAGCAACAAGGCAGGTTTGGAAGAAGATTTGGATTGAATGTGAATCCACATTTATACTCTCCCCCATTCGAACTAGGTATTTGCATATTTCTTTGATGCTCACTAATCATTGGACTATATGTTTGGAATATCCCTTTTCAAGATACCCCATTTTTACTCATGCGTATAGAGAAGAATATGATTTGGTGAATGGGCTTTCTAACAATGGTGTAACGGGTAATAATTTTCATTGGGTTGATCATGTTCCAGATGATCTCCTTCCCTTTTTCAAGAAGGGTTTTTTGTAAATATTCTACTTTCATACATGTGTATGTTTTTATGATAAAAGTGGGATCTTTATTTTCATATAATGATCATAGTTCTCCATAAAAAATTGTCTCATCCTAGTACATGTTGTTCCAAAACACTAATTTGACTAGTTTAGTATACTTTTTTGGTAGAGCATTACCTCAATTGTACAACATCTTTATCAGTTTCTCTTCATAACATTGATCATGATCTTATTGTACAACATTCATATTAAATAAATGTAATGGATCGAGTATGCAATTTATTTTCCGGTATATGTGGATTAAATCATGTGATTTATATGGTGTTGTTGGGAGTGTTAATCGATAGTCATGAGATCTGATGTTATCAGGAATCTCAACTGTCCTGATGTATCATGGACATAGATTACCCTTATTCGAAAGTCTAAATACTCTATTTAACAGTGATATGAGTAGTAATAATTTATCTATATCCTAAAACTCTAGGAAACTCTAATTATTATCAATATAGATATCTTGTTAACTCTGAGATGCCTTGATGTGGTGTAGAATGGGTAGATCTTTTCATTCATTTCATCTACCATTTCATCTCCTCCCATTTTCCTTTCACAATTTCATTCCATAACCCATGTGTTCGATAACAACATCCATAAAGGTATTATTATGGATAAATTATTTATTACCCAATTTGTGTGGGTAGGATTTAGTTTTCTAGGTAAATTTGAAATATCATTTAGTGGATGAGAAAATTTTTGATCTATGATTCATAACCTAATTTGGAGAGTTTTATATCCTCAATGGAATGTTTTAATGGGTGTTGTGAATTGAAAAGGATTACTAGGTCTTATAGAAGCAATTGCATTAGCATGGTCTATTAAGGCTATAATGTGGGATCCGTTTAAATCCACATGCTATCCATTATCAACCCACTGCCAGATTGGTGTCCTAGGTAGTGACCTAGTACCATTATATACCTCAATGAATATTTAGTGAAAAAATATATTTCTACTGGGCCTATATCAGCTAGATCTTTCCATATTTAAGATGAAATTTATAAAATATACCCCTATACTTTTTTGGGTGAACCCCATCCATATCCACTTTTTTTCATGGTTGGGAGCCAACCCCCCTTCTTCTCTTTGTTTAAACATCATTTTTTCATTTATTGAGGTGGTTAGGTAGTGATTAATTTTACTATTATGCCATTATATTATTTCCCTATATCCTCACTCCCCATCTCTAATATTTATGTTCCTTAAATAGTGGGTTTTTTGTGGATTATACCAAAACATAAATGAATTAGCCAGTTATCATAGGGCTATAATTTGGCTTGTTTATGGTATATCCTTTGAAAAAATCATCATACTATTGATTGATGTTCCATTAAAATATTAAATCATGGTTTCCATTCATTGGTTTTTATCCATGTCAATTTTAAATTATCAATATAAGTTTTCTTTTCTTCTTGGAATTTCCTCAAAATGTGTTCAAGATTTTTTCATGCGGAGTATTGTGAGTATTTGGATATTTTTATTATGATGTGAGATAATACAATAGTTTATTCATCAATTACAACTTATTGACTGATTTTTTTTATTCTGGTAAATATAATATTATTCATTATAATTAATTTTTAGGATGTTTTGTTGTGAGTTTAGAGTCAGGAGTGGACGAGGGGATAGGTTGAGACTGGAGAGGAATTGAAAGTCTTGATGGAAATTTCATAAAAATTATATTTAAGAAATAAATATTTCAAAAGATAGGAGGTCCCTAGACATGAACCATAGTCTTTTTATGCATCGAATTCCATATGTACTACCATCATTTCAGCATCATCAGTTCTTAATGTTTTTGAAATTAAATTCATTAAAACTTATTGGATTTAATCTACACCCATTTTAATGAATTTATCTTTATGCGAAGGTTTTACATAATAGAATGGGATGGTAATAATTAAACATAAATATTAGACATGTAAATTATGTTTCATATAGAAATAATATTTATTTAATGTTAATTTAATATATTTTTAAAAGAAAACATTGAACGGTTAATTGAATTGCCTCATAAAATTATAATGGAATTTTATTTTATGACATGTATTTTGTATTATCAAATTTGAATTTATATGTGGTATTTTGAATTTTCAGTCAGAATTCAATTATTAAAATGATATTGGAAATTTTTTGTGTACTTGAAATTAAATGTTATGTTTTAGAATTGTTTGGATAATAGGAAATAGATTTGTTTTCAGAATGAAAGTTTATGATAACTCCTCATGGTTGTGTTCCTTACTATGTAATGATTTATAATCATTATAAATATGGTAAAAAGTACCCCCAAGTAGATGAAGTTGTGCTGGTTGATCCCAAAGTAAACATGGTCTCTGGGTGGATACTGGTGTTTCATGATTTTCAATCTTGGTATGAATAGAACCCCAAGGAAGATTCTATATTATCTCGACAAAATTTGGATGAAGTGAACGCAACTAAATATAAGTTGGTCTCTGAGGATGGGTATGTAGGTCACGACCCCCTCCCCAAAATGTGTACCCTTCCTCAGCTAGCAATGTGAGATGGGAGACAATGACCCCCGAGTCCCACCTCCAGTAGGCCCCGGGTTGGCGACTAGCACCGAGGGTATAGTAACACTCAAATGGGAGGAATTACTCTCTAAGAGAACACATGAGAAAGAGAGAGATAAGATAGACACCAACCAACTCTAACTCAGAACTGAAATATAAAAGAAACATAAGTACATATATGAAATTTCAAGGAAAAATACTACAACACAAAGGGAAGACTACAAGTACCCAAAAAAAAGAAAACGACAGCGACCCCAAGCCTGAACATCTCCTCCAACCAAAAGCTATTAGTAACTATCTTGATCTCGAACCTTCTCCAAGTAACCTGAAAAATAGCTTATATATACTTAGGGTGAGTATAACATTATACTCTGTAGGATCCTCCCCGAAGCCTCTTGTGCAAAAGTAAATAAAGAATGCTAAAGCACAGTGAACAACAAGTGAAACTAACTCATCACCTAAACGGGTATACTAAGTTCCCAAAATCACCATGTCTACTCTCTCCAAGTAACGCGTACAAGAATATATCATATAATAAAGGATATCAAGGGTACTTTGCTACTACATCCCAACTGTTTTGCTTCTTTTGCCAAATGAAATATGTCTTGTGCATCTCTCTTCAAAGTCTTTCCCGTATAAACATGGGTAAAACTCCACAATTTGCAGTATGTGAACCACAAAGGATAGCCCGCAGACACCTGGGCTAAGCACCACACCATCCTCACAACCAAAACATCCCAGGTAGTTTTCGAGAGCCACAAAAGCTCGCATAACGTGTATCATATGTCGGGTATTATACCTCAAGCCTTTACAGCCCATACACTGAGTAATGATCCTCAAGACATGACAGCTTCTACATGTTACACCTATAGTATCCCATATGATACTGTATCCAGAAAATATGTGTGTGAAATTACCACATGCCATTACATCCCTCTACACACATATATGGGGAAAACTAACCATCGTGCCAATGGAACTAGTATCTACCAAGAGAAGTGAGCGGGGCTAAAGGGGGTTGTCAGACATTCAACCTCCCCTCAGAATGTTGGGAAAAACACCCCCCAAGGCTTAGAATACCCAGGTGTCAGTTGCCCCTACTGACAGGGTGGAGTAGCGTATAGAACGCAAAAATTACAGAATATATTATATCTCACAACCACACTATGGTCATTACCTAGTCTTAGACACAACTGCAGATAACGTCTCTTAGACTTTGGGATGCTACTTCTAAGACTGGGTATCCTATAAGCAAACAACCATTTAAAGGTCATTATTAGATTACTTCACCCCCTTTTGTCAATTTCACTGTACGTTAATTATTTCATTGGACATTAATTAACCAAGAACAATTACAAATTAAGTTCCAATAACAGCACATCCAAAGGCCACTATCCCTTTAATGTTCTCATCCTCATCATTTCGATTCATAAAACTCCAACCCCAGGGGTTAACATCATTTATTCAAAAATTATATATGGAATTACTTTCCCATATTCCTAGCCATTATAGAAAGCAACCAATGCTAATAAATACAAGGGGTATCAACACGATGAGTAGATGTACTACATGTCGAGTAATTGCTGCCTATAGCAGGAGTGTAGACCCATTCTTCCTTGAGAGGCTAAACATGGAATGCAAATGGCATAACCCGTATGTCTTCACCTCCTTCGGATGAAGGGTAAGAAAGACCAGATGCCTTGAGTAGTGGGGAAAAGTAAAGCAGATAAACAAACAAGAATCATCAAGTATCCAACAATCATATCCATCACAATCAATCATCCCCAGTGTCCTCCCTGACACCGACATGCATATACCAATGAATCTCGACACTCTAGGCGTCATCAGCTGCCACAACCACAAGGCCTCCATGCCCCCACATATCACAACACCCTCCCAGGGTCACATCACCACACAAGCAGCAAGAAAACAAACATCACATCAATTTTTACTCTCATCCCTTTAACAAGTAATCCAGCCTTCAAACAATAAGCACAAACACAGTTCTAGTTTACCAACCAACTGAATTAAACACATACAGCAGCCTCAATTTGATTAACATTAATTTGGATCAACAATCACAGCAAAAACAACTAGATTATTTCACATGCCTCTTTATCTTTAGATAATTAATTATCAATTAATTCTTTCTTTGCATTCTTTATCAATTTTACCAAGAACCCCATGCTATCAAGCAAGGAATAGATATCCCACTATCTAGCAAATCAAGAGGCAAACCGGAATCACGGTATAAAGAAACAAGATGTGATCAAACCAGTTCCTTTAATCTGGTTCACATATTTAATTATGTCAATTCTATTGTGATCCAAAGCGCTAAATCATGTAAACTCTACGATTGCACATAAAAAATTGGAGAATCCCAGAATACCCTACCTCAAAGGTTGAAAAACGCCCAAGAATACCGGTCTGATTCACCAAGGATCCTCCCTCGATCTCTTCTCCTAAAAAACCCAAGACCAAACTCATCATAAACGACATTCACACACTTAGATATACCCATAAAAGTCATAGATATAAGATCTCGAGATAAGAGGGGGAGCAGATCTAGGTAGATCTAAGAAACCAAACAAAAGAGTCACATAACTCGAGAAACCGACTTCGATTCGCAGAGGGAACCCTTCAGATTGCCTCCAAACTGATTGGGAGAGGTTCTTCTACCTCCATGGAATGTTAATCACGATTTATGGCCACTTAGGTGCTTAAACTAGTTGATTAAAGGAAAAACGAGTTAGATCCACAATTTTAGGATTTAACATTAATTCCTACATGGTTAGTCCGCACGGTTTACCAAACTGTGCGCTAACTGTGCTCTAGCTTCTGCCTCTTTAAACACCCCTCACATGGTCAGTCTGCACAGCCAGACAAACCGTGCACTAACTATGTGTTATCCACAACCACCAAGACCAGCCTGGCATAGTTTGGCCGCACGGTTTAGGCAACTGTTCAAAACTATTACCCCCCTATAGATTTGTTTAAAAGTCCACCAAAACGTAGCCCAAGACACCGTAACCTTCCAGAACACCTCTAACACCACATTTTCACAAAAAAGATCTGAGAGTTCCGGGCTATTACATCAGATACCTCTCAAAACATTCTCGTCCTCAAGAATCCAAAACCCACATAAAGATAAAACAAAACATGGTCTCGAAAACCACCCATTGAGATACCTCTCAAAAGAGAGAAAGCCACCAAAGCAACAAAGGAAGTCGTCTCATAAACATTATTGCTTCAAAACCATAAAAGTTACAATGATACATGAAAATAGTCAAACATCAAAGAACTCTGGGTACTGGATATGTATCTGTGACTCTCGTTCCCACGTACTCTCCTCCAGGACACCATGTCGCCACAAGACAGGAACATAGGGAATGGAACGCCCGTGAAACACCTTCTCCTTGCGTTCTTGGATCTCCACGGGTCACTCCTCAAAGGTTGCATCACCATCAACATTTGTTTTCTCCCCAATCGATGACGTGAGAGTTATCATGAAGATAATGTTGAAGGTGAGATACATGGAAAACATCATGAATCCAACTCATCTGTGGGGGAAGTGCTACTCGATATGCCATAGCACCAACACAATCTAACAACTCGAAAAGCCCAATAAACCGGGGAGAAATTTTACTTCCACGACCAATCATTCGGTGCCCATGATGGGGAGTCACCTTCAGAAACACATGATCCCCAATATTAAACTCTAAGGGTCTACTTATTTGATCTGATAGGATTTAGGATGATCTTACACTGCATTCATCCTTTCACAAATCACCCGAACCATATCTGTTGTATTTTGCACTTGTTCCAGTCCAAGAATTGCTGACTCTATGACCCTAGTCCAGCACAATGGAGAACCGCAAGGTCGTCCATAAAAGGCTTTAAACGGTTTCATACCAATGGTGGAGTGAAAATTATTATTGTAAGAGAACTCCAGCAATGGTAAGTGCCTCATCCATGAACCTCCAAAGTCAAGAACACAAGAGCGCAACATGTTTTCAAGAGTCTAGATGGTTTGCTCTGTCGGACCATCCGTTTGAGGATGAAAATAAGTGCTAAGGAATTTTTGAGAACAAAAATCATGTTAGAGACCTCTCCACACCCTAGAGGTAAAACGAGGATCTCGATCTGAAATGATCATCCTTGGGACTCCATGAAGTCTCACCACCTCCTCTAGATACTGCCTCGATAAATACCATTGATATGTCCTTCCACTTCCACTGAGGAATCTCTAATGGCTGGATAACGACACTAGGAACACAGTGTTTGACTTTCACATTCTGGTTGACTAAACATCGAGACACAAACACCGCAACTGCACACTTCAGCCTAGGCCACCAAAACTGTCTCCTCAAGGATCGGTGCAACTTTGTCAGACCAGGATGCACCGCTAAAGGAGAACCATTTAACTCTCTGAGTACCATCTCGCGCAAAACCAAGGGAACAAAAATCCTTCCATGATACAAAAATCTATGTTGTTCATCCTCAGACCAACCATCAGGGGCCTCACCACAAACAAATCGGTCTTTCTAGACCTCTACCTCTAGATCTCATATCTCAGACTCTTCCATCTTTTGCTCCAGGGATGACTGTACCGTCATCTGAAAAAGACATCCTCTACCCAAAACTTCTCCCAATTCAAGATGTAATGCTAACAGTTCTTCCATTACTCTCCAAGAATCACCGGATTCATGAACAACATCACTAAGTGACATTGGGATCAGTGCATTAGCTACAAAAATTCCTTTTCCAGGTGTATACGATTTTTCAAAGTCGTATTCCTGTATGAAATCCATCCACTGACGCTGTCGCAAGTTCTAGTCACGCAGGGAGAAAACATACCTCATACTATTATAATTGGTGAAAACGACGAATCTCTCACCAATGAGGTAATGTCTCCACAAAATCATAGAAAACACCATAGCTTCCAACTCAAGATCATGGGTGGCATAGTTGCGATCATGGGGACGCAACTACTGAGACCCATAAGAAACAACTGACATCTACTGCATGAGAACACAGCCTAACCCCAAATGTGAAACATCGAAGAAGACATCAAACAGAACTCATTCGGCTGGATGACAAAGGACTGGAGCACTAACTAACTTATCCTTAAGATACTCAAAAGCTGCCTGACACTGATCAGTCTATATGAATGCTGGATCTTTCCTATACAATGATGTCAGAGGGGTTGCTACACATGAGAAATTTTCTACGAACCTCTTATTGTAGCCTGTGAGACCAAGGAAACTTCACACCTCTAACAATGTCTTGGGAGATTCCCATGACACAACTGCTTCAATCTTCGATGGATCCATAGCTACCCCCTGTTGGGACACAACATGCACCAAGAAACATACTTCTCGGGCCCAAAACTCACACTTCGACAACTTTTCGAACAACTGATGTCGACGAAGAACTCCCAAAATGGCTCGTAGATGCTCTCCATGCTCCACTTAAGATGTAGAGTACAAAAGGATGTCATCGATGAAAACTACCATTAACATGTACAAGAAACTCATGGAAGAAAACCTTCATCAACCCCATGAAAATAGATGGAGCATTATTCACACCAATCATTATTACAACGATCTCATAATGCCCATGACGACAAAAGAAAGCAGTCTTTGGGATATCCTCATACTTAACACAAATCAGATGATATCCTAATCCCAAGTCGATCATTGAAAACAAACTTGATCCCTTCAGTTGATCGAATAAATCATCAATCTACAGAAGATGACAATGATTCTTTATTTTCACTTTGTTTAAGCAACGATAATCGACACACAACTGCAAACTACCATCATCCTTTTTCACGAACAGAACTGGTGCACCCCACAGTGAAAGACATGGCTGAACAAAACCACACTGAAACAGACCATCAAGCTGTATACAAAGCTCTCATAACACATAAGGGGCCATCCAATATGGATACATAGAGATAGGAGGCGATCCTAGCTGTAGCTCGATCCCGAACTTGATCTCTTGTCGAGGGGGTAAGGCTACAACCTCTTCTTGAAAGACATCAAGGTACTCCTCTATGACCCTAGGAAACGACAACTACTGAACCTCTAAAGAACTCAGAATTATCTCAGCCACCATGGATGATAAGGATGGAACGCGCCTGTGACCCATCCGAGGATCTCGCTCACCAAACAGACACCACTGGCTCTCCATCTGCACCAATGAAAACGACCTTCTTTATAAAGATTTCCACGATAGCCTACACCGAATACAAAAAATCCATGTAGAGAATGACATAATATGGTTGTATCCATAAACATAGGAAATCTCCCCAAGATTAGTGTTCCCCAACACTAGCTCACAATCTCTACATACATCAAACAAGTCAGCTCGACCTCCAACTGGCGTACTCAACGCCAAATACACTAGAAGCCTCTCTACCTCAAGTACCAATTCATGGAAAAGGGTGGGTAATATAAAGGAGTGTGTCACTCCTGAATAAAACAAGGATACATCAATGTAGAAAACAAGAAAAGGGTACCTCGAACGACATCTAGCTCGTCCAGTGTTGGAAACGTTAGAGCATGAAGCTGACCACGACTTCATCCACGACCTCTTTGTACCAGATGATGACCAACACCACGGCCACACTCTGCTCCCTGAGGATGGGGAGCATCATGGGGCTATCCTCTTCTTGCCCCATCTACCCTCTACTAATCTATAGATGGTGGATCTGGCTGCTGACGCCTCGGCGGAAACTGCCTCAATGGAGGAACCTGCATCATAACACCTAGTGCATGATGACTTCCCTGAAAGTTCGTGCACTCTCGCTGCTGATAAACATGACCACCACAAGAAAAACAAGCACTGGATTCCTTGGAAAAGTCTTGAGAGTTGCTACCTCCAGATAAATGAGATGTGAAAGGCTGGGACCTACCCACGGCTGAACGAAAACTCTTCTTCCCAGAAAACCGGGAACCCCAGACCACATCCTTGCATCGTGAGGGATCATGTGGATTCCCCTCTCGTGATGATCTGGTCCTAGCCAATGTCCTCTCAACAACCTCTTCCCTCGCCAGCACCTTAAGATATGTGTTTCACATAAATGGGGGGACATGGCATTGTACCTTTGGATGCAAAGCCTCTTTCATATGGCTCTCTCTAGCCTCATCATCTGGTAATAGGTCCGATGCATGTCGTAAAAGTTTCATGAAACGTATTACAAACTCTCGAACACTATATCTACCCTATCAAAGTGTATGATTCTCATGGCGATTGGATGCCTTTGTAGTCAAAGAAAGGAACTCTGCTCTAAACATGTCTCAGAAATCCTCCCATGAGATTGATGTCTCCTCATGATCCCAGAGGAACAAGAACCACCACTATCTCACTGCTCCACATAGCATCATCATAGCCATGGACACCCAGTGATCCTTTTGAGCCCGGATCGATCTGAATCTTATCTCGACCTCCTCTAACCTGTCTTCCGTGACTGCATCTGAAAAGGAGCCCTCATACTTCTGCAGACTCTGGCACTGAAACTCTTAGATTGTCTTCTTCCAAGTGTTGTCGTCGTCAACATCTACCCTGTGGCGACCTGCATGAATAGCCAGCTAGACATCTTCTACGCAACCCTGATGAGGACGTCGACCTGGAGCCATACCTACAAAATAACAAACTATTAGAGCTCCTAATTATGGAATAGGAATACTCAACATTAATTAATTAATTTTCTTCTTTTATTCGTTTTATTTTAATCTATCCAAAGGTCTACCCATTAAAGAACATGCCCAAAGAAGAATGATGCATGATCCTTTCCTATGTCTCTACCCTGTAACAGGTATCACCATGTTTAGTAGCCATTGTAAACATAGAGGACTATGAATCAGATCATAGGGGGCCATAAACGCCTATGACACATCCGGTCTCCAGGGTTTACCTCACTTTCTAAAAATGAATGACATTGTTGCCATACTGACCCATGCAACCTCACATGTGCCTAACTTCAAACTCCATCCAATCCCTCAACCTGACCTTTGATACCACTCTATCATGACCCCCTCCCCACAACGTTTACCCCTCCTAGGCCAGCAATGTGAGAAAAGAGATAATGAACTCCGAGTCTCGCCTCCAGTAGGCCCTTTGTGGGCGACTAGCACTGAGGGTATAGTAACACTCAAGTGGGAGGCATTACCCTATAAGAGAACACATGCAGAATAGAGATATAAGATAGACACCAACCAACACCAAATTAGAACTGAAATATAAAATAAACCCAAGTAAATATATGAAATTTCATGAAAAAGTACTAAAATTGAAAGGGAAAACTACAAGTACCGAAAAGAAAGGAAAACGACAGCGAACACAAGCCCAAAGAGCTCCTCCAACCACAAGCTAGTAGTAACCAGCTTGATCACCAACCTGCTCCAAGTGACCTGAAAAGTAGTTTATATATACTTTGTGTGATTATAACAGTATAATCAGTAGGATCCTCCCTGAAGCCTCTCGTGCAAAAGTAAAGAAAGCATGCTAAAGCACAGTTAACAACAAGTGAACCTAACTCATCACTTAAACATGTATACTAAGTTCCCAACCTCACCATGTCTACTCTCACCAAGTAATGCATACAAGAATATATCATAAAATAAAGGACATCAAGGGTACCCCGCTACTACTTCTGCACTGGTTTTCTGCTTTTCCAAAAAGACATAAGTCAGGTGCATCTCTCTACAATGGCTTGCCCCTATAAACTTGGGCAAAGCTCCACAATCTGCACCATGTAGACCACATAGGCTTTCCCGAAGACACCTGGTCTAAGCACCACACCATCCTCACAACCAAAATTATCTAGGTAGTTTCTGGGAGCCACCAAAGATCGCATAACATGTATCATACCTCGGGTATTATACCTCAAGCCATTACAACCCATTCCCCAAGTAAGGATCCTCAAGACATCATAGCCTATACACGTTACACCTATAGTAGTCCATAGGATACTATATCCAGAATATATGTTTGTAAAATAACCACAATCCATTACATCCCTCTACACACATATATGGGGAAAACTAACCACCATGCCAATGGCACTAATATCTACCGAGAGAATATGGTGGGGCTAAAGTGGGTAGTTATTCATTCAACCTCCCATCAGAATGTTGGGGAAAACATCCCCCAGGTCTCAGAATCCCTATGGTGTTAGTTACCCTTACCGATAGGGTGGAGTAGCGTATAGAATGCAAAAAGTACAGAATATATTATATCTCAAAACCAGAGTATGGACATTACCTAGTCTTAGACACAACTACAGCTAATGTCTCTCAGACTCTGAGCTTCTACTTTTAATACTATGTATCCTATAAGCACACAACTATTTAAATGGATTTATTATATTACTTCATCCCCTTCCATCAATTTCATTGTACGTTAATTAATTCTTCGAACATTAATTAACCAAGAAAAATTCTACAATAAGTTCCAAAAACATCACATCCAAATACCACTTTCCCTTCAAAGTTCTCATCCTCATCATTAAGATTCATCAAACTCCAACCCCATGGGTTGACATCATTTATTCAAACATTCAATATAGAATTAATTTCCCATATTCCCAGGCATTCTAGAAAAGAATCCTATGCTACAAAACACAAGGGGGCTCTACACGGTGAGTAGACGTACTACCCGTCAATTCTTTTCCACCTATAGCAAGATCGTAGGCCCATTATATCTTGAGAGGCTAAAAACAGAAAGCACATGGCATACCATGCATGTATTCACCTCCTTCGGAAGAAGGGTAAGTAAGACCAGCTGCCTTGAGCAGTGGGGAATAGAAAAGTAGATAAACAACCAAGAATCATCAAGAATCCAACAATCACATCCATAAAATTCTATCATCTATGATGTCCTCCCTAACACCCACATGCATAAACTGATGCATCTCGCCACTCTAGGCGTCATCCGATGCCACAACCACAGGGCCTCCATGCCCCAACATATCACAACACCATCCTAGGGTCACATAACCACACAAGTAGAAGGAAAACAAAAATCACATCAATTTGGGGTCTTGGCCCTTTAACAATGCATCCATCCTTCCAACAAAAACTACCAACAGATTTCAGGTTTACCCACCAACTGAATTAAACATAGACATTCGCATCAATTTGATTAAAATCAATTTGGATCAAAAATCATAGTAAAAACAACTGGATTCTTTTACATGCCTCTTTATCATTATCCAATTAATTAACAATTAATTCTGGCTTTAGGTTCTTTATCAATTTCATCAGGAACCCCATGCTAGCAAGAAAGGCATAGATATCACACTATCTAGCAAATCAAGAGGCAAACCATAATCAGGGCACAAAGCAACAACATATGATGAAACCAATTTTTTAATCTGGTTCAAGTATTTAGTTAGTTCAATTCAATTGTAATCCAAAGGGCTAAATCATGTTAACTGTACGATTTCACATAAACAATTAGAGATTCCCCGAATCCCCTACCTCAATTGTCAATGAACGCCCAAGAATACTGGGCCGATTCCCCAAAGATCCTCCCTAGATCTCTTCTCCTAACACAACCAAGACTAATGCTCATCACAAAAAACATTCAAAAATTTAGATCTACACATAACAGGTATATATCTATGATCCCGAGAGAAGAGGGGTAGAAGATCTAGGTAGATATATGAAACCAAACAAAAGGGTCACATACCTCGAGAAACTAGCTTCGATTCATGAAGAGAATCCTCCAGATTGCCTCCAAAATGCTTGGGAGAGGTTCGTCTACCACCAAGGAAGGTTAATCCCGAGTTATGGCCACTTAGGGGCCTAAACGAGGTGATTAAAGGCAAAACGAGTTAGATCCACAATTTCAGGATCTATCTTTACGTTCCTACATGGTTAGTACGCACGAGTTACCAAACCATATGCTAACCGTGCACTAGCTTCTGCCTCTTCAAACACCCCTCACACTGCTAGTCCGCATAGTTAGACAAACAGTGCGCTAACTGTGTGTTTCCCACTGCCTCCAAGACCACCCTAGCACGGTTTTTCCGCACGGTTTAGGCAATCATGTGCCAACCGTGTGAAATCTATTACCCCCACTTTATCTCCCTTTAAAAGTCAACCCAAACACTCTCCAAGCCACCTTAACCTTCCATAACACCTCTAAGACAACATTTTTACAATGTAAAGGACCTAAGAGGTCTTGGACATTACATTGTAAGACCCATATAATAGTTTTTAGGTGGGGATGGTTATATTTTACATATAGAATATTGGTTCTAATAGTCATTTTTACATACTAAGAAACACCTAGACACTAGAATAAGCATGTACACAATATTCTATGGATGAAACCATCCCACTGTGTTAAACATTTTTTAATTTTCATAATGTAAATGTTTAAAGGGTCTTATTTTATTTTGATCCCCCTCTGAATTGGTATATGCACTTGTATAGGTTGGTTATATTTATTGATGTATTTGGTCGTGTCCTACTATGTTATACTCATACCCCACTTAGGACACAATGTATCTTTGCTAACTGATAATACTCCATTCGTAATCATAGTTTCAGGTTTTAATAAAGTCATCATATTGATGTTTTTTTATTGGATTCTAAAGTTAGAGTATGATGATGGGACTTTGTAGGGCTAGAATTAAGTGGGGTTGGAATTTTAGCCAGATTTTATTTCTTTCCTTTATCGATGCTTCTATATTATCCATCTATGAGGGATCTAGATGGTATGTGTGAAAAATTCATCATTATTACATCTACTGGCTATATATATTTATTGACGCATTCCGTAGTTGTGATGTTTATCTATATTTTTACTATATCAATTTTATTTACTTTTAAAATTTACACTATAGTAAAGAGGAAATATTATCCCCACTATAACCTAATAGGCCCTCCTTAGAATTCAGAAGCCTCTAACATATTGGGAGGGGTGACTGAGGTTATGTGGATGTATTGTTTGGTTAATTTTCATAGAGTCAGTCAGCCTATGATGATACAAACTTTTATCGGACCTCATATTTATTTATTTTAATAATTTGGTGATATTAAAAGAGACTAAGATGTTGTTGGATCCTATAATGAGATCATTAATTGGTGATATATCCCAACACAAGGGGGATAATCTTTGTTACAAGGGTTGAAAAAATTTTATATTGATGTTCACTTTTAATTTTTTTTGACTGCCACCGGGGGTGGTGCATGTGGGTTTGATGTTATGAATTAATGTGATCTTTAGTCCTAGTGGGTACAAAAAAGATGGTATGTTAATTCATGGGTCATTCTAGGAATATAGGAATAGATTTTAATTCCCATGATTTATGTAATTGAAAACTTCATTGGATTCACATGTGATGTTATATTGTCTGCTGTTTTTTATTATGTATTATATATATTTATATCATCCCAGGGTTATAAATAATTATGAGGGATAATATTTAATGTCTCCACAACTGTTTTGTGGTGATTCTAAATGATAAATTTGTGGTGAAATTATACATTACATACTCCTTGGGTGAATTTTGGTTAATAAGTTGGGGTAAATAGTAACAAAGTGACGATTCTTTTAAGTACTATTCAAGTAAGAATACAATAAATAGTTTTCCATCATAAATTGAAAATTAAATTTTATATATCCAAACCATGGATATTGAAAACTAATAAATCATTGGAATATGAAAATATTATGAAAGAAAATATTTTATAAAATTTAAATAATTAGGTTTAAAATTTTTAGAGTAATTAATGAAAAGAAGAAATGTTTGGACCTTTAGGGAACATGGAGATGAGTATCCATTATTTTTATAGTATGACCCTGTTACTGGATAGTTTGTGTATAAAGAGATATCCTAGGTGGTGGGGCACTTAATATGGCATGTTCTAGAATATACGGTGTTACCTGTTGTGCATAATGTTGGGATATGACTTTGGGGTTGGGATGTGTCTTTTTGTATAATGGCTCTATCTGACCCTCATGTGTTAGAAATAGTTGTGGTGTTTTATTAACCTGGATAAGGATTATTGGATGGTTGTGTGTTAATAGTGGTTTTGTATCTATGGGAATGTGGGACAAACAGTAAGTGGATTTCATGGCACATAGATAATGTGTGTTTTTGAAAAAGGTAAATGTGTTTTTTGGGAGAGATATCTTGAGGGAGATCGAACTAATGAGTATTTGTGTGAGTGTTAACCAATATTTAGAATATATTATAGAAATGTGTTGAATCATCATGATTAATGACTTAGGGTGAACTATAATGTCGTGAACAAATGATGAGTATTTTTTGATTTTTAAGTCGTGAATAGATGAATCATTTTGAATAATCGATCCATGGATGGTGATATTGAGGAATTGGTAAGGTAATGGTTAATGCATGAGATATATATTAGGGTAATCAATTCATTTCATTGTGTTTATGATTTAATGTAGGTTTTTTGGGAAGGAATGTTCAGATGCCTGACCCTAATTGTTTTACATTATCTCTTTTTACGAATCAATGATGACTCTAGTTGGAAGTGTTTAGAGACAATATTTAATTGGTAGAACTCATAGATCTTTGAATAATTCAAAGGGAAAAATGTTTTCATGTGGTGAGAATTGATTCATGATGAATGTTCAGATGCTGTATCAAAGTATTGAGGATACATTATGCTCCATAGAACTAATATTCAATTAGGGATGGGGATATTCATGATTCAGAACATGATAATAGTATTGGTAATGTGGGAGTCGTGGGATCATGACTTAGTTTTGGTAAATACTGATCCAGAAACGTTGAACCCTATGTCTTTTATGTGATTTCAGTGAAAGGAATGTTCTAGGGATGCATGTTATTGTTGAATTGTGTGATCGGGTATGTGAGATAGGTATGTACATGGACTATTTTTCCATGGATTGTTAAATTGTCCATTCTCTTTTTATAGAAAATCTCTAGGGTCGTGGTAAAGATTGAGTCACATAGTAGAGGTAGTGTTTCCTGAAATGTTATTTTAGGAATTCTTAAAGGTTGTTCATGTGGGGTAGATGATTTGGATTATTATCCCCACATAAAGAAATGTGGATTAGTTTTGATATATTTTATTAGGTAGGGAATCATAATTCAATTGAACGGTATTGGATATGTACTTGCAGTGAGAAAGGACATCGTGGGGGTATTGGACTACGGTCTCACATTTGTAAAATTTTGATACAAAAGGTACCAAGACTTGATGGATGCATCGGGCCTAGATCCGGATGAGTGTAACATGTTTTTTTGTAAGGTGCTTCTAAGTGGTCACAATTGAGGGGTGGTAACCATGAAGTAGTAAGGTTGGGATTACACCATTGGTTGTCTGAGGTTAAGATCCTTATTACTATTTGAATTTTGGTGAGTTTCATGATTCATATTCTCTGAAATTGAGAATGGGAGGTAGTTGATGATTTGTTATGTCTCTATGGAATGAGAGATACTACCACATACAATATTTGAGTTTGATGATAAGTTGATTATGTGATATGATGGGTGGGAGTTACTATATTGTAATGATGACAATGGAACCCCTATATTGTTTATTGACATTTCAATCATAGGGATTGCTACTTTTTCATTAGGGGTTGTGAATTTATGGAACATTCCATGTGACAATTATGTTGGAATTAATAATTAGTAGGTATCAAGTAAGAATAATACCAATAATTACTTAATAAATTCCAAATATAAAACTAGCTACGATGGTGGATCATGAAAAATAATTGTATTTGAGATATGAGAGGAATTAAATTGATCCAATGATGCATTGTTTAGAGGTGTGTTGGTGTGTGTGGCCAGACATGATGACTATTTGGAATGTTATTGACACAACCGTTAAATCCAAATGGGAGTCAAACATGGAATTCAAATATAATCTTATGGTTATCGTAGGATCACTCTTAGTGATTGGGAATAATAATCTAGTATTTTGATAATAATTCGGTATGGGAAGATGATTATTTTTTTGGAGATTTTTATGAGTATTCTATCATTGGTGTTCGCAATGTAAAATGGTTTTGGTGTTTTAAAAATAATATATGAAGTGCAATTTTTGTTATAATAGGTGTTTTTAAATAATCATGAAGGGTTTTAATGAAAAATTATTCATTTACATCTCATGTATTGTTGGTAGTTATGCATCCACCCAAATTCAGAATTCAATAATGTGGACTGGTGAAATTTTTTTTCTAAGGATCAATTGTATGATTATTTTATGTGAGTTGAAAACCATATCAAATGTGTTATTTGAATGAGATAGCAATTTTTCAATGGTCCTTTCTAATATAGGATTCACTAGTGCATAAATATTGGTGGTTATAATCTAAATCATATAGAGGGGACCACTATAGGCCGGTCATATGATGTATGAAGACCACATTATTATTGTGGTATATATGCTCTTTAGTAATCAACATATTTGAGTTTTAGTTGTGAATATGATTAGTAGATAATGATATTATTTCTGAAGAACCTTGAAATGATGTTTGTGTCTTTAAAATGATTTATGTGTTTATGATTGGAATTTCACCTATATAATTTAATTTAAGGTCTAAAATACATCCTGGGATAGGGACAGTGAACAACAAGGACATCACATAGGAGATAAGATTTATAATGGGGAGTTTCTAATACCCCGTATGAATGGATCAGATTGATTTTGTAGTGGATGTATAAATTCTCATTTGGTTGATGGGAATGATTTTGAATTAGGTCTTACCACATCATTAGTAGAATTTGAGTATCTCTATGGAGATTTTTTGTATATGTTTTCAGGTTATCATGGGATATTAATAGTTTGTAGAAGTCCATGTGGCTCCTCGGGATACGAAAAGAACAAGGTGACTTCATGATGAAGTCATTGGATAGCCACCATTCATCCACTATCAAGATAGTGGGCCCATACTAGATATCTTGTGAGGTGTGTTCTGTTGAAAATATTCCAAAATTTCTCCCCTAGTTTTTTTAGCGATAACCACCTTCGTTCTCCTTATTTTTTGTCACTTGGGTTGGATCCAACCACTGCCTTATCCCCTAATCTACCCATTATTTTAGATTGTTTTGGAGCTGTTCATGAGAATATTAAACTTAAGATATATCTACAATTTAATTCCACCTATCTCCCCCTACATCCGCTCTAAATTTTGGGCTCCCTATGTTGGGGGTTTTGTTCTGATTCCATTCAATGATGGTTTAATTGGTTGAGTTTCAAGATTCCATTTTCATTATATAGGGGCATTTCTAATTTTTATCTATGTTTAATTTTATATAGTTCCATTTAGGTATGAAGTCATAGTAAATTTTAAAAGGTTTTTCTCTGAGTTTTCAATAAATTATCAAAGAATGTTGTGTTATCTATTTGAAAGTTGTCCTGAAATGTTATCAAGTGTATTCCATGGGGTTTTTGTGAGTGTATATGGTTTTAGTGCTGTGAGATAATCTAATGTGTTCTTTATTATTTATTAACAATTTTGTTAATTAATTATATTTATTGTAAATTAAATGTTTTTGTCTTTCATTAAATAAGTTATGCTTTTGGAGTGTGAGTGAGGCTAGTTTTCCTTTGTGGGGCATATAAAAAAGTGCATCATATTTATAGCATATAGAGATAAATGTGGAAACATTATTAAATTGTATTTTTATTTATACATGTACCATATTATTTTTATTCTTCCATGTGTATTTATTGTGAGATCATGATGGATTCATCAGGCACTGACTATATCATAAAAAATTATGTCAAATTTATTTTGATTTAGTCAAAACAAATTGATTGATTTCTGATATATTTGTAGGTGGTTACTAGTGGAAGACCTTGGTTATTTTTGACCTTGGATATTGGGTAACTATATAGTGTTTTAAATGGAATGTGTATTTTTGGAATTATAAAATGATATGTTTTTGAAATAGAAATGTGGAAGGGGTGAATCAAATTGTCTCATTAGATGAGAATGAGAATATATTTTATGACTTGTGTTTGGTATTTTGAAATATTGAATTGGATAAGTTTTTTTTTTGGAATTTCATTCACAATTTTATTTTTTCAGATGATATTGTAAATGGTACTTTGACTTGAAATAGAAAAAAAAATTGAACAATTTTGTTATTGAGAAATGGTTTTTTATTATTGAACATGATTGTTAAATGAAACCCTATGTTTGTATTTGTTTACTATATTATAAATTATAATTGTTAAGAACAAGGATAACATGTCCCCTTAGTGGAAAAAATAATGATCATTAGTATTGGTGTAATTGTATACCCCTGGTTGGAAGTGGGTTGTGAATGATGATTAATATCATGGTGAACACACCCCCTAGGATGATGCTGGTAGTGATTGATAGACAAAGTGTGATCTCGGCACCCTGGATGAGTGTGGATAGTTTAATTTCCCTTTTATGTAGGTTCTTGGTTAGGTATGGGTATATTACATCCAATAGGAGATGTTTTGGCGTAGTCACTGCGACATGCCTAGAGACACCCCAACACTGTATGAAGCAAGTACGTACGGTTCATATAGTGAATTTAGCCCATGGGGTTCAGTTATTATTTAATGAATTTAAATTAAATGTAAAAATGGTTTTATTTGATATCTGTTTCTTTGAACAATTATTCATTCAATTTTACATATATTTTATATTTTTGGAAATGATTGGTAGTGGACTAATGGCTTATAGTCACACCCTTCTTGGGACACCATAACACTTGGGTGCCTGAAAAGACACCATTTTAGTTCACATGTATTGGTTTTTACTATCCATTTTATTAATTATTATTTAATTTATTCCTTTTTTTGGAGTTATAGAAGGGACATGGAATGTCTTTGACTGTTTGGGGTTGGGATTTTAGCTTAGCTTTAAATTTTTCCCAATTAAAAGTATTTTATATGATCCTACATGAGGGGTTCAGACTGTATGTATGAAACATTAACCATTATTGAATCTATTTATTGAATTTATTTATCTTGACATTACCTTACTTTGATGTTCATCAATATGTCAATCAAAATTATTTTATTCTATTATATATTCTCTAGTCTTATAATGAGTGAATAGTCACCCCATGGTATCCTTATAGGCCATCACCATTGGTCGACATACTTTGGAATAAAAGGATGCATTCCTAATGTCATATGAAGGTTTGGTTCAGTTATTACTCATTGAGTGATCTAGTTTGGGTAATTACACATTTGGATACCTGAGTAAAAGTTCTTATTTTTGGAGAATGTGTCCAAATTTATATTTTTATCATTTCATCTTAGAATTCTATTATAAAAGATATCAACATTTTATCAAGTGATGGGATAGAATTTTTTAATGGACCATTAGTTTGGGGATGATATGTTTTATTGATGTTTAAATTTTTATTTAGGGAATTATGAAGATATTTACACAACATATTGGTAAATCAGGAATATTCATCAGATATAATTGAAAATGGTGTTCGATGAAATCTAATAATTTCCTTGATGTATATCATTAAAATTTTACTAGGTGACATGTCCTCTTGAATTTTAATGAATTAAGTTATATTTATAAGATGATCTAATACAAAAAATCTGAGATTATTTCATTTTAATGTCTTTAGAAGACCTATAAAAAGTCTATAGTTATATTTTCCCATATACATATAGGTATGTATAATGGTTGAATAATTAACATGGAATTATTCCTTCATACTATAAAAATTTGACCTACCATTCACCTTGATATATATTCTACTATCTCATTCTTCATATTCCCCCCACAATAATTCTATTAGAGATCTCAATATATCCTCCTGCATCCTGGATAGATGGGAAATAAAATTTTACGTGAATCATTCAATAATTCATTCATTATATTATTATTTGATGGTATACATAGTCAAAACCAAAATATTAAAAAATCATCTTTAATTATGATAACCAAGTATTTACCATTTTTTATAGATTCATCAATCATCCATATTTCAACAAAAAATTATTAAGAATCCTTTATGCTCACTATACTAGATGGTTGGAAAATTTTTATGTTTGTTAGGATATTTTTTAATACCTTATGACTCCCTTTACCATTCTCTTCAGGCATAATTATATTTTATCATTATCAATTATCATCATTGAAAAGGATGTAAGATCATTTTTTTTCTTATATGATTATCCACATTATTTTACGTCTAATATAGAAAGGTATTGATTATGAATATTAATTAATTAGTTATAACTATATTCATTAGTGAATATGAATATCCTTTTGAGTTAATATATATTTGAGGCACTTATTATACGTATAAATTTTATCCTTTTCCCCATAGAGATAATGATTCCAAATCCTCAATGTGAAAATTAATACTTCCCACTCCAGATATTGAATTTAATTGTTCTTTTCTGGGAGTCTCAACTATCTTGTAGAATAGGCTATCACATTATCATTTTTCACCATTACACAACAAAAACCTTTCTTTGAATCATTTACATTATTTGATAAAAGTTTCCCAATAGAGTGAAATGTGAGTACTTTTACAGTGATAATTAATTTTTCCATTCCCTGATGTTCTATTTATATTCATTTCCCCAGATAGGATTCACTTCTTTTCAAGTTACTATGGTCATTGTGTTTGAAAATCAGGGGATGTTTTTTTAAAAATAATCAATATTACATATCTAGTCAAATGAAAATATGGATATCCATTATAAATTTTTTTTTGGGACACTCTTCAATCACATTTACTTTCAATGGAGATAGAAATATTTTATTCTGGTGAGAACATTCCCGAATAATTTTACTTCATCTATCTATAATATATATTTACTATACATTGCTTATTGATTATCCTATGAAAATGTACTTATCGGAATTCTCAACTTATACTCATGTGACTCCATAAATATAGAGTATATCAAAAGATCATCTATAAATTCTATAATACATTTGTTAAGGTATTCTTGGAATAATCTATTCATCGTGTCCATGAATATTTTTGGATAATTATCAAGTCTGAATAGATTCACTACAAATTCATTATGTACATAACTTATTTGAAAGTAAATATTGGGAATATGTTCCTTCTTCACCATTAATGGGGGATATACTGACTGAATTCCACAATATTTATGAACATGTCCCCACATAACTAGTCAAATAAGTCATACATACATGATAGGGTATACATGTTTTTAGCGTGGTCTTGTTTAGTTCGAAAAATTAGTAGGAGTACTTCCCGCCATTCATCTGGATAAGGTTGAATGGAATTCCCAATGATGAATCATTCAAGTGTATTTTTCCCATGTCTAGATTTCCTATAACTACTTCCCTAGGTATTACAATTCAATGGTGGTTATTTTATAAGTATTCTTAGATATAGGTAGAGATCCACATATAATATAATTTGAGTAATTATCTTCTTGGTCAATATTAATACTAAAAAAATATTTTGTGAAATATATTATCATAGTCCCACATTATAGGAATGTCTTCAAAAAATTACCCTTTTGTTTGATTCAAACTTTTGAGGTAGATTTGATTTCCCATTGGGAAATAATTTCCATGCATGAGAAGATTATTCCAATGGGGATTCATCATCCTCTTTAATCTTGTACTGAATCATAGGATGAATAAAGATATTGAAATCGATTTCCCTTTTCATATTTTTTTCATTATATAATGTCAAAAACTCCATGCCCAGTGTAGAAATAAATTTAGACAAAGGAAGTATGAAAATATTTGTTAGAGCTCTGATCTGCATACATTGACGAGGGATGAGTTACATACTTGGGTTGAACTAATTTACCCATTTGGAGTTCTCTGGGATAACTCAACCACCATGCATTGAGGTGGTGTTATAATAGTTCTATAAATATTTCATGATAAGAATGAAAATATGGAATTAGAATCAATTAATAGACCTTCCATTTTTGAATAAATAACTATAGTACATATCACTGCTTTTTTATTAGGGTCCAACTCCACACTTTTTATACCATAAGACCATCCTTAATCTCATGGACTTAGACTTTATTTTCATTGGTTATTTCTGAGAACCCATATCTTAGACGATTTATTATAATAATATTTGTTCTCTCTACAGTTTAAATATTAGACAATATGATAATTTTTTATCATAAACAACTTTAATTCTACTTCATTACTGGGATTATTTATCACCCGTCATTAATTAGGAGAATTATACCCCAATTTATCACATTTTAGCATCTCAATATTTTCTTGATACATTTTTTTATATGATTCAAACAAAAATTTTGACGCAAGGGATGTTTGGGTATCTTTCCTCCATGAAACATATGCATTGATCCACCTAAACTAAATTGAATTTTCAGCATTTTATATCCATCTCATTGAGAGAACTATGAATCCTAAATCTCTATTAGTAAAATAATGTAAAACCCAAAAAACATTTAATAGATATCAATGACTAAAATCTCCAATTCTTTTATATTCATTCCATTAATCAATTGTTGGAGCGGGCCACCTTTAATTTAGTATTGATGGGATAACTAAGAAAATATTGTATAATATATATTAATTTTTACATAATATACATGATTTAATAATCTTACACTTTCTTTGGTCAAAGTAACTCCCTCTTTATTTTAAAATGAAGAGCCCTGGGATAATATTTACGTATAAATATTTTCATCAATCATCCTATTTAATGGATTTGATTTTCTCTTGGTATTTGTGTTCTTCGTTAGCTTCCACCATTGATCAATTTCAACATCTAGATGATAAAGATCTAGTATGACATTATATTTTTCAAATAATTGGAGAAAAAAGAATATATTCTCAATGTCATTAATCTATTGTTATGATATTAGGGGATTAAAATATCTATTAAAATTTAGAGGCCTTTTTCACATAATGGACCCATCTTCTGCTATAACGTTATTTTGTTAATATGTTTTTTCACCATGTCTCAGGTTATTATTCATAACATGAGTTAGTTGAGACATTAAAACCATTATGTTCTCCACTCCCTCTATAATCATTATAGATATCACATTATGATAATCATTTTATTTCCAATCACATTGGTTGTGGACCAAATTTTCCCTATTTCTGTCCATTACAAAAAATAATTGAAAATTATAGATTATAAAACAATAGGTAATGATAATATAAGTAGATAAACTATATAATTATAAGTAATAACATATAAATTTCATGTATATCCTAACATAAGTGTCTTTAAGATTTAATTTAGGTTCTCTTTGGTAGTTTTCCTATTATGTTTTCTAAACAAATAATCTATACGTTTCCTTTATAATATTTCATAAATACCTTGTGATTTTTTATAGAATATCCCATAGGAGTGTAAAAATATGTATACAGCACGACCTAATTATCCCGCACCATGTAAATGTAATGTGGATAGCTAATTATCCCATTCAGTGTTATTACCCCAATGTATATATATACTAAAGCAACATCAACTTATAGTATCAGTACATTGTTTCTCTTTAACAAAAGAACTCTCTCTTTACCATACGAAAATTTCGAAAAATTATTTTACACACAGTCTAATGCTTGGGGTTTTTTACTAATTTATTAATAGCCAAATACCTAAAAATAACATAAACATTTATTGATACAAACTATAGTTACCAAATAATCATAGAAATATTATTACATGACACACAACATATATATCCAATAAAAAACCAAAATCCCATAGTCCTATAGACTTTAGAAAAATATTTTTACAATACATCAGTATTAAAATAAAATAAAATATATTTACATTGGTCTAAATAGTGTGATAATAAAACTATTTTAGATTATAAAAATGTATGGGAAAACCTAGGGAACGCATAATGAAAGGGATGATATATAATGAAAATTAATGGAATATGCATGAAAAATGATCAAACCATCTAAGTCCCACAGAATAACATGATATCATTAAGGACTAGATATATAAAATATCACATTGAGGTATAAAATAAATAATATTAGATCATTGAATCACCAAATTATAAGAATTTAGAATAAAAAAAATCAAAATCATAAATCAAATCTCAATATCGAGACATTATAAAATTGTGGAAAGAGGATATTAATGGAGATTGTTACACTATATTCCCATATATATTGTCATTAAATATATTTTATATTCCCAATAAAAATGATTCCTATTTGTGATCAACCAGTATAACATGTACATGAACATGAATTACACAAAATTCATTCTAACAATAGACAAAAACAAGATAATTTCCCATCGATGGAAATGGGTTATGTAATATGTCCTCAAATAATTAACGAAGGATATCTAATAAGAATTAAAAATGTAAAAATAAATTAAATTGTTTTAGTTTTCATATTGAGAGAAATAAGAAAATCACTTAAATATGGAATTCCATTGATGAATATTACTTGAGTAATGGTGGAGAGGTAATTTGGGAAGTGAAATTATTTTTTGTAGTTTTAAGAAAATGGAATGGATTTCATAAAGGTGGTAAGCGCATAATATTCTATAAAAAACCAAATGTGAACATAACTTTTTATCTTTATATCAATGAATAATTTTAAAATAAATTTAATAATAAATAAATTTTCATGCAGGGGTTTAAAATAAATAATAAAATATTAGATGTTCCCTTAAATCAAGTTTACACAAAATAATGAGTTGGGAAGGGAAATTAAAGAGTTTGTATATCTAATTAAAATAAATGGATATTTACCTCATAAAATTTTTAAGGGACATTTATGTATAATTTATAAGAATTTGGTAATATGAAATAAAGAACTAAATTTATATTGGGAAATAAAATTCATAACCTAAAGAAAATAAGGTGCAACAGATAGTTCTCGTACCACATATATGAATTTTCACTACAGTTTAACATTACATCATGAATTATAAAAATAAATTAATTAAATACATGAATAATTATCTTATTAAAATATATTTTATATATAATCAATATTTGACTAATTTAATTAAGGTATTGTTTCATTTTCTAATGTCCTATTGTTATTTGTGTCATGGTTCCAAGATCAAATCAGTTGTGGTTAATTATAGATGTTCATTATAAAGTGGTTCTAAAACTATAGAAGTGTGGAGAAATTAACTTCTTGATATTACGTGAGATTAAAAAGGTTTTAAATGTAAAATTATATGACAATTATAGATGTATAATATAATTTAATTGATATAATTATACAGTTATTTCGCTTAAGTTGGTTTTCCCACCATGGTGATGTTATATGGTTTTGTTTATTATTATTACTATCTATAACTTCTATAATGTGAAATAAAATAAAATATAATTATTTATATATTATTAAGTAAAAGTAAATGTTTTAAAAATTCCATGAAACAAATGGACGAAAATGAAATGCATTTCTCATGATGTGGTGATCCTACCATATTATGAACAATAAATTTCGTTTTAGAATCAAATGTGTGAGAGGGCAGAAAATAAAATGTATAATAATGAAATGCCAATTATTTTTTGATACTGATGTTACTGTTTTAATGTGATTGGAAAACAAATGGGTTTGGAAGAATAAAAATAATATTGAAATTGTTTTAGTTAATAATGTACCTCTTCCTTTTAGTGTCAATACACAGGGAACCCCTTAAAGCTCCATGGAATAGTCTTTGGTGGAATTAGAAGCACTATAACGTGGTGAGGGGAGGATTGGTTGGTTAATTGAGTATAAATTTGTCCATCTCTAAGGACAATAAGATTTTAGGAGACTGGGTGTTGTGGGGTCCTATATATATTATGAGAGGGGCGTTTTTAATATAAAACCGGTTTTTTCGTTAATTTTCCCAATGAATACAAGTAGTAATGATGTTTATTAATATGTATAGTAAATATATATTTATTTGAGATAATTGTTTCCTAGTAAAACAATAAATCATAAATTAATGTATTTTTCTTATAATGCAATATACTATAATTTTTCATTTTGTACTATTAATAAAAAATTTAATTATTTTTTATAAATAAAAAAGTAACCCAAATTAATTTTTTATGTTCAGTTTCAAATGACCTTAATCAATTTAATGAAAATAATTTTTTAAATTACATAAAATTTATTTTTATACAACATCTTAATATGTTTTATAAATACCAATGTTAATATCTTGATCCATATTTTAACCCTTTGAGAAACATATTTATGCTATTGTAAAATTGAATTATAATTGTAGAGAAACACAATATTAATTTATGTAACCATTTTATGAAAATAATCACTTCATTAATTTTTTATATTTATCATAAAAATGTTAATAAATTTTTTCTGATTTATAAAAATCCAAATGTGTATTTTTTTGAAACATTTATTTATTTGTAGTGAGATATGATTTTGATATATTATCATTTTATAAGATACTTAAATATGATTTTACACTTCCATAGGTGGTGATGTTATTCTAATGACCATTTTATTATTCTTCATTGTTTGATTACTATTCCAACATTTAGATTCCAATTCCAATGCTCATATTTGTAATAGACATATGAGTTCCTTACCATATTAAAATACCTCACATTTCCTTAATTATATATTAAATCATATTTTATCTCAAGGGTATATATATATTCATTTTAAAAATGAATGTCTCATTTCTAAAATTCTTCTTTATTTCTATAGTGTTATTTGGGCATGGAATCATTCTAGGGGATTGAGAAAATATATATTTCCATATTATACATACATTATTTAATATTTTTCATCCCATTATAACACTTTCAATTAATTTGGTTATATTTATTCTCTAAATGTAATTTTCAAGGAAATATAATAAAATGCTTATGATTTTCATAATGTACCTAATGTGTTTTATTTAATACCTTAATACCATCTATTTGAAATTATGAATTCAAAATGGATGTTTCAATGATAATGTTTTGGGTTAATAAAAAATTGACCAAATCTCCTGATTGATTTATTTCAGTAATGAATCATCATTATTTTTATTTATTGATTTATAAAGAGATCACATGAAGAGTTGAAATAATCATATTCTTGACTATAAATTTTTATTTATATCATGAAGGATTCCAAGTGTAATAAGTTTATACTCAAATCAAATCATATCTAGATAGATCATATAAATTGATGTGATCCCCCTATAATATGTTTTCTACCCTTAAAAACAATAATAAAATCTCTATCTATAAGGACCCAGCCTTAAACCTTACATAATCTTGAGTTATCACAAGATTACACATTGAGGATCTTTTCATGTTTAGTGTTTTAGAGAATTAGATCATAAAACTTGCATTACATTCCATATATAAACAAAGTGGTTACATAAAGATAGTATTCTTCATTCCCATCAATGGAAACTTATTTAAAATAAAACATGGATTATTTCTTGACACTTCCTTGACACTATCATCACATCACGTACTTTTCCCTTGACATGTGAAAAACATTTCAAAAACATGGGTTTAGCATAAAAAGATTAGTAAGGGATACAAAAATATGGAAAGGAAACATGAGTTCATATATACATAAGAATGAAATCACACTTTACCCATAAAACATAGGCACTTTAACATACCTCATCAAATCATGAATAAATCATAGAAATCATAAGACATAAAGGTAACTTGAGGCATTCATGACATTTTTACATAGGTAGTAACCCTATTGGTTACGTTTTGAATACCCATCACAGTATATTCCCTAAATCTCTTCGGATAAACCTTAACGTTTCAGTCCTTCGCGTTACCCAATGCATTGGAGAGCTATATCGGATCACCCGCCCTTAGTTTATCACGAAACCACCCGTTTTCATAACAATTACCAAGAAGCATAACATAAATGTATCACATAAAACATGCATAAATGAAATATAACATTTCCACATTTCAATCACAATATAACATTTTAGGATATTGAAATAATGAATCCATTAAGATAACCCATTTTCAAAACCATTTAAAACATTTAATACAGAGATTTTTGAATCAAAGTGTATCATACCACCTTGATGATTTTAAAATTTTAAACCATTAATATCCATATAAATAAATCCTTAAAACCATTTTTAAAACATAGATATTATTTAGAACAAATCATTAAAACATTTAAAGCGATATTTTGGTTAAAGGGTTTTTACAAAAATTAGAGACACTTGAATACAATAATTTGGGAATAACATTTAATCAGAACTTTATAATATCATGAGAATAAATGTATTCATGATATAATATTCCAAAGGACAGTATATACACCATATAAGAGTGAATTGGTGCAAAACAACAACGAAGTCTCAATAGAGATGTAAAATGTGATGAAATCCCTTATAAAGAAGGTATCCTTAAATTAAGGATAAATCAATCTCAAAATTATGTGTGACAAATATAAATACACCCAATATAATTGGATATTAAGTGTAAAACAATAAAAGGTCATTCACATATATTCAAAGGATGAAATATTCAATAACTACATGTTGAACCCAAAGAAATCAAAATTGGGTTAAAAAGTTCCCTTGGTAAAATTCGACAGCCTAACGGCGTCACTTCAAAAATTAAGAAAATGAGTTGATGGGAGATAGAAAGGGAATATCATCACTTGGACATAAAATTTTCATCAATCAGGATTTAGAAGAACATATCCCAACATAATAGTATGTGAATTAAAAGACATAACAAATGAAGTCTTTTAAAAAGAGGGGGGGTGAAAGGTTCCCTTACCGACTTGGGTAACTTTCAAAAAAAACACCCCATTGAAGAAGTGTCATTCAATGAATATGTAAATACCCATAAATGGAATTATATTACAAAATTAGTGTCATAATGGGCAGTACATAAACCACTAAAAGGAAATTGTTGAAAATGTAGCATAAATGTCACGGGAATAAAAGTGAGATGAAATATCTCTTACGAAAACTCGACAGTCTAACGGCACCACTTAAAACATCCAAAATGGATTGATGAGAGGAAATAGGGTCTCTCATAACATCAATATAATGTTTAAAGAATGAGTAATTTAAAATAACATCCCACAACATAACAAAGATGAGCTTAAAAGAAGTGACATAAAGGAGAGTACTTAAAAAGAAAGAGAGAGGTTAGATCTCTTACAAAAATTCGGCAGCCTAACGGCACCACTTAAAACATCCAAAATGGATTGATGGGAGAGAATAGGGTCTCTAATCATATAAAAATTACTGTAAGAGTAATACAAAAGAACATCCCAATAACAAGAAAGGTGAGCATTAAAAAGAATGACATAAAAGAGCGTACTTAAAAAGAAAGAGAGGAGTAGGATCCCTTACCTCGGGTCTGACTTGACTTGATCATTCATTAACATCCTCAATAATAAACTTGAGTTAATTTATATTTTCTTAAGAACCTTTTAATGTTAATTATTCCTCTTATATCACTTATTTACATTTTATAAACATTATGTAATCATTTAAGTAAATAATGTTTGTTTTGTCGATATTTGGTTCTTAAGTCGAAAGTGATCTTCTTACACTTACATGTTGTTAATTTGGTCAAAGGTTCATTATATCCAGAATCATATTAATTATTTGGATAAAATATTTATCATATATATTCATCATATACATGTATTTATAATATTACATCACATTTAGATGTAAGAAATGAAATGCACCGTTCATCGAGACGATAAGCCGTACGTACGCATGAACGCTACTTCCATTTCTATTTCGTATTTTCTGGAATGGAATCATAATGATATAAGAGTATATTATAATTCCAGTATAATAACATATATAATATCATTAACTTTATCCTTTACACATCCCACATATGGTATTAACGAATCAAATCACTTTCAGGGGGGCGGTAGTCCGCACTTTCTAAAATGAAGATATCGTGTTTACCCATAATGGAAACAATACTGGTATCCCATAAATGAAAAATACATAAGATTAAGGAAAGAATAAACATATTATATATCATATATAAAAATAGTGACATCATAATGGCCACCTTTGAAGGTGTTAAATGAGTATTGAACAATCATCGTTTCGGGAGGCAGAATTTTGCCATCCACGGAAACTGTATGTTCTTTAACCATTTGATGTAGTTGTGTGAGTGTTTAGCTAGAATAAATCTTAAAGAAACATCCTAGTATATTGGAGATACTGGTGTTGTTACAAAAGAAGTAAATAAAAATAGTTTAGGGGGTTGGAGAAGCAAAATAAAACAAATGAACCTGAGAGAATGAATTACATTTAAAAGTGTAACTCCTTTTGATTTGAGCCTAAAGGCTTCCTTTGAAAGGATTCTGCCTAAAGGGAATCCTCTAGGATGAGTAGAGGGATGTGTAGAGAGTAAATGGTAAGGTGATGGGCGAGCCAAAGGCTTGAGGAGTGTGTGAAATGAGGTAGAGGTGGGGGCCTTTTATAAGAGGAGAGGAGGGGCACTTTTGGAAATCATGAAACTATTATTTTATTTTCAAACGTGTTTCGAATTTATAAGGTCTCACAATGATATATGTCTAATATAAGATGATAAGGCTTCGAAATTTTCCCATACAATAGTTTTTGGACAAATGTAGGTCTTAGATTTTATATTATCGTTTCATTTTATTTAAACTCTTCATTAATGAGGTCATCGTTGCATCATCATGATGTCATAATTAAATTAATTTATATAATGTATAAAAATTATAAAAAAATATCATGATGTAGGAAATCTTTTTATCTTTCCAAAGAGTATTTATGGGCAAAATTATGATTAGTATAGCCACTTATAAAAATTGTTTTAGTAAAACAATTTATGTTAGTGTCATTTTCACCATTATTTAAAAAAAAGGCAATAAAGTCATTATCTCACCCAAGAGGCTCCATAGGGTCCCCTAAATTGACCCATGGGTTTTATTGGTCGGCCAGGACTCATCCAATAGGGGTAGGACAAGTGTCATGGGTTTTTCACGTTTTTATAATATCATTTTTACCTTAAATTACACTAATTACCTCTAATCACGTTTAATGAAAAAAAAGTTACTATTCACCAAAAAATTAGTTCCATCCCATTGAACCACATTTTACATACTAATTACAGCCATGTATGTAGAATTTTCAAATTTCAATACACATTAGTGGTAAACTTTCATTTAACTAAAAAATCAGTTTGCTTGATTACCACTTAGTGGTTTCACTATTCATCAAAAATTGGAGTTTTTCATAAAATTACCAAAAATTCACTCTAAGATATATTCGATATTCCGAATTAAAAAATGAAGTATATTTTAAAAAATTCAAAACATATAAGTCACAATAATTAATTTAATAATTAATTCCCGCTGTCAGAGCAAATAGCGTGTTTTTATAAAACAATAAGTATCAAAAGATTGACACTAGTTTAAGTCTAATTTCAAATTGAAATTGATTCCAACGACCACTATTGGATTTAATGGAAAAATTATTTTCTAATTTCACTTTAAAACCAATTAAAATGTCAATCTAATCATATAAATAAATTAGGTTAAAAAGTGGGTTTGAATTAAAATACAACATTTTACATTATTCATTAAAAAATGAACTTTATCGGAAAGATACCAAAATTTACACAAAGTAAATTTTGATGTCCCTATTCTAAAGAAGAATTTTATTTTGTCAAATATAACACATAAAATTGTCAAAAAGTGGATTTATAAGAGGGTCGCCATCAAAAGGCGGTTATTCGACCTTTTAAAGAATATTATAATGTTTACGCTTAAAACTTGATTCATTCGCATTTTTAATCTTCTAAAATTTATTATAAAAAGTAAAAATATTTGACAAACATATATAATCATTTGGTAGTTAGTTCTGTTCATTCCCCCCATTAAAACGGCTAGGCGTTAACTACCATTTAAAATAATATTATTTTATTATTAGTGTGCAACGTAAGATTCCCAAGAAACTCGTTGTTGCGTATTGGGTACGCCATCGAGCTTTGCATCCCCTTTAAAGTAATATTAATATTTGATTCACAAATATGGATAAATATAAAGATGTCATATTCTTTATTTACCCAGGGTGTTACATCCTTCCCCCCTTTTGGGAATTGCGTCCTCGCAATTTTAAAATTGGGCTTGGAAACATCCTTGAAAGTCCCACATCGGAACAAGAGTTGGTAAAAAAATCACATTAAAATAAAGAAAGATAAGTACAAAGGTCACCCGAGTTAACCTATACTCGGATTCCAAGTATGAAAATATGGACATGGAGGAAAAAACAAAGGGTCATGTTCTGATGGAGAGTGATAGAAAACATGTTTAGGAGAAAGTTAACCACGAGAAAATCACAAACTTATGGTGGGTTAAACGGTATTCGATTCCCCAGTAGGAAATGTTAATAGACAACATTTTTGTTTTAAGTTAATTTTTATTGAGGAATTTATTCAGAATGAAACATAATCACTTATCATGTTGACTTTCAAATTTTATTAGATTCCCTACACAAAATCATATTTTCTCCAAAAGACGAGTATTTAGGAATACTTGTTCACATTAAGAGTACTATAATCAACTTCTAGAGAATCACCTAATCCACAAAAGAGAACTATATACTTCCCATGTCTTTAGACTTTAACCAAAACCAAAACCAAAAAGGCTAGTACAAGATCAGATAATCCAGAAAAGGATAACCCTTTATAAAAAGAAAATCTATGCTTAATCTCCAAAATTTGTCCAACAAAACCCAAAGTTCAACGCGGACCATTAGATAAACAATTTGTCCATAAAATTCTTCAAAGTAACCAAACTAAGGTTGAAACCCAAATATTTTAAGGATTTAGTCACATAGTCTTCCAATTTAAATCGTAACATTTATCTCCAAAAAACATCATTTTCTCCTAAAGTCACTTATTGAAAAGTAATTAACCTAATCACATATCCTCCATGATAGGTTAATCATTTTCATAAATAACACAAAATCAACTTACTCTTAATTCATAAAATCATATAACTAGAAATAATTAGCCAAACTAACCAGGGACTTCATGTAGTCCAGTGGTAGGCGATAAATACCAATCGCACTTTGGTTGTGGGTTCGATTCCCGCAGCATTGTCCGACGCGACGGGTTGTCACATGGTCTGCGTGTTGTCCTTTTTACAAAACTATATAATTCTTAAAACTTTTCCCAAAACGAGATAAAATCATCAAAAATAAACACAACATATTTTAACCTGAAGTTTATCTCATGCCTTTCATTTTCCATCATAACATATAATAACCCATAATTGCCTAAAAAGTAAGGATCATATAAACCCTAATGGTTACCTTTTTTAATTATTACCTGAACTTCCACATCGATTGGTCATCTCATACATGATGCATTATAGAACTCACTAAGGTTGAAGTGGTTGATCATGAATCCTTGATAGTTGGTTTAGAACAACCATGAGATTCCTCATTGAATCCCCCATCTCATCCAGTCTCTTAATCAGAGAACCACCATAGATTCCTTCAAACCCATTGTCACTTTGGTGCCTGCTAGATCCAGCCATTTACTAAAACCAAAAAGGACAGTGTGAGTATATCAACATAACCATCATGTACTAATGAGGAAGATAAACACTAAGATATACTTACTCATTCACATTATCTAAAACTAGGACTCTTTCTGAAATCCTAACCATTATGGTAATGTCACTTGTGCATATAGAATACCCTAACCTCTAAAGTTATCTAAACCGACCTCTGATACCAACTATAAGGCCCCAGCCTTAAACCTTACATAATCTTGAGTTATCACAAGATTAAATGTTGAGGATCTTTTCAGGTTTAGTGTTTTAGAGAATTAGATCATAAAACTTTCATTACATTCCCTATATAAACAAAGTGGTTACATAAAGATAGTATTCTTCATTCCCATCAATGGAAAAATATTTAAAATAAAACATGGATTATTTCTTGACACTTCTTTGACACTATCATCACATCACGTACCTTTCCCTTGACCTGTGAAAAACATTTAAATAACTTGGGATGAGCATAAAAACCTCAGTAAGGGATACAAAAATATGGAAAGGAAACATGAGTTCATATATACATAAGAATTAAATCACACTTTACCTATAAAACATAGGCACTTTAACATACCTCATCAAATCATGAATGAATCATAGAAATCATTAGACATAAAGGTAACTTGTTGCATTTATAACATTCTTACGTAGGGAGTAACCCTCATGGTTGAGTTTTGAATAACCATCACAGTATATTCCCTAAATCTCTTCAGAGAAATCTTAACGTTTCACTCCTTTGCGTTGCCCAATGCATTGGAGAGCTATATCGGCTCACCCGCCCTTAGTTTATCACGGAACCACCCGTTTTCATAAAAATGCCCAAGAACCATAACATAAATGTATCACATAAACATGCATAAAGGAAATATAACATTTCCACATTTCAATCACAATATAACATTTTAGGATATTGAAATAATGAATCCATTAAGAAAAACCATTTTCAAAACCATTTAAAACATTTAATAAATAGATTTTTGAATCAAAGTGTCCCATACCACCTTGAAGCTTTTAACATTTTATACCATTAATATCCATATAAATAAATCCTTAAAACTATTTTGAAAACATGGATATTATTAAGAACAAATCATTAAAACATTTAATGAGATATTTTGGTTAAAGGGTTTTTACAAAAATTAGAGACACTTGAATACAATAATTGGGGAATAACATTTAATAAGAACTTTATAATATCATGAGAATAAGTGGATTCATGATATAATATTCCAAAGGACAGTATATACACCATATAAGAGTGAATTGGTGCATAACAACAATGAAGTCTCGATAGAGATGTAAAATGTGATGAAATCCCTTGTAAAGAAGGTATCCTTAAATTAAGGATAAGTCAATCTCATAATTATGTCTGACAAATATAAATACACCCAATATTATTGGATATTAAGGGTAAAACAATAAAAGTTCATTCACACATATTCAAAGGATGACATATTCAATAACTACATGTTGAACCCAAAGAAATCGAAATTGGGTTAAAAAGTTCCCTTGGTAAAATTCGACAGCCTAATGGCGTCACTTCAAAAATTCAGAAAATTAGTTGATGAGAGATAAAAAGGGAATATCATCACTTGGACATAAAATTATCATTAATAAGGATATATAATAACATATCCCAGCATAATAGTATGTGAATTAAAGGACATAACAAACGAAGTCTTTTAAAAAGAGGTGGGTGAAAGGTTCCCTTACCGACTTGGGTAACTTTCGAAAAATACACCCAATTGAAGAAGTGTCATACAATGATTATGTAAATACCCATAAATGTAATTATATTACAAAATGATTGTAATAATGGGCAGTACATAAACCACTAAAAGGAAATTGTAGAAAATGTAGCATAAATCTCACGAGAATAAAAGTGAGATGAAAACTCTGTTACGAAAACTCGGCAGCCTAACGGCGCCTCTTAAAACTTCCAAAATGGATTGATGAGAGTTAATAGGGTCTCTCATCACATAAAAATAATGTTTAAAGAAATATTAATATAAAATAACATCCCACAACATAACAAAGATGAGCTTAAAAGAAGTGACATAAAGAAGAGTACTTAAAAAGAAAGAGAGAGGTTAGATCTATTACAAAAAATCGGCAGCCTAATGGCGCCACTTAAAACATCCAAAATGGATTGATGGGAGATAATAGGGTCTCTCATAATATAAAAATTACAGTAAGAGTAATACAAAAGAACATCCCAATAACAAGAAAGGTGAGCTTTAAAAATAATGACATAAAAGAGCGTACTTAAAAAGAAAGAGAGGAGTAGGATACCTTACCTCGGGTCTGACTTGACTTGATTGTTCTTTAACATCCTGAATAATAAACTTGAGTTAATTTATATTTTCTTAAGAACATTTTCACGTTCATTATTCCACTTATATCACTTATTTACATTTTATAAACATTATGTAATCATTTAAGTAAATAATGTTTGTTTTGTCGATATTTGGTTCTTAAGTCGAAAGTGAACTTCTTACACTTACATGTTGTTAATTTGGTCAAAGGTTCGTTATATCCAGAATGATATTAATGATTTGGATAAAATATTTATCATATATATTCATCATATACATGTATTTATAATATTACATCACATTTAGAGGTAAGAAATGAAATGCACCGTTCATGGAGACGGTAAGCCGTACGTACGCATGAACCCTACATCCATTTATATTTCGTATTTTCTGGAATGGAATCATAATGATATAAGAGTATATTATAATTCCACTATAATAACATATATAATATCATTAACTTTATCCTTTACACATCCCACATATGGTATTAACGAATCAAATCACTTTCAGGGGGCGGTAGTCCGCACTTCCTAAAATGAAGATATCGTGTTTACCCATAATGGAAACAATACTGGTATGCCATAAATGAAAAATACATAAAATTAAGGAAAGAATAAACATATTATATATCATATATAAAAATAGTGACATCATAATGGCCACCTTTGAAGGTGTTAAATGAGTATTGAGCAATCATCGTTTCGGGTGGCAGAATTTTTCCATCCACGGAAACTGCATCTTCTTTAACCATTTGATGTAGTTGTGGGAGATTTTAGCTAGAATAAATCTTATAAAAAAATCCTAGTATATTGAAGATATTGTTGTTGTTACAAAAGAAGTAAATAAAAAGAGTTTAGGGGGTTGGAGAAGCAAAATAAAACAAATGAACATGAGAGAATGAATTACCTTTTAATGTGTAACTCCTTTTGATTTGAGCCTAAAGGCTTCCTTTGAAAGGATTCTTCCCAAAGGGAATACTCTAGGATGAGGAGAGGGATGTGTAGATAGTAAATGGTAAGGGTATGGCCGAGAAAAAGGCTTGAGGAGTGTGTGAAATGAGGTAGAGGTGGGGGGCTTTTATAAGAGGAGAGGAGGGGCACTTTTGGAAATCATGAAACTATTATTTTATTTTCAAAAGTGTTTCGAATTTCTAAGGTCCCATAATGATATATGTCTAAGATAAGATGATAAGGCTTCGAAATTTTCCCATCCAATAGTTTTTGGACAAGTTTAGGTCTTAGATTTTATATTATCGTTTCATTTTATTTAAACTCTTCATTAATGAGGTCATCGTTGCATCATCATGATGTCATAATTAAATTAATTTATTTAATGTCTAAAAATTATAAAAAAATATCCCGATGTAGTAAATCTTTTTATCTTTCCAAAGAGTATTTATAGGAAAAATTATGTTTAGTATAGCCCCTTCTAAAAATTGTTTTAGTAAAACAATTTATGTTAGTGTCATTTTCACCATTATTTTAAAAAAAGGCATTAAAGTCATTATCTCACCCAAGAGGCTCCATAGGGTCCCCTAAATCGACCCATGGGTTGTATTGGTCGGCAATGACTCATCCAATAGGGGTAGGACAAGTGTCATGGTGTTTTCACATTTTTATAATATCATTTTTACCTTAAATTACACTAATTTCCTCTAATCGCGATTAATGAAAAAAAAAGTTACTATTCACCAAAAAATTATTTTCATCCCATTGAACCACATTTTACATACTAATTACAACCATTTATGTAGGATTTTCAAAATTCAATACACATTAGTGGTAAAATTTCATTTAACTGAAAAATCAGTTTGCTTGATTACCACTTAGTGGTTTCACTATTCATAAAAAATTGAAGTTTTTTAGAAAATTATCAAAAATTCACTCTAAGATATAATCGATATTCCGAATTAAAAAATGAAGTCTATTTAAAAAAATTCAAAACATATAAGTCACATTAATTAATTTAATAATTAATTCCCGCTGTCAAAGCAAATAGCGTGTTTTTATAAAACAATAAGTATCAAAAGATTGACACTAGTTTAAGTCTAATTTCAAAGAGAAATTGATTGCAAAGACCACTATTGGATTTAATGGTAAAATTATTTTCTAATTTCACATTAAAACCAATCCAAATGACAATCTAATAATATAAATAAATTATATTAAAAAGAGGGTTTGAATTAAAATACAACATTTTACACTATTCATTAAAAAATGAACTTTATCGGAAAGATACCAAAAATTTACACAAAGTAAATTTTGATGTCCCGATTCTAAAGAAGAATTTTATTTTGTAAAATATAACACATAAAATTGTCAAAAAGTGGATTTAAATGAGGTTCTCCATCAAAAGGCGGTTAATCGACCTTTTAAAGAATATTAGAATGTTTACGCTTAAAACTGGATTCATTCGCATTTTTAATCCTCTAACATTTATTGTAAAAAGTAAAAATATTTTACAAACATATATAATCATTTGGTAGTTAGTTCTGTTCATTCCTCCATTACAACGGCTAGGCGTTAACTACCATTTAAAATAATATTGTTTTATTATTAGTGTGCAACGTAAGATTCCCAAGAAACTCGTTGTTGCGTATTGGGTACGCCATCGAGCATTGCATCCCCTTTAAAGTAATATTAATATTTGATTCACTAATATGGATAAATATGAAGATTTCATATTCTTTATTTACCCGGGGTGTTACATCCTTCCCCCCTTTTGGGAATTGCGTCCTCGCAATTTTAAAATTGGGCTTGGAAACATCCTTGAAAGTCCCTCATCGGAACAAGAGTCGGTAAAACAATCACTTTAAAATAGAGAAAGATAAGTACAAAGGTCACCCGAGTTAACCCATACTCGGATTCCAAGTATGAAAATATGGACATGGAGGAAAAAACAAAGGGTCATGTTCTGAGGGAGAGTGATAGAAAACATGTTTAGGAGAAAGTTAACCACGAGAAAATCACAAACTTGTGATGGGTTAAACGGTATTTGATTCCCCAGTAGGAAATGTTAATAGAAAACATTTTTGTTTTAAGTTACTTTTTATTGAGGAATTCATTCAGAAGGAAACATAATCACTTATCATGTTGACTTTCAAATTTTATTAGATTCCTTACACAAAATCATATTTTCTCCAAAAGACGAGTATTTAGGAATACTTGTTTACATTAAGTGTACTATAATCAACTTCTAGAGAATCACCTAATCCACAAAAGAGAACTATATGCTTCCCATGTCTTTAGACTTTAACCAAAAAGGCAAGTACAAGATCAGATAATCTAGAAAAGGATAACCCTTTATAAAAAGAAAATCTATGCATAATCTCCAAAATTTGTCCAACAAAACCCAAAGTTCAACGCGGACCATTAGATAAACAATTTGTCCATAAAATTCTTCAAAGTAACCACACTAAGGTTGAAACCCAAATATTTGAAGGATTTAGTCACATAGTCTTCCAAGTTAAATCGTAACATTTATCTCCAAACAACATCAGTTGCTCCTAAAGTCTCTTATTGAAAAGTAATTAACCTAATCACATATCCTCCATGATAGGTTAATCATTTTCATAAATAACCCAAAATCAACTTACTCTTAATTCATAAAATCATATAACTAGAAAGAATCAGCCAAACTAACCAGGGACTTCATGTAGTCCAGTGGTAGGCGATAAATACCAATCGCACTTTGGTTGTGGGTTCGATTCCCGCAGCTTTGTCCGACGCGATGGGTTGTCACATGGTCTGCGTGTTGTCCTTTTTACAAAACTATATAATTCTTAAAACATTTCCCAAAACGAGATAAAATCTTCAAAAATAAACATAACATATTTTAACCTGATGATTATATCATGCCTTTCATTTTCCATCATAACATATAATAACCCATAATTACCTCAAAAGTAAGGATCATATAAACCCTAATGGTTACCTTTTTAATTATTACCTTAACTTCCACATCGATTGGTCATCTCATACATGATGCATTATAGAACTCACTAAGATTGAAGTGGTTGATCATGAATCCTTGATAATTGGTTTAGAACAACCATGAGATTCCTCATTGAATCCCACATCTCATCCAGTCTCTTAATCAGTGAACCACCACAAATTCCTTCAAACCCATTGTCACTTTGGTGCTTGCTAGATCCAGCCATTTACTAAAAACAAAAAGGATATTATGAGTATATCAACATAACCATCATGTACTAATGAGGAAGATAAACACTAAGATATACTTACTCATTCACTTTATCTAAAACTATGAATCTTTCTGAAATCCTAACCATTATGGTAATGTCACTTGTGCTTAGAGAATACCCTAACCTCTAAAGTTATCTAAACCGACCTCTGATACCAACTATAAGGCCCCAGCCTTAAACCTTACATAATCTTGAGTTATCACAAGATTAAACGTTGAGGATCTTTTCAGGTTTAGAGTTTTAGATAATTAGATCATAAAACATTTATTACATTCCACATATAAACAAAGTGGTTACATAAAGATAGTATTCTTCATTCCCATCAATGGAAAAATATTTAAAATAGAACATGGATTATTTCTTGACACTTCCTTTACACTATCATCACATCACGTACATTTCCCTTGACCTTTGAAAAACATTTCAAAAACTTGGGATGAGCATAAAAACCTCAGTAAGGGATACAAAAATATGGAAAGGAAACATGAGTTCATATATACATAAGAATGAAATCACACTTTACCCATAAAACATAGGCACTTTAACATACCTCATCAAATCATGAATGAATCATAGAAATCATAAGACATAATGGTAACATGAGACATTCATAACATTCTTACGTAGGGAGTGACCCTCTTGGTTGCGTTTGGAATACCCATCACAATATATTCCCTAAATCTCTTCAGAGAAACGTTAACGTTTCACTCCTTTGTGTTACCCAATGCATTGGAGAGCTATATTGGCTCACCCGCCCTTAGTTTATCACGGAACCACCTGTTTTCATAACAATGCCCAAGAACCGCAACATAAATGTATCACATAAACATGCATAAAGGAAATATAACATTTCCACATTTCAATCACAATATAACATTTTAGGATATTGAAATAATGAATCCATTAAGAAAAACCATTTTCAAAACCATTTAAAAAATTTAATAAAGAGATTTTTGAATCAAAGTGTCTCATACCAAACTTGAAGCATTTAACATTTTAAACCATTAATATCCATATAAATAAATCCTTAAAACCATTTTTAAAACATTTATATTATTAAGTACAAATCATTAAAACATTTAAAGCGATATTTTGGTTAAAGGGTTTTAACAAAAATTAGAGACACTTGAATACAATAATTGGGGAATAACATTTAATAAGAACTTTATAATATCATGAGAATAAATGTATTCATGATATAATATTCCAAAGGACAGTATATACACCATATAAGTGTGAATTGGAGCATAACAACAATGAAGTCTCAATAGAGATGTAAAATGTGATGAAATCCCTTGTAAAGAAGGTATCCTTAAATTAAGGATAAGTCAATCTCATAATTATGTGTGAAAAATATAAATACACCCAATATAATTGGATATTAAGGGTAAAACAATAAAAGGTTATTCACACATATTCAAAGGATGACATATTCAATAACTACATGTTGAACCCAAAGAAATCGAAATTGTGTTAAAAAGTTCCCTTGGTAAAATTCGACAGCCTAACGACGTCACTTCAAAAATTCAGAAATTAGTTGATGAGAGATAAAAAGGGAATCTCATCACTTGGACATAAAATTTTCATCAATAAGGATATATAATAACATATCCCAAAATAATAGCATGTGAATTAAAGGACATAACAAACGAAGTCTTTTAAAAAGAGGAGGGTGAAAGGTTCCCTTACCGACTTTGGTAACTTTCAAAAAATACAACCCATTGAAGAAGTGTCATACAATGAATATGTAAATACCAATAAATGGAATTATATTACAAAATGAGTGTAATAATGGGCATTACATAATCCACTCAATGGAAATTGTTGAAAATGTAACATAAATCTCACGAGAATAAAAGTGAGATGAAAAATCTGTTACGAAAACTCGGCAGCCTAACGGCGCCACTTAAAACTTCCAAAATGGATTGATGAGAGTAAATAGGGTCTCTCATAACATCAACATAATGTTTACAGAAAGAAGAATATAAAATAACATCCCACAACATAACAAAAATGAGCTTAAAAGAAGTGACATAAAGGAGAGTACTTAAAAAGAAAGAGAGAGGTTAGATCTATTACAAAAATTCAGCAGCCTAATGGCGCCACTTAAAACATCCAAAATGGACTGATGGAAGAGAATAGGGTATCACATCATATAAAAATTACATTAAGAGTAATACAAAAGAACATCCCAATAACAATAAAGGTGAGCTTTAAAAAGAATGACATAAAAGAGCGTACTTAAAAAGAAAGAGAGGAGTAGGATCCCTTACCTCGGGTCTGACTTGACTTGATTGTTCTTTAACATCCTGAATAATAAACATGAGTTAATTTATATTTTCTTTAGAACATTTTCAAGTTCATTATTCCTCTTATATCACTTATTTACATTTTATAAACATTATGTAATCATTTAAGTAAATAATGTTTGTTTTGTCGATATTTGGTTCTTAAGTCGAAAGTGAACTTCTTACAATTGCATGTTGTTAATTTGGTCAAAGGTTCGTTATATCCAGAATGAAATTAATGATTTGGATAACATATTTATCATATATATTCATCATATACATTTATTTATAATATTACATCACATTTAGAGGTAAGAAATGAAATGCACCGTTCATGGAGATGGTAAGCCGTACGTACGCATGAACGCTACTTCCATTTCTATTTCGTATTTTCTGTAATGGAATAATAATTATATAAGAGTATATTATAATTCCAGTATAATAACATATATAATATCATTAACTTTATCCTTTACACATCCCACATATGGTATTAACGAATCAAATCACTTTCAGGGGGCGGTAGTCCGCACTTCCTAAAATGAAGATATCGTGTTTACCCATAATGGAAACAATAATGGTATTCCATAATTGAAAAATACAGAAGATAAAGTAAAGAATAAACATATTATATATCATGTATAAAAATAGTGACATCATAATGGCCACCTTTGAAGGTGTTAAATGATTATTGAACAATCATCGTTTCGGGATGCAGAATTTCGCCATCCACGGAAACTGTATGTTCTTTAACCATTTGATGTACTTGTGTGAGAGTGTAGCTCGAATAAATCTTATAACAAAATAATATTATATTTAATATACTTGTATTGTTACAAAAGAAGTAAATAAAAAGATTTTAGGGGGTTGGAGAAGCAAAATAAAACAAATGAACATTAGAGAATGAATTACCTTTAAAAATGTAACTCCTTTTGATTTGAGCCTAAAGGCTTCCTTTGAAAGGATTCTGCCCAAAGGGAATCCTCTAGGATGAGGAGAGGGATGTGGATAGAGTAAATGGGAAGGTGATGGCCGAGCCAAAGGCTTTAGGAGTGTGTGAAATTAGGTAGAGGTGGGGGCCTTTTATAAGAGGAGAGGAGGGGCACTTTTGGAAATCATGAAATTATTATTTTATTTTAAAAAGTGTTTCAAATTTCTAAGGTCCCACATTAATTTATTTCTAAGATAATATGATAAGGCTTCGAAATATTTCCATCCAATAGTGTTTGGACAAGTGTAGGTCTTAGATTTTATATTGTCGTTTCATTTTATTTAAACTGTTCATTAATGAGGTCATCGTTGCATCATCATGATGTCATAATTAAATTAATTTATTTAATGTCTAAAAATTATAAAACAATTATCCTGATGTAGGAAATCTTTTTATCTTTCCAAATATTATTTATAGGCAAAATTATTATTAGTATAACCCCTTCTAAAAATTGTTTTAGTAAAAAAATTTATGTTAGTGTCATTTTCACCTTTTTTTTAAAAAAGGCATTAAAGTCATTATCTCACACAAGAGGCTCCATAGGGTCCCCTAAATCGGCCCATGGGTTGTATTGGTCGGACATGGATCATAAAATTGGGGTAGGAAAAGTGTCATGGTGTTTTCACATTTTTATAATATCATTTTTACCATAAATTACACTAATTACCTCTAATCGCGATTAATGAAAAAAAGATACTATTCACAAAAAAAAATTCAAACCATTGAACTACATTTTACATACTAATGACAACCATGTATGTCGGTTTTTCAAAATTCAATACACATTAGTGCTAAACTTTCAGTTAACTGAACAATCAGTTTTCTTAATTACCACTTAGTGGTTTCACTATTCATCAAAAATTGGAGTTTTTCAGAAAATTACCAAAAATTCACTCTAAGATATATTCGATATTCCGAATTCAAAAATGAAGTCTATTTTAAAAAATTCAAAACATATAAGTCACATTAATTAATTTAATAATTAATTTCCACTGTCAGAGCAAATAGCGTGTTTTTATAAAACAATAAGTATCAAAAGATTGACACCAGTTTAAGTCTAATTTCAAAGTGAAATTGATTCCAACGACCACTATTGGATTTAATGGTAAAAATATTTTCTAATATCACTTTAAAACCAATTAAAATGAAAATCTAATCATATAAATAAATTATATTAAAAAGAGGTTTTGAATTAAAATACAACATTTTACACTATTCATTAAAAAAATGAACTTTATCGGAAAGATACCAAAAATATACACAAAGTAAATTTTGATGTCCTGATTCAAATGAAGAATTTTATTTTGTCAAATATAACACATAAAATTGTCAAAAAGTGGATTTTAAAGAGGTTCGCCATCAAAAGACGGTTAATCGACCTTTTAAAGAATATTAGAATGTTTACGCTAAAAATTGGATTCATTCGCATTTTTAATCCTCTAACATTTACTGTAAAAAGTAAAAATATTTTACAAACATATATAATCATTTGGTAGTTAGTTCTTTTCATTCCCTCCATTACAACGGCTAGGTGTTAACTACCATTTAAAATAATATTGTTTTACTATTAGTGTGCAACGTAAGATTCCCAAGAAACTCGTTGTTGCGTATTGGGTACGCCTTCGAGCATTACATCCCCTTTAAAGTAATATTAATATTTGATTCACATATATGGATAAATATAAAGATGTTATATTCTTTATTTACCCGGGGTGTTACACTATCCCTCCATATACACCATTTAACTTCATGGAACGAGTGGTAGTACTCATATATTGTTCTGTGGTCCCCTTAAAACACATGAGTATCCTAGTGGTGGATGGAATTACTCTATATATGCAATTTTCTTTGTCATCTCTCAGTAATCCGTAATAAGTTTTCTTATATGTGTAAAACGGAGATATATTTTTTAACAGTAAGGGTATGCATGTTTATTTTTTGTTCTTAATTTGTTATGTTGGTTAGTGATGATAAATTTAGAATACTATGTGTTTTTTTCACTGCTATAATCTTTTCATGATCTTATAAAACCAATTAGATAAACGATTTGCTAGAAAATGAGTTTATTATTATATATTTATTACTTATCTTTTTTAAATAGATTAATTTATGTAATGGATGATGTCTATTCCAATATACATTGATGTCTATGTATGACTTGTGGAATTGGGTCAGGCTGTTATAAATGGAATCAATTTTTTTGTGGTTATAATTTGATTATCATTGACATATAATGTGTTTGGACATATGAAGTAGTGTATTGAAATTCTAAATAAATTTTAATATTAAATTTTCATTGGTTCATTTGATGTTTGGGATTCTTCAACTGTTATTCAACATAGGATGAATCAAACTCTTTTGATTTATCCAGGTTATGTGTTTACGAAATAGTCAACTATGATGATATTTTTTTCTCATGAATCATAAAGCATGAAAACCTATATTTCATATCATATGATTTGTAAAACTCTCGCAATAGAACCCATCCATGAGTGAGTTTTATGTGGACCCAATCATGCCTCCCTTTATACAAGAGTTTTCCTACTTGCGATGAAGGCCCAATCCATTCAATTGGAAAACTAGCTATAAAATTTGTGTAATATAAAAAACATAACTAACCAACATACATATCAGTGTAATAAAATAACCATACAATCATATTTACTAATAATAATTATTATTTTTATACAAAATATATTTTCACTGATCACTCAATGGGATAATAATAAATAAAAAATGAATCAAAAAAACTACACACAATACCTTTGATTACTTCCATAAAATGGTCGTATCAAAATCGAATAATACCATGGATGTTCCCAATCCTATTCTACTAAATGTCATGTTCTTTGACCTAAAATTTAGACTTATGGTCTGTATGTACATCGAGATTATCTTTTAGGGTGTGAGTATAAAACAAAGTACTATTAGACAATGATCCCTTTAATCTATTCCATCATATTCACGTGTATTCACAAAGAAAATAATTAATAATAAAAATTATCAACAATTAAACATTTACAAATTAGGATACCTTGACAATAGAAATTGTATACAACTCATTAGGCTATTGAGGGATTACCATGAAACCATGATTTATAATCATAACAGATTTGGGTTCATGTCAAAACCCACCCATGGACTAATTCCATTGAATTAATTATCAACCACACACATAGATTCTGGGTAAGGTGGTGTCTAAAAAATCAAAATTGTTACTCATTTATGGAGGGTAAAGGCAAATGAAAAAAATTATTAATCAATTTATAGTCACTCATTAGAGTCTCATCACTCATATGTCACATTATTAACCACCTCCCCTTGTGTTCCTTGATCCAATCCTAATAAAGGAAAAATCCAACATGAGTAAATCATTCAAATACATGTCTTGAAAGTTCCTTAAATATGTACCTGAGCGTCATGGAATGTTCACCCACTGACCCATCAATATAGAATATTGGGTGGTCCATCACACTATCCCATCCCTGAACACTCCATAAAGGCTATCCCATAAACCCAATATAGGATTGGAAATTTCCTTGACACAATGACCAAAGGAATATGGTGATTTCATCCACTAACAAAATTAGAAAATGAAAAATCACTATCACATAGATCCATCCTTGTAGACCATAGTAATTTCTTTTTAAGCATCCCAACCTAATATGTCTCAAAAAAAGGTCCATTCTGAGTTGTAATCTTGGACCCATCCCATCATTGATCAGTCTCGATTATCTCAGGGTGTTGTAATAAAAATAACATATCACCTTGACTCTATAGGAAACCAATGTGTAAAAAAAACCCCACTAGATAGTCTTCCTATTGAAATGAACTCAATACCAACACCTGATAGTGACAATATTACCTAAAAAATTTTATTACATAGACAATAATTAATATTCCAACCACATCGATGTCCCTCGACACTCTCGATCCTTCGTCCCATGGACCACCCCAATACAATATGTATAACCTAACCCATACATAAAAGGAAGGGTAAAAAAATAAAATATAACCCGACTATAATACAAAAACATCACTCGAAGGACATACCCCACTAATTATGTAAATTAATACTTTCCTCTATACCCAATCAAGATTTCCTATCACTATTGAAATACACAGTTTTCTCACCTATCACCATCTAGGCCCACGCCACAAATTCCATACCACTAGCTTTAAAAACCAATCCAATACCCAAAAATATTTCTTAAAATAATACAATACACCACATAGGTCACTCATTAAACCCATTAATACTCATTCCCCATGGTTTCATATTGTCAACGTGATCTTGATCCTCCTTAGTGCTTTTGTTCACATAGTTCTAGCATGTACGACCTACTTCCATCCTACCTCTTCTACTAGAGAGAATATTTTTCATTAAACCCGAGAATGAAAACCCATGAATTATTTAGTAATGAAAAATATTAAATATACGTTCATATAGATTTTTATCATAAGGAACACAAATCTATAACATGGAGTCAACCTCATTCCAAGCTCTATGAAGCCTCATCCAAGAACACACCGAGCACATAGATTTTTCCTCCAAACTAATCAAAGAAAACTTAGAACCCTTAATTTTCATGGTAAACTATATCACTCTAAGAGAAAGACATAATTAAAATATAAAAAAATATTTAATTTAAATTTATTGGTAATAAATTCTAAAAAACTCACCATGCATCACCATCATGAAAAAACTGTGACCAACCACTCACAGAAGGTCCACCACACCTCCTCGACAGCAACTCAGGAAAAATTACCATGAAAAAACACTATCGAAATAATAAATTTAATTCCATTAAATTTATATTATCTATTAAATTCATTGAGTAACATATGTTTTATTGAAATTTTACGAACAAAATTTAGACAACATCTCGAGATGCTCTCTTTATGTATTGAGCGACAACCCCATTTCCCTTAGTCGAACTCACCATGCGTTGGTGCAATCAACACCTAAATCATTTCCTAAGGTGAATTAATTAAATGTTTAATAAAAGGGAAATCCAAAAGAAATGAATAATGTATAACACAATTCGATTCATCATTGAAAATCACATGGAACTATACCCCCTCAACTGGGTATCAAAAAAATAAAAAATGGAGCTAGTAACTACCCATAATGGAACCTTATGAGCCACCTTCCCCATAAAAACAAAAGAATCGATGATCTAAAATTTATTGTGATTAAAAAGATTAAAAGTATCCTTCAGTAGGGAAACCAATGATCTATTATTTTCAATTTGATATCCAATGAGGCTAGTAAGTTTTATTGGCTACAGAAGACCCTATGAGTAAACAAGTGGGGTTTTAGTATATATATGATGTAGAGGTAGTATCACCAACAACCCATGATCCCTCTATCATTGTCTTCTAAGAACATATTTATCATCTAATCTCATTAAATCATATAAAATATTTATTTTAGACACCCAAATGTTCATATTTCATTCCCAATTTTTTTTTTCTAAAAATGAAAAATCCACTAATGGGAAAATTAAAATTCACTCAAAAAATTTCATAAATCAATGAGGTGTTACAAAATTTATACACTACAACTTTCAGTTTGATCCCTAGATAAAATCCATTATATCCCATATGATTATCCCAATATGTATCCCTAAAACAATGTCCAATCTTTAGAAAACACACAGTGGGACCTCCATCTAACCATTCCAAAAATGATCATCTACTTACGTCGAAACATCATTAATATCCATGACCTATCGTGATACATTAAAAATAAAGGCATCAAAATACATTCTATGGAATTAAACAAAATCAAACACCATATCCCAGTGTATGTACTCAATTTTATTACAGGATTATTTCTCTATCCACCATGATCTCATCCTAAGAATTGATACACTATTTATCACACACATGATTTATTCTCACCAATACAATACCGAGATCATTGCTAAATATCTATATATAAATGAAACCACAACGTATTGCCGGAAAATTTATTTACAAATGAATATGTCTTACATAGGTTCTTCGATATAATAGAATCCCAATTCCACCATGACTATCCATGATTAAACTCATGTACACAAGCCATCTCACCCATGGTCCACTCACACTTGAAAAATATGATTATCACCATTATAAGAGTAGTGTTATCATCATCCAACTAACCATGAATCAAAATACCATTCTGAAAATTAATCAATCACTAAACATGATGACTAGACAAGTCAAATATTCTCATTCCTTATTCCTAAATCTGAATTCTAACATCCACCCATTATCGATTCATCATAATATTTTTTTTACATAGCCGAAGCATATCCACAACATGGGTCACACACTCCAACAAACTACTGGTTTACTCTCCAATATATATATTATTTTATATTATTGAACGAGTTCCAACCCCAAATGGTTCCCATAAGTGCACACATATCACTCCTCCCACTCCAATCTATCTTGTCCCTGATAATTATTGAATGGGACAATCATTGATCAAATGCATCAATATGTATCCAAGGGTAGCTGTCACCACCAAGAAAAATATCTTGTTTCTCCCCAAATAACCATGACCAAAACTACGTCCTTCACATTTCAAAAAAAAACTAGTCACCTAAACCTATGATTTTATATAAACTGAAAACCCCCACAACTCTACCATGAAAACATCACTCATGATCATCTGAATGTGAACCATAATCAGCGGACCCATGCATGGCCTATTACACCTACTCTAACCAATTGGAACCATTATCCACCGAGGTAGACTAGGTTTTTCACTAAATCAATTTTTCCAATGCTTCATCAACACTCACTCTCTTCCTTATGGAGGAGAGATTCAGTAAGAACATACTCACATGTTATCATCCATTAAAGAACAAGATCATAACAGAACCAATAGCGACATGTTCCCCTAAAACCTCATCACACAACCCAAATCATGATCCCATGAGTCATATCTTGTCTATCATAAGATGAAATTCTTAACACACTGTCCATTTAGCAGGCATGAAAGTCTCATCCAACCAAAAGTTCACCTGATACTCCTCTTCAATATTGATGCACCTACATATTACTAGTTCTAAACTAAAACCCATTATCATGTGACTGTCGATCCATAATTACTAGTGTATACCCATCCTTCTAACAATGATATCTGGAGGTTAATCCAAACAAACTATTTATATTACCCCACCATTCTTTCTTATGAAAGTAACATTGACACCATCCACATGGAATACGAAATAAAATTCCAAAACCTATTTTGTTTTCCACTACTTTGGTAAATCCATTCCCAACCTCAAACCACCTATCAAAAATCAATTTCCCAAATAGAGCTATAAATGAGGCATCAAATTCCTTAGAAGACTAAATAGGGTCTCAATGAATCTCCCGAGTGGTGGAATAATTTTTTACCATTGGGAATCCCCCTGCGATAACGTCCACATGAAATATCATAAAATTAAATTACACCATAATCTATTTAAGTGTAATACCCAATCAAGTTATATGTGAAAATATTCATATATATTATAGTTGGAACTTCAAATTTTTTTAATACTCATCATTAAACAATCACATACAAGAACATGAATGTCTTGTGAATCTTACATTCTTATCACAAAGCATGTACATGAAATATTTCTGGAGGGAAAATATTCAATCCCATGCCTATTACGAATCATCCAAGATCTGAACTCACCAGAAAAAATAATCCTCACAATTCATATACACCACTGAAGGTGATATCATACAACTATAACATCACAAACCGAGATAGCATTGATATTCCCCTAGAAACGTAGAATTAATACTAGAACTAGTTTTCTTGAGACAACCACTCAATATATATCATTGGAACTGAAACACCCATAGACAATAAGTCAACAATCACCTTAAATAATAAAAAAATGACCTGATTCCTTTTTTAAGACCCCACTCGGGGAAATTATTTGATTTGGAGCACTAGTAGACATATTCATACATCATTACACACCATAGGATTCTGACTGGTAGTGAGATCCTAATATATACAATGTGGAGACTATACCCTCTAATTAGATTAATATAAAAAATGGAAATAACCAAAAAATATATATAGAAAATGATAAAATGAAACTGATAAATCATCTAAAATAATAAATTTTATTTTCAAAAAAACATTCATACATTGATAATCAATATGACCTATCCCAATAATAAATGGAATGAAAAATACCACACCAAACCTCAGAACAATTACTATCCATCCCAACACCCTAATAACATTGAATTATCCATGCTCGATATGTTATCCGTAATGGGTTCTGACTTGAAATTATCACATATGGTCTTGTCGTGAACAATGATACCCATGTATGTTTTGATCATAAAACTATATATGTCCTCGCAAAGCGGGCATAATATAGGTCAACATATTCATGTTTATAAATGTTAAATATAAATAAAAATAAAAATGGACACTAATTCATCTTTCTCTAACCATACCACCATAACAACTGATGAGGTACAAACTCTTGTCAGGCCATAAGAGATAATTTAGCCACCCAATACACAATCATACATTCTTCGGTGCTATGATAGAACTCATCTGTCTCCTCTTACTATCATACCAATTCTTAGACATACCTTCAAACTCTAGGTAGGTTGGAATCCAAAACCTCGACCCATTACCTAAAATAACAAGGCACAATCACCCATACAAAAGGATTTAACAATCCCTAAGAACTCTTGGTAGGTCCAACCATCATCTTTCATATGAGGACCGAACCATCTAAGTGGTTTTTGACCCAATCATCCACAATATATGGTCTAACATGTGTAAAATAACCCAAGATATGTAAAGTAAGGTCTTCAACTAAGAACCCCATCATCAATGCATGATAATCCACTAACTCATCCCTATAGATTATAAGAAGGCCCATCAGACTGAAACATAACTACATAATTTGAGGAGGAAATCCCATATACCCTAGCCATGTATGTAATGGTCAGTGACCTGATTCTGATGTAACAAGACATGATAATCCACTGATATTATCCTATAATGGAATTTCCTTAGAATAATGAAAAATCCATGTAGATACGAGTGATCTATCTATAACTATTCCAACATGTGTCTTCTCAAGTAATGGACCTTCGAGAACATCACATGGGGACGTAACCCATCACATAGATATATTGTAGTTCCTAGTAAGATATCCACATAGGACATTCCCCCTTATCAAAAAGAATATCAAATAACACCTTAAGGAATCCAGTAGGTCCTCCAGACCTGGAGAAATATCTACTAATGATCATCTCCTCCAAATCATCTACCATTGGTGACACTAGTACCCTATGTCTCCTCCAACCCAAAACACAAGGTCCGACCTAACTTTATCAAAGTCCATATACACTACATGTCTCACAATAGAGGGTCCATCTCAAGTCATCATGTACAACTCCTCCCTCTCTATAAAGGTAGGGTCCAAATCCAAACCAAAACCACCTTCACATCATACCCCAAATATCAGTTTACTTATCCTACTAACCACATACATGAAGGCTCGCCTCTATACATAAATGAAAGTTCACATCTCCTGAGAGATATATAAAAGTCTCTCCATACTATATTTTTTTATTCATTTAGAATTATATTTTATCAATACTAAAATAATCAATGACAAAATAACACAAATATTTAGGGATTTTTTAGCACTAATAATGGGTTCTCTTTATCTGCAATTTTTAATTGTGATGATTAAGGGTATCAATTATCATAACATTTTAAAATGTTGATAAATCCCATCGTTATAGGTGGATTCTAAATCATTAACAATGAGAAATGACTGAGTCCCACATCAAACATCAAAATTGTTGGGAACATCTTTTTATATCATTTTACGACCCCAAAATTCTTAAAGACCGATTGGTGGATGGGCTCCCACATAAACTCAGTACACACATCTAATTTTTCATATACCTATATGCATGGGCCCACATGGGCCTTGGTCCACCCTATTCTCTCTTCAGTCCACTCTCAACATGCCCTTTTGGGGATTTGGTCCACCATTGACATGTCGTAGTCCATGATAGTCAGCCTTCCCTGGGGGTTAGTTCAGTAAAACAAATTTTAATTAAATTATTATAAAATATATAATAATATATATTAGTATATATGAATATTATGTATATATGTATTAATATATTTACGTTTTTTTATAATATTTATTTGTTTTTTATTTTTATAAATTTTCTCATTTTTAATATTAATTTATATTTATTCAATTTTTATATTTAAATTCGTTTTTTGTATTAAAAATGAATATTGACATATTAATTATTAATATAAAAAAACATATAAGGATATATATAAAAATAAATTGATATATATATATATATATTATTTTGATATATATAAAGTATATTGATATATTTTAAATATTGATGTGTATTATATATATATATAATAATATATATAGACATATATTTTAAAATATTATAAAAATTATTTAATTATATATACTTTTATAATATTTAATATATATACATATAGTAATACATAGTATAATTAATATTTAATTGGAAATTAACAAAAAAATAATATTCAAATAATTAAATATGTAATACACTATTTATAATTAATAGCGATGAATAAATTTATTAAAAAATAAATATACTAACTAAATAATTAATATACTAATTATTACTACATGTATATATATTAAATTTTTTGATTTTTATTAATTATCCTTTCATTAATAATTTCATTAATAATTTTTTTAACATTTAATATTTTTATTATAGTTTTAATATACATAATTAATATACATTCAATTTTACTTAAACATATATTCATGTGGGTTCAGAAGTCGGACCATGAAAACCCACAAATTATTTAAAAATAAATTTTATAAATTTTATAAATTTATATAGTAATAAATAGTATATTATTTATTTAATTTATCTATTCAGTAATTAATAACATTAATTTATTTTAATTAATAATTTATATTATATTAATTATATAATTAAATGTATATATAATTTTATTTCACTAACTTTCAACATGGATTCATTTAATATAATTTATTGTTTAACAATTTAATGTGTGCGATTACTTCTTTTAGAATTTTTAGATTTCTAATATTTATTCTTTAATATTTGCGTAAATTATTATTTTTAGTATTTTTTATACATAATTAGTTAATAATATATTTAATATTTTTAAAAATTCATTCATTATCAGTTTTTTATTGTTTAATATTTTTTAATTTTCTTCAATTTTCTAGTATTTATTTAAAAATAATTCATCATTAACATTCAATGTTTTTAATATGGGCTGTATTTATATAATTAATACACATTCATCATATTTTAAAAATATTTAAATATTCATTTATAATTATTTTTTAAATTATTGAATAAAAATAATCAATTTTATTCAAATTTTAAAATTAATCATTATTTATTTTATTTATTATAATATTATTCATTTAGTTTTATATAATTTCATTTTTTAATTTACCAAATATCAAACATATATATATATACACACACACACATTTGTTTTACACACAAAAATGTCAAAAAATTTCCTTACTAACAGTATAGACACCCCATTTTAACATGGTCTTCAAGTCTAGGCCTGTTAGGTACCACTATTTTCCCTATAGTCACATTGTCCCTACTTAGGTCCCATCCACTTGCATGAACAGGCCATCCGACTAATGAATGTCCCCACAAGACATCACATTTTCTATTTAGTGTGCTTTTTCTTGACTCACACACCCCCAAGGAAACTTCCTTGGCGGTCTGCACCATAATATGGTCGTCCGGTCCTGGAATACTATGTACCACTAGTTTATCAATAGGATCATGGACCCATCAATGTGTCCCACCCACATTCCTGAATGGGTCATCAATATAATGATTGTCTCCATAGGTTAACACACATTTTTTCCATTGGAATTTGTCCTCACTCACACACATCCCTAAAACTTCATAGGAGGTCACCCATCCTAACCACTATCCCTGACTAAGAATATATAACTAGAGAGTTATAATTAGGTAGACTCTCAAAAATAATTTTCCATCTTGTTGACCAGAGTCATATCATTTATACATTTTACCCTTTATCATTCTGTGGTCTTACATTCACCCCCACTTTAGAGAACAACTTCTTTATTGTGGATCCTACATCTCAACAATGGCAATGATACTACACAGGATGCTAGGTTTCTCCACTAATAACAATTCAACAACTGTGACCCACTAATAGTACATAAACCCTACCATAAAATGGTTGTTGGTTCATGGCCCACCATATACCACCAGTTACCCCGTACACACATGATCCCCTCCATGGGGCACAATAATATTCTTGAAAGTGTTTTCAAAATGAATGAATGTACCCACATGAAAACACATGTTATTTCAAGGGTGCGTTGTCCTCACTCACACGCATCCAGAGAATCTTATGAGGATTTCATAGATCCTAATCCCTACTAAAGTCAATGAAAACATAATTAGGAAGTTCTAATGAGGTAGGCTCCCAAAAATAAAGGTTCATCATTTTGACAAGATTCATAACATTTCAAAAATTAAACTTTGATCTTTTAGGGGGATTACATTTACACCCCTCTCCCATTGAGCACAACATCCTAATTGTGAACCCTACATCTCAGTATAGGCATCGATAATGCACTTAAAAATTGTTTCATCCTCTAACACCAATGTAACAACTCGGCCCTAATGACAACATAAACACTATGCCTTAAAATTATAAGGCCCGGACCTTAAACCATACTTAATATTGAATTAAATGAATAATTCACATTGAGGATATTTTCAGTTTTAGAGTTTTAGAGAATTAGAACATAACTATTACATCTCAAAAGATTACAAAGTAGACACTTCTACTAAATTTCCATAAAAGAAACTCTTAAAAAGAAACATGTCTAGTTCCATGTTTTATATAGCATGACATTCCATTGATCACATCCTTGACCTTATTCCACATTAAGTCATGTGAAAAAAATTTCAATAAAAACTTGGGGTGAGCATAAAAATCTCAGTAAGGGATACAAAAAAAATGAAAACTGTTAGTTTTTCAAACATCAAGTAAACCATGTATAATCTATCAAAGTAATACCTTCACCTTCATGAAGTAGTAAAAACTCTTCACTGAATAAAGTATCATTACTTACCTTTTTGTAACCAAAGGATTACCATAAAACCCATAAAAAGAACACATAACATATATAAAGGTAACTTGGGACATAAACATACTTCAGTGGAATAACCATACGATCGACGTCCACACATATCGCTTAATAGAATAGCCATACGACCAATTTCCATACATACTTAATGGAATAGCCATACGGCCGACTTCCATACCCAATGCATTTGAGTTTATAACGTAACCACCCGTCCTGGTATTCACGGCACCACCCGTCATATGGTTTATAACGTAACCACCCGTTAAAATGTCCATGTACCAATATAAAATCATAAAACATAAAACCAACATAAAGGAATGATAACAATTCCACATTTCAATCACAATATATCATAAATATATTTACATAATAGAATCCTTTATCAAAACAATTTTCAATACCAAAATACATAAAAGAGTATATGGTATTTATTTTATTCTAAAAACATTACGGCTTGTTGAGGAAGCCAAAGACCAAATAATACTCACGGCGGCGGAAAATGTCATTGTCACCGCGTACGTAAAAAAACATTCCTTTTTGTCTTTTAGTAAAACGCTTCGTAGAAAAAGATTCCTTTTGTATAAAAGTAAAAGTCAAAGGGGTTTATACACCGTATAAAAGAAAGTTGTGTATAAAACGAAGTATGCCTCAATTAAAGGAGATTGAGACGAAGTCCCTTACCTCGTATCCGACTTGACTCGATTGTTCTTTAATGTCCTGAATAATAAACATGAGTTAATATCTACTTGCTTAAGAACCTTTTTCAAGTTCATTATTCCTTTTATAACATGTTATTAACATCATGTAATCATTTAAGTTAATAATGTTCATTTTGTCGGTATTTGGTTCTTAAGTCAAAAATAGACTTCTTACACTTACATGTTGTTAACTTGGTCAATGTTTCGTTATATCCAGAATGATATTGATGATTTGGATAACATATATATCATATATATTCATCATATACATGTTTTTATAATATTACATCACATTTAGAGGTAAGAAATGGAATGCACCGTTCATGGAGAAGGTAAGCCGTACGTACGCATGAACGCTACTTCCATTTCTATTTCGTATTTCTGGAATGGAATCATAATGATATAATAGTATATTATAATTCCAGTATAATAACACATATAATATCATTGACTTTATCCTTTACACATCCCACTTATGGTATTAACGAATCAAATCACATTCAGGGGGCGGTAGTCCGCACTTCCTAAAATAAAGATATCGCGTTTAACCATAATGGAAACCATAAAGGCATGACCAAAATGGAAAATACAGAAGCTTAAGGAAAGAATAAACATATTATATATAATATATAAAAATATTGGAATCATAATGGCCACCTTTGAAGGTGTTAAATTAGTGTTGAACAATGATCGTTTCGGGAGGCAGAATTTCGCCATCCACGGAAACCGTATGTTCTTTAACCATTTGATGTAGTTGTGTGAGAGTGTAGTTAGAATAAATCTTATGACAACATCCTAGTATATGTAAGATACTGGTTTTGTTACAAAAGAAGTAAATAAAAAGAGTTTAGGGGTTTGGAGAAGCAAAATAAAACAAATGAACAAGAGAGAGTGAATTACATTTAAAAGTTTAACTCCTTTTGATTTGAGCCTAAAGGATTCCTTTGAAAGGATTATGCCCAAAGGAAATCATCTAGAATGAGGAAAGGGATGTGGAGAGAGTAAATGGGAAGGGGATGGCCGAGACAAAGGCTTGAGGAGTGTGTGAAATGAGGTAGAGGTGCGGGCCTTTTATAAGAGGAGAGGAGGGGCACTTTTAGAAAGTAAAGAAATATTACTTTATTTGAAAATGTGTTTCGGTTTTAAAAGGTCCCACATTAATATAATTCGTGTATAAGGTGATAACGCTTCGAAATATTATCATCCAATAGTTTTTGGACAAGTGTAGGTCTTAGATATTACATTATCCTTCCATTTTATTTAAATTGATAAATAATGAGGTCATCGCTGCATCATCATGATGTCATAAATAATTTAATTTATTTAATTTCTAAAAATTATAAAAAAAATAATAAGATGTATGAAATCATTATAGCTTTATAATTAATATTTATAGAAAAAAATAGGATTAGTATAACCCCTTATAAAAATTGTTTTAGTAAAACAATTTATGTTAGTGTCATTTTCACCTTTATTTAAAAAAAAAAGAATTAAAGTCATTATCTCAGCCAAGTGGCTCCATGGGGTCCCCTAAATTGACCCATGGGTTGAATTGGTCGGACATGACTCACCCAATAGGTGTAGGACAAGTTTCATGGTGTTTTCACATTTTTATAATATCATTTTTACCTTAAATTACACTAATTACCTCTAATCACGATTAAAAACTTAATAAGTTACTATTCACCAAAAAATTATTTTAATCTCATTGAACCACATTTTACATTCTAATGGCAACCATGTATGTCGGATTTTCAAAATTAAATACACATTAGTGGTAAACTTTCATTTAACTGAAAAATCAGTTTGCTTGATTACCACTTAGTGGTTTCACTATTCATCAAAAATTGATGTTTTTAAGAAAAATACCAAAAATTCACCCTAAGCTATATTTGATATTCCAAATTCAAAAATGAAGTCCATTTTAAAAAATTCAAAACATATAAGTTGCATTAATTAATTTAATAATTAATTCCCGCTATCAGAGCAAATAGCGTGTTTTTATGAAACAATAAGTATCAAAAGATTGACAGTAGTTTAAGTACGATGTCAAATTGAAATTAATTCCAACGACCACTATTGAATTTAATAGTTAAAATATTTTCTAATTTCAGTTTAAAACCAATTCAAAAGATAATCTAATCATATAAATAAATTAGATTAAAAAGAGGTTTTGAATTAAAATACAACATTTTACACTATTCATTAAAAAATGAACTTTATCGGAAAGATACCAAAAATTTACACAAATTAAATTTTGATGTCCCGATTCTAAAGAAGAGTTATTTTTGGTACAATATATTTTATAAGATTGATCAAAACTATATTTAATGACAGTTCATCGCCAAAACGTCATAAGTGAACCCTTAGTGAAAATTAGGGTATAAATGCCTAAAATTGAATTCTTTCCGTATTTTAAGCCTTTATCCTTTATTGGGTAAATGTAAAAACATTTAAAAACATATATAATAATATTTCAGTTATTTCTATCCATTCCTGTGAGTACAACAGCTACTTGTTAACTAACATTTAAAATAATATTATTTTATTACTTGTGTGCAACGTATGTTTTCAAAGAAACTCATCGTTGCGTATTGAGTACGCTATCGAACGTAGAAACCCCTTTTAAATAAAATTAATATTTAATTCATAAATATTAATAAATATGAAAATTATTTATTCTTTAATTACCTGGGATGTTACATCCTTCCCCCCTTTTGGGAATTGCGTCCTCGCAATATTATTCACTTATCAAAATAAGTGGGGGTATTTATCCCTCATAGAATTTTTAGATTCCCACGTTGCCTCTTCAATCACATGGTATTTACACAAAACCTTTACCTGATGAATCACCAGGCACACACAATCTCCTCCCAAATCTCAAAACACAATCACTATCAATGTTGTATTCAGGCAACTTACCTTTCTGAACCAGCTCTACCTTTTTCTGCAACTCACTGTCTCGCTTCTGTGCTTGCCTGATTCTGTCTGATAGAGAAGATCTCACTGATACCTGAAACAAAACAGAAGAATATCCTACACCAACAACTTCTATTCCAATGTTCATCAAATCCTTAACCAAAGGATCACGTTCCAAATACAACATTGCTAATGAAGCATTACTTTTTCGACTCAAAGCATCAGCCACTTTATTTACTTTTCCCGGATGGTAATGAATTGTACAATCATAATCCTTGATCAATTCCAGCCATCTCCTCTATCTCATTATCAATTCTTTCTAATGGAATATATATTTTAAACTTTTTTGATCAGTATATATTTCACACTTTACTCCATACAAATGATTCCTCCAAATTTTTAAAGCAAAGACAACAGCAGCAAATTCCAAATCATGTGTAGGGTAATTTACCTCATGAGTTTTCAACTGTCGTGAAGCATACACAATTACCTGATCATTCTTCATAAGGAAACATCCAAGTACCTTCAACGAAGCATCACTTTATATAACAAACTCACCATTCCTGGAAGGAAGTGAAAAAACTAGAGCATTCACCAATCTTCTTTTCAATTCTTGAAAACAATCATCACATTCTTTTGTCTAGATAAACTTAACACCCTTACGAGTTAGCTTAGTCATTGGACTAGATAACCGTGAAAACCTTTCAACAAACCTTTGGTAGTAACCTGCCAAACCAAGAAAACTACGGATCTCGGTTACATTTGTGGGTCTTGGCCATTCTTCAACAACTTTTTTTTAGTAGGATCAAAAGTTATGCCATCTTTTGAAACAATGTGACCTAGGAATGAAATTTGTTGTAACCAAAACTCACATTTGCTGAATTTTCCATATAGTTTATTTTCATTTAAGGTTTGCAAGATAACCCTTAAATGACTTTCATACTCCTCTTTACTTTTAGAAAACACCAAAATATCATCGATGAAAACAACCAAAAACATATCCAAGAACTCATGGAAAATTCTATTCATAAGGTCCATGAATACAGCAGGTGCATTGGTTAACCCAAAAGGCATAACTACAAATTCATAATGGCCATATATAGTACTAAATGCAGTCTTCGGAACGTCTGCTTCTTTTACTTTCAACTGATGGTACCCCGACCTCAAGTCAATCTTCGGAAAATACTGAGCTCCCTGGAGCTGATAAAACAAATCATCGATATGAGGCAAAGGATACTTTTTCTTAACAGTAATATTATTCAAGGTTCCATAATCAATAAAAAGTCTCATTGATCCATCTTTCGTTTTAACAAACAAGCCAGAAGCACCCCAAGGTGATGTGCTAGGTCAAATGAATCCTTTATCTAATAACTCCTGCAATTGTTTCTTTAACTCTAAAAGTTCAACATGAGCCATTCGATAAGGGGGTTTTGAAATTGGCTTAGAATCATGAACTAAGTCAATAGTAAATTCAACCTCCCGATCATGAATAATACCAGGCAACTCATCAGGAAAAACATCAAGATACACATTTACCACTGGCACATCATTAATCTGAATAGTTCCTTTATTTTCAACAATATGTGCAAGGTAACATTCATTTCCATCTTTTACTAGTTTCTCAATTTCCTGATATGTTACCAAAATCAAGGGTTCATTCTTGTACACAAACTGAAAATCTTTCTGAAAAGAAACCATTTTAGCTCTGCAGTCAATCTTAGCATGATAAACAGAAAGCTAATCCATGCCCAAAATAACATCAAACTCTTCTAGATGTAAAACAATACAGTTTGCTGGTAGATTCTTTCCACACACAAGGATAGGAAGGTTCTTATAATTCCTTTTTGTCTCAACGTTCCCTCCGGGTGTTTTTACCATAAGTTCAGGATTCGTATCTTGATATGGAATTTCCAATTTACTAGAAAACTTCTCTGAAATGAAATAGTGTGTAGACCCTGAATCAAACAACACATTAGCATAATCTGAACAAACAAACAGTGTACCTGATACCACTTCATTCGATGGCCCAACATCTGCTGAAGTTGTTGCAAAGGATTTCACCACCCCTTTCTGCTTGTAGTCTGGCTGCATTCCCCCAGTTGAGTTCTTCATTGGACACTCGTTTGCATAATGACCCATTTCATTACACTTAAAACATCTTACTGTTGGCTTTTCATTGCCTGTGTGATCATCTTCCTTACAGTTACGTGCAATATGACCAGACTTACCACACTGAAAGCACTTAACAGACTTGGATAAACGTTCTCCAGGATGCATTTTACCACACTTCTCACAAGATTTATATTTGGTTTTCTTACCTCCTTGCTTCTTTGATGAATTCTTCCCCTTTTCCTACCAACTAGACCTCTTATTCTGTTGTTTGTCATAAAACACCTGATCATTGGAAAACTCCATTTCCACCTTCTCTGCACATCGAACAAGTTTTTCATAACTTTTGAACTCACGAGAAGCTAAAGCCCTTCGATACTTTGGCTTTAACCCTGAGTAAAAATGGTTTATTTTACTATCAAGATCTCGTATGAAGTTTGGAGCATACCTTGCCAATCGAGTGAAATTTGCTTCATAAGCAGCCACTGAATCATCCTCCTGCCTCAATTCTAGGAACTGTTTTTCCATCCTAAGACGAACCACCTTAGGAAAAGATTTCTCAAGATACATACCTTTGAATTCATCCCAGTGAAGATCCTCAATCTTATCACTATCCCTGATATTTTTCACCATCGACCACCACTGATCAACTTCACCTTCAAAACGGTAAACAACAAGACTAACCTTTTGATGTTCTGAACTCCCCATGACATCAAAAATCTTCTCCAGTTCTTTAATCCACCCTTCAGCTTGCACAGGATCAGATGATCCTCTGAATGGTGGGGGATGTTGCCTCATGAAATTTTCCACCACTGACATGTTCCTCTGCAGTTGATCTGGCTAATCTCGTGCATGTATACCACCATCATTTATAGCCTGAGTCAACTATGCCATCACTGTGACAAACTATTTAGTTCCAATTCCGAACATCTCAGGTTGATTATTTGGAAGGTTGTCTTCCTCCTGATGTCGTCCCAACATTACTTCTTTGTTTCCTCTGCGGAAAATCATTCCGAACACAGAAATATCTTCGGCGAAGCAACATGGTAATCCGTAAATACTATATCATTTCAATCATATTATAATTTAACACTTTTCTAACTCCTAATGTTGTCTAATCTGGCCTTTGATACAAACTATAAGGGCCCGGCCTTAAACCTTACTTAATATTGAATTAAATGAATAATTCACATTGAAGATCTTTTCAGGTTTAGAGTTTTAGAGAATTTGAACATAACTATTACATCTCAAAAGATTACAAAGTAGACACTTCTACTATGTTTCCATAAATAAAAAAAACTCTTAAAAAGAAACATGTCTAGTTCCATGTTTTATATAGCATGACATTCCCTTGATCCCATCCTTGACCTTATTCTACATTAAGTCCTGTGAAAAACATTTCAAAAAAAAATTGGGGTGAGCATAAAAAGCTCAGTAAGGGATACACAAAAAAAATGAAAACTGTTAGTTTTTCAAACATCAAGTAAACCATGTATACTCTATCAAAGTAATACCTTCACCTTCATGAAGTAGTAAAAACTCTTCACTGAATAAAGTATCATTACTTACCTTATTGTAACCAAAGGATTACCATAAAACCCATAAAAAGAACACATAACATATATAAAGGTAACATGGGACATAAACAAACTTATGTGGAATAACCATACGGTCGACTTCCACACATATCAATTAATGGAATAGCCATACAACCAATTTCCATAAATACTTAATGGAATAGCCATATGGCCGACTTCCATACCCAATGCATTGGAGGTTATAACGTAACCACCCGTCCTGGTATTCACGGCACCACCCGTCATATGGTTTATAACGTAACCACCCGTTAAAATGTCCAAGTACCAATATAAAATCATAAAACATAAAACCAACATAAAGGAATGATAACATTTCCACATTTCAATCACAATATATCATAAATATATTGACATAATAGAATCCTTTATCAAAACCATTTTCAATACCAAAATAAATAAATGAGTATACGGTATTTATTTTATTCTAAAAACATTACGGCTTATTGAAGAAGCCAAAGACCAAATAATACTCGCGGCGGCGGAAAAGGTCGTTGTCACCACGTACGTAAAAAAACATTCCTTTTTGTTGTTTAGTAAAATGCTTCGTAGAAAAAGATTCCTTTTGTATAAAAGTAAAAGTCAAAGGGGTTTATACACCGTATAAAAGAAAGTTGTGTATAAAAAAAAGTATGCCTCAATGAAAGGAGATTGAGACGAAGTCCCTTACCTCGTATCCGACTTGACTCGATCGTTCTTTAATGTCCCGAATAATAAACTTGAGTTAATCTCTACTATATTAAGAAAGTTTTTCAAGTTCATTATTTCTTTTATACCATGTTATGAACATCATGTAATCATTTAAGTTAATAATGTTCATTTTGTCGGTATTTGGTTCTTAAGTCAAAAATAGACTTCTTACACTTACATGTTGTTAATTTGGTCAAAGTTTCATTATATCCAGAATGATATTAATTATTTAGATAACATATATATCATATATATTAATCATATACATGTATTTATAATATTACATCACATTTAGAGGTAAGAAATGAAATGCACCGTTCATGGAGACGGTAAGCCGTACGTACGCATGAACGCTACTTCCTTTCTATTTCATATTTCTGGAATGGAATCATAATGATATAAGAGTATATTATAATTCTAGTATAATACTATATATAATATCATTCACTTTATCCTTTACACATCCCACATATGGTATTAACGAATCAAATCACTTTCTGGGGGCGGTAGTCCGCACTTTCTAAAATGAAGATATCGCGTTTACCCATAATGGAAACCATAAAGGTATGACCAAAATGGAAAATACAGAAGCTTAAGGAAAGAACAATAATATTATATATCATATATAAAAATAGTGACATCATAATGGCCACCTTTGAAGGTTTTAAATGAGTGTTGAACAATCATCGTTTCGGGAGGTAGAATTTCGCCATCCACGGAAACCGAATGTTCTTTAACCATTTGATGTAGTTGTGTGAGAGTGTAGATCGAATAAATCTTATAACAACATACTAGTATATTGAAGATACTGGTGTTGTTACAAAATAAGTAAATAAAAAGAGTTTAGGGGTTTGGAGAAGCAAAATAAAACAAATGAACAAGAGAGAGTGAATTACCTTTAAAAGTGTAACTCCTTTTGATTTGAGCCTAAAGGCTTCCTTTGAAAGGATTCTGCCCAAAGGAAATCCTCTAGGATGAGGAGAGGTATGTGGAGAGAGTAAATGGGCAGGGGATGGCCGAGCCAAAGTCTTGAGGAGTGTGTGAAATGAGGTAGAGGTGGGGGCCTTTTATAAGAGGAGAGGAGGGGCACTTTTGGAAAGTAAATAAATATTACATTATTTGAATATGTGTTTCGGTTTTAAAAGGTCCCACATTAATATAATTCGTTGATAAGGTGATAAGGCTTCGAAATATTCCCATACTATAGTTTTTGGACCAGTGAAGGTCTTAGATATTACATTATCTTTCCATTTTATTTAAATCGTTAAATAATGAGGTCATCACTGCATCATCATGATGTCGTAAATAATTTAATATATTTAATGTCTAAAAATTATAAAAAAATAATACGATGTATGAAATCATTTTATCTTTCTAATGAATATTTATAGACAAAAATATGATTAGTATAACCCCTTCTAAAAATTGTTTTAGTAAAACAATTTATGTTAGTGTCATTTTCACCTTTATTTAAAAAAAGCATTAAAGTCATTATCTCACCCAAGTGGCTCCATGGGGTCCCCTAAATCGACCCATGGGTTGTATTGGTCGGCCATGACTCACCCAATAGGTGTAGGACAAGTGTCATGGTGTTTTCACATTTTTATAATATCATTTTTACCTTAAATTACACTAATTACCTTTAATCGTGATTAAAAACATAATAAGTTACTATTCACCAAAAAATTATTTAATCTCATTGAACCACATTTTACATACTAATGACAACCATGTATGTCGGATTTGAAAAATTAAATAAAAATTAGTGGTAAACTTTCATTTAACTAAAAAATCAGTTTGCTTGATTACCACTTAGTGGTTTCACTATTAATCAAAAATTGAAGTTTTTCATAAAAATACCAAAAATTCACCCTAAGCTATATTTGATATTCGGAATTCAAAAATGAAGTCCATTTTACAAAATTCGCAACATATAAGTTGCATTAATTAATTTAATAATTAATTCCCGCTGTCAGAGAAAATAGCGTGTTTTTATGAAACAATAAGTATCAAAAGATTGACACTAGTTTAAGTCCGATGTCGAATTAAAATTAATTCCAACGACCACTATTGGATTTAATAGTAAAAATATTTTCTAATTTCACTTTAAAACCAATTCAAAAGATAATCTAATCATATAAATAAATTAGATTAAAAAGTGGTTTTGAATTAAAATACAACATTTTACACTATTCATTAAAAAATGAACTTTATCGGAAAGATACCAAAAATTTACACAAAGTAAATTTTGATGTCCCGATTCTAAAGAAGAGTTATTTTTTGTCAAATATAATTTATAAGATTTATCAAAACTATATTTAACAATGGTTCACTGCCAAAAGGTGATAAGTGAACCCTTAGTGAAAATTAGGGTATAAATGTCTAAAATTGAATTCTTTCCATATTTTATGCCTTTAACCTTTATTGGGTAAATGTAAAAACATTTAAAAACATATATAATAATATTTTAGTTATTTCTATCCATTCCCTCCAGTACAACGACTACTTGTTAACTAACATTTAAAATAATATTATTTTATTACTTGTGTGCAACGTAAGTTTTCAAAGAAACTCATCGTTGCGTATCGAGTACGCTATCGAATGTAGAAACCCCTTTTAAATAAAATTAATATTTAATTCATAAATATTAATAAATATGAAAATTATTTATTCTTTAATTACCTGGTATGTTACACAAATGGTTTCCAAGTCTCTACCCACTAGATACCACCACTTGCCCAACAGACACATGGTCCCCACCTTTGGTCCCTCCCACGTGCCCGACCATGTCACCAGACTAATAAATGTCCCCATATGTCAAAACATGTCATTTCCAGCATGCTTTTTGGACCCTACATCTCAAAATATAACATTCTACCATACATAAGACTACGATCCTTCTCTGGTATCAATGTAACAACTTGGCATCACTGCCATTATAGGCACCCATCCTTAACATTGATGTCAAGTAATGGACAGCCAGGTACCACTAGTTTCCCCACAAATACATTTCCCTTCCCCAAGTCCCACCCACATTCTCTAATGGGACATCATACTAATGAATTTCCCTATATTACATCACATGATCTTTTTAGTGTGCTTTTTCCTCACTCATAAAAACACTAAGAAACATCATAGGTGGTCACCCATCTTAAACACTACTCCCAGACAAACACACTTAATTTTTTGAAATAATCTGATAGGATCTGAATAATAAAGGTACAACTTGTAGACATGAGTCATATCATTTATACATTTTATCATTTATCATTCTATGGTGTTACAAAAATATTCACATAAATAATGAAATCTTATAAAGAAACACACACACACACCTAATATTTATATAATTTACTTCAATATTAATATTCATTTTAGACATTCATTTTGTAGCATAATATAGTTAATATATTATATTTTTAATTGAAACTTTTTATCCATTTATTTGTAATATAATTTCAATTACTATTATTTATTCATTTATATTATTCATTTTTGAATGGAATCATTCTCTAATATAAATTTATACAAACTTATTTACTATGTATTAATAAATTCTATATGTATTCGTCAAAATTTCAATATATATCCATATTTCTTAACAATTGGTTTAATTAATTAAGGTTATCAATTTGTTTAATATTTTAATGTCTACTTGTTTTTATTTATTCAATTTCACTCATTTTTAAAACTCATCCATTTGAGATTATATATTCAATAATAATTTCAAAAATATATATGTAAATAAAAATTTATAAATAAATATATTGATAAAATCATATTTACTATATTTATAAAATTATTTATTTATAATCATAAATACATATATATTATTATTTCTAAAAAATAATTTATAGAATAATAAATAAATAAATATTCAATTATAATAAAAATATTAAATAAAACAAATATTTTTACAATGTTTTTTATTATAGAAATATACATTTATTATATATATTAATATAATTATGTAAAAATATATAATTTTATAAATAAAATTTAATCATATAAAAATATGTATTAATATATTTTCAAATATATTTATTTACAATAGTAATTTTAAATATATATATCTATTATTACATGTATCAATACATATTTACATATTATTTTAATATATTTATAATTATACACAGTTTTATTAAATTATTAATTTATTATTTTATATATTTAATAAAATTTTATTATATTGGTTATATTAATAAAATTAATTACATATGTCTTTATCAGTGCTATGAAATCATTGATAAAACATATCTCAATGAGATATAAAACCTCAACACTGATCAATATATCTTTTATCAATGCTAAAAATTACTAAAGAAGATGAATTTTATGATCACTAATTATTTTAGTGCTGATAAAAATCCATATTTATCAGTCCTTATCTTGAAAGTGTTAATAATTGCCTTATTGATGTTTTAAATAGATAACATAACCAAAATGATTACCCCCACATCATTGAAGCTCTTACGAGATGTTCATTTATTATATATCTCCCCCTTGACCTTGTCCCTAATTAATAAACTCTCTCAAATCTATAATATATTACAATTTCCCTTCCTCTGTCGTTTATCAGTGTCTTCTATCACCTCACTCGTGTATACCCGGTCTAAACCATGAAGTCTTTTTGTGTGGTTTATTTAGTGCTTTCTGCAACTATGACTCCCTATTTTCATCCCTGGTTGACCATGCACTGATGTGAGTTAGCACTCCGTGGATCACTATTCTCCCATATTCTACTCCCTTGGCTGGCCGATATAGCAAGTCGTTTGCATGTTTTTTGCATTATTTATTTCTGTTTTTTAGATGTTATTTCAAGGTAGAATTTATACATTAATAAAATTCTAGATTTTGGTTTTATAGATTGACGACTAAATATAGTCTCTAATTTCTATTTTGAAAATATTTTAAAAGGAAGGATTTATTTTTGGGGTTTTGAAATTCATAAATAAGTTGGTAGTAATATTTTATATTTATGGTTATTTATATGACGTGGTTTCGTAGTATATTTAATGAATTTGTTTTGAAAATGAATATGAATATTCATAGATTTTATAAAATAAATATAAAAGGGGTTTAGATAATTAATTTGTTAAATTATTAAATTTTTTAATGAAACAAATTGACCTAATTATATTAGAGTTAAAAATAAAAATAAGTTTCATTAAATGTAACTACATGGATCTGATCAAGCTATTCTATGATTTGAGTGACCTATTAAATGGGTTTCTTATTGTTTTATATCACGTGTTTTATTTTTCTATTTAGGATATGATATGGTTATTATATTAGGATTCATATATATAAATTAGGCTATTATACTTTTAGGTTTATATCTTGTTAGGATAGAGTTGAATGGGTATCAATTTTTTCCATTATGTGATGACAAAAATTCAATATTTATTTACCGAATTTTCACAAAACATGATAGTAAAAATAATGTCATTATTTTAGGGTCTCCAGGTATGTATATGTTTAATCGTATTATTTATAACAATATTGTTTTTATTATTCCAAGTACATATTAATATTTCTATTTTTGTCTATTTTGTATAATTTGGAATTGTTTTAGTATCACCCATAAAAATATTTTATTTAAAACACATTAACCATAAACATATAAAGGATTAGAAGATAGTGGAAAATTTTATAATATTGATTATAATATCCCATAACCATAAAATTTGAATGGTTTTTATTAAGAATGAGTATACTCTATTGGAGATGTGTGAGACGATGTTGACTACTAGATGCGGGAAATATCTAATAGTTATATGTGGTATTTTAGGATGTGGACTCAGAATGTTTTTGGATCTCACTGATGTGAAATAAATTATAGATAAATTTTTTTTTGAATTTATATTAATGGAAAATATTTTTGGTGTTTTAAGGAAATTGATATTGTATGATATTTGATAGATACATAATATTAAAAAGTCTAATACTTTTAAATTGGGGTTTTTAGTGGGTTGTAATAATTTTTTTTTGTATTCCAATAAGACGTGGTCTTGAATATTACACCGAAAAGAGAGTAAGATTGAATCCTACATCAAATATATATTCAATAATCCTTTCATCCATCCATTTTATGAAATTCCACAATCCTTGAAACGAATTCAAAATATGATGATTACCTGACCTTGTATATTAATATTGAAGGAATTTTTATAGAAATTTATAAATAAATGTGATAATAGAATGAAAATAATGAATAAGAATTTCCATGGTAATTATTTTATCTTACAATAAATAAATTTTCTATAATATATTTGTTATCACATTTTGTCCCACAGAATATTATTTCAAGAACATGGACCAACAACCACATGTTTACCTAATGTTTTCTCTATTAAAATCAAACTTCTGTAACTGTCAGGAATCATATCTTTTAACTTTCAAATGTTGGGTTACCCATACATGAATTATAATTAACTTTCCCCTTTTATTATGAATTTAAAAATCATATTTATTTATTTATTTCATACAAAATTAATAGTTTTCAATCCTAATAGGATGGAGATGATTATTTAAAGGATGAACACACATATTATGAAAATAGAGTTTGAACATGGAATAAAAGAGTCTGTAAAACATTTAATAGGGAATTAAAATGACACAATTCAATTTATTTGTATATGATTAACTTGTTTTTATTGAAAAATATATATTTTAGAAGTTTTGGAAGTTGATTTTATTTTTCATGAAAAAGATTAGAGCTATAAATTTTGGACTAAACTGAAGGAAGAATATAATGTAAACATTTATTGGCATGATATTGTGGTGTATGGATCAAATGATATGAATACTAGTGTAAATTATAATAGAGATCTTATGAATGAAATGAAAGTGGAAATTAAAGATGGTATTCATTATTTTTCAATGTTTCTTTGAAGATTAATATACATGATATGATTATATTGTAACTAGTTGTGCTAAATACAAAATATTTTCATATGTATTGATGTTATATTATATAAAATCTAGTAGGGGATGGAGCCACACCATATTTATAGAAATATAGTTCATAATAAATGATACGATACCAAATGAAAATATAGTTTCATATCAAACATGTGATGATAAAAAATTTGATTTTAAAATGTTATGATCTATAAAAAAATCATTCTTGTCCATTTTGTTTCTTATTATTTAAAAAGAACTGTAAATCACTCATAAAATTACATAACTGTGGCATGAATTGATATAAGACAGATAAATCATGCCCTTTAATGTTTTATGGTACCTTACTATCATACTATGTTTTGAAGAACTATATAGATGTTAGAAAACCATGAGATTATTAACAAATAATGTAGATACATTAATTAATGGTTGGAATCTATACCCCACAATAAACTCTCCTTAGGTGAAGAATGCTGAATATGTGTATCTTGATTTTGGAAACGAGCTAAGAAACTTTTTTCTAACCTTATCTATAGATGTAATTAATACTATTGGTATCTATGTTAGTACTCAAATCAAATGGATATTTGTTTTATAATATTTTAACATTCCTACAATATTATTCTTGATGTATAAATACATTATAGTAACTATAGTAATATCTGGAGAAAAATAACCTAGTAATGATATTGCTATATATTTGGATCCACTAATTGATTATTTGAAATTGAAGTGTGATACATGTATTACATTTTATGATAGCTATATAAGTGAAGAATTAACACTTATGGTCATTTTGTATGGGATGATAAATGAATTTTCTATATATGGAATATTTTCCGCCTATAGAATTGATCAAATATTGGGGTGTCTTGTTTTGGAAGAATACATACAATCAGTTCTGTTATAACATTCCTCAGTGTTAGTGTTTTTATAAAAATGGATAGTTTTTACATGATAAAATAAATAACTATCATGGGAAATATCATTCGATGGGAATACAGAACAAGGTCATACATTTTCTCCACTAACAGGTGATAAACTATTTGATAGAGTCAAAAACATTGAAAAAAGTTTTTGATAAACCATTTATTGAAAATATTTGGAAAAATTGATTAAAAAACAGATTAATTTCGTATGAATGACCGAAAAATAGTTTATTTAGCATTATAATTTTAATAATTCATCTAAAAAAAGTTTATTTTATAGTGTTATTGGCAGAATAAAAATTCTTCCTAAAAAACATAATTATGGAATCAAGGAATGGATGGACATGATTGACATGGGGATGAGGGAAGAGTTATCACTGGAGAATTTTATAAGAAATATTTTTCTTCTATTAACATTATTACACTTTATATTGTTATGAAAATTTAATTTTTTCCCCAATTCATTAATGGTGAAAATCATATTGATGTTTATTTTTAAAATTAAAATAACTTTGTTTCAGTGACTAATTTGATGTTATAGAGACTAAAAAACCACTTTCAGGTTTTGATATATGATTTGATGCTTGAAACATTATATTTTATCTGTTTAAAAATTGTATGAATTACATTAACTAGAATCAAATTTTTTTCAAAGCTATATGTTTTATAGTTATATAGCTGGTGAATCTTACAATCATGAATAATGAATTTTTAGTAATAGTTTCTGAATTAATGATGTTCTTCACACCATTATTTTATCAATGTAATGGTACACCTAATGCTCCACTTCCTTGTAGAGGTTCAACTAAGTGGTACGGTACATTATAGATGGACGTACTCCATTGAACTGTATATGATGATGTTAAAAGATCATGTCAAGAATCAAAGAATGTGTGCATGTTGTATTGAATAATGATATATTTTTGAAGAATATTTTTAATAATTTATTTATTACCTATTATATGTTGATATAATTAGTCTCCCAACGCCTTGTCACAGCGGATGCTATATATGAAAAGGAATTGTAGATGAAATATTTTTTAAAACATACCATTGAATGGGACCAAGATCACCTTTAAATTTTATATAATAGTGACCATGTTAATACATATGTTGAATCCCAAAAAAATAAATTTTTATGTATTTAAATTTATTAAGCTAAAAATGATGGACATCAAATAAATACAATGAAATGTTCATATGATGGTTATAAAATCATATTTATAATGATTTATCTTATAATATGAATTTATTTTTTAAACAAATTTGATGAATGACTATGTGACCAAATGAAAATTATATATATTATATATTTTTTTGTAATTAATGGTTATACATTATATAAAAAATATCTTCATTTCCATAGTATGATGAAAAAACATATTATTTATTATTTTGTTTAAAGTGATGAACATATCTATTTCCAAGGATAGAAATCCCACTTATGTGATTATGTTATAATTAAATATCATCGAATAGATATATGTCGTGTACTATAAAATATTTCAAGTGATGGTTTTCCATGGAATATATGTTGAAAATCGTTTTGAAGTGAAAGTTGAGGAAATGGGATTTATTGAGGATAATTTTAGTGTGGATGGGTGTAAGGACAAAAATATTCCTAATGGAATCAAAGTTCATGAAGGTATTTTATATCTAAGATAATACAAAAAATAATTAGTCAATTCTCTCACTAGATACTAAAATAACTATAGGGTCATATGAAAATTCAATTGGGAATAAACCATTCATTGAGATATCATAATTATTTCATTGTTATTGCAATGATAAAAATGACATGTACGATAGAGGGGACCAAAAAGAGTGGATTTGGATTCTCAATAGAGGATCTAAATCCCATAAACCATTAGAAATTATAAAGAGAGTACAATTAGTCGGTCAATGTATTTTTTAATGTACAATGATTTTAACAATAAATTTATGTGTTCTCTACTATATTGAAATAATCTATATTTAATGTTTAACTGCTCATGAAGACAAATAATTTGGCACATGATTAGGTGACCACTTTTAGGGAATAACAACTAGTTGATGATAAAACTGTAGAATTATGAGCTGATCAACAACATGTTTATCACAGAAATAATAATTATTTATCATCATTAAGATGAATAAAATTATCAACGATAAACATTAGGGTATTATATTTGACGTTGGATTGAATCCATGCATCCTACCTATTGAACCAAATAAGACAATGTTGAGAACTTATGTAATGGTAAAAATAAAAATGAAAATGAAAATCGATATAAATTCATGGTTTCATGACCATCATGCAATGCAGGAATCCATTGAGAATTATATTAAGATGAATTTAATATATACATCACTATATTATTATAAATTATATATCAAAAGACTATTTTAATTTTACACATCCCATTTTAGATTTCATATATTTTAGATGTTTTCCTTAATGAATATGTCTTAATGACCGCTTGAAAATCCCATAATGGATTGAGAAACTTCTTACAGAGCTTCATCTTGGACACTCTATTGAAAATGAAAAACCCCACCCATGAATTATGTATATATATAATATAATGTAGGAGACATGGAATGATTTGAATATTTAATATGATGAAAAAATAATTTCAGGTGTTTTATTTTGATAATATATTTTTTGAAATTAATTATTTTTTAAAATATTATTAGAAAAATATTAATTTACTAAAAAAATTATGATGAAAATATAAAATGTGGATCAAAACCAATGTTCCCTAATCAGAATGAAATGATGGTGTATGCCTTTTTATGAAATATAATATTATGTATTTTATATCTATAAAAAACATATGTGATATGAAACAAGATATGTTCCTTTGTCTATATAATATTAATTATTAATATTCGAAGACAACTTTTATCCCATGTGATGCGATTTGAAAGGATGCTCTCATTAATAAATATGGTAAACTAGTTGGTGAAGACAGATTAGAGGTTTTAGAACCATGAGTAAGTATGAAATGATAGTAATTCATAATGAATTGACACATTATTACATATACTTATATATATTTATGTATTATGTATTTATATGTTCTCTATATAAGAATCATCACTGATCATACCAGAAGAAGAACTACATTCATTAGCTTTGAAGTAGTTGGAACAATACAGTTGCATTTGCGTTTTAAGATTTAGAGTGTCACCATAAATATATTTTGAGAATAAAAAACAACAAGAATATAAATATGAAATGATGAAAGGATTGGAGATGAAAATAGATTCTTTTCAATAAATTATTTTCCATTCTGGTTTGACATACCAATATATGTGATAGGAATAAAGGAAATTGGTAGTGAAACAAATATAAACACATAAATATCCAAATGACCACACAAGATTTGTGGATATTCACTCCCCTCAGCAACATACCATTCTATATGTATTCAATTTTCGAAATTATATTATCCAAAATATGAATTTACTAACTTCAAATAACTTTATATTACTAAAATTCAACTTGTTAAAATTTTATGTGAATTATATCTATCAAAACCCACGAACCATTTTATTATGAGGGGTACAATTTATATTATATTGTGAGAGTGGGTAAATAAAAAATAACTAACAAAAGAACACTTTATAGTAGATAATGATGTATCTTAAGATATGATACCTGAGTTTCACATCCCACATTATGATCCATATATTACAACTGTGAGTGATGCTATTAGAACATTCATATAAAGAAATTCTAATCATATAAAGACACACAGGGTATGTCCTTAATAATTCTTTAAAATGAAATAATGATCACAGTTGATGCCACATGGTTTGAAGTGACTTATGGTATATAAAATGGATAAAACTATTGGTAAATGGATAATAATATCTAGTTAATTTTTTGATTCAGCCAATAAAACTAGAAGAGCATCATGGAGTAACTTCTATCTACTAGTGCCACAACAACATATATTAACATTATAACATTGTGAAGACACCTTATTCAATTATTTAAACGGTTAATACATGAAATTTTAAGAATAAATCTTTGGAACAGTCATTACATATGTAACACCCTAGGATTTCATATTACGTTATCTCTTTTAAGTAATTCGATAGCTTGTGCCGCACAGAACAACAAGTTCGAGCATAACACAACATACCAAACTAACCGTTCAAAAAAAAGGATATGAATAGTATTAACTATATTTTGAATTTTATATAGTCTATATATTTTTAAAATCCATATTATGTGTTCCTTAGACATATTATAGATACAAAATCAAATTTTCAGATAAAAGAAGTATTTTAAAATAATGATGTTTTCAACCTGTTAATGAAGAATCCTTTTTAAATACAATATTTTACCCTTTTATTTATTAAATTTTATTAAATAAAAATCCTCTGTAAATTGTGACACAAAAATTTAGTTTGGATAAATTTTGGTTACTTTTTTGATAACATTCATATTTTGATGAATACTGAAAAAATACTAAATTTTAATTGAAAAAAACTTTTTCAATCACAATATTTTCTATTGTTAAATTATACATTTTATTGTTTTAATGTGTAATTATATTTTATTTTTTCCATTTAATATAATTTTTTCCATTATAAGTATTTTTACTTTTTATTTAGACATAAACACATGTCAGTCTTTTGGTAGTTTTTATATCTAAAAACCCCACTTTTTGGTTTTGACAATAGGAATTAATTTTAAAATAATTAATGAAACTTATATGTTTGAATTTGGTAAAATAAAAATACATTTATAATTTAGAAAATCAAAAATAGCTTAGGGTAAAATATTGTTGTTTTTTTAAAACATTCAATTATTTATTAATTGTGAAAACATTGTGTTATTATTTAAAGCCAACTTTTATACAAATAAAAATAATAATTTTTAAATTCAAAATAGATACATAATACCAATAATAGTCCAAGGTAATACATTGGAGTCATTTTATAATAATATTAGATATAAAAAATTTCATTGAACCTTTTAACGTCTTTTACCCATCTTCTATACATATTAAAAAATATACATAAAACGTAATTTTACCACATCTATGATTTTAATTTCAAAAAACAAAAAGTGAAATTTTACATTAGTATGTAAAATATGGTTCAATGGGATGAAAATAATTTTTGTGGAATAATAATTTTTGAATATTATTTACCACAGTTAAAATGAAATAGAGTAATTAAAGGTAAAAATAAAATTATAATTACATTAACACATGTACTAATTCTATTATATATGTATATATTGACTAAATTAAACCATATGAATAAAATATGATCATTTTTATTGAATTTGGATTAGATTAGGGAATTTATTATATTTCATTTAAAGAAGTGTTAAAAGTGATAAATTCAATGTTTAATAACAAAACCAATTTTAATATATGGTTATACATAAGATAAATTCGACTATAAATTTTCATTCAAAATATAAAGAAATTTACTACCTTATGGTATTGTAATTATAATTTTTATACATAAAATAAATATATTTATTTTTGACACAATAATGATGTTGTTTTTCCTTATTAATGGAAAAATACAATAAATGATAATATAAAATTAAAAATATATATAATTTTAATGTTTTGTGTCTAGCCACTAATATTCTAGATGAATTTAAAATGTGAGGGTTTATTAAATGTATTTTTTCCAAATTAATCACGTTTTTATGACTTTCACAAAAACAAAATACTTAATAGTTTAAAATTTGACATAAATGAGTTTTAAAAACAAATAATAGATAAATAAATGATATAATATTCTTAAAAATATAATATTCATCCAATGGACTATGATAAGGAAATATATGTCATTAATAAACCACTATAGGTTCTCTTGGTATTTTATAGTATGTTTATTAACCATATAATATAAAAATATGTGGAGACATGATAAAGGTTAAACTACTTAACCAAAGTTAAATCTAAATGATTCAGATTATATAGGGACCTAAACATTCCTAAAACATATTGGTTGAGAATATGTAGAACCATACCTACCATAGACTATAAATAAATTGATTTGTAGTCATTGGTAAACAAAAATTATTTTATAATAAAATGATATTTTAACCTTTTCCTAAAGTGACCCTAACCTCTCTAATAAAGGGGTACATCTCCTTCTCTTAATTTCGCACCTCAAATTCCATTTTGATCAGCCAATCCTTGCTCAAATATCCACACAACTACCCTCATTTTAACCTAGAGGGATTAAATTAACCATAATGACAATCTAAAGATCCCATTTGTTCAAATCAAAAAGGTGATCCCCAAGAAGAAGTAATTATTTCGTCACCTCTTTCAATGTTCTTTTCATTATCCACATCATCTTTCTTTTTTATTTCCACACTAAAATTACCAATCCAGTACCTAATTAATATTATTTATGTTATAATAAATATGGAACATTTATATTCATTATTCTATCCATCATATTAATGATATAGTCATTATTCGTTCGTGCGTATGGATTATAGTCTTCATATTGTGGTTTAGATTGTCAATCAACACTTCATTATTTGGATGGGTATAATAATGAGTATAATTTTTGTAAATAATTAATATATCATGTTAATGATTCTGTATATATAATATACTATCCAACTATATATGATTCCACCATCAATACGATGATATTTTCTCTCAGGCGAACATAGGGCTTACCATCTCCATGACACTGTGAGATTTAATTCCCCATCCTAACCATTCATGAATAATTTCCATTTACTGATTAAAAAAATGTGTATTAACATAATATCATTCTTTATATGAATAAAATAAATCATATCCCTAGAAAACATCACTTATGTAACAAAACATAAAAAATAGAATGTATCAGTTAATACCCGAAAAAATGATACTACTAAAATATTATTAACAATGAAATATTAGAATATCATATATGATATCATATTTATGTATGAATATTATTTTATATTTTAAAAATAATTATTTTTCCATTATACATGAGTTTAATGTACCATATAATAATAAATAATAAAAGTTAAGAGTTAATTTTGCAATCTCCTTATTATTTGAGGTTGATAATATATAAGTGTCTACTAAGATCTATTTATCATCTACATATGTGTTTCTTAAAAATGTATTTCAAAACATTTTTAGTACTTACATGACAATGGTTTAATGTCATTTATACCCTTGTTTGACATTTATTAAAATTTTTTGAAATGAATATTTTACTCTCTTTCCAAAAAAGGTACTTTATGACCTTTTTACTTATTAAGGAAAAAATGTTTTTTTAAGTTATACGGTGGGTCCGACTACTTTCCTCCATTATATCACCTTTGACGCTTCTATAAAAAGATTATATGAATGTTTTCAGAATAAATATTTTCTTTACATTTGATTTGTTTCAATGTATAAAGAAATATTAATATCAAATAGTTTTAGGATTTATTTCATAGATGTCAACATCATTTGTTGGATTTTACGTTTGTTGGAAGTTGACTTATTATGATACAATCATCTATATTGTATTGAAGATTTTTTGATATGTTTGACTATGTATGTGCTATTTTTATACAATTCGTGGATTATGGTTAAAGTATTGACATTTGATATGTTAGTTTTAATATGAATGGTTATACAATTTTTCAACCTTTTCATATAAGGAATGCAATGTACATGATAAGTGATTGGTGGAGCCCGCTATAGCTTCTCGATACATCGATAGGTCACATGAGACAAACTAGTGTCTTGGCACAAGTAATTGACAAAATATTATTTTTATAATTGGTAGGAGGACATGACTATGTGGATATAGTGTCCGACATTATGAATTACATCATTATGAAATTAGCAATAGATATTACATGTGATTATTTTACTAGTATATCCATGTGAATTAGTAAATGGAATTATTTGATTTATATTTTCCATATTTTTCTGATGTTTATGTTTAAAAGGAACATGTTTTAGTCTTATACATTGTCTTAAATGTTAATTATTATTTTTTAATGTTTTCTATATATTGTTATACTTATTGAGGATCTGATCTCAGCCATTTATTATTTTTTATTATTCCCAAGATGCGAAAATGTATATAATGAATCCCTCAAAATATATTCTAAGGGATATGAATGTGTTTAAATGAGACACAATGTTGATTTTATTAATTTCATAATGTAATGTAAAACATATTTGTGTCTAGTACTTCAAAGGATACTAAATTGATTGGTATTTTTGGATTTAATTCTTTATAATCATGCTAATGTTATGTAAAAAAGAACTGACTTTGTGTAACTAGGGTCGGGGGGATATAGTTGGTATTAGAGGAAGCATAGTACAATCCTTCGAAACTATATTTAGAAAAAAACTGAATAGAGAACACTTCCCTATGATATAAATTTAGTAGTAGTATAGAATAACTTCCTCGAATTTTGGTAATGTTGATATTTTTTGTATTTTACAAGCAATACATCCTTGTATGGATATGATCAGGTAGAGGCAGCTCTAGAATAGATGTACCTATGAGTGAAAACTCTGACAACTAGTTTTTGGGCTTGTCCCGTGGTATCCAGGTGTGGGACAACGGGACTTGCTGTACTCTTTGCTATGACACCCCAGGGGGATATGCTTAAGATAATTCACATTTTCATTAAAAACAATTATGAAGGATTTATGAAAAAATAAATCCCCAAAGTAAATTTATTATTATTATTATTATGTATTCTATGCATAAACTATTGAATTTTTGTTATGTATTTCACTAGTATTAAATTATGCATTGAAATTTGTAAACTAATCTGGTGTATGCCATCATTTAGAAATGGAACCTAGTAGAAGAAATGATAACTCTAGCAATACACATGATCCAAATAGTTAGAAGAAAATTGTCTTTCATGGTCATAAGCCAACATTTAGAAGGGAAATAGTCTCCCAAAAAATTTTCCTCATATTAATAAATAATATCATGTTTTAATAAGATACGTACTGAATTATTTGAGTCATATGGATCTGATGGGAAGCCACAGAAGAAGAGAATGGTAGAGAGAAAATCGATAAAGGGAAGAAGGTAAAGAATGATTTTCCCATATTTGCTAAGAGTGGAAAGAATCACCCTGGGAAGTGTTTGAAAGGAATGTGAGTTTCTTATAACTGTAGAGAAAAAGGACACCAAGTTCGTGATTATAAGGGTAAAAAAAGTATTCAACTGTACAATGCATCATCTGTAAGGAGTTGGGACACTATGTTAATTAATGTCACAATCATCAGAGTATACCCCAAATGATGCTATTGGATAATAATCAAGTTATTATACTACCACAGATTAAGAAGAATGATTAATTATCAAAAATTGTTATTAAATAATTGTGTCAATTGAGTATTGTATTGATAATGTGCATGTTATATGTATTATAATGTACATAACGATTGTAATGAAGTAAATTTTCTTTAATGATTTGATATTTTATGGTGCCAACTAATGTGACACAGTTTCATGGTAAACATTTTTGAAAATATATAGTTTTGTGAAATTAAACCATTAATTTGTTTCTGACACTGAGATAATGATTTAAGAATAACATATGATTGATTTAGGTAAATTAAATGTTATATTCATTAATTCCTTGAAACTAATTAATTGTTTGTTTATTTAATCATTGTTGGAGTTTAAACCATTTTTTTTATTCAGAGTATATCAGGTTTTCTACAAGGAATAAGGGAGAATTAATGTAATAAATATGGTGTTATGGTAATTCAGGGGTTTATCATGTTTTAATAGAATACATGACAAAATTATTCACATGTTATTTTGTGGAAAAATATATCTTCATTATGTTTACCTTCCCTATAAATCTTTAACTGTGAGTTTGGACATAACTATTTTAGACTTGTATCAATGATGGAATGAATTAATTTGGAAATTGGTTACTATTATTTAAGGATAAAACATTTCTTACGAGTATTATTTAATTTTTATAAAAATTAAATCTCGGAGCCCGGTTGACAACCCGAAGGTCGGTTGGCAACCCATCGTATCTTGCAAGGCCACGAGACTTGAACCCACAACTGAAGGGCGACATGGGTACATCAACTCCCGTTGGCCTATGTGATGTCCTAGTTTATATAATATTTATATTTTAAATGGTATTATTGATGATTTATAAATTCATTTTTTGGAACCCCATAAGATTAGGATAAATAAAATATTATTGAATTCTATTATCATTTTAGGTGAAATATATGTTTGTGGTAGACGTTAGTTGAAGGATGGAGATCTACTTTTCATTTAATTTTTTTCTCTTATTCTATGAAGTAATTATTTCATAATTTTTAGGGAAGGTATCTTAACACCAAAAAATTATTTTCCTAATATCGTATGCTTTTTTTAATCGATTATATTTTAAATCATCATAGAATTATAGCTTTAGGGCCTTCAATTTTAATTTTATTGTTCTCTTGTTTTTGATTGACGACCTCAATCACTCCTTATAAATGTTTACATTTTTTAATCAAATTATTTTTCTCTAATTTTCTCCAATTTTTTTCTATTTGGGATTATAATTTGGTGGTGAGTTTTTCATTTCCAATTCCCACTTATTAAGAAAAATTTTTAGTAACCCTATTTCAGATGTGGGTTTTCCACAATGGTATTTTCTATTTTCAAACTATTATTTACGAAAATCCATTTTAAATTGTGAGGATGAAATTTATTGAAGAAGGAGAGAATGTAACACCCCAGGATTTTATTTTACACAATCTCATTAAGGTAATTCAATAGTTTTTTCCCCACGCAACACCGAGTTCGAGCTTACCACGACTTACCAAACTAGCCATTAAAAAGAGGTTATGAATATTATTAACTAAATTATTAATTTTATATACTACATATAATTTTAGCATCCATATTATGTGTTTCATAAACATATTATATATACAAATTCAATTTTTTAGATAATATAAGTATTTTTCCAAAAAATTAGTTTTCTGCCTTTTAATGGAGAACATTTTTTAAATATAATATATGAATCTTTCAAATACTAAAATTGATGAAATTAAATTCTTCTTTAGAATTGGGAAATTAAAATTTATTTTGGATATATTTTTGGTACTTTTCTGATAACATTCATATATTGATGAATAGTTGTAAAAATGCTAAATGTTCATTGAAAACAACTTTTTAATCAAAATAATTTATGTTGTTAAATTATAAACTTGAGTGAATTTAAACCGTAATTAGATTATATTTTTACAATTTTATACAATGTTTTTCATTGGAAGTAATTTTACTTTTTTACTACACATAAACACATGTCATTCTTTTGGTAGTTTTTACTACTTCAAACCCCCCTTTTTGGTTTTGACCACGTGAATTAATTATAATTTAATTAATGAATCTTCTAATTTTTTAATTAGTTAAATTAGAAATCATTTTTTATTTCAGAATATTAAAATTATCTTAGGGTTAATTTTTGGTATTTTTCTAAAAACATTGATTTTTTTGAATAGCCAACAAGACTAATATATTATTTAAAACCCAATTTTATTTAAATAATAATATTTAGTAATTAAATTTATTTTAAAGTCAAAATAGGTTCTTAATAAATTTATTAGTACAATTTCATTCATTGGAGTCATTTTTTAATAATAATAGATATATAAAATTATATTGAACTTTTTAACGTCTTTTACCAACCTTCTAGGAACATTAGAAAATTTGCATAAAACATAATTTTACTACTTCCTTGAATTGAATTTTGAAAGTCCAACAGACATAGTTGACATCACTATGTAAAATTTGGATCAATGAGATGAATATATTTTTTTGGTGAATAATATCTTTTGTATTTTATTTACCACTATTAAAAGTAAATAGGGTAATTAAAGGTAAAAATAATATTATAATTACACCAACACATGTCACAATTCTATTTTATAAGTGTACTTAAACCAAAATATACTTTAGGAATAAAATATGATTCTTTTTATACCTTTGGATCAGATTTGGACATTTAATATATTTTATTTAAAGAAGAGTTAAAAGTGTTAAATTCAATCTTTAATAACGAAATCATTTTTAATATAATGTTATACATAAGGTAAATTCGGAAATATAAATTAAATAAAAATCTAAAAAAATTTCCTAAAACCAGGTATTTTATTTAAAAGTTTGAAAGGTAAAATAAATAGATTTATTTATGATACAATAATGAAGCAGTATAATCATTATTAATGAAAGAATCTAATAAATGATAATATAAATATTAAAAATAAATATTATTTGAATGTTTTCATGTCGTCCAATATTTTTTAGGTGAATATAAAATTTTAGGGTTTATTAAATGCATTTTTTATGACGTAATAAAGTTTTTATGACTTTTACAAAAACCAAATACTAAATAGTGTCAAAATTTACATAATTGAGTTTTCAAAACAAATATTATATTATTAAATGATATAATCTTCCTGAAAATATAATATTCATCTAAGGGACATAGATAAGGTTAGATATGTCATTAATTAACCACTTTATGTTCTTTTAGAATTTTATATTAATATTATTAACCGTATAATATGAAAATACAAGGTGACATGTTAATGTTAAAATATTTAACCAATAGTTAAGTATAAAGAATAAGGTTAATATGGTGAACTAAATTTTTTTCAAACCTATTGGTTGAAAATATTTCTACCCATACCCACATTATCCTCAAAATAAATCCATTTGGAGCCATTACAAAATGAAAATGATTTTATAATAAAATAATATTTCAAGCTTTTACTAAAGTGACCCTCACCTCTTTTATAAAAGGGTACATCCCCTTCTCTTAAATTCACACCTCCAAAGCCATTTGGATCAGCCAAACCCTACTCAAATATCCTCCCAACTACCATTGTTTCTACTGAGATTCCTTACATTGATCGGAAATGAAATCAATGGTGTCTTTTTTTTCAAATTAAAAAGAATCACCCGAAGAAGAGTTAATTATTTCATCACCTCCTTCAATATTCATTTCTTCTTCCACTTTCTATTTATTGCTTATTTCGATAGTATAATAATAAATATAGTACCATATCCATACTGTAATGTTATTATAAATATTTTACATCCATATTCATTATTCTATCCATCCTATAAATAAAAAAGTCACCATACATGTGTACGTATGGCTTTCCGTCTCCACATCGTGGTGTAGTTTTTTATCCAACACTTCAATATTTGGATGGGTATAATAATATGAATAGTTGATTTAAATAATAAATATTAAATGCAAATTATTATGTATATATAATATAACATCAAACTACATTCGATTCCACCACAATAGAATGATATTGTCGCTCATGTGTACTTAAGAATTACCATCTCCACGACGCGAAGAGATTTTATTCCCCATCATAACTATTCTTCAATAATTTTCATTTACTGATTAAAAATTTTGTTTTAGAACTTAATACCATTCTAGATATGAATAAAAAACATCGTATCCATAAAAAATATGGCATACATAACAAAACATATAATAGAAAATGAAATAGTTAACACATGAAACAATGATACTACAGAAATATTATTAATAAAGAAAAATTACAAGATCATATATGATATCATATTTATGTGTGTGGATTCTTGTATAATTTAATAAAAATTATATAAACATTATACAGGAGGTAAAAAACCATCAAATAAGGAAGAATACAAGGTAAGGGTTAATTTTACAGCCTTTTTATTATCTGAGGTTTATAATATATAAGTATTTACTGGGACCTCTTTATTATCCAAATCTGTGTTTAATTAAAATTTATTTCAAAACATTTTTAATATTTACTACATTATGGATTAAATTAATTTATACCATTGTTTGACTATTTATAAAATGGTTTGAAATAAATCGTTCCATGACTTTCCAAACAAGGTACTTTTTGACTGTTTCTACAAATTAAGGAAAGAATGTTTTTTAACTAATACGATGGTTACAAATATTTTCTTCCATTATATCACTTTCGAATCATCCCTTACAGTATTATAAGACAATTTTTAAAAAAATCTTTACGTTTCAATGATTTCAATGTAGAAATAAATAATTCACTAAAATAGTTTTTGGATTGATTTCATCTATGTCAACATCCATCATTGGATTATACGTTTGTTTGAATTTCATTTATTATAATACAATTATCTGTATTTTTTTGTATGTTTTGTGATATGATTGACATTATATGTGATATTTTTATACCATTCATGGTTTATGGTCAAATTTTTGACATTTCATATGTTAGTTTTAATATGAATGTTTATATTATGTTTTAACCTTTTCATATGAGAATGAATTTGGCTTAGTATGTGACGGGTGGAGCCCACTATATGTCCTCGATGCATCAGTAGGTCTCATGATACAAACTAGTGTTTTGTAACAAGGCCTTTACAACGTCTTATTTGTAGTCATGGAATGAGTCCTTCAAAATGTGTTTATGATGTCTGGAATTATGAATTCCATCTTTATGAAATTATCTATTGATATTACATGGGATTATTCTACTAGTAGAATATGAATGTGAATAAGTATATGGAATTATTTGATTTATATTTTCCATATTATGCTGATGTTTAAGTTGAAATGGATTATGTTTTAGTCTTGTACATTTCCTTAACTATTTATTCTTATATATTAATGTAATCTATATATTTTTATCCTTTCTAACCATCTGATCTCACACCATTCTTATGATTTATTTTTTCCCAGGATGAAATAAAGTATATTATGATTTAATGGCAAGGATAAAGTAAGAGATATGAATGTTTTCAATGGAGACACAATTCTATTGTTTTTCATTTCATAATGTAATGTAAAAATTATGTATATATCTAGTACTTCCAAGGAAACTAAAATGATCGGTCTTTCAGGATTTGATCCCTTGTGATAATGTCAATGTTATATAATAATGCACCTTGTCTGGGTAACTGGTGTCAGGGTATTACAATATATATAGCTGGTCTCGAGTGTATAAATAATATTCTAATGTTTGAATAGTTTGGAGTCTCATTTTTTGAATACATATATTATGGATATTTTCATAATTCATGTTTTTAAAAAATGTTCTTTTATGTTTATTAAAGATATTAACTATTCATATTTTCCACTTGAATGCATTTTACTATTATATAATGGGGAAACCTTGCTTCCATTGATTTAGAATCAATAATACGTTTATCTTTTCAATGTAATAAATTAAATTGTGGTAGGAAAAAATTGATTAAAAAAATGACATAAAAATGGAATTTGAGAAGAAAAAAAAAGCCATTATCTCTTGTTGAATCCTATAATATAGGTGTAAAACACAACCATCTAATCCTATAAAATAATTTTTTTCATTCTTTTTTTCTTTTTTTAGGATGAACATGATAATGATTGTGATCAATTTCGATAGCCAAGTTCTTTTTTGGATCTGATGCATTGATTTTCATCAATCGAACAATACAAGATGTTTTTATGTACTTTCAATTCAATATAATCGATGTTTTATTGATAAAATTTGATTTATATGTTTTAGATTTGGATTTAACTATAATTTCTGTATGATAGGGTCATCTATAAATATATGATTCATCATGGATTGATGTTATTCAATTAGAATAATCATATTATAGATTTATCCAAATGGAAACAGATTAAGTTATATATATTAATATTTTAATACAAATGAATATTTCAAAAATATTTAATCATTGTGGTAAATGTTTCCAATGTTTTGGAAGAATGTTATCAACAACGATTTTGGATGTTATGTTTTGAAATTTATGAATGAAATCATATATCATAAAAAACTATAATCCATAGAAAAGTAATTATGAATGTAATTAAAATTTTATGAAAAATACTTCTTAATCAGTTTGTTGATATTATTTAGTAATAAATACTGATACTTCCAAAAATCCATGTACTCAGATGAAGAAGTAAATTTGATTATATAAGATTAGAAAGAGTACATGGATCTAGAATTATTTACCAATTCCAATTTAAGTGATTGTATGTTATTATTGTGTTCATGTAAGGGATATAACATTAGAGATGCACTTGAGATCTGAATCATTAGTATCGAAATTATCATATATAATTTATGATATAATTTTCAATGGGAAGTATAATAGATTTAATAGATTTTTTTATAAATGAATGATAATAATACAAGGTGTCAAGAATGTATAAAGACTTAATAAAGTTGTAACTTCATAATACTTATATAGTTAATTTTATTATAATTTTATAGATTTTTTTTTGTAAATTTGGATATCATTTTTATTTGATACATATTTTGTAAAATATAAACAGTATTTAAAACACAAATCACATTATTAAAACCTAGTAAGAAATTTAATATTTACTGACTGATTGAATACTAACATTTTTATTGATTTAGTCAAATACATGATTCAAAAAGATGTATCACTAGGGTCTAAAGTAGTGAAGCCCCAAAGAATCATAAAAAATAAATTTGATTCCTTGAATGGGAAAGGATCAAAAGATGAGTATGTATGATATACTTTGGTTCTGGGGATGGACACCAAGAAATTAACTACCATATTTCCCTCATTCCATGTTTGAGTGATCTATGTGTGGGTTCCCATAATGTGTTTAGAGTTCCTGATTATATTATTAATTTTCATTGGGTAATTGTTTGTTCTTGGTAATTATTTATAGTGGATCACTGAGCCCATATCCACCGCCTCTTGTTTAATGTGAATTTTCATGCCTAACTACATCCTGGTGACTATATCCAGAGCCTCCACTTTCACTACATCTCATATATCATACTAGGCTAAGAAGGAAGCTAGGACTGACCCCTCACTGTCCCTAATAACACCTCCACCGCACATCTACCCATTTGAAAGAGACCTGTCTGAGTTCTGTTTGAAACCATGACTGGGACGGCACCAATAGATCCATTTCTCCTGACCCTTCCTGCGTGATTCCATATTAATATTCTGATTTGGGATAGTAGGCCAAACTGAAAAAGCATCATGGCAGTCAGTGAACAAACAAACCATGTCCAGCAACGTATTCCTCATGTTGAAGGTGATGCTGGTATGATAGAATTTAGCAATGTTGTGTCGAGCATTGTTCCAAGTCACCCAGATGGTATAGCATCCTGCAATGAGGATAATAGCCTGACCATTCTTCTCGGGACCCTGATCTCCAGACCTCTGAAACCACCAGATGAAAAAATCATCATGTGTGCCTCCTTAATTAAACCAGCCTATTAGGGCCCTGTATTCCTGCCACACCCACCTCGCCCAATTTATGTCAACAAATAGGTGCCTCTCCGTTTCCATTTTAGGATCCCTATAACTGTAACACTTGGAATCCAAGCTCACATCCATGCATAAAATTTTATCTTCAATGGGTAAATCATTATTTCTCACTATCCGAAACATGAAAAATATTTTTATGGATCATACTTGCACCACATTCTCTCCCCCATAGAATGACATTTAATTGAACCATCATCACATGAGAAAAATCATTTATTTAGAACACTCTCGACCTGGAAACCATAAAAATGAGTTTTTCTAGATCATTGGTGATCATAATGTTATTGAAGTCAGATCATTATTTCTCATCAATAATGGCATGGATCAGACTAGGATGATCACATTCCTCTCTAAAGAAAATGGTTTGATTAGGACATCCAGAATACCCCATCCTACCACCCCCAGTCATTCTCCTAGAAATCAATATCATCTCTTCACAAAATCCATCTTTAGTGAGGTCACAGTGTCTCAATATACAGGTGGATCATATTCTATATCTTTGAAGGGAGTGATCTTTGTATGCTCACCTAATGGACATATCTATCGTTAATGGTAATAACCCATAAGGTCATGCCTTCTATATCCTCCCATGCTATTTTCACATGAATCCCTTCTGTGGTTGAGGAAACGTTCTTCATATTTTTCCCCCCTTCCTGTTCTGGTCTTCCAAGACACTCCCCTAAAGCCCAGCGGTGTATGCCTTCCATATTCCCATGTCATATAAATTTCACCAAAATCCTTTCCATGTTAATGATGTAACTTTTGGGGACCATAAGGGTGTATGGAATGTGCATATTAATTGACACTAGTACACTATTCATATGTTTTATGAGACCATATAAAGATAAGAACTTGTTCTAATAATTGAAATTGTGCCTCAAGATCTTGTTAATGATATTATAAAAGTGACGCACACTGAGAGAATTATGACTAACTAGAACACCAATATAATCCATTAGAATGAACCCTCTTCTCGTATTCAGGCCAACGTCATGGACCCTTTCCCTCTTACCTGATATCTTCTTGGAAGTAAAATAATCGATTTTCTACCTATTGACCACCTTAATTATGCACTTACAGTAGTCCCCAAAAATCTCATTCATTCCACGAACTGATCTCAAACTGCCATTGATGAATATAATCATGTCATCCTCTAACATCATGTGCAAGGTGCCACTTGATGCATACCAGTTTCTGTAAGGGAGAACCTTCTCTCTATGAAGGCCCCGATTAATGGATTAACTGAGGTCATTTTGGGAGAGGATGAAGATAGTGTGGGAGAGGGGTCCCCATTCTTGAGTTCAATAGATGCCTTGAAAAAACCAAATTGCTTCCCCAAAAAAGAGTTTAAGATCCATGCTAAGTAGAAGCAACGAAACCGAAGGTCCCGGGTCTAGTTGGAGAACCCATGAATTCCAAGACCCTTAGGATAAATCTCCACTCAATCCTATTGTAGGCCTTTCTCATTGCTAATTTTATCACCAGATCACTCTCAATGACCTTTTTGTTGATATCACTAAACATTTCTTGCACAATAACAATCAAGCCTCATATTGATCCCTATTTAATAAAACCATGCTGCTCTACAGGAACCCAGGAGTTCATGTAAGGAGCCATTCATCAGTTGATAATACTCTCGAGATCCTAGTAGAGAATGTTTAACTTAATTAGATGAAGATATTTATCATTGAATTGGTGGTTTCACACCATAAAGAGTAATACCATATTAGTTTCTTGTGAAATATATGGCATGTCCCCCCTTGGAAGTATTCATTCATATATCTCCTGAGATCCCCCATAACAGTCTCCCAAACTCCCTAGTGAAATTATCCTTGTATGCTTCCAGGCCCTGGTGCACTATCTAGGTTCAATTCCAAGATCGCCTCACTCACATCGTCTTCTTCTACAGGCCTTATCATCCTCCCATCCACATCCATTGACAGACATCCTAGAATGTCCTAAAAAGCATCAGTAGCCCCACATAGATACCCTTCCTTCATTTTGGGATTGGGTCCTGCCATGAGATATTTAATATTAGCATGGGTCTTATCCCCCACTTCCTCACAATCATTACTCTATGTCACATCCCCATTAGTATGTATGGTCGATGGTATCGACATCCTTATTTTATGTGATCATGTAAATAATATGTTCTCCACTCCCCCTATTGAAGCCATCAAACTCGGAATCCCTCTCTCTCCATCCATTCCTGCCTCATAAGAAAATCAGTGAGGTGGTCCTTCTTTATCATTGTCTAATTAAACATTATTTAATACTCTTTCTTTTATAGACATGTCTCGTGGAGTTCTACCACCCTTCTAACTTCGACGAGCTCATAATATCATGTAAGAAGAGTCTTTCTCCATCTATGTAATAAATTCTTAAGACTCCATAACGTATTGTGGATTGTTATCCATGGGTTCCCTATATGGATGAGAGAACATGCTTCCCTTATCACATTGTTGGAACCATTCTCCTCTACCCACATTTTCAATAACTGTATATATTTCTCTCTCTCTCTATTCTTGATCCCATTGTAATGAACAACATTGTGTGGTCTATAGGGCACTTACCCAAGTGAGAGACGTTACTGTCAGGGTAGATAGAGATAGTTGCCTCGTTCATCAAGAACCATTCATGTCAGCACAAGGTATGTCTTCCACATCATTGATTATTTCACCTTGTAAAATGACCGCCTCTTAACCCACAACAATAAGCCCATTCCTTTCCATGAATGACACAATATACTGACAGGTACATCTGGGATAGACACATTCCCCTTGAATCTCTTATGGATGTGCGATTATGTTAATGTCGCACCCTACAATCTGCGGGGATTCATCATAGATGATTCCATCCAGTCCACACCCTATATCCTTCATATCGTGCACATTAATCTTGGTGTAGATGATGAAGATGGGGAATTCTTGAGTGCTAGCAGAAACATGTGTGCCCAGATATTGGTATGATGCACTAAAAAAGTATTCCTTGATATTGTCTATCCAAAACAACTAGATATGTGAATATGGGGGTCCTCGGGCATGTAACCACTTACTATGAGACGCTATGTGTACCCCTTTATTTTGTTTGAAACCGATATGGGTTCAAGTACAACCACCATCGAAACAAAATTCTTTAAGAGATTGTTAACAAAGAAATCAGATTTAACCCAAGACCTAAATACAGATTCTTTCTAAATGAGAACATTATACATTGATACATGCAAATCTAGCTCCGTCCCTAGACTCCGGGGCCATGATGTGAGACTAAAGATGGGTGCTATCCAATATCTATTTTTGCTTCATCTGTAGTATAATGCATACACCCAGTCCCTGATCTGACAATTCGTGGGATGTTTATTAGGGACGAGAGGAGAGTTTGATAGATTTACCATTAACCACCATGGTTGGTGGTTGATCCAAAGTACTATTTTTTATATCACATTGATCCATTGGTTCCATTGAGGTATCATCATAAGAGAAACTATCCCCTGCCCCTTATCCCAAGTCTTTCACATATCTGTGGGGATAATGACCTCTTTGATGCTCACAGACAGGGTCAGTGATCCGTCAAAAGGACATGAGAGATGCTCCAGTGATGAAAGAATTATTGGAGGGTCCCCAGATAGTAAACAGGGGAACATTTAATCCTTTTAAAGAGATATTCATATGAAATCCACTGAGAAAGGATTCAAAGGCAGGATAGACATCCTGAGAGCACAAAGGGAGACCTACAGTTGTTGTATGGAACAAGTGCCAAGATGATGGATTGAACATGGGTACATAAAGGGAATGGAGGCCCCACTATGGTTGTGGGATTCAGACCAATGCCCACAGAGGATAAGGGTTCACTCCCAGTCACCACATGGACATGTCCCAATAAAGGACCAACAAACGGACAATTGACACCGTCTAAAGGGCCTCTAGAGTCTTGGTGACAATAGGAATTGGGACATTTAAATCACCAATGTAAAGAACGACAGTGGAGAAGGTAGAAAGAAAACTTCCTAGGAAGCATAGGGTAAACATTCTTTAGGTTCCATATGAAATAATAATGCACCCTCAGGGGAAACATCTCCGTGATGAGAAGTGATTGATCCAACTCAACGCAGATCCTGGCCACTGATGTTACCTCTACCCTACTATTGTGATCAATTTCAAAGAGATGTACTCATAGATATTCTTATATATCCCTGAAAATGGTGTTTTTATATAATGGCAGTGAAAATCCTGATAGATATATCCAAACCCTGACATGTAGACTTTCCTTCCCACTGTGCACCTCAATTGACCACTGAACCAGGTTGAAACAAAAAAGGACCCAACCACGAGTTACCATGCACTAGGAATGGAAAAATATACCTCTGATGCAAGAATTATACATAACGTGTTCCTGTCGAGAGAGGAGATACATGCTAGCACTTAGATCCCCTTAGATTCGGCAAACCACTTGAATGTCGACAGAGGCTGGAGCACAGAGCTGAAGTGAGCCACGATGGTCTACTTAAGGTCAACCTATTCCTCCAAAATGTCTGAATCATTAACTTCCAACGAAACCGTTGACCCATCATGCGACACTGATGGAGAAACCAGTCAGATTACCAAGAAACTAGCATAAGAGGACCTACCTAAATATACGTAGATAAGATCCTTGATAGAATGGGAAGGTCCGCGAGACCTGGAAGAGGGGTTTGAGAGACCCCCACGAGCACCAAGAGAGTTATGTCCTAAGAAACAAACCTAGGATTTAAGGTCGCGATAGACGAAAACACCACCGACGATCGAGGCGTCGAAGGAGCATCATACAAAAAAATTCGAATTTCATCAGGAATGTTGGGCGCGTTTAAGAGCACAACAGGATACACCATTTTGTTATAATTTCAAATTATATGGACTCATTCATTTCATATTGATTTCATACATTAGGACAGTGATCCAATAAAAAATATTGACATATTTGGATCGACATAATTTTGTTCTAACACATTATGTAGTCTATATTACTCGAAGTACATGTTTTCAATACAAAAGTTACATTTTAGTTTAAAATGCGAGTCACATTGCCCAAAATGGGAAAATGAGATCAGATTACTTTAAATCAATATCGAAATGACCAATAATTTATTTTTTTAAAAGCTATTACCTAACAGCAATAAAACACTTGAGGTGGTATATAACACTTAAAGTATTTTAATTAAATATAAAATATCAATTTTAGTTCAAAAAGTTTGATGTATTCAAAACGTAGAAAAAGTGTATAGATTGTTTTAAAACATTAGTAAAATGATCTATAATTAATTTTTTACATGAAATAATAAATGAACCATCAATCTGACACCTGATGTTCTTGATGTGACTCAATGATCATGATTTCAATAAAAAAATGCATTTTAGTTTAAAATATGCCTCAAGAATCCTAAACTGGGTAAATAATATTTTATTATTTATAAACATGTGAAAAATGATTGATAAATCATTTTTGATTTGTATTAATTGAACTTATGATAATCCAATTCCCAGTGTGGGTAGTATGACATAATGTACATATTTGTAATATAAAAGTTTCATTTTAGTTTAAAAAATTATGACATCACAAAATTGAGAAAACAAGATCAGATTATTTTAAAATATATGGATAATGCTTAACAATTTATTTTTAACATTTAATAATTTACCACCTTCCAATATGACAAATTATTTCATCATTATGACTTTATGTACATGTTTTCCTTAGAGAATTTTCATTTTATGATAAAACACATCACATTGAAAAAATTGAGAAAATGAGATTGTATTGTTTTAAGACATTATAAAATTGATCTATAATTAATATTTGAAATATTTGAAAAGAATACACTTCAATATAACATCTGATGTGGTTAGTATGAATCAAATAGTTTGTTTTAAAAAGAAAATTGTCATTTTAGAATATGGAATGCATAAAATATCCAAAACTGATAAAATGGGAAAGGAATGTTTTATTATTTAGAAAAATGTTTTTTGGTTCATTTTGATGTGTAAGAGTTTATCAGACATAAAACTGACACCCTATATGGTTAGTATGACTCGGAGTGCATGTTTTTTATATAAAAGTTTTATTTTGGTTTAAAATTCAAGCCACATTACTAAAAACTAGAAAATGAGAATATATTTAAACACATTATAAAAACTATCCATAATTCATGTTTATGCGTTTGAATTGAATTCACAACCTAATTAAAAACAATGTGGTCTGTATTACACAAAGTTTGTGATTTTAATATACATGTGTCATTTTAGTTTACTACGCATTATGTAGCCTAGAGAATGAACATTTTCATGGATTTATTACAAAATGTTTTTCATAAATCCAAAATTCATTTATGACCTATACTAATCGACGACATGTAAATCTGATGCTTGATGTGGTCTTTACAACTCAAAGTGCATGTTTTCCAATGAAAAGTGTCATTTTGTTTTAAAACATTCATCAATATATATAAAACATAGAAAATGAAGTCATTTTTATTTAAAACCTTTGAAAAATGATTACTAATTCATTTTTGACTTTTAGAAATCTATAACACCTCAATCCAACATCCTATGTGGTAGTTATGATTTGAAGTGTGTGTTTTCAATAAAAAGTTCCTTTTTTGTTTAAAACAAGTTTTGCATCACCAAAACTCAGAAAAATAACTCTTATTGTTTAAATAGATTAGAAAAATGACCCATAATTCATTTTTTGAGATGTAGGAAATGATTGTTCATCAATCCAAAAGATGATGTGGTTGATATGATCTAATTTTTTTGTTTTCAAGAAAAGTGTCATTTTACATTAAAACACTCATAAAATTTCCAAAATTCATAAAATGAAGATGGATTGTCTAAAAAATTTAAGCAATTGGTCTATAATTTATTTTATACTTATATGAATTGACTGAACTTCAGTCTGACACACGATTTGATCGATATGACACAAAGTTTCCATTTTTAACATAATTTTTTATTTTAATACTAAAACACATGTCACTTTTAGAAACTAATAAAATGATCTCAAATTGTTCTCAAAATTTAGAAAAATGATCTTTATTTAATTTTACATATTTAGAATGTATCCAAACATATATCTAAAAACTGATGTGTTCAGTATAAATCTATGTGCATTTTTTAAATAGATATGATCCATTTGATTTTTAATCATGGACCACATAGGCAGAAATGATTATAACAAGTTCAATTTATTTTCTCATCATACTATTTTCTATTATAAAATTTATTTCCTATTAATTTTATCTAAAAAATATTTAGATTATTTTAATAGAGATAATTCATGAAAAAAAACATGAAATTGTGTGATTTTAGATTCCTTGTTCTAAAAAAGAAATTGATCTTGATTTAGCTCACATCCATATTGTGTTTTGTATCAACATAGATACGAGGAAATCAAGGGAACCTACTTATGAGAACCCGAATAAATGGTGTGATGTGTAATGATGTAATTAAAATCATTATGACAAACAATGTGCCTCATATGACTCAATGTATATGTTTTAGTTTTAAATTTATAGATTTTTTTAATTTATTTAATTATAGTATTACATAAATAATAATTGATTTATGATATTGGTGTATTCATTTACTTGAGTTTGGGTGTTTTTTCAAAAACAATACTATGACATGGTGTTGGAATCTAGTAAAAAAGGAAAATTAATGTTTTTGAATTTCTCTGATAAATTGGACTTACTAATGTAATTGTTAAAACTAATGTTTGAAATGTATATATCATATTTGTTTATTTGTGCTGTAAAATTTATTTCAACTAAATTATAAATTTCCTCCAGAAAAGTATCACTATTTTTTGTGGTATCATGGTTTGATTTTAATAGCACGCTGTAATAGTATGCCTGTTTATCAATGTTAGTAATAACATTGATGATGGGCACATTATAAGTTAATGAATATGAGTTGATAATGGTATACTTTAGCAGTTCCAATGAAATAAATGATAAATGGTTTATATATTATCATTATTAGAATTAATTATAAAGGGATCCATTATTAGTGATAAAATAGTACTGATATATGAATACTTTTATCAATGATCTTTTTATTATAGAGAAATGATACCTTTATCAACATGAAATAAAATCACTGATAAAGGTGGCCTTAATCAGTTATTTTTTTACTCTGATAAAGTGACTGATTTTTTACAATATTATAGAATTAATAAAGGAATATGGATTTTAAGGGTTCCCCTATTTTCTATTCTTTTTTGTGATAAAAAACCCCTATTATTGCATGGTTAAAGGCCTTATGTGTATTCGTGTCATCCTTCATCATCCGGCCCCAAGAAACTCATTCCAATACAATTGTACAAGGAACCCTTCCTAAGACATCATGTGTCTTGTATCAAAACCCAATACACTACTAATACCTCTCATTATCCTTTATCATACACTCAGACTATATATACAATGTCTATGGGTGATCCCAGTTCTCTTATGTGCTCAAGATCACGTAGTTCATGCACTTGAGTGTTACTGGAACATTGTATCCTTAAACCCCATGCTAGAATCCCATGTAATATATTGTTATTCATACTAATAGATAGACATTGATATGGATTTTTATCAATGGGGCTACAAAAAATAAATGTTTAACTTTACCCCTTATAGGATATGATGAGCCTTATCTAACCACTAAAGAAACCCATATATTCTGTGTACATACTCATAGAATCTGACCACATTCCAACAATGAACCTAGGAATCTTTCTAAAAAAACAGAAAAATAAATTACTAATTATATAATGGTATTATTAATTATTTAATTTAAAAAAAATGACATAATCAGATAAAATATATTCAATGCACCATAATCATGCTGAAACGGTGACCGACCACCAGCAAGAGGTCTATCAAACCTTTATGACACTATCCAGAGAAAATTTCTCAGCAACTGAAATTTATTATATAAAACATTTGGTTTAATTAAATATTAAATACTAATTTGATTCACCGATCAACATATCTTTAATTAATATAATTTTGATAGATTGAAAACAACATCTCAAGGGGCCCTATATATAAGAATCATGTAATTCCTATCAGACTCCATTGAACCAACAATGATTTGTGGGAATCAAATCCATCAAACTATAATGAACAATAAAAAATAATGGTAATGGACGTTTTAATAAAAAATTATGTAAAAGGATAACCATACCACAATTATTAATAAAAAACATAAAGAACCATAACCCTTGATAGGGGATCAAGTTAGAAAAATGGGGCAAGACTATGCCAGGCATGGCCTCTCCTGATCCCATATCCTAGTCAATAGCCTATGAATCCATGTCCATGAAGATTCTGGGAATATAAAATTACAAAACCCATCCAAACTCCCCACTAGCATGCTAGTGTATTAATGGACAACTTGTGCACACTATAATAATTATGTGATAATATCCACCATATTGGCTAGCAGGTGATACTATTGTTGCCTCGACCACTATTACACCCTTATCTAGTGATCTCTTAAGAACCAAATTGCAACCATAGATTTAAAAATCATCAAAAATATTTATTTATATTAACCCAAAGCCACATATTTCCATCCTAACCACCAGTTCTCAAAAGAAACCTTCCACAAAGGGGAAAATTAAAATTCACCATAAAACTGAACTGACATAATATCCATAGGGCATTACATAATTAAATTTGTCTGATTGTTGATATGATTTAAACATAAATTAACAATGTATAGTGTATTGTAAATATTTTTTCCTTATAGTTATATTTTAAAAAAATGGTTTTCATTATAAATTAATTTATTTGACCAATTCAAAATGGAAACATAATTTCTACTGTGGAAAACCAATTATAAAAATGTATTTCCTATTTTTAAATTGTTTATCGTTATTAATGGATAGATTTTTCAAGATGCTTTGTTATTTTGATGAATTATATTTGACATTATGTTTATCATTATAATTTGGTTTTAGTGATTAATTTAATGATTATTTAAAATGTTTAATCAATTGATGTGGTTTAAAAGTTAACAATGGTCAAAATATTTACTACTAAAGTGTTCATTTCATGGTAACCTATATTTTTCTAAATTATTTTTCCACTTTAATAGATTAGTGTGTTTAATGTTATTATTTTCATTATAAATAATATTCATGATTCATTATTATTTTGTAAAATTAGTCAATTTTTTTAATGTTTTTTTATGGTTGATAATTATTTTTCAATGAAAATTTAAGAAAGGAGTTGGAATCTTTCATTATGGTAATTGTTTAATGAATATATGAAAATTAAATTTTAAAATGTTTTTTATTGAAATTTATACTTTGTTGTTTATGAATTGTATTTTCAAAAATATATTTTGTTGAATTATTTCTTTATAGTGGTATTGAAAAACTATTCGACAAGAATTATTTGATTTATAGTAATTTCTATAAAATATTAATTGAAATTTTGTGAATTATAAATCTCAATGTTGTTTTATTGATTAATTTCACAATTTTAAATTTATAATGTTTAATAGTGATATATATATATATATAATTAATTATCTACTATTAGAAAAAAAATTAAATATTACTTTAATACTGTGAATATTATATTTTCTAAAAAAATGGAATTTTTTTTGTTTGTAATAGATAAAATTTTGATTTTGGATTCTTATAAAAGAAAAATTTTGAGATATTTTTTTTCACAAACAAATTATATCCTTTTCAGGGTAATAAATATTCATTATTTTATTTATTATTTAAAAATTGTTTTTGGAGATATAATGGCCTTTGTATTCTTGGTCCATTACATTATGTTATTGAAGTATTTGATGTGTGAGGGGGTAGTTTTGAGGAGGGTAGTAGAAATTTATTAGTGGTTGAGGGGACATATATGTTTGAAAAAGAAAATATTTTAATAGGTTGGAATTATGCGATTATGTTTTATTGACTGGTGTAGTGCAAGCTTTATAACCCATATATATATATTTTCATGATAGTTACACTATAGACTATATAAATGTAATTTGTTGATTTTTATTTCATTGTAATCTAATAGGTCTTCATTTATTCCTATTTCTTCTAGTTTCTATAGTTTTTGGTTGAACAATGTTATTATTAATGAAATCAGTAGAGATGTGTGTTCTTCTATGATGATGTTTATGGAATTGTTGTATTTTTTTTTTGATACCTTATTTGATGAATAAAAAAATTATTAAGCATTGATAGATGATAATTCATATATTTTAGTGTATCTTTTCTAATTACACATTATTATTCATTTATTATATCATAATTTAAATGGGTATTGATTGAGAGTTATGATGTGAGATACATATATTATTTCATAGTTTTTAGCGGAATGGTCGAATGTCCATCATTGTGTTGTAATGAAAATGTATTATTTAATATTTTAGGTTTACTTTTTTAATAATATGTTTTAGTGGTTTATCGATTTTATGATTTTTGTTATTTTATCATATTTATCAGAAGACCAACATGGTTTGTTTATGGAATGGAATTTTTTCTATTACAGTTATTTTTTCCCTTCATGGGACAATATTACAATTATGTAGATAATTCTATGTTACTTTTTTTCTTTTTTTTTCTTTTATTCTGTTATATGTCAACATCATGTTTGAGGTATTTTGGTAATAGGGGATTAATTTGATAATGGTTTAGTAAAGAATTTTTTCATGTTTGATTTAGTTTTTTCTTGATTCCCTTCCATTGTTGGTATTGTGGTTGTTTCAGATTCAATTTATGTTATATAAATCAAATTATATCTTTATTATCTTAATGTGAGTGTAAAATTCTTATCATTCATTTCATATTATATATGGATTTTATGTTTTCCTATTATGATGTTTAGTAAGACTAAATAAATATAAAATCTATTTTATATGCCTTAATTGGTTTCCTAGTTAATGATTACATTATTTAATTCTTATTGAACTACTCAGTTTTACAGTTTTAGATACATATAAATGGGATAATGATTTAATTCATCATCTTAATTTATATCTGCTAACATGAATAAAGTAATAAGAATTTGTAATTTCTCATTTAATTGATGTATTTTATAGATTATGATATGTCACATTAATAACTAACAATTATTATGAATTTTTTTAATCATGTTGAATATTTTATTTGTTTTGTGATGTTTTGTGTGTGTTATGGGTGTGAATGTGTTGGCGGTGTGGCTGTAGTTCATTTATTAAGATTTTAGTGATATTTGTGAAGGGGGGATTATGGGGATTTTCTATAGTAGTTACCATGGAAGTAGGAGTTATCAATTTTATGTAATATTTATCTAATAGTAAGATGTCCAATAATGAAATAAGGAATATATTCGTTGAATTGTAGAATTGATATTGTTATAAATTTAATATAATGAAGTATTTTGTGGTAATTGAATAGTGGGTTGTGTGAAAAAGGGGATTTGGAAATAATGTGTCTAATATTAACTATTTTTTATAGTACATGAATGAATCTAAATATTATCAGAGAAGATGATATGTGGTTGTATCATGTTTATAGTATTGGTTATTCATTTAAAATTAGAAATGGTGCATGTTTTTTTCAAGATGTATGATTATTGATATGATATGGTCGTATAGGTTATTTGAAAGATGTCGTTCATAGATTGGGAATATTTGATATATATATATATATATTTTCAACATATATTTTTATATATAGTATACACCACCATAAATGTCATTTTACCTTACCAACTCCATCAAAAGGTTTTGTGTTCTATGTGTACCCCTAAAATCAAATATGTGGGTGATACAAATGACTAAATAAACTAAACTCCCTTTTCTCATTTCTAGTAATAGTTTAAATTTTTTTATTATGTAGAATTAATATATGGATATGGTTGTTATATAATTATATGGTGGTTTGTAGTTTTGTATGTAGTTTTTTATATGAACTAGTTATGTGGTTGTCACTATTGTATGTGTTCTATGACTATTGTTATAAATATATAGATATCATATGGTTATGATTGGAAATATTATACATTGATATGTTGGTGGTAGTGAATCAGGGTGTTTCCCAATTAAAATATTACACATTCACATTATACCCTTTTAACGGTTATATTCCCATATTAGTAGGATCACATGTTCAATGTGATATTAATTTCAATAAATCAAAATAAAAAATAAATATAATGAAGGAAAATAAAAGTTCACAGAATAAATTTTCATGTATCACCTAAAGTAGGATATTAAAACTGATTATACACATGGTGATTTTTTATTCCAAATCTAATATACTCCCTTCTATAAGTATAAAAATTTAGACATGGTCCCTCCCCATGATGGATCATTGCCTTTACATGTTTAAGGACATCATACTACCAAAAACATATCGCCTATTATACATATTAATATGTTAAATTCATTAAATGAGTCAATAAATAATAGATATAATGATGTATATAAGATCAATATAGATAGTTTGATATCTGTATATACTAACCTCTAGAAAATATTTCAGTTTTTAACCAATTAATTGTGATATTCTCCTCCAGAACCATATGAAAATGTCTAATAAAATTATTTATTGATCCCTTACCTTTGACACAACAAAAATAATGAATAAATACCCCTATTTAATTTTTATTCCAAATATGAATAAATTTTATTACATTTGTTTCCCTTCCCTATAATTAGATATATGAGAAAAATTCTTTATTAATGGAAATATCATTTTCATGAAGTATAATATTTAATAGATGAAGAATAATTATTGAACAAAAATACTATAATGAACCATACATTAAATACATCTATATTATATAAAATTTGGAGAATATTCATTACAAAATATAACAAATCCATGATAGGACCATATTGGTATTATTTATTTACAAATTGTTCATCATAAAAAACTAGTTCATAATACATCTTCATTTTCTCTCACTTTTTTTTCATAATGTGACCCCTTAGATGTATTATTTAAATCCTCTATTCAATAATTGGTGAAACGAAACATATGAATGGGTTAGATCAAATTATCAGTATGGGTAGACAAGGGAGATACTGATCATATCATAATCATATTACATATCAAAAAAAACATTTTAAAATATTCTTCTATATAAGAAGAATCATGATAGTATGCCATATTATAAATCCTAAATGTTTATAAGAATAAATTACAATAATATCCAAAGTAATAACATAAGACATGAAATTTTGTGTCTTACTCAAAATAATTTTAAATCATTTCATATTATTGATGGCTCAATTCAATGACAATCATAGCAGGGAAAGTCCATTACTGAACCAAGTTCACTCCTCATTCAAGCCCTGTACTACTAAACTGAGATCATTTCCAATTCCATCCTTATCTATCTGATGAGAAATAAATATTTATCTTGTGAATTGGATTGATATATATGTTGCACCTATATGATAATTATATCATTATTAATTGTGCTAGAATAATATAAACCATTCTTCATAGTATAACCAACAGAATAAAATAGGTTTCTTAAACATCATTCCATCATAAAATAATCCATATAAAAATTGGATTTCATAAATGCCACTTCATCATAAAAAAATAAAACCACATTAATAATTGGGATAGTATAGTGGAAATAGAACCATATTAAAAATATCATCTTAGATGGAAAATAAATTATATAAAATACTATAAATTAATTATCGAGAAAAATATCATTTCTTCTTAAATACGTATTCTTTTCTAAAAATTAATCCCAATTTTAAAATAAATGTATTTATTTTAAAATACGCTTCAAATATTTTATGTTAATAATTATGGATATAAGGTATTGTGAAAATTAAAAAATATGTTCATAAGATATAATTTAAAAGAGAATATTCATCTCATAATTTTATCAGAATGTAAAAAATTAACTCCGTCAGAAAATGAAAAAAAACATACCATTTAATAAAAAATCACCAGTGGGTAAAATTGTAATTATATAAATTTATAATAATAGAAACAATATTTTGGAATATATATTTAGTAAACATGGATGTGGATGATATATATACCCACAAAAAATACTTATGAATAAACAATTTCGAATAATAATGAGACTGAAAAATTATCCCATACGTTATGTATGATACCCATAGTTTGTATCTGAACATTGTATATAATTATTAATATAATTTAATTGACTTATTGTATAATAATAGTTATTTTTATGGTATCATATATTATCATTTTTTCATCTGTTTGTCAATAAAATTTCATTATTACACGATATTTAGATATCAACTCCTTCATTTACATGTGCATGTTCTGTTGAACAAGTTTTGGTTATAATTATTATATTTATATCATTAATAAATGATATGAAAATTATATGTAAAATAATTATTCATTTTATAAATTTATATATATTCATTCTTTAATTAATATCATGTGTAATTAATGAAATCACATCATATAGACGGTTGGTCGTATGCACATACGTGCGATGATATCATTACCATAATTTTTGAATGGTATTAAATTTGATGGTGTATAAGATTTAATAATAAATATAATATTTTAATAATAATGTAGAGTCATTATTTCCATAATTATACCCATACAAGAAAGGTGGTGGTGAAAAATAGATTACATCACGATTTGAAGATAGTAATTCGTACGTACGCACACATGGTGCATTAGTTTTTCATTTTCCAGATTGAAGGTGGGATATGGTTGTTTCATAATAATAATAATATCTCAAAAAATAATATATACTATAGTTATTACTTTATAATGAAACAACTCAGGAAGATGAATTATAAGAAGACAAATGTTTGAAATAATTAGTGGATGGGATTACCTATTCTTCGATGAACTACTTCTAGATATCCTCTTAATGCACTAGAGTTGGTCATTGAAGAAGAAAATAACCTATATAATATGACTATGGAATTTCATTATAGAAATGGTCTAGGGATGGCCAAGTGTGAATGCTAAAAATGAAGTGAATAAGTGAGGGAGGATATTCCCTTTTATAAGTTAGGTGAGGTGCACTTTTTTGGAAACTCCATAAATAATAATTTATGATAAAATAATACACCACAAAAAAATGCTAGAAAATTCCCAATTTTGAATATGAGATGAGATACGGTTGTAATATCATTAACCAATAAATTTTTTAAATGTTTTTCTATCAATTTAAACCTTAATATTTTAATTATCAGTTGGTTATTCTATTTAATTTTTAAATATGTAAATAAATATTTAAATAGGAAAATAGTGAAATATTTAGTTATTTGATGTCAATAAAAACCTAAATATATACCTTATAACATTTAAGACCATATCAAAATTATTATATATTTTGAGAAATGTTTAATTAAATTAATAAAACATTATTTTTAGGAACAAACAATAGTTTCAATTTAGAAACTATTCAATTCATTGATTTTTAAAAAAATTAAAATAATAGTTCAGCATTTAATGAACTATTTTTTTATATTTATAAGGGATCAAGGTCATCAAAGAAAATTATTGGACATATTAATTATTCTAAATTAAATTTATTTTAATATTTTAATAACATTTATTTATAATCTCCATTATTAAAATAATCACCACATAAATTTGGTGTTACTATTTAATAGACTAATTTGTTCAATAAAAATTATAAATAAAATACTATTATGAAGATAAATCTATAATATTTCTTAATAATAATTTTAGTAAAAATCACCTTCTGGAAAATTCTATATTAAAAATGTAATAATTAAAAAAACAATGTTATAACTTTAACATCTCTTTAAATAATATGAGTGTCCTAATCTCCAATATAAGTATCCAAATTGTCAACAACTGGTCCCTTGAATGGTTCTTATTGAGATGGATTCTTCCAATTAGATTTGGTCGAGTTTTTTGGTCTTTTAATGGTTATTATCATTTTAATAATAATTATTTTATTGATTTCTCATCAAATAAATAATTAATACATCAATATAGTTTAAGTCATTATGTTAATTATTTATTTCCTAATAAATTAAAAATAAAATAAAATGATAAATAAAAAAATTAATTTTCATATGATAATATAGAATCAAATTTCTCTTAAGTATAACCTAATTTTAAAAAAGTTATATTTATTAAAATTTCAGTAAGGGGTATTTAATTTTTCATTAAATAAAATAAATTAAATGTTCTAATTTCATCCACGTGTCTTCCAAATGACGCCATTTTGAACCAATAATGATTTAGGTAGAAACACACACATCTAATGATATTAAAACAATGATTAGGGTAATTTTATAATCTTATTTTTACCCTTAGTTGCATAATTTACCATTTTACTATAGTAATAAAAATTTTCAAAGTTACTAATCATAATGTCCCAAAATAAAATAAAGTTATTTAAAAAATATTGACATATTGGTTCCAAATGTAAAATATATATTTCAAAATAAAAAAAATGTTTCATTAATGAATTTAAAATTAATCTAATTGCCAGAAAGAGAGAACAAGTTCTAAAAGTTAAAACATTCCAAAAGAATGAAAGGTAATTAAATCTGAAATCAATGTAAAATTTATTATAATGACATAAATCATATTAAATAATAATAATAAAAAATTTATTATACTTGTAAACTATTCAATATTTTAATTTAACCATAAAAATTATTCCAAAATGAAAATTTTTTTCAAATAAAATTTACTGTATTTTTATTATTCAAAAAAATTTGAAAAGTATTAGAAAATTTTTATAAATTCATACAATGTAAATTATTATATCCCTCATCAAAATCATTTTTTTACGAGTTCATATAAGAATTATTAATGTGTCGGAATCTTAATTTTATATGGGTTCTCCATTAAACGGCGGAAAATCAGCCTTTATGAATAATATAAGTTTTTATAAATCAATGAGGGTTTATTCATACCCTATGAAAACCAAATATATTGGATGAATATTAGAAATATTTAATAATGTATATAAGATATAGATTTAAATAATTTTAGTTACTAATAGTAATTCAATCAATTAATTAATAAAAAATTACAAATATACAATTGATATATATATATATATATTCATAAATAATTTGTTTCCAATGGATTCACCATACATTTTCATAGGTAAGTTAAATTTACTGCTACTAACCTAATGGATAAGATAAAAAGATCATTTTATTCTAAGGTATTATTGAAGTTAGTTTAATATCATAATTACATACAATGTATGCTATTGATGAATTAAAATTATTAAAAGAATATATTTCATAAAAACATATAGGTGTTACAATATACACCACTTAAACTGAATTTCACCCATGAAATTTGTCATTTGGAAATAAATATATGAGGATACATCTTCCTATTAACAAACTCAAGTTCGCATGTATAATATTAAAATTGGTTGTTCCACCATAAAACATAACCAAGCTAGTGGTCATGATTCATAGAATATTATGGTTACGATCTAGATTCTCAATTGGTTGTTCTTCAAAATAATGTTCATACACCTATAGTATAACTTTTGAGTTTAGTGCATGTGAAGGATCAAGTATTTACATTATCAGGATTGATACATAGAACACATCATGAAATTGATAGTGATTCGGTGTAAGTTTCAATTAGTATTATACCTTCGAAACACGATCCATAATTTCCAAATGACCAATATACCTATGGCTAATCTTTCCTTTATTTCCAAATATCATTATTATATTCCTGGTGAAAATTCATAGAAACACATTATCACCCTGTTAAAGCTCAAGGTATTTTCAACAGTTGTATTCGAAACATTTTTTATAAACATTGAGCTTATATTATAAAATGTTGAATAAATCTGACAATTTCCACAATTTCATTAATAATATCTAGTCATAATAGATTTATTTCCCAAACTTCACACAACTTTGTAACAGTTTTGCACTTATATACATTGAGGTAATCATAAGCATCCATCTAAATATCAGAATGAAATATATTTTTGTAAGAAAATTCAACCACAGGTAGGTGTTGATCCCAACCTCCTTTGAAATCCATAGAGTAAGTTCTCAGGATCACTTCTAGTGTTTGAAATTTCCGCTCAGACTGACCATTATTCAATGAATGATTGGTAGTTTTGAAACATAACTCTGCATCCAGATCGTACTAAAGATTCCACCCAAAGTACGTTGTAAAACATGGATCTTGTTCTGATATAATAGAAAGAATCACTCCATGATATCTTAAGACTTACTTTACTTATACAAAATAAAGATGATCAAGAGAGAAATACTCTCTAATAGAAATGATGTCTGACATATTTTTATGGATATAAAAAATAAACTATTTATCATTATGCCCTTTAGATGTTTTTGGAAGTCTGATGAAAAATTCCATAGTGATGACTTATTATTTCCATTATGGGATGGGTAAAGGTTGTAACATTCCCTTATACTTCTTTTTATCAACCTTAAAATGTGGAGAAACCATGCACCAAGAGAAATATTCATCAACATCTCTATTCATTCCATACCATAATAAATTATCTTTTATGTCTGTGTACATCTTTTTTCTTCTAGAGTTAATAGAGATTGAATAACTATATGCCTCATCCAGTAGCTCGTTATTTAATTCTATTGTGGGAGGAATGAAAACATTTTTCATAAGACTTATTATTAAGTCACAATCATTCTTGAATTTAGGAACATTTCTCACCATCATTTGAAGCTCAATTTCTTCCTTCTAATCCTCATTAATCATTAATGTATATATGGTTTAACATTAACTTGATAAAGATAGTATTTCTCTCCATCCTTTAAAATCTCATGATATATCCTTTCAAAATACATAAATATTGGTTCATTTATTATCATCAACATGGATAGGCTAGAATGGTCCTTTTGACTCCATGAATCTTCCATCTTTTCCACTTTTCTAGGTTGGTATTGTATTGATTAGTGATAATATTTATTCAAATACAACAATATTTTTTGAATCATATTAAACTCTATAGGTGTGAAAATATATATTAAACATTTATGATTATTAGAAATATGAAACCATTTACCATAAAGATATTTAAAGGATATATTGAATGCAAATAATACGGTAACTAACTCCAAATAATGAGTTGGGTAATTTTAATCATGGATTTTCAATTTTTGTGATGCATAAGCTATCACCGTATAGTTTTGCATGAAAAAACATCATAGACCCCTTTTGAATTAATCACTATTAATAACAATCCTTTCTCCACTACCAAGAAGTTTGAGAACCGGTGCACTATCTATCCTTCTTTTGAGCTCTTTAAATTTCTCATCACATTCCTCCATGAATATGAACAAAACTTTTTTTCTGAGTCATCATGGTGAGTGGAATAGATAATCAAGAATAATATTTCATATAGGTCGATAATATCAATAAAACCCAATAAAACATCATATCATAGATACCATTGTTTGTATCTACTAAAATTCAACAAAATTTATTTTTCATGGATCCAAATATATCCCCTCATTTGATATTATGTCACTGAAAAAATGAAACTTTCTGAAGGAAAAATTTACACTAGGTAAATTTTTCATAATGATTCTCCTTTATCAGGGTCTTCAGTGCATTTCTCAAGTGATCTTCATGTACTTCTTTACTCTTCAAATTGAAATTAATTTCATCTATAAATACTACCTAAAACTGGTGAATATTATGCCTAAAAATACTATTCATTAAATCCATTAAGATACTTGGGGAATTTGTAAGTCCAGAAGGAAATACTATAAATTTATAGTGTCCATACCATGTATGATATGCCTTTTTTGGAATATCATCCTTCTTGACCCTTAATTGATGATATCGTTAAAGAAGATCAATCTTATAAAATTATTGAGTTACACATAGTTGGTTGAATATGTCACCAATACGGGGAAGAATATATCTTTCATTAGAATGGATCTTCTCATGTTCTTGATAATCAATACATAGACTCATTGATCTATCATTATTATTAATAAAAAAAAGGTGTACCCAAATTTGATGCACTAGGGAATATAAAACCTTTGTCAAGATTCTCCTACATTTGCTTCTTAAATTCCTACAACATAATTGGGGACAATATATAAGGTATCATTGAAAAATACATAGAACCCGGTATGAGTTTTATGGAAAACTCAACGTCAAGATTCAATGGGAGAAATGGAAATTCTTCCATAAAGACATCATCAAACTGTTGTATAGTGAGTGTATTCATAATTATGAGTTTATCCCCAACCATTGGAGAGAGATAACATTATTTTATAAGAATCAAGTCCTATAATATGTAATAAATTATCACTAGAAGCTCATACTCATCATATCATTGATACATGATCATAGATTGATTTTGAATATGAAATGTGACTTCCCATATATAAAAATTGATATGATCAATATATAGAGGAATCGAATACATGCCATGATTCCCAAAAAATTCCAAAATAAGAATCGTGAAAAGAATTGAAGAAATCACTTTCCCACAAACATAAACCATTGAATAATTTTAAACATTTGATTCGACCATTGTTCAATTAGGAGTTGTCATAACTAATTCAACATCTAATTATTGAAGTAATATGGGGATACCGTTTGAAATTTTATTAAAGAATAATGGAGTGGGTGAATCCAGAATCAAATAACACATTATATACATATGTTTTGTGGTATTTATATGTTTCACCACTACTATAAATAATCATTGTTTACTAAAGATCATGTAGAATGAATCAAAACACATCGTAGAGACGATATGTTGTACGTACGCACGGGCATCGATTTGATTCCCCAATTGGTTTAATGATATTAATGTGGATGGTTTAAAATATTTTAGAATAAGTATAATTTTTTATTAATCATATTTTGTTATTATTTTCATCATTATAAAAATCTATATAAGCTTGTGGTGGGAAATAGATTACACCATGACTTGGAGATGGTAAAGCGTACATACACAGACATGGTGATTTCAATTTTTATAAGATGGATAGACGGTGTAATATGGATGTTTTAAATCATAATAATATATTAGTATAGAAGTTATACTATAATAATTATTTTATAATCCAAAAAATCATGATGAGGATGTATAAGAAGAAAGAACCTTGAAATAATCTGTAGAAGAGATTACCACTTGATCGACATGCTCCCTCTAAATTTACTTTTAAGAACTAGATTTTACTTTTGCAGAAAACCAGAACCTATAGAATGTAACTAGGGATGTTGAGAATAGACATTGGAGGTGGATGGATGATCCTGATGAATCAATGTGAAGTAAAGAGATGTGGGAGGAGGATTCTCGTTATAATTGAGGCGAGGGCACTTTTGAGAAATCCATAAATAATAAATTATAATAAAATCAAAACTGGCCCAAAATCTCGAAAATATCTCAATTGAAACAATGAGATAATATATAGTAGTAATATTATCCAAAAATAAATTTTTGATAAGTATTCCTATAAATTTAAACCTTCATATTTTAATTAACATTTATATATTTTATTTAATTTTTAATAAGTGTAACAAATATTTAAATATTAATAGGGTGCAATAATTACTTATTAAATATAAAATAGACCATAAATAAATAGAATAAAAAATTTAAAAAATATCATAATTATTATATATTTTTAAATTTTTAAATTAATTTTAAATAATTTTATGAATCATTATTTTGATAAAAAACAATACTATCAATTTTTACACTATTCAATTAAATTTTTATTAAAAAAGTATATATATCAGGATAAATTCAAAACAACTATTTCTTCATATTCCTAAGCGGTCATGGTCATATAGAAAATGATTTGTAAATATTAATTATCCCAAATTATATTTATTTTAAAATTTTAATAACATTAATTTTTTATCTCCATTAATAAAATAATTACTACATAAATTTTGGAAAATTATCAAATAGATTTATTTGTTGAATAAAAATTAAAATTAAAATAAAAAAATGAATATAAATATACACTATTTAATAAGAATAATTTTTGTTAAATTTATCTTCTAGAAATTCCTACATTAAAAATGTTATTATTTTTAAAACATGAATGTGAAAACTTTAACATCAATTTAAATAATATAAGTTCTATAATGTCTTCTAAAAAGCTCGAAATGGTCAATAATTTCCCCCTTAGAGAGCTATGGTCGAGATATATTTGACCAATATGATTTTTTCAATTGATTTGTTTTTTAATAGTTGTTATCATTTTAATAATTTTTATTTTATTGATTTCCTGTCAATAAAATAATTAATGAATCAATATTGTATCAATATTTATATTAATTATTTACTTTCGAAAAATTTAATTTATATTATAATGAAAAGGAGAAAAAAATTCCTTTAAAATTAGTATTCATAGTTTAATTTTTTCTTTATATACATCCTTATTTAAAAAATTATATAGTTGTTGAAATTTTAGAATGACATATTTAATTTCTTTAATTAAAATAAATTAAATGTCAAAATCTAATCCATGTGGCTTCCATAGGACCCCATTTTGTACCAAGAATGAGTTATGTCGAAACACACTCATAAAATGATATTAAGGCATTTTTTATGGTAATTTCATAATAGTATTATTACCCTTAATTTCCTGATTTATCCTTTTACCTTATTGGTAAAAATTACCGAAGTATCTATTTATAATTCCCAAAAATATAATAAATAAATTTACTTAATTTTTTCTTACTGATTAAAAAGATAGAATAAATTTTTTATAATTCAAAAGACATAATTTTTACTAAATAATTTAATATTAATCTTGTTGTCAGAAAAAGAGAACGAGTTGTAAAAGATAAAACATTGCATATGATTGAATTTTTTTACATCAAAAATCAATGTAAAATTAATGATATTGTAATAAATTATATTGAATGATATAAATATATTATAATTATACTTTAAATCCATTAAATATTTTAATTAATTTATATAAATTATTTTGATGAAAAATGTTGTTTTCAATTAATATTTAGTGTATTTTCACTATTCATCAAAATTTGAATGTTATCAGAAATATTATAAAATCTTACCCAAAGAAATATTTTTATATCCTTCTTGAAAATAAAATATTTATGTTCTCATTTAAAAATTGTAAATTTTTTAAAAACACTCATTAAAAGGGGTTCACCATTAAAAGAGGGAAAATCACACTTTCGGAATTTATTGGTTTTTAGACATCCAATAGTGTTTATTCATATCCTTTGTTGAAAGTAAATTTTGGACAAATATAAGAAATATTTTATTACTAATATAACATATATATTACCTTAATTTGATTTATAATAGTAATTTAATAATTTATTATAAAAATAATATAAAATTTGTAACTGATTTATACGTTTTTCGTAAAAAAAATTTACTCAATGGATTCACTGAACATTTTCATAAGTTATTTATATTAATTCCCAATATCCAAAATACAGGGTTAAAATTGTCATTTTATAGTAAGGGAATGTCATTGTTTATTTAAGCTCACAATAGTGTGTAATTAATGATATTAATGAATTAAAATTATAAATGGGAAATAATTCATAAAAACATCCAGATGATACAACTACGATTATTTCACACCATCATATTCATCAATAAAAAAATATATCAATGAAAAACCTTGTAATCACATGAAATATTTAATGACCTGTTTCTATCAATGATGTAATCAGGTTGGATATTTGGTTTTTCTCTCATTTAAAATCATATCAATCATTATCTCTTCAAATCTATTACCATAACTGCCAAGATGATTTTTGCATGAATGATCTAGTATCCAACACAAAATTTAAGGGTTATGATCTCACTTATATATCATAGTAGTATCATAATATTTATTTTTTATGATTTCTTCCACCATCCGAATTATACATGTTGAATGATTAATTTTTGTGTCTACATTAATAAATGAAACCCAAAATCCTAGTCAAAATCAATAACGTAACAAAAATATTACTACTCTCAATTTACAACTTGAAAATAACTTGACAATCTACTATGTTGAGGAATATTTAACATGTCATATTCATTTTTTGGTAATTGGACTTATGTAATGACCTCCTCCACGGAATTTAGCTCACGTTGCATGAAGCACTAACTATAAAATAAACGAGAAATATTTTTAAATTTTTTATATTAAATGTAATATTTTTCACTATGACATTAGAATGATGGGTATTTATAGGATAAAAATAATTAATATAATATCTGGTTTTCACATTCATATAAAATGAATACATTGTTCACAAATTAATTTTTAATGAAAAAAACTATTTTAAAATAAAAAATATATTTTTCTAAAAATCAATTTTTATGTTGAAAAACGTGTTTTAACTCAATGAAATTAAAATACAAATTTTTCCTAATTTATTTAATTACATATTATTTATTATGTATTGAATAAAATGTTTAACATTTATCTTCAATGATTTGTTGACAATATATAATAATAAATTGAATTTTATGGTTAAAACAGTATTTTTCTTAATATATATTTAGTATCCTTTTTGAAACTCATGATAAAAGTATATTTTTTAAATTTTAGAATATTAATATTAAAAAATAAAACTCAAGTAGAAAATAATTATGTCAAAATTATCAAATAGTGAATTTTTAGGATTTTTATGAAATGTTTGGTTTTCTGATTAATATTGAAAATACTATATTTTAATTGAAAACTAGTTTTTTAAAAATATTAAAAAAAAGTGAAATTATAATTTAAATTAAATTTAAATTAATACTATTTCATATATATATAACAATACTATTTAAGTATTTTTATTCATTATCTTATTGAATTTTAATTAAAAATTATAGTAATCTTTTGATTTTTTTCTTTTTGAAAACCCGCTTTGTCATCGCATATGAAGGATTAATATTAATTTAAAACATTCCACTTATTATAATTTTTATTAAAAAGTGAATTAAATATTTTAAAATAGAATAAATTATATTATTTAACAATTGAAAATTATTTTTTGATGTAAATTAAAATTGAAAATATTAATAATTAAAAATGATATGAATGAAAAAATAGGTTTACTTGGGGGTTAAAATAAATGATGTGGGTAAAATGACCTAAGAACATTCCAAAAATTTATTTTCTAGCCATATATTTGCTATATAATATCTAATTATCTATAAGAAATTTTTTTATACCTTTTTCATGTGGAAAAAATGGGTATACCTTTTTGCTTTTTAAAATTCACATTTGTGTGACTAACCTCACCGTCAATGACCACTCCCTCTATTACCTTATTCAAACATTAAGAACCTATTGTTTCAGAAAATTAAAACAAAAATACCTTACCAAAATCCTCTGTATAATCATAAAATAATTATTTATTTGTGACTGAAAACCATGGAATTCCTTCGGTACAAACCTAAGGAAGATACCCAAAGAAGAGGATAATTTCTTCAACAAGAATTTTATTATTATGTCATCCTCCAAATCCTTCAATTATTATTAAAAAATGATGATATAATAAAATTTGTATATTCCATATACATTCATGTTGTAATGATATGGTAATTACCTAAAACCATCTCAAATTTATTCCAATTGGTTTAAAAATCATCATTTGTGTGTATGCCGGAGTACCGCCTCCCGAATCAATGTAAATCAAATTTTCAATTACCACCTCTCATGGTTAGGTATGATGATGGATATTTAGTGTTAATATATTAAAAAATATAACATAATTATAACATTGGATTCATTATATCATATACACCTTTGTACATTCCATTTCTTAGGGGATACGATTATATCACTAAACATTACGCCAGACATCTGCCCAACGATGCAGTTTGATTTAATATTCAAAAAAAATTTAAATAAAGGATAATAAGAGCTAAATTTTTTTTAATTTTCATATACATAAATTTTTATATATTTATGGGATATTTATTTTTCTGAAAATATAATATATCATTTTCATTATTACCTTTACAATCACTGAACGATGATAACGTCATTCATATATGTGGGAAACCACCGTCACGAAGCGATGAAACTCATTGTTTTCATCCAGACAACTCATGGTTGATATGTATAAGTATATGTAATGTAATTATATTTTATTCATTATGTTTTTATCATTATTTAATGATAAAACCTTATATAGATCGATTCCATAATGATCGTCGAAAAATGGAAATGTTACTCATGCATGCAGACGACCTACTTTATCCATTATCATAACCAACATCATTTCTAAAAACCATTTTTCATTATTGATCACTCAAATGTATTCCAAACTACCGCCTCATGATGTAGTTATATTTATTTTTCGCAAGTGATTTAAATGAAAGAAAACAAGAATATAAATAATTCTTATTTTTTCTAGACATAAAATATAATTATATTTGTGGGATATTTATTTTTCTGAAAATATAATATTTAATTTTCATTATTACCTTTACAATCACCGAACGATCATAATGTCGTTCATATATGTGGGAAACTTCCTTCATGTAGTGATGCATCTATTAATTTTCATCAAGAAACCACATGAATGATATGCATAAGTATATATAATGTAATTATATTTTATATTATTATATTATTATCATTATTTAATGATAATACCTTACATACCGCTTTTTCATAATGACCGTTGAAAAATGAAAAATCTTATTCATGCATGCGGACAACCTACTTTCTCCATGATCCTAACAAACATCATTTCTATAAATCATTTTTCATTATTAATCATAAAATAAAAAATAAATACTTATAAGAAAAAAAAATTATTGTTATTCGAAAAAAGATTCTAACAAAAAATTTCTAATAAATGGGTAATAAATAGTAAAAAGTAAATAATATATGGAAATATATAGAATTATGGTTAATAATAATATTATAATCAAAAAATATTTATTATAAAGTATTTTCAAACATGTATGACGAATGACAAGACTCGCGATAAAGTGTTTTCTTGTCCTACTTTTATTTCACTGCAATATACTCCATATTCACAACTTATTTATTTTTTTGGTGCATATGCATCCCTATAATTTATTTTATTATTCATTTATTAAAATTTATTTTTAATTTCAAATCTATATGATGGTAACTCTTTCATGGGGTAATAATCTATATACATCCAACGTTGTAAGGGATTTTCATCACAATTTTATTTTCTGTGTGACACATGTTTTATTCAACACCATTTTATTTTGTGTGGTGTATATACTACCCATAAATTTATGTTAGTATTATTCTCCATTAAACCATAATTATTTAAATATTCACTTTACGATATCTCTTTCATGGGATCTATGGTTCAAAATTTACCAAAACAGTAAGGGAGTTCGTCACAATTTGAAATTATTTTGGCATATTGTTATGTTTTTTACCTAATTTATTGCATTTGGTGTATATACATCTCTTTTGACAGGTTAAATCAAGAATATACTCCTTTTTAAGATATAATATGTTTCATTAAATTTTATTATTTCGTGGGTAATAGAATCGAATGTTACCAAAGTGTTAAGATTTAAATTTTGGAATCTCATCATTTACCAGGATATAGTAGGATTACGAACCTAATTATAAAATATTATTATCTATCTAGAAATAAAATCCTGAATTTTATTATCATATTTTTATTTCATGGGAGTAAATGTTCTATTATTTTCCTCTCATTAATTACTCTAATGTTTTAAAGGATATTTGTATAAAATAAATCCTATTTTCATTTGAAAACACCTTTCTCTAAAAAAACAATGTTTTTTAAAACGATCTTAAAAATATTCTAATCTATCAAAGAATTATTTATTCAATAAATTTTTAACCTTATATTAATGTTATTTAAAAAAGAAAATAAAAATTCATGTCATTTTCCAAAACATTACCCATTTGGATTTTACCAAATATGTGAAAGGAAAATTTTGATTAATATGAAATACATGATATTTTTTTCCATCCATCATGACCATTAGTTTATTTGAGGATTATGTACATTTTTATTGAGGTTATATTTTTAAAAAATGATCTTTAAAATATTTAATTAATTTTTAGTTTCAAAACATTATTTTCACAAAAATGTTTTTCTCTCAGGAAATGTTCCATGTGATGTTTACAAAAAAAATTCATATAAAAACTAATCTATTACTAGTACATATTAATTAATCATTATATAATCAAAATATAAATTTTTTATTCTTTTATTTCATGCTTTATGTTTTATATAAAAAGTTTTTATGAACCCCATTTATCATACAACCATTGTACCAAGATAATATTCTTATCAAATCAACTTATTTTACATTAATTATGCTATGATGAAATGATTAAATAATTATGAATCATATATGTCTTCCACTTGTTATTATTTGATGCAATATATATATATGAAACCCATTTTTTTATGTTTTATGATATGATGAATGATTTATGATCCTGTGGGACACTTTTGTATTATTCTTATTGTGTCGTAGTGGTTACGTTATAACCAATATCAATGGTTTCATCATAACCATGGATGATGGATACATAATAACAATAGATGGTAAGGACCTATATATCTCTGAAAAGAACAAGGAAATGATTTATATCTCATTAGATTGAAAAGGAATGAATGTGGAGTGATATTTGTTCGGTAAGAGGGATTGTCCACTGTAATGATCTTTAGAGTGAATCTTCACAACTATAATGGTATTCGGATTGAACCCATTCCACAATATGGAAAGGTTTGTCCCTAGGGATGGTGGTGTGTCACGCATAGACGGTTTATCAAAGAATGAAGAGCCCTGATGAGTTTTTGAAACGAGCTTGGAATACTATGTAAATAAATTTCAAAGATAATATGTATAATATAATTCTATGTCTTATTCTAATGTTACGTTCTAATGAATCAATTTCTATGATCTCCTTATGATTATATTTTTATAAAAAACCAATATTTATGTCATGAAACAAGTTTTTTATTTTTAATATGTAGGTTATGGTTTTCATATTTTCTTCTACAGTTATCATACCCTTATTATCATGTTATTTACAGGTATTTTCCTTTATTACACTTATTGACTATCTCATCGAAACTTTTTTTATGTTTCCATTCCACAGGATATTAAAAATAGTTCTATATAGTGTATGTATATGAAGACTACTAAATTAGAATATCTTTTTGATAGAAATTAATGATCATTCAATGGAAATGGAAATTGGTTTCATTGACTAAAAATTAACTAAAAAATTATGGTTCACATGCATGTATTTATTTATTGTATATATTATTCATACAAAAATGTAATATTTTTTGATTAAATTTTTAGGTAGATATTGTGGGATTAAAGGAATGGTTTCGTTATCCTTTGGAAACTATGATATTTATAGTTTAGTGAGATCCCAAGATATGTTTTTAAAGACATGTATAAAGAAATCTCTAAGTATGAGTATGTGGATGATTAAAAGTATAGGAAAATGTACTTGATGTTTGGTAAAGGAAACATAATGTATTTTACAATAAATTATATCTTTTTCTAGATACTACAAGTGAATATAGATCATGTACATAGGTAAATTGGGGTAATTACATCAAAAAGGGTTCAAAAAGGGTGAATTGAGCAAGAGATGATCTTCACATGGTGCCCAAAATTTATCCTCATTGTGCACATAGTTTTTCAATATAATGGGATATTCTTTATAAGTTCAGAAAATATTTAGGAACAATCATGAATGATTTCAATAATGATAATGAATATCCGTTGTTAATCTGAATGTGTCATGTAACAACCATGATATTTAGAGAACAACAAATTTTAATTTAAATTAATATTTATGAAAATGATATTTACATTAAGGGGGATGATATTTCTTATACTGTACTCAACATTCAACAACATATTTCATTTGAAATCTTACATTTCACACAACTTGGAGATATACCAAAAATTAATATAATAATATTATTATTTTAAATGATTGTTAGTTATTAGAAATTATATTGGAGGGAATTAATAGAACAAACTAAAATATGATTATACATGTTTGTTAAATGTCTTTACATTTGTCCTATTAATTTTAGAGGCATAAAATAAGAATAAATCTTATTTTAAGCATGAAATAATCTAATATTTTTACAAGGATGTTTTACAGCATTTTTATAGTGAACCCATTTTAAATATATTTTGGGTAGATTTTATATTTTATATTTTTCAAAATAATATTCTTTTATAGAAGTGGGACATCAAAATTTACTTTGGAATTTTTTATGGTAATTTTATGAAATTTTTTATTTCAATGAATAGTTAAAAATAGCTCATTTTTAGGAAAAACTACATGTTTTTCTAATTTATTTATATATTAATATTGTAAATTTAGTTTTTTTAGGTTTAATTAGATTATATTTTCATCATTTAATCCAATTATGGTCATTGAATGTAATTTTATATTCTAATTGTACATAAACATGTGTCATTCTATTGATTGTAATTATTTCTTAAAAACTAGATTTTTATTTTCCACAAAAAGAATTAATTTTAAATTAATTACAATGACATCTGTGATTGGAATTTAGAAAAAATGGATTCTATATTTGGAATCATAAGATCCAAATTGTGTAAATATGTAATTTTTATTTTTGGGACATTATGAATAAAAATTTTAGTAGTTATTGTATTTACCTTGTTTAATGGGAAAATCATGTAAATAAGGGTATAAAAATAATATTATATTAATATTAAACTACACTAACACATTTCATCGTTTTATTAGATCAGATATTTGCATCCTTGGGAATCCTTAAGTGGATATTTTTATCCCATGGATCCAGTTTTATGTGAAAATGTCATTTAATAAGAATTAATTTAAAGTAAAGAAAAATATAATTAAACATGTATTTTTTTTAAAACAATTTTTATATTGGGTTGTATAAATGACATACTAGACAATAAATAATCATTATAAATATAGAAATATTTATAAATCGTAAAATTTTAGATATAATTTTGAGGCAAAAAATAAATAAATATATTTATCACTCGATGATGATGTAGTGATTACCTTATTAATGAATGATTTAAATAAATGTAACTAACATATTTAAAATAAATTTATATTAAAAACTATTATTCCATCGATGATTTTTTTTGTTTATTATGACTTGTTATATTGGAAATAATTATGATTTTCTCTATAAAATCATGTTTTTATTGATTTTTAAAAAGCCGTGATATGAATATAATAAAAATTGAAATAAATTTGTTTTTAAAAAAAAATTATAGTTAGTTAAATTATATAATTGTATTTAAAATATATGATTATTCCAAATGAATTAGATAATTTTATACATTTCATTAATCTCCCACATGAGGTTCGTCGTTTTTTAATAACTATATTAACTATATAGTATGAATGTAAAAGAATAAATGGTATTAGTTAAATTAGTTATCTAAGGGTTAAAGCTATAAGATAAGGTTAAATTTGTCTCCTAGACATATATAGAACCTATTTTTTAGATTATTTTTGACCAAAATCATATTATATTTTAAATAAATTATTTAGGGTCATTTTAAAATAAAAATAATTTTATAATAAAATAATACATCAACAAATTCCTAAATTGCCTCTCCTCCCTCTTATAAAAGGGCACCACCTAGAACCATTTAATTAATCCTCTAAATCCACATGGCTCGTCCATCCTTTTCTAAAATAATCTCTTAATATACCTCTATTTTTCCTAGAATCTTTACCTTTGGAGGAATGCAATTTAATAAATCCATTAGGCTCAATTCATATTGAGTTACACATTTTAAGACATAACGTCTTCTCTAAAGTGCCTTTCCATTATTTTACTTCGTCACTCACTATTATATTCTTATTCATTTATTACATAAGAAAAACAGTATCCTCAATATACTAGGATGTTGTTATGAGGATTATTAGAACTAAACTTACACACACACCTCCATTCAATGTATATGAACATACCATTTCTATGGACGACGAACTATTGCCTCGCGGAATGATGATTATTATATTTTCCTCTACCACCTATCATGGTGGCCTTTATTATGGAACTATATTTATATATGATATATATTATATATCTATTCTCTCTACTATCCTTTTTTATTATTTAAATCATACCTTTATTCTTTCTATAATTTGTAGATACGATAATTTCTTTTGAAGAAGTGTGGACTACTGCTCCGTCATTGTGATATGACTCGTTCAAGACATACATGGAATGTATAAAATATGTAGCTAATGAAATCATGAAACATATATAATGTATGATATTATATTGGAATTAGAATATACCTATGTATCATTTATTTTTCATTCCATTAAATATGAAAAAGAAATGAATCTTGCTTTCATGAATTACTTATGCCATACCATATCCATGAACTCTTCCTTTATTATCTTTAAATGTTATGGAATTTTTTTAATAAATACATATAATGGATATATATGATATTTAAATAATGAATATCATTATGTAGATAATGGAATTCAGACCAGAAGGACAATTCTTTATTATAACTAGTTCATTTTGACTCAAGTACCGAATATCGACAAAACAACTAATATTAACATAAATAATTGAGTAATGTGTATAATGTGGTAATAAGTGATATAAAAGGAACAATAAATGTGAAAATGTTTTTATAATTGTTGATATTAAATTATGTTTATTATTCAAGAAGAACATGAAATATACATGGTGAGTCAGACTCAAGATAAGGGAACCTTTCACCCTCATCCTTTAGTTGAAAACTTTTTTATAATATATATTTTAATATATATTTTATTGTGTTGAGATATGTTCTTATATTTATTATTGTTGTGCTTTTTATATACAAATTATTAGAGACCATTCTCTCTGTCATCACCTCATATCCTGACTATTTATGTGACATCATTAGGCTTCCAAATCATTGTAAATAAACATATTAACCCAATTTCCATTCTTTGGATTAATATTATTTATTATCTCGTTCAACGTGTGAGGAATATATATTTATTTTCTATATAGTATTTATACATTCATTATGTGTACTTGTAGTTAATACACATAATCACATTAATTTAATTACAAAATGATCTGTTTAAGGGAATTCATCTCTATCTCCTTTAATTGAGGCATAATTTTCGTTTATACAAAACCTTATTCGAAATGGTGTATAATTATACAGTTTTCATTTTAGTTTCATTAAATGGTTTTCTAAAGGGATCTTTTGTTTTCAGAAATAGTTTTACTAAAAGAAAAAAGTAATTTTTTTAACGTACACGGTGACAAAGACCTTTATTCCAACACGAGCATAATTTGATACTTCGCTTCCTCAATAATACGTAATGTTTTTAAAAGAAATTAAATACCATATACCCTTTTTAACCTTTTGGTGTTGAAAATTGTGTTGAGAAGGCATTGATTATGTAAATATCTCTAAATGGTATATTTTGATTGCTATATGGATATGATATCTTTCATTTATGCATGTTTTATGTGGTATGATTATGTTATAGTTCTTGGTAATTATTTACGTATGGGAGGTTCTGTGATAATTTGAGGGTGGGTGAGATTCAGGAAGCTCTCAAATGCATTGTGTAGCATGACAGATGTAGATATTAATGTTTTTATTATGAAATTTAGGGAATATACTATGAGGAATATTCCTTACGTAACTCCCTATGTATCTGTGAAAACTACAATGTAAGTATGTTATAGATGTTAGAAGTTATCATTATGATTTATTATTTCTATGTGTTATTCATAAATCTTATGATTTCATGTCGTATGTTAATGGGAACATGTTTTATTAGTGAAAATCATGATTTCGTTGTCTTATATATATTGATGAACTAATTTATTCTTTCCTTATTCTATAACCCTTACCGAGATTTTAATGCTCATCCCATGTTTATGAAATGTATTACAATTGGTATAAGGATGGGTAAAAGTAAAAAAGAATTCAAAAATATTTATATCAAGAATAAAAATCTTGTTTTATTTAGGAGTTTTATTATTGTGAAAAATATTGGATAGAGTGTAAGTGTCTACTTTGATATTTTATGAGATGTAATGTAATAGTTATTTCCTAATTCCGTAAAAATATAAATCTGGAAGGATCCTCAATGTCGAATTCCTTACTTAACTCAAGATTATGTAATTTGTATGGCTGGGGTCTTATAGTTTGTATCAATGGTTGGTCTAGATAACATTATTATTTAGGATACTGTAAAATTACTATCCATATATTTTTTTTTACATTATGGTGATATTGAAATGATATAGCTTTTAAATATTATTGTGTTGCTCCACCTAACATATTTTTGTGTTCATAGAGGTTTTCTGTAGAGGAAACATGGCAGATATGATGGGACAACATCAATAGGAAATCAATCTTCCAAATCAGCATCCTAAGATGGTTGGAATCAGGACTGAATAGTTTGTAGCAGTGATGGAACAGTTGAATCAAGCTATAAATGGAGGTGGAATCCATACCCAAGAACACCCATATCATACACTTAAGGACATGTCAGTGGTGAATCATTTTAGTAGGCAACATCTCATATCATTCAAAATATTATTTGAACATGTTCTAGCTAAAGTGTGGATTAAGGCACTGAAAAATATTTTTGATGTAATGGTATGTTTAGAATATCAAAAGGATAGTCTCGTTATTTAAAATTTTTATGGATAATCTGATCAATGTTGATCTATGGTTAAACATATTAGGGATATTTAGAAGATTGATGCACTTGGTTTGGAAGAATTCAAAGGTATGTTTCTTGAGAAATATTTTCCTAATGTGGTTTGAGATATGATGGAAAAAAATTGTGGAATGCAGGCCAGAGGATGACTGAGTGGCTAATAATGGATTGAAATTCACCAGATTGGAATGTTATGCTCCAAATTTCCCATAGGATATGATTTTAAAATAAATTTTTTTACTCAGGATTAGAGCTAATGTATTTGAGAACATTATGTTCTAGTGTGTACATAAGTTATGTAAAACTTTTTCGATGTTTGGAGAAGGTGTAAAATGAATTTTCCAATAATCAAGTGTTCGATGAAAAAAATAGAATAAGAGGTTGAGGTGGTAGATGGAAGGGAATAACTCTTCAAAACATTATGACACTATGAAACATAAGATTTCAGTTTGTGAAAATTGTTGTAAAAATCCCACCAGGGAAGACCTTTTGAATTCTAGTAAGTGCATCTGATTTGGTAAAATGGGACATAATGATTATAATTGCACTAATAGTGATCAGGGTAGTGGTAAGAAATATTTTTATTTATAGTCAGTAAAATGCTTATGTTCAATGAAATGGGTCATTATGAATATCAATGTCCAATGAAGAAGTCAAATGAGGTAAAGCATCAAGACTACCAGCAGAAAGTGACTGTGAAATAATTTCCAACTACTTTAGCAGGTTTTAGGACATCAAATGATGTAGTATTAGGATCACTATTTGTTAACTCAGAATATACAAATGTGTTGTTTTATTTTGGGTCTACACATTCATTCATTTCCGATAAATTTTCTAGTAAATTAGTAATTCAATCATAATATATGAATCCTGGACTAGTTGTAAAATCAACTGGAGGAAATGATGAGACAAAAAGAAATTATAAGAACTTTCTTGTACTTGTGTGCAGAAAGATTCTACCTACAAAGCTTGTTATTTTTCCTCTAGTATAGTTTGATGTTATTTTTGACATGGAATGGATTTCTTTTTATCATGAGATGATTGACTGTAGGTCTAATGAGTTTTCTTTTCAGAAATAATTTCATTTTTCCTATAAGAATGAAACCATATATTTGATAACATATTAGGAAGCTGAGAAATGAGTAAAAGATGTAAATAACTGAAACATTGAAAATATTGTGGAAAACAAAGGAAATATTCATATTAATGATGTACCGGTTCTGAATGAGTAACTTGATTTTTTTCTGATGAGTTTCCAGGTATACTACCTGATTGGGAAGTTCAATTTACTATTAACTTAGTTCCTGAAGCTATATTCCAATTTTAAAATCCCCTATCAAATGGCACAAATATAACTTTTAGATTTAAATATGAAATTTTAGAATTTATTAGATAAATGTTTCATTCGACATAGTACATCGCATGGGATTCTCATGTCTTGTTTATTAAAAATAAATATCGTTTATTAAGATGTTACACTGATTATTGATCATTGAATAACATAAATGTTAAGACAAAAATATCACTTACCTCATATCAATGATTTTTTTGATCAACTACATAGAGCTTTGTATTTTTTGATGATTTATTTGAGGTCGGGGAACCAACAGTTTAATATAAAAGAAGCCAACATTATGAAGACCATGTTTCATACAAGATATAGAAATTATGAATTTTTTGTTCTACCTTTTGCGTTTACTGATAAACCTACTATATTCATATATCTTAGGAATAGAATTTTTCATGAGTTCATGGATATGTTGGGGGTTGTGTTTATTGATGAAATTTGGTATATTCTAAATGTTAACAGGAGCATAAAAGTCATTTAAGGGTTGTATTGAAAACTGTAAAAGAAAAAAACTATATGGGAAATTAATTAAGTGTGGGTTTTCATAACAAAATAATTCATTCCTTGGTCACATTGTTTCTAAATATGGTGTAACTGTTGATCTATCTAAAACAAAAGTTGTTAAATAATGGACAAGATCCACAAAAAAATATATATTCATACTTTTCTTAGTTTAGAAGTCTATTAATGGATGTTTGTTGAATATTTTGAATGGTTATCTATTACACTATCTTTGTTAACTAAAAAAGAATTTATGTTCATCCAGAAAAAATAATGTGATGAATAATTTTCAGAATTGATATAAAGATTGGTGAATGATCCAGTTTTGACACTACCATCCAGAAATAGAAAATTTGGTATATATATTAATGGTTTTTTGAAATGACTTGGTTGTGTTATTATGCAGAATGATCAGGAAATTACTTATTATTCAAATCAGTTGAAACCTAATGAGTGAAATTACCCTTCACATGATTTAGAATTAGTTGTCTCTATTGTTTTTTTAAATATTTGAAGGAATCATCTGTATGGATTAAAATGTGATATATATATGGGCCATAAAATTTTTATGTATATATTAACTCAGAAAGAATTAATCATGAGAAATGATGGCTAGTATTAATCAAGGATAATGATTAAAATATCCATTAACATTTGAGGAATGAAAAGAATGTGACTGCCACTTTAAGTTGAAATATTAATGCTATATTAATCATTCTTTATTTGGAACGAGATCCATAGGTTTTTTATTTGATGAATTTTGGATAGGAAGTTGTTGGTGTCGGTAATTCCTTTGTTTTATTTATGGTGGTAGTGAAATAATAATTATCATTCAGAATAAAGAATACGTAGAAAGATTACAGTGAGTAGTAGAAAAAGATAGGACTGGTTCAGAAGGGCATGTTACTAGAATTTAACATCGATAAAGACAATTTTTTGAGGATTGGGAGGAGGTTATGTGTGTCTTTTGATTCACAGTTGAGGAAAGTGTATTAATGAGAAGCTCATAGTTCTCCATTTTCAATTCATCCTGGATGTACTTAAATGTTCAAAGATCTTGAGAGTATTACTCATGGATTGGAATGAAAAGAGATATTTCTGACTTTATTGTGAAGTGTTTAAATTTCCAGTCGATTAAAGCATAAGGGCAGATAGAAAATGGGATTCTTTATAATTTTCTAATTCAAGAGTGAAAATGGGAAAATATTTCCCTGGATTTGATATTGGGATTACTAGATACTTCTATATGTAACAATCCAATTTGGGTTGATGTTAATTTATTGACTAAATCTTTTCATTTTCATCCTAATATATATACTATGTATCTCGATAAACATTGTCGAATTTATGCTAAAAAGATAGTCATGTTACATGGTGTTACCCTCTCCATTTTATCTGATCGCGATCCTAGGATTACATATAACTTTCAGATAGTCCTTCAAAAATTGTAGTGTATTGAATTAAAATTTAATACAACTTTTCATCCGTAGTCATATGGACAGTAAAAACGAACAATTAAAACCATGGAAGATATGTTATGTTCTTTTTCAATTGATTACTAAGGATGTAGAGACAAACATCTTTCTTTTTTTGGGTTTTCATATAATAATATTCTTCATTCGAATATACAGATAGAATCATTTGAGGCATTATATGGAAAGTGGTGTCGAACTCCAGCTTTTGGGGATGAAGTAGGTGAAAGGAAGTTGATGGGGCCAAAATTGGTAACAGAGAAGGTAGAAATATTTCCGTTGATTCAGAAGCATATGAGAATATCTCATAGAAGGCAGAATAGTTATACAGATAAATTGAGGAAATATATTTCTTTTAATGTTGGTGATCATGTATTTCATAATGTTTCTCCATGGAAAAGTTTTTGCGTTTTGGTAAGAAGCGAAAGCTGAGTTTGAGGTTTATTAGACCCTATAAGATATTTGAGAAAGTTGGATCAGTTTCCTTCTAAGTGGATTTACCTCTAGGCTTATCCCCAGTACATATTTTTTTATGTTTTAATATTGAGAATGTATATGTCAGATCCATCTCATTCATTGATTTTAGAGGTAGTTCAGATGGAAGAGACTCTTTCTTATGAGGAACAACCAGTCCAAATTCTTGACCGAAGAGAGAAACTGTTGTGGAAAATGGTAATTCAATAGGTAATGGTTTTGTGGAAAATTCATATGGTTGAAGTGGAAACATGGGAATCTGAAAATTCTTTGAGGGTAAACACCCCCACTTATTTTAAAAGTTAATAGAAATGTGGGGACTCAATTTCCAAAAGGGGGGAAGGATTTAACAACCCATGTATTTATAGAATAATATTTTATCATTTCTATTAATATTCATTAATAAGATATTTTTGTTTAATGGGTTGATTTTTATGATAGCTTACTCAATATGAAACAACATTTTTCTTTGAAATATAATTTTGCACAAAACATTGTCTTATACTGAAAATAATATAATATTATTATTATTTTAAATGGTTGTTAGCGCCTAGACGTTGTTTTGATGGGAATTAATAGAAAAAAGTAAAATATGAGTTTACATGCTTGTTAAATGTATTTACATTTATTCGATAAATTTTTGATGCTTAAAATAAGAACGAATATAATTTTAAGCATGAAATAATCAAATATTTCTAAAAGGTCGTTTTATCACCTTTTCATGGATATGTTTTTAAATATTTTTTGTTGCGTTTATTTGTTCTAAATGAACATATAAATGTATTATATATAATTGTGACATAATACATTACATTGGATATTTTTTTGGTAATCTTCTGATAAAGTTCATTTGTTTAATGAATAGTTCAATATTCTACATTTTAAGTCAAAACTAATTTTTCATCTAATTTTTTATATAGTTATATTGTACATTTAAGTGGTTTTAAAGTGTTGGTAGATTTTATTTTTATCATCTAATCAAATTCAGGAATTTATATGTAATTTCACATTTAAATTGGAAATTAACACATGTAAATATTTTGATAGTTGTTACTTCTTAAAAACCAGCTTTTGGATTTAATAATGGGAATTAATTTTATAATAATTTCTGTAACTTTGTTGTTTTCAATTTCTAAAAATTGATTCCATATTTGGAATGATATTTTCCAAATTGTGTGAATAGGTACTTTTTATATCTAGATATTATGAATAGTAATATTAATAATAATTTTATTGACAAGGATAAAGGGTAAATCAGGTAAATGAGGGTATGGAAATAATAATATAATAATATTAAAATACCTTAAAACATGTCCAAATCCTATTGTATTATATATTTCAATCCATGGAAATGCATGGATCTATTTCGGGACACCATGGAGCCACTTTGATGAGAAATTACATTTTATATAAATTAATTTAATGTAAAGAAAATTATAATATAATTAATTGTTTTTTTATTAATTTTTTTAAATATAGCTACAAAAGTGGTATATTCTGCTATAAATAATAATTATAAAGAAAATATTCTTTCCAACATCATAATGTTTTATTTATAATTTGTAGACATTAAATAAATTCATATTTTTACAACACAATGATGATGTAGAAATTACTTTATCAATGTATGTTTTAAATAAATGGGAATATAAATATTAAAATAAATAATTTAAAAAAAAAAAAATTTCAATCCAAGAATGTTATGGTTGATTATTAATTGTTATCTTTAAATTTTGAATGTTCTTCTAAAATAAGGAACATCTTATAAAATTCTAAAAACACATGATATGAATAGTACAAAATATGACATAAATAAGTCTTTGAAAAAAATACTATTTTATTAAATTATATGATATTAAAAAAAATCTGACTAATTACATAGATAAGGTTGAATATTTTATTAGTTAACCACATTAGGTTCTATTGGCAATTTAGACTAACTAGATTCACCACATAATATAAATATACAAGAAGACATGCAAACAATTAAATGAGTTAACTAACGGTTAAAGCCAAATGATAAGGATACATTTGTGACCAAGAATTTTCTAAAACCTATTAGTTTAGAGTATTTGTACACAAATACATATTAGAATTTAAATAAAATAATCTTTGACATTTTGAAAGGTAAAATCATCTTAAAATAAAAAATACTTCAAAACATTTCTAAAGTGCCCATCCAACCTTTTATAAATGTGCTTCTCCTCTAACCATTTCATCAAAACATCTAAATCCACTTGGATCATCCTAACACTGCAAAATTAAGCTCCCAATATTTTTCTCCTCCTTATAGAATACTTACCTTTGGCAGAAGGAAATTCAAAAAAGATTTTTGGCTCAAATCAATGGGAGTGTCATTTTTTAAGAGATAACGTCTTCTCTAAAGTTCATTTCCATTATTTCACATCTTCGCCATGTATTCTATACTTATTATTTGATTAAATAACAACACTAGTATCCTCAATATAATATGATATTTTTATGAGATAAATTCTAACAACACATATAGACAAACCTCCATCTAATGGATATGATCATATTGTTTCTGTGGATGGGGAAATAGTACCTCACGAAATGATGAATGCTCAATTTTCACCTACAGCTATCATGATTGAAATTATGATAGAATTATATTTCTATATGATATAAATTATACTTATATATTGTTTGTGCTTCTATTTTTTATATAAATTATACTTTATTTCTTTTCATACTGTGTAAATACAATAATTTCATTAGAGTAAGTGCAGACTACCGCCATCTCAAAGTGATGTGACTCATTCATGATATACATAGAATGTATAAATAATTTTTTTAATAAAATTATGTAACATATATATAATATTATATTATATATTAATTATATTATACCAATGTATCATTTATTTTTCATTCCATTAAATATGAAAAATAAATGGAACTAGCGTTCATGAGTATGTACGACTTACTATCTCCCTGAACGACACTATTAATATTTATCTAATACTGTTAAAAACTATTATAAATACATATATATAGTATATATATATGATATTTAAATGATGAATATCATTTGGGAGATAATTGACTTTAGACCACATGGGAAATTTGTAATTATTAAAAGTTCATTTGTGACTCTAGTACTGATATCAACAATACGACGGAAATTAATTTAAAAAAAATGCAATTTTTATAATTTGGTAATAAGTGATATAAAAGGAATAATAAACTTGAGATGTTTCTTATGAATGTTGAAATTATCTTCAGATTGTTATTCCAGTAGAACAAGGAACACACGTGACTTGTCAAACTCATGGTAAGAGAACCTTTCACCCTCCTCTTTCAGTTAAAAACATATTTCATGTTTTTTGTAATTTCTATTTTCTTATGTTGGGATAAATTTCCCAATATAGATATTGTTAAAAATTCTATGTCCAAGTGATGAGAAACCATTTTCTCTCTCATCAACTCATTTCGAGAATTTTTATGTGGCATAATTAGGCTGCAAATTCATCTTAAGGGGACTTCATAACCTAATTTATGTTTTTGGGTTAATCATCTACTTCTTCATTATGTAGTTCTATATTTATGTGAGAAATTACTTTTTTATTTCCTATAGTGTATTTATACATTCATTATGTGTACTTATAGTGAATACACATAATCAGTATATTTTAATTAAAAAATGATATTATTAAGGTAATTCGTCTCAATCTCCTTTTTGTAATTACACTACCATATTTTATACGTAGTATGAATATATCCTATTTATTTTAATTTCATTAAATGGTATTGAAAATGAAGCGTTTGTTTTTACGATGTGTTTAACTAAATGAAAATGGGAATGTTTTTCTAACATACGTGGTGACAATGACATTTCTGCCGCCGTGATCCTTATTTGATATTTGGTTTTCTTAACAATACATCATATTTTTTGAATAAAATTCCATATAAAATTTTTACGTATATTTTATTTAAATTGATTTTGAGAATTAATTTATTATGTAAATTTCGTGAAATTATATATTGTGATTACATTGTGGAAATATTATCCAATTTTATGCATTTTTTTGTGTTATGATTATTTTATGGTTCCTGGGAATAATTTACATACTCATGTGCTTCCATGATAAATTGAGTGAGTTTGAGTCTGAGATAGATCTCCAATTCATCGGTTAATTTTACTGGGGTAAATGTTATTATTTATCCTTTGAGATTTAGGGAATATACTGTGATGGGTATTCCAAACATAACAATCTATGTAGCAGTGAAGGAAACAATGTAAGTATTTTATGGGTGCCACAAGTTACCTTTATGATTTATGATTTATTTTTGGTATTTATATATCTTATTATTTTATGTGGTATGATAAAGAGCTCAGGTTTTATGAGTGAAATGTATGATTTCATTTATTTTTATGTATTATTGAACTAATATTTTCGTCACTTATTTTATATTCCTTACATAGCCTTTTATGCATATCCCATGTTTTGAATAGTTTTTTTTTAGGGTATAAGGAAGGTTAATAGGAAGGAGGAATTCAGAAAAATTTATATCAAGAAAATAATTCGTGTTTTATTTATGGAGTTTTATTATTGTGAAAAAATTGGATAGAGTAGAAGAGTCTACTCTGTAATTTCGCAGATATCATGTAATAGGAATTTCATAATTGTCAAAAACTCTAAAACAAAAAGACCATAAATTTATAATTCTTGACTAAACTCTAGATTATGTAATTTGTAAGCCTAAGGCCTTATATGTTATGATTTAGACATCCTATTCATGACCTTCCCTGCGTCGGGGCTTCAGCCGGAACACCCGCAAGCCCGCCTCCCTTGGCTAGGGGATAGAGACCAGCACTGAAGGCGTAAAAAACATGTAGAGGCATTTTCATATGTACATATAAACACACACACATCCAACTCAATGAAGAATTGCATAGGGAAAGGATAAAAAACATACAAGACTTTAATATATCTAAACTTCTAAACAATAAAAGTAGAGTAAAGGAAAATGAAATGGGAAGGGGACAAAATACACAACCAACCTGAAAAATTACACAACCAAGAAATAATGGGAAAATTAAAATGTTTAACAGAGAATTGATCTAGAATCCCACACTATGACCACCACATGTGGTCTAAGAACCACATATTTGTATGCTTCTCTAATGTCACGATCAATTGGTATATCTCAACAAATGGAACACCAAGTGCGGGAAAATTCCAAGTAGGGGTGATTATAAAAATAGTCAATAGGATGCCCCAAAGGATCGAGGGAGTAGAGAAAGATATAGTGAACTGGGGAGAATTAGATAACAAAAGGTGTAGTAAAAGATTATAGCTCAACCCATGTCGATAGTGAAGTATGATCATCCAAAAACACAGGGAGCTAGAAATAGTGAGAAGATGAACTAATATCTAGTCATCAAAACCTATAGTATGAGAGTAGACTCATCCAATCATGATAATCTAGAAATAGAAATCATGTGGCATAACATATGCATCTTTACCTCTCTTGGAAGGAGAGTTACCAAATCCCATAGAGTGGGTACTGCAATATGAGATATATATATATATATATATGCTAAACCCATGAATCCATGTCAAGAGGATAAGGGGATCTACATATCAAGTCTTAGCCTAGGACAAGATTCTCCATCAATTCCTGGAGTAATAATCAGTAATTAGCATCCTATACATCTACACTAAACTACAATCCAAATGGCTCAATCACCACACCATGATATTATCTGATTTGGGAGGGTCTATCTGGCCTACATAGTTTTAGATCATGTCACAAGGATAAATCTTGGTTAAAAAAACACCTCTATTTAAGGAGATTCTAATGTCACATCAATAATGTCTCAACACTATGCCCCATAGTTGAGAGATCTTGTCAAAAAGTCATGAATCCACCACCCATCCAAGCTGGAGGGTAAGCCCGAAAGAGAAAAAGATAGTTCCCACTGCCCAACCCTGTAGGAGGGTAATTCCTGAAGGGGTAACCGAAAAACCTCACTACCCATCCACATCAGAGGGTATGTGATGAAGAGTGAACAATAAACCTCACTTTCCAGCCTCGATGGAGGGTAATCTCAGAAGAATAATCAATTAATCTTACTGCCAATCCCCACTAGAGGGTATTTCCGAAAGAGCGAACGATGACCCACACAGTCTAGAAATACTAGAGGGTAATCCAAAACTACTCTAGTGATTCAAAAAACCTCACTACCATCACATTCATCATCGATCATTGCATCAGATAGGCGTCTATCCCAGAACATCATGAATCACCTCAGATATGAAAAACACTTGGAAAAACTCACCCCGTACCTTGAAATTCGCTATAGAGGGAACTATCTCGTTCTACTGAAAAAACAATCAAGATAGGTTACTCATAGGAAAAAATCTAAGTTCATAATAATGAGATACGATACGTAAATGATAAACAATGTGGTACATAAAAAGTGTGAGGCCCACATTACTTGTGACCCCACCTCATCGTCTATTCATATACCTAGTTGTACTCAGTCACTAAACTATGAACTCACACCCCAAAGGCATGCCACTGTTATCATACAATACCTGAAACATTTAACCAAACGAATGACGATTACAACTTTCTCATTACAAAACTGAAGGGAGAAACAGAATTCTATAGACAAACCTCTTGTAAATTACCTCAAATAACCAAATGTATCACTCCATTGTGATCCTATAGAAAAAAGGTAGAAGATCAATTATTCATTCGACTAAAATAGACTCTAAGTGATGAAATGAAATTCCTCCATGTTGTGAAAAAATAGTGCCCCATGGGGCCAACACCTCTATCTTGAGGCACATAAAAAGGAGTGCACCATTTCAATCCCCTTGAAAAAACACAAGGAAAGGACTGCACATTCGTCATAGTGGAAACACGGTGAAGAAGCTACATTCCACAGTACAACCCGCGATCTGTGCTATGTTGGATCAACACCATGATCCCAAAACACGTCATATGGATCAAACCATTGTGATCCCCCGGGAAGGAAAACATTGTTTTGGCTATTCATGTGTCCAAAATGAACACTCGACGGGGCCTCTAACGGCTCATCAATTGGATGTCGTATGAAGAGGTACGGTCTGATGGATGTTTCTCAAATAATAATAATAATAATAATAATATTATTATTATTAAAAACAGATGTTTATTATAACCATACTCTGAGATAGAATCAGAAATTTCCCAAACATGCCTCAAAAGATTCCCCTTCATGCATGTGTCGTGTGTCTATAGATGACACATGAAACAAACCCTTGGATTGATAGATACATGTTTTTAAATAAAATACTCGATCGGAAAACAATCTGATAGGCTGGTCCGACTCCCTTACATGTCACACCACTGGCTATCGCACCATGCCGCCGCCCCTGGTCTGCAAAAATGCCATTGGCTTGTGCCACAACCACCAGCCTACGCCACCACCTTTCGCCATGCCTGATCGTTGCGACTCTGCCTTTCGTCCTGCGCGACCGCTTTCCACCGTGCATTCCATCATCCTGTCGGAGCCTCCCCTGAGAGAACCTATTCTAGAAGAAAATCTGCAGACCACTAAAATAACTCGAGTGATCTAAATTTTGAGCCAAGAGTAGATCAGGACTCCCTCAGATTATACATGAACTGCACCAGTACCCGTACAATTATTTGTCGTTGTTTCCACATGAAAAAATGTAGACACAAATTTTCTCACCGTTGCACCTCCTCTAACACATTTGACTCAACACCAAGCATTGATTAGGATCCCTAGAGTTGGGAGATTCACATATATGAGTCTTTCTAAAATATCGTAGGTTGTTTGATCATGTTTAAAATTTTTTCATTGATAAATGAGGATGAATAGGTGATCCTGAACAAAAACAGATGATGTTTTTTGTTAGCTCGTCCCTCAACAAATGATTCTAAATTAGTGATTTCGATAGAAATCGAAAATGAAAACAATGGACTCAATTAGGGGACCTCATAATCCAAAATAGAAATCATACCTAAAATTTTGATCTGTCGTTTTGTGTGATCCACTCTAATATACTAGTGCCTTCATTTTTTAAATTATTTGACAATTTTTGGATGTCGAATCACCATCACCGAGATCATTACCAGTCAAGAGTTAAATGATCTAACTTTGGGTCATTTATGTTAATTAGTTTTTATATTTATCTTCTAGCAGTCACTGAATCTGAATCTTCCATGCCATCTTAACTAAAGTCTCCCCCAGGGAAAACATCATGCTATGAACTCGATAGTGGTATCAAATTTATAATATTAATCCCCAATCAGAAGTTATTTAATTTAGCGATTCAAATAATAAAATATTATTTATGATATTTTCCTCTGGGACTTTTTCTATGGAATTTCTATGAGGAAAAAACTTAAACACCTCATAGTGTAAAGATCATGCTACATATTAAACCGTGTCCTTTGATTTCTGATCTATGTTACCATTTGAGAGTTATTTGTGGTTGATCTATTAAATGAATAAGTTAATAAATTAATTCATCCATTTTACATACCTCTAATGAGAGTGGGGTCCAAATGTCCTGCACATAAATATTTTATGTCACACCTCGGGAATACAACATGTTTCGGACCCAAGTGGGTTCTCAGAATTCTGATCTGATTAACCATTTAATAGATATCCCATTTTCTTCACATGAATAGTAAAAAAACAATTAATAATTTTTTTTTGATTTGTTCCAAGCACACCAGTCCATGGAATCGCATGAACAGTCAGTGCCAATATCTGGAAATATATGTAGAAAAATTATAAATTCTTAAAAGGTGAAAAATGGGTCTCTACATCATTCCCTCCTTCAATATTTTGATCTACAAAAAGAAAAAATAAGAAATAAAACATGTTATACTGTGTTCACATCTTGCAATCTTACTACTAGGAAAAACCTACACATTACCATGTTGAATAGAAATGAGAACCAAAGGGATGGTCCTCCTTCATAAGGTCTTCTCTTTTCGATGATGCGCATTGAAACACAAACATATCTCATCAGTTATGACACATGGGAGATGCAGTCTGCCCACTTCAGTTATTGGGGGTACGACATGGTGTTAGGAAACAACACTATCCTATGAACGACATCGAACTGAACAAGGAAAATCAGCGGATATCATGAATCCCTGTCAAAACATCTAAATCCCATGTCGCGATTAGTATCAGTGTTGTCCTTAGAATAGGATCTCATAATTCCCTCCTTTATAATATGCTTCTAGTGAAATGACCAAAGATATCTGGTTACAATTGATTTCATAATAGGTGAATCACATCTAAGACTCTCTTATACTATCTAAAAGTGATGGATTCAACACCATCGACTGACAAAAATTTGTACCCTCCTCCTCAACCATGTTCTACTACATTGAAGTTAACTATTGCGAAACCTCACATACTAGGTGAGGTTGAGACATCCTGCAATGGGAATCTTCGACAAAACTATATTTTTTATTTCATAGCATACCTCTAATCCATAGTTCTGTAAGAATTTCAAATAGCATAACTGTCTCATGTTCAAGACTCTTGGAGAAAAGATATACTTGAGACACTGGTCATTTGTGAACACAACAAGGCGTACTTCCAGAAGGTAGTGTATTCACATCCTGAGTGAATGTACTATTTCCATCACCTAGTAGTAATTTTATTAGTTCTTTTCATGAGGTCTTCATCAACTCGATATTTAGTTGACAAATTTATTATCAAGACATGACGTCAAGCACACAAGGTACAAATGAACAGGGCATGCGAGTAAACTAATCCCACCACAAGCGGCTATTCACAAAAAGGATGTCGCAAACCCCTCACATATTTTACTCTATTTTAAGGCGAGTATTCCCTATTATGCGCACATTTTCAATCCCAGTAGTAGAATCTCATGCAAAATGAGGTCAAGAAGATAAATTACAATAGTAAAGTAATGAACTTATATGACACTACACTACAAAACAACACCAATAAATGATTAAGTCCTAAGAAGTCCTCTACTACAGCTCGATACTATTAAATTTTTGTAGAATGTTTTTTCCATCATGGTTTTTCTCGCATCACAAAAACACTTCGTAATGGGTGAATAAACCCTTTACTTTGTTCATTCAAGGCTAAATTGAAAAACATCAACACATGGTTTTAGTTGCTCCCTATTTCCCCCCTACTAAAACCTAAATCATGTAATATGGAGAAAAAAGTACCTCACATAATGTATAACAACATCAAATGAAAGAGATAGAAGAGAAACATAGCATACCTCTCATTATCTCGTGTGCCGCATGACTATAGACATCCATAGAATGCAGTTATTACCTCTATGGCCACTATGTTCTGAATCATGGCATCGGCCGCCCAGTGGTGCTGGAAAGACCTCACAACATCATTCACCAACCACAGTTATTCCTACTCTTCTTCCAGAACCTCCTCCTAGGGGACTACCCTATCCCCTCCTAGGAGATCCCTGATCAGGACACTGCCTCTTCAATGGCAGTGCATCTTCCAATATCATAGGAATCACATCACATGTGGTTGGATATTCTCATGTTACATTCCCATGTTAATCACGAGAATAATACTAAACATCCATAAGCTGTACTAGTGCTTTACGTTGTCCCTGACCATGTGCCCGAGTCACTTCATAGGGAGTCCTCCTACGCCAAGGCCTTGCCAACTACTTTCTAATAGCCTTGTAGAATGTCGACGCTCTTTTTCTCCACTAACAGTTTTATTTAACCTGAACCCATCTGAACGAAAACTATCTACCTCCATTTCTCGACCTATCACCCTATCATAGGTGAGAAAGCACGAGGGTACAATGTTAATACGTATCTCTCTGCAGAGATCCCACTCAATCTTTTGGTGTTAAAATTTTCCATTATGGACTACATCACACTAGTATTGAGTATGTTATATGAACCTATTCACCTACTCAAACAAGATCGTCCCACCCCACTAAACCGCGTGTATCTCTTGAAATGGTACTGAGCATATGTTGGAGCGGTAATACTCCTCACAAAACATTTGTTGGAAGTCATCCCATGAGAGTGAGGAATCATTGTCAATCCGAGTAACCCAACTCTACAAACACCAAGCTTCATTGTGGAAAAATATTGGATTCCAATGAAACCATCTGATCCATCGGTGTTCTATAAATCTTGACGCGATAAAACACTAAATCTATCAAATCCTCTACTGCCTGAGGGTATTTCTAAACACAGAACCTCAGGGAATATTTAATACTAGAGCACGTGGAGTGCCCTCATCATACACACGTCATCATCCAACTTTACAAGGGTTGTATTCTTCTCAAAATGTGTAGGTACTACTACTTAAACACCTGGAAGAAAGGGATCACATGATGGGTCCTGGACAACGGCCCGATGTCACATAAAATTGTTGTCTCAATCCGGAGCTGGTATCTTGGATATCGGTGGTCGTAGTGGCATCCTGAATCCGATCAAGAAGTACCTTGGTAAAATGAGCATATATATATATATACATATCAACAATGATGTGGATCTGACTCAAGAAATACATTAAATGAATCAATCATATATGATGTATGTACCAATGATCCCTGCAATAGGTGTATCAACATCCCAGTCGACAAGAGGGTAATCAGGGTCCCGGTGAATGGATACATTGGCTGCTTCCCGATAACTAGACTCCCTTACTTATGAGACACTCTGGAGCCACATTAAAACTATTTCCCTAAAACGAAACAAATAATTTTTAGGGAATGTCTGAAAAAAATCCCAATGAACGAACCAACTTTGATACAACTTTTTCACAACCCAACACGTGACAAGGCTCAAACTGCTACTACCCCAATCTCGACTCAATAGGACAGTGGCCAAAGACACATTCTGAAGGCATACAAAACTCAGGGAGGCATTTTAATTTGTAACTGTACACACATAGACATATCTCTCAATGTAATAGTATAGAGAGATAGAAAAGATACAAAAATACTATATTTTTAGAACTCTGAATTGTATTAGTACAACAATGGAAATTGAAAGGGAATGTTGAAAAAATACACATCCATTTAGAAAAGTGCCACAACCAAGAAATATGTGAAAAAATAAAATAGTTTAGAGAGCCCCTCTTCTGAATCCCATTTTTCGACCTTCCCATTTGTTCCAAGCACCCAATATCTCGATGCTCCTTCGAAGTCATGATCAACATGTATGTCGTCTGCAAGGGAAACGAGGTTTGGGAAAATCCCAGTTAGGATGAGTATAAAAATACATTGTAGGATTTTCTAAAGGCTCCAGGGAGTATAAAAATATTTACATATGTGGGGTTAAGTAGAACAAACAAGGTAGAGTAAAAGAGCACAACTGAACCCAACTAGAGAGTGAAGTAAGAAAATCCAAAAAATGACCTATAAACTGTGAGAATTTTATCTTCTCATCGAGTCATCGCTACCTATAGTAGGAGGGTAAACTAATCATACAATGATAATCTAGACACAGAAAGCACATGGAATACCCTACGCATCTTCACCTCTCTTGTAAGGACTGTAACCAACGACGGAGGAGTGGGTACTACAATACGATATATATATATTCTCAACCAAATAATCCCAAATGAGAGAGTAATAGGATATTTATATCATAGCTAATCTTAGGAAAATATTCACCAACAAATCATGGAGTAACCATCAATGCCTAGAACCCCAATCATTTTCTCTGAATTACATGTAAAAGGACTAAATCATCGCACCTTGATATTATCCGCATTGGGTGGGTCTATCTCACACACATGGTTTTAGGTGGGATCAAAACGATGTGTATGACAACCCTACTTTTTATTACAACTTAAACATGATTTATTACATAAAACATCACTTGATACAACAAAGAAGATCAATAGGTTTAGTGTCTTTGGGGCTTTGGATCATTACATAATAACTTAAAACATGAAATACAATATCTTTATTGAAAACATTGTTAACATGACCACTACATTCTTTCGTACTTTACAATGCATGGGATAACCTATGGGCATGCATAAGAAAAGAGTGAGCTATAAAGTCCTGTAAGGGATTACTAATGGAATAAAATGAGGAGTACAATACATGTTAGACAATAGGAATATCAATAGAGCATAAGAAAAATGTGAACATAAAGGCATGATAAAGCATGACAATCATAATATGGAAATGTGGCAATAACACTTAACATGGAATTAGCATGAGCCAAAGCCCATTGCACATGGATCATGAGTAAATCATCATTGAAAATAAATCACGAGTAAACCCTCATTGCACTTGAATTAGAATGAGTCAACACTCATTGCACATGACATATCATGATACTATACTTTACCCAATACATTGAAGCACTCTAAGGGCACACCCTTCTTAACCATTTCATTTCCTGCATAAGTGTGCCACATGGATCATAAAACATGGATTCATAAAACATAATAATTTATTCCACGATAAAGGAATGTAGAATTCATACATGAAAATTTACAATCAATATGTAAATTTTCATAAAGGTGAGTACCCTTTATGGAGAAATGATCATGGTATTCACTACACAATGACATTGGCTTAGAAAATCGGTGCGATTTCGGCAGCGTAACGGTGTGACATAAGAATTCATAAAAAAGGTTGATGAGAGAGAAAGGGGTTACTCATCATATTTACATGTAATGGACAGTAAAGAGGTCATATAGACACATGTCCCAACAATTTTAATGGAATTTATATTCATGATACAAAAGTATTGCTTGAATGTAAAAGAGGAGAGAGAAGTTCCTTTCGGAATTTTGGCATAGTAACGGGTGTAATGGGAGGCATTTAATGAGAGATAATAGGTCTCCTATAATTCAAACATTAAGAGGGCAGTATGAGAGAGGTGATAAACCATACCCTAACATTTATAATTGAAATTAAAAGGTCAAAACAACATAAAGAAAATTGAGAAAAAATGAGAAAAGAAGAAAAAAACCATTACTTGGAAGTGTGCTTCCAAAGGCTAGAGATAGGCTTGTGAGAGGCTTATTAGGAGCTTGGGGAACCTTGGGAGGATTCTAGAGAGAGTAGGGCAGAGTTTGGATGAACTTCAAAGGCATTGAGTGAGGAGGAAGTGGGAGCTTGGGTGGGTTTATATAGGAAAGGTGAGGGAATTCTTTATTATTTAGGTTCGGGACCCCTTATAATAAATTAATCCAAACCACAAACCATCCCATGGTTATTGGACATGGTTTTTTGAAAAGGGAAGAGGAAAAAATTATTTTATATGGCCAAAGTCCGAACTTATTAAAATAATAAGGTTTCTTATGTGGAGGTGAGTCACACTCCCATAGAAATTAATTTAAAAAGGCAAAGTGTTGAATAAGTCTTGAGGGGTCCATTAATGCTTTAAAAAATAAGTCAAACAAACCCAAAATAACTTTATTTTAATGGTAAAACATTTATTGGCCGATCATAATGCTTATAGTATTTTATTACATCACCATTGGGTCATTATGATGTCATAAAACACATTATATATTTAAACAGTATTTAATTTTTACCCAAAAATTTGACTTTCTTAGAAAATTATGAAAAATTCACTGTGGGATAAATTTGACATCCTGATTCCAAAAATAACATTTATTTTATCTAAATAATTTTCTAAATATGTTAATTTTTACTTTTAAAATAAAAACCGACATTTATAAAAAAAATTCACGGTTTTTGGGTGAAATGGCTTTGAAACTTTAATAAAAATTTTAATTGCATTCATAAAATTATAATATCATTTATATTTAAAAAAAAATTAATTTAATAATAATATTATTATTTTATTAATATATTACTTAATTCAAAAATCCCTTCATTTAATTAAATATATTTCGTAATTAAATAATAACTAAAAACACCATTTGTGCTTTAAAAACTATTTACAATGTATCAAAAATGACTAGAAATTATATTCATTATTATATAAAAAAATAATGTATAGGAACATAGTACTACTTATTTGTTACATAACCCCTTAAGACAGCCGCATAAGACCTAAGGGTAAGGTGTGCAATGGTGATAGACTCTTGGGGTAGCTCAGATAACATCGCCCGAGTGGTAATTTAAATCAACTTCCACTTTTCCCATAGACGGTCACGTTCGAGCATGACATGATGAAGCTCAGCTTGGGCTTGGTCAAGAGGGAAGCCCAAGGATGCCACCTCTTTTCCGAGCTCTGACAAATGGGCTTCGTATGGAGCAATTCTACTGGACGAGGCCATCACTTTTTTTTTCTGAGTAAATTGGATTTGTTAATGTCCTATATTTATACTAATCATGTGATCACTGTTCAATGACTATATTATCATCGGTCAAAACACTTAACATAAAACCAATGTAGTTGAAACTTCATATAAACATAAAGAGACATTTAATTAGATCAAGAGAGATTTCAATTAATGAAACTTTGGGTCTTTACAATATTCCCCCCTTAAAAAATTTCGCCCTCGAAATTTTCATTTTCCCACACTAAAACAAATGTCTGTAACTCAACTTCATCATAAACTCTAATTCCCAAGTTGCTTCTTCAAACTTTTGGTTTCCCCACAACACCTTGACGTGGGGCATTGTCTTATTTCGTAGAACTTTTTCTCTACGATCTAAGATCTTCACTGGTTACTCCGCATAAGAACGATCATCTTCCAATTGTACCATATCAGAATAGAATACATGTGAAGGGTCCGGTATGTACTTTCTTAAGAGGGATACATGAAAGACATCATGTAATTTTGGCCATAGTTGGTGGAAGTGCTAGCAGATAGGCCACATCCCAGAAACGATCAAGAATCTCGAAGGGGCCGATGTACCTTCGACATAACTTCCCTTTCATTACAAACCTCATGACCTTCTTCCACGGATATATGCGTAGAAACACCATGTCTCCAACATTAAACTCAAGGTCTCATCGAATATTATCTGCATAACTCTTCTGTCGATTCCAGGATGCCTTGATATGCTGCTGAATGGTTTTCACCTTCTCCACCATTTCATCGACAATTTCTGGTCCAAGTAGCTTACGTTCACCGACCACATCCCAACATACCGGTGTTCTGCACCTTTTCCCATATCGGGCTTCATATGGTGCCATTTGGATGCTCGAGTGGAAACTGTTATTATAAGAGAACATGACCAGAGGAAGATGATGATCCCATCCTCATATAATGTCCATTGAGAATGAACTCAACATATCCTCAAGTGTTTAGATAGTTTGCTCGGATTGGCCATCAGTTTGAGGATGATAGGCCATACTGAAGTTCAGTTCAGTATTCAGAGAATGTTGAAGACCCTTACAAAACTTAGAGATGAGTCTTGGATCTCGGTTAGACACAATAGATAGTGGTACTCCATGCAACCTTACCACTTCCTTGATATATATCCGTGCCAGTTGATCCAATTATAAATCCTCCCGAATAGCAATGAAGTGTGCAGTCTTTGTAAGACGATCCAAAACAACCCAGATTGCATTGTTTCCTTTGGATGTCCTTAGAAGTCCGGTGACAAAATCCATGGTGATGTCCTCACATTTCCATTTTGGTATGGGAAACGATTGCGTCATCCCCTTAGACTTCTGCCTCTCTGCCTTCACATGCTAACACACCAGGAACTTTGATGTATATTCAGCGATCTCCTTCTTCATATTATCCCACCAAATATTTTCTCAGATATCTCGATACATCATTGTGCTCCCTGGGTGAATAGAGAAATTTGAACTATGTGCATCATCCAAAAGTTCCTTCTTCAGCTCCAGACATGATGGGACACATATTCTATTCCCAAACCGCACAATTCCTTCTTCATTAACATTAATCTCAAAGGATTTCCCTTTTTTGATAGCTTCCACTTTTTCCTGAATTCCCACACCATCCTTTTGAGCATCCTTTAACCTTTCCAAAAGAGATGGTTGAGCAATCATTTGTGAAAGGATTTATGATTTTCCATTATTTATGATTCCCACGTCCATCTTCATCAAGTCTAAGAAGATTGGATCCTTCTTAATTCTCATCATTGATAGAATTGCTGGGTCCTTTCTACTTAGGGAATCTGCCACCTTGTTCGCTATCCCAGGGTTGTAATATATTGAACAGTCATAATCCTTGATGAGCTCTATCCACATTCTCTGGCGCATATTAAGCTCTTTCTATGTGAATATATATCTAAGACTCTTGTGGTCAGTATATATCTCACATTTCACTCTATAGAGATAATGCCGCCAGATTTTCAAGGCAATGACCACCACCTCCACCTCCAGATCATGCGTTGGATAGTTTCACTGATGGATTTTCAACTACCTTAAGGAATACGATATCACTTTATCATTCTCCATCAGCACACATCCAAATCCCTTCATTGAAGCATCACTAAATACCACAAAATGTTCCCCAATTGTGGGTAAAGTGAGCACGAGCACAGTGATAAGCCTCCCTTTTCAACTCTTTGATGCATTCTTCGCATTCATCACTCCAAGAAATCATTACTCCCTTCCGAGTTAGCTTGGTTAGAGGGTTGGAAAATCATGAGAAATTCCTCACAAATCGTCGATAATATCGAGATAACCCTAAGAAGCTACAGATATCAGTTACTGATGTTGGCCTCGACCATCCCTCAAATGCATCTGTTTTGGAGGGGTCCACAGATATCCCATTACTTGTGATGATATGGCCTAAGAATGAGACCTCCTTCAACTATAAATCACACTTTCAGTACTTTTCATGGAGCTTCTCCTTGCGCAATGTCTCTAGTACAGTTCTTAAATGATCCTCATGATCCTCCTTGCTTTTGAAGTATATTAGAATATCATCTATAAAGACTACCACAAATTTGTCTAGGAAATCTCTAAAAACTCTATTCATAAAGTCCATGAATATTGCTGGTGCATTGGTGAGTCTGGAAGGCATTACTATGAATTCATAGTACCCGTATCTTGTATGAAAAGTAGTCTTGGGGACATCTTCCTTCTTCACCCTTACTTGATAATATCCTGACCGCAAATCATCTTTGGAGAAGTATTGTGATCCATGCAGCTGATCAAACAAGTCATCGATTCTTGGGAGAGGATACTTGTTCTTTATCATTATTTTGTTAAGTTCACGATAATCGATGCAAAGACACATTGACCCATCCTTCTTCTTGATTAAGAGGACTAGTGCACCCCTTGGTGAAGCACTTGGGCGTATAAACCCTTTATCCAGATTCTCCTATAGTTGTTTCTTCTTATCTTCAAACACTACAACATCCATTCTCTATGGTGTCTTGGATATTGGTATCGCCCCAGGTATAAGTTCAATTGAGAACTCAACATCTCTTCTTGGAGGAAGACGAGGCAGTTCCTCGCGAAACACTTCAACAAATTCCCTCACAATATGCATTTCTTCAAAGATGGTTTCTTCCTTGGACTCATTCATCTAAGCCAGATATGCGTTGTCATAATGCAGTAATATCCATTCTTGAGATGATGGAGTTAAAAGAGATTCATCTTCCTCCTAACACTTGTAAAGAATCGGGGGTCGATTCTCCATATAGAGTGTGATTTCCCTCTACCAACAATTTATGTTAGATCTATATAAGGAATGGAAATCCATGCCAATAATTCCATCAAATTCTACCAGACAGAGTATGACGAGGTTCGCCGGGAAATTCAATCCACAGATTATAACAGGGGAGGAATTATATTTATGGGATGCAATGATTTCCCCATTTTCGGTACTCACTGACATCATTACTTCCATGATTTGTGGTGGTGCTGGGATTGTTCTACTAATTTTTTGAGATATAAAAGAATGGGTATAACCTGAATCAAAAAGTACATCCACTATTCTTGAATGAATAACTAGCATACCTATCACCACTTCGTTGTCGGGGTTCACTTCAGCAAAAGTGATGGAAAAAGCTCTTCCTTGCTGTCTTGGAGGTTGTTGGTTGCCTCCGATAACCCTTGGATTAGGGCACTGATTTGAAAAACGACCCGGTTCTTTGCTTTTGTAGCACTGAACAGTGCGTTGAGGTTCGAATGGAGTGTTCCTATCCTCTTTCCCAGACGCGGGTCCTTCTTGCCGATAGCTAACATCTAGGTGCCCTTTTGTTCCACACCTGAAGCATTTTCTCGTCCCCTTAAGGCAATTTCCATTGTGCTTCTTTCCACACTTTTGGAAAGTGGGGTGCTGGATCTTCTTAGCACTATTGGATTTATCCATCAGACCACCAACATTGATGTCCACATTACGCTTCTTGTCCCCATGATACCCCTCTGATTCCCCGATCTCTATTTCATCCTTGAGGGAACATCAGACTATTTCCTCGTAGATGTCGAAGTCACAGATCGCTAATGCTTTATGCAAGCTAGGCTTCATCCCACCAAAGAAGCAATCAACCTTGAATTCAGGGGTAACGACAAAGCCGAAAGCATATCGTGCAAGCCTTGTGAAGTTTTCCTCGTATTCTCCAACAGATTCTTTATCTTTTTTTTGAGGGAAAGGAAGTCCCTTTCCATATTAAGTCAGAGGGTGCACAGAAAATATTTATCGAAAAACATCTTCCGGAAATCCTTCCATTCCAATGCCTCGATATCCTCCTATGGCTTCATATTTTTCATCAACATCCACCATTGATCAGCTTCACCCTCCATACGATAAGCCGCTAGGACAACCTTCTCTTGTTCAGAACATTGGAGGATGGATAATATCTTTTCAATGGAGTTGATCCATTTTTCAACGATCGTGGGATTAGATAATCCACTAAAAGTAGGATGCCTTTGTCTATGGAAGCTCTCGATAGCGACATGTTCTTTATTAGGGGGGGGGGGTTGAATGTTCCTCTTGACCCGTGTTTCTATTAAAAACATGAGTTAGATGAGATAGAAGCGTGACAAAGTTCGCGATTCCCGCTCCCATTGGATTTGACATCTCATTAGTACAGTCATCACACTGATCTTCACAATTGTTGTTAGCCCGTGTCCTCCTATTACCGTCCATTGGATGGAATAAAAGGAATGTTAGGGGTAAAACATAAAGGTTAATACAAAGAAAAAAGTTTATGACTTATAAATAAACTTTCATTTCCTTAACTCATGAGTCTATAGGCTTCAATCTAGGATTTTCATGATCTACATTCTAACATATATTCTTAGGGGAATTTTTTTAATTCCCTTAAAAATGGTTCATACCAAGCTTGTGAATTTATCAAAACATATCCCCCAAGAGTGTTGTAACCAAGAGTGCAGCAAGACCCATTGTCATGCACCAGTTCCCGTACGAGTCTAGCTCAAAGCGGTGTTTTCGGGTTTTACCCCTAGTATACATCTGTGCCAGAGCTGCCTCTACCTGCTCGTATCTAGATAGGGATGTATTTTCTTGATAACCCACTTACTCAAAACTCACAAAAACATAGGGATATATTCATTATACATTGTTTTGTCTCTAGGGCTTTACTAAGGTTTCATGTTCCCAAAAATAACTAAACCTATCCTCTAATACCAACTATGACAACCCTGCTTTTTATTACAAATTAAACATGATTTATTAAATAAAACGTCACTTGATCCAAAAAAGATTATCGAGAGGTTTAGTGTCTTTGGGGCTTATGATCATTACATTAAAACTTAAAACATGAAATACAACATCTTTATTGAAAACATCCTTTACATGACCACTACATTCCTTCGTACTTAACATTGCATGGGATAACCTGAGTACATGCATAAGAAAAGGGTGAGCTATAAAGCCTAGTAAGGGATTACACATGGAATAACATGAGGAGTACAATACATGTTAGACAATAGGCATATCAATAGAGCATAAGGAATATGTGAACATAAAGGCCTGATAAAGCATGATAATCATAACATGGAAATGTGGAAACAACACTTCACATGGAATTACATGAGCCAAAGCCCATTGCACATGGTGCATTAGTAAATCCTAATTGCACATAAAGAATGAGTTAAACCTCATTGTACTTGAATAAGCATGAGTCCACACTCATTTCACATGATGTATCATGATACTATACTTTAACGAATGCATTGGAGCTCTATAAGGGCACACCCTTCTTAAACATTTCATTTCATGCATAAGTGTGCCACATGGATCATAAAACATGGATTCATAAAACATAATAATTTATTCCACGATAATGGAATATGGAATTAATACATGAAACTTTACAATCAATATGTAAATGCTCATAAAGATGAATACCCTTGATGGAGAAATTAGCATGGTATTCACTACACAATGACATTGTCTTAGAAAATCGATGCGATTTCGGCAGCGTAACGGCGTGACATAAGAATTCATAAAAAAGGTTGATTGGAGATAAAGGGGTTACTCATAATATTTACATGTAATGGATGGTAAGGAGGTCATATAGATACATGTCCAAAAAAATTTAATGGAATTAAGATTCATGATACAAAAGTATTGCATGAATGTAAAAGAGGAGAGAGAAGTTCCTTTCAGAATTTTGGCATAGTAACGGGTGTACATGGGAGGAATTTAATGAGAGAGAAAGGGTCTAAAATCATTCAAACATAAAGAGGGCAGTATGAGGGAGGTGATAAAACATACCACAACATTTATAATTGAAATTAAAAGGGAAAACAACTTAAAGAAAATTGGACAAAAATGAGAAAGGAAGAAAAAAAACCACACTTGGAATTGCGCTTCCAAAGGCTACAGAGAGGCTTGTGAAAGGATTCATGGGAGCTCGGTGCACCTTGGGAGGATTCTAGAGAGAGTAGGGTATATGTTGGACGAACTTCAAGGGCTTTGAGTTTGGAGTAAGTGGGATATTTGGTGGGTTTATATAGGAAAGGTGAGGGAATTCTTTATTATTTTGGTTTGGGACCCCTTATAATAAATTAATCCAAACCACAAACCAACCCATGGTTTTTGGAAAAGGGAAAAGGAAAAAATTATTTTATAATTCCAAAGTCAGAACTTATTAAAATAATAAGGTTTCTTATGTGGAGGTGACTCACACTCCCATGAAAATTAATTTAAAAAGGCAAAGTGTTGAATAAGTCTTGATGGGTCCATTAATGCTTTGAAAAATAGGTCAAGCAAACCCAAAATCACATTATTTTAATGTAAAAACATGTATTGGCCGAACATAAAGCTTATAGTATTTTATTACATAACTATTGGGTCATTATGAATTCATAAAACACATTATATATTTAACAGGTATTTAATTTTTACCCAAAAATTGATTATCTCAAAAAATTATGATAAATTCACCGCTGGATAATTTCAAAGTCCTGATTCCAGAAATAAAATTTTTTTTATCTAAATAATTTTCTAAATATTTTAATTTTCACTTTTAAAATAAAAACTGACATTTATCGAAAATTCATCAGTTTTGACAAAAATAGCTTTCAAACCTTAATAAAAATTTTAATTGCATTCATAAAATTATAAGATAATTTATATTTAATTAAAATTAATTTAATAATAATATTATTATTTTATTAAAATATTATTTAATTAAATAATACCTTAATTTAGTAAAATATATTTCTTAATTAAATAATAACTAAAAACACCATTTTTTCTTTAAAAACTATTTACAATGTATCAAATATAAGAAGAAATTATATTCATTATTATATAAAAAAATAATGTACATGAACATAGTACTACTTATATGTTAAATAACCCCTTAAGACATCCGCATAATACCTAAGGGTAAGGTGTACGATGGTGACAAACTCTTGGGGTGGCTCAGATAACATCGATCGAGTGGTAATTTCAATCAACTTTAACTTTTCCTGTAGACGGTCACGTTCGAGCATGGCATGATGAAGCTCAGCTTGGGCTAGGTCAAGAGCTAAGCCCAAGGATGCCACCACTTTTCCGAGCTCCAACAAATGGGCTTCATATGGAGAAATTCTACTAGACGAGTCCATCACATCTTTTGTCTGAGTAAATTGGATTTGTTAAAGACCTATATTCATACTAATCATGTGATCACTGTTCAACGACTATATTAGCAACGGTCAAAATTCTTAACATAAAACCAATGAAGTTGACACTTTATATAAACATAAAGAGACATTTAATTAGATCAAGATGCATTTACATTAATGAAACATTGTGTCGTTACAATGTGTCTTGGTGGGAAAAGGACCCTGCTTTCTTGAGATTCCAATGTCATGTCAAGCACATCTCTTCCCTATGACTCATAGTTGATAGATAGTGTCACACTGTCGTGAAACCAATGCCCAGCTCCACTGGAGTTTATGCCTAAAACATTCATCAGTGAACCCACTACCTAGACCTATTGGAGGGTAATTATATATGGGAAAATGACTAACCTCATTCCCTATCCCCAGTGGAGGGTATATCCAGATTGTTTAACCAGTAAGACTCACTACCCAACCAAAATAAAGGGTATGCCCGAAATAGATAACGAATATCCTCTCTGTCCAGCCTAAATGGATGGTAAGATAGGAACATGAAATGAAAATCATCACTACCCATCCTTAATGGAGGGTATGTATTTAAGATAAAACAATGAAACCCACTACCCAACCATCCTAGAGGGTAAAATGGTATTACACTGGTGATTCAGAAAATATCACATCCATCAGTGTCATCGTCGATCATCACCAAATATAGGCATTACATGAATAACATTGAGCATCGCCTTGAATAGGAATAAAACACTAAACAACTCACATCGTACCTCAAAATCCACTTTTGAGGGAATCATTTTGTTTTACATGAAAAAACACTCGGGATAGGCTACTCGAAGGCCAAAACCTGAGTTCCGTATAAAAAAACAAGAGAGGTCAATGATTCATAATGTGGTACACATAAATGATTAGGGCCCGCACAAAGTTTGACCCCACCTTATCATTTGGCTATGTACCTAGATATGGTCGGGTACAAAACTATGAACTAGTAACAAAATTTTTTCCAATGTACCCTTATAGTACATAGATCCTCTAACCAAAAGGATGTTGAGTTCACGTTGGTCGTTACTTATCAGAAAGTAAAAAATGTAATACTACTGACATGCCTCATTCAAAAGGCCTCAGATAATTTAATGGATCTCATCATTGTGATCCTTGTGAAAAAATTAATAGGATCGACTCTTCATTCACCTGAAATGGACTCCTCGTGAATAAACTATATTCCACTGCGTTTTGTGAAAATTGTGCCATGTGGGTCCTACGTCTCGATCATGGTAGACATCATATAGGTTGAACCATTACAATCCGTTAAAACACACATGAAAATGACTGATCATTTTTTATAATGGACACCCAGTTGAAAAGTTTCATTCAACCATACCATACATGATGGGTGCTACATGGGACCCCAACCATGATCCCAAAACAAATCAAAAAGATTACAGTATTGTGAAACCCTTGAAAAACACTTGGGTTTGGATATTCATTTGTACAAAAGAGACACCCATTGGAAAAATGAAATTTCATCACAAAGGCCCAAAATAGGGCTCATGGGGCCCACACCCCCAAAATTTTGTTTATGTGGCTGAAATTAGTCTTTAAATGTTCGTCTCTACATAATTTTTAGAATGCCTTTGATTGTGTGTTAATAAGACATCTTATGGAAATATTTGGTCAGATTCTTTTTTATCAAATAATAATAATTATTAAATAATTATTAAAAAATGAAATTTTGTTCCCCTGAACTTCGAGCCCGAAACATAAATTTTCTAAACTTGTCTCAAAAGATCCTCCTCAAATGAATGGTCATGTGGCCATAGACATAATGTGAAACAGACCCATGGATTGAGAGATACGATGTTTTTAACATAAACCTAGGCCTTAAAATAACCAGGCTGATAGGATAAGCCATTTTTTCTCGCACATCATGCATACTACAACAACTGGCTCACCCCTTCACCTTATAATACGGAATGCCACTACACCACCCCCTCCTTTTGTGCATGTCCACCTTCTTTCATGACTGACCATCGCCAACTGGAGCCTCCCTCACCAGAACTCATGTAGGAAAAACCTCTCTGGACAACAACGATCACTCTAGTGATCGAAATTTCTATTTGATACCATATTTGGACTCCCCAAGACAATAACATCACATTTCCATCCTCCACATGATTATTTGTCGCTATTTCCAATTGGAAAAAATTATCTATCACATCCTCTCACCATTGGGCTTCCTCCAACACCTGAAACTCAACTTCGAGCATAGATCAGAACACCTTGGTCGGAGAGTTTCACAGTTATGGGTCTTACTCCAAGATCAGAGGTTGTTTGAGCATGATTAAAAGTGTATCATTGACGAATGAAAAAGAACGTGAATAACACAAATAACATGTTATCCCAAATCGAAATAGATGATGGCCAATGTTAGTTCGACCATCAGTAAAGGATTCCAAAGTACAAAATTCCAACATAAATCAAAAACAAAAACAAATGATTCAATCGGGGGGATATATAATTCAAAATAAAAAATCTGTCTTGATTTTGGGTCCTTCATTGTGTTTTTTATGAAAGGATCTACTAGTGCCTTCGTTTTCATCGCAGTCTGATGAAATTTGAATGTCGAATCGACATTGGAAAGATCTCTACTATCCGAGAGAGAAATATGCTAACTTTGTCTCAGTTGTGTTAACTCCTATAAAAAATAATCTACAAGCAATCCTGGAATCAGAATCTCCCACACCCTCCAAAATGAGTTCACCCATAGGGAAACTCCACGCTACAAACTCAATGACTATATCAGATTTCGAATTTGAGTCCACGTTTAGAATGTATTTTAAATAGATTTTCAAATAAATCAATTTTATTTATTTATTTAATTTGTTTTTTCCTTCCAGTATTCATTTACAAAAGGACTATGATGGAAAATGTTAAATCCATCCTATAGTTATCGAAATGATCCAGACTCAACCATGTACTCCGATTTCAGATCTGATTTACAATATGAGAGTTATATTGTTTTGAGATATTAAATGAATGAATTAATAAATTAATAGGTCCATTTAATTTACTACTAATGAGTGAAGGGAAAAACGTCCCGTGAGGACATATTTTAAGTCGTGCTTAGGGTAAAATCTGTGTTATGGTCCCAATCTATGTCTCAGAATTCTGACCTAATCAACTATTTAAGTGGTTTCCCATTTCCATCGTGTGAATATAATAAAAACAGTTAACATTTTTGTATAATTTATTCTAGATACACCGAAACACATAATCGCATGTCGTGTTAACACCTATCTCTGGAAATATATGTAGAAATATTCTAATGTCTTATAATGATAAAATTGTATCACTACATCATATATGTTATTTTCCATGATTATGTTGTTTCCCACAATAGTTATTTTTACTCACACTATGCTTTTTGGTTTCAATTTGTATATTTATCTATAAAGATTCATGATGCCACTAAATCCTTTGGAATGTTATGAGACTATAAAATTTCAAATGGTATGGTAACTTGGGTGAAGGTTATTATGATTATTCCTAATAACTTATCACAAATCATGACTATCAATATCAACCTCAACAAACTATCAAACCATGCAATGAAGAGAATGATAATGTTCATTGGGAGTTAGAGTGGTTTAGACCATAGATTAAAGAAGATTATGTATCCTATATGTCAAGAATATGAGAATAATCACTCATTAGATTGTATAAAATGATAAAAAATAAGACATTTTACTTATGAATAAGAATGGAGTAGAGTCATAATATTATGAGGAAAGAGGAATGGTTTACTTAATGTAATGAATTTGAATATTGGCCTGTATATGGTATCATAAATGGTTGGATGATTTAAATTTGGAATGTATGATCACTATGATAATCGATTTCCTAGGGGGAATGATCAAGAGGTAATTAATAAGGTGGTGTGAGTAATAGTTATGAGAATAATAATGAAGTGAAAATGAATGATATATTAATGGAATGCGTTCTTTAGAGTATTTTTTAACATAAATATGATATTCATGATTAAATTAAGGTTTATGGATGTTATGACATGACACATATTTTAAATTGAAGGAAATATATAATATAGAATAAGATGATGAAGCCTAGTTAGTGTCTTAATAATGAGGTGGAATAATTGAATTGTTTATGTACTGGATTTCAAAAAATAAGTGATATTATTAATATATTTATATATATATGAGGATGGTTTTTATGTGTTTTTCATTATGTATTTTGAGAATTTATTCAAATGGGATAATGTCCTAGAAAAATCAATTTAATCGAATGGTGATATTTATTGAAAAAATATGAATATGGGAATGAACCGTTAATATGATCTAGATGTAATTATAATGATGTCAAGATCATGTGAAAATTGATATTTATAATGTAAATTGGATAGTATTGATTACCTTGTAACTAATTAATGAATATTTTTTAGATGTGTTTTTTATGTCAATTATAGATCTTATATAATTTTTGTATTTTTGGAATATGTCCAATAATCACTTCTTTATTTATGTAACAAGGAAGGATATTTTTTCAATGTGTTTTAATAAAATTTTAGCTTATTACCATTTTTAAAAAGAATAAATGATGAAATTATTAGAAAATTTTAGACGAAAAATTTATAAACACTTCAGGATGTTTGGGGGAATAATGATATTTTTTTTTTGAAATTTACTAACCTTTTTTATAAGGTTTGTTTTTGGTTTTCAATTTTTTGAAGACACAGATGATACTTAAGGTGTACCATTTATGGGATGATTTAATATGATCTTTTTTGTGGTTTTGGATATTGATTTATTTTTTCTCCAAATGAATATTAACAAATATTAGAGAAGATGTTATAATTGTTATTTAATAAGGATATATATAAGGCATGGAATATAATTCTATTATGAATCTTATGATCTGTTAGTACTTTTATAAAAATAGTCAACTTTGTTTTGTGGAGGAATAGATGAATTGTAAATTCATCGATGCACAACCAAAAGATAGAATTGTTATTATAAAACAAATTAAATATGATCCCAAGGAATATCCATCCATTTTAAATTAATGATCTAATTGGGATGGTATCTATAGTGACCCAATATTAACATACATGGATATTACATCATTTTTTTTGAATACTCATCTAATTAAAAAAGTACAATTCAAAGGACAATAATAGTTTAGTTTCTTTGGAATCATGTAAACACAATATTCTATCTTTGTTAATTACATTCAATATAAACGTTAAAAATCATCACCTTTAGTACTCCTACATAAAACCATTAATTATAACTTAGGGAAATGAAACATAATAAAGGGGTGATCTCATGTGATATTTAATGATTAAAAATGATGACATGCAGGTGTAATGTGGGAAAAGGTTATGAGACCATTACCATATCATTAGATTATAATATACTTCGTATCCAATATAAAACACATGAATCAAAAAATAAATATTTAGCGTTCATAATACATGAATTATAAAATAATAGAAGAACAAGAGTCATGATAGAATAAAATTTTCATAACATATAGACTTGTGTAATACACATAAACTTATAACATTGTGAACATGTTTAAATAGAAATAGGTTCACTCATTATCTTTAGGTATGAAAGAATACCCTCACATAAATATATGAAAATGTAAATCAGTACACACCTAAAATTGTGAACATGTAATCTAGTTCAGGATTAATATTGTTAAGATATAATAAGGTTTACACATAAACATATAGACAAGAAATTTGGTCCATAAATATAATTTTTAACATGTAATCGGGTTTACTCATAACATTGTGAATATGTAATAAGGTTCACATATAAAATATCAATGTGTAATTAGGATGACACATAAAATTATATACATTCAACAATGTCCACAAAATAACATTGTGAACATGTAATTATGTTCACACATGACATTGTGAACATTTATCCATGTTCATACATAAACTAATGGACATGAATATATGTCCACACATAACATTGTTAACATGTTATTAGGATCACACATTTCACCGTGAACAAGTAATCATGTTCACACATAACATTTTGAACATTTAATAAAGTTCATACATAAACATATGGACATTAAATATGGTCTACACATATCATTGGGATCATGTAATCAGGTTCACTCATAAAATATATACTCATGAGTCATCTATTGATACCCAATGCATTGAAGGGAGATATAAGTCTTAATAACCACGTAATGATGTCATGCATATGTTTAAAATAGGATCATAACATTATTGGTATCATAACCCAGGAAATGAAGTGAGTATTACAAACACATCATTATATCATTACCTTTAGAAATGGGGTATGTTTCATAATCATTTAATTGTATAATATCACATGTATGTATGTGATTTGCATAATCATTTTATCAATTTATTATGTTTGGTAGTGAATTGGAATTCATAATAATATTTAATCATAATCATAAAAAATTCAATGGAAAAATACAACTGGTGTGATTGGATCATATCCCAAATAGAGCACAAATTATATCAATGATTCCCATCATAGATGGAGGATGATTATGAAAGATCACATGGTAAATTTATATGAAAATTAACAGTTCATTAAAATTAAAACTTTGAGGCGTAAAATATTTTCAAAATACCTTCCATTAAAATTCACATTGAAAAATATAATGTATTATTTTAAAAATCACATAATGCATTTTATGAGGAAAATATATTTTTAATATTCAAAAAATTGGTTTTTAAAACATAAAACCCTTTCAAAACCATTTTCATGGAAAAAAATGAAAACATATAAAATAACGTTCAAATAAATGACTATAATTATTGTGTATAAATCCTCACAAACTGAACATTCCTTTTATATTATCATATTTTTAGAAAATTGACACGATTGGAAAACCGTAAGAAGAGTTATTTTTAAATACTATTTCCATAAAAATATAAAAATGGAAAAATATTTATTTTATGGATCATAAAAGAATAGTATAATATGTTTAATACACATTTTTTAAAACTTTATATTGAAAGAATATATATTTCTGATTGAAGACAGTGAGAAATCTATATTTTTTTTAAAAACACTTTCTTTATTATCATAATTACCAAAGAGTGAAACAAATATCACCATCACTTGTTAATATCATGGATAAATCGAGGATAATATATTTTTTTAGAGTTATTGAGATATTGATCATAATATTTCATCATTGTATCATTATCCTAAACAAAATCAATAAACGATGAGACTGTAGCAATAAACCGTTACGACATTGGCAACATTAAATCATAATAATATAGAAGAAATAAAATTAAATTAAGTCTAAAATATTATAAATATAAAAAAATTTATGATATAATATCTCAAATTTCAACATATAAACCTCATTGGAATCTATAGGTTTATAATATGAAATATGTCTCAAAGAAGGCATATTGAGATATAATTACTTTACTGATTTGGTAACGTTTGAACAATAAACCCAATGAAAAAAATATAATAAATGGGATATTTATATACCCATATATTTAAGTATAATAATCATATAATATATTCATGGGAAGTATATAAAACACTCAAAATAATGGTGTGGTGAATAAGGTATAAGTCTCATTGAAATAAAAGTGAGGTGAGATGAACCCTTACCTTATGTCTTGACTTCTTTATACATGTTCAAACCTCATATGAAATATTTATTTTTTATTATATACAGAATATATTACCACATTCTCAAATATTATAAAATATATAAATTTATTATTACTTTGTATTAAACCTTTTATTAACAATCTCATGTTAGTCTATGTTTTTCATAATATTTGCTTTGTTTTTAGTATATGTTTTGATGTTTTAATATTGATCCTCTTACATAGAAAATTATTTAATTATTTATAAAATATAAAAAAGGATTTAAAAGTAATATATATTTAGTATCACCATTATTATAACAACATATAAAATATATTATTATTAAATGGAATACATTTTTCATGGTGATGGTAGGCCATACATATGCCTGAACACATTTTTTGGTTTATAATCATATTGAATGAAAGAAATTAAATGAAATATATGAATATATATATATATATATATATTACCATTATAGTTTAATTATTATCTCATAAATCTCATATACCTTTACTAAACCCATCATTAATATATTCCTTGTAAACTATGAGTGAATCACATCACATTGAAGTCGTGCTAGTACAGACGATCAGAAATGAGGTTATAATATTCACAGAAAATGTAAAGCATGAAGATATTTTTCTTGTAACAATTCGAAAAGAATAAAAAATCATATATATCATATATATATGATATATTTTTTTATATATAATAGAAATAAGTATTTCCATATTAAATCCCAACCATGATAGGTGGTGGAGAAAAATGAATGGCATCATCCCGCAAGGCGGTAGTCTGCCATACGAACAAACGGTATGTCAATTACCTATTTGATGGATGTGTGTATAGGTGTAGGTATAACTTTATGGAAAAAAATTCCTTATATTTTTTATACATATGATATTATATAATCATGAAATAAGATTAATTTAGGGGGTGGAGAGTGAAAATAAATCAAAATAGCCTGTATATGGATGTTTCATCTTCTTTGGGTAATTCATTTATGTTTCCACCGAAGGACTAAAATGGTTTAATTTCGTACCAATGTGAGGATTCTCAGTTGAAAGGAGGGAAATATGTGGTATTATTTGGTTATTTTCTTTTATGATTGAATGTGTCTTTATTGGTGTGAGTATGTGAGGTGGGGGGGGGGGGGGGGGGGGGGTTAGTAGCCTTTTATAGTGGAGGAGGAGTGGAATTCTTGTAAATATAAAATGAAAAAAACTATTGAGAGGTCACTTGTACATCATGTTCCACCAATAATTTCCTATTTTTGATCTAAGATGATAATGTCCCTAAATATTTCAATAAAAATGATTTTGGACTTGTTTCTAGGCTATTTTACACCTTAAATTGCTGATTAACAACTAATTAATCATGTTTTTACCTTAATTTCGATAATTAATTTTATTTAATTTCACAATTTTATTGGGTAAAAAACAATTTTAAAATATTAAAAATTATAAATTATGATGATTCAAAACATGAAATACATTTTTCAAAATTCTAATCTCATAAGCGATAGAAATTACTTTAAAATTAATCCATCAGATGGGATGATACAATGGGTTATAATGCAGGAATGTTCTTAATTTTGAAAAGTTTTTATATCCAATTTCATTGTAAAATTTGTTAAAATGAAATATATTGGATCTAATGTTTTATAATTGAAATAATTATACATTAAAATTAATTTACAATTGTTTTTAAATATATAAATAAATTAGATGAAAATGATATTTTCAATTAAAAATAAGTGTTTTTACACTATTCATTAAAATATGAAACTTCCATAAAAAATATAGAAATATCATTCAAAGTAAATTTTGATATAAAAAATTCAAACATGAATTATATTTATTCAGATATATATTTAAAAAGTCTCATAAATTATATTTAATATGGGTTCACAATTAAAAGCCCACAAAATTACCTTTTCGAAAAATACATCATTTTAGTCATAAAATTTGATTTATTCATATCATGTACCTATCAAATATATTGGTTGAGTATCAAAAAAATTTATTCAATTTATTATATATATATATATTATTTAATAAAATTTTCAAAAGTGGTTTGATTAATTTATTATGAAAAAAATTTATTTTCAGAGAGTAAAATAGTTTTCCTAGAAAAGTAATTTATTTACTTTTTAGTAGTTATTACATTATTTTATAACTAATTGATAACCAAGTTATATTTTTCATATTCATTTGTATTTTATATTTTCAAAATTTCGTTTTTAATATTCACAACTACCATTCCAGTGGAAGGAAGTGACTATAATAATTTTTTACAAATGATATAAATAGTTTATTGTATTTCATTAAAACTCGGCCTAAAGTGTAACATAAGAAATTGAAGGGTCTTTTTATTATGTGTTACACATGAAAAATATATTTTATTTTTACAAAAATATAATATATTTTTTTATTTAGTGAAATATTTCCTTGTTTTTGTGTATGACATAAGACAAAATTAGTTCTTTTGTATAACAAATGATATACTATGTGTTGTAAAAATGAAATATATCAAAATTATTAAATTAATTTGAAAAAAATACTTAAGATCATGTGGTGTTACATTATACTCACCATAAATTGAATTCATAATTTTATAATTACTTGGGTTATGAATGGTTTAACACATAAAATTTAATTTCATATAACCACATATTGTAAAAATGAATAAAAAACTTTTTTTAAGATAGGAATATTAAAAACATAACGGTTATCAGAAGTTACTAATAAGTATTTTTCTAAATTATAGAACATTAGTGGAAAGTGAAATCATAAAAAAATTCAATAATAATAGTTATTAATAATGACAACAGAAAAAAAAATTAGTGATCTAGAGAATGTTATGAAACATAAAACCATTAACTAGAGAAGTGGGAAAGAGGTCATTAATATCATTAAAATTGATGATAATTGGAGAAAATTTAATTGCAATATGATTTTTTTCATAATGATTAAGAATTTTCATGATTATATAAGAATACAAGATTTTAGGTAAACTTAAAACTTGTTCATTCCTTGATCAATTTCTATATTATTTCTTATTCCAATACATCATGGTAAATTTTTCATCCCTAATGTATTAACAAATCATGAGGTAGAATGATAAGTCATTCCATATTTATTCAGTTAAATCAATTAAAAGGGTGAGATTAGGTTATATGATACCCATATATACTCATATTTATAGATAATAATTTAATCTTTAAAATAGATCAACAGTTTAACATAAACCATTCTATAAATTTTCAACATTTTAACCCATTAGAAACATGAAGATCCAAAAAATATGACCACATTTTACTAAATTTTTCATTAATATTTTATCATTGATCCCACTCATATCATAAAGAAACTCTTCATTTCAAAAACCAATCATGTCAGTACCATCATCATATATTCTCTTGAAACATGGCCATAGCCTAAATTTACGTAAATCCTTTTTGAAAGATGAAAGTTTAATTATTCCAATGATTATTAGATATATTCGTTATTATTTTTTTTATAAAATCATCAATTATAAAATAGACCAATTTTAAATAAATCATTAATTATTTACTAGGTAATTATTACAATATAATTTAATTATTCATATCCAATATATATTGTTCCAAACATAATTCTATCAAAATCAAGAACAGTTTAAGGGTTACCTGTCCTTAATAAAAATATCACCTTTAGATTAAAAAACTTCTCTATGTCTTTAGAACCATTATAAATATCATTTTCAATACATAGTATCAAATTGAAACTGAAAATACTTATATATTTCATGAATCACATAACATAATGTATGAATTCAAAGACATACACACATCAATAATAAAACATTATTCTTAAACCATTAATTAGGCTTCATCATATTATTCATTAATAAACCATTCCAAGAATATGAAATATGAATCATGTCTTAAGGTTCCTCAACCACAATCAATTCAGTGTTCTTAAGTTTAATGAATAAAATATTATTATAACATTCCATACCATTCAAATGTTGTTTGGAGTCCCTTTAACATCAGAATTATAACTACAAGGAACCATAATAAAAAATTACATAATATTTAATTAAATGAATAAGTCACATTGATAATCTTTTTAGGGTTAGATTTTTATTGAATTAGGCCATAAATATTACATTACTTCTCAAAAATTACCAAGTAGACACTTATACTCAGTTTCTATTTTTTCATAAAATAAAAACGCTTGAAAAAAATAGTCATGTATAGTTCCATGTTTTAAACATCAGGATATTTACTTGATCCCATCATTGACATTATTTGTCTTTACGCCCTATGAAAAACATTTCAAAACATGGGATGGGCATAAAAATCGTAGTAAATTTTATAAAAAAAAGAATGAAAAAATTAGTTCATCAATACATATATAGAATAAGCTCTTTATCATACCTCATGACGTATTAAGATTTATAAACAACACATAGAAATCATTAATCATAAAGTTAACTTTGGGGATACAAAACATACTAGAATTATTAGCTATCACAACTATGTAAGGAGTTACATTTGAAATACCAAACACAGTATATTCCCCAAATCTATTGGGAGAAAAATTCATGTTTACCTTTATCACATTACCCAATACATTGGATAACTATCTCAGGCCCACCCTCCCTTTGTTTATTACATACCCACCCATATACGTAAACAATTCCCAAGAACCATAAATTATTAATTTCACATAAAAAATATAAAGGGAAGATAAAACTTCCACATTTCAATCAATATATATAATATAAATATTTTGAAATGATAAATCCATTATCAATACAATTTTCAATACAAAAATACGTAAAAAGTGTATATGGTATTTATTTTCCTTTAAAAAACATTACGGATTGTTAAATAAGCCATAGATAAAATAATACTCATAGTGGTGGAAAATGCCGTTGTCGCTACATACGTATAAAGAATTATTTTTTCCATTTAGTGAAATTCCTTGTAGAAAAGGATTCCATTTTAATTAAATAAAAATCCAAATGTGTTTATATACCGTATAAAATAATGTCATGTATAAAACAAAATATGCCTCAATGAAAAGAGATTGATATGAAGTCCCTAACAAAGTAAATTTTGTAAATAAAATTGACTGATTATGTGTATTCACTATAAGTACAGATAAATAATGTATAAATACATGATAAGACATGAAAAATTATTTCATGCCTAATAATATAACTACATAAACAAAATTTAGATTATTAACCAAATGAAATAAAATTAGGTTAAGAAGTTCCCTTACCTCGGGTCCGACAAGACCCGTTGGTTCTTTAATTTCTTTAATAATAAACTAGTGTTAATTTATAATATCATAAGAATTTTTTTCTTGCTTATTATTCATTTTATATCACTTATTTCAATTTTTTAAACATAATGTAATCATTTATGTTGATAGTGGTCGTTTTTTCGGTATTTGGTACTTGGGTCAAAAATTAACATCTTATAATTCCAAGTTTTTCATATGGTCAAAATTAAATTATCTCTAGAATAATATTAATGATTTAGATATCTTCTATATCATATATTTATATCCAGTATATATATGTATTTATAATATTACATAACATTTGGAGATATGACATTAAATGCCCCATTCATGGAGACGGTAAGACGTACATACCCATGATTGCTACTTCCATTTCTATTTCGTATTTTAATGGAATGAATACTTAAAGATACATAGGTATATTATAATTATATTATTATATCATATATAATTTCAGTAACTCTATCCTTTATAGATTCCATGAATGGAAGAAAATGAGTCATATCACTTTGAGCGGGTGGTAGTCCGCACTTTCTCAAATGAAATTATCGCATTTACCCATAATGGAAACCATAAATTTACGATAAAAATGAATAAATAGAAGAATAGAGATAATATAAATATAATATATATCACATATAAATACAGTTACATCTCCATTTCCACCATTATAGTTGTTAGAAAAAGATTTAACAATCATTGTTTCGTGAGGCAGTAGTTCATCGTCCACTGAAACATTACGTTCTTACCCATTAAGCAGAAGTGTGTGTAAGTTTAGTTAAAATACATATCATGAAAACAACCTATTATAATTATGATAATGGTGTTGTTATATATTAATGGAATAAAATAATTCATGGGGTTGGAGAAGGAAAATAAATCAAAAGAAGTCAAGAGAAAGTCTTACCTTAAAATCGGGTAACTCCATTTGATTTGAACCAAAATGATTTCTTGATGTTCTTTATGCCTAAGGTAAGGCTTATAAGGGGAATAAAGGGTTGTAGGGATTTTAATTAGAATTATGTTGTACTATATATGGGGATTTATATGTGTTTGTAATGGGTTAGAAGTGAGGGCTTTTTATAAGGGGGGGAGGGGCTATTTAAGAATGTTAAGAAATATTATTTTATTATATAATGATTTTCTGTTTCTAAAGCCCCAAATAATATTCATGTCAAATATAAGATGAATAATATTTGAAATAAAATCATCAAATAAGAATTGGATAGTTTTTGGGTATTGTTTTAATATTTATAATCCTATTTATTTAAATCATTCATTAATGAGGTAAACATTGCATCATTATTGTGTCAAAAATTGTTTTATTTATTTGATATATAAAAACTATAAAAAAATACCATGATGTATGAAATATTTTTATCTTACTAATTAATATTTATAATCTAAGAGATAAAATATATACCCTTATGTAAACATTTATTTACTAAAAAATATATGTTAAAGTCATTTTTTCATTACTTTAAATTAAATAATATAAATTGACATTATCACTCTTAAGTGGCTTCATGGGGTCCCAAAATAAAGCCAAGTATGCCAATGGTCGGACATGTGTCAAAAAATTATAATATGACACATGTTAGGGTAATTTAATATTGTCATAATAATATTTTGTTACCCATATTTAATAGATTTACCCTTTCACCAGGGTTAATAAATTTTTTACTGAATTTAATATTTCAAATGTCTAAAAATAAAAGTTACCTACTTACACAATTTTGAACTTCTGATTCCAAATATGAATTCATTTTTCAAGATTAAAAACACATAAGTGGAATTAATTAATTTAAATGTAATTCTCGTTGTCAAAACAAAATACGTGTTTTTATGAAATAATAACTATTAAGAGATTGACAATTGTTTATGTCCAATTTAAATTTGAAATTACTTCCAATGACAAAAATTGGATTAAAGGTTAAAAAAATAATTTAATTACACTTTAAAACCAATTATAAATATAATATAACCTTATAAATATATTATATTAAACGACCGTTTTGAATTAAAATACATCATTTTTCACTATTCATCATAAACATGAATTTTATCCGAAAAATACGAAAAATTTACCTAAAGTAAAATTTGATGTAATGATTCTATATAAGACTTTTATTTTGTAAAATATAATATATAAAAGTGAAAAAAACTATATTTAAATACCGTTCAACATCAAATGGCGGTATATTGATCTTTTAATGGATATTACAGTATTTATGCTTAAAATTGGATTCATTCTCATTTTAAGTCACTAAGATTTATTTGATAAATGTAAAAAAAATAAAAAAATGTAGAGTCATTTTTTATTTAGGTCTATTAATTCATGAGAATAATCGACTTTGTGTTAACTAATATTTAAAATAATAATAATAATATATTATTTTTCATTATAACTCATCGTTGTGTTCACCATAAGATCTCAATGGAACCCGTTGTTGTGTATGAGGTATGAAATTAAACATAGAATTCCCTTTTAATATAAAATTAATATTTAACTCACAAATATTAATATATATGAAAATGACTTATTCATTATGACCTGGGATGTTACATCCTTCCCCCCTTTTGGAAATTATGCCATCACTATTTTCATTCACTTATAATATAAGTGGGGATATTTATAAGTCATTGCATTTTCATATTCCCATGATCCCTCTTAAACAATATGGGGTTTTCCAGAAAACCATTTACCAATGAATTATCTTATCCTCAACACTTTCTCTCTTCAGTCAAGAATCAGGACTGGTTATTTCTCATAAGAGAGATTCACTTACAACTGAACTACCTCTGAGCGCAAAACGTGAGATGGATCTAACATATACATTATCAACATTGAAACATGAGAAACATTATGTTCCCGTGATAAAAATCTAGGTAAATCCACACTTTATGCAACTGATCTGACATTCTCCATGATTTTATAAGTTCCAATGAACCTCAGACTCAACTTTCCCTTCTTACAAAAACGCATCACACTCTTCCATTGAGAAACTTTGAGAAATAAATGATCACCAAACTCAAAAGAATGATCCTTACTTCAGTTATACACATAACTTTTAAACCTTCTCTTATCTATTCCAATGTTATTCAGAATCAACTGAACCTTTTCTTCCATTACTTCTACCAATTCATGTCCAATCAGTTTCCTTTCACAGACATCGTTCTAAAAAGTTGGAGTTCGACAACCCCTTCATTAAAATGCATCAAATAGAGTCATCTGTATACTGTAATCAAAACTATTATTTTAGGAAAATTCAATAAAAGAATGATGTTGGTCAAAACTTCCGTGGTAATCCAGTGAACAAGCACGTAAAAAATCCTCCATGGTCTGAATTTTTTGTTCTACCTTAGCATCTAATTTTGGATTAAGAAATGTACTAAAAATAAATACTGTACCCAACGACATCCGAAGGACATTCAAAAAGTAAGAAGTAAAAATTCGATCTTGATCAGATAAAATGTAGAGGGGAACTCCAAGAAACCTGAATATCTATTTATCATACAATCGAGACAGTTTTTCTAGATATAGAATATCGTGAATAGGAAGGAAATGAGCAGATTTAGTAAACCGATCGACAATAACCCTGATTGAATTGTTACCTCGAGTTGCCTTCAGTAATCCCACAATGAATTAAATAGATATATTTTCCCATTTCCACTCTGGCATTCGTAAATACTGAAAAAACCCTTTTGGTAACTTTCTCTCTACTTTTACTGATTCACAAGTCAAACACTTCATAGTAAATTCAGCAATATCTCTTGTCATTCAATCCCACCAGTAATACAACTGAATATATCTGTACATATTAGTACTGCCTGGATGAACTGAAAATAGAGAACTATGAGATTTACAAAATAACTATTTCATTAATTGTGAATCACATGGCACACATAATCTTTTCCCAAACCTCATTATACAATCATTATCAATGTTAAATTCAGGGAATATACCCTTCTGAATCAACTATACCTTTTTTTGTAACTAATTGTCTTCCTTCTATGGTTTCTTAATTCTGTCTGATAGATATGATTTCACTAACACCTGAAAAAATACAGATGAATTTTCTACACCATCAACTTTTATGACAATGTTCATTATATCAAATACCAAAGGATCTCGTTCCAAACGTAGAACTATTAATATATCATTACTTTTTCGTCTCAAAGCCTCATCCAATTTATTTGACATTTCTAGATGGTAATGAATCATGTAATCACAATCATTGATTAATTTTAACCATCTCCCATCTATCATGTTCAATTATTTATGAGTCGATATATACTTTAAACGTTTGTGGTCAGAATATATTTCATATTTTATTCTTTATAGATGATGCCTCCAAATATATAAAGCAAAAACAACTACAGATAATTAAAAATCATGTGTAGGGTAATTTACCTCTTGAGGATTTAAAATTACATGAAACATAAGCTATTACCTGATCATTCTGCATAAGAACACAGCCGAGTCCTTTCAGTGAAGCATCGTTGTAGATAACCGTGCAAAATTATCAACAAAACTCTGTGAATTACCTACCAAACCATAAAATATACAGATCAAAGTTATTTTTGAGGTTCTTGGAAATCCTTCAAAAGATTTTGTTTTATCATGATAAACAGTTATTCCAGTTTTAGAAACAATGTGACCAAGGAATGAAATTTGTTGTAACCAAAACACATACTAGTTGAGTTTTCCATAAACAATCTTTTTTGTTAAGGTTATAAAGACAAAAGAAAAATGAAATTAATTCTCCTCTTTACTTTTAGAATAAACCAAAATTTCATCAATATACAAAACCACCATTTATCACCTAAGTCAACTAATCCATCAATGCAACAAGCTGTTAAATTCTAATTCGTACCATCTCATGAAGCTGATTGGATTGTCATTTCCCTCTGTATGCCTTCCGAATTTTCTCTATGAAAATCCAATATCAATAAAGAAGTATATTAGGTGGAGAAACATGGTAATCTGTAAATACTATATCATTTCAATATCACCATAAATTAATTTATAGATATTAATTAAACTATATTATAACTCTAAATGTTTTATAAAATAACCACTAATACCAACTATAATGATCCATCCTTAAAACATTACATAATCCTAAATTGAATGAATAATTCACAATGAGGAACTTTTTAGGTTTATAGTTTTAGAGAATTAGGCCATAACAATTACATTACATCACAAAAATTAAAAAGTAGAAACTTATACTCATTTTCAATATTTTTTTATAAAATAAAAACTCTTGAAAAAATGGTCATGTCTAGTTCCATGTTTTAAATTGAATGACCTCCCATTGATCTTATCCTTGACCCTATTCATCTTTTTGCCTTAAGAAAAACATTTAAAAACGTTATATGTGTATAAATAAATCAGTAAGGGTTATAAAAAATGAAATAAAACATTATTTCATCAATACATACGTAGAATAATATATTTATCAGAGCTCATGAAACCATAATATTTAAAAATTACCTATAGAAATCATAAATCATAAATCTATCTTGTGGCATTCAGAAAATACTTACAATGTACCTTTCATAGCTATGTAGGGAGTTACATTTGGAATACCCATCATAGTATATTCCCTAAATCACATAGGATATACATTCATTTTTACCTTCGCCATGTTACCCAATGCATTGGAGAGGTATCTCAGGGTCACCCTCCATTGGTTTATCATAGAACCACCCATATACGTAAATAATTTCCAAGAACCATGTCTTGTTAATAACATATAAAAATTATATTGGTAAGTCAAAATTTCCACATTTCATTCAAAATATATCATTTTAATATATTGAGATGAAAAATTCATTTTCAAAACCATTTTCAATACCAAACGTCATAAAAAGGGTATATGGTATTTATTTTCCATTAATGAAAATTACGACTTGTTAAAGAAGCCATAGATCAAATAATACTCACAGTGGTGGAAAAGATCATCGTCACAACATACGTTTAAAGAAACATTATTATTTTTTCTTTTAGTAAAATGCATCATATAGAAAGATTCCCTTTGAATTAAATGAAATTTAAAATATTTTTATATACTGTAAAAAACAATGTTGTGTATAAAACAAAATATGCCTCAATGAAAGGAGATTGAGATGACGTCCCTTTCAAATATCATTTTGTAAATAAAATAGATTGATTATGTGTATTCTCTATAATTACATATAAATAATTTATAAATAAAAGTTAGGAAATGAAAATTTGTTTCATACATAATCATATAATGAAAAAATCAAAAAGTATAAGATTAACCCAACAAATGGAAATTGGATTAAGATGTTCCTTTAACTCATGTCCAACTTCATTGTTTTGTTCATTAATTTCCTGAATAATAAACAAAGGATTATTTCTATTTTCTTAAGAACATTTTCAAGATTAATTTTTTATATCACTTATTACCATGTTATAAACATTATTTAATCATTTATGTTAATAATGGTCATTTTTTCGATATTTGGTACTTCAGTCAAAAATGAACTTCTTATAATTACAAGTTTTTCATTTGGTCAAAGGTCCATTATCTCCAGAATGATATTCATGATTTAGATATAATTTAAATAATATATATACAATATATATATATATATATATTTATAATATTTCATAACATTTGGATATAATAAATGAAATACATTGTTCATGGAGACGGTTAACCATATGTACGCATGAACGTTACTTCCATTTTGATATAGTATTATAATTTAATGAAAAAATAATGATACATAAGTATATTATAATTCCAGTATAATATTCTATATAATTTCGGTAGCTTTTTCCATTATACATTCCTCAAATGACATGAATGAGTCATATAACTTGGAGGTGGTGGTAGTCTGCACATTCTCATATGAAATTATCAAGATTACCCATAATGGAATCCATAAAGGTATTCTATAAATGAAAAAAAATCATATAGAAAATATAAATATAATATATATCACATATATATAAATTTCAATCCTAATGGACACCATTATAGTTGGTATGAGATGATTAAAAAATCATTGTTTCGCGAGGCAGTAGATTGTCATCCACAAATACAGTATATTAATTACCAATTAGATGGAGGTGTGTGAAAATATAGTTATAATAGTTATCATAAAAAACCTAGTATATTGAATAAACTGGTGTTGTTATAATATAATGTAATAAAAAGAAGATAGGGGATTGGAGAGCGAATATAAAACAAAATAACTTAATATAATGTGTTACCTTTAAATAGGGTTACTTCATTGGGTTTGAACCAAAATAATTACTTCATGTGCATTCTGCCTAAGGTAAGGTTACTAGGTGGAAGACAGGGATGTAGGAAGATTAATTGGGATGATATTGGGAGAAGAAATGGTGTTGAGAAGTGTGATGAATGGGTTATAAGTGAGGACATTTTATAATGGGTGTGGGGCTCTTAAAGAATGTTTGAAAATATTTTTTTTGATTATATAATGATTTTCTGTTTCAAAATGTCAAAAACGATTTAAAGACAAAGATAAGATGAATCATGTTTGAAATAAAATCATTTATTAATAATTGGACAGGTTTTGGATATTTGTTAAATTTTTATAATCTTATTTAATTAAATCATTCAGTAATGAGGTAAACACTACATTATTAATATATCTTAAATAATTTTATTTATTTGTTATCTAAATATTATAAAAAACAAGAATTAGTAATTATGTTTAGATTTAAAAGTAATATTTATAGTTTAACAGATAAATTATATAACCCTATGTAAAAATTTATTTACAAAAAGATATATGTTAAAGTCAATTTTTTATACCCATTAAATTAAATTATATAAAGTGTCATTATAACACTTAAGTGGCCTCATGGGGTCATAAAATCGACCCAAGGATGACCATGGTCATAAAGCTATCAAATAATAGAAATAAAACACATTTTAGGGTAATTTAAAATTTTTATAATAATATTGTTTTCCCATATTTACTAGATTTACCCTTTAACCATGTTAAATAAATTTTTTACTGAAGTAAATATTCATAATGTCTAAAAATTAATTTTAACTATTTACACAATTTGGACCACCTAAATCAAAATTTTCAATTCATTTTAAAATTTCAACAAACAAAAGTGATAGAAATTAATTTATTATTAATTATTGTTTTCAAAAGACAAATCTTATTTTTATGAAATAATAACTATCAAAAGATTGACAACTGTTTATGTTCAATTTCAAAGTGAAATTACTTTCAATGACAAAAAAATGTATTTATGGTAAAAAAAATAATTTATTTATACATAAAAAACAATTAAAAATGTAATATAACAATATAAATAAATTATATTAAAATCCAGTTTGGAATTAAAATATATTATTTTACACTATTAATAAAAAATGAAATTTATCTCAAAATTAACAAAATGTTACCCAATGTAAATATTGATGTCCTAATTCTAAATAAGAGATATATTTATTAATATATAACAAATAATTGAGAGTAAAACTAGATTTATAGATGGTTCTCCATCAAAAGGTGGTTGATCGACATTTTAAGGAATATTTGATTATTTATTCACAAAATTAGATTGATTCACATTTTATTTCTCTAAAGTTTATTGCATAAATGTAAATAAATTTAATAAACATGTATATTCATATTTTAGTTAGTTCGATTTATTTCCACCAATACAATAGCTATGTTTTAACTACCATTTAAAATAATAATATTATTATTTTATTTTTCTATATAACACAATGTTGTATGCGACGTAATATTTTAAAGAAATTGGTTCTTGTGTATTGGGTACTCCATCGAACATAACAATCACCTTTAATGTAAAATTCATATTTATCTCACAAATATTAAAAAATATGAAAATTTATTATACTTTATTTACCCGGGATGTTATAATAACTAATACTCATACCACCTGCATGATTCTCTTCATGAAATATCTACATATGAAATATATTTGAATAATTGCAATAATTATCACATTTGAAACGTTAAAATTTATCATAGTTTATTCTAGTTACCTCAATTGACAAAAACTAGAAATCATAGGTGATTTAATCTTTTTATATCATAAAAAACATAATATTGATAAATTATTTATAGGATTTATAAATCATGACACCTAATTCAAAATCTATGATATCATGGAATTATAATACATAAATAGATACATATATATATATATTTCAAAAAATATCATTAGAAATAAATATTTTGTTCCCACTAATTATTTCTCATCCTACATTCCAATAGTTACCTAATCATTCCTTTGAAACTAACTATAGTGACTCAAGATTAACATACATTCATATTATATTATTTTTATGAATATTCTAAACATTATAAAATTATATAATCATGGAAAAAAATAATTTATAGTATTTGGAAACATAAAAAAATAATATTATTTTTTGGTTAAATATCTCCAACATAGACCTTAAATACAATCCCCTTTAGTAGTCCAACATACATCTTTTCATCATAACCTCGGGAAAAGAAACACAAGAAACGTGTGAGGTCAAATTAACATCATGGTTAATCAATGGGATATATACATATAACATGAGAATAAGTGTATGAGATCATGAACATATTATTATAAGACCATACAATACACATCAAAGATCATAAAGATGAATTATGAAATTTAGTTGGGATATTCATAAGAGGATAATTATAAAGAAAATCCAAGAACAATAATCATGATTGTAACATCCCAGGTAAATAAAGAATGATAGATTTTTATATTTATTAATATTAGAGAATTAAATATTAATTTTACTTTAAATGGGTTTCTATGTTCGATAGCATACCCGATACGCAACAAAGAGTTTTTTTTGAAATCTTACGTCGCACACTATTAATAAAATAATATTATTTTAAATGGTAGTTGACACATAGCCATTGTGTTGGAAGGAATGAATATAAATAACTAAAATATTATTATATATGTTTTTAATTGTTTTTACATTTATCCGATAAATTATAAAGGCTTAAAATACGAAAAGAATTAAATTTTAGGCATTTATACGCTAATTTTCAATAATGGTTCACTTATCGCCTTTTGATGGAGAACCATCATTAAATATACTTTTGGTCACTTTTATACATTCTATTGGACCAAATAAAAGTTTTTTTATAATCATGACATCAAAATTTACTTTGTGTAAATTTTTTATTTCTTCCGATAAAGTTTACTTTTTAATGAATAGTGAAAAATGTTGTATCATAATTAAAAAACTGTTTCTAATCTAATTTATTGATATGAATAGATTACCTTTTGGATTGGTTTTAAAGTGAAATTAGAATATATTTTTACCATTTAATCCAATAGTGGTCGTTGGAATTAATTTCACTTTGAAATTTGTCTTAAACTTATGTCAATCTTTTGATACTTAGTGTTTCATAAAAACACTTTATTTTCATTGACAGCGGGAATTAATTATTAAATTAATTAATTCAACTTATATGTTTTGAATTTTGTAAAATAGAATTCATTTTTTAATTTGGATTATCAAATACAGCTTAGGGTGAAGTTTTGGTATTTTTCTGAAAAACATCAATTTTTGATGAATAGTGAAACAACTAAGTGGTACTTAAAGAAACTGATTTTTCATTTAAATGAAAATTTACCACATTTTTGTTTTGAATTTCAAAAATCCGAAATACATGGTTTTCATTAGGAAGTAAAATTTGGTTCAATGGGATTAAAATAATTTTTTGGTGAATAGTAACGTTTATGTTTTTAATCGCGATTATAGGTAATTAGTGTAATTTAAGGTAAAAATAATGTTTTTATAATATGAAATAATCTTGACACATGTCCTAACATTATTTGATGTGTCATTTCCGACCAAGACAATCCATGGGTCAACTTGGGGACCCCATGGAGCCACATTGGTAGGAAAATGACATTAAAAAAAATTATTTAATATTAAAATTAAAATGTCACATACATGACTAGTTTTACTAAAACAATTTTTAAATGGTGTTATACAAATCATAATTTTGAATATAAATATTCATTATAAATCTAATAAGATTTACTACATCATGATATTTTTTTATAATTTTTAGACATTAAATTAATTAAATTATTTATGACACCATGATGATGCAGCGATGACCTCATTATTTAACGATTTAAATAGAATGAAAATATAATGTAAAATATAAGACTTACACTTGTCAAAATCCTATTGGATGGGTATATTTAGGACCCTTATCACCTTATACATGAATTATATCAAAGTGGGACCTTTTAAATCCGAAACTCATTTTATGATAAAGTAACCTTTTATATCTTTCCAAGAGTGCCCCTCCTCTTCTCTTATAAAAGGCCCCAACCTCTACCACCATACCCACACATAAAAAGCCATTGGATCAGCCAAACCAAGCCCATTTTGTCTCTCCACATCCCTATATTACTCCTATAATCCTCTCTTTGTGCAGAAGTCTTCCCAACAAAGCCTTTGATCTCAAATCTAAGAGAGTGACCCGATTTTAAGGTAATGTTTTCACTTGTTTTATTTTGTTTTATTTTGCTTCTCCAACCCCATAAACTCTTTTTATTAATTTTTTTTGTAACAAATCCAGTATCTTAAATATACTAGGATGTTTTTATAAGAATCATTAGATCTACACTTACACACACCTACATATAATGGTTAAAGATCATACTGTTTCTGTGGATGGCAAATTTCTGCCTCACGAAATGATGATTGTTCAATATTTTTCTAACACCTTCAAAGGTGTCCATTAAGATGTCACTATATTTATATACGATATATAATATGTTTATGTTTTCCTTATGCTTCGGTATTTTTCATTTATGGAACCCCTTTATGGCTTCCATTATGGTTATACGCGACATCTTCATTTTAGGAAGTGCGGACTACCGCCCCATCAAAGTGATTTGATTCGTTAATGTCAAATACGGGATGTATAAAGGATGGATTTAAAGATATTATCTATGATGTAAGATACATATAAATGATGAATATAATTATAGAATTAAAATATATATACCACTCATTTATTTTTAATTCCATTAATATGACATAGAAATGAGAGTAGCGTTCATGTGTACGTACGACTTACCCTCTCCATGAATGGTGCATTTCATTTATTACCTATAAATGAATATGTAATATTATAATTTCATGTATATACTGGATATATATGATATATATTATGTCTAAATCATGAATATCATTCTGGATATAATGAACCTTTGACCACACAAACAACATGTAATTATTTGATGTCCACTTTCGACTTAAGAACCAAATATCAACAAAACAAACATTATTAACATAAATGATTATATAATGTTTATAACATGTAAATAAGTGATTTAAAAGGAATAATGAACTTGAAGAAGGTTCTTAAGCAAGTATAAATTAACTCAAGTTTATTATTCAGGATGTTAAAGAACGATCGAGTCATGTCAGACCCGAGGTAAAGGATTCGTCTCAATCTTCTTTCATTGAGGCATATTTCATTTTATACACAACATTATTTTATACGGTGTATAAACCCCTTTGAATTTTACTTTTATACATAGGGAATATTTTTCTACGAAGCGTTTTACTAAACTACAAAATGGAATGTCTCTTTTAACGTACGCGGTGACAATGACCTTTTCCGCCACCGTGAGTATTATTTGGTCTTTGGCTTCTTCAACAAGCCGTAATGTTTCTAAAATGAAATAAACACCATAAACTCTTTTATGTATTTTGGTATTGAAAATGGTTTTTATAATGGGTTTGTTATGTAAATATATTTATGTGATATATTGTGATCAATGTGTGGAAATGTTTTCCTTCCCTTATATTTGTTTTATGTCTTATGATTTTATAATGGTACTTGGACATTTAACAGGTGGTTACGTGACTAACCATATGATGGGTGGTGCCATGAATACCAGGATGGGTGGTTACATTATAACCTTCAATGCATTGGTTATGGAAGTCGGCCGTATGGCTATTCCATTAAGTGATATGTGTGGAAGTCGACCGTATGGTTATTCCAGTTATGTATGGTTATGTCCCAAGTTACCTTTATATGTTATGTGATCATTATATGGGTTTTATGGTAATATTTTGGTTACAAAAGGGTAAGTAATGATCTTTTATTCAGTGAATAGTTTTTACTACATCATAAATGTGAAAAGTATTACTTTGATAAAGTATACATGGTTTACTTGTTGTTTTGATAAACTAACAGTTTTCATTCTTTGTGTATCCCTTACTGAGCTTTTTATGCTCACCCAAAGTTTTTTTGAAATGTTTTTCACATGACATAATGTGGAATAGGGTCAAGGATGGGATCAAGTGAATGTCATGCTATATAAAACATGGAACTAAACATGTTTCTTTTTAATAGTTTTTATTCTATGGAATCTTAGTAGAAGTGTCTACTTTGTAATCTGTTGAGATGTAATAGTTATGTCCTAATTATCTAAAACTCTGAACCGTGAAAAGAACCTCAATGGGAAATATTCAATTAATTCAATATTAATTAAGGTTTAAGACCGGGGCCTTATAGTTGGTATCAAATGTCGGTTTAGACAACTTTAAGATTTAGAAAATTGTTAAATTATAAATTAATTTATTGTATGACAGAAATGATATAGCATTTAAAGATTACCATGTTGCTTCACCTATGATATTTCTGTGTTCAGAATGGTTTTCCGCAGAGGAAACAAGGCATCTATGTTGGGACGACATCAGGAGGAAGACAGCCTTCCAAATCAGCAACATGAGATGGTCAGAATTGGAACTAAATAGTTTGTTACGGTGATGGAACAATTGTCTCAGGCTATAAATGGTGTTGGTATCCATGCATGAGATTATCCAGATCAACCGCAGAGGAACATGTCAGTGGTGGAACATTTCATGAGGCAACATCCCCCATAATTCAGAGGATCATATGACCCTGTGCTAGCTGAAGGGTGGATTAAATCACTGGAGAAGATTTTTGATGTCTAGGGGTGTTCATAACATCAAAAAGGTTAGTCCTACTATTTACGATATTGAAGGAGAAGCTGATCAGTGGTGGTCGATGGTGAAAAATATCAGGAATAGTGATGAGATTGATTATCTTCACTAGGAATAATTAAATGGTATGTTTCTTGAGAAATATTTTCCTAAGGTGGTTTGTCATAGGATGGAAAAACAATTCCTAGAATTGAGGAAGGAGGATGACTCAGTGGATACTTATGAAGCAAAGTTCACCTGACTGGCAAGGTATGCTCCAAAATTTATACGAGATCTTGAAAGTAAAATAACGTGTTTTTAATCAGGGTTAATGCCAAAGTATCGAAGGGATTTAGCTTCCTGTGAGTTCAAAAGTTATGAAAAACATGTTCGATTTACGGATAAGGTGGAAATGGAGTTTTCCGATGATCATGTGCTCTTTGACAAACAACAGAATAAGAGGACTAGTTGGAAGTCAAAGGGGAAGAATTCATCAATGAAGCCAGGAGGTAAGAAAACCAAATATACAACCTATGAGAAGTGTGGTAAAATGAATCCTGGAGAATTATTATCCATGTCTAGAAAGTGATTTCGGTGTGGTAAGTCAGGTCATATTGCTCGTAACAGTAAGAAAGATGATCAAGCAGGAAATGAAAATCCAACAGTAAAATGTTTTAAGTGTAATTAAATGGGTCAATATGCAAAGGACTGTGTAATGAAGAACTCATCTGAGGAAAAGCAGCCAGACTACAAGCAGAAAGGGGTGGTGAAATTGTTTGTAACTACTACAGCAGATGTTGGGCCGTCGAATGAAGTGGTATCAGGTACACTGTTTGTTTGTTCAGATTATGCCAATGTGTTGTTTGATTCAAGGTCTACACCTTATTTTATTTCTGATAAGTTTTCTAGTAAATTGGAAATCCCATATCAATATATGAATCCTGAACTTATGGGAAAAACACCTGGAGGTAACGTTGAGAAAAAAGCAATTATAGGAACCTTTCTATCTATTTGTGCGGAAAGAATCTACCAGTAACCCTTATTGTTTTGCCTATAGTAGAGTTTGATGTTATTTTGGTCATGGATTGGATTTCTATTTATCATGATAATATTGACTGTAGAGCTAAAATGGTTTCTTTTCAGAAATATTTTTAGTTTTTGTACAAGAATGAACCCTTTATTTTGATAACATATCAGGAAGTTGAGAAACTAGTAAAATATGGAAATGAATGTTATCATTCACATATCGTTGAAAACAAGGGAACTATTCAGATTAATGATGTGCCAGTGGTAAATGAGTATCTTGATGTTTTTCCTGATGAGTTGCCTCGTATTATTCATGATCGAGAATTTGATTTTACTGTTGACTTAGTTCCTGATTCTAATCCAATTTCAAAACCCCCTTATCAAATGGCTCAAGTTGATCTTTAACAGTTAAAGAAACAATTACAGGAGTTATTAGATAAAGGTTTCATTCGACCTAGCACATCACCATGGGGTGCTCATGTCTTGTTTGTTAAAAAGTAAGATGGTTCAATGAGACTTTCATTGATTATAGAGCCTTGAATAACATTACTATTAAGAACAAGTATCCTATGCCTCATATCGATGACTTGTTTGATCAGCTCCAGGGAGCTCAGAATTTTTCAAATATTGACTTGAGGTCGGGGTACCATCAGTTGAAAGTAAAAGAAGCAGACATTCCGAAGACTGCGTTCCGTACTAGATATGGCCATTATGAATTTGTAGTTATGCCTTTTGGGTTAACCAATGAACCTGCTATATTCATGGACCTGATGAATAGAATTTTCCATGAGTTCTTGGATAAGTTTGTGGTTTTTTTCATTGATGATATTTTTGTGTTTTCTAAAAGTAATGAAGATCATGAAAGTAGTTTAAGGGTTATCATGAAAACCTTCAAATAAAAGAAAATGTATGGAAGGTTCAGCAAGTGTGAGTTTTGGTTACAAAAAATTTCTTTCCTGGGTCACATTGTTTCAAAAGATGGAATAACTGTTGATCCTGCTAAAACAACAGTTTTTTAAGAAAGACCAAGACCCACAAATGTAACTGAGATCCGAAATTTTCTTGGTTAGGCAGGTTACTACCGAATGTTTATTGAAAATTTTTCACGGTTATCTTGTCAAATTAATAAGCTAACTCAGAAGGGTGTTAAGTATATCTGGACAAAAGAATGTGATGATTGTTTTCAAGAGTTGAAAAGAAGATTGCTGAATGCTCTAGTTTTGGCACTTCCTTCCAGGAATGGTGAGTTTGTTATCTACAGTGATGCTTCATTGAAAGGACTTGGCTGTTTCCTTATGAAAAATGATCAGTTAATTGCTTATGCTTCACGTCAGTTGAAAACTCATGAGGTAAATTACACTACACATTATTTGGAATTAGCTGCTGTTTTTTGCTCTAAAAATTTGGAGGCATCATTTGTATGGAGTAAAGTGTGAAATATATACTTATCACAAAAGTATAAAGTATATATTCGCTCAGAAAGAATTTAACATGAGACATAGGAGATGGATGGAATTAATCAAGGATTATGATTGTGCAATTCATTACCATCCAGGAAAAGAAAATAAAGCGGCTGATGCTTTGAGTCGAAAAAGTAATGATTCATTAACCATGCGATGATTGGAACGAGATCCTTTGGTTTTTGATTTGATTAACTTTGGCATGAACGTTGTTTGTGCAGGAAGCCCTTCTGTTTTGTTTCAGGTATCAGTGACATCTTCTCTATCAGACAGAATCAATCAAGCACAAAATCAATACAATGAGTTGTAGAAAATGGTAGAGCTAGTTCAGAAGGGTAAGTTTCCTGAATTCAACATTGATAATGATTGTGTTTTGAGATTTGAGAAGAGATTGTGTGTGCCTTGTGATTCAAAGTTCAAGTGATAATTGTTATGTGAAGCTCATATTTCTCCGTTTTCAGGTCATCCTGGAAGTACTAAGATGTACAGAGATCTGCGGGAGTATTACTGGTGGGATGGGATGAAAAGAGATATAGCTGATTTTACTGTAAAGTGTTTGACATGTCAGCAGGTTAAAGAAGAGCGACAGTTACCGAAAGGGATGCTTCAACATTTAACAGTGCCATAGTGGAAATGGGAAAACATATCCATGGACATTGTTGTGGGATTTCCAAAGACATCTCGAGGTAATAATGAAATCTGGGTTATTGTTGATCGCTTTACTAAATCTGCTCATTTCCTTCCTATTCGAGATACCTTCTCTCTAGATCAACTTTCTCTATTGTATCTTAAAAATATAGTCAGGTTACATGGAGTTCCTCTCTCCATTGTATCTGATCATGATCTCAGGTTTACATCAAACTTTTGGAAAGGCCTTCAGAAGTCATTGGGTACTGAATTATATTTTAGTACAGCATTTCATCTGCAATCAGATGGGTAGTCAGAACGAACAATTCAGACATTGGAGGATATGCTACGTTCTTGTTCGATGGATTATCAGGGAAGTTGGGACCAACATCATTCTTTGGTTGAGTTTTCTTATAATAATAGTTTTCATTCCAGTATACAGATGGAACCATTTGAGGCATTATATGGGAAGCAGTTTCGAACACCAGCATTTTGGGATGAAGTGGGTGAAAGGAAGCTGATGGGACCAGAATTAGTAGAAAATATGGCAGAAAAAGTTCAGATGATTCAGAAACACATGAGAACAGCTCAGAGCAGGCAGAAGAGTTATGTGGATAACCGGAGGAAGGATCTATCTTTCGAGTTAGGTGATCATGTTTTTCTCAAGGTTTATCCATGGAAAAGTGTGATGTGATTTGGTAAGAAAGGAAAGCTAAGTCCAAGGTTCATTGGACCATATGAAATTCCTGAGAAAGTCGGATCAGTTGCTTATCGAGTGGCTTTACCTCCGATTTTATCTCAGGTACACAATGTTTTTCATGTTTCGATGTTGAGGAAGTATATGCCAGATCCATCTCATGTTTTGAGCCCAGAGGTAGTTCAGTTGGAAGAGAATCTCTCTTATGAAGATCAACCAGTCCAGATTCTTGACCGAAGAGAGAAAGTGTTGTGAAATAAGGTAATTCACCTGGTAAAGGTTTTGTGGAAAAACCATATGGTTGAAAAGGCAACGTGGGAATCTGAAAATGCTATGAGGGATAAATACCCCCACTTATTTTGATAAGTGAATAAAATTGTGAGGACTCAATTGCAAAAAGGGGGGAAGGATGTAACATCCCAGGTAAATAAAGAATGATACATTTTTATATTTATCAATTTTTTTTGAATTAAATATTAATTTTACTTTAAAGGGGTTTCTATGTTTGATAGAATACGTGATACGCAACAAAGAGTTTTTTTTGAAATCTTACGTTGCACACTAGTAATAAAATAATATTATTTTAAATTTTAGTTGACACGTAGTCGTTGTGTTGGAGGTAATGAATAGAAATAACTAAAATATGATTATATATGTTTTTAAGTATTTTTACATTTATCAAATAAAAGATAAAGGCTTAAAATACCAAAAGATTTAAATTTTAGACATTTATACACTAATTTTCACTAAAGGTTCACTTATCGCCTTTTGATGGAGAACAGTCATTAAATATAGTTTTGGTCACTTTTATACATTCTATTGGACCAAATAAAACTTTTTTTAAAATCGGGACCTCAAAATTTACTTTGAGTAAATTTTTGGTATTTTTCCGATAAAGTTCATTTTTTAATTGATAGTGAAAAATGTTGTATCTTAATTCAAAACCACTTTTTAATCTAATTTATTTATACTATTAGATTATCTTTTTAATTTGTTTTAAAGATAAATTAGATTATATTTTAACCATTTAATGCAATAGTTGTCGTTGGAATTAATTTCACTTTGATATCGGACTTAAACTAGTGTCAATCATTTGATACTTATTGTTTCATAAAAACACGCTATTTGCTCTAACAGTGGGAATTAATTATTAAATTAATTAATGCAACTTATATGTTTTGAATTATGTAAAATAGACTTCATTTTTGAATTCTGAATATCAAATATAACTTAGGGTTAATTTTTGGTATTTTTTTTTGAAACACTTCAATTTTGATGAATAGTGAAACCACTAGGTGGTACTTAAAGAAACTGATTTTTCGTTTAAAAGAAAATTTACCACCTTTGTGTTTTGAATTTCAAAAATCTGAAATACATGGTTATAATTAGGAAGTAAAATGTGCTTCAATGGGATTAAAATAATTTTTTGGGGAATAGTAACTTTTATGTTTTTAATCGTGATTAGAGGTAATTAGTGTAATTTAAGGTAAGAATAATGTTTTAATAATATGAAATGAACTTGAAACATGTCCAAACCTTATTGGATGTGTCATGGAAGACCAAGAAAATCCATGGGTCAACTAGGGGACCCCATGGAGCCACTTTGGTAGGAAAATGACATTAAAAACTTTTTATTTAATGTTAAAATTTAAATGTCACAAACATGACTTATTTTACTAAAACAATTTTTAAATGGGGTTATACAGGTGATATTTTTTACTATAATTATTCATTAGAAATCTAAATGTATTTCCAACATCATGATATCTGTTTTATAATTTTTAGAAATTAAATAAATTAAATTATTTATGACACCATGATGATGCAGCGATGACCTCGTTATTTAACTATTTAAATAAAATGAAAATATAATGTAAAATATAAGACCTACACTTGTAAAAATCTATTGGATGGGTGGATTTCGAACCCTTATCACCTTATCCTCTAATTATATCAATGTGGGACCTTTTAAATCCGAAACTCATGTTATGATAATGAAACCTTTTATAACTTTCCAAGAGTGCCCCTCCTCTACTCTTATAAAAGGCCCCGACCTCTACCACCTTACCCACACTTACAAACCCTTTGGCTCGGCCAACACCTTCCCATTTTGTCTCTCCACATCCATCTATTACTCCTAGAAGCCTCATGTTGGGCAGAAGTCTTCCCAATGAAGCCTTTGAGCTCAAATCTAAGAGAGTTACATGATTTTAAGGGAATGTCTTCACTTGTGTTCTTTTGTTTTATTTTGATTCTCCAACCCCCTAAACTCTTTTTATTAATTTCTTTTGTAACAACTCCAGTATCTTAAATATACTAGGATGTTTTTATAAGAAGAATTAGAACTACACTTACACACACCTACATCTAATGGTTAAAGAACATACTGTTTCTGTGGATGGCGAAGTTCTGCCTCACGAAACGATGATTATTCAATATTTTTCAAACACTTTCAAAGTTGGACATTAAGATGTCACTATATTTATATTTGATATATAATATGTTTATGTTGTCCTTATCTTCTGTATTTTTCATTTATGTCATACCTTTATGGCTTCCATTATGGGTATACACGATATCTTCATTTTAGGAAGTGCGGACTACCGCCCCCTCAAAGTGATTTGATTCATTAATGCCCTATGTGGGACGTATAAAGGATGGATTTAAAGTTATTATATATGATGTATTCAACATATAAATTATGAATATAATTATGTAATTAAAATATACATATCTCTTATTTAGTTTTAATTCCATTAAGATGACATAGAAATGAAAGTATCGTTCATGCGTACGTACGGCTTACCATCTCCATGAACGGTGCATTTAATTTTTTACCTATAAATGAATATGTAATATTATAATTTCATGTATATTCTAGATATATATGATATATATTCTTTCCAAATCAGGAATATCATTATGGATATAATGAACCTTTGACCACACGAACAACATTTAATTCTAAGAAGTCCACTTTCAACATAAGAACCAAATATCGACAAAACAATCATTATTAACTTAAATGATTACATAATTTTTATTAAAAGTCAATAAGTGATATAAAAGGAATAATGAACTTGAAAAAGGTTCTTAAGAAAGTAGAAATTAACTCATGTTTATTATTCAGGATGTTAAAGAACGATCGAGTCAATTCGGACCCGAGGTAAGGTACTTCGTCTCAATCTCCTTTCATTGAGGCATATTTGGTTTTATACACAACATTCTTTTATATGGTGTATAAAACCCTTTGAATTTTACTTTTATATGAAAGGAAACTTTTTCTATGAATCATTTTTCTAAATGAGTTTCATTATAATTTCATCACTTCGTCACATTATAAACCATTGAAAATGAACATGTTATAGTATAATTTATTCATCACAAAAATCATCTATACAAAATAATAATGAGGATTTATCCCCTGAATCATATCCACAAAACATCATAATTGAAATCAAGGGTTCACATATATAATTAATAGAAATATCGTTATAATAAAATTGTAGCTTCATTTATGAAAATACACTTTACACATTTAGAATAGCTCTTGTAAAACTAAAAATTCACAAAATATTGTGAAAATAAATATCATGGAAAAAATAATTATAAATAAATAAATGAATATTTTCTCTATTGATCTATTATAATAGTATGAAATTTCGCTAATTCTGTATAAGTTAAAATATGTCATTCTTTTGATATATTTTTAAAAAGATAAAAACCACGTCACTTATAAATTGGAAATAAATATCCTATAAATCTGTTATTTAAATATTATAACATGTGAAAAATGACCTTTATCAATCATAATAAAATTTTAATGATATTCTTGAAATTATTTTTACAAAATGTGGACGTGGATGAGATAGGATTTTCGGGTGAAGAGAGAAATGAAGTTAGTTTTCATTAAAATATTAATTAATTCAATTGATTACTAAAAAAAGGAAAATTAAATTAATACCAATATTCTCCATAAATTACTATAATAAAATAAAATTTTTGTCTTTTGTGGGAGTTATATCATAATATTTCATCATCGAAACCTTAATCCAAAAATTCTAGAATTTCTTCATAGGAAAATGATATCGTATAATAAAACCCTAACCACATAGGTACCTTTTTAATTATAAGTCCATTGAAATAAATCATCTAATAAAACATTAAATATAATGAATATAATTATATTCATTATATAACAAGTCAAATGTCAGTATATAAACCAAAAAATCATTGGTTCCTGACATAACATATGTGAAAAGAAGATTATTTGAGATGGTAAACCCTTTCCCCTAGTTTGAATTCCACCATACGTGTTGAATCCCCCTATATTATATATATTTTGTAATTATAAATATATTATAAGAAAGTAATCATATATATATAATACCATATAATATTTATTTTTAACATTTTATTGGAAATTTATTAATAATTCATCATTTAAATCAATGTTTTATGGGATTTCTACTTCATTTTTAATGTATATTTTTATTTGATTTTTTTGTTCAATGTGAATTAATCATGGTTAAATAATATCATGAATTTCAATAATTATATAAATAAAATATATATTCTTTATATACATATTTATATTCATAAATAAAAATATTAATAAAAAAATTAATTAAACCATTCAGGGAAACTGTTGGTCGTATGTACACATGATCAGTGATTATAATTTTTGATGGATGAATCGAAAGGAAGGTACATAATAATTATCCAATATATAATCATTATTATATCATATATATTAGGTATAATCATTACACCCATACTTACGAAAATCCATGAAAATTGAAAATGAATACGAATCTTATCCCTTCGTGGAGGTGGTAGTCCAGACATTGACACAAGTGGTGATATTGTTTTCTAATGTATTTTATGGTAATAAATTAGATGTTATGTCATAATCATATAAGTTTAATTATGTAATAAATATAAAAATATAATATTTACAAACATTATAATAACCGTAAATGAATATATGCTGGTGGAAAACAAAATGTACATCATCATGGAGACGTGGAGTCATACCTACACATAAGAGACACATTCACTTACCAATTGTTAATGATGATGATTGATAATAATGATCTCATAAAAATAATATAATTTCAGTGAATTTATGATATTTATATTATTGTCATTTTAACATATTCTTTGTGTAGTTTTATAATTATTTAAAAATAGTGATTGATTAAGATGATTACCTAATATTTAAGTGAAATAATTTTGATATCCATATAAGTTTCATAGGGATGGTCTTTTGTGTAGAATAAAACCTATAAATTGTAGAAATAGAAGTTTATATGTTGGTGTTTAGGTTATTTTCCATCTATATGGATCATAATGGCATGATGAATAGAAATGATGTGTCCCCTTTTATAATAAAGGGGTCGAGAACTCATGGGATTTGTTAAAATATTAAATTTTAATAAATTTTATCTTATGGGAGATTCATTTAAATAATAGAGATTAGAAAATAATATATTTTGGAATTTAAATCAGATTAAAAAATAAAAAAGGATTGGATTATGTTATTTTTTAACCGTATATTTTGGTCTAACCCCATTGTTAACGTACTTTAATATTACCCACGGTAACAACTATTTCACTCTTTATGGGTTCTAATTTTACATATAAGGTTACTATTTAATAATAAATGATCAATTTATGAATTCATCTACCATATAATAGCCTAATTTTTATCTTGAATGATTCTTATAATTTTAGAATAATATTATGAAATATTATTTTTATAAAATATCATTACATTCAGTTATGACACTATTCAATTAATTTCTCAAAAAATACATATATACAATGTTAGATTTAGAAAATACTATTTTTAGAAAACAATAATTTTTAAGAATATTTTTTTAATTTTTTTAAACACTATAAATAACTTAAATTATGTTACATTTTATTTTTGTAAAATAATCTATTTTTCTACTAAAATAATTGAATAAATATTTTATTTTTATTTAACAAGAATTCAGAATCATTATTAAATCTCAAAAAACTATAAATAAATTTCAATCAGGAAAATAATTTCATTTTATAAAAAATATGTATTTATATTTATTCTTAACGTTATTTTTTTATATTTTAACACATTGGAGATATTTAAAAATAAGAGACTTATAATTTTTAAGTTTCATAGTTGTAAATATTATATAGGAAATTTTCATGGAAAAGTGTTTGATAAACCATTAAATTCATTACCTACTGTGATAATAGTTTAATTACACACATAAATTAAGAATTATGATGAAAATTTTAATCCTTATAATATGGTTTTAACATAGATTAACCAGATTTACCCTGTACCTAGGTGATAAATGTTACGATTTTACTATTCATATTAAAAGAACTAAAAGGGAAATATTTTAAAATTTTGTGCAACTTGATTTTATAATATTGATACCATTTTTTAAAATTGAATATCTATAAGAATAATTAATAATATTAAAATTATTTCTGAAAATTATAACTGAAATCAATTTTTCGAAATATGGATTTTTACACATAAAATATAGTTTATTAATATCTTATAGTAATAAAAATTGTAAATTATTGTCAAATAATTTATTAAATAAATAAATTGATTTAATTTCAGTAAAATAATTCAATAATAGTGAATGAATTAATTTATTATTATTAATATACATTCCAGGATAAAAATAGTTTTTCACAATAATATCTTATTTTTCCTTCAAATGTTTTTAATTTTCATATATAATCAATTAATGAAAAATAAATTTAATTTATAAATGTATAAAATATAAATTCTTCATAATTTTTTGATTTTTATTCATACCAATCAATCCAATGTCTTAGCGATAACTGTCACACTAAATAATATTTTTTAGCAATATATTTTGATTTAGTTAAACTCAAATTTCCATTTTAATAATCATATAGATTTATATAAATTAATTTGATAAAATTATTTCATAAAATTTTAGTGTGATACATTTCACTATTAAAATTCCACTAGACTCCCTTTTGGACTTCTCAAACAAAATAATTATCTCCACGTCATTGGTAAATGCTGAAAAAATGATGGAGTGAGCTTGAAATATATATGAGTGGAGAAAATCTCATCAACATGTTATCAAGGGTAAGGTCATAATAATTATAGAAATCATAATCATGGAATAATAACATATTAAAAAGAACATGTGTACAAAATTGTTTCACATATGTCTGATTAGAAGGTTATGTAATATCAATAGAACAACATATTGATAGAAAGGAGTGTAGAAACATAAAATAATAATCATGTAATATGAATAATAACATATGCATATAGCATATAACATATTATCATGAGATAAGATAAAAAATATGTATTCATGATACGTTTAAAATCGCTAATCTTCAATGTATTCAAGATTAATCTTTTGAAGCTATCTAAATTACACCATCTTCACACTGAATATATTGAAAGAATCTAATTTCATTCCAGTCCACTATTAATCTTGCGAACGTAGGTAATATGCATCAATTCCATGTTCATAATATTTACCTCATGATGTATAAAACCACAAAACATTCATTGTTGTTTGTTGTAGGACCTGTCCCATAGATCATAAGTACTGACGTGTACCATGTAAAATAAAAATTATTCATAATAAAAGTTCCCCAGGAAAAAATGGGTTTCATCAACAATTCAGTAACATCACATAATATGAAATTTATAAATTATTGGATATAAAAAATATTTAATTTTATAAATGAAATCATATTATACAAACATATATAATATGATCAAAATATCTCTTCATGAATAATATATCTTTTATCATAAATAAAATGGAAAATACAATAGTTTTCATAAAACCGTTTAAAACATTATTATAATAGATGAAGCGATATTTACAATAAATCACCTTTTTGAAAGGAAAGGGGATACCTTAAAAATAATTATATTAATTAGTTATAATTAATACAAAATTTAATTGAAATAACGAGTTTAAAAAATAATATACATGGAGATAAAAAAAATTATTCTGAAAAAATAAACACTACATTTTTAAAAAAAATCTTAAAGAACTTTTTTTGAAACACCACATTATAAATGGATTATTAAATATTCCTTTTAAAAAATGATAAATAGAATAATGAAAATAACGAAAAATAATATGTATTAAATATCAAAAAATAGAGGAGAACATTAGGGTGATAGAATATATATAAAATAACCGAACAACAAATTATGTGATAGAGTTTTATTCGTGATACCATTATACATTTTTGTGTGAGAGAAAATTGTAGTAAAATTCTATTAAAAATATAATTTTACATATAAATATAAAAACATTTTATAAAATTGGAAATAAAATAATAAATAATATATTGAATGTAAATGTTCTAAGGAAACCATATAATTCCATTAAAGAGATTCAATATACAGAAGTACCAAATAGACAACATATTACTCTATATGAGAACCATTTAAAAAATGGATTATTGTGTAATAATGTAAATAACTAATAATTAGTAGAATATAAAACATAATGAAATAATTGGTAGTAATTTAACTAAATGATATTAAATATGACAATTAAGAAAAAATTTAACACAATGAATTGGAATTGAGTTTATAAAAAACCTTATGACATTATGTACATTCAAATTAAAACCTATTAATAGAGAAATAGATTCTAATTGAATACAAATTAACCATTATAAATTGTTTTTGATGTTATAATAGATCAATTATTTATCTTATAAACCCCAAAAATAAATTAGTTTCATAATAAAAATCATATCTTAATGATATGAATTTAAGATAAAAAATTATTACCTTGGTGTTGATTGGTCATGAAGTTTTTTCAAATGTAATGACAAAAACATTTTAAATGAATATTGATTATTTATAAATTTATGTTACATTATAAAGTATTATAAACATAATGAACATAGAAAAACAAAAAAAACAATTTTACTTATTAATAAAAATTATTACACCAGACAATGACTAAACACATTAAAAATGAAAAATATTAAAATGAGGAAAAAAGTAGAATGTTGAAAACCTATAGTGAAACAATTTAGTTCACACTAATTGACTTGAATCATCACTCCCATGAGAAACACTATATAAATTATTGATAATACAAGTAAATCAGTTGAAATTAAATAAAATTGAAATTTTTGAACACTGATAGGAATCAAGGTGAATAAATAATACATGAATGAATAATTATATAAAGGATGTAATGTTACTATTGGAATATTAATGTAACCATTAGAATAATAACCTAGCTATTTAAAATAGTAACATGACTATTCAAATATTATTCTATCCCAAAAATAAAATGTTTTAACATAAATTATTATCACCAAGTTTAATATAATGAAATATTAATATTATAATCCCTTTTGTATATATCATTATAAAAAAATAAAATGAAAATATAAGCACATTATTTATAAATATTATTTAAAATTATTTCATAATAATTTTAATTTTTATATTAAAAACAATAATTAACATTAATACACTTTTTTAAAAATATGAATACATTTTAATTTGAATAAGGATGTCAAAATTATCCGAGTGTGATTTTTTTGGTATTTTCTACAATAAACCACTATTCAGGTCAATTGTAAAAATATAGTTTTTCATGTAACTGATGGATATTAAATTATAACATTCTAGATGTAATAATTAACTAAAAATTTATAAAACATTAGGTTTAGAAAAGATATATTTATTTTCACAAATAATACATTAAAATAAAATTAACATAATTTTCAAACCTAGTGGTCATTTTCCAAAGTCAAAAGTATAAAATATTCTCATAAAATAATATTTTTTAATTAATTCCACATTTATTTTTGTAAAAATATTTAATTAAAATTATAAATGGGTCTAAAGTATTACAACCATAATAATTTATAATTATATTTTTAATATTTTGAAATTCACTATGAATTTTTTAACCATCAATATAATATTTTATTTTAAAAATTCCCCTCTCCTCATTTAAATTTAAACCCTCTATATCCCCTTGAGAAACCACTCATCTGTCACATTCCAAAGAGAAATATGTTCCAAATTTCCCTTACATTACCCTCTTATAATACATAGATATATTTTTAGATCTATCCAACTATAATCAGCCAATTATTTTAGCGATGTTCAGAATAAAAAACATTGAGAAGTGGGTAAATTTTCATCAATTCTCATTCTAATTAAACTATCATATTTCCCAATTTTTATATCCCTTTTAAAATTAAAAAGTGTATGGATAATTAATTATTATTTTATCATTATATTAAATATTTTAACCTACTATAATTATTGTATTCACGACATATTGAATTGTCAAACATCCTATTCCTACTCTATTTACCATGTCCTCTTAATAGTTGGATAACCTCCAATAAGGATGTTACCATTTATTTTCTTAAATTTATGCCTCTAGATGGTTATAATGAGTTATTTATGATTATAAATTTATAAAAAAATTTAATTTAAGATTCTATAAATAATTCTACATATTCATATATAATATTTAATAAATACCGACGGAAAAGAAAATTGGATTATTTTTACTGAATGTATGACATGAAAACACTTAAAAATCAAAAAAAATATAATAAAAATGTTAAAATTGAAACTTTGTGACGTAAATTAATAAAATTAACATATGGTAAAATGGTTTAATAACTTAATTTATAATAATTAGTATGTAGAAATGTGATGAAATAAATTGGGTGTTTCGGTAATGGGACTCTCCAACTCAACTACTTTTCATTGGGTTATCCCTCTTTCAAAACATCATTGATATATATATTCCCCAAATATTCATTAAATATTATTTAAGTATTAATAATTTTTATTTTCAAAGATGTAAAAGTTACCACTTTGATTTATAATCCAAATTGAATGATTTTTGTAAATGAGATTAATTTATAAAATATAGGTTTGACTCCTCTTGAGTAATTTATTCTAAACTAAAATATGATGATTTTACTAATAAATATGATTTAACATATTCATTTCATAATCCCAGGATTATTCATGAAATTATTCTTTATGAAATCATTATGAAACATATTCTTTTACATGGGTTATTTCAAGACTGATTGTTTTTATTCTATCTGGAATGCATGATTATGTGAATATTGTGAAGTGGAAAGTGGGCTTAGAAGTAAATATCCCTAAAACACATTGGGTAATGGGATTTATCTCATTTTATATTGTGTATCTTTTTATTCACAATATTATATACATTTTCACATTTAGTATGTTATTATTTTTGCATATATGACACGTGTCAACATGATATTATCATTTCCACAATTATTTGTGGTATTTAACCACCATGAAAATATATTTCATTTTTATTCATTTCCACATTCCATTTATTTATCAACTGTTTCACTCATGATGTCAATGATTATCATATACTTATGATATAATGATTTTGATTTTCATCCCTATGGTATAAATAGATTATTTCCCCTAATACTACCTTTACTAGGATTGTAGTCCACCCCATTCATTGATGTATATCTTCATGTGAATACATTTACTAAGGATAATATGATCTTTTACAAGGATAATGAATATTTATTAAAATAAATTATTACGTTTTAATATGTTCAATTACTATTTTTGACAAATGTTTTCATTTCACTAAATATTTGGATCCTAGAATGTATCAATTTTTTTATTTATCATATAAATTAATTAATAACCATATATGAAAATGTGGGGTCACTATAGTTTGTATTATTGAATATTTCGGTTAATTTCGGAATTATGATTAGAAATAATGGTGAGAAACATAATTATATGTCTATGTATATTGAACCATCCTAGTGTCTTTGTTTAAAAATAATTCTATTCAAATGAATCTAATAAGATATATTTTTAGACATTATTTTTACATTGAAATAAATTATTTATTAATATTATGTTTAAATTATTATTTTTTAAATGAATTTATAGTTTATAAATTAATGGGAACCATGAGAAATCTGGACCACATCACATGTAAAAAAAATATAATGACTCTCTTAATAGAATTCCAATTCCATGGGAGGTGGATTTTTAAACATATAGTGATACTTACCCAGCTACGTACAACTATGAAAATTGACCTGATCCATTTGGAAAATCCACCTTCACCGATTAAAGTGAATCAAACATTCAAGTCTTCTATGTAGAAACAACCACCAACATTTAATGGTTGTTATTATTTTCATGTCTATAAAATGTATGTAAACTCAATAGTGAAAATATTTCATTTGTGACACTATTCTGAGTAGGAAAATGTTACGTTATCCATATATCATATAGATGTATAATCTGATAAAAGATGGGAATTGATAAAAAAATCCTCAATATAAAATAGAATTAATATAGTGGGAGTAATTTTTTAATAAATATCTTAAGATGTATTTCCATTGAAATATTTCAAAATAGATGGAGGTAAAATTTCGTAGATATTAGGAAAAATTAATGTGAATGTTTCATAACATTCAAGGAAAACATCATAAGGATCATAAGATACTCCATGGTATTTCTTATCCATAATGATAGAACCATAAATATATTATATATAGGATTAATACCACAACCTTTAAAGGACATATATATATGAGAATTCATTAGTAATTAATATGTTATATGAAGTGATCTCAATGTATAAATGTAGTTCTAGTTATGGGACCCATCGTATTAGACATAATAAGACAAACATCATGTTTCAAAAAAGAGGGTCAAATAAAAAAATTAATAATGATGATCCAACAAACCACATGTAAAATTATTAACAGAAGAATCACAATAATTTCTTCCAATGGATGGGGAAAATCATAAATTGTGGTAGAGGAGGTCACAAAGATCATGAATGTAGAAGAGATATAAAGATGCTGGATAACATGATTAAGGAAAGGGATGATCCTTCTAATATACCACACTTCATTAAATTGTTAAACTATATGTAAAATAGGAATAATTGAATATATTTCACAAATCCTCTGGTCCAACAAGATAATGATAATCGGAAATAATGAAATAAAGAGGAAAAAACAAAAACATATACCATCACTAATGCTGATATAGAGCATGAAATGAAGTTATACTGGGTAGAAGTCCTATTCACTGAAGAATGGAAAATATTTAATTCGATTATGGTAATACACATTCATTTATATCTTGAATGTTTATTATAACATTTTAATTGAATACATGATACATTTAAGTATATACATATGTAAAAGAAAAAAGTGGTTTGATCATTACATCCCTAGTTTTTCAATCTTCTCCTGTTAATGTATCTGGGACGATTCTTCTAGAGAATCTCATAATCTGTCCCTTAGTAGAATTTAAGGCTACACATTTCATGGATTATCTCTTATTATATAGATAAGAATAAAAATGTAGTTAAAATTTCTTTAATTTTTATATTTTTGATAATACCATGATCTAGTGAAAATGAAAGGGAGATCGTTAATCAACTTTTTATAATCCTGCAATTGTGTAGGTAAAGATACGTTGTGAATAAGTTTATAATCCCAAAATTTTTGAGTCAAAGGAAAACGACAATCTTGATGAAATCACCATGTTTAGGGAATATATTGATGTATTTATTAAATACTTTATTGGAAATCCACTACATCAAGAGTAATATTTCACAATAGAGATTTTAGTTGGATCCACTCATATCTAAAAATACATCTATCAGATTCCGTGTTAAATAGGTTGATTCAAGGTAATTTAGAAAAAGGGTTAATACCCTCTTGCACATATCCTTGGGGTGTTACAATTATATTTTTAAAGGAAAATGAAGAATAAATGTGGATATTTATAGTTTGGTGGGAGCACAATAAGATCAGAATAAAGAAGAAGTATCCCCTGCCAAGGATTAACTTCTTGTTCGATCAACATAAACGATATGTGTACATATATGATGATTATATTCATTATGGATGACATCTGGAAAATGTGGAAAGTGAATATATTTTGAAGACAACCTTCATTACGACGTATGGAATTTATGAGTTTATATTTAATTCTTTCAGACATAATAAAGACTTAGGATTCATTTGGATTTGATGAATAATGAAATTTGAGGATAGATTGAAATTATTTTGGTAGTATTTCATGATGATATTTTTGTTAACGTCAAGGTAGTTTAGGAACAAGAAGAGAATCTATGGATTGTGATATAAATACTATGGAATGATATATTTCATTATAAGTCCATAAATTTTGAATTTTTTTATAAAGGATGTCACAATATATAGTCACATAATGACAAGTTAGGGAACATCTATAGACCGTTCATAAATAGAAGTATTTGAGGACATTCATAGAACCATTGATTTAATGAAATCAATATATATTAATGTATTCATAGTGTACTAACAACATTTTGTGTCAAATTATTCATGATTTTATAACTTGATGAGTATGCTAAAATGAAAAGGTGTAATGTATTTCTAGACAGAATAATGTGATAAATTCTCTAAAGAGATGCCAATTGGTAGAGAATATTTTGTGATATAAATAGGTTATTTGATGACTGGATATCGGTGTATACTCATGAATAATTAAAAACTGATTGTATATGCCTCACTTATGTTGAATATCCGATGAGAAGAGCTACCTACAACAATATCTAGAGCTAGAATCTGTGATCATCACCAAAAAGATTCAACGAAACTACATATACCGGGTGAAGTGTGACACATATATTGATTAAAATAGTGTAAAGTATATATTAACACAAAAGGTTCTTAACATTTTTTAGTTAATATATGTCTATCTATTAGAGGACTATGATAGCTCTATTCACTTATAGTAAGAAAATGTGAACAAGGTAACTAATTCTCTAATTTGAAAGGAACTTACTCCATTATCCATGATGTGGATTGGGAAAGTACATATCATCATGGATATGAAATGGATGAGTGTAGAAATTATAATGTCATGAAATATATATTAACCTTCCAAAATGATTTCCAACCCATCTTTCCATGTGATGATCAAGGAGTTGCAAAGGGGTAATCATGAACATCAAAATAATGTATGGATTAAGAGTAAAGGGAGATACATGAGTTCCACATCGATGAAGATGTTGTCATATAATTTGGAATTAAACATTGTGTGAATAAATCACCTAAGATAAAAATGTGTAATTTGACAATGCATATAAATAATTTATCTGCATCCATCTAGGGTGTACATGGATATACAATTCTCTTTGATGGAACTTCTAACTGGATAACATAAAGAAGTTTATTGATTATTATATCTCATGGTTCTTGGAATTTCAGTATGTTAAAGTCAAGTGATAAATGTCTAGTGGGATGATGAAACCATTACCTTTATGCACCTATAAAAATATAACATTACTAAGTAAATTTCACTATTTTCTAAAATACTTATAATGGAAACTACTCAATTTGGGTATCAGTGGATCAACTCAACAATAATAACCACTAAATTTTTGTTCAGGTTTTTTTCTCATCGGAACAACATGCCATGATAGAAATTAATGATGTAGTGAGTAATCATTGGTTCCACTTTTTATCATCTCTAATCATGATCCAATTTTCACATATAAATTTTTGAGAGGTCTTCAATGATATATGGATGATTAGTTAAATTTCAATGCATCTTATTACCCATAAACTTATGGACAATTTAAAGGGGACATTTAGACACTCAGGGATATATTGGGTGACAATTAAAAGAATTTTATGGATTATTATATCAAAATATTCCATCAGATCAGAATTCATACAAAATAAATTTAAAATCATGTATTGAAATGGATCAGAGTTATTATTTATATGGGATGTGATGTAGATTTCATAACATTTGTAAAATGATGGTTAACAAAAGCTTCTTTTACCTAACCTTGTCAAAGTGTTGATAGAGAAGGTTATAGACAACCAACAACATATAAAATCATCTTTTATTTGGAAAAAGATATATGCTAGAATCAATCAACGATATTATAATATTGAAGATGGAATCTATGTTTTCATGCATATATCACCATATAATAGATTCATGGTGTTTGGGAATAAAAGGTATTCTAGACCTAGGTACTTTGGAACCATGGAAATCCTTGATCATATAAGAGAAGTGGACAATGAACTTTTACATTCACTAAATATGGCTCATGTAAATGATGTGTTCCATTTATCTCTCCTTAGATTGTACATAACCAAAACCTTGTAGGTTCTTAATCTAGAGGTGGTACAACTAGAGAATTACCACTCATATGAGGATATGTATATGAATATCTTGGACTATAAACAACAAGTTCTATGCAGTAAGAAAACCCAACGTTTCAATGTTTTGCAGTTGAAATATAATTATAAATTGTTGAAATTTGATATATATGAAACTATGAAACAATAGTACCCTAAAATATTCGAAACTAGGAATATTGTAGGGAAATTTTGTTATGAAATTTCTAAAGGGGGTAAAAGTTTAATGACCTAGAATTTTTAAATGTTATGTAATTTCAAAATAAATTTGTGTTTTATTATATAGTATTATAAACATAAATAACATATATAAACAAATACAAAATTAATTAATCAATGAAAATAATTACATAATTCAATTACTAGAACATACATCCAATGAATAAAAAAATAAATGTTTTTTTTGTAAACAAATCAAAATTATTGAATATGGAAATTTTGAATTATTAGACCAATTTAAGTGAATAATGATTAAATGAAGTAAAAAGTATTTATAGTAGGTAAATTGACCTCTGGAATGTTGATGTGATTTTTGTAATAATAAACATAACATTAGAAATATTAAGGTGACTATTAGGATTAGTAACCTTACAAATTGAACTGTAATATTATGAAATAATTACATTTTTAGGTAAATAGTGATAATTCAGTTTTTTCACATAACTGACGTAACATATATTACATCAATCATGATTTAATAATGAATTAATAATTTCTATAACATGAGGTTAAGAAATTTAAATTTTATTCCTTAATTATAATTATAATTTATGTAAAATTAATTTTCAAACCCCAAAACCATTGTCCAATGTCTAATGTGAATAATGTTCCATTAATAAAAATTTTCAATTTTTTTAATTATCCTTTTGTAAAAAAAACAATTAAATTGAATTATAAATTGGTTTAAAGTATTTAGAAAATTATATTATACTTATATATCATTTATATTATCAAAACATTACAATTGTAATTATAAACTTGCATATATATTTTTATTTAATATTTTATTTTAAAAATACCCCTCTCTTCAATTTTAAAAATTCACTCTCCATCCTCTTTAAAAACCACTCCTCCATTAAATAAAAAATTAAAATATCTTCGAAAATAGCTTTTCGTATCCCTCTTATAATACCTATATATTCTTCGGTTTCATATATCTCTATTCATCAAAGGAGTTTAGTGTCATGCAGAAGAAGTAACATCAGGAAGAGGGTATGTTCCCATCAATTATACCCCTCATTTTAATCTATTCATTCCATTTACCTCCAGAACATCTATTCAAAAATTTAATAACATTAATTGAGTACTGTTTTATAATTATATTCAATTTTTTAACAAACTCAATTTATTATATTTATGACATATTAATTTTTTTATATCTAATTCACCTATTTTTACAATGTTCAATTTATGGTCAGTTTTCCATTTACAAGGAAATTAACAATTATTTTCCTTCACATCCCTATTTATGGTTATAATAATTTAATCATGATATTTAATTAAATAAATATATGTATTTTAATGTTATCTAATTAATATACTTATGTATAAATATAATTGAATAAAATACTGAATGTAATTAAATATGATAAATTTATGATATCAAAATGATTCAACTTCCAAAATGGAAATTAAAAAATATAATACAATCATAAAAATTTAGAAGTAGGGAATTAAATTCACACCATTCACTACCATTTTAATGTTTTGATAAACATATTATTATTATCTAAGAGGATTAAAATCGATAAAATAAAGAGGGATTTAAGGAAAGAGGATTCTTGAACCAAACTAATTTTCATTGGGTTATCCCTCTTTCAAAACATCATTGGTATGGATATTCATATAATATACAATAAATATCATCTCAATATTATTATCGTTTCTCTTTTGTGTATATTCACATTTAAAACTATATTTGTATTTCAAATAAAATGATTTTCCAAAAAAAACATTCCAAAAAATCATCGTTGAATCCTTTTGAGTTGTTTATTAATCACTTAAGAATAATGATATTTATTAAAAATATTTTCTTCCATTATTTATTTATTAACCACATTTTTTATTAACGAATTTATTATTTCTTATATACTTTGAAATAATTTGATTTCCATGGGCTCTTTTATGACTAGAACTGTTATACATTTTATGTGTCATGCATAGTTATGTGAATATTATGATGTAAGGGGTGGGTCTAGAATTATATATCCCTCCAATAAATTGGTCCATTTTATGTAATCATGATATTATGTTTATTTTATATGAGAATTATTATATATTATATCAAGGTGATTATTTTATTTCTCATGAACATATGTGATTCCTGAAAATGATGATACCTTTGTTCACAACTATGTGTGGTATATTAACTCTACAATATGATGTTTCATTTTTATTCATCCCCGCATCCCATTCCATTATGAAATGTTTAACCTATGATATTTATGATGATTCAACGATTATTATATGTTTATTTTAATTTTTCGCACCTGTGTATTATTGATTCGTTTCCATTGATCATTGCCTTATTGGGATTGTAGATCACCATGTTATATAATGTATATCACCATGTGACTATTATTATTAAAAATAACATGTAATTTTAGAAGGATGAATAATAAGGGTTTAAATAAATGTTTAATTATTATTAGTAAAAAGTAATTTATGATCCTAATTTTCCAAATACAATAATCCATGGATAAAATAGTGTAATTTTATTATGTTTTTTGCATAAAAATGACGTAGTGGTATTTTATGACAAAGTAGGGTCTCTATAACTAGTGTACATAGTAGCGAAATTATGACTATGGATAAAACACTCAAGAACTTATTCATAAATATAAAAATTTATACACCATAAATATTGTCATTAAATATATAATTATATTCGATTTTTTACTTGTTTTCCACCATAAGGTGTTTATAATTTTGATTGTTTATACTTGATTCATAAGAGTATCATTAGTAATTTCTATTCATTCAAAAATCATATTACAAAAGTGAAAAAAAATTAATTTAAGTTTAAATTTATAATTATTTATGTTTTTTAATTTTTTCTTTCATGAGTACTTTATTTTATATCCTAGATGATGAATATGACATTGAGAAATATTCATTGATTTTTTACATATGAATGGGGATTACTTATTTTATAAGTTACGAAATGATTTTTCCTTTAAAGATCCAATAAAACACATACTTAAATATTTATATAATTTTATTACATTAATTATGTTTTCATAATCATCCATGATATAATTCATTTTTATTGTTCATGTTAGTGGTAATGTGGAACAAAATATAAAGACACTATGAATAATGCACGATTTTCATGTAATTAACATAATGTATCATTATACTGATAGAATAATTATTTCATTTATTTTATATAATTGTTATATACCAAAATTATAATTATTTTGAAAAATATATTATAGAATAATAATAATATTAAAATATGAATAAATTAATTTCCTATTTGTTTACCTTTTTAAGACAATTAAAATTATAATGATTTTTAACCATTGATTTTATTCAATATATATTCTCTTAATATTCACACAAAAATATTTATATCATAAAAATTCTATAAATATTTAAATCCCATCATAATAACCATCATCCAATGATGGAAATGAGAAAAAAACACCCTCACTTTGTGGAGGTGGTAGTTCTCCATCATCCATATTCAATGAATGTTTTTCATTGTGGATACAATGTCAACAATTATTATCCTATAATTAATCAAAAAAACATTTTATTAAACTATTTGTTCAGATATAAATGTATTCATGCGTTTAGATATGGTTTTGGTATTAAAAAATAAGTAGGAAACACTAAAATGTAGTGGATACACGTGTCATGGAATTTATTTATTTCTAGAAGTTATCCATTAAAATTAGGGAAATATGAAAAGAAATAGTGAATAGAAACATTTTAAAAATGGGAAAGGTCTATGGGTGGATAAATTTGGAATTGTATCAATGATTAATTATAATGGAATTTGAGTTTTCAAGTAGTGTACATTTTAGATTTTATAAGTTAGGAGTACTTTATTTTTTGAAGTAACTCTCAAATTTTGAAGATAACAAATAGTAAAATACGATGGAAGCGATTATTGGTTGAAAATTACCATAACAAACCCTTCTAGAGACATCCAATAGTGTTGTATAGATTTTCTATTTTATGTTTGTTTCTTATAAACAAATTAACTTTTACCTTGGTAATTATTTTTTAATATTAGTAATCAATATTAATGTCAAAAATTATATTCAATGTTATATTAAATTTAAACCTCATGATTTTAAATTTTGAAATAATTTTTCAAAAATTAAAAATTTAAGTGTTTAAAATATTAAATTTTACATAAACTCACATAACACATAAAATATTTCTTTGTAAAAATTATGTTTTTTATGTTAATATATATATATATATAATGATATGGAAATCATATATATTGGGTTTTGTGATAAAAATTATTTTACTGAAAATATAATAATACTTAGTGGAACTCAATGAAATACATTACTAAATATCACGTTTAAAACACTTAATTATACTAAATGGGTGAATTTTTTTAATTTCCCATTTTACATTAGTTATAAAAATATTTAACATTTGGTTTTATAAGTAAAAATTATATTTTAATATGGATAATGTTATTTATTATATAAAAATTGCATCACGTTAATAATTTTATATTGACTATATCATTGTTATATATTGATGGAATTAAATATAATTAATGTTTCTTGAAAAACATTTTTTTGAATAAAAACTATCATTTTCATAAATAACATAATGAATTAATAATAATTAAATTTTGACATCTTCAATTCAAAAAAAAATATTTACTATCTCACATTTAAATTTGAAAATTTTATAATATTTTGTATTAAAAGAAAAGAAATCAATGAAAATCTGATTTTATCGAAAGTAAAATTTTTCATACTAATCATTAATAATGTAAATGAGAGAATTTTTAATTGATTTATCATAAAATTTTTATAACAAAGATTAAGTAATATCCATCGTCGAATATGTTGTGGCATATTATCATCGGATGTTATGCACAACACAAGTTATAAGACATGAAATTTATTTTAATATATAATTAATCACATATCATTTTATTCTAACCAATATAAATAAATTGTGTCCACGCATATTTAATTAATACGCATCGATTAAAATATTTGAGGGTATTATTATTGTAAGAACCCGATTTTACATTTCGGTTTGGATTTTTTACAAATTCAGTCTAAATCATATATTTAGACCTAATATGGATGCATAATGAGTTAGAGAAGGTCTTAATGGTGTCCAGGGCATGTTAGGATCTTGAAACATGCCTTTACTAGAAAACTGGATAGGTCGCATGTTTAGCGCATTGTGGGAACACGATTTGGATGACTATGCAGATTGAAATTTATGGATAGAACCACCTCTCATGGTTTTTGCATGACCAAGTAGCCTAACTATGCAATGTGCTCCTTCAACTTAGAAGACCTCACATGTTTTGTGCACAGTCTTTCAAACCGTGTGGAAAAAATGTGCACATGCTATTTTTCAGTGTAAATTGACAATTTTTACCTTACTCATATAATTACAACCCATGTTCCTCCAGAATATGTAGTTCATCTAGAATAAATGATTTTTTCTCTTCTTGGATCCCTTTTGAAGATATATAGTAGGAATTAAGAGATCTACTTCATATGTGATCTATTCAATAATTTTTTTGTCACCTTGGATGTGTAATGTTATGTACTCCAGTCGTCTTGAGTCGTTTTACTTCTCTCTTCCTCTCGATCGAGTTATCAGGGTATGAGCGTTATTTCTTTTCCTTTTATCTACTCTAATATGAGTCAAATCACAGGACAATACTAAATAAGTAGTGTCATACAAGCCAAAATGGGTTGTCTATAACTCATAGCTCCTGTTTTTTTATGTTGGATTTGTCGTGTGGGGCCCACCGATTTCATCAGGAGTCATTAATAGAAATTACATGTAATGATTTTAATCATTAAAACCATATGACTATTCTATTTCTAGATATGTGAAAAAATATTGAGGGTTACACCCACAATTACATCCTTTATATGTTAATGGTTATGCCAATATTAGGTTTTTTTGTTATTTCACATTTGTTCGACTGTTCGGGTGTTCATGGGCATGAACTTCCTAAGAGAAATAGTTTTTATATTAAATGGAGAGTTTATGATGTTAGTTGTATAATGTCACATACCATGTATGCATACCACTCAACTCAACTCAGGTAAGTGTATCAATTGATAAACAAATATGAAATGTGAAAATAATATGAATACTAATTTTATGACATGGCTTTAAATGTTAATGAATAGAGTGATTCTTATATTTAGCACACCTTAATGAGTTAATTAAAGGTATCATAATGAAATTGAATTTAGAATATCCATTAAATTAATTAAAGGAATAGTATCATGTTACATGCCCTTGTCACACTAATGAAAGGCATGTCTTGAACCGAAAGGGATTATTGATTAATTATGAGTTGATTAAAAGGTTTAACTCTACATGAACATATAATACAAATGAAAGGAATGTCTTGATCAAACGTTTTCATGCTACATGAACTTATCTCCCTAATTAATGTTAATACTAGAACCAATGGAAATATTAAATGACCACATAATTAAATCGGAATGGCCTGAATTTAGATCGCTTTGGATTCTGATTGGAGAATACCATGGGAACCTTGAAGCCACATTCCAATTAAATGATACAACTTTCTTAGGTTGAGACCCACCTAGATCCTCATCATTGTATATTCTTGGAGGCTGGGCATGACACACTAGGATCCGTCAATATTTTTATAGGATGCCTTAGATACACTCCTTGGATCATACATTGAAATGTAGGTTTTGTGGTTATAGACCATATGGCCATGTCTCTACTTAGACACATCATACCTTGGATGGTCTCCATAGATTTGGTTGTAACCTTATTATGGAATGCATTAGAATTTGTTCCTTGGATTACTCTCTTATCCTTAGCTAGGCTAAAATTACTTCTGAGTTGGTGACCCTAGATGTGTACATAGCCTTGGTTATTACCATGGATCTTCGTTATGAAATATCATTATAGGTTTCATTGTAATAACGTTGATACTTCACCATGGTTAACTTAATAATCAATTATGGAATGGTAATAGTATAAAAATGGACTGGTTATGTTCAAATGCTAGCTGAGAGCTAAAGTAGGTAATTGGGTATTTAGTTTCATTGTACTTCCTTGAATTATATATGAATTCATGTATGTTGTAACATTTACATCACATGGGATAGTTGTTATATACACCGTCAGTGGTGGCCCACTGCGATTTATCTCACACCCTCTTCAGGTGTCATTCGGTACCCGAGGAAGATTACATGGTTGTAGATGTTGAAATAGGGTAGCAATGGTCTTCAAACATAGTATTTCTAACATTTTAGGATGGATCATGATACCAGATGACCGATCCATAGATCGATATTCTTGGGATTGAATTGTATTTCCTTTATACTATTGTGGAAATTGTTATTCATATTATTCTATATCCATGTTTTCCAGTATTCATATAAAATGACATATCATCATTGATTTTTTTATTCTTTAATAGTATTTCAATTATTTAAGTTATTGTTACTTTTTTCTATTTTTTACTTTGTGCATTATGTCTACATATATATCTTCTTATATATATATATATATTTACATATATCCTATATTCTATACGTTAGTAATAGGGGAATAGTCTCCCCATGGACACACCCTAGTCTCTCACTACTAGTCGATAGCCTCTAGCATTTAGGGAGATGTGCTTGAGGTCATGTGGACCACAAGACTCAGAAAACCTGTTGAGTGGAATTTGGGTCAACAACACCACAATGTTGAATCAATAGTAGGTTTCCATTCTTGGTTTAATATTTGGAGATAATATATTAGTGATTATGAAATCTTGGGACTTGGTCATTATCCATTCTTGGGAATCACAAACCCGTGTTCGAGGTAAAAACCATTTTTCCTAAATTATAGTTATTGTCTTGATTTTTCTTATTACAGTGGATACTATTTCATTGTTAGGTGATGCACAAGTTTTTTTAGTTTATTATTATTACTCCAATTGAGTATTTTCATTCATCCTTGGCCCATGAATATGAGTCAAAGGAACATTATTGCATGCATTAGTATATGAACCTATATTTCACATGTCATGTATATTTCCTTTCCATATATGCAAATTTCAATGATTTTCATTTCTTGGTATACCTGTAATTTCTGAGTGATGTTGTGATAGTTAGATTATGATTTTATTACTATTGGTTGTGATTGAGTGACTTCCTATCTCAATTCCTACATTGTATGGTCCCTCATGGGTTGGGATGAGTAATTTACCAAGCCGATAAATTATGCTATTAATAAATGTTTCTTTTATAGAGATAGGTTTATGGGATCTAATTCATCAAAAATGGATATACATTATCAAGTGAATCATGACATCTTAAATTAATTGGTTTCTCTTCCTTCCAACTCCTTATGATGTAAATGAAATGTACATGAGTGAACCTGGAAGTTAAATGTAAAACGAAATGAAACTTATACTTGAGAAATTACCAATACTTGGCCCTCTAAGCAGGTAGTTGGGGTAGCATGACATGGGAATTGAATTTCCCTAGGTAAACATTAATCTAGGGATACTATCTTTTAGAATAATATTGTTTCGAGGAATGTTCTTGGATATTGTTAACCAATGTCGCCCCGACATCATCATATCATAATCTTGGAGGGTAGTAACGGCCATGCTCAAGATGTGGTGGACTATGAGACACCATTCATACTTCCATGTGTTCCACTAGAGACACAACTTGATGAAACTGATTTGGTAAATGATGGAAAAGTTCATGATAGTTTGTTACATTTGATGTTGTCCATGTGTTTCCCTCCTAGGATTGAACCTGCTATGGATAATATGACACTTGAGTTCTAAGAACAGCAACCTCTTATTTTATTAGGGGATGGTGGTCCACAAGACATTGAGTCTTGGAGAGAGGCCACTTTATCTATCCTTGAGAATTTGGATATTCCTCTAGAGTGGGGATTCATTCAAGCATTTTTAGTACATGATTAACTAGGAAAGATGTAATCTGGGCATGTTATGGGTAGATTTAAAGACCGCCTAATAAGATCGCTTCATTACTCAAACAGTAAGAGAGGATATAGTCTGAGAGTTCATGCACATCGATTAGGGTTGTCTTGTGGTAATATAATATTCAGCACGTTTCATGGATTTCAAACTCTTTTCATAGATTCTAGTTGGTGATGATCTTTTGGGTTCTACAAGTTTTGATGATGGGATACAAAATAACATCTGTATGTGGGTAATTTATTTCTCCTCCACACCATTTTTTATATAGTCAATAAATCACTTATTACGGAGGAAAACATGAATTATAGAAATAGTACCATTTTTAAAGGATCTATATTGGGTCAGTGTAGTATTTCATATGGTGGTAGGAAGCCTCCCATGAGGTTTCTCATCAGGGTAGTGAATACCAGAGTTTCTGTTTTGTCAGCTCTACAGGTTTTCATTAGTGTGTATGATAGGGGCATTCAAAACCTCAATTTGACAGATACCCATTATATTGTCGGGCATTCAGTTTTATGGTGAATCTATAGTGTTTGTGAAATACATTTCCACCATCATTGAGCATTAAATGATTCAAACAAATTCCACTTTTAGGACAGAGTTCTTTTAAGCCACCCTATCTGGCAAGGATTTGGAATAGTAGAGGTAGGTATGGACAATGTGGATGTATTATTCATGGTAGCTAAACCCCTGATCAACCTTAGTTTTGGTAGTGTAGTTATGATCCTGGTAGTCCATTTGTCATACTAGGTTGTAAATCAGGTTAGTTGAATTCACTACAGCCAATACACATGTATCATGCAATGGGCCACCTATAGTATAAGGTACTATTCTTATAGAATCCACTATAGTATCATCTTTATTTTATATGGTTGCTTCATAGTATATTATATGTATATTTATCATGGAAGGTATTAGACAAGTTATACAAAATTACTATTGTGTAATGAACATAGACACACCATTAGGGGTACTAAAAGAGGTTATACACATGTGTAGGGACTTCCCCCTTGAGGTAATATGTTAATCATTATTCTAGAACCCCTTAGTTCTCAACATGATAGGATTTGACGTCATACATAAGAAGCTGTAGTTTGTTCACTATCATGATTCTGTTGAGCACTATTGCCACATTGTGTCTTTTACATGACCAGAGGGAAGTAGTTATCTACATAAAGATCTATTCAATGTACAAGAAAGTAGATCTGGACTAGAGCATCATGGGCTATGTGGAGTTACCATCTATATTGAAAATATATTCAATGACGATCAGGGATTATGAAAATCATATTTCTCTCCAGTGGTGAACCATTTAATAGATTTCCACCCTGATGATTTGTTTAGATTACCTCTTCAGAGTTATGTGGAGTTTATAATCGATCTTGTTCAAGAAGCATCCCTATTTTCCATCACCCACACATGAAGGCACTAGTAGAGAATCAAGAGTTAAAACAGAAATTAGAGGATAAAGAGTCCAAAGGCTTTATATGACCCAATACATCCTCATGGGATTTGATCATGCTATTTTTCTCAGAAGGCAGAAAGAATATTATGTCTATGAGGGGATTATAGAAGATTTAACCACTTTATGGTCAAAAATTTGTACCCACATCCTCAAATAGATAATCTCTTCGACTATCTCAAAAGAAAAAATGTCTTCTCCATGATCGACCTAATAATAGGTTATAATTATGTGCTAGTCAGACCATCAGGCATTCCTCATATAGATTTCTATAATATATATGGTTTTTATGAGTAACTTGTTATGACATTTGGTCTTACGAATGCGCCTACTATTTTCATGGCTCTGATGAATATTGTCTTCCACCCCTATTTGGCCTTTTTTGCATTGGTCTTCATGGAGGACATGTGGGTGTGTTCTTACAGTCATATATATTATTCCAATCATCTTGAAATTGTTCTAAGTATATTGAGAGATCATCAACATTATTCCATTGTTTCTAAGTGCCACTTATTCATCGAAAAATTTCACTTATCTAGATATATTATTTCAGAATCAAGCATAACAATAGACCTAGAAAATGATAATACTCTAGTTTCCTCGGAGCATCCCAAGAATGTGTTTGATATACATAGTTTATTGTTGTTTCCTGGATATTACCATGATTTTCAACAAGACATTTCTCAAATTTATTCACCTATTACATTTCATAAAAATAAGGTTTTAAAGTTCATATGGTATGAATCGGGTTATAAAACCTTTTAGGATCTGAATTTGAGGCTTGTATCAACACTTATTTTGACTCTTCTAGAGCCAGGAATAATTTATACAGTCTTTTGTGATGTATCAGGAATTGTACCAGGAGAAGTGCTGATGTGGGAGGACGATGACTTTGTGTATGTATCTCAACAATTGAGGCATTGTGGGAGAAACTACCTAATGCACAAAATTTAGCTAGTAGCAGTTGTCGATGCCATATGTTCCTGGAGGTCTTATCTATTGGGTGAGTGATTTATAGTGTACACGAACCATCGAAGCCTAAAATATATATTGTAACAACATTACATGAACCTCAGACAACATATATGGGTGGAATATCTAAAATCCATTTATTTAGAGATTTCATATACAATTGGGAAGAAAAATGTAGTTTTAGTTGCGCTAAGTAAGAAAACTCAAGAATAAGAAGGATGAGAATCTAGTGATAAATGGAAGTTAATAGAATACTTTTATAAGTTTTATATAGAGTTTCCTGATAGTCACATGAATTATTATCTCTCATACTTGACAGTTTCCACTTCCCTTTTTGAGAAGGTGATGAGTATAGTGTTTTAAGATTTTGAAATCTTGGTACTTCGTAACAGTATACTAGAAGATAACATACCTCTATATTGGTCAATGGATAAAGATGACATCCTATGACTACATGGATGTATCATGGTTATTACTTATATGAGAGAGGCGTTGATGAATGTTTCCCACACTTCTCAGTTGGTAGTTTATCTAGGAATATAGAATACGTATTGGGATATAATATGCTAGTATTGGTTGCCTCAAATGAAATGTGAAATTAAAGGCTTTATCACTAGGAGTTCCACCTGTCAGTAGGTGAAGGGGGAGGGCCAAAGACCTATCTTCTTGTTATAACCGGTTCAAGTAAAATAAAGGAAATGGGAATATGTTTCCATGGATTTCCTAGTCTAATTACCAAGGTCATTGAGGGTTAGATATTCTATCTGGGTATTCATTTAACGAAAAAAGAAATCATACAACTACATTCTTATTTTGGATACTTTATTAGTTGTCGAGTAAGAAAGACATTATGATGGTGATATTATACGAATCCATGGGGTTCATTATAATCTCATTTTATATCAGAATACTCATTTAACATTAATATTTTGGATGGGGTTTAAAAATAATATGGGAATACATGTGCTTCCAAGAACATATTTTCACCCTCAGACTGATGAACATCCTGAACAGAAAATAAATTCTCATGTGTATATGATTCAAGCATGTGTCTTTGATTTTGGAGGTTCATATGAGAAGAATATACCTCTCGCCACGTTTGACTATAACAATAGCTTTTAGGGGACAATTCTGATGGCTCTACTTGAGGCCTTATATGATTTTCCATGCCATTCACCCTTATACTCGCTAGAAAAAGCCATGGTATCCCTAATAGGTCCTCATCTTGTTTATTAGTCTTCAAAAAATGATCATCTGATTAGAAAGTGTTTGACTACTCTTCATCCTAGATAGAAATCATATGCCAATCTTCATCGATAACCTCTTGAGTTCTTGGTTAGGGATTGTGTTTTTCATTGGGTATCACCCAAGCTAGGGCATAGATGGTTACAAAATAAGGGGAAGTTGTCGCTTAATTATGTATGGTTGTTTGAGATTTAGAGAGTGTCAGGCCAGTAGCCTATCGGTCACAACAACCATAGTGGTACCATTCCATGCAATAAGTCTTTCACAATTTCAATGTTTTCCAGTATCATTTTGGTCCATGCCATACCTTTGATCCTGAGGAAGTTTATTTAGATATTGATTCTAATATTAAAGAGTATCCAGTACACATCATTCACCAGAGCATAAAGACACTCTGAAGTTGGTATGTTCCTCTCGTATGGGTGATATTGAAGAAAAACATAGTAAATAATGAGGCTTTGGAGGGGGAAACTAACATATGTTCCCAATGGATATATTTTTTCTCATGAAATGTTTCTCCACATTTAGAAGGTGAAATCAGGTTCGATTTTATTTAAGGGTGGAAGATTGTAAGAACCTGATTTTTCTCTTCGGTATAGATCCTTGGAAATTTCAGACAAAATCATTTCTTTGGACCTAATTTGGATGCCTAACGAGTTATAAATGTTCTTAGGGGTGTCTGAAGAATGTTCGGTGCCCAAAACCCATTTTTTTGCAAAAAAAAAATGGATAGGTCGGACGATTAACACATGGTTAGCGCACAATTTTGCTAACTGTGGAGATTTAAATTTCTAGATAGAACCACTTCACATTGTTTGTACATGGTTATGTGGAATAACCTTGATTTTTCACCTTTTACCCAAAATACCTTGCATGATTTTTCAAAACAGGTGGAAAAATCGTGCAAATGTTATTTTTATGGGAAATTGACAATTTTCACTTAATGAACTAATTAGAATCCCTCTTCCTCTCTAGTAATTATTTCAGTGGTATTAACCAAAGTTGATCTCTTTTGGGATGCCTTTAATGTTATATGATATGAATCAAGGGTTATCCTTCGTATAAAATTCAATCGATCTTCTGTTCATCACATTGGATGGAAAACTGTATGTACTCGGGTCCTCTTGAGATATTATCCTTATACTTATCTCTCGGCCAAGTTATTAGTGTATGAGGGTTTCTCTCTTCTTCTTGGATATACTCTGATCTCTGTGAGAAATTTTCAAATACTAGAGGAGGGTCAAACAAGCCTATGGTGGGTGGTCTATAACTCATTCTCCAAGTTCATTGATTTTGGAATTGTCATGTGGGGCCCACCAATTTAATATGGTTCCATTAATAGAATTTATATTCTATACTGTAATTGTTAGAACTGCAAGGTTATGCTATTTCCAAATATGTGATTATTTTAGAGTGTTTACACCCACAATTGCATTATATCCATGTCAAAGGTTATTCCATGACTGTGTTTTTTTGTGTTTTGACACATTTCTTACATCATTTGGGTGTGCCTTTGCTTAAACATCCCATGGTTATGTCTTTCAATATTATATGGCTCAGTTAATGAAGTATATTTAATAATGGAAAGTACCATGTATGTGTGTCACATGACCCTTCTAATATATGTGAATCAATTCACAAATTAATGAGAAATTTGAATTAACAAGTATATTAAGTTTATGACAGGGCATTAATTGTAAAATAATACAGGTTTTATATCCATAAATCCCTTAAAAAATTAATTGAAGGTAGAGGAATGACCCACCAATAAGGAAAAATGTTGTAAATGAATTAAATGATTGGTTACATGCTATATGGCCTTGTCACACTAATAAAATGATAGGCTTGAACCAAACCGAAATATTGATTAATTATGACTAGATTAAATGGTAAAATTCTACTTGAACTTATAAAACTAATGAAAGGAAAGGTGTGAATCAAAAGTTTCTTGCTACTTGAATTTTCACACTAATGAATGACAAGGCTTGAACCAAATGAAATTTTAATTGTCTTCATAATCAAATAATAATTTCCTGACTCGAGACTGCCTTTAATTCATACCAAGGAATGCCCTGAGCACTCATGAACCCCATTTCGATTCAAGGATATAGATTACATTGGTTTAGATCCACCTTGATCCCTATCATTTTTCTATTCATGGATTCCATGTATGACAATGTAGTATCAGTCAATGTTATTATAGCATGCCTCAAATACACTCCATGGACCATGAATTGAAAAGTAGTTTCCAGACTTCTTAAATCATATTGTCCTATATCTACTTTTCCCCATCTTACCTCGGACGATAGACATGGATTTTATAGGCACCTTATTGTGTAATTCCATGTAATCTTCACCTTGGATTACAATATTAACCATATAAACTCTATTTTTTACTTCTGATTTGGTGACCCTTGAGGTTTATCATTCCTTTGTTATCACCTAGAAACATCATTATCAAATATCATTATAGGGATCCTTTTTATAACGTGGAACCTACAACATGGTTAACATGTTAATAATTTTTTAACTGTTAATAACAATTAAATGGAGTGGTTATGTTTAGATTTTAGCCGAGTTCAAAAAAAGTCCTTGTGTATTTAGTTACATTGAATTTCTTTACATTATATCTGCATGTCTGTGCACTGATACATTTCTAAAACACGGGCTGCATGTTATTGACACCACTGGTGGTGGCCCACTTACAGTTGTCTCAGACACTCTAAGGGAACCATTTGGTACCCGAGGAAAATTACATGGTTATGGGTCTTGATACAGTAAATCATAAGACCACTAAAACAAGATTGTTTGTGGTTTGGGATGAATCATGATTGTAGTTGAGTAAGCCATAGCTCAGGAATTGTTGTGATAATCATTGATTTCCATTATACTATTGTGAATCATGTTATGCATGTTATCTTGTATCAATGTTTTCATGTTTTCTAGTGACAGAACATATCATCATATGTTCTTATATGGTTGGATGTTATTCCAGTTATTCCAGTTATTGTTACTTTTGTCTATATTTTCTATTATACCTATTGTTTATATATATTTATTTCTCTATTTACTGATGTTTACATCCATAAGTTGTCATACACTTTAGTAATGAGGGCATTGTCTCCCCACGAACACACCCTAGCCCCTCCCAGCTAGTCGTAAACCACTATCATTTGAGTAGACGCAATTTAGGCTATGTGGCCCACCAGGATCAGGGCACCAATTGAGTGACATTTGGGTCTGGGATGTCACACTTATCAGACTCAATATTTAAGATATAACTTTAAATATGAAATATAATTTACTATATAATACTAGATCCACATATTTATATTCCCTATATAATAATAGATCCACATATTTGTATTATATGTTTTTATAAAAAAATTAATTATTAAATTATGAAATTGTACATTAAGGATGTGTGTTTATTTTTGGAATCCATAATTTCAATATTATAATACAATAATTTTTTTAGAATTTTGTAGAAATATTTATATTTTAATGAAAACTTGAAAATGCTTATTTTTATTGACAAATGTTTTTTACATTTATATATTTAAGAAGATAAATAATTTTTGTGTTAATTTAAAAAATTAATTAATTATTTTTTATTTTAAATTATATATTTATATTTTTAGGAATGAATTTTTTACCTGATTTAAGTATAAAAACATTTTATACTTTTAAAATTCTATTTTAAAAAAAAAAATATTTATCATGTTTTTTTGGATTAATTTTAAATTAAATTCTACAAATCATGTGTTTTGAATCATAAAAAATGATCACCTTATTTGGAATCCAATGTTCCAACTTTGGTAAATAGACATCTTTTTATTATCATATTGAATAGTAACCATAATAAAATTTTTTCATCTCAATAAGGGTAAATATGGTAATTGAGGGTTAAAAATAATAATATTATGACTAAAACTAACCATAAAAGTTATATTTATACTCATTTATGCAATTTTTTTTCCAAGTGCATCAAATCCTCAAATATTTCGGAATATGGTGATATATTTCATTTATTTTCTCCTTGATAATTTTCTATTGAATGTAAAGAGAAAATGACACACTATTTCTTTTTACAACTATAATATATTTGACATCAGGATAAAAAAAGAAAATGTTCAATTTTAAATAATCATTTGAAAGGAAATTAAAATTTTCATGAAAAAGTAATTTTAATTTATAGGGATGAAATAATTACATTAAGATATTGTGCAACGTTGATGTAATTAATTTTCAATTAATATAAAACTAAAATAAATGATAGTAATAATATTTAATAAATATAATCTGAATGTATATTGGTAATGACCCAATGTTTTTCATTGGTAATTACCATCATATTAATATGTCATAAAATAACGTGAAAATAAAACATTAAAAACTACTATGTTCTAAGTGACGATTAAACATAATTTTGCCACATCTGTGTTTGGAATTTCGAAAATCTAACATACATGGGTGCAATCAGAAAGTTATTTGGGTTCTTATATAGAAAATTTATTTTTTAGTGAATAGTATTTTTCCATTAGGAATAGTAAATTAAAAGTATGAATATTTATATACCATAATTAATAGTACCCTTACCTATGACAATATATAAATCATATCTTGGAAAAAATTATGAAATACATATATTTTAGAAAAGTAAATAAATGTTTTAATACTGGGTTTTTAATAATAAACGATGAGTTTAATTAAATATTAAAATAATCATATTTAGAAAATTATTCTTAAAAAATTGAATTCATTTTTGATTCTACATGTTGAAACATTGTTATGGTGATTTTTCAGACTTTTCTGAAATAATTGAATATTTAGTGACTAGTAAAATACATTAATTTACTGTATAAATACACTATAGTAAAAATAAACTATTCTTGACATCACAATTTATGTAAGAACCCAAATATATAAATCATATTCATTTATTACTATTCATGATCATAGAATACTTATTATTCCATGTCTTATGAAGAAATAAAAAATTAATGATTATAATATTATGAAAACCCACCTCCCCTCCACTATAAATACCACCCATTCTTACAACTTCTCTTCAATATTCTCAATCCCTGAGCCTTCCCAATATTCATCCCAAATACCTCCCCAAGCTCCTCCCCCATGTCCAAAGTCCCCTAGTATCTTCAATATTCCAAAACTTCTCCCCTTAATTGGTCTTCAATGAAGGATGTCGAAAGAGGTAAATTCATATTTCCAATTACTTTATTTATTTTAAGTTCTTATCATTTTTTTCATTCCTCATCTACCTTGACACTAACAATTTGATAACTAAAATAACATACAAGTAATGGAATTCTATTATACTAAAGGGATATTTATTAATATTCTATCCTTTCCCCATATTTTATATGAAAACAATGAAATCACCATTTGAGATGTACTAATTTAATACATTCAAGGACAATAATTTATCAATTTTTCTTTTCATCCTTAATTCTTGTCATGATAAAATATAAGTTATGGTTCATCTAGATTATTATATATTAAATATATCACAGTTAAGAATCTTTAATCATTTTTTACTAACTATATTATGATAGAATGAAAAACATGTTCATTGTAATCAAACCCACCGATTTACCTAAACTACTATCTCTAATGTTTTATATATAATATTTATAATTGACTCAATTTAACCAAATAAAAATTTTAACCATGAAATATCATTTATGTTCAGTAATATCATACAACATCAATTATGGACAATCAATTTCTTCATACTTGTTAATCCGAACATGAACTGATCATTACAGCAAAGTAAGAAAACATACCCAAATAATGGAATTGAACCTTATAACCCATGAAAATGGTCATAAATGAACATAAAATGATTATCATAAACCAAAATAATTATATAAGATGTTCTGGAATTATTAATTAATAATCCTAATATTCTTATTCTGGTATTTAATAACAGGTGGAGAACACCAACGTATTTAAGTTAAGGGATCCTCTTCATTTCTCTCTTAATCAAGATTTTCCTCTATGGTATGCCTTTTATAAGTTTTACCAAATGACGGGGTATGTTTTCAAACCTCCCCAATACTTCCCACATTATTTATAAGTGATGACAAATCCATTTTCACTCTCCCAATTCCTTCTTGGTCACACCTAATAGCATGTCGATAAATCGTAATGAATTCTACCCAATCATTATTTGTTCTTCGGGGTTGACTTATCATTTTTGATATCAGAATAGTGGTTTTTATAAATTTATGAACATTTTATAAAAAAAATTAAAAAAATCATTTATTTAGACTCTTTCATCACTCTCTTTTGGGGGTTTACATGTTTTTAAGAGATTCCATCCATAGAAATTTCCGATAAGAAAACATGTTTTAAGTGAACTTCCCAATTTTTTACGCAATTTCATGTGCACTACATCTTATACTTTAAGACACCATTCTACTTATAGAATCAGTATTTTTATTATGAAATATTTTTTGTTTCAATTATGAATTAACATAAAATATTTTCCTCTTTTTTATTTTAAAATCTCTATATCATTTTCCTTAAAAATGCACAAATATATTTTCATGATAATGTTTCTCAAATACATTCCTTATATTTTTTCACTTATGATTGACATAATATACCAAGTTATATAATAGTTTTAACTTATGAACATCCATTTTTTTGCTAATCCCTTTCTTCCAAGGACACCTTCATGATACACCCTTTGGTTATGATTTATGTCATGATTGTGGTACCCACTTCTTTCCATGGGTACCCTTGTGTTTATCTATGGTTGATTAAATATGTTTTTTATGTGGAATGCTTATTCAGGAAAATTATGATATGGGTGTGACAAGATAACTCTCCAATGCATTGGGCAACGTTATGTATTGGGAGATGTGATGGGAAATGAGATCATGGGTTTCCTTGACCGATTATAAAATGGGAAACATGATTGGATGTCTGACTTGAAATTTAATAAAATAGGAAAATGTTTTGGCGGTTATCCTTGACCCATAATAAATAAATTGTATATGATCCTACCACATTTTTATGATTTGATTTTTATATGATTATATTCTTATATGATACGATTTTATATATTCTATGATTTGGATATCATAATGTAATGCCTCCTAACTCACGTGCCTAAGACATATCATTATGGTCATTCCTTTTATAGGATTTTTAGGTCATCCCTTTATACATGTGTTCCCCAGGGTACCTTATGCAGATGTATGGGCTCAAAAAAATTTATATGCTATTTATTAATATTAAATAAAAAAGTGATTCTTTTGGCATCATGTTTGATGTTTTATGTAACTAGTCTACCAAGACATTGTACATAAGGATAATTATCTTGTAATATGGTGTATAATTATTCTTATAATCATGTAATTTTATATGTAAAAGGATTGGGTCTCTATAGTTAGGATGTGAGGATTGTCTAGTAATTTTGGGAGATTAGGAATAGAGCACCATAGTGAGAACATTATGGATGATACTAAGTATAAAAAAACAGTCTGAAATTTTTGGGAGTATTGAGTTGGTGGTTTATCAAGAAAATACACCCATGTCTAGATACTAATTGGAAGCGGTGGCTCTGGAACAAATGTACCAAAGAGTGAAAATGCCGACAAGGATTTTTGGGATTGACTGGGGAATCCTGGTACATGACAATGGGCCTTTCTGCACTCCTGGTTACGACACTCAAATGGGATATTCTTTGGTAGATTCACAAGCTTAGTACATACCATTTTAAGGTTTAAAAATTACCATAAGAATATATGTTATGAAATAGATTAAGGATAACCTGGATTTAAACCTAAGGAATCACAAATTTATATATACTTATTCTTTATATTTTTTCCGTTTATGTACAAAGATTGATTTTTTATGCTCAATAGCTAATTATTCAAGGACTAAAATTATATGTCATATATATTAGTTAATATCATGACATAGAAGAACACATTCCAAAAACCAATGTGATTAGAAATTTGATGATTTCCCTAATGTTATTTATAATATTTTGGAGTGCAGGCTCAAAACATCATGACCGTTATTTCTCATCTCGCTCGAGTTATGAATAATCACATAAATCATAAATAAGACCATCCTACTCCAAGGAAAGATCACTTTCCATAAAATACTTAATGCAGAAAAGGACTCCCATGTTTAGCAGATATTTTGATCCCATTATCGCAGAACATTAGATTTACTCCATTGAAAAGAGATTCTATGTCCTCCACGAACTCCCAACGGTATATGAAGAATACCAAAAATATAGAATATGAAATATATGGTGAAATACACACTTAGCCTGCAGTATAGTGTAACAAAAACATTGAGCATGGGTATTATGACAAAAAAATTCATGTACAGAGAGTTGTCAGAGGAAATCAGCTACATCCACTATGGAAATAATGTATTTTTCTATCATTACAATTGAGGTGGATCTGAACAATTATGTGGTGACAGGTATGCTAGTTATTCATTCATTAATTGAGAATGTACTATTTGATTCTGTTTCTATGCATTCTTTCATATCATGCAAGTTTAGTAGAACTATTCATATAACACCTCCAAATTAGGGGGAAAAGTAATCTATGAGAATAGTAAATGCGAAAGTTATTATGTCCATTTTTTGTAACTTATCACTTGTGAATTTTTGTGGACTGAAGATCCCATTAAATATCATCATAAATCCTTTAGCAGAGATCGACGCTATCTTGGGCATGGGTTGGGTTATCTTTGTACAAAGCCAACATCAACTGTTGGGAAAGAGAGATTATTCTTCACTTTCCAAATCATCCTCTGATTCATTAAAAGTGTAAGGTGGAAGATGAATATTCTTTATAATAGTTATCTCATTTATGGGTATTACTTCTCTGTGAGGAGGAATATGTATCTCAAATGATTAAGAAAAAGGAGAGAATCATGCTTGACGACATGATCATCATGAGGGATTACATTTATATATTCCCTAAAGAGTTTCTAGGTTTTACTCCTGTCCAATAGGTTTAGTTCTCAAATGAACTTATCCCTATATCTCTACCTCTCTCAATGTCACCTTACAGAATGGACATCGTAGAGCTGGAAGATCTGAAGAAGCCATTATAGTACAATATGGAGAAGGGTTTCATACGCCCAAGTGCTTCACCATGGGGTGTGCTAATCCTCTTCATCCTGAAGAAGGACAGATCAATGTGCCTCTCCATTGATTTTTTTGAGCTCAATAAAATCATGATAAGGAACAATTATACCATTCCATAGATAGGTGACTTGTTATATCAACACTGTGGGTCCAGTTATTTCATTAATGTGGACCATTACTTGGGATATGTCTAATTAATGGTGAGAAAGGGAGATATTACGAATACAGACATTCGAATGAGGTATGGACACTATGAAATCATAATGATTCCCTTAGGGATCACTAATGATCCAATAATTTTCATGGATTTAATGAATAGATTATTCAGAGATTACCTCAACAAATTTTTAGTAGTATTTATTGATGATAATTTTATATTCTCCAAGACCAAGGATGATGATATAGATCATTTGAATACTATGTTAAAGACTTTGGCAAGGGATATGATGGATGAAATGTAATGTTAATGTGAGTTATGTATGGATGAATTATCATTTTTGTGGAATCTTATCACAAGAAAAGGGATATATGTTAACCCTTCCAAGACAAAGGAAATTGAAGAGTGGCCCAAACCAACATCTGTAACAGAGATCCATATATTTTGGGGTCTAGGTGGGTATTATTGACAATAAATGAAGAACTAATCAAGATTTTAAAACCCAATGACCAAGATGACAAGGAATGAAGAAACGTTTGTCTGTAATCAGGGATGTGAAGAATGGTTTATAGAGTTTAAAAAGAGGCTTATCACTGCTCGAGTACTCACACTCCCTACAAGTGAATAAAATTTTGTGGTGTATATTTTTTCTTCTAATAAGGTCTTAGGCTTAGAGATAATGAAAAATGATAAATCAATAGCCTATTCATCAAGGAAGATTAAAATCAATGAGAAATAATATCTTATGCGTGATTTGGAGTTGTGGCGGTGCTCTTTGCGTTGAAAATCATTTAGAATTATCTCAATGGGGAGAAGTTTGAGATATATACAGACCACAAGAGTCTCTGATATATATTCACACAAAAACAGATTAACATTTTCCATAGAATATGGATATATATCTTCAAGGATTATGAATTCTCAATCCACTACCATCTGGTAAGGTAAAAAGGTGGCTTATTCTCTAAGTAGAAAGGATCCTACATCTTTATCAATGATTAGAATTGAAAATGACATGATCTTCTTATATTTGAATACGATGGACATGAAAAAAATTAATGGAGGAACGTGGTCAATCATTTCATAAATTGTTCCTCAACCATCCCTCTTGGATAAAATAAAGGATTCTCAAAATATGTTTTGGAAATATTGAAAAGGGTGGACGTCATTAGAAATGGTAAATCCTCTGATTTCACAATTGATGGGGAAGGAGTTGTAATATTTGGGACATGATTATGTGCTCCATCACATCCAGTGATAAAGAAGGATATATTGAATGATGAACATAGAGAGACCTTCCCTATCCATCCAGGGAGCACAAAGATGTATCGATATATCCTAGAAAACATTTATTGGGAGAATATGAAAAAGAAGATTACAAAATATACATCAAAGTCCCTGGATGGTCCAGAAGTCAAGGCTTCGAGGAAAAAATATAAGGAGATGATGCAACCACTACTCATACCATCATAGAAGCGAGAGAACATTTCGATGAACTTTTTCAATGGAATTACAAGGAAATCTAGAGGAAACAACGCTATATGGGTAATTGTGGATTATCTTACAAAGACATCTCACTTTATCATTATTTGTTAATACATATCATTGGATCCACTCACAAGTATTTACATCAATTATGTGGTAAGGCTGCATGGAGTATCACTATCTTTTTGTATCTGATCATGATCCGAGATTCGCCTCAATGTTCTAGAATGTATCAAACATGCTCTAAGAACTAAACTAATCTTCTGTATGGAATATCATCCTCAAACTGATGGCCAATTTGTGTGAACTATTCAGACACCGGAAGAAATGTTGAGAGCATTCTCTATAGAATTCAATGGAGGATTGGACTAACATCTTCCACTTGTTGAATTATTCTACAATAATAGTTGACACTCGATCATCTGAATGGAAGCATATGAATCCATCTCTTAGAAAATTTGAAAAACATGAGCGTGTTGGGATTAAGTCAGTGAGTGTAAGCTACAATGACTTGAAATAGTTGAAGAAATAGTGGTGAAGTTAAAAAACACTTAACAACATATCAAGGCATCCCAAATACAACAGAAATGTTATGCCAACCATTATCAATGAGACCTTGAGTTTATTGTTGGAGACATGGTATTTTTACTCATATCTCTATGGAATAAGGTCATGGGGTTTGGAATGAAAGGGATGTTATGTCCTAGGTACATTGGCCACTTCGAGATTCTTGATCGAGTTAGAGCCATGGCCTATTGACTAGTACATCCACCTTCCATGTATAAAGTACATGATGATTTTCATGTATCTCTCTTAATAAATCACATACCAGACCCTTCAGATGCACTCTCTTATGATGTGGTAATGTGGGAGGATGATCATTCTTATGAGGATCATGTATTGAAGATCCTGGATCATAGAGATAATGTTCTATGTAACAAAATTACTCACCTAATAAAGGTACAATAGAGAAACCATAACTACAAAGAGGAATCATTGTAACTGGAGGAAGCAATAATGGAAAAGTACCCACACCTATTTTTGGCATAGAATGTAAAACATAATTTCAAGGAAAAAATTTCATAAGGGGTGAAAATTTAATGACCCGATGATTTTCAATGAAAATTACCCACATATAAATATGTCATAAAATGTCATGAAATCACAATATAATGAACTACTAATTTCTAAGTGACCATTAAACATAATTTTCCACTTCTGTGTTTGGAATTTCAAAAATCTGATGTACACAGTTGCAATCAAAAAGTTATTTGGAGTCTGATAAGAAAAACATAATTTTTTGGCGAATAGTAACAAAACCGTATGAATACATATATACCCTTATGGATAATGATTCAACCTAAAGAATAGTAACCTTACCTATAAAAATATATAAATAATATTCATGTTGATTGTATGATATACTTATATTTTTAGAATAAGTAAATTAACTTTTTAAAACACATTTTTAAATAATAAATAATGATTTTAATTAAATATAAAATTAAACATATTTAGAAATTTATTTTTGAATAATGGACTTCATTTTTGGATTCTACACATTGAATTATGGTTCTGGTGAATTTTTTTGATTTTTTCGAACCACTTGAAATTTCAGTGAAGAGTAAAATGCATTAATTTACTATGTAAATACACTATAGTAAAAATCCACTATTACTGAGATCACATGTGATGTAAGAACCCAAATCTAGAAATAATAAACATTTATTACGATTTTTTCTCATTGAATACTTATTATTCTTTGTCTTGGGAAGAAATAATAAATTAATGATTATAATATTATGAAAACCAGCATCCCCTCGACTATAAATACCACCCATTACTGCCTCTTCTCTTCACTCCTCTCAATCCATGAGCCTTGCCAATATTCTTCCCAAATACCCCACAATGTCCTCTCGTACATCTGAAGTCCCCTAATCTCTTCAATATAAAAAAAACTATCCCTTTAAGAGGTTCTCAAAGGAATAAGTTTGAAGAGATAAATTCGCCTTTCCAATTCCTTCATTTCATTTAAGTTCCATTATTTTTGTTTCTTTCTTCACCTCCCTTGACCGAGAATGTATTATATCTCCAATAAAATACATTTACTTTAATTTTACTATGCTATTGAGATACTTATTTATCTTCTCACCTTTCCCAATATTTTATTGGAAAATAATGAAAGCACCATTTGAGATGTGCTAATTTATCACATTCAAGGACAATGATATATCAATTTCTATTTTCATCTTTAATTATGGTCATGAAATAATTTATGTTATTGTTGAACAAATTATTATATATTTAATATATACTAGATAATGTTCTATAGTCATTTTGTAAAAATGGTATTAAGATATAAAGAAAAACATTTTCATTATAATCAAACACACCAATTAACCATAAGGTTTATCACTAAGGTTTTATATATAATCTTTCAACTTTAATCTATATAACCAAATAAAAATTTTAACCATGTAATCTCATGTATTTTAACTTATAACATACAACTTCAATTCTGGAAATTCACTTTCATCATACGTGTTTATCCGAACATGAACCAATCATTAAATACATGTAATAAAATAGACCAGAATAGTGGAATTGAACCTCATAACCAATGAAAACATATATAAATAAACATTATATGATTATACTAAACCAATTAAATATAGAATAGGTTCTGTAATTATTAATTAAGAAACCTAATTTTTATATTCCAGATGATAAATACGAGTGTAAAACACGAACAGATTTAAGTTAAGGGGTCCAATTCATTTCTCTCATAATAAAGATTGTCCTCGATGCTATTCCTTTTAGGCATTGTCCAAAATGATGGTGTATGTTTCGTACCATCCCTTACTTATGTGATTATGTATATGTGATGAGAAACCCATTTTATCTCTCTCCAATCCCTCTTGGGTACACGCGATACCATGTTGTTACACTGTAAAAATTTCTACGTGAACCTTCATTGTTCTTCTAGGTTCCCTTATCTTTATCTATATCAAATTGGAGTTTTTATATCTATTTATGTAAATATTCGTAATTCTGTGTAGTTTTACAAAATTAATTTATGAAGACCCTTTTATCATTCACTTTTAGGATTTACCAGTTTTTAATATATTTCCTCCATAGATCTTCTCGGTAATTAAACCTGGTTTAAGGGAACTTCTCAAATTTTTACCCAATTTAATGTTCCCTCTATCCTCTTTTTTATGGCACTATTTTCATTTCAAAATCAGTTTTTTAATTATTAAAACCTTATTGGTTAAATTATTATTTTATATAAAATATTCTCATCTTTTCTATTTTGAAATCTCTATAGTATTTTCCTTAAAACCATATAAAATTGATTTATTGATAATGTTTTTCAAATTAATTACTTATATTTTTTCACTTATCATTGACATAACATTCTAGGTTATATTACAATATTATCTTATGAACATCCATGTATGTGATAATCACTTTCTTTCATGGACACTTTCATGATACTCCCACTGGTTATGCTTTATGTCACAATTGTGGTACCCCCTTCTTTTTGTGGGTACCCTTATGTTTATGTATGTTTGGTTATGAATTATTAAATATTTAGCATGATTAATCATGAAAATGTTGAAATGGGTGTGCCCAAATAGTGCTCTAATGAATTGGGTATTGTTAAGTCTCATGAGAGTCGATGAGAAATGGGTTTGGTGGTTAGCCATGGCCCATACAAAAATGGGAAATGGGATTGGGGGTTCTCCATAACCCGTACTAAAAAGGGAAATGGGATTGTCATTTAGCCTAGACTTTCACTAAATATATATTTTATTATCCTTCCACATTTATATGATTCCATGATTATATGATATGATTTTAATTGTTTAATTGTTTGGATATCATCATGTCATGCCTCATAACACAGGTTCTTAAGATGTATCCTTATGTTCATTTCCTTATAGGGCTTTTTATCTCATCCCTTTATTCATGTGTTCCCCAAGGAACCCTATACAGATGTATAGGCTAAAAAGTTTTTAGGATGTATTTAAGGATATTAAATAATGAAAAGTTTCTTTTAACCACATGTTTTATGTTTTATGTACATAGTCTCTCTGGACACTAGACTTAACGATACATGGAATGTACTCTGATGTATAATTATGATTAAAATCATGTAATGTTTTATGTAAAAGTCTTGTGTCACAACAATATTTTAATCCAATAATTATATGGGTGAATAAAAAAAGTTACAGAAGTGTTAACAGATTATATTTTAATATATTTGTTTTCTTGATGTTATTAACGACAATAGAAATGTGTATTAATAAAATTGACATTAATGATATTTAAAAAAATTATTACATTATTCAGAAATATAAAATTATTAAAAATCCTATATTCATCGATGATAGTGATATATTTTTGAAAATATCAACTCTAGTATATTTTAAGGGTCATTGCTCTATTTATAGTATCTATCGCGACCCTTAAATAGTAGAAAGAATTTTTATCATGGTAAGTGCTAAAATGGTTAATGTGGCCTTAAATCAGAAATGAAATGTTATAAAAATAGTCTACACTAATAAAAATTTTATTTTATGAGATTACATTCAACCATCCTCATCTTATTTTTAAATTTTATAAATTGTCATATATTTGAACTAGAAAAATAATTTATATTAGTTTAATATTTTAAGTAATATAAAGACTGAATATACACTCTTTTATAAAAACATAACCTCATCTCCTTTATTCGAAACATTGAAAAATAAATCTTTTTCTAAAACTACATTCCCAAAAATAATACTTCCTTACCATTTCATTTATTGAAAATGACAACATCATTTATGAATACGTATGAACAACCACCTCCACCATCTCATTCGATTTTTTTTCAACTGAACATTACTTGGATGATACATATAAGTTTGTAGAATGAAATAATATTGTATTTATTATTTTATGAGAATTATTGAAATGGATAAATTATAATTACATTATTTTTATAATGATAATTTAATAATGGAAATGTTAACCATGCTTATGTATGACCTACCATCTCCATGATAGTAACATGGTTCACATTACATATCCACACACCATAAAGGTTATTAAATTTATAGTTCAATTATAAAAATGATAAAATTTTCATAAATAATATTCTATAGATAAAGGAATATTATCCTTTTCACCACACTCTTCCTACTATAGTAAACTTTGACATATCAGTCAAATATTATCAAAACATTTGACATAAACATATTTCATTATGTAATTGTTTATAAAAAGGTATTAAATAAAATTATGGGAATAATTAACTTCAAAAATGTACTTATACATGTAAATAACTAACATATTTTTTTTTATTTAGAAAGATAAAGAACACATGTCATGATTTTGGCACAAGGTATTAGACATTATTTTAAAAACTAATTTATAATGTTCTCCTTACAACCCTTTTTTATATATGTCCATATTTTAAAAATAACCCTTAGGATTCATTTATATTATCTTATGTGAAAAAATTTTAATTTTCTCCCTCTCTGTACATTATAATCTTGATTAAAAATAATTTTTTTAGATATTTTATATTGAACATCTTTGACATTCTTTATATAAGAAAAATTGAATGTTTTATGATTACATTTATTGAAAAATTATACTTTCTTGTAGAAATAACCATTATTTTATATTTAACATTATTTTTTAGATTCCATGTTATATTCAAAGAAACAGAATAATTCCGTATGATTTTGTTATTTTAAAAAATGGTTTAAAAAAGGAATAGATATTTCAATATCATATTTTTTGGCTTATGGGTAAAAAAATGTTTGTATAATGAACGATTTTATGTATTATGACAATTTCATGATCCATGGAAATTATTTTTATTGATTTTTAGTTCCATTATAAAACATGAATATATGGATCCTTGATATCCCTTCAATTCATTTACTAAGATTTATGTTATGAATATTAACATGAGAGTTACTCCAAGTATAATTGTGAAGATTATTTCATTTTTTAAAGGGATAGTTAATTCATGTGTATATAGGATGGTTAATACATTGGTAAATGTGATGGATTTTCCATATGTAAGAGTTATATTTATATGATCCTTCAGGTTAACCATATTATTTTTCAAATTTTTATACATTGTTTTTAAAAAATGATATGATTTCAAAAAAGTAAAGAATGGGATTATTTTCACTAAAAATGAAATGTATAAGCTACTTATTATGGGTGAAAAATGATTCTTTGTGAAAAATATTTCTTGTAATTTCATGATTTTAAAAATAACCATTATCAATTTTTTTTAACTTTATGATTTCATATGAATTTTATAATGAAATTACATGGGCTGTGAAGTTGATTTCTTAACTGCTAAATTTTCTATTTTGAATACAATCTTTATAGTGATAATAGGGTAATATTATCTGTATTCATGTACTAATAGTTTATATAATAATTTTATGTCTCTTACTAAGATTTTTGTTCTCATCCATCATTTTTAAAATATTTATAAATTTTTATTATGGGTACTAAAAAATAAGAGAAGTTGAATGTCGTGAATATTTCTCTTGAAAAAAAAAGTTGTTCTCTTATAGAAATATTCTATTGTGGGAAAATTGGGAACTAAATAGAAATTCCCTATTTTGCATTTTTATTTGTTATATATGAGTTATGAACCAATTTTCTAATACCCTAAAACTGAATAAATCATTGAAGTACAATAAAGTGAGTTATTTTCTAAATACTGCTGATTATGAACAGATAAATCATAGAACTTGTAGTTAGTATATGTGGTTAATTTAGATAATTTTAGAGGGTATGAAAATGAATTTTAATACCCTTTGGGAATTCTAATTTTAATGTTTTCATGATATTGAATTTGATTATTACCATGTTACTTCATCTAAAATATATATTCGGAATATTTTTTCATAGATGAAACGTGGATGGTGATGTTGGAAGGCATTGAGAGGACTCAAAACATTTGAATATGAAACAAGAATTATTGAGATTCTAACTACACATGTATTTTCTAGTGACATGTGATTTCATGCAAGATATAGTTTTATATGGTATATATGATATAAATAAACTTTATCTAACATAGAATAATTTTAAAATATTATATAATTTTATGAGAAAATTCCCTCCAAAAGATTCTAGATCTTTTGACATGATGATATTTAAGGGATAAATCAATGAACTATAAAATATTTTGGATGTCACATGATTTTAATCATTAAAAATTAACTGTATAAATTTATTATTTTAATGATATTTTTGATCAATAATAGATAATAGTCAAAAATACATGTGGAAGAGAAGATATTGATATCTTAAAATGACATTAATTTAAAATGAAATTTGTTGAAATATATTTACCTATGGGGTTTCACCATAGGATGTAAAAAATAAATTCAATAAAGTAATGAAAAAGAAGATTTTATGGCTACATATGAAGAAAAATTCACCAGACTCGAAAGGTATACACCATATTTTATCAAGGATGATGATAGTAAAATTCTTCAATTTTACCCTAAATTTATGGAAATATAATTAATTTGATTTTATTTCCATTAATATAAAAGATATGGAAATTTTTTATAATTTTTCAAAAATAAGGGAATGTAATTTTTCAATGATCAAGGAGTATATAAAAACAAGCAGAAAAAGTGGACTCGGTAGAAGAAAATGATACAAAACCCACAAAATATATATAATGGTTGTAAAAACAAAGTTATAATTTTTTTCTAGTGTGAAAAAAATAACAAAAGGGAATCTATTCTAAAATCATGGATTTTCTTCTGATGTAGTATGTTAGGGAATATAGATTTTGATTGCATGAAAAACAAGTATTTCAACAGTCATACGAGTTTCAATAAGTAGATATTAAGTTGGTTTAAATTTCACGAGATAAGTTATTATGAATTTGAGTGTCTAAATAAGAAAATGAAATATTGGAAGATGTAAGACTATATGAAAAAGTCTACAGTGCAGACCTTTTTAACTATATCCACAAAATTTGGGCCATAAAAACGTTTTAAGATGTATATTTCTTGTTTATTTATAAATATTAGTTTGTTGTTTTATTATTGGTATAAAAATTATTTTATCTCTATTAAAATATCTTATGAATTATAAATAACACATGAAGAAATGAATCTATAACATAGAGATGAAATATATATTGGTATTATTGAGGAACAAATAAATTATAATACTATTATTGATGTTATTTATGGAATGAAATTACTTGATAACCATATGGTATTTCCCCTAAAAGATTTTGATGTTGATATGTTTATGTATTAGATATCCCTTTACAAATATTAAGTTGGATATGGAGATAAATAAGTTTTTTCTAGAAAGTGTTATCATTTGTATACATGTAGAGACCCAAGAATGATGTACATGGACATTAAATTTATTTTTCAGAAAACATAATACATGACACACAGAAATTCCCAAAGACCATATTAGTTTAGTGTATTTGTAAACAAGAAACAAAATCTTTTAATCACTTTGAAATATCTTCAACATCTCCCATATATATCTTCCTCTTTTTTCCAACCTAAAAATTTTCATTATATCTTGCAGAAAATAATACATAAAAAAGGTGAGCTCAAATTCTGCGTAAGTGTAGACATGTAGAACAAAAAACAAAACATAAAAATTTGAACATAAAAACAAGAATATTAAGCTTAAACATAAAAATCATGAGCAATGACATAAATCATGGCAGTACGTAAGGTGTAAATTATAAAATAACATTAACCATGATTGAATTGAATTGGAATAAAACATGTAACTATTGAAATCTAATAATAAAATATTGTGATTTCAATGGAATCCAAGGCATTGCATCCAAGATCATCATAGTTGAAAAAGTCCATTACTCAACCAAGTTTGCATGCTATTCCATCCTTGAATTAATAAAGAAGATATAACTTCAATTCCATTCAACTACATATCATGAGATATAAATCATTACCCAATGCATTGGTGGGAGTTATAGGTACCACCCATCTCATAATGAAATCACAGTTACATGTTCCACAAAAACATAAATCATTCATCATTAAATAACCCTTGAAATAAAATGGGTTTCTTAAACATCATTCAAATAAAACATATTCCATATAAAATACCATTTTGATAATTAAAAAAATCAAATAAGAGTAATCATAGGGATAGAAACATAACACTGTTTAAAGATTATCATCTTAGAAAAAAAAAATTTTGATAAATCAGTTGAACATAGTTCTTCAGGAAAATATTCTTTCTTCTTAAAAAACTTTTTTCTCAACATGCCGCACAATTTTAAAAAAAAAATATTTGAAAATAAAATTAAAATTGTGTATAGGATTCTTCAAGTAAATAACTATTTTTTAATATGTAATAGAATATTTTTTCTGTTTATGTTACAAAAAAAATATCCTCACATTTTTTCTAGGAAATTCAAAATAGTACCTTGTATGGTAAAAAAAGGAAAGATTCCTTCTACATCATGTAGTAAAAGTAATATAATTTATAAAAATGACGTTAAAAATACATGGATGGATAGTATGCATTTTATGAAAACATTTTTAAAATACACGTACATGGATGATAAATATAACCCCAGTTAAAACATATGAATAAATAATATCAGATAAAAATGATATTGGAAAAGTTATCCCTTTCCATAGGTCCATTTTCTTCTGTACGTGTCTATAAATCATAAATAGTGGGTTTAAAAATATTACTAACTTCAAAAAAACCATAATAATATTTATGTTATCATATATGATTCACTTAAGAATTTATATTACCTGTTCATATTTCAATTCCATGTTAAGGCAACATTTTGGGTAAAAATATTTTTATTTATCATACATGTTTGGAATTTTTTTTTTGATATTATTACATATGTACTAATTTAATTACTTCCAGAATGTAAAAAATGATATATATATATCATATTTATTATGTATATAAATATATATAATAGATAGATAAATGTAATTGAATACACCTTTCAAGGAGACGGTAGGTCATACATGCGCATGAACGCTGTTTTATTTTTCTTATTAAATTGAATAAAAGTCAGTAAATGAAATATATATATATATATATAAAAATAAATTAACATTATTTTTTCATATATTTCATGATTATTTATTTTATATACTTTATATCATTCGTGAATTGTTAATGTAGAAAATTAATTTCATCGCATTGTGGAGATGGTAAGTTGTACGTACGCATAAGCTATGATATCAATAATAAAATTGTTAAATGATATTGAAGTGGATGGTGTATAATATATCATAATTATTATCATGTTATTATAATAGTATATATTTATTATTTCCACAATTATACTCATCTATGTATGGTTGTGTAAAAAACAGATTACACCACGGCGGGGAGATGGTAAATCGTATGTACGCACGTCTGGTGATTTTGATTTTCGTAGAATGGATAGAAGCTAAAATAGGGTTATATAATATTTATAATAACATATCAGAATATTAATGATACTTATTTAATTTCTATATAATGAATCAACTAATGAATATGAAGTAGAAGAATAAATAAATTAGAAATAGTATGTAGAAGTGATTATCTATTCCTCGAGGTGCCTCGTTTAAATTTCCACTTAAAGCACTACTGTTAGTATTTTGAGAAGAAATAACCTATAAAATATAAATAGGGATGTTTAGAAGATAAATTTGTAGGGTTTGTCCAAGATTTAAGGCTAAAAATGGAGTGATGAGGATAAAGAGTATGTTCCCTTTTATAAGAGAGGAGATGGGCAGTTTAGGAAATTCTCAAAATATTATTTTATTTTAAATTTAATTTCGATTAAAAATGGTCCAAAACATATTATATTCTAATATAAGATAAAATGTGTTCAAATAAACATCATGTAGTAATTTTTTACATGTTTTTAATCTTTTTATTATCCTTATCTTTTGGGTTGTACCCTTATTTTACCCTTTCTAATCTTACTGTGAAATCATGTTATTGACACTTTACGGGTTAATGTAATTACCATATCATGTAAAACAACCCAAAAAATGTTATTTATGTCATATATGTGTTTATATTAACAATTTTCGAATTTTTTTATAATTTATATAAATTTAATATCATTTAATAAACTATTTTCTGTTTTATGTTATGAATTGGGTAAATTTTAGACAGTATTTTTAGTTATCGTTTTTAAAAATTTATAACAACCAGATTCATTCCAAAATAAGGCATTAACTAAAATATAATATGTCAATATCTTCATGAAAATTCTTCTATGACATCAAAATAACGAAATTTATTTTTTTAATATTAATTAATTCCTTTATTTGAATCATTCATTAATGATGTAATCACTACATCATAATTTTGTCTTAAATAAATAGTTTTATGTAATGTATAAAAACTATTAATAAAAAATACCATGATATATGATATATTTTTATCTTTATAATTACTATTTATATACATAGATATAAGTTATATAACCCTATATTAGAATCCATTTAGAAAATGATATATATTTGGCTTATAATTATCGTTACATTACATTAATTCTTATAAAATGTCATTTTCACAAATAAGTGAATCCATGGGGTCCGAAAATCAGCCCAATAATGACCATTGTTTGAAATATCTCATTAAATAGGATTAGGATATGTGATAGTGTATTTTAATATTATTATAATAATATTTTTACCCTTATTTAATAGATTTTCATTTTAACCATGGTAAATAAAATAATTACTAATGTTATGATTCATAATGTCCATGATTTAAAGGTAAATATACTCAAACTTTAAAAATATTGTTTTCAAACATTGAATACATTTTTATAAATTCAAAAAAACAAGTTTATGTATATAATATAAAATTAAATTCAATTGTCAAAACCAAAAGCTAGTTTTTCAGATGTAATAACTATTTTAAGATTGACATGTGTTTTTGTCAATTATAAATGTGAAATTACTTCCAATGAACAAAATTGGATTAAATGACAATAATTTAATGCAATTACACATTAAAACCAATTAAAAGTATAACATAACATTATAATTAAATTAGGTGAAAATGTCATTTTGAATTGAAATGCATTATTTATAATTATTCATTAAAATTTCAATTTTATAAAAAAATAGAAAAATTTCAAAAAAAAATTATTTCCTTACACCCACAAAAAGTTTATTTTCAAATTTAACTTATAAAATTGTAAATTACTAGATTAAAAATGGGAGTGTCATTAAAAGGCAGTAAAGATGCATTTTTAAAAGAAAATTCTTATTTTATCCAAAAAATCATTTTCTTTTTTCATACCATGTTCTAGAAAATGTGTAATATGACTGAAAATGTTATATAAAATTCATAATTTAAATAATTTTATTCATAAGGTCTAGTTTATATCCCATTAATTAATAATATTTTAATAATATATCGTTGTTTAGTAAAAATGAGTACCTCATTCAACACAAGATTTTGAAGAAGGTCTCTCATGCATGCAAAACAAGACAATTCAATGTTCCTCGTAGTGAATGAATCCATTGGTGTTGCATATAAAATAATAAAAACATGTTTTATTTATACATTTGGAAAACATTTATACTCAGTGTTGTCTGAAATTAATTCTATGTAATTAACATAATATTGTGTACAACAAAAGTAAATAATAGTGTTGCGTATACTGTAAGCTAATATGGTGTGGCGTATAGAGCAATGTAATATTGTTGTAGCATAAAACACCTGACATAAATGAAATTAAAAATAATATATACTATAAAATATTGGGGTGTTACATTCTACCCCCTTAAAATTATTTTCTACCTTTAAATTCCACAAGGTTATAAATGGATTTCTACTTTAATGTTTATTTCAAGAAAACCCACACCGAAAAAATGGATACTAAGACACCATTTTATAAAGGAAAGTTAAAAATGTAATGGTTTCCCAAAGTAACTAATCACTGGGATTCCATATAGGATAACATAGCTGAGAAGTTAAAACATAGATATTGAAGAGAAATCTAACCATCATGTTTTGATGGATAGTGACAGAGAATAAGTGTTGGAGAAAGTTAACTACCAGAAATATATAAATATATGGTTATTTAACGGAATATCTGATTCATCAGATAAGAGGGTTTTAGGATAACATTTTTTCAGGATCATTTCCCTAAAGTTGAATATTTTTTTCATAAGGTGAAATACATACTTGATTATATTGTAATATTAATGTTTGTCGTTCCCTGAATAATTTCTACTTCATATCTTATTTAAAAAATGAAGTGGAATCTTTCATTCGTAATGTTTTAGTAGATCATGCGATAAAATGATAGATCATTATATTTGTCTCAACCAAAAGGGTAAGCACATGATATCATATATGCATAAGTCCACCTTTTGTGAGATAATACATTAATATAAAAAACAAAAATGGAAAATAACTTATACTATCAATATATGTATATTATTAAAATCATTTAAAAAAATAAATAATATAAAAATTTAGATAGAGGTTAACTAAATCGACAAAACATTTATCTCACATTACTTATTTTTAAGTTCATAGTTTTCACACTACAAACATGTGAATACCTGAATCAATTATTCTCTTAAACAATTATAATAACATGAATTACTATAGAACATCAGTGAAAACATTCATTCTGTAAAAATTATCTTTTTGTAAACCCCAAAAATACCAAAAATTTCTATATTCTCAAACCATGATATCAATTTTTAACTTCCATGAGCTCATTAATACTATCATACATCTCAATATATCCTTATACCTTGATTATGTTCATATCATTTTATTTCCAAAAACAATCAGTCACATTTAACAGTTACATGTACCATTTAATTATTGAAACCCTCAACAAAACAAAAACTAAATATTCAAATATTTTATATTACTATATAATAAATTCCACGACACTATTTTGGAATTTCTATACATTAAAAATTAATCATTCATAAGCATAATTTTTATACTCAACATCACCAATAGATATTTCACATTACTTCCCTTTGTATTTTTTTCATTTATAGGTTGCTGACGTCGTCCATCATTAACCCATGTATTAACGTAATGGTTAGAGTAATTCCACATTTCCTTCCAATTTTTTCATTGAAGTGTTGTTGGTGCATTATATGTCATCTTTTCTTTATTCATGTCATTATAAATGGTTTTCCCATTACTTAGGCACTGAACTGCTCAAAGAACTTCTTTTCCACAATTGAAAATTTTTCTAGACCCATTAATACAATCTCCACCATACTTTTTTCAACATAATTAGAATAAAGAAACATTCATCACCTTTTAACAATGGTTTTGAGATTTTCCCTTGAACTACATCATTCATTTCTTATCAAAACCATGAGATGGATATGTAACACTAATTTCTAGTTCTACCTTGATAGCACATTGCACAATCTCTTCCTGGATTTTGATGACTCTTATAGATAATTCCCTTCTAAGACTTGGTTTTAAGCCGCCAAAGAATATATTAACTTTACTTTTAGGTTGGATGATAAATCGATGAAGCATACCATGAATGTCTTGTAAAATTTGTCTCGTATGTACCAACATATTCATCATCCTTTTTCTTAAGCTCATGGAACAACTTTTTCATCTTAGTTCATAGAATATGAGTTAATTTCTTATTGAAAAATAAGTTCTTTAACTCTTCACATTCAATGGATTTAATTAAATCATGCTACCTTTTATTATTAATTAGAGTACACCACTGGTCTACTTCAACATTTAAACAATAGATAGCTAAAATAAAATTATCATTTTTTTACAAATAATGATGGAAAAAAATCAATTCAATTGTACTCATCTATTATTCTATAACAAGTGGATAGAAAGACACTAAATAAAGGAGAATGGTGCCTCATATAGGACACAATAGAGTTTTGTTTATTTCTCTTCTCATTTGGGAGTCCATAATAATTCATGGCTTGTGTAAGTATAACAATAAGATTTTTCATTCCATATCCCTGATCATTTGGTTGTTTAATAGGACATTCATTGCATTGCCCAGTGCATTGATCATTAACATGGTCCTTCGGGTTTCATCCATCATCCAAAACCCAAAAAAATAGTTCGACAGGAAAAAATCATACTAAGAAAACAACATAGTCAAGGGGGAGTACATTAAATCTCTAACATCATATGTTTAATCATAGTTTATTCATGTTGTTACCATAATTCCAGGACTGTAGCCTATACTTATACTTATCCTTAGAGACAACCCTATACAAAGCCTAAGAAATATCTATAGGGATCTCACTAAGGGTTTAATATCCTAGATTCCAAAGGATAAGAAAACAATAGCACTAATACCAACTGTAGAGACCCGATATTGACACACATAGAAGTCAAATTTCTTTTGTAGAATACATAATACAAGACACAAACAAACACTGAAAGGAAATTTTAGTTTAGTGTCTTGGGAAACTCATAACATAAAACTCTAATCATAATGAAATATATTCAACATCTCCCATAAATATATTCGCCTTTTGTTTTCTGACCTAAAATATTTACTTATATCCTAGGGAAACGAAAGCATAAAAAGGGTGAGCACAGATTCTTAGTATGGGTTAAATGAATAACATAAAACAAACCATAAAGAGTTGAATGTAAAAAAAACAAGAATATAATGTTTTAACATCAACATCTTGAGAAATGAAATAAATATTGGTTGTACGTAAGGAATCGATTATAAAAGAACATTAACCATGATAGAATAGAATTGGCATAAAACATGTAATTGTGGAATATTAATAATCTCCTATTATGATTTCCATATTATCCAACACATTGCTTCCAAGAACATCATAGTGGAAAAATTTCATTACTCAAACGGGTTTACGTGCCATTCCAGACATGTATTACTAAACCAAATTTAACTATTATTCAATTCATGTCTATCTCCTATGATATAAATTGTTACAAAATGCATTGTAGGGAGATATAGGCACACAAATCATATAATGAAATCATTTTTACATGATCCCCAAAAACAAAAATTATTAATCATAGCATAACCGATGAGATAAAATGGGTTTCTTAAACATTATTCCATTAAAACATAATCATATAAAATACCACTTCATCATTATGAAAATCAAATCATAGTAATAATAGGGATAGAAACATAACACTATTTAAAGTGTCTCATCTTAGATGTAATGTAATTTTGATAAACCACATGAACTTAGTTATTGTGGAAAATATCCTTTCGTATTCCAAACATTTTTTTCTCAAAATTATGCGCATTTTTAATAGGAAAGAATATAGTTGAAAATAAAATTGATATATTTTAGAGGAATATTCATGGATATAAGGTTTCATGAAGATGTAAAAAAATATTCATACCATATAAACTAAAAAACATTCTTCTCATAATTTTACTGGAAAAGTCAAAATATTACATCGTTTTGTAAACAAAAGAAATATTTATTCCATAGCCTTTAATAAAAGAAAAAAATGGTTATGAATGACTTTGAATATACATGGAATAATAGTAAAAATTTTAGGATAATATTTTTAGAAAACATGGACATGGCTGATAAATATAACCCCAGTAAATACATAGGAATAAATAATTTCAGATAAAAACAAGATTGGAAATGTTTTCCGTTACCGTTGGTCCAATTTCTTCTATACATGTCCAAAAAACATATATAGTGGTTTTAAACATATTATTAAATTCTTAAAATACCATAATAATTTTTATGATTTCATATATGATTCACTTACGACTTTACAATACCTATTCATTTGTCAATTTCATGATAAATCAACGTTTTGGTTAATAATCGTTTTATTTATCGTACATGTTTAGTCTTTTTTTGATGATATTATTACATAAATCATGATTTAAATATAGAATTTAAATAATTATATATATATGTCATATATATTCAGTAGATAAATATATATAATATATAGATAAATGGAATGGAATACACCGTTCATAGAGATGATTGGTCATATGTTCGCATGGACGCTGCTTTTGTTTCCATATTAAAATGAATGGAAGTAAGTAAATGACATACATATATATACATAAATCCAATATAATTATCATTTCCTATATTTCATGATAATTTATTAAATATACTTTATAATCATTCTTGAATGGTTAATGTAGAAAATTAATCTCATCGCATCGTTTATACTGTAAGTCGTACGTACGCACGAGCAATGATATCATTTACATAATTAGTGAATGATATTAAATTTAATGGTGTATAATATCTCAGAATTAGTATTATTTTTTAATAATTGTATGTAGTTATTATTTCCACCATTTTACCCATCTATGTATGATGTTGGTGAAAAGCATATTACACCATGACATAGAAACGGTAATCCATATGTACGCACGTGTGGTGATTTCATTTTTATTATGATATATATAATGTGAAATCCGATTTTTTTATATTTATAATAACATATTACTATATTTATGATACTGACATTATTATTTTATAATGAAAAACAAAATAAGACGACGTAGAAGTAGAAATAAATTTTAAAGACTTGGTAGAAGAGATTACCTCTTCCTAGACGTGCCTCTTTTAAATTTACTCTTAGGGACTATAGTTTGTCTTTTGAGAAGACCATAATATATATAATGTTTCTTGTGAAGTTGAAAAGATAAATTGGAAAGGTTTAGCAGTGCATGGAGGCTCAAAATGGACTGAAGAGGAGAGGGAGGAGGTTCCCATTTAAAATAGATGAGAGGGGTAGTTTAGGAAATTATCAAAATATTAATTTCTTATAAATTCAATATCAATTTATAATGGTAAAAAAACATATTTAATTGAAAGATAATATGATTTTGGTTTTAATATCGATAATCCAGTAATTGTTTGACAGGTTTTGAGTATTTTTTAATCCTTATCCTTTTTGTTTAACCCTTATTTTACACTTTTTAATCTTGTTGTGATATCATGTTATTTACACATTGTGGGGTAATTTAATTACCATATTATACCAACTGAACCAAAAAAGTTATTTACGAAATATTCGGACTTATATTAACCATTTAGCCAAATCATAGATTTTTAAGAATTTAATATCATTTAATGAACTATTATATGTTTTATGTTATGAATTGTGTCAATTTTGGACATTATATAGACTTGAATTTTTTAAATATTCATAACTACATGATTCATTTGAAAATAATTAATTAACTATAAGTTAATATGAAAAAATAATCCATAAATTTTTTTGATATAACCAAAATAACCATATTAAATTTTTTAATATTAATGATTTCTTTTATTTGAATCTTTCATTAATGAGTTAATCATTACGTCACAATTAGGTTATAAATAAAAATATATATCTAATGTATAAAAATTATACATAAAATACTATGATGTATGTTATATTTTTTTCTCTAGATGTACTTTGTATATAAAAAGATATCAGTTATATTTTTTTATATTAAAAATGATTTAGTAAAATAGTTATGTTTAGGTTATAATTAACATTATATTAAATTAATTTTTATAAATTGTTATTTATACATCCAATTGAATCCAATGGGTCCCAAAATCAACCCATGTATTTTAATTGTTTGAAATATATCATCCAATAGGATTAGGAAATATTTTAGGGTAGTTTAATATTATTATAATATTAATTTTTAACCCTTATTTAGTGGATTTACCCTTTAACCATGGTTTATAAAATAATTTTTGAAGTAACTATTAATACTTTCCAAAAGAGGTGCCTTTTTTCACATTTTGAACCCACTTATTATAAATATAGAATCCATTTTTTCAAATTCAAAACACAGTTGTCACATAACATTATTTAAAATCAATTCTCGTTGTTAAAACTAAAAAGAGGGTTTCTAAGAAGTAATAACTACCAAAAGATTAAAATGTGTTTATGTGCAATTTAAAAGTGAAAATACCCAAATGGACCAGAATTTCATTAAATAATAACAATATAATTCCATTAATGATTAAAAATAATTAAAAATATAATCTAACTATATCAATTTTATTAAAAGATAGTTTTTATTAAAATAAAATATTTATTAATATTCATTAAAATTTTATTTTTATCAGAATAATACCAAAAATTAAAAAAAAGTAAATTTTTATGTCCTGAATCCAAAAAAAGAATATTATTTTGTGAAATTTTACTATTAAAAGTTTCTAAGGTATATTTTAAATGTGGTCACCATTAAAAGGTGGTAAAACTACATTTTTAAAAAAATACATCATTAATCAAAAGAATTGATTTTGTTCTCATACAATGTTCTAGAAAATGTTTAATATGGACGAAAATTTTATATAAATTAAAAATAATTTTATTATTATTCATAATGGATAGTTTATATCCCATTAAATAATAATATTTTAATAACATATCATTGTTTAGTTAAACTCTGTATCGTGTAAAACTAAAGCAATCGAGGAAGGTCTCTCTTGCATGTAACACAAGAAAATTCAATATTGCCTGTAGTTGATGAATAATTGGGTGTTGGGTATAACATAATCCATTCATTTTTTATTTTTTACATTGAAAAAAATCTAAAAATTGTTTATTGTGAAAGAAATCTATCAAATGAACTTAGAATAGTATGCAACAAAAGATATGAATAGTGATGCGTATACTAGAAGTTAATACAGTGTCATGTATAGTCCAAGATAATCTTGGTGTAGAGTAAAACACAAGACATCAAATAAATTAAAATGAATCTATCTCATGAAATCTCGCGGTGTTACAATACATGAATGAATTCATACATTTGATAACATATAAAGGAAATTAGAAATTGTCAAATTATTGAAAGGAATGTTTTCTCATTCACTTTATTGAATGTAAATAAATTATTCATATTAATGAAATTTATATTGAAAATTAATACTTAATTTTTTGATTATAATGTGATTACCCTTGGTATACCTGATGGGTAAGTTGAATTTATTATTGACATTGTTCCTGATTGTAAGATTATTTCAATACCCCATATATAGAAAAAAGGAAGTAGATCTTATTGAATTAATAAAATAGCTACTTGAGTTGTGTCGAAGATGGTTCCCAAGAACTAACAAGTCTTTTACTTCACTATAGTATTTATTAATTAAATAAGTTTTCTTATCACATCATTATTATTGTTATAAATGATATTTTTATGAGTTAACGTCCTTATAATATATTTCATTCTGATAAGTCATATTAGTTCCCCACTATGATGAAAGCCAGGAGGTTACACAAAATTATTATTCATACTTTTTCTATAATTTGATGATGTTGTATGATAGGACATAGAAAATACATGCTATCATAAGTATGAGGACATTATTAAATTGCGATTACATTTATTGGTGTTCACATTATTTATTCTCTATGATATGAGGGTTCGAGAAATATTTCTCAAACTATAAATTCACATTTCTATGATTCATTGGATATTCCTAAATGAATTTATTTGTATTTAACCATGTACAATACGATTAAAATTAATGGAAATAATGAATTTTTTCCATTGATATATTGAAGAAAATAATGATGACGTGTGTTCAAGGACATGTTGGGTATATTGGGTGAGTCAAGTGTGATATTACATTAATGGATAATGAGAGAGGAGATTCATCTATTCTTCCCATGATTGAAATAGATATCTCATTCCATTTAATGGAATATAAGTACCAACAGAAATCAATTTCCATGGTGTTTAGTGGGATGTTTGAATTTTGAAATTTCATAGAAATAGATATCGAGTGTTTTGTTTGATGAAACCATTATTCAACCAACTTGATTAGTTATATCATGAAAGAAGTATTATATTACATGGTAAATAGTCATATATAGATGTATTTCAAGGATCTATTAAATTATTTATCTACATATACCATGTAGTGTTCATAGATTCATTCATTATAGTTTATGTGGTTATGCCTAATGTAACTGAGAATGAAAACTAGACGACCACACTCTATTTTTATCCACAATATCAATTAAATTCAACTAAAGAATTTAACTGGATAAAAGAAATAATATATTTTTTCTTCTGTTGATCACCATAATTTAATAATTTATTAAAAAATAGAATAATGTGTATTAAATTTAAATAATAAATATCATTTTTTATTTTTGAAAAAATAATATTTATTGTATTTATTGAAGATTAATGCAGTGACATTTTTTCTAATTTACTAGAATCTTTTAGAGAATAAATGAATTTTTATGATGGAAAAAATACCAATGTTATTATTCCAAATAAAATAAATTAGTATTATTTATATTCATAAAGAACAACACATGTAATGTGATTAATAAAATAAATATTAATATTAATAGATATGGTTTAATTTAGGGTTATAAAACATGGATGCGTAATTGTCTGTGATTTTCCAAACTTATGCCATATATCATAAATATCTAGTTATATCAGTTTCAATATTCACAAGGAAATAAAAAACAAAAAAGGTGAGATTATCTCAATACCTAGAGTGATATCTCATCTAATCATCAATCAATATATTGAGAGAACACCAAGGTCTATTCATCCTTAATGAATAGAAATCATGTAATCAACAAGTAATAACTCAATCTAAAATGATATGTTATGATAGAAACCGATAGTTCTATTATGTCGATCAGATATTTTGGTGAACATGTAGATCACATCTAGTGGCATTCCACAATTGAATCATATTGTACAACCTTGGAGAATGAATCTGATTCCATCAGATCGTCAGTGAAGGTGGAATTAAAATTTGAAGAATTTCATTTTCTTCGTATAAATTAATTATGAATTTCATGAGACGATCATATTTTTATGGTTTTATTGTATAAATTTAGTATATTTAATATACTTTTTCATCATACATGGTCTCAGGATCATGTAAAATAATTAATACATGTTATTTCTGAGTGAAGTATTAGTTTTTCATGCCATAAAATAGTTCCTCCAATATTCCAGGAACATTAATATGGTATCAATGCGATGAAATGTTTAATTTAATATTATTTATTATTCATTGAATCATTACATGAGTCCATTTTTTATTTTAAATTAATGTATTCTTCTAATAATATGATATCTTCATCAATTATTTTATTCGTTCTTGAAAACAAAACTAGTAAGTGGATATGAATATATCTTGATATATATATATATATATATGTATATATATATATTTAGATATATATATAGAGATATATTTAGATATATAGGTCGGGATATATATATATCTAAATATATATATATATATAGATATATCTAGATAGTTATATTTTGTAAGTATTCTATAGTTCAATACAGAAAGAAACATATTGATATATATTTATATATATCGAAATAGGTACATATGTAGATATATATAGTCATTTTGTAATATGATGGATGGAATTAAGATAAATTTAATTAATCAAAATAATTCATTGTGCATTACCATAATTTAAATAAGAATCTAAGTAATTAATAAAAGTATTTTAAATGTATATTGGTGGGTATTTATTTATGAATGGTCATGAGATTTTACCAGCCCTTTTGCATGTATGTATTCATTTAATTTTTCATTAAATTATGTTTAAAATATTAGTGATGTACTATGAGTCAACCCCTACTCGTAATTATGTAACATCATATGTGCCCTAGAATTTTTTATGGAACAAACTATTTCAAAAATATTTTATCCCCTCAACAATACGTTAGTAAACAATTATGTAAGGAAGGATATCATGACTTATAGGTGACTGCCTGAGTTAAGGATTTGATGTTAAACTAATTAGAGATATTCATAGGATCAATGGTGGAATACTTCAAAACAACCAATGTTATGGTTAAAGGTTATTTTACCCTAGGGAAATGTGTTAGTTTATCATAACTATATAAATTGACCAGTTATAAAATCTAATGATCATTAATTAATATTTTATATCAAAATATTTTTTGGTTAATTATTTGGTTTTTAAATTAGATATTATAACATAATAAATTAATTAACAAGTATGTAGGAAGGAATTAAATAATGAACATAATGTGAAAATAATTTATTCATCATGATCAATAACTTATTTATAATATATATATTATTCATATGGACTGTAAAAATGAAAAATTGTATTTTCTCATAAGGAAAAAAACCTCTCTGACTAAAATTTTAAATCGGCTTAACTTCAAATTTAGTTTGTAGAATCGACCCTATAGTTTGAATTAATTGACCAAACCATCTTGGGGTTCCTTAAATTATCAACGAAAATTTTAGACCTTTTTTGGGATGAATAATAATTGTCTACATCAGGTGTTGAGTTCCCAATAAGTACTTGTTCTAACGAATAGTAAAATGATGAGGAAATTATTAAAAAAATAAGATTTATTGATTTTATAGTCGAATAAACGGATCAAGGAACTATGAGATTGTGATGTTAGAGTGTTACACCTTCCTAGAACCGTTTTAAATTCTTCATAGACCCTTGTATGGGTGATGATAATGGGTATATGGATCATTTGTGCTAGAATATCTAAGCAATAATATCTTCCAAAATAGATGGTGAGGCCTATTATCTTTCAAAAAATAGTGGGTGAATAATGAAATTTAATTACATTGGAAATTAGTAATATAATTTTTTTAATAAAAAAATCACTAATTATGTAGTCCTAATGATTATAAATAAAAAGTAAATTGACTTAGTTAATAGAAATTTGATGCATACTAGAGGAGTATGACTATCTCACCAGCATGTATTTTTATGAATGGTATAGGATCTTGCACATTATATGTAACGCCCTGACCCCAGTTACCTAGAGTCGGTACATTATTACATAACATTGGCATGATCACAAGAAAGATCAAATATTGAAAGACTGATTGGATTAGTAACCTTGGAAACACTAGATATATTCCCTGAGTTTTTCATTACATGATAAAGTGAAAAACTACTAAAACAACATATTTTCTCCATAGTCCACACTATTATCCCCTCATAATATCCATGCAGGTCATTCATAATATACTTCTTCACATCATGGGAAAAATAAAACATAGAAAAGAGGTGAGCTCAAATGCCCAGTAAGGATAGCAATATAGTGGAAACGTTCATAAATAAGAATAAACATTTAAGGCAATGTATAACTAAAACAAAAGCCTTTTAAACTTGAACTTCAACATAGTATGGAAAAAATAAAATAAAATAATGCCATTTACTTATTCACATGGATATTATAATAATCGAATCATCACATGCAATATCAATAACAACTTTCATAATGATGGGATGCATAATTCTAGAAAATCATAACCACATATCCAAGGCCTCGTGCCAAGACTAAAAATAATATTTTGTCAATGCCTTGTGCCATGTCACCAGTTTTTCTTACGAGACCTACCGATGAATCGAGGAGCTATAGTAGGCTCCACCCATCATATATTATGTCCAATGCATTCCCATATGAAAAGGTTTAAACATAACATAAACATTCTTATTAAAACTAGCATACTAATTGTAAATACTTCATCTATAAACCATGAATGGTATAAAAATAACACATCCACAGTCAAACATATCACAAAAACTTCAATATAATATAGATGTTTTGTATCATAACAAATCAACTTCAAATAAGCATAAAATCCATCAAAGGATGTTGACATAGATGAAATCAAAACTCTTTTTAGAGAAATATCTCTTTCTATTTTGAAATCATTTAACAGTCATATTTTTATAAAATAAACATTTTCTTTGAAAATATTCATATAAACTTGTGAACGAATATTTGATGATTTTATTAAGGCGGAAAATAGCCGCACCCGCCGTATAAGTTAAAAAACATTCTTACATTACTTCTATCGAAAAGGTTAAAAGCACCTTGTTTGGAAAACGACAGAAATATTCCTTTATAAACCACTTATAAAAAGTCAAACAAGGGTATAAATGACAATAACCCATATTGTTTTAAATATTAAAAATGATTTGAAATACATTTTTAAGAAACATGGATGTGGATGATAAAGATATCCCAGTAGATTATTACGTATAAACAACCTCGGATAATGAACAGATTGCGAAATAAACCCTTACCTTGTACTTTTCCATGGTTGGGGGTAGGTTAAAATTATGTATAATGGTGGAATAATTGTTATTAAATTATTCAAGAATCATATACATTAATATGATATCAGATATGATATTTTAAAATTGCTTTGTTAATAATATATTAGAATTATCGTTGATTCGGGTGTGAACTTACTCGTTTTCTTTTATATGTTTTGTTACATAATATGTGTTTGTTATGGATATGTTTTATCTTATTCATATACATAATGATACCAAGTCCTTAAATACTATTATTAATCATCAAATGATAATTATAATTGAATGGATACGATGGAGAATGAATCTCATCGTGTTCGTGGAGACGGTAGTCTGTACGTACGCACGAGCGACAATATCATTATTTTGATATTAAAATAATATATAATTGGATGTTATATCTTATATAAAGAATCATTATCATGTTATATTTATTATTTACATTAATTACACATCATTATTATACCCATCCAAATAATAATTTATTCAATAACAATTACACCACGACGTGGAGACGGTAAGTCGTACGTACGCATGTATGGTGACATGTTATTCAAAGGATGGATAGAATAATAAATATGGTTTTACCATTTTTATAATAAAATCACACTATATATAAGATACTGGAGTTATTATTTTAGAATAGTAATAACAAAGAAGGAAGAAGTGGAAGAAGAAAGGAACTTGGAAAAGGGTGGTGAAATCATTACCTCTTCTTTGGGTTCTTCCTTTTGATTTGATCAAAAGGGCTCATAGGATGGCTTTATGACTGAAGTAAGGACTATAGGATGAATTGAGGGATGTTTAGAGAGTATTTGGGAAGAGTTTGGACGAGCCAAAAGGCTTTGAAGGTGTGAGTTAATGAGAAGGGGGGTGCCCTTTTATAAGAGGGGTGAGAGGCACCTTTGGAAAAGCTAGAAATATTATTTTATAATAAATTCATATTCGGTATATAATGGCTCCAAAGTGGATAATTTAAAGTTTAAGGTGGGGATGGGTCTAAAACCACTGAACAAATAGACTTAGACAGGTTTGTGTCATTATATTAACCTTATCTTTTAGTTTTAACGCTTAGTTAATTAGTTTGACACTTACCATGTCACGTTGTATTTTTATATTATATAGTTAATAAACTTACTATATACCTCTAAGAGACCCCCAAGTGGTCCATTAATGATACACCTCTCATGATATAAGTCTCTTGGCCGATCCTTAGATTTTTTGGAATTTAATATCAATTAATAATATAATATTTGTTTTAAAAACTCTTTTATGTCAATTTTGACACTATTCAATAACTGATTTTTCTGAAAATCATAACAGAATTATTACTTCAAAAAAAGTTACTTAAGTAAATCCTAACATGTCATATTAATCTAGAAAATTAGTGAAATTCATTAAAAGTCTCAAATTATATTTATTTTTGTATTTATAAAATTAATTATTTTAATTTTTCATTATTATGGTAATTACTGCATCATCATTGTGTCATAAATAAATTACATTATGTAATGTCTAAAAATTATAAATCAATTATCATTATGTAGGAAATCTTTTTATATTTATAATTAATATTTACAATCGAATTTATCTCATGTAAAACCTTATATTAAAAATGTGTTAGTAAATAGACTTTGATTTTAACTCTTTTAACTCTTCATTGATTTAAATAATAATAAATGTCCTAATCTAATCCAAGTAGACCTAAATGATAATATTTTATTTCTAAAGTTTTTTTTGGTCTAATTAAGCATATCCAATAGAATTATTACATGTGTTAGGGTAATATTAATATCATTTTTACCCTTAATTACCCTATTTACTTTTAACCGTGGTAAATTAAAGTAAAAAGTTACTATTCGTCAAAAATTATTTTCATCTCATTGAACCACATTTTACTCCTGGATATTAACCATGTTTCTCGGATTTTTTATATTCCAATCACAGAAGCGTTAAAATTATGTTTTATGAAAAATTCAGTTTTTTTAACTACCACTTAGTGGTTTCACTATTCATCAAAAATTGAAGTTCTTCAGAACAATGCCAAAATTTCACCCTAATATATAATTGATATTCAGAATTCAAAAAAGATGTCTATTTTAAAAAATTCCAAACATAAAAGTTTCATTAATTAATTTTATAATTAATTCCCGCTGTCACAAGAAATAGCGTGTTTTTAAGAAACAATATATATCAAAAGATTGACAATTGATTATGTCCAATTTCAAAGTGAAATTAATTATAATGAACACCATTGGATAAAATGGTAAAAATATATTCTAATTATACTTTAAAACCACTAAATAATATAATTTATCACTATAAATTATTTTGATTAAAAAAGTTGTTTTTAAGTATTTTTCACTATTCATAAAAATTGGATGTTCTCAGAAAAATACAAAAAATTCAACTTAGGATAATTTCGATATTCTGAATCCAAAAATGAAGTCCATTTTGAAATATAAAATATATATAATTTCAAAAATTAGGTATTACTATTCATAACGGCTAGTTTGATCGGTTGTGGTGTGTGTTAGAAATCGATGTTGCGTAAAACACACGCTATCACATTATTCAAAGAGAAGCGTATCGTAGAAGCTTAGGGTGTTACATTCTCCCCTCCTTCAAATAATTCAATCCTCAAAATTTCTATAATACTACCACATGAAAAGACTCGGGTGGTTCTTCAGCATAAGTTCCTCGGGTTCCCACGTTGCCTCTTCCATCTTATGGTTTCTCCATAAGAAGTTTACCAGACGAGTCGTCCGGTTTCTCAGTACTTGTTCTCTCGTATCAAGTATCCTGACGAGATCTTCGCAATAAGACAGATCGGGTTCCAGTTATAATTCCTCGTAGGTGAGTAAATGAGTTGGGTCAGGCATTTATTTCCTCAATAGAGATACGTGGAACACATCGTGAACTTTGGAGAGACTTGGCAATATTGCCAATCGGTAAGCTACAACACCTATTTGTTCTATAATTTCAAAAGGTCCGATGTACCTATGACTCAATTTACATTTCTTACCAAAATGTATGACTCCCTTCCATGGAGATACCTTCAGGAAAACTTGATCCCTAACTTGAAATTCCAAATCCTTCCTTTGATTATCGACATAGTTAATCTGCCTACTTTGAGATGCTTTGATGTGATTTTGGATTACCTTCACCTTTTCCATTGTTTCCCCTACTAGTTTTGGACCTACATGTTTTCTTTCACCAATGTCATCCCAACATGTTGGTGTGCGCCATCTCTTTTCGTATAACGCTTCATATGGTGCCATCTGAATACTCAAATGGAAGCTGTTGTTATAGTAAAATTCTACCAGAGGTAAATATTGATCCCACATACCCTGAAAGTCATGTGAGCAGGATCTCAACGGGTCTTCTAAGGTTTTAATAGTTCGTTTTGATTGTCCATATGTCTGAGGGTGGTAGGAAGTTCTTAAATGAAGTTCAGTATCCAAGGCTTTCTAAAGACTTTTCCAGAATTTTGAAGTAAAACAGGGATCACGATCAGATTCAATCGATAGGGGTACTCCATGAAGTCTCACTAATTCATCAATATATAGTCTTTCTAGACATTCCAGGGGTAGATCTTCTCTAATAGAAAGAAAATGTGCTTACTTGGTAAGACGATCAACAATGAACCATATTTCATCATTACTTCAAGGAGTCTTTGCTAGCCTAATCACAATGTCCATCGTAATATTGTCCCATTTCCACTCCGGTATGGGAAGAGGTTGCATGAGTCCTCCAGGCTGTTGCCTTCCCGCATTCACTTGTTGACAAATCGTACATCATGACACAAAATCAGAAATATCCCTCTTCATGTTGTCCCACCAAAATTGTTCCTTCAAATCTCTATATATTTTGGTGCTCCTAGGGTGTATAGAGAAATTGGAACTAGGAGCATCATCTAGCAAATCCCTTTTTAGATCAGGTATATCGGGAACACAAAGTATCTCCCCAAATTTCAAAATTCCTTCTTCATACACAAAGTCTCTCAATCTCCCATCATTCACAGCTTTAATCTTATTTTTAAATTCTTCATCATCGGTATGAGAACTCTTAATCATTTCTAGTAACGATGGTTTGGCAACCATTTGAAAAAGAATTGAGGTTTCACCTTCCCTGACTATTCCCATGTCCATCTTCACTAGATCGATGAAAATTGGATCTCTTTCAATTCTCATATTGTTCAAAACTCCATGATATTTTCTGTTCAATGCATCTTCCACCTTGTTTTCTTTCCCCAGGTGGTAGTGTATCGTACAATCATAATCCTTGAGTAATTCATGCCATCTCTTTTTCCTCATGTTGAGTTCTTTTTGTGAGAAAATATACTTCAAACTCTTGTGATCAGTATAAATCTCACATTTTTCACCATAGAGGTAGTGCCTCCATATATTCAAAGAAAAGATCACAGCTGCTAACTCAAGATCATGAGTAGGATAGTTTTTCTAATAAATTTACAACTATCATGATGCATAGGCAATAACCCTATCATTCCGCATAAGGACACAACCATGTCCTTTCTTCGATGCATCACTATAAATAATGAACCCATCATTCCCCGATGGTAGAGTCAATATAGGAGCATTGAATAATTTCTTTTCAGTTCTTCAGAACATTTTTCACACTCCATTGTCCAATCATATTTAACCCATTTACATGTGAGCTTCATTAATGGGTTTTCCAATCAGGAAACATTCTGGACGAAACGTCGATAATAACCCGCCAAACCAATAAAACTGCGTACCTCAGTTATACTCGTAGGTGCTGGCCATTCATGGATTGCCTTGGTCTTAGAAGGATCATCAGAGATTCCATTTTTAGAGATAATATGTCCAAGAAAAGAAATCTGATGAATCCATAATTCACACTTTCTAAAATTCCCCTATAATTCATGTCTTCTCAATGTCTTCAATATAATTTGCAAGTGACTTTCATGATCTTCATAGCTTTTAGAGTATACCGAGATATCATCAATAAATACCACCACAAATTCATTGAGATATTCCTTGAAAAATCTATTGATCAGATCCATAAATACAAAGGGTGCATTAGTCAATCCAAATGGAATTACAGTAAACTCGTATTGCCCATACCTGGTTCGAAATGTTGTATTCAAAATGTCTTCCTTCATTACACACAACTTATGGTATCCAGATAGAAGGTCAATCTTTGAAATGTATTGAGCTACATGCTATTGGTCAAATAAATCATCAATGCAAGGTAGGGGATACATGTTCTTTATAGTTATAGCATTGATCTCCCTATAGTCGATACATAACCTCATAGATCCATATTTATTTTTAACAAAATGAACAGGGGCACCCCATGGAGAAACACTAGGGAGAATAAATCCATTATTGTTCAATTCCTTTAGTTTTTTCTTTAGTTCAACTAATTCTAAAGTTTCCATTCTATAAGGGGTCTTCGATATAGGCCTTGATCCATGAATTAAATCTATGGAAAACTCAACTTCTCGTTCTGGAGGATGTCCAGGAAAATCATCCGGAAATACATCTACATATTCTTTCACAACAGGTACATACTCTATTTGAACATTCCTTTCCTCACCCACATTAATTTCATTCTCATCCACCCCAATAATTCAATTTAGTTGAGCTACTGGTGGTGGATCTAGATAAGAATTAGGTGGTGACGATTCTACTCTAAAGATAAGGTGTTCCTTATCATCATCATCAAGAATCGTAACCTCTTTCTTCTTACAATAAATCTATTCATCATTGTCCAAAAGCCTGTCCATACCGAGGATTATATCAAACTCAATCATAGGTATGACAGTGAGATCAGTATCTAAAGAACATTTATTTTCTCTAATGGGGACTGATTCACAAAACATTGTTGCAATGATACTTCCCTTAGGAGTTTTAACTGACAACTCTCTTGTTAAATCAAATTGGAAATATCTAATTTTCATAGAAAACTGGGAAGATATGAAACAATGTGACGATCCAAAATCAAATAATACATTTTCTAAACTTGAGAAAACCGTTAAATTACCTGCCACCACGTTTTTTTGGAGCTTCTACCTCAGCAGTAGTGATAGCATAAGCTTGGCCTTGATCCCTTGGCCTTTTCTGAGGTAAGTTCCCATGATGATTAGGAAATTCATTTGCATAATGTCCCATCTCCCTTCAATTGTAGCATTGAACATTGGTAGCATCCTTCTTCTCTTTAGATTCATGAGCTTGGTGGCCTTTCTCACCAAACTTGTAACGGACACCCATTCCCTTCAAACAAGTACAAGGGTGTTACTTCCCACATTTACCATAGGATGGATATTCAACATTTCCCTTCTTCCCCTTATTTCCTTTCCCATATTGATCTGAAGATCTCTTCTTCTCTTGCTTTGCTTTAAAGTCAAAAGACTTAGAGAATTCCTGTTCTAGTTTGATAGCACATGAGACAATGTCTTCGTACAACGAGAAGGATTGTGAGGCAAATGCTCGATGGAGAAATGGTTTTAACCCATCAAATAAATGATCAATATTACTTCATGGGTTACGTATATAATCTCCAGCATACCTTGCTAACCTTGTAATGTTAGCCTCATACTTTGCAACATTTCCATCCTCCTTTTGTCTCAGACTCAGAAATTTCCATTCCATATCTGCTCGATGGTCACGAGAAAATTATTTTTCTAAAAACATATCTTAGAACTCCATAAATTACATATTTTATACTTCATCATCTTCCTTCATGTTTTGAATCATTGAACACCATTGATCAGCATCTCCGGTGAGGCGGTAAACTGCCAAGAAAACTTTTTCCCTTTCACTACTCCCCAAAGCCTGAAATATTTTTTCTAGGGAACTTATCCATTCCTCAGCTACTAATGGATTTGTGCTCCCATTGAATGTTGGTGCTTGCTACCTCATGAAGCGATCTAACATTGATCCTCCATGCTGTGGATCAGGGTGCTCCATATGGGTAAGGTTATTATTCATAACCCGAGTGAGTTGTCCCAGTATGGTGATTAGATGATCGGCAATAGTTGCTTCACCAGATCCAATATAATTATCTTGAGCAGGAAGGCAATCCCTACATGGAGTGCGTGCATTGATATAGTTTTCATTTCTTAAACTAGGTGTCAATTCTAAACAATGTCATAAACTAGATTAGTTTATGAATCAAAATACATAATCCCATACTTACCATAAATTGAACTATTTATGGATATAATCCATAATCATAAAAATGTTTTCTTAGAGAATGTATATACTCATAAACCCTTCATAATGAGTTGTAATGAGAATGAGAGTTATCCTAAGCATATCCCTCGGGAGTGTCGTAACCAAGAGTGCAGAAAGGCCCGTTGTCGTGCACCAGTTCCCGTTCGAGTCTAGCTCAAAGCAGTGTTTTCAGGTTTTACCCCTAAGTACATCTGTGCCAGAGCCGCCTCTACCTGCTCGTATCCAGACAGGGATGTATTGCTCGGAAAACTCAAAAAATCTCTATAATACCAAAATTCTAGGAATTTCTTCTATACTAATCCTAAAAGTCTATTTTAGGTCTATGTGCTCTAATCAGAGTTTATCTAAATCTAGCTTACAGGGATTGTACTAAACTTCCTCTGATACCAACTGTAATGCCCCAACCCCAGTTACCTAGAGTCGGTGCATTATTATATAACAATGGCATTATCACAAAAATGATCAAATCACGAAAGAACGATTGGTTTAGTAGCCTTGGAAACACTAGATATATTCATACAGTTTTACATTACAACATAAAGTGAAAAAATACTACAAAAACATATTGTCTCCATAGTTTATACTATTATCCCCTTATAATATCCCTACAGGTCATTCATAATTTACTTCTTCACATCCTGGGAAAAATAAAACATAGAAAAGGGGTGAGCTCAAATGCCCAGTAAGGATAACAATATCACAGAAACATTCATAAATAAGAATAAAAATTTAAGGCAATGTATAACTAAAACAAAATCCTTTTAAACTTTAACTTCAACATAGTATGGAAAAAAATAAAATGAAATAATTCCATTTACTTATTCACATGAATATTCTACTAATCGAATAATCACATGCAATATCAATAACCACTTTCATAATGATGGAATGCATAATGCCAGACTATCATAACCATGTATCCAAGGCCTCGTAACCAGACTACAAATAAGATTTTGTCAAGTCCTTTTTCCAAGACACCAGTTTGTCTCATGAGACCTACCGATGCATCGAGCAGCTATAGCGGGCTCCACCTGTCACATATTAAGTCCAATGCATTCCCATATGAAATGGCTTAAACATAACATAAACATTCGTATTAAAACTAGCATACGAAATGTAAATACTTCATCCATAATCCATTAATGGTATAAAAATAACACATCCATAGTCAAACATATGTCAAAACCTTCAATACAATATAGAATTTTTGTATCATAATAAATCAACTTCAAATAAGCGTAAAATCCATCAAAGGATGTTGACATAGATGAAATCAAAACTCTTTTTAGAGAAATATCTCTTTCTATATTGAAATCATCTAAGAGTCATATATTTATAAAGTAAAACATTTTTTTTGAAAATATTATTATAAGCTTGTAAAGGAAGCTTCGAAGATTTTATAATGGCGGAAAATAGCCGCACCCACCGTATAAGTTAAAAAAACATTTTTACCTTAATTCTGTCGAAAAGGTTAAAAACACCTTGTTTGGAAAACGACGGAAAGATTCCTTTATAAACCACTTATAAAAAGTAAAACAAGTGTAGAAATTACTTTAACCCATATTCTTGTAAATATTAAAAATGTTTTGAAATACATTTCTCAGAAACATGGATGTGGATGATAAGGATATCCCAGTAGATTATTACGTATAAGCAACCTCAGATAATGAAGAGATTGCGAAATAAACACTTACCTTGTACTTTTCTATGAATGGGGGTAGGTTAACCTCACGTATAATGGTGAAATAATTGTTATTGAATTATTCAAGAATCATATACATTAATATGATATCATATATTATCTTTTATCATTTCTTTGTTAATAATATCGTAGAATTATCGTCCTTTCGGGTGTTAACTTACTCGTTTTCGATTATATGTTTTCTTACATAAGTCATGTTTTTTATGGATAGGTTGTATAATATTCATATGAAGAATGATATAAAGTCCTTAAATACTATTATAAATCATCAAATGATAATTATACTTGAATGGATACGATGGAGAGTGAATCTCATCGCGTTCGTGGAGACGGTAGTCCGTACGTACGCACGAGCGACAATATCGTTATTTTGATATTAAAATAATTTATAATTGGATGGTATATCGAATATACAGAATAATTATCATTTTATATTTATTATTTAAATGAATTAAAAATCATTATTATACCCATCCAAATAATAATTTATTGAATAACAATTACACCACAACGTGGAGACGGTAAGCCGTACGTACACACGTATGGTGACATGTTATTCAAAGGATGGATAGAATACTGAATATTGTTGTACCATATTTATAATAAAATCAAAGTATATATAAGATACTGGAGTTATTATTTTATAATGGTAATAACAAATAAGGAAGAAGTGGAAGAAGAAAAGAACTTTGAAAAGGGTGGTGAAATCATGACCTCTTTTTCGGGTTCATCTTTTTGATTTGATCAAAAGGGATCGTAGGATTGCTTTTTGACTAGAGGAAGGCCTCTACGATGAAGTGAGGGATGTTGAGAGAGTATTTCGGCAGATTTTGGTCGAGCCAAAAGGCTATGAAGGTGTGAGTTAATGAGAAGAGGGAGTGCCCTTTTATAAGAGGGGTGAGGGGCACCTTTGGAATAGCTATAAATATTATTTTATAATAAATTCATATTATATTTCTAATGGCTCCAAAGTGAATTATATAAAGGTTAATGTGGGTATGGGTCGAAAACCACTCAACAAATAGGACTTAGATAGGTTTGGGTCATTATATTAACCTTATCTTTTAGTTTTAACTCTTAGTTAATTAGTTTGACACTTTCCATGTCACTTTGTATTTTTATATTATATAGTTAATAAACATACTATATACCACCAATAGACCCCCAAGTGTTCCATTAATGATACACCTATCATGATATTAGTCTTTTGGCCGAACCTTAGATTTTTAGGAATTTAATATCAATTAATAATATAATATTTTTTTTAAAAACTCTTTTATGTCAATTTTGACACTATTCAATAATTGATTTTTGTGAAAATCATAACAGAATTATTACATAGAAAAAAGGTACTTAAGTCCATAAAAACATGTCATATTAACCTAGAAAATTATTTTAATTCATTAAAATTCTCAAATTATATTTATATAAGTATTTATAAAATTAATTATTTTAATTTTTCACTATTATGGTAATTAGTGCATCATTATTGTGTCATAAATAAATTAAATTATTTAATTTCTAAAAATTATAAATAAAATATAATTATGTATCAAATTGTTTTATCGTTCCAAGGAATATTTACAATCGATTTTATCTTATGTATAACCATATATTAATTTTTTTTTTATTAAATAAACATTGATTTTAACTCTTTTAACTATTCTTTGAATTAAATAATAATAAATGTTCTAATCTAATCCAAGTGGACCTAAATGATAATATTTTATTCATAAGGTTTTTTTGGTCTATTTAAGCTTATCCAATTGAATTAGGACATTTGTTATGGTTATATTAATATCATTTTTACCCTTAATTACCCTATTTACTTTTAACCGTGGTAAATTAAAGTTAAAAGTTACTATTCATCAAAAAAATATTTTCATCTCATTGAACCACATTTTACACCTTTATATTAACCTTGTTTCTAGGATTTTCTAAATTCTAATCACAGAAGCTGTAAAATTAAGTTTTATGAAAAATTCAGTTTTTTTTACTACCACTTAGTGGTTTCACTATTCATCAAAAATTGAAGTTCTTCATAACAATGCCAAAATTTTACCCTAATCTATAATTGATATTCCAAATTCAAAAATGATGCCTATTTTAAAAAATTCCCAACATAAAATTTGCATTAATTAATTTTATAATTAAATCCCGTTGTCACAACAAATAGCGTGTTTTTAAGAAACAATATATATCAAATGATTGACAATTGTTTATGTCCAATTTCAAAGTGAAATTAATTATAATGAACACCATGGGATAAAATGGTAAAAATATATTCTTATTATACTTTAAAACCACTCAATAATATAATTTATCACTATAAATTGTTTTTATTAAAAATGTTTTTTTAAGTATTTTTAACTATTCATAAAAATTACGCGTTCTCAGAAAAATACAAAAAATTCAACATAGGATAATTTTGATATTCTTAATCCAAAAATGAAGTCCATTTTGAAATATAAAGTATATATAATTTCAAAAAGTTTGTATTACTATTCATAACGGCTAGTTTGATCGGTTGTGGTGTCTGTTAGAACTCGATGTTGCGTACAACACACGTTATCACATTACTCAAAGAGAAGCGTACCGTAGAAGCTTGGGGTGTTACATTATCCCCTCCATCAAATAATTTCATTCTCGAAATTTCTAAAATACTACCACATGAAAAGACTCGGGTTTTTCTTCATCATATGTTCCTCTTGTTCCCACGTTGCATCTTCCATCTTATGGGCTTTTCACAAGACTTTTACAAGACGAGTCGTCCGATTTCTCAGTACGTGTTATCTCGTATCAAGAATATTGACGGGCTCTTCACAATAAGACAGATCGGGTTCCAGTTCTAATATTTAATAGGTGAGTACATGAGTTGGTTCAGGAATGTATTTCCACAATAAAGATATGTGGAACACATCGTGAACTTTGGAGAGACATGGCGGCATTGCCAATCGGTAAGCTACAACCCCAATTCGTTCTAGAATTTCGAAAGGTCCGATGTACCTAGGACTCAATTTACCTTTCTTACCAAAATATATGACTCCCTTACATGAAGATACCTTCAGGAAAACATGATCACTTACTTGAAATTCCATATCCTTCCTTCGATTATCGGCATAGCTCTTATGCCTACTTTGAGATGCTTTGATTTGATTTTGGATTACCTTCACCTTTTCCATTGTATCCACTACCAGTTTTGGACCTAAAAGTTTTCTTTCACCAACGTCATCCCAACAGGTTGGTGTGTGACTTCTCTTTCCATATAACGATTCATATGGTTCCATCTGAATACTCAAATGGATGCTGTTGTTATAGGAAAATTCTACTAGACGTAAATATTGATCCCACATACCCTGAAAGTCAAGCGAGCAGGATCTCAACATGTCTTCTAAGGTTTGAATAGTTCGTTCTGATTGTCCATCTGTCTGAGGGTGGTAGGCAGTGCTCAAATGAAGTTCAGTATCCAAGGCATTCTAAAGACTTTTCTGGAATCATGAAGTAAAACGGGGATCATGATCAGATACAATCGTTATGGGTACTCCATGAAGTCTCTCAACTTCATCAATATATAGTCTTGCTAGACGTTCCAATGGTAGATCTTCTCTAATTGTAAGAAAATGTGCTGACATGGTAAGACGATCAACAATGACCCATATTTCATCATTCCTTTGAGGATTCCTTGGTGGCCCCATGACAATGTCCATCATAATATTTTCTCATTTCCACTCCGGTATGGGAAGAGGATGCATGACTCCTCCAGGCTATTGCCTTCCAGCTTTCACGTGTTGACAGACCATACATCTTGACACAAAATCAGCAATCTCCCTATTCATGTTGTCCCACCAAAAATGTTCCTTCAAATATCTATACATTTTTGTGCTCCTAGGGTGTATAGAGAAATTGGAACTATGAGCATCATCTAGCAATTCCCTTTTTACATCAGGTATATCAGGAACACAAATTCTCTTCCAAAATTTCAAAATTCCTTCTTCATACACAAAGTCTCTCAATCTCCCATCATTCACAGCTTTAATCTTCTTTTGAAATTATTCATCATCGTTATGAGAACTCTTAATCCTTTCTAGTAAAGATGGTTTGGAAACCATTTGAAAAAGAATTGATGTTTCACCATCCCTGGATATTCCCATGTCCATCATCACTAGATCCATGAAAATTGGATCGCTTTCAATTCTCATATTGTTCAAAACTCCATGATCTTTTCTGCTCAAAGCATCTGCCAACTTATTTTCATTCCCCGGGTGGTAGTGTATTGTACAATCATAATACTTGAGTAATTCAAGCCATCTCCTTTGCCTCATGTTGAGTTCTTTTTGTGAGAAAATATACTTCAAACTCTTGTGATCAGTATAAATCTCATATTTTTCACCATAGAGGTAGTGCCTCCATATCTTCAAAGAAAAGATCACAGCTACTAACTCAAGATCATGAGTAGGATAGTTTTTCTAATGAATTTCCAACTATCGTGATGCATAGGAAATAACCCTATCATTCCGCATAAGGACACAACCAAGTCCTTTCTTCGATGCATCACTATAAATAATGAACCCATCATTCTCCGATGGTAGAGTCAATATAGGAGCATTGACTAATTTCTTTTTAGTTATTTGAAACATTCTTCACACTCCTTTGTCCAAAAAAATTTAACTCATTTACATGTGAGCTTCATTAATGGGTTTGGCAATCGGGCATAATTTTGGACGAAACGTCGATAATAACCTACCAAACCAATAAAACTATGTACCTCAGTTATACTCATAGGTGCTGTCCATTCTTGGATTGCCTTGGTCTTAGAAGGATCAATAGAGATTCCATTTTTAGAGAAAATATGTCCAAGAAAAGAAATCTCATGAAGCCAGAATTCACAATTGCTAAACATCCCATATAATTCAGGTCTTCTCAAAGTCTTTAGGATAATGCGCAAGTGACTTTCATGATCTTCATAGCTTTTAGAGTATACCAATATATCATAAATAAATACCACCACAAATTCATCGAGTTATTCCTCGAATACTCTATTCATCGGATCCATGAATACAGAGGGTGCATTAGTCAATCCAAAAGGCATTACAGTAAACTCGTAATGCCCGTACCTGGTTCGAAATGCTTTCTTCGGAATGTCTTCCTTCTTTACACACAACTGATTGTATCCAGATCGAAGGTCAATCTTTGAAAAGTATTGAGCTCCATGCAGTTGGTCAAATAAATCATCAATGCGGGGTAGGGGATACTTGTTCTTTATTGTTATAGCATTGATCTCCCTATAGTGGATACATAACCTCATAGATCCATCTTTATTTTTAACAAAAAGAACAGGGTCTCTCCATGGAGAAACCCTAGTGTGAATAAATCCCTTATTACTCAATTCCTTTGGTTGTTTCTTTAGTTTAACTAATTCTAAAGTGGCCATTCTATAAGGGGTCTTCGATAGAGGCCTTGATCCAGGAATTAAATCAATGGAAAACTCAACATCTTGTTCTGCAGGATGTCCAGGTAAATCTTCCGGAAATACACCTACATATTCTTTCACTATATGTACATAATCTATTTGAACATTCATTTCCTCATCAATAGTAATTTCATTCTCTTCCTCCCTAATAATTGAATTTAGTTGAGCTACTGGGGGTGGATCTAGATAAGAATTAGGTGGTGATGATTCTGCTCTAAAGATAAGGTGTTCCTTATCATCATCATCATGAATCATAACCACTTTCTTCTTACAATAAATATTTGCATCATATTCCAAAATCCAGTACATACCAAGGATTATATCAAACTCAATCATAGGTATGACGATGACATCAGTAGCTAAATACCATTTATGTGCTCTAATGGGGAATGATTCAAAAAAACATTTTTGCAATGATACTTCCCTTATGAGTTTTAACTGACAACTCCCTTGTTAAATCAAATTTGAAACATCTAATTTTCAAAGAAAACTAGGAAGATATGAAACAATGTTATGATCTATAATCAAATAATGAATTTTATAAACTTGAGGAAACCATTAAATTACCTGCCACCACATCTTTTGGATCTTCTACCTCAGCAGTAGTGATAGCATAAGCTTGGCCTTGATCTGTTGGCCTTTTCTAACGTAAGTTCCCCTGACGATTAGGAAATTCATTTGCATAATGTCCCATCTCCCTACAATTGTAGCATTGAAAATTGGTAGCTTACTTCTTCCCTGTGCATTCATGAGCTTGGTGGTCTTTCTCACCACACTTGTAACAGACACATATTCCCTTCAAGAAAGTACCGGGTTGTTTCTTTCCACATTTACCACAGGATGTATATTAAACATTTCCCTTCTTCCCCATATTTCCAATCCCAGATTGATCAGAAGATATCTTCTTCTCTGGATTTTCTTTAAAGTCATAAGACTTAGAGAATTCATTTTCTGTTTTGATAGCACATGAGACAATTTTTTCGTACAACGAGAAGGATTGTGAGACTAATGCTCGATGGAGAAATGGTTTTAACACATAAAACAAACGATCAATCATACTTATTGGATTACGTATATAATCTCTAGCATACCTTGCTAACCTTGTAATGTTAGCCTCATATTTTGAAACATTCTCATCCTCCTTTTGTCTCAGACTCAGAAATTGCCTTTCCATATCTGCTCGATGGTCACGAGGAAAGTATTTTTCTAAAAACAGATCTTTGAACTCCCTCCATTCCATATTTGATACTTCATCATCTTCCTTTATGTTTTGAATCATTGAACACAATTGATCAGCATCTCCGGTGAGGCGGTAAACTTCCATGATAACTTTTTCTCTTTCACAACTCCCCAATGCCTGAAATATTTTCTCTAGGGAACTTATCCATTTCTCTGCTACTAATGGATTTGTACACCCATTGAATGTTGGTGGTTGCTACCTTATGAAGCGATCTAACATTGATCATCCATGATGTGGATCAGGGTGCTCCATACGGGTACGGTTATTATTCATAACCTGAGTGAGTTGTCCCAGTATGGTGATTAGCTGATCGGCACCAGTTGTATCACCAGCTCCACTATAATTATCTTGAACAGGAGGTCAATCCCTACATGGAGTGTGTGCATTAATACGGTTTCTATTTCTTCCACCAGGTGCCATTTCTAAAAAATGGAATTAACTAGATCAGTTTATGAAACAAAATACATAATCCCATAATTAACATAAGTTGAACTATTTATGGATATAATCCATAATCATAAAAATGTTTTCTTTGTGAAATTATATACTCATAAACAAGTCATAATCACTTGTAATGAAAATGAGAGTTATCCTAAGCATATCCCCCAGGAGTGTTGAAACCAAGAGTGAATCAAGTCCCATTGTCATGCACGTGTTCTTGTTCGAGTCTGGCTCAAAGCGGTGTTTTCGGGTTTTACCCATACCTCGAAAGACCGATTGGTTTATTAGCCTTGGAAACACTAGATATATTAAAAATGTTTTACATTACATCATAAAGTGAAAAACTACTACAACAACATATTGTCTCTATAGTCCATACTATTATCCCATCATAATATCCCTGCAGGTCATTCATAATTTACTTCTTCACATACTGAGAAAAATAAAACATAGAAATGGAGTGAGATCAAATTCCCAGTAAGGATAACAATATAGCGGAAACTTTCATAAATAAGAATAAAAATTTAAGGAAATTTATAACTAAAAAAAGCCTTTTAAACATGAACTTCAACATTTTATGGGAAAAATAAAATGAAATAATTCCATTTACTTATTTACATGGATATTCTACTAATCAAATAATCACATGCAATATCAATAACCACTTTTATAATGATGGAATGCATAAAGCCAGAATATCATAACCAAATAGGCAAGGCCTCATGCCAAGATTACAAATAAGATTTTTTCAAGGCCTTGTGCCAAGACACTAGTTTGTCTCATGAGACCTACCGATTCATCGAGGAGCTATAGCAGGTTCCATCCGTCACATATTATGTCCAATGCATTCCCATATGAAAAAGTTTAAACATAACATAAACATTCGTTTTAAAACTAGCATATGAAATGTAAATACATCATCCATAAACCATGAATGGTATAAAAATAAAACATCCATAGTCAAACATATCTCAAAACCTTCAATACAATATAGAAGTTTTGTATCATAATAAATCAATTTCAAATAAGCGTAAAATCCATCAAAGTATGTTGACATAGATGAAATCAAAACTCTTTTTAGAGAAATATCTCTTTCTATATTGAAATCATTTAAGAGTCATATATTTATAAAATAAAACATTTACCTTGAAAATATTCATATAAGCTTTTAAAGGAAGCTTCGAAGATTTTATAACGGTGGAAAATAGCTACACTCACCGTATACGTTAAAAAAACATTCTTACCTTAATTCTATCGAAAATGTTAAAAACACCTTGTTTGGAAAAAGATAGAAAGATTCCTTTATAAACCACTTATAAAAAGTCAAACAAGGGTATAAATTACATTAACCCATATACTTGTAAATAGTAAAAATGTTTTGAAATACATTTTTAAGAAACATGGATGTGGATGATAAAGAGATCCCAGTAGATTATTACGTATAAACAACCTCGGATAATGAAGAGATTGCAAAATTTACCCTTACCTTGAACTTTTCCTTGGTTGGGGGTAGGTTAACCTCCTGTATAATGGTGAAATAATTGTTATTAAGTTATTCGAGAATCATATACATTAATATGATATCATATATTATCTCTTAACATTGCTTTGTTAATAATATCTTAGAATTATCGTCCTTTCGGGTGTTAACTTACACATTTTCTTTTATATGTTTTGTTACATAAGCAGTGTTTGTTATGGATAGGTTCTATCTTATTCATATACAGAATGATATCTAGTCCTTAAATACTATTTTTAATCATCAAATAAAAATTACACTTGAATGGATACGATGGAGAATGAATCTCATCGCGTTCGTGGAGACGGTAGTCCGTACGTACGCACGAGCGACAATATCATTATTCTGATATTAAAATAATATATAATTGGATAGTATATCTTATATACAGAATCATTATCATTTTATATTTATTATTTACATGAATTACACGTAATTATTATACCCATCCAAATAATAATTTATTGAATAACAATTACACCACGACGTGGAGACAGTGAGCCTTACGTACGCACGTATGGTGACATGTTATTCAAAGGATGGATAGAATACTGAATATTGTTGTACCATATTTATAATATAATCACAGTATATATAAGATACTGGAGTTATTATTTTATAATGGTAATAACAATGAAGGAAGAAGTGGAAGAATAAAGGAACAAGGAAAAGGGTGGTGAAATCATTACCTCTTCTTCGGGTTCATCCTATTAATTTGATCAAAAGGGCTCTTAGGTAGGCTTTCTTGACTAGAGGAAGGCCTCTAGGATGAAGTGAGGGATGTTGAGAGAGTATTTGGGTAGATTTTGGCTGATCCATAAGGCTTTTAAGGTGTGAGTTAATGAGAAGGGGGAGTTCCCTTTTATAAGAGGGGTGAGGGGCACCTTTGGAAAAGCTAGAAATATTATTTTATAATAAATTATTATTCAGTTTCTAATGGCTCCAAAGTGGATTATTTAAAGGTTAAGGCGGGGATGGGTCGAAATCCACTCAACCAATAGGACTTAGACAGTTTTGGGTCATTATATTAACCATATCTTTTAGTTTTAACTCTTAGTTAATTAGTTTGACACTTTCCATGTCACTTTGTATTTTTATATTATATAGTTAATAAACATACTATATACCTCCAATAGACCCAAAATTGGTCCATTAATTATACACCTATTATTATATTAGTCTTTTGGCCGAACATTAGATTTTTAGGAAGTCAATATCAATTAATAATATAATATTTGTTTTAAAAACTCTTTTATGTCAATTTTGACACTATTCAATAATTGATTTTTGTGAAAATCATAAAAAAATTATTACTTAGAAAAAAGTTACTTAAGTCAATACTAACATGTCATATTAATCTATAAAATTAGTTTAATTCATTAAAAGTCTCAAATTATATTTATTTGGGTATTTATAAAATTATTTATTTTAATTTATCACTATTATGGTAATTAATGCGTCATCATTGTGTCATAAATAAATTATTTTATTTAATGTCTAAAAATTAAAAATAAAATATAATTAAGTATTAAATCTTTTTATCGTTTAAATGAATATTTACAATATAATTTATCTTATGTATAACCTTATATTAAAAATGTATTATTAAATAAACTTTGATTTTAACTCTTTTAACAATTCTTTGAATTAAATAATAATAAATGTCCTAATCTAATCCATGTGGACCTAAATGATAATATTTTATTCCTAAGGTTGTTTTTGGTCTAATTGGGCTTATATAATTTAATTATAACTTGTTTTATGGTAATATTAATATAATTTTTAACCTTAATTACCCTATTTACTTTTAACCGTGGTAAATAAAAGTAAAAAGTTACTATTCACCTATAATTATTTTCATCTCATAAAACCACATTTTACTCTTTTATATTAACAGTGTCTCTCGGATTTTTGAAATTCCAATCTTGGAAGTGGTTAAATTATGTTTTATGAAAAATTCAGTATTTTTTAACTACCACTTAGTGGTTTCACTATTCATCAAAAATTGACGTTTTTCATAACAATGCCAAAATTTCACCCTAAGATATAATTGATATTATGAATTCAAAAATGATGTCTATTTTACAAAATTTAAAACATAAATGTTTCATTAATTAATTTTATAATTAATTCCCGCTGTCACAACAAATAGCGTGTTTTTAAGAAACAATATATATCAAAAGATTGACAATTGTTTATATCAATTTTAAAGTGAAATTAATTATAATGAACACCATTAGATAAAATGGTAAAAATATATTCTAATTATACATTAAAACTACTAAATAATGTAATTTATCACTATAAATTATTTTGATTAAAAAAGTTGTTTTTAAGTATTTTTCACTATTCATAAAAATAGGACGTTCTCAGAAAAATACCAAAAAATCAACTTAAGATAATTTTGATATTCTGAATCCAAAAATGAAGTCCATTTTGAAATATAAAATATATATAATTTCAAAAAGTAGGTATTACTATTCATAATGGCTAGTTTTATCGGTTGTGGTGTGTGTTAGAACTCGATGTTGCGTACAACACACCCTATCACATTATTCAAAGGGAAGCGTACCGTAGAAGCTTGGGGTGTTACATTATATTTTTCTATGGAGAGAAATTATATGTAATAGAGACCCACTTTTTGAGTCATAATCTAAATAGACTACTATGAATGAATTATCACTATATTTAAAGCATATGAATGATTACTTGGAATTTTAGAGTTTTATAATATCCTCAATGTCCAATGAGATTTCAAATAAATATTTTCAAATGGATGTGTATAGCGTTGTCTCTGAACATAAGAATCATTATCATGTGAATATAAAATCTATGTGATATAAAATCTCTATTTTATAATTTATGTGGACGCTTGAAGATTCATTTTTAGGTGGCGAACATGTATTCAAGATGTTTGTAGGTATAAATAAACTAGATATATTTGTAATTATGATCCCTAATGATCTTCACAAAGATATCATTATTTACCAAAAACCTGAATGCTATTCCATTTTTATTTTTTATTAAAATTTGGGGTATTGATAGAAAAGACTACCAAAACTCCTTACTTTTATCTACCTAAGTGATAATGATATGAGGTATGAAAACCCATCTATCCTTATGATGAATAAGAAGATAAGGATCATGGTAATGGGGTTAGAGGATAAATCAAAGTATAAGGCTCAATAGAAAAATCCCTATAAGAGGAATAATATCTGGAGGATTGTAAACGGACATGATTTGTTATGTTTTCAACGTGTCAGGAAGATCCACTAGAAATTAAATTTACCTCAATCACAGAAGAAACAAAAATATTTAGGTGCATTAATTATTGAGTAAAATAAATACCATAATTTTATTTTAAATTAAATATTCATGAATCATATAACACCACGTTATGGACTAATAATATTTGTATCATAAATGAGAATAATTTTAAAATTCTATATCTATATGTTTATATTGAATATTTTTAGCATAATAAACATGATATATTTAAAATTTCATCAAAAGTTATAATGAAAATACATCCATTTAGGGGTCCATGTGAAAGGGAAAAAATCTTCTAGAATCGGTAAAAACATTGTGTGTGGTCCTTTTCTAGTATAAGACAAAGGTGTATTCTTATACTTTATTATTTTTGTCATTTAATTGAGTAGGTATGGTAATATATACATAATGATATATAATCATAAATCCATTGTGATGATAAAATAGTTTTATAATGAAGTCTACAATAATATTAGTAATAAGATAATGAAAAATAGATCAGATTAAGGTTGTATATATCTTTACCAAGACATTAACGAATTCTGAAGGGTGTTTGTGATTTTATCTATAATCACTGAACCTTGTATTCAACATTAGAATGGTGTTACTGAAATAAATAATGATACAGTATTGAACATTTTAATGTTGATGATGTGTCATGAAAACTATCATTCATCCTATTATGGATATTCATTACAGAAAATATTATACATACAACACTTATTACAAACGTAGGTGGAAATATTTATTTCGATTGGGCTGTGGTGAATAAATAAACTAAATTTTCACATCATAATGAATGTGGATGTAGAGAATTTTTTAATGAAAGGTTAGAAATATACTATGACCTCATTAAATAATGTGTATCATTATAGGGTATCCCATGCAAAACAAGGGATACTATATATACAAACCATACTACAAGAAAGCGATTGTCGAAATAAAGTATGTATTTCATGAGAAGAAGAAAATCCCCAAGGTGAATTTTGTGATAAATATTGGATTCAATGAATTTGATTCCTATTATGAATAAGAGTGGGTATTAGAACTATTTCTACATTTCCCCATGTATTATATTTGTCCTGAAACATAAGTATTGCATATGACTTCTAGGGTTATAATTGAACAATAGAGATACATATTTCATATCACTGATAATTTGAGACCTTATAGGTTATTGTTAATAACACTATCTCGTATATGATTTTAGTAGTGAGAACATAAGATACTATATGGAAGGATGTAATGAATCCGTAGATGGGATCCATGAATCATGAATAATTGTGTTTTGATCAATCAACTAGTTGATGTAATTTTTATTGGGTATAAATGGGAATTCAAGAGAATTTTTGATCATTGAATTTAAATTAAATACACAAAAAGAACAACTAGCTGATAAAGGGTTTAAAGAACATCAATCAATTGACTGTGGTGAAACATTTTCCCCTGTTAATTTTTTTTAATCCATCAAATTTTTTTCCATAACTTCATACTATGACTATGAGATTTGAATAATAAGTCCAAACTATATTCCTTAATCAAGAAATTCATGGATATGTATATATGTCATAAATAGAAGTTTTTATGACACCTGGAAAGGCTAAAATTATATTATTGTTTTAAATATAAATCTATGTTTTAATTAAATTATCCATGTAATTAAATATTATATTATCAGAGTCCATAAAAAATATGTTTTCACTAAGAAAAAATGTGATCTCTGTGTTTACATGAATTTTTTCGTTATACGGTTATGTTAAAAATTTTATATGTTCATGAAATTTTTTTAGTTTGAAATAATATAACATCCTTTTAGAAGGATAATCCATGTTTGAGATTGTGATTCTATATATAATATTTAGGTTAAGTAGCTTAAATTATATGGAACACGATCTTGTGTGACAGATCCAATGTGAAAATCGAACTATATCAAGATGAATATATTTACTTGATACTAAAAAGGTTTAGTATTATACAATACAAGAGATCATTAGTTTTAGTGTCACATGATATAAATCATTTCATGAAAATGTATCCTATAAAACTAAAGTAAAGATAGAAAATGAGTACGACACTATATTCTTCTGCAAAAGGATCTATCATATATTCCATATTATTTACAAGGGATGATGTTTCCTGTACTTCGAGAAAAGATGGAATATATCATGAAGATATAGGTTAAAAATATTGTACTACTATTAAGACTATTCTTATATATTTTAGGAACGCTAATAATATCTTCATAGTGACTGAAAAAGATAATTATATTATCATTGTAGGTTTTATAGAATCTAGCTTTTAGATTAATGATATTGATCAAATGGTAGTCTTAATTTTTTCTTTTCCTAAATGGAGGAACTTGGTCCATGAGGTGTTTAAAAGAACAAATTAGCATCGATTCTATATTAAAAGTCAGAGTATATTATGGATTCTGATGTAGGAAAGGAGGCAGTTTTTATTTTCATCATTTCCATGATCATGACGTGGTGGCTAGTTGTAGTCACCCTATAATAGTTTATTCTAATAAAAATATAGATTTGGATCTCTATATGGATCCAATGTTACAATAAAAAAGAACCTACTTTATAAGGTTCATATATTGAGGGATTTTTATCAATGAGTTTATGTTACTTGGAGTATAGTAGACACATAAGAATAAATTGTGAAGTTTTATTGAAATATTTGTCGCACCAAAATCATGAGTATCATTGTAGAAACACTTAACTAAAATCGATTTTCATTTTTTTGGATAATGAGGGTTTATGTTAGAGTTGGTTCCCTAGAGAAAACTTGTTCAGTACATAATAACATGATTTTTGATTAATTTTAATTTTCATATAACATCATGAATATTATTCTGAATGATAATACATAGTGATAATTTTCATAAATATATGTTTTTTTGATTTGTCATAGTAGATCCTTTTTATGAATAGAACTAAATGGTTTTATGAAATTATTCTAGAATCCTATTCTACGTGTGTATGATATTGTCTTATTGAACACTAAAAATATAGGCTACTATATGTATGAGGCTTATAAGACATTGATACACATTCTCCTTGTGTTTTCTTTTTTTAATACCAAATTATAGGAGGCTACAAGAATAGAATTTTCAAATAGGAAATCCTTTTTTCCAAGTGTCATTGGATAATGGGATATACAAATTTTTTTTATCCTTATAAAATATGATTATCAAGATTGTAAATCATCACTGTGACACTATGATACATTGATGAAAAAAAGGAAAATATGTTCACATCTATGTAGTGTGTGTTGGGTGTGCCTCGAGTGATATTGTATTATTGAATAATGTGAGAATGCATTTTTTACTTATATCCCATGGTGAAAGTAGATATTTTAGTACCATTTGCGTAATATAAATTCTTCCATAACTTAATGGACATGGTGTTTGTTGGATTATTTTGATTCTAGAATGTCATATAAAGAGGCATAGAGCATATATGTTGATGAAACAAGCATGAAACCATCATGATTAAAGACGTAATGAAAAGTGGATTGAATTACATGAAAATTGTTCATAGTAGATTGGTAGTCATTGAAATATTTACTTCATATTATATTTAATTTTTGATTTTTTATAGATGATAACCATATACTACAAGAAATTATTCCTAATTCCAATGAAAAGGAGGAATACATGGTCACATACTATGTGTATTAGTAATCTCATTCTAATTAACGTAATAAATATAAATGGTTAGAACATATCAAACATATATTTGGATTTATATGATCATAATGATTTAATCATAAGATATTTAAGATAATTAAGTGATATATATGATAATAATAAATATTAGTTTTTTTTTGGAAAATATAATATATATTTTATTGATCGTAGAATAATGTAGTGAAATCTATTTAATTAAATAGAAATTATTCATGGATATGTAAATATAAATAATTAATGTAAAGAAATAATAATGGTCCAAATAATATAAATGATATTTATTTGTATTCATATATCATTAATCAACTCATGATATTAATAATAATAATAGAAATATAAATGAGCATGTGGAAATTAATGAAATTTAATAACGGGTAGAGGATTCTAGGCAATTTGAAAACAAGAATCCTGAAATAATTAATATATAGTTTTATCAATTTACATATTCACTTGGTTTTAATAAATGATAAGATGATATTGGATGAAGACCTATAGGTATTTATCCTATCATTCTCTCTATATCATTCAAGAAAACAGAAAGGTTTATTTATCCATCATAATGAGGGATATTGTGATCAACCATGAATAATGTACGTAACCATGATCTTCATTATTAGAACCTGGAATTTATATAGTGTTAATTATAGATTTTGGTGCATGGTTGGATCATTACTAGATGGATTTTCACTTGAATTCCATAGTTCATTGATAATGCGATGATATTCATTTCATTATATCATAAAAAATGGAATTATATGTTGAGGTGATTCTAAATCTTCCCATAAAATAATTATGAACTACATGTTAATATCTAAATAGTATGGTTATAGATTTTTATTGTATCATTTTTAATATACTATATTTGGGATAATGTATAATGATCATGTACTGAAATTATTATACGTGATTTAGGTTTAAGGACAAGTTGATTATACCATCAGACAATGCTTATGTTGCGCTCTAAGCCAATTGGTTTCATGATAAATGTTTCATTAATCCCACCACTTCACCATGGGTTCTAAATTTTTTTATTAAAAAGTAACCTCTTTTCAAGAGGCTTCTCATTGGATATAAATATTTTAATATCATTACTATATTGAATAAGTATCAGTGGCCTCATATAGATGAGATATTTTCTGATCTCTATGGATTTTAATGTTCTTCAATGGATTACCTAGGTCTAGATACCATCACCTGATGTTGTTATAGGTTGGAATTATAAAAACAATGTTTTGGAGTAAAAAGGGGCATTATGAGTTTGTGTTTATTTACATTTGGTTGAATAATTCAAAAAACAATTATAGAGCTTATGAATATAGTCTTATATGAATATTTAAATACATTGATGATTTTTATTGATGAAATCCTAATTTATTAAAAAATATATTAGGTTCATGAAAAAAATATAACAAATATTCTAAAAATCAAGAAAGAAATTAAATTGTATTATAAATTTAGGAAATTAGTATTTTAGATATAGAATATTTCATATCTTGGGCTCATCGTAAATAATGATGTTATCATTGTTTATCTTATTAAAAATATTGTGTTTAATGAAAGGAAAATATCTTAAAATGATCTTATAATTAATTGTTTTCCTAGATTAGCATTCCATTTCATGTTATTTCTGGAAAACATTACATGGTTATTTTTCCCACTAACCATGTTAACAAGAAATTGATTTAGGATATTCTAGATAATGGAATTTGATGAATGTATATAGGAACTGAAAATAATATTAATGAATTCTGAATATGGTGACCTAGAAACTATAAATTTGTATTAAAAAATTACAGTGCTTATCTATTAAGATGTATGGATGTTGTTTTAATGTATAATTATTAGCTAATTACATTAGTTACACATCAATTGAAACCATATGAGAAAAACACAATACACATGTCATTGAACCAGAAGCCATAATTTTTGATGAAAATATTTAGATACAACATTTATATGGAAATGTGTGTGAAATACATTCTGATCTTAAAATATTGATGTATATTTTCACTTAGAAAGAGTTTAATATGAGATAAATTAGGTGGATAGAATTGATAATGTATTATAACTATATGATTTATTACCATCTTGGGAAATAAAATAAAGTGTAATATTTTTGGATTGGCACAAATAATGCTATGTTAACCACATTACATGGGAAAATGACCCTTAGATTAATGGTATGATGTATTTTTTCTACAAATTTTTCATATAAGAATTTCTTAAATTTTTTGTTCATGTTTTATTTAAATAATTTATATCATATAGAATTTTGTGAACTATGAAGGATTTCCATGATTTATATTAGATGGTTTAATTTATTAAGAAGGATATGTTGGATGATGTTAATTTTTAATATTTATGTGTTATATTTTTTTGATGATATTATATGTGCCTTTTGATTCTTAGTTGAATTGAGTGTTATTTTGTGTAACTCATAGTTCTTGGGTTTGCACTCATCTATGAATCACTATGAGGTATAGATACCATTAAGAGTACTACTGGTGGGATGGAATAAAAATAGATATTGACAAGTTTACCATGATCTTTTTTACAATAAAATAGGTAAATGAAGAATTAAAATTTCTGAAGTGGATGCATTATCCTTTTCGAATTCCAGATTGGAAATGAAAAATATATCCATAGACTTTATGGTTTGATTATCAAAAACATCTTAAGGTAAAAAAAGTGATTTGGGATATTTTTGATATACAAACAAAATATGGATATTTAATTCATATTAAAGATAGTATGTATTTATATCAACATTATTAACAATTTCTCATGAATATTTTTTAGATACATAGATTTATTTATGTATTTTATATGATCATGATCCTTGGTTCCCTTTGGATTCTTGGTAAAAACTTCAAAAGTCATTAGAAATTCAATATAATTTTATAAAACATTTTCATCATCAATATGATGGATATTTCATGTGATCTATTTAGAACCTGGAAGACACACTTCGTCATTGTTCAATGGATTATCAGTAAATTTGGTGTAAAAAATTTTAATTACTAAAGTTTACTTATAACAGAATTATTAATTTCATTATATTGATGGAACCTTTTCATGAATATTATGGAAAGAGGTGTACAACTGTATATTTTGGGTAGAATTAATAGAAAAGAAGTATATAAGACTAGAGTTGGTAGGGAAAATGGTTAATACATTGAGGACGATTCCACAATATATGGGGATGAATTAATGAATATAGAAATTTAATATAGATAACTAAAAAAAGGATGTTTCTTTCTTATATGGTTGTCATGTTTTTCTTTAAGTGTCACCATAAACACGTGTCATGATTTTTGGTAAAAAAATGAATCTAAGACCATGGATCTCTGCATAATTTGAAATATTTGAGAATTATGGATCTTCTAATTACGTAGTGGTATTACCATTGAGTTTATCCTCGGTAAAAATTGTAATTTATCCTTCAATGCTATGAAAATACATGTCAGATTCATCTAATGTTTTGATCATTTAGTTATTTTAGTTATTATATTAACATTATTATAGAGAAAACCCAATATAGAATTATGTAAATAGTAAGAAATTATTTTATAATAAGGTTATATTCCATGTTATGGGTTTGAGGAAAATCCATATGTTTAATGAAGAAATAGGGGAATCTAAAAAGCAGTCTAAGAAAATAATATCCATGGTTATTTCAGTAAAGATTAAAATTAAGCTGATGCAATTTCTAAAATGGATAAATAATGTAACATCCCAGGTAAATATAGTTTCACCAATTTTCATTATTATTTGTCACAACCCGTCCCTTGAAGTCCGTATTGTGACTACCCCAAGCGTGCCTACCATAGGTACGAGGCTGGCGACTAGCACCAAAGACGTAAATCCCTAAGCTGGGAAGGCATTGCCTTTATAACTGTTAAAAAACAAAATCAGAGTACAGCTGAAAGAAAAAACCAAGTAAAAAATATATATAAAATAAGTGCTGGGATGTAAAATAGGCCAGAAATAAAATTCCAAAAATATACTAAAATGAAATAGAAAAGTACAAGTACAACTGGACGAGGAAGTAAACCTGCTACTAGGTCATCCTCCGAGGTTTCTACCTGAATGGTATGTATAGATGGCATCCTCAGCACTCCATGTCAGTCTGTCCACTTCGGGTACTGTCACGCCGAGTGGTCCACCTTCGGGTACCGTCTAGTCCTGCTACTCTCTGCCTCAGTCAGCACTATCTGTCATCTGCAACCAACACAACGAGGTGCGGGCATAGCCCATGTAGGGGTGAGTATAACGATACTCAGTAGGGACCCCGAGACCCTCAAGGTCTCACAAAATCCAACATGGATAAACCAATAATTATGGAAACAATGGATAACCATTACTTAAGTATATGCCCATACATATATCTAAGTTATCTAGTAACCCATCTAAATCATGAGGGAAACACAAAATTCATTGACTCAGCTCAAAAAAAATATTTTATTATAGGGGTGGTAGTATCAAGAATCATCCCAAGTCATACTGTGGTAACCTCAACTGATGGTGTACTCCTCCTCTATAGAGTATTGTGTTCCTACTGCATCACACATAGGCGCTTCCCACTATCCTGGACTGTTTTGGTACTCCTCCTGTTGAGTATTGTGGGTCTTCTACGTCACACAGAGGCGCTCCCCACTATGGGTCTTCCACGTCATACAAAGGTGATACCCTCATAGACTACTGAGATACTCCTCCTATCGAGTAATGTGGGTCTGCTGCGTCACAGAGAGGCTCTCCCCACTGTGGTTCTGTCATGTCACACAGAGGCACTCCCCACTGGGCATGGTTAAACACTCTGAATCGAAAGGCAATAAGTCGTCAGGTATCATCTAACTACTAGGTCTACATACTTCGCTTTCTCGTCTCCGGGAGGATCTGCTCAACACGATACTGGTCTATACTCTAACTGTCACGAAATCCCATGTAGAATTATTGCAAAGGCCTTCCTAGTAATAGGGAACTCAACGCAATATACTATGCGTCTATCAGATGCCCAGTCTGTGAGTTAATGGCACTTCCATCCTAGGGGCCCGGTTGGAATTTAGGGTCAAACCAACCCAACGTTACCCCTACTGAGTCCAAACATCAAGTGTAATATTTAAAAAGAACCATCACTCTCAATATTTATGTCACCATAGATAGATCTTCAATCGGAAACTAGTAGCCCATGTTATGGGTTAAAGGGTGTATTCATATCAAAACGGGTTCGGACTGGGGTCCGCCCCTGTCTGCAGGTCCGACTCGGTCTGCGGGCCCGACCCTACACGAGGGCGGCTTGGCCCAGGGGGCCCGCATGGCTAGCTGGTGGCCCGAGGGGTCTCCAGGTTGGGGGGGGGGGGGGGGGGGCAGCCCACGTGGCCAGTGGGCGGCCCGCGAGGCCTGGCCGGCCAGCGACTGGCAGCACCCCGAAGGGCCCTCCCTAGCCATGTCCAGGGGTGAGGCACATGCTCCATGGAATTACAAATGGTTGAACTGTTCTAGTGGAATCAAACTTGCACTAGGTGGCACCGGTCTAGTTCAAATAGGACCCAGCGGGGTACCACTCCGCACCACCGGTGGTCGGCCCGACACCGGCATTCTTCCCACCTCCCCCGTGGAGCGACAACGACGTGGTTCTGCTCCTCTGCACAATGCGACGGCACCGCGCCCATCCACTACAACCCGCCCGGGCCGCGACCCTCCTCCTCCATGGGGCGCGACAACGCCACATTCCTTCTGCCGTGGCCCGCCCTGGTAGCATCTTTCCTTCCATGCGGCATGGCAGTGCCACTCCCTTTGGGAGACCTGGCGGCCTTGCTCCGCCAGATTTCTTCACGGTCGGCCCTTCACCGGCCGTCGTTGCTCCGTCGTGGTCTACTCTTCCGGTGGCACCGTTGTTCCATCATCATCGTCAAAAACTGAGGTAGAACAAAGGGGGAGGGTGGTGCCATGTTCATACGTCCCGAGCCTTCCAAATTATGTTTATATCAATAGGCCTCAAAGAGCACAACTAACGACGATGAACAGAGGGTAGAACTCAATCATAAGTCAAACCATATCTTTTTTTCGATCGTTGATGGTGGAAGGAGAGTTCAGAGAAGATGAAATCACAGACGACGTCAACGGAATTCTTTGTGGGTGATAGTTTCGTCCATCGACCAAAGGTTCTTCATTGGAAAAAGATGTGTATTTCATCCTTCGGTGATCGTTCTTCATTGGAGCATTATTCTCCTACCCAATGCTCCACAAAAATTTCAAGCCTAAAATAATAGAATAAGTTGTCTATTGTTTCTGGGAATAACCATACAAATTGTTGTGTTTAATTAAATGAGACACATCATTTAATTAATGGCGTGGAATTGAATTAAATTCAAATTTAGGGGTGCTGGAGAGTTTCAATTAAATGAAGAGGGTTGGAAATAAAATTAAACATGGGAATTTTAAAGGTTTGTCAACTTAATTGGGGGGTTCGAAGGGGTTACAAGTCCCGGTGGTCCCCACCGAAAATATCCTCCCAAGGGAGGTTATGTGCTGGTGGGCCCCACCACCATAACTTATCATGGGAAGTTATGGTGTGGTGGAAACCACCTATAACCACATATTGGAGGTTTTAACCACAAAATAAATACAAAAAATTTAACACTTTATTTTTATTTAACTATTTCTTATAAACTCAAAAACTAACATTCATTCTCGAATGACTCCCATCGTGGAGAAAGTCCAATTAAGAGAATATCAGTGCTGTGAGTTCAACAGTTCCCTCAAAATTCAATTCAGAGCACCGGTTCAAATGTTATAAAATCCCGCTTGTACGTTTACGGAACAAACCCAAACAAAACATCAGAAATTGATTCTGGGCACACCGAGACTCAGAATCAAGCGCCGTAAATCTTCACAGACTCGTAAAAATAAAATGTATTTAAGAAAAAAATTTAAATGGAATTTCAGAGTCTTTAATATTTCTACACCTCATGGTTTTTAGTCCCCATAATCTACAACACTATCTAAGAGAATAAATGGGGGTATTGAGCATGCATCTGAGTCTCCCACTCCCATGAGATCTCTTAGAGGTTCTCGTGCTACCAGCGAATGCGCAAAAGTGGTATTGACCATCCACGAAGGACCCGCGCATGTTTATCCTCAATCTCCACTGTAACCTCCATAAAAGTCACCCCGTCATCGATGTCCAGCTCTCCATGGTAGATTATGTGGTAAGGGTCGTGCACGTATCTCATGAGCTAGGATACATGGAAGATATCATGTACCCGGTGCAATTGAGGTGGAAGAGATAATTGGTAAGATACCTCTCCTACTCTGCTGAGGACCTGGAAAGGTCCAATGAATCAAAGAGATAACTTGCTGCCTCATCCAAATCTCTGTATACCTCGTCGAGGTGAGACACATAGGAAGGCATGGTTGCCATCCCTGACCTCCAGAGGTCTCCTCTTCCTATCAGCATACGACTTATGTATACTCTTTGTAGTCTTCATCCACTCCTGGATGATCTGCACCTTCTATGTGGTAGTGCGTACCATCACTAGTCCCAATAGTGCTGACTCCCCTGGGTTTGTCCAGCATAGTGGTGATCTGCAAGGTCGACTATACAAGGCCTCAAAAGGTGTCATACTGATGGTGGGGTGATAGATGTTTTTGTAAACAAACACCACCAAAGGAATGTGATCCTCATAGATGTGACCTCAGTCGAGGACCCATTCATGTAGCATGTCCTCTAAAATCTGGATGGTCCTCTCGGTCTGACCATATGTCTAAGGATGGGAGGCGATGCTCAAGCAGAGTTGTGTCCCGAAAGACTCCAGTAACCCCTTCCATAGCCGGGTATTAAACTGTGTGTCACGGACAGAGACAATAGAAGAATGTCCTCTTTGTAAACACACAATCTCCTAGACATAGAGGTGTCCCAAGCTCTTTACTGATCCCTACTATCTGATCGTTAGGAATTGGTCTGACATGGTGTGTCGATAAATGATCACCCATATCAAATCGTGACTCTTAGATGTACGTGGAAGACCCATCATGAAGTCCATGGAAATCCCATCACAGTTACACTCTAGAACCACTAAAGGATGAACCAAGCTTGCTGGTACCTGGAGATCCGCCTTCACTTGGTGACAAGTGAGGCACTGAGAGACAAAATCTGCTACCTCCTTCTTCATACCTAGCCACTACTGCCGTCGTCGGAGATCCTGGTATATCTTCGCCACTCCTAGATGTACCACTAGAGGGGATGTGTGGAACTCCCTCAACACTTCCACCTAACGTGCCACTGGTACCATGGTATGTCCTCTGAAAATGATCATGTGATCCCCACCTTTAGAAAGGCTGCTCTATACCTATCATCAATGGATATCTGTAAAGCATCCTGCTGCTCTATCTCCTCCCCTACCAGCTATATACCAGTCCTCTTGCTGAGCACAACTGCTACAAAGTTCCCATTTCTAGGAGTGTAAACTATCTAGAAGTCATAGTGCTGGAGGAACTCAATCCATCATCGATGTCTCAGGTTCATGTTATTCTGATAGATGATATACATGAGACTCTTATGATTAGAGTAGGCTCTGAAATGCTTTCCCATCAAATAGTGCCTCCACATATACATGGTGAAAACCACTCCTGCTAAACTCCATGTCATGGGTATCATTGTTCTACTCATGCTGTATCTGCTTCCGAGAACCATATGTGATAAAAGATCACTCCTGCATCTATCACACCATAGTCTAGTCTCTGATGCGTCGTAGTAGACTATGTACCATACAGCCTCCTCTGGGAGCCTCAATATGGGGGCACTAGTTAGCCTCTGCCTTTGCTTCTGAAAGCTATGCTGGAATCTGTCTGACCACATGAAGGGTTTCCCCTTATCCGTCAAGGCTAATAGCGGTGCTGCAAATCTAGAGAAGTCTAGAACGAATCTCTATTACTATCTAGAAAAGCCCAAGAAGCTTAGTACCTCCATCACACTCCTGGGTGGCTTCCACTAAAGTACCACCTCAATCATTGCTAGATCTACTGCAACTCTTGCCTCCGAGATGACATGTCCCATGAAATGAACCTCTCAGATCCAATACTAGATCTTCGAGAGCTTACCATAAATCTGGTGCTCTCAGGTTGTCTCTAGTACTACCTGCAAATGGTAGGCATGCTATTCCCTAGTAGTTGACTAGATCAGAATGTCGTCGATGAATACTACAACAAAGCGATCGAGGTAAGGATGGAAGATCATGTTCATCAAACTAATAAACAATGTTACTGTATTGGTTAGGCCGAAGGTCATAACCAATAACTCGTAGTGGTCGTACTGACACCTAAAGGTTATCTTCTACACATCCTCATCTCGGAATATGAGTGGGTGATAGCCTGGTCTGAGGTCTATCTTCAAGATTCACCATGCTCCCTTGAGCTGATCAAAGAGGTCATAAATCCTCGATAGTGGGAACTTGTTTTCACGAACACCTGGTTCAGGCGACAGTAATCGACACAAATCCTCAAGCTCCCATATTCCTTCTTAGTGAATAGATTAACTAGGACGGATGTCATCCGGGCATGTTATGGAACGATTTATAGATCGACTACTAAGTTCGGTTCATTACACATACCGTAAGAGAGGATATAGTCCGAGAGTTCATGCATATCGAATAGGGTTGTCTTGTGGTTATATAATATTCAGCACGTTTCACAGATTTCATACGCTTTTCATAAGTTCTATTTACTGATGATCTTTTGGGTTCTAGACGTTTTAAGGATGGGATCCAAAATAAAATCCGTATGTAGGTAATTTATTTCACCTCCCCACCATTTTTTCTATAGTCTATAAATATCTTATTACTAAGAAAAACGTGAATTATGGAAATAGTACCTGGTTTGAGGGATCTATTTTGGGTCAGGGTAGTAGTTCTTATGGTGGTAGGAAGCCTCCACTGAGGTTTCTCGTCATGGTAGTGAATACCAGATTTTCTGTTTTGTCAGCTCTATAGGTTTTCATTACTGTGTATGATAGGGGAATTCAAAACCTCAATGTGACAGATACCCATTAAATTGTTAGGCTTTCAGCTGTATGGTGCATCTATAGTGTTTGTGAAATACATTTCCACAATCATTAAGCATTAAATGATTCACACAAATTCTACTTTCAGGACCGAGTTCTTTTAAGCCACCACATCAGGCGAGGAGTTGGAATAGTAGAGGTATGTATGGATAATGTGGAGGTATAAGTCATGGTTTCTTGACCCCTGATCAACCTTAGTTTTGGTAGTGTAGTTATGATCCTGGTAGTCCATATGTCACACTGGGTTGAAAATCATGTGAGTTGAATTCACTACATCCAATACCCATGTATCATGCAATGGGCCACCGATAGTATAAGGTACTATTCTTATGGAGTCTACTATAGTATCATCATTATTTGATATGGTTTCATTATAGTATATTATCTTTATATCTATCATGTAAGGTCATAGACTTGATATACAACATTACTATTGTGTAATGAACCTAGACACACCATTAAGGGTACTAAAAGACGTAATACACTTGTGTAGGGACTTTTCCCTTGAGGTATGATGTTAATCAATATTCTAGAACCCCTTCGTTCTCAACATGATAGGATTTGATGTCATACATTAGAAGAAGTGGTTGGTTAACTATCATGATTTTGTAGACTAATATTGCTACATTGTGTCTTTTACATGACCAGAGGGAAGTGGTTATCTACATAAATATGTGTTTAATGTACAGGGAACTAGAGCTGGACTAGAGAATCATGGGTTAGGTAGAGTTACCTTCTAGATTAAAAATATATTCATTGAAAATTAGGGATTACGAAAATCTTATTTCGCTCCAGTGGTGGATCATTTAATAGATTTCCTCCCTGATGATTTTTCTGGATTACCTCTTCAGAGTGATGGGGAGTTTATAATAGAGCTTGTTCTAGAAGCATCCTTATTGTCCATTACCAACACAAGAAGGCACTAGTAGAGAATCAAGATTTAAAATGACAATTAGAGGATAAAGAGTCCAAAGGCTTTATATGACCCAATACATCCTCATGGGGTTTGATCGTGCTTTTTTTCTCATAATGTCGATAAAGCATTATGTCTATGAGGGGATTATAGAAGATTGAACCACTTTATGATCAAAAATTGGTACCCAAAATCTCAAATAGATGATCTCTTCGACCATTTCATAGGAACAAATGTCTTCTCCATGATCGGCCAAAGAATAGGTTATAATTATGTGATGGTCAGACCATCAGGCATACCTCATATAGATTTATATAATAGGTATGGTTTGTATGAGTACCTTGTTATGCCATTTGGTCTTACAAATGGACCTGCTGTTTTCATGGCTCTCATTAATATGGTATTCCACCCCAATTTGGCCTTTTTTGTATTGGTCTTCATGGAGGACATGTTGGTGTATTCATACAGTCATATATACCACTCCAATCATCTTGAAACTATTCTAAGTACATTGAGATAGCATAAACATTTTTCCATGGTTTCTAAGTGCCTCTTCTTCATCGACAAATTTCACTTATCCCGTCATGTTATTTCAGAATCAAGCATAACAAGAGACCTAGAAAAGGATAATACTCTAGTTTCCTCAGAGCGTCACAATAATGTGAATGATATACATAGTTTATTATGGTTTCCTAGATATTACCCTTATTTTAAACAATACATTTATCAAATTTATTCTTCTCTTAAATGTATTAAAAATAAGGTTTTGATGTTCATATGCTCTGAATCATGTTATAAAGCCTTTTTGGATCTGATTTTGAGGCTTGTATCGACACCTATTTTGACTCTTCTAGAGCCAGGAATAATTTATACAGTATTTTGTGATCCATCAGAAATTGGACTAGGAGAAGTGATGAAGTTTGAGAACGATGACTTTGTGTATGGATCTCAACAATTGAGGCATAGTGAGAGAAACTACCCGATGCACAACAATGGGATAGTAGCAGTTGTCCATGCCTTATGTTGTTGGAGGTCTTATCTATTGGGTGAGTGGGTAATGGTGTACACAAACCATCAGAGCCTGAAATAAATATTTTAACAACATTACTTGATCCTCAGACATCATATATGGGTTGAATATCTAAAATCCATTTATTTGAAGCTTGCCTATACATTTGGGAAGAAAAATGTAGTTGTAGTTGCGCTAAGATAGAAGACTCAAGAATAATAAGGAAGAGAATCTAGTGATAAATGGAAGTTAATGGACATCTTTTATAAGTTTTATATAGAGTTTCATGATAGTCACAGGATGTTTTATCTCTCATACTTGACAGCTTCCACTTCCCTTTTTGAAAAGGTGATGAGTATAGTGTTTTTATATTCTGAAATCATGGTACTTTGTAAGAGTATACTAGGAGATAACTTGCCTCTAGATGGGTCAATGGATAAAGATGACATCATATGACTACATGGATGTATATTTTTTCTTACTTATATGAGATAGGAGTTGATGAATATTTCCCACACTTCTCAGTGGGCAGTTCATCTTGGAATCTAGAATACGTATTGGGATATACTATACAAGTATTGGTTGTCTCAAATGAAATGTTAAATTAAAGGCTTTATCACTAGGAGTTCCACCAGTCAGTAGATGAAAAAGGAGGGGCAGAGACCTATCTTCTTGTTACAACTGGTTCTAGTAAAATAATGGAAATGGGAAGATGTTACCATGGATTTTATAGTCTGATTACCAAGGTCATCGAGGGGTAGATATTCTATCTGGGTATTCATTAAACTAATAATGAAATCATACCACTACACTCCTATTTTGGATACTTTATTAGTTGTAGAGTAGGAAAGTCTTTATGATGGTGATATTATAAAACTCCATGGGGTTCATTATACTCTCATTTCATTTCAAGATACTAATTTATCAATAATATTTCGGATGGGATTGAAAAATGATATGGGAATACATGTGCTTCTAAGAACAGATTTTCACCCTCAGACTGATGAACATCCAGAACAGACAATAAATGCTCAAGAGGATATGATTCATGCATGTGTCATTGATTTTGAAGGTTCATAGGAGAAGAATATACCTCTCTTCGCATTTGACTATAACAATAGCTTTTAGGGAACAATTCTGATGGCTCTGCTTGAGGCCTTATATGATTGACCATGCCATTCACCCCTACTCTCACTAGAAAAAGGAATGGTATCCCTAATAGGTCCTCATCTTGTTCAGTAGTATTTAGATCATGATCATTTGATTAGAAAGTGTTTGACTAATCCTCAGCCTAGATAGAAATCATATGCTAATCGTCATCGATAACCTCTTCAGTTCTTTGTTGGGGATCGTGTTTTTCTTTAGGTATCACCAAGTATAGGGCATAGATGGTTACAAAATAAGGGGAATTTGTCACATAATTATGTATGGTTGTTTGAGATTTAGAGAGTGTAGGGATAGTAGCCTATTGGTCACAACAACCTTAGTGGTACCATGCCAGTCCCTAAGTCTTCAACAATTTCATTGTATTTCCTGTATCATTTTGGTCCATCCCATACCTTTGATCATGAGGATGTTTATTTAGATATTGATTATACTATTAAGTAGTATCCAGCATGCATCATTCACCAGAGCTTACAGACACTTTGAAGTTGGTTTGTTCCTCTCATATGGGTGATATGGCAGAAAAACATAGTACATGATGAGGTTTAGGAGGGGGAGACTGACATATGTTCCCAATGGATAGATATGTTCTCATAAAATGTTTCTCCACATTTGGAAGGTGAAAGCATGGTCGATTTTATTTAAGGTTTGATGATTATAAGAACCTGATGTTTCTCTTAGGTATGGATCCATTATAATTTTGGACTAAATCATTACTTTGGACCTAATTGGGATGCCAAACGAGTTATAAATGTTCTTAGGGGTGTCTGAAGAATGTTCGATGCCCAAATCCCATATTTTTTTTCAAAAATGGATAGGTCGGACGGTTAACACATGGTTAGCGCACAATTTTGCTAACTGTGAAGATTTTAATTTCTAGATAGAACCAATTCACATTGTTTTGTACATTGTTATGTGGCGTAACCTTGATTTTTCTCCTTCTACCCAAAAAACCTTGCATGATTTTTCAAAACAGGTGGACAAATCGTGCACATTTCATTTTTATGGGAAAATTGACAATTTTTTCCTTAATGATCTAAATAGAATCCCTCTTCCTCTCTAAATATTATTTTAGTGGGATTAACATAATTTGCATTTATTTTTTATCCCTTTAATGATATATGGTATGAGTCAAGGGGTGTCCTTTGTATAAAATCCAATCGATTTTCTATTCGTCACATTGGATGCAGAACTGTAAGTACTCGGGGTCCTTTTGAGCTATTATCCTTATCCTTTTCTCTCGGCCAAGATATTGGTGTATTATAGATTTTATATTCTTCTTGTATATACTCTAATAAATGTGAAAAAAGGTCCAATACCAGAGGAGGGTCATACAAGCCTATAGTGGGTGGTATATAACTCATTCCCCGAGTTTGTTGATTTTGGAATTGTTGTGTGGGGCCCACTAATTTATTCTGGTGCCATTAATAGAGTTTATATTTCATGACTGTAATTGATTGAACTGAAAGGTTATGCTATTTCCAAATATGTGATTATTTGAGAGTGTTTACACCCACAATTTCATCCTATCCATGTTAAAGGTTATTCCATGATTGGGTTTTTGGTGTTTTGACACATTTCTTACATCGTTTTGGTGTGCCTTGGCTTGACCTTCCCATGGTTATGTATTTCTAAATTATATGGCTCAGTTAATGAATTAAATTTAATAATGGAAAGTACCATGTATGTGTGTCACATCACCCTTCTAAGATATGTGCATCAATTCACAAATTAATGTGAAATTTAAATTAACAAGTATACTATGTTTATGATAGGTCATTAATTGTAAATAAATATTGGTTTCATATCCATAGAAACATTTAACACATTATTTAAAGGTAGATGAATGATACACCAATATGGAATATGTTGTAAATGAATTAAATGATTGGTTACATGCTACCTGGACTTGTCACACTAATGAAATGAAAGGCTTGAACCAAACAGAAATATTGCTTAATTATTACTAGATTAAAAGGTAAAATGCTACTTGAACTTATAAAACTAATGAAAGGAAAGGTGTGAATCAAAATTATCTCGCTACTTTAATTTTTAAACTAATGAATGACAATCCTTGAACCAAATGAAATTTTAATTATCTTCATAATCAAATAATAATGACTCGAGACCACCGTTAATTATTACCAAGGAATGCCCTGAGCACTCATGACCCCCATTTCGATTCAAGGATATAGATTACATTTGTTTAGATCCACCTATATCCCTATCATTTTTCTATTCATGGATTCCATGTATTACAACGTAGTATCCCTCCATGTTATTATAGCATGCCCTAGATGAACTCCTTGGATCCTGAATTGAAAAGTATTTTCCAGAGTTCCAATCCCATATTCTCATATATCTATTTTCCCCATCTTACCTCGGACGATAGCCATGGATTTGATAGGCACCTTATTGTGGAAATCCATAGAATTTGTACCTTGGATTACAGTATTAACCCTAGTGACGCTATTGTTACATCTGATTTGGCGACCCTTGAGGTCGATGTTTCCTTTTTTATCACCTAGAAACATCATTATCAAATATCATTACAGGGTTCCATTTCATAACATGGTACCTACACCGTGGTTAACATGTGACTCATTTTTAAACTGTTAATAACAATTAAATGGAGTGGTTATGTTTATATTTTAGCCGAGTTCAGGAATAATCCCTTGGGTATTTAGTTACATTGATTTTCATTACATTATATATGCATGTCTACGCACTATTACATTTCTAAAACATGGGATACATGTTATTGACACCATTGGTGGTGGCCCACTTACAGTTGTCTCAGACCCTCTAAGGGAACCATTTGGAACCAGAGGAAAATTACATGGTTGTAGGTGTTGATACAATAAATCATATGTCCATAAAAATATGATTGTTTGTTGTTTGGGATGAAGCATGATAGTAGATGAGTAAGCCATAGCTCATGATTTGTTGGGATAATAAATGATTTCTATTATACTATTTTGAATCATGTTATGCCTATTATCTTGTATCAATGATATCTAGTTTTCTAGTGACAAGACATATCATCATATGTTCTTGTATGGTTTGATGTTATTCGAGTTATTTCAGTTATTGTTACTTTTGTCTATATTTTCTCTTATACCTTTTGTTTATATAAAATTATTTATCTATTTACTGATGTTTACATCCATAAGTTGTCATACACATTGGTAATGAGGGCATTGTATCCCCACGAACACATCCTAGCCCCTCCCTGCTAGTCATAAACCACTATCATTCGAGTAGATGCAATTTAGGCTATGTGGCCCACCAGGATCGGGGCACCAATTGAGTGATATTTGGGTCTGGGACGTCACACTTATCGCACTCAATATTCAAGATATAACTTTTAATACGAATTATAATTTACTATATAATACTAGATCCATATATTTATATTCCCTAAATAATTTTGATTTTATACTCCAATAACTTATTCTCCATAGTACACCTGTCTGAAAAAAAACTAAGTGTCAAAACCCAGAAAATGATAGAATAAATATTATTTATTTATTAATATTCATTAAATACATACTCATATTCATTTGAAAATATTATAGGATTTATGAACAAAAGAAGAAATAGTTTAATTTAAATCCATTATTATATGTTTTTATCAAAAATTTAATTATTAAATTATCAAATTGTACTTTGAGGATTTGTGTTTATTTTTGGAGTCCATAATTTTAATATTATAATACAATAATTTTTTTAGAATTTTGTAGAAGGATTTTTATTTCAATGAAAAGTCGAAAATGCTTATTTTTAGTGAAAAATGTATTTTTCATTTATATATTTAAGAAGAAAAATAATTTTTCTTTTAATTTAAAAAATTAATTAATTATTTCTTATTTTAAATAATAGAAATATATTTTTTGGAATGAATTTTTTTACCTGATTTAGGTATGAAAACATTTTATACTTTTAAAATGCCATTTTTATGAAAAACAATTGTTTTATCATGTTTTTCGGATTAATTTTAAATTAAATTCTACAACTCTTGTGTTTTGAATCATGAAAAATGAACACCTTATTTGGAATCCAGACTTCCAACATTGGTAAATAGACCCCTTTTTATTATCATTATGAATAGTAACCATAATAAAATTTTGTCATCTCAGTAAGGGTAAATCTGGTAATTGAGTGTTAAAAATAATAATATTATGACTAAAACTAACCATAAACCTAATATTTATACTGATTTATGAAATTTTTTTCCTAAGTGCATCAAATCCTCAAATATTTGGGAATGTGGTGATATATTTCATTTATTTTCAACTTGATAATTTTCTATTGAATATAAAGCCAAAATGACACACTCTTTCTTTTAACAGCAATAATATATTTTACATCAGGATAAAAAATGAAATGTTTAATTTAAAATAATCATTTGAAAGGTAAATTAATTTTTCATGAAAATTTATTTTTAATTTATAGGGATGAAATAATTAGATTAAGATCATGTGCTACGTTGATGTAGTTAATTTTCAATTAATATAAAATTAAATAAATGATAATAATAATATTTAAAAAATATAATCTAAATGTATATTGGTAATGGCCCAATGTTTTTCATTGGTAATTACCTTCATATTAATATTTCATAAAATAACATGAAATTAAAACATAAAAAACTAATATGTTCTAAGTAATGATTAAACATAATTTGTCCATATCTGTTTTTGGAATTTCGAAAATCTAACCTACATGGCTGCAATCAGTAAGTTATTTAGGTTCTGGAAAAGAAAATTTATTTTTTTGGTGAATAGTATTATGCCCTTATGAATAGATACATAAAATTATGAATAGTTATATACCTTAATGAATATTACCCTTACATATAACAATATATAAATCATATATAGGTTGAATGTACGAAATACATATATTTTAGAATAAGTAAATGAATGTTTTAAAACTGGGGTTTTAATAATAAATGACGAGTTTAATTAAATATTAAAATAATCATATTTAGAAAATTATTTTTTTAAAATCGAATTTGTTTTTTGATTCTACATGTTGAAACATGGTTATGGTGATGTTTTATATTTTCCTGAAATTATTGAAAATTTAGTGAATAGTAAAATAAATTAATTTACTGTATAAATACACTATAGTAAAAATAAACTATTCCTGACATCACAAGTTATGTAAGAACCCAAATATATAAATCATATGCATTTATTTCTTTTCATGATCATACAATACTTATTATTCCTTGTTATATGAAGAAATAATAAATTAATTATTATAATATTATGAAAAACCACCTTCGCTCCACTATAAATACCACCCATTCTTACAACATCTCTTCACTATTCTCAAGCCCTGAGCCTTCCCAATATTCATCCCAAATACCTCCCCACGCACTTCCCCCAAGTGCAAAGTCCCCTAGTCTCTTCAATATACAAAAACTTCTCCCCTTAAGTGGTCCTCAATGGTGGAAGTCGAAAGTGGTAAATTCCTATTTCCTATTCCTTTATTTATTTTAGGTTCTTTTCTTTTTGTTTCCTTCCTCATCTACATTCACACTAACAATTTGATAACTCCAATAACATACATTTAATAGAATTATATTATTCTAATGGGATATTTATTTATCTTCTATCATTTCCCCCAATTTTATATGAAAGCAATAAAATCGCCATTTGAGATGTACTAATTTAATACATTCAAGGTCAACAATTTATCAAAAAAATTTATCATCCTTAATTCTTGTCAGGATATAATATATGTTATGGTTGATCTAGATTATTATATTTTAAATATATCACGGTTAAGTATCTTTAATCATTTTGTACTAACTATATTATGTTATAAAGAAAAACTTGTTCATTGTAATCAAACCGACAGATTTACCAAAACGACTATCTCTAATGTTTTATATATAATATTTTTAATTCACTCAATTTAACCAAATAAAAAACATAACCATGTAATATCATTTATGTTCAGTAATAGCATACAACTTCAATTATGGACAAATCACTTTCTTTATACTTGTTTATCCGAACATGAACTGATCATTACATCAAAGTAAGCAAACATACCCAAACAATGGAATTGATCCTTATAACCAATGAAAAAGGTCATAAATGAACATAAAATGATTATCATAAATCAAAATACTTATATAAGATGTTCTTTAATTATTAATTAATAATCCTAATATTATTATTCATGTATTAAATAACAAGTGGAGAACACCAATGGAATTATGTTAAGGGATCCTCTTCATTTATCTCTTAATCAAGATTTTCCTCTATGTTATGCCTTTTATACGTATTGAAAAATTAAAGGGTATGTTTTCAAACCTCCCCCATACTGCCCACATTATTTATAAGTGATGATAAATCCATTTTCACTCTCTCTATTCCTTCTTGGTCACACCTAATACCATACCGATAAACCGTAACGAATTCTACCCAAACATTATTTGTTATTCGGGGTTGCATTATCATTTTTTTATATCAAAATAGAGTTTTTTATAAATGTAGGTACATTTTAAAAAAACTCATTAGTTTTAAAAAATTCATTTATTTAGACTCTTTCATCACTCCCTTTCGGGGATTTACATGTTTTTAAAAGATTCCATCCATAGATATTTCTGATAACCAAACATGTTTTAAGTGAGCATCCCAATTTTTTACGCAATTTCAAGTGCACTCCATCTTATAATTTAAGGCACCAATCTCTTTATAGAATCAGTATTTTTATTATTAAATAATTTTTGGATCAATTATGAATTATCATAAAATATTGTCTTCTTTTCTATTTTAAAATATCAATAGTATTATCCTTAAAAATGCACAAATGTATTTTCATGCTAATGTTTCTCAAATACATTCAATATATGTTTTCACTTATGTTTGACATAATATACAAAGTTATATAAAAATATTAACTTACGAACATTCATTTTTGTGCCAATCCCTTTCTTTCATGGACACTTTCATGATACGCCCGTTGTTTATGCTTTATGTCATGATTTTGGTACCCACTTTATTCCATGGTTAACCTTGTGTTTTTCTATGGTTCATTATGTATGTTTTTTATGTGGAATGAATATTCATGAAAATTATGAGATGGGTGTGCCATGATAACTCTCCAATGCATTGGGTAACGTTATATATCAGGAGATGTGATGTGAAATGAGATCGCGTGTTTGCCTTGACCGATTCTAAAATGGGAAGCATGATTGGAAGTTTTCCTTGACATTTAATAAACATGAAAGAAGAATTGGCATTTATACATGACCCATACTAAATAAATGGTATATGATCCTACCACATTTTTATGATTTGATTTTTATATGATTATATATTTATATGTTATGATTTTATATATTCTATGCTTTGGATATCATTATGCCATTCCTCCTAACTCAACTGCCTAAGACATATCATTATGGTCATTACTTTTCTAGGATTTTAGGTCATCCCTTTATACATGTGTTCCCCAGGGTACCATATGCAGATGTATGGGCTCAAAGAAATTTATAAGCTGTTTATTAATATTAAATAAAAATGTATTTCTTGTAGCATCATGTTTGATGCTCTATGTACCTAGTCTACCAAGACACTATACATAAGGATAATTGTCTTGTAATATGATGTATAATTATTCTTATAATCGTGTAATTTTATATGTAAAAGGATCGGGTATCTATAGTTGGTATGTGAGGATGTTCTAGTAATTTTTTGGAGATTAGGAATAGAGCACCATAGTGAGATCATTATGGATGATACTAAGTATAAGAAAACAGTCTGAAATTTTGGTGAGTTTTGAGTAGGCGGTTTATCAAGAAAATAAATCCATGTCTGGATACGAATAGGTAGATGTGGCTCTGGAACAAATGTAACAAGGAGTGAAAACGCCGACAAGGAGTTTTGGGATTGACTGGGTTATCCTGGTACACAATAATGGGCCTTTCTTCACTCTTGGTTACGACACTGAAGTGGGATATAATTTGGTAGATTCAAAAGCTTCGTAAAAACCATTTTAAGGGTTAAAAATTCCCATAAAAATATTATTTATGAAATAGATTGACGATAACCTGGATTTAAACCTAAGGAATCACAAATTTAGATATACTTATTCCTTATAATTTTTTCCGTTTATGTAGATGGATTAATTCATTATGCTCAATTGCTAATTATTTTAAGACCTATAATTATATGTTATATATATTAGTTAATATAATTAAATAGAATAACAGGTTCCAAAATCCAATGTGATAGGAAATTTGATGATTTCCCTAATGTTATGTATAATATTTTGGAGCGGGGGATCAAAACATCATGACGGTTATTTCTCATCTCGCTCGAGTTATGAATAATAACATGAATCATAAATAACACCATCCTCCTCCAAGGAATGATCAAATTTCCATAGAATACATAATGTAGAAAAGGCCTCCCTTGTTTATCGGATATTTTGATCCCATTATCACAGAAAATTAGATTAACTCCATTGAAAATATATTTTATGTCCTCTAATGCTCGGATGAAGAGAAGGTTGTTCTGGTGGTCTATCATATTGATGGGGAAGCTAATTAGTGGTGGAAATTGATCAAGAATACAACATCTCATGAGGAAACTGATTCTATGGATTGGAGGAATTCAAGAGGATGTTTTTAAAAACATATTTTCCTTGAACCCTCCCTCTCAACATGAAAATAGAGTTACTCATACTCAAGTAGATGGAAGATGAGTCCATTGATGCGTATGAAGAAAACATTAAATGTATTTAAAGGAACTCTTCTTGCATTTTCATTAACACCAAAATCAAGGTGGATTTCTTCCTTAGCGGACTAATGCTGAGTCTTCAAAAATCATTGTTGATTCCATACTACGACAGTTATGATGAAATTTTCTATCATTCCCTCGAGGTTGAAATGGATATTGGAGACTCTTCGTGGTCTATTGGGCCTAATGAAAAGAAGTATGAAATGGAGAATAACATGGGTGGTTCATCACAAAATCTCATGATGGAAATAAGATTGATATTTCCCCTTGTAAAAGATGTGGGATGAAGCATTCTGGTAACTGCTTGAAGGGAACCGATAATTTCTTCAAATGTGAAATGTTTGGTCATCTTTCCAAGAACTCCCAATGGTATAGGAAGAATACCAAAAATACAAAATATGAAATAAAGGGTCAAATAAACACTCATCCTGCAGTGTAGTGTTACAGAAACATTGAGAATGGGTATTATGCCAAACAAATTCTTATACTGAGAGTTTTCGGAGGAAATTAGCAACATCCTCTATGGAAACAATAGATTTTTCAATCATTACTGTTGAGGTGGATCTGAACAATGATGTGGTGACAGGTATTCTAGTTATTCATTCATTAATAGAGAATGTAATATTTGATTCTGTTTCTATGCATTCTTTCATATTTTGCAAGTTTAGTAGAACTATTCATATAACACTTCAAAATTAGGGGGAAAAGTAATCTATGAGAATAGTAAATGTAGAATTTATTGCGTCCATTGTTTGTAACTTATCACTAGTTAATGTTTGTGGACTCAAGATCCCATTAAATATTGTCATAAATCCTTTAGCAGAGATTAGTGCTATCTTGGGCATGGGTTGGGTTATCTTTGTACAAAGCCAACTTCAATTGTTGGGAAAGAGAGATTATTCTTCACTTCCCAAATTATTCTCCGATTCATTATAAGTGTAAGGTGGAAGATGAATCTCCTTTAGAATAGTTATTTCATTTTTGGATATTACTGCCATGTGACGAGGCATATCTATCTCAAATGATTAAGACAAAGGAGATAATCATGGTTGACGACATGTTCATCATGAGGGATTACATTAATATATTCCCTGAGAGTTTCTATGTTTTCATCCTGTTCAGGAGGTTTAGTTCTCAAATGAACTTATCCCTAGATCTCTACCTATCTCATTTCACCTTACAGAATGGACTTCGTGGAGCTGGAAGATCTGAAGATGCCATTATAGTACAATATGGAGAAAGGTTTTATACGCCTACGTACTTTGTCATGGGGGGTGTTAGTCCTCATCATCATGAATAAGGACGGATCAATGTGCATCTCCATTGATTTCTGTGATCTCAATAAAATCACAATAACGAACAAGTATCCCATTCCGGAGATAGATGACATGTTAGATCAACATCGTGGGGCCAGTTATTTCATTAATGTGGACCATTACTCAGGATATGACTAATTAATGGCGAGGAGGGAAGATAATACGAATATGGACTTTTTAATGAGGTATGGACACTATGACTTCATAGTGATTCCCGTAGGTATCACTACTAATCCAGAAATTTTCATGGATTTATGGAATATATTCTTTAGAGATTACCTCAACAAATTTTTTTTAGTCTTTGTTGATGATAATTTTATATTTCCAAGACCAAGGGGGAAGATATGGAGCATTTGAATAATGTGTTAAAGGCTTTTCCAAGGGAGATGTTGGATGAAATGTACAGTAAATGTGAGTTTTTTCTGGAGGAATTATCATTCTTGGGGCATGTTATCACATGAAAAGGGATATCTGTTGACCCTTCCAAGACAAAGGAAATTGAAGAGTGGCCCAAACCAACTTCTGTAACATGGATCTGTATATTTTTTGGTCTAGGTGGGTATTATTTACAATAAATGAAGAAATAATCATGATTTTAAAACCCAATGACCATGATGACATGGAATGTAGAAAAGGTTGTCTATAAGCAGGGATGTGAAGATTGTTTAAGGAGTTTAAAAAGAGGCTTATCACTGCTCGAGTACTCACACTCCCTACAAGTGAAGACAATATTGTGGTGTATATTGTTGCTTATAATAAGGTCTTAGGATTAGAGATAATGAAAAATGATAAATCAATAGCCTATTAATCAAGGAATCTTATATTCATTGAGAAATTATCTCTTATGCGTGATTTGGAGTTTGTGGGGGTGCTCTTTGCGTTGAAAATAATTTAGAATTATCTCAATGGGGAGAAGTGTGAGATATATACAAACCACAAGAGTCTCTTAAATATATTCACACAGAAATAGATTAATATTTTCCATAGAATATGGATAGATATCTTTAAGGATTATGAATGCTTAATCCACTACCATTCGGTAAGGTAAAGAAGGTGGCTGATTCTCTATGTAGAAAGGATCCTACATCTTTATCAATGATTAGAATTGAAAAGGATCTGATCTACATAGATTTGAAAAGTATGGACATGGAAAAAATTAAGGGAGGAACGTGATCAATCTATTCATAAATGGTTCCTCAACCATACCTCTTGGATAAAATAATGGATTCTCAAATAATGTTGTGGAATCCATGAAAAGGGTGGATGCTATCAGAAATGGGAAATCCTCCGATTTCACAATTGACGGTGAAGGAGTTGTATGATTTGGGACACAATTATATGCTATATCCTATCCAGTGATAAAGAAGGATATATTGAATGATAAACATAGATTGACCTTCTCTATCCACCCAGGGATCACAAAGATGTATCGAGATATCCTAGAAAACTTTTTCGGGGAGAATATGAAAAAGGAGATTACAGAATATACATCAACGTCCCTGGATGGAAGCAAGTGAAGGATTCGAGGAAAAAATATAAGGAGATGATGCATCCACTACCCATACCATCATGGAAGTGGGAGAACATTTCGATGAACTTACAAGGACATCCAGAGGAAAAAATGCTATATGGGTAATTGTGGATTATCTTACAAAGATAACTCACTTTATCGTTATTTGAGAATACATCTCATTGGATCCAATCACAAGTATTTACATAAATCAAGTGGTAAGGATTCATGGAGTATCACTATATTTTGTATCTGATCATTATCCGAGATTCGCTTCAATGTTATAAAATGTCTCAAACATGCTCTAAGAAATGAACTAATATTTTTTATGGCCTATCCTCCTCAAACTGATGGCCATTTTCTGTGAACTATTCAGACACTGAAAGATATGTTGAGAGTGTGTTCTATAGAATTCATAAGAGGATGGGACTAACATCATCCACTGGTTGAATTCATCTACAATAATAGTTTACACTCGATCATCTGAATGGAACCATATGAATCCATATCTTGGAAAATATACAGAACACTTGCGTGTTGGTATTAAGTCAGTGAGTGTAAGCTATAATGACTTGAAATGGTCGAAGAAATGGTGGAGATGTTGAAAAACACTCAGCAGCATATCAAGGAATCCCAAATTCAACAGACAAGTTATGCAAACAATCATCAACGAGACCTTGAGTTTATTGTTGGAGACATGGTATTTTTACTCATATCTTTATGTAATAAGGTCATGGGGTTCGGAATGAAAGGGATGTTATTTCCTAGGTACATTGGCCACTTCGAGATTCTTGATTGAGTTGGAGCAATGGCCTATTCACTAGAACATCCCCCTTCCAAGTATAAAGTACATGATTATTTTCATCTATCTATCTTAATAAATTACATACCAGACCCTTCATATGTACTCTCTTATGATGTGGTACAGTTGTAGGATGATCATTATTATGAGGAGCAGCTAATGAAGATCCTGGATCATAGAGATAATGTTCTATGTAACAAAACTACTCACCTAATCAAGGTACAATAGAGAAACCATAACTACAAATAGGAATCATTGTAACTAGAGGAAGCAATGATGGAAACGTACCCACACCTATTTCTGGCGTAGAATGTAAAACGAAATTTCAAGGGAAAACTTTCATAAAGGGTGAAAATGTAATGACCCAATTATTTTCAATGAAAATTACAAACATAAAAATATGCCATAAAATGTCATGAAAACACAATATAATGAAAATATAACTGTTAAGTGACCATTAAACATAATTTTTCCACTTGTGTGTTTGAAATTTCAAAAATATGATGTACACAGTTGCAATCAAAAAGTTATTTGGAGTCCGATAAGAAAAACATAATTTTTTGGGCAAATAGTAACCTAGCCGTATGAATAGTTACATACCCTTTGAATAATGATATAACCTAAAGAATAGTAACCTTACCTATAAAAATATATAAATAATATTCATGTTGAATGTATTAAATACTTATATTTTAGAATAAGTAAATGAACATTTTAAAACAAATTTTAAAATAATAAATTATGAGTTAAATTAAATATAAAATTAATCATATTTAGAAATTTATTTTAGAATAATGGACATCATTTTTGGATTCTACACAATAAATTATGGTTCATGTGAATTTTTGAGATTTTTTTGAACCACTTTAATTTTTAGTGAAGAGTAAAATGGATTAATTTATTATATAAATAAAGTATAGTAACAATCTACTATTCCTGACATCACATGTGATGTAAGGACCCAAACCTAGAAGTAATATGCATTTATTACTATTTTCAGTCATGGAATACTTACTATTCTTTGTCTTGGGAAGAAATAATAAATTAATTATTATAATATTATGAAAACCATCCTCCCGTCCACTATAAATACCACCCATTATTACCTCTTCTCTTCACTCCCCTCAATCGATGAGCCTTGCCAATAATCTGCCCAAATACCCCACAATATCCTCTTGTACGTCTGATGTCCCCTAGTCTCTTCAACATACAAAAACCTTTCATTTTAGGAGGTTCTCAAAGGAATAAGTGTGAAGAGATAAATTCTCCTTTCCAATTCCTTCATTTCATTTAAGTTCTATTATTTTTGTTTCTTTCTTCACCTCCCTTCACCCAAAAGGTATTATAACTCCAATAAAATACATGTACTTGAATTCTATTATGCTGTTAGGATACTTATTTATCTTCTCACCTTTCCTAATATTTTATTGGAAACAAATGAAAGCACCGATTGAGATGTACTAATTTATCACATTCAAGGACAACGATATATCAATTTCAATTGTTATCTTTAATTATGGTCATGAAATAATTTATGTTATTGTCGAACCAGATTATTATATATTTAATATATACTAGTTAATGTTCTATAATCATTTTGTAAAAAGTTTTTTAAGATATAAAGACAAAAATATCATTGTAATCAAACCCACCAATTAACCATAAGGGTTATCACTAAGGTTTTATATATAATATAGAAACTTTACTCTATAAAACCCAATTAAAAATTTAACCATGTAATCTCATGTATTTTAACTTAAACCATACAACTTCAATTCTCGAAAATCACTTTCATCATACGCGTTTATCTGAACATGAACCAATCATTAGATCCATGAAATAAAACAGACCCAAACAGTGGAATTGAACCTCATAACCAATGAAAAAATATATAAATAAACATTATATGATTATACTAAACCAATTAAATATAGAAGAGGTTATGTAGATATTAATTAAGAAACCTAATTTTTGTATTCTAGATGTTAAAAACAAGTGTAAATCACCAACAGATTTATGTTAAGGGGTCCAATTCATTTCTCTCTTAATAAATATTATCCTTCATGCTATGCCTTTTATACAGTGTCCAAAATGATGGGGTATGTTTTCGCACCATCCCATACTTCCTTGATTTTTTATATGTGATGAGAAAACCCTTTTCTCTCTCTCCAATCCCTATTGGGTACACGTGATATAATTCTATTACACCATAAAAATTTCTCCTTGAACCTTCATTTTTTTCCAGGTTCCCTTATTTTTATTTATATCAAATTGGAGTTTTTAACCTATTTATGTAAATATAATAAAACTTGTTTTGTTTTACAAAATTCATTTATGAAGACCCTTTCATAATTCTCTTTTTAGATTTACATGATTTTAAAATATTCACTCCTTAGAACTTCCCCATAATCAAACCTATTTTAAGGGAACTTCTCAAATTTTTACCCAATTTCATGTCCCCTCTATCCTCTATTTTAAGGCACTAATGTCATTTTAAAATCAGTTTTTTCATTATTAAAACCTTTTTAGTTCAATTATTAATTTATATAAAATATTTTTATATTTTCTATTTTAAAATCTTAATTGTATTTTCCTTAAAACCACATAAAATTGTTTTAATGATAATGTTTTTCAAATAAATTCCTTAAATTTTTTCCCTTATGATTGACATAAAATTCCATGTTATATTCCAATTTTATCTTATGAACATCCATGTATGTGATAATCCATTTCTTTCATGGACACGTTAATGATACTCCCACTGGTTATGATTTATGTCAGGATTGTGGTACCCACATCTTTTCGTGGTTACCCTTATGTTTATGTATATTTGGTTATGAATGATTAAATATGTGGCATGAATATTCCTGAAAATGTTGAAATGGGTGAACCCAAATAGTGATCCAATGCATTGGGTAATGATAAGTCTCATGAGATTCGATGAGAAATGGGTTAGGTGGATAGCCATGGCCTGTACAAAAATGGTAAATGGGAATGAGGGTTATCCTTGACCCGTACTAAAAATGGAATCAAGATTGGTAGTTATCCTTTACTTTTACTAAATATATGTTTCATGATCCTTCCAGATTTATATGATTCCATGATAATATGATATGATTTTATATGATAAATTCTTTGGATATCACCTTGCCATGCCTCCTAACTCAAGTTCTTAAGACGTATCCTTATGTTCATTTCCTTATAGGGCTTTTAGCTCATCACTTTGTTCATGTGTTCCCCAAGGTACCCTATGTATATGTACATGCTAAAAAATTTTTAGGACATATTTAAGGATATTAAATAATGAAATGTTTTTTTTAACCACAAGTTTTATGTTTTATGTACATAGTCTCTCAAGACACTAGACTTAACATTACTTGGCATGTACTCTGATGTATAATTATGCTTAAAATCATGTAATGTTTTATGTAAATGTATTGTGTCACAATAATATTTTCAGCCAATAATTATGTGGATGAATAAAAAAAACATACAGAAGTGTTAACAGAATACATTTGAATATATTTGTTGTCTTGATGTTATTAACGACAATTGAAATGAATAAAAATAAAATTGACATTAATTATATTTAAAAAAGTATTACATTATTTATAAATTCAAAATTATTAAAAATCCTATATTCATCGATGATAGTGAGATATTTTTGAAAATATCAACTCTATTCTATTTTAATGGTCATTGCTCTATTTATAGTATCTATCACAACCCTTAAATAGTATAAAGCCTTGTTATCATGTAAAGTAAAAAAATGATTATTGTGGAATTAAATCAGAAATGAAATGGTATAAAAAGAGTCTACACTTATAAAAATTGTGTTTTATGAGATTATATCCAACCATCCTCATCTAATATTTTAATTTTGTAAATTTTCATAAATTTGAACTAGAAAAATAATTTATATTTGTTTAATATTTTATGTAATATCAAGAGTGAATATACACTCTTTTATAAAAAGATAACCTCATCTCCTATATTAAAAATAGTAAAAAATATATCCTTTTCTAAAACTACATTCCCAAAAATAATACATCTGTACCTTTTCATTTTTTGATAATGAAAACTTCATTCATGTGTACGTCTGAACTACCACCTCCACCATATGATTCGATTTTTTCTCAACAAAACATTACTTGGATGATACATATAAGTCTGTTGAATGAAATAATATTTTATTTATTATTTTATGAGAATTTATGAAATGGAAAAATTAGGCTTACCTTATTTTTATAATGATAATTTAATAATGGAAATGTTAACCAAGCCTATGTATGACCTACCATCTCCATGATAGTAACATTTTTCTCATTACATATACATATACCATAAAGGTTTTTAAATTTATAGTCGAAATATAAAAATGATAAAATGTTCATAAATAATATTCTATAGATAAATGGATATTATCCTTTTCACCACACTCGTCCTACCATAGAAAAATTTGACATATGAGTCCAATATTATCAAAACATTCGACATGAACATATTTCATTAAGTAATTGTATATAAAAAGGTATTAAATAAAATTATGGGAATAATTATCTTTAAAAATGTACTTATAAATGTAAAAAACTAACATATTTTTTTATTTAGATATATAAAGAACACATGTCATGATTCTGGAACAAGGTATTGGGCATTATTTTAAAAACCAATTTATAATGTTCTCATTACAAACCTTTTTTGTTAACGTCCATCTTTATAAAAATAACACTTTGGATTTATTTATATTAACTTAAGTGAAAACAAATTTTAATTTTCTACCTCTTTGTACATTATAATCTTGATTAAAAGTAAATAATTTTAGATATTTTATATTGAACATATTTGACATTCTTTATATAAGAAAAAAGTAATGTTTTATGTTTACATTTATTGATACATTATCCATTCTTATAGAAATAACCATTATTTTGTATTTAACATTATTTTTTATATTCCATGTTATATTCAATGAAACAATATAATTCCCTATGATTTTGTTATTTTAAAAAATGGTTTTAAAATGGAATAGATATTTCAATATCATATTTTTTGGCTTATGGGTGTAAAAAATGTTTTTATAATGAACGATTTTATGTATTATGACTATGTCATGATCCATGGAAATTATTTTTAGTGTTATTTATTTCCATTATAAACCATGTATATATGGTTCCATTAGATAACTTCAATTCATTTACTGAGATTTATGTTTTGTATTTTACCATGAGAGTTACTCCAACTATAATTGTGGTGATTATTTCATGTTTAAAAGGGCTAGTTACTTCAAGTGTATATAGGATGGTTAATCCATTGGTAACTGTGATGGATATTCCATATGTAAGAGTTATATTTATATGATATTTCAAGGTAACCATATTATTTATCATTTTTTATACATTATTTATAAAAATATTATGATTTCAAAAAAGTAAAGAATGAGATTATATTCACTAAAAATGAAATTTATAAGCTACTTATTATGGTTGAAAACTGTTTCTTTGTGAAAACGTTTTCTTATGTTTTCATTATTTTAAGAAAACCATTATCAATTTTATTTTTTACGTTAATGATTTCATATTAAATTTTTAATGAAATTACATGGGCTGTGAAGTTGATATCTTGACTGGAGAATTTTCTATTTTGATTACAATGTTTATATTGATAATAGGTAAATATTATATGTATCCATGTACTACTAGTTTATATAATATTTTTATGTCCCATACATCGTTTTTTGTTCTCATCCATCATTTTTAAAAAAATTATAATTTTTTAATATGGGTACTAATAAATAAGATAAGTTGAATGTCGTGAATATTTCGCTTGAAAATCAATGTTGTTCTCTCATAGAAATATTATATTGTGGGAAAATTCGAAACAAAATAGAAATTGTCTTTTTTTGAATTTTGGTTTATTATATATGAGTTATGAACCAATTTTTTAATACCCTAAAACTGAATAAATCATTGACGTACAATAAAGTGAGTTATTTTCAAAAAACTGCTGATTATGAAAAGATAAATCATAAACCTTATAGATAGTATATGTGGTTAATTTAGATAATGTTAGGGGATATTATAATGAATTTTAATATCCATTGGGAATTCTAATTTATCGTTTTCAGGATATTGAATTTGAATATTACATTGTTACTTCATATAAACAATATATTAGAAATGGTTTTTCATAGATGAAACATGGATGGTGAAGTAGGAAGGCATTAAAAGGATTCAAAACATTTGAATCTGAAACAAGAATTATTGAAATAATAATTAGACATTTATTTTCTGGTGACATGTGATTTCATACAAGATATGATTTTACATGGTATATATGATATAAATAAACTTTATCTAACATTGAATAATTTTAAAATATTATCTAATTTTATCATCAAATTCCCTCCAAAATTTTCTAGATCAATTGACATGATGATATTTAAGGGATAAATCAATGAACTATAAAATATGTTTGATGTCACATGATTACAAATCATTAAAAGGTAACTTTATATATTTATTATTTTAATGTTATTTTCGATCAATAATAGATAATAGTCAAAAATACATGTTGAAGTGAAGATATTGATATCTTAAAATGACATTAATTTAAAATGAAATTTGTTGAAATATATTTACCTACAGGGTTTCACCATAGGATAGAAAAAATACATTGAATAAAATAAGAAAAAAGAAGATTTTAGGGCTACATATGAAGAAAAATCCACCAGACTCGAAAGTTATACACCATATATTATCAAGGATGATGATAGTGAAATTCATCAATTTTACTCTAAATTGACGGAAATATATTTAAATTAATTTGATTTCCATTAATATAAAAGATATTAATTTTTTTTATAATTTTTCAAAAATAAGGGAATGTAATTTTCCAATGATCAGGGAGTATATAAAAACAAGAAGAAAACGTGGACTAGGTAGAAGAAAATGATACAAAACCCACAAATTATATATAATGGTTATAAAACCAATGTTAAATTTTTTTTTCTAGTGTAAAAAAATAACAAAAGGGAATCTATTCTAAAATCATGGGAGTTCTTCTAATGTAGTATGTCAGGGAATATAGATTGTGATTGCATAAAAGAAAAGTATTTCAAGAGTCATGTGAATTTCAATAAGTAGATATTAAGGTGGTTTAAATTTCACGAGATGAGTTATTATGAATTTGAGTGTCTAAATTAGAAAATGAAATATTGGAAGAAGTAAGACTATATGAAAATGTTTACAGTGCAGACCTTTCTAAATACATCCACAAATTTTGGGCCATAAAAAAGTTAGAACATGTATATATCTTGTTTATTTATATTATATTATTTTCTTGTTTTATTATTGGTATAAATATTATTTTATCTCTATGAAATTATCTTCTGAATTATAAATTACACATGAAGAAATTAATCTATAACATAGGGAAGAAATATATATTGGTATTATTAAAGAAACAATAAATTATAATAATATTCTTGATGTTATTTATGGAAAGAAATTACCTGATAACCATATTTTATTTCCCCTAAAATATTTTTATGTTGATATGTTTATGGATTGGATATCCTATTAACATTATTAGATTGATTATGGAGATAAATAAGTTTTTTCTAGAATTTTTTATCTTCTGTATACATGTAGAAACACAAGATTGACATACATGGACATTACATTTATTTTTCAAAATACTTAATACATGACACACACAAATTCCCAAAGACCGTATTAGTTTATTGTATTTGTAAACATGGAACATAATCTTATAATCACTATGAAATATCTTCAACATCTCCCATATATATCTTCCTCTTTTTTCCAACCTAAAAATTTTCATTATATCTTGAGGAAAAGAAAACATAAAAAATGTGAGCTCAAATTCTCAGTAAGGGTAATCATTTTGAAAAAAAAAACAAAACATAAACATTTGAACGTAAAAAACAAGAATATAAAGTTTATACATAAAATTCATGAGCAATGACATAAATCATGGAAGTATGTAAGGTATAGATTATAATATAACATTAACCAGGATTGAATTGAATTGGAATAAAACATGTAACAGTTGAAATCTAATAATCACATATTATGATTTAAATTGAAGCCATGTCATTGCATATTAGACCATCATAGTTGACAAAGTCCATAACTGAACCAAGTTTATATCTTGTTCCAGCCCTGTATTAATAAACTAGATATACCTACCATTCCAATCAAGTATATATCATGAGATATAGATCATTGCACAATGCATTGGAGGGAGCTATAGGTACCACCCATCTCATAATGAAATCATCTTTACATGTTCCACAAAAACATAAATCATTCATCATTTCATAACCCTTGAAATAAAATGAGTTTCTTAAACATCATTCAACCATAACATATTCCATATAAAATACCATTTCATAATTAACATAATCAAATCAGAGTAATAATAGGGATAGAAAAATGACACTGTTTAAATATTGTCATCTTAGATAAAAAATTTATCTTGATAAATTATTTGAACATAGTTCTTGGGGAAAATATTGTTTCTTCTTAAAGAACATTTTTTCTCAAAATTCCGCACAATTATAAAAGAAAATAATTTATTTGAAAATAAAAATAAAATTATGTATTAGAAGCTTCATGTAAATAAAAATTGTTTAATATGTAAGAGCATATTAGTTCCTTTTATGTTACAAAAACATTCTCTTCACACTTTTTCTAGAAAATTCAAAATATTTCCTCGTATGCTAAAAAAATGAATGATTTCTTCTATACCATGTAGTAAAAGTAATAAAATTTATAAAAATGATGTTAAAAATAAATGGATTAATATTATGCATTTTATGAAAACATTTTTAGAATACATGTACATGGATGATAAATATAAACCTAGTAAAAACATATGAATAAACAATATGAGATAAAAATGAGATTGGAAAATTTATCCCTTTCCATAGGTCCATTTTCTCCCATTCATGTCTGAAAATCATATATAGTGGGTTAAAAAATATTACTAACTTCAAAAAAACCATAATAATATTTATGTTATCATATATGATTCACTTACTAATTTTTATTACCAGTTCATTTTTCAATTCCATTTTAATGCAACATTTTGGGTAAAAATCATTTTATTTATCATACATGCTTGGACATTTTATTTTTGATATTATTACATATGTAATGATTTAATTACTTCCAGAATGTAAAAAATGATTTATATATAAAATTAATTATATATATAAATATATATAATTTATAGATAAATGGAATTGAATACACCTTTCAAGGAGACGGTAGGTCGTACGTGCGCATGAACGCTATTTTCTTTTGCTTATTAAATTGAATAAAAATCAGTAAATGATATATATATATATACATAACTAAATTAACATTATTATTTCATATATTTTATGAGTATTTATTTTATATACATTATAATCATTCATGAATGTTTATGTAGAGAATTAATTTCATGGCATTGTGGAGACGGTAAGTTGTACGTACGCATGACCTATGATATCGTTAAAGAAATTGTTAAATGGTATTCAATTTGATGGTGTATAATATATCAAAATAATTATCATGTTATAATAATAGTATTTAGTTATTATTTCCACAATTATACTCATCTATGTAAGGTTGTGTTGAAAACAGATTACACCATGGCGGGGAGACAGTAAATCGTATGTACGAACGTCTGATGATTTTGATTTTTGTAGAATGGATAGAGGCTAAAATATTGATATATAATATTTATAATAACATATTAGTATATTAATGATACTTATTTAATTTCTTTATAATGAATCAACTAATGAATATGAAGTATAATAATAAATAAAGTTGAAATAATATGTAGAAGAGATAATATATTCCTCGAGGTGCCTCCTTTAAATTTCCACTTAGAGCACTAGTGTCAGTATTTTGAGAAGAAATAACCTCTAAAATATAAATTGTGATGTTTAGATGAAAAATTGTCAGGGTGTGGCCAGGATTTAATGCTAGAAATGAAGTGAAGAGGACAAAGAGGAGGTTCCCTTTTATAATAGATGAGAGGGGCACTTTAGGAAATTATCAAAATATTAATTTATTTTAAATTCAATTTCGATTAAAAGTGGTCCAAAACATATTAAATTATAATATAAGATGAAATTTGTTCAAATAACCATCATACAGTAATTTTTTAAATGTTTTGAATATTTGTATTATCCTTATCTTTTGGTTTTTACCATTATTTTACCCTTTTTAATCTTATTGTGAAATCATGTTATTTACACATTACAGGTTAATGTAATTACCATGTCATGTAAAACAACCCACAAAATATTATTTATGTCATATTTGTTTTTATATTATCCATTTTCGACAAATCTTTTATTTTTATGAATTTAATTTCATTTAATAATCTATTTTATGTTTTATTTTATGAATTGGTTCAATTTTAGACAATATTTTTAGTTAATTTTTTTAAAAATTATAACAATCTGATACATTCGAAAATAAGTCATTAACTAAAATAAAAATATGTCAATATCATCTTGAAAATTCTTTTATGACATAAAAATAAACAAATTATTTTTTTTTAATTTTAATTAATTCATTTATTTGAATCATTCATTAATGAGGTAATCACTACATCATAATTTTTTCATAAATAAATAATTTTATCTAATGTATAAAAATTATAAATAAAATACCATGAAATAGGATATATTATTATCTTTATATTTAGTATTTATATACATAGATATAAGTTATATAACCCTATATTAGAATCAATTTAGTAAAAGATGTTTGTTTAGGTTATAATTATCTTTACTTTAAATTATTTCTTATAAAATGTCATTTTTACAAATAAGTGAATCCATGGGGTCCGAAAATCAGACCAAGGATGAAAATTGTTTAAAATATCTCATAAAATTGTATTAAGAAACGTGTTACTGTATTTTAATAATATTATAATATTATTTTTACCCTTATTTAACATATTTTCTTTTTATCCATAGTAAATAAAATAATTACTGATGTTATGAATCATAATGCCCAAGAATTAAAGGTAAATATATTAAAAATTTAAAAAATTTGTTTGAAAACATGGAATAATTTTTTATAAATTCAAAACAAACAAGTTTATGTATATAATTTAAAATTAACTCCCATTGTCAAAACCGAAAATCTAGTTTTTATGATGTAATAACTATTATTAGATTGACATGTGATTTTGTCCAATTTAAATGTGAAATTACTTCCAATGATCAAAACTGGATTAAATGAAAATAATTTAATGCAATTACACATTAAACCCAATTAAATGGTTAACATAAAATTATGATTAAATTTGATGAAAAAGTTATTTTGAATTGAAATGCATTATTAATCACTATTCATTAAAATTTGAATTTTATCAAAAAAATACAAAAAATTCTATAAAAAAAATTTATTTTCTGATACCCAAAAACAAGTTTTATTTTTCAAATTTAACTTGTTAAGCTGTAAATTAGTAGATTAAAAATGGGTGTGTCAATAAAAGGCAGTAAGACGACATTTTTAAAAAACTACATGTATTATCCAAAAAAAGGATTTTCCTTTTTCATACCATGTTCTAGAAAATGTGTAATATGAATGAAAATGTTATATAAAATTCATAATTTAGTTAATATTATTCATAACGACTAGTTTATATACCATTAAATAATTATATTTTAATAATATATCGTTGTTTAGAAAATATTAGTACCACATACCACACAAGTTTTCGAAGAAGGTTGCTCATTGATGAAAAACAAGCCAATTCAATGTTGCGCATAGTGAATGATTCCATTGGTGTTGTGTATAACATAATCAAAACATGGTTTATTTATACATTGTAAGACATTTATACTAAGTGTGTTCTGAAATGAATTCTTTGTAATGAAAATAATATTGTGTACAACAAAAGTAAACAATAGTGTTGCGTATAATGTATGCTAATATGGCGTGGTGTATAGAGCAATGTAATATTGGTGTAGCGTTAAACACCTGACAACAAAGAAATTAAAAATAATCTGTCTTATAAAATATTGGGGTGTTAAATTCTTCCCACGTAAAAATATTTTCTCCCTTTAAATTCTTCATTGTTATAAATGGGATTCTACTTTAAAGTTTATTTCTTGAAAACCCACATTGTAAAAAGGGATACTAAGAAATCATTTTAAAAAGGAAAGTTATAAATGTAATGGTTTCCCAAAGTAACTCATCACTGGGATTCCACATAGGATAACATAGGTGAAAATTTAAAACATGGATATTGTAGAGAAATCTAACCATCATGTTTTGATGGATAGTGATATAGAATAAGTTTTGGAGAAAGTTAACTACCAGAAATCTATAAATCTATGGTTATTTAAGGGACCATTTGATTCATCGAATTAGAGGGTTTGATGATAACATTTTTCTTCAGGATCATTTCACTAAAGTTGAATATTTTTTTCAGAAGTTGAATTACATACTTGATTTCAGTGTAATATCAAAGTTTGTCGTTCCCTGAATAATTTCTAATTCATCTCTTATTTAAAAAATGAAGTGGAATCTTTCATTTGTAATGTGTTAGTAGATCATGCGATAAAATGATAGATCATTATATCTGTCTGAACCAAAAGGGTAAGCACAGGAAATAAAATATGCATAATTCCACCTTTGGTGAGATAATACATTAATCTAAAAAAAAATGGAAAATAACTTATACTATCAATATATGTATATTGTTAAAATCATTTAGAAAAATAAATAGTATAAATTTTTAGAGAGTGGGTAACTAAATCGGCAAAAGATTTATCTCCCATTATTTAATTTGTAGTTCATAGTTTTCGCACTACAAACATGTGAATCCCTTAATAAATTATTCTCTTTAAACAATTATAATAACTTGAATTACTAAAGAACATCAGTAAAAACATTCATTCTCTAAAAATTATATTTTTCTACACAAAAAAAAAAAATATTCTCAAACCATGATATCACTTTTTCCTTTTCTCTTCTATGAGCTCAAAAATACTATCATACATCTCATTATCTCATTATACCTTAATTATGTTCTTATCATGTTATTTCCAAAAACAATAAGACACATGTAACAGTTACGGGAACCATATAATTATTGAAACCCACAATAATAAATAACTAAATATTCCAATATTTTATATTACTATAAACGAAATTCCATGACACTATTTTGTAATTTCAATACATTAAAAATTAATCATTCATAAGAATAATTTTTGTACTCAATATCCCCAATAGAGATTCCACATGACTTCTATTTTGTATTTTTTTCCATTATAGGTTACCGACGTCGTCCATCATTAACCCTTGGTTAGGGTAATGGTTAGAGTGATTCCACATTTCCTTGCACTTTTTTCATTGAAGTGTTGTTGATGAAATCTATGTCATCTTTTCATTATTCAAATCATTAGAAGTGGTTTTCCTATTACATAGGCACTCAACTTCTCAATGATCTTCTTTTACAGAATTGAAAAATTTTCTAGACCCATTAAGACAATATCCTCTGTAATTTTTTCATCATAATTAGAATAAAGAAACATTCATCACCTTTTAACAATGGTTTTTAGATTTTCCCTTGAAATCCATCATTTATTTATTAACAAAACCATGATATGGATATGTAACTCTAAATTCTAGTTCTACATTGATAGCACAATGCAAAATATAATCCTGTCTTCTGATGTCTCTTATAGAAAATTCCCTTCGAAGACATGGTTTTAAGCCACCAAAGAATAGACTAAGGTTACTTTAAGGTTAGATGATAAATCCAAAAGCATACCTTGAATGTCTTGTAAAATTTTCCTTGTATGTACAAACACATTCATCATCCTTTTTCTTAAACTCAAGGAACAACTTTTCCATCTTAGTTCATAGAATATGAGGTAATTACTTATTGAAAAATAAGTTCTTTAACTCTTCCCATTCCATGGAGTTAATTAAATCTTGATACCTTGTTTTCTTAAATAGAGTACACAACTGGTCTACTTCAACATTTAAACAATGGATAGCCAAAATTACATTTTCATTTTTTTAACAATGAATAATGGAAAAAAATTAAATTAAATTATACCCATCCATTATTCTTCAATAAGGATCAAAAGACACACTAAATAAAGGAGAATGTTGCCTCATGAATGACTCAATAGAATTTTGTTTATTTCTCTTCGCATTTGGGAGTCCATAATAATTCATATCTTGTGTAAGTATAACAACAAGATTTTTCATTCCATCTCCCTAATCATTTGGTTGTTTAAGAGGAAATTCTTTGCATTTCCTAGTGATTTTACCATTAACAAGGTTCCTTTGGGTTTCATCCATCATCTAAAACCCAAAAAAAATAGTGTGACAAGAAAAAATCATACTAAGAAAACAACATAGTCAAGGGGAGTACATTAAATCTATAACATCTTAGGTTTAATCATAGGTTATTCATGTTGTTACCATAATTCTAGGACTGTAGCCTATACTAATACATAGCCTTAGATTCAACCCTATACATAGCCTAAGAAATATTTATAGGGATCCCACTAAGGGTTTAACATCCTAGATTCCAAAGGATAACAATACCATCGCTATAATACCAACTGTAGAGACCCAATATTGACACACATAGAAATTACATTTATTTTGTAGAACACATAATACACGACACAAACAAACACCAAAAGGAAATATTAGTTTACTGTCTTGGGAAACTCAGAACATAAAAATATAATCATGATGAAATATCTTAAACATCTCCCATAAATATATTTACCTTTTGTTTTCCAACCTAAATTATTTACCTATATCCTGGGGAAAAGAAAACATAAAAAGGGTGAGCTCAAATACATAGTATGGGATAAATGGATAACATAAAACAAACCCTAAATAGTTGAATGTAAAAAACAAGAATATAATGTTTTAACATCAATATATTGAGAAATGAAATAAATATTTGTTGTATGTAAGGAATATATTATAAAAAACATCAACCATGATAGAATAGAATTGGCATAAAACATGTCATTTTGTAATATTAATAATAATCTATTATGATTTCTATAGTATCCAACACATTGCTACCAAGAACATCATAGTAGAAAAATTCCATTACTCAAACGGGTTTACATGCCATTCCATACATTGATTACTAAACCAGATTTAACTATTATTCCATTCATGTCTATCTACTAAGATATAAATTGTTACCAAATGCATTTAGGGAGATATAGGCTCACCAATCATATAATCAAATCATTTTTACATGATCCACAAAAAAATCATTAATCATAGCATAACCGATGAAATAAAATGGGTTTCTTAAACATTATTCCATTAAAACATAATCATATAAAATACCACTTCATCAATATGAAAATCAAATCAGATTAATAATAGGGATAGAAACATAACACTATTTAAAGTGCCTCATCTTTGATTGAAATTAATTTTGATAAACCTCATGAACTTAATTATTGAAGAAAATATCCTTCTGTATTCAAAACATTTTTTTCTCAAAATTATGGACATTTTTAATAGAAAATAATATAGTTGAAAATATAATTGAAATATTTTAGAAGAATATTCATGGATATAAGGTTTCATGAACATGTAAAAACATATTCATACCATATAATCTAAAAAACAATCTTCTCGTAATTTTGCTGGAAAAGTCAAAATATTACATCTTTGGTAAACAAATGAAATATTTATTCCATAGCCTGTAGTAAAAGAAAAAAATGGTTATTAATGTCTTTGAATATACATGGAATAATAGTAAACATTTTATGATAATATTTTTAGAAAACATGGACATGGATGATAAATATAACCCCACAAAATACGTAAGAATAAATAATTTCTGATAAAAACAAGATTGGAAATGTTTTCCCTTACCGTTGGTCCAATTTCTTCTATACATGTCAAAAAAACCTCTATATTGGGTTTAAACATGTTATTAAATTCTAAAAATACTGTAATAATTTTTATGATATCATCTATGATTCAATTACGAATTTACAATACCTGTTCATTTGTTAATTCCAGGTTAAAGCAACATTTTGGTTAATAATCGTTTTATTTATCATATATGATTGGTCTTTTTTGATGATATTATTACATAGATCTAGATTTAAATACATAATTTAAATAATTATATATATATCATATATATTCAGTATATAAATATATATAATATATAGATAAATGGAATAGAATACACTGTTCATAGAGATGATAGGTCGTACGTTCGCATTGATGTTGTTTTCGTTTCCTTATTAAAATGAATGGAAGTAAATGACATATATATATACATAAATCCAATAGGATTATTATTTACTATATTTCATGATAATTTATTAGATATAATTTATAATCATTCTTGAATGGTTAATGTGGAAAATTAATCTTATCGCGTCGTGTATACGGTAAGTCGTGCGTACGCACGAGCAATGATATCATTTACATAATTGGTGAACAGTATTGAATTTAATGATGTAAAATATCTCAAAATTAGTATTATGTTTTAATAATTGTATGTAGTTTTTATTTCCACCATTCTACCCATCCATGTATGTTGTTGGTGAAAATCATATTACACAATGACGTAGAGATGGTAATCCGTATGTACGCACACACGGTGATTTCATTTTTCTTATGATGGATAGAATATGAAATCAGATTATTTTTATATTTATAATAGCATATTAGTATATTATTGATACTAACATTATTAATTTATAATAAAAAAATAAGAAGATGTAGAAGTAGAAATAAATTTAAAAGACTAGGTAGAAGAGATTGCCTCTTCCAAGATGTGCGTCATTTAAATTTACTCTTAGGGCACTATAGTTTGACTTTTAAGAAGACCATAACATATATAATGTTTCTAGTGAAGTTGAAAAGATAAATTGGAAAGGTTTTTCCCAGCATGGAGGCACAAAATGGACTAAAGAGGGGAGGGAGGAGGTTCCCATTTATAATAGATGAGAGGGGTAGTTTAGGAAATTATCAAAATATTAATTTTTTATAAATTCAATATCGATTTATAATGGTATAAAACATATTTAATTGAAAGATAATATGATTTTGGTTTTAATACCGCTAATCTAGTAATTTTATGACAGGTTTTGAGTATTTTTTAATCTATATATTTTTTGTTTTACCCTTATTCTAAACCTTTTAATCATGTTGTGATATCATGTTATTTACACATTGTGGGGTAATTTAATTACCATATTATAGCAACTGACCCAAAATACGTTATTTAGGAAATATTCAGACTTATATTAACCATTTGGCCAAATCACAGATTTCTAAGAATTTAATATCATTTAATGAACTATTGTATGTTTTATGTTATGAATTGTATGAATTTTGGACATTATTTAGACTTGAATTTTTTAAAAATTCATAACTACCTGATTCATTTGAAAATAAGTAATTAACTATAATTTAATATGAAAATATCATCCATAAAAATTTTTTATGACAGATAAAATAACCATATTAAATTTTATAATATTTATGAATTCATTTATTTTAGTCTTTCATCAATGAGGTAATCACTACGTCGCAATTGGGTTATAAATAAAAATATATATCAAATGTATAAAAATTATAAATAAAATATCGGAATGACGGATATCTTTTTTTCTCTTGATGTACTATGTATATACATAGATATCAGTTATATTTATTATATTAAAAATAATTTAGTAAAGAAGTTATGTTTAGGTTATAATTATTTTTATATTAAATTAATTTTTAGAAATTGTTATTTATACATCCACGTGAATCCATTGGGTCCAAAAATCAACCCAAGGATTTTCATTGTTCGAAATATATCATCTAATAGGATTAGGACATATTTTAGGTATGTTTAGTATTATTATAATATTATTTTTTAACCCTTATTTAGCGGATTTACCCTTTAACCATGGTTAATAAAATAATTTTTTATGTTAATATTAATACATTCCAAAAAAGGAACCTATTTACACAATTTGAACCCACTTATTATAAATATAGAATCCATGTTTCTAAATTCAAAATAAAGATGTCTCATTAATTTATTTAAAATAAATTCTCGTTGTCAAAACTAAAAAGTGGGTTTCTATGATGTAATAACTATCAAATGATTGAAATGTGTTTATGTCCAATTTAAAAGTGAAAATACCTAAATTGACCAAAATTTGATTAAATAATTACAATATAATTCCATTACACATTAAGAACAATTAAAAATATAATCTATCTATATCTATTTTATTAAAAGACAGTTTTTATTAAAATGTAATATATATTAATATTCATTAAAATTTTATTTTTAACAGAATAATACAAAAAATTCAATAAAAGTATTTTTTATGTCCTGATTCCAAAGAATAATATTATTTGGTAATATTTAACTATTAATAGTTTCTAAATTATATTTTAAATGTGTTCATCATTAAAATGTCGTAAACTGCATTTTTTAAAAAATACTTCATTTATCCGAAAAATATATTTTGTTCTCATACCATGTTCTAGAAAATGTTTAAGAAGAATGTTAATTTTATATAAACTTAAAAATATTGTTAATATTATTCATAATGGCTAGTTTATATCCCATTAAATAATAATATTTTAATAACAAATCATTGTTTAGTTAAACTCTATATCACATACAACGTAAGCTATCGAGGAAGTTCTCTCATGCATGTAATAGAAGACAATTCAATATTGCATTTAGTTCATGAATAATTTGGTGTTGGGTATAACATAACCCATACATTTTTTATTTTTACATTGAGAAAAATCTATAAATAGTGTATTGTGAAAGAAATCTATCAAATGAACTTAGAATAGTATGAAAAAAAAAGATATGAATTGTGATGCATATACTGGAAGCTAATACATTGTCGTGTATAGTCCAAGATAATCTTGGTGTAGAGTAAACCACAAGACATCAAATAAATTAAAATGAATCTATCTCATGAAATATCACGGTGTTACAATACATGAATGAATTCATACATTTGATAACATATAATGAAAATTAGAAATTATCAAATTATTTAAAGGAATGTTTTCTCATTCACATTATTGAAAATAAGGAAACTATTCATTTTAGTGACATTTATATAGAAAATTGTTACTTCATTTTTTGTTTATAAGGTGTTTCCCCTTGTTATACCTGATCGGTAAGTTGAATTTACTATTGACTTAGTTCCTGATTGTAAGATAATTTCAATACCCCATACAAAGAAATATTGTAGTAGATCTTGTTGAATTAATAAAATAGCTACATGAGTTGTGTCAAAGATAGTTCCCAAGAACTAACAAGTCTATTACTTGACTATATGATTTATTAATTAAATAAGTTTTCTTATCACATCTTCATTATTATTATAAATGATATTCTTATGAGTTAATGTCCTTATAATATATGTCCTGCTGATAAGTAATATTAGTTCCCCACTATGATGAAAACCTTGAGGTTCCACAAAATTATTCTTCAAACTTTTTCTATAATTTGATGATGTTGTATGATAGGACATAGAAAATACATCCTATCATAAGTATTATGACATTATTAAATTGTGATACCTTTTATTGGTGTTCACATTATTAATTCTCTATGATATGAGGGGTTGAGAATTACTTCTCAAATTATAAATTCACATTTCAATGATTTATTGGATATTCCTATATGAAGTTTTTTGTATTAAACCATGTACAATATGATTCAAATTAATGGAAATAATGAATTTTTTTCCCTTGATATATTGATAAAAACTATGATGACGTGTGTTCAAGGTCATGTTGGGTATATTGGGTGAGCCAAGAGTGATATTACATTAATGGATAATGAGAGAAATGATTCATCTATTCTTCCCATGATTGAAATAGATTTCTCATTCCATTTGATGGAATATAAGTACCAACATAAATCAATTTCCATGGTGTTTAGTGGGAAGATTGAATTTTGAAATATTAGAGATATAGATATCGAGTGTTTTGTTTAATGAAACCATTATTCAACATACTTGTTTAGTTATATCATGAAAAAAATTATTATATTACACGGTAAATATTCATATGTAGTTGGATTTCAATGATCTATTAAATTATTTATCTACGGATACCATGTAGTGTTCAAAGATTCATTCCTTATAGTTTATGTGGTTATGCCTAATGTAACTAAGAATGAAAACTAGATGGACACACTCTATTTTCATCCACAAATCAATTAAATTCAACTAATTAATTTAACTCGATAAGAGAAATAAATTTTTTCTCCTTTTGTTGATCACAATAATTTAATAATTAATTAAACAAATAATAATGTGTATTAAATTAAAATAATAAATATCATTTTTTATGTTCGGAAAAATAATATTTACTGTATTTATTGTAGATTTATGTAGTGACATTTTTCTAATTAACTAGAATCTTTTAAAGAATAAATAAATTTCGATGATGGAAAAAATACCAATGTTATTATTCTAAATAAAATACATTAGTATTATTTATATTCATAAAGGACAAAAAATGTAATGTGATTAATAAAATAAATATTATTATTAATGGATATAGTTTAATTTAAGATTATAAAACATGGTTGGGTAATTTACATTGATTTTCCAAACCTATACCATATATCATAAATATCTAGTTATATCAAATTTCATATTCACATGGAAAGAAAAACAAATAAGGTGAGATTATCTCAATACCTAAAGTGATATCTCACCTATTCATCACTCAATATATTGACAGAACACCAAGGTCTATTCTTCCTTAATGAATAGAAATCTTGTAATCAATAAGTAATAACTCAATATAAAATGATATGTTTTGATAGAAACCAACAGTTCTATTTTGTCGCTTAGATATTTTGGTAAACATGTATATCACATCTAGTTGCATTCCACAATCGAATCATATTGTACAACCATGAAGAATGAATTTGATTCCATCAGATCTTCAATGAAGGTGGAATTAAAATTTGACGAAATTCATTTTCTTCTTATAAATTAATTATGAATTTCATGAGAAGATCATATTCTTATGGTCTTATTGAATTGATTTAGTATATTTAATATATTGTTTCATCAGACATGGTCTCAGGATCATGTAAAATAATTAATACATGTCATTTCTGAGTAAAATATTAGTTGGTCATGCCATCAAATAGTTCCTCCAATATTCCAGGAACAGTAATATGGTATCAATGTGATGAAATGTTTAATTTAATATTATTTATTATTCATTGAATCATTAAATGAGTTCATTTTTTATTTTCAATTAATGTATTCTTCTAATAATATGATATCTTCATCGATTATTTTATTCGTTCTTGATAACATAGCTAGTACGTGGATATGACATATATCTAGAGAGACATCTAAATATATCTATATATATATATCTAGATATATATATATATATCTAGACAATTATATTTTGTAAGTATTCTATAGATCAATACAGAAAGAAACATATTGATATATATTTATATATATCCAAATTGGTATATATGTAGATATATATAGTCATTTTATAATATGATGGATGGAATTAAGATAAATTTAATTAATCAGAATAATTCCTAGTGCATTACCATAATGAAAATAAGAATCGAAGTAATTAATAAAAATATTTAACATGTATAATTGGTGGGTATTTATTTATGAATGGTCATTAGATTTGACCATCCCTTTTTTATGTATGTATTCATATATTTTTTCATTAAATTATGTTTAAAATATTAGTGATGTAATGTGAGTCAACCCCTACTCCTAATTATGTTACATCATATGTGCCCTAGAATTTTTTATAGAACAAAGTATATCAAAAATATTTTATCCCCTCGACAATACGTTATTAAAAAATTATTTAAGGAAGGATATCATGACTTAGAGGTGACTGTCTGAGTTAAGGATTTGATGTTAAACTAATTAGATATATTCATAGTATCAATGGTGGAATGCTTCAAAACAACCCATGTTATGGTTAAAGGTTATTTTACCATAGGGAAATGTGTTAGTTTATCATAACTATATAAAGTGACCAGTTATAAAATCTAATGATCATTAATTAATATTTTATTTCAAAATATTTTTTCATTAATTATTCTGGTTTTTAAAGTTAGTTATGATATCATAATATATTAATTAACAAGTATATAATAAGGAATTAAATAATGAACATAATGTGTAAATATTTTATTCAACATGATCAATATCTTTTTTATAATATATATATTACTCATATGGAATTTAAAATTGAAAAATTATATTTTTTCATAAGGAAAAAAACCCCTCAAACTAAAATATTAAATCAAATTAACTTCAAATTTAATTTTTTAGAATCGACCCTATAGTTTGAATTAATTGACCAACCCATCTTGGGGTTCCTTAAATTATCAACGAAAATTTTAGATCTATTTATTGGGATGAATTATCATTTTCTACATCAGGTGTTGATTTCCAAATAAGTACTTGTTCAAATGAATAGTAAAATGATGTGGAAATCATTTAAAAAATAAGATTTATTGATTTCATAGTCGACTAAATGGAACAAGGAACTATGAGATAGTGATGTTTGAGTGTAACACATTCCTAGAACCATTTTAAATTCTTCATAGACCCTTGTATGGGTGATGATAATGGGTCTATGTATCATTTATGATAGAATATCTAAGTGATAATATGTTCCAAAATAGATTTTGAGGCCTATTATGTTTCAAAAAATAGTGGGTGATTAATGAAAATTAATTACATTGGTAATTATTAATATAATTTTTGTAATCAAAAAATTACTAACTATGTAGACCTAATGATTATAAATAAAAAGTCAATTGACTTCATTAATATCATATTGATGCATACTAGAGGAGTATGAATATCTCACCAGCATGTATTTTTATTAATGGTTTAGGATCTGGCACATTATATTTTTCTATGGAACGGAATTATATGTAATAGAGGCCCAATTTTTGAGTCATAATCTAAAAGGTCTACTTTGAATGAATTATCACTATATTTAATGAATATGAATGATGTCTTGGAATTTTAAAGTTTATTAATATCATAAATGTCCAATAAAATTTCAAATAAATATTTTCAAATGGATGTGTATAGCGCTAATTCTGAACATAAGGATTTTTATCATGAGAATATAAAATCTATGTTATATGAAATCTCTATTTTATAATTTATGTGGAAGCATGAAGATTCATTTTTAGGTGGTGAACATATATTCAAGATGTTTATAGACATAGATCACCTAGATATATTTGGAATTATGATCCATAATGATCTTCACAAATATATCATTATTTACCAAAAACCTGAATGCTACTCAATTTTTATTTTTTATTATAATATGTGGTATTGAGAGAAAATACTACCAAAACCACTTACATTTATCTACCTAAGTGATAATGATATGAGGTATGAAAACCCATCATTCCTTATGATTAATAAGAAGATAAGGATCATGGTAATGGGGTTAGAGGTTCAATCAAAGTATAAGGCTCAAAAGAAACATCCTTATAAGAGGAATAATATCTAGAGGATTGGAAATGAACAAGATGTGTTATGTTTTCATTGTGTCATGAAGATCCACTATAAGAGTAATTAACCCCAATCAAAGAAGAAACAAAAATATTTAGGTTTACTAATTATTGAGTAAATTAAATACCATAATTTTATAGTAAATCAAATATTCATGAATAATATAACACCACGTTATGGACTAATAATCATGGTCTTATAAATGAGAATCATTTTTCAATTCACTATCAATATGTTTATATAGAATATTTTTCTAATAATGCACATGATATATTTAAAATTTCATTAAAAGGTACAATGAAAATACATCCATTTAGGGGTTAATGTGAAAGGGAAACAAATCTTCTAGAATTAGTAAAAAAATGTGTGTGGTCCCTTTCAACTAGAGGATAAAGGTGTAATCTTATAATTTATTATTTTTAACATTTAATTGAGTAGGTATGGTTATATATACATAATTAGATATAATCTTAAATCCATTTTGATGTTAAAATAGTTTTATAATGAGGTCAACAATAATATTAGTAATAATATAATGAAAAATAGATCATATTATGGTAGTGTATATATTAACCAAGACTTTCACGACTTCTCATGGGTGTTTGTGATTTTATATATAATAATTGTACCTTATATTCAAAATTAGAATGGTGTTACTGAAATAAATAATGATACAGTATTGAACATTGTAGTGTTGATAATCTATCATGAAAACTTTCCTTCATAAAATTTTTTATATTCATTACAGATAATTTTATACATACTAAACTTATTACAAACATAGGTGGAAAACTTTATTTCGATTGAGTTGTGGTGCATAAATAAAATAAATTTTCACATCATAATGAATGTGGATGTATATAATTTTTTAATTACAGCATAAGAAATAGACTATGACCTCATTATATAATGTTTATCATTATAGGGTATCCCTTTCAAAATAAGGGATACTATATATACAAACCATATTACAATAAAGTGAATTTCTAAATAAATATGTATTTCATGAGATGAAGAAAATCCCCAAGTTGAATTTTGTGATAAATATTGGATTCAATGAATTTGACTCCTAGTATAAATAAGAGTGGTTATTAGAACTGATTCTAAATGTACCCATTGATTATATTTGTCCTAAAACATAAGTATTTAATATGAATTCTATTGTTATAAGAGAACAATAGAGATACATATTTCATATCACTAATAATTTGAGACCTTATAGGTTATTGTTAATAAAACTATCTCTTATATGATTTTAGTAGTGAGAACATAAGATACTAGATGGATGGAAGTAATGAATCCATAGTTGGGATCCATGTATCATGAATAATTGTGTTTTGATCAATCAACTAGTTGATGTATTTTTTATTGGCTATAAATGGGAATTTAAGAGAATTTTAATCATTGAATGTAAATTAAATACAGAAAAAGAAAAACTAGCGGATAAAGGGATTACAGAACGTCAATAAATTGAATATGGTGAAACATTTTCCCCAGTTTACTTTTTTTAATCCATCAAATTTTTTTCCATAGCTTCTTACTATGACTATTAGTTTCGAATAATAAGTCCAAACTATATTCATTAATGAAGAAATTCATTGATATGTTTATATGGAATAAATAGAAGTTTTTCTGACACTCGGAAAGGATAAAATTATATTAATGTTTTAAATATAAATCTATGTATTAATTAAATTATCCATGTAATTAAATATTTTATTATCAGAGTCCATAAATAATATCTTGTCACTATGAAAAAATGTCATCTCTGTGTTTACATGAATTTTTTCGTTATACGGTTATGCTAAATATTATATATGTTCATGAAATTTTTGTAATTGGAAATCATATAACATCCTTTTTGAAGGATAAGACATGTTTGAGAATGTGATTCTATATAAAATATTTAGGTTAAGTAGTATAAATTCTATGGAACAGGATCTTGTGTGAGAGATCCAATGTGATAATCAAACTATATCAAGGTGAATAAATTTACTTGATACTAAAAAGGTTTAGTATTATACAATACAAGAGTTCAATAGTTTTAGTGTCACATGATATAAATCTTTTCATGATAATGTATCCTATAAAACTAAAGGAAAGATAAAAAATGAGTACGACTCTATATTCTTCTACAATAGGATCTATCATATATTCCATTTTATTTACAAGGGATGATGTTGCATGTCCTTCGAGAAAAGATTGCATATATCATGAAGATATAGGTGCACAATATTGTAATTCTATTAAGAATATCCTTACATATTTGAGGAATGATAATAATATATTCATTGTGAATGGAAAAGATAATTATATTATCATAGTAGGTGATATATAATCTAGAATTCAGACTAATGATATTGATCAAATGGTAGTCTTAATTTGTGATTTTCCTAAACAGAGGAACTTGTACCATGAGGTGTTCAAAGGAACAAATTAGCATCCATTCTATATTAAATCTCAGAGTTTATTATGGATTCTGATGTAGGAAAGGAAGTATTTATTATTTTCATCATTTCCATGATCTTGACGTGGTGGCTAGTTGTAGTCACTCTATATTAGTTTATTCAGATAACACTATAGAGCTGGATCTCTCTATGGATCCAAAGTCACAATAAAAAAAGAACATACTTTAGAAGGATCATATATTGAGGGATTTTTATCAATGATTTAATGTTACTTGGAGTATAGTAGACACATAAGAAAAATTTGTGATGTTTTATTGAAATATTTATCGCACCAAAAGCATGAGTATCATTGGAGAAACACTTAACTAAATTCTATTTTCATTTTTTTGGATAATGAGGGTTTATGTTAGAGTTGGTTCCCTATAATAAAACTTGTTTAGTAAATAATAACATGTTTTTTTATTAATGTTATTTTTCATATCACATCATGAATATTATTCTGAATGATAATACATAGTGATCATTTTCATAAATATATGTTTTTTTTGATAGGTCATAGTAGATCCTTTTTATGAAGAGAACTAATAGGTTCTATGAAATTATTTTAGAATCCTATTCTACGGGTGTATGATATTGTCTTATTGAACACTAAAAGTATAGGCTACTATATGTATGAGGCTCATAAGACATTGAGACACATTCTCATGGTGTTTTCCTTTTTGAATAACAAATTATAGGAGGCTACAAGAATATAATTTTCAAAAAGGAAATCCATTTTTCCATGTGTCCTTGGATAATTGTATATACAAATTTTTTTGATCCATAGAAAAGATGATTACAAAAAATGTAAATCATCACTGTGGAACTATGATAAATTGAAGAAAAAAACAGAAAATATGTTCACATCTATGTACTGTGTGTTCGGTGTGCCTCGAGTGATATTGTATTATTGGATAATGTGAGAATGAATTTTTTACTTATATCCCATGGTGAAAGTAGATATTTTTATACCATTTGAGTAATATAAATTCTTCCATAACTTAATGGGCATGGTGTTTGTTGGATGATTTTAATTCTATAATGTCAAATAAAGAGGCATCGAGCATATATGTTGATGAAACCATTGTAAAAACAACATGACTTAAGGTGTAATGATAAAATGATTGAATTAAATGAAAAATGTTCATAGTAGATTGGTCTTCATTGAAATGTTTACTTCTTATTATATTAATTTTTTTAATTTATATAGATGATAACCATATACTATAGGAAATTATACCTAATTCCAATGACAAGGAGGCCTACATGGTCACATACTATGTGTATCTGTAATCTCAATCAAATTAAAGTGATAAATAAAAATGGTTAGAAAATATCAAACATATATTTGGGTTTATATGATCAAAATTATTTATTCATAAGATATTTAAGATAATTATGTGATATAAATGAAAATAATAAATATTAGTTTTTTTGTTTGGAAAATATAATATATATTTTATTGATCATAGAATAATGTTGTGAAATATATTTAATTAAGTAGAAATTATTTATAGATATGTAAATGTATATGATGTAATGTGAAATGATAATAATGGTCCAAATAATATAAATGATATTTATTTTCATGTGGAAATTAATGAAATTTAATAATGGGTGGAGGATTCTAGGATATTTGATAACCAGAATCATTAAATAATTAATATATAGTTATATCACATTACAAATTCACTTGGTTTTAATAAATGATAAGGTTATATTGGATGAAGACCTTGAGGTATTTATCCTATCATTCTCTCGGTATCATTCAATAGAACACAATGGTTTATTTATCGATCATAAAGAGGGAAAATGTGATCAACCATGAATAATGTATATAACAAAGATTTTCATTATTAGCACATAGAATTTATAGTGTCAATTATAGATTTTGGTGCACGTTTGGATCATAACTAGATTTATTTTTTACATAATTCAATAGGTCATTGATGATGCGATGATATTCATTTCATTATATCTTAAAAAGTGGAATTATATGTTGAGGTGATTTTAAATATTCACATAAACTAATTATGAACTACATGTGAATATCTAATCTGTATGGTTATATATTTTTATTGTATCATTTTTAATATAAAATTTTTTGGATAATGTATAATGATCATGTAATGAAATTATTATACATGATTTAGGTTTATGGAAAAGGTTTTCATACCATCAGAAAATGCTTATGTTGTGCTCTAAGCCAACTGGTTTCATGATTAATTTTTAATTAATCCCACCACTTCACCATGGGTTCTCAATTTTTTTTAATAAAAGGTAACCTATGTTCATGAGGCTTCTCATTGGATATAAATATTTTAATAACATTACTATATTGAATAAGTATCAGTGGCCTCATATTGATGAGATATTTTAGATCTCTATAGAGTTTAATATTTTTCAATGGATTACCTAAGGTCTAGCTACCATCACCTGATGTTGTTATAGGTTGGAATTATGAAAACAGTGTTTTGGAGTAAAAAGGGGCATTATGAGTTTGTGATTATTTCCATTGGGTTGAATAATTCAAAAAAATTATAGAACTTATGAATAGAGTATTATATGAATATTTAAATATTTGTATGGTTTTTATTGATGATATCCTGATTTATTAAAAAATATATTAGGTTCATGAAACAATATATAACTAATATTCTAAAAACAATGAAAGAAATTAAATTGTATTGTAAATTTAGCAAATTAGTATTTTAGTTGTAGAATATTTCATTTCTTGGGATCGTTGTAAATAATGAAGTTATCATTGTTGATCCTATTAAAACTATTGTTTTTAATGAATGAAAAATATCTTAAAATGATTCTATGATTTTTTTCCTAGATTAGCATTCCATTTCATGTTATTTGCTGAAAAAATTACATGGTTATTTTTTCCACTAGCCATGTTAACATGAATGTGATTTAGGATATTCCGGATAATGGAATTTGATGAATGTATATAGGAACTGAAAATAATATTAAAGAATTCTGAATATTTTGACCTAGAGACTATAAATATGTAAAACAAAATTATAGTGCTTCTCCATTAAGATGTTTGGATGTTTTTATAATGTATAATTATTATCTAATTACATAAGTTACACATCAATTGAAACCATATGAGAAAAACTACCATACACATGTCATTGAACCAGAAGCCATAATTTTTTCTAAAAATATTTAGATACAACATTTATATGGAAATGGGTGTGAAATTATTTCTGATCATAAAATATTGACATATATATGAACATATAAAGAGTTTAATATGAGATAATGTAGGTGGATATAATTGATATTGTATTATAAGTTTATGATTTATTACCATCATGGAAAATAAAATAAAGTAGAAAATTCTTCGAGTTGCACAAATAATTCTATATTAACCACGTTACATGGGAAAATGATGCTTTTATTAATGATATGATGTATATTTTGTAAAAAAAATTCATATAAGAATTTCTTAATTTTTTCCATGTTTTGATTAAATCATTTATATCAGATAGAATTTTTTGAACTATGAAGGATTTCCATGATTTATATTAGATGGTATAATTTATTAAAAAGGATGTGTTGGATGATATTAATTTTTAATATTTTGGTGTTATATTTTTTTGATGATATTATATATGCCTTTTGATTCTTAGTTGAATGGAGTGTTATTTTTGTGTAACTCATAGTTCTTAGGTTTCCACTCATCTAGGAATCACTATGAGGTATAGATACCATTATGAGTATTATTGGTGGGATGAAATAAAAATATATATTGATAAGGTTACCATGAACTTGTTTACATCAAAATAGGTAAAAGAAGAATTAACATTACTAATGTGGATTCATTATCCTTTTTGATTTCCTGATTGGAAATTAAAAATACATCCATGGACTTCATGGTTTGATTAACAAATACATCTTAAGGTAAAAAGATGATTTGGTATATTCTTGATATACTAACAAAATATGGATATTTAATTCGTATTAAAGATATTATGTATTTATATCAACATTATTAACTATTTCTCATGAATATTTTTTAGATACATAGATTTATGTATGTATTTTATATGATCATGATCCCCAGTTCCCTTTGGATTCTTGGTAAGGACTTAACAAGTAATTAGACATTCAATATAATTTTATAAAATATTTTCATCATCAAATGATGGATATTTCATGTGATCGATTTAGAACATGGAAGACACACTTCATCATTGTTCTATATATTATCAGTAAATATGGTGTACAAAAATTTCATTACTTAAGTTTACTTATAACAGAATTATTCAGTATATTGATGGAACCATTTCATGAATTTTATGGAAAGAGGAGTCCAACTATATATTTTGGGTAGAATTAATAGAATTTTTTTTATAGGACTTGATTTGGTAGGGAAAATGGTTAATACATTGAGGATGATTCCACAATATGTGGTGAATAATTAATTTATATATAAATTTAATATAGATAACTTGAAAAAGGATGTTTCTTTCTTATATGGCAGTCATGTTTTTCTTTAAGTGTCACCATAAACATGTGTCATAATTTTTTGTAAAAAAGAGAATCTAAGACCATGGATCATAAGAAAATTTGAAATATTTGATAATTATAGATCATCTAATTACGTAGTGGTATTAAAATTGAGTTTATCATCGGTAAAAATTGTAATTTATCATTCAATGTTTAGAAAATACATGTCAGATTCATCTAATGTTTTGATCATTTCATTATTTTAGTGATTATATTAAAATTATTATAGAGGGAAAAAATTATAGAATCAATTAAATAGTAAGAAATTATTTTATAATAAGGTTATATTCCATGTTATGGGTTTGAGGAAAATCCATATGTTTAAGGTAGAAATAGGGGAATCTAAAAATCAGTCTAAGAAAAAAATATCCCTTGTTATTTTAGTGATGATTAAAATTAAGATGATGGAATTTCTAAAAGGGATAAATAATGTAACATCCCAGGTAAAAATAGATTCACAAATTTTCATTATTATCTACCACAACCCGTCCCTCTAGGCCCATATTGTGACTACCCCAAGCCCACCATCCATAGGTATGGGGCTGGAGACTAGCACTAATGGCGTAAATCCCTAAGATGGAAATTCATTTCCTTTATAATTGTAAAAAATCAAAATCTGAGTACAATTAGAAGAAAAAACTATGTAAAAACAATATAAAAAAGAAGTGATGGGAAGTAAAAGGGGTCGGAAATACAATCCCAGAAATAAAGTAAAAGGAAATAGAAAAGTACAAGTACAAATGGACGAAGAAGTAAACCTCATACTAGGTCGTCCTTCGGGGTTCCTACCTGAAGGGTATGTGTAGAATACCTCTTCAGCCCTCCACGTCCGTCTATCCTCTTCGGGTACTGTCATGCCGAGTGGTCCACCTCCGGGTACCGTCTAGTCCTGATACTCTCTGCCTCAGTCAGCACTGTCTGTCATCTGCAACCAACACAACGAGGTGCGAGCATAGCCCGTGCATGGGTGAGTTTAACGATACTTAGTAGGGACCCCGAGACCCTCAAGGTATCACAAAATCCAACAAGGATAAACCAATATGTATGGAAAAAATGGGTAACCATTACAAAACTATATGCCCATACATGTACCTAAGTTATCTAGTAACCCATCTCAATCATGAGGAAAACATAAAAGTCATTGACTCTGTTCAAAACCCGGATTTTATTATAGGGGTGGTAGTATCAACAATCATCCCTAATAATATTGTAGAATCCTCGAATGATGGTGTAATTCTCCTCTATAGAGTATTGTGGGCATACCACATCACATAGAGGCGCTTCCCACTATCCTGGACTGCTGTGGTACTCCTCATGTCGAGTATTGTGGGTCTGCTACGTTACACAGAGGCTCTCCCCACTGTGGGTCTGTCGCGTCATACAAAGTTTCTACCCTCATAGATTACTGAGAAACTCCTCCTATCGAGTACTGTGGGTATGTTGCGTTGCAGAGAGGCTCTCCCCACTGTGCGTCTTTCACGTCAAACAGAGGCGCTCCCCATTGGGCTAGTTGAAACACTCAGAATCGAAAGGCAAGAAGTAGTCAGGTATAACCCAACTACTAGGTCTACATACATCACTTGCTCGTCTCCGAGAGGATCTGCTCCATGAGCCACCGGTCGATACTCCAACTATGATTAAATCCCATGTAGAAGTATTGCAAAGTTCTGCATCGTCATAGGGGTCTCAACACAATAGATTGTGCGTCAATCAGATGCCTGGTCTGTGAGTTATTGGCATTTCCATCCTGGGGGCCGGTTGGAATTTAGGTCAACCCAACCCAACCTTACCCCAACTAAGTCCAAACCTCAAGTGGAATATTACAAAAAGAACCATCTCGCTCAATCTTTCTGTCACCACAAACGGTTCATCAATCAGACACTAGTAGCCAATGTTATGGGAAAAAGGGGGTATTCGGATCAAAATGGGTTCAGACTGGGGTCCAACCCAGTCTGCGGGTCCGACTCGGTCTGTGGGCCCGACCCGACATGAGGGCGGCCTGGCCCGGGGGGCCCGCATGTCCAGCTGGTGGCCCGAGGGGGTGGTCGGCTCGGGGGGGGGGGGTGGGGCAGCCCACGTGGCTAATGGGCTTCCCACATGGCATGGCCAACCAGTGGCTGGTGGCACCCTAAAGGGCCCTCCCTAGCCACATCCAGGGGGAGTCATGTGATCCTTGGAATCCCAAATGGTGGAACTGTTCTGGTGGAACGAAACCTGCACTAGGTTGTGCCGGTCTAGTTTCACGCAAGACCCAGTGGGGTCCCTCTTCGCACCACTAGTGGCCATCCTGACACCGGCCTTCTTGAAACATCCCATATGGAGCGACGACACCATGGTTCTTCTCCTCTACATGACACGATGGCGCCGTGCCCATCCGCTATGGCCCGCCCTGGCCTCGGCCTTCCTCTTCCTCAAGGCGTGCCGATGCAGCGTCCCTTTCTTCATGGCCCACCCTGTCTGTGGCTTTCCATCCACACTGTATGGCGGTGCCACTCCCTTTGGTTGATCTGGTGGCCTTGTGCCACCGGTTTTCTTCACGGTCGGCCCTTCCTCGTCCACCGTTTCTCTTCTGTGGTCCACTCTTCCGGCGGCACCGTTGTACATTCATCGTCGTCAAAAAGCAAGAAAGAACAAAGGGGGAGGTTCGTGCCATGTTTGTGATACCCCAGCCTCCCACATTATTTTGATATCAATATGCCTCAAATAGCACAAAAAACGACAAAGAACAGATTGTAAAACTCAATCATAAAACAAACCATATCTCTTTTTTCGATCATTGATGGTGGAAGGAGAGTTCGGAGAAGACGAAATCAAAGATGACGTCATCGGCATTCTTCGTGGGTGATATTTTCATCCCTCAACCAAATGTTTTTCATTGGAAGAAGATGTGTCTTTCATCGTTCGGTGATTTTTCTTCATTGGAGCATTATTCTCCTTCCCAATGCTCCACCAAAATTCACATCCTAAAATAATAGAATAAGTTGTCTATTGTTTGTGGGAGAAACCATACAAAGAGTTGTGTTTAATTAAATGAGACAAAACATTTAATTAATAGAGTGGAATTAATTTAAATTCAAATTTATGGGGAGCTGGAGACTTTCAATTAAATGAGGAGGGTTGGAAATAAAATTAATCATGGGAAGTTTAATGGATTTTCAACTTAATTGGGGGGTTCGAAGGGGTTACAAATCTGGGTGGTCCCCACCGAAAATATCCTCCCAAGGGATGTTATGTGCGGGTGGGACCCACCACCATAACTTCTCATGGGAGGTTATAGTGTGGTGGACACCACCTATGACCACCTATTGGAGGTTTTAACCACCTAATATATAAAAATAAGCTAGCACTTTATTTTTATTTAACTATTTCTTAGAAACTCAAAAAAACATTCATTCTCGAACGAATGCCTTCGTGGTGAAAGTCCTCTTAAGCAAATATCGGCGTTGCGAGTTCAATGGTTCCCTCAGATTTTAATTCTGAGCACCGGTTCAAATGTTATAAAATCACACTCGTACTTTTACTGAGCAAACCCAAACAAAACTTCAGAAATTGATTCCAAGCACACCAGGACTCGGAATCAAGCGCCGTAAATCATCACAGACTCGTAAAAATCACATGTATTTATGAAACAAATCTCCAAGGAATTTCAGGGTCTTTACTATTTCCACACATTTGGGTTGTACATCCCTATTAGCTACAACTCGAACTAAGGGAATAAATGGGGGTATTGAGCATACATCTGAGCCTCCAACTCCCATGTGCTCTCTTAGAGGTTCTCATGCTGCCAGTGAATCTGCAATAGAGGTATCGACCTTCCATGAAGGACCCACTCTTTTTGATCTTCAATCTCCTCTATAACCACCATAAATGTCACCCTGTCATCGATGTCCAACTATCCATGGTCGATGATGTGGGAAGGGTCATGTACGTATCTCCTTAGCTAGGATATGAGGAAGACGTCGTGTACCCGGTGCAATTGAGGTGGAAGAGCTAAGTGGTAAGCCACCTCGCCTACGCTCTTGAGGACCTAGAAAGGTCCAATGAATCGCAGAGATAAATTGACACCTCGTCCAAATATCTGTATACCTCGTCGAGGTGAGACCCATAAAAAGACATAGTCGCCATCCTCGAACTCCAGAGGTCTCCGCTTGCTGTCAGCATACGACTTCTGTCGACTCTGTATAGTTTTCATCCACTCCTGGATGATGTGCACCTTCTCTATGGTAGCTCGTACCATCTCTGGTCCCAATAGTGCTGACTCCCCTGGGTCTGTCCAGTACAGTGGGGATCTGCAAGGTCGACCATACAAGGCCTGAAAAGGTGTCATACCGATGGTGGAGTGATAGCTGTTTTTTGTAAACAAATACCACCAAAGGCAAGTGATCCTCTCAGATGTGACCAAAGTCGAGGACACATTCATGTATTGTTTCCACTAAAATCTGGATGGTCCTCTCAATCTGACCATATGTCTGAGGATGGGAGGCGGTGCTCAAGCGGAGCTATGTCCCGAAAGACTCCAGTAACCCCTTCTATAGCCGGGTAGTAAAGCGTGCATCATGGTCAGAGACAATAGAACAATGTACTCTATGTAAACACACAATCTCATTCACATAGAGGCATCCCAAGATCTCTACTGATCCATGCTATCTGATCATTAGGAAGTGTTCTGACATTGTGTGTTGGTAAATGATCACCCATATCGAATCGTGACTCCTAGATGTATGTGGAAGAACCCTCACGAAGTCCATGGAAATCACATCAAACTTGCACAATAGAACCTCTAAAGACTGAGCTAAGCCTGATGGTACCTGGTGATCTGCATTCACTTGCTGACAAGTGTGGCACCGAGAGACAAAATCTGCTACCTCCTTCTTCATACCTAGCCACTACTACTGTCATCGGAGATCCTGGTTTATCTTCACAACTCCTGGATGTACCTCTAGAGGGGATGTGTGGAACTCCCTCAACACCTCCTCCTAAAGTCCCATTAGTACCATGGTATGTCCTATGAAAAGGACGACATGATCCCCACCTTCAGTAAATCTATCAGTTACCTGCCCGGGGGATATATGAGCATGTCGTGTCTCACAGTCAGCGTCCCCACGATGTGCCTCCGTGACTCGCTAATGAAGTAGTGGAGTGAATGTAAGAGACTGTAGAAAGACCGCTCTATCCCTATCTTTAAAGCATATCTGTAAAGCAGCCATATTCTCTATCTCCTCCCCTACCAGCTGTATACCAGTCCTCTGGCTGAGCATATCCGCTACAATGTTCCCATTTCCAGGAGTTTAAACAATCTAGAAGTTATAGTCCTAGAGGAGCTAAATCCATCGTCGCTATATTAGGTTCAGGTTCTTCTGGGAGATGATATACATGAGACTCTTATGATTATATTATACTATGAAATGTTCACCCATCAGATAGTGCCTCCACATCTACAAGGCAACGACCACTCCTGCTAACTCCAATTCATGGGTATCAAAGTTTTACTCATGTTGTATTAGTTTCCGAGAACCATAGGTGATCAAAGCACACTCCTACATGAGGACACACCAGAGTCTGGTCCATGATGCGTCGTAGTAGACTATGTACCATACACCTTCCTCTGGGAGCCTCAATATGGGGGTATTAGTCAGCCTCTGCCTTTGCTCCTGAAAGATCTGCTAGAATCTCTCTGACCACACGAAGGGTTTCCCCTTTTTCGTTAAGGCTAATAGCGGTGCTAAAACTCTGGAGAAGTCTTGAATGATCTCTGGTAGTATCTAACCAAGCCCAAGAAACTTCGTACCTCCATCACACTCATGGCTGGCTCCCTAGAAAGTTCCACCTCAATCTTTGATGGATATACTAAAACTCCAACCTCCGAGATGACATGTCCCATGAATTGAACCTCTTGAATCCAATACTATATCTTCGAGATCTTACAATAGAGATGGTGCTCTCGGAGTGTGTCTAGTACTACCTGCAAATGGTAGGCATGCTTTTCCTCAGTAGTCGAGTAGATCAGAATGTCGTTGATGACGACCACGACAAAGCGATCGAAGTAAGGCTGTAAGATCATGTTCATCAAACTCATAAACACTGTTGTACTGTTGTTTATGCCGAAGGTCATATCTACGAACTCATAGTGGTCATACCGACACATGAATGTTAACTTCTACACATCATGATATCAAACTCTGAGTGGGTGATAGCCCGATCTGAGGTCTATCTTCAAGATCCACCGTGCTCCCTTGAGCTGATCAAAGAGATCTTCAATCCTAGCGAGTGGGAACTTTTTTTTGACGATCACCTAGTTCAGGAGACGGTAATTGACACAAAGCCTCAAGATCCCATATTCCTTCTTAGTGAACATAATCTAGGATGCCCATGGAGAAACACTAGGTCAGATGTATCCCATCCCCTGCAAGTCCTCCCGCTATACCCGTAGCAAACGAAGCTCAGTGGGAGCCATTAGATATGATGGAGTAGTTATCAGGGTCATCCCATGGTACAAGTAAATGTAGAAGTCCATATCTCTGCGAGGAGGTAGTCTTGGAACATCATCAGAGGAAAACATTCGCATACTGGTCCACCACTACAGGATAAGTCGGAGTCTCCACATCAACTACTCTAAGGTTAAGGCAAGACAAATGGTGAGTGATCGACTGTACCCTCCTCTGGGTAAGTCCTTCTTGTGCTGTAAAGGTTCCCTTCTCCCCAGTAAAGCTGAACATGGTCCCCTCTGTGCAGACACACCGCACATTATTCCATATTCAGTCGATCTAAGCATGGATTGTAGATAACCATCCCATATCCTAGATGATTTCGTAAGGCCTCGACGCCGCTATAAGGAGATCCCTGCCGAATCTCTCACCTCCTAGATTAATGTCACACTACCAACACCTGTGTAATCGTCGAGTCTACTCCTGTAGGAATCTACAGCTTTAAGTATCGAGCGAACATCTCTGTCGGAATCTCTGTGCTCCGAACGAGGGAAGTGGAAATGAAAGAGTGACTGGAACCTGTGTCTATAAGATTTGCAACTAAAGCGGAGTAGACATAAATAGTACCTCGAATCATCTCGGGAGCATTGTGGTTGTTTTCCTCAGCTACCTACAGCTGAGATCTACAATGTCGACCTGCTCTCTGTGGTAGGGGTGGGACTCCGGGTGGTGGTGGTGGTAACACCTCGTAACGTCATCCATTGCCAGCTACATGACCAACTCCTCTGCCATGTCTGCATGCTCCCTGCGGACTACCTTGATCGAACCTTTGCCTTTTCCAGGGAGGACCCTCAACTGTCTGCTGATCATATGAACGGTGGGTTGGACAGTCGCATGTAATGTGACCCTGCCCACATCATGAGTCACAGTGTCTACTCATAACATATATGTCAGTACCCCGGGTGCCCCGCACAACAGATACTGAGCCCTGTGGTCGTCAACCCATGGGTCTGGTCCTCTTGGACTTCTGTGTCATCTGTCTACTACCAGCTGCAAAAGACTCTGCTGCATGTCGACTAGTAGCGAGTCTCACAGCTGGTGACTACTCAAAAAATAAAACTCATTACATGAAGGGATCTATCTAACAGCCCCACCTGCGTCGGGATACTGATGGAGATCATATATGCCCTGACCTCTAAGCTAAGCCCCTGCTCGAAGGTCAGGCCCTCATGAATGGATCTCGCACCATATCTGTGGAGTTGCGCGAGAGGTCAGTGAACCTCACTGAGTATTGCGCAGCAGTCATGCTACCCTCTTATAGATGAAGTAGCTCATGTTTTCATACCGCGCATAGGGTGTATGGAACAAACTTCACCTGGAATAGGCTCTCGAAGTCTGTCTAGAGTAGTGTCACCTCATCATTAAACTGAAGCTTCAGGCTCCACCATCTGCCTGCTGCTGCCAGAAGGAGACATGCATCAAGGATCGCCGTAAGGTATGCTGGTGTCCCTACCAGCATGAAGACTCACCATATCCTCTATACAATCCTCAGCTGCCTGTGAGTCTATCTCTCCCCAGAACCTGGGTGGCCTCTGGTGCAGGAACTCATGTAACACGCTAAAGTAGTGTACATCATCTACTTCTGGGGTTTGTGGCATCGGTGGCCCAACATGAAGTGGAAATGATGGTGCCTCCTCTGGTAAAGGGCCTTGCACTGAGGCCTCATCGCTCGGTGGGATATCAGAATGTATGACTCTCGACGCTCTATGGGGAGGCATCCTGAAAGAAACAGATGCGACACGGTGAAAAGTTTATACCTGGTAAGCTAACCTGGATGAGCTAACTTAAGAAAACTATTAAATACACACACGAATTCACTATTTTTGGGCACTTTGTCATAAATAAGTAGTCATGGTCCTATTTTATGGATACATTGGACGGTCATACCAACACTGGACTCCATGAATTTAAAACCACACTTAGTACCCATAACAATGTCGCTTCAAAGAAAATAATGATCAGAGTCCTATGTTATGCGGTATAACTAACTCCTCTGATACCAATTAGTCATGACCCGTCCCCTGGGACCTGTATCATGACTACCCCACGATCACCTTCCATAGGAAATGGGAAGGTGACTGGCACCAAAGTCGTAAATCCCTAAGCTGGGAAGGCATTTCCTTTATAACTGTAAAATAACACAATCAGAGTACACATGGAAGCAAACACTAAGTGAATAATATATACAAAAGAAGTGCAAGAAAGTAAAAGGGGCTGGAAATACATGCCCAATAGTAAATTAAAAGGAAACTAAAAAGTACAAGTAAAACTGAAAGAAGAATTAAATTAGCTACTGGGTCATTCTACGTGTTTCCTACCTGAAGGGAAGGTAAAAATGGCCTCCCCAGTACTCCACACATGTCCATCCACTCCATGTACCATCATGGATGGCGGTACACATTTGGGTACCATCCAGTCCTGCTACTCTCTGCCTCATTCATCAATGTCTGTAGTCTACAACCAACACAATGAGGTGCGAGCATAGCCCGTGTAGGGGTGAGTATAACGATACTCAGTAGGGTCCCCGAGACCCTCAAGGTCTCAAAAATTACAACAAGGATAAACCACAATGTATGGAAACAACAGATACCATTTACTTAGGTATATACCTATACATATACCTAAGTTATCTAATAACCCATCTCAATCATGAAAAAAACAAAAAAGTCATTGACTCAGCGCTAAACTAGGATTTTATTCTAGGGGTGATAATATCAAGTAAAATCCCCAATAATATTTTCGGAACCACGGATGATGGAGTACTCCTCCTCCTTATAGTTTTGTGGACCTACCACATCACACAGAGGCACTTCCCACTGTCCTGGACTGTTGTGGTACACTTCCTTTCGAGTATTGTGGGTCTTCAACGTCACACAAAGGTGCTCCCAACTGTGGGTCTGTTGCATAACATAGAGTTGCTCCCCTTGTAGCATACTGGGATACTCCTCCTGTCGAGTACCATGGGTCTATTTTTTCACACAGAGGCACTCCCCACTGTTGGTTTACTATGTCAAACAGAGGCACTCCCAACTGGCCTAGTTGAAACACTCTGAATCGAACGTTCAATAATCGTTAGGTATCTGCCAGCTACAAGGTCTCCATACTCAAATTGAGCATCCCCGGAAGGATCTACTCCACGAGATACTGGTCGATACTCAAAATTTCACGAAATCCGAAGTAGAAGTATCACACATGTCCACCAAATCATAGGGGTCTCAAAGTAATAGATGGTTCATCAATCGGACGCTCGGTCTGTGAGTTATTGGCATTTCCATCCCAGTGGCCGAATTGGATATTAGGTTCAAACCAACCTGACCATACCCCAACCGAGTCTAAACCTCATGTGGAATGTGCCAAAAGAACTGTCTCTCTCAAAGAATTCGGTCTCCAACGATAGTTCATAAATCCAACTCTCGTAGCCCATGTTATGGGGAAAAAGGTGTATTCAGATAAAAACAGGTTCAAACTAGGGTCTGACCCAGTCCGCGGGTCCGACCAAGCCTGAGGCCTACCCCGCATGAGTGGGCGGCCCAGCCCGAGGGGGCATCCCATCCTGTGGGGGGGGGGGGGCAGCGGGAAACCTGAGGGGGCAGCCTGACCTGGGGGGGGGGGTGTGGTCTTGCAGACTAGCAGTCGACAGCCCCCTGTGGGGCCCACCCTAGCCCCATCTAGGGGGTGGCGCGTGCCCACAATAATCCCGATCGATTGAACCATTTAGGTGGAACCAAACCAGCACCAAGTGGTGCCGATCTCGCTCACGTGAGACCCAATGGGGTCCTGCTTCTCACAGCTGGCCGAGCGGCCAGCCGCTTCGTACCGCCCACGGCCAGCCCGACACCGGCCGTCCTAGCTCCTCCATTGATTCGCAAAGGCATCCTGGTTCTTCTCCTCTATGTGGTGAGGCGGCGGCGAAGCCTTCCGTTGCGTCCTGCTCTGGCCACGACCATCCTTATTCACGCGGTGTGATGGCGTCGTGCCCCTTCCATCATGGGTCTGCCCTGGCCGTGACTTTCATTCTGAGCAACATGGTGGTGCTGCGCCCTTTTGGCGACCTGGAGGCCTTACACCGCCACATTTCATCACGGCCGGCCCGTCATCAGCCATCGTTTCCCCGTCACAGTCCACTCTTCCATCGACACTGTAGCGCTGCAGTAATCATCAACAAGCGAGGTAGACCTAAGGCAGAAGGTTGGGCCATGTTTGTGTGGCCCAAACCTTCCACGTTATGGTGATATAAATATGCCTCAGAGCATAACTAAATATGAGGAACAAAGGTTAAAACCCAATCATAATACACCCCCTACCTCCTTTGCCGATTATTGATGGTGGAAGGAGAGTTTGATGAAGAGGAAGTCGAAGACGACGTTGTTGGTGTTGTTCGTGGGTGATGGTTTCATCCCTCGACCAAAGGTTATTCGTTGGCGGAAGAAGTGACTTTCATCCTTCGGTGATTGTTCTTCATTTTAGCGATATTCTCCTTCCCAAAGCTCCACTAAAATTCCAAGACAAAAATAATAGATGAAGTCCTCTATTATTTGTTTGCACAAATTAAGATTGGCCATATGTTCCAAATATCTAAAACAATCCAGTGTGAACTTAATTTATTAAGAAATTGTTTATAAAATTGTATTAAAAAAAATTAATAAAATAATTATATTGAAAAATTTTCTTAATTATGTAAATAATTAATATATGTTTGTTATTCTGGAATACAATTATTAAATGTGATGAGCATGACTCAAGGTAAGGAAAATTAAATTTAAAAATATATTTTAATGTGTTATATCCACATATTTTACTTCCATATACATATTTTAAAAATAATTTTTTGATATATTTTTTGTATATAAAATTAAAAATAAAGGTCACTTTTTGAATCACTTTGATTTCAATAATTGATTCTAATTGGAATCTTTTTTATTTAGTTTGTATGTAATTATATATCATTTATTAGAAAATATATAATTAATGATATATTTTATCATATATGATTGAAACAAACATTCATGAGACCATATCCATTATTTTACAATTTACTTCTAATATAATTTTTTTTATAAAAATAAAAACTCACTTTCCTCGTGTTCTTACTATTTTCAAAATTTGGATTATAATGGAATGGTTATTTCAATATCATGAAATTTTTTCTTATAGAGGTAATGATTATTTTTATAATGTACTATTTTATGTGAATTAATTATTTTATGGTTTTTTCGGAATTCATAATGATGATGGATGGTTTCAATATAAACCATTAATGGGTGGGTCAATGATATCTGTATAATGAATTGGAGGGTATTTTTTTAGACGTCTGTTGTGAGGGTAATTTTAGGTATATCCATAAAGGTTATTTCATGCGTAACTATGATAGTTACTCAATGTGTATCCTTGATGGATTATATATCTGGAACCATGAAGGTTATTCCATGTGTAAGATTTATATGAAAATTTTTTCTTACATTACCAATATGGTTGATCCATGTATACAATTGGCTATTTTGGAAATCAAATGATATCAAAAAAGATATGATATATGATTATTTTTAAGGAAAATAGAAAATAAATGTTTCTTTTTAAGGGTGAAAAACATGTCGTTGTGATAATGTTTTCATGTTATTTAATGAAATTAATTAAAAAAAATATGTGTTTTATTTTCAATTTAATATTTCTAAAAAACGTTGGTATTGAAATATTTGATAGAGAAGCTGATTTCTTTTGTATGAAAATTTTTAATTTGGACACAATATTTATTTGGAAAAAAATCCAATTTCATAAAATTATTCATAGACTCACATTACGGTTATTTATTTTTCATTCCATTTTTAACTTTTTGTGATCATTAATCATTTAATAAAATCATAGTTCTTGAGGATGGTTATGAACAATGATTAATTGTTGTTTAAATAATTGAATATTTTTTATGAAAGTAAAAAAAATCTATCATAAAAGATCTATATTTATGGAAAATGTATATTGACCAAAACTGTCCAATTTTTAAAATGTGGTTTTTTTATGTATGATTTATGACCTAAATATCTAAAACTAAAAACATGCAATGATCGTAAAAATAAAATAATGTGAATTTTATAGAACAAATATTTATTATGTAATGTTTAATGATTAATCAATATACTAATAATCTATGTCATAAAATTGGGGTGAAATAGAATATTCATCTAAATGTTATTTATATGTTTAACCCTTAAATTTTATTAATAACTTGTTTAAAAATAACACCCTAGATAATATATACAATATTTTCATAAAATAGATAAATTTCCCAAGATATGTAATTAATTATCAAAAATATCAAGGATATATGTAATACATAATATAGATTTTCAAAATCAACCACCACATTGTTATGTTGATATCTAAAATAAAATTAGCCTAAAACTAAAATATCCATCAAACTTGTGTTCTTAAATACGTATCTCTAAAAATATAATATTTACATAAATTCATTTCTCAATCTAATTTATATCATTTATAATATTATTTGAAAACGCCAATGAAAAATAATTGAGGAACTATCCTTATATTTTTTTTAAAATCCCTCAACAAATATTTGGATATACAAACATGTCATCGAAAAATATCACATCACTAATTAAAATATATGTGATAATTATGATTTAATATATTTTAGGATATAAACCTCAATAATTTTGGTTATACTAGAAATATAATTTTTCCATTATACGAAGTATATACTACCATTCTTCTATATATGATTCACCCTTAGGAATGTGTATTTCAACATACGTATATTCATTGTATTCATATTTTGATCTTTGTTTAACAAGAAACCAAAACCTATATATTTATGTAAATATTAAAAATCTATATATTACAAGCACAATCGAAATATGTATTCTCTAATAAAACAATGAATTGATAGAGTTTGATTCTTTTGGTTGAACCTATGAATATTTTAATTCAATTATAGGATTTTAGTAATAATGTTATTATTAGGATATTAGTATAAAATATCATGATAATACATTCATATAGTTATATAGGTTCATAATATACATGTGAAACAACTGATGAATATCCCATTGAATTTTCAAGACAACTGTGTATTATGGTCTCTTTGTGATGCACCATGTCACGATTGAGTTAATACCCAGCGCATCCTCTTTGAGGTTGTTACCCTCCATTACATATCTACTAGAACCACATCCAGATTCCAATATCTAGAAATGGATTTCATTTATAGTAAATATAATAAATCTATACATTAATAAAAAAATTGATGTTATCCTTTACTTAGACTAATCCTTCGAGGTTTCACTAATGTTCTCTTATGCCAATTTGAAATATTACTCTTCCAACAATAAAAATAACTTATACATATTATATTATATATGGTGACTAAAGAAAATATATATAATTAATACATTTTATCAACATTTTATATAATACATCTCATATATAGTTACCCAAACCAATGGATAAAAGGATTAATTTTTATGATGACTATCTACATAAGAAACACATGTGAACATTTAACTATAATAAAACTCCACTTGAATCCTATATAGAAATCCAACACATGATAATTATCATCATTTCTAGTGGAAATGAGATCAGAAGAAATGTGTGATCTTGAACTCCTAAATAGAAAATAAACTCATCAGTAATTCATGAATGGTTAGACCATGAGAATGAGAAAAAGACATGACCATGAAATAAATATAATGTGATGATCATTGGATAATAATAATTTTTCAAAATCCATAATGGATTATCACCTTGTCTCAAAACAATGAAATATTCAATGGAAAACAGAGATAAAATGATATAATTTTCAAGTGACATAGATCCTAAAAAATCATATAACATAAAAAATGAAAAATTGGAATATGAAAAAATATTCATACCATTGTGAAGATAGAAAATATTCACTAGTTTCATATTAAATCGTGAGATTATTGAAAATGTACATTATGGCCATTCTAAATATTGTGAACCTTATTATTCCTCATTGTGTTCATTCTCAATAATGTAAACACAAGTAATTTTCATTTTATTCACTCATGGAATATTTACCCTATGTGGTATAAAAACATAAACAATAAATCAGAGGGAAATAGAGGATTTCAACCATTAATCATTTTTACATGTGTGGGCCACATGAAATCAATCATTATTCATATCATAAAGAACCCATGGAAAATTAATGGGTTTCATAAACAATTAAAAAATTGTACATAACATGAACATATAAATACATAGGATATAAATAAACTCATTTTTAAAAGTATTAATATCATAATAAAATATAGAGGTGAAAAAAAGTCACTTCATGAATGATAAACTATTATGGGTAAATTTATTTGAAAATAATTAAAAATTGTAAAAAAAAAATCAGTTTTTTATTTATAAAAGACAATGTAAAGATTAAATTTGATCAAATTTTTATGAAGGGAAATATAAGAGTTTTTTTAAGAATTTTTATGTCCATATTATAAATAGTTAAAAATAAAATATCCCTTAAATGTAAAACAATATATCAAAAAATGTGTGCTAAAGTATAAAACTTTTAATTTGGAATGGGAAAAATCGGTTTTTTAAAAAAATTAGACTATTTGAATGAAAAAATTTTAAAAATTGAATTAAAATTTTCATTTAAAAATAAGAAATTTTTATTATGAAAAATTCGAAATAATATATATATATATTTCATAAAATTAATAGAGGAAAATAAAATATATCTTTGAAACACATATCTAATTAAATGGTGGATGTTCATTTGTTAGCACATTTAACAATTATCTGAGGGAAAAAAGTGCGCAAATTTATATCAAATGATATATTTTCAAAATAAAGGAAAAAATTATATTAAATTATTAATTAAGTAATAAATATAAATTTCAAAGTCTTTGTTCAAATGAAACCATATAACTCAATAAAGGAGATTTGAGTTATCAAAGTCCATTATGAACAACAACGTTCACGAAGTAAGAATGTTATGAAAAGGGGATAATGTGATAAAATGAAAATACCAATAAGTGAGGAAAAAAATACCACCCAATAGAATCATGGTGACTAATTTAACCATATTATAAAAAAGGTTATAAAAACTAAAAATATGATAATTGAGTTAATAAAAACTCATAAAATGTGAGAAGAATTAAAATTAAAACCTACAGAAATATAGAGTGATTTATATTGAACATAAATTAACATTAATAAAATTTTCTTCATGATACTATTACATAATTTGGTATCATATCTATTATATAAATAAATTAGCTTCATAATACAATACCTGTCATAAAAAGAAGAATTTTAGAAGAAAAAATTGTAAATGAGTCTTAATTCGTTCTTCAGTTCTACCTAGAATCATTAATAATAAAATTCAATTTTTAAAATACATAATCAAAATAATTTTAAGAAAATTAATCATTTTATACAAATTATTTATAATCATTATGTTAAAATATATACAGTTTTTTATTTTAACCTAATTTTTCAGATGAAGTGTTTAAATATTTACCTGTTTATACTCGTTTTGTTGGTGCTTTGTCAATATTTGTTCCCATTACAAATTTAATCTTTATAAAATAATTAATATTACAATATAGTATGATTTATAATGGTTTATGAATTTTATATTTATTTAAAATATAACATTATTATTTAACATAGAATATGAAATCGATATTGAGAGTTTTTAGTTAATTTTCAACTATGAACGGTGTTTCCTTAATTAACGAGTTAGATATTTTTTATCCATTACAAAGAAATAATAATTATTTCATTATTTTTTATAATTTTGTACAATAAAATTATTTTCATTATAATCCATGAAATAATTTTATATTATTCTCCCCTTTGGAGGACTAACCGACACAAATATAAACATATAGTGATTAATGGGTGGTTTTGAGAAGATGATATTTACATAACCTTATAATATATTAATAATAATAATAATAAATTTTTTTATTTTGAGATGTGAAAATTATATTAATTTAGGATAATAAGTGATAGATGAAAAATCAATTTCATAGTATGAATAAATTATATTCCTCTTAGTTCTCTTATTTAAGTCTACTAATTTTTATAACGATTGTTTAACATTCCTATAACTAATTTATGGATAAAATTATATTACAATAAATGTAACCATATCATTAAAATAATTTTTTTACTTTAAATGGATCCTTAAGACCATCATCCAACAGTAATAATGAAAATTATTCAATGTCACTTTCTCAAGATAATATTCTAACCAGACACACAATCAATGTTTTAGTTTTTATTATTTCATCTAATTGATTAAATAATTGTTTTAAAATTAATATAATTAAATTTATGTATAATGATTACAAAAATATAGTTATATTCACATGGTTAGATATTTTTATTGTAGTATGATATTATGAATAAACCACAAAAATGAAAAGGATACTCACATTTGGGATTTTAACTATCACTAGAACCTGTCATTTGAAATGAATTGATTACATAAACTATATAGAACCATAAGATTATTCAAGTAGGATATGGTTTTAGGATTATAAATTTTGAAGAGTATTAAGGATAAATTGTAACACCCCAAGCTTCTACGGTACGTTTCCCTTCGAATAATGCGATAGCGTGTGTTGTACGCAACCTCGAGTTCTAACACACACCACAACTAATTAAACTAGCCGTTGTGAATAGTAATACCTACTTTTTGAAATCATATATATTCTATATTTCAAAATGGACTTCATTTTTGTATTCGGAATATCAAAATTAGCCTAGGGTGAAATTTTGGTACATTTCGGATAACTTTCATATTTTGATGAATAGTGAAAATTTCTAAATTTTAATTAAAAACAACTTTTTTAATCAAAATAATTAATAGTGATAAATTATGAATTTGAGTGGTTTTAAAGTATATTTAGAATATATTTTTACCATTCAATTTAATGTTTATCATTGGACATAATTTTACAATTAAACCGAACATAAACAAGTGTCAATCTTTTGATAGTTATTATCTCTTAAAAACACGCTTTTTGTTTTGACAGCGGGAATTAATTTTAAATTAATTTCTGCCACTTCTGTGTTTTGAATTTAGGAAAATGGATTCCATATTTGGAATCAGGATGTTCAAATTGTGTAAATAGGTAACTTTTATTTTTAGACATTTTGAATAATTACTGCGGTAAATATTTTATTTACCATGGTTAAAGGGTAAATCCGGTAAATAAGGGTTAAAAAATAATATTATAATAATACAAAATTACCCTAAAACGTGTCCTAACCTTATTGGTGGACACATACCCGACCATGAGCATCCTTGGGTCAATTTGGGGACCCCTTGGAGCCACTTGTATGTGGTAGGGACACATTATATTAATAAAGTTAAAATAAAAATAAAAATGGCATAAGCTTACATCTTTTAGAAGAACAATTTTTACATAGGGTTATACATGTTGGATTTTCGATTATAAATATTCATTAGAAAGCTAAAAAGATTTCTTACATAATGATATTTTATTTATAATATTTAGACATTATATAATTTATTTTAATTATGACACAATGATGATGCAGTAATTACTAAAATAGTGAAAAATAAAAATAATTGATCTTATAAATACCCAAATAATTATAATATGAAACTTTTAATGAATTAAACTAATTTTCTATGATAATATGATATATTAGGATTGATTTAATTGATTTTGTTCGAAGTAATCAATCTGTTAGGAGTTTCACAAAAATCAACTATTTAATAGTGTCAAAATTGACATAAAAGAGTTCTTAAAACAAATATTATATTATTAATTGATATTAAATTCCTAAAAATCTAAGGTTCGGCCAAGAGACTTATATAATGATAGGTTCCTCATTAATGGACAACTTTGGGGTCGGTTGGATGTATATAGTAAGTTTATTAACCATATTATATAAAAATACAAAGAGACATTGTAAAAGTGAAACTAATTAACTTAGAGTTAATACTTAAAGATAAGGTTAATATAAGTACCCAAACCTGTCTAAATTCTATTGGATGAGTTGTTTTCGACCTATCCCCACCTCATACTTTGAATAGTCAACTTTGGAGCCTTTTTAAACCGAATATGAATTTATTATAAATTAATATTTCTAGCTTTTCCAAAGGTGCCCTCACCCCTCTTATAAAATGGCACTCCTCCTTCTCTTTTCCTCACACCTCTCAAGCCACTTGTCTCGTCCAAAATCTGCCCAAATAAGCTCCCCACATCCCTCTCCTCTTCCTTGAAGCTTCCCCTTAGGCATAAAGCATTTCAAGAAGTCCTTTGGTTCCAACCAAAGTGAGTTACCTAGATTAAAGGTAACGATTTCTCTTAAATTATTTTCATTTATTTTGCTTCTCCAACCCCCAAACTCTTTTTATTTCCTTTCTTTTGTAACAACACCAGTATCCTAAATATACTAAGATGTTGTTATAAGAAGGATTCAAACTACACATACACACAACTCCATCTAATGGATGATGAACATAATGTTTCTGTGGATGGAAAACTAACGCCTCACGAAACAATGATTGTTCAAAAACATCTTACCGCCTCTCATGGTGGCCATTATGATGGCACTGTAATTAAATATGATGTTAATGATATATATTTTATATATAAGCTTCTGTAATTCCATTTTATTTCATACCATTATTCGTTTCATGTTGTATATACATACGATAATTTCATTTGAGGAAGTGCGGACTACCGCCCCCTTAAAATGATATGACTCGTTCATACCACACATGGAACGTATAAAGGATGGTGTTAATGAACTTAAGTAACATATATAAAATACTATACTGGAATAGTAATATACCTATGTATCATTTGGATTAGATTCTTTTAAAATAAAAATTAATTAAATGGAAGTAGCGTTCGTGCGCACGTACGGACTACCGTCTCCACGAACGCGATAAGATTCATTCTCCATCATATCCATTCAAGTCTTATTCTCATTTTGGGGTTAAAAATAATGTTAATATCCTTCTGATTATGAATAAGATATAATCTATCCATTACAAACATGTCTTACGTAACAAAACATACAAAAGAAAACAAGAAAGTTCACACCCGAAACAACGATAATACTAAGATATTATTATCAAATCAATATTAAAAGATCATATATGATATCATATTGATGTATATGATTATTGTATAATTTAATAACAATGTTTTAATTATTATACAGGAGGTTAACATACCATCGAATAAGAGAAAGTTCAAGGTAAGGGTTATTTCACAATCTCTTCATTATCCGAGGTTGTTTATACGTAATAATCTACTGGGATTTCTTTATCATCCACATCCAAGTTTCATCGAAATGTTTTTCAAAACATATTTAATATTTAAATGAATATGGGTTAAAGTCATTTATACCCTTGTTTGACTTTTTATAAGAGGTTTATAAAGGAATCTTTCCGTCGTTTTCAAAACAAGGTCCTTTTTAACCTTTTCGACAAAATTAAGGTAAGAATGTTTTTTTGTTAACTTATACGACAGGTGCGGTTATTCTCTTCCATTATTACACCTTTGAAGCTTCCCTTACACGCTTGTAAGTATATTTTAAAAATAAAGTTTTTCTTTTATAATTATGTGATTTTTAAATGATTTCAAAAAAAGAGATATTTCTCTCAAATATATGAATATCCAGTGCAAATGTATATGTATTTAACGCAAGCTTAAAAATGTTTTCAGAAAACCCGACTCTCGAGTTTGGTAGATAGGAAGGGATTGGGAGTGGACCCATCATGGCCTGTAATTAGTCGAGCAGTCTCAGAATTAGTTATTTTGTTTTCAGAAGCTTGCATAATGTTTTCAGAAAAACACTGGAGTGTATTTTAGCAATTTTAAACGTAAGTATCTTCTAAAAAAATTGCATCGGTAGGTCTCATGAGACAAACTAGTGTCTTGGAACAAGGCCTTGACAAAATCTTATTTGTAGTCTTGGCACGAGGCCTTGGCTATGTGGTTATGATAGTCTGGCATTATGCATTCCAACATTATGAAAGTGGTTATTGATATTGCATGTGATTATTCAATTAGTAGAATATCCATGTGAAAAAGTAAATGACATTATTTCATTTTACTTTTACCATACTATGTTGAAATTCAATTTTAAAAGGCTTTTGTTTTAGTAATTCATTGCCTTAAATGTTTATGCTTATTTTGAATGTTCCGCTATATTGTTATCCTTACTGGGCATTTGAGCTCACCCCTTTTCTATGTTTTATTTTTCCCAGGTAGTGAAGAAGTAAATTATGAATGACTTGCGGGGATATTATGAGGGGTTAATAGTGTGGATATGAAGACTTTGTTGTTGTAGTATTTTTCACTTTGAAATTTAATGTAAAACGTTATGATTATATCTAGTGTTTCCAAGGCTACTAAACCAATCGGTCTTTCGGGATTTGATCTTTCTTGTGATCATGCCAATGTTATGTAATTAATGCACCGACTCTGGGTAACTGGGGTCAGGGCATTACAGTTGGTATCAGAGGAAGTTTAGTACAAACCTTGGAAGCTAGATTTAGATAAACTCTGATTAGAGCACGTAGACCTAAGATGAACTTTGAGGATTAGTATAGAAGAACTTCATAGAATTTTGGTATTGTAGAGATTTTGTGAGTTTTCCAAGCAATACATCCCTGTCTGGATACGAGCAGGTAGAGGCGGCTCTGGCACAGATGTACCTAGGGGTAAAACCCGAAAACACCGCTTTGAGCTAGACTCGAACGGGAACTGGTGCACGACAACGGGCCTTGCTGCACTCTTGGTTACGACACTCCCGGGGGATATGCTTAGGATAACTCTCACTTTCTTTACAAATCATTATGAAGGGTTTATGAGTATATACTTCCTCAAAGAAAACATTTTTATGATTATGGATTATATCCATAAATAGTTCAATTTATGTTAAGTGTGTTATAAGTATGGGATTATGTATTTTGATTAATAAACTGATCTAGTTTATGCCATTGTTTAGAAATGGCGCCTAGTGGAAGAAATGGAAACCGTATCAATGCACGCACTCCATGTAGGGATTGCCCTCCTGCTCAAGATAATTATAGTGGGGCTGGTGATGCAACTGGTGCTGATCAGCTAATCACCGTACTGGGACAACTTACTCAGGTTATGAATAATAACCTTACCCGTATGGAGCACCCTGATCCGCAGCGTGGAGGATCAATGTTATATCGATTCATGAGACAACAACCACCAACGTTCAATGGGAGTACAAATCCCTTAGTAGCTGAGCAATGGATAAATTCCCTAGAGAAAATATTTCAGGCTTTGGGGAGCAGTGAAAGGGAAAAAGTTATCATGGCAGTTTACCGCCTCACTGGAGATGCTGATCAATGGTGGTCATTGATTCAAAACATGAAGGAAGATGATGAAGTATCAAATATGGAATGGAGGGAATTCAAAGATCTGTTTTTAGAAAAAATACTTCCCTCGCGACCATCGAGCGGATATGGAAAGGCAATTTCTGAGTCTGAGACAAAAGGAGGATGAGAATGTCACAAAGTATGAGGCTAACATTACAAGGTTAGCGAGGTATGCTGGAGATTATATTCGCAACCCAAGAAGTAAGATTGATCGTTTCTTTGATGGGTTCGTTATTTATAGTGATGCATCAAAGAAAGGACTTGGTTGTGTCCTTATGCAGAATGATAGAGTTATTGCCTATGCATCACGACAGTTGAAAATTCATGAACAAAACTATCCTACTCATGATCTCGAGTTAGCAGCAGTGATCTTTGCTTTGAAGATATGGAGGCACTACCTCTATGGTGAAAAATGTGAGATTTATACTGATCACAAGAGTTTGAAGTATATTTTCTCACAAAAAGAACTCAACATGAGGCAAAGGAGATGGCTTGAATTTCTCAAGGATTATGATTGCACGATACACTTCCACCCGGGGAAAGCAAACAAAGTAGCAGATGCTTTGAGCAGAAAAGACCATGGAGTTCTGAACATGATGAGAATTGAAAGGGACCCAATTTTCCTGGATCTAGAGAAGATGGACATTGGAATAACCAGGGAAGGTGAGACATCAATGCTTTTTCAAATGGTTGCCAAACCATCTTTACTAGAAAGGATTAAGAGTTCTCAGACTGATGATGAAGAATTCCAAAAGAAGATTAAAGATGTGAATGATGGGAGATTGAGAGACTTTGCGTATGAAGGTGGAATTTTGAAATTCGGGAAGAGACTTTGTGTTCCCAATATACCTAATCTAAAAAGGGAATTGCTGGATGATGCTCATAGTTCCAATTTCTCTATACACCCTGGGAGCACCAAAATGTATAGAGATTTGAAGGAACATTTTTGGTGGGACAACATGAAGAGGGAGATTGCTGATTTTGTGTCAAGATGTATGGTTTGTCAACAAGTGAAAGCTGGAAGGCAACAGCCTGGAGGAGTCATGCAACCGCTTCCCATACCGGAGTGGAAATGGGACAATATTACAATGGACTTTGTCATGGGGCTACCAAAGACTCCTAGAAGGAACGATGCAATATGGGTTATTGTTGATCGTCTTACCAAGTCAGCACATTTTCTTGCTATAAGAGAAGATCTACCCCTGGAACGTCTAGCAAGACTATACATTAATGAAGTTGTGAGACTTCATGGAGTACCCTTATCAATTGTTTCGGATCGTGATCCCCGTTTTACTTCAAGGTTTTGGAAAAGTCTTCAGAAATCCCTGGATACTGAACTTCATTTGAGCACTGCTTACCACCCTCAGACAGACGGACAGTCAGAACAGACTATTCCAACCTTAGAAGAGATGTTGAGATCTTGCTCACTTGACTTTCAGGGTATGTGGGATCAATATTTACCTCTGGTAGAATTTTCCTATAACAATAGCTTCCATTCGAGTATTCAGATGGCACCATATGAAGCGTTATACAGAAAGAGATGTCGTACACCAACCTGTTGGGATGACGTCGGTGAAAGAAAACTTGTAGGTCTAGAACTGGTGGAGGAAACGATGGAAAAGGTAAAGGTAATCCAAAATCACATTAAATCAGCTCAAAGTAGGCAGAAGAGCTATGCCGATAATCGAAGGAAGGATTTGGAATTTCAAGTCGGTGATCATGTTTTCCTAAAGGTATCTCCGTGGAAGGGAGTCATACGTTTTGGTAAGAAAGGTAAATTGAGTCCCAGGTACATCGGACCTTTCGAAATTCTAGAACGAATTGGGGCTATAGCTTACCGATTGGCAATGCCGCCAAGTCTCTCCAAAGTTCACGATGTGTTCCACGTATCTCTGTTGAGAAAATACATGCCTGACCCAACGCATGTACTCACCTATGAGGAATTAGAACTCGAACCCGATCTGTCTTATTGCGAAGAGCCCGTCAGGATTCTTGATACAAGAGAACAAGTACTGAGAAACCGGACGACGCATCTGGTAAAAGTTTTGTGGAGGAATCATAAGATGGAAGAGGCAACGTGGGAACCCGAGGAACTTATGATGAAGAACCACCCGAGTCTTTTTATGCAGTAATACCCTAGAAATTGCGAGGATGCAATTATTTGAAGGAGGGGAGAATGTAACACCCCAAGCTTCTACGGTACGTTTCCCTTCGAATAATGCGATAGCGTGTGTTGTACGCAACCTCGAGTTCTAACACACACCACAACTAATTAAACTAGCCGTTGTGAATAGTAATACCTACTTTTTGAAATCGTATATATTCTATATTTCAAAATGGACTTCATTTTTGGATTCAGAATATCAAAATTAGCCTAGGGTGAAATTTTGGTACATTTCGGATAACTTTCATATTTTGATGAATAGTGAAAATTTCTAAATTTTAATTAAAAACAACTTTTTTAATCAAAATAATTAATAGTGATAAATTATGAATTTGAGTGGTTTTAAAGTATATTTAGAATATATTTTTACCATTCAATTTAATGTTTATCATTGGACATAATTTTACAATTAAACCGAACATAAACAAGTGTCAATCTTTTGATAGTTATTATCTCTTAAAAACACGCTTTTTGTTTTGACAGCGGGAATTAATTTTAAATTAATTTCTGCCACTTCTGTGTTTTGAATTTAGGAAAATGGATTCCATATTTGGAATCAGGATGTTCAAATTGTGTAAATAGGTAACTTTTATTTTTAGACATTTTGAATAATTACTGCGGTAAATATTTTATTTACCATGGTTAAAGGGTAAATCCGGTAAATAAGGGTTAAAAAATAATATTATAATAATACAAAATTACCCTAAAACGTGTCCTAACCTTATTGGTGGACACATACCCGACCATGAGCATCCTTGGGTCAATTTGGGGACCCCTTGGAGCCACTTGTATGTGGTAGGGACACATTATATTAATAAAGTTAAAATAAAAATAAAAATGGCATAAGCTTACATCTTTTAGAAGAACAATTTTTACATAGGGTTATACATGTTGGATTTTCGATTATAAATATTAATTAGAAAGCTAAAAAGATTTCCTACATAATGATATTTTATTTATAATTTTTAGACATTATATAAGTTATTTTATTTATGACACAATGATGATGCAGTAATTACTAAAATAGTGAAAAATAAAAATAATTGATCTTATAAATACCCAAATAATTATAATATGAAACTTTTAATTAATTAAACTAATTTTCTATGATAATATGATATATTAGGATTGATTTAATTGACTTTGTTCGAAGTAATAAATCTTTTAGGAGTTTCCCAAAAATCAACTATTGAATAGTGTCAAAACTGATATAAAAGAGTTCTTAAAACAAATATTATATTATTAATTGATATTAAATTCCTAAAAATCTAAGGTTCGGCCAAGAGACTTATATAATGATAGGTTCCTCATTAATGGACCACTTGGGGGTCGCTTGGATGTATATAGTAAGTTTATTAACCATATTATATAAAAATACAAAGAGACATTGTAAAAGTGAAACTAATTAACTTAGAGTTAATACTTAAAGATAAGGTTAATATAAGTACCCAAAACTGTCTAAATTCTATTGGATGAGTTGTTTTCGACCTATCCTCACCTCATCCTTTTAATAGTCAACTTTGGAGCCTTTGTAAACCGAATATGAATTTATTATAAATTAATATTTCTAGCTTTTCCAAAGGTGCCCTCACCCCTCTTATAAAATGGCACTCCTCCTTCTCTTTTCCTCACACCTCTCAAGCCACTTGGCTCGTCCAAACTCTGCCCAAATAAGCTCCCCACATCCCTATCCTCTTCCTTGAAGCTTCCCCTTAGGCATAAAGCATTTCAAGAAGTCCTTTGGTTCCAACCAAAGTGAGTTACCTAGATTAAAGGTAATGATTTCTCTTAAATTATTTTCATTTATTTTGCTTCTCCAACCCCCAAACTCTTTTTATTTCCTTTCTTTTGTAACAACACCAGTATCCTCAATATACTAAGATGTTGTTATAAGAAGGATTAAAACTACACATACACACAACTCCATCTAATGGATGATGAACATAATGTTTCTGTGGATGGGAAACTAACGCCTCACGAAACAATGATTGTTCAAAAACATCTTACCGCCTCTCATGGTGGCCATTATGATGGAACTGTAATTAAATATGATGTTAATGATATATATTTTATATATAAGCTTCTGTAATTCCATTTTATTTCATACCATTATTCGTTTCATGTTGTATATACATACGATAATTTCATTTGAGGAAGTGCGGACTACCGCCCCCTTAAAATGATATGACTCGTTCATACCACACATGGAACGTATAAAGGATGGTGTTAATGAACTTAAGTAACATATATAAAATACTATACTGGAATAGTAATATACCTATGTATCATTTGGATTAGATTCTTTTAAAATAAAAATTAATTAAATGGAAGTAGCGTTCGTGCGCACGTACGGACTACCGTCTCCACGAACGTGATAAGATTCATTCTCCATCATATCCATTCAAGTATTATTCTCATTTTGGGGTTAAAAATAATGTTAATATCATTCTGATTATGAATAAGATATAATCTATCCATTACAAACATGTCTTACGTAACAAAACATACAAAAGAAAACAAGAAAGTTCACACCCGAAACAACGATAATACTAAGATATTATTATCAAATCAATATTAAAAGATCATATATGATATCATATTGATGTATATGATTATTGTATAATTTAATAACAATGTTTTAATTATTATACAGGAGGTTAACATACCATCTACTAAGAGAAAGTTCAAGGTAAGGGTTATTTCACAATCTCTTCATTATCCGAGGTTGTTTATACGTAATAATCTACTGGGATTTCTTTATCATCCACATCCAAGTTTCTTTGAAATGTTTTTCAAAACATATTTAATATTTAAATGAATATGGGTTAAAGTCATTTATACCCTTGTTTTACTTTTTATAAGAGGTTTATAAAGGAATCTTTCCGTCGTTTTCAAAACAAGGTCCTTTTTAACCTTTTCGACAAAATTAAGGTAAGAATGTTTTTTTGTTAACTTATACGACAGGTGCGGTTATTCTCTTCCATTATTACACCTTTGAAGCTTCCCTTACACGCTTGTAAGTATATTTTAAAAATAAAGTTTTTCTTTTATAATTATGTGATTTTTAAATGATTTCAAAAAAAGAGATATTTCTCTCAAATATATGAATATCCAGTGCAAATGTATATGTATTTAACGCAAGCTTAAAAATGTTTTCAGAAAACCCGACTCTCGAGTTTGGTAGACAGGAAGGGATTGGGAGTGGACCCATCATGGCCTGTAATTAGTCGAGCAGTCTCAGAATTAGTTATTTTGTTTTCAGAAGCTTGCATAATGTTTTCAGAAAAACACTGGAGTGTATTTTAGCAATTTTAAACGTAAGTATCTTCTAAAAAAATTGCATCGGTAGGTCTCATGAGACAAACTAGTGTCTTGGAACAAGGCCTTGACAAAATCTTATTTGTAGTATTGGCACGAGGCCTTGGCTATGTGGTTATGATAGTCTGGCATTATGCATTCCAACATTATGAAAGTGGTTATTGATATTGCATGTGATTATTCAATTAGTAGAATATCCATGTGAACAAGTAAATGGCATTATTTCATTTTACTTTTGACAAACTATGTTGAAATTCAATTTTAAAAGGCTTTTGTTTTAGTAATTCATTGCCTTAAATGTTTATGCTTATTTTGAATGTTCCGCTATATTGTTATCCTTACTGGGCATTTGAGCTCACCCCTTTTCTATGTTTTATTTTTCCCAGGTAGTGAAGAAGTAAATTATGAATGACTTGCAGGGATATTATGAGGGGTTAATAGTGTGGATATGAAGACTTTGTTGTTGTAGTATTTTTCACTTTGAAATTTAATGTAAAACGTTATGATTATATCTAGTGTTTCCAAGGCTACTAAACCAATCGGTCTTTCGGGATTTGATCTTTCTTGTGATCATGCCAATGTTATGTAATTAATGCACCGACTCTGGGTAACTGGGGTCGGGGCGTTACATAAATAATAAGGTAAGGTTAGTCTTGATGTGGTGGAAGTGTTAGATATTTATAATTTAAAGGTAGTGTAGTTTTGAAGTTACCCTTTATTTTTAAATAACATAACATTACTATTAAATTTTAAATGGACCAAAATTAAAAAATAGGGGGAAAAATAGTTTAAGAAAAAAATCATCCTAATCGATCCTTTTGGAGACAACCGTGAGTGCTTAATGAATTTTTCATTTTTACTTTTTTTCAATAACCCTAATTTACTTTTACCATGGTAATTAATTTTTAACCTTATAAAATAATATTAATTTATAAAGATATTTATTAAAATTAAACTAATTTGAAAAACAGAATTAAAATATTGAAATAATTTTATTTAATATTACTTTAATGGTTGGAAAAAAAATTAAAATAAATTCATATAACGCGTAAAAATATTTTTTCAAGAAAACTGTGTTTTTGACAATGAAATAGGGATATAAAATATAAGGATATACTAATACTTATTTTTATTAAATATATTGTTATATTATTGAAATATAAAGTTCTGGTATATTTTACTTAAATGTAAATCCAAATTTCACCATGGTAACACATAATTAGTATAAAAGTCCAAAAACAACTTCAATTAAAGTAATATTGTACTTTGTTTCAAGGAATTTATATCTTATGTTTTATAAATATAAGTAATATATTAAAATGTAAAATTTTATTAATTACAATGATATTTGATCTCTTAAGATGTTTTAGATATTTTAGCTGATTCTTATATTATTAAAATGTCATAAAAATTACATGATCCCAGAAAACTATGTTTTTTGAAAAAAAACCCATCATTTTTTGATGAATATAATAAATTCATACTAAGTAAATTATGATGTGAGAAATTAATAATTTATTTTTATGATATATAATTCAATTTAATTTTTTCAAATTTAATATTTTATTATAAAATAATATATATATAAAATTATTTTACTAAAAATAACACATTTCAATATTAAATAATATTAACCATTTATTCGATAAAGGTAAAACAAATTTATTTATTTACTATCATAGAGGATTTATAGTAGTTTTAAAAATAAATCTCATGAAACTTGTTTTTGAACCTTTACCTTAGGTGTTGTGTGTAACAACATTTATAGAATATAAAACCTATTCTAATGAAATAGAAATCATTGGTCTTTATTTTATGCCTTATCGAACATAGTATTATTTACATTCCAATCATCTAAAAAAATTGTTCCCTTAAAATTTAAATTTTACCTCACAAAATTAAAATATATCATATCATATGTGTAATTTTTTAATCTTGTTTCAGCATGATAATGAATCTCTTACTTAATACTAAGAAACATAGTATCTATTAAATATTTACAAACCATATTTATGTTACAATAACACTCATATTTTTTAATAATGTTCCAAAATATAGCCTCAATAGCTATGTTTTATTTTCCTTGAATGTCTTGTTATATTTTCAATCCTTTTGTCTGAGTTGAAGAATTAATTAAATACTAAGAATGAGGAAGCATACATACTTTTTTACATTCCTATAGAATAAGTATTTTCAATTGATTTTGTTTTGAGAAGTATTCCACCTCTAGATAATTTTTTTTTCTAATTATGGATATCATGTTTCCAAATTCATTCCTAACACTATAAATATAATATTTAACAAATCATAATATCAAAAAATTTGATGAAATATTATTCCCAATATCTCTATAAATCCACTAAAACCAAAAATTATTTTCGTATTTTATAATAAAATTTTTATTAATATACCATCATGTAAACAAGTAATAAATTATTATGTAATAAAACACAATTCCACACATAATTTGTTTAAAAATTAAATAAACCGAATAAATTCAAAAATATTACATAGAAAATTTGTAACCCAAAATAAAAATGGTTTAATCACATATTATTCGAAAATGAACATAATATTTATCTCTATGATAAGTTAGTCACATGTAATGTCACATACCAAAAATGTATATACATTGGATATATATTCTAAGAAATATACCAATTCATTTCCCAAAATACATCGATCCACAATGACATGTAATGACAATAACATCATATATTTTATGAAATGATCACTAAATAAATATTATTTAAACAAATGATAACCAATTTGATATAAAATTCTATATTGGCTCATAATTTCCAATTTATATTAATTCCAATAATGTAGCCAAAAATATAATATCACATTATTTATAATTACCTCAACATGCATGATTATAGAATATTCTTATAACCATGGAAGAAATATATTGTCTATAAATAAAAAATCATGGCTATAGTTAATTTTCGTAATAAATATTGGTGTTGATCCAAAATTCATGGGATTATGGCCAATTTTAGTGCTAAAATTATGAATATGGTTGTAAACCTAGATCTATATTTTTACGTGTATCAAAAATTTTATTTCTATATATTTCTCTTTGACTACAAAAAATAGACATGAAGATATTTTTAATCCATAAATCCATGTGTTGTGCCAAAGGATATAAGATTATTAACATCGGTCACATTATATAAATATACATATTTCGATAGGAATATCCCATGGATATATATAAGGAATAATAGTAGGAATACAATATTTCTTCACATCTACTCCGTTAGAAAAAAAACTGTAATCCAAAATAATTTTCAATACAAAACAGAGGTTCAAACCATCTCTATTAGAGAAATTGCAAAAGTACAATTTTTTAATCACTATTAAAAATTGACCATATATAAAAATATATAAATTAACCAATATTAAATTTTAAATTTGAAATGAGAATCAATGTTAATATCACCTAACCTTTATACCCTTATCAATATATCTTGTGGAAACAAAAACATCCTCACAATATCCTCTAACAACACTAGAATCATCATTATCATGGGAATAGGCATCGACCTCATTTAAACCAAAATCAGTGGATGGAGTAAAGGAATACGCATAAAAATAATGTAAAATAATTAAACAAGCATCAACCGTAACTGAACCATCCTTTCAAAGTGAATAATAATAATTAGATACAGCTTTAATCATCTACATATTTATCATCTATTGATACCGAGTATCTGATTATTCTTTTTGATTTGGTTATTTTATTTTGATATTAATTTATTCTTCTTGGACTATACCTAATCTGGTACTCAATGAAACCCAATATTAATAGAAGTATATATATTGTATAATCTTCTTCCCAGGTTGATATCACAACATTACATGATGTTCATACCCTAATACTAGATTAAGAATAACCTTTATACCCATCTGGTCTTTTTTGATTCCCTAAAATAAATTTTTTTATTGAAATATTACTTATAATTAAATTATTATATAAAGTCAAGAATTTTATTTATTTAATATAAAATAATACAAATCATACATAAGATCAATTTATTGATATATCTATTAGGTATAATACCATCACTTTTGTTCATTATTACATCAAACAATGTAGTGTGAGGAACAAAAACATTGATAATAAATTCATTTTTCTATAAAAAATTTAAAATAAAATTACAATAGATTCAATTAAAAATTTATAATTGAATATCAATGATAAATCATTTAATTGTTGAGAACAAATAATGTTATTAAATTGAGAACATGTCACAAAATATAGTGTCTTCAAATGAAGTATGTATTATTTTGATAAATCCATTTAGGAAGCTATATTAGTGATTATGAAGGATATTGAAGAATTAATTTTCCTCATATAAATGCCTAAAATAATAGTAAACATAATGTATATAAAAGAAAAAAATTTAGATAAATTCAAAAAAAATCATGATATGTATCAAAATTTTACGATTTACTTTTTATGCACTGATTATTTTGTTAGAATGTCACTATTGTTATCGGTAGTGTGTTTGTGAAGGAATATTATTTTCCCCTTATGTTTCATAAAAATAATTATGTTATATAAAAAGTTGTGTGTTCTCAAAAGGATAATTTCATTCCTATATGGAGTCTTAATATATTGTCATTATACGGTATTTTTAATAGACCATTATGAATTTTTAACTCTAATGACTAGAATGTCTTTATAATAATGCAACAGTAGTATGAATGTTTCATATAAGTTCATGTTTTAGTAAATGATTGATAAAATAAATATTATAATTTCAATGATTATCAACATGTTGAATGATATTATTATTTTACAAATATATAAGATATCAAATAATATACACTCTTATTCTTATATTATTTATGGAGTGATGAGATCTTGGTTTCATTAGAAAAATATACTGAATCCCATTAAGGATAATGATGCAACCATAATAATTTATGTATTATTTTCATTACAATATATGTTTAAGTGGTTTATAAATCATAATATTATTTACATACAAGGGTTTAAATGATGGAACAAGTTATTCAAAATATATGTCTTCTTAGAAAGATGCAATATACCAGGATTATCATATAAATATATTTTCATGCATAAAGAATTTAATGGTATCCATATAAAAAGAACCAATATTTTCCCATTTTTAAGAAATAATCATTGTCTTGTATAGTTTATCATCGTATTAATTTGTTTTCTGATACCCATAGATTTTTAGTGTAGTTGTTAGGGGATATAGAAGAAAGTTAATGGGGAGGTTTCGAAATATATTTTGGTTTTTTTATAATAAATTATTATTAATTTCTAGAATTATAGTACGTTAATTATGGTTTGAATACTATGTTATGTATGTGTGTAATAAAAATTTAAAAATTGCTTTCATCCAAATGAAGTGAGGCATTAAAAAGTTGACAAGAAGTTGCATGGTTTAGTTTGGAATGATGTTGAAGAGTTGTGTGGCCAGGGTGAGTAGGATCTAAATTTATTCAATTTGGGAATTGGTATTCTGGGATGTATCTACTATTCAAATTAATTTTAATTTATGGGGGAATGGGATGACATTTAGTAGGAGATGCCTTATTTTTTCGCATTAAGTGAATGATATAAAAAGATTATTAAATGAGGGATTATGTGAGTGTGGTGACCTGGTGAAAATGTTACAACTATGGAGACAATTATAATGAGTTCATTCTATGTATAATATTTTGTAGTAAAGTCTATCAAGTATAAATTTTAAAAACATATATAACATTTTTTAACAAAAAATTTTAGTTTTATCTTTATCAAGACCAAGAGAATTATAATAGGTGTTGAGATTATACTATATTATGAGATGTATTTCTCAATATGAGGGATATCTGGGGGAATATTTGATATTTTATATGATTAGGGATTCTCTAACCATTTCAAATAACATTAATATGAAAAATTAGGTGTTTTTGTAGGCCATTGACATGAATGAGTTTTTTAAGAAAAATTCTAATAGAATAGATTTCATATATTTTACTAGAATATCATATTTTTTTAAAAAATAATAATATCATAGAAATCTGATTATTTTTTGGTTGTGTTTTTTGTGATTAAAAATCATTTGTTCCTTTAAGTGATATCTTACAGTCGGTTGAGTTTCACATGGTTGTTTGAGTGGCATTTTATTCTTAATCACTCATCTATTTATGTATCATTATATATGTTCATAAAATAAAATCACAAAATATAATAAGGCTCATCACATTTATGTACCATGCTAGCCTCCTTGATTTAGTAAAGGCTAATGAGAAAAATTTCTCATGAGAAATACTGGATATATTATCATCCACACACCTTACTGTAGAAGGATGTCACAAAAAGGTATTTCTGTTTTTGTAATTTTAATATAATAACATGTATATTTTTATGTGTGTCAATGGATAGGTAAACACACCCATCACCATTTAAGATTTGATTTATTCTAATCTGTTAAAGGAGGTATATAAAACCAGGGAAAAACTGCAAATCAAAAGGTAATAAATTTAAATTTCAGACAAATTTCACATTCCTAAGATTATTTTAATGTAATAAAGCAATGTTTCATGAAAATGAAGTTAAAAATTTTAATTTTAAATTACATATGTGTGTTCATGATCATGAATATATGGTATCAAATGGTGTGAATACTTATAAATACACATTTATTTTTTCATATTTATCTAATTAAAAAAATGTAATTGAATTATTATCAACAAAATAACAAATGTATACTTTATATATGATTTTTAATGAAATTATATGATTACATATATAGACGTAACTAATTACATAAACTCTAGGCTATTACAATACATGTTCAAATCTATTTACATTAGTATTGTAAAATTTGAAATGTTTGATAATTCATTATTCTCAGTATTAACATTCTCATTCTAATGTGAAAACAACACATTCATATTTTATTTCCACATTTTACAGAATTCAATATTCTTTTTTACCCCTGGATTTATGTCTATCAGGAAAATTTTATCATAGTTTTTTATGAAACAATATCTATAAAAATAATATTATAAATTAATATATGTATATATTTATAATATGATTGATATTACATACCAAAATATCTTTGTTTACACATTCCATTTGTTGGTCTCTATCTTTTATGTAACTTATATCATGATCAATAATGATATTTTTCTGTTTAGATTATATACCTATAAAACATATATATTCAATATCATTTATCCCAATGATATCACTAAACACCTTATTTTAAACATCAATATTTGTGTATTGATTATAAACCTCTCTTGTTATGTTGTGATCTCATTGTCTAGTAAAATATACATCTAATAATCAAATATATACAATTGTTAATGGAAAATAATATATATTTATGTTTCATTAATAACTATCAAAATGATCTAAATAGAAACTTGTAGATGAGATATTTTATGTCCCTTACAGAGATACATGTATAGGTGGAGGGTGGGAGCTATCCCATGTAGGAGGTGTGATATCAGTAACATGAGTGTTATCTGTAGTTTATGTATAATGATTTACCAATGGATAGAAAACCCTTATGTTTGGAACTATACTGATGGAGGTGGATATAAAAATATTTTGGGAATATATAGAGAACCACTACTTGAATTTGTGGTATTTGAGACATGCTATTTGCGACCGGATCACATTGCACATATGCTGCTATGATGGTGTCCCATCACAAATAAGCTTTTTTGATGTGGTCCCATCATAGTTTTAATCTATGATACCCTAATATACCCCATATCTGAGTATCTAAGCCACTTGACTGAATAATTAGTAAATATAAAACCTAAAAGATACAAATATTGTATAAAAAAATACATGTTGTTGGGTTATTAAAAAATTAAATCAATTTCCATTGAATTTATCTATCTATTAAATTCATTTGTGTAAACTTTTTATTTCCTCTTAATTGATAAAAATGATATCACATTTTCATAATTTATAAAATGTCTCTGCCAATATAAGAGAATTATAATGTAACAACATATAAAAATCAACACAATGAATAATTCATAATTATTATTTTATACTCATGAAGTAATATTTAATAACACCATAGTTTAATAATATTCTGTGATGGTGCATTACCTACTCTTCCATGTTCAACACACATAATGATAAAATCTAGATATCATCATGATTGGGGAAGTGGAGGAAATGCAGTGTCAATGAGATTATATTTCTCATCATCCATTATATATACTCAATTATAGCTCGTATTTATGTTAGCTAACAATGATGAATTGAAATCCATTTATTCATATGATAAATATACATTCACAATAGATTTTTTAGGATGATAGTAGTTTCAGACATAATATATCAAGGTTAATATCATTCTATTTTTTAGATACATCCATTGACTTGAAATATGAAAACCATAAATTATTTTTTCTAAGATCTATAGTTTGACCTAACATACATGTGAAAATCAAAGAGGAAAACTATTATTAATGTCGAAAGAAATAATCATTCTTATCTCTAAAATTTATAAACAATACATATGGTTAGTTTTCTGTGAAACTATTGTGATTTAAATGTCATAATATAATCACATAAAATATATTAGTATGTGTGAATAAATTTACAATGGATATGATATTCAACTATTATAATAATATGTTGTATTCATCAGTTTTAAGAGATATTAGATTCACATAATTTGTAATCACCGTTTTAGAAATGTTACCTGAATAACCTAATAACACCATTAAACATTCCATGATCTGAAGGAATATTTTTTAATCATAAATTTTCATTGAAAACTAGAAAGAGTGAATATCCACTTATTATATCTAGTTAACATAATATGATGTATTGGTGGTAAACAAAAATTTAACATATCATGGAGTGACTAAAAGTAATCTTTTGTTTTCCCTTGAAATTTGAACAAGTCTATAGTAACATTTAATGACATTTTTTTCGATATACATGATATACCAAAATGATTAAATTGATTTGATGACCAAAACATAAAATTAAATAATATAGTTTCAATTCTCTGATATAAATTCTAATTCATGAAAACATTCCATTAATTTTCAAGAAGTTAATTAACTTGTTTCAAGAACATATATTTCAAACAATCACATTCTTTAACAATACCATCCCATTAAATTCATCATGGTTTTCAAAATTCAAAATGAAATTATCATTAAATATAAGATATTTCATGCATGGATGATCCATTAGTAAAAATATTTTATTCCAAATGAAGTTGAATGTTTATCAATGTTTTAATGTCTAAGAACATGAATTTTTGATACAAATTGGGTTGGTGAAATTTTCATTTATACTCTAAATAGACATCATTATTTATGTAGAGAAGTATTATATCCTAAATATTAATGCTTCTTGAAACCTAAAACAATATTTTCTAAAAGAATCATTGAAATGAAAAAGTGATCATAATATAAATTAAATCACCTATTAATATATTAAATTATATTGTAATATATATTTGAATATAAAGGAGTCTATATATCAGTATAATAATTATAGTAAATGAGTAATTCAATCCCATCAATAATGAAATGTTATTAATGTGAATGAAAACAGTCTAATTATTTGGTGAAATATACACACATAGAAGTGGATTGAAACCAAAACATGATAATACACGTACCGTGTTCTCTAGGTCAGTTGTAAAATCACAATGTGACCTATAAATATTTTTCCAAGCTAACCAATATACATGAAACACTATTTCACCATCATTAATTTTTCTTTCATCTTCATGACACATAATATATCATAAAATATATTCTAAAATAATATTATCTATATCCTAGGAATTAAAATAAAAGTTTCACATCACAATAAATATTATGAAATATTGAGTTCCATATTTATTAGACTCCCAAAATTATCTACCAGAATATTTGTAAAAAATAAACTCTATATTTTCTTTACATAATTAACAAATATTTATGGGGAAAGTATGGATATAAATATTTGAAAATCAAAAAAATTACTAAATTAGTTGACGTTTAAAATTTTTATAGAATACATGAACCATTATGTAGTAAATCAATAATAAATGTAAATATATAGTCATCAGTAGTATTATTACATCCATAAATTTCATTCCCAATATAAAATGACTATAAAAATCATGTTTGATATTTTTTTCGCATGTATAATTTACTAGGGTACTCACATATTTCCTCAGATTTCTAATATGGTCAATACTATAATTTTGATAAATATATGAAAACTGTGATCTATTTTTCATTTCAACATACACTATTATAAATTAAAGTATTTTCTTGTGAAAAAATTGAAACTGATATGAAGTCAATATTTTGTATTCTAATACTTTCTTCTGAATTAATTTCATTCTCCATTTTAACTTTTTTTCCACTATTATACCACATATGATATTTTTTAGAAAATATTTTTAGTGATAATTTAACTCACATTCGTTGGAATGATCAATTTTCCAAAAACATATTCAACAAATAGACAATTAATAGATATTCTACATGAATCATTATTGAATTCTCTATCCAAACCATAAAACAATTTTTTCTAAAACTAATTAGTGAATAAATCAATATTGAACACACAAATTAAATAAGTTATTCTATAAATAAAAATACATTAAATAAATAATATAAAAAATGACAAAACATGACATTTATTGATTCATGAGATAAAAATTAATAATCAATCACTTGTTTTTAAAAAATGATAAAAATGATATAACTCGAAAGTATGATAAAATATTATATGTTTTTAAATATTAATTATATTTCCAATTTTCCATTCAAATTATATAGTGTTTTTTAATTAATCTTTTTCAAATATATTATTGGACATATTCATTAATAAAAATATTCTAAATCTCTTTTAAAAATTTATTTATTTATGTTAAAGTATTCAATATTTGTACAAAAAATATGAACATCCTAATTTGTTATTTTTCTCAACTCTATATGTATTCAATAATTGGAGATATAATTTATTTCATAGTTTAATATTTATGTTATAATAATTAAATAATTTTTATGACCCTCTAATTAAATAGTCGTGGTTCTTGAATTATGGTGTCCACATTTGGGAGATTTTACTTTTTATTGAAATATTTTGATGATCATATAATATATAAATTATATAAACAAATTTTAGTTGGTATTTATCATTTAGTTTAATTTTATTTTAAGAAAAAATATTAATCACAAAAATTGTGTGGAGACCAATAGTTATTGTCTCCATCTATTGATATTCCATGAAACATTATCAAAATTAGTGGTATTGAGGTATGAATAATGAAAATTATATGTAATATTTCATTAAAACAAAAGTATAAAAATTAATGGATTTAAATTTAAATACATTAAACCCAATATAATATTATTTGATTAATTTTTATTGTTAATTAAATAATTGATTACTGTATTTGTGATTGATTAGTATAAATTTTAAAAATCATAATTTATAGTGATTTTTTAATCCTAAATTGAAAAGGTCATTAAAATATTATAATATTTTTTAACATTCACTCTAAGACCCATCATATTTAAATATTATTGTTCTAAAATGTACGATTATTTAATGTTGAGGTGATACAATGAAAAATATTAATGATTTTAGGTATGTGAATATAATAGTTTGATTTTTGATTATACAAATGTGAATTTCTATTATGAATTAAATATTACATCAAATGATTCAACATAGAATTATTATTTTTTTCAATTTACATTCCATTATTTAGACCAATATATTTGTAATGACATCAAATTATAGTTTGGAAAACAATTATATTGGATTATAAAAAAATTAAAATAAAATATTAAATTTTCAAGAAGAATGTTATTTTTCTAGTAACATGAATTATAATTAATATATCTAAAGGGATGTGACATGATAATTATATAGTAGGTGGGAAAGAAAAATGACATCCAAAAATATTTAATTCAAAACAATTATCTTGTTTCAGGATACATGGAATATGTTATTTCATTTGGTATTTTTCTGTACTTATATGTTCCAAGGAAAACATACCATTTGAATAATAAAAATAATAATATATATTTTATTCCAACATTATAACCTTTCCCATGAAAAAATTAGTAAATAAACTATCATATATAGATTATTCATTGTTCATCTCATGACCATTTAAAAGTTTTCTAATAATGACAGTGTCATTTTTACACCAACATCAAGAAAAAACCCATCCTTATCACTTAATAGTTCAGTTAATCAACCCATTAAATATTTATTTTTACAAGAATTTTTTGTTCCCTGAAATACTTGTGTTTTATCCACATGCACTAGAATTGTTTTTTAATAATACCGAGTCATTCTATTTCCCTTCATATTTTTTTACATAGATAATGTAAAATTATATATATATTAATATTAATCATCCCACCTATGCATTATATTGCTCTAATTTTATATTATTTTCATAGAAAAACATAGATATCAAAACACACCATTATCCATAATCACATACCTACATGTCTACACCCTATTTTTTCTCCCTAGCCATATTTATATAGTGTAATATTATGTAAATCATTATATACCTCCAATTATATTTAATATTATGTCATGATCATGAGAATTAGATATTTCATGGGTGTCCTCCCAATATTACCCCCAATTTTCCATCCATTATAATTTTTAAAATTCTTTAATTTTTAGAGGCAACACATTACATTAACCATGTCAACCAGTATGAAAATTATTAGTATATTACTAAAGACTCTAATTGAATGAAATCATGCTAAAAAATGGGATCTCTGATTCATTCCCCTTCCCAACATTCATTGATCCAAAATTATCCATATCTATAAAATTAATTAATATTATATAAACATTTATAACATAAGTCAGATGCCATAAAATAATATAACAACATATATAAAGAAAACATATAATAAAAAATTAAACCACATAACATAATATATTTCTATCTATATAGACAATAAGAATTATAAATATAAACTATAGACAATTAAATAATTTATTATATATATATAAATGAAAAATAAAAAATACAAATAGATAAATAAAAACCCCTAAAGACTATATGAATGAATAAAAAGAAAATATTTTATTGTTAATATGAATGAATATATAATATAAGAGATAATAAAAAATAATAAGACCGTGAAACCAAAAATGAGAACACTGCAACACATGATCATAGAAAAGGAATAACAGTGAATATGAGGATCTGGAGGAGTAGGGTTTATATAATGGGTATGGCTTGAATTTATTGAGTCCAAATTATGGATTTTTAGGCTATAAATTAAATGAATTCAATACTAACATAATGAATGTTGTAAGACCAATGATCCAAATGGAGACAGAGAATTTGATGATGGGGATGGAGGACATAATGAATGTTTACTAAAGGGGATATGAGGGATCACCAAAGGGATAAATGAAATGAATATATATGTTTTTCAGGATTGACTAATGAATAATAATTTATTTAGGTGAGTATAGGGTGCGGATTATGTGAGGGATAAGGTATTAGGGAGAAGGGATTAGTCATTCCTAGGTATGAAAGGAAATTCATATGGTTGGGGTTCAATATTATTGTGTAACCAATATCAAAAAGAAACTTATTCTTCGGATATAGAATACATATATGAATAATATTTAAATTATTGTTGTATATCTTAATTTTTATGTAAATACCTATTAGACCACAGTTATAGTTTTGTTACTATATGATATTTTTAAAGTAGTGATCGAAGATCAAATTAATCCTAAAGGTTATCCCTGCCATACTACATTAATCCCTATTATAATTTATTTACTTCTAAATAAACTCCATTTTAAATTAGATATTAAAAAAAATTCAAAATCATATTAATGTATTCGTCTTAATACACAATAAATCTCTTCAAAAAAATATTCTAAATCATCATAACCTCTCATCAAAAAAAAAACTAAATGGTTTCTATACCAAAAAATTACGATTTTACATATAATAAATATCCTATAATGGATCATAAAACTAATAAATTTTCCTTGTTTGATTAGTTATTTACATAAAATAAAATATAAAACATTATTTGATACCAAATTAAATAGACTAGACTCGTACAATGTGATTCAATGATAGAAACATAATCATTACATACTTGTTATAACTCCAACATAAGTGACCCAATGAAAACCATAAATAATTACCATATTAAGGAAATGGTGGACTTTCTTAAATACAAATTACCTTTTTAGTTTTAGATATTTTGATAATTTAAAAAATCATTACGTAATAAAACCGACATAATCCTCACCCAACTGATATTTTTTCTGTTATAATATTATTTGATTATTCCATAATAACTCTTAAACACCTCCCTAAAAAATCTCTTATAATATTATTATTCTAGAAATATCAATTATATTATTTTCATTTTTAACATGGGTAACAAAATCAATATAAATATGTGATCTAACATGACCATAAATTGGAAATATAAAATTGAATTTATCATAGATTAATTTAATAATAACTAAAATTATAAGGATAGACGATAAAAAACTATTTCATATAAAAATTATCAGCAAGAGGTTACTTATTAGTGAATGAAATAAAAATAAAAATAATAAAATAGATAAAAAACTAATTCAATAATGATAGAATTCATAATGCCAGACAGCTAATTAATACCATCAAGGATAATTTTGAAGAAATCATTAACATATGGTAAAGGCCCTGTGGATCAATATTGTGAATGATTTAGTAGTACTACACCAAATACCTAGGATAATTTATCTCATGACGCCTACTGATAAATTGTGGGGTTGCCTAATTTTAGTCCCAACCTATCACTTACTACGTCCAATGCATTGATCATATGATATAAATGATTAACCATTAAATACATATTTAATATGACATTATAGTAAACATTCATATTACAAAGAAAACATATGAAATGAATTTATTTTCACAATACAAATTACACCCACCTTAGATATCCATATTATCATGTATAGAAATATAATGTATAGAGATTTTTATTGTCTCCTCAATTAATAAATGAGATATCATTCTTTGTAAACAACCCCAATCTGATTTATATGGAATGGGGTCTTTACATCATAGAGAGTAATTAGTATATGTTTATCTTAATAATAAAAATTATATCTATTACATCCATGATAATAAATAACATTGAAATGATTATGAGCATAAATTCATTAATATATTATGGTTTTACATTAAATAAAAGTCTTTTAGAAAATATAGAGTAAAATTGATGTGAATCTTTTAAAAATATATTATTATAACTTTTTTGAAAAATGAAACTTAAAATATCTTCCAAAATATTTTTTAGGTTAAAATAATAAGCGTAATAAATTATTTTCTAAATAATATATAATAATATAATCTTGGAAAATAAATATACTTACGAAAAAAATGATATGTAGAGGGTATGAAGTATACATATGCATAGTGAGATCCCATTTTAAAAACAATAGAAAATGTAAAATTTTTCCATATAATAATTCATATAATAATGGAAATAGATATTTATATAACACTATAAATACATTTGAAAGAATACATACCATGAAGATGGGTTGTGATGGTGGTAAAATACATTTATGATTAAAACATTTAAAAAGAGATTATCTTCGAAATATTGTAATGATCACAAAAAATGGATTGTTCAATAAACATTAAAAAGATTCATCAAAAAATTTTGAATTCAAATTCATGTAATAAAAATAGAATTTTTGATATCATTGAAGAATATGATAAAACATTTTAAAAAATAATGATTTTATTATGGATGTGAATGGTTCTTGATCAAAAAAGAAAGAGAAGGTCATGTATTCTTACAAAAAACCATTGGATGGATTGGTTTACCAAATAAGGAGAAAAATGAAATAATACATTCAAAAAATTTAATTTACTAGATTATAATAATATATATTTATATGAATTATCAAAAAGAATAGAATTTCCTCAAAAAGTATTTAAGCATAAAAAAAATCAATTAAAATTGATATTGAGATATAATCTATTAGAGATTTTGTAACATTATAATGAAGAGATATAGAACATTATTAAATGGTATAGATATATTAATCACATGAATGAAGTAAAATATTACACAAAAATATATTACTAGGTAATTATTTACAACACTTAAAAATTTAACATGGTTCTCAAAAAGAATCACATTTCAAGGAATGAAATTGAAGATGATAAACCCTTGAAAATTCACAACATTGAAATAAAAATTAATCATTGATGTTATTATTTATAAAAACATTAACCTATATAATAAAAGGTAAAATAAAATTTAAAATAACTCTATATAATTACATATATTATCTTGTAATAATATATACCATGAATAAATAATATAACCCAATGAAATGAAATTGACTTTTCAAGCCCCTTACATCGAGTAATATATTGCCTCGTACATCCAATACCTTCATATATAATAAAACCCTATTTATTATATACTTGATTCACAAAATATTTCAGGTTTATTCCCATAATATAATCCTTTATTATCATATTTTTTTCATTTACTAATTTAGAGTTATTTATATTAATCATTTTGGGATCATTTAATTCATAATCTAGAAACATTAATAATATATTTATTATTGTTAATGATATTTTAAAATATATTCATAACCTCTAGTAAATTCAATTTATTAGTACCAAAACATTTTAAAATTATGAAATTTCAATAGGACATTAAATTGTTACCATCCTAAAAACCATTCTCAATAAGCATGTTTTTATGGTTTGAAATACCATGTTCTTTTTAATTTTATATTCATTGCGGAAAATGGTAATTTACAATTATTTAATCATAATAATGAAAATAATTGAATATATATATTATATTAAATCATAAAAGAATTATGAATATACATTACAGACATAAAATGAAGAAAAAATTATTACATAGGTTGGTGGTGTAAACCTACCATATAGAGTGATGTTTTTCTAAAGTATTAAAAAGAAGGGTAAAAAATAAAATACATAGTTTTTATATTAAAAAATATATCATACAAGAAAAAATGGATTAGGATAAATTTTCAATCATTTCATTCACTAATTAATATCTAAGACATTATGTGAAATGAAAAGGTAATCTTTCGAAACCCCACATTTTGACAAAGTAATGGCATGTGGACGGGTGTTTTTTAAGAGGTAATCGGTGATAACAAAATATTATTTTGTAAAATATATTGAAATAATATATATGTATAATAATTTAATCAAATTAAATGATTTTAAATATAGTTTGAAAATATTACACCATTTTTTTGGAAAGGTGAATGATGCTTGAAAACTCATACCAATATATTTTAAATGGAACATTTTAATAGAGATTAAGGCCATTAGAGATATGAAATTTTGATTAATACATAGGATTAAATAAATGGTATTTTATGTTTTCATAGGTAACTTGGTAGATTTTTTAGATAAATAATAGATTATATGAGTCTTTTAATAGGATATATTATGTTCCTTTTTATAAAAAAATACAATTGAATTTTTTTAAATACATTATATTTAAAAGTGAAAAAGTAATTAAAAATATTAAGATGTTAATAAATGGAAATTTATGTTTTTTTATTTGAAATTTATATATCCACATTATTCATTATATTATTTTTTATGAATGTTATATTATTTTATAATATATTATCTATCATTGAGAATCATTAATGTCATTTTTTAGACAGTTCATATACATTCAATTTAAAGACCACTGTATAAAAATAAATTTTATATTTTAATGTGAAAAAAATAATTAACATTAATTTTTATCCTTATGAATTTTTAAATACTATATTTCATCAAACACGCAACAAATTTATTTTTTAAGCAATTTTCTTTAATTTTTCACCCACATGCACAATAACTAAATCAGTGTTGTGTAGGAGTTCTAGGTAGTTATATCAAAACTAAAAAATAGAAATAATTTATAATAATATATACGGTTAACTTATATTTATTTTTATCATCTATATTATTAATTATATTATTTCTGTTTATCTTATTATCATAAATATATAATATGCTACAGAATGTGATATTTTTAAAATATAATTTTATTATTATAAAATGGAATTCATGTTCATGGATTTTAGCTCCAAATTTTATCATTAGTGAAGATAATATCAAGGTAGGTTGAGAATACCCTAACACAATATCATTAAAGTAACATTCTGGGATGTTTTAAGGCTTCACCGATATAATTAATACCATTACGCCAATTTAATCATTAATATGGTGATAACATTTTACAATGTTTTCTATTCATTATGAATGAAAATAAAATGGACATTATTACATAATTTGAATATTACAATTCGAAATATGGAATCATTTTTCTCTCACTTAGTTTTCATAAGTGTTCTTACACAGTATTAATATATGTCCACAAAGCACAATAAAAATAGGTTTTTTTAAAAAATACATGTTTTAAGAAAAAACTATTTAATAACAAAATTAACAATAATTTTGATTCCCATTTAATGAAATAATTTTTGTTTGATTAAATTATATATACATTATTCTTTTAAATAAAAAACAAGATATAAAATTTGAATAAATTATTTCAAAACTAAATATGTAACTATTTTTTCAAAATCAGTATTTTTACTATTTATACTAAGAACAACGTTATCAGAAAAATTATGAAAAATAAACAGAAGATTATTTTTATATACTGATATAAAAAAATATTTCCAATTTTATAAAATAATATTTAAATAATTAATTGAAATTAATCACTATATCTGCGCACCCAAAATCTATAAAAAACATTTGATGAAAAATAATATGGGATGAATAAAATCAATTTATACTAATTATTTATATGATAACAACCAATAGATGATTTATTTTTTTTGAAATATATGATAAATTCGTTTGAATAAATACATTATTATATGTTGGATATGTTAATTATTTTTTATGAAATTATTTTTTCTATATAAAACTGTATTATGAAAAAATATATCCTTTAATCATATATGATTTTATATATATTTGAATTCTTATTTATTAGAAATTAAATGCTAAATTTGTAAAAAAATATACTATATATGTTTTATAATTTTATTATTCTAATTCGTACCTTAAAAAATTATATTTTTTCATTTATAAATAAATGATTTTCAAATAGGATCGGGCACTGAGTGAACGTGGTCCTAAAAACATTATTAAATAATAATAAATTATATGTTAAAAAGGGGTCATATAAAGGTGGGTATGAGTTTCACCCCGGATATCCAAATCCACTATTGGTGAATAAATACTTGAAAAAAAATACCAAATATAATTGTCCCAAATTATTTTCATATTCGAATTCCCATCAACAAATTAATTTACCCTATTGTAATAATACATTACATTTATTTGTATCTAACAAATAATCTATATAAAACCCTGCCACTGTAGAATAGGTGTCTAATGTAAACTCATAGATGTACAGCTCAATGATTTATTGACAATCCTAAAGTCAGATTCATCCCATATTGAAGTTCATCCTATGAATTTGGCATACCCAATCATATTAATTATCACACACAATTCTTCTTCATATAATGACTAATACCAGTTTATTTGTAGAAGAATCCATTATAAAAGACTAAATATTTTTTAAACACTCTTTATAATACCACGTGACCTGGTGCACTAGTTGATACACCATGGTCATTGACATTTATCCAATTTGAAATTGCTGTAATTTCACAAATATACTTCACCACAAATTGTCTCTTACACACACAAATGTTGCACTGAATGAAAAATATTTATTCCAAAAATTTCATTTTTCATCACTCATGTTACTATATTTGATATGGCCATGAAGTATTTTTCAAAATCTAAAATATCATATTCAATGATGAAGTATTAATCTCAAAGATTTCCCTACTTAATGTTGTCTACTGGAAAGATATTATGGGAGACAAAATAACCAATAACAGGTGGACTTTATTTTGAACCATACGAATGTAGTAATTGATTTGAGGAAATAAGTTAAAATTGTGTCTTTGTATATTAATATAAAAAATATATCCTAAACATATAGGAATATCCTCACTATGAAGGTACCAATGTTGAATAACTTTTTTTTAAAAAATTGATCATTTGTATGCATAAAACACATGTTGAAAAAATATGGAATCTAATCATGTGGAATTGATCATCCATTGGCAGTCTGTTCCTCTATATCCTCCATAAAATGAAAAACAATTATGATTATATTAATGGAATTTTATTCCCTAAAATCCACTATGAAATATTTATATCAATATTACATTACATTCATCACAACTCATCATTATTATTGTCCCGATTAATATTTGATACCCACAATATTGTAACTCATCAAAGATAATAATGACTATATATTTTTGAGATCATGTTTTCAGCTAACATTCAAGGAGTCCTATTATTATCATAAATATTTCAATGAATAGGGAAATTCTTTTTATTTTTTGGTACCAACACAATATCCCTTAGTGGAATGTCCTATAATGTTGCAGTCCATCAACAGAGATTATATTCATACCAACAATCCATATTGAACAGTCCACCAACACAAATTATGAATATATCAATGTAGTCCACACAAATGAGGACATTTAAAATATATTTTTTTATTATGATACATTTACTAAAGTCACATGAAATAATAATAATATTATGAGATCAAATTATATGGTAATTAATAAATAAATTCGTTGATGAAAATTTAAATATATATTATAACTAACAATCTCATGTAAATATGATTCATATATTCTTTTCTCTATACTTTTATCAGTTTCATATCACAAATTCATCTCATCCACACTAATTTCCATATCATCTTATATAGTTGGTTGAAATGGTTGCACAACCACTTATAAATAAAAAATTTATAGAAAAAGATTGTTGTAATTGGAGATTTAATAGGAAAGATCTTTATTACTAGTGAAAATATTCTACCCTTCCAAATAGTATTATGAGTTATTATTTTGGAATGGATATTCTCATGATATCATAATTTTTAATGTCCCCTAAAAAGGGGACCCCTAAATAATGAGATTTCAATGAAAAAAATAAAAAAATTATGGAATCCCCATATTTTAATCTAATTTAAAAATATAACATAAAATAAAATATATTACATTCTCAAATTTATATATTCTCGAAAACCACTACTTAATGAATGAAAATTACATAGATAAAAGTTATATTTTCCTTAGATTCATCATCTAAACAGAGGTTTTCATATTCAGAAATAATATTCGAGGGTGAATGAATATTAACCCCAAGATATATATTTTTATAAAATCCTACATGGATATGTTCATGAATGAATCTACTAAAATTACCCTCTTCAAATAGCAAGAAAATACGTAATAATGGGACTTATTTTCCGACACATCTAGAGAAACAAAAAATTCATTTTTCCTATCCATTGATAATATATTAAAGATTTTTACTCTTAAGGATGTTATGTATAAGTCTAATGATGATGTTGGAGACCAATAATGCCTAAGGATTTCAATAATTAGTCTTCATTTTTTTGTATAAACCTCTTCTGAAATTTTAATTTTCAATGAAAAATATTTATCCCTTTCTTTCCCACTAATCTCCATAAAACATTTATAATTAGTGAACTAGTAGTAATATATATTCCTTCAAGTGATTTATCAAATAGGACTTGGAGTTATTACCTTAGTAATTATTTACCCAATAATAATTTCTAATAGTTTTTTTATAATTATAGTATTAGTATTTCCATGGTTAACAAGCCAAAAATCAATGATGTTAATGGAATGATCAGTTTTGGAACGAAAAAAAATTAATTAGGAGATGAATCCCCCAGTAATTGAATAAAAAATGATAAATTTATTTTGAACCCTTATTAAATCAAAATAATGTCCACATATAAAATAAATAAATTTTTTTTTGTGCCACCTATGCCTAAAAACTATTCATTTTTTTGATAAATGTTATTGTTTATTTTCAGCTTACACAGGATAAACAATTAGAGCCTCATTTTTTTCTCATTATTTGGAAAAGATATATTATCCAACCTAGTGTGGTTATCTTCTAAAATTATTTCTTCTATAGATAACATTATTTTATTAATTTTCTCACTCTAATAACTGAAGACACCAAAATAATGTTTTTATGGAATATTGAAATTATTTTTCTATTTAATTAAAATTTTGACATCCATATATATTTTTTCTAAAAATTTTACCATGATTGGTTTCAATATTCTTCAATTATTATTAATTTTCATTTTAACCATGATTTTATTTTTATATAATGAATGAAAATGACTATTTTCTTAATTTTATTAATGAGGTAATTTCTAATTTTTATAAAAAGTGAGATATGAATTTCTTATAAAATATAAATAATTAATATAATTTCACCAAATTAGGATCACTCAATGATTTTATATGTCCTTCAAAATATTCTATAATTCCTTTCACTTAAAATGCTTTCTTTAATGTTTGATGATTTTTTCATTTTGAAAATGTACATTCAAATTAAAATGATAATTTTCCTCATGAAATGTTTCATGTTATTTTTTAGAGAAATATTTCACTTATAGTGAAATTTTTTATTGTTTCATAAGTTTTTATTATGATATAATCCAATATTACTATACTTATTCTTCCTATGGAAGATTTTTGATTTTGACGAAGTGAATATTTTTTTAACACATTTATTTCCACAGGTTAGGCTATGAAAAAATGAAGAAGTTTTTATGAATCCAATTTATTTTTCATGGGTTATTCATAGATAAAATATTTACAAATCTCATATAATTCATATGGGTTATGGTTTATTAAATATTTTATGTAATTTTACAACACATACGAATGCTTTTCATTATGTGATTATCATAATTAAATTATATATAATTAAAATGCATTAGGAAAATATGGATATATCCCTAGTTAAATTGTATAGGAAGTGGAGTGAACCCTATTCAACAAGGGTGTCTTTCCACTATCATTGTCAAATGAGTGCACACTGACTAATACGATGGAATGTGTATTGAACCAAATCCACATTGATAATCATGAAAGTCTCCCTTGATTACTAATCAATTGATTTTCTATTCATATGTTTATGGATAAAATTATATCCTATAACAATGATATGATACTATGGATCATGTTATTTGATTCCCTTATAATTCATGTCTTATAAAATTCTAAGAATTATTCCATGACTCATGATTTTGACCTGTGAAATTCTTGGTATTGTTTTCAAATGGAATAATCATTTTATTTTACCCTTATACTCATACTACATTAGGTTATCATTGATATATCCATTATTTATAAATATTTAGAATATGAGCTCACCATTTCTTATTATTCATTTCATCTGGGTATGAAAAATGGTTTGAAAAATGGTTTATCTATGAAGGGTTATTGTTATAAATAACTATGTGGGAGACGAATTATATCTTTTACAATAAAATTATTTATGTTTCCATGATTTCAATAAGAAAAAATATATAAGATTCTATCATGTATTTTAATGTTATTTAATGAATACTCGTCAATTATTATGTAATATCTATTTATAGAATGTATGAGTTTCTATAGTTGGTATCAGATAATGATATTGTTACATATGGAAGATAAGATGAAAAAAAATGTTAGTTTGAAACCATATGATATTAATATCTATAGAATATTATCCCATTCTATGGTAAATAATTTAGTGTTATTTTCAATGAAAAACATCCCAATATGAAAATCAAATGATGGATTTGTTCTGGAATAGATACATCTAGGTTAATGACCTCAGAGTGATATTGTTGAGTATATGATAGTTATCACTCCGTTGCATGATGAGTGTGTCCTTACTACACACCTAGTTTGATAATATTAGTTTATAATATTGGGTTAATTTTCATTTTTATTATAAACCAGATGAAATATTTAAATAAATAATAACCATTAATGTACATTGTCAAACCTAAGGAATAAGAAATGGAAAAGAATGTTTCATTATTTAGCCATCCTATAATTTTTGTCATGATTATGTGGATTCCCAATATGATTGATGTTACTCAAACAATAAAGTTATTAATTAGTACATAGATATAGACTAAAGAAACTATGTAAATATTGAATGTGTCATTTAATTCAATGAATGGTCTCATGAGTTACCAAATTTAATGTGATCTCGAATAAAAAACGTTTTTTGATTAATAATTAAAATTAATAATATTAAAAATAAGTTTTGATTAAAAATGTAGAAAGGATGGAATAATGTAATATTTTTTCAATCATAAGACAAATAAAACCTTCTATTAGTGGATATATTGATCAAATAGTGGTGGTGTAATTGATTAGTTCTGATGGAAATATATTTTTAATTCTGCTGTGTTCAAAAAATGAGAACAATATTCTAACTATATATAATATGGATGTAGAAGATAATAAATGTTGGAATCATATCATGAACACATCAAAATAAGGTAAAGAATTTATATAAAGTGGTATGACTTCCCAAGGTTACCTTTCATTACCAAATTTCCTCATATTCCTCTAAAAATAGAAAACGAATTAATTGTTTTAAATCCTAAGGACGAATAATTGATTATTACCTATGATAAAAATTTGGCATGTCGTATGAGGTTTTATCCAAGTAATGTCTCCCAACGCTACATAAATATTGATCAAATTTAATGTTTCTTAAATCCAATTCACTATAGGGAATTATCCATTAGAGACACTAGTCACTATGAATAATGTTTTTTTATGTAGTATCAGGGTGGATATTGGAGTTACACATCAAATATCATGATTTTACTATAAAACAGATATGAAATTAAAATAAAATGATAAAAATAATGGTTCTATGAAGATGATATTTAATTTATACACAATGTGTGGATTTAAACATAGAGAATTTTTTTTTACTCACCTGTATGATATTTTATTCCTGAAAAGGATTGTATCAAATAATTGAATGCCAATGTGTTGGGAAGATGATACCTAATGATGGAGGAAAACACCATATGATTCATAACCCACAATACACAATTTCAAATGAATGGAGTATGGTAATTATGCTTGAAAGTGGTCAAATGGAAATGTTAATGATGATGATCTACATTAAAACCCAGAAAATCCTAGGGAAGAAAATAAATCCCATTCAACTAATATTTTTGATTTGGTGTATGATAATGAAGTTGTGAAATTAATAATTATTATCCACTATAAAACTATAAATTTTTAATTAGATAATATATATATTCATGGTTTTATATATAAATAAATTTATAATGGTATCATAATACAACCGTTCATATTTTATGTTGAATAAGCTGTTATGAACTCTTGTGTTATGGTGATTGTATATCCTGTATATGATTCTTTTCCGACTAATGAATTTTGGAATGTGGTTTTTGAGAATATCATTATTTTAATTCTAGTTTAATTTTATGTTATCTTAGCCATGGTAGGGATTTATGATAATAAATATCATATCAATTCCTATGGAAGGGAAATTCTTTTTGATACTCTAAACCAACATTTTATCATCTATCATTGTGAGGATAAATTTGAACTTATTATCGAAATTACCTACAGTATATAGATAATTATACCAATTTAGATGTTGTGTAAGTATTAGAGGGATGGGTTGAAACTCCACACAGAATATATTACTATTATAGAATGCTCTGTTAATATTTTTTTTGTAATAGTAATATATTCTTCCAAAATATCATAATGATTATTTTTCAATAAATGACATATATGGGGATTCATAAATTCCAAATACTACAAATATAATGGCATTTATTTGTACATATTAATTGAAGAAGAAACTCTAGGATAATCCTGATAATGAATTCATTTAGAAATGTATGTCATCATGGGATGTACTAGTTCAATTCTTTGTGACGAAAAATGGTTTGATACTACTCCAAATTGATTTTTGGGAACATAACAGGATCATAAAAAAAAATAAGTATAATCATCCCAGTATTTATTACTTTTTTGATAAAATTACATGATATTAATATTAATCAAATATTAATTATTGTCTTGCATAGATTTAATTAAGTATCCAGAATGTGGATATTACAAAGGCATAATTTTGTATAATTTATGAACACTATGAATTTATAATAACTCGGTTTGGTCTTACTAATTCACATGCTATCTATATGGATATAAATAGTACAATATTTTGAGAATAACATGATTAGATTGTTGTATTTTTTATGTATGATATTACTATATATTTTAATAGAAAATATGTGTGTGATGATTACTTGATTATTGTACTAAAGACCCAAAGGATGGAGAAGTTGTATGAAACTTTTTCAAAATATGAATTTTTTCTTTTAAAAGCTTCATTTCTAGTTCATATAATCTATATAAAGGTTATGTTTGTGGATCCATGAAATACAAAAGTTATTGAATGTTATCCTAGACCAACCTATATGGAACTATATATTATTTTTGGGGTATGGAGGATATTATTGATTCATTGGGAATAATAAATCATGAATGTAACGCCCAGAACCCAGTTATGGGAGTTGGTGCATTATTTGAATACATTTTCATGATTACAAGGAATCATGTCCCAAAATACTTACTAGTTTACGATTCTTGGATAATAGATTACATACATGAAATTTACATTACACATTATTAAATAAAACACAAATTAAATAATCCATTAATAATTCAATAAATCCCTTAGCTTAACCCTACTTATCAATCATAAAATACTTCTTCACATCCGGGGAAAAGTAAAACATATAAAAGGGGTGAGCTTAGATGCTCAGTAATGATAACAATATAGCAGAAACTTTTATAAATAAGCATAAACATTTAAGGCAATGTATTAGACTAAAACAAAATCATTTTAAACATAAACATCAGCATAATATGAAAAATATAAAATTAAATAATGCCATTTATTTAATCTCATGGATATTATACTAGAAGAATAATCACATTCAATATAAATAGATACATTCATAATGATGGAATGCAGATTGTCAGACTTTTATTTATGTGTCAGGGCCTTGTGCCAGGACCAAGGGGAAACTGTAACCATACCCCATCCCGGAGAGCCTCAATAACTGGACTCCATCCTAGAGAGCCTCGGTATCTGGACTCCATCCTGGAGAGCCTATGTAACTCGAATCTATCCCAGAGGGTCTGAAGTAACAGGACCTCAACCCGGAGGGCTTACTTTTACCAGTCCCCAACCCGGAATATACTAGTCCAACGCATTCATCATAAGAAGATGTTAAAATAAATCATAAACATTCATATTAAAACTATCATAAGAAATGTTAGTACTTTAATCATAAACCATGAATTGTATAAAAATATCACATCCCCAGTAAAGGATATCATAACTCAGTCAATTCAATATTGATGATTTTATTATAATAAATCAACCTCAATCAAGATTAACATCCCATAAAGGATATTGTCAAAGTTGAATGTGATCAGTAAAAATCATTGAGAAAAATATCCATTTTCCATGAAATCGTTTACAAGTAACACAATTAATAAAGGAAGTAAATTAAAAGATACTTTTGAATAAATGTTTCCCATTACACTTTGAATTATTTAAATGGAATTATGATTTTAAAACATTAATGACCACATAAATAAATCATTGAAACCAATTTGAAAACATACACATTAATGAGAATGTATTAGAAGAATAAATATTTGTAACATTTAAAATGGTGTTTTAGTAATAGATTCCCTTAAAAATAATCCCATTGAAAACACTTTTCTGAAACAAGTAATGGATAATAAATATGTCCTCGTATATACTTACATATTAACAACCTCGTATAAGTAAAGGGATTGTATAATTAACCCTTACCATGATGAAATCAAATGAGTCGAATGACCAAATGATAATAACCACCAAACCATTCATATAAATCCATGAATATAAAGAGATTTATGATAATATATATCAAATGGAAGTACACAATAATCCCCATGCAATATGTTTCGAACAATGGAAATCTCACAGAATTAAAAGTGAATTAAGAAACCCATTACTTTGTGTCCGAAGTGACTTCTGTGTACCTTGTTATTCATGAATAATAAAATTAAATTAATTCATAATTAATTAAGAACTCTTATTAATGTTTATTATTCCTTTTAAATCACTTATTACCATGTTATAACAAATATATAATCATTTAACTTAATAATGGTTGTTTTGTTGATATTTGGTACTTGATTAATAAAACACCTTATAATTTAAAGTTGTCCATGTGGTCAATATTAAATTATCTCCAAAATTAAATTCATGATTTAGATATAATATACTTCACTTATATCTATTATATATATGTATTTATAAAATTACATAAAATTTGGAGATATGAAATGAAATCCACCATTAATGGAGACGGTAAGCCGTACGTATGCATGAACGCTACATTTATTTCAATTTCGTAATTTAATTGAATGAAAACATAATGATATGTAGTTATATTATAATTCAATTATAATATCATATATAATTTAAATAAATTCGTCCTTTATATGTCCCACATATTTTAATAACGAGTCATATAAATTTGAGGGGAAGGTAGTCTGCCCTTCCTCAACTGAAATTATCGCATTTACTCATAATGGAAATCATAAAGGTATGCTATAAATTAAAAATAAAAGCATAAATAACATAAAAATTGTATACATCATATATAAAAACAATTTCATCATAATGTCCACCTTAAGATGTGGTAGGAAATAATTGAACAATCATCGTTTTGGGAGGCGTTAGTTTTCCATCCACAGAAACAATATGTTCTTTACCCATTAAATGTAGGTGTGTGTATTTATAGTTTTAATACTTCTAATAACAACATATTAGAATATTTAGGATTTTCTTTTTATAATATATAGGAATGAAAATATTTTATTGGGTTGGAGAAGTAAAATAAAACAAAATAAAACAAAATAATTTTAGTGAAACTGTTACCTTTAATTCTGGTAAATCCCTTTGGTTTTAACCAAATGGACTTCTTGAGGTTCATTATGCCTAAGGTAAGGCTTGTAAGAGGAAGATAGGAATATTGAGATATTCTTTGGGTGAGTGTTGGATGATCCAAGGGTTTTTAGAGGTATGCATAATGGGTTAGAAGTGCGGTATTTTATAAGGGGGGGGGAGGGGTTCTTTAGAAAATTGTGAAAATATTATTTTATTATATAAGTTCATTCGGTTTCTAAAGGTCCAAAAATCATTAAGGTCATAGATAAGATGACTCATGGTCATAATAAATTCATCCTATAATAATTGGATAGTATTTGGATTTTATTTTAATATTTATATTCTTATTTATTTAAATGATATTTTAATGAGGTAAATACTTCATCATTTTGGGTCACAAATAATTTAATTCATAAGATGTCTAAAATTTATAAAAAATAACATGATGTAGGAAAAAATTTTATTTTCTCATTGAATATTGATAGTCAAAACGATAACTTATATAACCAATGCAAAAATTAATTTAAAAAATATATTAGTTTATATCATTTTTGTCTTTACATTAAGTTAATTAAAATAAAGTGTCATTATCAGTCTTATGTGGATTAATGAGGTCCCAAAACCGACCCAAATATAACAATGGTCATCCATGACTCATCCAATAATGTTAGCACATGCGTTATGTTAATTTTGTATTATTATGATATTTTTTTTACCTTGAATTACCCTATTTACCATTAACCGCGGTAAATAAAAGACAAAAGTTACTATTCACAAAAAAATTATTTTCATCCTATTGAACCTCATCTTACTAACTAATGATAATCATGTATGTTTTATTTTCAAAAATAAATTCACAGAAGTAGAAAAACTTCATTTAAATGAAAAAGCCAGTTTTTTTAACTCATACTAAGTGGTTTCACTATTCATCAAAAATTGATGTTTCTCAGAAACATACCAAAAATTCTGGCTAAGATATATTTGATAATTCAAATAAAAAAATGATATCTATTTTTACAAATTAAAATCCTAGAAGTTTCATTAATTAATTTAAAATTAATTTCCATTGTCAAAACACATAGCGTGTCTTTAAGAAACAATATATATCACATGATTGACACTTGTTTATGTGCAATTTCAATGTGAAATTAATTATTATGGACTAAATTGTATTTAATTATAAAAATATAATCTAATTATACTTCAAAACCATTTAAATTCATAATTTAACACTATAAACTATTTCGATTAAAAAGAATTGTTTTTAATTAAAATTAAGTATTTTTTACTGTTCACCAAAACATCAAACTTATTAGAAAAATATAAAAAATTTATCAAAACTGAATTTTTATGTATATAATTTTAATAATAAGTTTATATTTTCAAATTGAATATATAAAAGTGACAAATATTGGATTTAATAAAGGTTCTCCATTAAAAGGTGGTAAAATTTCTTTTTCTAAAAAATTATTCCTTTATCTAAAAAATTGAATGTGTTCTTATATTATGTCTAAAAAACACATAAAATAGATGTTAAAATTATATGGAGTATACAAAATTCATAATGCAGTCAATAGAATCCATAACTGTTTCTTGAACGACCAGATTGGTTTGTTATGGTGCGCTCAAACTCGGTGTTGTGTGTAGAACATGTTATTGAATTACTTTGAACAGATAACATACTAGAAAATCATGGGGTAATATATTACCTTCACCTTCAATAAATTGTGTTCTCTCAATTTGAAAATATTATTCTAAAATTTGAAGATGAAAATAGTAAATGCTTTTGTGGAAAACCCACATCAGAAATAGGGTTAATAAAATTTAGTCTTAATATGAGGGAAAGGTAAATGAAAAAGTCACGAAAAACATAGGGTTTCAAATAAGAGAAAATTGGTGGAAATTATAGACACATAATTGAAGAAAGAACATAAATATTTATAAGGAGTGATGAGATCAGCAATCACAAACATGCGTAAAATTGAGGGCCCCAAAACCATCAATCTAAGATGATTTAGAATATCATTCAACAAAACCAAAGGTATTAGGATCACATATTTTGGTTTTAATATCCCTCACCTAAGGTTTAAGAATTAATTTATTAATACAATAATAATATATATATATATATACTTGACAAGTAGAGTTCCATCATTTAACTAATTTCTACCAAAAACTAATATTTCACCCCAAAAGATAATTGAACTCAAGAAATATTACATTGATCTATATAACATGAAAAAACTAATTTATAATAACCAAGAACTTCCTGTAGGCTTGTGGTAGGTCATAAAGCCTTATCTCACTTTTGTTATGGGTTCGATTCCTGCAGCTTTGTCTGATGAGACTAGTTAACACCCAACCTGCATGTTGTCCTTTTTATAAAAATCTAGTATTATTATATTCCCAAAATAATTTTAATAAATACTATCCAAAGTTAAACTTAATCAATTAAAACCATTACAGCTATCCAAAATACTTCTTTCCAAAATCATAGTCTTAAATTTATAAGGAATTTAAACAAAATGATGATATATTATTTTACGTAATGACATTTGAAAACATTCATCATGTAGTTATTTAAACATGGTAACAACCTGAATTACCATAAAACCATATTGATTAAATTCATGCTCCCATATTCCATACAAAATACTAGATATATTCTTTATATCCATCTTTTTAATATTCCAATAAATGATGGAATAAACAAACCATTAATCAGTTCCATGGTACTCAAGAATATCATATATAATTTATCTAAATAAACCATATCTTATTCCAAATTCACTACCTCAATATCAAGACCATATGAGGGTTTTCCATTCCTTAAACCATATATTTTCAAAAACAATTAACCTTCTTTTGAGTCACTTTTAAGGGTTCCACACAATCTCAAGCCTTTAATGAAATAGTACTACAATACTATCCTTATATACTACAAAATCATTATAACCAGTACATCGTTGATAAAATACTAAAATGACAAAATTCTTTAATATAAACATAAGAACACTAGTCATTACTCTTCATATATTGTAATATCATAACATGATTATTATTCAACAACATCATTTGTGGTATACTATGACGATTAGGACATTAATTTTCCTAGTGTCCCAACTCTTTGAAGACGATGTACTGAAAATTTGAAAACTATTTCTTACCCTTGAAATCCCATACTTGTTGTCCTTTTTCTCCAAACTTATAAAAAACCCTCAATCACTTCAATCATTTACCATGTTGAATATTTCCACAATTATCACAGAGAAGAAAACTGTTCTTTCCCTATTCTCTTTATCAATCTATCTTTCTTCCATCCTTATATTCTCTTGCTTCCTTTCAAATCCATATGACTCAGAGAATTCTTTACTTATCTTATTAACACATGTTACTATTTCTTTATATGATAGAAATTTGTGCGAATATATTTCTTTTATAAATGTTAACTTAATAAAATGAAAGATATGATCCTTCTTAACCTTTATATCTTTTGTATTGTTGGAAATCTCATTCCTTCTATTAGGCACCATTTCTAAACAATGGAATACACTAGGTTAATTTCTAAATCACAATTCATAATTCCAATCTTGTAAAATACTTAATGTAAATTGAATCGTTTATGGATATAATCCATAATCATTAAAATGTTTTCATTATGAAATTATTTACCCCTAAATCCTTCATAATGGCTTGTAATGAAAATGTGAATTATCTTAAACAAGTCCATTGGTATTGTCGTAACCAAGAGTGTAGCAAGGCTCGTTGATGTACACCAGTTCTTGTTCAAGTCTAGCTCGAAGTGGTGTTTTTTGGTTTTACCCTTAGGTACATCTGTGCCAGAGCTGGCTCTACCTACCTATATCCAGACATGGATGTATTGGTTGGAAAAATCACAAAATATCTACTGTTACAAAATTCTAGGATGTTGTTCTATGAAAATCCTCAAATTCTATCTTAGGGTAATTTTCTCTACTCAGATGTTATCTAAATCTATTTCAATTGTTATTTCTAAACTTCCTCTCATACCAACTGTAATGTCCCGACCCCAGTTATGGGAGTCGGTTCATTATTTTAATACATTGGAATGATTACAAGGAATCAAGTCTCGAAATACCGATCAGTTTAGCAGCCTTGGAAAATAGATTACAAAGATGAACATTACATTACACATTATAAAATAAAACACAACATAAATGATCCTTTGTGAACACCATTAATCCTTTATCTTAACCGTGATTATCAATCATTAAATACTTCTTCACATCCTGGGAAAAATAAAACATAGAATGGGGTGAGCTTAGATGCTCAGTATAGATAACAATATAGCCGAAACTTTTATAAATAAGAATAAACATTAAAGGAAATGTATTTGACTAAAAAAACTTTTAAACATAAATTACATCATAATATGTAAAAGACAAAATCACATGAAATATCAATAACCACATTCATAATGATAGAATGAATAATGCGAGACTTTAATTTTTGTGTCAAGGCCTCATTCCAAGACCTTGGGGATAAATATAACTGGACCCCATCCCGGAGAGCCTCTATAGCCGGACTCCAACCCCGAGTGCCTCGATAACCAGACTCCAACCCGGAGAGCCTTTTTAACCAGTCTCAAACTTGGAGAGCCTCGTTAACTGCACTCCCACTTGGAGGGTCTACTGTAACTGGACCCCAACCTAGAGGGAATACGTTTACTAGTCCCCAACCCAGAACATACTAGTCTAACAAATTCATTTTAAGATGCAGTTGAAATATAACATAAACATTTGTATTAAAATAAGCATTTAAAATGTCAATAAATTATCCATAAACCCTGAATGGTATAAAAATATCACTTCCACAATAAAACATATCATAATTCATTCAATACAATATTTCAGATTTTATTATAATAAATCATCCGTGATCAAGATTAATATCCCGTAATGGGTGTTGACATAGTTTAAAATGATCAGTTAAAATATTTGGGAGAAATAACCCTTTTTAATGAAATCAATTAAAAGTCACTCAATTTATAAAGGAAGTCATTGAAAAATAGTTTTGAATCAAAGTGTCTCATACCACTTTGAATCCGTTATAATGAATTAACATTTTAATACATTCATGTCCATATTTATAAATTCTTCAAACCATTTTGACCATATGGACATTAATGAAAATGGTTTAGAATAATAAATCTTTAAAACATTTCAAATGATGTTTTAGTAAAAGAGTCCCTTAAAAATAATCCCTTTGAAAACACTTTTCTGAAACATGGACAATGATACTGAATATGTCCCAATAAATACTTACATATTAACAACCCCAGATAAGTAAAGAGATTGAAGAATTAACCCTTACCATGTTGTCATCAATCGAGACTTATGACTAAAAGTTAATAACCACTATATCATTCATAGAATAAAATTAATATAATTAGAATCATGTTAATATATATAAAATTGTGGAACTTAGTACACCACATGCAATATGTGGTGAACAATGGAAATCTTATGGAATTAAAAGTGAGATAAGAAACCCCTTACAATGTGTCAGACTGGAATTGTTTATTCCTTGTTCGTCATGAATAATAAATTTAAGTTATTTTATAATTGATTAAGAAACCTTTTTCATGTTTATTATTCCTTTTATATCACTTATTACCATTTTATAAAAATTTGAAATCATTTATGTTAATAATGGTTGTTATGTCGATATTTGGTAATTGAGTAAAAAATGAACACCTTATAATTAAGTTTTGTCCATGTGGGAAATAATAAATTATCTCACTAATTATATACATAATTTAAATATCATATATATCATATATATCTAGTATTTATGTATTTATAAAAATAAATAGCATTTGAAGATAATAAATGACATGCACCATTCATGGAGACGGTATGTCGTACGTACATAGGAACACTACTTTCATTTCTATTTCATATTTTAAGTGAATAAAAAATTAAGGATACATAGTTATAATATAATTCCAGTATAATATAATATTTAATTTAAAAAACCCCATCCTTTATATGTCCCATGTATGGTATGAACAAGTCATATTACTTTAAGGGGGTGGTAGTCCGCACTTCCTCAAATGAAATTATCACGTTTACTCATAATGGAAATCATAAAGCTATGATATAAATTAAAAATATAGAAGTTTAAATAAATCATAAACATAATATACATCATATTATAAAGTATTTTCATCGTAATGGCTACCATAAGAGGTGATATGAGATAATTGAAGAATCATCATTTCGTGATGCGTTAGTTTTCCATCCACATAAACATTATGTTATTCACCTATTAGATGGAGGTGTGTGTAAGTGTAGTTAAAATCCTTCTCATAAAAACATCATAGTATGTTGAAGATACTGGTTTTGTTATTAAATAAAGGAATGAAAGTATTTTAGGGGTAGTAGAACTAAAATAAAAGAAATGAATTTAAGATAAATAGGTACCTATAATTCAGGTAACTCTCTTTTGTTTGAAACAAAAGGCCTTCTTTAAGGGACTTATGACAAAGGTAAGGATTATAGGTGTTACATAGGGATATTGAGAGCTTATTTGATAAGGGATTGGATGAGCCAAGGCGGTTTAGAGGTGAAATTAATTGGTCAGAATGGGGGATTTTTATAAGGGGGACGAGGGGTTCTTTAGGAATGTGTGAAAATATTATTTTATTATATAATGATTTTTGGATTATAATGGTCCAATATTCATTAAGAAATAATATATGAGGACTCATGGTTGAAATAAGTTTATCTAATAATAATTGGACAGGTTTTGGATATTATTTTAATATTTATAATCAAATTTATTTTAAATCATTTACTAATGAGGTAAATACTGCATCATTTTTGTGTCACAAATAATATAATTTATATGATGTCTAAAAATTATAAAATAATATCATGATGTAGGAAAATTTTTTATCTTTCCAAAGAATATTTATAGTAAAATAGATAACAAATATAAACCATGTGAAAATTAAATTACAAAAAAAAAATTCAATTTTTTTCTTTACATTAAGATAATTATAATAAAGTGTAATTATCACACTTACGTGGCTCTAATACGTCCGAAAATCGACCCAAAGATGCCCATGGTCGAACAAGACTAAACTAATAAGGTTAGGACAAGTGTTATGTTAATGTTTTATTATTATGATATTCTTTTTACCTTGAATTACCCTATTTACCTTTAACCACGGTAAATAAAAGTCAAAAGTTACTATTCACAATTTTATTTAATCTTATTGAACCAAATTTTTCATACAAAAAACAACCATGTATGTCTAATTTTCTAAATTAAATTCATAGAAGCAGTAAAATTTCATTAAAATAAAAGAGTCATTTTTTAACTACTACTAAGTGGATTCACTATTATTCCAAAATTTATGTTTCTCAGAAAAATAAAAAAATTGAACCTAAGCTATATTTTATATTCCAAATTAAAAAATGATTTCTATTTTACCAAATTAAAAATTTAAAAGTTTCATTAATTAATTTAAAATTAATTCTCGTAGTCAAAACTAATAGAGTGTTTTTAGGAAACAATATCCTTCATAAGATTGAAAATTATTTATCTCCAATTTCAATGTTAAATTAATTATTATGAGCTAAATTGTATTAAATGATAAAAATATAATCTAATTATACTTAAAAAATATATATAATTTAACACTATAAATTATTTTGATTAAAAAAGTTGTTTTGAATTTAAATTTATTATTTTTCACTATTCACCAAAATATGAATGTAATCTGAAAAATATCAAAAATTTATCAAAACTATATTTTCTATGTCATGATTATAAAGAAGAAGTTTGTTTTTGTCATATTGAATATATAAAAGTGTCAAATAATGGATTTAAAAAGGGTTCCCTATAAAAAGTTGGTAAAATTGCATTTTCTAAAAAATACTTCCTTTATCTGTAAAATTGAATTCGTTCTTATATTATGTCTAAGGAACACATAATATGGATGTTAAAATAATTTTTATTATATAAAATTCAAAAATTAAGTTAATATTATCCATAACCGTGTTTTTAATGACTAGGTTGGTAAGTCATGGTGCTCTCAAACTCGGTGTTGCGTGTAGCACAAGTTATTGGATTACATTGAAAAGATAACATACTATTAAATATTGGGGTTTTACAACGAATGTCGAATCTACACTCCATGTCAACATGGAAGGTAGATAAGTTCCTTTATGAATATCAATGTCAATAATGCTTCACGGAAGTAAATAGATGGTTAATCAATGTAATGATTCTGACACTACCCTAATGAAAGGAACGGGTTTTCATCTATAATGATATAATTACAATGTTATTGGGATGAATATTTTTGTATAATTACATTGAGATACATTATTCTTCTTGAAAATTGAAGGTTCTTGAGAAAAATTACCCATCTCCAGATTTTTGGTTTGTTGTGTTTATTTTTTACTTGAAGATATAAGGGAATTATATTTATGTGGAATAGTTTGATATGTATATATATATATATGTATCTATCTTAAAATATTAATGCATATATTCAGTCAGAAAAGAGTTGAATATACACTAGTGAGGATGGTCAAAGTTGATTAATGATTTCGAATACTCAATACATAACCACCATAGGAATGTGAGGAAGGGGGATAGTACTTTGGGTCAAAATGATCTTAATAGATTATTTATGATGAGGACCATGAAAGGTCCAATATTTATACATATGCAATGGATGGATACGGAAATTAGGAAGGAAGTTGATATATTTAATTGTTCTCCTACTATTGTTCAACAATATAATGTATGAATTAAGGAGGCACATAAGTAACATATATAGCTGAAAATGAATGTGTGTAGTGTTCGTGACGTAATCAATGATTTTGATGGAACTATATTTTCCAAAACCATGTATGTGTCTTACCAGTATCATATTAGAAGAATGATCAATTGGATGAATCCAAAAGTTCAAAATTCATATTTCAACCTTTAATGATGACGATGTGTAATAATACAAAAGTGTATTTCAAATGTGATGACATGAAAAGTGATATTATAGAGTATAAATATGGGTTCTTATTATATCAAAAAATATGGGTTGATAGAAAAACATTAAAATCTTATAATATAACCATTACCCTTACCAAAATAGATATGGGAAAACATCACTAGGAACATTGTCATTGTACTCCCCAAAAAATAAATTGTACATAATAATATTTGGGCTATAGTCGATCACGTTATGAAGTTAGAACAAGTAAATTCTATTAGAAAAAACTAATATCTTGATCATATTTAGATAATAATCATAGGACAACTGGGAAGGTTCTATGGAGTACTAAATTCTAATGTAACAGATCTGGAGATAAGGATAACCTCAATGTACTCATAAATTCTTTAAAAGTATATGGATACAATGTTGTGTTTTAGTATTTCATAACATCCTCATATTTCTGGATAGTATGTGGGATCCATTACAAACTAGATGTAATTTTTAGATGTTCTTCAATGAAATTCATACATTTTTTGATCAACACCTCTCTGTATTATTTTTCATTTAAATCATTAATTTTTACTAAATCATTCACGTGGATATGTATGAAACCCTGTATAAAAAAATATCATAACACCAATTTTATATGATGATGTTTGAAAAATAATGTAATTGGCGCCTGAGATAACTAATGAAATGGTAGAGAAAATCGGATCCATTTAGCAGCATATGAAAGTATCAAAAAGATAAAAAAAATTGTAATAAACACAATCATTCGTAAAATAGTGAATTCAATGTTGGTTTAAATGTAAATATATACATTTATACATGAAAAATGTTTTGAAAATTAGAGACTATTGGAAGATTATACCTTTTTATATTGTCCCCGTTGAGATTATTTATTGGTTATGGATAGTAGCTTATTTATTGGTGCTTCCACCGAACCTCTTTTATGTTCACGAAGAGTTTCATGTATTTATCCTAAAGTACATACATGATTCTTAAAATATACTGAACTTTGTGGATGTACCACTAGCCCATGATATTTCCCATTTATAAGTACTAATGTATATCTTAGATAATAGAGATAACGTGATATAGAAAAAAAATACAAACCTTGTTTATGTTCTCTGGTGGAATTAGAAATTCAAATAAGCTACATAGGGAAAGAAGGATGTAATGATACAAGGATATTCACATTTTTTTCTTTTAGAGTGAATATATTTTGGGGGAAATTTTAATTTTAATCAAGGTATAATATAATACCAAATATTTTATGATATATCTCCCTATAAAAAATTGTTTCATAACTTTAATTACATGTAACACCATATTTAAACATACCATTGTATAATATTAAAATACTATTATTTAATGTGGCATTTATGACATTGAAATTATATTAGTGCGATTGAATATGAAAAACTAAATTATTAAACAAATTAATATATTACACATGTATAATATTAACTAGTTGTTTATCAATTTATTTTAAATAAAAATAATTTGAATGAAAAATAGAAGTACTTCTGAAAAGTTGTACTTATGCATGTAGTGTGTTTTTATCATAATTAATTAAATTTTTCACTTTTTGAGGATTATTTTAAATAAATGTGTATATTATATAATCACATGAATTTTTTATATTCGTTTAATATTTTTAATAGGAATGAGAAGATAATATATAATATGATATATGCATAATAAATTGGTTTTTTCCCACTTTTTCACAGTTATTTCTTAAATAAATTTTTAGATATTATAGGAATTGTAACATGAAAATGGATTGTATATTTGAATCCATTAGTATCAAATTTAGTAAATATGACCCTTTTGTGGTTAATATGAATAGTAATTATAGTATGTATCTATCACCTTAATAAGTGTAAAATGATTAAAAAACAGTTAACACATTATGATAAGGAATTATAATTTCTGTAAATGTTTCCTTTATAGTATTTGATGAGTGGATTAAAAACATTTCCATACATTTTACTAATATTATTACATATGGTGGCATTTCTTTGAATAATGCCTTTATATTAATTTAAAATATTAATAAAAAAATGAGACTACATTGACATTAATATATATTATAAATTTACATAACGATAAAATGTTAATATTTTTTTGTTTAATTATTTAATTTAAAGTTAAAATACTTATATTATCATATTTATTAACGTATAATTTTTTTTAATTGAAATATTAAATTAAATTATTACACAACGCTAAAATAATTTTTATTCAATTAATAAAAAATAAAATTAAATATATAAAAAATTATATATGTAATAATAATTAGAATAATTATTAAATTATAATAATACAATATATTTATAAAGCGCGATAAAGATGATTGAAAGGTTTAAATTATAATTATTTTGTTATCATGTTTCCTTTATATACAACTAAAAATTATAGTTTTAAAAAATCGAAAGTAATTATATTTTATGGAAAATAAATTTTAATAAAATTGTTTAAATAAATTTAGACATTTCAAAGGGAAATGTAGGATTTGAAATGTGATAAAATATACTCTCTTTTTTATTTAAGTTACAATTTTTTTAATTAAAATTATACCATTAATCTTTTAAAATCCATTACCAATGTTATGAATAAAATATATTATTATCCCAGTACAACTAATTTTTATCACTTTTTCAAATACATGAAAAATTAAAACAACGCTCATGTGTGCATAAACTTTACCATCTCCAAGTAGCCATGTAATTATTTTTCCCTCACCATCCATCATAGATGGTTATTATAATTAATTGAATTTTTATATCTTATATTAATGAAACATTTATTCTTTTTATGGTTTTAATAATATTTACCTTCTTAATGTCGTGTCTATTAGAAAATTATTACATCACTCTTGTGTACGTATGGACCACAACCTACATAGAGATATGTGAATTGTTTATACTTTTTTATTTAAATGTATGGTAATAAATATATATATATAATTGATATATATTATATATAATATATAATAATTTTTTTATAATGTTTAATTATTACATACCATTTTTTCTTCTCATTTGCCAAAAAGTAAAAAAACTCTCAAAAGTACATACTATCATTCTTTTACTCGAATGGGGGAATTCATTTTTTAACTATTTCTTGGATGACTATCAATATTTATATAATGACTAACTATGACATTTATATAATAATTAAAATTATTCAGTTGAAGGATCCAATATCAAATTATATGTAATATCATTACTGAATCAAAATACTAATGAAAAATGAAATTGATAACACCTAGAAATGATAATGATATGAGGGAATTATTGATAATTAGGTACATAAATATTATATGGTGAACATGTATTATTTTATATGTATTTATATGACTCTTTTATATAATTATAATTTATTATAATATTTATACATTATATTAATTCTATTTTCAAAAAATACTTACTCAAGTTAAGTGTTTTATATTACAATTTCATTGTTTGTCGTGATTTTTTATGATAATGTTTCTAATAAGGAATTTTCATGATATAAATTTCAATAAATTCATGCAATTTTATATAGTTGGGTTATTTAAATATATTAAATGTTTTACATTGATTTAGATCTCTTTATCAACTAAATATATTCAACTAATATTTTAAGGTAAAACCAACATTATTTCCCTCTTTGATCAAAAAAACATTTTCATCCATATACATATTTTATAAATATGTTTTCAAGATTTTTTTTAAATTATCTTATGATTGTATAAATTAATTTTAAAAAATTATTAATTTTTTTTAGGAAATTATATTAATCATTAGTAAATTTTCTGAAAGAATAACTTTTTCACCTTTTTAAAAAAATCGGTAATGAAATTTTTTATATTATCTTATATGGAATGAATGAAATTTCACTCTTTCAAGGACCCTCAATACTAAGAAAAATTCTCAAAAACCATTCAATGTATATTTCAATGAAATTTTTTTTCCTAATATTTGGAATTTTTATATTTTAAATAAGTGTATTAAAAGTGAAAAAGGTTAGTTCACTTAGTAAATGTTCCATGGCTTCTATTAATGGATTTTTTTCATTTATTATGACATCATTCAATGTCACATATGTTATAATAGGGATATTATTTGATGATATCAATCATATCATTACCAATATGTATTATAGTTTTGATAATAGTATTTTTACGGAACCTATTTTTCATTCATGGGTTATTCTACAATTATATGATTAAATGTTTATATAATCCATTTATTTTCCATGGGTTATGCTATGATAAAATATTTATAAATCCTGTTACATTTTTTTGGGATATGATTTGATGATTTTTATGATCTTTTGGAACACATACACATGATTTCAATTATGTGGTTGGAGGACATATAATTATATTTCCCTCTAATACATAGGAAAAAGATGAATATATTATTTGATAAAAAATAATATAATGGATAGTGAACCAATGTGAATTAAATGATCTACCCAATATGATATTAATAAGAGTGAAGTTTGGCCAATATAATTGCTATAAATGTGGACCCAATCTTCTATGATAGTTTTTGGGGTATCAATTTTTCATAATGAATATAATTTCTATTATTATAGCTCTATAATAAACATATTTCTTATGCCAATGTTATGATCCCATATATCATGTACATTGATTTATTTTTTATTCATGTCTTTTAAATTGTGAAGGATTGTTCTGTGACATAAAATTTTATTCCTAGATTTGATGGGTATGTGTTTAAAATTTTGTTATCTTATTCTCATACCCTTATTATCATGTCAGTATTTAGAGATCATTGATATCCCCCTTGTTCACCCTTTCTGAGCATCCATGATAACCCTTTATAATGTTTTTATACCATAGGTTATGAATAATGGTATTTATATATGATGTTCTTATAATAGGTGATAGTTATGAATTACTAACTACGAGTTCAGGTATATATTTTACCAAAATGTTCTTTTTGTGTCTAAATTGATAATTATAGTAAACCCATAAAATTATTTCATGGATTATTATGATATGTAATATTTATTCATCTATAAATATGTAATATATATGTAAATGTATGAAATCTATGGTCTGATTTAAATGGGGATTTTTTGGAAGGGAAATGAATTTTATTTGGTTTAAATAAATATATTTTCATCATTGGAATAAAATAAATTGTTAATTTTATCGTACATTGATATTTTATGCTTAAAAATACACTACCTAAAATGATATATTTATTATTTTCATATGATGATCATAGAAATAATTTTCTAGACATAGAAATTTTATCTAATTAAATGAATATCATAATTTGAATTAGTATGCACAAATTATGTAATAGTAATAATTTTTTGTCATTAAATTCACATAATTTGTGTAATACTTTTTTAATATTGAAGAAAAAAAAATGTAAAACTGAATATTATAAGAGTTATAGAAATAAAACTTTTTATAGAATATGTGAAAAATAATACTTGAGGGATTATATACCTTTTCACATCCCCACTCCATTATTTTTCTTTTTTATGACTTTTTAACATGTGAAACATATGTTTACATCATATTAAGATGATATGTTAACCAAAATTCCATTCTTATTAAATATCAAAGGGGTTACTGACAACCCCATTAATAACACAATCAAATTTGATTCTTATTCGATATATTCCATTTTTACGTTCCACAATAATCAACTCCCTTATTCTTTATAAACTTGTAATAATATATTTTCATAATACCTCCATTTATAATGAGAGTTTTATTGGAATATATAAGGTATTAACATGAGTACATCTATTACTTACATCCCCCTTTACATTTTTAATATTTAAATTATGATTTTTTATTTTATATTTGTTTGAACCAATATTTCTATAATTTTTTTTATTCTAATATAATAACCCTTAACCACTATTTTAATTTTTATTTATGAAAAATTTCAATAGTATTCAAACACTGTGAAGTCAACACCTTAGAGGAATTGACAACTTCCATTTTTCTCCACTAACTCTCTTCAATGGTTATAAAGATGTATTTAGTGACAAATGTGAAATATATCACATAGTGACTATATACTTTTAAACATATTATTAAAATATTTTGAGCATAATAATCCCTAAAATAAAAACCATTTAATGAAAAGACCAGTCTATTTATAAGATTAGGTAAATAATTAAATAACAATAAACTGTAATAAAAATAATTTTATTAATCAACATAATGAGATCTGAAATCCCATTGAGCTCATATAACATGATAGGATAACCTAGGGTATATATTAACAAAAGGGATGTGTGAAAAATCCATTTAAGGGAATAAAAATGTGAATAAATCATAACACAAGTGTTATAAGACATAACATGAAAGCATAAAATACATAGCTAATGAAAAAAAAATGGACAAAGAAAATATGGAAACATATGATCATGGAAATATTGGAATGTGGACGGAACTTATAACATGATGTAAGAATGAGTCATAGCTAACTTTTGAGACTATATCACATGGAACACAATGTACCATAATGAATTTGGTTTACTCTTTGATACCATACATAAAGTCTCATTAGACTAAACATTTTTCAATGCACTAGAGTTTTATCTAGTAAAATTCATCATAAAATTTTCATGAATTTCTATGCCATATAAATAATCTAACATAAAAAATACACATAAGGGTTTCCCATAGAAATAAATGGGTATCATAATCATGTCATAAGACATAAACAAAGGGTGTATCCAAATGATATCAATAAACGAAGGGATTAAAACATATTATGAAAATAATAGAGGAAAAACTAAGAAATGATCTTGAATAATATGTCCTACTGATGTTCATAAATGAAAAACATTATTTGGGATACATTATAAATGACCCCCTTTAGTGTAGTTTAAGGGAAACTATTAGAGATAATTATAACAGGATAAAAGAATAATTGTTTTCATAAAACCATAAATAAACTAAAATTTATTTTCATGCGAAATTTATTGATTTTAGAATCTAAAATAAGAGCTTAAAATAGTTCTTAGATTTTACTTTAAAATTGATAATAAAAGGGAATTTCCCATTACTCGGGTTTTCTCATCAAGGGGAATTGAAAAGAGAACGTTTTAAAATATACTTTTCCTCATCAAAGATTGATTAATTGAGATATATTAAACCTTTTTCAACATATTAATCTAATATAAGAGAATTATATATAAATTAAAAAGAGTTAAATTGGGTTAATGAGAAAGAAAGAATAACCCAAAGGAAAAATTATGTTTTGGAGAGATCAACTAACTTATGTATAAAAGTGTTTTTTATATGAAATTAATGATCGAGATTCCAAAATTAGATTCATTAATTATGTGATTTGTAATTTATTATACATTTATTTGATTTATTATAAATTTTGTAACCTAATTTATATAAATTTCAATTACTTATAACGTTCAATTTCAATTTTCATGAAGTGTTATTTTCATGGGTTCACGATCAATTCAATTTTATATAAATATGGATGTTCCAACCAAATGAGAATAATTTTCCAAAAGTAAAATTAATGGTATTAATTTTCTGATTTTTTAGATAGTCTCATATATAAATTTTTTTTTTGAATTTGAATGATTTATTTTGTAAAATAGTATTGTTAAAATATAGGTTTATTTTTGTAGGGTTTTTATCATAACTAACTAGTTTAGTTTTATTTAATATTATGTATATTCATCAGTCTAAAAACCTGAAAAATATTTCATATACACATTAAAATATTTTTTAAATATAACAATTTTTTTGAATATCCATCAACTTGTTTATAGAAAACAAAAACTCAATATCAATGGTGACTATAAACTACCCTAATTTAGACGATGATTCAATTTCATTAAAGAAGGGGAGATATATAAAGGGATATATAGAATATATTTCTTTATAAATACAATATTATATTACAAAAATGACAGTGAAGTTATTTTTATTGGATGAATAAAAAAAGTGGAAGAAGGTAGAAGAAGGATTAAATTTAAAAGAGATGGTTTAAATAAGTTTACTCTTGAATAAAAACACCGTGAAGGACCCCCTATGGAAATTTTAATTTGTATTTTTTTAGACTTAAATCCCTTGTAAGTGAGTAAAATTCATTTTAATGGAATTTGGGAGAATATTGGAAAGCTAAAAGTCTTAGAAGGGATGAAGAGGAGGCATGATGAGGGGTGTTATTTATTTGGGGGAGAGGGGTGTATTTGATTATTATATTAATTATTTTATTATGTTGCCTCAAAACTATCAATAATATTGATTCCCATGACTAAAAATAAAAATTTGTTCATGATAATATGAACCAATGTGTTTTACATTATTTATGATTCAAAAATTAATGTATTCTCCTTATAATGTTAAATATAGTAAATTATAATATTTCATTATTCACAAAAAAATCAAAATATTCAAAAAAACCCCCTAAAAATTACCCTAGACATTTCTTAATGTATATATTAAAAAAATTGAATAATTTGTTTTTATTTTAATATTTTATTTTCTAAAGAGAATAATCATTTATTCAAAAATAAAAATTATAATATTATTAAAAAAAATTGGACCATTAAAAAAATAATTAAGGTTATATGAAATTATCATTTAATTATAATACAACATTATATTATATTTTATATTTAATTTTTGAAAATAAATATTATTTTATATAATTATATTAATGATTAAAATTTTAAATAAACATTTACATTTAACAAAAATACCAACACATTATTTATCAATTTTTAAAAATATTATAGACTTATACCCTATTTTAATTATATCATTTTTTTGTTTAAAAAATGAAGAAATTTAATTTCATACATTCCTAGATGAGGATATAATTATAATAGCCATATTGTTATTCCTAATGGCTAGATTTCTATTTGAACAGTGAGATATATAACAGTCCTATAGGTTTTTTAATTTCAATAAATTATTATTATTTCAATCACTTATATATTCTCTTTAGGTTATATATATGATTTCATCTTAAATATTAATATTCAATTATAAAAATTATGTTTTATTTCAAAATATGATTTCATGATTGTGGTCATTCTACAATATCGAATAGATCAATATTTTCCCATTCTTATTATATAATTTTATATTTATTATCCTATATTAATATTATGAATTATAATTAGTTTATTTTATTACTAATGTATGTTTATTAATTTATGTATGTAATGTGTTTATTATGGTCTAAATGTGGTGAATTCTTTCATGACATAATAAGGGAAAAATATTGATAAAATTATGGGACATTAAACTCACCCACTTATGAAAATTAATCCTCAAAATTTCATTTTACAATATAAGGTGATAATAGGTGAAGTTATTTTTCCTATTTCCAAAAATAAACAAGTCAAATTAAATATTATGGATTTAATACTTAGTTATTAAACATATAAAAAGGAAACAATGAAAATAAAGGGATAAACATATAATTGAAAATTGTTTCCTAACATGTGAATATATAATATTCATTCTATGTTATCCATGGATATATAATTATCCCTTGTTTTGTTAATAAGTTTTTCTAGTACTAATACCTGGAAAAAAATACACCATCCAGTGATAGAAACTATAGAAACCTTATATTTTACAAATATTATTAAATAATTTTCTAACTAATTAACCCTAAAATATAATCTAAGGATCGAAAATTAAAGTTTCATTATACATTAGTACATAATTAGGAAAAATAATTCCATAAAAAAATATTTTATTAATCTACATAATGAGGACTTAACGGCCTTTGAGTTCATATTACTTCATAGCATATCCTGGGAAATACATAATGAAAATTAATGAGATAAAAATACAATAATGTGACTAAACATGGGAATAAATCATAACACATTTTTTAGAAGGAGAAACACGATAAAATAAGAGTAAAATAATTAATAAACATATGTAATAAAAATATTTGGAATCATATGATTGTGGATATATTGGAATATGGAAGAAACATATAAAATGATATAAACATGACTCAATTTTAGCTACTACAACTATAAAACATGATCAACAATGACCAATAATGGATTAATATTACTCACCAATACCATAAATGATATCTCATGAGACCAAGAATTAACTAATGTATTAGATACCTCTCTGGGTTCACCCATCATAACATGTTCATGTAAACGTGTACTATAAAAAAATAAAACATAATGAATACATACAAGGGTTTTTTAAGGAAAGAAATGAGTATCAAAATCATGTTACAGGGCATAATGAAATGGTTTATCAAACTTGTATCCCTGATATAAGAGATTAAATTATTTATGGAAAATCATATAGTAAAAATTATAACAATTCTTGAATGTTTATATCTCATTTATGTGAATACATTAAAATGATTATTTACAATAAATCAGGAATGGAACACTTTAGTGGAGTATATTGGAAAATATTAAATATCACACAAAGAGGAAAAATGAATATCTGATTGGAAAAAAATAACTAAAATATTCATTCATGAAAAATTGAATGATTTTTCAAAAATATTGGATGCATAAAATATATTATATAGTCTACTTGAAAATTTGTATGAAAAAGAGAGTTCCCTTTAATTGGGTATTCTCATCGAGAAGGATTGAGAGGGAATCATTTTAAGAGATTTATTTTCTCATAAAAGAATGATTAATTGAGCTATATACACTTCTTTTTAACATATACACATAATTTTAAAGAATTTGGAAACTATAAATAAAACATATTGTAGTTATGACCATTTCAATGAGTTATAATGATTAATTTAAATTTTCTTAGAGCATTCATTTTCATCGTTTCATGATTATTTCACTTCTTTGTAATTATAGATGTTCATATAAAATTGTATTAATTATATATATGTGAGATTAAATAGTATCAATACAAATAAATAAGTCTAAATGGTCTTAGATATCATTTTTTAGTATGAGGTTTATTTATTTGATAAAATATTAATGATAAATGTTCAGTTCACATTGTGATTTCGATCACCACGAAAAAGTTTATTTTTATTTAATATTATCTCAATATATTAGTACCAAAACATGAAAAAGGTAAAATACACATATTAAAATTAGTTTTAACCACATTAATTATTTCATAAATATCATTGAAAGAGGTAATAGAAAATGAAAACTTATAATCAATAGAGATGGTAATCTACCTTAATTTGGGAAACTATTTTACTTATCTATATATGAAGAAACAAGAAAAGAGGCTGATATAATTTATTTCATTATCAATAAAAAAACTCATATTATATGCATGATACTATATATATATATTATTTTTGGATGAATAAGGTTAGGGGAAGGTGTAATAATAAAATAAATTAAAAGATATGGTTTGAGAAATTTACCCCCTGAATGTCACCTCTTTGAAGGGCCCCTTAAAGAACATAGATTTTGTATTACTATTGTGACCATAAACTCTTCGACATGGGGAAAGGGTTTTCAAATGGAATTGGTAAGAATATTAACAAGATAAATGTCATACAAGGTCTCAGAAGAATAGGTGTCGAGTTTTAGTATTTATAAGAGGAGATGGGTATTTTTTTATAACATTAATTAGTAAAATAATAAGGATCAAGAAGATAAACTATGTTTGTCCCCATTATTAAATATAGTGAATGATTCAAGGGATTTCAAACCAATGAGTTATTACATCGACCATAACTCAAAAAGTGATGTATTTAGATTATAATGTAAAATAATGTAAATTATCATATTTCACCATTGACTATAAGTCAACATTAATTAGAAAAAGCCAAAAAATTTAAAATAATTTTTGTCAACATGTTTATTTTAAAAATTGAAACATTTTTAGGTAAATAATTATTAAAATTATGCTAAATTTAATTTATAAATAAAATCATCAATTATTTCAAAAATGAAAATTATAATGTTATAGTGGAATTTTAATCATTTTATAAATTAATTTAAGGTCACATAAAGTTATATTATAATTATAATATAATATAATATTAAATTTTTAATTTTTTTGAGAAAATAAATAATATTTCGTATCATTATATTAGTTAAAAAAATTTATATAAATATTTTCGTTTTATAAAAATTCCACCATTTATGTAATCATTTTTAAAATTTAATTTATATTTACAATATTATTAAATTATATATTTTAATTTATGACATAGATAAATTTTATTTTATACAATCATATGTGAGGTTTCTATTCTAATGGCCAGATTACTATTCCAAATAGTCATATCAATATTCCAATAGTATGATTTATAATAGTCATATATTTTCCACAATTTCTATAAATACATCTTATTTAATTCAAGTATATTTTCTCATAAGGATATATATACTTCGATCTTCAATGTGAATATTTATTATTATATTTATGATTTATTTTATATATTTTTTCATGAGTGTGGTCATTCTAGTCGATCGAGTAGAGCCTAATTATCCCATTCTTATTATCTTGTTTTCTATTTATTTTTCCACTGTAATATTTGGTATTTCTATTAATTTATTTTTTGACTAATGTATCATTGTAAATTTATAAGAATAAATTTTTTTTTCGATACTCTATTTTACGTATGTGTTTTATTACATAAGAATTTAAAATCCACTAATAAAATTATGAGTCATTAAACATAATATTAGTATAAAGATTGAAGTTATAATAATAAATTTTCCCCTATGATTCTGTGAAAATTAAAATCATTGACAATTCATTGTGCGGACTCCTACCTCCATTAAGAAACATTTCATTTTTTTTAATCTATATTAATTTTTATTTACATATATATATTAAAATATTATATTCCATATAAAAAATATATATGTAATATCATTATTCATCAAAAATTAAGATATTATTCCAAAATAATCCAATTTCGTAAACATAATCACCTGTTAGATATGGTATGTTCATTCCTTGGTCAGCTTAACCACCTATTTGAAGAATTATATAATTCAATACCTTGGATAACTATGTGAACATAACTAATTAAAATATTTTAAACAAATAAGTAAATGATTATTTATTTTTTTCTATAATGGTATCACCAATGTAAATCTCATTAATTAAGATACCATCATTCATTAACTAAAAATATCATTAAAATTCCCATAAAAATTTGATCTATAAATATCATAATAAAAAATATAATAAAGAGAAATTATAAAATTATAAATATTTAAAAAACAATTAGTACAATTTATGATCTATGAATAGTGATCTATTTGATAATAAGGGATAACAAGATTTTTATAAAGAAACTTGTCCATGATGATCAAGATTACTCTCACCTTATTTTAAAAATATACACTGGAAATCTAATATACAGGTGGAGATTAATTAATAATTAATTTTATAAATGAATGTGTATAATAATATGTTTATGTAATATAATATTTTGTTATCTATGTTTTTTAAAGGATCGTTGTTGAATTTGACAATGTAGGAGAATATGGTAATAGATTCATATCTAAAATTTTCACCAATTGAAACATATTTCTAATTATACACCATGAATTCATTAGAATAGTGTATCTAATTCCATGAAAATATTTTTTTTAATGATTCAATCATTATTATTGATATTTAATGATTCATTTGAAATCATATTTTTTAAAGGGGATTTACATGAATGTTTCTAAGGATATTTTTTTTTGTCTAAATTTAAAATCCAGGTGACATGTAAGATTTTTTACACCATAATTTTTATATATGGTTTATTCACTTTCCTATTACATTTATGTTTTTTGAATACATTTAATTTCATGGTATTTGAATGTCCATTTATTTTTAACTTTATCATGTTCTATTATTTCCTCTGAATCCATTTCATTAAGTGTATATAATATTTCAACACCTTTCATTGATTTAATAAGATCCATAAACATCGATATCCCAAGATGTTTTTCTTCTACCATAATATTTAATTTTATAGAATTTACTCTTTCAATCTTTATAGATTTAATTTCAAAAAATATATTTTCATTGACATATCTCTTCCTAAGAAAACATATAATGGTTAAGAATAATTTTCATTACCTTTAATGATAGTTTCCATATATTGTATATATTTTCCATTCCCTGAAATGTTATAAATTATAAATAGAAACTTATTTATGAGTATAAAATGTAACCTCAAAATATTACTTCTCATATTTTATATATATATTTATGATTCACTTTTTAGGATGCAGGATAAAATAATATTATTCATAATATTGAAATGTTTTTCCACCATTTAAAGATAAAATGTTATTTCTTCCACCCCACATTTTTTTAATAAATATTTTATCTTTTTCAAAAAAATATTATTGATCTTTATATTTCAAATTTAATTTATTCCCAATTTTTTCACTTCAAATATTTGAATATTACTTTTTCAAGTGACCCAAAATTTCATCATTTTTTGAAATTTTTAAAATGTATTCGAAAATAACTTTTTAATTATTTTATTTTGACCAATTCATTATAATTCTTTTTTTACTATAAAATATTATCTCTAGTTTTTCATGGTTTTTAGATGAAATAAATTGCTTCATACTTCTATAAAATATATTTTTTTCAAAATAATTTTAAAATATAAATTATATTTATTATCTGTAAATTGATTTTTATAAAAATATACAAAATTTTTCTATTCAGTGTAATTAACCTTCGAAATATATTATAATAGATCATATATAGTCTTAAAATGATACCATCCACCATTATTCTCAATATTTATTAAAAAATGTCATTTTCATTTAAAAAAATATTCCACTATTGCATATTTTTTTCACAGTCCTTAATTGTTTATAGAATTATTTTATATTTAATTCCATTAAATTTGAATATTTTATTTTCCATTTCATTGATTTATGTTTGATAACCAATATTCCTAAAATTGTTTTATTGGGTAAATTGTTGAATTTAGGGTATTACCATTTACTATGTCATGTAATTACCATATACTCTATTATAATGTTTGATGGGTATTTCCTATAATGTTTGTTAATATATTTGTAAACCAATTAATTGTTTATTTGTATATAATTCTATTATTGGAATTATGAATTCATTACTTCTATGATTTAATTTTACTATGATATGAAACACATTTTCATCGTATGAGTTGGTTATGATATGTCGATTTTTTTATGGAATATATAATTATTGATTATGATGGTTGGAGTTTTATATCACCCTCTACTAAAATGGATTTTATTTATAAATCGTGAGATAGTCATGCATGAACCAAATGTGATTCATCATATTATTGTAGGAATAATGATTTTACAAATAATATCTGGCATGTACACAATGTAATTGGTTATATAAGCAAGGGAAAAATGAGTTTCCAAACATGATATGACTATAGTTATAGTTATTACATATCACTATGTTTTTTCATGTTATGCCACCCCTCAAAGTTTATTTCATTTAAGGATCTTAAAAATTCAATTTTTGTGCCTCTAAAATAATATATTACTCAATGATATGTTATTTTATTCATTATTCTATGATTAATGATATATTTTATGTCAACTATAACTTTCATTATGTTCTCCAATTAAAATAATTCATATAGGATGAAAACTAATGATCATTGATGCTTATCGATTATTTTTACCCTTACTGATTATTTTAGTTCACCCTTTTCTTATGTATTCATTTACACAGGTTATAAATGATCTTATTGAAATATTTGTTTCTAAAAGAATATCTATTACATTAAATTTGTGTGAGATGTTGAGGTACTATGGTGGATTAATTAATTTTTCATATTGTCGGGAAAATCGTCACTAGTTTAAAATATATGTGTTTTCTTATTTAATTTTTTAATTAATTATATAAATATGTTAACATAGAATTTATTATTATCCTATGCTAGGAAAATATTTTCATTAAGTCACTTAATTGTGAGAGACATGTTCATGGGATGATATAGTTGGTGTGAGAGTAGATTTTAGATAACATTGATGATTATGATGTTATTGGTTCAGTTATAAAATTTTACGAATGTATGATAAGTTAATATTGATCAGAATTTCAATGTTATGGATAAACCATTAGGTTAGTATAGGTAATATATAACATATTATGTATTAATATAAAATATTATCAGTAAAAATATTAGTCAATTAATTGGGATAAATATAATTATTTGAATAAAATCCTAATGTTTTGTTTAAGGTAGTGATTATGTGGCTCTACCAGAAATTCCTTCACTATATGGATACTAAGAAGTCAGTGAGGATGTTAAACTTATTCACTTAGAGTTAATCAGTCTTCAAAATTATGGTTAGGTATCAGATAAATAAACAATCTGTTTTAAAATTAGTGTTTCTATGAATACACACCTACTTAGACTGTCTTAGAGAACATGCTTTAGTTAATTCAAATTTCCCTTATGAACCACAATAAAGGATTTTAATTATTTCTGAACTCCAATAATTACATTAATATTATTTTCCATTGAAGTCATTATCCTAATTATGGTTGTTTTCATCTTAATTTTGGTTTATTTCTTAAAAATTTATCATTTATAATTTTAGACAAATTTTTGTTTTTTCTCATATAAATACTTTATTTTCTTTCTCTTATATTCAAATGAATATTTTGTTAGTATTTTTACAATTTAAATTTACATTTTTTGTAATATTAAAATTACCATTAAACCTTTATGAATTAGATGTTTTATAATCCAAATCACACATCATTATGCAGCCTTTATGTTTGATAATGGATTTATTTGTTTAATTTTTTTTTCAAATGTAAGTGTTTTTCAATGCTTCCACTTCTATTTTTTGAAAATGACTTTGGAAAGTGAACTATAAGGTCATTTTTTAAATAAAATAAAAATATTGTGTTCTAAAATATATTTTTAATTTTTTATGTATTAACATAAATTTGATCCAGCTTTTACATTTTATATGAATCTCTAACTATGAATATTCATGTTTTATATTAGAGATTATTTTTCACCTATTTTTATAAAATATTTCATTGGATATGATTTCAAATGACCAAGGATATTTCTAATTTAAAAATTGATTTTTCCAGAAAATTCTATTATGATTTGTTTCATCTAAGGCATTATCATTTGGTATATCTTTTCCCCAAAAAAATATATTTTTATGTTATATAATCAACATTATTTATATAGATGTCTTAAAAAAATTTATTTTATATCATTGAAATGATCCAACAATAGATTTGTATTTTTTTAGTCATTAACAGTTTAAAAACATAATTTCTATTCTAATTCAATTATTTTATAAATACCTTGTATTATATTTCATTCTTTCAATGCTTTTACATATTATTATATTCATTGATATATCGGTAAATTGTTTACTTAATATTATAATGTTTATCTCTAATGTGTATATACAATATTCTCTATTATATTGATTGAATGGTATTCCACTAGAAATTTATTTAGTATCTTTGAGTACACTTTTATTTTCAATCGGTAAATCATGTTTATTTATGGAATTATAAATTTTTTATTTATATTAATTAAATTTAAATATATATGAACCCCATTACCTTTCAAGGGGTTCTTTATAATATGATGAGGTGGGATTTTATATAGCACACCAATGTATGGTTGTTGATGGGTGCTGTCTTATATATAACTCCAATGCATTGGTTCATGTTTATATCTCATGTAATATAAAATCAAGGGTATTATTTTTCTTTTTTACATAGTAATGAGTATAATAAATATTCTCACATTTTCTATAATGAAATAAATGAGTTTGGTTGTATTATCATGTTCACAAGGATTTCTCTTACCGGAATTTTATTTTTATATGGTTCTATGATATCTTCATGTTGTTTTTCATGTTTTTCTATCTCCCTATGTTTCTTTATTTTCATTCTATATTAATTCCATTTTTATTCTGCTATTACAACATATTTCAATCATTTAGGATATAGTATAGTTTATATGAGGACTTTTAATTATATCTGTTAGCAATAAATTACATTATATTTTTTTATTATGCTTATTTTCTCACATTATACTCACTTATGATAATTTATAATATTATATTTTGTTTAACCTTATAGAATATTTTAACTGACACCGTTATATTATGTATTTATTTCCCTAGGTGATTGATGGAATGTAATATGTATGATATTCTTAGAAGAGTATCTCATATATAAACCTTTTAATATATTTTTACGACATTATAGTTGTTAACAAGTTTCTTATATTGTATAAAACAATTGTTTTCTGATAAAGAATTGGTTTTTCATTTATTATTTTTCTAATTCTCTAAATCTATAAAGCTAAAAGATTATTAGAATGTATTATGTCACAATATCTTCATAAAGTCACTTAATTGAGATGATCACATTAATGGGAAACTATAAGAAATAAAAATAATATTTCCCTGAATAACCTCATAAGAAAGAACCCATTTATATATCTATTAAAAATAATTTCACAATAAGAACAACAATATATGGCATTACACAATGGGTTAAGAAACCACAAAAGAAAAATTATTCATTAAGAATAATATTCACTTGGGGAACAATTGAGGGTCTCAAATAGGTATAAATATCACTTTCATAATGTTCCAACTACGATTTCACAAAAGATATGAGGAACCCAACATTATTCAAAACCATTTTATATTTACATTTTAAATTCCCCATGAAAAATATTTATCAAACTACACATGAAAATTGTAATTTTCAAATCTAACCATTTCTCAAATTCACTTCTAAAATAACATAATAATTTTAAAAGGTTTCAATCATTGTGAATACCTCTTAAAAAAACCACAATTAAATTTTTTTAAAAATTTAATGAATCTTCATGATCTAATAGGCTTAATGAATTAAAATTTGGGACAAACCTCTAGGTCCTAAATAATTTTCCCATAAAACATCACACATCCATTAATAAAATGAATCAACCATTAACCATTTTTCCTAAACATTAAAATCCCTATTAGAAATCATTTCATGTCACCATGGTACTCAATGGTCTCAAATACATTTAAAAAGAATAAGTTATTTCTTCCTTTTTATAAAACATACATTAAAAATCTGAAATCAATTTATAAAATTCAACTGATTTTATCCATAATTTCAAATACATTAAATCCTTTTTTCAAAGAATTTAAAGTCACTATGAGACCCAAGGGACTTAAAACACATTAAAAAAATTATTTATAAATTCCAAAATCATACCAAAATTTCCTTTAAAAAATCACAAATATAAGAAATATAGAAAATGTAGTATCAAATTCACATTTATAATAGTAACAATCCATTAAGAGGTAAAAATAGTATTTTAACAAGCACTTTTCTTGAAACATAGGTCCATGAAATGTCTTTTAATATACTAAAAACATATATATAATTAAAAATGTGTGTCATATAAAATAATTTTCATAATAAAAATTTGTAATCTTTTAAAACATTCTAAAAAGAGTCACTCAAGAGATTTCACTAACACTTGTATGTAGGTACAACCATGTAATGAACAAAACCAATTTGTAAATAATTTCAAGCCTACTATGAATTTACAATATGCACATAAATTGATAATATCCTTCCTTGAAAAATGGTAAAAATTATAAAATGAATTACAAGGTAATTCTAATGAAATACCAACCACATCGATTGGAACCTGAACCAAAACATGTAACTTTTCATGGAAAATAGACATCGAGAAAATAAGAAACCTTATGAAACTAATAAAACTAAAATAACTATATTTAAATCATCCCTAAACCATTCTATGAATAATAATACCTTTTATGGTTTGTAAGAGAGAACTAAACAGTGAGTGTAAAGAATGGAAGAGGAGAGGAAATTAAAAGATGGTGAAATACCATTGATTCTAATTAATACTAAGATGAAGAATCACTGAAATTGGTTGGAGTTGAAATGAAATAAAAATTTTATAAAAGAATATGGTCATTATAAGAAAATGAGAAAGTGGGTACAATGCATAACAACTATAGGGGTAGAATGGTTATATCTCTTTAATTTGGGGGATTTTCCATTAGATTCAATACATGACATGGAATATATTAATGAATATATAATATACATCCATGAAAAGGAACAAACATTGGGTGAAGTATGTGTTGAATTATGTTTTTCATAAATTCCTTTTAATTTTTATAGTGGATCTCTATCTATTATTAAAAAATCTATATTATACAGATTTATTTTGAGAATTAAAAAAGTATTATGTGTAGTAATCAGTATCTCGATACATAAGAACCAATTTATGGTGCATAATCATGATTTCAAGGATTCCATAATATGGTTTTAGAATGCATCAAAATAAATTTTATACAATGTAAGAATCATATAAGTTCACTTAATCATGATATATAGCCTCCAATTAAATGATCTATATAATGGTCACTTGTTTCTCCACAAGACCAATTTCTTTAGATATTAATAACGGGATGTGGTACATGTAGAACCGTATAAGGTGATATATAACTAAATAAAAAAATGTATGACTACTCCCAAATTATTGTCCACATACAAGTAATATCATATGGTATCCAACATAGAATCAATAACATATGGGGAACTATGTCTGAATTATTGAAATAAGGAGACTCACATAATGTGATTATTAATATGTACATATAAATCATGATTTAAAAAAAATTATATTTTATGGAATGTAATTTAGATGATGAATGTGATAAGATTGAAGGATTGAAACACGTTGATCTATTATAGGTAATCGAGACATAAGCTGGTGTGATGAGTGAATATTTTCACAAGAAAATGGGGATGTTCGATGTCATAATATATTATTCTAAAAACAAGTGGATATGAAATTAAAAATATTTAATAGCTAGGAAATTTGTGATGATTTTGAGATCATGATGTATGAGTGTCACTTGATAATTAGATATTTGATTATTGAAGATGATTGATTAATATTTCAAATTATAATAAAAATCAATAAATCAATAATCATGTAAATGTATTTTGAATATAAATGAGTGGAAATAAAAAAAATGAGTATGATTATGTGGGAATATTGTATGCAGTCTGGTGATGTTGAATATCTTATTTCAATAATGAATGTATATCCAGTGACTAGTGTTATAGTGAGAAGAATAATAAATCCATGATCATTTAAATCTATATATGTTCATGTAATATACAAGTGATATATCTTCATATATATTCTGTTCTTTATATACAAAAATATTTTTCTTTAGTTTTTTAGATAGTTTTAGTATCATTTATTAGGTTTCAGGTCAGGCATTTTACCATATATATCCCATTATAATAAAATATTAGTTGGTTTTGGGGGTGGTAAATTCCATCATATAATAAGGGTGTATAAAACATTATGAATAAAAACGTGATGAACAAACATGTTTTATTGTTTTTATTCGATTCTATACTACCTTTTTAATGAGAGAGTATCAAATTAATCCAAATGAGATGCAGGTTTTGAAAAATAATGCATACATTCATACATTAAATGTCATATTGTTTATAAATATCATTTTAATCCTTAATATTGGTATCTAAGAAAATTTATCCATTTAATATTTCTTTTTATTCATCTATAAATTACCACAATATAAATAATTTGAAAGGGTTAAAATTTTGTATTTAATGTCTATTTAATTTATGAAGGTTAGAATGATTTTTTCCTTATATAATTGAGATTTTATGTTATTAATTCCACTCTTCAAGGATTCATGGTGATAGAAGAGATTTCTTCTTAGACTCTATCTGATAATAAAAATGTTGACATTGATTAAAATTTCAGGAATTCTCTACTCTCATAATTATCAATTTGTTTTTTAAAAATGTTTTGGGAAATAAAAATTGAAGTGGAATTTATGAAAAAATTCTAATAATCTAATATAGAAATATGAAGGTGAAAGAAAATTTTCAAAAAATTAATAGATTTTATTTTGAAAAAATAATTATAAAAAAGGTTGATTTAATTTATCAGTTCTTTATAAGGATCATATTCATTTTATTCTCTATAATAAGATTTGTAGAAAAACATTAGGATTCTAATATGGTAAATGATGTTATTATAATGATATATGAAATATTTAATTCCAAAACTATCAATGTTGGATGGAATATATCTGGATGAGTTTACTATTAAAAAAATATATAACACTCATTACCTATGAGATTAGAAGTGGTTATTTAAATAAAATATAAGTAAATTGGTAGAAATAAGTCCATTTCAAATATATCATGGAAGTTATAATTGATTACTAAAATTTCTTCTAATATGGAGAGGAAGATATGAAAGATTATACTAATATTAATTCTCACATGTGAATGAATTTACCTAGTGTAAGAGGATGGATGTTCCAAGGGAATATTTCTTTTAGTTCCTTCAACTATTTAAATGTTTCTCATTTCTATGAAAACTGAACTATAAAAATAAAAAATTATTTTGATGTGGGGAAAACATATAAATATTCATCCTATAAATGAATATAGAAATAGATAAGTATGTCTTACTAAAAAAAGAAATGGAAAATCACATAATTTCATTAAATTAAATAACATTTCTAATAGAAGAGGTTTATGATGGTAAATAGTAAGAAAATTATTAGGAGTCACACATGGATGATTCATATCACGTATTAATTTATAAAAAAGGAAAAATATGATTCCTAATATTATTATTTATAGATCAATGATGAGTATGATACTAAGGATTGGGAATCAACCTATGAAAAAAATATTATGATGGAATTAAATATATTATTAAAGGAAATTATACAACTATGTATTGATAAATCATTTATAGATGAATAAATATTGGATGTATAAAAAAATATTGAGAATGATGATATTATGGAAGAATCGAAATAGTTGAAACATGAATATAATGATAATGTAAATATTAATGATGAAATATCATATTCTATTTTCCTTAGGTACATGGATATGGATGAATTGTGGTGGATAATTCTTAATTAAAAAAATTAAAAAGGAATCAAAAATGAATATAAAAGATAATTATTTAATGTATATATGAATATTATATTTCATAAAAAATTAATATTTATCATCTTCATTATGGTTAACGTATAGTTGAGGAAGGTACCTAAATACTCTCTTGGAAGGAAGTCATTATCATTACGTATATTCGAAAAATAAGTCTATTTCATTAATAAAAAAAGAAAATAATATGAAATATGTTCATATTTTGAGAATTTAAAATTATAGAAAAAATTTTATTAAATTTTCATATATGTAGGGAGTTAGAACAAAAGAACTTCTAGTAAAAAACATAAATTATAAAATTAAAATAAACATGATCATAAAAACAGAATATATTTCCTCCAACAAAAAAGGTTTTCAAGATATTATTTGTGTTGTTGTCTTATTAGACATAAATTATATTATTTTTTGATATATAATAATATTATAGTCTTAGGATATATTAAAAATCAATGGGGATAAATCATACATAGGTGAAAATAGTTCCATTAATCCATAGGTTGGAATGAATGTTGAGATAAAAACCAATTTTTTTGATATGTAAGAATCATGTGGGAGATATAGTGTGAATGAAAGTATATCAAATTAATGAGTTCATTTGTGTGATAAAATTTTAATCATTATAAATTAAATAGTGAAATTATGATTCAAACTTATGAGGTTATTATTTTAGTTAATTTTTTTAAATACATAAAATCTTTTGGGTCCTGGATTATGGAGAGTGGATTGTCTTCTCATGTGAAATTATATTTGGTAATATTAATGAATATATAGATATATTATGGTTGGGTAATTAAATTTTGAAAATACAACTATCTATAATTAAATGTATTTGAAAATGACAAATTTATAAGATTAATATTTTCCATAATAATAATTTTTTTATGGATTGAATAATAATTTTCAATTTGTTTCAAAGCTTTTCATAATGGAAAATACGTTATATTCATGAAAGCTATTTTATTTTAATGTGACTAAACAAAGGATTTTTTATATTCATGGAGGAAATAAGTAATGGATTTTTATTTCAAATGTTGAAAGAATGAACAAATTGTCACAAAACATTATAATATGAAAATATTTTATGACATTAAAGTATTTTTCATCATGTAAAAAAAATATGATTAATTTAATCCATAAATAATCAATGAGAAATATTCATATCCTGATTGAAGAAACAAAAAATGTATGAAATAATCTTTAAAAAACGAAAAAATTAAAAATAACTCATAAATATTTGATAATAATGAATGGAAGCAATTGAAACTGATATGAGGAAATGTGTGTGATATAATATAAAACAAGTATCCATGTACAAATATGTATTTTATCACTATTTTTATGAAATAATTGAGATGAATTTTATCATTTTCATACACCATAAGTCTCATACTCATGAGATATATAAATGAAATAAGAGAAATGTTGAAAAGAAAAATGGATCTTCCAAAAATCTATTGAAAGAATATAATGGTATTGAATACACAAAGAGAAATTTAGTTTTGTAACAATTAATACAGAGTACTAAACATGACTTTAACGCACCACAAAAAAGGAAACAAAATAGGGGTTCTGAAATTAAAAATTATACCCTTAATGATAAAGTCATAATTATTCTTAATAATAATGAAACATTAAAATATTTATATTTACATAATATTAATATTTCAAAAAAATTAGAAAACAAGATCTTTTTGTTGAAAAAGTAATATATATCTCACTTTTAAATGTGGTTCAAAAATAAACCAACAGTAAAATACTATAGTGTGTTTGGGATTCCTTACATGATTAAGAAGAATGAATGAAAGGATGAATATTTGATTATATGGATTATAATTTCTTATTCATTAATTAAATACACAATATAGACGTTTAAAGGTGTAATAATAAAAGATCATATAAGATCATTGACTATGATTGTTTTATTGTTTTTGAAATTAAATGGATGTCAAATGTCTGTCCATAGTGGATACAATGGATGAAATTCATAATATTGTATTATTATAATACAAGATATAATATTATCAATTTATAGAACATAATATAAATTCTTCTTATAATAGTAATTAATGAGGAAAATAGAATTTTACAACATTATATTGAATGAAGAAAATCATGTATATGATGATAATATCATTGGAGATTAGAATGTATGTGTGAAAACTAGAAGACAAATATTTAGAATAGGACAATAATTTTTTGTCTCAAATATGAAACAAAAAAGTATTGAAAATTCCTTTTAAAATACGGATTGGAAGAAAAAAAATGAATGATATATTTTAAAAAAAATAGCAAAATATTACATGGAAAAAAAATTCATGTCCCAAAGTGAATAATATAGTAGTTAAAAACATTTTTTTAAGAAAAAAATAAATGGGAATGGAGATATTTCAAGAAACAAGGTCATACATGTGAGGAAGGGGTAATCTCTAATTTAGGGTTTGATTTGTATGAGACATTTACCTAGTAAATAGGATAAAAAATTAAAATCATTATCTAATTAATACTCAAAGAATCCTATAACATCATAGATGGATATAATGATTACATTTCATAATGGTGATCATTATAAGAAAGAGAATATGAATTATCCTAACGGATTTGGGTTTTATGATGATGGAAACAACGTTTATAAATTATATAAGGCCCTATATTGACTAAAAAAGATCCAAGATATTGTTAATTTGATTTATATTTGTTCATGAGAGGAATTGAGTTCAATATGTTATATGTTGATAGTGGTATGTACATTATAAATATAGACAAAACATACATCATTTAGATTGTTAATGTTGATGACATAATATATTAAATTCATAGAGATCATTTTTATGAATATTTCAATTCAAAAATTTAATAAGAGGTTTTAAATGTCTCAACATGGAGAAAACAAACATTTTATGGGGATTGAAAATCACCTAATTTAGTGAAATTATTATTCATTTTGGAATAAATAATTTAACATATTTACATTTTTATTATCTTTGGAAGCAACCTGAGTTTTTACTCTTTTCTTATTTATTACAAGGCTAATTTGAAATGATTAATGTGATAATGTAAATGAAAATATATCACATATGTCTATTCTAAAAGAGTTGTAGATGAAATTAAATTGATCTAAAGTAGAGGATTACTCATTGGTGAAAAATGTGCAACATGTTATTATATGAAACAAACATCGTTGACATTAAGAAAAACTGAGGACATTTTTTTTTGGCAACATTACAAGAAGATTCACATATAAAGTGGATGGAAATTAATCATTAAGATATGCATATTAAAAATACATTATTATTGATTTTTATTTATGACTACAAAAGTTCCAAGAATCATTCTAATATTAAATTCCATAATTCTTCGTCAAGGCACATTTATGTAAAATTTCATTTTTTATAAGAGAATGAGTCTAAAAGAATATAAAGGATATATTTTTTCTATAAAAGGATGAAATAACTATCTATCATATATACCCCACCAAAAAAATCTTTTTGAATTTTTTAGAATTCAATTTATTGTGTGTCTTGATTTCTAAAAATATGTTATGAATGTTTTTAGGAATTTCCTTGAATCTTACCATTTTTACATTCATAAGGAATATTTTCCTGTACGAGATGAGATTATTATCCTAGCTTGTGAACATTTAAAATATTTATAATATGTAGTAAATGAAATAATCTGCAATTAATTTTTACAACATGTATAACTATTAATATGTGAATATTATTGATGAGTTGTGTTTCAGAAAAACATTGATGAATGAATTTTCCACTATTTTTTTACATCATTTAAAATCACGTATACTGAGAGATGATTAATTAATTATTAATTGATTTTATAAAATTTTTTTTGACCTAGAATATTTTTTGAAATTGTTTTTCTTTCCATGGTGTAGTTAAATGGGTTGTATTGAAAACAAATCCACTGGGAAAGATCTTTGATCCCTCTAAAAATTTTTCTTTATTTTTTCTTCAATATGTGTTAAATGAAATGATATATGAAAAAATCTCAATATAAATGTAAAGTTGTGATTATCTATACATACTATAAATAATATTCAATGGATGTTGGAAGAGTATATCTGGTGGGGAAGTTGACATTTATAGCCATTCTTAATAATGAATTTGTTAATCAAAGTGAAAAGGAAAACCATAAATAGAAAAACCATTTAATAAAGAATGTGTAAGTTTTGGATATTTGATAATTACAAATAAATATCTGGAGTGGATTAGAATCTATATGATTGATATCTGGAATGAATAAATTTTATTCTCAAAAATAAAAAATTACCACATTTAATGATAATTCACCTGGTATATAAGAATCATCTTATAGTTAAAAATGATTATTTCATATATTTCATAAGGATTATTTAACTATTCAAAAAACATGATTCTACAACAGGTTAATTATTATTATTGTCTTTATAATAATTATCTGTAGTATCCTTAAGAATGAGATATATAATGGTAATTTTATTGTACTATAATGATGATTTCTAGATAACTATGTAAATAGATATAATAAATGGACAACCACACAGCGGGATCCAGTACTGAAGTGATCTATATATGAGTAATCATGTAATAATATCCATATATGAGTAGATTAATATGGGGATCTATAAAATAATCTATGATATAAGGGGATCTATGTTATAGTTGGTGATATAATGAGAGTAACTTATGTGGAGAATTTATCCTTATCGTGATATTTAGATTTCTATACTTTTAAATAATATGGAAGTTAAATTAGATGATTGTTCTATTAATATTTTAGATTGAAACATGTATATATATTCAATATGATTATGAGTCATACTATTGTGATGATAGTAATATTTCATACTCTAAAGGGGGTGTATAGTGTCTTAATGATTTAGTCGATGCACACATGGATGTCAAATTAAATGTAATTAATATCCAAGGGAGTTTTGGTGATTTTCTATATCAATATATTTGAATATGTCAGGATAATTTAAAAGATGATACTTAAGGATGATAAAATAAATCCCATAAATTGAATATATAATGATAATTAAAATAATTTGAGCATAACATGAATCATATATTTTATATAAAATCAAAATGGAATCAATATTCATAAAAAGTTGATGTCAGAAAAAGGAGAGAAATTTTGGATACTAGAATATTGATGTGAGATCTTCAATATAATGTGAAATAACAGAAAAATAATTTTAGTAATGAATATGCAACCTAAGAGTGAATAATCTATGACAATTTGAATAAAAATATGATCATTATTTTATTCTAAAGAATATGATTTCCATTAGTGATATATCTTCGTATATCATTTGTTCATAATATTGAACATTTATAAGTCTATAATATAGTATTTTCTTCTGACATTTTGAACCATGTTCATGTTTATTATTTATTATTTATGAATCCTGGTAACAATTTAATAATTTTTTTCTGGGATAAAAATCATTATTCATCAGAAATATAGTAATCCTTGTGCAGAAGAACATCATTAATAAGTTAATTTCAATTCATTTCACGTATTACGTATTACTTGTTTGAAGATAAATTTTGATGGATAATCTAAATGGAATATAGGTTTTAAGAAAATTGATTCACATCACCCCTACCGGGCCTCAATTTTTTCATTATATATTATATTGTTATATATGGTGACAGTGATATTATTTTATAATTTTTTATCTTATCAGGTTCATATTTAAGCACATTGATTATGTATGTCGGCTTCTAATTTCATGGGAGAAATTTATATAAATTTTCTAGTGCCTTAATGTTCTATTTTTTTATGTATGTTTTAAACCTTTCTGTAATTTTTTCATTTGGATCATGATTAATATGGTTCAATATATTAATATTATCGTTTATGTTTCCACATTTTCCATATTATTGAAAATAAATCCTCATTGCAGATGGATGACAGAATTAAGTTTTCGTTTATTTATATTTTTTGGGGGAATTGTGGCATTGGGAGTGGATATTACTTTCTATAGTTTTTTTCTCATTTTTAGTATGGCATCTTGTTTATAATTTTCATATAGAATAAAAAGGATTCAATATTTTTCAAATAAAAATAATTATAAAAATGATGATGTTTATTGGAAAAAAATTTACTATTTTAGGTCAGTCATGAATTTTTATAATCAATAATTATTTTATTTGTCATACATTTTTATAGATTAAAGGATGAGATGGGATATCACAAACGAGAACAGATACCTTGGTATGCTGGAACCCAATCCATCTTTTACATGGATCAAAGGTCATTTTGAATCCCCACATGATGGTGAATAACAACTAGCATCGTATAATAAAAAAGGGAATTAATTTTTACACAATAAAATGGATTTTAAATGATATAATCCAATATAAAAATATTCCATAATGAGAATGAAGCAGAATCAAACTATTAATTCAATTCCCTAAATATTAGTTCATCAAAGACACCACATCATTCTAGATAAAAAAACATAGAATACCAATGTGATTGGTGGATAAAATCTCCACTAGTTATCTACATTAATCTAAGTCCATAGAGAAAGTCCTTCCACCTCCACTAGGATGTTAATTTTCATTACATTAACATAGTATAAGATAATCTACAAACAACTAAAGGAAAAGGTAGGGTGTAAGGGAACCATCAAAATAGTTTCTGGCCATGTGTTCTATAATTAAATCTGTAACAATTTAAAAAATGATAATTAAATTTAGATAAAATAATTATTTGAATAAAATTTATATATTTTCAGTAAACCTAATCTTTTATAACAAAAAATTATGGCAGATACATCAAAATAGGGTTAAATATCATTTTCATATAAAACCTTATTGAAATAATTTTTCAGGAAAAAATTAGTTTTATAATCAATGAAATTTTGTAATTAAATAAAAACATATCATATATCCATTTTAGAATCATTAACGTACATTACATTCTATTAATAATATAGTCACACATAAAAATTAGTAATCACCACCGAATGTGTTCAAATGTCCCTAGGTTCAACCCGTTTCGACTCAACTCCCCATCTGAAAGGTCGTGCCACTGTATGTTTATATCAGTGTTTTCAATGTCAATCTATTTATAAGGGGTCATACCATAGGATACTTTTCTTAATAATAAGTTAACATCCCAATCTAACATGTTCTTCAATTAATCAATCAATCAATCATAGAAAAATAAATCATTTCAAATCAATTAAAAACCCAATTACCACATCTCAATATTCAACATTCAATTATAATTTCAAAAGGAAATAATAGGTTCTCAACAAATTCTTGAATTTTAAAATCATTATTAAATTTAATAAAATTTTCAATAGAATATTCATTCAATAAATTCAATTTATTTTATCAATCAATAACATCATTTTCTCAAATATGGCCATCTTTTCAAAATCCATTCCACAATTTCAATATCAGTCAAATTGGGGGGTTTTATTAGTCTACATTACATTTAAATGTTCTCATTGAGTCAATTAAATTACTATGTAATAATTCAATTTAACAATCATTTCAAAATAATTAGTAAAATTATAGTTTCATTTTTCAGAAAATATTATGGAACCACATAACATAAATCATATGATCAAATCAGCACCATTAATGGGAACACTAATGAGGACATATGTACAAGGGATCATTAACTACAACCTAAAATCAAGATCTATCAAAATAATTATTAGATCCATCAAAAAAATATGATTTATCACTCTATAAAATAGGAGAATAGAATATCATAAGAAACAACATGATAATAGATTCGCCGACCAGACGTAGATCAAACCAGATAATTAGAATATCAATCCACCAAAAGAAGAGGTAAGATGGGTCAACATTTCCTATTGAGATTGTCTAGGATAAATGATATCAATTTAGGGAATATTTGGGGCACTTGGTATTATAAATTGTGGGAATCATATTTTTAATGAAATTATTAGGTCAATTAAAACTACATATATGGTTTTTTGGATATGAAGCACTATTAGTATTAACTTTGAGCCTTAATTGGGCACTCGTGCTGGAAATAATGATAGGGATATTGGTTTGGAATTAGGGTAATTCTAAGCATGGTCCAAATGTAAAAAAAAATCATTATACCAGGGTGCATTGTTTAGAGTGGTGGATGCCGAGTTTTGAAAAATTGTGTGACCATACCAATAGATTAATATATTGTGAATAGGTTTATGGGACAAACTGCATGGTTTTTCATTTATATATGCCAACCATGCATAGTTCAATTTGGCTATAAAAATTAAAAATAACTCATAAAATGGAATATAATTAAGAAACAATTATAGCCTAATAAAAACATGGGATAATAATTATATTAATGAAGGTAACATATAGTTAATAAATCCACCCTTAAACACATTATATCCCTCGAAATCCTGTCAATAAGATTCCATTTAAAATGATTGAGGATATTTATCTATCATCAGTTCCATACAATCAGATGTATCATTTGAATTTGAACCATTCTGCTATAACACAATGACATAAGGTATCATCATTCCCTGAAGAACCTTTCTCTCCTAATAAATTATCTAGAATGGATGCTCAGGCATGGACAAATTGGGATATACATCAAGATCATTTGAGCTAAAAACATGAATGAGTTATGAAGATAAATTTTAAACTGTGATATGTGAATCAAATTGTGGATCATAGTAAACTACAGTGGATGATTGAGATGGTAATCCACTTTCCCCACTGACTAAACAATATCAAAAGAATGTAAAAATATCAACACAATCTTTGATTTGTTAATGATGTATATGACACAACTAAGGTGAAAATCACAAAATTCCTTTTTCACAACCTAAAAACTTCAATAATCATCAATAAAGATCAACATAGGATTTATAAAGGCTCGTTGATTTCACCATTCTCTAATGAATCCAATGGTTATTTTTCAGTATCTCTTAGACCAAACATTTCCCCACCAATAATGATTCACTATTCCTAGGCCAAGAAAGTGAAGATTTACATGGATATCCATACATTACCACTAAAGAATTCATTATAAATGGTAACTAGTATCTATTATTAGTTATAAAATCAACCAGATTAAAATGGACATCCCAAGATCTTCCAAAGTCGATAATGTGAGTACATAGCATATACTAATGGAACATTATATATTTTTATGTATACACATCCATAAATGTGGTTGTATGTTTTTGAAAAAATGGTTTTTCCCCTTCTGGTGGCACAACATAGGTTGCACACTTTAATGGGGAAAACAAAATGGTTTTCCCAAACCATGCGCCAACCATCCAAAAACCCAATGTAAATCAAATAATTTCAATAGATTTCTAACATGAACCCAAATCCTGGAAAAATATATAATTAAAAAAGGTTCATGAAAAACACGTAAGAAGATAATGGGATGTTATATTTGAAATTATATAAATGTTCATCCCTCCAATGCATTGGGTAATGTGAATTATCTTAAGATATTTATAATTGGGATTGTATTAGTGATCTATTTTTACTATGACATGATTATCTAGTTTTTTTCTATGGTATAAGTTTCTTATAGTCTTGGATAACCTATAAAAATATTATTATACTATGTTTACATTTCCATGGTTTATTATCATTCTATTATGACTTTCAAACTCTTATATCATGTATTATTTAAGTACTTTATATCAATGTGGGAAAGATAATCACATTTAATTGTGTTATACATTAATATCCTCTAGTTATATCATATTATCATTTCCCTATGTTTTCACTATAATAAATCATTAGATAAATCAACCCCTATAGTGTGCATATCATAAAGACTTCTAATATTGTGATATTTCATAATGAAATTTATTTATGAATAATTTTATAGAATAAATGCATGTGAAATATTATCGTTCATAAAAGGTATTTTTGTAACGTTTGTTAATTTTTGAGATTAGTTTAAAAATGTTATGATGACATAATGTAAAATAACCAATATAAAATTAAATTTTTAGGGCATTGGATATATTGAGTTAGATGTTAAATATGAAAATAATTTTTTACTCAGTTATTTATTTAATATATTCATTTATTATTGACACTTATATTTTTCTCTAGCTAATGGTTGAATATTAAATGATCTATGTAAAAAATGAATGTGATTGTCAATGACATGATTATCCAAATGAACAAAGTATTCAATAATAGTTACTATTAAAAATATCATGGTTAGTCATATCAATTTATCTCACATTATAAATTAAAACATAAACAATTTTGAACTCTCACATTCACAAGGAAAGAGTAATTCATCATTTTTTCATGCATATTATATTGAATATCATTCTTTAATAAATATTTTAAAACACTACATACTGAAAAATTGATCAAAAAAAATATTAAATACAATTTATGTTCATTTATAATTTATATTTGAAAATGTTTCCTTGTAGTTAATAATTAGAAAGCTTTGGTGGATAAATCACAGAAACTTATCAAAATAATATTATAATTGAATAAAAGGGATCTCATTGAATGAGAAGAGTTTATGAAAAAAATTTGTAAAAAAAATTCTTTATAAAATTAACATAATACTTGATAGGTAATTCCATGATTTTGAGGTAATGTTGTATTAATCTACTACTTCAATGAATTAAATTTAACAAAAAAAATTAATTTTTCTCTAGGTTGTAAAAAATTTCCATTCATTAGTGGATTAAATACAAATTGATGAATAAAATTAATAATATTATAGGTTCATTACTATGATTTAATTTTTTATTTGCACATAATTTGAGAATGGAAATTATAGACTCTCATTAAGATTTTAGAGTTCTGAAAAAGAATATAAAAATAGAGTTTTACAGATTTTCATGTGATAAACTCAAGGATGAGAGAATATTCAATTTTATAAATGACTAAAATGTGGAAATAATATGCTCATGAATTTTCTATATTGAATAGGAAATTTCATTATACAGGTAAACATGATAAAAATATATAATATTTGTAAATAGATATGAATTATATGGTAAATGAGATATAGGAAAAAATATAATCATAATAGACCACCAAAAACTCAATGTTTCGTCTTAATGGTGTTTTAGATTTTTGATATTAAATATATAAAAATGAGGTTTAAAAATAAAAATTCATGTAAATAGTTTCCAAAACTAAGGGATAAATGAATAACATATTCAATCTCTATAATCAATGAGGAAAAAGATGATGTGGAGATGATCCCACATATTATACAATCAAATACTATGAATATCATTTGAAATTAAAATTCAATGTATTACTTTTTATCTTCTACTTTTTTCAAACATTGATTAAACACCTTACCAAATGGATATTATGTTTTCACTTAAAAAATAGAGGTGTTAATATAGAATCCCATGTCTAAAAATATTCTCCAATTAGTATATAGAGGATGATAAATCTTGAAAATAACCTCATTCTTCATTTAACTGAATTCATATTAATATTGTTTACTAATTTGAATTCACTATATATATTCAATATACATATTTTTATTTATAAATTTTATCTCATTTACGAAATTATATCATGATAATATTTCAATGCATTGAGAATTATGAATATTTTATGGAAACTTATTTGTTGATATGGATATAAGTACCAAACAATGATGGGAAATGACACAAATGGTTATCCAAAACTAAGAAATAAATGTATTCAAATATTTTATTATTATATTATAGTATTTCCCAAATTCATTTTTGGTTATCCACTAAGTCATGAAGTAGAGTTTTCAAATGAGATCATGCATAGTTCTCTGATCATATCAAATATCCTTTACAGAATTTCCCATATTTTGATAGATTAATGAATATAGAAACTATTATTGAATTTTTATAGGGGGGGTTTAAGTCTATGTACATCACTTTGGTGTGGAATAATCCTTCTTTTTATGAAAAAGTATGGGAAAATTATTTTTTTACTTGATTATCAATACTATAAAACATCAAAATAAATATCATATATAATATACCCTAGATAAATGTCAATTTGGTAAAATTTGAGGGGATAATTACATCTCATATTCGAATCTCAAATATATATATCCTTAATAAATTGTAGTAATAGAAAATATTCCTACATTTACCACCCATATAATTTATAATCACTATAAATTCTTACTGATGCCACTGAGGATTATTAACCCCCCTATATTTTCAGGGATTTTATATTAATATTTTATAGTTTAATGCTATTAAATTTTGGAAGTATTTAGAGAAGATATTATAAAAAATATCCATGACCAATGTTGAATATGATAATAATTTCGGGATTTTGTTTAAGACCTAAAATGAGGAGTAGTATTTACAAATTTCATAATGTGTGAAATTTTCATCAAAAAGTAAAATTAATGTTTCAAATAATCCCAGGTGAGGGTATATCGATGGATCCCTCAAATTTGTATGTGACTGTGCAATAAGTGAATAAATTACTGGAATATAACTACATAGATTTATTGGATTAATTGTATACTATTATCAATATAAAATTTATTTAAATAATTTTGGAATCCACTAATAATGCTAAATACATTGAGTTAAATAAGGCTTTGGTCATTATAGTTGTAAAAACTCAAGCTTGGTTTACACGGGAAATACATTACTTTTGCAGAATGCATAATACAAGGAACTAACAGAATCCCAAAAGACCGTATGATTTCGGTTCATATTGAAACTGGAAAATAAAAACATCTTGTTCATAAACAATCTACATCGTATCCCACATTATCCTTCATAACTAGAACCCATTTTTGACACATCTTAATTAATACCATTCTTTAAATCTGAGTGGAATATAAACATGAAAATGGGTGAGATAAAATCCTTAGTAAGGGTAATCATGGAAAATATCATACAAAACATAAATATAATATTGTAAAAACATGAAAAAAACATTTGAAAAAAACATTCCATATTTAACATATACATAAATAGTTAGTCGTTAAATAAATTTTGATAGTTCATAAGGAAAACCTTATATTAGATACACAATCCATGAGAAAAGAGCATTGGAATAAAACATAGAATTGTGAAAAAAAATAATTACATAATATCACTTCCATAGTAGCCAAGGAATTGCTTCCTAGAACATAATAGTGAAAATGTATGTTACTGAACTGAGTTTATTATTGTTCAATCAATATATTATTGAACCGTATTTACATTTCATTCAAAACCTATATTACTAAACCAAATTTACATATTGTCCCATTCCTGTATTACTGAACCAGATTTACCTTCTGTTCTAGTCATGTCTATCTCAAGAGATATAAATCATTACCTAATTATTTGGAGGGATATATAAGTCCCACCAATCTCATAATGATATCATTATCATATGTGATATTAAAGAAAATAAATCATTAATAAGATTATAACCTGATAAATAAGATGGTTTTCGTAAACATAATTATATAATAAAAAATCCATATAAAATATAATTTCATCATTAACACAATAAAATTAAATTTATAATAGTAATAGAAACATAAACCTATTTATATAGAATCTTCTTATATGGAAAATAATCCTTGATAAAACAATATAACATAATTCTTGATTGAAATATCATTTATTCTTCAAAATTGATTTCTTGTCCCAAAATGCTGCATAAGTTTAAAAGAAAATAATTTAGTTCAAAATAAACTTGAAATGGTTTATAGGAAGCTTTATGGAAATAAGGTGTGTTTAAAGAATAAATATACATTCATTTTTTATAAGATATAAAACATTCTCCTCTTACTTTTGTCAAAGAAGACAAAACCTAACTTGTATGGTAAACGAAAAAAAGATTCCATCCCAAACATGTACTAAATGTAAAAAATGGATAAAAATTAATTAAAAAATACATGGAATAATAATAAAAATTTTCTGAAATATTATGTAAAAAACAAGAATGTGGATGATAAATATTTTTTCAATAAATATTTATATATAAACAATCTCTAATAAAAATTAGAAAAAACAATTATCTCTTACCTTAGTCACGTTATGGTCCATATGCATCTGAACATCAAGTATAATGTTTTAAATAATGTTATTGAATTATTCCATAATAATTGTCATTTTTATGATATCATATATGATCATATTTCCATCCATTTGTTAGTAACATTTCATTTCCATCCATTATTCGGATATTATTGATTTATGTTCATAGACATGTTTTTCATATAAGATCATCTTCCACTTCTTATGATTTTGTTATAGAATTTAAATAATGGTATTAGTTAAATAGATATGATATTTATTCATTCTATTAAATTATATAATCAATTTTTAGTGAATATCATGTAGAATGAATTGCATCACATCATGGAGACGGTAAGTCGTATGTACGCACGAGCAACAATACCATTCACTTAGTGGTTAAATGGTATGGAATTGGATGTTATATTAATTATAGAGACTAATTATCATGTTAAATTCATTTTTTATATCCATTTAACTCTCTATTATACCCATCCAAATTATATATTGTTTCATAACAAATTACACCATAGCTTGGGGACATTTAGTCATACGTACGTTGACATGGTGATATTGTTATTTGTAGGATGGATAATAGAAGAGATAAGGTTCACCATTAATTATAACAAAATCTAAAAATTTATAATATAATGTATTTTTGACTTTATTATGTATAAATCATAAGAATATTGAGTAGAAGAAGAAAATTGTTTTTAATGTGGTGATAAAACAATTACCTCTTTTTCGGGTATCTCTTTTTGATTTGCCCAAAAGGTCTCCCTATGATGGATTTATGGCTAATGTGTTTCCACTAGGAGGCATGAAGGGGTGTTGGGAACATATTTTAGTAGTGTTCGGATGCTCTAATGGGCACGAATGGTGTGAGAAGGTGGTTTGAGGTGGTGGCCTTTTATAAAGGAGTGGTGGGGAACTTTAGGAATGTCTTGAATTTTTAATTAATTGAAAATTTATTTTTGGATTATAATGGTCCCAAAAAAATTTATTTAAATTTAAATATAAATATGGTTCTAAATACTCTCATATAATAAAATGTTACATGTTTTTATTTTATTTTAAACATTATCATTTTGATTTACCCTTAATATATATAATTTTATTTGTGGAAATAATATTCTAATTATTAAATACTCATAAATATTTTCTTATTTATTTTCAATTGTACATAGTTAGATAATTTATGTAATTTTATACCATATAATTTCCATTTTTTTATTTTTTATTTTTTTTATTAATATTAATAATATGTTATTCTTTTAAAATTTCAATAGTGGAAATTTTGACACTTTTCATTTATTTTAATTTAGGTAAAATCCAAAATAAAAATCACTTAGTAAAATATTTAACACCCTCCTTAAATTTCATAGTTACATATAAGATTCCTTGATCACATTAATTAGTTTATATGATATTTATTTTAATAATTTTAATACCATTTATTTGTTATTTCTATTAATAAAATAATTTCAACAACACTATTGTGTCTTAATTAATGTTTATTATGAAACATATAAATATTGAAAATAATTTCATATGATGTAGATAACTTCACTTCAATTCTATATACTCTATAGTTTTGTAGATATATCAATTTTATCACTATATTAAAATTATTATACTTATATGAGATAAGTGGGTGACATGTTGTCACATTATTTTGTATTAATTATAATCACATTAAATTCATGGACAAAAGCACATTAAATGATTAAATTACGAATTTTATTTGATATTGTTTAACTTTAATTCATAAAATAAGATTGTGGAAGGTTTTATGGTAGTTTTTTTATATTTATAATATATTTTTTACATTAATTTAATTGATTTACCTTTTATTGTGGTAAATAAAAATTATTGTAGTTACTATTCATAAAATTAAAAAATATGAAAGTAACCTTTTAACATAATTTAGATCCACTTATTGAAAATATGGAATGTATTTTTCAATATTCAATGGAGATAAAAATCATTAATTAAATAAAATTATTTCCCATTATCAAAAACAGAAACCGAATTTTTATAAAGTAAAACTATCAAACGAATGACATGTGTTTATGTCCAATATAATTGTGAATTTAATTTCAATGATGAACATTTAATTAAAGGATAAAAACATAATCCAACTACCCTTTTGAAAAAAAAATAGAAAAATAATCTAAGTATTTAATTAAATTATATGGAATGGTAGTTTGGAATTAAAATGCAGTATTTTTCAATATTCATTAACATATGAATTTCATCAGTAAAATTGATTCATTTCAAACAAAGTAATTTTTTTACCTTTTCCAAAAAAAAATTTATTATATCAAATATAATATATAAAATTGTAATATATATATTTAAAAAGGTATTACCATTAAAAGGAATCATAACTATATTTTTTAAAAAATACTACTTTTATCCGAAAAAATATATCGATGTTTAGTAGAACTCAGCATTGTTTACAACACGAGCTATCGAGGAAGGATGCTCCTGCATGTAATTCATACCATGTCAGAGTTTGGTGTTGTGAAATATTCCTTTGATGTTATGTATAACACAATCACAAAATATTTCTTTTATACATAAAACAAAAACAATACTCACTGTTGTGTGAAATAATTTCGATCAAACAAACATGAAATTGTGTGTAACATAAGATAAGGATAGTGTTGCATATACTGCAAGCTAATATAGTGGTTTGTATAGCACAAGTTAATCAGGGTGTAATGTAAAACACAATATATCAAAAAAATAAAAATAAATCTATCTCATAAGATCATACGATATTACATTAGAACCCCTTAAAATGAATTTCTCATTGAATATCTCTCAGGTTATAAATGGTGTACTACTTGAAAGTTCCTTTCATAGAAACCCACATCATAAAAAAGGAATAAAAACATCATATTAAAAAGTAATTTTACCAACTTAATGATTAACCAAAGTAACTCATCACTGGGTTTTCACATAGTATGATATAGGTGGGATGTGATAACATGGATATAGGATGAAAATCTTACCAAAAAGTTTTGATGGATATTGATAGAGAAAAATTCTTGGGAAAAGATAACAACTAGAAAGCCATAAATTTGGGGTGATTTATTGGACCATATAATTTATTGGATAAGAATGTACTATGATAACATTTTTGGTATTCAATAACATTTCCCAAAAGTTAAATTTTTTTTCCAGAGAATAAATACTAGCTTGATTTTCGTTTAATCTCAACATTTTTCATGCCTTGAATAATTTCTACTTCATCTATTATTTAATGAAATGATGTTGAATTTTTCATTTTTCAGGTGTTAGTATATCATGCAGGTGAATGATAGGTCACTCTAACTGCCTCATCAAAATGGATAGCATAGGAAATCAAATATTCATAAGTCCACCTATGGTGCGATGATACATTAATCTTACAAAATTCCATCAGAATATAACTTATATTATCTATCAATGGATAACCATACAATCCAATATAATTTTATTTGAAAAAGTTGAAATAAATCGGCATAACATTTATCTCCCATATATCATAATGCAGTAATTGGTTACCACATTCCTTACATGTTAATACCTTAGTCATGTTTTCTCTTGATACCCGATAATAACATGAATTACCATAGAATCATATTGAAAACATGAATTATGTCAAAATTAAATCTTTCTGTAGAATAAAATTATATATTTTGAATCCATGATATCACTTTTATCTTTATATCCGTCATGAGGTCATTAATACTATCAAACATGTCATTTCCTCCAAATCCCTTCATTATGGGCATATAATGACATTTCCAATAATATTTCAATCAATTTTCTTGGTTACTGGTACTATTTACTTTTTAAAAACCACAATGGACCAATACATATATAATACAATATTATATAATACTATAAAAGATATTTTACAACACTATTTTGGAAAATCATTACATAAAAGCATAGTCATTCCACCACTTTGTTTTCATACTCCAGATCTCCAATAGTGATCACTTTTGATTTTCCTTTGTCAATGGACTTAAGAGGTTGTTGATGTCGAAAATCATCCATAACCCTTGGGTTAGCCCATTAGTTATAATAATTCCCCTTTTCCTTTCACTTGTAGCATTGAAACCTGTGTGGTTCATTATCTATAGTCTTTTCTCAATCCACATTGCTAGAAACCATTTTCCATGTACATTGGAACAGAACTAATCGATGACCTTATTTTCCACACATAAAATACTTTTTAGTCACTTTGAGATAATATAAACCATGATTATTTCCAAATATTGACCATAAAAACAATTTTATTATTCTAACCATTATTTTGATATTTTCCCTTGAACTCCAACATTATTTTCTTCTAAAAACCCGGATATTGATATGTTTAACCAACTAATATTTGAAACCCGATGGAACAATACAAAATATATTCATATCTACTGATGTTTCTTATAGCTAATTCCATTTTATGATTTGGTTTTAAGACACTTAAGAATCGATCATATTTACGTCCAAGTTGGTTGATAAATCCAGAAGAATATCGTGCATGTCTTGTAAAAGTTTCATCATAGGTACATACAGATTCATCATAATTTTTCTTGAAATGAAGAAACTAATATTCCATTTTTTTCAAATGATTCGAGGAAAGTTCCTATTGAAATTATGAGTTCATAAATTCGTCCTAGACCATGGATTCAATTTCATTTTCTTTCCTTATGTTCTATATTATATTCCACCACTTGTCTGATTCTCCTTCCAAAGGAAAAATATCGGAAATGAAATTTTAATGATCCGAACAGAGAAGTATGGAAAATATTTTTTCAGTTGTACTGATCCTTTGTTCATCAACACGTATATCATAAGACCCACTGAATGAATTTCATCGTTGACTCATGAAGGACTCACCTGAATTTTATTCCATTCTATACTCATTCAGAAGTCCATAATTATTCATAGATTGTGTATGTATAGAAATGATATTTTGAATTCCATATCCTATAAAATATGGTTTCTCATGATGAAATTCATTGCATTTTATAGTGCATTTATCATTATTAGGAATCCTTAGGGTTCTAGACATTGTCTACAACACAAAACGAATAGTGTGGGAAGAAAAAATCATACTAGGAAAACAAAAAAATCAGGGGGTACATTCAATCTCTAACATCATAGGTTTAATACAAGGGTATTCATTATTGTTACCATAATATTAAAACTATTACCTATAGTTAGACTTACCTGAAGGGATATCCCTAGACATACCATAGAAATATCTTAATGATATTACCAATCTTTTCAAATTATAGTTTCCAAGGTTGACTAAAAATTCTCTATGATACCAACTGTAATGACACAAGTTTGATGTACATGGACATTAAATTAATTTGTATAATGCATAATACATGACCCAAATAGATTTCATATAAACATATTAGTTTCTTTCTTTAGTAAACATGAAACCCTAAACAACTTGTTCAAAAAAAATCTATATGGTCTCTATAATTACCCTTCATAACTAGAACCATGTTTTGATACATCATTCCCAATACCCTTCTTAAAATTCTTCGGGAAAAGAAACATGAAAAGGGGTGAGCTCAAATGATCATTAATGGTTGTATGAAAATATATTACATAACATAAACAAATGAAGGTAAAAAAAATAACATATATTTTAAAAAATCATACCACATTTTACATATACCAAAATCATAAGTCAAGAAATAAATTATTGATGTTTATAATGAAATAATAATAACAGAATCCTGAACCATGAAAAAATATCATTGGAATAAAACATAGAATTGTGTAAAAAAAGTAATAACGCACTATTATTTCTATAGTAGCCAAGTCATTCCTTCCAAGAACATCATATTAGAAAAAGATCGATACTGAACTAGGTTTACATTATGTTCTAGATATGTATTACTGAACCATATTTACATTCCATTCTATCCCTGTTTTCTTGATCCGAATATACATACCATTCTAGCTGAGTATTTAAAAACTAGATTTACTTTCAATTCTATATATATCTCTATCAAGAGATATAAATTATTAAACAATTTATTGGAAAAATATATAGGTCCACCCATATCATAAGGACATCATTCTAACATATTCCATAAAAAGATAAATAATTAATAATAAAATAACCTGATAAATAAAATGGTTTTCTTAATCATCAATTTATTATAACATAATCAATATAAAATATCATTCCATCATTGAGAAAATAATATCACAAAAATAATAGGTATAGAAAAATAACCCTATTTATAAAGAATCATCATATATGGAATATAATTTTTTATAAAACACTCAAACATATTTCTTGAGGAACATATCATTTATTCTTCAAAAACGTTTTCTCTTTTAAAAAATGATTCACAATTTTAAAAGAAAATAATTTATTTGAAAATTAATATAAAATATTGTAAAGTAAGAATCATGGAAACAGGGCATTATTATGGCGTAGAAATCCATTCTTATCATATAACATAGAAAAATATTATTCTTGTACTTTTTTTAGAGAAGTGAAAAAGTATGTTTTATGGTAAAAGAAAGAAATATTCCTTGGACACCATATAGTAAAAGACAAAAATGGGTAATAATTAATTTAAACATTAATAGAGTAATAGTAAACATTTTATGAAATCAGTTTTAGAAAACATGGACATGGGTGATAAATATACCCCTAGTAAATACTTATGTATAAACAATCAACGATAAAATGATATAGAAAATTTATCCATTAACATAGGTCTGATATGCTTTTTATGTCTTCCCAAAATTTTATATAATGATTAATATGTTATTTATTTTGATATAGTTTTGTATTGGATTATTAAAAAATATTTATATTCCTAATACCCATAAATAAATAGATCATCCTTGGACAGCATGTACAAAAACCATAGCCATTACACATATTATTACATGATTATAATCATAATTACCCACAAAGTACAAACCAAGGATCAAAAAGTTTAGTGTTATTGGATGATTAGGTATATAATTAGAAAAAGATGAAACCATAAAAAAAAATTGGTCTTCCTAATGAGCTCCTAACTTCCTTTGAGCCTATATAACTACATTGAATAACCTATAAAATACATAAACAAAATTGATGAGATAAAAATACTAGTATGTGACTAAACATGGAAATAAAACACAACACATTAGATAGAAGGAAGAGCCTGAAAAAATAAACAACGTGGATCATTAATAAAGATTGGTAATAATTAATAATGGAATCATATGATCATGGAAAAAGTGGAATGTAGAAGAAACATATAAAATGACATAAACATTACTCATGAGTAATAATAAATAAAATAATACATGGTAGAAAAATTCTCATAATTCATTATGATTACTCCCAAATCCCATACATGATGTCTTGTGAGATTAAACATTAACTAATGAATTATATCACTCTCTAGGTTCACCCATCATAACGTGTTCATGTATATGTGTGAAAAATTAATAATCAAACCTAAATAATACACATAATAGTTTCCCATCGAATGAAATGTGTACCAATATCTTGTTATAAGGAATAACAAAAATGGTCTGTCATATTTATTCAATTAAATAAATTATTATATATTTTATAGAACATTAAAAAAATATAATATAACAGAAATGGTGATGTACAATATATGTGAATACATAATTTTTTTTAAGAAACTACAGTAATGAGCAATTTATTACTGTTTAATGGAAAATATTAAAAAATCATTAAATAGGATAAATGAATATTATTTTTCCTAAATATATAAATTTATTAAAATAATAATTCATTATAAATTGAGTTATTTTGTCACACCCCGTCCTCGGGGCCCATGTCGTGACTACCCCAAGCCCGCCTTCCATAGGCCAGGGGCTGGCGACTAGCACCAAATGTGAAAATCCCGATATCTAGGAAGGCATTGCCTTTATAAAAGTAAACAAAACACCATAGAGTACAAGCGAAAGAAAAACACTAAGTACAAAAGAATGTGCTGAAAAATAAATGGGCCAGAATACAAACCCAACTGAAAGTGCAGCTACAACTAAACGAAAGTACAACAGAAAAAGGCAAACAACTGGAAGAAGGAAGCAGCTCCTGGGTCGTCCCCCTCGGATCCTACCTGAAGGGTAGGTACAGATAGTGCAGCTCCTGGATCGTCCGCCACGGATCCTACCTGAAGGGTAGGTACAGATATCCTCCTCAACGCTCTCGCCCGTCAACCTCCTTCGGATACTGACTCGTCGTGTAGTCCACCTCCAGGTACCGTCCAGTCCTCAAACACTCGGCCTCTGTCAGCACTGCCCGTCGTCGGCTACCAACACAATGAGGTGCGGGCATAGCCCGTGCATGGGTGAGTATAACGATACTAAGTAGGGACCCCGAGACCCTCAAGGTCTCACTAAAACAAACAAGGATATCCGCATAGATGATCTCAAAAGATAACCTCTACTTAGGTATATGCCCATACATATACCTAAGTTATCAAGTAACCCATCTCAATCTGGAGGAAACACAAGGATCATGAAATCAATGGATAACCACTACCCAGGTATATGCCCATACATATACATAAGTTAATAAGTGACCCATCTCAATTTTGAGGTAAACAGAAAGGTCAAAAGTCTCATCTCAAACCAGGATTTTCATTATCAAAACTGTAACTGCTGAAGGGACCCGTCTCTAGAGTGTACAGTGGTCCTATCACGACTCCAATGTACTGCTCACTAACCGAAGACTGTTGAGGTACTTCTCCTGTCGAGTACGATGGGATTGCGGCCAACTACCGGGCGCTCCGTCCGCTATGGGTCAGTCGCCAAATATCGGGCGCTCCCCCTAATAGCCTACAGAGGTACTCCTCCTGTCGAGTACCGCGGGTTTGCGTCCAACTACCTGGTGGTCCATTCGTCGTGGGTCTGTCGCCAAATATCAGGCGCTCCGTCCCCTGGGATAGTCGACTCACTCCATGTTGAGTCGGTCAAGTAGTCGTTAGGTCTCAACCGTCTACACGGTCTTCGTACTCCATACGCTCGTCTCCGGGAGGGTCCGCTCCATGAGCAATAGGTCGATACTCCATGTATCACTACGTCCCACGAAGAAGTATCTCAAAGGACCGCCTCATCATAGGGGTTTCATCGAAACAGTTGGCGCGTCAATCGGACGCTAGGTCTGTGAGTTACTAGCATTTTCGTCCCCGGGGCCCTGTTGGTTTCGTTTGCGAACCAATCCGGCTGTAACTCAACTATACCCCTAACACTCATAGGGTATACTCAAAGGGACCATTTCTCAATGAGATCACCAATGCCGCTGACGGTTCGTCAAACGGACGTCTGGTCTGAAAGATATCAGCTTTTCCGTTCCAGGGGCCCGGTTGGATTCCGGGTGCAATCCAACCCCGTCACTATCCAACTGCATCCAAACCTCTGGCGAAGTATGTCAAATGTTCCGCCTCATCAAGAGGAATTCAATGAGACAGATGGTGCGTCAATCGGACGCCCGGTCTGTGAGTTATTGTCTTTTTTGTTCCAGGGGCCCTGTTGGTTTCGTGAGCGAACCAACCCTACTGCACTCTAACGGCATCCAATCCTCGAGCGGAGTAAGCTAAAAGATCGTTCTCACTTAGAGTAATCCAATAAAGTCGACGACACGTCATTCGGACGTCCGGAACTCAAGTTACGAGTGTTTCCGCTCCGAGGGCCCGATTGGTTTCGTGTACGAACCAACCCGGCCGAACCCAAAATTCTCCAAAACCTTGAGTGTAATATTCCGAAATGACCGTCTCTATCTAAGGATCGTGTTTACACTAACGTCACATCAATCGGTGGTCTACAGCTCAAGATATGGGCATTTGACCGAAAATGGTCCGAAAACAGGGGGTCTCGGCCCGGACCGACCCCCCCTGGGATGGCCCGAACCGGGTCGACCTGAACCGGGTCCGACCCGGTCCGGCTCGGTCCGGTACGGCCCGACCGACTGGCCGCGGCCGAGCGGTCGCCGCGGAGCGGCGGGGGTTCCCCCCCCCCCCCCCCCCCCCGGCGCCGCTGATTGACTCGTCGGCAACCGCCGCAGGTCATCGGCGCCGCCGCCTTCCGTGGACCACTGGACGCGCTCCGGTGGTCCGTTTCTCCTGTCGTCTTCACCTATGGTCCCCCCGGGACCCCACCTTCAATGCGAAGGGATTCAAACACAAAAACAGCATGCTTCGTCGTCGCGCATCAATCCGCTCGTCAAAATGATTAGCGTCATCTTTGCAGTTTTACAGCGCGACCTGATGGCGTCGCGCCCCTTCACCGCGGCCTGACTCCGACTACAGTTCTTTGGTTTTCTTCGACGCGACGCGGCGTCGTTGCGTTCTTAAACTTCTTTCCATGGCGCTGCGTGACGGCGGCGCGTAATACTTTCTGTGTGATTCCCGCGTGGTGCGACGACACCACACCATTCCGTTCCATCCACAAGGAATCAAACATGAACATTGGAGGGGGGGTCGGCTGTGTTTGTGCGGTCCGGCCCCCTCTCGTTAAACGATAACATCTAGTCGAAAAATCCACGATGATCACTAAACTAGAATCATGAATGGAAATAATTAAATAAAATAATCCCCGATCTCGGTTCAGATACGGTGCACATCAATTGAGTTGCGGAAGACGATTGTCACGGAAGTCGGGCGTCGTGGAAAACGAATGTCGATTCCGTTGTCGTCGAGGTGCGTTTGAAGGGGAAACGTCATTGGATGAAGACATCGTGTTCTTCGGCAGAGATGTTCTTTGTTGAAGAACAGTGTTCTTCGTCAGAGGTGCTCTTCGTTGAAGAACGATGTTCTTCACGTTCTTCGTCGATGTTGAAGAAGAAGAAGACTTCAAACTTAGCCATTTCTCTCCCAAGTCTCCACCACAAGAACAACTAACCCCAAAATAAAATAATCCTCCCACATATTTTATTAACCCAACATAGGTTTTGAATTTCAAGAGTTTGAAAATTCAAAACCCACATTTAACTCACTTAAGTTATTAACATAAGATGTTATAAAATTAATGAGGTGATAAGTTAACAAAACTTAAATGGGGGGTTTATAGGGGTTAGGAAAGTGAAGGGTTAACTGGAGTTAGGGAGTTATGGAATTTGAAAAGGAGGGTAGGGGTTCGTGTGGGCCCCACTCTTTCAATTATCCACAAAAGGGAAGTTGGGTGGATGTGGGCCCCACCACCAACTTCCCATGGGAGAAATTAACCACCTTGTTATGAAATAAAATTGATTCAACAATTTTATTTACTTTTTAATTGAACCTCAAAATTTAACTTCTTCACCCGCACAAATGCAACTACGGTAAAGGTCCCCTTAAGCGATTACTGGCGTTGTGAGTTCATCGGTGCCCTCAGAATTCGATTCTGAGCACCAGTTCAAAAGTTAGAAATTCCCGCTCACTCGTTCACTGAACGTTCCTGAGCCAAACTTCGGAAATTAATTCCGGGCACACCGGGCCTCAGAATAAGGCACCATCAGAAACTACGTTATTTTAAAATTCCAAAGAAAATTAAGAAAAAAAATTTATTGAAATTTCCGGGTCTTTAAATTTCTCCCACCACATGACTTTACATCCCCATAAAGCTTCAACACAAACTAGGGTCACAAAAGCGGTACAGAGCACGCATCTGAGCCTTCCGCTCCCATGTGCTCACCCGGAGGTTCCCGTACTGCCAGAGAAAGTGCACCCGAGGAATCGATCATCCTCGTAGGATCCGCACCTGTCGATACATGATCTCCACTAGAACCTATGTTGAAGTAACCCCATCGCCATTGTCCTGCTTCTCATGGTTGATGATATGCGAAGGGTCGATCATGTATCTCCTCAGTTGAGATACCTAGAAAACTCCGTGCACCTAGTGCAACTGAGGTGGATGGGTCAAGCGGTAAACCACCACGCCTACCCAGCTGAGGACCTAGAAAGGTCCGTTGAACCTCGGAGATAACTTTCCTCCCTGGCCTCATCTCCGTAAACCTCATCGAGGTGAGACCCGTATAAGGACGTGATCATCATCCAAGAACTCTAGAAGCCTCCAAGTCCTGTCAGCATAAGGCTTCTGTCAGCCACGTGCTGTCCTCATCCACTCTTGGATGACCTGGACCTTCTCTAGTCTCACAAGAGCTGCTATGATTTCTTCTTTGTCGATAAGAGAAATCTGGTCACATCCCCTGGATGAACCACATTCATTGCCTAATACAGTCAATCCTGACATGAATGATGCATTTATGACATGGATGAAGGCATAAGGCCTCGACATAACTAACAAGAGATCCAACTGTCACTCTCGCCTCCATGGGTGGAGTCACACTGTCGGCATCAGTGTGAGTTCACTAGGTCTCCTCCAGTAGAAATCTCAAATGTGAGGGTCAAGTCAACAGTTTTAACTGGGACCACTCAGTATCAACCAAAAGAAAGGACAGGAAAGAAAACATCACAAGGATATGTGTCTTTTTATTAATGTATCTCATAGTACAAAGACACGAATAAACTACAAACAAACATCAACAAAACTAGAAGCAATAGGATCCATAGCCTCCAGGCCTGGAGCTAGTCCCGCTCCTGTCCATCTGCTTCTGGAGCTCCATGACCATAGGCCTCAGCTGCCTGAAGCTGAGCTCTCCCATGTCCTCCTGTCCCCTGCGGTCGGGGTGGGCCTCCTGGTGGTGGGGGTGGCAAAACCCCGAAGCATCTTCACCTCCAGCTGCACGACCAGCTCCTCTTCCATGGCCGCCTGCTCCTTGCAGTCTGCCCGGATTGCACCTATGCCTCTGGCTGGGAGGTTCTTCATTTAACCGCTGGTCATCTGCATGGAGGGTCGGACAGTCACGTGCGATGTGACCAATCCCGCCATAGGAGTAACATTGTCCACTCTCGGCATGACTGGCTCTGACACCAACCCAGTTCCCCCACACAACTGAACCTGAGTCGTGCAGTCGGCCACCTATAGGTCTGGTCCTCTTGGACCTCTGCATCATCTGTCTACTGTCTGCTGTAGAAAACTCTGCCGCAAGTCGGCTAGTGGTGGGTCGTGCTGCTGTAAACTGCTCAGCAAGGAAACTCTCCACTAAGAGGGCTCTCTCCAACACCCCTGTCTGCGTCAGAATGTTGTGAGAAACAACAGACTCTCTAATATCTTTCCTGAGCCCCTACTCGAAGGTTCGGGCCCTGAAGAACCTATCCCGTACCATATCTGTGGAGTAGCGCGAGAGGTCTGTGAACCTCGCTGAATACTGTGCCATTGTCATGATGCCCTGTCGTAGCTGAAGCAGCTCCTGTATACGCATCGCTCGAAGGGTGGCGGGTATAAACTCTGCCCGGAATAGGATCTCGAAGCCTTCTCAAAGAAGTGTCACCTCGTCATGCATATTGAGCATCAAGCTCCACCATCTTCCTGCTGTTGTCTTAAGAAGGCTGGCAGCAAGGATCACCATGAAGTTTGTCGGCATCCCCACTGGCCTAAAGACTCTCACCACAGCCTCCAGCCAATCCTCCGCCACCTGTGGGTCCATCCCTCCCTGGAACCTGGGTGGCCTCTGGTGCTGGAACTCGTGCAGCGCGCTCAAGCGACGTGCACCCTCTACTGCTGGGGCTGGTGGCATCGGTGGACCAACGGTTAGTTATACCGCTGGTGCCTCAACTAGAAAAGGGCACTGTACTGAGGCCACGTTGCTTGGCGGGCTGTCAGTACGAACCACTCTCGGGGCTCTACCTGGTCGTCCACGAGGAGGCATCCTGAAAGGAACAACGTGACACGGTCAACTGATTTATACCTGGTGAGATGACCCTGTTTGAGCTGATATTCAAATAAAACTTCTGGAAACACACACGCAATCAGTGTTTTCATGCACAATGTCGGAAATCAGTGGTCAGGGTCCTGGTGTATGGATACGTTGGCTACCCGCACCAACACTGGACTCCCTGAACTGAAAACCACACTCTGTACTCTTAACACTATTTATTCACAGAAAGAAAATATCAGAGTTATAAGTTCTGTGGTAGAACCGACTCCTCTGATACCAATTTTTCAAAACCCGTCCTCGGGGCCCGTGCTGTGACTACCCCAAGCCCGCCTTCCATAGGCCAGGGGCTGGCGACTAGCACCAAAGGCGAAAATCCCGATAACTCGGAAGGCATTGCCATTATAAAAGTGACCAAAACACCACAGAGTACAAGCAGAAGAAAAACACTAAGTACAAAAAAATTTACTGAAAAGTAAATGGGCCAGAATACAAACCCAACTGAAAGTGCAGCTACAACTGAACGAAAGTACAACAAAAAAAGACATATAGCTGGAAGAAGGAAGCAGCTCCTGGGTCGTCCCCCTCGGATCCTACCTGAAGGGTAGGTACAGATAGCGCAGCTCCTGGATCGTCCGCCACGGATCCTACCTGAAGGGTAGGTACAGATAGCCTCCTCAACGCTCTCGCCCATCAACCTCCTCCAGATACTGACGCGTCGTGTAATCCACCTCTGGGTACTGACTCGTCGTGTAGTCCACCTCCGGGTACCATCCAGTCCTCGAACACTCGGCCTCTGTCAGCACTGCTCGTCGTCTGCAACCAACACAAAGAGGTGCGGGCATAGCCCATGCAGGGGTGAGTATAACGATACTGAGTAGGGACCCCGAGACCCTCAAGGTCTCACTAAAACCAATAAGGATAACCACATAGAAGATCTCAACAGATAACCTCTACTTAGGTATATTCCCATACATATACCTAAGTTATCAAGTAAACCATCTCAATCATGAGGAAACACAAGGATCATGAAATCATTGGATAACCACTACCCAGGTATATGTCCATACATATACCTAAGTTAATAAGTGACCAATCTCAATCTTGAGGTAAACACAAAGGTCAAAAGTCTCAGCTCAAACCAGGATTTTCATTATCAAAACTGTAACTGCTGAAGGGACCCGTCTCTAGAGTGTACAGTGGTCCTGTCACGACTCCGAGGTACTACTCACTAACCGAAGACTGCAGAGGTACTCCTCATGTATAGTACTGCGGGTTTGCGGCCAACTACCGGGCACTCCGTCTGCTGTGGGTCAGTCGCCAAATACCGGGAGCTCCCCCTAATATCCTACAGAGGTACTCCTCATATCGAGTACCGCGGGTTTGCGGCCAAATACCAGGTGCTCCGTCCGCGGTGGGGCTGTCGCCAAATACCGGGCACTTCGTCCACTGGGCTAGTCGACTCACTCCAAGTCGAGTCGGTCAAGCAGTCGTCAGGTCTCAGCCGTTTACACGGTCTTCATACACCGTACGCTCGTCTCTGGGAGGGTCCGCTCCACGAGCGATAGGTCGATACTCCAAGTATCACTACGTCCCACGAAGAAGTATCTCAAAGGACCGCCTCATCATAGGGGTTTTAGCGCAACAGTCGGCATGTCAATCAGACGCCCGGTCTGTGAGTTACTAGCCTTTTCGTCCCCGGGGCCCGGTTAGTTTTGTGTGCGAACCAATCCGTCCGTAACTCAACTATACCCCAAACACTCATAGGGTATACTCAAAGGGACCGTTTCTCAACGTGATCACCAATGACGCTGAGGGTTCGTCAAACGGACGTCTGGTCTGAAAGATATCAGCTTTTCCGTTCCAGGGGCCCGATTGGATTCCGGGAGCAATCCAACCCGGCCACTATCCAACTGCATCCAAAACTCGGTCTAAGTATGTCAAATGTTCCGTCTCATCAAGAGGAATTCAACGAGATAGACGGTGCATCAATCGGACGCCCGGTCTGTGTGTTATTGGCTTTTTAGTTCCAGGGGCCCGGTTAGTTTCGTGAGCGAACCAACCCAACCGCACTCTGAAGGAATCCAAACCTCGAGAGGAGTCATCCAAAAGATCCGTCTCACTTAGAGGAAACCAATAATTTCGACGTCACGTCATTCGGAGGTCTAGATCTCATGTTACGAGCGTTTCCGCTCCGAGGGCCTGGTTGGTTTCGTGTACGAACCAACCCGGCCGAACGCAAAGTTCTCCGAAACCTTGAGTCTAATATACTGAAACGACCGTCTCGATCCAAGGATCGTGTTTCCACAGACGGCATGTCCATCAAAGGTCTACAGTTCATGATAAGGGCATTTGACAGAAAATGTTCCGAAAATGGGGGGTCTGGGTGGGGACCGACCCGGCCCGACCCCCCTAGGTCGGCCCGAACCGGATCGACCTGAACCGGGTCGGCCCGAACCGGGTCAACCCGACCAGGGTCGACCCTGCTGGGATGGTCTGGTCCGGCCCGACCGGCCGGCCGCGGCCGGCCGGTCGCCGCGGAGCGGCGGGGGTGCGCCCCCCCCCCCCCCCCCCCCCTTCTCCGCTGAATGACACCGGCAGCAACTACAGCCGGTCCCCGGCGCTGCCGCCGCCGACTTCTGCGGACCACCGGACGCGCTCCGGTTGTCCGTTTCTCCTGATGTCTTCGCCAATGGTCCCCCCAGGCCCCCACCTTCACTGCGAAGGGATTCAAACACCAAAACGGCCTTCTTCGTCGTCGCCCGTCAATCCGCACGTCAAAACGATTAGCGTCGTCTTTGTAGTTTTCCAGCGCGACCCGATGGCGCCGCGCCCCTTCGCTGCATCCCGACTCCGACTGTGGTTCTTTGGTTTTCTTCGACGTGACGTGACGACGTAACGTTCTTAAACTTATTTCCACGGCGCGGCGCGACAGCGTCGCGTAATACGTGTCGTGTGATTTTCGCGTAGTGCGACGACACCATGCCATTTCGTTCCATCCACAAGGAATCAAACATGAACATAGGAGGGGGGTTCGGCCGTGTTTGTGCGGTCCGGCCCCCCTCTCGTAAAACGATATCATCTATTCAAAAAATCAACGATGATCGACAAACTAGAATCATGAACGGAAATAATTAAATAAAATAATCCCCGACCTCATTTCAGATACGGTGCACGTCAATCGGGTTGCGGAAGACGAGCGTCGTGGAAGTCGGGCGTCGTGGAAAACGAACGTCGATTCTGTTGTCGTTGAGGTGCGTTCGAAAGGGAAACGTCATTGGAAGAAGACGTCGCGTTCTTCGACGGAGATGTTCTTCGTTGAAGAACGGTGTTTTTCGTCGGAGGTGTTCTTCGTTGAAGAACAGTGTTCTTCACGTTCTTCGTCGATGTTGAAGAAGAAGACTTCAAACTTATCCCTTTCTCTCCCAAGTCTCCACCACAAGAACAACTATCCCCAAAATAAAATAATCCTCCCACTTATTTTATTAACCCAACATAGGTTTTGAATTTCAAGAGTTTGGAAATTCAAAACCCACATTTAACTCACTTAAGTTATTAACATAAGATGTTATAAAATTAATGAGGTGATAAGTTAACAAAACCTAAATGGGGGGTTTAGAGGGGTTAGGAAAGTGAAGGGTTAAGAGGAGTTATGGAGTTAAGGAATTTGAAAAGGTGGGGAGGGGTTCGTGTGGGCCCCACTCTTTCAATTATCCACACATGGGATGTTGGGTGGATGTGGGCCCCACCACCAACTTCCCATGGGAGAAATTAACCACCTTGTTATGAAATAAAATTGATTCAACAATTTTATTTACTTTTTAATTAAACCTCAAAATTTAACTTCATCACCTATACAAACGCAACTACGGTAAAGGTCCCCTTAAGCGATTACCGGCGTTGCGAGTTCATCGGTGCCCTCAGAATTCGATTCTGAGCACTGGTTCAAAAGTTAGAAATTCCCGCTCGCTCGTTCACTGAACGTACCTGAGCCAAACTTCGGAAATTAATTCCGGGCACACTGGGCCTCAGAATGAGGCGCCGTCAGAAACAACGTTCTTGTAAAATTCCAAAGAAAGTTAAGAAAAAAAATTTCTTGAAATTTCCAGGTCATTACATATTTGGGAAATATATTGGTGGCATGAAATAGTTTATGAATTGTACTTTAAAATTGGTAAAATAAAGAGAAGTTCCCATTAACAAAGTTTTCTTATCAATAGGGGTTGAGAAGGGAGCCTTTTAAGACATATATTTCCCTATGAATTATGGGAGATTTGAGATATACAAAAATTTTTTATATTAAATAAAATTTTAGATAATTATAAAATTATAAATAAGAAATAAAGTATGGTAAAGAGAGATAAATCATAACATAAATGAAAAAATGATGGGTATGAGAGATCAGATACCATAGGTTAGAAAGCATTATGTAGAAGCCCTATATGTCTAGGATAATAAAATTTTATTAGTTAATTAACTAATTTCAAACCTATTATATATAGATTTTATTTATTATATTTTTATTATGTTCAATTAAAACCATTTCAATGGGTTATAATGTTTAATTTTATCGTTCTATGGGCATTCATTTTCATGGTTTCAAGATCGGTTCACTTGTATATAATTATGAATGTTCACATCAGATTGATGTAATTTTATATAAGTGAAAATATATTGTATTAATTCACATACCTATGTCTATGTGTTATTAAATATCAATTTATTCAAGAATTAATTTGATTCATTTGATAAAATTATAATGATAAATGTTTGTTTATTTGCGGTATTTTTAACAGCATGATCACTTTTCTTTTATTTAATATTATGTCTATATATTAGTTAAAAAAAATTAAAAAAGTAAATATATACATATTAAAATAATTTTTGACCATGATGACTACTTTATAGCTAACATTTAAGGAGAAAATGAAAAATTAAGACTTATAATCCTTTGAGACGATAAAACGCTATAATTTGGAGAACTAATTTGTTTTATTGACTATGAGAATATGATAAAAATGATAGATATAAGTTATTCCATTATATAAACAATATAGTATATACATGATACTATATTTAGTTTTTCATTGATATATTAATCAAGTTAGGGGAAGATAGAATAAAATTTAAATTAAAATAGATTATTCGAGAAACACTCTCCTTGAGTATCACCTCCTTTAAAGTCCCTATAAAGAACATGGAATTAGTCTTTTTTTGGACCAAAATATCTCTGACTCAAGGAAGATTCTTGATAAGGTAATTGGTAATAATATTGACAAGATACAAATCTTATGGGGCATGAGGATGATTGGTGTTGAGTATTAGTATTTATATGGATGATGGGTGTTTTTAATTATTATATTAAATAGTATTATATTTTGGACGAAGAATACAACTAGTTTTTATCCCAATAACTAAATATAATAAATACTCCATGATAATTTGAGACAATTTATTCATACATAGGCTATGATTATTAAACTCATATAATTGTCTTCTAATGTGAAATACCACAAATTTTAATTTTTCACCATTCACCAAAACATAACATTTTTAGAAAAATCCAAATTAATCACCCAAAATATTTTTCAACAAGTATATTTATAAATTTGAATCCACTTTGGAAAAATAATTATTTAAATATGAGAAAATTAATTTTATAATTAAATCAACATTTCTTCAAAAAATAATGATTATAATATTATTGTCGATTTTCATTCCCTTAGAAAATTTTATTAAGATCCCAATAGAAAATTTTATATTTATATTAAAAATTAATAATAATTTATGTATTTATTTTATAAAAATAAATTATATTTCATACCAATATGTTAATTATAATATTTTAAATGATCATTTCTATTTTGGAAAAATACCAACAACGAATTAATCATTTTAAAACATTTATTTACTCTTACGTCGATATAAAAATATAATATTTTTATTTATAAGATATCCAAATATTATTTGTTACATTAATAGGTGAGGTTTCTATTCTAATTTCTATATTACTATTCGTACTAGTCATATCACTATTCCAACAATCAAGATTATAATGATCATATAGGTTCTAAAATTACTATAAATACATCAAATATCATTCAAATATATTATCACATATTGTTATATATATACTATCATATTCAAAATGTATATTTCATTATTAAAATAATGTTATATTTTGAAAACATTGATCACGAGCGTGGTTATTTTAGTGGACCATGAATAACAAAATTTTTACAATCATATTTTATTATTTTATATTTATTATCATGATGTATTATTTAAAACCCTAGTCGTTTAATTTTCTGACTACTATATCATTCACAGTTAATAAGAATAATGTTATTATTAGATTCTTTAATATACTTAAGTGTTTTATTACATAGTAAGGAAAATTCCATTGATAAAATTATGTATCATTAAATAAAATATTATCATGAAGATGAAAAATATATTCCACATATTTTACCATTCATTAATTGAAAAATGAAATCACTAACCATGCATTGTGGGGACTCCAGCCTCCATGATGTAACATGTCTTATTTTTCAGAAATTTTAATTTTAATTTACATAACACACTTAAAATATGTTTCACCACATTAAAAATATCTCTATAACATCATTGTTATTCTACAATAATGATATTATTCTACAATAAACTACATTCATAATCATAAGCATCTTTTTGTTGTTGTATGTTCATTTCTAGGTTGGTCTAACCACATATTTGAAAATTTATATTGATCAATATCATGTAATACTATGAGAACATTAATAATTATAATATAATATATAAATAATTAAATTATGATTTATTTTGTTTTTTAATCGTTATATCAGTATAAAACTCATTAATTAACATACCATCATTCATTCACTAAAAATCACCTAACCATTTCCATCCATAATTTCATCTATAAGGATAATAAAAAAAATACAATAAAAATAAAAAAAATACATATAAAAAATAAATTTTAGTGACATTTATTATCATTTAATGATGATCTTTTTGAGAATAATGAATAACAACATCTCTATTACGAACTATTACATGATGATCAAGATTTTTATCACCGACATTGAATGTATATAACAACAAAATAATATACATGTAGAGAGTAAGTATGATGAATTTAATAAATCATAATGTATAATAATATTTTAATGTATTATAATATAATGATATCTATGTCATTTTTGCAGGATTTTCGAGTTAATTTGACCTTACAGGGGAACAAGGTAAAGGATTAGTGTCACAAATATTAACCTATTAAAACATATTTTTTATTATACACCACATATTCAATAGAATAGTGCTTCTAATTCCATACAAAATTAATGGTATAATTGTATGATTCCAGATTGAAGAATAATACAGTCGTTGGAATGGAGTTATAATTATCTATTATCCATCAATATATAACCATCCAAGAAGGGGGAGACATCTATTATTATGTAGGATATATTTTACCCAATATAGGAAGATCCACATGTTTCTCATGATGAAATAAAAAAATTATATGTATTCACTATCCATGTACCATTGTTATAGATATCCTTACTTATATTAAATATGATAAAGAAGTTATAAATGATGTTGTTATATAGGATTATATGTTTGGGAGTCAATAAATCACTCTAGTGCTCCCTATATTTATAATTTCACATGTTAGTGTCTACTTCATCAACAAAAATTGAAAAATTATTAAATGAATAAATATATGGGATGAAGATGCTGAAGAAGTAGAAAAATAATTACAACGATAATATTAGAAAGTATAGGGGGAATAAGTGATCTCAATCAACGAAATAATATTTATAAACTAATGTGTAGTTTTCATGGCCATGAAGGGGAAATATATAATTGTTCATATTTTTCATCCATCGTGTTGAATTAATATTTAGAATAGTATGTGTCCATGAAAGATGTCTTAGAAAAAAAATATCTTTATATATCTATCTATGGGACCTAGGATGTGAGCATAGTTTACTATGTTATGATTGTATTTGACCTTATCCTTTACTTTTGTATATGGTATCCTACATTATTGAATGTGACGCATTATATTTAAATTTTTATGTTTTTCTAGTCATGGTCATAAATATGGATTTCTCAATATAATGTCTTATTTTATGGACATAATTTATATATACATGGTTTTTATATAGCTATTATATTATATCATAATTTATGGTCATTTAGGTCCTTTTGATTGTTATACCACATGATTTTACCCTAACATAGTTATTAGATCACCATATCCTTTATTTATTCCTATAATGATGGTTTTTTAATGATGTGAAATTTCAATAATAGATTAAATTGTAATATATTCTTTAGGTTACATTTATCGGTATTATAGTAATCTATAAGAAAGATACAATTTTTTTATTTTATAGGTAATTTTTTATTGTTGATGAATTTTAGGGAATTAAAGGTCCTATCTATTACACAATTCTCTACATGACTCAACAATATTACATAATAACCATGAATTTCGGAATTTTTCTAGATTGTCAAGGATTCATAGGTTAACAGACAATTTGATAATTTTTAATGTGAACCTGGAACATGAAAAAAAATGTGATTTCGATTCTGAAACCAATAAAACCTTAATTTAATCCATATCGCTCATCTAAAATCATTTATAATGATAATAGATCAAATTTGTAGAGAGATTCAACATTCATATTGTAACATCCCGTTACGTTTTAAGGTACTTTTTTATGTTTCTACGTACCCCTGTTTTGGAGTAAAGACTTGGGGGTGTGTTTGGGTAAAATTGTAAGAAAATTGAAAATGCAATGGCTTTTGCACGGTTATCACACGGTTTGATAAAACGTGTGATCAAACCGTGCCAACCTAGATGCATTGGACAATGGGGTACGCACGGTTTGGTAAACCGTGCGACTAAATCGTGCGGACCAGCAACCCTGGATAGTGAGATCCGCACGGTGCGCGCACGGTTTGACAAACCGTACGCACAAACACTGTGGTCAATTAAATTTAGATCCTTAAATTGTGGATCTCGGTCGTTTTTCCTCTAAATGCTTCGTTTTTTCTCCTATGTGGCCCTAACATGGGATTTTTCTTCTCCTAGGGTTAGAGAAGGTTCTCCCTTTGTTCTGGAGGCGATCCAAGGGCTCCTCTTGGTGAATCGAAGTGGGGATCTCAAGGTATGTGATCGTTCTTTTTCTTCCTTTATTGGCTTCTTAGATCTACTTATATCTACTTCTCCTCATTCCTCGGTTTATTAGATCTATTCCCATTATGGGTATATCTAAGTGTGTGGTACTGTCACGACCCGTCCTCGGAGCCCGTGTCGTGACTACCCCAAGCCCGACTTCCATAGGCCTAGGGCTGGCGACTAGCACCAAGGAGTAATTCCCGGTAAATAGGGAAGGCATTGCCTTTTTAAAGTAAACAAACACCACAGAGCAAGCAAGCAGAAGTAAACACTAAGTAATAAATGGGTACAATAGTAAGTGCGGAAATGTAAGTGGGACAGTATACAAACCCAAACTTGAAGTAAAGTACAACTAGAAAGGGAAAACAACAATTGAAAGTAAAGAAGCAACGTCGAGCCGTCCTCTAGATGTCCCACCTGAAGGGTGGGTATAGATATCCTCCACAGCTCCTCGGGTCCAGTCGTCCGCTCCGAGTATGCCCCGCCCAGTGGTCCACCTCTGGGTACCGACCTGCTCCTCATGCCTCTACCACGATTAGCGTTGTCCGTCGTCTGCAACCAACACAACGTAGTGCGGGCATAGCCAGTGCAGGGGTGAGTATAAGCTACTCATTAGGGACCCCGAGACCCCCGAAAGTCTCCCAGAATCAAGAAAGGATAATCCAAAAAGGAAAGATACAATCACAATGTAACATCCTACATTACTTAGGTATGTGCCCATACATATACCTAAGTCTTCAATTCTCATTCGGCTCCAATATCTGAGCTCAAGTACAATCCAGTCCACACAGAAAATCCCAACCCGATCCACACAGGAAAGCATAACGTAATCCACACAGGATATCAAGTCAATCTCATCGATGATAAGGATTGAAAGTCAAGATTCATCTCACACAGGTATACTTCTTCGTAAGATGACAGAGATGATCAGATTTAGTTACTAATTCATCTAAGCTGTCGGACCCACACCGGATCGATAGGTACTAACCCCCGCAATGATCCACAAAGGTTCGATAGGTATCTAACCCCCGGATTGACCCACACAGGATCAGACACACATAGGATTTGTAGGTGCTGGCCCACATAGGACCGATGAGCGCTGACCCACACAGGATCTGACCCACACAGGATCTGACCCACACAGGATCGATAGCACTGATCCATGTAGGATCACTGAGTTCTGTAGTCGTCGCCATCGAATCCACAGAGGATTTCGGTACACTCGTCATTATTGTTACAGTCGCAACCAGCTCTAGGGTTCCCACACACAACAAGCTCGTTCGGGAGGGTGCGTTCCCTGAGCCGAGGGGCTGATACATCAACGGACACAAAGTCCAAAGTTGATATATCCAAATGTTCTGTATCGTAAACAGGAAGTCAACGTGACAGACGGTGCGTTATTCAGATGCCCGGTCTGAGAGTTATTGGCTTTTTCGTCCCAGGGGACTGGTTGGTTTTTAAGTCAAAACCAACACGAACGTACTCCAACTGCGTCCAATCCTCAAGAGAAGTAACCCAAAAGGTCCTTCTCACTAAGAGGAATCCATCATAGTCGACGACACGTCAATCTGATGTCCGGAGCTCATGTTATAAGTGTTTCCACTCCGAGGGCCCGTTTGATTTCGTGTGCGAACCAACCCGGCCGAACCCAAATTACTCTAAAACCATGAGTATAATATATTTTAATGACTGAATCGATCCAAGGATCACTACGCAACTGATAGTTCGTCGATCGGAGGTCCGTAGCCAAAGTTATGGGCAACAAACTGAATAGTCCGATAGTGGGGGTTTCGGGCCCGGACCAACCCGGCCCGAGACCCCCTGGGACGGCCCGAACTGGGTCGACCCGACCCGTGTCCGGTTCCAGCCCAGCCCGGCCTGGGTAACCTGGCTCGGCATGCTTGCGCGGCCAGCGGCCAGGTGGCTCGACCGTTTCTGCCGAGCAGATGGGGGGGGGCAGGCTGCCCCCTTGTGTGTAACCGCGACCCCCCATAATGGGGGCCGCTCTTTGATGGCCAGCCCAGGGTCGTAACCCCCGGATCTCCCCCTGACCGGCCGGCCCACTCTGGCCGGCTGGCTTCAGCCGCCACGGGACCGGCGAGGGCCGGTCCCCCTACTCCGCCGCAGCCTAAGTCGCCGCTTGTTCTGTCTGATGCGGCACAACGGCGCTGCGCCCCTTCGTCGCGGCCCCGCTCCGGCCGAGGTGTCTTCGTGTTTTTCCGGCATGGCGTGACGATGCCGTTACTTGGTTCGATTAAATTGCATAGCGCGACGGCTCCATGCATCCTTGGCACTCATTTCCGCTTTGTATAACGGCACAGTTCCATCCCCGTTCCATTCCACCACAATGTAGACAAGAGAAAAAGGGGAGGAGGGTCGGCCGTGTTTGTGCGGTCCGGCCCCCTCCTGTTATCTGATAACAAGTGGTCCAATTGTATGAGGAATGATGATGGAATAAATTGACTAATGGAAATGCTTAAACCCCTACCACACGCGTTGTTTGAATGGAGGTTCGTCGCAGAAACAACCGTCGCGGAATAAGGCTTCGCAGAAGGAGAATCGTCGCATCGCGGAGAAATGATTCTTCGGCATCGCGTCATTGATCTCCGAGGATCCGGTGTTCTTGTCGACCTTCGTCAGAGGTTGGCGTTCTTCGCATTCTTCGTCGATGAAGAAGAAGATCCTAAAGACCTTTTCTTTTCTCCTAATCCTCCAAATGCAACAAGTTCCAACCAAAACAAAATAATTCCTTTACTTATTTTATTAACATGACTTAAGTTTGAAATTCAAAAGTTGAATTAATCCACTCAATTAATTCACGTGTCATTTAATAGTAAAGTTAGGGAAAATGAAAGGGTGGGGTTTGTGTGGGCCCCACCGCCCTCATAACCCCTCTTGGGAAGTTGGGTGGTTACCCGACATCCACAGAATGGTTTTAACACATAGAAGAAAAATAAAATTTGTTAAATTTTATTTTTAACTTCCATAAATTTTAACAACTCCTCTCGTGAAAATGAAACTCCGGAAAAGGCGTTCCTAAGCAATTACCGGCACTGCGAATCCATTGGTGCCCTCGGAATTCGATTTCAGCAACCGGTTAAAAAGTTATAAAATCCCGCTCGTTCGTTCACTGAACGCACCTGATCTGAACATCCGATAGAAATTCCGGGCGCACCGGGCCTCGGAATCAAGTGCCTTCAGAAACCGTGTTCTTGTAAAACCCCAAAGAAAATTATGAAAAAATTTCCCTTGATTTTTTACAAGCCTTTACATTACTCCCACCTTAGGGCTTTAAATCCATGTAAAGATACATCAAAAACTAGGGGAACAAATGTGGGTACTGTGCACGCATCTGAGCGTCCCGCTCCCAAGTGCTCTCCTGGAGGTTCCCGTGATGCCATCTGATGCGCACTAGAGGATTCAACTGTCCACGTAGAACCCACTCCTGTCGATCCTCGATCTCCACTGGGACCTCCTCAAAAGTCTCCTCATCACCTATGTCCTACTCCCCATGGTCAATGATATGCATCAGGTCGTGCACGTATCTCCTCAGCTGGGATACATGGAAGACGTCGTGCACCCGGTGCAACTGAGGTGGTAGAGCCAGGCGATATGCCACCATGAAAATTCTGCTGAGGACCTGGAATGGCCCGATGATGCGTGGAGACAACTTTCCGCCTCGGCCAATTCTCCATAAACCACGTCAAGGTGAGACCTGCAAGAAGACATGGTCGCCATCCTCGAAATCTAGTGGCCTCCGCCTCCTGTCAGCATAGGAATTCTGTCGGCTCTGAGTTGTCCTCATTCGCTCCTGGATGACCTGGACCTTCTCCATCATGGCCTGAACCATCTCCGGTCCCACAAGTGCTGACTCCCCAAGGTCTGTCTAGCATAGAGGTGATCTGAAAGGTCAGTCGATAATGCCTCATTATGTGCCATTCCGATGGTGGAGTGATAGCTGTTGTTGTACGTGAACTCCAACAAGGGTAGGTGGTCCTACCAATTGCGACCAAAGTCCAGGACACATGCATGAAGCATGTTCTCGACTGTCTGAATGGTCCTCTCCGTCTGACCATCTGTCTGAGGGTGAAAGGTGGTACACAGACGAAACTGCATCCCGAACTCCTCCTGCAACCCCTTCCAAAGCCGGGATGTAAAGAAAGCATCTCGATCAGAGACGATGGATGACGGTACCCCATGAAGCCGTTAAATCTCCTGAACGCAGAGACGTCCCATGCTCTCCAATGAGCCCTGCTATCTGATGGGTAAAAAGTGAGCCAACTTGGTGAGTCGGTCAACAATCACCCAAATGGAGTCGTGACCTCTAGAAGAGCGTGGAAGTCCAGTCACGAATTTCATAGATATCCTGTCCCACTTCCACTCCAGGACCTCCAAGGGATGTACCAAGTTTTCTGGTACCTGGTGCTCCGCCTTCACCTGCTCGTAGGTGAGGCATCGAGAATCAAACTCTGCTACAACCTTTTTCATACCCGGCCACCAGTGCTGTCGTCTGAGGTCCTGGTACATCTTTGCCACTCCAGGATGTACCTCCAAAAGAGAAGATTGAAAATATCTCAGCACATCCTACTATAAAGAAAATGGAACCAAGGTATGTCCTTTGAAAAAGACGTCGTTCTCTCCTCCTAAAGAGAAACCATCAGGTGCCTTTCCTGAGGATATCTGCGCACGTCGCGTCTCACAGTCAGTGTCCCCACGCTGTGCCTCTTTGACCCGCTGCAGTAGTGTATACACCCGAAGCTTGACGTACATGGAAATTACATTACTTTTGCGGAATAAATAGTACATAACAAAAGCACACACACGAGGACCGTAATAGTTTAGTGTATTTGGAACTCGGAACGTAATCTTCTAATCATGGTGAAAGATCTTCAACATCTCCCATAAAGATCTTCCTTTTTTTCCTATCTAAAACCTTTCATTATATCCTGGGGAAAACAAGACATAAAAAGGTGAGCTCAAATTCTCAGTAAGGGTAAACAAAAGAAATATCAATCACATCATATTCATAAGAACATATCTTTTGGATATCTTAACCTGTAAAAGGGATCATAATTTCATAACATGGGATAAATCAAAGTAGTGAAATGTAATCCCAATAATCATAACTTAAAACATGATACTTTATGTAATACACACATAATCATAGAGAATAATTTCTTATTAGTCAATACTCATTGCCAAGACTATCTTAGTGGTCAAAGTCCCTTTCTGAACCGAGTTCACTCTTCGTTTCAGTCCTGTTTCACTGAACCGGTATAACCTACCGTTCCAGCCATGTCTATCTCATGAGATATAAAATCTTTACCCAATGCATTGGAGGGAGATATAGGTCCCACCCATCTCATAATGATACCATTCTTATGTGTACCACAAAATCATAAATCATACATCATTGCATAACCAATTTAATAAAAATGGGATTCTTAAACAACATGACATCATAAAACAATTCATATAAGATAAAGGAATTCATAATAATAATTCCATCACAACATAATCAAATCAATGTAATTATAGAGATATAAACAGAACCCTATATTATCTTTGATGGAAAATAATTTTGATAAAACACTTGAACTCTATTCTTGAGGAAAATATCCTTTCTACTTCAAAAAAACTTTTCATTTCATAACATGTCATTCAATTCTAAACTAAAAGAATTTGATTAAAAATAAACATGAAAACATGTAAGGGAATATTCTTGGACATAATTTTTTAAAAATCCATTCATGCCGTATAAGTTAAAAAATACATTCTTCTCGTACTTTTTTCGGAAAAGTCAAAAATTACCTCGTACGAAAAACGACAAAAGATTCCTTTCATATCTTTTACTAAAATGTCACTGAAGGGTAAAATTGGATTTAAACAACTGTTGGTGGATGGAAATAATATTACATATTGAAGAAACATGGATGTGGATTATTAAATACACCCTAGTAAATACCAATGTATAAAAAATCTCAGATTAAAATGAGATTGTTATATTTCCCTTACCTTAGGTCCGATTTCCTTCGTAAGTGTCTGAACCTCATCTTTTTTACGCGCCTTTTCTTAACCTCCACGTAATGAACTAAGGATGGTCTTTGAAGAAGACCAGGACCTATAAGATGATACTATGGAAGTGGAGAAGAGATTTTGGGAGGGGTTGGACGATCTTGAATTCTCCAATTGGTGTGAGGAGGAGAGGGAGGAGGTGCCCTTTTATAAGGGAGGAGAGGGGCACCTTTGGGAAAACTAAAAATATTATTTTATTATAAAGTCAATTTCGGTTTTAAATAGCTCCAAATTGATATATTTTTAAGGTAAGGTGGAGATGGGTCTAAATCCTCTCATCCAATAGTATTTAGACAAGTTTAGGTTATTATTTTAACCTTATCAATTAGATTTAACTCTAAGTTAAATAATTTAACTTTTACCGTGACTTTTTGTTTTCTTACACTATAAGGTTAATAAACATACTATATCAAGCCAAACGAACCCAAAGTTGTTTATTATTAATATAACTATCCTTATCTAAGTCATTGTTTCGAACCATAGATTTTTCGGAATTAAATAACAATTAATAATATAATATTTTTTTTAAAAACTAATTTATGTCAATTTTGACACTATTTGCTACATGATTTTTATGATATTTATAACAGAATGATAAATTCTAACCATGTTACTTAAATATACAATAAAATGTCATATTAACATATAAAATTAGTATAAGTCATAAAAAGTCTCAAGTTACATTTATTTGGGCATTTATAACATCAATTGTGTTAATATTTTCTTAAAAAGGTAATTACTGCATCATCATTGTGTCATAAATAAATTAAATTATTTAATGTCTAAAAATTACAAATAAAATATCATTATGTTATAAATCGTTTTAGCTTTCTAATGAATTTTTATAGTCGAATTTATCTTATGTATTACCCGTATATTAAAAATGTTTTACTTATTAAACTTTGATTTTAACTATTTTAACCCTTCTTTAAATAAATTAATAATAAATGTCCTAATCTAATCCAAGTGGGCTTAAATGGTCATATTTTATTCCTAAGGTTGTTTTTGGTCGAATTAAACTTGTCCAATAGAATTAGGACATATGTTAGGGTAATAATAATATCATTTTTACCCTTGATTACCCTATTTACTTTTAACCGTGGTAAAAAAAGTCAAAAGTTACTCTTCACCAAAAATTATTTTCATCTCATTGAACCACATTTTAATCCTTGATATTAACCGTGTCTCTCGGATTTTTGAAATTCCACTCACAGAAGCGGTAAAATTTATTTTTATGAAAAAATCAGTTTTTTTAACTACCACTTAGTGGTTTCACTATTCATTAAAAAATGAACGTTTCCAGAAAAATACAAATAATTAGTCCTAAGCTATATTTGATATTATGAATTCAAAAATGATGTCTGTTTTACCAAATTCAAAACATATCATTTACATTAATTAATTTAAAAATTAATTCCCGTTGTCAAAACAAATAGCGTGTTTTTTAGAGATAATAACTATCATAAGATTGACACTTGTTTATGTCTGGTTTAAATGTGAAATTACATCCAATGACCAAAATTGTATTAAATTGTAAAAATATGTTCTAAATATACTTTAAAACCACTCAAATTAATAATTTATCACTATTAATTATTTCTATGAAAAAAGATGTTTTTAATTAAAATTTAGTAATTTTCACTATTCATCAGAATATGAAAGTAATCCGAAAAGTACAAAAATTTAACCATAAGATAATTTAGATATTCAGAATCCAAAAATGAAGTCCATTTTGAAAAATAAAATTTACAAAATTTCAAAAAGTGGTTATTACTACTCATAACAACTAGTTTTAATAATATTTTAATAGCATGTCATTGTTTAGTGAAACTCGGTATTGCGTACTACACACGATATCGAGGAAGTTCTTGATTGCGTGTAATGCTTGGAAATTCAAGGATGAGTGTTGTGAAATCTCATTTTGCTGTAGCGTACAACACAAGACATTAATGAAAAGAATATTTTTCATAAAATATCGGGGTGTTACATTCTACCCCCCTTAAAATGAATTTCACCCTCGAAATTCGTCAGGGTTATAAATGGTTTACTATTAGAAAGTTTCTTTAATAGAAACCCACATCATAAAAAGGAATACCAAAACCAATATTTTAAAACATAAGTATGAAACGTAACGGTTACCCATATAAACTAATCACTGGGTTTCCACATAGGTGAAAATATGGATATGGAAGGGAAATCTAACCATCTTGTTCTGATGGAGAGTGGTAGAGAACATGGATATGGAAAATCAATCAATCACAAAGCCATAAATTTGTGAAGATCTAAGGTACTATCTGATTCATCAGATATAAGTGCACTAGGACAACATTTTTGGTTTTCAAGATCGTTTCCCTAAAGATGATGAAATCGGAATTAGAAGAAATACTTTCGTGATTTCGGTATAGTCTAACCTTTGGTAGTTCTTTGTACAATTTCCACTTCATCTCTTAAATAAATGAAGTTGAATTTGTCATTCATGATGTGATAGCAGATCATGTGATAGAATGTTGGGTCATTCCATCTATCTCAAACAAAAGGTTAGAAAAGTTATCAAAAAATACATAAGTACATCTATAGTGAGATTAATCATATATGGTTCTTATAATGGACTTATACTTCATATTTCATACTACTTAGTATAATAAAACTAGTTTCTACTAAACAGGGACTTCATGTAGGCTAGTGGTAGGTGATAATGGCCAGTCGCACTTCGGTTGTGGCTTCGATTCCCACGGCCTTGTCCGATGCGATGGGCTGTCGCCCGTCCTACAGGTTGTCCTTTTTCTAAAGCTATATTTCTAAAACATACCATCAACAATATCAAAAAATGTTTTATCCTTAAACAATACTAACTTATGTCCAATATAATCTATTCCATTCTTTAGGCTTATCTAAAATACTTCGTTCCAAGCTCATAGTATAATTAAAATGATCACGTGAATGCCATCATTTATCCCTCATATATGTTGTTCGTCACATTCCAGTCATGTGAATACCATAATCATGTATTCTCTTGAAAAATGAATACCCATTAAACCTTATTGAAAAACTGAATGATGTAAAAAGTTAACTCTTTCCACATACCAAAATCCAAAAATTCTATATACTCAATCCATTACATAACCTTCTCCTTATATCAGTCATGAGCTCATGAATACTATCAAACATTTAATTTTCTCCTTATCCCTTCATTATGAGCATATCATCTACATTCCAATAATATATGAATAACCTTTCATGGATACTGGTACCATAAATCATACACTTTCAAAACTCAAGGAAATACAACAATGTAACAATCCTTAGATGTCACTTTATTCCATTGTACCATGAGATTACTTATTACACATGATAAAAATGTAATCATTCCACTACATTCATAAACCATTGACCGAGCTTCAACAATTCTTCCATCTCAAATATCATTTGTAGTCTCTTCATCATCATCAACATAAATACTACCCATACGACCATACTGATTCTCTTCATGAGACTTTTCCTTAGGGCATTGGTTTTCATAATGCCCATACATTCCACATTTAAAACATTTAACCATTGTTGATGTCGTGGCAATGCCATTATCCTCATCCATGGTGTTAACTGAACCTTTCCTTTGCACTTACTGTCTTTGTGTCCTTCTTTTCCACACCCAAAGCATCTTCCAGTTCCTTTGAAACATTCTCCTCTATGCTTCTTCCCACATGATTTACATAGGTGAAATTGAACTTTCTTTCCTCAATGATCATCATGAAACTCCATCTTTCTCTTATTAGCCGAGTCAGGAAACTTACCAAATTTGAGTTTATTGATCATATTATGAGATTGATGATTCGGCATAATAATGATGGTTGGACTTCCAAATACCATTTCATTTTGTTTCTCATGAATAATATCATTCCATTGTCCATAATATCCTCTATTATCTTGAATCATCTTGTTTACATCCATTTTCTGAAACCCAAAAAGAATAGTGTTAGAGGAAAAAATCATAATAAAGGGAGAGTAACATCAATATCTAACATCTTAGGTTTAATCTAATATTGTTGCCATAGTTCTAGAACTATATACTATACGTATACTTATCCTTAGGGACATCCCTAGACATACCTTAGAAATATCTCTAGGGATCTCACTAACGTTTTCGCATCCTAGATTCCAAAGGTTGACTAAACTTTTCCTCTGATATCAACTGTAGAGACCCGAAGCTTGATGTGCATGGACATTACATTACTTTTGTGGAATACTTAGTACATAACAAAAACACACACACGAGGACCGTAATATTTTAGTTTATTTGGAACTCGGAACGTAATCTTCTAATCATGGTGAAAGATCTTCAACATCTCCCATAAAGATCTTCCTATTTTTTTATCTAAAACCTTTCTTTATATCCTGGGGAAAATAAAACATAAAAGGGTGAGCTCAAATCATCATTAAGGGTAAAAAAAAGAAATATCATTCACATCATATTCATAAGAACATATCTTTTGGATATCTTAACCTGCAAAAGAGATCATAATTTCATAACATGGGATAAATCATAGTAGTGAAATGTAATCCCAATAATCATAACATAAAACATGAAACGTTGTGTCATACACACATAATCCTATAAAATCATTCCTTATTATTCAAGACTCATTTCCAAGACTATCTTAGTGGACAATGTCCCTTTCTAAACCGAGTTCACTCCTCGTTTCAGTCCTGTTTCACTGAACCGGTATAACCTACTATTCCAGCCATGTCTATCTCATGAGATATAAAATCTTTACCCAATGCATTGGAAGGAGATATAGGTCCCACACATCTCATAATGATACCATTATTATGTGTTCCACAAAATCATAAATCATACATCATTGCATAACCCATGTAATAAAAATGGGATTCTTAAACAACATGACATCATAAAACAATTCATATAAGATAAAAGAATTCATAAAAATAATTACATCACAACATAATCAAATCAATGCAATAATAGAGATATAAACAGAACCATATATTATCTTAGATGGAAAATAATTTTTATAAAACACTTGAAATCTATTCTTGAGGAAAATATCCTTTCTACTTCAAAAAAACATTTCCTTTCTTATCATGTCATTCAATTCTAAACTAAAAGAATTTGATTAAAAATAAACTTGAAAACTTGTAAGGGAATATTCTTGGAAATAATTTTTAAAAAAATACATTCATGACTTATAAGTAAAAAAAACATTCTTCTCGTACTTTTGCCGGAAAAGTCAAAAAGTACCTCGTACGAAAAACATCAAAATATTCCTTTCATATCTTTTAATAAAATCTCACCGAAGGGTAAAATTGGATTTAAACAATTGTAGGTGGATGGAAATAATGTTACATATTGAATAAACATGGATGTGGATGATAAAATACACCCCAATAAATACCAAAGTATAAACAATCTCGGATAAAAATGAGATTGTGATATTTCCCTTACCTTAGGTCTGATTTGCTTCATAAGTGTTTGAACCTCCTCTTTTTCACGCGCCTTTTCTTAACCTCCACATAATGAACTAAGGATGGTCTTTGAAGAAGACCAGGACCTCTAGGATGATACTAGAAAAGTGGAGAAGAGATTTTGGCAGGGGTTGGACGAGCTTGAATGCTCAAATTGGTGTGAGGAGGAGAGGGAGGAGGTGCCCTTTTATGACGGAGGAGAGGGGCACCTTTGGGAAAACTAAAAATATTATTTTATTGAAAAGACAATTTCGGTTTTAAATAGCACCATATTGATATATTTGGAAGCTAAGGTGGGGATGTGTAGAAATACTCTCATACAATAGTATTTAGACAAGTTTAGGTTATTATTTTAACCTTATCAATTAGATTTAACTCTATGATAAATAATTTATCTTTTACCGTGTATTTTTGTTTCTTACACTATAAGGTTAATAAACATACTATATCAAGCAAAACGAACCCCAAATTGTTTATTATTAATATATCTATCCTTATCTAAGTCATTTGGCCGAACCATAGATTTTTAGGAATTAAATAACAATTAATAATATAATATTTGTTTTAAAAACTAATTTATGTCAATTTTGACACTATTTGGTACATGATTTTTATGAAATATATAACATAATGATAAATTAGAACCAAGTTACTTAAATCAACAATATCATGTCAAATTAACCTAGAAAAGCAGTGTAAGTCATAAAAAGTCTCAAATTACCTTTATTTGGGCATTTATAACATCAATTGTGTTAATATTTTCTTAAAAAGGTAATTACTGTATCATCGTTGTGTCATAAATAAATTAAATTATTTATTGTCTAAAAATTTAAAATAAAATAACATTATGTAGGAAATAGTTTTAGCTTTCTGATTAATATTTATAGTCTAATTTATCTTATGTATAACCCTATATTAAAAATGATTTACTTATTAAACTATGATTTTAACTATTTTAACCCTTCATTAAATAAATTAATAATAAATGTCCTAATCTAATCCAAGTGGGCTTAAATGGACATATTTTATTCCTAAGGTTGTTTTTGGTCGAATTAAACTTGTCCAATAGAATTAGGACATGTGTTAGGTTAATAATAATATCATTTTTACCCTTGATTGCCCTATTTACTTTTAACCGTGGTAAAAAAAGTCAAAAGTTACTATTCACCAAAAATTATTTTCATCTCATTGAACCAAATTTTAGTCCTTGATATTAACCGTGTCTCTTTGATTTTGGAAATTCCACTCACAGAAGCGGTAATATTAAGTTTTATGAAAAATTCAGTTTTTTTAACTACCACTTAGAGGTTTCACTAGTGATTAAAAAATGAACGTTTCCAGAAAAATACAAATAATTAGGCCTTAGCTATATTTGATATTATGAATTCAAAAATGACGTCTATTTTACCAAATTCAAAACATATCAGTTACATTAATTAATTTAAAAATTAATTCCCGTCGTCAAAACATATAGCATGTTTTTAAGAGATAATAACTATCAAAAGATTGACACTTGTTTATGTCTGGTTTAAATGTGAAATTACATCCAATGACCAACATTGTATTAAATTGTAAAAACATATTTTAAATATACATTAAAACCACTCAAATTAATAATTTATCACTATTAATTATTTCTATTAAAAAAGTTGTTTTTAATTAAAATTTAGTAAATTTCACTATTCATCAGAATATGCAAGTTATCCGAAAAGTACCAAAATTTCACCCTAAGCTAATTACGATATTCCAAATCCAAAATTGAAGTCCATTTTGAAAAATAAAATTTACAAAATTTCAAAAAGTTGTTATTACTACTCATAACGACTAGTTTTAATAATATTTTAATAGCATATCGTTGTTTAGTGAAACTCAGTATTGCGTACTACACACGCTATCAAGGAAGGTCGTAATTGCATTTAATTCAAGGAAATTCAAGGATGCGTGTTGTGAAATCTCCTTTTGGTATAGCGTACAACACAAGACATTAATGAAAAGAATATTTTTCATAAAATCTCGGGGTTTTACAAGTAGTGGAGGAGTGACTATGAGTGACTGAAGAAAGGCTACTCCATCTCTATACATGAAGAATATCTACAAAGAGGATAGCTGCTCTGTCACCTCCCCAAGTAGCTGAATGCCCGTCCTCCTGCTGAGGGCATCAGCCACTATGTTCCCCTTCCCAGGAGTATAGACTATCTGAAAGTCATAATCCTGGTGGAACTCAAGCCATCACCGTTGTCTCAGGTTCAGGTCCTTCTACGAGAAGATGTACCTGAGACTCTGGTGGTTAGAATAGACTGTAAAGCGCTCTCCCATCAGATAGTGTCGCCACATCTTTAGAGCCAAGACCACTACTGCTAACTCCAGGTCATGGGTAGTGTATTTATGCTCATGCTACCTCAACTAATGTGATCAATAGGTGATCACTACCCACTCAAGCATCAGGACACATCCGAGTCTGGTCCCTGATGAATCGCAGTAAACTACGTACCCTACTCCCTCCTCTGGTAGCCTCAAGATAGGTGTGCTGGTCAATATCTGTCTCAATTTCTGGAAGCTCTTCTAATGTCAGTTTGACCACACAAAGGGTTTCCCCTTCTTCTTCAATGCTGATAGTGGTGCCACAACTCTGTAGAAGTCTGGCACGAATCTCCTGTAGTACCCAGCTAGTCCCAAGAAACTCCGCACCTCCGTCACGCTGCTGGGTGGCTCCCAAGCTAGAACTGCCTCGATCTTCGCAGGATCCACCGCAACTCCCACCTCAGAGATGACGTGTCCCAAGAAGTGGAGTTCATGTATCCATAACTGGCACTTCGAGATATTACCATAATGCAGGTGCTCTCAGAGTGTGTCTGGTACAACCCATAAGTGGTAGGCGTGCTCCTCCTCTATCGTCGAGTAAATCAAAATGTCGTCAATGAAGAACATGAAAAATTGATCGAGGTATGGCTGAAAGATCCTGTTCATGAGGGCTATGAACACTTTTGGAGCATTGGTTATGCCAAATGGAATAACAAGAACTCATGGTGGCCATACCGACACATGAAGGTCGTCTTCTGCACATCCCCATCCCGAACTCTGTGCTGGTGATATCCTGACCTGAGGTATATCTTCGAGAACCACCATGCTCCCTTGAGCTGATCGAAGAGATCATCAATCCTCGGTAGTGGATACTTGTTCCCCACTGTCACCTGGTTTAGGCGACGATAGTCGACACAAAGTCGCAACTTCTGCCCGCCTTCTTGGCTAACAATATCGGGGAATCCCATGGTTAAACACTAGGTCGGATGAATCTCTTTCCCTGCAAGTCCTCCAACTGTACCTGTAGCTCTCGAAGCTCAGCGGGGGCCATATGATATGATAGAGTGGATATCGGGGTTGTCCCGGGGTATAGGTCAATATAAAAGTCTACCTCTCTGCGAGGAGGTAGTCCCGGAACGTCGTTAGGGAAAACGTAGTGATACTGATCCACCACTGCAGGAAAACCAGGACTCCACACGTCATCTGCTCCTAGGATGAGGCGATAGAACTGATGAGTGATGGTTTGTCCTCTCCTCTGCGAGAGTCCATCCTATGCCGTGATGGCTCCCTTCTCACCGGTGAAGGTGAACCTGCTCCCATCGGTGCGTACACACCGCACCATACGCCAAATACAGTCGATCTAATCATGGACTGTAGATAACCAATCCATGACCAAGATGACATCGTAAGGCCTCGACACCGCTACAAGAATATCACATCCGAAGCTCTCGCCTCCTAGAGTAAGCTCACACTTCCGGCACCAGTGTGTAATCATCGAGTCTTCTCCCATAGGAGTCTCTGTCCGTAAGGATCGATCCAACGGCTCCGTCAGAATCTCCGAGCTCCAAAAAAGGGCAGAGGCTATGAAAGAATGACTTGTTCATGTGTCTATAATTACTGCAATAAGGGTGCAATAGAGACCGATAATACCTCGAATCGTCTCGGGTGCACCGTGGTCGTAAGCCTCTACTGCTTGAAGTTACGCCTGTCTCTGCCCGCCAGCTCCCTAAGGTCGGGGTAGACCTCCTGGTGGTGGTGGTGGTAGAGCCTCAAAGCGTCGCCCACCACCTACTGCTCTGCCAGCTCCTCTGCCTCATCCGCCTTCTCCCTAAATATTACCACGGTCAAACCTCTACCTCTGCCTTGGTGGCCAATAACCGTCTGTTGCTCCTCCGCACGGCGGGTCGAGAAGTCACGATCCATGTGACCCTGTCAGGCGCATGCGTACACTGTCTGCCTCTCGAACGACTGGCTCTACGCTGGGTGTCCCTCACCTCTGAGCTAGTGTCCTGAGGTCATCTGCCTGAGGGTCTGGTCTACCTGGACCCATGAGTCATCTGTCGACTACCTACTGCAGAATACTCTGCTACGTACCGCCCTGCGGTAGGTCTCGCCGCTGATGCAGGCTCAGCAAGGAAGCTCTCGATTAGAAGGGATCACTCTAGTACCCCTTCCTGTGTCGAAATTCTGAGGGAGATCATCGATGCCCTGATCTCATGCATTAATCCCTTCTCAAAGGTCCGTTCCCGGAAGAATGGGTCCCGTACCATGTCTGTCGGATAGTGCGAGAGATCGGTAAATATCGCCGAGTACTGGGCGACCGTCAAGCTGCCCTGCCGCAGCTGTAGAAGCTCCTGGATGTGCACCACACGAAGGTTGGCTGGGACGAACTCCGGGCGGAAGAGGCTTTCAATGTCCGTCCAGAGGAGAGATGCCTCGTCGTGCACCTGAAGCATCATGCTCCACCATCTGCCTGATCCCGTGTGCAGGAGGCTCACTGCGAGGATCACCATGAGGTCTACTGGTGTCCTCACTAACCTGAAAACTCATATAACTGCCTCCATCCAATCCTCGGCTTCCTGAGGGTCCATCTCCCCACAGAACCTGGGAGGTCACTGACATTGAAACTCATGCAATGCACTATGATAACGTGCATCGTCAGCGGCTGGAGATGGTAGCCTTGGTGGCTCGGTGGGTAGAGGTACCCCCGGTGCCTCTGCTGTCAAAGGGCCCTGTACCGAGGCCTCGTCGCTCAGTGGGCTTTCATCCCGCACAACTCTCGAAACCCTAGCTGGCTGTCGTCATGGGGCCATCCTGAAAAGAAACAAGTGTGCCAAGATCAAATAGTATACCTGGTGAGCTGACATAAAGTAATCTCGATGAAAACTTGAAACACACATGCAATCCATGTATTCTTGTATTAAGTCGGAAATCAGAAGTCAGGGTCTTGGGGTATGGATATGTCGGCCTCTGCACCAAAACTGGACTCCCTGGACTGATAACCACACTCAATACTCTTAACACTATTTCATTACATAGAAAAAGATCAGAGTCCTGAGTTCTGCGGTATAACTCAACTCCTCTGATACCAATTTTTCACAACCCATCCTTGGAGCCCGTGTCGTGACTACCCCAAGACCACCTTCCATAGGCCAGGGGCTGGCGAATAGCACCAAGGCGTAATTACCGGTAAATAGGGAAGGCATTGCCAAACAAACACTACAGAGAAAGAAAGTAGAAGTAAACACTATGTAATAACAGGGTACACCAGTAAGTGCGGAAAATTAAGTGGGCCAGTATACAAACCCAAACTGAACGTAAAGTACAACTGGAAAGGGAAAACATCAACTGAACGTAAAGATGCAACATCGAGCCATCCTCTGGATATCCCACCTGAATGGTGGTTACAGATATCCTCCACAGCTCCTCGGGTCCAACCGTCCGCTCTGAGTATGCCCCATCTAGTGGTCCACCTCCAGGTACCGACTTGCTCCTCGTGCATCTACCACGATCAGCGATGTCCGTCATTTGCAACCAACACAACGAAGTGCGGGCATAGCCCATGCAGGGGTGAGTATAAGTTACTCAGTAGGGACCCCGAGACCCCCGAAGGTCTCCCAGAATCCAAAAAGGATAATCCATAATGGAAGGATACAATCACGAAGTAACATCCGACATTACTTAGGTATATGCCCATACATATACATAAGTTTTCAATTCTCGTTCGGCTCCAATATCCGAGCTCATGTACAATTCAGTCCACACAGGAAATCACAACCCGGTCCACCCAGGAAATCATAATGTAATCCACAGAGGATATCAATTCAATCTCATCGATGATGAGGATTGAAAGTCAAGATTCAGCTCACACAGGTATACTTATTCGTAAGATGGTAGAGATGATCAGATGTAGTTACTGATTCATCTAAGGTGTCGGACCCACACAGGATCGATAGGTACTAACCCCCACAATGACCCAAAAAGGATCGATAGGTAACTAACCCCCGCATTGACCCACACAAGATAGGATCCGCACATTATCTGTAGGAGTTGGCCCACACAGAACCGCTGAGCGCTGACCCACACAGGATCGGTAGCACTGATCCACATAGGATTGGTGAGTGCCGTATTCGTCGTCGTCGAATTCACAGAGGATTTATGTACAGTCGTCGTCGTCGTCGCAGTCGAAGCCATCTCTAGGTTTCCCGCACATAGCAAGCTTGTTCGGGAGCGTCCGCTCCACGAGCCGAGGGGATGATACATCAACTGACACAAAGTCTAGAGTTGATATATCCAAAATTTCTGTATCGTCAACAGGAACTCAACATGACAGACGATAAGTTATTCAGACACCCGGTCTGAGAGTTATTGGCTTTTTTGTCCCAGGGGCCCGTTTGGTTTTTAAGTAAAAACCAACCCGAACATACTCCAATAGTGTCCAAACCTCAAGCAGAGTAATCCAAAAGATCCGTCTCACTAAGATGAATCCAACAAAGTCGATGGCACGTTAATCGGACGTTCAGAGCTAAAGTTATAAGTGTTTCCACTCTGAGGGCCCGGTTGGTTTCGTGTGCGAACCCACCCGCCCGAACCCAAAGTACTCTAAAACCTTGAGTATAATATACCAAAAAGACTGTCGCGATCCAAGGATCTCTACTCAACTAACGGAGCGTCGATCGGAGGTCCATAGCCCATGTTATGGGCAACAGACTGAAATTCCCGGTAGTGGGGGTTTCGGGCTCGGGCCGACCCGGCCTGAGACCCCCTAGGTCGTTCCGAAACGGGTCGACCCGACCCGGGTCCGGGTCCAGCCCACTGGGGCGCGGCCCGGCCCGGTTGGCGTGGCCCGGCCTGGCTTGGGCGTGGCCCGACCCGGCCTAGGCAGCTCGGCCCAGTGCGCTGGCGCGGCCAGCGGCCCAGTGGCTCAGCCGTTTCAGCCGAGCGGATGGGGGGGGGGGTGCTGCCCCCCTGTGTGTAACCGCGGCCCCCAATAATGGGGGCCACTTTTTTCTAGCCAGACGAGGGTCGTAACCCCCGACTCTCCCCCTGACCAACCTGCACGGTCCCTCCAGCCGGCGTTTGCCGCCACGGGACCGGCAAGGGTCGGTCCCCCTACTCCGCTGCAGCTTGTTATGTCTGGTGCAGCGCGACGGCGTCGCGCCCCTCCGCCGCGGCCCCGTTCCGGCCGCGGTGTCTTCGGGTTTTTCCGGCGCGGCGCGATGTCATCACGACTTGGTTCGATTCAATTGTGCGGCGTCATGGCGCCGCACACCCTTGCCGCTCGTTTCTACTTGGTATGACAGCACTGTTCCATCCTTGTTCCATTCCACCACAAGGTAGACAAGAGAAAAAGGGGAGGAGGGTCGGCTGTGTTTGTGTGGTCCGACCCCCTCCTGTTATCTGATAACAAGTGGTCCAATTGTACGAGTAATGATGACGGAAGAAATTCATGAATGGAAATGCATAAACCCCTACCTCGCGCGTAGTTTGAACGGAGGTTTGTCGCGGAAACAACCGCCGCGGAAGAAGGCGTCGCAGAAGGAGAATTGTCACGTCGCAGAGAAATAATTCGTCGGTGACGCGTCGTTGATCTCCAAGGATTCGGCGTTCTTTTCTACCTTCTTTGGAGGTCGGCGTTCTTTGCGTTCATCTTCGATGAAGAAGAAGATCCTCAAGACCTTCGATTTTCTCCAAATCCTCCCAATGCAACATGTTCCAACCAAAACAAAATAAGTCCTTTTCTTATTTTATTAACATGACTTATGTTTGAAATTCAAAAGTTGAATTAATCCACTCAATTAATTCATGTGTCATTTAATAAGAGATTTAGGGAAAATGAAGTGGTGGGGTTCATGTGGGTCCCACCTCCCCCATAACACCTCTTGTGAAGTTGGGTGGTTACCCAACATCCACCCAAAGGTTTTAACACATAGAAGAAAAATAAAATTTGTTAAATTTTATTTTTAACTTCCATAAATTTAAACAACTCCTCTCATAAAACGCAACTCCAGAAAAGGTGTTCCTAATAAATTATCGGCGCTGCGAATCCATCAGTTCCCTCGGAATTCGATTCCGGGCACCGGTTCAATAGTTATAAAATCCCGCTCATTCGTTCACTGAATATACCCGAGCTGAACTTCGGATAGAAATTACGGGCACCCTGGGCCTCGGAATCAATTGCCATCAGAAACCACGTTCTTGTAAAACCCGATGGAAAATTAAGAAAAAAATTCACTTGAATTTTTACGGGTCTTTACAAGTACCATGTTGGATGATTTTTGGTCTTGATCTTTCTAGGATAAGAGATCCATGGTGGGTTCTTGAAGAAGTAACCCAGTTTTCTTGATCATTCTCGACTGTGGTGGTCTTGGTAAAAACCTTCAAGGTAGGTGGTTTCGTCCCGTCTTGCCAAATTGATTATCATTGTATTTTCATGATTTATTTCAATTATGGATTTAAATTCAATTTCTCATGTTTCTTTCAATTAAATTGATAAAAAATCTCTTCCATTGAATTGAGATATTTGAAATTGTTTTGGCATGAAAAATTAAGAAAACCCAAATTCCATTGAATTGGGTGTGTTTATGGGAAATTGGTCGATTTAAATTGTTTAATTAAAATTGTGGATTTGATGGAAATGTTTTCAATTAAAATTTTGAATTTAATTGTGGAAACGAAATGTGTAATGATGGAATTGGTTTTGAATGGATTTCAAACTTATGAAAATGGCTTAAAATGGTTTGCTAGAAACCCATTGGTTTTGTCTTGTGAAAAAGGCATGTTTTGAATAAAACCTATTTGGGTTTTAGATGGGTTGAAATTGGAACTTTTTAAATGGAAGAATGGATTTGATCATATATTAATCATTCTTAAAATATTTCTCCCATCATTTAAGAGTTCAGGAAATCTTTAGATAGTTCAGGACTTATTTGGATACAATCTACACTACGACAATATTCTAAAACATACACGCAGCGGGTCACAACCCCAACGGGTTGGTGACGAGTCTCCTTTGGCCAGTGTTATAGGGATGTGTGTATACACATCTTGCTGATTTCACATAGAGAGTGTGGAATCCTATAACTGGTCAATACTATCGTACCTTTTGGAAGATGACCATGTTTTTCTCTTGTTTATTTATATTTGAGATATAAATGTATGCCAATGCTTGTGAACTGTTTTGCATGCCTGCTGAATTTATATAAACTGTTTTATATAAATGTTTTATTTAACCCAGTGTTTTAGAAATATTCCATAATTTATAATGCCTTTGATTATAGTATGCAATTCCATCATTTGAAAATGTTTAGCATATTTTGTTAGAATATGATTTTGAATTTACAAACCTATTTGTTTGAAAATTGAAAGCTATTATTTGGATAATATTTATTTGGCATCTATTATGGAATCCCTGGGGGTATCCTTCTAGGCTTAGGCTCACACCCTACAATTTACTTTGGGTGTTTGTTGATTTTCTTCTTCCAGGATCGAGTAAAGGGAAGGGACCTATTAGAGGTGGATCCAGTTGTTGATCACTAGACTTGGTGAGTTGTGTCCTCTGGGACCTTGGGATTAATTTCCCTTTTTTACATGGGATGTAATACTTTGGCATGTCATGCTTATTTTTATTCTGGTATATCACTCCATGTGGAGTTTCTTTTGTTATGCATACTATTTTTTTACTCTTGCTTTCACATTCTTGTGGAAAAATCATTCCCACTTGTATCTTGCACGATTCCAAGTGCAAGTCGCTGACCCTTGGGGAACGGGAATGCCCTTCGGGTTATGTCATGGCCGGCTCAGTTATCGGGTTACCAGGGTACCTGGGCTGGTTCATGAAAAATTGGTATCAGAGGCAGGTTTGTTCAACATATTTCCTTAAAAAATGAATTAATAGAGGAAAACATTAATTTTAAAATATTTTTTATAAAATCATGAAAAAAATAAATTTATATAAAAATTATATTTTTAAAAAATTTAATTATTATCTCCACAAATATTATATTATACTCATCATTGGAAACACTCTTCTAATTACAATTTAATTTTAAAGAATAAATAATTCCATTAATCCCAAAAAAAATCAAGTTAAATCGGTTAAGTATAATTTTCAAGATTACAATTTTTTGAAACAGTAACATAACTTATAAAAGAATATTTTCTCCATTTTATATATTATATTATATTCAGAAATATTTTTTGTCAAAGGGTTATCCATGAATTTTTTCATCTAATTTCCACAGAAACATTAAATAATCCACCATAAAAAATTATGATTTAAACATGATGGTATAGGGATAAAATAACACAATATATGAGGAATATATGTTATTAATGTTTTCTAACACAATAGTTAATTTATAATTCTTGTTTTCTTGTCTTGTTACTCATTCATTGTTATTGATGCCACCTTGAATAATGTAAAAAAACACAAGGTACAACCTATTGATTAGAGAACATTAATAAAATAACATCTACTAATATTAATTTTATAATGTATAGTAGAATAGAATAGTTATTTCTAATGTGGATAATGTATTTTTTTTAAATTATCTAATTAAATGATATGTTTCGCTAAATGATTCATTGTATAATCTAGATGATTTCCCTTATTGTTGTCATACATTAATTCCACCATTTATATATTTTATAAGAAATTAAATACCCACTTGATAAATTCCATTAAGAATCCATTTCGTCAAAACATATATATGACGATACGACTCAATAAATTCCTTAAATAAAATAATAATAATTTATTCTTTTTTCCGATAAGTCGGTGATATTTTTATAAAGACATGAAAATGACGTGTCCATGGTTTTACACATGATCCAAAAAATTATACCATTAGTAGTAGAACCCCCTATTTTAGACACAATTCTAATGTTTTAATTTCCTTTTAATCCTCATCTTAAATGTTATTTTCATTTTACCTCACATGATAAATATTTTTTCATTTCCTAATTTTAAATATACCATTGAATCAAAATATACAGGAACATCATCATAATTTTACCCAATGGTAAACACCATATTCCATGATGTAAAAAATGCCTTGAAATATTTTTTTTGTCAATATCTTTGGTAAATTATCAATTTTACCCAATTTATATGAAATATACCTCAAAACACATATATAAATTATGAATATAATGTGGAAAATTATGGTTAATATATTCTTCAAACACTTCGACCTTTACATATTTAAAAAAGGAATGAAGGGATCAATTCAGCAGATAAGCTACTTGATCTTCCACACACTAAATATGAACTATCCTCACACATAGATAATTCACCTTTGGAGTCTATGATCTTGGGATAATCAATAAAAAAACTACAGATGGACACATCATTCACCTCCTCATATAAATATACTATGAAAATATTATCTCAGAAATTATCTGATATGTTGCTAAAATCAAATCACAGGACTCTGACTACAATTTCATAGAAAATACCATTCCACCCATAAGACACACTTCCACATAAAAAGTATAAAAATCTACTAATCCGGAATATTGACTTTAAAAATATTATTATAATGGTAACTATATATAGAGGTTTCATACTTCTCACCCTTACTAAGAAACACAAAAATCTGCTTGCAAAATCATACAACAACAACTATTATTCACATTAATATTGCTTCCTCATAGGAAGCTCACCTAGATGGGTAGTTTTTTATATATGTGTAAGACAATGATTATCAAACCACGAATCACCATCGATCTCCTAAAAACATTATTCCAAAATACAAATGATCATCAGGGATTCATTCCACCACAATTAAAAAATGTTTAGTTATAGAATTCAAATAAATCCACATATTCTTCTCTTGAGCAAGATATAACACCTAAGAAACTATGTAGGCCAAATAAAATATCATCAATGGAATATCAAAAAATGTATATCTAGATATTCTATGAATTAACACCACTACTAAACTATAAATGATCCAACAAATTTATACACCCCCAAGAGAACCATAGTTCATAACTACACATTTCAAAACCCTAGATGATTCATAATGGGGAATTATTGTCCAACCATCTAGTAAGATAACAAAATCACAATCTTCAAAAGAATGTTTTAGGACATAAATTCAAATATTCAAGTACAAAAAAGATCAAAATATTGATTTCATCATATTGTCCATTGCACATTTGTTGATATTTGATATTCAACTTCACCATCAAATGAACAACCAAAACTTCAGGGAAACTGACCCAGTCATGTCTAGCTTATAAAGTCTCAGTTTTAATGTACATATACATTACGTCACATTTTTAAAATACATAAAACATTACAAAAACAGACTTACATTGACTGTATTAGTTTAGTGGCATTAGTATCATGGACACATGAACCCTGGTACATATGTTGGATACATTATCTCTCAATAGGTTTTTCTTAAATAACACCCATATTAGACTCATAAAACCTAATACCTATCTTCATAAACTGGGGTAAAGGAAATATAAAAATGGGTGAGCTCAAATGATTAGTAAGTGTAACCATTTGAGATATGGTACCATAATCAGGATCCTATGAGAATGATTATGGGATAATGAAAATTCAATATCATAACCTACATATCAATGATCCCAAATAGAAATCAAATAGTAAATATTACAATTTCTTAATATATGAATCATAATAAAATAAATAACCTAATCCATGAAAGAATTATATAGTAAAACAAAATGAATTGTTGTAGACGCATAAGAATATAATCCCTTATATCAAGGCTAACTACCCAGATATATATAATATAAAGACCCAGTTTTTTCCATGGATTTTTTTTATTTGTATAAGAATATTACTAGTCTGTGAAAATTGAAGGTGTGTGATTTAAGGCCTGGTGTGCCCAAAATGAATTTTTGAACTTTTTTAATGTACATTCAGAAAACGTGCGAGTGGGTTTTCTAATGTTTTGAACTGATTCTCGAAATTGAAACTTGAGGACATCGTTGAACTCGCATCACCGATATTCATATACGAAGACCATCACCTCGACCATAGCAGGTCAATGATTGAAGTTAGTTTTTCAGTTTTTTAGGGAAGAATAAAAATAAAATATATAACACTTTATTTTTCATTTGGAACCACTCAATTTGAATTATGAATGCGGGGAACAACTGAGCTTAAAAACCTCTAATTCTGAAATCATGGTGGTGGGGACCACCAGAACCCTTCTTTAATGTGGGGAAAACACATATATTTCTTCAATTATTTGTGCCAACTCTAGGTTAATTAATTTTTCCTATAATTGATTTTGTTAATAGACTTAACTCAATTAATTATGGCTCCTTACCTTTTTGGTTAGAGAAATCATTGGCAAAGGGGAGATCTATGTAAATATTGGGAGAACCATTAGAGAAACTTTTCCTCCAAACAAAAAATACCCTCTCAAAAGAAGAACATACTTTAAAATCAAGAGTAAGGATGACACAAAAACCCGACATTGGAAGCGTGTTGTGGGAGCAACAATCATTGGCACCCCCATCACATTCACTGACTTCATCTCGCAACACTTATAACAAGCAATCGAGTTAGGGGTTGGTTTTTCAAGTACCCCTTACCCTGTTCTGGTCATACTCCTTGAATTAAGAACATCTACGCCAATTGTTATCATTCTAATGCGGAGAGAGTGCAGTCCAAATGAACAAGGCCCAACCTATCAACAACCTTTGTAGATTTTGGTTGTCTTGAATCTATGGCAACGTCATGAGTGGAGTGCGGGAGTCTATGCAATGAATAACTGGCCTCCGGGGCGCTCCCAGTGACCCGAGGAATTTCATCGGAGACCAGCACCGGTGGGACTCTGGAGTGGCGGTCTACACTCTGGACAGCTACCATGATAGCTGCGGTGCTACCACGCCGCTGGAGTAGGGCCGCAACCCGTCAGCTACAGAGGAGCAAGGGTGGCGGCCAGCGAACGCCAGGCCGCGCGAAGGGGCCGACGGCGCACGTTCTGTCGTCGTGTGTGTAAGAGTTGCGACACAAAGCTGTGGTGGTGAAGGGAGGCTGGTCAGCTTGCTTTCGGCAACTAGTGGAGGTGTGTTGCGAGACCACTCCATGGAGGAGGGTAGGCCGTCCGGCCAGCCGGGGAGTAGAGCGGGACGAAGGGTCCATTGTGCCAGGTGTCGGTGGCACCTGGCGTAGGCCGGTCAGTCACCCAACCCGATCGGATGGACCGTTCGAGGTACTCAAGGGGTTCCTCCCCCTTGTGCGGCGGCTAGGGAGTACCACACCGTGGGGCTCCCCAGCCGCGGGCCAGCGCATGCTAGAAGGCCGCCTAGTGCAGGTCGCACCGTGGGCCACCCAGCACGGGGCGCCCATCACGGGATGCCCAGCGGGCCAAGCCATGCTAACAGGCCAGGCCGGACTCAGTGGGTCAGGCCAGACCCATCAAGCCAGGTCGACTTGAACTGGGTCGGGTCATCCGAGGCTGAGTTGGGCCTGAGCGGATAGGACCCATACCAACTTCAACCCCTTGCCAATCTTTTCTCCATAACGTGACCTACGAGCGACCGTTTGAAGAACTGTCTGTGACACCAAAAATAGTGGATAGATAAGGTCCTTTTGGTATACCCCACATTAATTTTGGATAATGTTGGTGTACTTCCGTGTTTGATCGAACAGGAATCCAACCGGGCCCTTGGAACAAAAAGGCCAAGAACTTATAGACCGAGCATCCGATTAAATCACTGTTTATTGCATTGAGACCCCTATTACATGGCTGTAATTTGGGATACATATTCGTGGGTCTTCAAGAATTTTGGAGTATTGATATGTGGCTTGAGGAGCGGACCCTCCCATAATCAAGAAATATTAGTGAGAGACCCATGTAGTTGGTTTTATCTTGTGAAAAGGATCATATTTGGGTTAGTGATTTGGGATCCATCGTTGGTCTATGTTCCAAGATCCCATATGGATCCACTCTAGTAATCCATGTGAGACTAATCTAGGATCCTATGTGGGTCTTCTGTACAACGATCTTATACAAGGTGTGAGTTAAGTCATTACCTTTGTGGAAATCATCTGTGTGGTGTACCTTTGTGATACATACCATCATGGTGATACCATTGTGGTATTCTTCTTTGTGGCATTACCTTTGTGGTACTTACCATCATGTTGTGACCTTGACGGTAATCTTTCCACCATAGAACTGTTGAGATCTTGGCTGAAAGAGTGGGGCATTGTGTTTTCATCATGAATGAGATGGGTCTACATGATAACTTAAGTATATTTATGGAAATATACCTATGTAGAGTTGTTAGATGTTTTCATGCTTTTCATTTTATCCGTTGTGGATTTTGTTATACCTTTTAGGGTCTCGGGATCCCTATAGAGTATCGTTATACTCACACCTGTATTGGATACACCCACACCACGTTGATTTTGGCGCAGACGATGGACATCACTGATGGAGGAAGAGGGTACCAAAATTTGAGGTAGTTCATAGGTGGACATTAGGTGAGGCATACTGCAGGGGCGACCATTCTAGGGATGTACCTAGCCTTGAGGTAGGATCCATGGCATGTGTTCACTGGAGTTGTTTAAAGTTTTACTTGTACATTCAGTTTACCTGTCCATTACAGATAAGCTTGTATTTCATCCCCCTTTTTCCTTATGTACATAGCCTGTTTACTATACAGTTTCAATTTGTGTTTCTATCCTGCATTGTGTATAGTTGTGTGAGATACAAGATATAGAAGCAATGTCTTCCAAATTTTCGGGAATACGCATTTTGGTGCTAGTCTCCATCCCCTGGCCTATAGAAGGCATGATTGGGATAGTCACGGCATGGGCCCTGGTGGATGGGTCGTGACGAATTGGTAAAAGACGAGATTATTCTATCATAGAACATTGGACTCTGATCATTTAACGACAATAGTTTTAAGTGTTAGGAGTATGGTTATTAGTTTATGGAATCCAGTTTTGGTATGGAGGCCAACATATCCATACTCCAGGTCCTAGAATTCTGATTTCTAACCCAATTAACAAAAACACTGAGTGCATGTGTGTTTTGAAAAGTTTTCATTGTGATTTCTTTGAGTCAGCTCACGAGGTATAACTTATTGATGTGGGGAACCTGTTGTTTTAGGATGTATCCATGTAGACAGCCATCCAGGGTTCCGGGTATAGTATGCGATGATATCCCACAGAGTGACGAGGCCTCGGTGTAGGTCCCTCTTTCATTAGAGGCACCAGTGGTGGCACCAACGGTACGATTATGTGTTGGTCCACCAATCCCACCAGCCCTAGAATTAGAGAGTGAACACATATTGAGCGTGTTCCAAAAGTTCTAGTTCTATAGGCCAGCTAGGGTCAGGGGTGAGACAGACCCACATGTGATGGAGGATTGGCTGGAGGCCGTGGTGAGGGTCTTCAAACTGGAAGGGACACTATATGATCTCATGGTGATACCTACTGCCAATATTCTAGAGGCAGCAACAGGCATATTGTGGGTCTTGATTTTCCAGTTTCATTATGAGTTGACACTAATCTGGGATGACATTGAGAGCCTGTTTTGGGAAGAATCTTTCCCAGAGAATCTTCGCGCATTGCGAAAATAAGAGCTTCTTCATCTACAGTTGGGAAACATGACTATGGATATGTACTTAGCGAGGTTCAACAACCTCTCCTGTTACTCCACTGATATGGTGTGGGACCAATTTTTCAGGGCCCAGACCTTCGATCTGAGACTCAAGCGGTAGATCAGGGCATTAATGAATTCCCTCATCATCTTGACGTAGGCGGGGGTGTTAGAGCGAGCCCTCTTAGTGGAGAGTTTTCTTGCAAAGCAGGTACCAGTAGCGAGTCCCACCACCGGGCTTCACGCAGCGGAGTCTAATGTAGCTAGTAGTAGACATATTAAATAGAGGCCCAAGAAGACGAGACCTACAGGTGGATGACTGTATTAATTAGAGTCGGTTGTGCGGGGGACCCAGGATAGAGCCAGTTATACGAGGAGAAGACTGTGTTACACATGTGACGTGTATGGTCACATGGATCGTGACTACCCATCCCGCCATACAGATGATCATCAGACTGTCAGAAGACCACCCAGGCAGAAACAGAGGTTCCATCTGGGAGGTCTGTAGGGAGAAGACACATGTGGTAGAGGAGCTGGCCGTGTTGTTGGTGGTGGGCGACAAAACGAGGTGTTACCACCACCCCCACAAGGATTTCCACCCAGACCACATGAAGCAGGTGGATGTGGGAGATATCCGCTACAGGTAGCTGAGGCCTACGACCGCTGATTTCTAAAGATGATACGAGGTACGATCTGTGTCTACTCTATCGTAGCTGCAGTACTTATAGACATAGGTTCCAGTCATTCTATTATAGCCACGACCCTCCTTCGGAGCTCAGAGATTCCAGTGGAGTCATTGGATCGACCGTTATGGCTAGAGACTCATATAAGAGAGTATTTGAGGATGAAACATAGGTGTTAGTGGTGTGATATTACTCTAGAAGGTGAGAGCTTCGGCTGGGATCTCTTAGTAGCAGCATCTAGGCTTTTGGACGTCATATTGGGGATGGACTGGTTATCTATCATCCATGATCATATTGAAAGTATTAGCCACAAATTGTGGTGTATCTGCACTGATGGGACAAGTTTTACCTACAATTGTGAGAAGGGAGCCTTTTCATCATAGGATAGAATTACCTGGATGAGAGTGCAGACGATCACTTGTGAGTTGGCTAGCCTTACTCTCAGAGCAGTTGAAGTGGAGAATCCGAGCTATCCTGTAGTGGTGGACCAGTACATGAATTTCATCCCTGATGATGCTTCAGGTATACCTCATCATAGAGAGGTGGACTTTTACATTTTCTTGTACACTTGGACGATGCTAATATCTACACCATCATATCTGATGGCTCCCACTGCGCTCCGTCAGAAGCGAGTACAGTTGGGGGACTTACAAGGGAAGGGGTACATCCGGCCCAGTGTTTCTCCTTGGGCAACCTTGATTTTTTTATCCATGATGGAAGAAGAGATGTTGATAATTTCTGTTGACTATTGGTGCCTGGTGCAGGAGACCCTGAAGAACAAGTACGAACTTCCTAGGATGGATGACCTCTTTGATCAACTGAAGGAAGCATAGTGGTTCTCGAAGATAATCCTCAGGTCAGGCTATCACCCGCTTAGAGTATCAGACGAGGATGTGTATAAGATGAATTTCAGATCTTGGTAAGACCATTATGAGTTTCTTTTCATGATGTTCGGCATGATCAACACTCTAGTAGTGTTCATTGGACTCATGAACAACTTCCTTCAGTGACGTTGGCTTGAGTTCCTCCAGGACTATGAATTCAAGATAGTTTATACTCCTATGAAGGAGAATGTTGTAGCAGACATACTCAGTAAGAGATCTAGCATACAAATGCAAGGTGAGGCGATGGAGCAGCTGGACGCTTTGCAGATGACCTATGTGGATCGAGATGGAGTAGTTTTTCTTCACCCACTTATAGTCACTCCCCCACTTCTTCAGCGAGTCAGGGAGGCACTGCATGGGAACACTAACTGCAAGGCTCAATGTGCTTAAATATCCATAGGACCGGCACATGGTGGATTTCTTGAATGTAGGGAGCATGTCATCCTCTTAAGAGGGTGTACTATAGTACCAGTAGCTTTACATGAGGAAGTGTTGAGGGAGTTCCATAATTCTCCTCTGGCGCTGCATCCAAGAATGGCGAAGATGTACCAGGACCTCCAATGACAGCACTGGTGGCAAGGAATGAATAAATAAATAACTGATTTTGTCACTTAGATCCTCACTTGTTATAAGTATTGGTTGAGCATTAGGTACCAACTGACATAGTTCAGCCTTATCGGTCCTAGAATGGAAGTGGGGTTGGATATCCACAGTCTTTGTGATAGAATTACATGTACATCTAGGGGTCAGGATTCTATCTTCGTGATCGTTGACTGACTCACCATTTCATCCCACTTCCTACCAATCAGTGAGTAGGGTTCAATATAGATCTTGGGACACCTCTATGTCCAAGAGATTGTGTGGGTACATGGAGTACCCTAGACGATTTTCTCCTATAATGATTCACATTTCACTTACTGATTATGGATGGGGTTGCATCAGTCTTTCGGGACACAACTTCATTTGAGCATCTCCTTTAATCCTCAGATGGATTGCCAGACTGAGCTGACCATTCAGACACTCGAGGACCTGATGCGTGGTTGCGTCCTCAACATTGGTCGTAGCTAGGAGGATCACCTTCATTTGGTGGAGTTTTCATACAACAAAAGATATCACTCCACCATTGGGAACTCACCATTCAAGTATCTATAAGTCTGAACTTGCAGATCGCCTTTGTGCTGGTCTGACCCAGGGAGTCTGCGCTCATGGGACCATATGTGGTATATGCTACCACATAGAAGGTGAATATTATCCAGGAGTGGATGAAGACTACACAGAGAAAGAAGAAGTCTTATGATGATAAAAGATGAAGACCCCTAGAGTTCATGGATTGCGACAATTTCTTTCTATGGGTCTCACCTCGACGAAGTTTGTAGAGATTTGGATGGAGCGACAAGTTATCCTCAAGGTTAATCGAACTAATATAGTCTTCAGTATAGTTGGAATGGTGGATTAATGCCTTGAACTTTCTCCATATTTTCACTCAGTTCATGACATTTTCCAAGTATCCCAGCTGAGAGGATACGTGCACCTCCCATATCATGTCATCGACCATGGTGAGCTGGACATCGATGATGGGGAGACATTTACAGAGGTTCCAGTAGAGATTGAGGATCGACAGATGGGGGTCATTCATGGGTGGTCAATACCTATGGTGGACATTCTCTGGCAGCACAGGAACCTATAGGAGTGCACATGGGAGTCGGAGGCTCATATACGTGCTCAATACCCCCCTTGATCTCCTAGTTTGAGTTGTGGATTACAGGGATGCAAAGACCTCAGGTGTGGAGAATGTAAAGAACCTAATTTTTTCATGCAATTTATTTTTATTTTTATAAGAATATTATGAGTCCGTGAAAATTAACGGTGCATGATTCTAAGGCCCGGTGTGACCAATATGATTTCTTGATATTTTTTAAGTATGTTCAGCAAACGTGCTAGCAGGTTTATGTACCTTTTAAACCAGTGCTCGGTATTGAAATCTGAGGACATCGTTGAACTCACATCATAGATATTCTCTTCAGGAGACCTTCACATCGACCATAGTAGGTCAAGGGTGGATGTTAGTATTTTAGTTTTTTATAGAAGAAGAAAAATAAAATATTTAACACTTTTTTTTCTTTTGAAACCTCTCTTTTACAATTATGACGGTTGGGACTACCCGAGATGGAAAACCTCACATTCTGAATTTATAGTGGTGGGATTCACCCTAACCGGTCTTTAATGTGGGGAAAACCCTTATAAATCACCTATTTATTGTGCCAACTCTAGGTTAATTAATTGTGCCGACAATTAATTGAGTTAACAGACTTAACTCAATTAAATATGGATCCCCACCATTTTGTTTGGGAAAATTGATTGAAAAGTGGAGAGTCATAGAAATCATGGGAGAACATTTCTGGAAAATTTTCCTCCAAATTAAGAACACCCTCTCCAACGAATAACATACTTTGGAATCAAGAGCGATGATGATGCATGAGCCTGAAATCAGAAGCGTGTTGCTGAAGTGAAAATCGTTGGAACCCTCATCGCCTTCATAGAATTCATCTTGCGAAACTTTCAATGCGCAATAGAGGTAGGGGTTGTTGTTTCAAGTACCCCTTACACTGTTCTTTTCATCCTTCAAGAATTAAGAACACATATGTGGATTTATATCATTCAAATCCGTTGAAAGTGTGGGAAAAACAATCACGGTCCAACATATCCGCAAACATTGTGAATTTTGTTGGTCTTGAATCAATGGAGATGCCCAGCGTAGAGTGTGGGAGTCTACGGAATGACAAACGGGCCACGGGGGTGAGCCCGGTGACCTGTGGAACATCACTGGTGACCGTGATAGTGACCGGAACCAGCGGGACTCCGGAGCGGTGGCTACCCCTCCGACAGACCACGACGGTGGCGGCGGTGTAACTGCGCTGCCAGAGAAAGGCCGCGGCCCATCAGTTGCGACGGAGAAATGGCAGTGGTCGGCGCACGATGAGCCATGTGAATGGGGAGGCAATGCATGACCGCGCTTCCGGGCATGTAGGATCCACGACATGAGGCCAGAACTGAGAAGAAAGGGTAGCCGCCATGATGCTTCCCACTAGTAGAGGTACACCGTGCCACCGCGCCGCAAAGGATTGTCGGTTGTCCAGCCATCCGGGGAGTCAAGCGGGACACGAGGTCCCTCGTGGCAGATGTCGGTGCCATGTGGAACCGGCCGGTTGGTACCCCAACACGAACGACTGGGTCGTTCGGGGTACCCAGGGTGTGCCTCCCCAATGGTTTGTGGCTAGGGCGGATCCCACTACGGGGCCACCCGGCCACGGGCCAGCGTAGGGCAGTAGGCTGCCTAGCGAGCAGCTCATCGCCAGCCTCACCGTGGGCCGCCCATTGGGGACCAACTAGCAGGACGGGCCGCACCGATGGGCCGAGACAGACCCAGCGGGTCGGGCTAGACCTAGTAGGCCAGGTCAGACCATGTCGGTCTGACCGAGGCGGACCACACCCATACCATCATCGATCCATTTCCACTCTTTCAGTCATATAATAAGCTTTGATCATCAGTGTGAGGAACCATCTACATTTCCATAAACCTTGGATTGTTATGGTCCTTTTGTAATACCCATGTTGAGTTTTAGATAATGTTATGTTACGGCTGGGTTGGATCGATCACGAATCCAACTGGGCCCTTTGGATTAAAGGCTAATAACATATAGACCTGGCGTCCGATTGAGGCACCGTCTATTGTGTTGATATGCGTATTACGTGCCAGTCCTTCGGGATACATCTTAGTGGGTCTTCGTGGAAGATAGAATATTGACTTGTGGCATGAGGAGCAGACCCTCCAGAAATCAAGCTATCTTAGTGCGAGAACCATGTAGATGGTTGTAACATGAGAAAGGGATCCTATGTGGGTCTTTGCTTGGGATCCTACGTGGACCTTTGTTCTAGGATGCCAGAAAGATATGTTCTAGGAATCCATGTGGGAACAGTCTAGGATTTTATGTGTGTCTGTTGCACTAGGATCCTACATGGCTTCGAAGATTTAGTATCCTATACAGGTCTTCCACTCAACAGAGTCAGATGATTCAGTAGTTACATCTAATCCTCTTTACTACCATACCCATGTAATACCTGGTAATAGATGAGTATTTACCTTTGTGGAAATCCTTTGGGTAGTTTACCTTAGGCGTGCATACAATCATGGTGATGACTTTCTGTTATTATTCTATGTGGTGTTACCTTTCTGTTACTTACCTTCATGCGGTGACCTTAGTCGTAAGCTGTCCTTCATGGAACAGTTGAGCTCTTAGCTGAAAGAGTTGGGCCTTGTGTTTTCCTCATGAATGAGATGGGTGTAGTTGATAACATAGGTATATGTATGGGTATATACCTATGTAGAGTTGTCAGTTGTTTTCATGGTTTTCAGTTTATCCTTTGTGTATTTTGTGAGGCATTTGAGGTTCTCGGGATCCCAACTAATTATAGTTATACTCATTCCTACACAGGGTATGCCTGCACCTCATTGTTTTTGGTGAAGACGATGGACAACTCTAACGGAGGACGAGGGTACCTGGACTTGAGGTAGTTCGGAGGTGGACATTTTATGAGTCATACCATAGTGATGACCATTCGAGAGCTCTACCTACCCTTTAGGTAGGACCAATGGTGGGTGGTCACTAGAGAAGTTTAAAATTTTACTTGTACTTTCAGTTTAGTTTTACTTTATCATTGGGCTTGTATTTCGGCCCCCTTTTTTCTTTCTATACACACCCTGTTTACTATACAGTTTCACTTTGTGTTTATATACATCTTTGTGCATAGTTGTGTGAGTAACAGGTTATAATGACAATGCATTCCTAGTTTTAGGGAATACACCTTTTGGTGCTAGTCTCTAGCCCCTATCATATAGAAGGCGGGCTTGGGGTAGTCACGACACAGGCCCTGGGGGATGGGTCATGACATATAACATGTAAGGCATGGGCTAATCACTTGTATACCTACATTATGAATTGGATTTCAGCCCTTGTAAACTTTTGTTTTGGGCTTGGTATGTCCACTTGTTCATCCTCTTTTTATTATTGGAATGTCCTCTTATGTACCATCTTTTTTCAAGATTGGGTTATCCTCCTATTTTCCTTCTTTTTTTAGGCTTTGGATTCCATCCAATGTACCCTCTAGTTTCGGGCTTGGGATTCAATATTTTGTGAGATTTGATATCACAAAACAATTATCATTAACCAATTCATTTGAGGGAGATATATATCCCACCTTTTTCATAATGAAATGAGACATACATTTAAAAAAATCATAAAGAATCATATCCTTGTCAATTAAATGAAAATGATTTCATAAATAGGTAATCATATCTTAACATGTAGAAATTATAATGGATTCATAATCATATAATCAAAGAATATCCCATGAAAAGAAATCGGTTTCATAACCATATAACCCATGGATGAGAAATGGATTTCATAAACCTAACTCCAAAAAATGAAAACCAATCCTTGATTGAATATGAATGGGAATGTTGTATCATTTCCCTATAAATTCATTTTTAATAGTAATAGATATTATCTTAAATGGGAAATAATTTTGAACGATCATTTGGAAACACTTTATGAGGAAATTATAATTTACCTATTGAAAATTTCTTCTTAAATGTAAAATCATTTTAAAACCCATGTTAATTTAAATAAACATTTAAATTTTTAATAGAATCAATGAAAACATACTAATTTTTTTCCTTTGAATACCTTTATAGGATCTTAAAAACCATTTGAAAATCATTTTTCCTTGAAAACATATAAAATCATCTTGAAAAATATTTCAAAAACATTTCATTGAAAAAACGTTTTAAATAATAATTCATAAAAATTAACCATTTAAACATTAAAATAAAACATAAATTAACTGAATGATTTTAAATCCATAAAATTCTTATGTTTTAAAAATAACATTCAATTTTGACAGTGAAAAGGATAAGAAAATCACTCATTAGGAAAGAAAAAAGGATAATCCTTTGAAAAAAATTGGTGAATGAAAAAAAGGGTAAAAATTTATTTTAAAAACCATAAGATTTTCGTATAATATTCATGGAATCCTTTTTGAAAGTTATAGTTATGAAGGAACACTATTTTTTGACCGAAGAAAATGTAAGGTCAAATTTTCATAAAAACAATTCTTAATTTTAATGATACAAAGAGGGGAAAAATTATAGTAATACAAGATGACCTAAAGGATAATTATTGAATAATAAATTTTATTATTATTCTTAATATATGTATTATACTATTTCACTAATGAAAACATGATCATAAACAGTGGCGATAAATAGTTATATTTATTCAATAATCATTTTACACATGGTAACTTTGAATCAAATTAACCATGTAAGAAAATGATATTTCACGAATATTTAAAATATATTGAAAATTAATAGATTCAATTTATAAAAACTGAATGTTATATTATATATATCATATAAAAATATTGGTGTATAAGATGACACATGTCTCAGTGGAAGAAAATTGAGATTAATTTAATTTAATAATTTGTTAACTTTTGAAACACAAACAACATCATAAGAATATCATAAAATGACTGCATGTATATATGTATAATTATGTATAATAGGAATATAATACCATCATGTGAATTATATACCCCACAAAAAATAATTGAGTAAGGAATAAAGCAATAGTCTTATACAAATAAAGAGTGATGAAATTCCATAACCATGTGTCTCGACTCATGTCGTTTTCATTCAAACCACAAATATAATAAATGTAATATTATTATATGTATTTTACAGAATCGTATTATTGTATCTAATAACATATATGTTTTTATTATGAACTTATATTATCCACTTTTTACCAATTTAACATTAAGGATACACTTCAGGTAATGCTCTCCTTTTTATTAACTTGTGTCTTAATTAGTTATATCATTGGTCATTAATCTTATGACATGATTTCCATAATGTAAAACATGTTATAATTATCATGTATATTCATAATATTATTATTATATTAATATATATAATATAGATGTTTTAAATGGAATACATGTATCCTAGATAAGGTAGGTTGTATGTATATACGAAATCTCTTTTAATTAAATTATTATATGTAAAGAGATATAATAAATGAAAAATATGTATATATTTATATAACATAATTATAGTAGAATTATTATGACATATATATCATATATGTTGAATAAACATATCCATAAAAAAATCCATGTAGTATATGAACAAATCACACCACTTTGTGGGGATCGTAGTCCATATTTTGTCAAACAAAATTATAAGATTTACAAAATATTAAAGTCATACGAGTATGTTATAAATAAAAATTATAGAAACCAAAAGAAATTATAAATATCATATATACAATATATAAATATAATTTAGACAATAATTTCAACAATGATAATCAGTAAAGGAAAAAATGAACAATAATCATTTCGTGAATTGGTAGTTTGACGTACCCATAAATAATATGTCCGTTACCCATTATATGGATGTCTTATTACGTAATGTTCTAAACTACAGAATAAAAAATACTAGTTTATTGATAATAAATATATTTTTTGTAAAATCATGAAATAATTATATTTGAGTTGGTAGAGAAATAAAATAAATTAAAAGATATTGAGGTAGGATGTTACCTCTTTTTTGGGTAACTCCTTTTACTTTTAACCAAAGGACTTCTTTGATTAATTTCGTCCCAAAGGGAAGAATCAAGGAGGTATTTACTGATTTTTAGGACATATTTGGGAAGAGATGGTTTGAAATTATGTGTCTTCATATATATGTGTAAGTGAAGTATAGGATCCATTTTATAGTGGGGTAGGAGTGGAACTTATTTAATATTTTGTAAAATGGAACCACCACCAATGTTTTTTTAAAGAAGATAAAATAATGGTAACAATTAAATTAAAGTGTTTATAGGGTCGAAATATGACCTTAAAATGGATTTTGAAATTGTGTCAAGATAATATTATGCCTTAATTTTTTGGGTTTAGTACATTGTTAAGCTTATTTTAATCTGAATCGTTAGAATAAATTTTAATTACCTTTACTAATATTTTTTGGAAAAAAATTAGTTTATATTATTATATATAGAAATTTATTAATGTTCAATATATTATATACATTTTTCATAATTCATATTAAAGGAGTGGGGTCTATTTATTTGTATTTAATCTCATATAAGGGACACAAAGATGATTTATAAGCAAAAACATTCAGATGTTTGCATTGTTTTTTTGTTAAACATTTTGATGTGAAATTGAATAATATGACCAACATCAAATAAATATATAAAAAAATATCCAATTATAAATTTAAATCAATTCATAATTTAATTTATCATTTTAAATAAATAAACAAAAAAAATCATTTTTTAGTAAAATATAAATAATTATTTCTATTAATTAAAAAAAATTTAAAAAAGATATAAAAATTTAACCATAACCTTGTATTTTTGTATCTGTTTCAAAATTGAAGTTTATTTTGATATATAAAACTAATTAAATGTAAAAAATTTATACTTAAACTAGGTTATCTCTCAAAATGTGGTAATGTATCTTAATAAAAATATAGTTTTTATGTGTAAAATTTGGGTTGTTCTATTCATATTCCTATAGAATTTATTTTTTTTAATATAAAAGTATTTAATTTAATAATATATAAATATTTATTTCTTTTTATCATCCACTAATTTAAATTAATTGCATTAATTTGGATATAACAACTTTGTGAGCTTAAAAATTGTTTTCTAAAAAATATTGTCCTTATATTAAATTGGTTCATATATTCATTTTAAGTGCTAATGTAACACCCCAAGCTTCTACGGTATGCTTCTCTTTGAATAATGTGATAGCGTGTGTTGTACGCAACACCGAGTTCTAACACACCACAACTAATTAAACTAGCCGTTATGAATAGTAATACCTACTTTTTGAAATCATATAAATTTTATATTTCAAAATAGACTTTATTTTTGGATTCGTAATATCGAATTTAGCCTAAGGTGAAATTTTGGTACATTTCGGATAACTTTCATATTTTGATGAATAGTGAAAATTACTAAGTTTTAATTAAAAACAACTTTTTTAATCAAAATAATTAATAGTGATAAATTATGAATTTGAGTGGGATTAAAGTATATTTAGAATATATTTTTTCAATTTAATATAATTTTGGTCATTTGACATAATTTTACAATTAAACCGAACATAAACGAGTGTCAATCTTTTGATAGTTATTATCTCTTAAAAACACGCTTTTTGTTTTGACAGCGGGAATTAATTTTAAATTAATTTCTGCCACTTCTGTGTTTTGAATTTAGGAAAATGGATTCCATATTTCGAATCAGGATGTTCAAATTGTGTAAATAGGTAACTTTTATTTTTAGACATTTTGAATAATTACTGCGGTAAATATTTTATTTACCATGGTTAAGGGTAAATCCGGTAAATAAGGGTTAAAAAATAATATTATAATAATACTAAATTACCCTAAAACGTGTCTTAACCCTATTGGTTGATACATGGTCGACCATGGGAATCATTGGGTATATTTTGGGACCCATGGATCCACTTGTAAGTGATAATGACACTTTATTTTAATTAAGTTAAAATGAATACAAAAATGACACAAGCATATATCTTTTAGAACAAAAATTGTTACATAGGGTTATATATGTTGGATTTTAGATTATAAATATTCATTAAAAATCTAAAAAGATTTCCTACATAATTATATTTTATTTATAATTTTTAGACATTAAATAATTTATTTTATTTATGACACAATGATGATGCAGTAATTACTATAATAGTGAAAAATTAAAATAATTGATATTATAAATACCCAAATAAATATAATATGAAACTTTTAATGAATTAAACTAATTTTCTAGGATAATATGATATATTAGGATTGATTTAATTGACTTTTTTCGAAGTAATCAATATTTTATGAGTTTCACAAAAATCAACTATTGAATAGTGTCAAAATTGACATAAAAGAGTTCTTAAACAAATATTATATTATTAATTGATATTAAATTCCTAAAAATCTAAGGTTCGGCCAAGAAACTTATATAATGATAGGTTCATTATTAATGTACCACTTGGGGGTCTCTTGGATGTATATAGTAAGTTTATTAACCATATTATATAAAAATACAAAGAGACATTGTAAAAGTGAAACTAATTAACTTAGAGTTAATACTTAAAGATAAGGTTAATATAAGTACCCAAACCTGTCTAAATTCTATTGGTTGAGTGGTTTTCGACCTATCCCCACCTTAACCTTTGAATAATCAACTTTGGAGCCTTTAGAAACCGAATATGAATTTATTATAAATTAATATTTCTAACTTTTCCAAAGGTGCCCCTCACCCCTCTTATAAAAGGGAACTCCTCCTTCTCATTTCTTCACACCTTCAAAGCCTTTTGTCTCGGCCAAACTCTTCCCAAATACTCTCCCAACATCCCTCCCTACAACCTAGAGGCCTTTGTTTGATCATAAAGCCAACCTAAGGAGCCCTTTTGATCAAATCAAAAGGAAGAACCCGAAGAAGAGGTAATGATTTCACCACCCTTCTCCAAGTTCATTTCTTCTTCCACTTCTTCTTCCTTTGTTCTTACCATTCTAAAATAATAACTCCAGTATCTCACATATACTGTGACGTTATTATAAATATGGTACAATCATATTCAGTATTCTATCCACCCTTTGAATAACATGTCACCATACGTGCGTACGTACGGCTTACCGTCTCCACGTCGTGGTGTAATTGTTATTCAATATAATATTATTTGGATGGGTATATTAATGATGTGTAACTCATGTAAATAATAAATATAACATGTTAATGATTCTGTATATATGATATAACATCCATTTATATATTATTTTAATATCAAAAGAATGATATTGTCGCTCGTGCGTACGTACGAACTACCGTCTCCACGAACGCGATGAGATTCATTCTCCATCGTATCCATTCAAGTATAATTATCATTTAATGATTTAAAAATGATGTTTAATGACTGGATATCATTCCCGATATGAATAAGATACAACAACCATGGCTTATGTAACAAAACATATAAAAGAAAATGAGTAAGTTAACTCCCGAAACGACGATAATTCTAAGATATTATTAACAAATCAATGTTAAAAGATCATATATGATATCATATTAATATATATGATTCTTGTATAATTTAATAACAACTATTTCACCATTATACAGGAGGTTAACCTACCCCAACCAAGGAAAAGTACATGTTAAGGGTTTACTTTACAACCTCTTCATTATCCAAGGTTGTTTATACGTAATAATCTACTGGGATCTCTTTATCATCCACATCCATGTTTCTTAAAAATGCATTTCAAAACATTTTTACTATTTACTAGAATATGAGTTAAATTCATTTATACCCTTTTTTACTTTTATAAGTGGTTTATAAAGGAATCTTTCGGTCGTTTTCAAAACAAGGTCCTTTTTAACCTTTTCGACAGAATTAAGGTAAGAATGTTTTTTTTAACTTATACGGCGGGTGCGGCTATTTTCCGCCGTTATAAAATCTTCAAAGCTTCCCTTACAAGCTTATAAGAATATTTTCAAAGAAAATGTTTTATTTTATATGGATCTTAAATTATTTCAAAATAAAAGGAGATATTTTTTTAAAAAGAATTTTGATTTCATCTATGTCAACATCCTTTGATGGATTTTAAGATTATTTGAAGTTTATTTATTATGATACAAAACTTATATATTGTATTGAAGGTTTTGTGATATGTTTGACTGTGGATGTGCTATTTTTATACCATTCATAGTTTATGGTGAAAGTATTGACATTTCGTATGCTAGTTTTAATACGAATGTTTATGTTATGTTTAAACATTTTCATATGGGAATGCATTGGACTTAATATGTGACGGGTGGAGCCCGCTATAGCTCTTCGATGCATCGGTAGGTCTCATGAGACAAACTAGTGTCTTGGCACAAGGCCTTGACAAAATCATATTTGTAGTCTTGGCACGAGGCCTTGGCTATGTCGTTATGATAGTCTGGCATTATGCATTCCAACATTATGAAAGTGGTTATTGATTTTTGCATGTGATTATTCGATTAGTAGAATATCCATGTGAATAAGTAAATGACATTATTTCATTTTATTTATGCCATACCATGTTGAAAGTTCATATTTAAAAGGCTTTTGTTTTAGTTATACATTGCCTTAAATGTTTATTCTTATTTATGAAAGTTTCCGCTATATTGTTATCCTTACTGGGCATTTGAGCTCACCCCTTTTCTATGTTTTATTTTTCCCAGGATGTGAATAAGTAAGTTATGAATGACCTGCAGGGATTTTATGAGGGGTTAATAGTGTGGATTGTGGAAACATTATGTTGTTGTAGTAGTTTTTCATTTTATGATGTAATGTAAAACTTATGAATATATCTAGTGTTTCCAAGGCTACTAAACCAATCGGTCTTTCGAGATTTGATCTTTCTTGTGATCATGGAAATGTTATGTAATAATGCACCGACTCTGGGTAACTGCGGTCGGGGCGTTACAGTTGGTATCAGAGGAAGTTTAGTACAAACCTTGGAAGCTAGATTTAGATAAACTCTGATTAGAGCACGTAGACCTAAGATGAACTTTGAGGATTAGTATAGAAGAACTTCTAGAATTTTAGTATTGTAGAGATTTTGTGAGTTTTCCAAGAAATACATCATTGTCTGGATATGAGCAGGTAGAGGCGGCTCTGGCACAGATGTACTTAGGGGTAAAACCCGAAAACACCGCTTTGAGCTAGACTCGAACGAGAACTGGTGCACGACAACGGGCCTTGCTGCACTCTTGGTTACGACACTCCCGGGGGATATGCTTAGGATAACTCTCATTTTCTTTACAAATCATTTTGAAGGGATTATGAGTATATACTTCCTCCAAGAAAACATTCTTATGATTATGGATTATATCCATAAATAGTTCAATTTATGTTAAGTGTTTTATAAGTATGGGATTATGTATTTTGATTCATAAACTGATCTAGTTTATGCCATTGTTTAGAAATGGTGCCTAGTGGAAGAAATGGAAACCGTATCAATGCACGCACTCCATGTAGGGATTGCCCTCCTGCTCAAGATAATTATAGTGGGGCTGGTGATGCAACTGGTGCTGATCAGCTAATCACCATACTGGGACAACTTACTCAGGTTATGAATAATAACCTTACCCGTATGGAGCACCCTGATCCGCAGCGTGGAGGATCAATGTTAGATCGATTCATGAGGCAACAACCACCAACGTTCAATGGGAATAAAAATCCCTTAGTAGCTGAGCAATGGATATTTTCCCTAGAGAAAATATTTCAGGCTTTGGGGAGCAGTGAAAGGGAAAAAGTTATCATGGGAGTTTACCGCCTCACTGGAGATGCTGATCAATGGTGGTCATTGATTCAAAATACGAAGGAAGATGATGAAGTATCAAATATGGAATGGAGGGAGTTCAAAGATCTGTTTTTAGAAAAATACTTCCCTCGCGACCATCGAGCAGATATGGAAAGGCAATTTCTGAGTCTGAGACAAAAAGAGGATGAGAATGTCACAAAGTATGAGGCTAACTTTACAAGGTTAGCGAGGTATGCTGGAGATTATATTCGCAACCCAAGAAGTAAGATTGATCGTTTCTTTGATGGGTTAAATCCATTTCTCTGTCGAGCATTAGTCTCACAATCCTTTTCATCGTACGAAGACATTGTCTCATGTGCTATCAAGACCGAAAAGGAATTCTCTAAGTCTTATGACTTTAAAGCAAAGCAAGAGAAGAAGAGACCTGCTGATCAATCTAGGAATGGAAATAAGGGGAAGAAGGGAAATGTTGAATATCTATCTTGTGGTAAATGCGGGAAAAAACATCCTGGTACTTGCTTGAAGGGAATGGGAGTCTGTTACATGTGTGGTGAAAAAGGCCACCAAGCTCATGATTGCAAGGGGAAGAAGGAAGCTACCAACGTTCAGTGCTATAATTGCAGGGAGATGGGGCATTATGCAAATTCATGTCCTAAGCGTCAGGAGAACTTACCTCAGAAAAGGCCAAGGGATCAAGGTCATGCTTATGCTATCACTACTGCTGAGGTAGAAGCTCCGAAAGACGTGGTGGCAGGTAATTTAATGGTTTCCTCAAGTTTAGCAAATGCATTATTTGATTCTGGATCATCGCATTGTTTCATATCTTCCCAGTTTGCTATGAAAATTAGATATTTCCAATTTGATTTAATAAGGGAGTTGTCAGTTAAAACTCCTAAGGGAAGTATCGTTGCAACAAAGTTTTGTGAATCAGTCCCCATTAGAGCACATAAAATTTCTTTATCTGCTGATCTCATCTTCATACCTATGATTGAGTTTGATATAATCCTCGGTATGGACTGGCTTTCGGACTATGATGAGAAGATTTATTGTAAGAAGAAAGAGGTTACGATTCTTGATGATAATGATAAGGAACACCTTATTTTTAGAGCAGAATCGTCACCACCTAATTCTTATTTAGATCCACCCCCATTAGCTCAACTTAATTCAATTATTGGGGAGGAAGAGAATGAAATAACTGCGGGTGAGGAAAGGAATGTTCAAATAGAGGATGTACCTGTTGTGAAAGAATTTGTAGATGTATTTCCAGAAGATTTACCTGGACATCCTCCAGAACGAGAAGTTGAGTTTTCCATTGATTTGATTCCTGGATCAAGGCCTATATCGAAGACCCCTTATAGAATGGCCACTGTAGAGTTAGTCGAACTAAAGAAACAACTAGAGGAATTGAGTAATAAGGGATTTATTCTCCCTAGTGTTTCTCCATGGGGAGCCCCTGTTCTTTTTGTTAAAAAGAAAGATGGATCTATGAGGTTATGTATCGACTACAGGGAGATCACTGCTATAACGATAAAGAACAAGTATCCCCTACCTCGTATTGATGATTTATTTGACCAACTGCATGGAGCTCAATACTTTTCAAAGATTGACCTTCGATCTGGATACCATCTGTTGTGTGTGAAGATGGAAGACATTCCGAAAACAGCATTTCGAACCAGGTACGGGCATTACGAGTTTACTGTAATGCCGTTTGGATTGACTAATGCACCCTCTATATTCATGGATCTAATGAATAGAGTTTTCAAGGAGTATCTCGATGAATTTGTGGTGGTATTTATTGATGATATCTTGGTATACTCCAAAACCTACGAAGATCATGAAAATCACTTGCGCATTATCTTGAAGACTCTGAGGAGGCATGAATTATATGGGAAGTTTAGAAAGTGTGAATTCTGGCTTCAGGAGATTTCTTTTCTTGGCCATATTGTCTCTAAAGATGGAATCTCTATTGATCCTTCTTTGACCAAGGCAATCCAAGAATGGCCAGCACCCACGAGTATAACTGAGGTACGTAGTTTTATTGGTTTGGCAGGTTATTATCGACGTTTCGTCCAGAATTTTGCCCGATTGGCTAACCCATTAACGAAGCTCACATGTAAAGGGGTTAAATTTGTTTGGACAAAAGAGTGTGAAGAATGTTTTGAAGAACTCAAGAGAAGATTAGTCAATGCTCCTATATTGACTCTACCATCGGGGAATGATGGGTTCATTATTTATAGTGATGCATCAAAGAAAGGACTTGGTTGTGTCCTTATGCAGAATGATAGAGTTATTGCCTATGCATCACGACAGTTGAAAATTCATGAACAAAACTATCCTACTCATGATCTCGAGTTAGCAGCAGTGATCTTTGATTTGAAGATATGGAGGCACTACCTCTATGGTGAAAAATGTGAGATTTATACTGATCACAAGAGTTTGAAGTATATTTTCTCACAAAAAGAACTCAACATGAGGCAAAAGAGATGGCTTGAATTACTCAAGGATTATGATTGTACGATACACTACCACCCAGGGAAGGAAAACAAGGTGGCAGATGCTTTGAGTAGAAAAGACCATGGAGTTTTGAACAATATGAGAATTGAAAGGGATCCAATTTTTATGGATCTAGTGAAGATGGACATGGGAATAACCAGGGAAGGTGAAACATCAATTCTTTTTCAAATGGTTGCCAAACCATCTTTACTAGAAAGGATTAAGAGTTCTCAGACCGATGATGAAGAATTCCAAAAGAAGATTATAGATGTGAATGATGGGAGATTGAGAGACTTTGTGTATGAAGATGGAATTTTGAAATTCGGGAAGAGACTTTGTGTTCCCAATATACCTGATCTAAAAAGGGAATTGCTGGATGATGCTCATAGTTCCAATTTCTCTATACACCCTGGGAGCACCAAAATGTATAGAGATTTGAAGGAACATTTTTTGTGGGACAACATGAAGAGGGAGATTGCTGATTTTGTGTCAAGATGTATGGTTTGTCAACAAGTGAAATCTGGAAGGCAACAGCCTGGTGGAGTCATGAAACCTCTTCCCATACCGGAGTGGAAATGGGACAATGTTACGATGGGCTTTGTCATGGGGCTACCAAAGACTCCTAGAAGGAATGATGCAATATGGGTTATTGTTGATCGTCTTACCAAGACAACACATTTTCGTGCTATAAGAGAAGATCTACCCCTGGAACGTCTAGCAAGACTATATATTAATGAAGTTGTGAGACTTCATGGAGTACCCCTATCGATTGTTTCTGATCGTGATCCCCGTTTTACTTCAAGATTCTGGAAAAGTCTTCAGAAATCCCTGGATACTGAACTTCATTTGAGCACTGCTTACCACCCTCAGACAGACGGACAATCAGAACGGAATATTCAGACCTTAGAAGACATGTTGAGATCTTGCTCACTTGACTTTCAGGGTATGTGGGATCAATATTTACCACTGGTAGAATTTTCCTATAACAATAGCTTCTATTCGAGTATTCAGATGGCACCATATGAAGCGTTATACGGAAAGAGATGTCGTACACCAACCTGTTGGGATGACGTTGGTGAAAGAAAACTTGTAGGCCCAGAATTGGTGGAGGAAACGGTGGAAAAGGTGAAGGTAATCCAAAATCACATCAAAGCAGCTCAAAGTAGGCAGAAGAGCTATGCCGATAATCGAAGGAAGGATTTGGAATTTCAAGTTGGTGATCATGTTTTCCTGAAGGTATCTCCATGGAAGGGAGTCATACGTTTTGGTAAGAAAGGTAAATTGAGTCCCAGGTACATCGGACCTTTCGAAATTCTAGAACGAATTGGGGCTGTAGCTTACCGATTGGCAATGCCGCCAAGTCTCTCCAAAGTTCACGATGTGTTCCACGTATCTCTGTTGAGAAAATACATGCCTGACCCAACGCATGTACTCACCTATGAGGAATTAGAACTGGAACCCGATCTGTCTTATTGTGAAGAGCCTGTCAAGATTCTCGATACAAGAGAACAAGTACTGAGAAACCGGACGACGCGTCTGGTAAAAGTTTTGTGGAGAAACCATAAGATGGAAGAGGAAACGTGGGAACCCGGGGAACTTATGATGAAGAACCACCCGAGTCTTTTTATGCAGTAATACCCTAGAAATTGCGAGGACGCAATTATTTGAAGGAGGGGAGAATGTAACACTCCAAGCTTCTACGGTACGCTTCTCTTTGAATAATGTGATAGTGTGTGTTGTACGCAACACCGAGTTCTAACACACCACAACTAATTAAACTAGCCGTTATGAATAGTAATACCTACTTTTTAAAATCATATATATTTTATATTTCAAAATAGACTTCATTTTTTGATTCGGAATATCGAATTTAGCCTAAGGTGAAATTTTGGTACATTTCGGATAACTTTCATATTTTGATGAATAGTGAAAATTACTAAGTTTTAATTAAAAACAACTTTTTTAATCAAAATAATTAATAGTGATAAATTATGAATTTGAGTGGTTTTAAAGTATATTTAGAATATATTTTTACCATTTAATATAATGTTGGTCATTGGACATAATTTTACAATTAAACCGAACATAAACGAGTGTCAATCTTTTGATAGTTATTATCTCTTAAAAACACGCTTTTTGTTTTGACAACGGGGATTAATTTTAAATTAAATTCTGCCACTTCTGTGTTTTGAATTTAGGAAAATGGATTCCATATTTGGAATCAGGATGTTCAAATTGTGTAAATAGGTAACTTTTATTTTTAGACATTTTGAATAATTACTGCGGTAAATATTTTATTTACCACGGTTAAGGGTAAATCCGGTAAATAAGGGTTATAATATTATAATAATACTAAATTACCCTAAAACGTGTGTTAACCCTATTGGTTGATACATGTTCGACCATGGGAATCTTTGGGTCTATTTTGGGACCCCATGGATCCACTTGTAAGTGATAATGACACTTTATTTTAATTAAGTTAAAATGAATACAAAAATGACACAAGCATATATCTTTTAGAACAACAATTGTTACATAGGGTTATATATGTTGGATTTTAGATTATAAATATTAATTAGAAAGATAAAAAGATTTCCTACATAATGATATTTTATTTATAATTTTTAGACATTATATAATTTATTTTATTTATGACACAATGATGATGCAGTAATTAAAATAATAGTGAAAAATTAAAATAATTGATATTATAAATACCCAAATAAATATAATATGAAACTTTTAATGAATTAAACTAATTTTCTAGGATACTATGATATATTAGGATTGATTTAATTTACTTTTTTCGAATTAATCAATCTGTTATAAGTTTCAAAAAAATCAACTATTGAATAGTGTCAAAATTGACATAAAAGAGTTCTTAAACAAATATTATATTATTAATTGATATTAAATTCCTAAAAATCTATGGTTCGGCCAAGAAACTTATATAATGATAGGTTCATCAGTAATGTACCACATGGGGGTCGCTTGGATGTATATAGTAAGTTTATTTACCATATTATATAAAAATACAAAGAGACATTGTAAAAGTGAAACTAATTAACATAGAGTTAATACTTAAAGATAAGGTTAATATAAGTACCCAAACCTGTCTAAATTCTATTGGTTGAGTGGTTTTCGACCTATCCCCACCTTAACCTTTTAATAATCAACTTTGGAGCCTTTAGAAACCGAATATGAATTTATTATAAATTAATATTTCTAACTTTTCCAAAGGTTCCCCTCACCCCTCTTATAAAAGGGCACTCCTCCTTCTCATTTCTTCACAACTTCAAAGCCTTTTGGCTCGGACAAACTCTGCCCAGATACTCTCCCAACATCTCTCCCTACAACCTAGAGGCTGTAGTTTGATCATAAAGCCAACCTAAGGAGCCCTTTTGATCAAATCAAAAGGAAGAACCCGAAGAAGAGGTAATGATTTCACCACCCTTCTCCAAGTTCATTTCTTTTTCCACTTCTTCTTCCTTTGTTCTTACCATTCTAAAATAATAACTCCAGTATCTCACATATACTGTGATGTTATTATAAATATGGTACAATCATATTCAGTATTCTATCCACCCTTTGAATAACATGTCACCATACGTGCGTACGTACGGCTTACCGTCTCCACGTCGTGGTGTAATTGTTATTCAATATAATATTATTTGGATGGGTATAATAATGATGTGTAACTCATGTAAATAATAAATATAACATGTTAATGATTCTGTATATATGATATACCATCAATTTATATATTATTTTAATATCAAAAGAATGATATTGTCGCTCGTGCATACGTACGAACTACCGTCTCCACGAACGCGATGAGATTCATTCTTCATCGTATCCATTCAAGTATAATTATCATTTGATGATTTAAAAATGATGTTTAAGGACTGGATATCATTCTGGATATGAATAAGATACAACAACCATGGCTTATGTAACAAAACATATAAAATAAAATGAGTAAGTTAACTCCCGAAACGACGATAATTCTAAGATATTATTAACAAATCAATGTTAAAAGATCATATATGATATCATATTAATATATATGATTATTGTATAATTTAATAACAACTATTTCACCATTATACAGGAGGTTAACCTACCCCAACCAAGGAAAAGTACAAGGTAAGGTTTTACTTTACAACCTCTTCATTATTCAAGGTTGTTTATACGTAATAATCTACTGGGATCTCTTTATCATCCACATCCATGTTTCTTAAAAATGCATTTCAAATTTTTTTTACTATTTACTAGAATATGAGCTAAATTCATTTATACCCTTTTTGACTTTTATAAGTGGTTTATAAAGGAATCTTTCGGTCGTTTTCAAAACAAGGTCCTTTTTAACCTTTTCGACAGAATTAAGGTAAGAATGTTTTTTTAACTTATACGGCGGGTGCGGCTATTTTCCGCCGTTATAAAATCTTCAAAGCTTCCCTTACAATCTTATAAGAATATTTTCAAATAAAATGTTTTATTTTATATGGATCTTAAATTATTTCCAAATAAAAGAAGATATTTCTTTAAAAAGAATTTTGATTTCATCTATGTCAACATCCTTTGATGGATTTTAAGATTATTTGAAGTTGATTTATTATGATACAAAACTTCTATATTGTATTGAAGGTTTTGTGATATGTTTGACTGTGGATGTGCTATTTTTATACCATTCATAGTTTATGGTGAAATTATTGACATTTCGTATGCTAGTTTTAATACGAATGTTTATGTTATATTTAAACCTTTTCATATGGGAATGCATTGGACATAATATGTGACGGGTGGAGCCCGCTATAGCTCTTCGATGCATCGGTAGGTCTCATGAGACAAACTAGTGTCTTGGCACAAGGCCTTGACAAAATCTTATTTGTAGTCTTGGCACGAGGCCTTGGCTATGTGGTTATGATAGTCTGGCATTATGCATTCCAACATTATGAAAGTGGTTATTGATTTTTGCATGTGATTATTCGATTAGTAGAATATCCATGTGAATAAGTAAATGGCATTATTTCATTTTATTTATTCCATACCATGTTGAAAGTTCATATTTAAAAGGCTTTTTTTTTAGTTATACATTGCCTTAAATGATTATTCTTATTTATGAAAGTTTCCGCTATATTGTTATCCTTACTGGGCATTTGAGCTCACCGCTTTTCTATGTTTTATTTTTCTCAGGATGTGAAGAAGTAAGTTATGAATGACCTGCAGGGATATTATGAGGGGTTAATAGTGTGGATTGTGGAAACATTATGTTGTTGTATTAGTTTTTCATTTTATGATGTAATGTAAAACTTATGAATATATCTAATGTTTCCAAGGCTACTAAACCAATCGGTCTTTTGAGATTTGATCTTTCTTGTGATCATGCCAATGTTATGTAATAATGCACCGACTCTGGGTAACTGGGGTCGGGGCGTTACAACTAAATTCAATTTATACATGTGTAAACGATAGGTTTTCATAAGTTAATTAATATTATCCATAAACAATAACTTAATGTCTCGGTTAAGACTTAATTTTTAAAATAATAATATTTTAATAATATATTGTCATTTAGAAAAATTCGGCCTTTCATGTTATGAAATCCATCAAAGAAAATTAGTCTTACATGTAATGTATGAAAACCACGGTGTTATTTGTATATAAATATAGCCTATATATTTTGTGTAGATCACAATTAACATGGTATTTCTTGAGAAAAAATTATTTCACTCATATAACAAATGATATGATCAGTTTTGTGTGAAATGGGAAAAAATATCTAAGACATTAAATTAAAATGAGAAAAAAATATCATTGAACCTTAAGTTATTACATTCTACCGAACATAAAATTAATATCACCATAGAAATTCATCTAGTTTATCCATGAATTAATACTTTTATTTTTGTTTAATATTAACCCACATTATAAAAATGAACACTAAATCATTCTTTAAAAAAGAATGTTGGAAGAAAAAGATTTACTCATAGTAAAAACTAAATGGGTTTCCACGTAGGGGAACATAGGTATAAAGTGAAAACATGGAAATAGAAGTTATAGTTAACTCTCAAGTTCTAGATTAAGGTATCAGATTAATTGGTTAGGATAAAGATTAAAATCACAAATCCATAAATCTATGATGACCTAAGGTGAAGGTTCCGGGCATAGCGGAAGCGCGTGGGTGGATGTGCCCACTTGGATTTTTTTCATTAACAATGATCAATCCGGGATCAATACAATGATAAAGGCCAGTCTCCATGGATCGAATCATAGAAATGGACAAAAGAAAAGGAATTTCCAGGAACCACAAAGTAGGATCGTTACACGTTGATTATAAATAATTTAATCAATTGAAAAGAAATACCTTCTGGGTTTTCTTTATTTATTGATGTAATTGATCACATTATGATATGAATCTTCATTATATCGAAGAATCCAAGTGTAGAATTCCTCTAGAGGTGATCCACATATGTACCTCGTATCTTGGGACGTCACCAAAGGAGTCTCCGGGTGCCAGTGTGAAGAAACCTTTGCTTGCGTTTTCCGCCTTATATCATCTTGATCCGATGGAAGAGGATATCTCTCGGTCTTGAGAGAATTTTTGGAGGAAGAGGTTCTTTCAGCCTTGAAATAATTCTCCAGAGTTATTGGGAACAATGATTCTCTTGTGTGTCGGAAAAGAGTTGGGGTTGCGAGGATATTTATAATCAGTTTTGAGGTAGTAGATTTATGACAATAAATAAACATGTTACGTGTTTTATTTATTTCATTGACTCTTATTTAAAACCCTCATGTCGAATAATTAATTCCTTGACATTCTCCCATGATGATTATAATAAATATCATTTAAATCAATATTATATCCTCAACATCCCGACTGGAAAAACTGCACGGCGTGTATTATTAAATACACGGTGTGTACTTTTTTTTCATTGAAAACTACAAGGCGTGTACATTCAATGTACACGGTGTGTATATCTTGTTTTCATTTAATCATTTCATTTCATAAAGAAAACTACATGTCATATAATATTTAATACATGGCGTGTATTTTTTTTCTATAAAAAAATACACGATGTGTAATCATTAATACACGACATGTATATCATGTTTTTGATTTTCTTCTTCCTCCAATAATTAAAATAATCTAGGATTCCTTGAATAATTATTAAACCACGTACAGGAATAATCTTTATTCTACTTGAGATACTTGAATACACTTATTGTGTGACCCTCTAAGCCTCTTTCTCGTTGGCATTAGGCGATCTTACCCAAAGTCCAAGATTACTGTCTAGAAATGGGTCAAGGAACCGAAGAGAAAAAAGTTGAGGCCACATTGACGTATCAACTCATACGAACGCTTACTATGTAACTAAATCGCTTTATCTCGATATCCCATCAAGTAGGTTTCATGGAATTGTCATAAACCTATATGCTTGATCTGTCGTTCTTTGACTTCCTGAAATAAACTCGTCGTTTACACGATGTCCATGGAATTTAATGCGATAGTTATATATCAATCAAAGGGATGATATATCAACTTCCATAAATGAAAGGGAAAAATCCTTCCCTGACTTATCCATTAACAACATGTCACTCGTGATGCACCCAACATACCCTACCTCCCACCAACTGTCTATGTGAGGGTTTTCGTCAGTAAATCTTTGTGCGCGATCCATGACATGAGTTAATGATAATCATTCAGTCTATGGACCATTACACACGCTCGTAGATAGAAATGTCTGATGACACCAAGACATGCAGAATTGCTACTGGTGGGTTTGTTCTCATAATCTCCTATCTTGGAGATTACCATGTGCGAACTCCATGAGATAGAGTTTCGTCTTCTTACGAGTGATTTCACATGATGGTCTGTATACTATGTGTCCTATCATAGTATGTCATCCGATAGTAGAACTTTATTTAAGAATATTGTTATAGCATTTCAAGGTTCTCATCATTACGGGGATCTGCCATGACCTTATTAATGCAACAAATATTCTAGGACATTATTATATTATATTCATCCAGAACAATGAAAAATATATAATAATTGAACATTTATGTAATCAAATTAAAAATCAGTTGGTTCTTAGGACACCAACCCTAAAAAAACTCCCACTTGGACTGGAGCAAACTGCATACGACTTTTAGTCCGGTAGACATCACATGATGATCATGTTTCTGGTGAGTCGAGGATTTAGCCAAGGGGACCGCCACGTTGTCTTCCGTGGAAATACTACTCCCTGAAACTTCACCACTATGAGAAAAATCTATCAAGAGATTATACTTTTGAAGTATGTGCTTTGTCCACTACAGTAATCTTGGCTCTTTAGCAAGTGCCACCACTACAGTATTATCACAATAGAGTGTGATAGGATCTTTACTGCTCGGTACTACATCTAGCTCTTGGAGGAAGCTTCGCATCCATACTGCTTCATTAGCTACATCAGAAGCATTGATATACTCATACTCCGCTGTAGAATCTACCAACACACTTTTCTTTGATCTCTTCTAGCTCACTGCACCTCTATTCAAATTGAAGATGTATCCTGTCTACAACTTCATGTCATCTTGATCAGTCTGGAAACTAGAATCTACATGTCTTCTGATGACTAGTTCCTCATCTCCTCCATAAACTAGGAACATATCCTTAGTATGCCTCAGATACTTAAGGATAGTCTTGTCTTCCATCCAATGGCGGTCTCCTGGATGAGCTTGATATCTGCCTACCGCACTTAATGCATAAACAACATCTAGCCTCGTACATAGCATAGCATACATGACTGACCTAATCGCGGATACGTAAGAGATCATTTCCATTCTCTTTCTTTCCTCATGTGTCTGAGGAACCATTTTCTTGGAAAGATGAATGCCACGTGACACTGGCAACAATCCCCTCTTGGACTGTTCCATACTGAATCTCTTCTGTATCTTGCCAATGTGTGTACATTGACTCAGGCCCAACATTCACTTTGATCTATCACGATGGATCTTGATCCCAAGAATATATGTTTCCTCGCCCAAAAAATTCATGGAGAAACATTTATGGAACCATGCCTTAACATATTGTAAGACAGGTACTTCGTTTCCAATCATTAATATGTCATCAACATATACTATAAGGAAAACGACTGCACTTCCACTAAACCTCTTGTAGACACAAGGCTCACATTCATTCACAACAAAGAAAAATTCTATTACAGCTTCATCAAAACGAATGTTCCATGACCTTGATGCTTTCTTTAATCCTAAAATGGATTTCTGCAACTTGCATACCTTGTTGGCATCCTTTGGAGTCACAAACCCTTCAGGTTGTGTCATGTAGACATCTACCTGGTCGTTCCCATTAATGAATTCCGTTTTGACATCCATTTGCCAAATTTCAAAGTCATGGTAAGTCTCAATGGTCAATAGGATTCTGATGAATTTCAGTATCGCAACCGGTGAAAAAGATTCATCATAGTAAATTCCTTGGCGTTGTCTAAAACCATTTGCAACCAGTTGTTCCTTATAGGTGCTGACTTTCTCCTCCATTCCCAGTTTCTTCTTGAATACCCATTTATTACCAATAGGCCCAATATCAACAGGAGGCTCTACCAAAATCTAGACATGGTTTTAGTACATGGAATCTATTTCAGAATTCGTGGATTCTTTCCACTTGGCAACGTCTGTGGCTTCAACTGCTTCCATTTAGGTAAGAGGATCATAATTGTCAACCAATAATGAGTCATCATCCTCGGTGAATAGAAAACCATATCATTCTAGTTCTCTCACCTCTCTCATGCTCCTACGTAGTTCTTATGTCTCTAGAATAGATTGTTCTTCCACGGGGCTTTGTGGAATCTGTTCATGTACCAACTCTTTTATATCTTGAGCCTCCACATCATTGAAGAGTATCTCTCTCCCACTATCTATTTTGGAGGAATCCTCCCTCTCAAGGAATATGGCATGTCTTTCCACTGTAACCTTTTTGTCTAAGGGGTTGTATAGTCAATATCCCCTCGTTTACATGGGATATCCTATAAAGATACACTTTGTGCCTCGGGGTGCAATTTTGTTACCTGAAAAGGCCTTAACAAATTCTTTTCTTCCCCCCACATGTAAATTCGATAACATATCTTTTCTTCCTCTCCATAACTTGTATAGAATACAATTTATCGATTTAGTTGGTACTTGGTTTAGTATGTGTGATTATGTTTGTAATGTATATCCTCAAAAGGATAATGGAAGACTCACATGACTCGTCATTAACCTCAGTGTATCCAACAGGGTGTGGTTCCTCCTTTCACTTACACCATTCCACTATGGTGTGTAAGGAAGAGTGAGTTGAGATAGAATCCCAAACTCCCGTAAGAAATTAATGAAGTCATGATTAACATATTCTCCTCCTCTGTCTGAGCAGAGATTCTTAATATTCTTACCAAGCGCGTTCCCATCTTCATTCATGTATTATTTGAACCGATCAAAATAATATGACTTATACCTGATTAATTAGATATATCCATATCTACTAAAATCATCAGTCAACGATATGAAGTACGATAACCCACCCCTTGCTTCAACTGGAAATGGTCGACACACATCTATGTGAACTAATTCTATAACCTCTTTAGCTCTTTCATCTTTCCCACTAAATGGGACTTTGGTCATTTTTACTTGTAGACATGCATGAAATACACCAAGTGATTTTAGTTAGAAAGAATCTAAATACCCATCTTAATGTAATTTTGCCAAACGTTTCTCATTGACATGACCTAGCCGGTGACGCCACAGTTGGGTGTGGTATGAGTCATATGAATTAACTTTGTTATCGATTTACATTACTTTTTTTGTGTAGTCTAACACATAAAGGCCATTATATAAATGTGCCCTACCAAAAAAATGTTATCTTTATAAAAATAGCATCATCAACATCCAAACCTGAAGATGAATTCATCAGTATCTAATATGGATACTGAAATAACTTTATTGGTTACAGAGGGTATATAATAACATCCTTTAAAAACCAAGACCATCCAAGTAGGCAATGTGAGGTGGTAGTCCCTAACAGCTACAACAGCAATTCTGGCTCCATTGGCTGATCATAGGTCTACCTCCCCTCGATCAATCTTCTGAAATCTACATGGATCCTGTATTTGCATACAGATGTGACCACCACAAGTACTATCTAATTCCTAATTTGTAGAAACAGATAGATTTCATTCGATAACAAACGTAACTGAAGCTTCCCCTTACTTCCTTGGCTGGGTGCAGTTTTTCTTATAGTGGCCCTTCTTGCCACATGCGAAATAAACAACATCCTGTTCCTTTTCCCCCCCCTTTGATCTTCCTTTTCTTGGAAGTCCTTGAAGAAGATTTGGGCTTAAAGCTCTTCGACTTCCCTTTCCTTTTATTCACTATGAGGATAGAAGGATTTTCATGATTCATGTCATTTTCCACGTGGAGAATAAGGATATGAAGATCAGACAGAGACTTCTCAATGTTGTTCATGTAAAGTTCACAACAATGTTTGAGAAGCTCTGGGGGAGTGAGGAGAGAATGAGATAAGTACCCAGTTTTTCAGGGAGTTTAAACCCTAGAACCTCCATGAACTCAATATAGCCATTGAGCTTGAGTACATGAGGCCCATCAGGGGCACCCTATCCAAGATTGCTCTGAAATAGAGCCTTGGAGATCTCAAACCTTTCATGACATTCTCTCTCCTCATATAGACCATGGAGGTGCTTGAGCATGCTATTGGTATTCATGTCATCATGAGAATTCATGAGTTCACTAGACAACGATGATAACATAAAACATTGAACGTCAAGGACATTGTTAAAATGTTGTTCATAGACTAAAAGATTTTCATCACTCACTCCTGTGGGAAGAGAATCAGGAAGTGAGGACTCCAGCACATAAAACATTCGTTCATGGAATAGGATAACCTGAAGGTGCCTAAACTATTCCTAAAAGTTACTTCCAGTGAGGATGTTGTCTTTATCCACAATTGATCACAATGAAAATGTGGTTGATGAGTTTGTCATTTCGATTCTACAAATTAAAAGAGCAGATTTATCATTACTTTCTTGATTACATTTTTATGAGAAATAACAAATGAATTAATTAATTCTAAAACTATTTTATCAACTCGCAATGGCCCTCACCATTGAACATGTAATTTCAAGTTTCTTTGACATTATAGTGGAAAAGATCCATATTTCCCTTCGCATAACCCCCAAAAGGGTTGGTCAAGCTATTTGATGGTATTTAGGTAGGCATGTATTTGCCAACTGTGAGCTTACAGTTCCTTGATCTGTTGAGTGGACTCCCCATTCCTGAAATCCAGACTTGGATTTCCACAACTCTCGTCTCCAATATTACATCAATTATATCAATCTATACTCCTCTTGATATAATTTGGTTAAATCAACCTGAAACCTTTCATAAGGGCTTCCTTTATAAAAGTATGTTTCCCAATAAGGGTTTGTCAAACACATAGTTTTATTGAGTCTTTTCGTTAATTAAGTAACATGAGTATTGGTCTGACATAATATGGTAATTAGGGATTTTATTCTTTATGCATATTTTTGCATTATCGCATGCTTGTTAATATTAAATAATTCTTTCTTAAGTGATTAATCATGTTCCGATAATGTTTACGCATATTACATTTTTTATTTTATTCCATATCTGCATTCTTGATAATTTTATTAATTATGTGATCGCGACAACACATACATAATAAATAAACCATGCAATCAGACAGAAATAAAATAATATGGCATGATCATGAACTTCTATTGGTTATCTTATCTAGTGTTTTTGATAAGCTAACCCTAGCCTAGGGAAAACACCATGAACTGATGGTTCATGTTTTGCAGCTCCCACCTTTCCACCTTTATATCTTATTGGGTTGGTTTCGCCTCAGATTCGGATTTCGAACCATCTCCTCTGGCCCGGGAGATCCTCCATTACATCAGTTTACATTAAAGAAACCATGGGCACACAGGCGCTACATTTTATTAGAAGAAGGATCCCAGGCCAACAAATTTAAATTAAATAAATTTAAATGAAACCATACACATACAAAAGGGTCTTTGGTCTAGATCATGATCATCTATATCATGCAACGACATTTACACAAATTTAAAATTCATATTCTTTTAATCGTTATTTCATTTAAGATAAGTGACGCTCGAATTCAATTAATTATGATATTATAATTAATAAATTCATTATCTTGAATTATTTTATGAATTTCCTTGAGATTCTTCTCATCCATATTCCTTGTACGAGTCTTTGTACATTGGAGGAAACCTGGTGAAATTCTATTTCTGGAAAGTACACGGCTTGTAGTTTATAATTACACGACATGTATTTCTTTTCACTCTTTATCCAAAGTGCATGCCGGGGCTTTGGCGTGTCTTATGTACTTTGGAAATGTTGGAGTACAAGGCATGTAGATGAATCATACATGGCGTGTAGTTCCTTGTTACGTGGTAACCGGCCTGGCGTTCCTGTGTATGTGGTACACAGCTTATCTTTGTACACGGTTTCACTTGGTCCAGAATGGACTACACAGCCTGTTTCTCCAACATGCACACCGTGTATTCTGGATCCACACGCCGTTAAATTATGGTCAACACGACTTGATTAATACTTATGCATATTCCATTTAAACAGTGTCGTTTGGCGGACAAGTGCCATTTCATTGAACCTAAGTACACGGCGTGTAGTTTTAATTTCATGACGTGTAATCCCGTGTTCTATAGACAGAAAGAGTGGTTCCTCCGGATGAGTTCCTCGTTTTTATGTTAATCAAAAATTAAAATTAAAAGGTCATTTTTGTGATATGAATCAGTAAATGGAGGAGGAAGAACAAATCACATTTATTCAGAATTATAGAACAATTTATTTCGAATTGAATGAAATATAAATGAGTAAATTATCAACGAAAATTAAATAACTATAATCAACGTTGTAACCTCCCTCTGATACCATTTGAAGGGTTCAGAAACAGCGGAAGAATGTGGGTGGATGTGCCCACCTGGATTTTTTTCATTAACAATGATCAATCCGGGATCAATATGATGATAAATGCTAGTCTCCAAAGATCGAATCATAGAAATGCACAAAAGAAAAGGAATGTATCGGAAACACAAAGTAGGATCGTTACAGGTTGATTATAATTAATTTATTGAATTGAAAAGAAATAAATTTTGGGTGTTATTTCTTCATTGATATTCTTGATCACATTCCGATGTGATTCGTCGTTGCATCGCAGACGCCAAGTGTATACTTCCTCTAGTGGTGATCCAGACATGTACATCGTATCTTTGGACGTCGCCAATGGAGTCCCCGGGTGCTAGCGTGGAAAAAACTTTGCTTGCGTTGTCTGTGTTAGATAATCTTGATATGATGGAAGAGGATCTCTCTTGTTATTGAGAGTGTTCTGGGAGGAAGAGGTTCATTCGGCCTTGAATGAATTCTCTAGAGTTGTTGTGCACAACGATTCTCTTGTGTGTCGGAAAAGAGTTGGGGTTGCGAGGATATTTGTAATCAGGTTTTAGGTTGTAGAGATATGACAATAAATAATTGTGTTACACATTTTATTTATTTCGTTGACTCTTATTTAAAACCCTCACGTCGAATAATTAATTCCTTGACATGCGTCCACGCTGATTATAATAAATATCATTTAAAACAATATTATATCCTTAAAATCTCTACTGGAAAAACTGCACGACATGTATTAATAAATACACGGTGTGTACTTTTTTTTCATTGAAAATAACACAGTGTGTACATTCAATGTACATGGTGTGTATATCTTGTTTTTAGTTATTCATTTATTTTCATAAAGAAAACTACATGGCGTGTAATAATTAATACACGGTGAATACTTGTTTTCCATTAAAAAATACACGACATGTAATCTTTAATACACGGCGTGTGTATCTTGTTTTTCATTTCCTTCATCCTCCAATAATTAAAACGATCAATGCTTACTTGAATAATTATTAAACCATGTATTTGAATAATCTTTATTCTACTTGAGATTCTTTAATACATATAGTCTGTGACCCTCTAGGCCTCTTTCTCATTGGAATTAGGCAAGCCTGCCTAATGTCCAAGATTACTGTCTAGCAACGGGTCAAGGAACCCAAGAGAAAGAAGGTGACGCTGAATTGACGTATCACCTCATATGAACACTTATGATGTAATTTAATCCCTTTTTCTCGATATCTCATCAACAATTTTCCATGGCCGTGTCATAAACCTATATGCTTGATCCGTTATTCTTTGACTTCCTGAAATAAACTCGTCGTTTACACCATGGCCATGGAATTTAATGTGACTGTTATATTTCAATCAAAGGGCCAAGATATCAACATCCATAAATTGAATGGACAAATCTTTCCTTGACTTACGCATTAACAACATGTCACTCATGACGCACCCAACGTACCCTACTTCCCGCCAACTGTCTACGTGACGGTTTTTGTCAGTAAATCTATGTGCGCGAGTCCTGGAATTAGTTAATGATAATCTTCCATTATATGGACCATTACACACACTCGTATATATCAATGTCCGATGATACCAATACATGTGGAATTGCAACTGGTGGGTCTATTCTCATAATCTCCTATCTTGGATATTACCAAGTACGAACTCCATGAGAGAGAGTCTCGCCTTCATATGAGTGCTCTCACATGACGGTCTGTATACTATGTGTCCTATCATAGTATGTCATCCAACCGTAGAACTTTATTTAAGAATATTGTTATAGCATTTCAAGGTTCTCTTCATAGCGGGGATCTTCCATGACCTTATTAATGCAACAAATATTCAAGACATTATTATATTATAGTCATGAAGAACAATGAACAATATATAATAGGTGATCATTTATGTAATCAAAGTACAAATCAGTTTGTTCTCAGGACACCAACCCTAACATAAGGGACTATTTGATTCATTTGGAAAGATGGTACTAGTATATCATTATCAGTTTCAATATCAATTCCCACGGGTTGAATAATTTCCTTGGGAAGCGATAATTACAAGATTTACTATATTCTCATCCCTTCTTTCCCTTGATAAACATCCACTTCATCCATTATTCTTGAATATATAGGTGTATTTTTCATTCCTAAAGCATTAACATATCATGAGATCCATAAATATAATGATACCTCATTCCATATATCTTTTTAACTAAAAAAGGAAAGAAAAGGTTATCCAATATATCATAAATTATATATGGTGAGATGATACTTTAATTATCACAAAAGTCATCTCAAGATTAATCTAAACATTTCATTAGTGGTAAAACATGTTAACCTTCAAAATTTTAATTCACCTTTTTCACTAAAATATTATATTTTCTTAATGAAAATACATTTTCATTGAAAACAGAGGTCTATCATTCAATAACAGAATATCAGATGTGATTTTAATATTCCATAATCCATGTTGGGAAATATTTTCACAAGAAATATCACCAAATGGTGAACAATATTACATGAATAATGATTATACAATCAAAATCAAACATAAAATTACAAACTATGTATGGGAGGATAAGTATTGCTTAATTATATTGGTTCACATCATCCATTATGATAGAATATTCATTCCCTTTGTTCTTTTTCATCAAATGTTTTTGTGGATCGTCATTAATTTTAGTCCTTGGATTGGGTCACTTATTATCATAATGGAAAAGCTCTATGCAATAGAAATACTAATGTGTGGGAGGTGAATTTTTTAAGTATTTACCAATATTGTCATCATTATCTAACTTCATTCAATCACGCTGACATTCATAGAATCTAAGAGTTATAATTATTAAAAAGTATGTTTTTAAACTTGTCCAAATCAATTTATTAATTTTTTTTACTGCCATGTAATATTTATTAGATTCCACCATTAATCTGATTCAACTTTTAAATGATAAATATCCAGAATGAATTTTCATGTTCCAAACATTATAGAATAGAATTTGTTTTTCATTCATATTGATACAATTTTTCAAAACAAATGGAAGTAAAGTCCAACTAAAATATAGAGTTCATTAAGTCATTAATAACTCAATAGAATGTTGTTCCCTCTTCTTGTCATTTGGGATTCCATCTGGGATCATAGCATGAGAATTTTGGGTGAGCATAAAAACATGAATTCTCATTCCTTCTCCCATATAATTTAGGTTCTCAAGGGTAAAATCACTAAATTTTCCATTACAATCAGTGTTAACATGATTCATTCATGATCTAATCATTGAATAAAACCAAAATAATATAGAGGAAACAATTATCAGAGTGAGTAACCACATAATAATTAAAACCCACTAATAAGATGTATAAATTATGAATACCCCATTAATCTATGACTCTTTAGGTTTATCATAGGATATTCACAAACACATTATATTTAAATCCTTTTTGATGGTTCTTGAGGAGTTTGTGATTTTTCAATGAAAATCCCCCGGGATAATCAAAATAGGTATGAAACAAGGCCTATATTTGAGTACTAGATTACCCCGATCAGGCTTGGGACATTATGTTGGAGTTATTACCCCTAGGTATATATGTTCGAGAGATAAATCCACTTTTAGTATCTATAAAGTGATGTATTTCTAGGAAACCACTCATTCTATCATTTTCCAAAATTATAGTAATTTTAAATATATATTTTTTATCCTTAATATTATCCATATAAATGTCTATATATTTCTCACTAAGGTATTGTCATTCCAGTTTGGAATAGTTAATTGAGTATTTTCTCTAATAACAACAATAATGACACAATCTAAACGTATATAGAGATTACATCAAATTTTTTGAATACTTAAAACATTATAAAAATAGACACCCAAAGAACACATTAGTTTAGTGCCTTTGTAAACATGGATATGTGAACATTGGTTTGTAATTGAGATAAATTATATCCCACTAGGTTATTATTAACCATAACCCTTCTTAGTAACATAAAAAATAATACATATCATCAAAAAAATTTGGAAGGGAAACATACAAAGGAGTGATATCAAATGCATATTAAAGCTAAATAGGGGAGATATGTAAACATAATCATGAGAATAAGTGAACAAGAACAGTATCATGAAAATGGGTGATAATACCATGAATATAATAGATCACAAACAAGAACCAATTTATAATGATTTTATGTTCATAAGACATGATACATAAGGAAATAAATTACTTGATCTATGAAAGACTAATATAAGAATAATTCATAGAATTGTAGTAGACACATTTGAAAATAAAAACACTTTTTCAAGTAATCCTACTAGATATTTGTAACATGTTAGGCATGGTCTAATCACCAGTGTACCTAATTTGGGCTTGGTATTCCCTCCTATGTAGCCTCTTGTTTTGATCTTCATATGTCCTTTCATGTACCCTCTTGTTTTAGTCATGATACGCCCTCTCGCCTGCCCTCTTCATTTGGTCTTTGGATATCCCCATATTATCCACATGTTTTGGGCTTGGGATTCCCTCCATTGTACCCATTGATCTCATAAAACGTTATTCATTACAAAATTCAGTATATGGATATATAGTTCCCACACATATCCTCTAATCAGTGATATATAAATTTGAGAAAAAATCAAAAAAAAATATCATGGACCATGAAATAAAATGGGTGTCAAAAACATGTAATCATATCATAACATATAGAAAAGATATGGGTTTCATAATAAGTTGATCAGAGCATAACTCATGAAAAAATCAAGGATTCATAAGAATGTTAATCATGAAATAAAATCAGATTCCATATACATCATTCCAAATAAAATAAACTATTTAGAGAATAGATAAGAATGGAATCCTTGTATAATTTCCCGATATTTCCAAGAGTAACACCAACATATGTTATCTTAGATGGGAAATAATTTAGAATAATATTTAAAAAACATCATGAAGAAATTATACATTCTCCATTGAAAAATGATTCTTAAAACATAAAAACTTTTGAATTAAATTTTAATAAAATTAATAAAAAAACATATAAAGTAATCATTGAAAACATATTGAAATATTTTCCCCTTTAAAATCGTTTAGAGGATTTAGAAATCATATAGAAAAACATTTTTACTTGAAAAATATAAACAAATATTGAAAATATTTTGAAAACAATTTCTTAAAATTTTTCTTTTATAAAAAATTTAAAAACATTTAACCTTTTAATTATCAAAATATGGCATCAATGAATTTATTATGGGTAAATCACAACATTAAATAAGTGGTAAAAGAAACATTCACTTTTCATGATGAGAATGTAAATTAAAAGGCCTTATTTGAAAAGAGATAAGAAGATACATATAAAAAATTGATTGAAATAAAAAATAGAAAAAATATACTTTAATGATCATAGTAGAATACTATAATATTCTTAAAATCCTTTTTTCTAAATCATGGTTCTTAGGGAAACCATATTTCTGATTGAAGAGATAGTTAATGCTGTATTTTTATAAAAAAATTATTAATATTAAAATTAATAATGTGTGGAAATGGTAAAAATACATCATGAAATTAGGGCTATCCAGAGGATATAAAAATTCATGATTTTCCTAAAATATGGATAATAAAATTTTATTAATGAAAATATTATTGTAATATATATCAATATATGGTGATATAATTTCAATAAATTGTTACCACATTGAAAATTTGATTAATAATACCCATGTAGGAAAATGAAATTACTTGGAGGATTAAAATGTCATGAAAATAAAGAGAATTATTTTATAACAAGCCAAAGGTAATATATTAACCACATATAATAAAATAAGTGTATAACATGAAATGTGTCTTAAAGGGGGAAAATTCAGACAAAATTACATTAATGATTTGTTAAATTTTGAAACATAAACCACATGAATGGAAGATCATTAAATGGTTATGTGAATACCAATATATCTTAGTAGAATTGGAATATAATACATTCATTTGAATTATATGCACCACAAAAAAATTAGTGATCGGTAAATAATGCATGTGTCCCATAGATATAAATATTGATATTAAATTCCCTTACATTGTCTCTTGACTATCATAATAGTCATCCAAACCTCCTATATAATAAATTTACATTTATTATATATCATTTACGGAAACATATTACTATATCTATTATAGTATATATAACATCCCAGGTAAATAAAGTACATGAAAATTTACATTTTTATTAATATTTTTGTATTAAATATTAATTTTAATTTAAAAGGGATTCTATGTTCGATAGCATTCCCGATACACAAAAACGAGTTTCTTTGAAATATTATGTTGCACACTAATAATATAATATTATTAGTGTAAATGGTAGTTAATGAATAGAAATTTTAATGGCAGAAATAAATAAAACTAACTAAAAAATTATTATACAAGTTTGTTAAATGTTTTTACATTTATTTAATAAAAGTAAATGGATTTAAATAAGAAATAATCAGATTTTGAGTATAAATACTATAATATTCTTTTAATGGTCAATTTAATTTATTTCGATGATGAATGCCCTTTAAACCTAGTATTGGTAAATTTAATTTTATTTATTGAAAAAAATCATTTTTAGATTTGGGAAATCAAAATTTACATTGTGTAATTTTTTTTGAATTTTTCTAATAAAATTCAATTTTTAATGAATAGTGAAAATACTGTATTTTAATGGAAATCATCATTTTAATCTAATTTATTTATATGGTTAGATTATATTTTTAATTGGTTTTAAATAATAATTAGATTATATTTTTACTATTTATTCCAACGTTGGTCAATGGAAATAATTTCACATTGAAATTGGACATAAATAAGTATCAATGTTTTGATAGATATTGTTTCTTAAAAACTTGTTATTTTTTGACAATGGGAATTGATTTGAAATTAATTAAATAAACTTATATTTTTTTAATTTTTTAATATAGACATCATTTTTGAATTCATAATATCAAATATATCTTCGTCTAATTTTTTGGTATTTGTTTAGAAAACATTAATTTTTTATGAATAGTTAAACAACTATGTAGTGGTTAAAGTAATAGAATTTTTTAGTTAAATTAAATTGTAAAAATTCTAGAAATTAATTTTTTAAAATATGACATACATGGTTGTTATTAGTATGTAAAATTTGGTTCAATAAAATGAAAATATTTTTCATGAATAGTAATTTTTGACTTTTATTTCCCACGGTGAAAGGTAAATAGGGTAATTCAAGGTAAAAAGAATACTATAATAATACAAAATTACATTGACAGATGTCATAAACTAATTGGATGAGTCATGGCTGACTATGGGAATCCTCGGGTCGATTTTGGGACCCAATGGAGCAACTTAATATTGATAATGACACTTTATTTTAATTAACTAAAAGTAAAAAAAATGACATCAATAAATACCTTTTGGTATATCAATTTTTTACATGGGATTATATAAGTCATATTTTCGTCTATAAAAATTAATAGGAAAGCTAATAAGTGGTCCTAAATTATGGTATTTTTTTTAATTTTTAGATCTCATATAAATTAAATTATTAATGAAACAATAATGATACAACATTACCCTCATTAATAAATGATTTAAATAAATATGATTATTAATATTTAAATGATATCCAAAACCTGTCCAAATTTTTTTTCATTTATTTTATTTCAACAATGAGACATCTTATCTTCTAATTTATGTATTTTTGGATTTTTTTAAACCGATGATAAGATTATAATAAAATAGTTTTTTTAAACATTTTTAAAGAGCCCCTCCTCCAACTTATAAGAGGACACAACTTCTAACCAATTCCTCACACCTCTCAAGACCTTTGGCTCATCTAAACTCTTCTCAATTAAGCTCCATACATCCCACTATTCCTCTTATAAGCCTTATCTTAGAAAGATGGAACTTTTAAGAAGTCCTTTGGATTCAAACCAAAGGGACTTACCCAAATTATAGGTAATGATTTCTCTTAAATTCTTTTCTTTTATTTTACTTCTCTATCCACTAAATTATGTTTATTCGTTTATTTTATAAAAAAACCAGTGTCATCAATATACATGAATGTTTTTATGATAATTATTTTGAACTACACTTACACACATCTTCATCTAATGGGTGAAGAACATATTGTTTCTATGGATGTCGAACTACAACCTCACGAAACGATGATTGTTCAAATATCTCCTACCGCCTCTCAGGGTGTCCATTATGATGGCACTGTATTTATATATTATATATATAATGTTTATTTTTTCTTTATTCTTGTGTAATTTTTATTTACAAACATACCATTATACTTTCCAATATGTGTAATCACAATAATTTCATTTGAAGAAGTCTGGACTATCGCCCCCTCATGGTGATGTGATTCATTCATGACATACAGGGAATGTATAAAGGATGGTGTTAATTAAATTATGTAACATATATACCATTTGATATTATAATTTAATTATAAAATACCTATTTATCATTATGGATTTATTCCATAGAAATGAAAGTAGCGTTCGTGCATACGTACAGCTTACCGCCTTATTGAACGATGCCTTTTTCTTAATACATCCAAATGTTTTGTACTATTAAAAATACATATATATTCTAGATATATATGAAATATGTGATATCTAAATCTTTAATATCATACTGTATATAATGGTATTTTGACTACATGGACATTTTATAATCATAACATGTTCATTTTAACTCAAGTTTCGAACATCGACAAAATGTGAGATATGAACTCAAATAATTAACTAATTTAAATAGAAAAGTATTAATTGATATAAAAGTAATAATATAAATGAAAAAGGATTTTAATAAAGTATTAATTAACATTATTTTTTCATTCAAGAGATTAAAGAATGATTGAGTCAATTCAGACACAATGTAAGGGATTTCATATCTCACTTTTAATTTCTGTGATATTTCCATTGTTCGCAACTTTTTTATTGCATGTGGTGTATTGTGTACTTCCATTTGATATAAAATATCATGATTATTTCTATATTCATGGTATTATGTGATTAATTTGGTTGTTATTTACTTTTTTTCATACAACCCGATTGAATTACAACGTGGTAACTAGTTTTCTTCTCACTTTTTATTGCCGTGAGATTAATGCTATATTTTCCACTATTTACTTTTTTGTGGAATATTTTCTTCCCAAGATTGTATTCATTGTGGAATATACTTTTATTTATGGGTATTTAAAACTTCATTTTATGATCCTACTTTCATTGGGTGTGTGTTTCATATGTTACAAAATCGGTAAGGGAACATTTCAACCTATTCATTTTAAAAGACTTCATTTTTTGTTATGTCTTTTAATTTACATATTCTTATGTTGGGATATGTTATTATATATCCTTATTGATGTAAATTTTAAATCAATGTGATTATATAACTTATTTTTCTCAAATCAAATCATTTTTGAATATTAATGTGTCGTCGTTAGATTGTCGAATGTCTGGAAGGGAGCTTCTTTTCCCAATTTCAATTCATTGGGTAAAACAGATACTTATTCACTATGTCATTCTATGAATATTTGTGACTATCCTATTATGTTTTTATAGTTAATATCTACTTATAATGTCTGTATTATTATTTTTCACACATCATTATGAAATTGGTTTATCCATATTCTAAGGATACTGCCTTTATAAGGGACTTCATCCCAATCTTTTTTCATTGAGGCATATTTTGTTTTAATACACAACATTAATTTATATGCTATATAAAACACATTGACTTATCCTTTCAATCAATGGGAATCTTTTTCAATGAATCATTATACTAAATAAAAAATGTTACTTTTTAACGTAATCGGTGACAATGACCTTTATGCCGCCGTGAGTATTATTTGATCATTGTATTCTATAACAAGCTGATATATTTTTAAAAAGAAAATAAATAATATATACTATTTTTATGTATTTTGGTATTGAAAATATTATTGATAATTGATTTTGATATGTCAATATATTTAAACGATATATTGTGATTGATATGTGGAAATTTCATTATTCAATTATGTTTGTTTTATGTGTTATTAATATGTTATGGTTCTTGGGAATTGTTTTTGTATATGGGTGGTTCCATGATAAACCTAGGGCGGGTGAGCCCGAGATAGCTTTCTAATTAACTTGGTAACATGATAGAGGTAAATGTGATGTTTCTCTTAAGAGATTTTGAGAATATAATGTGATGGGTATTCCATGTGTAACACCCTATGTAGTTTTGAAAGTTACAATATAATTTTTATATGGATTCCATAAGTTAACATTCTGATTTATGATTTATCTGTTTTACTCATAAATCGTATTATTTCATGAGGTATGATATAATTGAATAGTATGGTTTATTTTATTTTTAGTTATTAATGGGATAATGTTTTCTTTCCTTATTTTATATCCCTTAATGAGATTTTTATTCTCATCCCATGTTTTTGAAATGTTTTTTATAGGGTATAAGGTTGGGTAAGAGAAAGGAAGTATTCAAGAAGATTTATATCAAGAAAATAACACTTTTTTCATTTATGGAGTTCTTTTTGTGAAACATTAGATATATTAGAAGTGTCTACATTTTAATTTTTGAGATGTAATGTAAATTTTATGGCCTAATTCTCGAAGAAACTAAACCTGAAAAGATCTTCAATTTGAATTCTTGGAATAACTATACATTATGTAATGTTTAAGTTTGGATCCTTATAGTTGGTATCAAAATTCGGATAAGACAACTTTAGGGGATTTGAGTTTTCATTAAACACGTGGTTAGTCCCTATGTCTATTATTTCAATTAAATAATTTTTTTATAACTTTTTCAGAACATTGAATGTCAGTTATATATGGAAGGAGGAGGATCTCAAATGACATTCCTATATCATTAAGATGACTTGCTTACAATAATTATTGCAACGTCATGTTCAGATGATTGTGAAACATTTTCTAGCATACAACTCACTTGAAAGCTATTGTATGAGATATAAAACACCACCACTATACCTTGTTATCATCATGAATCATGGGTTGTATTTAATCAAATCCTATTTTCCAAATATTATCATATTTTCAAGAAAGGTAAATTTTATCAAGGCATTCTAAAATATTTTACCTTATTACAAGATTTTGAAGAATATTTTGATTTTGAAAAAGGGGCTGAAGAATGAGACCCTTGATCAATATATTTATATTTTCATTTACAATATATTCTCTCAACACATACTTATTGTATTCTATAAATTTTATTAACTGAATGTTTCAACTCAAATTTGGTCTGACTATTTTATAAAAATTAGGTTTTGTTAGAAGTTTTTAAATTATATGTCATACATGATTATTTATTGAAACTAATTTTCTCCAAACATCCATATTACCCAAGAGATATAAGTTGAATTTGGATGAATGAAGAAAAATATTTTTAAGGATCTCTAAATCATTGATTGAATGCATGGACCTTCAACAAAGGTGAACAAGATGAATATGAAACCACATGGACACCATGATCAGGGTATGATGTTCATTCTTTAGGGAATCATTTTACATTATCATATGAGGTGAAATTAAAAAACTAAGATATATAAGTTGTTGAGGTATTTATTTATTGGGATGAAAATTAAAGGTACAAGAAAATCATTGAGGTTAAAATATGTTAGTGTTATTTTTGAGTTTTATAAAATGGACAACCCGTAAGATGGGTGACAACTCGTCGCGTCCGATAAGGCTGTAGGAATCGAACCCACAACCGAAGGGCGACAAGGGAGCATCACCTACCGCAATCATACATGAAGTCCTTATTTAGTTTGACTTATTCATTTTATTTAATGATTTTATAGATCAATAATAATTTGATTTTTGGGACACTATATACTTATAAAAATAGAATTCTATGGGATTTAATTTGTAGAGTAATGGTTGAAATTTTATTTTTGAATAATATATGTTTTTATTAGGGACTTATAGATATTTGGTGTTTTTATGGAAATGATTAAACTATCATAGATAATATGTGATTTGGTTAATTATGCTTCAGTAGGAGACTTTAAGAGTAGTCTCTGTTTTTGGAGATAAATGTTAAGATTTACTGTGGAAGACTATTTGATTAAATCCTTCTGAGTTTTGGGGATCAATCGTAGATTGGATTATTTTTAATAATTTTAAAGACAATTGTGTATTGAATATTTTTTCTTGAACTTTTGGTATTTTTTTAATTTTAATGATAAATAGTAGTATTACTTTTTATAAACGATTATCTTTTTTGGGGATTATATGATCTCGTACAAACTATTTTGGTTTTATTTGATGACTAAAGAAAAGGGATATATATAGTTTTCTTTTGTGGAATATGTGATTCTCTAGAAGTTGATTCTTTCACTTTTGATGTGACCAAGTATTTTTTTAAACTCATTGTTTGGGGAACAGTTTAGTATTTGGTAGAAACATATTAATGGTTGGAACTCAACATGAAGGTAAGTATATTTCCTTATGTTCATATTATATGTAGTAAATTAATTACTTAATATTATTAAAATATAAATAAAACAAAAACGTTGTTTGTTTACATTTCCTACTGGGTAATCGAATTCTGTTTATCCCATCGGAAGTTTCTGATTTTCTGGTGGTTCACATTCCCCTAATCATGTTTCTATAACTCTCCATCCGAACGTGATTGTTTTTTATCTCCTCCATATCCATGTTTTCATGGAATCTTAGAATTTGTTGTCTCCGGTAACCATTGTAATTCTATGCCATTATTTTAAAGTGATTGTTTTATTAAATAATTTTCCTATGTTGGACTTTCAATGAAGTTTTCAATCCATGTTCTAAAATTGCGAGGACACAATTCCCAAAAGGGGGAAAACATGTAACATCCCAGGTAAATAATGAACATGAAAATTTTAAATTATTTATTATTTATTAATTAAATATTAATTTTAATTTAATGGGGATTCTATGTTCGATAGTGTACCCGATATGCAACAACGGGTTTCTTAGAAATCATACGTTGCTCACTAATAATATAATATTATTATTTCAAATTGTAGTTAACGCCTAGACATTGTAATGGTGGAAAAAAATAAAACTAACTAAAATATGACTATACTTGTTTGTTAAATGTTATTACATTTATGCAGTAACCAATAGAGGCTTTAAATAAGAAAAACAAAATTTTAGGCATAAATACTTAAATATTTTTTTTAAAGGTCGATTTACCGCCTTTTGAAGATAAACCCTATTTAAACATAGATTTTGGTATATTTTATAAGTTTTATTTGAAAAAATAAAATTCTTTTTTAGAATTGGGACATCAAAATTCGCATTGGGAAATTTTTTTTGGATGTTTTCTGATAAAAAACAAATTTTAATGAATAAAAAAAATATTGTCTTTTAATTCATATATTTGTTATAATATAATTTATTTACATTGATAGATTATATTTTTAACTGGTTTTAAACTTTAATTAGATTTTATTATTTCCATTGATTTAAATGGCGGTCATTTGAATTAATTTCACTTTGAAATTTGACATAAACAAGTGTCAATCTATTGATAGATATTGTTTCTTTAAAACATGGGATTTATATTGAAAACATGAATAAATTTGTAATTAATTAATGAAACATATATTATTTTAATTTTTTAAAATAAAATTAATTTTTAAATTAATAATATCATATATAGATTAGGATGAATATTTTGTTTTTTTTAATATAAATTTTTGATGAATAGTGAAACCACTAAGTAGTAGTTTAAAAAACTGAATTTTTCATTTAATTGATATTTTACCGCTTCTATGAATTGAATTTTTATAATCCAACATATATGGTTGTTATTATTAATTAATATGTTTTTAAGTAACATGAAATTTTTTTTGGGGAATATTATGTTTTGACTTTTATTTACTGCGGTTAAAGTTAAATAGGGTAATTAAAGGTAAAAAAATATCATAATAATAAAACATTACATTAACAGTTGTCCTAACCATATTAGATGAGTCATGGACGTCCATGGGAATCCTTGGGACGATTTTGGGACCCCATAGAGCCACTTAAAAGTGATAATGACAATTTATTTTAATTAACTTAGAGTAATGACAAAAATGACATTAACAAATATCATTTAGTGTATCAATTTTTTTACATGGGTTTATATAAGTTATATTTTCAAATATAAATATTATTTTTAAATATAATAAGATTTCCTACATTATCGTATTTTTTTTATTTTTAGTCTCAAATAAATTATATTATTAATGACACAATAATGATGCAATATTTATCTCATTAATAAATGATTTTAATAAATAAGATTGTTAATATTACAATAATATCAAAAACCTGTCCAAATATTTATTGGATGATTTTATTTCGGTCATGAGTCATATTATCATTTCCTTTAAGGATTTTTGGACCTTATGAAACTGATGATATGTTTATTATAAAATAATTATTTCAATCATTCCTAAAGAGCCCCTCCACCCCCTTATAAAAGGACTCCACTTCTATCCAATTCCTCACACCTCTAAATCATTTTGCCTCATACAATATCTACTAAATTAAGCTTCATGCATTCCTCCTTTCCTCCTACAAGCCTTACCTTAGGAAGAAGGAACTTCGAGCTGTCCTTTTGATTCAAACCAATGGGGGTTACCCAAATTAAATGTAACAGTTTTTCTTAAATTATTTTCTTTTACATTATTTATCCAAACACTAAAATATTTTTGTTCCTTTATTTTATAAAATAACCCATATCCTCAATATAATATGATTTTGTTCTGATAATTAATTGAACTACATGACACACATGTCCATCTAATGGGTGAGGAACATATTGTTTATGTGGACGGCAAACTACTTCCTCATGAAACGATGATTGTACAAATATCTCTTACCGCCTCTCATAGTGGCCATTATGATGGAACTGTATTTATATGTGATATATTTTATTTTTATGGTTTATATATTCTTATGTAATTTTTATTTACAAATATACCTTTATGCTTTCCCATATGTGTAAACACGATAATTTCATTTGCGGAAGTGTGGACTACAACCCCCTCAAGGTGATGTGATTCGTTCATGACATACATTGAAAATATAAAGGATGGAGTTAATGAAATTATGTATCATATATATATCATATTATATTATATTGTAACTAAATTATACATATTTATCATTATGTTTTTATCCCATAGAAATGAAGGTAACGTTCGTGTGTACGTACAACTTACCGTCTCCATGAACAGTGCATTTCATTTCTTATCTCTAAATGTTATGCAATATTATAAATACATATATATACTGGATATATATGATATATATGATATCATAATCATAAATATCATTCTGGATGAAATTTAATTTTGACCACATGGACAATTTATTATTATAACATGTTCATTTTTAACTATAGTTCTGAACATCAACAAAATGTCCGATATGAACTCAAATAATAAAACAATTGTTATTGAAAGGTAATAATTGATATAAAATAAATAATAAACATGGAAAAGGATCTTAATAAATTATAAATTAACATTAGTTTATTATTAAGGATATTAAAAGTTGATTGAGTTATGTCTGACACAAGGTAAATGATTTCTTATCTCACATTTAATTCTGTGAGATTTCCATTGTTTTCCACTTATTTATTGCATGTGGTCTATTGTGTAATGTAATTTAATATATAATAACATTATTCTATTTATATTATTTTATTCTACGATTAATTTGTTTGTTATTATCTTTTGGTCATATGACTCGATTGAATTACAACATGGTAAGAGGTTTTCATCTCACTTTATATTCCTGTGAGATTCATGCTATATTTGCAACTATTTTATTTTGTGTGGATTATGTATGTTCCAAGATTATATTACTTGTAAAATATTTATAAATTTATGTTTATTTACATCTTCATTATAAAATCCTTCTTTCATGGGGGGTATGTTTCAGAAGTTACCAAATCGGTAAGAGAACCTTTCACCCTTTTCTTTTTAAAAGACGTCTTTTTTTATATGCCTTTTAATTTACATCTTACTATGTTGGGATATGTTATTATATATCCTTATTTCTATAATTATTTTTATCGATGTGATGAGATAACAATTTTCTCTCTCATTAAACCATTTTCGGATTTTTAATGTGTCGTTGTAAGGCTATCAAATTTCTGGAAGGGAATATCTTTAACCAATTTCAATTATTTGGGTTCAACATCTACTTATTAATTATGTCATGCTATGAATATGTGTGAATATCATCTGATTGTTTTACACATAATATCCACTTATATTTGGTGTACTATTATTTGTCACATATAATTATGTCATTTATTTATCCTTAATCTAACAAAACTGTCTTTATAAGGAACTTTGTCTCAATCTATTTTCATTGAGGAATATTTTTTTTAAAACACGACTTTATTTTATATGATATATAAAAACCTTTGAATTTTATTTTCATTCAGAGGGAATATTTTTCTAAGAGGAATTTTACAAAACAATGAATGTTACTTTTTAACGTAAGTGGTGACAGTGACCTTTCCGCTGCCGAGAGTATTACTTGATCATTGGCTTCCGTAACCGGAAAAAATGTATTTAAAAGGAAAAGAAATACCATAGAATTTTTTTATATATTGTGGTACTGAAAATTGTTTGTATAATTGATTTTTTTATGTCAATATATTTAAATGATATATTTTGAATGATATGTGGAAATGTTATCATTCCTTTATGAATGATTTATGTGTTTTGAATATGTTATGGTTCATTGAAATTTGTTTATGTATACGGTTTGTTCTATGATAAACCAAGGGCAGGTGAGCCTGATATAGCTCTCCAATGCATTGGTTAAAGTGACAGAGGTAAACATGATATTTCTCCTAAATGATTTAGGGAATATAATGTGATGGGTTTTCCAAGTGTAACTCCCTATGTAGCTGTGATAACTACAATGTATGATCGATATAAATGCCTTAAGTTAACTTTAGGATTAATTATTTCTGTTTTTTATTCATAAATATTATGATTTCATTAGGTATTTTAGGATTGAAATGTTTGGATTATTTGAATTTTGTTTATTAATGGGATAATGTTTTCTTTCCTTATTTTATAACACCTATTGATATTTTTATGCTCATCCCATGATTTTGATATTCTTTCTTAGGGTATAATGAAGGGTAAGAGAAAGGATGTATTCAATAAGATTTATATCAAGAAAATAACTCCTTTTTTATTTAAGGAGCTTTATATTTGTGAAACATTAGATAGAATATAGGTGTTTACCTTGTAATTTTTGAGATGTAATATAAAAGATAGGGACTAATTCTCTGACACTCTAATCCTGAAAAGGTTTTGAATTTGAATTCATGACTTAACCGAAGATTATGTAATGTTTATGGTCAGTTACATATATTATATTGTTTTATTATGACATTATATTACCCACTTGTTAAAAATGTCATGGTAAGGTTATGTTTCAGATAATATATTCTTTCTTTTCACTTATGTATTAATTTTTTATATATTTGGTCATTATAATTATATAAAAATATACAGAATGTATACAATGATATAAATATGATGTTTATTAACAATATTTTTAAAATAATAATTAATATAATATTTATTCATGAAATGGAATACATCGTTCATGGAGACGGTATGTCATTGGTACACATGAATGTTGTTTTCGTTTTAATGTCTTATTAAAACAAGGAGATTAAATGAAATATATTTATATATTTATATAATATAACTATATTAGAATTATTATTGAACATATATAATATAGTTTCAATAATCATATTCTTAACAAAAAAATATAGTGTATGAACTATTCACATATCTTTGAGGGGCCGATAGACCACACTTCCTCAAACAAAGTTATTCTATTTATATGAGATAGAACGTTTATGGGTATGATATGAATAATAATCACAGCAGAATAATGACATTATAAATATAATAAATATCATATTTAAATATATTTTCCATAAAAATTTACACCATGAGTTTATGTAAAGGAAAAATATAAATTAATCATTTCTTTGGACGATATTTCACCATACACATAAATAGTACGTTCGTTACCACATAGATGGAAATGTGTGTATGTGAAGATTGAAACCTTATAATAAAAACATCCTAGTATATTTACGATATAATTTTTGTCACAAATTATTTAAATAAAGATAACTGAGTTGGTTTATAATGAATATTATAGAAAGAAGTGTGAGGAAAGAGGTTACCTCATCTTTGGGTATCTCATTTTGGGTTTCAGCAAAGGACATCCTCATATTTTTTTCTTTTAAAAGGGTCAATTAAAAGAGAAAGTTATGGATATTGGAAATATAATTTTGTAGATATTTTAAAATAATAACTGTCTTGAGAGGTGTGAGGAAGTTCAATTGGAGGAGTCCTTTTATAGTGGAGGAGATGTGGCACTCTTGTAATATTTTAGAGAAGGGAAACCCCACCAACATTTTTTTTGATTAATGTGGATCCAATAATGGTCCAATCTTGATAAAATGTATTATAGGATCCTAATATGGCCATATAATGTAATTTTTAAAAATTTATATGTCATATTAGGCCTTATTAGTAAGGTTTTGTCCCTCCTTAAACTTAATTTGATTTAAATCATTATAATTAATTTAGTTACCTTAACTAATATATTTTGTAAAAAACTAAGTTAATTTTATTATAAATAATAAATTTTTATGATTCATAATTTGTAAGACATTTTTCCTAGTTTAAATCATATAATTTAATGAGACTAATATAAATTTTACCCTGTAAAAGGGATGGTAATGTAGGCTTTTAAAGTATAAATGTTCAAATGTTTACTATGTTTTTATAACCAATGGAAATGGTAAATAATTCAAATGACAAAAATTGGATAAATATATTAAAATTTTATCTAATTAAACATTAAATCAATTAACAATGTAATTTAATGTTACAAAAAAATTTGTTTAAAATCAATTTTGAGTGAATTTTTTGTATTTTTACTGTTCAATAAAAAAATAAAACTTCTTAGAAGAATACCAATATTTCACCACAACCTATTTTTTTTAATCTATTTAATAGATGGAATTTATTTTGATCTATAAATTTTATAAAAGTTACTAAAATTATATATAAAATCAGTTCTCCATCAAAAGCTGGTAAAAGTGCATTACTAAAAACATAGGTTTTTTCTGTATAAAATTTGGATTGTTCTTATCATATTTCTATCTAGTATACATGATGAATTTATATATAACATCAATATCACTCAATAATTTTAATAAATTTATGTTATTAGGATAAAAAATGATTCTGTGCATAAAAACAGTTTTATATAAAAACATTCCCATTATATTCAATTAGTTCATTTATTCATTATATCTTCTGAATTAATTTAATACATGTGTATATCATAGGTTTTAATAAGCTATAAAATAATATTCATAATTGTTAACATAACAGATGTTTTAGGTATTGATGCATTAAATAATAATATTTTAAAAATATAATTTTGTTTAGGAAAACTTGTTCTTGCATGTTACACAAGTCGTTGTAGATGGGCAGCCTTGAATGTAATGTTTGATAACATCAGTGTTCCATATAGAGAATGTTACCATTTTTATATAGTTTATTGTATGATTAACATGGTATTTTGTGAGCTAAACTTTCTAATTTACTATAATAATATATATATTTGGTACTGTATTGTGTGAAAAAAATTATCAAAGATATTATATTAATTAAAGAAATTAAAATTCACAAAATCTTGTGTTGTTATATAACTGATTATATTTCACCTATATTCATGGAGAATAAAACTATATATTGGGGTGTTAGCTACCTTCAGACCAATAACACATTTATTCCATATAATCCATCTTGACCACAATCATTATGTGAAAATACAAATGAACCATTATCTTGAATATCCAAATATAGATTATGGAATATTATAATAGTGATCATTAAAATCCAGAGTTTATCGAACCTTTCATATTTTCTATGTATATAAAAATGGCTAATAAATATATGGGTGTCTAACCCTTGATTTTAATTAAATTGAGATTTCAAGTAATGAATTAAACTAAATGAAAAAATGTACATATATTCAAAATGTGATATTCATTACTCCCAAAAAACATCGTTACATAACATTATATTACTCTATTGAGGATTAAACAGTACATAAGGATAAAAAACCTCACAAAGCTAAATATGGTGTCAACTAGACCAATTCTAAAACTGCAGGAAAAATTGATAAATATTCCTCACTTAACCTATGAAATTTTATCCTCTAATAATTCAACCAAATATTCATAACCTCCATAATTATTGCTAGTCTATCAGACATATAGTAGGATATATTACCATTATCCTTGAAATAGACCATCATGAAGTCCATTCCTTGAAGAGATGAGCCAATTATGTCTACATATTCTTTGTAAATATCACAATTTATATAATCTACAATAAAATAGTAACACTATATTTTATCCTGACATTTTAAATCCCAATATATGCTCTTTATCTCTGGAGGGAAACTCAATCCATGAATCATTATGTGTAAATGATGTTTATTATCATCAAAAGACCACAACTAGAACGGTATGTTATATACTTCAACTAGAATATCTAATTAATAAAAAACAACATGAAAGGATTAAATTGAACTCATTGATGATAATTGGAATATTTTTATGAGGGTAAGATAAAAATTATACTTTTATAATCACTAGATAATACCTACTCATATCCACAAAGAACATTTAATCAATGTTGATCCTACTTTATGTTTGTATTATAGTTTTTGTCATTGAGTTAGTGCGATGTCAATTTTTCTTGATGAATAAGAGTAGATATGAATATTAATGATGTTCCCAAAGAAATTTTTGATGATATAAATGATTTTTATAAGAACAATGTGCATTATATAAATACATACATTGTGAGGCTCAAATGTTGATTGAAATAGATTGAATGTGTTTTGGTACATTCAAAAAATATTCTAAGATATGATTATATATAGAAAATAAAATTGAAAATAGATAAATCTCATAAAAATCTACATACAAAAAAAGATCAAAGGTCATTTCATATTTTTGATGATGTTTATGTAATTAATGGAGAATATTTATTGATTAGTTTAATAGAATTTGATTTCATGCCTAATATTTACACCTCACAAGTGAGATGATTGATGAAATAGTCCCAAATGATTCACGTAAATTTTATTAACTAATGCAAATATTTTTCAAAATTAAAATAATGTGGTCGATCTTGAAATATTAAATTCCATGACTATATGTTTAATACCGTCCAAAAAGAGTTAATACATTTTTTCATTATTAATTTTTTTGATAAAGTATTGATTTCAAAATTACATTCTGAGTAATTACAAATATATATTTTATGAGTTTTTATAAAAAATTGACCATCCACAACCAAAAATTATATGAAAATAAATTACAAGTATGAAATAACGCTCTGCCACATGGGAGATCCATCCATATTTACCTATCCATGGTTCAATGATGGGAATTCAAACCACCCAACATGGAGCACAAGGGATAAAAAGAGAGGAAAGGATGAATTCATACCAAAGGGTTCCTAGTAGATTGTGTATATGAGGTGTGGCCCATTAAGACATGGTGGGAAATTGTAACAGGGGATGAGCCCCATATCCCTCCCAAGAAAGAATGTTACATAAGAATTGTGATTAACATAACCAAGAACATATGTGTAACTGATGTGAGATCCCAGTACACTCTTTTACTATTACACTTCAAAAAAATGTGTATATACGTTGGTCCACTAAATCAAATTCAATTAGGCCATTTGAACAGATATTTTTTCATCTCTATCATTCATCCTTTGATGTTTTTGTGATTTTTTTCTTAATTCAACTATCTGATATTCCATAGGATTGGAAGCCTAATAGTAATTCAATGAATTCATTTTTCCCACTAAACAACTTTTCTCTACATCATAAAGGGTAATAATTCGATAATGATTAGGATTTTATGATATAGTATGCTAAATCATACTTTATAAATTTACTTTATAAAATGAATTTAATTTATTTCAATGGTTATAATTTTTTAGTCTTATATATTGTATTAGATAATGTTTCATCATAATCAAAAAATTGATTTTGGTAGTCCTAGAGAATTTTAGAGTATTGGGTCATGGAAATTTTGGATAGGGAATAGTGAAGTAAAAGAGAAAACACTGAACTATAAATGAGTTTATCCTAACACAATAAGTTGGATATTTATTATTTTGGGTTATTTCGTACACTATAGTATCATACATTGAACCATGAAGAATTTTTTTTCATTATATGATATACTCACATGAATTTGAGTTTTAATATAAAAAACAAGAGTCTATAATGTTTCTATGTTTCTATGTATTAATAATAATAAATTTAAATAGACATGGGAATTAATATAACTAAAACATTGGTGATTTTATTATTTAAACTGTGACTCTAAATTTTTTGGATCTCTTTATGAGTCTTTATGCGCCATGAATTGTGGAACTAGCATAAAAAATATAACCTACTAATTTAATTAAATTTTAAGGATTAATGCATATATGAATAATTATGATAATATTTAAATAAAGCTAATATACAAGTACATAGAATGAGAATGATAATGATAAGGGTTAAAAAATGTAAATTTGGATATAAAAATACTTGTATCAAGAAGATATCTGTTATAGAATCCACTAAATATTTTTTGATATATCGATGAGACATACATTGAGGATCCAGTGATGTAAATCGTGGATTTTTTTGTTCACTAAAGAACAATTATATGTTATCAATTAGATATATATATTTTAACATTTATATTGGAGAATATCATTAATATTTATTATCCACTACAAATTCATTTCATTTTAAAATTAGATGAATTAGAGGTATCCTCTTAGATTGCAACATATTCTATGTTTCTAGCCTGTAATATATATATTCTCACACTGTATAAGTCTGACCATTTCTTTGAAAAAAATTCTTGTTTTTGTATTCAAGGAAGCACATGTGTTTACTACAACATGTGAGAGAAAATTTGATTCATTAGTTTCCATTGAAGAGAATGTGTTTTATATTTTATGATCACTTCAAGTGTATTGGGTCACCATCCATTATATGAGAAACACTAAATATATTTCTTTGTAAATTTTTTGTTATATGAGAAGGATTATAAGGAAATACACTTTAATATTATTTTATTGATAATAAAATAGAATTTTTGTGCATGTGGGATAATAACAATAGTGAACAATGGATTAGTATTTCAAGGAGATGACCTTGATAAAAAATCACATCGTCCATTTAGAATTACTATTTTATTTTTATTTATGCTAATTATATGTAGATAAAACATGATATCATGTTACTAAAAACATAACATTGGTATAAAATGGGATTAAGTTATTGATGATTGAAATGTCGTCCAACAATGATTCAGCTTACCACTCTTTTATTGTGGTTATCCTAAATGTTATCCTAACTATACGTATCAATGAAAATGGTCACAACTGTAGTTGGATTATGTTTCTTTAAACTTTTTGAATATTTGATTTATCTTATAAATTTAGAATGGAGTGGTTTGGTGGAGGAGTGGTGTTTATTGAAAATCATAGTTATGTCACAGCCAACAACATGAATAATTGGTAGAATAAACAATTGAGATATATGATGAAGGAAACCCTCTTCAGAATAGAGGGTGATGTTTTAGTTTCGCCATGCATTACTTCTAATCATGATATTGTATACATGGATGTTTAAAATCATTTGGTATTATCTACTAATATGGTGAACAAAAATAGTTATATATCATGCTTTTTTTTCATCCATAAATGAAATCAATAAAATAAAAAATACAATAAAAACTTTTCCTCATGAACAATTGAACATTATTGGAAGTGGTCACCATATTAAGGAGTATAATGTTGAATTAGTTGATACATTAAATGATATGTGAAATAATTTTCCCCAAGAAATTATCACTTTTATCTATGGATCATTCAAATGGATATATGTAGATATCACGAGTCTTGATGAAAACAAATAAATATTGTAGAAATTATTTCATGAGAGAACTAAAGAAAATATCAAGATCTCCAGCCTTATTGGATCCAATGAATAATAGAGAGTTTAACTTGAATAAGTATGTTATAGTTTTGATTATCAGTGGATACATAAAATTATAGATAACAATTATTCCAACATGGAATTTAAAATTAAGTACCATAAATTATAAGAATTATATAAATCTATTATACATTTCATGAAATATCATCATTAGATCAATGAAAACATGAAAAAGAGATTTTTAGATTGATAGAAGAAGGTATATTACTTCAATTTATGAAACCATACAATCTTATACTGAGGATTATTATCATAAAACCCTTCATCCGGTAGAACAAATATATTTTAATCATATATTGTCCAATATCATGTACTCTCTTAGAAAAAGGAATTATCCATGTCTATGAAAAGGTATTGTGTTAATTCTGGAACTATGCATTGTGTAGATTCAAACACATAACTTATGGGAATGTGGATCAAGAAGGGAAAAAATTGATTTTCATTAAATTTTTCCTAAAATAGCACAGGTGTGAAAGAAAATTCTCTCATAAACAAGAATATATGGAGAATAAAATGAAAAAGAAAAAAGAAAAAATATATAATTCCATTCAATAAATATTTTTTTGAATGAATTGATCAGTATTTGATAGTTTTTATTGTTTCATATACATTATTCGAGCACAATGCATCTCAAAGTTAGTTTAATAATCATGTATTTGAAAATAGAAGTATGGATACATAAAGGGGGATAAAATAAGCAATAATGAAATGGAATCTTATGAATGAGAAGAATACTACAATTAGAAATAGATTTGATAGTATAAAGAACCACTATGGTATTTTAAATATAAGTGGTCAATGGTAAGCGACATGGATGTATAAATTATTCACACAATCAAGTCAAACAAGAAATAAAAATATAACAAAATTTGAAACCAACATTTGGAAATAATTTTGTTAAAATCATTAAAAATATTTTTCACAATATTTTTATAAAGAATACAATCAAGTAAACCATGGGTGAATATTAAAAAAATAATAACATAGATAAACCCCATAATGTTCCAAATAATTGCAAAACTAAAACTAAAAAGCATATTATTATTTTTCAAGAAATTTTCACACCGTGGATAACTATAATAATTCATTGAATTACACAATAACTGGATGAAATATGGATATAAAATGAGGAAGACCAATCCAATAGACTAAGGTGGTGAAAATAACACCTAATAAGAAATGTGGATCTACAATCAATGTAATGAATAAACATATAGATATACAATTAATTCATATATAAGATTTGTAAAATGAAGGAAAATTAGAAACATCAATGTTTATGTAAGATTATAATGATTGTAACACCCTATTGTTTTTATGAAATATATTTTCAAAATAATTTTAATTCATAAATAGTAAGAATTTCATGCTATCGTGAGTTTAATAAAACCATGAGATACCCTTACTATAAAATAACCATTTTATCCTAGATGTTGTTCTAGCAAGAATAAATATAACTCTATTTTGAAAATTTATGGTGAATTCATTCACAACCAATTATTTAAGAAAAAATTATAAATAAGTTATATATTTGATGTTTTGGATTAATAAAATTAGTTAATTGGTACTAGTAAATGAAAATAACGACATAAATATGTTATGTACTTAATATAATATTTCTTATATTCATATAATTGATATTTGATTCATAGGGTATGAATAATCAATGTCTTATGAATAAAAAACACATATTTTTTAAAAGAGTGTTTTTATACCTTTTAATGGAGAAATCCTTTTAAACTAAAATTTTCACACATTAATAACTTTTATTTTACAACAGAAATATGTTATTTATATGTGGGATACAGAAAATTACTTTGGATGATTTTTTAATATATTTTTTATAAAATTTAAATTTTTATGAATAGTAAAACCTCACTGCATTTTTATTGAAAAATATTTTTTCATCGGAATAATTTATATGGATAAATTATAATACTAAATGGTTTTAATGTATAGGTAAAATTTATTTTTTCAATTCAATATAATTTATATCATTAGAATTTATTTTACAATTAATTCATATATAAAAACATTTAAATCTTTTGAAATGTTATAACTTTTAAAACATGTTCTCTCTTTCCAATAATGGAATTAATATTAAATTAATTACTAAAAATTTTATGTTTTAAATTTTGATATATGGAATCCATATTTTTAATCATTAGTTATATATTATGTGTGTATATTTATATTAATTTTTAAATATATGGATAGTAACTTCTGTAATTTCATTAATAAGGTAAAAGGGTAAATCTTGTAATTAAGGGAATGAATACTATTATAAAATTACGCTAACACAACACTTAATATCATTGTATGAGTGTTTTTTGACCTAAATCATCCTTCTATAGAAATTTTTTCATTTCTATTCCACTTGGATTAGATGAGGACATTTAATTTAATTTATTCAATAAAAAATTACAAATTTCTTACTCAAATTTTAATGATTGTATAATTTTTTAAATAATGATATTTATAAGATAAATTTTATTATAAAAACTCATTTGAATGATAATTTTTTATAAATTTTCATGATAATTTTTTATTAATTTATTTGAATTAGATAATTACCTTAAAACATTTTCTTTATTGGTGAATTAATTATTTCATTGATGAGAAATAAATTAAATAAATGATAAATAACCATTAAAAAAATAAACTCTAGACCAAATGTTATTGTTAGATTATTTCTCGAACATAACCATCCATTTGCTGTGTTATTTATTATTTGGAGCCTTATAGAAGATATTATTCCACTTATATTACTTAAATTGATGTTAATGTTTTCACATAAATGTTTTCAATATTATAAAAATTTTAATGTATGATTTTATTAAATTTAAATTTGACTAAAAATATTATTATGAAATCTATTATATTATCATAATTATATTATTTTATGTTTAATTTATATTTAACAAATATGTTTATTAAATAATAATAGAACATTGATGTAATAATTAATTTTTTAACGGAGATAACAAATAAGTGTTATTAAAACAATAAAATAAATATAATTTGTTATTATTAATATGTAAAATGAATTATTGTAAATGAACACGAACTATTAGTAATATAATAAAATAAATGGTTCGAATTTAACATATAATCACAATATTTAAAAAAATAAATGAATAGAACAATGACAAAAAGTGACACTATTTTCTCTTTATAGAAATAATGTATTAGAAAATTATTTAAAAATTATAAGACATTTTTATAAATATATATTATTTATTTTGTGGTCTAAAATGTTCTATGTAATTTATTTCTGGTCTTATTGTTATCAAATATTCCATATTGAATCCTTTTAAGATTTAAATAATTGTTATCCTAGTTAAAAAGTAAAAATAATAACAAAGTATTAATTAAAATATTAAGGTTTAAATTGATAGAAACAAATGTAAAAAATTATTTGTTGATGATATTACAATACTATTTCAACTTTTTGTATAAATTAGAACATTTTGGTGATTGTTGGGTAGGGTCTTATTTTCATATAAATTTTTTTAAGGAGTTTCGAAAAGGTCCACTCACCTCAATTATAATAGGGATCCTCTACCCTCACCTCTTCACTCCAATTTGACCATTGAATCTCAACCATTACCTACCAATTTCCCATACCATGTAAGAACACAGTTTTTTTTGTGAAATACATTGGAATATTCGTGATGTTATTCTAGAGAAGCACCTTCAGACAGCGTGCGATTCCGAGCCCTGGTGTGGCCGGAATTAAATTTTCAGTGCATTCACACTAGACTGCCAAATAAATGGGGTAACTCCTAAACGGTGATCCGGATCAGAGATCCAAGTGTATAGATGGGTCTGTAATGGGGTGTTTACCCTAGGAATGACATAAAGAATGTCAGCGCAGGACGTTTGGACCCCTCCCTCGCTTTCGGAGTGTGGAACGGATAAATTAAATAATTAATTTATTCGTTTAGCGGCTTAACTCAAGTATCTCTTAAACGGTGGCTCGAATTGGAAAACTGAGGTCATCATTGAGTTTTGAACATGCAGTATACCTTAGGAGGGGTGTATGTTTTCCGGGCACAGACCGTCTGTGAAAAATGGCCCTAGTGGCGTTTTCGTAACATGGTGGCTTTGGGCGTTCAGTTTTGTAACATTTGAATGGGGTCTCGAATTAAAATTTTGATACCACCGTGGAGTTCAGAGCGTGGGTTTTAGCCTAGGAATGGCTTAATCCCAACCCCGTCGGGAGTTCGGGTTCGGGCCGACGGGCGGGTGGTTATGTGTTATCTATTTAAACACTTAACACACCCCCTCCCTCATCTTCTTCCTCTCCTAGATAGCAGAAGGCGGAAACCCTCCCTCTCCTCCTCCACTCCGATGAGGCAACTCCGGTGAGGCGCGGCAACACCGGCGGTCCTTCCGTGAAGCATCGGGTGAAGCCCAAAAAAGCAGGATTGTTGTTTTTGTTTCATTCTCCTCGCCCCTACATTGAGCTAGGTTAATTACATCTAATTGATATTCGATATTTGAACAAATACCATTAACGTGTATTGGATTTTATTCCATTTCCAAAGCATCTTACGGATTTGAATTCCGAGCTCCGTGGGGTCTGCAATCATCCGGCGAAAAATGCGGGCTTTGGAGGCATTTTCCGGTGAATCCAGGGTGGTCTGGCGACAGCTGGCGGGGGTGAGGCGTGTTCTAGTGGCGGCACTCCAGGGGTCAGGCGGTGGGGCAACGGTTCGATCATCAAGCGGTGCGGCGGATTCGGAAGGGGGATCTGGTGGCCTTCGGTGTGGCGGCGGGGTCCTAAGGCGGCGGCTGTGCACGATGGCACGAGGAGGAGAACCGGGGTCGCGGCGCGACCCCGCGGGGGAGACACGACCCGCGTCTCGCGGGTCATTGCGCAGCGGACGACCGGCCACGAAGGCCAGTCCTCATGGACCGTGGGTCCACGGCCGGCCCGCGTGGCAGAGGCACATGCCGGCGTTCTGAACCGAGCCTGCCGGCGCGAGGCGGCCTTGGCCGGGTGGACCAGCCGGCCCAGGCCGGTCCAGCCCAAGGGGATCCGTTCCCCCCTCTTCGGACGCCCATAATTTTCTTTAGCGGTGTCCGATATTCATTTCATCTACGGTAGTGGAACTTTATTGACGATATGGACTTTTTGAGATGGTTTCAGGAATTTTTAATTCCTGAAACGAGGGGCCTCGGAGGTGCGAAGCGTCTTTAAGTTGACTGACGTTTTTCCGGGGAATCTTGTTTTCGACGGCGCGGACGTGTCTGACGTCCGTTTTGAGCGTCGTCAGCAGCATTGGGACCCTGGCGTCGGGGAAAAGCATTCCAGGGTGGTTCCGGGCATTGATTCTGGAGTTGAGGTGTGGGCCCCATGGCCCGACTTTGAGCTGTGTGCAACGTTTAGTGACTTTCTCACATGGCATCCATTCGGGGCGTGCGAGAAGTCGATGTTGGGTGTTTTTCTGAGGGCATCGCATTGGGGCAGTCTGGCCGCTCTAATTCTGCACGATGGTGAGGACCCCGCGAGGCCCGTTTCGAGAGTTGACGGTGATTTCCGACTTTATCACTGGGTGTCCATTTTGGACAAGTGAATACTCCAACTTGTATACTTTTTTGGAGAGGATCGCAATGGTGCAAACCGGTAGCAGTGTTTTGGAACCGGGATGCGGGTCCCTCGTAGCACCGCCCGTGTGTAGTGTTCTAGAATGCATCTTTTTCTCTGGACATCCGTTCCACGCAAGTAAGCAGTCAATTTGACATGTTTTTTCGAGAGCATTGCGATGGCGCAGATCGCCCGAACTTTTTCAGGGACGTGGTGTGGGTCCCTCCCGACCTGGCTACGGTGAATAGTACCTTTTTCACCAGGTATCCGTTTTGGGTGATTGCGTAGTCAATCCCATCTGTTTTTCCGAGGGGATCGCAGTGGTGTGATCCGTTTGTTCATTTTTGGGATCTTGGGGTGGGCCCTACACGGGTTGGTTATGGTGAATAGTGCCTTTTTCACCGGTTGACCATTTCAGGGGAGTAAGTACTATACCTCACGTGTTTTTCCTTGGGGATTACAACGTTGTAATCTGTTCAGGCGAGCAGAGCCTCATACACGATCATATTATATGTGGAAATATGAAAGGTGCCCCGGTGGCGGTTCTTCTACCATATTTCTAGCAGACCCATTTTGGTGATCACGTGCACTCTTAGGAGAGTGATGTTGGTGGTTAAACAGATGTGGTTGGTTGCACCTCATCCATTGAGGTGGCAGGCTAGAGTTGTTACGTTCACGCCTTCGCATTGACGTTGGGTGTCGGGTGTTCGTTAGACTTTGGGCAGCAGATGTGGTATACTTTGGGGGTATACGGGAATGATGGGAGGTACATGTGGATGTTGGTACCTAAGAATGTTTGTGCGCTTGGTTGGGGTTGACTTGAGGCCACACGTCGTGTGTGCCCCAGGTGCGTTCCGTGTTCTTCTTTGCATACTTTTGACCTCTCATGACGTAGAGGGTCCCTCGGTTTCCGATTGTTGACCAGTGGGGTTGAGTTTTTCCCCCGACTCTATGATCGATGGTTTAGATCAGCTGGGTTGAGTGGTTTCCCCTGGTTTTGTTCTGGAGTCAGGTGGTTGCACGATACCCACTCCGTGTTTGGTTGGCCAGTGTTGTACCATCTATTAGAGATAGCCATAGTAGTTCTGGTTTTACCCTCCAGTAGAGATTGGGGAGTGGGTTGCTCACTGACTTCTTAGGATTACACTCTAGTAGAGATTGGGTAGTGGGTCACCGGACACTTTTAGGATCTACCCTCTCGCAGAGACTGGGCAGTGTGTCACCCGACGACTCATTAGAGTCTACCCTCCACCAGGGCTGGGAAGGGGGTTGCCTGTGGACTTGTTCCAGGTTTACCCTCCAGTGGGGCTAGGAAGTGGGTCACTCGTCGACTTCTTCTGGGTCTACCCTCAATCAGGGCTGGGCAGTGGGTCACTCGTCAACTTATTTCAGGTCTACCCTCCGGCAGGGTTGGGTAATGGGTCAGCCGTCGTCTTATTCTAGGTCTACCCACAAGCAGGTCTGGGTATTGGATCGCCTATCGTCTTAATTCATGTCTACCCTCCAGCAGGGCTGGGCAATGGGTGACGTGATGATGTATTATGGTTTACACTCCAGCAGGGCTAGGCAGTGGGTCACCCGATTTCTTATTATGAATTACCCTCCAGCAGGGTTGGGCATTGGGTCGCCTATTGGCATACTAGACTCGGTCCTTTCTACTAGGCTATTCTGTAGCTTTTCTCTGTGATTACCGGAGCAGGACCCTTAGTTATACGGGTCAGTGATGTGACGCCTTTGACTTTGAGGACCTCTCGGCTGTGTGACAGCGACGGGTGTGGTTGGACATTCCCCAGAACTCTCATGTACGAGGGACGCTTTCCCCATCGAGATGCGTCTTTGAAGCGCGACTTAAAACCGTGCAGGCGAGTCAGTGCCACCCAAAGCAGATAGTGTTGAGGTGCGGTTATTTGAGCCCCTTGACCTGTAGTTCGAGGCAGACGTGCGGGATACTGGGCATCGATGGTGTTTACTTCTAGGACTGTTGGCGACTCATTTTCTTGGGTTGAGCTACGGGGATGGAGATCCCCTTATGACCTTGTTTGGGCTTCTTGTTGAGCATATGGATATGTACATACCAAGTTCCAGTAACCACTTCTTGAGTTTGGTTACTCTCTTTACAAGGGAGGCGAAGACGTGAAGGGTATGCCACGTTCTTTCTATGTCTAGATTCTCGTGGTTGGACGAGTTTACTCTCCCGGTATAGGTAGAGAAGACTCGATGGGAAGTTCATCTTCTCACTGTTTCCAGTTGCTTGCGTCTGGATGAGTCTACCTTCCATTCTCTTGTTGGGTTGAGCTGGACTATTTGATGTTACTCTTTACTTCAGTCTCGGTTGTACTCCATTAATTTTCATGTTCGCTCTACTACTCACCCTTTGATACCTCCATTGTTTCTCCCTCTAGCGTTCGGGGTATCCTACTGAGTATTTTTATACTCACCCCTGCTTGGGCTTTGACCGGACTTAGTGTTCCCTTGCAGATAACGGAAAGGTTGGTTGTGACGGCATAAGAGCTTAAGAGTTTGAGATCTTGGACCATGAGTGGGGGTCGTAGTTGGGTTCCAGGTGGGGACCCTACCAGATGTTTTTCTTTTGTTTACCTGTTGCCGGGTTGTGGCACATTTCTTGTTGGGCGCTTGTTTTTCCCCTTTTCTTTTCAGTTTACCTTAATCATCTACTTGTACTATTTAGAGGTCCATGCACATTTATGATGTATATATATAGCAGTTTCCCATTTCATTACTTGTCTTTTCTTTTACTCTTCACTTATGCATTGAGTGTGCTGCGTGTAGTTGTGTATAGGTATGTTGGGAAAGGCCTCCCCGAGTTGTTGTGCCTTCGGCGTTGGTCTCCATCCCCTGGCCTATGGAGGCGGGCTTGGGGTAGTTGAGGCTCGAGCCCAGGTAGGGTTGGGTCATGAAAAAGTGGTATAAAATGTTTTTTGTTCCTTGGGATGTAGTTCGGACATCCATAAAATAAAAGGAATTGTTTGGGAATTAGGGAAACATTGTTAACTTATCTCGAGAGCGGCTCTCAGGCCAGGGAGTCCAGTGATGGTGCGGCGGCTGACATATCCATTCACCAGGATCATGATAACCTGCTTGTATACTCGGCATGCTAAGACATTTGTTGCAGGGAAATTGGTTTGTGCATCACATAGGATTGAGTCTTTGACTGTCCTTCTTGAGTAAGCTCCCCATCGTTGTTTTTATTGGTATATACATATATGCTCATTTGACCGCGCCACTCCTTGATAACATTCAAGATATCTCCGTGAAGACATCCATCTAGGATACCATCTGGGGTTCGTGAAGACAACCATGTGAGCTACGAGGCCTCAGTCCAAGTCCCATCATGTGAGCCCCTTTCTCCGTGTAGGGCCGGTAGCAGTGCCCCCACCTGTTGAGCATCAGACAGCTTCAGCAGAGCAGGCTAAGCTTGAGTGCAGGTTGAGCGCGCTCTGTGAGTACCAGCGGCAAAGACCGCTAAGGTTCGGTGGTGAGGCAGACCCTCAGGAAGAAAAGGTTTGGCTGGAGATAGTGGTTCGTCTTTTCAGGCTTGTGCAGACGCCGACAGATCAGGGAGTGGCATTGGCAGCCAATCTTTTTCGTGGAGCAGCTTGGCGTTGGTGGAGTCTGGTGACTCAGTTTCTTGACGAGTCGTTGCTCTTGTGGGAGAAATTCAGTTGTTGTTTCGTGGGGAGTTTTTCCCCTCCTACATACGCACCGTTCGGATTCAGGAGCTCCTGCAGTTTCAGTAGGGAGGGATGACAGTGGTTGAGTACGCGTCTAGTATCGCATACCGTGCACGCTTTTACCCGATTTGGTCCACGATGATAACTTCCGAGCGCAGAAGTTCGAGCAGGGTCTCCACAAAGAGATTAATTTTTTCATAGTACCCTTGGGCATTTCCACATATTCCGTGGTGATAGAGTAGGCACTGGTGACAGAGAGATTCCTTGGACGTTCTAGAGTTGGTGGTGGAAACAGACACGTTGGAGCCAAGATGTCTACCGCGGTTAGCCGGTGTCGGCTGAGAGAACCTCGACTCATGTGGATTTCGTATAACTGGACTCAGGGGCATGGTCCTACACCATGGTGGCCTCGGTGGGTACTAGTACAGCCCAGAGAGAGTCAGTGCTATGCTTGTGATGGGCGAGGTCACTTGTCATGGGATTGTCCGACCAGGCATGCAGAGAGAATCGGGTAGGCAGCAAGTGCACCACCAGGACAGAGGCAACGCCATGATCGGAGTAGTACCTATAGAGGTGGTTCCAGCAGAGGAGCGGGAGAAAATGGAAATGGGGAATGACTTTACGTGGTCTTTCCATCACCACTAGGTGGTCCACGTCAGGCTCTGGGAGCTAACAGTTGGGACCACAGATATCTACGGGCTTTGGATGTCTACGATCCTGTGGATCATGAGGTGGAAAGAGGTACGCTCTACAACTCTTCTACTTTTTCAGTAGAATTGACGGTCTCTGTGTGTGAAATGCTTTTCTCCCTGCTCCGTTCTTGGGTAGTTACCAGGGTGACGCGGGGTGTCAATGTGCCCTTGTGTCGGTAGGTAAAAGGCGTCAGCCCTTTTCTTTGGTCGATGGTGTTGACTCCTCTTCCGATCATGTGAGAGTATTGGTCGAGGGACATCTACTGTGAAACCTTGCGTGACCAAATATACTTGGGTGTTTCACCATATGGATATTCTGGAGGGAGTCATCAGGAATTGCTCCAGGCGCGTGCGGTGATTCCAATCATGGCGTGTGACTTAGGGGTTTGATTGGGGAGGTTAGTTACCCCCGAGATCCTTCAAGCCGTTTGGGACCATGCAAAGGGATGGCAAGGTTCCCTACTGCCTTTCCCTAACCCAAAGGTCGAGTGTGGGTTCACGACGTATCTCGCGAGACTTACCCAAGGGGATGTGTGCTTGCTTCTATGCACTCCATCGGCGAGGGCAGACCTTGCGTGAACAGATCAAATCCTTTGGTTTCTATGTGGTGGCATAGAACTATACAAGAGTTCATCTGGGTACGGGAGAGCCAAGTGTGGGATTAGTACCCTAATTTGTTCCTTGGTTTTGATTTTTATTGAAAAAAAAGATTGAAGGAGGGAATGATGGAAGAACCCGGTTTTTGCTGTGAAATACCGTGGAATATTCTTGATGTTATTCCAGAGTAGTGCCTTCAGACGGTGTGAAATTCTGAGCCTAATTGTGGCCAGAATTTAATTTTCAGTGCATTCGCACTGGGAACGCCAAATAAATGGGATAACTCCTAAACGGTGATCCGGGTCAGAGATCAGAGTATACGGATGGGTCCAGAATGGGGTGTTTTCCCATGGAAAGACATAAAAAATGTCGGCGTATGAGGATTGGACCCCTCGTCCGCTTTCGGAGCGTGGAACAGATAAATTAAATAATTAATTTATTCATTTAGCAGCTTAAATCATGTATCTATTAATCGGCGGCTCGGATTGGAAAACCAAGGGCATCGTTTACTTCGGAACGTGCCGTTTACCCTAGGAGGGGTGTCAGTTTTGTGGGTGCGGCCTATCTGTGAAAAATGGCCCCAGGGGCGTTTTCGTAACGTGGAGGCTTTGGGTGTTCAGTTTTATAACTTTTGAATGGGATCTCAGATTAAAATTCCGAGACCTCTGTTGCGTTCAGAGTGTGGTTTTTAGCATAGGGGAGGCTTAATCCCAACCTCGTCGGGAGTTCGGGTTCGGACCGACGGGTGGGTGGTTAATTGTTTTCTATTTAAACACTTAACCTAACCCCTCCTTAATCTTCTTCCTCACCTAGAAAATAGTAGGTGGAAGCCCTCCCTATCCTCTTCCACTCCGACAAGGCAACTCCGACGAGGAGCATCAACTCTGGCGGTCCGTCCGTGAAGCGTCGGGTGAAGCCCAACAATGTAGGATTTTCGTTTTTGTTTCATTCTCCCAGCCCCTACTTTGAGACCAGTTAATTACATCTAATTGATGTCGGATTTTCGAAAAAATCCCATGAAATTGTAGTGAATTTTATTCGCTTTCCAACGCATCTTACATATTTGAATTCCGAGCTCCGTGGCGTCCACAATCGTCCGGAAAGAAATGCGGGTTTTGGAGGCGATTTCCGGTGAATCCAGGGTGGTCTGGCGACACTTGGCGGCGGTGCGGTGTGTTCCAGCGGTGGCGCTCCTAGGTTCAGGTGGTGCGGCGCGAGGCTCGGGCTTTAGGAAGCGTGGCAGATTAGGAAGTGGGCTCTGGTGGCCTTCGGTGTGGCAGCGGGGTCTTCAGGCGGCGGTCGTGCGCAACGGCACGGTTAGGAGAACCGGGGCCGCGACGTGACCCCGCTGGGGAGACACGACCCGAATCTCGAGGGTCATTGCACAGCAGACGACAGACCGTGAAGGCTGGTCCTCGTGGACCGTGGGTCCACGGCCAGCCTGCACGGTAGATCCGCGGGCCGACGATCCAAACCGAGCCGGCCGGCGCGAGCTTGCCGAGGCCGGGCGGACAGGCCGGCTCATGCCGGTCCAGCCCAAGGGGATTTGTTCCCCCTTCTTTGGATGTCTATAATTTTCATTACGGGTATCTGATTTGCATGTCATCTACAAGAGTGTAACCGTATCTATTATACGAAATTTTTGATATGTTTTTTGGAATTTTTAATTCACGTAACGTGGGGCATCAGAGGTGCGACGCATCTTTATGTTGACTGACGTTTTTCCGAGAAATCTTGTTTTGGACGGCACAGACGCGTCTGAAGTCTGTTCTGAGCACCGCCAGCAGCGTTCAGACTCTGGTGCCAGGCGAAGCTTTCCAGGGTGGTTCTGGGCATTGAAGCTGGAGCTGAGGTGTGGGCCCCCCGGACCGTCTTTGATCTGCGAGCAGCGTTTAGCGACTTTCTCTCCGAGCGTCCGTTCGGGGCGTGCGAGCAGTCGATGTTGGGTGTTTTTCCGAGGGAATCACATTGGGGAAGTATGCCCGCTCTAATTCCACATGATGGTGCAGACCCCGTGAGGGCCATTTCAGGATTTGATGGTGATTTCCGGATTTATCACCGGGTGTCCATTTTGGACAATTGAATAGTCAATCCTATATATTTTTTTGAGAGGATCGCAACGGTGCAATACGGTATCATCATTTTGGAACTGGAATGCGAGTCCCTCGTTGCACCGCTCATGTGCGGTGTTCTAGAATGCATCTCTTTCTCCAGACATCTGTTCCATGCATGTAAGTAGTCAAGTTGACGTGTTTTTCCGATAGCATTGCGATGGCTCAGATCGCCCGACCTTTTTCAGGGACATGGTGTGGGTCCAAACCGTCCTGGATACGGTGATTAATACCTTTTTCACCGAGTGTCCTTTTTGGGCGATTGAGTAGTCAATCCCGTGTTTTTTTAGGGGATCACAGTGTTGTGATCTGTTTGTTCAGTTTCGGGATATTGGGGTGATCCCCACACGGGTTGGTTATGGTGAATAGTGACTTTTTCACCGGTTGACCATTTCAGGTGAGTAAGTAGTCAAACTCACGTGTTTCTCCGGGGGGATTAAAATGGTGTAATCTGTTCAGGCGAGTGGAGCCTCATACACGATCATATTATATGTTGAAATATGAAAGGTTCCCCTGTGGTTGTTCATCTACCGTGTTTCTAGCGGACCCATGGCGTGTGATCACGTGCACTCCTGGGAGAGTGATGCTGGTGGTTAAAGAGATATGGTTGGCTGCGCCTCATCCATTGAGGTGGCAGGCTGGAGTTTTTACGTTCACGCCTTCGCGTTGACGTTGGGTGCTAGGTGCTCGTTAGCCTTTCGGATGGAGATGTGGTATACAATGGGTGTACACAGGAATGATGGGAGGTACATGTGGGTGTTGGTACCTAAGAATGTTTGTGATCTTGGTTGGGGTTGACTTGGGGACACACATCGTGTGGGAACCAGGTGCATGCCATGTTCTGCTTCGCGTACTTTTGACCTCTCGCGACGTAGAGGGTCCCTCAGTTCTAGATTGTTGACCGACGATGTTGAGTTTTTCCCCGGCTCTGTGCTCAATGGTTTGGATCAGCAGAGTTGAGTGGTTTCCCCTAGTTGTGTTCCAGAGTCAGGTGGTTGCACGATACCCAATCTGTGTTCGGTTTCCCTGTGCTGTACCATCCAATAGAGATGGCCAGAACAGTTCCGAGGTTACCCTCCAGTAGCTACTAGGCAGTGGGTAGCTCACCAACTTCTAGGGTTTACCCTCTAGTGGAGACTGGGTTGTGGGTCACCCGACACTTTTAGGGTCTACCCTCTAACAGAGACTAGGCAGTGGGTCACCCAACCACTCGTTACAGTCTACCCTCCAGCAGGTGTTGGGCAGTGGGTCGCTCTTCGTCTTGATTCAGGTCTACCCTCCAGTAGGGCTGGGCAGTGGGTCGCCTGTCGACTTGTTCCGGGTTTACCCTCCAGGGGGGGCTGGGCAGTAGGTCACCTGTCAACTTATTCCGGGTCTTCCCTCTAGCAGGGCTGGGCAGTGGGTCACCCGTCGACTTATTCCGGGTCTACCCTCTAGTAGGGCTGGGTAGTGGGTCACCCCTCGACTAATTCTAGGTCTACCCTCCAGCAGGACAAGTCAGTGGGTCTCCTGTCGTCTTAATTCATGTCTACCCTCCAGTAGGTCTGGGCAGTGGGTCACCTGATGATGTATTATGGTTTACCCTTTCGCAGGGTTGGGCAGTTGGTCACCCGATATCTTATTATGAGTAACCCTTTAGCAGGGCTGGGTAGTGGGTCACCTTTTGGCATACCAGACTCAGACCTTTCTACTATGAAATTCTGTGGCTTTCATATGTGATTATCTTAGTGAGACCCTCGGTTATACGGGTCAGTGATGTGACGACTTTGACATTGAGGACTCCTCGGTTGTGTGCCAGCGATGAGGTGTGGTTTGACTTTCCCCAGAACTCTCAAGTACGAGGGCTGCTTTCCCCACTGAGATGCGTCCCTGAGGGACGACATAAAACCGTTTGGGCGAGTCAGTGTCACCCAAAGCAGATAGTGTCGAGGTTAGGTGATTTGAGCCCCTTGACTTGTAGTTCGAGGCAGGCATGCGGGATGCTGGGAATCAATGGTGTTTACATCTGGGACTATTGGTGACTCATTTTCTTGGGCTGAGCTATGGGACGAAGATCCCCTTACAACCTTGTTCGGGATTCTTGTTGAGCATGTGGATATGTACTTACCATTTTCCAGAACCCACTTCTTGGGTTTTGTTACTCTCCATCCAGGGAAGGCGAACTCGTGCTTGGTATGCCACATGATTTCCGTGTCTAGATTCTCATGGTTGGATGAGTCTACTCTCCTGCTATAGGTAGCGAAAAATTGACAGGAAGTTCATCTTCTCACTATTTCCAGCTCCCTGCGTCTGGACGAGTCTACCTTCATTTATCTTGTTGTGTTGAGCTGAACTCTTTGCTGTTACTCTTTACTGCACTCTCGGTTGTACTCCTTTACTTTTCATGTTCACTCTACCACTCACCCTTTGGTACCTGCTTTGTTGCTCCCTCGAGCCTTCACGGTATCCAACTGGGTATTTTTATACTCACCCCTACTTGGGCTTTGCCCGCACTTGGTGTGCCCTTGTAGATGACATATATGTTGGTCGTGATGGTATAGGAGCTTAGGAGTTTGAGATCTTGGACCGCATGTGGTGGTCGGAGTTTTATTCCAGGTGGGGACCCTACCAGCTATTTTTCTTTTGTTTACATGTTGCCGGGTTGTGGCACTTTTCTGGTTGGGAGCTTGTTTTTCCCCTTTTCTTTTCAGTTTACCTTCAGCTTCTACTTGTACTGTTTAGAGGTCGATGCACATTTATGGTGTATATATATAGTAGTTTTCCTTTTCATTATTTGTATTTTCTTTTACTCTGCAATTTTTCATTGAGTGTGCTGCGTGTGGGTGTGTACGGTACTTAGGCCAAGGCCTCCCTGACTTGTTGTGACTTCGGCGCTGGTCACCAGCCCCTGGCCTATGGAGGCTGGCTTGGGGTAGTTGTGGCTCGAGCCCGGGTAGGGTTGGGTCATGACATAAAAACATCAGTAGTTACATTCTATAGGATATAATATTCTTCAAATATCAACTATTTTTTCATTTAGAAGAGGTTTAGAGTGAGGACATCAAAGAAGATGTAATATCCACTACCGATTATTTCAGACATCTATCTTCATTTACATCCTCATAGAGGGTTATTTCATAATAAAGTAATAACTCTATTATTACTTATATAATGATATTATAGTATTATTTTTAAAGAACCATTATCCTCTTTTATCCATCCAATAGAAAACAAAATAAACATGTCTGTGTACATACTGTTTACCGTCACCATAGAGTAGTGTAATCTAATTTTCACTAGCACCTTACTGGGATGTGTATAATGATGGATACAATATAATTATATGATTATTATAACATGATATTTATTCCAAAATATTATACACCTTAATCTTTTAAACCAGTCAACAATTGTGGGAATGATATCGTCTGTTTTGCGTATGTACAGCCTACCATCTCAATGATGCATTGTGATTCATTCTACATAATATACATTATAGAATGGTTATATAAATTTATAAATGAATAAATTTTTTATATATTATTTTCATATCATTATTTAATAATATAAATATAATATAGAGAACCATAACTTATTCGATGAAAACACATAAACAAGGGAAGAAATTAATACCCAAATAACAAGTACTAACCAAATGTTATTAACCAAAGGTTGTTTAAAAGATCTTATCTGAGATCATAAAAATAACAATTATTTCATATTATTTGATTTAAATTATTTAAATAAGTATAAATGATGTTTGGATAAATATGAAGTATATCAAATTTAATTTACAGGATAATATTTCAAACTCAATTTCATCCGAGATTTTTTATTCATAAGTATTTACTAGTGTAAATTATCATACATATCCAAGATTCCAAAAATATGCATTCCAAAAAATTCTTTCAATACTTTAACCATTATATAGATTCAATTTTACCAATATGTTAATTTATTTTAAATATTGTGAAAATAATATTTTGTTGTTTTCGGTGTGAGGATGTTTTTAAATGTTTGAAAAATGTACGAGATGAATGTTCAGTTTTAACTTATATGGATAGATTGGATTTTTACATTATAATAACACCATTCTTACAATAATATTATTTTATATGATTTTATGTTTATTTTCAATTAAATACATTTTTGGAAAATATCATTGTATTTTGAGAAGACAAAACAATTTTTGAAAAGGATATTTTCCTTAATAATTTATTTCATGTGATTTATCATAATTATTTTCCTTCTAAGATAAAAATATATAATAGTGTTATGTGTCAATTATACAATACCTATTATTCCTATTGTTTTAGTTTTTTATTATGAACATATTTTTAGAAAATTCATTTGTTTTATATTTATTTTTTAAAATGTAATGATTTTTATGAAACCCATTTAATTCCATGGGTTATGATATGATGAATGATTTATGTTTTTGTGGAACAAATAAGAATAATTTCATTATGAGTTGTGTGGGTCCTTTATAAATCTCTAATGCATTGTGTAATTATTTATATCTCATGAGACAAGAATAGCTAGAACAGAAAATGATCTAGGTTTAGTAGTACAACAATGGAAGAAGAGTGAACTCAGTTCAATAAAGGACATTGTTCCCTGTTATAGTCTAGGATATGGTCCTTGACTAATATGATTTGATTATTAATTCTTATGTGTATGTCAAAAATTTCATGTTTCTTGTTAGAAATTTTGGGATTATATTCATTGATGTTTATGAACATCTATGATTAATACCATAAAATAATATCATCCTTAATCATATGTAGAATAATATTTTCCAATTTTAAGTTCTTATCTCTTATGATTAAGATCTAATCAGTATCTCCCTGGTTTACCGTTACTGAGAATTTCATCTCATGGTTTCTTATGTTTCTTTTCTGTGGGTCATTGAGAAGGGTTATAAATAATATATTCCAAAATGGGTCTAGTTAGGACGAAATAAGTGAGATTAAATGAAGATGTCTTATGAACCAATTGTTTATGTTTCCCAATTTCTAAAAACATTATACCTATACAGTAATTTCGTGTCATTTTTATATATTTTAATGAATAATAATCAATTTTGATGTAATATAAATGATTTTAATTTAAGGTTTGTTATGTTTGTACAGAGGAAATTTATATTTAATATAAGGAAACTAGTATTAGAAAACAGTAGGAAGAACCCCAAGGATATGTAAAAGTATAGGATAAAATAATAGTGTTTTAGAACTGATCTTGAATAAACTATGATAAAACATAAATATAATCAATTGAAATTATATTCTTTATTATGTGGATTTCCAATTATGTTTAGGGTTACTCATATTATTTTTCATGGTTTTAGTCAATGGATGGAACCCATATAAATGACTTTGTTAGTGAATTTGATGGTCAATGTAATGATTTTCCTTGTTAGAAACCAAATAATATAGGACATATCCTTAGACATTGTGTAGCTATCCTCACACAACATTCACAAGATATGAATTAGGCATGAATTCCAAATGATAATAAGAGGGAACATCATTCCGTCGAGTCCCTCATGAGGTATTGTCCACCTTCTTTCATTAGATATTTTATACTCTAGTTTCTTGAATAATGGATCAGTACCAATAAAATATATTTTCAATTTTCCAATGTTCAGAAAATATAACGTGATCGTTTCAATCTATTATTTTTAAGGTCAATCTGGTCAATGATGGAACATTATCTATAATACAAGGAAAAGATATGAAATTGAATCCATATAATGGGACGTGTTTAAGAACATCACATTGAAATGAAGATGAATTTTACATTATTCTCAATGTATGGAAGGAAATATATTGGAAATTTTCTTAGAGGTAGTAGAAAATATTTTATGTGTGGTAGATAACGTCAATAGGTTGTTGAATGTCGATGTGATGGAAAAACGATGTCTAATGAATTGAATAAGGAAAAGTATATGCATAATTGACCTCCAATATTTAAATGTTACAAGTGTTTGAAAATGGGGAATTATGCCTATCAATTCCATAATCCATAGATTATTTGTGGTTATTGACTTTAGAAAACCCTGAAGGCCATAGATAAAATCATGTCACATGTGAACACTATTAGCAATGTGGATTAAGATAATTAAGTGGTGAAGGGAAAAAAATCATCCACTATAAAATAGAAAATGTTTTAAATGATTATTAATATACAAAATAATTTATTTATGAATATTTTTGTTTGATTTTCATCATATTACATCAACATTTAGATGTTGATCAATTTGTGACAACTCTTAATGAAACAAAAATCACATAAGATGTTTATAATTCTTCTCCGATTGATATTTGTTGGAACGTGCTTTCAAAAAATATTTTGATCCATCCTACAGTTGAATTTTATTTTATTCTTATCATGGAAAATCATTCTCTATATGGAGCTCATATTATTTTTCAAGTAAGAGAAATTACATTTCATCTTCTTGATCAATCTATGATCATCTATTGATGAACATATGAGTAAGAACTTCTTGTGATTTTTTTCATCTTATCTATATTCATTCCTATAAATGAAAATTATGTTACTAAAATGGTTGAGAAATGGTTCACAATTAGGAATAATCCAATTGTACGGGAGGTTGATGATGCCATTATGTAAGAAGTTCTAGGTATTCCACTAAATCATGAGGTTGAGTTTTAAATCAAACACATATTGGGTGGCATGCCTATTTAAAAGATACCATATATATTTTCCCCAATTGAGATGAAATAATTGAATAATAAACAGTAATATAATATTTACAAGATATCCATATACCATATGGAATCTCCATGGGGTGAACACAGTATATTTGTTAAGAAAAATGATGGATCAATGAGACTCTGCATTTATTATCGAGTACATTACAAGATCATTATCACAAACAAATATTCTCTTCCCTGCATCGATGACTTATTCGACCAACTATGGAGATGTAAATACATTTAAATGATTAATATTGGTCTAGGATGTCATCAATTATAGGGACAATAAGTACGATTTAACAAATACAACATTCCATACATGGTATGGAAACAAGGAATTTACAGTGATGCATTTTGGACTAATTAATTCCCTTGTTGCCTTGATGGATCAAGTGAATAATGTTTTTAGAGTCTCTGTTGATTTTTTTGTGATAGTATTTGGAGATGATATTATGTTATATTTCAATAGAAATGAAGAACATAATTATCATTAGATAATTGGACTTAAGACATTGAGAACAGAAGTGGTGTATTAAAAATTTAAGCAGCTTCATTTTCAGATTCATAAAGATTCATGACTAGGTCACATAATATCAAAAGTGGGGTATATATGATCCAAAAATAGAATTTATTGAATTTTTGATGTGTACAATAATAATATCAATGATCCATTGTTTTTTTGGATTTTCTAGATATTATGAATATTTTTTGAATGATTTTTTATGATTATATATTCCACACACCTAGTTTACTCAGAAAATAGTTATGTTCGTATGGATTAATGAATGAGAAGATAATTTCAAAGTCCTCAGAAGAATGATAGCTAGTTCACCCATTATCATACTATCTTGTCGTGGAGAATGGATTTGTGATCTATAGTAATGTATCCCAAGATGTGATATGATGCATTCTAATGAAAACAATTATTGATATATATTATGCCTTGCAATAATTGATAATCCCTTAGAAAAATTACACAACTCATGATTTGGGGTTAGTTTTAGTAATAATTTCATTAAATATATAAAGGATATATATTAATAGGGAATGATGTGATATTTATAATGATCATAAAACATGATACTCTGTTTTCACACAAAGGTAGTTGAATAGTCAACTTAGAAGATGGTGCGAGTTTATTAAATATTATAAATTCTTAATATACTACCATAGTGTAAAAGAAAAAAGGGATTGTATGGATTGAGTTGAAAAATAAATTATATCCTATACATGATGAGGGATACAAAAGATCCAATATTTTTGGATTTTCGTAGGATGGATCATATTATTTTAATGGAAGGGGAGAAATGTTATATTTATGCAAATGAATTTTCAACCCTATATACAAGGGAATATTATATATGCATAGAAATAATATTTAGAGCTATAAAATAAGGTGATAAATTTCCTGAAATCAACTTTTCTCATGATTTATTAATATGGTCTATGAATCAGTTTTTATTCCTCCCATACAAGAATTGAAAAAGGAGCAGTCGAATGAGGCTCATAGTTCATCATTCTCCTTTCACCCTGAAAGGAAAAAAAATATACAAAACCTAAAGAAGTATTTCTTATTGGATGACATGAAAAGTGACTTTGTCGAATATATTGCTTGGTTCATTGTTTGTCTTCAAGTTATTGCTGAGAGATAAAAGTCTACGGGGATGTTACAACCATTACCCATAGAAAATTGGAAATGGGAAAAGATCATTATGGAATTTTTCATGATACATTTCAAAGAATCTAAATTCCAAAATGTTATGTTGGTTTAGTTGATCACCTTATGAATTCATCATACATAATTTTAATTATAGAATATTTCCATCTTCATCAGATTTCGATGATATTTATAAAAGATGTATAAATATTGAATGGATAATCAATTTCAATTCTATATGATAAGGATTTAAGATTTACCTCGATGTTCTGGAGAAGTCTTTAGTAAGCTCTTGATACATTTTTATGATTCAATACAACAGATCATCATCATATAGATTCTATTTATGAGAGGAAAATTCAAACTCTAGAACACATGTTGAGAGCTTTATCTATGGACTTAAAAGGTTTTTGGAATCAAGACCTATATTTGGTTTTATTTTCTTACAACAATAGCATTAACCTAAGTATTTAGAAGTATCTTTATGAATCCATATATGTAATGATTTGTAGAACTCCAACTTCCATTCAAGAAATTGGGGAAGAAATATTCTATGGCATTATCTATTAGATGAAATTACAGAAAATATAAGATCTATTCGACAACACATAAGAGCAGCTTAAAGTCGACAAAAACTTTATGCTAACAACCGGAGAAAATGCATAGAGTTTGATGTGGGTGATAAGGTGATTGTATGAATATATATCTAGAAGAGAGTAATGATATTTTGATTGAAGTTCAAGCAGAGCCCCATGTATATCTGTCCTTTTAAAATTCAGGATCATGTTGGGAAGGTGACATACTGACTGCCACTTCAACCTAATATATATCATGTTCATAATGTGTTCCATGTATATCCCATGAGAATTTACTTATATAATCTGTCAAATGTACAATATTCAAATGTTGTACTGCTAGAGAAAAATCATTCTTATGAATAAAAAACCATAGAGATTCTAGATTGTTATGAAAATGTTTTACGAATCAAGACCTCTCACTTAGTTAATGTTTTATGGTGGAACAACCAATTTAAGGAAGCTAAATGAAAACATGAGGATAGGAATATGTAAAAGTATCCTCGTCTATTTATTTCCAACTAAATAATTTTGAGGTTGAAATTTTGTTTAAATGAGGTAGAATAGAAAACCTGAATGTTTATATGAAATATTATTTGAAAATAAAATTAATTTTTCCATTGTTTTCATTGAAAGAAATCGTGAATATATATGAATTACGAGACTACCTTTGTATAAAATTATTATTTTATCCTCGATATTATGATATAAATAAAAAGTATAAATAACTTATGAAAATTTATGGTGAAACCATTGGCAACCAATTTATAATGAAAAAAATATAAATCAATTATACATTGGTAATTTGGAATTAATAAATTGAGTGAATTACTATTATTAAAAGAAATTAATTAAATATAGATGCTAAATACTTAATAAAATATTTTGGATATTTATCAAATATTCTTTTTTCATAGTGCGTAACACTTTGAACCAACTCACCGCTAAAAGGTTGGTCACCACATGACCTCATACACATCTCCCCATACACCAGAGGATGCCGACTAGCTGCGTGGGTATTTAGAAGTGATAGTGGGGAGACTATGCCATATTATAAGAGTTGCAATGTGGTATATCAGAGTAAATAAAAATTAATAGTACAAGGCATTATACATAATTGGAAAAGTAGTGGGAGAAAAATTTCATATAACAGAAGAATGAATGATATTTTATTGATAAATATTTGAAAGCAGTAAACAAAAAAAAATAGTTTACATATCATTATAGAAATAATGAAAGGACTAAAGTCCTTAAGGGTAAAATCCACTGACATCTTGATCTCCATATCAATTATTTACTCCTATATCCATGTAGTAGCATACATCAATATGAAAGGTCTATGTTTTATAGTCATGTTAACAGGAAATGTCTCCTCTGGTACCCTAGTTAAATGGTGGCCTGAGTAGGGGTTAAGATTAACATCTCAGTACGACGACACCATGGGTTTCTAGATCTATCATGAAAATGTAATATAAATAAATATTTTGTAGGAATAATGAAGTATCAAATTAATTGAGTAAAAAATTACAACCCACCCAGGTTCTTAAGGGACACCTGACAGTAATAACTACTTCGGATCATAACTGGAAAAAAGAGTTTGATCTAGAACTATGAATATTTTTTTAAAAAAAATGTTTAACACATTAATAGATAAACATTATTTAACTGAATAAATCCATGGGTTCTCTTGGACAGCCATATCTAAATACATGCCTCAGTTTTTCTGGGATGAGAACCATTTCCCATATTCAATCACAATTCATTACATCACACCAGCTTTCATTAACTATTTACCTCAATTTATATATGACCAATTGGTCCCATAGTCCAATGTCAATTAATGGTTGTAGAATGTCATGTATTGTACTCTCTTGAGCATTTAAAGCATCAATCCTTATCTCACAGCCCATGGTTATTTGGAGCATCAGTATCTGTCCCATTAAAGAAAATATGCATCCAAGCTGGATCTAGAACTCCATGAATAGAACCCTGTGATTATTTTGAGAATTAGTCCCTCTATCACAACCTGTTTATCAATCATACATATATATTTATCATTGGTATAGGGAATCATATCTAACACCCAAAATCATTCATTAATTAATTTATAAATTAAATAATCAAATATGTTATTTAACTAAATAACTAATTAAAAACATAAATATCCCATCAAATAATTATATAATAAATTAACCATTCAACATATCAGTAGATATTAATTAATTAAAAAATAATTATTCCTCACCGTAGTTAATTAATTTAACAACAAATTCACAAAATATAACATCCATGACATAATTCTATAATCAATTATCCATTTTATATATCAATAGTTAATAATTAATTACCATTAATTATTCTTAACTACAAGAAATTCAACAAGATAATTAACTCAACATTTAATAATCCACATTCCATGACCAAAAACATTATAATTAATTCAACAATGAGTTATACTAATTCCATTAATAAAATAATAGATTAGATAAATTTTCAAAACATATTAGTTAGTGCAACAATGAACTATGTTCACATTACCATAAATTAATAATTCAATTAATTAATGTACAAAACAAATCACATCCCATAATTAATTGTTTAAGCCTTAATTTTCTCATTCTAAATTTCAAATATCTATAACTAATTTCAATATTTTATTATTTAAATAAATCAATACAAAATCACAGAATTAATTCATCATTAATTACTTCAATCTTTCCAAAATGACTTATGACATTAATTAATTTAAAACAATTAATTTATCACATCATTTCCATTTAATTAATATACATTTAATTAACAAGTTTCAACATGGTAAACATACTGTAATTAATAAAATAATTAATTAAAATTATTCAAGAACTCTATCATCCCATGATTAATTCAATAATCAAATATTTATTTCACGGAATCAGACCAACTAATGTTAGTACAAACAGAATGATATATGGAAAACTCAAACCACGGGAAAACATGACATAGCAGTACCACAAATTTTTGGATTGTAGCCACTGCACCTCGGCTGAGGTGTTTTATTAGAAAAACATGATATTACTTATCACACAAATATCTTCTGACATATAGTATATTGATATCATTAAACAAGAAAAATTCACACAATGAGGTATTCAATATAAATACTTCACAACATGGATTTAATTTCCAATAAAAATAATGTAAGAAATTTATTAATATAATTATCAAATTGTAGACTTTGAATGAGACCATACCTCAGAGTGGAACTAATTTAATATTCAGCACTTTTATATATATCGACAACCTATCCACAACTGGTCGGTAGTCACATGCTCACACACCATCATATATATTTATATATATCTCTCTCAATTTGTGCATGTTGTCTACAAAGATCAACAAAATATAATATATTAAAATGTTACATTTAATAAATGTTCTAAGGACCAAAACACCTCTAACTTGGTACTAGAGACCCATAAAATGTATGAAACCCATAATTTAATGATGAAAAACAAAACCACGTGAATATAAACTTACCCAAAACATTGGAATCATAGTGAAATGAGCCCATCCGCCTCACCATTGGTGGAGGACACTGAAACAAGGAACAAGGGTCCCAATACACCACTCACCTTCCCAATTAAAGGATTAACACAATAAACATGTATTATCCCAAAACACTAAAATCGCCCAAAACCAAATAGCTTGCTGAAAAAAATCAAATCAAAAAATAATTGATTGAGAACATGATATAAAATCTCAATATGAGTAAGAGGACCATAACCATCAGAAAATAGGAGGAATAATCCATAGACGGAGGACCCAGAGGTGTGGTTGCGCACTATGGAAGTTCATCCCAAGGGGGGCGGGGAGGGTTCATGCGACCAAGGGTTTCTAAATGGGGGCCATGCCACGTGGAGGAGGAGGTTCGGCTGGGGGAACTGACCACAGAGAGGGATGATGTAGCATGAGGGGTTTTATGGTTCATCTCTTATGGTGGATGAAACCAAGTTACTCCTCATCTGTAGGCCACATATGTGCATGGGGAAGGGGGACAAGGGCCCTCTAGTTTTCTTATTAACTTATAACCTAAAAACTAATTAAAGCCTCTTAATTAATTTATATTTAACTTATTCAAATGATTTTTTGGTAATAATTAATATTTATTAGGAATAATAATAGTCATGACATTATTATTATTACACCCTTTAATCTATTCCTTTAAAACCAAAACCCCAGATTTAATTACGATTATTAATAAAAATTATAAAAATCATACAACCAAAATTATAAAAATGTCATTTTTGTTATTCTTCAAACTATTGATATAACTCGAAACCTCCATGTTAATATAAAATTTCTTCATAATTAATGAAACTCCTCATTTAATTAGATGATTCTTTGGTAAACCTAAAAGCTTCATTAATTTCACATAACTATTACACCTAATTAATCATCCAATTTAAATATTTCTACCTCAAAATAATTTATGACACCATAATAACAATAATAACATTATTATTATTACAAAAGTATTCTATTTAAACAAAAACCACCAATTTAATATTATTTAATTTAAATAAATAAAATATTTAACAGGTTAAGCTGCACAGGTTGGACCACAACCATGCAAAACCCGTGAAGATCCATCAAAGTGGAATTTTTAGGATCTGGTGTTCCTGATAATTATCATGACACTCGTAAAAATTATAGTTAATTTATCCATTTCCAAAAAACTTATGTGTTCCAGCACTTGGAATAATGTTCAAGAGCTCGCTTTAAAAAATGACCAGTTGATAAATGATTTTTTTTAAAACCATCGTATTTAAACAAGGTTAAAAAACATTGGAAATTAAAATCTACCCATGATAAAAATATATCATTCCCTATAATCCATCAGTAAATACTGAAAAAACAAACCAGGTTCATTTAATCATGTTAAAACTGTCATTTTGTTATCCCAAATGCCTACCCCACCATAAACCTATTCACTTGCCTAATAGATTTGTAATGGCGCGGACAATACTGGTCTTTTAATTTGACAAATTTTTGGTGATTGGAGAAACATGGGGTAAATTAATTACTCTTTAAATATATTCAAAAAAAATTCTCGAACAAACACTGGAACTGATGGGTGTTTGTGGCACTGATGTGCGGCGGTGGCACCGATAGACGATGGTGGCATCGGGGGGACTTAGTGGCACCAAGGGGACTCAATGGCACCGAAGGGCCCCAGTGCCACCGAAGGGCATTAGTGGCACTGATGGGTCATCTGTAGAACTAATCGGCAATGGTGTCTGGGCGATAGTGCCTCACCTAACATTGATTCATTCCTTGTTATTTCTGAACCTTCCAGTTTTCCCCAGTAATGTATCATTTGATGTAAAAATGTTTTAATAACCCATTCAAATCCACTTAAATCCATCAAATGATGTTTTACACCCCCAATTGTTCAGTGACCCTTGAGTTACCATATCATGTGGACCTTTTCCTCAGACTCCCACTTTGGATGTGTTTTACAGTTTTGTCCCTGTTGTGCATTTTTATCTGTTTGATGGAAATATATATACTCAAACACAATATCTCCACAATATATGAGGAGAATTATTAAATTTGAAATTATGAAAATATGTGAAACCTTCAAACTGCATGGTCGAGCCCTGGTCTTACTTTTATATACATCAAAATTGTCTTCTCGATTTTTGGATCTAGCCTTTTCAAAAGACGAGATTCTCTCATTATTTTCATTTTTGGTATATCATACTGTGCCTTAAGACTTCCATCCAAGATGAATCATTTATCCATACATGATCCCTTCTTTCTCAATTTTAGAGTCCTCAGAGATCTTCTTCTTCATGCCGTGCATACCATGTTTATGGTGTGAGGAGAAAACATTGATCGTTGATCATCAAAGTAAGGGTATTTCCTTCATCTAACTTTACGGTGCATCATGTAGGGTAGATTTGATAATGTTTCCCTCCAAACTGGATGAAACCAAAACTTAACGAAGAAAAAATAAAAATTTAAAATAATGATTGTGTGTGAATAATGATGAAGTTGTTATATTATTTTATCTTTTTTAGGTAGTGAATTGAATGGTATTATGAAAACTAAAAATTGTTGCTGTTGGTGGTCCTTCCTTGTGCACTAATGGAGATATATTTTTCTAGATAATGATTCTATTGAATTGATGTAACATGGAAACCAATTCATTAGTTAAAAATAGTTTATTAAATGGATTCACAATGAATAATAATACTTCTCTAATTACCCCTGTTATCTAAACAGAAATAAGGAACATAATGAATGGTGTGGTTAAATTGAAAACATCCTCGCTCTATTCTGGTGTTATGTATGGTTTCTCAGTTTGATGTCGTGTATGGTGATGTGTATGGGTATGTGATCTCTGGTTGTTAAGTTGTTTTCTTCTGAATATGAGGTCGTTTGGATCCATTATGCAGGGTCTTGGCTTCCTTCCAATAATTTTAGAGATAACATTGATTCCTCTTGTTGTTGTGACATTACAAGAGAACCGTGTGTGAATTATTAAATTGTTGATTGGTCGTTTCTTTCTTTAGTCAACGGTCTCTTTGGATTGTTGTTATTCCTATTAGTTTCCCGGTATTGGATGAAAGTTTGAAATTGAATCACTTGATAATGAAAATGAGAATGAGTAAAATAGGGGAATTTTTTTCCAAGATTTGATCGTGTTCTGGTTGTAGCTATGGTGTATTATTGCATGTGGGGTTAATAGTGAGATTGGTTGTGTGAGGTCTGGTTGTCTGTCTCAAAACCCTTAGGTTGGGATGAGTGATTGATTATTTATACATATAATGTTTAGTTGTTTTGTTTCTTATACACACCCCACCCATGTTTGACCAATTCATGAAGAACACTCCCATTTCATGGAGGATGTGTTTATTCAGACATTCCTAAAAGTGGCTCATCAATAGATCCTTTCTGCTGCCTCAGCCAAGTATCCCAAGATTCTTTGGGTAGGCTGTGATGGCCTAATGAACAGTATGGGCTATGACACTTCGGGAAAGTTGTGTGGTGGTGGATGGACATCGTCTGTGTCAGTTGGTTTTTTTCCATGTGTCTTCAGGATGATGACTGGGTGTCTTCAGGCATAATAGTGGTTGTTCTCGCCCCAATGTATTCATTAAAGGTGATGGTTGTTCTATCCCAGGTGTCTATGGGCATGGTTCTGTGTGGTTGTGGTGGACTAGGTGTCTATGGGCGGGATGCGTGGTTATGGAGGACCATAATGTAGTTCTTGGGGGAGGCATTTGGATTATATTATAACTCGTGGGGGAGGTCTGATTCTTAAGATGTCCAAAGTAACTAGTGGGAAAGTTCTTCAATGTACCAAAATATTGATGTGCTATTACTATTACTTTGCCTAACTGGCATAATTTTTGGAGTGTTCCATGGTGATGCTTGGTGGACAGTTTCCTTGCGAGGTGTTTTGGTTATGTCTTTTTCTCATGGGGCATTATAATGCCTCCCAACTTGTGCACGAGAGTTTTTGGTTTTCAAAACTGATAATACTTGTATACTCATCCTATATATATAAAACTTCATTCACGTTTTTAGGGGGAATTTGAGGACTATGGTGGACCTTACTAGATTAGTGTTCAAAATTTATCATTGTACCTTTTATTTATTTTGGTACTTTTCGCCAGAGTTTTCTTGTACCTTGTATTGGATAATTTTGAGCTTGTATATGGGAATGAATTTCTGGCATTACATTTACTTTCATTTTTTGATGTTATTTGGGATTTACCATCTTCTCTCAAGATATTATTAAATAAAATGGGTAATGCACTCTATTTAACGGGGATTCTATACCATTGGTTCTAGTTTCCACTTTAGGTCATATTGAAGGTGGGACTTGGGAATTACTATTTGTCCATCAACTGGAAGAAAGAATGGTCTGGCAGTTTGTTATCTCTTCCCTGATCATGGTGAAGGAGGGTCATGAAATAATGGTATTAGATTTATGGTTGAGATACATGATAGAGTTCGAGGTTAGGAATAGTGAGTATTTCATGGGATGGTATAGAAACAATGTTTTCAAATCTTAGTGTATGAAATAGGATAGGGAAGACCTGATATGACACATGATTTTAGGGCCCCCTATGATCTGATGCAAGGAATCTGGAACTATAGAAGAACCATGTGATGCTACACTTAGTTTATGGTAGATACCCTAGGAAAGGTACATGCATCATAACGACATGTGTTCTTGTGTGTTACGGGTTTCATAGAAATTTAAAATGAATAACAATTTTCAGTACAATTTATATGATACCTTCTACACTACTTAGGTTTATGAATTTCCTTGTTTACCATTCTGTTATGGCACCTAGATGGCGACCATGATATGTGCGGGTGATTGAGGCCTAGAAGGCTGATATGGCTGATCAGCAGAAGACTGATCATGAGGAGGAGGTTGTCCTGTGGAAGAAGACACTTTGTGCCTTTCAGTGGAGGGCCCTTAAAATGTATTAGGGATGCATCTCAAACATGGATATGGAGAGAGATGGATCTAAGAGATATTGATATATTTCAGTTTGGACTGGGCCCTAGCAGAGTAATGGGTACCTTTGGTTGTAAGACATATTTTGGGAGTGGTTCTTTAGTATGGATTCTCTATCTCAGGGTGAAGAAGTAGGATGAGGTTTCGTGTACTGACATCAAGAGGGAGTTCCGGTCGGAATTAATTTTTTCCACTATGAAGTCTGAGAAGAGGGAATAAAACCCCCCTTTAGAAATGGAATATAATAGTTACAGAGATGGAGTTAAATTTCAAGGATATCATTTGTCTCACTCTAGACCTCTTCCTAGATGAGGAATCGTGGGAAAGGCCCTTAGAGGAGGCACTCTGACCATCCCTGTAGTACGGTGTTACTCAATTCACTCTATCGTCGTACATAGATTCTCTAAAGAAGGCTGAAGTGGTGGATAATATGTAGACACATGTTGTTTTTCCTTGTGAGGGGATCTATTTGAGATCATATAAAGGGAAGGCGGTTAGAAGCAGGCCTCCAGCATCAGGGATATCCTAGTTTCAGCCAGCGGGGAGTAGGCTCCAGTAGTTCCAGTATCTATCTCCCAGTCCACTCCCTTTCTCTACGAGTTTAGGGCCAAGGTGATTTTTGTGGGATATCCATTGGAATCTCTAGAATCCTTGCTCTGATTGAGTGTCATATAGTGGAGGTGGGAAGGTTCAACGCCCACATCATTAGTAGTAGTTTCCATCCAATCCCTTTCAGTAGCAGCAATAGGCCCAACGAGACCCTGCTTTACTAAGGGTGGATGGTGCCGGAGGAGGACATCCTTAGGGTTCTCCTCATAGACATAATACATGTCATTGTCATGGAGGCGGTCGATTGTTGAGATGAAGGGATCTTGGAATTGGAAGTTGCATGTCGTAGACGATGCAGTTCCGGCAGGTCCTAAGTTCGTTCGACGTTTGATTAATTTTTTTACTCTTAAATCTGCCTCATTTGAGTTAGGATCTTGTCTCTCCTTTTTCACTCAGCATGTCCCATGTATTATGAATATACATAGAGAGGCTCTCCATAACCCTGTTGCTGAGTACGCTATTTTGTGATTGGACCATTCTATTTGACCTTTGTCAGGGATACATAGTGATGCTAGGGCTGCATCATTCCAGTGGGGATCTCATTCTGCTTTAAATAAAGCCATACGATGTTATCCTGGGCATCGACAATCTGTTTTACATGCATTCTATAGTTGACTACTTTCGGAGAAAGTTTGTTCTCTAATATACAGGTGTCTATCTTGTAGACTTCGTTGGTGATCCGGGTTTTCTAGAGGTCATAATCTGTGTGGAGCCCCTTCATTCCATGCTATCTATGCTGAATGTTGAACCAACAGAGGTAGTGATCATTGAAGTCGTGGGGAACTTTATTGAGTTCATGTACATATTTCCTATAAAGGGGGTGACTCTACCACCTCAACATGATGTTGTGTTTGGGATATAATTATAACCCAGGTTCTATCTGATTTGGATGGATCCCTATAGGATGGTTCCTTCTGAGTTGCAGGAGCTGGCGATCTAGGTTGATGACCTGATGAAGAAGGGATTTATCTGACCAAGAGTGTCCCCTTGGGGTTCTCTAGTCTTATTTGCGAAGTAGGAAGAAAATGGTCAATGTTTTGGTAGATTCTACTGAATGATGAATTAGGTGATGTTCAAGAACCATTACCCCCTCAAGAGGATTGAAACCCTTTTTGAAAACTTGAAGGGAGTAGGTTGGTTCTCTAATATTGACATAGGGGAAAGGATATTACTAGTTGAGGGTGAAGGATGGATACATATGGAAGACTGCTTTCAGGTGCAAATATGGGCACTTTATGTTTGTGGTCATGTTGTTCGACATTAAGAATTCACCAGCCTTGTTCATTGGGGATCATGAACTTTTTTTTCCAAAAATATCTATACCAGTTTGTAGTTATTTTTATTGATGACATCCTGATTTACTCAATATTCGAGGAGTGTCACATTGATCATCATAGGATTGTATTGGATGTTTTATAAAACCACCATCTCTATCAGAAGTTGTTCAAGTGAATGATCTCGACAAGAGAGGTGCACTGCCTTAGACATGTGGTGTCCTAGTAGGGAATTGTAGTTGGCCCTTCAAAGGTCAAAGAAATATTTTCTTCGGAATCACCTATGAAATTGGTAGAGGTTCATTGTTTTTGAAGTCTAGCATATTATTTTTGGGGGGTCGTTCCCGAATTCTCTCGGGTTGCAGCGGATTTGAAAGGCATGATCAAAGAAGAATCTGATTTTGTTTAGAGTGAGCATTTCCAGGCAGCCTCCAGTTGTCTGAGGTGAACCAGTTTAGTGGCCCAGTACTGAAGTTTCCATAGGAAGGGGTAGCATTGGAAGTTTTCTACGATTCATTTGGTCTAGGTTTGGGGTGTGTTCTATTTCCACAACAGGGATTGATATTTTATGGTTCTTGGCACTTATGTCATCATGAATGTAAATACCACCAAAGAACTGATGCTTGAAGCAGTTGTGTTCCCACTAAAGTTGTGACAACATTACCTTATTGGGGAATCCTTATTAGTCTTTAAAGATCACAAGATTTTGATGTATGTCTTCTCTCAGCAAGACCTAGAATTTGGGCTTACGGGTCCATGGCCTTCGGTCAATCAAAGGCATTCGGGCCATAGGGCCTTCGGGCCATTGAAGACCATGAAGTAGCCCAGTTCACACAGAGCAGGCCCCAGATGAGGATCAGAGTACTAGTAGAAGTGACCCGAAATAGAGCTAACTGGATTGTAAGAATGAGAGGGTACGACAACCGCCATCGGGACCAGGAACCATGCGGGTTTGTACGGGGGAAATGCTAGCTGATTAGAAATGCATGTGGGAGATAAAGGTAATCAATGATGCATAAGCTGGGGAGGGGTAGTTCTAGTGGGCTGGGTCTATGGGTCATGTATTGGTCATGGTGTGCCTCTGGGCCTTCGGGTCATGTATTACGGGTCATGTTGGGCCTGTGCCTTGGGCCTAAAGGTCATGTACGGGTTCCCTTCAACCCTTAAAAGAGAGATTATATATAATAAAATAAAAAGAAGGCCTTCAGGCCATTCGGGCATAGTGGTGAGACATGGAGGTTGAAGTGATGCTCGATGATTCTATCTAGGGAAATTCTTTGAATATATGGTTGAAGGATAATCAGAATCAGATGATTTTCAATGAGATGTATTTTTTATTAGAGATGATGCATTGGGGAGTTATCTGTGAGCTACATAACTCCCCCTTGTGGCACACCCATGAGTTTCCAAGATATATCGAGGTCGAAGGGAACAGTTTTGGTGGTCTGGAGTGAAACAAAAAGTGCAAGAGTTTGTGGCATGGTTCCTAGTATGATAGCAGGTGTAGGATGAACACTGCATCCCAGGAGCTTTGTTGCAGCCTTTATATGTCCACGAATGGATGTTGGATGAAATCTCCATGAATTTATTCATAGGACTACAAAGGATTCAAGGATGTTGTGATGATATCTGGGTAGTGGTTGATCAGTAGATAAATTCATCTATCTTTTGGTTGATCAAGGAGTCGAGAGTGGGGAATGAAATATCACAATGATATGTGGATTAGGTGGTGTGGTTTTATGGAGTTCTTAGGTATATACTCTCTGATCGGGAATAACGGTTTACCTCATGATTATGGAGGGGGATGCAACATGATTTTGGAACCCAGCTACACCTTAGCACCACTTTTCACCCCCAGACATACTGGCAGATAGAGCAAACCATCTAGACATTGGAAGATATACCGGGAGCATGTTCCCTAGGCCTCGAGGGATCGTGGGTACAACAATTTCCTATGGTATAGTTTTCCTACAACAATTTCTATCACTCTACCATTGGCATGGATACATTTGAATCCTTGTATAGAAGGATATGTCTTTTTCTCATGTGTTGGTCCAAGGATGGGGAGGATGGAGTTATTGGCACATAAGTTGTGTAGATAATGATGAAGAAGGTTTATTGTGTGCATGATATAATGATGGAGGCCTAGGACAAGTAGATTTTTTATTCCACTCATTGGAGGATACCCTTGGAGTTTGAGGTTGGGGACCACATTTTCTTAAAAGTCACCCCTCATCATAGGTAGCAGAGGTACGGTAGGGGAGTAAGATTTCTACTAGGTTCTTATAACCCTTCATCTTGTTGCGATGAGTCGGCGAAGTGGAATATTAGCTCACTCTACCACCACATCTACAGAGTGTCCATGATGTATTCTTTGTTTCCAGATCTGTTAGTATGTACATGATGACTCACACATCCTTGACTAGGAGGGGGTGGATATCGAGGATGATGTGATGTTCATGGAGAGAACAGTGAGGATTGATAATCTTGTGGAGAAGGTGTTTTGTGGGTGTACCATGCCCTAGTCTGTGTTTTGTGGAGTCATGGTGGATTTGAGGATATTACATCGGAATGGGAGGAAAAAATGCATGCCCAATACCCAGAGCTATTTTGAGTTTTTATCATCTGTATTTCTTTATCTTTTCTATGATGTAATGATTGACCTTGTTTTATATAGGATGGGTAATTTTACTTTTCCACTGAATGTGTTTAAAGACCTCACTATGGGGAGGGTATGAGCTGGTCCCCAATCAAGGCGCATTAAGGTGGATGAGAATAAACCCATGCAGATGAGTTAGTGCAGTCCAAAGAGGATAGTATCATGACATGGAAGAAGAGAGTATCTAACACATATATCAAGGTGGTAGTGCATCTATAGTTGTCCAGGATATATATTAGGGATAGGTATTCCTAGATACCGAGATTTGTTCTGGATTTTGAACAACTATAGGGTGATTTGTCTCTAATATGTATCTTACGAGGTGGTTGTTCGTACCACTCTCTTTTTCTTAGGGTTTACTCTTGAATTCACATGGACAAGAATAGTTTGAAAGGTATCTGATGTATTGGATTGATCACTCCTAGTCCATTACATTGCCAAATTTCTGGTTACTGGGGAATCTTTTAGACCATCAGTGACTTAGTAAGGAGTTTGCCAAAATTTTTGGTTTAATGAACGGTGGCACAGATGGGAATCAGTTGCACTGATGGGCTTCAATTGCACCAATGGGAATTGGTGCCACCGATGGGCATTGATATCCCCAACTGTCTTCGATGGCACAAATGGGATCAGTGACACTAACAGGTGTTGGTGGCACTGATGGGAATTGTTGGCACTAACAAGTATTAGTGGCACTCATGGTTATGGGTGGCACCGATGGGTCGTTTTTTGATCCAACAAGTGTCACTTCCAGGGAAACGGTGCCAGGGTGACGGTTCCAGGGCAATGGTGTAACACCAGAGACTTTTATGTTATATAAATAATCAAAGGAATCTTTTTCTACACAACACTTTCTTGGATTGCTTTACACGAAATCGCGACCTTCCTCGATAGCCTGCGTCGTACGCAATAACGAGTTTCACTAAACAACAATATGCTATTAAAATATTATTAAAACTAGCCGTTATGAATAGTAATAACCACTTTTTGAAATTTAATAAATTTTATTTTTCAAAATGGACTTCATTTTTGGATTCTGAATATCGAAATTGGCCTAGGGAGAAATTTTGGTATTTTTCTGAAAACTTTCAATTTTTTGATGAATAGTGAAACCACTAAGTGGTAGTTAAAAAACTGAATTTTTCATAAAACATAATTTTACCGCTTCTGTGAGTGGAATTTCAAAAATCCGAGAGACACGGTTGATGTCAGTAAGTAAAATGTGGTTCAATGAGATGAAAATAATTTTTTGGTGAATAGTAACTTTTTTCTTTTTTTTATCACGATTAAAAGTAAATAGGGTAATTAAGGGTAAAGATGATATTATTATTACCGTAACACATGTCCTAAATCTATTGGATATGTTTAATTCAACCAAAAACAATCTTAGAAATAAAATATGACCATTTAGGCCCACTTGGATTAGATTAGGACATTTATTATTAATTTATTTAAAGAAGGGTTAAAATAGTTAAAATCAAAGTTTAATAAGTAAATAATTTTTAATATGGGGTGAACCATAAGAAAAATTCGACTATAAATATTCATTAGAAATCTAAAAAAATTTCCTACATAATGGTATTTTATTTGTAATTTCTAGAAATTAAATAATTTAATTTATTTATGACACAACGATGATGCAGTAATTATCTTATTAATGAAGTGTTGACATAATTGTTGTTATAAATATCCAAATAAAAGTAATTTGAGACTTTTTATGAATTACACTAATTTTCTAGGTTAATATGACATGTTAATGTCGATTTAAATAACTTTTTTCGAACTAATAATTCTGTTATGATTTTCACAAAAATCAACTACTAAATAGTGTCAAAATTGACATAAAATAGTTTTTAAGACAATTATTATATTAGTAATTGTAATTTTATTCCTAAACATCTAAGGTTCGGCCAAATGTCTTAGAAAAGGTTATATATATTAATAATAAACAACTTGGGTTTCGTTTGGCTGCTTATAGTAAGTTTATTAACCTTATAGCATAAGAACACAAGAAGACACGGTAAAAGTAAACTTATTTAACATAATGTTAAATCTAAATGATAAAGTTAAAATAGGAACCTAAAATTGTCTAAATTCTATTGGATGAGAGTATTTCTACCCATAACCACCTTATCCTCGAAATAAATCAATTTGGAGCTATTTAAAACTGAACATGACTTTATAATAAAATAATATTTTTAGTTATTCCAAAGTTGCCCCTCTCCTCCCTTATAAAAGGGCACCTCCTCCCTCTCTTCCTCACACCACGTTGAGCCTTCAAGCTCGGCCAACCCCTGCCACTATCTCCTCTCCACTTCCCTAGAGACATCCTAGAGGTCCTGGTCTTCTTCAAAGACCAATTTTATTGCCCTAAAAGAAGGTCTCAAAGAAGCACTTCAAAGAAGAGGTAATGTCCGTTACCGACTCTTTCATCTTTATTTCTTCTTCCACTTATTATTTTTTAGTTGTTTCATTATGAATTAATAACATCAGTATCACTCATATACTGATATGTTATTATAAGTATGAAACAACCCTATTTCACCATCTACCCATCCTACGGAAAAAGAAATCACCGAGCGTGTGTACGTACGGAATACCGTCTCCACATCGTGGTTTAATCTATTTTCCACCACCACCATACTTGGATGGGTATAATGGTGTAAATAATGACTATATATGACTATTATAAAGTGATACTGATTATGAAATAGTATACATACACTACAATACAATTCAACGATCATAGGAATGATATCATCACCCGTGCGTACGTACGGAATACCGTCTCCACAATTTGATGCGACTCGTTCTACATGATCTTCATTTCATAAGGATTATATAAATGAATTGAATGAATTAATATGATATATATTACACTAATACCATTCTGTAAATGAGGTATCTATAACCTAAAGATAATAATAAGAATTTATTCGACAAAACACGCATAAGAACAAAAAGTTATAAACACCCGAATAACAAGTAGCAATGAAATATTACTACTAAGAAGCTAAGAATATGACCATATATGATATCATAAAAATAAGTATTATTCTGGAATAAGTCAATAACATTATTTAAATCATTATACATGAGGTTCGGACAATTACAAAGCATATCGGTCCTAAGGTAAGGGGAAATATTACAATCTCATTTTTATCCGAGATTGTTTATACTTTGGTATTTACTGGTGTGTATTTTATCATCCACATCAATTTTACCTCAATATGTAATATTGTTTCCATCCACTTACAATAGTTTAAATCCAATTTTACCCTTCGGTGAGTTTTTAGTAAATGATATGAAAGGAATCTTTTGTCGTTTTTCGTACGAGGTACTTTTTGACTTTTCTGACAAAAGTATGAAGAATGTTTTTTAACTTATACGACATGAATAGATTTTTAAAACATTATTTCCAAGAATATTCCATTACAAGTTTTAAATTTTTTTTTATTCAAATTATTTTAGATTAAAATTATAAGACATGTTAAGGAAGGAAAATGTTTTTGAAGTAGAAAGGATATTTTCCTCAAGAATGGAGTTCAAGTGTTTTATCAAAATTATTTTCCATCTAAGATAATAAAGGGTTCTATTTTTATCCCTATTATTACATTGATTTTATTATGTTGTTATGGAATTATTTTTATGAATTCCTTTATCTTATATGAATTGTTTTATGATGTCATGATGTTTAAGATTCCCATTTGTATTACATGGGTTATGCAATGATGTATGATTTATGATTTTGTGGCACACATAAGAATGGTATAATTATGAGATGGGTGGGACCTATATCTCCCTCCAATGCATTGGGTAATGATTTTATATCTCATGAGATAGATATTGCGGGAACGGTAGGTTATACCGGTTCAGTGAAACAGTACTAAAACGAGGGTGACTCGGTTCAGAAATGGACTTTGTCCACTAAGATAGTCTTGGCAATGAGTCTTGACTAACAAGAAATGATTCTCTATGATTATGTGTGTATGCCACAATGTTTCATGTTTTAAGTTATGATTATTGTGAAAACATTTCACTGCCATGATTTATTCCATGTTATGAAATTATGATCTCTTTTGCAGGTTAAGATTTCCAAAAGTTATGCGCTTATGTAAATGATGTGATTGATATTTCTTTTGTTTACCCTTACTGAGCATTTGTGCTCACCCTTTTGTATGTTTTCTTTCCCCAGGCCAGGAAGAAGGTTATTAAGTAAGATATTCCAAAAGGGACTATAGATATGATGAAATAAATGGGAGACAGTGTAGACGTTTTATGAACCAGTTGTTTATGTTTCCCAGTTTCTAAAGACACTATACAAATACGGTCCTTTCGTGGTTTTGTTATATGTTGTAATAAGTATGGTTCAATTTTGAAGTATTAACAATGTATGTAAATTATGGGTCGTTATAGTTGGTATCAGAGGAAAGGTATAGTCAACCTTTGGAAACTAGGATGTGAAAGCCTTAATAAGAACCCTAAGGATAAGTCTAAGCATAGAACACAATCTTAGTGTTTTAGAAATGGGCATGAATAACCTAGGATAAGACCTTAAGTGTGAAATTTTATTCTTGATTATGTGGTTTTCCTATTATAATTAGTGTTTCTCACACAATTCTTCTTGGTTTTAGTTAATGTATGGAACCCGAAGGAACCATGTTAATGCGGAATGCGATGGGAATTGCAATGATTGTCTCCCTGAGCAACCAAACATTATGGGAGGTGGAATGAAAAATCTTGTAGCCATGATCACACAACTTTCTCAAGATATGAATCATGCAGGACTTCCAAACGAGCAAAGGAAGGAGCAACATTCTGTTGAATCCTTAATGAGGCATTGTCCACCTTCTTTCAGCGGGTCTACTGATCCATTAGTTGCTGAAAAATGGATTACTACTATTGAAAATATATTTTCAGTTTTTCAATGTTCTGAATATGATAAAGTCATCCTAGCAGTGTATTGTTTGGAAGGAGATGCTGATCAATGGTGGAATATTATTAAGAATACGAGGCAAAGGGATGAAATTGAGTCCATGGAATGGGATGAGTTCAAGAACTTATTTTTCAATAAGTACTTCCCTCGTATTCTCCAAACAAAGATGGAGAAAGAGTTTCTTGAATTGAAGCAAAATGATGATGAATCTATTGGTACCTATGAAGCAAATTTTACAAGACTTGCGAGGTATGCTTCTGGTATTATTATCCAACCCGAGAGTAAGATCGATCGATTCTTTAGTGGCTTAAAACCAAGTCCTCGAAGGGCGTTAGCCATAAGGGACTTCAATAGCTATGAGGAAATCATTCGATGTGATCTCAAAGTCGAGATGGAGATTGGAGTAACCCATCAGTCATATGGGTTTGATAAGAAGAGGAATATTGAATTCAAAGGAAAATCTAAAGAGAACTCTTAAAAGAAGATGATCTTTCCCTTATGCTCAAAGTGTGGAAAGAAACATGGAGGGAGTTGTCTTAAATGGACTTGTAAATGTTTCAAATGTAGAAAGGAAGGTCATCATGCATTTGAATGCCGCGATGATGGGAAGAATATGTCTAATGATGCAACGAAAGGAAGGGATACACAGAATGAACCTAATACACTTCAATGTTTCAAGTGCAAGGATATGGGGCATTATTCCAATAAATGCCCTAATCCAAGGGTTTGTGATGATGGTCGACGTCAACAAACTGTAAAGGCTAAAGACAAAGGAAAGTCACATGCAATTTCTATCAGTGATGTGGAGTACGATAATGATGTGGTGAAAGGTACACTTACCATCCAGAACAAATATCCTCTCCCACGCATTGATGACTTATTTGACCAACTACGCGGAGCTCAATACTTTTCCAAGATTGATCTTCGTTCAGGGTATCATCAATTAAGGGTCAAAAGGGAGGATATACCAAAGATGGCTTTCCGTACAAGGTATGGACACTATGAATTTATAGTGATGCCATTTGGTCTTACTAATGCCCCTGCTATCTTCATGGATCTGATGAATAGAGTCTTTAGAGACTATCTTGATCAATTTGTGGTAGTCTTTTTAGACGATATTCTTGTCTATTCAAAGAGCAAGGGAGAACATGAAGATCACTTGAGAATTATATTTAATACCCTGAGAAAGTATAAGATTTATGCCTAATTTACCAAGTGTGAATTTTGGATTCAAAACGTTGCATTTTTGGGTCACATAATCTCAAAAGAGGGGATATCTGTGGATCCAGCAAAACAGAGGTTATTGAAAGATGGTCGAGACCAAAAACAGTAACTGAGATCCAAAGTTTTCATGGTTTGGCTAGATATTATCGACGTTTTGTGAATGATTTTTCACGATTATCTAATCCACTCACCAAGTTGACTCGGAAAGGAGTTAAGTTTGTCTGGACGGAGGAATGTGAAGAGAATTTCAAGGAGTTGAAAAGAAGGTTATCCAGTACACCTGTGCTCACACTGCCTTGTAGTGGAGAAAGGATTGTGATATATAGTGATGCATCCAAGAAGGGATTGGGGTGTGTTCTTATGCAAAATGATATGGTGATAGCTTATGCCTCACGACAGTTGAAAATCCATGAGCAAAATTAACCAACACATGATTTGGAGTTATCTGCGGTAATCTTTGCATTAAAGATTTGGAGAAATTACCTTTATGGTGAAAGATTTGATATTTATACTGATCATAAAAGTTTAAAGTATATTTTCACACAAAAGGAGCTGAATATGTGTCAAAGAAGATGGTTGGAGATGATTAAAGATTATGATTGCTCTTACCATTACCGCCCTGGGAAAGCAAACAAGGTGGCAGATGAATCAATTCGACAAGACCATGCTAGTCTATCCATGATGAGCATCACAAAATATCCAATATTTATGGATTTACAAAGGATTGATCTTGGAATTATAATGGAAGGGGAAAAATCTTATCTTTATCAAATGAATGATCAACCATCTATACATGTGAAGATTAAAGAGGCACAGAACGAAGCTGTCGAGTTACAAAAGAAGGTGAGAAATGTTCCTGAATTCAACCTTGATTGTGATGGGATAATAAAGTTCAGGAATCGGGTTTGTGTTCCTCCCATCCCCGATTTAATGAAGGAGCTGCTGGATGAGGCTCATAGTTCATCATTCTCTATTCATCCTAGAAGCACGAAGATGTCTAGGGACCTGAAAGAGTACTTCTGGTGGGATGGCATGAAAAGAGATGTTGCTGAATATGTCTCTCGATGCTTGGTTTGTCAACAAGTTAAAGCTGAGAGACAGAAGTCTAAGGGGATGTTACAACCATTACCCATACCCGAATGGAAATGGGAAAACATCACTATGTACTTTGTCACAGGACTTCCTAAAACATCCAAAGGCAATAATGCTATCTGGGTCATAGTTGATCGTCTTACGAAGTCTGCACACATCATTGCTATTAAAGAGGATTTCTCTCTGGATCAGCTTGCCAGGATATATGTAAAGGAAGTGGTAAGATTGCATGGAGTACCACTTTCTATTATATCAGATTGGGATCCAAGATTTACCTCGATGTTCTGGCGAAGTCTTCAGCATACTCTGGATACAGAGGTGAGTTTCAGCACTGCTTATCATCATCAGACAGATGGTCAGTCTGAGAGAACAATTCAAACCCTAGAAGATATGTTGAGAGCTTGCTCTATGGATTTCAATGGTGGTTGGGATCAACACCTACCTTTGGTGGAGTTTTCTTATAATAATAGCTTTCACTACAGTATTCAGATGGCACCTTATAAAGCTCTCTATGGAAAGAAATGCAGGACTCTAACTTGCTGGGATGAAGTTGGGGAAGAAAGCTATTAGGACCTGATCTCATTGATGAAATGGCAGAAAAGGTCAGATCTATTCAACAACACATAAGAGCAGCTCAGAGTCGATAGAAAAGTTATGCCAACAACCGAAGAAAATACCTAGAGTTTGAACTGGGTGCTAAAGTGTTCTTACGGATATCTCCCTAGAAGAGAGTCATGAGATTTGGAAGAAAGGGAAGTTGAGCCCTAGATATATCGGTCCTTTCAAAATACTGGATCGTGTTGGGAAGGTAGCTTACCGATTGGCGCTTCCACCGCATCTCTCTCAAGTTCACGATGTTTTCCATTTATCTCTCCAGAGAAAATACATATCTGATCCTTCACATGTACTCAGCTCAGAAGTTGTACCGCTGGAGCAAGATCTTTCTTATGAAGAACAACCGATAGAGCTTCTCGATCAAAGCGAAAAAGTCCTACGAAACAAGGCCACTTGATTGGTGAAAGTTTTATGGAGGAACCAAAAATTAGAAGAAGCTACATGGGAGCTTGAGGATATGATGAGGGAGAGTTATCCTCATCTTTTTGTTACAAAGTGACGAATTTCGAGGGGGAAATTCATTTTAAGGGGGGTAGAATGTAACACCCGAGACTTTTATGTTATATAAATATTCTAAGGAATCTTTTTTCTACACAAAACTAGCTTGGATTTCTTTACACGAAATCGCGACCTTCCTCGATAGCTTGCATCGTACGCAATACCGAGTTTCACTAAACAACGATATGCTATTAAAATATTATTAAAACTAGCCGTTATGAATAGTAATAACCAATTTTTTAAATTTTATAAATATTATTTTTCAAAATGGACTTAATTTTTGGATTCAGAATATCGAAATTAGCCTAGGGTGAAATTTTGGTATTTTTTCGAAAACTTTCAATTTTTGATGAATAGTGAAACCACTAAGTGGTAGTTAAAAAATTGAATTTTTCATAAAACATAATTTTACCGCTTCTGTGAGTGGAATCTCAAAAATCCGAGAGACACGGTTGATGTCAGTAAGTAAAATGTTGTTCAATGTGATGAAAATAATTTTTTAGTGAATCACAACTTATTACTTTTTTTTTACCACGGTTAAAAGTAAATAGGGTAATTAAGGGTAAAGATGATATTATTATTACCCTAACACATGTTTTAATTCTATTGGATAAGTGTAATTCGACCAAAAACAAACTTAGGAATAAAATATGACCATTTAGGCCCACTTGGATTAGATTAGGACATTTATTATTAATTTATTTAAAGAAGGGTTAAAATAGTTAAAATCAATGTTTAATAAGTAAATAATTTTTAATATGGGGTTATACATAAGATAAATTCGACTATAAATATTCATTAGAAATCTAAAAATATTTCTACATAATGGTATTTTATTTTAATTTTTACTCATTAAATAATTTAATTTATTTATGACACAACAATGATGCAGTAATTATCTTATTAATGAAATATTGACATAATTGATGTTATAAATACCCAAATAAATTTAATTTGAGACTTTTTATGAATTCCAATAATTTTCTAGTTTAATATGACATGTTAGTATTGATTTAATTAACTTTTTTCTAACTAATCATTCTGTTATGATATTCACAAAAATCAATTACTAAATTGTGTCAAAATTGACATAAAATAGTTTTTAAAACAAATATTATATTAGTAATTGTTATTTTATTCCTAAAATTCTACGTTTCGGACAAATGACTTAGATAAGGTTATATATATTAATAATAAACAACTTGTGGTTCGTTTGGCTGCTTATAGTAAATTTATTAACCTTATAGCATAAGAACACAAGAAGACACGGTAAAAGTAAACTTTTTTAACTTAATGTTAAATCTAAATGATAAGGTTAAAATAGGAACCTAAACTTGTCTAAATTCTATTGGATGAGAGGAGATAGACCCATCCCCACCTTATCCTCGAAATAAATAAATTTTGAGCTATTTAAAACCGAACTTTACTTTATAATAAAATAATATTTTTAGTAATTCCAAAGGTGCCCCTCTCCCCCCTTATAAAAGGGCACCACCTCCCTCTCTTCCTCACACCACTTTGAGTTTCGAGCTCGTCCAACCCCAGCCACTTTCTCCTCTCCACTTCCCTAGAGACATCCTAGAGGTCTTGGTCTTCTTCAAAGACCAATTTTAGTGCCCTAAAAGAAGGTCTCAAAGAAGCACTTTAAAGAAGAGGTAATGTCCGTTACCGATTCTTTCATCTTTATTTCTTCTTCCACTTCTTCTTCTTTATTTGTTTCATTATGAATTAATAACATCAGTATCACTCATATACTTATATGTTATTATATGTATGAAACAACCCTATTTCACCATCTACCCATCCTACGGAAAAACAAATCACCGCGCGTGCGTACGTACGGAATACCGTCTCCACGTCGTGGTGTAATCTATTTTCCACCACCACCTTACTTGGATTGGTATAATGGTGTAAATAATGACTATATATGACTACTATAAAGTGATAATGATTCTGAAATAGTATACATACACTCCAATACAATTCCACGATCATAGGAACGATATCATCACTCGTGCGTACGTACGGAATACCGTCTCCACGATGTGATGCGACTCGTTCTACATGATCTTCATTTCATAATGATTATATAAATGAATTCAATTAATTAATATGATATATATTACACTAATAACATTCTGGAAATGAGGTATCTATAACCTAAAGATAAGAATAAGAATTTATTCAACAAAACACGCATAAGAACCAAATGTTATAAACACCCGAATAACAAGTAGCAATGAAATATTACTACTAAGACGCTAAGAATATGACCATATATGATATCAAAAAAATATGTATGATTCTGGAATAAGTCAATAAAATTATTTAAATCATTAAACAGGAGGTTCAGACACTTACAATGCAAGTCAGACCTAAGTTAAGGGAAAATATCACAATCTCATTTTTATCCGAGATTGTTTATATTTTGGTATTTACTGGGGTGTATTTTATCATCCACATTCATGTTCCCTCAATATGTAATATTGTTTCCATCCACTTACAATAGTTTAAATCCAATTTTACCCTTCGGTGAGTTTTTAGTAAAAGATATGAAAGGAATCTTTTGTCGTTTTTCGTACGGGGAACTTTTTTGACTTTTCTAACAAAAGTACGAAGAATGTTTTTTTAGCTTATACGACATGAATGGATTTTTAAAACATTATTTCCAAGAAGATGACTTTAAAAGTTTTAAAGTTTATTTTTAATCAACTTCTTTTAGTTTAAAATTATAAGACATGTTAAGGAAGGAAAATTTTTTTGAAGTAGAAAGGATATTTTCCTCAAAATGGAGTTCAAGTGTTTTATCAAAATTATTTTCCATCTAAGATAATAAAGGGTTATGTTTTTATCCCTATTATTACATTGAATTGATTATGTTGTGATGGAATTATTTTTATGATTTCCATTATCTTATATGAATTGTTTTATGATGTCATGATGTTTAAGATTCCCATTTGTATTACATGGGTTATGCAATGATGTATGATTTATGATTTTGTGGCACACATAAGAATGGAATCATTATGAGATGGGTGGAACTATATCTCCCTCCAATGCATTGGGTAATGATTTTATATCTCATGATATATACATGTCTAGAATGGTAGGTTATACTGGTTCAGTGAAACAGGACTGAAACGAGGGTGACTCGGTTCAGAAATGGACTTTGTCCACTAAGATAGTCTTGGAAATGAGTCTTGACTAAAAAGAAATGATTCTCTATGATTATGTGTGTATGCCAAAAAGATTCATGTTTTAAGTTATGATTATTTTGATTACATTTCACTACCATCATTTATTCCATTTTATGAAATTATGATCTCTTTTGCAGGTAAAGATTTCCAAAAGTTATGCGCTTATGTAAATGATGTGATTGATATTTATTTTGTTTACCCTTACTGAGAATTTTAGCTCACCCTTTTGTATGTTTTCTTTCCCCAGGTCAGGAAGAAGGTTATTAAGTAATATATGCCAAAAGGGGCTATAGATATGATGAAATAAATGGAGACAGTGTAGATGCTTTATGAACCAGTTGTTTATGTTTCCCAGTTTCTAAAGACACTATACTGATACGGTCCTTTCGTGGTTTTGTTATATGTTGTAATAAGTATTCTTCAATTTTGAAGTATTAACAATGAATGTAAAGTATGGGTCGTTATAAATAGTGCTAGAGTGATGGTGCCCGGGCGATGGTGCCTCACCTTATGGTGAGTTATTCCTAGTTTTTCCAGAAACTTCCAGGTTTTCCCCAGTAATGTATCTTTTACTGTTAAAATAATTTAATACCAATTTCAAAGAAATATAAAGCTAGTGAATAATGTTTTAAACCCCTAATAGTCAGGTGACCCTTGAGTTACCATAACGTGTGGCACATTCCCTCGGCATCACAACATAGACTTGTTTTACATTATTTCACATGATTCGTGATTTTTCTCTATTTGAAGGACACCTATTACCTCATAGCCATTTCCCCACCATCTATGAGGTGATTTATTAAATCTTAATTTATCCCAATGTGTGAAACTGACCAACCACATGGTTGAGCCTTGATCTGACATTTATTTACTTCAAAATTTTCTCCCTGATTTTAGGATCTGTCATTTTCTTAAGCTGATATCCTCCCATCCATTATCCTTATGTTCTCTATTAATGAAACTCATGTATTCTTTCAAATACAAATTAGGTACCCATGCCTAAGCCTTTCTCGTTCATCCTTGGAGTCCGTAGAGTTATTTCTCTTCATTTCATGGATCCCTATTTCTTGGCGCGAAGTGACAGCTTCGATAGTTGTCATCCATGTTGGGGTCTTTCCTTCAACTCTCTTTACTATGCATCAGGATGGGTGGGTGTGACAATGTTTCCATCAAGATATAGATAAAACCAACCCATTATGAAGATAATAAACATACTATTAAAGGAATGTACAAATGTGAATTTTATGGGATTATGAAAACATAAAATTGTGGTTGTTGGTGGTCCTTCATTGCACACTAATGAACCATTGTTTTTCTGGATAATATTGGGATTGAAAGGCTGTAACATGGAATCCGATTAATCATGAAACCTCAATTGATGAAATGGATTCCCAATTAATAAGAATCATTTTGTGATCACCCCGGTTAACATAACAAAAAGAAATAAAATAATGAATTTTGTGGTTAAATTGAAAAAAATCTTTTCTTTGTTCTTCTGGAATGTATGGTTTCTCTATTTGATGTTGTGTGGGGTGAGATGGATGAGGATTGGACATATGGTTGTTCAGTTGTTGTCTTGTGAATCTTAGGTTGTGTCGAGCCAGTATATTTTGGCTTGGATGGGTTCCAATACTTAGAGGGATCTCACATATCCATTTTTTTGTGGTGAAATTACAAGAGAATGGGGTGTTAATGCTTAAATTGATTCTTGGACATTTTCTTCTTTAGTATAGTGTTTCGTTGGCTTGTGGTAGTTCTTGTTAGTTTCTCAGTATTGGAGGAATGTTTAATATATAATCACTTAAGTATGAAAAAGAGAATGGGTACAATGGGGGAATTATTTTCTAGGAATGGATCATGTTATGTTTGTGGCTGTGGTGTATTGGTTCAGGTAGGGATAATAGTGATAGTGGTTGTGTATGGACTGGTTGTCTATCATGGAACACTTTGGTTCAGATGATTTCTTGATTATTTCAATGTATAATGTTGAGTTCTATTGTTTCTTATATGAAACCCACCCATGTTGAGAACTTTGGGCCAAACACCCCAATTTCATTGGGAAGGGTGTTTTCGTAACATTATTATGAGTGACTAGTTACTATCTCTATTGTTCTCCCTCTCCTTGGTAGCACACGATTCTTCATGAATCCAGTGATATCTTAAGGTTTATTATAGCCTTAGACTCTATGGGTAGGGTGTGTGGTGGTGGTTGGCCCCGATGTGTGTGGGAAGGTTTGTTTCCCAAGTGTCTTTGGGATGAGTTCTAGGTGTTTTTAGGCATATAAGTGTTTGGTCTTTCCGAGGTGTATTTGGGTGTGGTAGTTGTTGTTTGGGACTAGGATTCTTTGGGTATGGTTATTCTTGGTAGTGGTGGAACAAGTTTCTTCTAGATGGATGCATGGTTGTTGTGGCCCATAAGGTTGTTGTTCGGGTTGAAGTGGGACTATGGTGGAACTCATGGGGGAGGTTTGACACATAGAATGTCATAACTAACCAGTGTGAAAGTGGTGAGGGGTACACAAATATTGATGTGATATTACTATTACATTATCTAATATGTGTTATTTGGGGTGTGTTCCAGGTAGAGGTTGGGTGGATTGTTTCTTTGATTTGTGTTGTGGTTATTCTGTTTCACATGTGGTATTAGAATGCCTCCCAACTTTTGCACGAGAGGTTTTAGTTTTCCTTACTGAGTATACCTTTATACTCACCCTACATATATAAATCATTGTTCATGATTTCAGGAGGACTTTCAGGACCATTTCAGACCATACTAATTCAGGCTTTGAGAGTTTTCAATGATCCATTTCTTTCTATTGTCACTTTTCTTTAGAGTTTTATTTTACCTTCTATCCTGATATTTTTAGAATGCATATGGGAATGGATTTTTGGATTTACATTTTCAATCTATTTTTTGGAGTTGTATGTTATTTATCATCATATAAACTAATCTTATTAAAAAAGATTAATGAATTCCATTTTATGTGGGATTCTATACCCTTGGTGCAAGTCACCAATATGGGGACTATTGAAGGTGGGACTCATTGGTCAATATCTCTCCTTCAACTTAAATAAGGGTTTGACAGTTCATTGTCCCTTCCCTCATCTATGTTAAGGAGTGTCCTGACAAGATTTAAGCCATTAAAACCCGATCCAAATCTCACATTATAGCTTAAATATCTAAAAAGATCTTATAACCAAAGTCGTTACAAGGAACTTGCCAATGAAAACGGTTAACTCTCAATCAACCAATAGAAATATGATGCACATGCTTTCCTCAAAAGTCATCATGGAACCAAAACCCAGACTCACCCTTTTATTGATGATGTTCAATTAAAAAATTTCCACACCCATCCACATGTTCAACAAAGTCTTTAACCCACATCCCAGGGAATTCCCATGTCAATCCATCACAAGGATATTTAAAAAAAACATTGACCCACTCAAATAAAAGTGTAGCCCCATGAAACCACGAATCCCATGTACCACCAAGTAGGATATTACAAAACAAACCAACTAATTTTAAACATTACCAAAGCATATAACTGACACTATCTTAGTGAATCTCTGATAAGGTCAAGATATAGAACATGATCTCCTCTTTCGGAAAGTCAACTAAGATTAAAAAAATTTCACAAATAAGATCATTTAAACTTCTACCAGTTGACTATGTTGAAAAATTTCAGCATCACCTATCAACACGACATCAACCAAACCTTGATGCCTATATCAACCAAGGAATATGTATTTTTTAAAATATTACTACTAAAACACATCCAAATATAAATAATATTTTAAAGAGGTTCTTACACTATAAACCTCATAAATTTCGTGATGCTAAGTAATCATAGACACATTTACAGAAACCGATAAGAAACAAACAACATTAGGATTTTCCATGTCATCACTAGAAAATATTAGCTGCTACAAGAACACCATTTCAGAAAAACATAAATGCACTGATGTCATCCCTCAAACCATGATCACCACATCGAAACATCTCACATTAAAGTAGTAATTTGAACTGATTGGCGTGTAAAAAAACCTGAGGCATAAAAAGTCTGCCAAATCAATGGGATGAAACTGATTCTTTAACACTTAGTAAATTTTGCTATGAAAATTACCTTAAACCCTAAAAAATAGTATAAGGACATTTATATTAGAGTTTTATTTCCTAACATAATGATTATCCTAGACGACACCATAACTATTCATCAATTTCAAATTAGAATAATAATTGAGAAACTATCTGAGTAGCTGATCATGCCTTAAGAATACATATTCTACTAAACTAAGCATTCCTCAAGAATGAATCCCAAATTAACATTCAAGGAACAATTACCACAAATCCGAACAAGTATATTCCTTTAAAAATGAAAAATCTTACAGGGGACAACAACACCTAAATAGAACCAATGTTAAATTTTCACAATGGGAACAACACATTTCATTCTCTCATGGTGCTTCCTACCAAATTCTATATCCTTATGAATCATTCACGTCATCCCCGTCTCTAGGTTATGCAAAAAAAGATAAAATACTAGGCTCGGGGGGAGGGGCTTTCAGGTTTTCCAATAAATTTAAATTCATTTTAAAATTTTAACATTTGAATGAATTTAAACAAACCCACGAGTAGTTTTTCATGAAATTAACATGGTTTTCAATCAATACACCATGGGAAAAAAATGCAAGCTATTGAAAAATTAATTTTTATACATGTATCATCCTTTTTTATTCAAACATAAATAGAAAATTTAGTATCTAATTTCTTTTTTACTAAATGGAAACCTTCATGTGTCCCACTTATTCAGTATAGGTTCTTCAAAATGAATCCCCACAATAGTTCAATACAATAAAAACCCTACAGATTAACATTTATAGACAATTTCGACACACTATGGTTATAAATGTCTCAGTCACATGGGTGTCCACCTACCAATCGATATGGTGCCCATACACCTTGCTACTGGAATTTTCCTCACATATAATTAAAAAATATTTACTTTATGATTTAATTTAGTAGCCATTTCCCAAAGTTCAAATTCATGTGTTACCCTTTTCTTAATTATAGGGCACCCATACACCTTAAAGCTAAAAAAAGGTTCTTTCGTAATCGTAGAAAAATAAATACTTCCAAAGAATCCAATAATTTTCCTGTAATATAACATGTCACTACATGTAGATAACATAGTGCAACATGTTGAAACCACTAAAACATTCCATAACATAGAATCATTAGACATAAGAAAGATAGGTAACATGGAGAATATCACCCAATAATGTTATTTTTATCACTAAAACAATCTATATAAATACGCCAGAAAATTAAGTATGGGAAATGAAATATATTCAAGGCACTCACTATATATTAGATAAAATCATACTAATTCAACTACATTTCATGTATATATTCAAGGAATGTGAATCTCTATGTGATAATATAATGAATGTAATGATAATTCCTTGCCATATTAGTCCAAGGAAACATTTTAAAAATTCCAAAACCTATAAGAGGAGGAAAATACACCAGTCAGACAAGGTGAAATCATATCAACTATATCCTAAAATAGTATATAAAACAATTCATACCCTTTAACGCTTGGTCATTTCACGTACATGGTGCGATCAGTCCCAATCATAGCTATTAACCCAAGCAATGACACTTTCCGTGTCTCCTGTCTACCTACCCAAAACAGAAAGAAAAAATAAAAAGAATTCTCGGATACCACTTTGTAATATCATGAACTAGCTCACCCAAAAAGGACAATTTGCAACATGATCTCATGCAAATCTCCCCGTACACAAGAGGCTGCCGACTAGCAGTGTGGGTCTTAGTAGGTGATAATGGGGAGACTATTCCATCTTATCAAAGTGGAACCACACTATATCAGGGTAAATAATAATCAACAGTTGAAGGAGTAATACATAATTGGAAGACTAGTGTATGAAATATTTCAAATAACAGATGAATGAATGGAATGTTAATGAAAAATATTTGATAGCAGTAAGAAAATACATACTATACATCTTATTACAGAAACAATGAAAGGATTCAAATCCATAAGGGAAAACTCCATGAACATCCTAAGCTCCAGCTCTGTTCTTTTATCCTATATTTAGGTACTATCATGAATCAACATGTGAGGTCCATGGTCTGTAGTCATGCGAACAATAAATGTCTACTCAGGTACCCTAGTGCAATGGTGGCCCGAGTAGTGTGTGAGATATACATCTTAGTAGGCTTGCACCACTGGTGTATATCCCTTTCTAAAAATGTAAAATAAATAAATAGAGATCAATTATAAAGAAGTAAAAACCGAATTTAATAAAAAAAAAATACAACATGTCCTATTTCTTAAGGGAAACCTGACAGAGAAAATTGTATTGTCTCATAGCAAGAAAAAAGATTCTAAATAGGAACTATTTATATTTCATAATTAAACTATTTAACACATTAATTGATATTCATTATTGAACTACATAAATCCATGGGTTACCTTAGACACCCATATCTCAATACTTACCTTGGTCGTGCTGGGGTATGATCCATTTCCCAAATTCAATCACAAATCATTACATCACACCAACATTCATTAAATATTTAATTCAGTTTATATATGGCCAATTAGGACCACATGAAAATATAAATTAATGGTTATACAACATCGTGTCTAGCACTCTCTTGGATATTTGGAGAAGTAGTCCATGTATCACAACCCATGGGTATTTGGAGCATCAATCCTTATCTCATAATAAAAATCATGATTGATGGATCTATAACCTTATTTTTAGAACCCTGTGACTGTTTCGAGCATCAGTCCCTATCTCACAACCCATTTATCAATCATACATATATATTTATCATTTTTGTAGAATTTCATATCTTACACCCCAAGTCCATCCATTAATTAATTCTTAAATTAATTAATCAAATATTATAATTAATTCAACAAACTGTTAAACAAAATAAATCTCCCATAAAACAATTCTATAATCAATTAACCATTCAACATCTCAATAGATAATATTTAATTAACAATTAATTATTCCTAACAATAGTTAGTTAATTCAACAACTATTTAACAACATAAATCTCCTATCTAATAATTCTATAATCAATTAACCATTGAACATCATAATATTTAATAATTAATTAACAATTAATTATTCTTAACACTGATAAAGTAAACTAGATAATTAAATGAACATTTAATTATTTAAATTCCTTGACAGAAAAAATGATAATTTATTCAGATATAAATTATCATAATTCCCTTACTAATCCAATCTATTTTTTAAATATACTAAATTTTTAAATTAACACAACAATTAACTAATGAAACATTATTGTTAATTAATCCTTCAATTAATTATTCAACAAAACATATCACTTCCCATTATTAAATTTTAAAAAATAATTATCTCATTATAAATCTCAACACTCTATAATTGATATTCACAATTCATTATTTAAATTATTCACTACAAAATCATATAAATAATTCACCTTTAATTACTTCAATTTATCCAAAATAACTTATCACGTTAACTAATTTAAATGAAAATTTATTTATCACATCATTTATGTATAATTAATTCATAACTTATTAACATGTTTTAACAAGGTCAACATCCCTAAATATATTCATTAATAATTTAACATTGTTGGAGAGGCTCATCATCGCACGATTTATTCAACAATCAAATATTCATTCTATGGAATCAAACTATCATAATAATTATTGACAGAAACATATATGGAAAACTCAAAAAAAACATGATAAAATGCTATAACACTACCAATAATATTTGAATTGAAGTCATAACACATCTAATGATGTGTTTTATTACAAAAAAAATGATATTACTTATCACAAATATCATTTATGACATTTATCATTTCAAAATAATTTAACATGCTAAATTAAAATTAAATGAAATTAAATATAAATACTTCCATGAAAGGATTTAATTTATACTAAAAGTAATGTATGAAATTTATTAATGTATTTATAACATTGGGGATGTGGAAAGGTACCATACCTCTTGGTGGAACTGATTTAATATTCAACACTTTGATATATGTCAACAATAATTCTACAACTGGTCATCTATTACACATACGCAAAACATCACACACACACACATATATATATAGATATATATATATATATATGTACATGTTGTATAAAAGATAAAAAATTAAATATATAAAACAGGTACCTAGAATCAATGGAGTAAGGACCAACACATATCTAATTAGGTCCTAGGGATTCAAAAACATTATCAAACCATTGACTGAATGATGTGAAACAAAACCTTCATAATATAAACACTCTCAAATCATTGGCATCATAGAAAAATGAGTCTATTAACCTCATCTATGGTGGAGGATTCCAAAACAAGGGTTAATGGGACCCGATAAACCACCTTCATACCTGATTGATGGTTTGACATAATAAAAGGGTATTATCCCAATACCCTAAAATCTACCAAAACAAAATCGTGTTCTGAAATTGCATCAAATTGAAAAATAAACGATGGATAACATGAGACAAGAAATAACATCGAGTAATAAGACTTTATCCATGGTGAAAATTTAAGGAATCGTCCATAGATGGAGGATCCAGAATAGAGCTCAAGCCCTATGATTGTTCTGCCCAGTAAGATTTTGCATGTTTGAGGGTTTCCAAGAGGGTGGTCGTGCCATGGGGAGGATGAGGTTAGGTAGGGAGATTTTCCCTGTAGATGAAAGATGGATTTTGAGAAGATGCCTAGTGTGTCGCCCAATGTGGATGTCACTAGGGTGTGCCTCCTCTGTAGGTTGTGCATGTGCGTGGGGAAAGAGGGAGAAGGGAATTCCACTTTTCTTATTAATTACTAACCTAAAATCTAATTTAAACCACATATTTGATTTTTATTTAATATAATCAGTTTAATTTATGATAACAATTAATATTTATATGGAATAATAATATTCATGAAATTATTATTATTACACCCTTTCATATATTATTTAAACACCAAAAACCAAGATTTAATTATAATTATTTTTAAGAATATTAAAACACCTAAATCAATAACAAAAATAATATCACTATTATTAATATTAAATCTATTGAAAAAACCCAAAACATCCTTTTTAAAAAAAATGCATCTTCATAAATTCTGAAACTCCTCATTTAATTAAACGATTATTTTGGTAAAACCCAAAGCCCGATTAATTTCACAAATCTATTACACCGCATTAGTCATCCGATTTAAATATTTTAACATCAAAACAATTTAAGTCACTATAATAATAATAATAATAAAATTATTATTACTAACACATTATTTTATTTAAACACATGTCTCTAATTTTATATTATTTAATTGAAATAAATAAACTACCAAACTGGGTAAGGTTCATGGGTTCGACTGCAACTGTGGACAGCCTGTGAGGATCCATTAATATGGACTTTTCCATATTTGGTGCTCTTGAGAAATATCGGGATGCCGATAAAAAATATAGGGAATTCACTAATGACCAAAAAATCCTTTAAGTGTTCCATACGTGGAATAATATTCTAGAGATTAGTTTAAAAATTGATCTATAGAAAAATGTTTTTTTAAACCAACGTATTTATACCCAATTAAAAAACATGAGGTTTTACATAAGATATGAATAATCCCTATTTGATGTATAAAAACGAATGTTTTTCAAAAGGTTTATTTTAAAAAATTTAATGGTGAACACATTTTAAAATAATTTTTGTACACATTAAAATATTCTTTATGACAATAGAAACAGTTTTTTAGAATTTGAATATTAAAATTTACCTAAGTTGCATTTTTAATATTTTTTTGATAAAATTCAATTTTGATGAATAGTCCAAAATAAAATATTTTAATTGAAAAAAATCATCATAATAATTTTTTTATTTAAATTATAACATAAAAATCATTTAAAGTGTAAATATAATATATTTTTATAATTACTAATTATAAATGTCATTATAATTAATTTTAGATCGATATAAGTTATTAAAACATCTCAGTCTTTTGTAATGTTTTAACATTAAAACCCATCGTCTCTTTCTGATGACACGATTAATTTGAATATAATTACTAAAAATTATGTGATTTCAATTTTGAAAAATGGACTCTAAATTTGGAATCATATGGTCCAAATAATTTAAATACATTTATTTTATTTATGGTTATTATGAATGGTAACATTGGTAATTTTTATTAACACAGAAAATGGTAAATCAAGTAATTAAGGTTTAGAATTTTATTATAAATTTACTAAAACACTTGTATTTATATGATTGTATGAGAGTTATTCGTCTTAAATCATCCTTGCGTCAAAATGGAATCCTTTGGATGTAACTAGGATTATATAGAATGTTTAATATCGTTTATTTAATGAAAAAATAAATATCTCTTTCTCAACATTTAATTAAATTATTATTTTTGAAATAATGTTATATAGAAGATAAATCAATTATTATGTAATCATTTAAAGGCTAAAATATTTTTCATATTTATGAAAATTTATTACTAATTTTTAATAAATAAATAATTACGTTGAAGACATATACATTATTGATTCATTGATTATTTAATTGATGAGAAATCAATAAAATAATTATTATTAAAATGATAATAACCATTAAAATACCCAAAACATGACCAAATCATTTAGGTTGAGTATATATAGACCATAGCCATTAATGGGTAGAGTTATTTTAACATTTTGATTCTTATGGAAGATATTATAAAACTTATATTATTTAATGTTATGTTAAAGTAGCTATATTCATGTATTCAAAATTATAACATTTTTAATGTAGAATTTTCTAAAAGATAAATTTTACTAAAATTATTTTTATGGTTTCTAGTATAATTTTCTTCATCAGAGTATTTTATTTGTAGTTTTTATTAAAAAATACTTATATTATATAATTACACACTATTGTTGTAGTGATAATTTTATTAACTAAGATAAAAAATATATGTTATTAAAATATGAAAATAAATTTACATTGGGATACTTAATAGGTCCAATGAATAATATATATTATCTTGGCCTCTTAAAAATATAAAAAATTATTCATATTGAGGTAAAACTATTATCTTAATATTTATAAATTTCAATGAAGTGAATAATGTCAAAATTGACACTATTTTTTGTTTATCAAAATAATATTTTTTTTAAAATAAAAAAAACTCATAAATTTATTAAATTAAATAAAACTCATAATTTTTAAGAAATTTGTTTTATTAATTATATATATGGTTTTCAATTTTCAATGGTAATTATTTATTTTCTAATTATAATAAAATAAGAAAATATTTACCCTTTTAATATTTAAACATTTATTACCCAAGTAAAAAATTAAATAGAATAACTATGTATTAGTTAAAATATTATGGTTAAAATTGATAGTAAAACATGTCCAATATTTATTGGTTGATGATATTACAACCCTATCTCATCAGATATTATATATTGGGACAATTTTTTTTGTTTTGGGTAGTGTTTGATTTTATTATAAATTATTTTTTATGGAGATGCAAAAGTGCCACTCACCTAAATTATAAAAGGGATCCTCCTCTCTTACCACTTCATATCACATTAAGTATTAAATATCGTTCATAAACTTCCAATATAACTTATTATCTTCCCTGGTAGCATTCTTGAGGTTCTGGTCTTCCTCAAAGACCAACTGTAGTTCATTAAGTGGAAATTAAGAGGGAGCATATCATAGAAGGGGTAATATACTCTACCGATTCTTTCAAAAACATTTCTTCTTAGACATTCTATTCATTAATTGTTTCAATATAATGTAATAACTAAAATATCAATTATATACTATTATTTTATTATGATTCTAAAAAAACCATATTCCACATTCAATCAATCCTACAAAAACTAAATCAATATGCATGTTTATGTATGAATTATCGTCATTAACCCATGGTGTAATTTTTTTTCACCACCACCATATATAGATTGGTATAATAATGGAAATAAAAACTAAATATTATTATTATAAAATAATATTTATTATGGGATATTATACTCAATCCACTTCAATTCCATTCAACAATTATGGGAATGATGTCATCCCTCATGTGTACATACTGCCTACAGTCTCTACAATGTGATGTGACTCATTCTACACAATGTTCAAGAAATATTGATTATATAAATATAATTAATTAATAATATTGTATATATTAAGTTCATTTCATTTTGTAATGTTATAATTATAAAGATAATGATAAATTTTTCCTAACATGAACAAGAAAATGAAGTAGTTAATACCAGTATAACAAGTAATAATGAAATGTTATTAACAAATCAAAGATTCAATGTTAATATCTGATATAAAAAAATCAATATGATTTAGGAATATGTAAATTAATTTATTTAAATACTTATATAAGATTTTTGGAAATATATGAAAGATATCAAACACATGGTACAAGATAATTTTACAATCTCATTATTATCTAAGATAGTTTATTGGTAATTATTTACTGGGGTATATTTATCATCCACATACATGTATCCAAAATATGTATTCTAAAATATTATTTCTATAATTATTCTAAAATTTGAAATCAATTTTACCCATTGTTTAATTTTTTGTAAAGTGTATATATGGAATCTTATTTCCTTTTTGTTATGATGTACTATTTACATTTATGAAAAATGTATGAGAAGAATGTTCTATTTTAACTTATATATTAGGAACAAATTTTTACACTTCCAAAACACCTTATTTCCCTGAATCTTCCATTTAAATATTTCTTGTTTATTTTCATGTAAATTTCTTTCATTTAAAATTTAATGGAATTTTGGGAAAGAAAAATGTTTTTCATGAAAAAATATTTTTTTCCACGATATTTAATTTCTTGTGTTTTATTAAACAAATTCTTAATAAGATGGAATTATTAAATAAGGGAAAATTTCATGTATACTATTACCATGGTTTTATTTTCTTTATAATGATCATATAGTTATGAAATCTAGTTGATTTATATGAATTATGTTATGATTTAATGGTGTTCAGGAAACCCATTTTAATCCTTGGGTTCTGCTATTATAAGTGTTTTATGTTTTGTGGATCATGTAAGAATAATATCATTATGAGATGGGTGGTACATATATCTCCTTCCAATGCAGTAGGTAAAGATTTATATCTCCTGAGATATAAATGGATGGAAGAAAAAATGATAATGTTTCATTAGTATAGGGCTGGAATAAGTAGTGAACTCAGTTCAGTAAGGGACTTTATCCGCTATGATGGTATTGGAAATTAGCCGTGACTTATATGAAATTATTTTCTATTCTTGTGTGTATGCCAAAAAATTTCATGTGTTCTACAATTCAATTTTGGATTAGTTTCATTTATTCTTATAATATATTATGGTTTATGCCATGGAATAATATCAAAATCCTTAATTTTGAGAATATGTTTTTCAAATGTTATGTTCTTACGCCTTATGATTATGATATTATTGATATTTTCTTTGTTTACCCTTACTAAGAATTTGATCTCACCCTCTCATATAGTAATATTCCTCATGACATGATGAAGGGTATTAAATATGATATATCTAAAAGGGGTATAATTATATCAAAATAAGGGAGGGACAATGAAGATGTCTTATAAAAAATTTGTTTTTGTTACCCAATATTTATGGAAACTATACCTATATGGCCCTATCACAAAGTTGTTTTATATTTTAATGAAAATTAATTAATATCGATTTAATATCAATATATGTAAATTATGGAGCACTAGAGAGACAGGTAGAAGATCACATATAAAATGATTATGTTTTTGAGATGTTGTAAACAAATAAAAAAATCATATAAGTATAACATGGTTGGTGAAAGGTGGACATATAATACTTACATAATTATATAACAACTATTATAGGAAGTAAACCTAAACAATATTAAATTTTCACTAGGAAATATATGTTATTTTATGCATTATGATCGATGGAATACATCATATGTGAAAAAAGAAAAATAATCTATTTTTACTATGACAAATATGAAATTTAGAAAGGCTAGTATAAAGAATCGAATTAAAAATAGCATTAAATATAGTCGCATTGATGAGAAAAAATTTTAAAACTTTATGCTTTTACTAAAGACAAAAATAGATTCCACCATATAATATAATGTTATATTGTAATTAAATTCTAACCTACCAAGGAATTGAAGGTGATTTTGGTTCTAGAATGGGTAAATGGTGAACTGAAAGATATAATAAATAATCATGTTGTGGAAATGTTCTATCTCTACATGATTCATCTATTGTAATACATAAAAATAACTGATGATATATATGATTTTTGTTTCTTTCAATAATGATTGGATCCATTAATTATGATTTTATGATATTCTTTTAGAGTTTATAATTAATATACATTTTAGTTATGGAAGGAAATCATGAGTTTTCAAGAATGAATCCACCATCAATATATGATTTATGTAAGCATATTCATGTGAATATATGTTGTATAATCATAATAAATGATGATTAAGAATATTTTGTCTAAATTTTTAAACAATATAGAGGACGATTCCATCTTTGATTCATCCCACATGCTTGTATTCAAAAGCGAATAAATTAAAAATGGTCATCAATAATCATGATGTGGAAATAGTAAACAATAGAAAACCACAAAAAACCCATTTTTTTATTCTATTATTATAGTATTTTTTTATTGTTGTATCCTAAAATAAATTATGGATGAGACTCACCATCTTCAATATATTATGGAGTTTTTCACATGAGGGGGAGGCAAGTGAATAATGAATATAAACATCCATAAAATTAGTTCTCTCATTAAAATTCAATATTTATGGAGTGTATTAAAATATGGTGTCATTGAAAAATGTGTCCTCATAATCAATCATACATTTAAATAAACATAAAATCATATTATAATGTACTTTAATTTTTATAGAGAACCTCAAATTTATAAATTTAACAATACATAACATTTGAAGAATAATTAAATCAATATACAAATAGACACTAAAAGATAGTACTAACCTAGTGCATTTGGAAAACTTGAAAAACAAACATTGATACATATGTGAGAAGAATTATCTCTCATAAGGTTATTATTGATGAGTAACCTTCTTTGACACATCAACCATAACACATATATTCATAACATGGGGAAGGAAACATAAAAAAGGATGGGATGAAATGATTAGTAAGGGAAAAACGTGATATGTAAGAATAATCTGAGCATAAGGGTATGGAAACATGATCATGAAAAAAAAATAATACCCTGCATTTTAATAATCATAAACATGAATCATGGAATAATTATTTGATGTTCAGAAGACACGAATCATAATAAAATAAATAATATAATACATGGATGCATAACATTCAAATAAATTAAGGAACTATGGAAGATTCATAAGCATAAAAATATTATTTCCAAAGTATCAAGGGAATTTCTACGAAGACCATCCGAGTAGTATGGTTTCACTCCCCAAAACATCTTGGTAGTCATGGTTCACTCCCATGGTCATCTTAGTAGCATGAGTTCACTCATCATTCTATTATAGTAGTCATGGTCCCCTCGAATGGACAACCTATTAGTCAAGAATCATCCCCAATACCATATTTTCTATCTCTTGAGATATATATATTTACCCAATGTTGTGGAGGGGGATATTGGCCCCACCCTTATCCTAATGAAATAATACATACATGTTTCACCAGATCATAAAAAATAAAATTGTAACCCCTGAAATAAAATAGGTATTATAAACCTGTAACCATATAATAATAGGTGAAAAAATATAGTTTGGATTATCATTTCATCATAAACATAACATAGTAAATGAACTGGGATCCAAAATCATATAACCCATGAATGAGAAAAGGGTTTCATAAATATCATTCCAACAATACATTCTCCATTCAAATAATGAATATGAATGAAAACATTTATTAAATTCCCTAAAAATTCACGAGTAACCCAGATAGATGGTTTCTTATGTGGGAAATAAATTTGAATGGTCCTAAAAAAATTATTGGGGAAAATATCCTTTTTAATTTAATACACATATAAAAACAAAAATCCTTTTTAAAATCATATTTTATTTTATATAGCATTGAAAAGATATAAATGAGTCCTTGAAAATTGTCAGCAGTTTTTAAAATCTTTTGTCATTTAATATTATCTTAATGGATGATTTGAAAACATTTTTAAAAACATAGTCTGTGAAATAAAATAGGATTCCTACTGAATAGATAACTATGGTCATATTCTTATAAAAATATTTACATAAATATATGAAATAAAAAAGTGTTTAATAATATTACTAATACATTGATATATCTAGAATATATATAGGATAAAGAAACACTTTTGTGTTCAGGGTATATAGATAGTATGATTTCATTAAAGTAATCATAAACATAAAAAATCCAAAAAAGCGATGAGATCATTTCAATAAACTCTTATAATAGTGTAAATTCTGATCATACTATATATATATATATTAGAAAATGTAATTAAATTAAACTTCAAATATCATCACAATAAGTAAATTAATGATATAAATTTTAAAATGGATGTGTATTCACCTCGAAAAAAAATTTAGGAGCATATCAAAACACGGATCTCAAAGAAATAAAATTGAGACAAAACTATTTTACAGATTCAGTAATTTTAGAAACATAGACCCCATTATAGAAATTTAATTAAAAGGATATGTTAATACACATAAATATATTTATAATATAGACATAATAAAATCAAGGTAAGAACATACACCAAAATAAAGGAAAAATTGTTGAACTTATCAATTATCTCAAATAAATAAAAAGTGAGATAAAAACCCCATACCTTGTGTAATGACTCTCATCGTAATCAATCATAAAACCTGTATAGAAAACATTAATTTTTCTATATATTTAACAGAACCATATTATTATATATAATACCATATATGGTTTTGTTAGGACATAATATTTCTGTCTTTTAACCATAATATGTTAAGGTTTCCCATTAGATAATATATGCTTTGTTCTTTCCATGGTATTAATTTTTCATATCATTGGTATTTATAATTAAATAATGATTATATAATTTAAACCATGATTCAAATAACAACAATATATTTTATATTTTTATTATAATAATGTACAGAATATTTAAATACGAAATTGAATACAACGTTTGTAACAACCCAAAGTTTTTCAATGGAAATTCCCTTCTTATAATTATGTCATAAAATCACATGAAAACACAACATAATAAACTACTATGTTCTATGTCATCTCTAAATATAATTTTGTCACTTATATGTTTTGAATTTCAATAATCTGACATACACGGTTGTGTTCAAGATGATTTTTGGAGTTTGATAAAACAAAAATAATTTTTGGTGAATAGAAACCTACCATTATGAATAGTAACATACCTTAATGGATAGTAAAATGACCCTTAATAAAAGTAAATCATTCAAAATAAGAGTTAAATTACCCATTAATAATTAAATAAAATTCAGACATCACAGAAAGTGACAATTTGACCTTAGTAAACATTTTGGTATTTTGGAAGTCGTAAATAAATAATTATAATTAATTATTTAATTTAAAAGGAAATTTATTTACCTAAAATGTGTTCATTAATTATCATATCAATGTCTTATAGTTTTTAGATAATTTTATAAGGCCATAAGTAATTTTTGAAAGAACTATAAAATCAGTTTTAATTTTAATAAATGTTTTTTTAAATGTAAATTATGATTTTAATTAAATATTTAATTAATTATATTTTTTTTCAAAAATTATCTTAATTTTTAGATTCTACACGTTGAAAAATGGTTGGGGTAAAATGATGGGATTTTTATGGAATACATGAATTTTTTTTGAATGGTAAAATACATTAATTTATCGTATAAATACATTATAATTAAAACCCACTATTCCTGACATCACAAGTGATTTAAGCACCCAAATCTCGAACTCAAATGTCTTATTTACTATTATTGGTCATGGATGACTCACTATTCCTTGTCTTAGGGAAATTAATAAACTATTGAATTTTATATTAAGGAAACCCCTCTCCCCTCCACTATAAAAGTCGCACATCACACCTCTCAAGCTCCAAGACTTATCTAAACTCTATAAAAACCACTTCTCTAGCCCCTATACCACGTACAAGAGCTTCTGGTCTCATCAAAAGTCCAATCTTTGTCCCTTAAGGAAGATCTCATGGAGAGGACACAAGAGGTAATTTCCCTCCCTCTTCTCATTTAATTTCCTTTCTAGTTCAAGTCCATTTCATGATCTCTCCGCACCTATCTTCATAAAAATGGTATTTTAACTCCATTATTATACATATAATGTAATTTTTTGGTTCTAATGGTATATTATATCATCAAACCCCCCTTTTTGTCCTCCATTTATTTTATTAAAGAGAATGTTGTTCATGAGATGTTAATTTATCACCTTAAAGAACGACATGCATTATTATTCAATTTATACCTTCATATCTGGTCATGAAACCATTTTTAGGTTGAACCGGAAGACGCTATATGTATTATATTCAATTTAATGTTCTGGAACTAACTTATTACCATATTACTCGTGATAAAATAAAACAAGTTCATTGTGATCGAAAATCGCTCAAATTAACCCAAACAATCATCTTTTAATTATTATCTAATAATTCATCCACATGTATATAATATGATTCATGATAAGATCATTAAAACTTCTATAATATAATTAATAACATGTAATATCAGTTCTTTATGTTTACACATGTTATACCAAAACTTCAATTTAAGAATACAAGTGAACCACTCAAGAAAACCATCAAAATAAACATTCCCGAATAATGTTTTTAGACAATATAAATAATACCAAGGCTCATAAAATCACTTAATGAACCCATAATGATCCATTTTAATGTAAAAAAGGTTCTGGATTTCTAATTAATGAAAATAATATCATTATACATGTCATTAAAGGGAAGGAAGCATTCGGGTACATGGTAAGGGGAAATTCCTGAACCCAAATTTCTTCCTTCAGGTTCTCCCTCATTCACTCCATTTTGGATATGGTTACTCCTTAGAGATAATTTTTTCATAATTTTCATTACATTTCTGGGATATACAGGTTTTTCATTGGTTTTTATGTCAAAAAAATTGTTTTCCAAATGATCTCCTCTTTTAAGAATGCCCCCTTTACTTCTCACTCAAAGTGTACGGTTCTTGTATCATATATTTTATTCCATCTTTCTTTTGGGAATCCAAAGCTTATGATTGTGTTATTACAAGTTGAAACCCATTAAATTCCATGGTTTAGTTATGTACATTTTTTTTATATGGTCTATGTGGAAATCATGATGATGATAATGTTATGATGTGACGGGTGTGCCTGGAATTATATAGCTCAATATGAATGATTAAATGTGACGGGTGCGCCCGAAATTATATAGTTCTCCAATGCATTGGGTAAAGTGATGAATCTCATGAGTAAATGTGAAATATGTGTGAACAAGATGCTATATTGGTTCAAAATTATGTGTGGTAGTTTACCACTAAGTCATGATGTTTCATTATTATGCATTGCAACATTTTAAGTCTAATATTTATGCTTCCTCTCATGTTTGTGATCTTATTCCCATGTTATAATTATACTCACACCGTGCTATATAGTTCTTATCTAACCTCTTACTGGGCTTTTAGATCACCCATTTTTATGTATATATTTAGGTTGATACATGTACTAAAGAGAGGACTGGTGCCAATAAAAAGCTAGAGAAGAAGAAATTAAATAAATGTTTATGCATGATATTGTAATTGATATTTATGGTCCTAGTTTGACCAAGACACTAAACCGTTGGATCCTCTATGTGTAATACTATTATGTATTTTATCTTTAAAATGATGTAATAGTAATGTAATAAAAGTTAGGGTCTCTATATTTGGTATCAGAGGAAAGGTTTATTTAATTTGGGAATTAGGAATAGTGAACCCTAGAGAAAACCTCTATCATGAGACTAAGTACAAATATGCACACAAGAATATTTACATAGAGATACCATATGTTATGTTTTTGGTATAAATTGTTTAAATGAATAAGTTATTCATGACTTTTTTACTTATGTTTTGATCTATTCTTTTCTATTTTATAAAATGGTGGGAACCAGGAGAAATCAGGCCAACAACTCATGCGAGGGCCAATGAAATGATTGTCCGAAAAACATTCCCAATGATTTGGGAGGTGGAGTTTAAAACGTCATGGAGATGCTTACCCAATTATATCAGGTTATGAACAATAAACATAATAATGGGGAACATCCACCTTCACCAAAGAGGGAGAAACTGGCTATCGAATATTTTATGCGGCAATGACCACTGGCGTTCTGTGGATAATTCGATCCACATGTTGCAGAATAGTGGGTCAACTCCATTAAGAAGATCTTTTCTATGCTAAACTGTTCTGAGATAGAGAATTTGACCCTATCCATTTATTGTCTAGATGGAGAAGCTGATCAATGGAGTAATTTGATTAAGAACACCAGGCCAAGGGAGGAAATTGATGATATGGAATGGGAAGACATTAAGATGATTTTTCTTAACAAGTATTTCCCAAGGACTCTTCAAACGAATATGGAGAGAGAATTCATAGAGATCAAGAAAAATGAAGGATAATCTGTCAAAACTGAGGAAGCGAATTTAACAAGGATTGCAAGGTACGCTTCGAGTTTTGTTATCAGCAATGATAGAAAAATTGATATATTCTTTAGGGGATTGAAACCACACCTTCAAAAGGCTCTTGCAATTCGAGACTTTGGGAGTTATGAAGAAGTTGTTCGATGTGCTATAAAAGTGGGGATAGAGTTTGGGGAATGGTCCCATGGCTATGAGGATAAGAAACGGAATATTGAGTCTCAAGATGGGGGATCTAACGACAAAAGTGGGAAGAAAACACAACGACCCACATGCCAAAAATGTGGGAAGTTACACCTTGGGAACTTCCTCAAATGGAAGAGGAAGTTCTTAAAGTGTGGGAAAGAAGGACACCATTCTCAAGAGTGTTAAAAATACACAAAAAGGAAGGATAATGTAGCCGATGAAAGGAGAGACCAACTCAAGGTTCAGTGCTCCAAGTGTAGGGAGCTAGGGCACTATGCAAACCAGTTCACTAAACCTCGAGCTCTCGAGGTTAATCAGTGTTAACAACCACTTAAGACAAATTAACAAGGGAATGTGTATGCCATAACTACTACAGAAGTGGATAAAGATAATGAAGTCGTACAATGTACACTTCATATTTACTCAACAATGGAAAAAAGTCTTATTTTACTTATTCTTTTATATCAATCAAGTTTGGTATAACTATAGAATTGAATCCTTGAAACCTTGAAGTAGAGGTATCTAAAAAAACACCATGTGGTGAAATCATTGCAACACAAGTGTTTGACTCTTCTCCTGTTGGCGTTTGTGGGAGGATTCTTCCAGAGAATCTCGTAATAATTCCCTTGGTGGAATTTGATGCTATAATGGAAATGGATTGGATCTTGTCATATAGAGAACATATCAACTGTCGGGAAAAGGAAATATCATTTCATATTTTGAACCATCCCATGCTCCACTACAAATGCAAGGATGATCATGATTTTCCTTTGAAAAATCATTCAATGGTTTGGGTGTTTATTCCTTATGAAGAAACATATCTCAACCAAGTAGTTGATTCAATGGAAAGTGCCAACCCTACAGAAATACCCATCGTAAGGGAATATAAAGACGTATTTCCTGTATAGTTACCCGGAATTACCCCCGAATCGTGAGGAAGAGTTCTCAATTGAACTCATACCCGGAGCTACTCCTATCTCGAAGTACCCCTATAGGATGGCTCCTATTGGACTAGAGGAGTTAAATAAGCAGTTGCAAGAGCATCTGGAAAAAGGGTTCATAAACCCTAGTGCATCACCTTGGGGTGCGCCAGTGCTCTTTGTTATGAAGAAGGAAGGAACAATGTGGCCGTGTATCGATTATCGGGAACTCAACAAGGTCACCATAATGAACAAGTATCCTCTCCCTAGGATTGATGACTTGTTCGATCAGTTAAGAGGAGATAAATACTTCTCAAAGGTGGATCTCTGTTCTAGATATCATCAGGTAAAGGTGAAGAGGGAATATATTCAGCAGACTGCCTTCCATACAAGGTATAGGCACTATGAGTTATTAGTGATGCCCTTCGGATGTATAAATGCCACTACAATGTTCATGGAATTGATGATCAGAGTCTTTAGAAATTACCTAGACAAATTTTTGGAAGTTTTTATTGATGATATTATCATCTAATCCAAGAGGAAGAAGGAACATGAAGAACATCTAAGACTTGTTATGGTGACATTAAGAAAGGAGAAGTTGTATGCCAATTTCAGCACATGTGAATTTTGGATAAAGAAAGTCACGTTCATGGGCCATGTGATCACAAGGGAGGGAATTTTTGTGGATCCTTCAAAAACAAAGGCGATTGAGGAATGGCCCATGCCCTCTAGTGTTACAGAAATCCATAGTTTTCTTGAATTATCTATGTACTACTAAAGTTTTGTGAGAAACTTCTCACAATTTTCAAGACCGCTAACTATGTTAATAAGGAAAGAGGTAAAGAATGTCTGGATAGAGGAATGTAAAATAAGATTTAAGGAGCTAATGAATAGGCTGATAACTGCACCTGTACATACACTACCAAAATGTGGAGAAATTTTTGTGATATACAGTGATGCTTTAAAGAAAGGTTTGGGTTGTGTACTCATGAAAAATGGTAATGTGATATCCTATGCCTCACAACAGTTGAAGATCCATGATCAGAACTACCCGACACATGATCTAGAGCTTGCAACTGTGATTGTTTCCTTGAAAATATGGATGCACTACCTTTATGGCATGAAGTGTGACATATATACCAACCACAAGAGCCTAAAGTAGATATTCACATAAAAGGAACACAACATGCGTCAATTGAGACAGATAGAGCTAATCAAGGATTACGATTTCTCTATTCATAATCATCCTAGAAAGGAAAACAAGGTAGATGATGCTCTAAGAAGAAAAGAACCTTCTAATCTATCCATGTTGCAGATTGAGAAAAACCATATCTCCCTGGATATGAAAATAATGGATTTGGAAATCAAAAGGGAAGGGGATACATCCAACCTTTCCCAAATGATTATGAAACCATCCATCCAGGAGAAGATTACGGAGTCACAAATGGATGATGTGGAGATACAAAAGATGTCGAATGAAGGAAAATAAGGGAAGCTATAAGAGTTACATATCGGTGATGATGGTGTGATTTGGTTTGGAACGCGGCTTTGTGTGCCTTCATCACCCGGAATATAGAAGGAGCTATTAGACAATGAACATAGCTCAACATTTTCTATCCATCCTGGGATTACCAAGGTGTACCACGATCTCCAAGAATACATTTGGTGGAATAACTTGAAGAAGGTGATTGTAGAATATATATCAAGGTGCTTGGTAAGTCAGCAAGATAAAGATGAGTGGCAAAATTCCAATGGTATGATGCAGCCATTGCCTATACCCATGTGGAAATGGGAAAATTTTACTATGGACATTATCACAGGTCTGTTAAATGTGGGTGCCCTAGACCCAAATTATTTTGTACATTGATTACTGTTACATGTATTCGGTTTGTTTTATATATGTATTTATCTTTCCATAATAGTGTACATACTTCTGCATCAACTTTATTAATGGCAATGTCCTTAGATTACCTGTCCCATAAAATGGTTATAGCAGGTCCCAGGCTATAATGAGAACCCTGAGATGCCATGAAAATAATCTTAAAGTAACGTCCTATGGTCCAGTTACATCATTCTGAAAGGACACAGATGATGTGTGACCATCAGGTGCTGGGGGCTCATAAGCATTCAGACTTCATCTCATGAAGTTCGCACTTGATGATCTCTAGCTAACGAGATTAGGAGGACATACCTGTTTAATAGGAACACCACATGTTTCTAGTGTCATTGGTCGTTCCTATCTACAGAAATGTGTAATGGTCTCCTTACTTGAGATAATTATCAATGAATGTCATTTAATTACGTACATTTGATTTAAGACGAAACCCATGTCGACAAGTTGTCGTGAGGTAGTTTATATCGGGTACGTCATTAATGGCATGTCATTGATTGAATGATCGAGAAAGGATTTGTTACTTCCGCATTTAGGAAGAGATATCTCAGGTCTGGTTGATTATGATGGTTGCACCATCATTAAATCTATAGCCATGGTAGTGAAAGGTAAGACCGTCCGGAAAAGTCAACAAACAAAGTAAATCAAATGAAGAATGATGACACTGAGTATGCATTCTGCTTTATTGAGATATCGATGATGAAGAGATTAGATTACACAGACTGTGTTCGTGGGAAGGTAGTCATTTCATTGACTTTTCTTTATCTCTCTAGGGGCCTCGATGGGTTGCTAGACCCCACTCTAGGTCGGTGATATTATTCAATGCTATTGAGATATGGGCCTAGAGGGTCACACACAACAGCGCTTTGACAATCTGCCCTATTCTGATGAATAGGATTATAGGGCTTTGTGGGCCCCACCACGGGGTTCGGGTATTATCCAAGTCATATAGATCACCAGGTAATAAATAAATTCTTTTTTTATTCATGTTTGGAATAATTTGATGAATTTATTTATAACATGTATATACGACTGATTAAGTAAATACATAGATAAAAATTAATCGGACAGATATTTATATCTTGGGTTTGATTAATATTATTAGGATGTTCGGGTCGAGTTAGACTCATGTTTATCACCTAATATATATATATATAATTATATATATTGCAGTTTAGTGATAAATAATACATATTATTTATGGCATAATTTAATTTGTCATAAATAATTATTTATAATATTTATATAGTGAATGTATAATACACGGGGCCGGGAACCCTTATCGCGTATTTTTAGATATTCCGTATTTATATTTAAAGAGAGCCTCTCCCGTTGTGACTATTCATCTGTTGGAATTGAGAGCCTCTCTCTCCTCTTGAGTTCTATATAGAGACTCTATCAAACTAGAATGTTCTTCAAGTTCCATCTTCAGGGATCGAAGACTCTAGTTTTTTTGGTGATCATCGCTATGTCGAAGTGTGCGTCGAAGATCCGCGCTAGAACCCGGATCTTGACGAACTCCGCGCATGCAGATTTGAAAGGCGTGTGTGGACGATCTAGAGGGATTCGTCGTCGGAGTTTTCGAGCAATGATCGCCGGTGTCCTTCACATCAATTATGGACAAGGTAAATGTTAAAGTTTATTTTTGTGCTCCTAAAGAACCCGGTGAGATCCTCGGACCAAGCCGGGACAGGATCACCAAAGCAAACAAGGTTATGTCACTCCGATGAAGCAGAAAAATTTTAAAATCCCGGCCCACAGGCTTCCGATGCGCAGTCCCGGAACCTTACTGTGGTATCAGAGGGAGATCAAGGTTGTTATGATTCAAAAAACATTAAAATGCATTAAATTTAACTACGGGGTGTTAAAATGATTCATTCCGATTCGACCACGCGCCGTTTCGATTTTGAATGATCAAGATACGATCATTTGAAAATTTTAATCAGATCGACGTTGCATGTTTTTGTTCGTTTGATGTTAATTCTCAAATTGAGATAAACATAAAAAAATATTTTATTATAATTTTATAATAAATATTTTATTATATTTTATAATAAATTTTATTACAATAATAAAATATATAAAAAAAATTTCCACAAAAGTGAGTGGAAATTTATTTTTAATAAATGAGAGGAGACCAAGACTTGGTGTCTTCCTCCTTTTGTTTATAAAAATAAAAAAAGGAGGGGAGTGGACAAGACCCCAAAATGGGGTCTTCTCCTTTTGTTTGAAAAAATGGGCTTGACAATTGTTGTCAAAGGAAAAAAAAGGGGAATTGGGGAGGAAGAACCATATGGGTCTTCTCTCCCACGGAGCCCCAAGGGAGGTCGAAACCCTATGCCTCCCTTCCACCGGCGGTCCAGCACCACGCCACACTTCGCGCCGGCCTCCCCATGCCGGACCGACCTCGCACCGGCCATCCCCGTGCCGGACCGACCTCGCGCCAGCCTACCCCACGCCGGACTGACCTCGTGCTGGCCTCCCCTTTGCCGGAAAGCCCTCGCGCCGGCCTCCACTTCACCGGACGCGGTCTGCGTCGGACCGGCTCATGCCGGTAGTCGCCCGCCACCCCGGCGATCTCCCTGCCAGAACGCTTTGGACATCCTGCTCCCTAACCCCTCACCGTACATCCTCTAGGCTGCGCCGGACCGGTTCCGTCCGTCCACCCCGGACCATCACCGGAGCAGCGGGCTGTCGAGAGATGCAACCGTCGCGGGAAGCATTGGACGCAGCGGTCACGGCGCGGTTCCAGGACGACATCCCGGAGCGGTACGTAGACCCGCCAGACTCCTCTCTGGTTTGAGGTAACCTGCACTGAATTAATTATAATTAATTTAGTTATTTAAATTAAATTAATTGGAATTAATTTAGGGGATTAGATTATTTTAATCTGAAAATATTAATTTAATTTAAGTTTAGAATTAAATTAATGGTTTAATTTAATTCAATTTTTTGAATTAAAATTAAATTTAACAAATGGAACCGGAAAAAAATTCTTTGATTTTAATCAAATTCATTTAATTTATTAGAACACCCTCGCGTAATTTATGTTAATTGCAATTTAATTTTTATTGCGCTTTTACCCCGACAGGTCTTGAGCATTTAACTGACCTATGTATATATGGAATGTATTTATTCATTTAATTATTTATTCAATGCGTGCGACGATTGTAATATTTAATTAGACAAATGACCGTCTGCAAATCATCTTTTAATTCAAATATGTATAAGGGCATGCGTGTCCATTGCACCACTTTTATTTTGTACCCCAGACCCCCTCGCATGTGTGGGAGTATATTTGTATTTATTTGATGAAGATATGAGAGGCAGACCTCGCCAAAATGAGGTGGTAGTCCAGACAGGAGTTGGACGCTTTTCACTAGGGCCAATAGCGACACGAGTCTTGTATCGACTCATGTACAGGTGCCCCTAGGTGATTATTGATCAGTTATTGATCAATCATTATAGAATGCTCATGACCAGTCGGAATGATTGATTTACTTTATGCATAGTTTATTATTTTATGTGACTGCATGATTATTGCATGATCACATAAGATAGTAAACAATATAAAATGTATAAAGTTCTGACGAATAAATATTCTATTGAATGTTCAGTTGTGAGTGTGACAACCGAGTTTGAACATAATAAATAAAAAAAGGATTATATTAATCAATTAATATTTAAAAATCCCTCAAAGATATATTAAGTCATAATGCCTTCCATTTCTCACATCTAAACAAAACCGGCTGTTTGGGTGCTCATCAGCCTCAGTTTGGAGTGCCTCTTACTACCGGGGCGTTTCCATGTGAGAAATGGGTCGACATAACTAAAGTGAGTAGTCAAGGATTAGCCTTAGCTAAATTGATATCACTTTAGAGGCAAGAGGTTGAGGGAATCAAGTTTAGATTCCAGAAGCTGGGACTTTACTCCACTATACAAGGAACCACACGAACAAGTGGTTGGCCAGCATAGAGCCTACCTTAAAACACTTCATGTAGTGTCGTAGCCCTAGATTGTAGATTACAAAGTGGGTTTTGAGGATCCTTGCCACTAGAATGCTCTAGCAATAGAGTATTCCGAATCTAATGGTGAGGGCTATTAAGGGTCGTTCAAATAGTGGGAGACAAAAAATTATATAATAATTTATTAATCATAAAATGTCAAAAAGGTAATCAAGACAAAGTACTAACTGCTAAATGTTTATCTGATGTAGATTCAAAATGGCAATCACCAACAACACTAGTAATTTATCACTGCGAACAACCATGGATAAAGAAAATATCTTGACCGTCAATAACTTCCTGGAGTGGTACATGCGCTTGCGCATAGTACTATGCCAAGAAATGAAGTTATATGTGCTGGAATCCCCAATTCCTGATGAGCCTCCTCAAGGAGCAAGAAAGACGGAAAAAGATAAGTTGAAAAGGCATGTAGATGATATGCTTGATGTACAATGCATCATGTTGTCATCCATGTTCAGCCAATTGCAAAAAAAAATGCACGAGGAAGAGGACACCTAAAATATTCTTTCACGTCTCCAATAATTATATCAGGAGAGGGCTAGGCAAGAAAGGTATTAAATCTCAAGTGTAATTTATAAGTGCAGGCTAGCAGAAGGGCACCAAGATGGTCCTCACGTACTCAAAATTATTGGGTATATTGAGAGGCTTGAAGCCCTTGGGTTCAAACTGAACCAAGAACTAGAAGTGGATCTCATTCTTTCCTCTTTACCATCAATATTCTTTACTTTCATTGTCAATTATAATATGAATGATATGAAAAAGTCACTCCCATATCTTTTGGATTTATTTCGCCAAGGTTATAAGGACATGAAAAACACCAATACATCTGTCCTTATGGTGAACAAGAAAAACAAGGGAAAGGCAAAGGGGTCTAAAGCCAAGACAATGACAAAGACACCAATGCATCGTCCTGCCAAGAAGCCAATGATTCAAGGGAAAAGTAATGAGCATGAAGCTGTCTATTTTGGATGTGGCACGAAAGGCCACTGGAAAAAGAATTGCAGAACTGGGAAGAAGAAGCACGATGATGCTTCTGCTTTAGGTATTTTTATCATTGAATGCAATCTATCTTTATCTACAAGTTGGGTATTGGATACGGATTGTGGCTCACACAATTGTATTCATATACAGGAACCAAGTAGGTTTAAGAAGATTGCATAAGGTCAAGTGGATCTCTAAGCTGCAAATGGTGCATGTTTGGCGGCCTTCGCAGTGGGAGACTATCACTGGAATTTACCAACTGGTTTGGTTCTTGTTTTAAACAATTGCTATTATGTACCATCTGTTACCAAAAACATTATCTCTGTGTCATTTTTAGACACTATGTGTTTTTATTTCAAGTTTGGAAATTAATGTTGTCTCTTTTATAGGGATAACATATGTTATGGTATGGAATATATTAACAATGGTTTGTATATACTAGAACTAGAAAACTTAGTATTGGATATCAATGACAAAAATAACCAACATAACTCAAATAACACCCGCCTATGGAACTTCAGGCTTAGTCATGTAAACGAGAAGCAATTACAAAAATTACATCAAGAAGGGTATCTAGACTCGGTATGGTTAGAACCCTTAGATGTATGTCGAGATTGTTTACAAGAAAAATGACCAAAGCACCTTTCTCAGGAAAGGGAGAAAGAGCCAATGTAGAACTGGAATTAATACATACCGATGTTTGTGGTCCATTTCCAGTAGAGGAAAGGGGTGGTTTCCTATACTTCATCACTTTTACCGATGATTATAGTAGGTATGGATATATCTACTTAATGCGGAATCTGTCTGATTCCTTTCGTTTCATTAAGTAATACCAAAGTGAAGTAGAAAACCAACTTGGTAAGAAGATAAAATCACTTCACTCAGACCGAGGTGGAGAATATCTTAAACAAGATTTAATTGATCATTTGAACGAATGTGGGATAGTATCCCAACTCACTCCACCTTATACACCACAATGGAATGTTGTTAGTGAAAGGAGGAATAGGACCTTGCATGACATGGTCAGATAAATGATGAGTCATACAACTCTTACATTATCCTTTTGGGGATACACCTTGAAGATGGAAGCATATACCATTAACCGAGTACCAACTAAAGCCACAGATGGGATTTCATATCAGTTATGGTTTGGACAGAAACCCAATATGACACACATGCTTGTGTGGGGTTGCGAGGAATTTTTCAAGACTTTACCAAGTGAAAAATTAGCATCCATAAGCACTAAGTGCATCTTTATAGGTTATCCTAAGGAAACTAGAGGATACAACCTATATAACCATTTAGATAGAAATGTCATTGTGGAAAGATACGCCACATTTCTAAAAAGGGTTCACATTTTTACTGGAAATAGTGGGAGCAAGGTTGAATTCGATGAAGTTAATGCTCCAGATGCACAAGAGTTGGTAGAGGAACAATCTCCACAAGAACAAGTGGAAGAAGAAATTGTTCCAGATACACAAATACTACGTAGGTCTACGCGAGAGGTTAGAGAACCAGAGCGTTATGGTTTTCTTGTAACCGAGTCAGGTGACATAATAATCCTTGAGGATGATGAACCTCTGACCTACAAGGAAGAAGTAGAAGGAAAAGAAGCTGCTACATGGCAGGAAGCCATGAATTCTGAGATGGAGTCTGTGTACCAAAATCAAGTTTGGATTTTGGTAGACCCTCCAGCTGATATAAATCCCATTGGTTGTGAATGGGTATTCAAGAAAAAGCTGGAAATGGATGGTAAGGTTAATACCTCTAAAACAAGAATGGTTGCAAAGGTTTTCTGACAACGTCAAGGCATTGACTATGATGAAACTTTCTCACCAGTGGAAATGATTAAATCCATCAAAATATTGCTTGAAATAGCAGCCTTTCATGATTATGAAATATGGAAAATGGATGTCAAAACTGCCTTTCTAAATGGGAAGTTGGTTCAAGACGTCTATATGACTCAACCCGAAGGGTTTGTTAAGTCAAATAATGCCAATAAAGTATGCAAGTTTCAGAGATCCATTTATGGAGTGAAGCAGGAATCAAGATCATTTAATGTACGATTTGATGAGGCGCCTCTGTGTGGCTTCCAGAATCAGAGCATTACAAAGTGGTATCATGGGGTTTATTTTCTCTTGACTTACTGTTTGGAGCATATAGCAAGAGATAGGATGGAATAGGTACTTGGTAATAAGCTATTCCCCGGAGTAGCTAACCCTTGTATAGGGAAAATCCATACTACTTAGTTTATTGTAATTTTTCTGGTTTGCAATTTTATAGTTGATTTGATTTCACCTTTGGGTGATTCACATGATTTGTGTTGTTCCCGTTGTTTTTATTGTGGTTCTATTTCTATCACAAACCGATGATATGAGGGTATTCCATCTCATTCATCATATATGCACTTATTAGAAATCACATGCCATGCATTCTTACCATATCATCTTGGATGCATTAGTGATTGCATGTTGTTGTGATAGAGGTTGTTTATATTATCCATGCTGTTCTGATAAATGTTTTGATAGAATCTATTCTATTTTATAGAGAATTTGTTTTTATAGTACTCTCCTTAGATGGATGCCAAACATTAGTTCCTGAGGTGTTATGGGCCCCCATGAACCGGATTTTGGTGGATCATTGCCTGGTTTCCTTGTTATAACTTGTATAAGATTCCATGCTTTGATTCGTGGGGAGTATGGGCCCTCACAGATCTGAATTTGGCACCATAGCGTTTATTTTCTGTGTATTCTGGGCTCTAGTGTACATTCTAAGGCTACTGCTTGGTAAAAACAAGAATTCACGGCATGTACATTAGGAATACACACCGTTTAGTTTTTAACCATGTTACTGACTGTGTGGGAAGAAACACGGGGTTGTGAAAAATTTTCAAGAACACACCGTGTACGGTAAGTACATGTCGTCTTTTTAGTAACTGTGTGTCTACTTGTGTGACTAATGACGCTGATGATTGAAACATCGACTATAATCCCCATCTCCAGTTTTTCCCATGTCGTGTCAGGTAACCTAAGTACCCGACCGTGTCGCGAAGAACACGGGTTAGGGAAAGTCTTCATGTACATCTCATGTGTGCAAGGCGTACACTGTGTAGAGTGAACTATGTAGCTGACCGTGTAATTAAAAACACTGGTTGAGGAAACCTTGTCTAGTACAAGTCGTGTCCTTCGTGAACACACCGTGAAATCTAGGATTAAGAGGAATGTGTGGGTTAGCCGTGTAAGGAGACTCATTTAGGGGAATGGAGTTCAAGTATACATCGTGTCTGGGGAAAACACTCCGTGTGGGTGGGGCATTACACGACCAGTTGTGACGGAGGTACACGCAATGTTAATGGCTTAAAATAACACACCGTTTAGTTTTTATACACGTCCTGTAGTCATGTTTTTCAAAACATGAATGTTTCATTCTCATGTTCCCCACTTTTAATCTTTTGTTCTCGGTGTTTGATAATCCTGATCTATGGACTGGTTTTTACCTTTCAGAATTATGCCACTGAGACGTCCTTTGGTTGTACATAAGCTTCCAGATAGTGATCAGTCACTAGAGATGGATCATCATGGGCCTCTTACAGATCCTCATGTTGTGCCAGACATGGCACCAACAGTTATACCAGTTGTAGGTGCCGATGTGCAGTTTTTTGTGGGTTTTCAGAGGATGATGTAGACCTTCCAGGGAACATAGCCTCCTACCCTGTAGATGGATGATTTGAAGCGGGGTTTCGAGCATCATCATCCTCCCACCTTTTCAGTGGAAGGGGACCTCAGTCTATAGAGTCGTGGCTTGAAGCCACACTGACGATCTATGAGCATCTCTAGGTATCACTAGATAGGAAGGTTAATCTCATGACCGACATGATCTGAGACTCCACCAAGATGTGGTGGGATGTCATCTCTCAGGCGGGATGCCACCCAAATATGTCTTGGGAGGAGTTTCAGCATATCATTTACAATTACTTCTACCAGGAGTCCTTTAGGGCTAACCTAGCCCAAGAGTAAATGATCTTAGAGAAGGGTACTCTTTCTATGATGGAGTATTCCTCTCATTTCACGGAGCTTCAGCATTTCACGCCTATTCGATCAAGTGGTGAGTTGTTCCTGGCTAGGAAGCTTGAGGAAGGTCTCTGGCAGGAGTTCTATTCCAATGTGAACATCATCATGTTGACTTCTATATCCTCTATCGTCAACCAGAAAATAATAAAAAAGTGCAACCTGAGGGATTCTGGAGCAGTGAGCCAGGAAGGATCGACATCCAAGGTTAGTGTTCCTCCTACTGATTGCAGGAAGCGTCGCAGGGAGCATTATACAGGAGATCAGAGTAGGAGGGATGCATCTTTTGGTTTCCACTTGTTGTGAAAATAGTGCGGGAGGAGCGGGCATACGAGGCCACATTCCCAGAGAGATTCGATGGAGTTCCGATCTTGCGATAGGATGGTCCATCTCTAGTGTTTCTGTAAGTTTTTCCCTCCAGCAGCTGGATATAGGGGTTCTTTTATGATTGCGCCTTTAGGAGAATCCCCACCAGTTTCTCACCAGTCTAGGAACTGGGGTTCTTTAGGACGTTCAGGCCAAGGTGGAGGTCGTGGCTGCGGTGGTAAGTCACCGGTATATCTGTTACAACAGGACGAATCAGCTCAGAGTGGTCAGGCAGGGACACAGGGACGTGGATTAGACCACACATTTGCGATGGAGGCGACCCAGTATGAGCATGATCCTGGACCTTCCACAGTTTCAGTTACGATCATAGTAGCCTCAGTTTTATCTTCATCTCTTTTCGATATAGGGTCTTCCCATAGATTTATATATGTTGTTGTTGTGGGGAGTCATGGTTTCTATATCTTTTCTTCCACTGCCATCTTGACTCTAGACACACCATTGGGGGACTAGGACGACTTGTGTACTTCAGTGCAAAGAGTTCCCTCTTGAGGTGTTGGGGTGTCACTTCATATAGGACCTCTATTTCCTAGAGATGGCGAACTACGATTTCATTCTCAGAATGAACTGCTTAGTCCCCTTCTAGGTAGTCGTCGATTTCTATCGCCAGGGGGTAAGTTTCATATCACCAAAAGTTGGATCTTTTCATCATCGGGGTGAGTGGGATGTGTAGGAATGTCGAGCAGGACCCATGAATCATGGTCTAGGAGAAGTTACAACCCATATTTCTAGTCTATATCTTTATGACCTGGGGACTTCACAGTTAGACATTCCTACAATGGTGGATCTTTTCAGAGATGTCATTCTAGAGGACTTTTCAGGTTTTCCTCTGGTGCGCGAGGTATACTTTTTGATTGAGCGTGTTATAGGAGAGGCATCAGTGTCAATTCCTCCTTATAAAATGGCTACACCTGAGTTGTAGGATCTCACATCGTAGTCGGAGGAGTTACATAAAAGGGGTTTCCTCCGACCCAGTACTTCTCCTTGGGGTCCGCCTGTCCGGTTTGCGAAGAAGGAAGAAGAAACCCTTAGTCTTTGTGTGGATTATCGGAAGTTGATCCAGTTGATGGTCAAGAACCGATACCCTTTGCTGAGGATGCATGATATCTTTGATCAGCTTTGAGGAGCCCGAGTGTTCTCAATGATTGATTTGAGATCTGGTTATCTACATTTGCATGTTGGACCATCTGATATACCTCTTATAACCTTAAAGAGAATGTATGGTCTATACGAGTATATGTACATGATGTTCGGTATCACGAACGCACCTATAGTTTTCATGGCAGTGATGAACTGAGTGTTCCATCCATACTTGGATTCATTTATAGTGGTTTTCATGGATGAAATATTGGTGTACTCACACAATCGACGAGACCATGCTACCCATATTGAGATTGTTTTGAGTACACTGAGGGAGCATTAGTTATATGTTAAGATCTCAAAAGGCCACTTTTGGATGGATCAGATTCACTTCTTGGGTCATGTTACTTTAGAGACAAGAGTATCAGTAGATCCAGAGAAAGTTAGCGTAGTAGTATCCTAGGACAAGCCGAAGAATTCCTTTGAGGTTCAGAGTTTCTTATGGATGGATGGATACTACAGACATTTCATACATGACTTTTCACGCTTAGAAGCACCACTGAATGATCCAACCAAGAAGGGTGAAATTTTATTATGGTTAGATTTTTATCAGTCAGCCTTTCAAGAGATGTAAGGGAGGTTGACTTCAGCACTGATACTAGTCTTTCCAGAGCTAGGAAGGAGCTATATAGTTTACTATAATGCTTCAGGTATCGGGCCAAGTGTTGTGCTTATGTAGGGAGATGGAGTCGTTGTGTACTAGTTTCGATAGTTGAGGGTACATGAGAGGAATTACTCGACGTATGATCTGGAGTTGGTAGCTGTTGTTCATGCCTAACACTGTTGAAAAAATTGACTTCTGGGAGAGCATTTTGGGGTTTTCACTGACCACAAAAGTCTCAAGTACATCTTCACTCAGTGCGATCTGATTCTGATATATCATAGTTGGGTCGAATATCTTCAGTCCTTTGACTTTGAGCTTGCCTATATTCCAGGAAAAGGCAATGAAGTAGCTGACGCATTGAGTAGGAGAACTCAGATACATGATGTTCAGGATGCCAACATTGAGTGGCAGCTTATAACTCTGTTCTCTGAGATGCATTTGGAGGTGCACGATAGTCAGGGGCAGATGTTTATTTATTCTATAGCTATTAACTATACTCTTCTTGATCAGGGATGAAAGAGACGGATATTAGATTCTGAATACCTAGTCATATAGGAAAGCGTGTTAGGATAGGACAATATTCATGGGTGGGCCATAGGTGAGGATGAGATCCTGCGATTCCAGGGATGGCTATGGGTGCCGGCATACATAAGTGAGGAGCTGATGTGGCATTCCTCAGTTTGGGCAGTTCATCCTAGCATCACAAAAATGTATCGTGATCTACACCGCTAGTACTGGTGTCTAGGTATGAAAATGGGTGTTTCTAGTTTTGTCTTGAGGTGTTCCACTTGTCTGTAGGTGAAAGAGGAGCATCGGAGACCAGCGGGTCTTTTGCAGAAGTTACCCATTCCTATGTGGAAGTGGAATGATGTCACGATGGACATCGTGACCAGTTTTCCGAGGTCACCTCGAGGGAATGATGATGATTGGGTTGTCATCGATAGGATTATGAAGGTTGCAAACATATTTCCAATCAAGGAGACCTTCAGTATTGATGATCCTGGACGGTTGTACATATGAGAGATTGTACATCTACATGGAGTTCCACAATCCATTATTTCAGACGTAGATGCACGTTTTACTTATCTGGACTGGAAGGGGATTCAGAAGGCTTTGGGTACATAGTTACTTTTGAGTACATCATACCATCCACAGACATATGGCCAGTCCAAGCATACAATTCAGGTGGTTGAGGATATGCTCCGATTATGCATTCTGTATTTTCGAGGTTCTTGGGAGAAGCATAAACCTCTTGTAGAGTTTTCCTACAAGAATATATTTTAAGAAACTATTCATATGGCACCTTACATATATTTGTGGGGTTGGCCATGTTGATCTCCATTGTATTGGCTAGAAGCTAGAAATGCAGCTTTTCTGGGACCGCGTCTTGTTTAGGAGACCTCAGAGCAGATAAGGTAGATTCTAAAGATGATGGCTACAACATAGTCTAAATATAAGTCTTATGGTGATCAGTGTAGGCGACCTCTAGAGTTCGAGGTCGGGGATCAAGTTTTCATTTGTGTCGCACCATGGTTGGGACACAAGAGGATTCAGAGATAGGGTAAGCTTTCCCTGAGGTATGTCAGGCCGTTTGGGGTGTTGGAGAGAGTTGGGCCAGTTGCCTATCGGTTTAAGGTACCTAAGAGGACCCCAACTATGCACAATGTCTTTCATGTTTCTCAGATATGACATTACCTTTCAAACCCATCTCATGTCTTTCAACATGAGGAGGTTGAGCTCATAAGAGATGCATCATTTGAGGAGAATCCTATCTGTTTTGTCGATTGCAGTACGAAGGTTATCTGTGGAGGGTTTGTTCCTCTGGTACGGGTGAAATGGTAGAATGTGCGAGTACATGACGAGAATTTGGAGAGGGAGGCCGATGTATGATTGTAGTGGCCGAAGCTGTTCATGGTTTCTTCTTCTACACCTCTCTAGGGAGATTTAGGGACAAATTTCATTAAGGTGGGAATTTTTTATGAAACCGGACCATATTTTCCGTAATGTTTTTCCTTTTTCTTGATTTTTTTAGAAAAGAGGAGTGTCTGGAAATTTTTAAAGTACACGCCATGTAATTTATGAGTACACGTCATGTACTTTATTGTCGTGTGAGACCGTGTGCGGTCCATGTAAGTGCCACACACACAGTCGTGTGGGGTGACGTAGAGACCAACTAAACTGGAGTATGGAAACAGTAAGTACACTCCATATACTCCAAAATCACAGCCGTGTATTTAGTTTTTTTTCATTAAATGCATTGGGGTCACATTTAAGGGACATAACACCCTTATTTTAGCTCTGGATCATCCAAGAGAGAGGGTACGGCCGTGGATATTAGCCGAGCCCCAAGCCTTTATATGTTCTCTGAATCGACTGTCATCGATTGCATTGGAACCGCAATGATACACTCTTCCTTCTTCGAGATCATTGCCTTCCAATTCCTCCTCCTTTCCAAGTTATCGTGGCTTGAACATTTTGTGTGTTTTATTAGATCTACAATTTTTTAAAGAGATTCAACTCTCGTGGGTAAATTATATTGATCTTTTAACATCAAGGTAGGTGGTTTGTGCCTTTTTGTTGAATGTCTGTTAATATTATGTGCAAATTCCTCTAATACCCTTGAATATGGTATTGTGTGTTTACTGTTTTACCCCATTGTATGTTTTCCATGCTTTTATTCCTATCTATAGGTAACTTGTAAATTTTTTGGGTTGATTGTTATACATTGGTTTCTCTACTCATGCTTCATTTCGTTTACGAACATTTGGTTCTGTTCAACATATTTGGCCGTTTACCTATTTTCCATGCCGTGTGAGCGTATGGTGGAGTGTTGTTTTCTGACATGCTTGAGATGCTGCAGACTGGTTATCCAAGTAGTTTGGTAGGGTTACATTGGCAATATATCGTTAACCTACCCAGGGCCGTGAGAACCTGGTGTTATAGACTAAAAGAGGATAGACCGAGTGAGCTTCCTCTCCGAGTCTTTGAGCATTAGGCTATATGGGGATTGACCAAGTTATCATAGTAAGAGAGCCTAGGATTACTTTGGGATATAAGGGGATAGTCAGTGAGAGCTTCCTCAGAGAGTCCTTGACTATGTGAGACTATATGGGGATAGACCGTGTGAGCTTCTTTAGAGAGTCTCTATTTTGTTTGTTTGAATCAGCTGATTACCATAGGCTATAGGAAGGATTGACTGTGTGAGATTCCTGAGAGAGTCAATGAACGACATGGACTATATGGGGAATTGACCGAGTGATCTTCCTCAGAGAGTCCTTGACCTTGGGGATATAAGGACAATTGGATGTGCGAGATTTCTCAGAGAGTTCCAGACTACCTAAGACTATAATGGGAATTGACTGTGTGTGATTTCTCTAGGAGACTTTATAATTTTGTATGACCAAACCAGAGGGGTTAGGCTGAGTACGCTGCCTAGAGGGTTGTTGGTTTTTGGCTGGGTAGGACAAGAGAGATACCTGTTGTTCTTTGCTTCTTGTTAGCTATTGGTTAACTATGTTACTATGGATTGGTAATTGTTTAGTATGTTCTTGTTTACTACTTTCTGCAATTTTACATACCATGTATTCACTGACTATTAGGCATAATTCATTGGGTGGTTGCCTATTGAGATTTAGCCTCACACCCTGTTTGGGTCATGCTATTGGGCCAAAATAGATTATATTGCTGTAGGTATAGACAAGGGAAAGCGATGTTCGACTTCAGGTGCTTGATTGTGTTGGAGCCTGAGAGCGTGGGACCATGCTAAGGCTTGTGATGCGAAAGAGTTACATTTTTGTTTTTCTTTTGTACTTTGGTTTAGTACTGTATTCATCATTGTGACTTTTTTGGTGGCTTTTATAGATATATATGTGTCATTCATTATATAAATATGTGTTCCTACTGTTATTCATATTTACTCTTCCGTTGTTCACTTATGTATGGATTATTTACTATTTCAACTATTGTCCATTATTTTTATCTTCCGCTGTGTACTATTTCAATAGGGGAATATTTTCTTCACTATCACCCCCAAGTCCCTCGCTGCTTGACAGTAGCCTCTGGCATTCGGTAAAATGCACATGAGGCCATGTGACCAACCGTGTACGGGGCGCCACTGGGTGGATTCCGGAACCGGGGTGTTACAAAAACCAAATGGAAGGTAAAAAAACAAACATTTGTAATAGAAATAAATAATATTAAAAAAATAATTTTAAAAAAATAATATATATGAATTGTGATTTTATCATAATTTCTTCTGTGAGAGGTGGTACAGAAAATTGAACAACCGTCGTTATTTTAGGCGGATGTTCTACATACACATAACCTGTATTTTGATTACCCTTTATATGGAGGACTGTGTAAGTGTAGGATGAACCCATATTATAAAAAAATACATGTATATTTAATATTATGGTGTTTTAAAATAATAATGTAGTAATTATAGTGTAGTGTGCGGGGAAAGAAAATAAAAAAGGATCTTGAGTGAAGATGTTATCTCTTAATTAGGTAAATTATATTGGTTTGTGAAAAAAGGAATCCATAGAATACATTATACCAAAAGGGTGCCATCATGGAGAATGCGAGGGATGTTGGACGGAGGATTGGGAAGATATTTCATGAGCCTTTGTGGTTTGAGATGTGTGAAGATGTGGGTGACGTGGTGGCTTTTTATAGGTAAATAAAAGGACACACTTGGGGTTTTCAAAAACAAGTTAGGTGTACATACCTATTTACATAAAAAGTCATACGAAACCAAAAAAACTAATAAATGGAAGGTTAATGGACTAATAATGGCTATAAAATATGGTTTGGGAAAGTTACTAACGCAATTTTTGTCTTAAATTTAAGGTTTATCATTTAGTTAACCATTACATTACCATAATCTATGTAATTAAATTTAATTACCATAACTAATATTTATTTAGTCAAAAACAATGTTGGATTTGTTAAATATTATATATTATTCTAATTTTAAATGTTGAAAACACTATTTCAAATCCTAATCACATCAGTGGAACAAATTAATTTAAAATTAACCATGTATTCAGGTTGACAATGCGTGTTTTTAAAGTATAAATGTTCAAATGGTTTACAAGTATTTATACCCACGTAAAAATTAGAAATTCATCTCAATGACATAAATTATATTAATATATAAAAATATTATCTTATAAAACTTTTAAACTAGTTAAATATATAATTTGTCCTTTAAAACAAGTTAGATGAATAATATGTTTTGAATACAAATCCTGTAATTTTCACTATTAATCCAATAATGAAGTTTCTTATAAAAATACCAAAATTTAAACCAAATATAATTTAGGCATTATAAATTAAAAAAATGTTTTTTCTTTTATCTAATTAAATTTCTACCTTTGTATAACTTTACTTTTATTGATTTTCAATGAAGGACATTTAAAGTAGTTGATTCAAAAAAACAAATTTTTTAAACATATAAGGACTTTACCAAAAATAATATATTTCATTATAAATATGTTTTATTTATAAAATAATTAAAAAATACATTTTTAAATTAGTTATTTATATTTTTATAACTTTTTTAATGTCTTGGTTATAATTATTTTTCCTATATAATTATACCAACAAAATGATGTTTCATTGAAAAAACGGTGTTGCTTGTAATTTAGGCCAAGTTGTTGTTCCATGTAATGTATTCCATGTTTATGTTTCATGTAACAAATACCAAGTTAATGTTTCTTGTATACTATGCCAATTCCATATTTTGGGTATATAATTTTTGACTTAGCTCATTTCATGTCATAAATAGAAAATATATATATTCAAAAAAGGTCCATCAAAATAGAGGTGTTACATTCTACCCCACATCAAATGAATTTACCCCTCAAATTTCACCACTCTATTAAAAAAATGAGGATTATTATGCCTCATCATATCATTTGGTTACCATTGATCTTCCTCTAAATGTTTATTTCTATACAAAATGTTTAACCGGTGAGTGGTCTTGTTTCGTAGAACATTCTCTAATCGGTCTAGAATTCTAACATGTTGTTCATTGTATGACATATCATTATATGGAAGTAAAAACTATGAGATTAGTAAAATTTAATTTTAATTTATTTACTTAATGAGGATAGAAACATGGAAAACATTATGTAATTGGTACTGATTTGAATAAAGTTCCATGTAATAGGTTATCATTACGATTCAATCAATAATTTCAAAGGTACCAATATACAATGGGTTTAGTATCCATTTCATCTCGAGTTCCATGACCTTATTTCATAGCGAGACTTGCAAAAACCCCTTTTCACCACATTGCAATTTCAAATCACACTGTGAGTTATCATCAAATCATTTATTTCGGCATTGAGTTTCCTTGATATGTTGTTTAATTGTCATAACCTTCTCGACCATTTCATTAGTGATATCATGTCTGAAATTATCTATTTATAAAAATTAATCCCATCATGTTGGATCTCTACATTTATTTCGAAGGTGGGATTTATAATGTTCCATATAAAAACTTTAGTGGAATAAGTAATTGTAAAAAAATCAACTCGGGGAAGGGGTTGCTCCCCACCACATTTGAAATCCATAAAACATGATCTCAAATTATTTTATAGGGTTTGAATTGGTTTTTTTTGAATGACCATATGTATAAGGGTCATACGAAGTGCTGAAAATAAATTCTATATCAAGTTCTTTTGGAATACGTAACTAGAACATTGATGTAAACCAAAAATCTCACTCAGATACAATAGAATGTGGTACCCCATGAAACCATATAACATCATTAATGTATATCCTGGAATGCCGATCTAGATTGATGTATTATCTGATAGTGGTGATGTGTGGTATCATAGTAAGGGGGTCAACTAACAACCATATATAATTAATTTATATAGAGGTTTTTAGTAGTACAACAACAAAATAAATAGTGATATTATTTTATTTCCATTCCGGTATAGTTAATGTATGCGACATTGCTTTAGGGTTTTGTCTTTATTTTTCAACATGTCGGAATATCAGGCACTGAGATACACAGTCTTTGATATATCTTATCCATGCATTACACTATAAATATTAAATGATTTCACTAAACATCTTTGTACTTCTAGGATAAATAGATCATGAATATCTATAATCTTCTTCTGGATTTTCTAACTGAAAATATGGTATGGAAGGAAAAAATTAACAGTTCTTGATCCTTCACATTTCATCCTCATCAAGGATAAACTCAAGATCTTTTCTGAATTTATTTTCCTACACCACATCATTCATCTATACATTTTTAATCTATAAATGGATATATTTTTGAATAATTATTTTACAAAGATAATATTTTTCCCCATCTTTCAGGATTTCTAGATCCATTATTTTCAAATACATAATTATTTGATCTTTTTTTATTCTCGTCTTTGATATGCTAGCATGATTCTTCCGAATGAAGGCATCAACCACCATATTTTATTTCCTAGCATGATAATGTATTGAGATGTTATAATACATTATCAACTCTAATCAACCAGTCCAGAAAATGTTTAACTCCTTTAATGTGAATATATATTTCAGTATTTAATGAACTGTATATATATCACATTTTTTACCATAAAGACAATTCTCTATATCTTTAATGAAATAACTGCCACTCCTAACTCTAAATAATTAGCTCAGTAATTTTTATCATGAATCATATATATTTTTAAGGCGTATGCTATTAATATTTTATTATACTTAATACAACAACAAAATATATTCTTGATTCATCAATATTGAAAATAAACGCTTCTCCACTATAGCATAATGTTAGAAGAGGTGCATTGACTAACCATCACATCAGTTCCTTAAACTTTTACTAAAATTCATATATACAAATTAAGATGACACCCTTATGAGTTAAATTGGTCATATTATTTGGTATTCATCATAAATTCTCCACAAACCATCGATAATATACCGCTAAACCAAGAATGTTTTGGAACTCAGTCCTTGTGGTTGGTATATGACACATTTATTTAACTCGGTCATTGATTGATCAAAAGTTATTCCATATATTGAGATTATATGAACCAAAAATGAAACCTTTACCCATAAAAATCCATACTTTGTTAATTTTTCATATATATTATCCTTCAATAGGGTCTTTGTTACACTATTTAGGTGATATTCATGATCTTTCATTCTCTTTGAATAAATAAGAATATAAACTATAAGGATTACCCCAAAATGATCAAGGTAATCTATAAATACACAATTCACTAAATATAGGAACAAATTAGGGACGTTAATAAGAAGAAAATATATCACTATATATTCATAGTGTACATGCGCTGTACAGAATTACATTTGGGAATATCTTTTTTCTTGGCCCTTAATTGAATATATCTAGAATGAATGTGAGTCTTGGAATATTATGGAGCTTCGTGCAGTTGACCAAAAAAGTCTTCAATATGAGAAATATGATACATTTTTTTGATTGTGATATTTCATAACTCCCTATAATCAATTCAGAGTCGTATTAATCCATCTTTAATTATCAAAAAAAGTATCAGTGCACTCTAAGGTGACACACTTGTCCTATTGAAGCCCTTATCATGTTTATCTTGGACTTTTTTCGTCAATTTATAAAACTCAATTCAGGATATTCTATATGGAGTCTATGAAATAGGTGTGTCACCAGGTCTGAGTTCAACTAAGAACTCAACTCCACATTTTTGTGGAAGTCTATGAAACTATTCCTCAATTACATCAACAAAATCTCTAAAAATAGAAATATCATCGATGTCAATTTTCTCTACAACCATTTGAGATAAACAACCATATTTAATTTTAATTATAACCCATACATTAAATGTATCCGCTATAATATGTTCATACATATCATCACATTGATTGATGATTATATGAGGGTTTGATATATTATAATTAACAACCCTTCTTCAAAAATTGATGTTGGATATATGAAGAGAAGTAAAATCCATTCATTAAATTTCATCAAATTAATCCAAATGAATAATGAAAATATTTTTAGGATGCACATTAACAAAATAATCCACTAATGATGAAAAATATAATTGAGATTATATAATCATACCATTATGGGATTTCTCTAATGATTACACATGAAATTTTTTTGGTGGAATCTTAACACACATATAAAATTATTTAAATATGACGGAGTGGGAAGATCCTAAATCAAAGATGACATTATATGTTCTTGAGTTTTTGTTTTGCGTTCCTTTCATAATGATGTTATATAACCCCTCATCAGAAATAGAGATTTCATGAGATTTCCCCTTATCCCTCATCTTAAGAGGTTGTTGACAACAATCATCATCAAAATCCATTGAGTGTGAGAAGAGTATAACATAATGTATGTTTTCCCTACACTTATAGACATGAATCATGGGAGGTAGATTTGAGGCATGTTTTTTCCTATTCACGACATTATCTAACTTCTTCCCATCACATCTATAATCATATTCCTAATTCCCATACATTCATCACATAATACATTGATTATAACACTTAAGGAAATTTCTTAAATTCTTCTTCCCACACATAGAGCCTAAATAGAATCTCATATTCTCTTCTTCATGGTTTTTATATTTTTCATTAAAATACAACTCCCTATTATTTTCAAAACCACGAGATAGATCCATGAATCCAATGCACATTTCTACAATGATTTCACAACAAAAAATATTATATCGGCTACAATTTCATCTTCTGTTCAATACCCACTAGAGTCGTGGATATAAAACATTGAAGAACCTACAAAGATTAATTTCGAGTTTGATGATAATTCCGGAAGCATACATCACATTCCATTTGAAGTTAACCTCCTAGGTTACAATAGACTCATTATCCCACTACATAAAAGCGAGGAAGTCTTTCTCCATCTTCATAAGAAGAAATCCTAGGAAAATCACTTAATAAAAAAATATGTTCATTAACTCATCACAATCCATGGATTCAATCTGATCTTTTTTCCTTGTATTTGTTATTAGGGTCCACCACTACTATACTTCTCAATATAACTGATAGATAGACAAAATTAGTTTCTCATTATCCAAACACCAGATATAGGATAATATATTATCAATAGTACTAGTCCATTATCTAGAACAAGTATATTAGAAGACCCTCTATGAGTATATAGATATTTCCTAATGAAAGATTCAATAGAATGTTTTACCATCGATTGACCTGTTGGAAGTCCACCATGATTCATATCTTAAGAATGTTGTGTGAGAATAGAAGAATGTTTTTTCATTGTAGCTCCTATATAATTAAGTTTCTCAGGAGGAAAATCATTTCATCTTCCATCATAATCACCATTAACATGGTTATTTTGAGTTCTAACCATTAACAAAAAACAAAAGGCACAGAGTGTGAAATAGTTACCATATAGAGGAACCACATAATCATGAAAAGACACTTATAAGATGTCTAAGTTATAAAAACTTCTTTAATATATGAAAATATAATATTATCTTATGTAATTCAAAGGAAAATTCTATTTAAATTATTGATGATGGTTTGAGAATATTTGGTGAATTTACACACCATATCTCTCAATAGTTTCATACTATGATTACAGCACGTCCCATTTTCATGTACCAGTTTACACTGAGTATGGCCTAGAACATCTGGTTGGTGTTTCTATCCCTAGGTAAAACTGTTTCAGATAAAAGTCCATATGTATTATCTAGACATGGATGTATTTTTTGAAAACCACTCACTTTATCCTTTATCAAAATTCCTTGACATTTTTCTATATATTTTCTTATGCATAATCTTATTATAGGTCATGTCATTAGTATTATTTTTAAGGTTTTATCATCATATATTCCAATGGATAACTAAATATATTTGTTGATTAATACTCTAGAGACCCTCTCATTTCATATATTGACATTAAATAACATTTAAAAGATATATATAACATTATAAAAATATATTATTGAATATCATCCTAGTCTATTCACATTGGAATCTTAGAATCTTAAACACTGATACATAAGTGATCTAAAATATCTCCCACTATGATCTTATTGAAAAGACCCCTTCTTAATCACATCAAACTAAATGCACATCTTCATAACCTGTGGAAGGAAACATAAATAATCGGTTAGATAAAATCTTCAGTAATGGTAATAAAGAGATATATGTTTGTATAATCATTAGCATAAGGGTATGAGATAATTATTATAAAAATCGAATATAATACCCACATATCAATGACCATATACATGAATCAGGACATAAATCTCTGTAGTTTAAAATACATGAATCATAATGAAATAGAAAACATAATCCATGAAAGAAAATCATAGCAACTGAATAAGGAATTTTTGAAGACACATAAACTTATATAATATGATTTCCATGGTATATAAGTAATCACAACCAATACCATATTATATTTATGTGTTCACACACAATACCATCTTGGTAGTCATAGATCACTCCCATTACAATTTTAGTACCATGTGAAAACTCCTCATACCATCTTGGTTGTCAGGGTTCACACTCATGGCCATAATTATATTGATATAGAATTACCAATACCATCTTAGTCTATCTCATTACTTATAAATATTTAACTAATACATTGTAGGTAGATATAAGTCCCACCCATATTTTAATGAATTAAAACATCCATGTTTCACAATATAAGTAATAATCTTATCATAACCCATTAAATTGATTTGGTATTATAAACATGTAATCAAATATGAACCTATGAAAAAATAAATTTTCTAAAATAATTTCATCATAAACATATCTAGTGAAAAGAAGTATATTTCAAAAGCATATAACTCGTGAATGATAAATTGGGTCCATAAACATCATGCAATAAAAAATAATCCATTAAAAAATTAATATGAATTGAAACACTGAATAATATCACTAGAAAGTAATGAGTATGAAAAAAATATAATATAGGGGAAATAATTTTTGAAATATATATTAAAATTAATTATTGATGAAAATATCATTTCTACATTGAAAATGAATTTTTGAAAATAAAACCTGTTTGAAAAAATATTTCATAAAAATAAATTTTAAAATTTCTAAAGGAATATATGAAAGCTCAAATGTTTTTTAAAAAATTTTCAATGAATATTATATTCATGGAAAATTTTAAAACTAATTTAAAAATATGGTTTTGGAAATAAAAAAGGTTTTCAACCATTGACATAAATATTGTTAGATTTTCTTAAAAACATTTTCTAAATTATATTATGTACCAAAGAGTATAAAAATGGTACAAATACATGGATATATCTTGTATAAAAATGATAAAATTAAAAATATTACTGATATTGAGAGATTTTTTATAATATTGAATCAAATGAAGCATAAACAAAAACAATTTAAAAACATAAGAGATTGTTTCAATAAATATTATAACATGGTAACCTGGGATCATATTCTACATGTACAAAATGGAATTTAAATGAAGATGAAATATCATGAAAATAATTAAATTCATTATATAAAATGTTAAAATGATGCATATACACCTTGAAAAATAATTTATCTGCTTAATAATACATGAGTCTCAATGAAGGAAAATTGAGACAAAACTATTTTACGGATTTGGAAACATTTGAAACATAAAATACATGAATGAAATATCATAAAATGGATATGTGAAAACCCATATATGTATGTAAAATATAAATATAATATAACCATGTTCAGTACATAAACCTAACAATAGTAAAGAGTTTTGAACATTGAATTTATCTAACATAAATAAAAAGTGTGATAAAATCCCATTACATTGTGTCTTGATTCTCGTTATACATATTGAAACCACCTATATAAAAAATATCTATTTATTAAAAATATTTTACATATCCATATTATTATATTTAGTAACATATACAGTTTTACTATGACCTTATATTATTCTCTTGTTATCCATCCTATGTTATGGTTTCAGTTTTGATAATATACTCTTTTTTCATCTCATGTGTTCTTAATTTTTTACATGGTTAGCCATTATAATTATATCATGATGGCATAATGTAAAACATGATATACAAAATATTATATCAATTATATGTGTTTTGTAATATTATATAGAATATAAAACTATAAAATGAAATACAATGTTCATGGATATGGAGAGCAGTATGTATGCATGCATGTTGTTCCAGTTTTTATTATCACATTGAAAGATATAATAAAATGACATATATGTATATATGTATATCATTATTTAAATATTTTTATGATATCAAAATATCATATACATTCACTAAACACATATGTAATACATTCTATGTATTGTATGAATGAATTATATCACTTTAAGGGGTAGTAGACCACACTTCCTCAAATATAATTATAATATTTCCATCATACAGAATGTAAAAAATATCTTGTCTTTTAAAATAAAAAAATATATTAAATAGAAAATAAAAATAAAAATAAAATATATAATTATATTTTCTATTATAATATCCACAATGATATGCAGTAGGGAAAATTGAACAATCGCCACTTGGTGTGGCGGAAGTTCATAGTACACCTAAACAATATTTTCATCACCCATGAAATTGAGTTGTTTGTTAGTGTAGGTAGAAACCCTAGAATAAAAACCTAATTGAATATTGAGGATACTATTTTTTTATAAAATAATTTAATAATGTGCGTGAATGAGGTGGAGAAGTAAATTAAAAGAAAGAATCCTGAGAGAAGGTGTTACTTATTAATTGAGTAACGTATTTTGGTTAGTGCCAAAATACTTCCTTTCATATCTTATGAGCAAATGGAGGTTTAAAGAGGAGAATATGTAGATTTTTTCATTTTTATTGGGAATATAATATTCAAATATATGTGGTTTTAGATGTGTGAGAAATAGTGATATGTGGTGGCTATTATATGGAATGGAGGGAAAACATGGAATTTTTTTAAAACAAGTTAGGTGTACCAATGTTTTCATGTAAAAAATCATTAAAACCCAGAAAATCACAATAATTTAATGTAATTGAACGAATAATATCCATTCCATGGGATTTGGTCAATTTTATAAGCCTTTTTGGGTCTTAAATTTATGTTTTATTACATAGTTAAGCTTATATTTTTATTAATCGATGTAATTATTTTTAATTACATTCATTAATATTTTTGATAATTAACTAGGTTGAAAATATTATATAAATTAATTATAATGATATAAAATATGTTTTAAATTTTAATAAATTAAAATCATATAAGTGGAATAAATTAATTTCAAATTAATCCTGCAGTCGGGTTGACAATGCCGGTTTTTAAAGTTAAAAAAATGAAAAGATTGACAAGTCTATATACCCAACCTCAATTTGAAATTATTCATAATGGACTAAATTTTATTAATATATAAAAAATAGTATCTATATAAAATTTTTATCTAAGTTAAAAAATAAATTATCCTTTTAAATAATTCAGATGAAAAACTAGTTTTGAATTAAAAGCTGGTAATTTTCACTATTCATCCAAAAATGAATATTTTCATACAAATCCAAAAATTTCACACAAAGATAATTTAAAAATTATAATTTCAGAAAAAAAATTTATTCTATGAAATTAAATTTCTAATTTTTTCTATAAATAATATTATTTCTTTCACAGATGTACATTACAAGTAGTTCATTTGAGAAATGGTATTTTTAAACATATAAGGACTTTCAAAAATATTATATTTAATTTTTTAAAATTATTTATATATATAATGAAATTATAAAAAAAATTAATAGTAGTTATTACTATTCATAACAAAACATTTAATGGATATGTTATAATTATGTCATCTAAATAATTATAATAATCAAATGATGATTCGTAAAAACATTAGTGTTGTGTGTATAATTTCTCGAGTTGATGTTCACTGTAACATACACCAGGTTTAGGTTCTATGTAATTCATTCCTAGTTAGTGTTCTGTGTAATGTACTTCATTTTTTTTCATGTGAGAGGAATGTCTTAATTAGTGCATTGAAAATCAAACATAAAAATTTTATTTATTTGAAAAAAATATCCATAAATTGTATTTGTTTTTATATTTTAATCAATGAATTAAAGAAGATATTTTATAAAATTATAGGGATATATGAAATAAAACATATCATTTATGGTTGAATTTTTCAATTCTATTTTCTATGTGATGTAATAAATTCTTATTGAACACCACAATAATTACCAACTCCACCCAAAACAAACAATATTGAACTAGAATAAATGTTAGTAACATATAAAATATATATTTTATAAATTATAATATTTTTAAATTGGAATTACATTATAAAATTAAAATCGAAATAATTAATTTCTAAATTAGACCATCTTTTAGCTATATTGGGTATGATTAGGTAGACATAGCATGGAAAAATTTGTGTCACATTTCTTAAGAAAAAATGGTATCATCCTCTCATATGTACATTTTATAAATTATCACTAAGTGGAGAGAAGAAAAAATAAAATAATAGGGATCATGGATGAACCATGTAAAACATATGTTCAAATTGGATTAAAATATTGAAAATGAATTTTCTTTTGTAATTGACAATAAATTCCAATGGTTATATTTATGATCATAATATGTTGTTATATTTAATTTTATGTCAATGAATTTGTATGAAATAAAAATATTTTGAAGAATAATATCTTTAATGTTGATTGATGTTCTAAATTCCTTTTTTGAATATTTAAATAAGATTACCAAGACAGAATGTGAATTATGCTGAGACATAAGTTTTGAAGCGCAAAAAATAATTAAAGAATCATGGATTTGTTTTGGTACTATAAATTAATATTATTATATCTACTTATGTTTGAATATAATCATTGAATGTAGTTAAATCATAGATGAATATCCTTACACTTAATGATTAATGGTCTTATCATATTTCAGTTGAAGTGGAGATGATTTTATAATTGCAATGCATTCAACTTATGGATTTTTATTTCATGATCGATAAATTATTCTAGAACTTGTGAGGATTTATGAACTGATCTATAATTATTCTAGGACAAGTGAATAAGAGATGAGCATTATTATTAAAATCATAATAATGTTCATGTTCGTTTAAATATTTAATTTAATTAAGATATTGTGAATGACATGAAAAAAGATAAAATATATTTTTTATTATTCATGAAAAAAATATTTGGATGAAGGTTTGGATTGGAAAATATTTATTGATTTATAATAATAAATATATTTTATTTGTGTTTACAATAAATTGACACGACACAATGTAATATAATAGGGTTTCTCAATCCCACTTATTGGGGGAATATAAACAACAAGGGAGAGATATCAAATACCATATCACCATGGATGAATAATTGGATGCCTAGAATTCAATGAGGATCACATGAGGTAGAAAAAGGCTGAGAGGGTGTATAGAATCAGAAGGGTTGCCGGTGGACTGCACATGTGAGGTGTGACCCAAGTGGGTATGATGTGAACGTTTAAGGAATTCCACACCCAATACCAAGTTCCATCAGGTAGAAAACATGGTATAAAATTTTAAGATACCTGAGAACATATGAATAAAAAATGTGGGATCCCATAATATACATGTTAATATTATTTTGATAAGAAATTTATTTATGTAAGTGGTCTACCTAATAAAATTCATCTTGTCCATTCAGCCACATACTACATCATCCTGAACCTCTGGCCTTTCAGGTTTCCAAGAATGAGTTCCCAATAACATTATCTAATAATCCTTAGGAATGGAATCCTTCTTCAAATGACACAAAGGATGTGTTTTCCATATCGTAGCATTATATTGCTTCCAGTAGGGTTTGAACTCAATATATAAGTTGTTTTTGAGCTACAATAGGCTATACCATAGTATACAGTCTTATACCAAAATCTATTGTTTATGTATTTCATTGGTTTAAGAATTTTCTAGAGGGATAATTCATAGTATATAATGTTTCCTAGAAAGCATGAAACAAATCTCTGTATGAATGGAAAAGGTAATGATATTGTGTCATATACATTATTTCTATGTCACAGTAATTGAAAATAGAAACCATTGGAAAATAAATGAGTATACCAAGGAATAATAATTTGGGAGTTAGTATTTTAGGTCATATTTTTACATCGTAGAGACATGATTCACTTCATGGAGATTATATTTTTTCACGATATGATATGCTCACATGGACGTGAGTTCGATCACGTGAAGAATGAGGTTGTGAAGTCACCATAACTCTTGGTAATATTTCTATATAAAGGAAAAAATGAGGAGTTTAACATTTTGAGAAATTTATATAAGTTTTTATTAGAACCATGACTCCATATGTAATGACTAGACCCAAATTCAACTGAATCATTGCCTTGATCTAGATTACCACAACAGCTCATGCTCACCACCTCATATTCTAGAGCATGTTGACTAGTAGAGGGGGTATATGATGGTACTGTGAGGTTTATAACCCCCATAAAAATGTGTGTGATATCCATATAAATAACTAATAATAAATTATATCCATGTTTACCTAAAAATATCAAAAATAAAATTAAAAATGTTGTAATAAACTGATAAATAGGAATGGGCTGGAAGACCATGTCATACAGTAATTTTTTTTCCAAGTAGTCCAACTCCATTTATATCATAAATAAATTATGATATTTAAACTATCCTTATAGATACACCATTTCATACATAATCTAATCTCCTAATACCATCGAAGGAATAGAATTCACTACGAAAAAAACATGGGACACAACCTAACTGTAGACTTATAATAAACTTGTAGGAACTACTCAGGTACCCATGTGTTATTGTGACCTGATCATTAAAAAAGTATAATTAATTGTTCCACCACCAATGGTGTCTAAATAAAATACCACTTAGAGAAAAAGTGTATAAAAATAAGCTCTAGGATAAATAAATATTGTAGAATGCATGAAATTTCCAAAAAAACAATAGACTATCTAGTGACCCATTTTCCTTTGACATATTTGATGACTCTCAATCCTACAAAACATACATCATCCAAACCTGGTCATATTAGTCATAAAAATAGGATAAAATATAATATATATAGGGGAAGGGGTTGCACAATTTTCAATTAACTCATTCGAAAATAAAATATATATCCAATGTATTTTTCACATGTAACAACTCTATCATTTCCATTAATTTCAGTATGGAGTCTCACCACTGTGTCATCGTCAATATCATTCATTCTTGGATCCTCACTATATCACATAGTCCATGTAAAACCTCACTGCTACGGATACTGAGCATTGTGTCCAATAATTTAACCCATGATAATGTAATGATGTTCTCAACATTCTCAATAAAAACATTGGATTATATTTCATCTAATATAGATCATAACTATTGAACAATGTGTCCACTATTGAACACCACTTCCATTATCCTAAATCCTATATGTGGAATTCCATGACTATTGTAGGAAACCATGTCTAATATAACAATGTATGCATAAATCCACATCCATCATTGAAAACCATTCCATTATATTCCATAATTCTAATGTTCACTATATTTCAAACTATAAAATCGAAAAAAACCACACAAAGACCCCTTTATAAAAACTCATTACATACCTAGGTCCCTGTGGGCCTTTATCATTAGAGTTGGCATAGACTACTAAACCATTTTAAAAATAAATAATTATATAAAAATTATTCCTAAATGCAATTTGTTCTCACACATATACTCAATGTTTTTCATGTTGACCCTTGAAATACGGGTCCTCCACATTAAAATTCAATATAAAACCAAATCTATTACATCCGTTGAAACCATTTTTAAGGATCCATCTTGGAATTTTCACAAAAATTTTAAAATACACAACATTATGAAATCAACATTTAAAATCCACCCAAAATACACTTCTTAAAATCTCTTTGTGATCAATAACTAATCTTGAAATAATAAAAACATTAAACATAACCTTACCCCCTTTGAGACTCAAAACTAGATCGAAACCAATCACATATGACTAATGGTAATTAAAATTTCTCATAAGAATTTCACAAAATTATAGGACATAAAAAAATCAATTCATTATTCTGAAATTTTCTAAAACATTTACTACCTTGTCTAACCATGTGGACCTTTACCATTCAACCAAGTTAACAGATTAACTTTACTGGGTTAATATTGTAACCGACAAACTTTAACTATTTCCATGAAATAGAACACCTCAGGGTAGGTCATTGGACTATTCTTATAAACCCCAGTGGATCTGAAGAAATATGTAGAATGAATAAGGATTAAATTTAAATAAAAAACTAATTACTCATGCAAAGGAAGAAAACACAAAAAAAATGGGATTAAGAGAAAACTACACCTACATTTGTAATTAAACTATCCATATTTGGGTAAATATATCAGAACAACTATGTCAATAAAGAATTATTCTGAAACATTTCTAAAGCACATGAACCATTCCAATTCTTATTCATGTATCATCAATACAATTTATCATATAACAATGCACACGAAAACCACTATGGATCTAACTCCAGGCCTTAAGAAACAATCCTCTTATTATAAAAATTATAATTAATCAATTTCCCTATATAATTTCATAAAACACATATCTTTATCACCCCTTGTCAAAACACTATGAAACAGAGACAGGTGGTCCACAAGAAACACCCAACAACACATTCATGTAAACCCATTCAAGGAAATACCATTAAAAAAATTATTTATATTAACTAAACTAGGAAGAACATAATAAATCTCTCCATGAATTAATTCCCTAAAGAAACATCATGAAATGATGTCGGTATATTGTCTCAGGATCGTCTCTATGAAATACAACTAAAATCCCCATGGTAATCAAATGATTCCACTATTCTTTGGTGGAATTGACAAAAAATCATAAACATCATACCTCGAAAATTAGAGAGAATTTTGGGGAGAGGACTTGAAATTACATGAGAAAAATAAATCCCTCTAAAATCTAAATAAAATCAATTAAAACATTCCTATATAAAATTGTTAGAGAAGATGTATGGGGTTAGTAACCAGATGGTTTATGGGTACCTAATGGGGATGAGATAGTGTAGAGTAACATAAAATCTAAAAATGAAATGTATATAAAATATACCCTTTAAGGAAGTTATGGGTATCCACATAGTCTTCCCACATGGTAACCCAAACCATGCACCTTCTACTACATGGCATCCCATTATATTAATTGTTAGGTTTTGTGGTATGAAAACCAAGGACCAACTATAAAAATCACACTGTCTAACATGAACACCTCTTGCACGGTTTGGAGAGATGGTTCTCTAACCATGAACAATCCATGTAACACCCTAAATGACCCAGCTATTAAAAAGGTGAATTATTTGTTTGAAACTATTCACATGGAGTGCCTCATGTCCCATTCCCTCTGTCACCTCACATAGTTTCACCTATTCCTCACACGGTTTACTCCATCCCATTCTATAACAATATAACGACACTATGATAATATCAAAATGAACTAAAAACTCTCTGAGAAATAAGGTGTCACAATGTTTCTCCTAGAACAGGCACACCGAACCATGAACCCTATACAGGCTACTCCAAAACTCATGAAACAAAACCTGAAGCATCAGGACCTCAAATTATCTCCTAAGAAACCTCTCCAACATCTCACCGACCATAACAACCCACTACAAATCTTTATTACTATTTTAATTCCATTTTGAGAATTATTCATAGATTATAATGGTCTAGTAATGAAGAATACTAATTCCCTCTATATGTTTTGACATGCATAGAATCTTGATCTTAACACCTCCCCACTACAGTAGTTATTGTCCTTGAGAAGTCTCTTATGTTCATCCATTCACACCATCCAACCTATGTTGGTGAACCACCTTAAAAATAGCCTTATTTAGCATCTATTATCCTAAAATTAATCCATCAAATAACATCTAACTCATGTTACTATTCTAGCCAAAACTCAATCTAGCACCCATTATCCAAATCAAAACAATATAATGGTATTTATCCATGTCCCTAAAACCGAAACACCAAATACATCATCACATAATAAAATATTATAGTTATCATGATTACCACAATATTATTAATCTTATAAAAACCAACTTTCGATGCTTGGAACTCCACAGATTAAAATATCAAAAGAACCTAAAACTAGACATCCTCAAATGCACCTAACATAGTTCCCTGCATAGTGTTCCCAAAATCCATATAAGAACTGATTCAACATTGGTATATATCCTCATCATCGAAACCATAATGGATTCTAATGATACCCTGCATCAATGACTGAAAAATAAAATCCTTATACTTTCAGAACCACACCCCCCCCCACAACATTATAATCACACCCATCTCATATTTCATCCCAATTAATTATATCCTCTACCGTCCCATTTAAAAAATGATTGGATTAAACACACATCATGTTTCTATATCAGCTAATAACAATACCATCAATTTCATTGAAATTATATTATCACCCTAAAAAACGTACTAGATTCTCTACCAAAATCCTAGTGATTTACCATTGCTAGATGACCTTCAAAAAGAAAACAACCATATTTCACTACCATACCACCAATACATCCCAAATATTTGAACCCCAGATTACATTTTAGAATGACTTAAATCTCACGGGGAAATCTCAAATTGGTCAACCACAAAAAATTATTTCTTAGTACAACTCCACATGGAACATAAGAAATCACCCCATTTGTGACTCACTATTACAATAATTCCACCACGACTGATCAACTGTCAGTTATACACTGACCAAGGACCTTTCGTCATAGTAGTTGAACTCATGTGACATTAAAATCACTCCCCACCATATTATTTTTATTGTAAGTACCATTCTCAAGAAACTATAACTAACAAGGTCCAATATCCTACCATAGATACCCTTAGAATTTGGAATTGTATTCTAGACCTCACTAGAGTGAAAAAACATCAATAATCACCCTTTTTTAGATTCATATAATAGTTCACATAAAATTATTCAATATATAATCCAATTTAATCATATAATAAAAATAGCTGATATTGATCCACTACATATTGATTCACATAAACCTTCCCATGAGCACAACCTCTATTTAGAACCCACCTTAACCCAGAGTCAAAATTCATGTTGGTTGAACGATTATGGATTATCTATTTGTGTAATTGTTTTGATTTCAAGATATTGTTAACGGTCATGTCTAAACTATGACTACAATATGTTGTTTTAATTTAATACCAGATAAACCACATCTACTTATGATGTCACCTATAACATTAGGGAAATTGAAATCCAATCCAAACCCCATAGGTCTCTATGTCTTTCAATGTCCCATCACAACAACATTGGTTGTCAGCCTACACGTGGATACCTAATTAACCCAATAACATAAAACATATCGAGCTATTATGACTGTTCCACTATCCAATGATACAACAGATCTATCCATACTCATCCCCAATGATCCCATTAATACTTAACAATTACAGTATATTATGTAAGTCAACCACAAAACACGTCTATGAATCAATAATGTCACATATCACAAAAAAAACTCACATAACCTATCCTCTGGATATTAATCTCTCACATGAATATTTCACATAGAAAAAATCACCCTTGGTGACTCCAAAAACTAGAGGCAAATCACCAAGACAAAACCAATTACAAAACCACTCAAAACCCTTACATTGTTCAATGTTTCCACAAAGATCATCTATGCTCTCACTCCATTCATGTTGACTCATACAGAAATAGATGGATCATGAACATAATAGGTCCTACCATAAAAAAAGTATTCTAAATACACAAAACTAAATATTTGTTCCATCTCTATGAAACCAAACATCCCCATGTTACTCACACTATGAATATAGAAGGTTTAACTCACCTGTATGGTCATCACACAATAGAAATATTCACACCTAAAACCACGTACACATGATAACATAATAAGCACTTGATCTGACTCATAACCATTAGGAAGACATCACCATAATAACTATTACATAGGTTATGTCCCTGAACGAGCCTACCACATTTTGAATCTTACATGAGGCTTCACTACTTTAACACATGTTATTCCTCTCATCAAATGAAATCCAACACACCAAAATGTTACACAAGTTTGTTCCTTTCATAAATCATTGAGACAAATCCATGAATCCACCCATGCATCATGAACCTAGAGGCCCACACAACATAGTTGCACCAAATAATAGGTCACCCTTTAAGGTCAAATTATACAAAATCTCTTAACTAGTTTTAAAAAATGCTCTCTAGAAAATCCTAGCTAGCCGAACAAGTGATGTATTAGGTCAACCACTTTCCATATCCACATAGTTCAATTCTAGATGAATGAATGCCACAACTAACAGGGCATCAAACATGATCTGATACTAATGACACACTAAATCAACATGTCCAAACACCCATCCCAATGGAATTTCAATCATAAGGCATCAAATACCAAACCAACCACCCAAAACAGTTTCACCCAACATTTATGATAATCTAAAAATCTGATTTCTCACTTGAGTAATAGATCACACAACTAACATCAAATGGAAAACAACAACAAGGGTCCAACAGTTATACACATATACCTGTTTAAACCACCTGGGTCACAACACCTACTATGCTCAAGGACCACAAAACCATCCTCATAATATGTTATATCAAAATAGATCCACATAACCTATTATTACCAAAAATAATATAATGTTAATCATGGAGAAGATGAATTCCATAATGTGCCTATACGAGATAATTCCATATCAGTAGCTATTGACACATTAAACTACATAGCTACCATCATCAATAAAATCAAACAATAGAAGTCATATAACGTGTTATTCCTATATTCCAACCATGATGTGTGAAATTATTGTTACCTATACAAGAATATAGACAAAATTGATACATTATCCTATTTCTAATAGGGAAGGATTCAGAAATAAAACATAAATAAAAAACCACATGTGCTTCACTTGAATTGAATATAAAATATACCAATATCCTCACAAATCAAAACTATAATCCCAATTGTGGTAACTAGGAACACCTAATGGAAGTTTTTTTTATGATTCACTAACTTTGTATCCATCACAATATCTAAAATATTGATATATCTATGGTATACAAATTCCTAAATAGTAAATATATAGTAAATTAAACAAACTATGAAAAATATTTTTATCATTCTAACCAAGATTTGACTAAACCCCTTCCATAATAAAATATAAGACATTACCATAAAAATCCTCTTTGAATTCTAGAGGTTTTCAACTAGTATAGGGGGTATAATATGGATTTGTGAGGATACTATACCCAAATATCAGAGTGTGAAATAATAATATGTATAACTAATCCTCAATTACGTATGTGTTGTAAGAAATAAATAAATATACTGAATTGGATAATTCTATAATAAAATTAAATAAAGTAGAGGTCTGAACAACCACATTATATACATAACATTGGTCTAAAACTATGACAACCCCATGTATAGAAAAAAATTAAGATTATTACATCAGGCCCTACAGAATCACCATGGTAAAACCCACACAATTTGTTGACACTATCCGATGTATACAATCCAACCATGAAGAACTCAACAAAAACCAATGAAAAAAACCTTTTTCTGTAATTATTATTTGAGTGTTTCTTGGTTTCCTATGTTTAGTGGAATCCTGAGATGGTTGTGAGAATAACTCAGTAAGTCATCTCCTACAGTTTTTAAATAAAATTCCAGTATAAGAAATAGTGCTTGAAGATATGTTAGGGGATAAATAAATAGTATAGAAAGAAATATACATCTGAAATGATACAAATATTACCTAGTAACCGGTTTTCATTTTGGCTCTATGGAGACATTGGTGACTACCGTACCAAAATATAAAAATTATATTTATCTGAGTCATAAACGTAGGGATAAAAATAATTTATTTATAAAAAGGGGATTCTAATTTATTAATTAACTAATAGGAGCACAAAACATCAATCCAAGGTACCTATATCATGTACCTATTCTATAATATCCCTAAACACCCATCTAGAATATAACCCATTTGTCATCCTTAACATAAGCAATTCCTAGATCCACATTTTAGCATTAGATCCATATAAGAAACCATTGTTATAATTATGTAGTTGCATATACAACTAAATAACCCATCATAATGGAATATAATCACAACCATTCTAAATTAAATATATGTAATACCATGTCCACTAATATAGATCATAAATATGGAACACTATATCCATAATGGAATTTCATGTCCACTATCCCCAATCATAAATATGGAATTCAATGTATGATGTGGAATGCCATGACCCCTATGACCATAGATAAAGAATTTTATTTCAAATATCCTAAACCATTCCATTATATTCCAAATACCAAGTGTCTTTATCTTTTCCAATAAAATCTCCCAAATAAATACCATAGAAAAACCATTTTCAACCTTTATCACCTTACAAGGTCCCAACATTCCTTTAACATGACACATTTCATGGCCTACTAAACCCATTTAAACATCATAATATATTTAAAATACCATTTATAATAATTTTGGGATATCACCCATCGACTAAAAACTTTTAATAGTTACCTATTCAACATGATTCCTCCTTTATGTCTTTTGAAATAAGACCATGGCCTTTTATTCCATCAAAATCTTTTTTAATGATACATTATAGAATTTTCACAATAAGGGAAGGCATATTCATATTTTAAATCATCATTTCAAATACACCCCAAACTCACTATTTAAATTACATTGAGTTTAATAGTTATTTATAAGAAAACCACCTCATTCGACATCACTTTTCCCCCATTGGAACTGAAAAATAGGTCAAATCTCAACACATACTAATAAACAATTTCAAAATATAGATTAATTTTTTTTAAAAAATATATTATATACAAAAGTAAAATTCATCATTCTGACTCTTCAAAACAATTTCCCCCAAATCCCACCTTGTATCCCTTAACAATTCAATCATGTCCACCATTGAGAATTTCAATTTTGAGCCCATAAAAACTCAATTTAATCTTTTTTTATGAAATGATGCACATTATTGGATTCCATATGTGACGTGTTATAAACTCTGATTGATCTGATAGAATCTGTGGAAGGACTACGGTATCAATATAAATGACAATACATCATTGTCAACCCGAGGAAGAAAACAGAGCACACATGGGCTCGATAGAACACATCACATATACTTGAAAATGCATTATCATTAAAATGACGAAATATATTTGTACACCAACCACATAAACGAAGTTTTCCATAGAATATAAAAATAATGGTGGCCTTCCAAGGGATTTCTATGTTCCCACCAAACTCCTTGGTATCTAATAGGGATATCTATAACCACCCGGGTTACAACCCACTCCATGAAATAACAATTAATTAATTATAAAAATTTTCATTAATAAAATGATATTCCTGAAAACTCTTTATAATTTTTTAGAACTCATAGTGTGATCACCTCTTATCTAAAAAATTAACTACAACATTTGATGGTCCTCAATATAGTCCCAACACCACTTTTTGGTATATCCATAAGAATAAGTACCATTAAAAAATTATTTAAATTAACATAACATGGAAAAAATGATAAAATTAACCAATAATGAATTCCATAAATAAACATAAAATAACAGCATGAAAAAATCATCTTTGTACATATTCTAGGTATGCTTATCAAAAACATCATGTAAAATCAATGATTCACTCATTCTCTTAAGGGTCATAAAAAACAAACCCGATGAATAAAACATTAAGGGAAGGAATGGGAAGGGGGAAAGAAATAACAATATATGAAGAAGTAACACAAAAAACCATTGAAATTCCATGAACACACCCCTCAAAAAAAGGGATTTTGAGAAGAGGGAAGGGGTTGTGAGACCCTAGATCATAACGAAAAAATGGGGAAGTGAGAGGGAAGTGTGTCCAAAAATAATGAGGTATAATTTTTTTAAATCAACCTTTTAATAATTTTTTATGTTTTCACAATGTTTAGGTATATGATTTGAAAAAAATTTATAATTCTTGTACAACCTACAAACAAACACCCCATGCCTCACATGATTAAGTTGCATGGTTTGAATGATTACCACAACTCTCTGGTTTTCCTATAAAAATACCCCTTGAACATTTTGGCTACATAGATTTCTAACAATGAACCATACATGAAACAACCTGATCGATTCCTCTACTATAAAGGTACATATTTTTTCATAAACATTGTGCAAGATGTGAACCATATCCCATTCCGTCTTTTACCATGCACCATTACACATTTTTATTACATAGTTTAATCAAAACCATGATCTAACATTGAAACTAAACTTTGATTAGTTAAAAATTATCTAAAACGCCTATTAACATCAATGAGTCTCATGGTCCCACCTAAATCATGCACAAAAAGATATGTGTCATGCCTAGATACCTCAAAAACTCCTAAACATAGCTTAATGATTCCAAATCTCATTTTCTCAACCGAGCTAAATCCCAATCATCATTCCATATATAAAACACCAGATTTAAGAATTAAAACTATCATTATTTCATTCAAACTATTATTACAATATTTGGTCTATCTTGTAAATGAAAATTTAAATTCCATCTATAAATTCCCACTCTTAAAAACTTGGGATATTACATCTATTATTTTGGATCATTGAATGAGTCTCTATGAAGCATGAATTATAGAACACATGTGATAAATGGAAGGTGTAGTGTAGAATTAATAATGGTTTTCTAAGTGGTTCTGAATATTTATTATAGTATTATGATATAGTGAATACATATTTACATATATTTATAATGGAAATGTTTATTTTTGGACACAATAATATAGAATATAAAAATTATTGTTTTGAGAAGAGATATCATGTAACACCCACTCTATGTTCGGTGATATATCAAAGAGAGAGTCATTTAAGATCCAATGTATAAAATAAAATAGATTTCCTATCCATTCATGAAGGTGAATTGTTGAACATGTTGATATATACATTTTATCAATGGTATTGGGGAATATCATTGGGATTTCAAGTCTGATGCACATTCAAATCATTAGGACTACAAAAGAAGTAGTAGAGTAATCCTCTTAGATCAATTTATATTCATTGTTTATATCCAATAATATGTATTGTTATATTATATATGTTTAAATATATATAATAAATAACATTATGTTTATTTTTTATAGGAAAATATTGTGATTTCTATAGTTTTAGGAAGAATACCTTATTAATCAGTGACCATTGACGATGAAATTTTCTATATTTTTTTATCCCATAAAGTTGAGCATAATAATATCATAAATTTTTTTTTCACTTAATATATTTATTTGTACCTAGTCAATTCCATGGTAATGAGTACATGTTCATTCACTTTTTCATTCATTTATTGAGAATAATGGATAGGCTGTGTACTTGTGTGATAATAAAAATGGTACATCAGGGACTAATCATAAAATGATAGGGTCCTACTTACCAAATACAGGTCCCCATTGAGATTTATTATTTTCTGTTGAACCCTTATATTAACATGTAAAGGAAACAATATACAAATTCACTAAATAAGTGAATGAATTATAAATAGAGATAAAGGTTCTAATGTGATAAAACGTCAACCCACTCTGATTCAGCCCCTAAACTCTCAATGTGGTTATCCCGAATGTGATCCCAAAAACATTTTATAGCCTATATTTCATCATCTTCTAATTAAAATGGATTAATTAAAGGTGGTGACGAATATGGTAAATTATATTTCCCATCACTTTATACTCATTCACCTCCATCTTTCTTATTGAAACATCATTAATGAAATTTATAGATCCACTTAGAAAGGAAGTAGTTAATCTCAATTATGTCTTGGATATAATGTTCCATCCACAATAATATGAAACTTATGAATATGTTAATAATATGATGCTATTATGTTATGGTTCAATTTTAATTGAAAACATACAAATGAAATTATTGATTTTATCTTCTGGTGTATGTAATCAAAAAAGGATACATAACCCATAGACTCCAAACTCACTCAAAATTCACCGTTTTAACGCTACGGTGGATAATGGATCTATACTAATTACAATTCAATTGTAAAAACAATAAAAACACAATCACATGTGATTATTAATAATCATTTTACCCTAATGGAGATTAAAAAAATATCTTCTGAACAAAATATATTAGTTGCATCAAAAAAAATACTTCATGACCACAATCTAAAAATCTAATGATGGAAATAATGTTCCATAGTATGTTTTGAAAAAAATAAAATAATAATCTACTACATCATGATTGGTTAATCAAATATATTATTCTTTATTTGGTTTCCATGTGGGTGTTCTGGACAGGTCATCTAAATTAGAGAATCTATAAAATTATATAGAATATAATTATAAGGAACTCTATATAATCTCATGAATAATCTATTATTGTGTAAATCACAAAACAATTATTCTATAACAGATTTTTTACTACCCATTTCGAATTTACATATAAAATATAAAGGAATCTATGATGTGAATTTATGGGTAGTGCAAATTCATATTCATTCATGGAAGAGATACCTCACATTAAATTAATGAATTGTAAGCAGATCAAGAACAATCCCAAAAATATATCATCCTTACATCCAAATATGGGATGGTTACCTGTGGTTAGAATCCACTATAAAATAACATGAACTCAGTATTTCTAGGGAAAGTATAAGTAATATAAAACACTAAGGGTATGTAATATCATGGTTGAACATTATATTATGCATGTATCAACAAACATGTACCTAAATATTTATGATTTTGTGTTTTTAGGGGAGAAAAAGATTATTAGAGTCCTAAAAAAGGATATGTCTTCTGTATCACATATATTTTTCTCCAAAATATAATAATAAAACTCAAATACACCCATAACACTACTTACCTAATTATCAAATCAGACCTTACTATAAAACTAACTCTAAAATAATACATAAGCCTTAATATATTATTATACCATTCTAATATTAGTCTTTCCATCAGGTCCCCACCACGGTTGGTAGGAAACTTATTGTTCCACCTAATTCCCACCACTAATAGTATATATTTTGTAGAATATCATAAAATGGAATAACTAACATGGTATTCCATTGTTTATGAGAACATGTAACAAAAATGTATCATTTTTACACATTAATTTCCAATAATAGTAAAAAATATATGTAAATAATAAAACTATAAAACAACAGATGCATAAGATAACAACTCTATACGATGATTCATTAATGGATAAACCCAAAAATGGAAATATATTTTTAAAATAAAAGAAATAACAAACAAATATAAGAGTAGGATAAAAAATCTTACTACATGGTATCATGTAAAAACCCCATGATAATTATTCTCCCACATCATAACACCAGCAGATTCAATGAAAAAAATCAATGAACATCACTAGATACTAATCAACTATGTTAATCATTTTACTATGAAATTTATTCAAAAAAAAATTATGTTATATGTCACGTACATGGGTGGTTATAGATATACCCGGTAGGGTACCCAAAAAACTAGAAAAATAATAATAATAAAACTACAAGATAACATAAAACCAAAGTAAGAGGGAAATAATGAGGAGTAATGAGTAGGAAACTAGATATAATTTTAGGTTTAATAATAAAACCATGACAACAAAATAGAATCATAAACATCAGAACTAAAATCCATGAGATATCATTTCACCTAAATGTGAATGATATATGGGTAACCAATTTGATAAACCCTGATGTCAACATTTTGATATAAGAAACATTTTGAAAATAGGAAAATGATCAATCATTTTTTCAAAAACATAAAATCATCCATAGATGTTTACACATCATAATATGAAAGAAACCCTAATTTTCATAAAATGTTTACCTCCACATCATAACTTGGTAATTATACTAATGGTCTACCCAAAAACTACTAAAACATTCATATGCCGATTGTATTACAATACCTTATAGAGGATAGATTCCCAAATTGTTTTATTCATAATCAACCTAGGGGGTTACATACATCAAGAATAAAGAACTAATTTTTTTCAATATAAAAAGGTTACCTACTCAAATAAATATGTTGAAGATATGTTTTCATGCATACATTGTTTTAAAGGTACGGTTACCTACATAGTTTTTCTTTAAAAAATTCTCCCTTCATCATAATAACTTTCCTGATATGACACTCTAATTACTCAGACTCCATGAATTATTTCCAAAAATTTCCATGATATATATAAATGATAATTTTCATAATGGAGAAAAATATTGAATGAAGAACTCACAAAAAAATATATAACATATAAGAGGAATGATATCATGAATATATATATATATATATATATATATTCCTATTATATGACATTATTGTGTAGTTCAAATGATGTGTAGGTTATCTCAGTCCATCTAATTTTTTACTTAATCCACCCAACACATTTATGGTCAAAATGCATGGCATGTATTATATGGAAGATGATATGTGGGACTACATGTATACTTTTCATATATAGCATGATCACATTGTGCTGCACTATATGAAATACAATTTTGGGTTTTATGAGGAACATGATAAGTGGAAAATGTGTTGACATGAAATGTTTGAAATGTGAAAATTATTCCACTCAGTCATACAATGATATATTTTCACTTGAATTATCATTGATATGTGATATATATTTATCCCTTAAAACCCTAACTACTTTGGTTACGATCCTTCAAGACATGTTTCATAGACATACATGTCATATGGTATTAATAGAAACATGATAATCATAATTAGTAACATAACTTTATGTGATTGAGAAATACAATTTTTGTCTTTTACAAACATACATAACATTAAAAACTATGAATTCACACTATGGAATCCACTATTTACAATGTCACTAGCCAATCCTTCTATATATCCTTAACTGAGAACCCCCACCACTATATGTGACGTAATAATGTAATATATTAAATATTTGTGGACCATGAAACAAATAGAAAATCCAATAGTGAGGATGTGAAGAAATAATGTCTATATTATTATATTCTTGAATATCCAATCATCGAAATATATTCATGAACATATACAATGAATGATGGAATATGTATGGAGGGGAGGAAATTTAGTTCATTGTCATCATATTAATGTTTATAACAGATTAAAATAATAAATCCATTAATGGATAAATACTTTATCAATAAAAGATAAATATACTGAAACATTAATAACCACACTAAAATAACCGATTTATAAAAAATTCATAAATAAAAAGAATTTGGAGAAACATAAAGGCTTCACCCTTAATTTAGTCACCCAGTTTAATTAAAGAATTATCACATACTCAAATTGACCTAGTTAAATAAAAATAATTAGATTATAAAATAAATTTATCCAAGGAAAATCTGATAATAAAATTTAGTAAATAAATCAAATATCTTTTATAATAATCAAATCATCAATATCCAAGAACATTTCAACAATCCATCATTTGAAAAAATAAAAAAATTCCTATTAAAAAAATACTTATACATAGATTAAATCTAAAATAAAATATTTTATTTTAAACAAACAAAATAATTTCTCCATAAAATTAATATCATATTCATAAAATTTAAAACAAATTTATGTAAAATGATATTTTGAAAAATAATTAATTTCATTAATCAAGAAAAAAATCTGTTCAGTGGAATTTATTATATCTAATTTTCAAAATCACTAAATTTACATTAAAAAGGGTACTTAATTCACATACTGGAAATATAATTTTTTTTAACGTAATTGTGTTAAAATAAAATTTTCATTATGTGGTTATTTTGGAATTATTTTGTTTTTTTTCAAAGAATCATTCAATAATATTTTATAAAAATGTTTCTGTATCGAATAATATTAAAAGATGATTCAAACACACAAATTAAGACTTATGGATAATAGAACAGTTTCAATTTTTTTTACTTTACATATATAAATGTTCACATCACATTACATCATAATAATTATCAGAAATAGTCTAAAAAATGAGGAAATAGATGTATACAACACTAATTAGATAACATTAAAAAATACACTTTAGATTTTTTCCAATGGAAAAAATGATAAAGGAGTTCATTCCAATTTTTTCAATGACTATAAGTACATGAATTAGCTATCAAAAAATATATTTACTCTAATTCACTATTGACTTACACTAAGGATTATCCACATAAAATGATAAATAAAATCCACAATTTAGGAATTACATAACAAAATAAAATTTATTCTTAATTGAGTCATCCTTGAATCGTTTTCATCGCCACATGGTCATGCAAACACCACATCCCCAATTCCTTAAATAAAACATTATTGTTTAATTTTATTTATTTTAATATCTCAAATATTTATTATAAAAATCAGTGAATGATTAGTATAGGGTTCAATACTTCATCTCAATGGTTATAAATTTCCATGGGCAAACAACCCATTATTCATACAACCATAACCTTTTAATTTGCGTCTGAACCTCTCATTAGGAGTTATTAGTTGTTTTAATTTTGTGAGATATATTTATATATTTAATAAATTTTCATATATCATTTATAATAAAACTAGCTCTAACAGAAATGAAAATTTATCTGAAGGGTAAAAAAAATTTAGTTAAATAGTAAAATATTTTTTTGGGTCAAACAGTTGGAGTAAATTTATTGGTTTATCCTTTTTAGATAACATGACATGAGAAAAAAAATATAAATAATAAATTGTGAAAAACAAATAACTTTAATTTTTAACAATGAATTTGATGTAAAATCTCCAACCATCATAAATATTTCAACTAAAACTTCATTTAATGACATTAAAGACCTCCCCTAAATACCCCCCTACATAACCATTGACTTCACAATGTAGACATTTCCATTAAACCTAATCAGTATAAAAAAATAATATTAGTTGATAAATTACACTAATTTGCTATCCCAACCATATCCATAGTATAGTATATTATTTAATGATTAGAATATTTCAAAATTCATATATATATATATATATTCATTAAATTTACCAAATCAAAAAAATTCCTCAAACATGGATCATTATAAAAATCCTATCAAAGGGTAAGAATATTATAATAAAATCAATTATTTAGAAATAATTAATTTATAATACCTTTTTATAATTCAATTTTACATATATTACAATAAAAAATATAAGAATAAAATAACATTAATATTTCCATTTATGTCTAAAAAAAATTGATTATCTATATATTATCCTCCTTACAACCCAATAGTTTTATATGATGTAATGTATATTTTTTTCCGAATTATCCACAATGTGTGACAAAATAAAAACTTGAATAATGGGATGGTGAAGTAAAGATCTAGATTAAAATTAAAATTGATCATTTTTTATGTATTATATAAATTTGTGGTTATTTAATAATGAATCTAATTAATTATTTATCTAATCATGAAACCAACCCAATGTAACTTTTTTTTTGTATTTTATATAAATTAATGTAAAAAATAACCCAAAATTTTTAAATATAATGTATTTAATGAAAAATAATTAATCAAAATAACACTATGGATTTAAACAATAATTTCAGATTTATTGTGATTTCGTGAAATAATTTACTATTGCGAGGATAAGTTGATAATTGAAAAATCCATACAAATCTATAAAACCAATGGCATCAGAATAAGGGTCGATAAAGGGTATCCCTCAAAAGCACTAGGCCAACCCAAAATAAAACGAATATAACTGAATTTAAAACAAATAAAAGTCCATTTAATAAAATTTCCTCTAAATATATATAAATAGGATATGAAAAATCCATGATATGACTATAGTATTTGTCAAACTATTGCATTAATAAAACAACAATTATATAAAAAAATATAAAAAATAATATGATATAGATAATATATGGATTTCGAGAAAATAATAATCTATATATATAGAAGAAAAAAGATAAAAAGGATTGCATATAAAAATAATTAATTAGTCATGTCATGAAATCTATAGTTCACTCAACTAGTTTTAAAAAACACACCAAAAATTAATTTTAACATATTCAAATAAAATAATCATACCCAACCCAATATGAAATAATATGTTACTTGATAAAATTTCTTATATAATGATTGAAAATAAATAATGGAATTACAACATTAAAATAAGGAATTTTATTAAATAATCATTTAATGAAATCATATTGATAAAATTATAATGGAAAACTCAGTCACAACACTATCATATCATCCCATTAATCATTACTTTTAAAATACTCTCCATAAAAAAGAACAAACCATACAATAAAAATTTAGTGAAATTTTTTTTAAAAAAAATGTGAAACACTCCAATTATCCAGAATAGAAATAACTCTTGATGTATAATATAATGACCTATAACATTATTCATTTTCAACCGTCAAATCAAATAATATTTTCTAAAGTCACCTTTCGAAACGAAAAAATATACCAGAAATCTTAGTCAGAGAAAAAGTATCCAACCATTTATTAAAGATAAAGAAAAAGTACATCAAGCGAGAAACACAGTCTATAAAAACAGCTACATATCATAAAAACCATATTCATCACCATACCCATGCCCATTTGCTTCATCTTTTGTGGGTGACTCCCAATCAGATCATTAATACTACTTTTGTGCCTTAACATACTTCCTTATAAAATTTAGCTTATCTAAATATAGGTACTCTTAAAAATATTGCATACCATTTCCTTTCATTACAGCGGACCAAGTGGGCATCAACTATGGCAAATGCGAATAGTCCTTCCTTTTCCTTCATCTCGGTGGAGCAGTCATAACTTCTTCCTTCCCGGATACAACCTTTTTTCTACCCTGAACAATGTCACTATAAGAGCTCCTCACCCTTCCACCAAAATTCTCCTTTTCACTATCAGATATATTCCCCTAGTTACTAGTGATCTTCACCTCCTGATAACAATCCTGCACACCCTATTCCTGATCATGGTGACTGTTATCATCAACTGATCCTAAACACTGTGAAAGCTTCACAGGCTCCTTACAACCATCCAGTCCCTCCTGCAGAGAACCTTCACTAAAAACAACATCCTGGGGATGCGAGTCAGACTGCAATTTGTCAACTTCATTCCTAGTGATTTCCTCTCGAATATGAGACTTCCTTCTATTCATCCTCCACAAATAATAATACAATATCTCATTAATAAAACAGTTTTATAATGAATACAAATTTATTTTAATTGGTAATTAATCTCGTTTTATAATAAAATGTTAAGTATATAAACATTTCAAAAATTTATTTTCCATTATAAATAAAAAAGATAATACTTAACAAAAAATATGAGATTTTATAATCATCACAACATAAATATTTTCAACATCAAAATAAAAACTAATATTAGTTTTCCTAATAATATAAAATATAACTAGGATAATTTTTAATTTGTAGTAAACCCACTCTTTTCCAGGTTATACTTCCCACTGGTAAACTCTCATAAAAATTTATTTTATTTATTTAGATAAATCGAATTATTTATAAAACCTTTTTCCTTGAAGTAAAATTTATCAATGAGTCATATATCATTAGTTGACCCATGTTATGTTACCCCCACTCTGTGGACTCAACCACCCTATTGGTAATGTAATTTTTCTTCCATATTCAATCAAAACATTTATAATGTTTTAGGAATAGTTAGATAAATGATATTTTGTGAAATTTAATTTATGTATGTGTTCATCCTTGGGAAAATTCTTTATCCAAACAATTGATCAAATATTATTTAAATATATAAAAACATGTAAATTTAATGTATTTAATGGAGAATAACAACCATGAATATACTCATGATTTGGTGAATTTAAAATATCCCGAATTTAATCGTATTTAATCCTTTAAAAATATAAAGTGATTTTATATAATATCATGTTATCTTACCAATTTATAAAAATTAAACCCAAACCCATATTAAAATAATATAACCCATTTGTAATTATAAATTCAGCACATAATTTTTTTATATCCAATTCTGTAATATTTATACCAAACATATTAGTAAAATGATAACATTCAAAAATGAATTTAAGTGGAAATATATCCCAATGAAATATTTATTTCATAATTTATTTTTAAATTATATAATCAAATTTAGAGGAAAATATGAAGTCCTTATTTTTAATATCCATTTTTTTACACTAAAACACTTACTCCCATATAATGTTTAATTTTATTATATCATTCAACATGTTTTTCCAAAAATATAAATTTTTAAATTATTTTATATTTTAAATAATTTTATTTTTAAAAAAAAATTATCCCCCTAAAATGACTGACCTGTCCACATGTCATGTTGTCCATTAAATGATACATGAGTCAATATGAAGCACAACTCATCACATATTCCTAATATATAACCAATATTATTTTCTAAAACTATAGCAGATGTTTTTATTTGAAAAATTAAATAAATTATAATGTACCTATTGAATAAAACATTATAATACATTCTAGGTTTTCATCATTCCATTTAAAGCATGACACACACATAATTTAACTTTATTTTCGTGAAAACCAATATCTAAAAAATACATGAATAATTAACCAGTATAATACTCTTAGATTTTATTTTAAATGACAATACTAGGAATAATCATGATTTCATACAAGATTTCCATTATCCTCAGGAGTACAACCCCATATATACTATCCTGGAATACTGACATGTGAACTCTCAAGAACTACCTGAGATTTTTTAAGAGAAAGAGACCAATGTTGTGGTATCAAATAAAATTTTTGGATGAGTGAACAATAAAATAAAACATATTAATACATATAATACTACATCATCCATTATAATACATATTCATAATAAAAAATCCATATAACTAATTTTTTTATAATAAGTGTCTTTATAATATAATTCATGATACTCATATCAATCAATAAGAACATGTGAAACATCAAAAATAAAAGTAATACTATAAATTAATGAGACAAATATGGTTCTCATATAAGAGAAACCACACCATCTGTATCCACATCTACTATATATCTCTAGGATACAATATCATTATGAATAATATTTTTCATCTATATATATATATTTGAAATTGAACAACACATGACTGTACATGCATGGGTGAAAAGTAATAATCATTATAGTCATGCCAAGTAGTTAGACGACACAATTTAGAACTAGTGACTATAAGAAACATTAATAAAACACATTTAGCTTAAAATATCATGATAACTCATCATAATTACTCATAACATCACTTCTAATTAATAATAATCAAGTTACATATATTTCATCATTATAACTAAGTAAATAATAATAACTCTACACACACACAATTTTATTTTTCTATTCATAATAAAGGGGACCCATTAATATAGTTCTATTAATGATCGAATGAGAAAAATTAACACTATATCATGACACCCATGTCTAAGAAAAAAACAGCAACCTAAATCAATATAAATACACTCCCACAACTTCATAGATGTTAAAACTCATTTACAATATATAATATAGTTGTGGAATAAAAAAAATCATTGAAATGAATATATTATCTCTCCTCCTATCATAATTTTCAGTCTTGATAATTCAACTCATATGCATAATCAAGTTATTATAATGGAAAACTGATATATATAAATACAATATCACATATTCGAGGGAATACATTTCTGTACCAATCATTTTCTAGAATTGCAATTGAATATTTTTTTATATAAAACCCATATTTAATGTCAAAAAAGAAGTTTAAATATACATCACCATCCTACTCATTCCATTAGTTTCGAGGTAGAAATAGTGTAAACACCCAAGTAACTGTTTATTTGTCGACATATAATGTTTCTTCAATGACATAAAATAATGAAATATGGGTAAATGGAAATGATACATATATCAATCACCATCATATTACACCATTAATGGTGGGTGATAATTAATAATATTATTTTCGCACATTAACCCCAATCATAGGGTAAGTTATTATGAATACGTAATGTTATTTTTTTAAAATAAATATATTTATATCATTATACAATTCTTTTATCCAAATAGAGAAGTATACAATGTAAAAAAATGACCCAAAAGAAATATTTCATCTATAAATCACCAAAAAAATCTCCCATAGTAACCCAAATAAATCATTTCATTCTCTATGAATTTATAAATTCAGAGACATTCATGATACAGTGAGTATTAAATTTTATTCAATATATAGTTTTGATGACCATGAAAAAAGAAACAATAATATAACTATCGAATTATTATTTTATTTTCTAACAACAACAAATTCATTGAGGTGTTTTCCTAATGGTCATCATTATTTCATATTTAATCTAAATTTATATAATTATGGATTAACTAATATTATTAATTTGGTTCATATAATCCAATAAAAATATTTTTACAGTGTCTATCACATCAAACATTAAGAATTATTTATCTCCTTATGTAAATATTGTATCATTGTCATACCATTTCGTTATTCGCCATCATAGTAATTATTTTGAAAAAATTTATTTCCCATTATTTGTACCCAATATACATTTACACAATATATAAATATTTAATAAATTAATATACATAAATTATTAATGTATATATATATATATATCAAATATGATAACCCATTGACTTTCATCATTAAAAACAATGTTAATATTCCTCATTTTTGGAAAATTATTTTAATTGTGAGATTAAATGACAATGAATTAAAATTATAAAAAAATATAAAGATATTGTAATTTTATATTATTATATTTAAAAAATAATAATTATTAAATTTCATTTCCTTATTTACCCCATTTTAATTTAAAAAAAACATTGAAAATTTTATTTAATCATTACGAAATTTGCAATCCCCATTTCAGTTTTCAAAATATCGCATGGTAAATCAATAATAAATTTAATTATTCCATTAAAAAATTATCAATAATATTTATTCACCACATCTTAATTTTAAATTAATAATCACATATTCATAACATTCTTCCTTATTGAAATAAACCATCATCATTATTAACCCATGATCATCATTTATTTAAAAAAACTTATTAATCTATTAATTTAAATTGTTACATGTATTATCATTATTTAGTAATATGATTAGTTGATAATAAAAATTTACATAATAAAAAAAAAATTACACATCTTTTTAGAAATTTCTCTAATTATATGGATAACATACAATATATTAAATAAATTCTTGATGTACAAGTGAAATTAATTCATCTAAACACATAATTATAAGATAAATTTAATATTTTCTTAATAATTATAAAAAAATTCATAATTACTTAATAATAATAAACAATTAAATTATTTTTCTAAAATGCCCTAGAAAATATTATTTTCGGTACACTATGTTGACACGAGTCCAATATTATTTTTTATTCCCAAATACATCATAGCACACAACCCCACCCACATAATGATTATTGAATGAATGAGGTAGTGTCATGTGGCACCCCTTTCTGTTCTACACATGAGTCATGCTTTGTTAACCCTTTATTACCTCTAATACATTCAATAATTTGAACAAATAGTCACATGTCTTTCACATTGACCTCTAGGAATCTCCAATCTCTCCTACATAGTATAAGATAAAATGATCAATTAGTTTTACATAATGTGTGGAATGAACAACTAAGTCAGTTCCTAGTGAATTGAAGAGAAAATGTTGAAATTGAACTTAAATTTATCACATAATGACTACCATTCATCCTATATTTTCTTGTGACTATCATCAGATCAACCATTATGTGTAGTCTAGAAAATCAAGAGAAAATATTAAATATCACTATTGAATATATACACCAGATTCTCTCATTACAATGAATATATAAAATATTAATTCCCTAATATTTTTTAAATAATTAGATGGAAAAAATCTAGATATGATGTAAAATTATAAAAAAATTATCTAATAAATAACTTTGTATTAGTATGATAGATCATGAAATTTATTTTATTATTGGATTAATCTCATCAGAACCTTTATAATGATGTATCATTTATGATAAAATTATTTATGGTTATTTGTTAAGTTCAAAATTAGGATATACTGATCAGAAATTATTATTAATATTTAACTAAATAATAATTTGGTTTTTGATGAATTTTCATCCATTATAATTATAATTAAATAAGTATTAAAAAATAGAGATATTGATTTATTATGTTTATTTGAGAACCATCAAAACTAAGAAGTGTGTTTTGGTGTCTAATTCTTCTATCTATGATTAATAAAATTATATTTAACATATTTTGATCTATCTAATTATATTACGTACATTAGGTATTCTAACACATGATATTTAAATTTTATATTATGACACTAACATTAATTGGTTTAATTAGTAGAGGTATTTTATCTATTAAATATTACCATAAGGAAATATGGGATTCAAAGAACAAAATATTTTTCTTAGATTTCACATTCTCTAATGAACTACCCCGAATCTTGTAGTGGAATCCATATCAAGACACATGTAAACCTCAATTTCCATTTGAATTCAACTTAATAGGAACCATTGTTAAATATTACATAATAATTATTTTAATAAAATTAAATTTGAAATAATTTGTTCAATCCAATTAAATTACACATATTTTGTCTTTTCGCAGAAGATATACAAATTATCTATAATGACCCTAATATTAATTGTCTGAATGAGTATAGTTATTTTTTGTATTAAATGTTATTCTAATGAAATATGGAATTCAAAGAACCAAATATTTTTCAAATATTTCACATTCTCCAATGAAATACCTAAACTCTTGTAGTGGAATCTATGTCAAGACACGAGTAAATACCAATTTCAATTAAAATTATACTAATAAGTAACCATTGTTAAATATGACATAATCAGGAGATTTTAGTCAGGAATTCACATCAAGGAATTAATGTATTTTATCAGTTTATAGTTTTAGGGAATTATTCCATCACCATTAATTAAATATTTATTACCAAATTGGAAACATCCACTTATATTCCGTTTTTACAAAAAAAAACATATCTTTTAAGACATAACATGTTTTCATTTTAAGAACTATCTCCATATTTTCCATATTAATATCATCCTTAATCATACTCGATTTTGAGACCCTATTATAGTTATTTTGAAATGTGGGCTGAGAAAAAAAAAAGCTCAGTAAGGGAAAAAATATTTTAAAAAACACCTTGTCGAATTTAAAAATAATAGGATTATAATAGAGATTCATCCTAAAAAATAATAAAAATTGATATCCAATAACCATTTAATAACACATAAAATTGTTTTTCATGGCCAGTTTTTTAATGAAATTCATTATATGAAACCGAATAGGAAAAACCAATGATTTGAACGATTGTTAGAAAATATGAGAACCCATCTAAATATATTCATACAAGTATATCTATTGATGAAAGAAATGAAAAATTCCTACTGTAAAATAATATATCATTATCATTTCCTATTCAATTCAAATGATTCCCTTTAACACTTATTAGAATGAATATGAGATTAAACTACATAACTTGGGAAATATTTTTTATATCACTCATACAAATGAAAATTCTTACCTAGTAAATTCCTACAAACTAATAGGAGAACCCAAACATGTTAACTCTATCCCTTTATCCAATGTTTTGGACTACAAGATTAGTCCCTATCATCCATAATTGATAAGGTAACAACCCGTACTTGGATTAAAAAATTAAGAACTTATACTTCTACATAATAGATCCTCCCTCCATTATAAATAATTCCAACGAACGATAACATAATCAAAACCAGTGATATATTTCATAAAAATACTCATTTCATCCATAAGAAAACATTTATGGATATGAAATATATAATCCCTTAAAGACAAATTTTAAAAATACCATGAAGAAAGAAAAGGTTGTATTTTCCTTTAACAAAATATGAATTTCATTAAAATAAATAAAATAATTTTTACATTGGTGATAAAATATATTCACATCACATATAATAAAATAGAACATTCCATTCATTTTTTGTTAAATTATTTTGTATAAAATAAATTTAAGCATTCCTTCTCAAAAAAATTGAATGAATGTGAATGTGACACAAATTTTACAATAAAATTAATTTCTTTCTATATAAATATATCTATAAAATACTATTAAAAATATGGTCATGGAATTAAAATATTATAAAATAAATCTTAAAAAATTTGTAAAATTATTTTTTAAATTGATGTGTCAGATAACATGAGTCTAACTTGTCAAAAACATTTGTTATATTCATAAATATTAACTATCTAAAAATCAATAAATAATATTATAATTATTTTGAATGAACCTGGTTTTTTCTATAAAATACATTGGAATATTCTTGATGTTATTCTAGAGATGCTCCTTAAGAAGACGTGAGATTCCAAGCCCTAGTGTGGCTGGAATTAAATTATCATTGTGTTCACACTGGTCATGACAATAAAATGAAATAACAACTAAACGGTTGCTCGGATGGGAAAACTGAGGGAACCGTTGGGTCTGGAAGGTGTCGTTTACCCAAGGAGGGGTATAACGTTCACGAGCGTGGCCCCTCTGTGAAAAACGCCACCAGGGGCATTTTTGTAATTTAGTGTACTCGAGCGTGGAATTTACAACTTTTCAATGGAGGATCAGATTAAAATTCCAAGACATCCTTTATGCTCAAAAAGTAGTTTTTACCCTAGGGGTGGCCTAACCATGACCCCACCGAACGTTCGGGAATAGGGTCTACGTGTGTGGGGTTTAAGTGTTTTCTATTTAACCACCACCCACGCACTCTCCTCCCACTTAGTTCTTCCCTGGCGGTTTATTCTTTATGAGCTTCTCCCCTCTCCTTCACCACTCCGTCATGGCATGGCGGCTCCTGTGGACCAATCATGAAGCTTCGGGCTACGGCCAATGAGGTAGGAGGTTTTGTTCTTCGTTTTAGTTTTAGCTTTGTCGTTAAAATTAATTATGTATCGATAATTGTTGTCTGATCATCGAGAAAAGCCTCTGGTTGCGCAGGGCATGATTTTAACTTCCCAACGATCCTTTTGGATCAAATTTTCGAGTCCTGGGGCGTCTGAGGCATCCCCGTAATGTTTTCCGGCTGTTTCATCATTTTATGGTAGTCGGCACAGCGGTCCGGCGTCGGTGGCGGGGTTCCGGCATGGCAGTGCAACGGTGGACCATGTCGGCATGGTGGGGATCCAGGAAGCAGCTTCTAGCGATGGCTCCAGGTGATAGATCCATGCAGCGGATGAGGACGACGACACCGAGGCGGGGTCACGGAGCGCCACAACTTGTGGGGACCGTGACACGCTGAAGGCGAGTCTCCGCAGAAAACCACGACTGGCCACGTGGGCCGGTCAGCTCTATGAGGACTCTAAGTCCACGACCAGGCCGCGCAGCTGAGCCACGTGCTAGCACTGTGAGCTGGGCTGGCCGGCGCGGGCCGACCCAGACCGGCCTGACCGGCCTGACCAGGCTGGTCCAGCCCTTGGGGGTTCGCCCCCTCTGACTTCGGACACCCGTAATTTTTTCTATAGGTGTTCGTTTTGTGTTCCATATGCGGAAGTGAAATACGTGGATCGAGGCGATGTTTTGAGATTGATTCTGTTGTTTTTTAATTCCTGAGATGGGGGCCTCGGTGGTGCGACATGCCTGTTATGTGGATTTGCGTTATCCTGGGGGTTCTAGTTTTGGGTAGCGCAGACACATCCAGAGTCCGTTTTGAGTTTCATCAGCATTGTTGGGACCCTAGACCAGAGGCAGAGTATTCCTAGGTGGTTTCCGAAATTGAAATTGGAGTTGTGACATGGGTCCCCTGGCCCACCTTTTATGCTACGAGCAAGGTTTAACACCTTTTTCATCGGACATCCGTTCGGGGAATGTGAGGAATCACTTCTGAGTGTTTTTTTGATGGCACCACAATGGAGCAATATGCCCTCTATAATTCCATACGGTGGTGTGGGCACCACGAGGTCCACTTGGGGAGTTGTTAGTGATTTCCATCATTATCCCTGGGTGTCAATTTTGGACATGTGATTAGTTAATCTAGTGTAATTTTCCGAGAGGATAGCAACGATGCGATCTTTTTTTTTTGATTTCAGGACCTTGATGTGGGTCCCACGGAGCACCGCTCGTGTGCAGTGCGGAGAAATTCATATTCTGATCCTGACATCCATTCCATGCAAGTAAGCAGTCAATTTGACGTGTTTTCCCAAGGGCAACGCAGTGGTGCAATGCGCTCGACTGTTTTTGGGACCGAGGGTTCGGACCACGGGACGTCGTTCGAGCGTAAAGCGGTGTTGGATGACTTTAACATTGGATGTTTGTTGGAGGTGAGTAAATAGTCGATCTCAAATTTTTTTTGTTTGGGTTACAACGGTATGATTCTTTTGAATGAGAGGAGTCTCATTCGAGAACTCATTAATGTGGAAGCATGAAAGGTGTTTCAGTGGTGGTTATTCGTGCTGTTTTTGGAATCGAACCCTTGGTGTGGGATCGACTTCACTCCCGTGTGGGTGAAGTTGATGTTTGAATAGATATGGATGGCCGTGCTAGGGCCATGGAGGAAGTATGTTGGAAAAATTATGTTTTCACCCTTCGCGCTGATGTTGGGTGTCGTGTGTACGATAGCCTTTGGGCTAGAGATGTGGTAAAATCTGGGAGTATATGTTGATGAACGGAGGTACATGTTTTAGTTTGTACCCGATAATGTTTGTGTACTTGGGTTGGAGATGAGATAGGTCCATACGCCGTGTGGGCCCCTTGTTTAGGTCGTGTTCTCCATTACGTACCTTTGATCTCTCGCAACATCGAGGGTCCCTCTATTTATGATGGTTTAACCCAGTAGGGTTGGTTTCCCATGGTTCTTTTCTCGACGGTGTGATCGGTGGAGTTGTTTGGGTTCCCCTTTTTCCTTCACCTGTGTGGGATTTTAGTATCACATCCCTTCATGTTCCCTGGTAGAGTTTTTGTGGATTCCGTGTGACCAATACATTACATGGGCACCGATCCTCTACCCAAGAGGTTGTTTCAAGTAGGGTACGGAGCCCCAGTATTCATGGGCACAGATTCCCTAGACAATTATCAAGATCATATCCTCCTTCCGTGATATACCATGAATTATTTCCTTGAATATGGATCTAGGTATCGGTGTGACCCACACTACAAGGGCGCTGAACCTCTACTAGGAAAATTGTTCTGATGTTGGGTGGTCACGGGATACCCACTATGTGTTCTGTTGACCAGTGTTGTACAATCTAGTAGGGTTGTCCAGATCAGTTCCGAGTTTTCCCTCCAGTGGGGCTGAGAGTGGGTTTCTCATCGACTTGTTCGGGTTTACCCTCCAGCCGGGCTAGGAAGTGGGTTGAATATTGACTTCTTAGGGTTTACCCTTCAGCAAAGTCTGGGAAGTGGGTTACTTTATGACCTCATAGGGTTTACCCTCCAGCAGATACTAGGGTGTGGGTTACCTAATGACTTCTTAGGGTTTACCCTCTAGCAGAGACTGGGCAGTGGGTTACCCGATGACTTTTTAGGGTTTACCCTCCAGAATAGACATGGTAGTGGGTTACCCGACGACTTCTTTCAGACTCCATCCTTTCTACTAGGCTAGTTTGTGGATTTTTTTGTGACTACCAGAGCGGGACCCTTGGTTGTATGGGTCATTAATGTGATATCTTTGACTTTGAGAAAACCTCTTGATTGGGTGACAGTGAAGACGGGTGGTTTCTCATTTCCCAAAACTCTCAAGTACAAGGTGAACATTCCCCCACCAAGATGCGTCCTTATAACGTGACCTAAAACTGTGTGGCCGAGTCAGTGCCGTCCAAAGGGGATAGTGTCAGGATGCAGTGATTTGAGCCCCTTGGCTTGCATTTTGGGGAATAAGTACACGATGATTGGTATCGATGGTGGTTACTTATGGTATTGTTGTCTACTCACATTCTTGGGACGAGCTACGGGATGGAGATACCCTTACGATCTTGTTCAGGTTTCTTGGTTGAGCGTATGGATATGTATATACCTTGTTCCAGTACTAACTACTTGGGGTTGGTTACTCTCCATCAAGGAATGGTGAAGACCCGTGGGGTATTCCATGTGCTTTCTGTGTCTAGCTTCTCGTGGTTGGATGAGTCTACTCTCCTACTATAGGTATCTATGACTCGATGAGAAGTTTCATCTTCTCACCATTTCGAGCTCCTTGTGTTTGGGTGAGTCTAATTCCATTCACTTGATGGGTTGAGTTGTTACTCTATTTTACTCTTTACAACACTCTCTTCCATTCTCCTTTACTATTCCATGTTCGATCTACTACTCACCTCTCCAGTACCTCCTTTCCGCTCCCTCAAGCCATCAGGGTATCCTACTATGTATTTTTATAGTCACCCCTACATGGGCTTTTCCCGTACTTGGTGTTCCCTTAAAAATGACAAACATGTTGATCGTGACATCGGGGGAGCTTAGGAGTTCGGGATATTTGACCACATCCAGTGGTTGTAGTCGGTTTCTAGGTGAGGGACCCTCAAACTGTTGTAATTTTGTTTACCTATTGCCGGGTTGTGGCACTTTTCGTGTTGGGCGCGTGTTTTTCTGTTTTACTTTTTAGTTTACCTTCAACATTTACATTGTTCTGTTTAGAGGTCGATGAAATTTTGTGGTTGTTTATAGAACATAGTACATTAGATTTTCTTTTACTTTTCACTTCTGAATTGAGTGGGCTGCATGTGTCTGTGTAAAGGTACTCAACCAAAGTCCTCCCCGAGTTGTTTATCCTTCAGCGCTTGTCACCATCCCCTGGCCTATGGAGATGGGCCTGGGGTAGTTGCAGCTCGTGCTCGAGTAGGGTCAGGTCCTGAAATTTTTTCACATTTATTATTTCTTTTATTTTATCAATTACTATGTTATAAATAATTATTTATGAAATTTTCACACATTTTGACAACATTTGACTCATATGTCCTAAATTAATTCCATACCTATACTATGGTTAATGAAATAATTAATTAGTAATTACCAAAATATTAATCATAAAATAATTATGATTTTTATATATAATTTATAATTTTAAAACCAACCATGATAGATGGTTACGAAAAAATAAATTACCTTACAATCATGGAGACTATGGGTTGTATGTACGCATGAGTAACATTTCAATTTTTAAAGATTATAATAGGAAAAATGTTGGTATTATGTAATCATAAAATATTAATAAAAATATAATAAATATAATATTATTTCTTTAGAGATATATATATATCAGTTAAGTGATGTGCTTAATAAAGACGAGCCAATTTGCATCATGGGGATGGTAATCCACACGTGCACAGAAAGTATGATATAATTATTTAATGATTAGAAACTTATAAAATTAGATTATATACTAGAATTATCAAATTATTAATATTTTGTTATTATCATATATAAATATATACATATAAAATCTATTATTAAAACCAGCTATGAGTGGTTGTGATGGGAAACAAATTGCATCGCTGCCCGAGGTGAGGGGAACTTTTGGAAATACCTAAAATATTATATAAATATAATTTATTTTCAAGGAAAATAGATAAAAAATGATATATTTAATATATAGAATTATTATTTGTAGAAATATTATAATCATATAAAATTTGGATAGTTTTTTTGGATTTTTTCATCTTTATTTAATTATTTTAACCTATGTCTACCATTTTGTCATTTATAGTGATAATAGTGTTTTTATAACATTAGTGGTTATTAATGTTACTATAAATAAAATTGACCCATAATTGGAATATGGTTGATATTGTAAACCATATCCATTTATCTTGGATGGGGATATTATTTTAATGACTTATAAATAATTTAATAAAATATTGTTTATTATATAATTCATTAATGTCACTTTTGGAAATTAATGAAATATTATAATATAATATTTGTCTAACTCATATTATATGGTTCCAAAATGATATTAAAATTAAATATAAGTTGGAAATGATATGAATATATTTATCTTATTAAAAATTTATTTTTTATATATCATTTTAAACCCTATCTTTTGGTATATCCCTTTGGGTGAAAAATTATAAATGTAAACATAATAATGACGTTATCAATATTGACGGATTATAATTATACTTATAAGTTGATAATTGTAACATAAATTGAATGGTGGTGTAATTTTCGACCATTTCACATATTAATTATTAAATTATATATTTTTATGATGTTAAATATTTTAACAAATTATTGTTTAATATAAAATTATATTAATGATATTTTCAGCTCTATTCAATTAATTTAACTTTAAAAACAACATGATATAAATGTAATTATATTATAATCTATTAAAATATGAATAATATATTTTAATTATCTATAAAACACTTTTTAGGGAATAAAATTCCCATATAATATTACATTTAATGTCAATCAAATCATTTATTTTATATTTCTAACAATTGAGAAAATAATGATTCGGCATTTTATAATCATTTATGTTAATATATTCATCACGAAAAATTGTTAATAAAATAAAATAATAAAATATAATTTATCATTGAAATAAATATTTAGAATGTAACATATTTTTTTCATCCTAGTAAAAAACTATATTGTTATTAAAATAAATAAACTGAAAATTTTGACTTTATCTTTTATAAAAATATTATAAATTTCATAATCATATCAAAAAGGGTAAAATTTTCATATACAATTATCATGGATGAATACATAATAAATAGACTCATAAAATGTTATAAATGATTTTATTGGGTCATATTATCCTATATAATAATATTTTTAACCATAATTATTTGATATACACTTACCAAGTTGAATTTTTTTTCAAACGGTATTATTCATAATGAACTAAAATAAAATAGAAAAATTTATTAAATTATCACATCTATAATCCATATATACTAATAATTTTTCAATGTCAATTTACATAATTAGAGAATTTTAATTTAAAATTAAACCTGAAATAAGCTACTAAATGTAGGTTTTCATGAAAATACCTTCTAAGAATAAGAATCTTGTCATAGAAAAATACAAAATAATATTAATTCTAAAGACTATAGTTTTATTATTTTTAATAAAAAATACTAATTATAAATTATAACTATTCCAATAAATAATTTTACATTGTAAATAATTTAAATGAAAATACATTTTTATTATTAAAATTAAAAAATTACTATTAATTAAAATATAACACATTTCATTAAATTATAAAAAATTTCTCCAAAGATGTTTTTTATATTCTGACTTTAAAATGGATGTATTTTGTATCAAAATAAATTTTTATTATATATAGAGATTTATTATAATATTTTATCATAGAATATTAATATTTTTTTAAGAATTTTTTTTGAAGAATAAAATACATTTAATAATTCTTATGTCACTGTTAAGTATGAATTTACCTATAATATTTTATTTATGAATTCCATATTATATATTTTATAAATAGTTTTATCTTAATCATACTCTCCTAATAAATTATTCAGTTATAAAAGTCGTATTTTTATTAATAATATTTTATAGATTGTTTAGGATTAGTGTTTCATGTCATATACACTATCAAATATAGTGTTATTTTTAAAATATAAGTGTACAAAATTCCACCCCAACACTATTCAATTTAATACATGCAATTAAAAGTTTATCTTAGTAATTAACGGTTTGAAATTTGAAAGTACATTTAGTGATATATTGTATCATCAAAAGGGTTATTATAATTTCATCCTGAAATAGGAAAAAAATTAAATTGTCATCTAAAAGAACACACAATTGGGTTTCCAAATAAGAGAATAATAGTGTAAGTGAAAATTTTGACGTGGAAAAAAAGTGAAATGTCCATATAATTATGGATAGTGACAGAAAACAATGATTAAAAATGTTGAATGATCATGGGAATGTTTCCAACCAAAAAACCCAAAAACCATGATGATTTAAAAATACCATAGATTTGTTAGAGAATAAAGTAATATGTTAAAATATTTATATCAATATTCTATTCCATTAATTAAAAAACACATATAGTATCCATTATAAGAACATAATTAAATGTACATACTTGAAAAGTAAAATTCAATCCATTAATCAAGTTCCACCAAAATACCATCTTGTGATCTGAACACTAACTACTCATGTTGAATTTTTAATGCATGATGCAGTGAAATCTTCCTCTAACAGATCAAATAGTCTTGAGAAGGATAAAAAGATATTCATATTTTCATTATGAAATAACAAAAACCAAAATGTTTAGAACAAGATAATATGATTCCCAAAATTAATAAACCATTATATGATGAAATAGAACATTAATTTCTAAATCCTAAATAATAAAAACTGAATATAAAATTAGATCATTTGATTAATAACTAAAAAAAAATTATTCAAAATATTTTTAACCAAAAATTAAAACTCAATGATTTTAATGATTAGATAACTTATACTTCCATGTAAAAATTTACATTTATCTACAAATAATATATTTATCTATTAAATAATCATTTTGAAATGAATAGTGAACAATTATATATTCTATATGATATTATAATCACTTCCATATATAAAATGAATCACTAAAATTATTCATTAAAATCATATTTCCATCTAAATGTATATTCCATATTTATTCCGAAAATAAAATCTCATTTTATTATGTTTACCTTAATCGTAAGACATTCTAAAAAATATGTTGAAGATCCTCAAAAAATCACCCTAATAACATCAAAATTATATAATTTTAAACATAAATGGTTATTTAAAACCTTTATACTTTCACACCAAAACATTTAATAGTATATTTATGAAATAATTCTTCATGTTAAATATAAGGGTTACACTTACCTTAACTAAATAAAATGTATCTCAAAATATCATTAATCTTCTTTAAGTACAATCACATAAGAAATAAAAAGGGGATGTTTACACCATTAAAATTATCATAGAACATAATATTATAATACCATGATTGTAACCAAATTTCATAAGTTATCCTCTAAAAAATATATAATAATATTCAATATTATCTAATTCAATTTTGATACCAACTAAAGGCACATCCTCAATCATTATATACTCGTATGTTTCTTGTTAGGAATTGATTATATAAAATTAAATGATCATTATGGTTTATAATTTTAGTGAAATATTAATTCAACCATAAATAAATAAATATTAAATTAAAAATTAGACACTTAACATAGCATTAAATTTTCTACAAATAATAACTTTTAAGATAATACAGGTTTAAATATCATGAATTATCTTCATTTTGTTTCTCTTAACCTCATCATTATCTCTATCCATCTGTAAAACCAAGTGGAAATAATTTTAAAAAAATGGAAGAGAAAAAATATCTCATTAAGGTATTTAAATGATGAAATAAACTCATTAGTCCATTTAAAAACCACGGGATCATAAAATATTTTTTTTTACATAATAAATTTTCAGCGCAAATAATTGTTTACATACCAAATTAATATTCATAAATGATTTTTTTTTTCATAATACACTGTACAAGAATAAATAAAGGAAAAATAATTATCTTTAAGGTCTCATGGAAAGCATGAGAATAAATAAATCATTATTTATTAAAAATACACTTCTTTACAATAAAAATTATTAATCCATCAATAAAAACAATTAATTGTTATCATATAACATGAAATAAAATTATTTTTATTAATACATATTAGAAGGAATATAAGAGTTATATGGGTATCTTGGGACATCTTTTTCTTATCCACCTTATAAATTGAACAACATACCCATTTAATTATATTAATATCACAGGAGAAACAAAATTAGTTAACTCTCTCCCTTTACCGAAATAATTGGAAAGCTATATTGGGCTCATTCATCCTTGGTTCATAAAAGAATTTCCCATGAAGAGTTTATAATGGAAAAACTCATCCATGGTTTATTAAAGAATTACCTATAATAAAAAAAATTCTATATAATAATAAAAAAATTCAAAACACAAGAAATATTGCATAAAAATTTTATTTTTACCTATAAAAAAATTTCATTATATATTGAAATAAGCATTCCATATAAAACCGTTTTTGAAAATAATAAAACAAATATGATTGTTTTGATTTGAATAAAACGATATCATTTAAGGGAATAATAAATTAAAATAACAGTTATAGTGGTGGAAAATTATTTTGATGTAGTATACTGTAAAATAAATAATTCCTTTCGCCTATCTATTAAATCATGCAGTATAAAATATACAAAGGATTAATTTTGAAAACCTTGGAATGAAATTCCATTTTTCATAAAAATAACTGATATGTTTTTATTTAAATATAAATATTTCCATAATATAGTTTTAATATATATACATGGTTGAGATTAATTATAATTTAAATATTAGACACTAATAAGATGGAATTGGTATGGTAATGTGTCCCAGAAATCAAGTTTGACATTTTATGTAAAGTAATTATCTTACAAAAAAAGAAACATATATTAATTATTTAAATTCTAAAGTATATTTTTCATGTTTATTATTCATTTTATTTTACTTCTTAAGATTTTATATATAATTTCCTAATTTTGTATTGGACATTTTGACAATATTTGACTCATATATCCAATATGACTATGGTAGGTTTACTATGGTCAATGATATACTTAATATATAATATCAATAATAATACTATAAAATAATAATTTTTTATTCATGATTATAATTAGGAAAAAACTAATGTAATTATATTAAGAAAAATGAACTACGTTAAAATCATAGATACAAAAGGTCATATGTCTGCATCAGTAACATTTCAATTATGTAACATTCATGATGGAGAGAAGGTAAGTATTATACTATCTTTATATAATGGTAATTATAAAATAATCACCATATTTAATATCTAAATAATATTATATGGAGGTTCATTTTAAGTGGTTATGAAAGACAATCCGAATAACATCATGAATTTGGTAATCCAAACACAGTAATGAACAATATTACGATTTTTCAATGAATAGATAGGTAAGACATTATAATATATATTATCTTTAGGAAATAATAAATATTTCATAAATAATATATATATATATATATTTAATCCATAGTTATGACCATTTTTGAGTGGTAGTGATGGAATACTAATTACATCGGTTCGTTAGGCAGTATTCTCTATACACACGAATGATGATTCTGTTTTCCATTTTATGGACGAGGATATGGATATAAATTATTACATTATAATAATATTAACTGAATATATGGAATATAATAGTATAACAATTGAATAATTTTTTAATATTTTGTTAAGAGAATAGAATAAGAAAGAAATCGAAAACTATTTGTTTAGAACTACACCTCTCAATCGAACAACCTCCTAATGTTCACCCCCAACATCTTTTCTAGGATGTATTTATGATCAATAAAAGGACTATAATATTTGGTGAGGTATGTAATTATTTTTTATGGGTTGGTATTCGTTGAAAAAATGATTTCATTTTTTGATGAAAAAATGGGAGGACAATCTCTTATAAAAGTGAGGGGATGAGTATTATTGGAATTACAAAAATTATTAAATTAATATATATTAATTTTATTTTTAAATTGTGTAAATGAAAATATAATTATATAATATGATTATTTTTCAAACAAATAATATCATAAAATTACATTTTTACATGTTCAGGATATGTTTTCACCCTTATCTAACTAATTTAACCCATGTTAACCCTTTAGATGTTTATGAATATAATAATGTTTTTTACTATTTAGAAATAATAAATGTGTTTATAAAAGAAATAATGACCCTTAAATGCAATATTATTGAGATTTTCAACCATATCCCATTAAAATATATAAATATAACATTTAAAGGAATTTTAATCCATTTAATAAGACATTGATTATTATAAAAAATCATTAAAGTTAATTATAAAATTACAAGGAATGTTATTACATGATATATTCGTAAAACAAGTCAAATGGTTCCAAAATGAAGTGAATTATGAGATAATAGGGGTTGATATTAATATAATAATCTAATCATTTTTTTTAAATTTAAACCATTTTTTTAGTTTATCTTATTGGTCAACCAATTTTATCCTTTATCATGATGTTGGATTTTTTTGATATTAAATGGTTATAATTTAACTTAATAGGTGACTAATATATCAAAAATAGAAAATGTATAATATTTTTGATTATTTAAATTCCTGATTTGATAATTTAATTATATTAATTAAATTAAATAATTTAAAAAGTGTTATATATCATAAAATAGTAATTATTTTATTTTATAAACTCTTCACTTAATTTGAATTTGAAAACAATTTTTTTTAAATAAATTAAAATATAATCATTTAAATATTATATAATTTATTAATATTTTATACAAGATTCTTAAGGAACTATATAATAAAAAAAGATTATTACATTTAGTGTTATTATAATCATTTATTTTGTTTTTTAATTAATTGAATAAATAATGAGTTAGTACTATGTGAGAATTTAAAGTAAAATTACATCAATAATATTTTTGAATATATTATCTTAGTAGAAATAGATCATTTATCTTCAAAATGATAATTTATCACTACAAAATGATTTTTTCATCCTAAACACAGAATATTATTTATATTTAAGTTATGAAAGTGGAATTTTTTAAATTTTCTTTTACACCAATATTTTATTATTAATAATCAAATCTAAATTTAAACAAAAGTTCATATATTTTAAGATTCTATGATGAAAGAGTATATACAATGGTTTAATGGAATAAATGATTTATTTAGGGTCATTTTTTGTCTATATGATACTATTTATATTCTTAATTTCCTAATTGACTCTTGCCAATGTGACTTAAATTTAATAAGATTTCTTTTTTTAATGAAAAGGCAAGTGTCTTATTTTCCAAATATCTAAATCCTTATTCAAACTATGTAATTAATTTTAAATGATTAATCTTATAAATGTGGAAAAATATAATTTAAAATTAATATCACTAAATTTGAGTAAGAGGTTTTCTAGAAAAATTAATTTTTATGCATAAAAATGTTTTTATAAGAAATTTAAGTATAATTTGTATCAAAAATGATAATATATGATAAATTTTTATAAAAAATGGTGAGTTAAATTTTGAAACAAATCTAAATTATATTTTAACATGGTAAATACTTTTAATGAAAATAATGTTTTCAATAAAAATTATTATTTTTCAATATTAATTAAAAATTAAATATTTTTTGAAATTGATGAAAAATTATTCAATGATAATATTTATAATATAATTTTAAAAAGGATAACTTGTTATTTTATTAAATATTTTAATTTTATAAATATTAATTATAATATTCACACACAAAAATCAACAAAAAACATTTCTAATATAACATAATATTATATAAAAAATTACATTATTACAAATTGAGTGATTAAATACTATGAATTTATCAAGTCATATTTAATGAGAATGATATTTATATATTTTTCAGAAAACATTTAATCATATTCATACCCACAAATTTTACTATTATGTTAGAATGTTCACATTTAAGTAACAATAATTCATGGTTCATTTTGGATCTGTGTTGAGTATCATATATGCTATATAATAAGTTATTTTTCACAAGATATCGGGGTATTACACAACTAATGTATGAATTTTTGGATTTCTAATTCAGAAAAATATATTTTTAATGAATCATTTTTTTAATAAACAATATCTACTAACAAAAAATAATTAATGAATAAATAATATTATTAAAATATTTTTCCAAAAGAAACACCATATTACGGAATTATTGAAGAACATAATTTCTCAATATATCACTATATTAATGGGGAAGTTTTTATTTACCCTATTAAATTATATAATAATATGTCATGAAAATAATTCAAAGATGTTTAAATAAATTTTTGGAAGGCATCAGTTAGTTAAAATTACTTCTAATGTCCCCAATTTAACCGAATAGGTGAAAATTTCATGTATAGACAATGTAATTTTAAAAGGAAACCCTATAATATTACAGCATATATTTAATGTTAATAATAAGGGTTGAAGGTTTTATGAGAATCACATAGAAGTTTTTTTCTATGGAAACATGGTTATACAAACCATGTTGAATTTGTTCTAAAAATATGTCTTAATATATTTATCAGTCGATCAATTTAAAATTATAAATATAAAAAAATTATCTATAATTATGAGTCCTATAATGTATATATATGGATTTATATATAAATAAATTGTCTCTATATGATATATATTATTTAATTATAATCACACATAATCTAAACAACATAAATTAAAATTAAATAGTAAAATTAAATATATTTGAAAAAATGGTTACAAATTAACCCAAACCCATATATAATAAAACATATTATTGATCCTTATCCAAATACTTTTTATTCACCCAAAATAAATATTTCTATCCATTTATTTTCTATGCATACCTTCACATCAAATAAGTCCTCTTGGTGCACTCACAGAAATTAAATTTTATACATGGCTTTGGATTGTGTACACCACTTTTTATGATTTACATAATTCTCCCAAATCTCTTGAGAGAGTGAGATAAATATTGAGTAATGTGAACATATTTTTTGAAACATTCCCCCAATCCTTTCCCAAAAATGCTTAAAATAATAAATTGATGTAAAATAAAGGACAATTTTCTTATTTGAAGGATAAAATATAAAAAAAAAATTATAATTAATTGAAAAAAACATTTCCAAAATACTAATCATGTCTAATATATTTTTAAAAACCATTTTATGATCATATATCCCATATTATATAAAAAACCTTAAAAACAATGAATCCACACAAATCCATGGGATAAATTATCCAACATAATACAATTTTATATTAAATAATAACTAACCACAACAAATAATAATATGTTATCCAACCTTAAAATAATGGATTCATAGATAATGAATGAAAAATAATACAATTTATCAAATAATGGATACTTAACAGAAACTATAGAAATATACTTCAATAATATTAGATTTACTAAATAAAAATCAGCAAATCTATATATATGATATAAAAATGATACATCAAGGGTTTATCTTACAATGGGTATATAGTTGTGAATCCATAACCACCTAATATGTATTAATGTATGTTCAATTACTTTTATAAAAGTACACTTTTGAGAAGAAATCCCATATTTTTAAAATATAATAAAAATAACTATCGATTATCAACATCTCCCTTATACAAGAACATACCTCCCACAATTGTGTCATAGTCATAATCACCAAGAACACGATCCAATCGCCTGATCCTAGACCATAAAACTTAAATACTATATGAATTTACAACTACTTCAACATGAAAATGGTTATATAAAATAAAACATCACAATTATATTTTACCATAAAATAATAAAATAGTCATAACATTTACTAGAAAATTTAAATGTCTACAAGATAAAATTCTATATAAATTTAAATAAATGACTGAAAGGTTGTATATCCGATTAACATTTTTCAATTCCCACTATCTCATTAAGTAATTATTTACTATATATTCAATGAATTTTATTCACTCGTGTAATAATTCCATCATAAAAATAATCATGGGAACCTAGTTTCATTCAATATAAATTTGACCTCATATTAGAAAAAATCAAAATATCATTGACACCAAACCAATGAATTATCTCAATGATTTTAAAGAAGTTGAATTAAATATTATTTTATGAATGAATTGTAATTCCTATGAAATTCATGTAATTTATATGAATGTTTTATTAAAATATAATACATTAAAACTCATATTAATATAAAATATAAACAGGGATATTAAAATTTTAATAATGTATAAAATAGGTATCATAAAACAATTAATCATATGAGGAAACATGGTAATCTTGTACTTTTAATATCGTATATTATCCCTATTACATAGTCTGTGAGGATCATTTCTATTATGAAGAAAACAATAAACAAAAGAATTGAATGGGTAGTTTAGTGAATGATATTAATGATGTTTTAAGAAATAATTAAGTGTATATATTAACAATGGGTTATATGACCATTTGAATCTATCCAACTTGATCTGACTATTGGGATATGGAATTTAGAAATTAATGTATTGTAATAGTGACACAATTTATACTCATAAAAGTGTCACATAAAATAAATAAAAATATTTAATAATAATAAAAAAATAAATATATATAAATTAAACACATTATAATAATAGAATTTGACATATACTAATTAGAGTGAAAAATATTTATCAGAGTAATGGTTATCCAATTTTTCATTCCAAAAACAAGATTATGAAATATAGAAATAATTTTATTTTAAAAAATAAATTTTAATATAATTAATCGTTTTTATAAAAATTATAGTAAATTTGAAACCAAAACATATATGGTTTTAAATGGTGAATAAATTATTATTTTGTAGATAGATACATTTTTTGTTAAATAGTAACATACGTTAAACTACTAAGGTAGATTTAATGGAAAATAATGTAGTATAAACGATCTTAAAATAATTATTTAACAATATAAAAAGCTAATATTCTTTTTTTATTATAGTTTATTATAATGAAATAAAAATATTTTACAAATATATAAATAAAGTTTTCAAATATAAAACTGAAATTAGAATTTAAATAAATATATTTCCCAGAAATATTATATTTATGTGACCAAGTAATATAAAAAATGGAGTGAAATTCAAAAAATAATTTATTTAAAGAAATACTCCATAATGATTTAACATAAGAACAAAAATATTTGATAATATAATATTTGTTATTTTATAAAAACTATATTTCCAAGCTTATCATTTGAAAAGTAATAAAAAATTATCCCTAATATGATAGAAATACACACCAAATCACCCATTCCTGTCATCTAAACATAAATTGACTAATAAGATACCATCATTATACATTTAATGGAACTATTTGAGTATTTTATAATGAACAAAGGATTCCAAATCAATTTATAAGAAATTAAATTTTAGTAAAATGGTTCATAACATCTTTTTTTCCATTATTTTATTGAAATTTTTTAATCCTATTTCATTTCAATAAGAATTGTTATTATGATTCAAATACTCATTCCCTTGTGAAGGATTCTAGGAAATCATAGTTGATCATTTAAAGGAAACATGATGTTTTTCTCTGATACTTGACATTCGATTGAATCCTATAAAACACTCAAAGCAATTTATAAAATAATGACTAAAATGATTGGAAGTCTTATGTGATGGAATGTTGGGTCGGTCTTCATGAAATGAACTTATATGATTTATAATACCCCATGGATACCCTGTTGGAATGTTTAATTTTTCATGGGAATGAATTTTTGTGTTTCACATCTGTAACATTAAGGACCTCAAACATGTCCATGAAATCCTTAGATTTTCCTTCATATCAAAATAATGATATAGTAATTATCCTGTGAAATTATCAGAAATCATCATAAGATCCAGAATTGATCATACGATGCATTACAATCAAATAGATAAACAATATGTGGTGAAAAAAGTAAACCATTATGGGATACTCTATTGATCAGGTGATGCCATGATAAGTAATTAACATCAAACGATTTGGAAGATATAAGATTAAAATTGGAAAAAGTGGAAGCATCATGAAATGGGATGTTATGATGATTTCATATGGGGACCATCAGGTATTTCATATCAATATCATGAAGGTACACTGACAGGATATTATAGTATTATGAAGGACCTCAGTTGAGTCTTTCTTCTTTACAATATGGCGTATTCACGTGTACATTAATATCACAGTGGATCATAGACATGTCAACCTGATCATATGAAATCCCATTGATTTTTCAACATGGTAAGGTGAAATATAATTGGAATTCCATGAGACCAAAAAAATAGGATGATTATGGAGTTTTCTCATGGTAACTAAAAATCATGTAGAACCATGGCTAACCAACAGTAATATCATGAAAAGTGTGTGGTGCATTAATCAATTTACTGACTGTAGTTCTTATTTTCAAGAATGATTTCCTGAAAGAGGTGTATTTCTGGGATGTGAGGCCTATAAATCCCACCCCATTTTCAAAAAATGAGAAGTACATACAAAATATGTCAATTATACTCATAAGTAAAAATAAGATCATATTTCTCAAAGATTAAAGTCATGGGATAGATAGAGTCATCCAACATGAAAAATCTAAGGAACAACCTAAGAGACCACTATACATGAATATGTTCTTCACATGATCATACTATATACCACAAAAAGGTCTTCCAGTGTGCCTACCATATTATGAGAAAGAATTTCCACATCTACATTTGTCTATCAAATATCTAAACAAGAAACAACTAGAAAATCCTTGAGGCACATATTAATGAAATATTTGAATAATATTGAAGACTTATATGAAGATGGGTATTCTAAATTTAAATTGTATGAATAATGTTATCTTTAAGATGAATCCAATTCATGAGATAATACTTGGACACATACCCATGTATTGCGATGTCCTTAGAAAATGTCAACCAAGTCCTCTCGAATAGTTGCACAAGTATTCAGGGGTCATCCATTCATGGAATCCATGTATTTTGAAGTCCTATCGACATGTCACCCTGATCATGCAATATTTTATAAACATTGATCTAGATACATCGATGTCCTCCGACCGTGTCAATTGCATCCTAAGATGCCATATGACAAAGTCAGCCAAGTCATGTGACTGTGCCAAAACATGTTAGTAATGTAATGTGTTTTCTGCCAGACAAGTCAACTGGACCATGCAATCATATTTGGATATGCCCTCTAGAAAACTAGAAATTTTCAAGATATTTTTAGACATGTTAGATGAGAATTCATGACGTGTCAAGTAGACACCCTTGGATATAGTAGCATTTTCATTTAGACATACTCAGACATTAATTGAAAATAACTAGGAGAACTCTAATTCTTTTCCTAATAGGATACATATGAAACCACACAAAAGGTGGAGTTCTAATGGGTATTCACTCCATTGTAAGTCCATCTATATTTTATTCAATTTAACTCATGGGGACCAAAACTCCCATATGGGTTCATCGTACTTCCTTATCCATCAGCAGATTTATAATTCAATTGAACTATGAGGACTCTGATTCGTATCCAAACAGTGTAGTAGGAATCCTTCCAAAGGACCAAGATCCATATCGAGCAGCCCATAAATATTTTCCTATAGAACGAGTCTCACATATATATATGTGATGAAACTGATCACATTCTATCGCTTCATTCTCTCATCAAGCATGGATCATCTGGGATTAGGTATTTTTAATGACACTATAAAAAACGTGTTGTTTCCCAATGTTTTTTTGTAATACATAAGCGGTTTAAACCATCACTAAATGTTGTGCGATGCTTTCTAAAAGAGACATGTATTTACATGTCGGGAATCATTATAAAATGATTTTTGTGTGGTGGTTGTTTATTTTGAAACTTTTAGGTTTGTTTCGGTTTATACCGTAGATAAATTTTTAGCGATGGTTATCCTGTTTTTTTAGTTTTTTTATTTACATAATTTGTTATATATTATTAATTTTTAATTTTTAATTTTTTTTTATATATTTTATTATATGTAATCTGTAAATTATAATATATAATTTATTATTTATTATTACCCATTATTAATCCAACCATGCCCACATATTCCATGAATATCATGCATTCCATGCATATATCTAGAAAATATTTGCGTCGGGAGATATTTGAACCTCTTACCACATGGATATACAAGAATGACTTTACAACTCCAGGGACCTCTTCATCTGGTGAGTAAACAACATGTAATATAAAAATACATATTCAAATATTAAAATAATTATATTAAATAAAATAAATAATGAATATATATATAAATATATAATAATGAATAAATACAAAAATTATAAATTAATAAATAAAATATAATAGATAAATAATATATAGATTAAAAATAATTATTAAAAAAATAATAAATATGAAATAAATATATAATAATGAAATATTAAATAAATATTAAATATTAAATATTAATTAATAAGTTATAATTAAGAATAGTAATAATAATAAAAAATAATACATAAATAATTCATAAATAATACATAAATTATAAATACAAAATACTATATAAAAATTACTAGATAATAAATACTAAATACTAAATAATAAATAATAAATAAATATTAAATAGAAAATAAATAACATATAAATAAATAATGTTAAATAATAAAAAAATTACAAAAATAATAAATAAGATATAAATAAATAGTAATTAAATATTAAATAATGAACAAATATATAAATATTATATAATAAAAAATATATATATATTAAATTAAAAATAAATAAATAATAAAAAAAATAAAAAAATAAATAATATATATATATATATTAATTAAATATATAATAAATATATAATATATTAATAATAAATAAATAAATAATAAATAATTAAATTTTAAATAAATAAATAATAAATAATGTCAATATATAATTTATAATAAGTAAATACTAAATAAATAATGAATAATAATAAATGATAAAAAAAATTATGAAATAATAAAATAATAAATAAGAAAATTAATGAAATATTAAATAGTCATCTTATAGTAAATTAAAAATAATAATAAATAAATCCATAATAGATAAATAATTAATTAATATTTAAATAATAAATATGATATAATAAATAATATATTATATATTATATATAATAAATAATAAATAATGATGAAAAAATTGTCACTAAATATTCATTTACAATTAAATTAATTTAAAAATGCGTAACTAAAAAAAGTGAATAATAAATAAATATTTAAATAATATATATTAAATATGAAATAAAATATAACAAACAGATAATAATCACTAAAAAATTATAAAAGGCGGATATAAATATTTATAAATATATGCATATTAAAAGTTAACCTAAATATATATAAACACACTCAGATATGAAATTTTATTTTAATATAAATAGATATATAATTATATGTATATATAAATATAACTACATATATGTCAACACATATATGAAATAAACAAATTTATTAAAAATAATTATAAATAATTATAATTTTATCTAAGTGTACATAAATATGCAAAATAATATGTATTTATTTACATATATTAGATTAAACACAAAAGTCTATGTTTTTTTATTGAGACCCACATGTTTATATGTAATCATTACATGTATATGTATATATATATATATAAATTTATAAATTGTTATAGGTTAAATAAATTGGTAATTATTTATTTGAAACTAAAGGAATAGAAAATATTTATTTCCATTTGGCTTATATGATTAAATATACATTTTAATGTAAATATATATTTATACATATGAATTATTATAGGTAAATATAAGAATACATTTATATATTTAATTATAGATTAAACTACATTATAAAAAAAATATATTTCCAAACCACAATATCAATTCGAATGTAAGCCCTTGAATAAATTCTGTCAGGATAGAAAAAATGAAATAAGACCACTGTATATTATGCTCAAAATCCATCAATTATTAAAAAATTGGTAACCTTGAAGAAAAAATAAATTTTAGAAGCCATCAAGGCCTCTTTTAGCCTAGATCAAACATTCTCATTGGTCTCCCTCAGAAATTATAAAGGGGTAGATATCATTATAGGGTTCATTTTGATATGTGCTAGAACAAAAAAACACCCTCACCAATAGTTATAGTCCTTTTAATGTCATTTTTATTTCCTATATTTTGACACTATAATAAATTTAATTACTTTTATAATTTCAAAAGATAAATATAATTTCATTATATTTCATTTTATAATCATTGATTTCATTGGTTATGGAGCTAAAATGGTCTCTCAGATCAAATGTTATGGTCAAATGAGGTTGATGTAAGATTTTCAAATTATTAAAAAAATTTAACATTATAACTAATATTAACAAATAAGAATAAATATTAATTACCTAAAACATTATAATTATTTAAAATTATAAACAATAAAGTATATATGATAGTAAATAATAAATAATACATCATAAATAATAATTAAATATATTTTATTAATTTTTACCATTAATTTGGTAGTGGATTTTTAAAACATGTATTAGTTCCCTATATTATTTTGAAAGACCACCACAAAACAATTATAAAAACAATTAAAAAAACCTGTAGCGGCAGTTTTAACGACTGCTACTAAAAAACTACGACTCGTTTTTTTCTTGAAAACATTTAGACGTAGTTTTAGTTCATTTGCATCATAAATTTTCCTCAACCAGGGAAACCTTAGTGTGTAAGCCCCATCCAGTGGCACGATACGACCACCCCATAAACAAGGGAATCCACCTCATGGTATGTCCAGAAGGAACTAACATAATGGTAAGACATGGGTAAATAATCCTAAAGAACACAAATTATTTTCCTCCATCCACTATAGGAATGATAAAAAATTGAAGTATTATGACTTTGAATCCTTTTATAAATAGGATTTGTTAGACACATTTATAATCCTAAAACTTAATGTCTGGTTCCTTAGATCCCAAACATATTTCAATTATTTATGAATTAGAAATGACGAACATAAACAAACTATGTGGTGTTTTATGCATGTACACATGATATGTTTGATACCTCATGATGGATAAATCCTTTCCATGACCATAAATCGCCTCCCGGGATGGATATAAACTCCATAGTTCATAGTTTTATGGCATACAAATATAATCATCTTCATATTTATAATAAATAATGGTAAAAAAATGAAAAACATTCCATACATATCATTAATCTCAAATATAAAACCCCCATATATAAATCATAATATTTGAAACCAAATCATTTATAGTGTAATGTGATTAATATCTTTATTATGAATATAATAGTCAAAATATCATAGATCTATAAGAGATTCATAGAAAGTAAAATAACTACACCATAAAGGAAGTGATGAGCCTAAATTCCCAACATACCAACCATTGTAAATTCTTAAGCATTGTAGGGTCTTAAACTCTAATTGACCACCAACCATTTGAAATCACATCCATACATAGTTATGAATGTTTGTTCCTTTGGATGTTCAATCTAAATGAACATGGTGAACCATGCATATGTGAATTTGAAACCATTCGTTAACCCCCCACAATCAACTGAATATAAGGAATCAATAATGATAGACCTAATGTGATGGCTTGTAGTGGTGGAATAACTGATTGATTAAATGCATTAGATACCATGACTGTTGAACCAAAGAAACCACAAATATTTCTGAGTGAAACAATAGTGGTGAACCTGATGTGAATCACTCAAGTAATATAAATGAATGGTTTTTCATGATTTTTTCCATCTGTTTACATATCGCATGAAAATGAAAATGGTACACCCAATGTTAAAAAAATGGAATTAAAGTTCCCATGAAATAAGTCAATTTTCATTATAACAAGTCGATGAATGTAAAAGTCTCAAACCCTACATAAGAAATTAAAATTTCATTATTAGTACATATATGAATAAAAATATATGTGTTGAAACATAGTTCTTTAAGATTTGTCCTTATATTATTGATGAATTCACATACAACTCTCACAAAAAACACCCCAATATGAGATCTTATCATCATCTAAAGATTGTTTTGAGGTTTCATCTGTGGATACAACACCTACAAGACCAAGAACTACCTTCTCCTACTGAAACCAGAAAACTCTAGTATAAAATAGAATAGTTCCAATTTTTTTTTGAAATGGTATGATCCCAGCCCTCAGATATGAATGTAAGGGTCACTAGCCACTGAAGACGATGAGTCCATCTCGTTTAGCTATGGTTGAAGTGAAACCAATGGTGCTAATTTCCACCACCAATCACATTGGATTCTTATCCCCATAGTACTATAATAGGAAGCTATCATATCTGAGTTTGATGGATCAAGGAGTCGACTAAATCTCTATTCTGGTTCAAGACCCACCTAGGGGGATCCTCTCAACCACCATCACTAACATCATCAAACCGGTTCCCCTTAGTAGCATATTGGGTGAACCACCCCAAAAAATTAACACACTGGACAATCATGCATTATTTCTGAGGAAGTCCCTTCGAGCATGGAAAGGTAAGGAAAAATGGGTGTGGCCTTATATTCCTTCATCTACTAATGAATGCCATTGGTGTATTCTGGTGGTATCCAGTACAAATGCCCATGTCCCTACTCACATGGAATAAGTCTGTACGAACATTCCAATAGAGAACATGGGAGAGGCACATATCCCTACAATCAATGTATAAATCCCATAAGCCTATTCTAGTGGAATAAAATGGATAAAAGTGGTAACATATCCTGTATTTATATAATGATATATTTAAATATATATTATAGATTAAAAATGTAATGAACAACATTCATACACACACATTTCTAAATAGTAATTGCATTCTAGAGAGAGCTGATTAACATTGTCATCACATTAGAACATCGGTACAGAGAGAAGGGACGTAACATATTCCTATCATGATATTCAAGGACTAACAACACCATGATTGGTATAAATAGGTGGATACACTAGATTTATGAAATATTCTTTATCTCATCTAAGAGGATTATTGAAAAATTCTAATAAAGGCATAAGAACAAAATCATGCTCATAATATTTTTTAAACATGGGATCACCAAGTGAGAGTTGAACAATTCAGAGTAAAGGTTCACATTACTATTGAAAAATCACAAAGATATACTCTAAATTCATAGGATCAGTCACATATAATGGTTCTTATTGAAGATCACTACGTTATGTTATAAAATGCCTCAAAAAAGTATTATTTATCTATCAAAAACCACAAGATACGTACTACAATGGAATAAGACGACACTTATTTCCCCATTTCAACAAAGGATTAGAATGTGATTGTATTTCATGCCTCAAGATGAGATGATATACATATAAATGAATCTATTCTACATATTCCACCAGATCACAGAATCTATACTCATGTAAAAACATCCAATGAAAAATGGATGCACGATAATCATTCTTATGGTATACATTTGGAGGATCATATCTATTATCCTAATCCAGAGGTTTGTCGATATATTCTAATGGGAAACGAAATCATGAATCAGTCTCAAATCCCTGTTCCATCCAGGATTGAATGTAATCAATCGGAAAACACACACATGTAGGCACATAATCTTGATAATTATATAAGATCTCATTATAATATTCCAAAAAATTCTCATACATGAGATCATATCCGCACACCATGTGAGATTTATCAATAAATTATAGTGTCCTTTAAGCAGTAGGCCCATATCCATGTTAAACCCCAAAATCTATGTTATTATATTCTATCCATGACATAGCTTGTGGCTCATATCCTTAGTCTTCTCAATTCTTGTGTCAATAAGGTTATTCAAGTAACATACTCAACACCATAATTGGCTTTCATCCCTTCAAGAAAATCATAATGTGACCATTATCTGGATGTTCCTCTTCATGGTGGGGTGGAGATGGAAAACATGGACCCTGAACCTATCATCCTTAATGGTGAACTTCCATGTAGAGAGGTCCTAAAAACAATGAAACCTTCATATAGATATGATCACAAAAATAATAGTGTAAGACATATATATATCCTCATCATACATGAACAGAACATCAATGTGGTCAGTTGGAAACCTGGAAAAGAATATTATATGGTCTAATTAGATAGGGCCTTATAAATCTAAATAATTATAACTAGTAACATATATATGTAGAGGGATTTACCTAGTAAAAAATTCCACACCATGTTCTAGCCCATCATTAAATCTCACTATGATATCCTAGATGATCTCTATAAATGTGAATCCATTAACTACAACAATATAAGTGGGTAATTCGTAAATGTTTTAAGGATAGACACCACCCCAATCTAGGATTAGATAGAAAACTTTAGTCTACAATCACAATATTTTTTCAAATGAACCGTGCTATTACTTCCCTGGGTTATGACTAAAAACCAGAAAATAATAGTGGGAATACATAAAAAATTTCTTATACTTCTCACCAAAACTTCAATATATTATTTTCGAAGATTCATCTAGTATTTAAACCTAATGATGGAGAATGTATGGAGTCTTCTACTTCACCATGCCCCTGAAGTATAAAAACGCTCTCAATATGGTGTCCTATAATTTCATATACTCCATTGAAATAAAGGGATAATGTAACACAAGATAAATTTTACCAATACAATGAAACACCCCTACATTAAATATTTATAGACATTGTTAATGAAAGGGGATTTATTCCAAAAAAATCATAATATGGTACCCCTAATGAAATGGGATACTAAATCTACTATTAAGAAACACTATAAAAAATCCAATAGAAAATAAATCCATTTATAGACATACCTTGAACCTAGATAATAGAGGAACCCAATTTCAAAAATTTGGACTATCTATTTTTCTGACCACAATAAAACAATTCACTATTTGGCTATCATTCAATAAATATGGAAAAAACTCCCTCAAGGTGACTATTCACAGACTGATATGTGAGGACTGTAAGATAATGTCCATCAATCATCCTAAGGTTCATAAGACAAAACAACCATATATGTTCAGGGTTGTAGAAATGAACATAATGAAATAAGTACAAATTCTCCCTATATTGTTGATAGTAATATGATGACAACAATTTCTTATAAATCCTCGGTTTTTGTGGTCACCATAAAAATAATATATGATGCGGACTAATATGATAATGTAATGGGACACAATATGGTTAATATAACTCATGAGGTGGGTGATTTGGATACACTAACTATGGCCACATGATTGAGAAATAATAGGAGGAACCAAGACCTGTAACCTTTAATAAGGTTATTCTACATATATGGAGGAGTACAGCTATGGATAAAAGGAACGGTGTGAGGACATTCCACTTACCACCCAGAGAGGTTGAATTCTATTTATAGATGATTGGTTGGGATAATACATGGATACGATATAATGTATGAGTCATCTAATTGACAATATACTCTCTTGAAAAATTATATCTATGTATCATCTTCAAACATATATGAATATTTTTCCTTTCACACAATGGGAAGAAGATTATTTTCTCGAATGAGTGTCATATGAGCATCGTGGTATCTATAAATCTAGGAATCTAGTCTGCATAATTGATGAATTTGAATATGATTGTTGATTTCCTCTAATACAGTGACATCCTACCTAAAACTAAAGGGATAATTATGTCCTATCATTTATCATGAATCAGCGTGATATTAAATTTGGTCCATATAAACAAGATCCACAGTCTCCGTGTAGATAGGAGGCAGCCAAGACAACATTTTTAAAATAACATATCAATATAATTGAATCCAAAACCACTTGAATGGAAGCCATATAAGGGTGGAACACAACCAAGTATACTTAAATGAATCCATATCCCAAATGTGTTGAAGAATAATTACCTCCAACTAGTTTTTCAAACGCTACCTTCTCAACCATTTATATTATAGCAGACCCACAATAGAGTATAGCATACTTCTTGTCCCAATAACGTTTCATGATGAGCCCTCGAGACCAGCAAGAAGTTCCCAAGATAATATTTTTTTTATTAACTCAAAAAGTTATATCCATTATTTGGTATAACATACTTCTAATAGGTTATATTGAATTTTGGGTAAATCATCATTGTCAATTCCATTATCATTTCATCTCTAAGAAATTTAAAATGAAAATTGTCGACATCAGGAACTACATGAAATAAAAAAAATGATTGGGTTAGTAACTTCTAAAACATGTGGAACTCTGTTTTCCAATCATATAATAGATATTACTAGAAATATGTTTTGAAAATATTCCGGATTAGATACATACGACTTTGATATTGATGAAGTGTCTTAGAGGGTTCATTGAGTTGGTAGAAATAGAATAATTCCTAAAAGACACTATTTACTATACCCGAGAGAAATCTCATCTCATTACCTTGGAATAGGGGAAAATGGATTTTTGAAGAGGATAAATCTACTATATCCTTCAATCCAGTAGTAATATCAATTAAATGACTTAGGCTTGACACAATTCATTTAGCACCTCTCATCTAGTAACAACAGTAGAAAATTATCCCCTAACAAGAAGAAATAAGAGATCATGGTCACCCATGATTCATGTAAAATATTAATAAATAAATTTCATTCATAAATGAGTTTGTTTGTGGTTATTTCATTATATCTGTGGATAATAACATACTCAAACAATACAAATAAAGAGACATATCCAAGACCGCTTCTTCTTCAAGAAAATACTCTAAAATGTTTATGACTCATTGATGGTTATGTTGTAAAATTACTCAGCACATGGCACTTGTTTGTCTATCACCAAACCAAAAGATGGGTGATTTTCAAGAAGCTTCATCTAGACATGGTTAGAAGTTTGTTTAATGGATGACTAGAATGATTGTCAATCAAGATCTTACCTCTCTAAGAGAATAACTTCACAAACCAATATTGATCGCATAACATAGTGATGTGACATTTAATACACCTCTCATAGGTGGATATAATCATTGGATATTGAAATAGGCAGAAGAGAAAGATTCATATACAGATCATAAAATAACTGTTACTCGTGAATATTTCTTTCATTTAGTGTACCAATTATCCAAAAATGAATATTAATATTTCTATGAGTTTCCCAAACCTAACTATGGAGATGAAGGATTAATGCATAGGATTAAAGGATACATGGATTTGAACATGTATTATTGAACCAAATATTATGGTAAAATCCCCAAAGTGTAAATTTACGTAGTTAACACCCATAGTTGATCACTCAACCAAGACCTATGATAAAATGAATACACCTTAGATCCCTATAATGGTGGACCAATATCAATAATCTAACATGACCATCTAAAAGGGGTGTACTTTTATGATAATACTATACAAAGGTGAAGGCCTACATGACCCACCCCACATGAAACATATTCCCATTAAACCTTTACATATGAACCAATACTGTCTCGCACAGACACCTATACTCCTAGTCCTTATAGTAAGGATAAACCCCATTTGGGACGTACAAACATCTAGAAAACTATATGAAATTATGAATTAGTTGGAAATTGTTCCATCCAAACTCATAATCATAGATGCTCTCCATCGTCAAAAATAAAATAGGGTTCCTCTCAGTGAGGCCCTATAATTTCTACTCGAGTTCGAGATAGAAGTCTCTACACCTGAGGATTATTTAATGGATACTATGAAATTAGAATGCTATGTTTCCATATCATTCATTGAACATTTTTAGGATGTGTTCATCTAGGGACATATCAGACCCATGTATGATTTCAAAATACTCTACAATGAAGATATACAAAGGTATGTAGTTTAAAATTGTTCAATTATCCTTATCGTTTCCATTCATACCCTTATATTTTTGGGATATAGAAAAATGGATTTATCATTGACAAAGATAACTATCCATGGGTGTGATGATAGAGTGAAAAGGCCACTCAGTAAGATCAATATGAAAGCATAATGTTGGGATTTCATATCGAATATTGATTTCATGGTTATCAAAAATGATACAACATATTATACATTTCTTGGAAGACCTTGGAAATATCACCACTTGGTGTTACCTTTAACTTTTCTTTTTTGTTTTAAATACCATATCTATGGGAAGGTCAGCATAGTACCTGGATAAAATTCCCCTTTAATGTCATGTTATGAGATATATGATAAGGAAGGATTCTACAAATGGGGGAAAAGATATAGTTGGTGATGATATATAGTTTGTATTGCCTAGTAAATTTGGGACACAACTTGAAAATCCTAGAGTATGCTCGATAATGATTATTTCCTACCCACAAACCTGATTGATGAAGTAGAAATAACATTATATGATGAGTATACTCATATACTCAGAAAAATTGTCAATGAAAACAACTAACTACAAATTATATCAATGATGACTAATGAAGTTCATGATGATATTGAATCTTCCCATATCCCCTATAGCATTTACTTTGATAGTTACTACCCCATATTTTCTACCATGTGTAAATATTCTTATATGAACTAAGAGGTGGAATAATAAGTGGATGAACTCAAGAACACCCCTTATGCATTTGAGTATGCAATCTCAACTACCATCAATGTGATAAGGCAGGTCAATCATGGGACTGAAAAAATTTTCTCCCACATTGATCAACTCGTCAATGCATCTCAAGGAGAACGTGAAGTAAATCACATTTATAAATAAGAACTGATGTGAGTTTTCCGTGATTTATTTTTAAATGATTGGGCTAAAAATTTATGTTAACCAATAATATTACCCAATGGACATGATTGTTTCAACCAGGAATAATAGAGGATAAAACCATTTCATGGCACTAATGAATAGTCGGATGGTGAAACATTGATCAAATACATTTTTTTTCTGAGAACTGAAACACCAAAATCGGCTCTATAACATCATCCATTAAAAGGAAAGATGAAATAGTATTATAGAAACAATGGTTTATGAGAACAATAGTTACATTTCCCAAAGGATGACTTCCAATTACCAATCATATAGACTTTAATCTATGGAGTTACTAGCTTATAAGACCTTTAATTCATGGATGGGTATTCAATGTATAATAATCTAATATGGTCAATGAATTTTTAAAGTCCACCACCTTCAGATAAACTTTGGGGATATTTTAATATCTGGAAATTCCCGTTAGATTATATAATTATGCCGTTAATTTCCACCACACCATTCATCATATATTTAATATCTTATTGGGAAGAATAAAACAATATTGTGTTAATGAACATCTTGTAAAATGACAATAGGGATTTGATAAGTTTTTAAAACATAAAAAAATACTCAACATCTAATGAATCAGAGTTCGATGATGAACATGGGAAGTTTTTCTTTTATATTATTCTCAAGGATGTTACGTGGATTTTTATTATCTCACCATGTTAATAAGCATGTCCCAAAAAAATAATTGTGATATTCTTGAAATAGAAAACCCTCATACTTTTCAAGATCATGGTGGGATAAAAGGTTACCTTTATTAAATTCAGTGGTTCATGGATATCCTAGTTCCAAAATATATCCCCTTCACAAAGTTAGTGAAGATGAAAATCTCTTACTGATGCAACTAAAAGGGCCAATAAGCTATTGATAATCTCAAGACGTACACTCTACACCCAAAAATCATGATTCCTCTAGTGGAGGGAAAAAATCATCTTATATTATGCCCACCATGGAATAATCACTCGGTTCTCCCCTTAAAAAAATTATGCGGGAAATGAGAACAATCTCTACCACCACATTTGAATGATTCTAATTATCGAGAGCTGATATCTCAATTTCAAGATGAATTGTCTCACAATCATATTTGTAGTGTAAAAGATGATGTATTACCTATAGAACCATAAATTCCAATTATTATCTCTTATTGACCATCCCTAGTGCATCCTTTTTCATCTCAAGCTCAATGAGATTTTAAACTGATTGGTTGTTATATTAATTCAATTTTTCATTAAATCACTTTCTTAAATAAAAGTGAATGGGTATGCCCTAATTGATTTCTTTGCGGAATAACCCACCCTGGAATGCATTTCGGTAGACACCGATCTTCCAGATGAAGTGTTTTTGTATTCCCATGAATCTCCAAAAAATGGGAGATGAATTTCTATGGCTCCATTAGATGTCATTTTGAGAAGAGTATTGAAATTGTGATGTTCAATTGGGTTGTTCAAGAGGATTTATTTGTTTCTATGTGAAAATAAAATTTTCTATACTCTTCTTCACTATTAAAAGGCTGCACAAACAATGAGTCACAATATAAAGCCCTAATTTTTGGCTTCAAACTAGCCTTATGGCCATAGATGTACCTCTTGAAAGTCCAATGGAAGATGGAGATAATAATCAAACAATTCATTGAATATTATTCCCTCAAGAAGGAATAATTTTACCCCCATATTGGTTACATCAGGTGAATGCTGATATAATTCCCTTTTGATTCAATTTTTCACCATATACCATGATCACAAAATGCACATTCGAACACATTGACTAATATATCCATATTCCTACTCGATCATGATCAGGACAAGGTGTCCATAAACATCAAACAATAAAGGATGGTGTCATCATTCATCATCTATAACCTGGAATAAATTAATCATGTCAACACATCCAAAGATCATGATGAACCAATATTCACCCCTGGATGGATGGAGGACATAATTTATTATCTTAAAAATGTGTTTCTCATGTTTTAATGATTCATAGAGGAATATACACGGCCCTGAGCAATGAATGATAACCTAAGGGATGGGAAAAGTGGAAGAAAAATCCAATAGAATTGTGTATTTATGGAATCCTCCTCATATGAATAGAAACATGTTATTTTCCCTCTATCATGATATGAATAAAGGTTGTTTTCTTATGCCATGAACTTGAATCTTGCATCAAATAAGAAGTATTGGATACTATAAGAAATAAACACGGATATTTTTAATTCACCCAGAAACATCATGCATGTCAAATTAATTCAAACTTCATCCATCAACATCCAATATTTCTACATAATGCTAAATATTCAATTTTATTTTATGTATATGGAATATATGTTGTGGGGTCTATATCACATAGAAACATCCAAGATTATGAAGTACATCTTTAATGCCAACAAATTCATTTAAAAGTGTGTTGAGGAAATACTCGTAATCGAATTTGTGACAATGAATATTATTAACATTGTAAATTCAAAATCATAACCATGTTAAGATTCCCTCACATGATATAGAGGGGAAGTTACACTATCTTCCATTATTTTGAGGTAATGAAATTGTACCCAGAAGAAAACATTGATTCCAAGCATTTGTCCCACTATCATGTAGTGGAATGTGAAAAATATATGCCAAGAGTAAGGCATTGTCGAATATAATTAATAATATTGTGAACAAGGACATAAAGTCCATGCCAAAAAATAGAATTCATGCTTTATGGGCCTACCATACCATCATGTGACCTATTACACAAGAAAACCCATATTAATTGGTTTATATAATTATGTTAGTATTTCCCCTTGAATACCGGTGTTCATCTATTCAAAGATCTATCTGTAGAAAACTATAAGACGTTGAGAAATTTTAAAAGTGGTTGGACGAGTTGAAATGGATTGATGAAAAATTCTTGCATATGATGCACAATAATAATTTTTATTATATTTGGATAGATCAATACTTTTATAAAAATATTCACCTATATTTAATCATTTGAGGATAACTAGTATTGGCTTAGAGAACCCGAAATATAGCAGGAAGGAATCCTCGCAATATGGAACAAAAATTGTAACAACTTTACTAGATAAATATTATATATTATAATGGATATTTATCATTGGAAACAATTTATAAGTAATGTGTTACACCCCCAACAACGTAAGGCTCATCAAGTTCTACATTGAATATATTCCATCGGTCCTCTTCTGTCTTAGATTCTCGAAATTAAACTACACGATTCATCTTAATAACATCACGTTAATCTAAATTACATGTCTTGGTCACATGTTATTAAACTACACGATTCATCTTTACTGCATGATGTTAAAATATATGTTTTACATACCTATAATTTTTTGTTAAATTATCCATCATATTAGTCCCATGATGTTAAACTTCATGATATGTACATACCAAATTACATTATGATTCACAAAAGATGTCCCCATAATATGTCATTAAATTGCATGGGTTAGAGGGTCCAAGAAATGAGATCTTAAACTATGGGATGAAATTTTTTCTTACCTCATGATGTTAAACTACAGAAGAAATGATTCATTTAGGATGAATCACTAAAATGAGATAGAAAAATGAAAATGAAAAATGAAGGTCATGTATCCCTTTGTATGAGTAAGATCCTCCTAGGGAATATTCCAATTCAAGAACTTTGTGTGGTTTGAATTGTTCTTTTACAGGGTACATAGTGATTCCCATACCTCCCATCACGAGTCTAACCACAATATATATTTTTCATATCAAGTCACCTTCATATTTATCACACGAAATTATACTACATGGATAACATCTATATTAAATGATATTAAAATCCATGGGTTTCCAGAACTATGTATGTCTTGATCGTCATTTCACTGAGAAAACTAGAGGTTCTTAACCCCTATATATTTTCCCATCAATATCAATAGGCAAAATTCACCTAAACATTCTTTTATTTTCCACTATGTGTTAATATAAAATTTTTCCATTCAATGTTTTTTACAGAAATCATAGTTGGCATGGGATTAGTATTTATTGTAAAGGATTCCCTTCATGATCAAGACATATCATTAATGTCAATGTTAGCATGGTCTGATATGATTTTTCTTAAAATAGATTCCATAGGTCATTGTTGAATGATTTTAAAATACATGTTTTATATATATAGAATGTCATAAAATACTTCATTATTATGGACCTCATATGAGAGAACCATTATCATTATTTTTTCTCTCCTATAACACCTCAATTCAAGAACTACATGTGGCTTAAATCACTTTTTCATAGGGAAAGTAGAGATTCCATGATCACCAATCTTTGGTCTATCCACAACAATCAAGGTGTATAATCCCCCCTGCATATAGGTCAGATCTATGTGGCGAGTTTCCTGTTTAAGAATTTTTTTGCATGATTCATTTAATCATATGATATGTATTGTTGAAGAAATCCCTAATCCTAGGTCTAGCTGCAATAATGACTATAAACTCTCCCCCACCTCTCTTCATAAGTGTTGGAAAAATGTTTTTAGTTTCCCATTCAAGATATATTTTTGGCTTGATTCGTATAATTACATGATACATAGTGAAACCTAAATCTCTATTTTAGGGTGAAGCTAAAAAAATAAATGGGAATAATTTCCCCTATACTTATTTGTAAAATCTATGTTGGGAGATTCTCGTTCATGAATTATGTTTATCCAGATTCTTTTAATTACAGTATAGGTAGTTATTCATATGTATAAAATCATAGTCCAACCTATAATAAAAATATCCCCACTTCTAATGTTTTTGTAAGACAAATTGAAAGACAATTCATGAATGAATAACATGTGACTTTATTTCTTCCATTAGAAGATAAATGATTTCCCCAAGATCTAAAATACTATCCTTCTATAGGCTATTATTATTGATAATAGGTAATCAAACTATGAAACAACATTCTAAAAAGAATACAGAAAATGAAATCTTACCCCACACTAAGCATGGTCTGCCTTGGATAACTAGCTCAGGAAGTCTCGTATAAAAAACATAGGCTGCCTCCCACAATTTGATTTTACAAATTCCTATATAACGTTAAAGAGATTGTATCCTTATTTTTCATGTTTTGGAGCCTTCACCCATTAATCCTGATGTTAAAATAAATTGTTTTCCATGAATTATGTGTGGATTGATTCCAACCATCACATGATTTGTAGTGATAGATGGATCTCCAATCCAAGGCCTAGGAACATGATTCCATTACCCAAAAATATGTTACTCCACGTTGGTCAGATTTGTATAGAGGTTGAAGTCCATAATAGAATGTGGACCCCCTTATTCATAACTCATCCTGTACACATGCATATCATAATCTAGAACATGAATATCCCTTGTTTCTCACTCTGAGAAGGGATAATGTGATAATTGGAAACCTATAAGGATTCTCTTGATGAAATGACTAAGTCATATATCATATCTGTAATAATTTCTTTGAAACATGGTGTTAAACTACATGACCACATAGTAGTATCTTAACATTAAACTCATCAAAAAAAGGTACATCAAATTTAACAAATCATCCCCACTGATGGTTATGTACCTAAGAATCAATATTTTCTCCATTTAACACAATATGTGTTCAATACATGTTTGATAGACATTATGGTGGTCTGATACATCTCAAATGCTAGGTTTCCTATAAACCAACTCAGTATCATTAATATCTAAGTTGGAACCACCAGTTCCATGACTTCATATCCTTCTCATAGAACACAATAGACATTGGGCTTCCATACTATCAGATATTACCCATCGAAAAATAGTTAGAGATTATGATTAATTCAAATAGATCCCTTGGTTTTAGGAAAGAACCCCCTTAAATACCTGATTTATTCTTTTAAATATGTGGAACATTATTGACTGATGCCTTTGTTTATGGGGGTATTGTACCCACTGGTTCTCATATACAAATAACTATGATATTCTTAGATTATGATTTACACCTTATATAACCCAACTGTTCAAGAAGATTTAGATACTCTCTGTGTTACACATATGTGAATCAAACACATTTTCAGTGATAGATTATGCAATCTATTCCATGTACCCTTCTATATTGGGGTAAACAAATTTTGTGGGGACCTAATTGTTCTATGTTATTTCCCCTTTCCATGGATTCAAGTTACATCTATTAAAGGGAATCAACATAAGGGAGCCGATTATGGCATGATTATTGACTATACAATATACACATGGATACCATGAATAACCCAACAATAAAACTATCATATACCTATTTTTATGAGTGGTTCGACTCATACGGACTCGCTCTTCCTATGCACGAGTCAGACCTACATATTGGTTCCTTTTCCACATGTTAAGTATAAGCATGAATGGATCATACATATGGTTATTCAATAATAGTCATTTTCAATGATAAAAGGTGTTCCCCAAATCAAAATGACTTCATCTTTGTTTAGTATAACAAACAATAAATTTAAAAGTATATTTTTTGTTCCTACATCCTTACCATATATTTCATAACTACATGGAAGATGTTCTTACAGCATGATGTTATGATTGAAGGAAAATTTCCATAACATATTTTGTTACACGAAAAGGAAAATTTTTATACCTTATGAAATTATATTATACGGATAACATCCTTACCAAGTGATATCGAACTATAAGAATAATCGTGATTAATGTTCAACAACGATAAAAACCATCCATTGATGATCAAAATCAAAATACCCTAAACATATAGAGAAGAAGACATAAAAATTTAAATAATTAAATCCCAAAAAAAATTTATATGATAAACCCATTCCTCTACTCTCTAAATTCAGGATTACTAGAGCCTAAAAAATGTTAGAGAATAAGTAAATTTCTAATAAAGCTTATAGGGACAATTTTGAGGCCCCATTATATGATGACACGTTCCCATTAGACCCAATGGTCTAGGAAAAATTAGGGTAATGATTCTATACATCTCCACATCTTGAAAACATGTTGACTAGGTAGATACACAATTTATAGGGTTCTATAACCCCTCTATAATATTAAAATATTTATAAAGAACATTTCTGACCTTGAAGGCTGAGCTATCACAACCAGTTCCTCCAGTTGGTAGCCTTATATTGGAACCCAATTGAACATGGGATTGCATGATCTTGGTTGGTCTATGTATTAGTCTTTTAATAGGGATGGTTCCATCTGAATAGATCCATCTATCACAAGATATCCCCCTTAAATCTATGATATATTCTTCTGACCACCTGGAAAATTAAAGCCCTTTACCATTTCCTATTGTAGACCTGCACTAACTAGTTCCCCTCCCCTATTAACTATGATATTAATAGACCATGATTTATAATCCATATATATAGACTATTCATGTGGATTAGACGTCTATCACCATGTATTTTACTATCTCTTAAATAACGAATATGACAATGCATTCCCAAAACATTTGATGTTTTACACCACATGACACAAAACAACATGGTATAGGGCTTGATCCTCCCCTCAAAAATATAATAAATCCTTGGGTTCTAGAACCCATCTTGGATTTCCCTGGAATCAATGTCCCACTTCATGGTCTATAAGTTGGAGTCCTCATAAATCATTCATGGACCAAGGAGAAGATAGAGGAACCCATTTAGGTGACCATATATGTAATCCATATGCGATCATATATAAGGGCTTCTAACATACCAACTAGAGGCATTTGATACCTATAAGTATGGACCTAAGGTTCTCATGAGACCTGATGACACCATGGTGGAGCCCTGCACCTAATGGTATTTTGTGTCATCCATAGAATTTCATGACTTTTACAAATTCATTGATTCAACATTTATTATTTTAACTTAATAAAACCATATTTCATATATAAAAGTGTACATGACGTCCCTAAGCATTCACCATTCACTGACATCCTATATGAAAGGGACGTAGGGTGTTATGACCCACCATGAATATTCAATCCTCCAGAGTTATACAAGTACTCAGGGTGATCGAAACCTTTGTGGACATTAATTAATCTTAATAAAATATATTATTTAATGGTCCAGTAACATTTCAAGGACAATAGTTTTTTATAATCCCCTCAACTATAAAGGGTCCTCACATACTTCATGAAACCCCATCCTCCACTACCAATATATAGTCTATGCTAAAATTTTGAATATTAAAGTAGTATAATTTCTCTGCTTAGAGAAAAAAAAATGTATCATCTAAAAGAATATAAAATATAAAAACATAAGGTTTAAGATAAAAAACCCTAAAATATAATAATAGAATTCTTGATCTAAAAGAATGTAAAATAAAGTAATTGAATGTCCATGAAAAATGTCCATACAATAGGAAAATTGAAGGTCCATGATGAAATACCATTATATATAGAAGTAGAAGGTCAAAAAATAAATGACCCTAAATTATAAAATCATATAGTCCATGTTGATACACCCATAACTATAACAACAAAATATCTGAGATAAAAATTGTACCACAATGAAATAGAAGTCCCTAGCTAAAACAAACTATACTAAAAAAATTAAAGTTTGGAGATAAAACACCATAAAATACAACAATAGAAGGTCTAATATTGCAGACTATAATATAATGTAACATATGGTATGAGCTAATATACAATAAACAAAAACAACAGATGTTCCAAGATATAAAAACCTAAAATAATAAAACATATATCACAAATAAAAACAATAAACTACATAACCCAAAGATTTATGTTTAAAAACCATAAACCAAACAAAAATAAAATTTTTGAGTTAAAGGACCCTAAAATATATTAATATGAGGTTCATGTTAAAAGAAAATAAAACACAGTAGAAAATTTTTACAGATGTATGATCCGAATCTACAATATGAAAATGGACTTGCTAGAAAGACCATAAAATAGAAAATTAAAATAGACATAATTCTCACTAGGTATAAAATTAAAGAAGTCCAAAATAGGAAAAATTCTTTTCTATGCTCACTTGATACACACTTACTGTGATCCAATAAATAATTATAACTCATAAAATGGAATAGGAAATAACCTTATCCCGACGCAATCCCATAAGAGGGTAGTCTGAGAAAAATCTGGGTGCATGCCCTCTATTATTTCCCCATTTTAAAAATATGGGAAATTTAGGGAAATATAATTTAAAAATATACAAATACTATAAGGATCATTATTTTTTATAGAAAAAATCATGCTATACTCGAAAATTCTGTTGCATAGTCCAAAATTAAAGTATTCTCCCTCTAGGAACAATATTATGCACAAATTATCCTATTAAATATATTGATATCATGGAAATGAAGAAATTAAATAAATGATGAATCTCAAATATTTTGGTATTCGTGAGTAATTATCATGGGATTTTTTAGATTTAAAATTTAAATATAGGCACTGGGATTTACATGGTATTATGAAATGTAAGGGTATGATTAATGATATATATGATATAAAATCAATGATATTTTATGGAAATCATGAATGAAATAAAATTATATAGAATAATATATAAATAATTATGATATTTTCATAGATAGCGTATAAAAAAGGGTGAATATCAGCATTCTCAAGCCAATCCAAGGATGACATAAAAAATTGCATTTGTGAAGGGATTACAGTAACTACATATCAACTCATGTTCCTATGTTCATCAAATTTTGATGATAATAATTGATTGAGGACTAAAAATTCATCATCTCAACTTTTTATGCTTCTAAACGAGGGAGAATAGTATCTATAATAGAGGAAAAAACCTTCAAATCCTTATCGGTTATTCTATATTAAGGATGCAGTTTTCTAAAGATCATATTTTGAGTGAGAAATGATCTTCAGTAGTTTTATTATCTTTGATGTCAAAATATTCATATGGGGTGCAGTTGAATGATTATAAGATATTTATATTCTACCACCTCTGATTATGTCTTAGATAATTTTTCCAAAGGATGCTTTTAATCAAATCCCTGAAATTCCCATTCAGTAATATCCAATTATTGTCATGTCAATATAATTTGATGCATGATATAATACAATAATCAGAAATATAATCCAATGGACTATAGATCATGAATGTTCTAGTAAATGTGTTCTTTACAGAAACACAACTCTTCCAAAAGAGTATCAAGAATATGTTGATGGATTTCCTAATATATATTTATTCATAATGTTTGATTATATATAACCACTAGGGGAGTTTCATTAGAATGAGAAATGGATCACTGATATGATAAATATAAGAGGGAGGGATTCCCTTGATTATCTCCTCGACCCGATTTTTCATTTTTAGTTATATTGAATATAAATCCACATTAACAAAATCTACCCCAATAATGGGATATCCGTCACTATGGAATACTAACTTTTTTTACGGACTCCCAATTACCAAATAAACTCCATTTATTCTATATTTAAGAGTTTGATGGAATCATAGGGGTTTTCCTCCTGACATGCTAATCTATTCACTACACACCCTATATAGGCTTCCACCCAATCCTGAGCATAGTCAAAACATACCAAAGTAGTGGAATCAATAAGCGGAAGGATAATCTCATTGTTTCTATCTGCATTAACAAATATAATTCAAAATTGAATATTATACTAGGATTTAATTATCTAATCAAGCTAGCTTAGGGGTTCAGAAAACACCTAAGGATACTGAAAAATTGATAATATAATTAATATAGGGTATACAACATGAATATAATTATCTTTCCTATATGAGATTCAAGTAACTCATCTCAGAGTAAGAATTTTTATTAACATTAATCAATATAACCTCTATAATTATCAATAATTATCCATGTGGAAGTGGGAGAAGGTCTGATGTTAAAATTATCATGCTAGCTCAACATGTCAATATCCTCATTGGGACAAAGTTTGATTGCCTCAAAATAAGATTCATTTAGAATATCAGATTAGAATGAAGCATCAGGAATCCTAGTGGTGTTTGGATATTTGTAACATATAAAATTATATACAATCAATACAAATAAGAACTAGAAGGAGATGCCAATCCTATAATGGATGTCTCCTTACTAAATATGAAATTGGAGTGGATAAATTTGAGAAACATGCATCATATGTAGATTAATAGTCCTCCCCTATTCTAGTTAAACTTTATTTATAAACATGATTACATTAAGTCATAGGAATGAGTCCTAGTAGTTAAAATACATCAATTAAAAAACATTGAAAGTCCACTAGTAGGTGAAATATTTTGGATTCCTATAGACTAACCTGGTAGCACCATTTATAATATCCCACATATTCATGGGTGGCCTAGGAAGAGTCCACACTATGTCAATCCTGGTGAAAAGGGAATCAATGGTGGTGTATACTTATTGGTTAATTCCCACTACAATTGAGAAATATATTGATAAGTTCTATAAATAAATTGATTTAATGTATTTCCATAACATTCATTGTCATATCCTTCTCAATGATAAGAATGTCTGTTTGAAAAGACATTGTTTGAGTACGGTTTTCAACATAATTTGTAAACGGGATAAATTCATCATATATCTCCCCAATAAGGGGTATTCTATTCAGCTAATAAATATCCCAATGGGTGATCCATACTTCATTATGGGATAGATAAAAGGAGATAATTATAGGACAACAATGTCTAATTAGTTATTTGAGCAGTTTTGACTGGAAAAAAGTGAATAACTGAGAAATTAATGATGCCTTGTGAAGATGATATCATGTAGCTAGTCGAGGAACTCTATAAAAATGTTCCTAACCTAGAACAGACATTCCCATTCATAAAAAAATGTATCACGGGGTCATAATTCAAACATGGTGAAATAAAATCTTCTAAGGGTATTAAATGAAGAATAAATTGTACTTGAATAAAATTTAACAATAAAATTTTGGCAAAGATCACACATGTTTAGATCAGGAAGGGAAATTTATATGTTATAAGAAAACCAATGGGGCCATTCTACAACCATCATTTTTTTCTTCAGATATTTTTATTTTAATACACTCCAATAAAGATTATAGAATGAAATATTGAAGAATAAAATAAATAAGGGGAATTAAATCATCATCTAGTAGACCAAAACCATAAAAATAGATGTTATAATGGGGGAAAACACTAAAATTTGGATGGTAGGATCCCCATTAAATCTTCATTGTTTGATAGAACATGGTATCGATTGTTAGAAGTTCGATTCCAATCAATCAGAGACCTCTATCCTATCATATTGAAAGGTCTTTTAGAGTAGTAATCATATTTTAAAAAAATTATAACCACATTTTAGATGAGTGTGAACCCTAAAAAATTGCTTCACAACTTGAAAAGTATCATATAGATTACATAAACAACCTGAGGATCTATGATATCAATCTCAATTCTCACAAGCCACCAAATTAATAGAGCATCCTTCAGCCTCATGACCAGATGAATTATTCATAATCATGTGACAATATAAAGGCTAATTGAGTAATGTAATGATCAATCAATCATGGGACTAATCTAGATGATCATGGTAATCCCACAAGAAAGACATGTGTCCATGTAGAAAATCATGATTCATCCATATAACTTTTGAATAGTTAACATGTTATTTAAATGACAAATTATAACAAAGTATTGATGCATAAAGGTCTATCTAAATTGTCTATTGAAATATTTTTGTGATAATTTATTACAGAAAAGTATTTAAAATAGATCTTCTAGTGAAGTCTTTTGAATAAATTATGTGGTCGAAGAAATGAAATGAGATCTATAATTCTAGGCACTAGTTAAATGACCCACCCCCACACCATTATTGATAGGATTATTTAATTTATAAAACATGTCACGTCAAAGTAAAAAAAAATCATAAGACACAAATCATCTAAATCCTCAAGGCCTCATCCATCATGTTAATATTTTCATAATCAATTCCTTATCCCTATAAATCTCCCAACTATGTGGGAGAGGATTTGTTGACACCCACCAAGTGGGCATAAAAAAATTATTTAATTTAAGTTAAACTGAATGAATGTCTATTATTTTATCCACAAAATAATATAAGATGTAGTAGGATGTATCGGTGTCCAAATCATGTGGACTATGTAACCTCTAGGAGAAAACATGAACACATGAACTTTGGAAGGACACGAATGAAGTTCATCTGATGCACATGATCTTTTGGTTACCACATTGTTCACATAATACAAAGCCTTTTATTAATTAAATTGTATCCTCTCAAATTTTAATGATAATGAAATGGAAAATAGATGATTACTATTGATTATGTGACTTTTTATTCGATATACACCTAACAAACTCCCCAAGGCCTTTATAACATTAAGTCAAAAAATGAGGAATCCATATTTGATGTTATGTTATGTTAGGATTCATGTAATAATAATATGTTATTCTTAAGAACTTGAGTATCCCTTTTGGTATTTTTGAATATGTCATGTAAATGAATTCTGGATTTTCACCATCATAAACAAATGAGCATCGTATAGGTACATTCAATTATGTGATGTCCTTTCATATCTGTATATTGTTAGACATTTTATCACTGAAATTTCTCAAACGTCATATCAAGATTCATCATTTATCACACCATGTATTACTATAAATTATATTAAACATCCACGATGACACATGAAAATCATTGAGAGATATGATATTTATAAAATGATTCCATGATGGGTAATAAACATCTGTGGATTTGGAAAAAACATGATTAAAATTGGAAAATGTAGAATCCTCATGTTAAGGGATTTATTTTGTAATATGAATATGCTTGATCATGGCATCTCAATATTGGTAAGGTCTTCTATAAAACAAGTGTTATCTTGCGAAAGACCCCATATGAGTCATTATTTATCATACGACACCCTCCCCATTATTAATTAAATATCATGATGGATTTCAAACATGTATACATGATATTATGAAGGCCCTTGAACATGTAAAAATAGTTATTATATGTCCATTTTTAATGAAATAGGTCCAATAAATATGATTATTATGGAGGGTTCTCATAGTCATTGATTATCTTGTGACACCATGAATGAACCACGATAATATAATGTTCATAGTGTGCTGTAATAATTCCTTAAAAAACATCATCTCATATCTACGCGACACACGTCATTTAAGGGGAGTTTATAGGAGGTGGTGAGGCCTAAAAATTTCTCCCCCTCAGCATATAAAATGGAATTATATGCCTACCATAGCGACTACACTCACTGGTTCTCAAAACATCATATCCCATAGAGTAGAAGGGAAAAAGATTGAAATGGTTATAACCAAGGTAAAATTTGGGGAACATCCTATGGGATTATGCAACATGATTATGTGCCTCACATGTTCACTCTTTAGATCATGTGAAGAAATACAGTGAGCCAACGATGTTATGTGAATGAATTTATGCTTGTCAGATTTTTCATGTGAAACCAATACAAGCTAATACATAAAAAACATGTGGCACATTTAAAATAAAGACTTGAAAAAGGTATAATAATGATGTGTATATAGGTATGTATGTTTTTATGTTGAGACATCATTCACCTCATAATACACATTCATTTAATGTGACACCACAATGACATGTCCCTCAAATCTTGTGATGTCCTCAAGACATGTCAACCATGTCCTCCAAACATGTCCCCCATGTCTTGTGATGTATCTTGATCTTTTCATCAAAGTACTTATAATTCCTAGGTATATGTCACCCTAATATTGCAATTTTCTCTGAACATGTCACCCAAATCATATGATTTTCTCTGTGCATGTCAACTGAATCGTGTGTTGTCCTCCAAGAATGTTAGTTGAGTCATGTGTGAATACTAGAACATGCAAGATATCTCATGTGATTCCCTCCAAAAAATTTCATTGGATCCTGATATTTTCCTTTAATACTACTTGTAGTCATACAATAAATGTCCAAACATCCTCAAGCATGTTAGATGGACACATTGGACATATCAGGAAGTCACCTCAGAAAATGGTATCCTTGTATTCTATATATATTTAGTCATAACGTAACATGAACTATGGGAACTCGGAATGCTATCCAAATTAGAAACATATGATGACATCCTAAAGAAAAAATATCCAATTTAAATCCACACAATTATATGTCCCTCCATATATCAGACTCTATAACTCATGGGAGCCAAAATCCCATATGGATTCATCAATTTTCCTCATCCTTCAAAAAGTTTAGACATAAATTAGACAACAAGTTCACTGATTTTCATCCAAACAGGTTATGTAGAAAACCATACTAAGACATGAACTCAATATTTATCAACATATAAGGGTTTCCCAGATCATGAATCCTGAATCAATATGTGTTGAGACTAATTAAATTCAATATCGTGTTTATCACACCGAGCATAGATATGTTGGGATTAGAGATTTTCAATGAGCATATAATTTTTATCATAAATTCAATCCATCTAGGCGAACCTAATTTTGCAATCCCCATTTAGTGGCATGATATGACTTCCCCCATAAAAGCTCATCCACCTTAGGGTATCCCCTAAAGAAATTACCATATTGGTAAGACCTTGGGATATAATCACACCAATCACTACTTATCATCTACTTCATATCAGTGGATTGAGAAAAAATAGAAGAAAAATAACTATGATTCCCATTATAACCAATATATGTAAGACCCATTACTAAGGCTCAATATCTACACTCAATGCATATATTCCATATCCTATGTCATTTCCACATGATTTTAAACAGAAATAATTAATATAATTATACAGGATTTGATTTTGTTTTTTAATTGGATATTTAAGATGCCTCATAATGGTTTCATTACAACTTTAGAACATCAATCATATCCATGTATAGATGTCAAATCCATAGTTCCTATTTATATGGATTTAAATTATATTATTCCACCTATATATATCAAATAACAAAAAATTTATAAATAACCTCATATACATACATATGCTCTCATCAGTTGAACCACCACGTTTTAATATAAAAGGTTTTGAAACCTCGTAATTGTCATACAATATCCAATTTCGTATTAGTGTTGATTAGATATTCAAGAAAAGAACTCAATTCTAATAGAGGCCTTGGGATTAGAAATAAAATCCCCCCCATAGGGCGATGATCCTAACCTCAAATCCACTCAACCAATGTGAGTTCTGTTGTCCCATTGGGTATCAAAATATAATTTTCTATTTCCTATGGAATGTATGTATTGACACAATAATATATGTGGGATACATTAACTATTTATAACTAATGAACTTGTCAAATAAAATGTAGTTTATGGTTAAACCATACTTTATCACCATGTATAAACCCTCAATACAAAAATAATTGTAGATCTAGTGTGAATCCATTTAATCATATAATAATTGATTCATTATAAGTATCATTCACCTTTTATCCAAAACATTAGACACCATGATTTTTTGGAGCAAAACAACCACTTACTATAGTGGTAAATATACATGAATTATATCCCTTTTATGAGCTAGAATCCCTAATCTATCAATACAGATACCCCAATCCCAATAAATATTTCATGATTTTGGATATTCCATTCATGGGGTCATAGCTAATGAGATTGATTATAAACTATCATATAGACCTTCATTAGAATAACTCCCAAGACAATGCCAAAAAATTCATAGCACACCACATATCCAACATTTGTATTGGGAAGAATAATAAATAGAAATATGATTAACTTATTCATTAACACTAATAAAACATAATCACATTTTAAATCCTTTTAAACATGAATCACTTATTGTTAAGAATGATTATGATTAGTACCCTGAGAGAATGGTCTTGAATGAACCTCTTGTAGTACACATGTACCCAAGGAAAACATTATATATTGAACACATTCCTTAGTTTTACCTATGTCATAAATGAATCTAATATCCTTATATAAATGGATATTCAATCTTTAGAAACTAGATTACAAATAAATTTGTCATCTTTTATTCAAAGGGGAATATTTAAAAATTTGGCATTATGTTTTTTTCTCAAAGAGTGTTCAATATGAAATCATGGTATCTTGAAAGTTATTTTGATGTCATGGAATATATCAGGATATAATAAACAAAAATAATGATGAAGCAATCCATGTAAGGGTGAATGATATTATTCATGATGCCCAAGAACAGTGATGAATCATTCATCAGTACAATTTTCATAAAAATATTCAGATATAACTCATACCTACTATTAAGAGCTATCTTTAACATTTCATCCTCTTTGACCTTATCTTTATGGTCACCGAAACCTTGACTTGTCATTGAAAAGCACTTGTCTCCCCTCATTTAATCAAATATGTTATCAATTTATGGTAATGTGTTCTTATTTTTCATGGTGATATTATTTAACATTTAGTATTTTGTATAATGTCATTGACTTCCATATTCATTCTCCCCAAGAATTACTAAATCATCCCATAGGGAAATTCTCAGCCTTATGAATCATTTATCCTGATGATAATATAGTTTCACCTTGATATATTATAATGCAGCTAGTTCTATGTGATGTTGTGAACTTAATAAGATTTATCCACTATAAAAATATCAATCTAAAACACTACTCCCATGTGTAGAGGTAACCTCATGATATCATATAGAATGAAATCATGGTATAATTATACCAAATGATGGAAATGGGGTGGGGGAACCAACTAATACACTCCATGTTTCATATTATCCTCTTGACGTAAAAGAAATTATCTATAACAAGAATCTAGTACTATTATTACTTCCTTAACATATTGTTCCATGGTGAACATATTTTTTCCCACATTAGAAAAATAGTGGTCACATGTATTTGATACATATCGATGTGCTCAGAGTAGATGGTAAACTAGTTTATAAAGATTATTAACTAAAAACCATTCATATTCAGAATTATGATGCTTTAATCAAGATCATAGCTACTGACTACCATTGAGTATCCACGATAGAGGTTATGAAGATTGATGTTATTTCCTTTGGGTTGTGTCAACACAGAGAATTTTATGGGATTCATTAATTGGTATATTCAATCAAGAAAATACAAGTGCATATTTTATTGAGTGGGATTATCCTATGTCAAACTATTAAACAAATAGATTAGATTAAACTAGGATCATGAAACAAACTATGCTTGGTCCCACTCCACCATAAGCTGATTCTAGATCAACAACATAATCCCTTCTATCAACTACTCTATGTAACCCTAAAGGCTAATGTTTATATTGATTCAGAATTTCTTATGTGGTTATCACCTTTAATTGTGGTCATATGGCTTCACATTCAGTGAGGATCCTTTATGACTTATCAGAGTACCATCTATATGTCCATTCATTTCACATAGATAACATGTCATGATAGAAAATGGGTCATTCATGAGAAATTATCTATTCCCCAACTGTTATATCCCTTAGAAATTTCATTTAACATTAAGGGATCCAGGGGACCTATATTCTAATTTAATGGTTGAATTTCCCCCTCAAATAAATCAAATATCTTCCCCTTAGAATTCCAAGAATATAAAAGTAGGACTAAACTAGTGAACATATATATTGATCCACAGATATCTATAAGAATATATACAACTTCTTATTACTCAATTCCATCAACGATCATTAAATAATTAAGAGTAAATAAGCATAGGTCATCATATCTATGTTCTTAACCAATAGTTTTAGAACTCGCTGAAGAATATTTTAAATATTTCTATTTTTTTAGCCTCATTCCACAATATAAAATAAGAAAAGATAATTAGATATGTGGATTATGTTGAATATGAAAAGTAAATCATAACCCAATTCAGGAGCTCCATAAAAAATAAGCACGATCCAACATTTGGGAATCTAGAAAGAACGCATAAATGAAGAGTTCATTAATGGGCTCCCAATTCACCCCTTACCATCTACAATACTACAATATGAAATCCAACCATCATACCATTATGGCTCGAACCATAATGGTCACAATATTAACCTTCCAATCCTCTTGGGTCTCTATTATGTAAAAAATATTAATAATAACCCATACATAGCACCCCACCTCATGATGGATCCCAGTTCCCTAGAAGGGTGTGATGATACAATTGGAGGCATTGGACCAAATTTACCATCTTCATCATCCTCTTGTAGACTCATCCCCCAAAAATAGGTTCTAGTATAGAGAGTCCCCTTTGGACCATTTCTATGGAATAATCCTATATAATAATTAAGGGAACATGATTAGTTGAACCATCTTGAACATTATTAGTTAAAAATGGTTTCACCATAATATTATTGTGTAACAGTTCCTGGAAATACATAAAAATCATAAGGAACACCAATAAATTAAATAGGAAAACTGATAGAAAATATCTATACAATAAAGGGTTGATAATAGGGTTCAACCTAAGAGTAATCCCATAAGATCCATGTATAATCTCTTAAAAACCTCCCAAAACCCAAGCTAAGCCTCTAGTACCTAGAATTTTTTCACAGTAACTTATATACACTCAGTAATATAATCAAGAGTATTAAATAAAATAATGAGAGAAATAATAGAAAAAAAATTCATATACAAAAAATTAATGGATAATTTCATTATTTAGGATAAATATAATGTAAGGATCCGAAATATGACTTTTGATGCTATAACATGAATCTTGACTTAGGAATTCACAAAAAATCACATATATCAGCATACAAACATTATGTTCTTCACCCAAGATGAATTTAATCATAAGTAAAATTAGATAGAAAAACATAATTTTCCACAATATATAAACACAATGGTCAATGATGAATTATTTACAGGGTATTAACATAGTTCCCTTTTAAGATTACCTTCCATTATATCTCCAATATAACATATTCAAAATCAAGGAATATAGAAAAATTTAGTGAAACTTTTTATCTAATACCATTTTTCAACATCCCAACATGAACCACTATATCAAAGATATAATTCCACATGACCTCGTGTAGGGATCCCCATTTATTGTAGTTTTTTTGAATAGAAGGGAGGGAATGTGGAACACTATGGAGAGACTATTCAAATGATACTAGGTAAAAATATGAGTATTACAATGGACGTTATAAAAGTAATCCACATATAATTAATGAATAAATACCAACTCAAATGAGTAAAAATATATATAATAAGACCAGACCATGAAATAATTGTATGAAATATAAGATATATAAACTAAAACCAGACCAAAGGATCCAATGTACGAGTTAAATCCATAGAAATAAACAGTACAATATTTCTAGTGTAAACACAATCCTAAAACATAGGCATCAACCAGCTAATCTACATATTAATTCACTATAGGGACATTTCACTTATTTGGATCTGTATTTATGTAGTACATAAGCACACAAAAAAATCATGATTATGGTGTGAGTAAATGACTCTATAGGAAACCAACATCAACCCTTAGCATATGTGTATCATATTTAAAATGGTGTATTCTATAATCGAAAACTGACCAGGTATAAGAAAAAAATACCACTCAATGAAAATACAAGTGTTGTGTCCTCAAATAATCAATCCACCAACATTTTAACCATTCCATAAATAACAACAACCAAACATTCCTGAAATATCCACCACCTTGATAGGATTGTTACAACACATGTTTGAAATATCCCATTGAAAGGGACAACCCATATATGTTCTTATCAATAACTTACACATCCCTCTAAGGGGCGGATAATCTATATGAAAAAACTAGAATCAATTGTATAAGACAGTGTGAAATGAAAATGAAAGAAATGTATAAAGGATGTCATATTAAACATTATTCCACAACTAGAAAGAATCACATATATAAAAACTCATGTATGAGAAAACATCAAACTTATGTTTCACCAGGATACAGATTCACATATCATGTGACCAATCATAAAAACTATTCCTCAATGGACAATACATGAATTAAAACAATAAAGCCTATAAACCATGTAAAACATGTTCCAAAGTCACAAGATTTATACCATACTTTGAAAAACGTTTGATGTCCATGGTCACTGACTTACCCCGAATGCACCCTCAAAAAATAGAACCAATAGTTCTTAAAACCAATATAGAACCCCTTGATAATTTTATGATGGAACCACATCGTTAACAGAGGATAAGGTCCTTAATACCAATGGATATTCATTACTGAAAACATTGTTGGCCTAAATTATATAAAAAATCCAACTCATTGAATTCGGTTGCGGATTCTATCTATGTTCAGTGAATACAATGTTAAATAAAGATAAATACCATATAGTAGATTAAGAATTTGAAAATATATCTGGTTAATATAATTATAGGATAATTAATTTTTTGTAGATTATGAATTAATACATTATTTTAATAACACATGGTTGCTTTTATGTCTAGTATTTCGAATGGAGGAGTTAGAAGGGTGGCGAATCCACAAATTTACCATAGATGTTCCCAGGTCTCACTCAATTAAGGGGGAACCAAGAAAAGTAAAAAAAATATTTTGGGGTTCAGGATATAAAATGTTCATAGTAAATATTAGGTTTTATATGGTTTTAAACATATAAACCTCAGAGAAAGTGGCCTCTATTGGCTAGCCAGTTGTCACTAGGTAGTCCCAGTTCGACCTAGGAGATCTATAGGCAGGACTGTGGTCTCCAATGGACCACCAAGAATAATGATTTGCATTTTATATTTTATATTATGCCACATAATTAAACTTTTCATAGTTATTATACAATTATTATATCATATTGATTTTATAATTGATTAACTAATGTTTTTTTGGATAGATATGTTGCCAAATTTAATGAAATTTTTTTTTTAATTATATTATGTACAAAAGTTAATAACTTTGGATAATGACATTAAAATATATATTTTTTCATATATAGAAAGTTAAATAATATTATTTGGTAATAATTTATGTAATAGTTATGTTAATAAACATTCAATATATAAAAAAGTCATAAAAAATATGTAGAACAAGTAGTTGTGGATTAACATGAAACATGAAACTTTAAATCAACAAATATAAAGAAGTCATTGCACATGTAATATCATTTAAGATGTAAGATATTGGATTAAAACATTACATTCATTATGAAAAATTTTCTTTTATCTATAATTCATTTTAAATTTAATAATCAATCAGAATCTAATTCCTTTGTTGATTAATTCCATATAAGATCCAAGAGAAAGGAGCTTAATAAATTATAACAAAATAATGTTTGGATCGTATTTTGGAGGCCTAAATATATTATGGTAATTTGAGTTAAATGAAATTTTTAGAATAACTGTATAGAATATTAAATAATTATAATGAATAAATAAAGGATTATTATAAATGGTTATTGTCGGTATGAATGTATAAACTATAAAGATGCTTTTTTCACAAGTAAAAGGACCCGATTCTATACGAATGTTACTATAATTCATAAAACATATTGATATTACATTGTTATGAATGGATGGTAAAAACTATTTTATTAATTGACATTTTTAATAGTATATATATTTGGATAAACCTCTAGGGTTTGAAGATGCTAAACTGCCATATCATATATAAAAACTTAATAAATAACTCTATAACTATAAAAAATCCTTGGAATATTATTATAATTGTTTGATTTTATTATTAAATAAAAATAATATGTATAGGGAACTATTATTCATATTATATATATATAAAATTATAAATACACGATCATAGTTCAAATTCATATTGATGAAGTTATTTTTTATTAAACTAAAAAGTCTCTCTCCAGTTGTTTTTCCAAAAAAATATGACCAAGGAGTTTTAAGTGAGCATTATGGTTGAACTAGAATTTAAAATTTGTTATCAAAACACCTAGAAAGAATAATAAATAATTTTACTCAATAATAATACATTATTGAATAAATAAAATATATTTTTTGTAAAATTATCATGTTTATGTACTCTGAGAAACTAGTGGATCAAAAACATTATAAGGATTACATGACTGTTCTTATAATTAATAGATAGATAATAATACATTACTTTTTCACACGTGATCATTTTTAATATTGTTGAAATATTAAAAATGATGACATTTAAATTTGGTTATGGGAATTTTTTAAACATAATGATACATCAGAACATGGTCTATTTTATTACAATCGGGATCATTTTATATAGAAGAGATGTGTAGCTAATAACATTTCGTTTTGTTGTTTGGATAATAAAAGTACTTTATGAACATGTAATTTTATTGAATAATATTTATTATCATTGTCTATTAATAAGAAATAAATGGTTTCACACTTCATAGATAAAGCTTACTACGTGGAAGCAAGAAGTTTTTGTGATCAGGTGTTGCAGCTAAAACACACATTCATTGAGTTTGGTTTGAGTTTCACTCAAAATTCAATTAATTTTTATAACAACCTCACTATTTATTTGTCTATAAACCAATAACATCATTAATATGAAAATAATATAGATATAAGACACCATTTCCAATAAAACCACACCGAAAATATGATATTGTTTAAAATCAATTGAATAGAAAATCAATATAATAACTTTTTCCACTAAACATTTTAATGATAATGGTATTTATTATTTCAAGAAATTTATTAGAATTAAAATTTTATATTATGTTTTTATTAAATTATTGTTTACCTAATCACATGACATTAAAAGATTTTATCAATAAAGAATCACAATTTAATTTTAAAATTATTTTTGTTTTAAAATGTAATATTTTCTGAAGGGTTAATAAATTTTTTATTTGACAGTTATTTCATCTACGGAATGATCCATTTTAGGCTGAAAATAATAAATATTTCATCATGGATATTTTCATTTATGATTCATACACAACCCTATACATTTATTTATTTTCCAAGGGGAATATTTTTATAAAGGGTAAGTAATTTTAATGATTTTTTACATATTTTATTACTTTTCTTGTTAGTTTTAATCACTTAAAGTTCTTATATTGAATCAAATATGACAGAAAAATTGAAAAAAATGAATATTTTTTCAGGGGAATCTGTTTTCATTTATGGATACAAATTTTTTAATACATATTTTATTAGGGACAGTGTGTTTTATTTGAAGATTGTGAGTAAAAGGTTGAAATTTATTTAATCAAAACAAAAAAGGATTATTTCAATAAAAATTAATGGGTCATATATTTTTTTATGTCTTCTATCATTTCTAAAAAGGGAAAGATTTTTTTTAATGACTTCATTATATACATTTTTTTAAATCATAACACAATTACTAAAATACCTGACTAATATTAAATTTCTGTTTTAGTTACATTCTCAGTAGAATGAGTTTTTAGTAAATTTATATCTATTGGTTGATGCTGATACGTAGAAAAATTATGAACTATTGTTTCTTGTCAAATTTAACTATTAAGATGTAAGAGCATTGTGACATCAAATTATAATATCATTAAAATAATGGGAATTTTTCTAATCAATTAAATCATTGATTTGATGCTTTCAATGTCATTACAATTAATACTGAAAAATTTCAATTCAAACCATCGATGTTTCTTCTATAAATATGAACAAAACATCATGGATAAGAATAATATCATATTATGAATCACTATACATGTAATTACACTAGGCAATTTGAATTATTTATTACTCATTGAATATATCCTTTCTGAACATTTTAATATCCACTTTTTTGGAGCCATTGTTGTGGGATGATTTAATTATAAGGAGCAAATAATTATCCATTGTATACATTATTATTTAGATTATTCACACTGAAATCTTCAGGATATAGGAAGATAGGGTGTTATCATTTTATTCACGATAGATGAAATATGGGAATATAAAGAGAGTTCATTCTCTAATTATCATGATTAACATATTTCTAAAATAGGAAGATCAAGTTTCATTTTGAAATATTTACACTAAAGGCATTCTATTGTTAAGAATATATGGTACATTAAATAAATATTAATGATTTTTCTTAAACTATCGATCGTTTTTTGGGTATGGTAATAATATCATTTTTGGATTTGATTATTATTATATTGACCCCCATATTAGTTTTGAAACTATGTGGTATTCTGATTTATAGTTGTGTTTTTATATTTTTTGGATATTGTAAATTTATGATAAGTATAATCTCTATTGTGCCTACAGATTTAATAGGGAAGTGATAACTATTTTTTTAATATTTATACTAAATTTAATTTTATAAACTAATAAAATGATATTTAATTGGACTATTGAAATTGTGATCAACTTACATGTAAAGGTGGACATAAATTATGAGTATACATCTTCACTAAAAGTCAACCCCTCATGTAGTTTTCATTTTTTTGCTACCTCGTTAATCTGATTTTTCATGAAATGTTATTTATTTACCAAGTTAATTTTCTAATGGATTTTGACAATAATGATGTATTTTTGAACTATATTTATTTTAAAATCATTTTTTATGGTATAGGGTTGTTATTAATAATAGTAATTTGTTCGTTAAAAACTAAATTATTTTATAGGAAAACTAATTTTAATATGTTTTATCATTGGTATGTGTGAAAATAAAGGTTTTATAATGGGTTATTTCCATTTCTGTTATAAAATAATAACTAGAAATTTATAAAAATAATTTCCATGATAATTCTACACACCTAGTGGTGAGACCCTTGTTTATGAATTATATATAAATTTCCTCTCCCTTGGATGTAAAATGAATTATTATTTTATCCACTTATGATGTAACAAGGGTGTTTCATGAGAGGGTATTGAAGGTGAGGTGTTGTTTGTTGCTTATGTTTTATTTTTGACTTATATAATGATCATGTTCAATTTCATTTCAAACCTACATTTTAAATACTTTATGGAAACCTATGTTGAATATATGAGAGATAAAAGATTATAAATCTCTATCTAAGATTATGAACAGACTAGTATCCCACGGGGTAGTTAGTTTCCATGCAAAGTTATTTCTAGAATTTCACAATGAGAGTGATATATTAGTTTATATTGTCAGGAATACTACATCGGAAGATACATAATCCTAGTTATGTTTTGTAATGTAAAGTCTCATGTTAAGATATATTTAGTATTCAATAATGATTATTAACATTATATATACAATTTTTTAGGGATTCCCACTATACACATTATTTTTATCTCTTTATTCCTATCAATTATTTTATTAACTATTTATATTTTTGTTTTTTATTTATAGTATGATTCCTGATACCCGGGTTCTGGTTATATTATACACCATACATTTTTATTATTTAGATTACATTTAAATATTATTCAAAATGTATTTTAAATTTAATACCTTGAATACAGAATAGTGTTTTGGTATTTTTTGTGAAATCATTGATTTATACCCATTATATGGTCTTAATGTATTTTCCTTTTTAAATGGTGCATTAAAAAACACAGATAATAAAAATAATCAATGAAATGAATGGTTAAAATAGTTTTTTTGGTTAATTTACATGAGTTTTAAAATTTCTCTTTCATGGTTGTCCAAACATTTAATAAAATCCAAATAGTCTCTTAAGTGAAATCAATTTGGGAAGGTTAACTAACACCCTACATGAACATCATTGTGTTAGTCTATGTATCTCTCATGTCTTATATTATGTTCCAAATTTTTGATCATGTGTATTTATTTATTTATGGTATACTGGAAGAGAATTTTTATATATTTAGGGAACATAAATTACATTGATATTTTTTACTAGTGTATTAGTTTTTAGGATTAATTTGGGATGTATATGTATTGGTCAATTTATCTAGAAATTTATTTAATTTTTTGTCAATAATTTTTTTGTATTCGGGTTAAATTTTTATTTATACTTAATTTTAAATGATACAATTATGTATATAATTTTTGTTGTGTATCTAAATTTTATTTTTTTTGATGTTTATGTCTACTATTAATTTTTGTTGGTTTTTTGATTTAAAACTATTTATTCAATAGGAGCGGGTTTCTAGTGTATTGATAAACCAAATCGTATTATCGATTGGTTTCCAAATTTTCTTTTTATTATCTATTGGTGAAATTAGTACCAATAAGGGCCATTTTTATACCTTAACACTACTTTCTAGCCTATGGTGATCAGGAACGTGCTTTTGGGCTTGTGTTGCGTTAGTTTGGAAAACGTCTCCGGTCGACCAAAGCATGTTCATTGTGAAATGTTATTTTATCACCCTTTCATAATTTATGATAATTTGTTAGTATATATAAAGTTCTATAAGATTTAAAGAGGTGATACATGAGTAATATCATTATTCCCACATTTTATGATGAAATATGAGTTTTCATGGGTATTCTATATTTGATAATAAAATTTTATTTTTGTAATAGATTTATGCATTGTGATTAGAGATGATAGTATTTTGTTCTCTATTGTGTTATATAAAATATGATTGGAGTTTTTTGGGTTTTTTGGTATATTTAGATTTACATGAGATATATGGTTATATCAAAAAGTCAGAAATATTATGTATATGTTATCCACATGGGTCAGATTTCGTCCAAAAGTATTATCACATAATGAGTACTAGGATCACTAAAACCATATTGGAAAATATTCTATAGTTCATAACAGACATTTAATTTTTTGTTTATCCTATGTTAAAAATTAAAAAAATTAATTTTTTGTCAATAATTTCTGGTGATTCAGGGGAATATTTCCAGTATATATATGTTTTTCAGTGTAGTTTCGATTGATGTTTAATGATTTTTGGTTTTCCCTTTAATTTTTCAACATATTGTTTGATTGTGAAAAAGAAATTTCATAATATATTTTTCTTTTAAAAATAAATCATATATTTTATTTTAAAAATTATTTTTATTCTAATAATATATTTTAAATGTTATATGATTTTATGATCAAATTAATGAATTTTTTTAATGGAAAGTATATCATTCAATAAAATTTATGTATCTTTGTATGAATGTTTCAATTTTTCCTATATAAAAATATGTAAAATTATTTGATAAATTTTTTAAATATGTTGTTTATTTTAAATGGTTGGTGTATTATTTTCTTTTTTGAATTTATTTTTTAAACTCTATCCAATATTAGTAGATTAATAGGATGTTTAATTTTTATAGTGTGCCATGTCTATGAAAATTTTAATTTTAGAGTTGATTCCTTTGTTTTAAATGGGATTGTATGAAATCAATAGTGATACAAGAATTGATTGATATCTTTATTTTTATTAATTATAACAAAACTCTTCGGTGGGATAGATGGAACATAGAAGGATATACACTATGGATAATCATACGGGTAATTCTCCATGTTTTGTATGTGTGTCCCTACTAGATATCGCCTTTACCAATTATCTAAAAGGAGATATAGAGTTGGAATCCTCCCTACACATAGACACTATCCATGAATTTTGGAATCATCGACTGCCTGCTTTCCCTTTTGTTCAAGGTTCACATGGATTGATGGAGTGTATAGAGATGATTATTTATTCTTAATTCTCAAAATACCCTAGAATATATAAAGTTGAATGCTATTTTTCCAATTACTAAATGATATATCAATGTGTGGTTGGAGAATATGATTCTTTCTTAGCTGAATAATGGAATGGCTAGAGAATATTTCACCACTTTGTCAAATTGATGGAATTATTGAAGAAAAATCACAATGTATATATTCATTGAATCAATGATCATTTATTTGGGTAAATTGATTATAAAATAGAATGTCAATATTTTCTCAAAGCTATTACTCCTCTCAGCTGATCTCGTCACCAAATACTATATTAAAGATCATTTATTGGAAAGCGGTATTCATATAAAACATTGATTATTTGTATTTAAATATTGCATGATTTATTATAAAGACACAATTTAGTAGAATATTTTTGTGAATGAAAATAAGAAAATGTAGGTTGTGTTGGGAGACTCGATGACTCCACCTAGTTAGGTTGATGAGTGAAAATAATCTCAAATCTAAGTCGCTTCTAAAGAGAAAAAGATATTAGTTGTCAGTTTATATTGTGGAATGCTAATAAATTCTAATCCCCATTATATATAATATCGAATATACTATTAATGAGGTTATTTTAGATATATTCACAATTTCTAAAAATTGAATTAGTATAAGAATATCTCTGAGGTGCAATTCAGTTTTGAATGATGGTATATTTTGGAAATCATGGTAGACAATCAAATAAAATTAGATTATTTGGAAGTAATTATTGTGTTCTATTTTCTGAGGTTATATACTATGTACATGTTTTTTATATAGTGTCAATTATTTTTGTTCTTCTTAAGACATGATGATTATTTATACCTCTTGTTATTTACATGGGATGCTAGCCACATGATGATATTAAAATTTGATGAATTTATCATTGGAAGAAACAATGAATATTCTTAGGTGTCTTAGATAAGGGCTCTAACAATTGATATTATTTTCTATCTACTATGGTTATTTTATAAATGGTTCATCATGTGATGGATTTTGATGATAGAGGTACCAGGAAAAACAATCATTTTTCATTTGACCTAAGAATATAGCCTATGTTAATCATGGTTGAGGATTTTTTTATTTACTTAACTCATCCCTCCTTGTTTTTAGAATTTTTATTGTTGGATTGACGTTTTCTTATATTTATTTAGGGATTTTTGGTCATTATGAAATGTAAACTAATCTCTTGAGTAGTTGTTTATGATTTTTGGAGGATTATAATTTAAATGGGAAATTTATGGGATTGTATTTTCCATTAGTATATGTTTCATAATTGGAGTCTTATTTTTTTCATTCCATTACAAATGAGTTTTAAATAGTATTTTTAATTATTTCATGTCATCATTATATATTTTATTTATATACTCTTATGATGAGTTTTATTAAGTTTAGATATTTTAGTTAATTATTATGATTTGATACACTGATAATGGTGAGTTTTATCATGTCCGGGGATCCTTTTTCTTAGTGCCTCATTATGTCTCCCCAAATCACCAACCTAATACATTTATTTTGTAGTGGTTTTTAGGTCTCCTTATCTTCTATATTAACTCTTACTTTCTAGTGTATGATATTATTATGCTTGGTATAATTTTGACACCCCCATGTCACATATTTAATTGATGTTGATGTTGACTCAGAGGTTCCTACTTATCACATTATTTTCATCCCCTTACTCTCAACATGGATATGTGTCTCCATTTATATTGTTTTTAATTGTATTCTTCTTCATATGAGACTTCCCCTTAAATGTTACACCCTATTTTTTATGATTTTGATTTAATTTTTACATTATTTGATATAGGTATTCTATGAAATGTTTTTGGAATAGGGAAAATATGTTTATTTTCTCTTTAATATTTCCCTATTTTTCATTGAAATAATAATTCTAAAACACCGAAATTTTTTCTTAGAAAAGATATTATATCATTCAAATGTGTACCCACCTGATTTTATTTAGACCTTATACAAATGATCCTCCCACTACACCATTTTATTGCTATGCTCATACATGTCAAACTGATATTCCTCTGAACATATTATGGTAGTCATTTAGTGTAAGTGAATATTAAAACTGGCCTCTCGATGAGGGAAAACCCCTAGGAATTTAACTTGTAATACATCCATTTTTTATTCTTCCAATGCATGAATCCATTATTCAACAACGATAGTGGTAAATTTGTTATCAATTCAATCATATTTGTAGTTAGATATAATTTACATGTGGTGGGCCATACGTATCCCATAAAGGGAACTAATTAACCATATAAGTTAAACCTCACCATATTGTCATGAAAATACACAAAATTATGATGGACATATAGCCAATCCTTTATATAATTAATAACTTCATGTTCTCATAAAAATTATATGGTCTCATATCCACCATTATGGGTCATAATAAAAATAATTTAGGAAAATATTGAGTTCACATTTTTAGTAGATGATGGTTAATGGATGGTCTACTCCATTGGGGGTCCCTGATAAAGGGGACAATGCATATTCTCTTCAATAATATACTTAAATTGAAAAAATGATGAATATAGAAATTAATGGATCAAAATACTATAATTGAATATTATTACCAATTTAGAGAGAAAGAATGTACCTCAAAACATGTGGAAAACAACATACTCAAATCCCTAAATATCATATATTTTACATATTCTATTACATAATACACCATATTCTAGTCAAGTTATTACCAAAGGTGGAAGTGGTGTATGTTTTTAAAACCATCATCTACACCTAACTACTTCCACAATACTATCTAATATACCAGACACACATCAGGGAGGGAGAGTATATACACCATAGGAATGTATTATGCCTCTAAAATATCTATTTTAGGTTTTTATATCCTAATTTTCACCCTAGAAATCCTATATAACCAACCTAGTTGGATGGAAACAAACTATTTATACTTTCAAATAACATGTATAGAAGTATATATCTCTAATTTAACAAGAACTAATATGTGTTCACTCAATTTCCTACCATTGAGGTTATGATCAGGACTGATTTTTTTGTAATGGAAAAAACTCATTTTATATCTTGGTGTATCTGCAACTGATGAATCTAAACATAGAATTCATGAAACATCTATAACATCAAGCTGCTTATAAGGCCCCAGCCTTAAACCTTACTTAATCTTGAGTTATTACAAGATTACACATTAAGGATCTTTTTGGGTTTAGAGTTTTAGAGAATTAGATCATAAAAATTGCATTACATTCCACATATAATCAAAGTGGTTACATTAAGATAGTATTTTTTTCCCATCAATGGAAACATATTTCAAATAAAAAATGGATTTATTCTTGACACTTCCTTGACACTATCATCATATCAGGTACCTTTCCCTTCACCTGTGAAAAACATTTAAAAAAACATGGGATGAGCATAAAAAGCTCAGTATGGGTTATAAAAATATGGAAAGGAAACATAAGTTCATATATACATAAGAATGAAATATACTTTACCCATAAAACATAAGCACATTAACATACCTCATCAAATCATAAATAAATCATAGAAATCAGTAGACATAAAGGTAACTTGAGGCATTCATAACATTCTTACATAGGGAGTAACCATCTTGGTTACGTTTGGAATACCCATCACAGTATATTCCCTAAATCTCTTCGGAGAAACCTGAACATTTCACTCCTTCGCTTTACCCAATGCATAGGAGAGCTATATCGGTCTCACCCGCCCTTAGTTTATCACGGAACCACACGTCTTCATAATAATGCCCAAGAACCTCAACATAATCGTATCACATAAAACATGCATAAAGGAAACATGACATTTCCACCATTAAATCACAATATATCAATACAACACATTGATATAAAAACATTATGAAAACCATTTTCAATACCAAAACAAAATAAATGTAAAACATGGTATTTATTTTTCTTTAAAAAAAGGTATGGCTTGTAGAGGAAGCCAAAACTCAAATAATGGTCACGGCGGCGGAGAAGTCATTGTCGCCGCATACATACGACAAAAACATTCCTTTTTTCCATTTAGTAAAACGCTTCGTAAAAAAGATTCCTTTTGGATAAACGTAAAAGTCAAAGGGGTTTATACATCGTATAAAATAATGTTGTGTATAAAAAAAATATGCCTCAATGAATGGAGATTGAGACGAAGTCCCATACCTCGGGTCTGACTTGACTCGGTCATTCTTTAATCTCCTGAATAATAAAAATGAGTTAATTTATACTTGTTTTAGAAACTTTTTCAAGTTCATTATTCCTTTTATATCACTTATTTCCATGTCATGAACACTATGTAATTATTTAAGTTAATAACGGGCGTTTTAATGATCATTGGTTCTTGAGTCAAAAATAAACCCTTTATAATTACATGTTGTTCATGTATCCATTATATCCATAATGGTATTCATGATGCAGATATCATATATGTCAAATATATCTAGTACATGCCTGCATTTATAATATTACATAATCATTTAGAGGGAAGAAATGAAATGCACCGTTCATGGAGATGGTAAGTCGTACGTACGCATGAACGCTACTTTCATTTCTATTTCGTATTTTATAGAATGGAATCATAATGATATAAAGGTATATTATAATTCCAATTTAATATCATATATAATATCATAACTCCATCCTTTATATGTCCCACATATGGTATTAACAAATCTAATAACTTTGAGGGGGCGGTAGTCCGCACATCCTTAAATGAAGATATCACATTTACCCATAATGGAAACCATAAAGGTATGACCAAAATGAAAAAAAAAGAATCTTAATGAAAACATAGATATATTATATATCATATATAAATATAGTTTCATCTTAATGGCCTCCTTTGAAGGTGTTAAAAGAATGTTGAACAATCATCATTTCGGGAGGTAGAAATTCGCCATCCACGGAAACAGTATGTTCTTTAGAAATTAGATGTAGGTGTGTGTAATTGTATCTAGAATACTTATTATAACAACATACTAGTATATTTAAGATACTGGAGTTGTTATAAAATAAATTAATAAAATGATTTTAGGGGGTTGGAGAAGAAAAAAAAAACAAAAGGACTCAAGTGAAGGCATTACCTTAAAATCGGGTAACTCCCTTTGGTTTGAGCTCAAAGGATTCCTTGGGAAGACATCTGCCCAAAGTGAGGCTTCAAGTAGTAAGAGAGGGAAGTAGAGAGACAATATGGGCAGGGTTTGTCCGAGCCAAAGGCTTTGGAAGTGTGGGTTTGGAGGTAGAGGGGGGGGGGGCTTTTATAAGAGGAGAGGAGGGGGACTCTTGGAAAGTAATGAAATGTGACTTTATTTTAAAATGCGTTTTGGATTAAAAAGGTCTCACATTGATATAATTAGAGGGTAAGGTGATAAGGTTTCTAAATCCACACATCCAATAGGTTTTAGACATGTGTAGGTCATAGATTTAACATTATCATTTTATTTTATTTAAATCTTTTATTAATGAGGTAATCGTTGCATCATCCTAATTTCATAAATAATATAATTTATTTAAATTCTAAAAAATATAAAAAATACAATGATGTAGGATATATTTTTATATTTCCAATGACTATTTATAATCATGAATCTGAATTGTATAACCCCATGTAAAAACTGTTTTAGTAAAATAACTCATGTTTGTGTCATTTTTACTTTTACATTAAATACAAAGTTATTTATGTCATTTCCCAACCAAAGTGGCTCATGGGGTCCCCAAGTTGACCCATGGATTTTCATGGTCGGCCATGAAACATAAAATAAGGTTAGGACATGTTTCTAGGTCATTTCATATTGTTAAAACATTATTTTTACCTTAAACTACACTAATTACCACTAATCGCGATTAAAAACATAAAAGTTACTATTCACCAAAAAAATTATTTTAATCTTATTGAACCAAATTTTACTTCTTAATGAAAACCATGTCTGTCAGATTTTTGAAATTCAAAACACAGAGGTGGTAAAATTTCATTTAACCTAAAAATCAGTTTTTTAAGTACCACTTAGTGGTTTCACTATTCATCAAAAATTGATGGTTTTCAGAAAAATACCAAAACTTCACCCTAAGCTATATTTGATATTCTGAATTGAAAAATGTTCTCTATTTTAAAAAATTCAAAAAATATATGTTGCATTAATTAATTTAATAATCAATTCCCACTGTCAGAGCAAATAGCGTGTTTTTATGAAACAATAAGTATCAAATGATTGACACTAGTTTAAGTCCAATTTCAAAGTGAAATTAATTCCAATGACCACTATTAGATTAAATGGTAAAAATATATTCTAATTTAACTTTAAAAACAATTCAAAATATAATATAATCATATAAATAAATATGATTAAAAAGTATTTTTGAGGTAAAATGCAGTATTTTTCAGTATTCATTAAAAATGAACATTGTCAGAAAAATACCAAAAATTCACACAAAGTAAATTTTGATGTCCCAATAATAAAGAATAAGTTTATTTTTACAATAATAGCTTATAAAATTGTCAAAATATAGATTTAAGAATGGTTTTCCATCAAAAGGAAGTAAAACAATCATTTAAAAATATTAGTGTATTCCATGATTAAGATTGGATTTATTTTCATTTTAAGCCTCTAAAACAGTATCTAATTCATTAATAGACATAGATAAAAATATCTATTATTCATTACATACTTGGGATGTCACATCCTTCCCCACTTTAGAAAATTGTGTCCCCGCAATTTTTTTACTTATCGAATAAATGGGGGTACTTATCCCTCATTGCATTTTCAGATTCCCATGTTGCCTCTTCCATCATGTGGTTTTCCACAAAACCTTTACCTGATTAATCACCTTATTCCGTAACACTTGCTCCATGTGGTCAAGAATCTGGACTGGTTGTTCTTCATAAGATAGCTTCTCTTCCAGCTGAACTACCTCTGGACTCAAAACATGGGATGGATCTGGCATATACTTTCTCAACATCGAAACGTGAAAAACATTGTGTACCTGAGATAAACTCGGAGGTAAAGTCACCCGGTTTGCAACTGATCCAACTCTCTCCAAAATTTAATATGGTCCAATGAAATTTCCTGAGAGTTTGTAGAGTTAAGTTCAATAATTTTCATGTGACAAGTAGTTATTAAATTTAAATTAAAAAAAGGAATTATAAATTATCAATGATACAAATTGTTTTTTAAAAATTCGATCCACAATAAATTACCCATTTAAATATTTTTTAATATTGCTTAAATATTAGTAAGTGAAATAATTTTATTTTTAAAAAATATGATGACCCTTAACACTAAATTGATATGTGATTAATCTAAATATATACTCTAATAAATTTAATTCAATTTATATATAGTAAAAATTATCCTTAACATCAAAATATATAATTTCATTTAAAACCAATTTGGTGGGAAATTGTAGTTTTAAACATTAAGTGTTCTTAATATTATTTAATATTAATTAAAAATTAAATTATTTTAAATTAATTTATTTATTTTAGTATGAATCTTCTTGTTGTATTTGTTTTTAAATATATTAATATAATATTAGAACATAATATATATAAAGGTATCATTCCTTGAAATATAACTATTTTACCATGTTATATACTATTTACCATTTTAATATAATATTATGCCTAAATTTTAATTTGATCAAATTTAGAAATAATAAAATTATGATTAAATAAATTAATTTTTTTTAAATATCCAATTTATAAAATTGAAAAAAAATAATATATGTATTCATATCGCATATAAACAATTTTAAAAAAAATGTATATACAAAGCATAAAATAAATTTATTACAATCATAGTAATAACTATAAAGTAGATGATAACTTTTTTTATTTTATAGACTATCAATACATTAAATTTATATTATTTTTGAACAAAAATATAATAATCTTCATAGTGCATGAGAATACAATTTTTTATGAAAATATATATACATGTATAAATTGATTTTATTTTTTACTTAGTTATAATAATTTAATTCCCTAAGTGCAACAATATAAAAATTAATATTATTTCATTTCCAAATATATTTCATAATATGAATAAATATTTATTTACCAACTAATCATCCTGAATGATCGAAGGCTTCTATTTTTATTGATTTTAGATAATCCCTTTTCAAAGGTTGATGATTAACCATTATAATGTTTGTATACCTAAATGCATTTAGACATTAAATACATTGCCATTTTTGGCCAATGAGAACTGAAAAAACAAGACATATCATCCAAATATATATATATATATATATTGATGAAACTCCCAAACTTTGCAATTCTGCACAACTACCATTTCCACGTTCTTTCACGATGTCTTGTCCAAAATGAAATATAACATACCCTCTCAAACATAGACTCTAGTAGCCCATCAAAGATGGGGGTTGTTTCCCAAACCCCATATGGATCTGTATCTGTGGTAATAAATTATTTTCTTTATTTTATGTCTCTAATCAACCACAATGGATATAATTCCCCGGCCTTAAACCATTCTTAATATTGAATTAAATGAATAATTCACATTGAGGATTTTTTCAGGTTTAGAGTTTTAGAGAATTAGATCATAAATCATGAATTACATTCAACATTTAGACAAAGTGGTTACATAAAAGATAGATTTCGTTTTTTCCCATCAACAGAAACATATTTAAAATAAAACATGGATGATTTCTTGACACTTCCTTGACACAATCATTATATCATGCTCCTCTCCCTTGACCTATGAAAAATATTTCAAAAACATGTGATGAGCATAAAAAGCTTAGTAAGGGATATAAAAGTATGAATAGAAAACATTAGTCCATGTATGAAAACATACATTACTCATAAAACATAAGAATTTTAACATACCTCATCAAATCATTAATAAATCATAGAAATCAGAAAGCATAAAGGTACTTGAGGCATTCATAACATTCTTATGTAGGGAGTAACCCTCTTGGATACATTTGGAATACTCATCACAGTATATTCCCTAAATCTCTTCGTATATACCTTAACATTTTACCCTTTTTCGTTACCCAATGCATTGGAGAGCTATATCGGGCTCACCCACCCTATTTTTAACACAGAACCACCCGTCTTCATTATAATTCCCAAGAACCATAACATAATCGTATCACATAAAACATGTATAAAGGAAACATAACATTTCCACTTTTAAATCACAAGATATCAATAAAACACATTGATATAAAAACATTATGAAAACTATTTTCAATACCAAAATAAAAAAAGAGTAAAACATGGTATTTATTTTTCATTCAAAAAAAGTTATGGCTTGTAGAGAAAGCCGAAACTCAAATAATGTTCACAGCGGCGGAGGAGTCATTGTTGCCGCATACGTACGATAAGAAAAACATTCCTTTTTGTCATTTAGTAAAACCCTTCATATAAAAATATTCCTTTTGAATAAACGAAATTTCAAAGGGGTTTATACACCATATAAAAGAAATTTGTGTATAAAACAAAATATTCCTCAATGAAAGGATATTGAGACGATGTCCCTTACAAAGATGATATCCTTGGATTAAGGATAAATCAATTACATAATTATGTGTGACAAAAAATTAAACCAAATATAAGTGGATATTAAGTGTAAAAAATTCAAAGTAAATTCAAACATATTCATAGAACGACATATTCAAGGAGTACAAGTTTATCCCAAAGAATCAAAATGGGTTAAAAATTTCCCTTGAAAAAATTCGACAACCTAACGACATCACATCAAAATTCAGAAAAAGATTTGATGAGAGATAAAAAGGGGTATCTCATCACTTGGACATAAAATTTACATCAATAATGATATAGAGGATCATTTCCCAACATAATAGTATGTGAATTAAAAGACATAAAAAAAAGAATTCTTTTAAAAAGACGATGGTGAACGGTTCCCTTACTGACTTCGGTAACTTTCGAAACATACACCCCATTGAAGAAGGGTCATACAATGAATATGTAAATACACTTAAATGAAATTATACTATAAAAAGAGTATAATAATGGGAATTACATAAACCACTTAAATAAAATGGTGTCAAATGTAGTATAAATCTCACGGGACTAAATGTGAGATGAAATATCCCTTACAAAAACTCGACAGCCTAACAACACCATTTAAAACATCCAAAAATGGATTGATGAGATCAAATAGGTTCTATAATCATATTCAAATAAAATTTACAGAAATAGTAAAATAAAAGAACATCCCCCATAATAACAAATATGAGCTTTAAAAGATGTGACATAAATGAGAGTACTTAAAAATAAAGGGAGAGGTTCGATCTCTTACCAAAATTCGGCAGCCTAACGGCGCCACTCAAAACATCCAAAATGGATTGATGAGAGAAAATAGGGTCTCTCATAATATGTACATAAAAATTACACTAGGATTAATATAAAGAAAATCCCAATCATAAGAAAGATTAGCTTAAAAGGAATGACATAAAACAGTGTACTTAAAAAAGAAAGAGAAGTGTAGGATCCCTTACCTCGTGTCCGACATGACTCAATCATTATTTAATCTCCTGAATAATAAAATTTTGTCAATTTATAATTTTGTAAGGAACTACTATAAATATTATTATTCAGTTAATATCACATATTATAATGTTATAATAACTTGTTAATAAAGTGAGTTCATATCAGACATTTTTGTCGATGTTCGGTACATGAGTAAAAATTGAACTTGTTGGAAAAGAATTTTCCTTGTAGTTATAGGTACATAATATACAAAATAGTATTGATGTTTTCAATATAATATATATAGTATATATTAATTTTATACTATTCCATAGCATTTGGAGATAAAAAATTAAAAGCACCGTTCATGGAGACGGTAGCCGTACGTATGCATGAACGCTACTTTCAGGTTTTGTCATATTAATGGAATTAAAACAAAATGAGAGAGATATATATTATAATTATAGAATTATATTCATAATTTATATGTAATATATTACATATATATCCATTATATATATGTAATTATAATAGTACATAACATTCGAAGATAAGAAATGAAATGTACCGTTCATAGAGACGGTAAGCCATACGTACGCATGAACGCTACGTTCATTTCTTTTTTTTTTGTATTCAATGGAATTAAATAATTATTATATAAAGGTTTATTATAATTCCAGTAGGATATCATATGTAATACCATTAATTCCATCCTTTATATGACCCACATATGTAATTAACAAATCAAATCACTTTGAGGGGGAGGTAGTCCACATTTCATAAAATGAAGATATTGCATTTACCCATAATGGAATCCATAAAGGTATTTCATAAAGGAAAAATACAGAAGCTTAAGGGAAACATAAACACTTTATATATCATATATAAATATAGTGACATCTTAATGGAAACCTTTGAAGGTGTTAAAATAATATTGAACAATCATCGTTTTGTGAGGTAGTAATTCGCCATCCATAGAATCAGTATGTTCTTTAACCATTAGATGGAGGTGTGTGAAAGTGTAGCTCGAATCCTTCTTATAAAAACATACTAGTATATTTAATATACTGATGTTGTTACCAAAAAAATTAATAAAAATATTTTAGGGGTTTGGAGAAGAAAAATAAAATAAAAGAACACAAGGGAAGACATTACCTTTAAATCGGGTAACGCCCTTTGATTTGAGATCAAAGGCTTCCTTGGAAAGTATTCTGCACAATGAAAGGATTCAATGAGGAATATAGGGATTTTTAGAGATGAAATGGGCAGGGTTTGTCTGAGAAAATTGCTTGAGAGGTGTGTGTAAGTTGGTAGAGGTGGGGGCCTTTTATAAGAGGAGAGAAGGGGCACTCTTGGAAAGTTATAAAATTTTACTTTATTATAAAATGATTTTCGGATTTAAAAGGACCCAAAAGGATATATTTCTTGAATCGGGTGATAAGGATTCTCAATAAAACCATCCAAAAGGTTTGTGACAAGTTTAAGACTTATATTTCACCCTATCTTCCCATTTTATTTAAATCGTTCATTTCTGAGGTAATCACTGCATCATCACGGTGTCATAAATAAATTAATTTATTTAATATCTAAAAAAATAATAATGATGTAGTAAATATTTTTATATTTCTAATGAATATTTATAGTCAAAAATATGACTTTTATATCCCCATCAAAAAATTGGTTTAGAAAAATAACACATGTTTGTGACATTTTAATTTTAACTTTAAATAAAAAGGTATTAATGTCATTTTCCAAAAAAAGTTGCTCCTTGGGGTCCCCAAGTTTACCCATGGATTTTCTTGGTCGGCCATGACTCATCCAATGAGGGTAGGACTTGTGTATAGATCATTTCATATTATTAAATCATTATTTTTACCTTAAACTACACTGATTACCTCTAATCGTGATTAAAACTTAAAAGTTACTATTCACCAAAAAAATTATTTTAATCCCATTGAACCACATTTAACTTTTTAGTGACAACCATATATGTCGGATTTTTGAAATTTAAAACATAGAGGTGGTAAAATTTCATTTAAACGAAAAATCAGTTTTTTTAAGTACCACTTAGTGGTTTCACTATTCATCAAAAATTGAAGTTTTCCAGAAAAATACAAAAAATTCACCGTAAGCTATATTTGATATTCCGAATTCAAAAATGATTTTTATTTAACAAAATTAAAAACATATAAGTTAAATTAATTAATTTAATAATTAATTCCCGTTGTCAGAGCAAATAGCATGTTTTCATGAAATAATAAGTTTCAAAAGATTGACACTAGTTTAAGTCCAATTTCAAGATGAAATTAATTCCAATGACCAATATTGGATTAAATGGTAAAAATATATTATAATTTCACTTTAAACCCAATTCAAAAGTTAATATAATAATATAAATAAATTAGATTAAAAAGAGGTTTTGAATTAAAATACAACATTTTACACTATTCATTAAAAAATGAACTTTATCGGAAAAATACCAAAAATTAACACAAAGTAAATTTTGATGTCCCGATTGTAAAGAAGAATTTTATTTTGTCAAATATAACACATAAAATTGTAAAAAGGTTGATTTAATAGAGGTTCACCATCAAAATGTGGTTAATCGACCTTTTAAAGAATATTAGAATGTTTACGCTTAAAATTGGATTCATTCACATTTTTAAACCTCTAACATTTATTGTAAAAAGTAAAAATATTTGACAAACATATATAATCATTTTTTAGTTAGTTCTGTTCCTTCCCGCCATTATAGTGGCTATGCATTAACTACAATTTAAAATAATATTATTTTATTATAAGAGTGCATGTAAGATTCCCAAGAAACTCATTGTTGCGTATTGGGTACGCCATCGAGCATAGCGTCCTCTTCAAAGTAATACTGATATTTTATTCACAAATATTGATAAATGTGAAAATGTCATATTCTTTATTTACCTGGGATGTTACATCCTTCCCCCCTTTTGTGAATTTCTTGGTCGCAATTTTATTATTGGTCTTGGAAACATCATTGAAAATCCAACATCGGAACAAGAGTCAGTAAAATAATCACCTTAAAATAAAGAAAGAGAAGTACAATGGTCACCTATGTTAACCCATACTAGGATTACAAGTATGAAAATATGGACATGGAGGAAAAAAACAAATGGTCATGTTCTGATGGAGAGTGACAGTAAACATGTCTAGGAGAAAGTTAACCATAAGAAAATCACAAACTTGTGATGGGTTAAACGATATTAGATTCCCCAGTAGGAAAAGTTAACAGAAATTTTTTTTGTTTTAAGTTACTCTTCATTGTGGAATTTATTTTTGAGCTTAACTAAATCATAATGAAACCTACTTACATGTCACATTGACTTTCAACTTTTACTATATTCCTTAATCAAACTCATATTTTCTGCAAAAGACGAGTATTTAGGAAGACTTATTCGCATTAAGAGTACTATAATAAACTTCTTCAGAATCACCTAATCCACAAAACATAACTATATATTTCCCATTCCATTAGACAAAATCCAAAACCAAAATTGTCAGTATGAGATTAGATAATATAAAAAAGTATAATCCTTTATAAAAATAAAATCTATTCTTAATCTCTAAAATTTGTCCAAAAAACCCAAAGTTCAACGAAGACCATTCGATAAAAAATTGTCAATAAAATTCTTCTAAGTAAAACAATCTCAGATTGAAACCCAAATATTTTAAGGATTTAATCACATAGTATTACAAGGTACAAATTAACTTTTATCTCCAAATAAATCAGTTTCTCTTAAATTCTCATATTGAAAAGTAATTAACCTAATCACATATCCTCGATGATAGGTTAATAATTTATATAGATAACCCAAAATAAACTTACTCTTGATTCCTAAAATCATCTAACTAAAAATAATTAGTCAAACTAACTAGGGACTTAACGTAGTCCAGTGGTAGGCGATAGATACTAGTCGCACTTTGGTTGTGGGTTCGATTCCCGCAGCTTTGTCCGATGCGATGGGTTGTCACATGGTCTATGTGTTGTCCTTTTTCCAAAACTATATAATTGTTAAAACATTTCCCAAAACGAGATATAATCATCAAAAATAATCATAACATATTTTAACCTCAATTTTATCTCATGCCTTTCATTTTCCATCATAATATATAATAACCGATAATTACCTCAAAAGTAAGGATCATATAAACACTAATGGTTACCTTTATAATTATTACCTGAACTTCCACATTGATTGGTCATCTCGTACATGATGCATTACAGAACATACCAAGGTTAAAGTGGTTGATCATGACTCTTTGATAGTTGGTTTAGAACAACCATGACTATTCTCATTGAATCCCCCATTTCATCCAGTGTCTTAATTTGAGAACCACCACAGTTTCCTTCAAACCTATTGTCACTTTGGTGCCTTCTTGATCCATCCATTCACTAAAAACGTAATTGTCAGTATGAGTATATCAACAAAACCATCATGTACTAATGAGGAAGATAAACACTAAGATATAGTTACTCACTCACTTTATCTAAAACTAGGACTCTTCCTGAAATCCCGACCATTATGGTAATGTCACTTATGCCTAGAGAATACCCTAACCTCTAATGGTATCTAAACCGACCTCTAATACCAACTATGATGCCCCAGCCTTAAACATTACTTAATATTGAATTAAATGAATAATTAAAATTGAGGATCTTTTCAGGTTTAGAGTTTTAGATAATTAGATCATAAATCATGAATTACATTCCACATTTAAACAAAGTGGATAAATAAAAGATAGAATTCATTTTTTCCAATCAACGGAAACATATTTAAAATAAAACATGGATTCATTCTTCACACTTCCTTGACACTATCATCATATCATGCACCTTTCCCTTGACCTGTGAAAAACATTTCAAAATCATGGTATGAGCATAAAAAGCTCAGTAAGGGATATAAAAGTATGAAAAGAAAACATTAGTCCATGTATGGAAACATACTTTACTCATAAAACATAATCATTTTAACATATCACATCAAATCATGAATAAATCAAAGAAATCATATGGCATAAAGGTAACTTGAGGTATTCATAACATTCTTACGTTGGGAGTAACCCTCTTGGTTACGTTTTGAATATCAATCACAGTATATTCCCTAAATATTTTCGGAGAAACCTTAATGTTTAACCCCTTCATGTTACCCAATGCATTGGAGAGCTATATCGAGGTCACCCTCCCTTAGTTTAACACGAAACCACCCATCTTCATAATAATGCCCAAGAACCATAACATAATCATATCACATTAAACATGTATAATGAAAACATAACATTTCCACTTTTCAACCACAAGATATCAATAAAACACATTGATATAAAAACATTATGAAAACCATTTTCAATACCAAAATAAAATAAGAGTAAAAATGGTATTTATTTTTCATTCAAAAAATTTTATGTCTTATAGAGGAAGCCGAAACTCAAATAATGGTCACGGCGGCAGAGAAGTCATTGTCGCCGCATACGTATAGCAAGAAAAACATTCCTTTTTGTCATTCAGTAAAATGATTCATATAAAATTATTACTTTTGAATAAAAGAAAAGTCAAAGGGGTTTATACATCGTATAAAATAAATTTTTTTATAAAAAAATATATTCCTCAATGAAAGGAGATTGAGAAGATGTCCCTTACAAAGACGGTATCTTTGGATTAAGGATAAATCAATTACATAATTATGTGTGAAAAACAAATAAACCAAATTTAAGTGGATATTAAATGTAAAAAAATCAAAGTAAATTCACACATATTCATAGAACGACATATTCAAGGATTACAAGTTTATCCCAATGAATCAAAATTGGGTTAAGAAGATCCCTTGCAAAAATTCGACAGCCTAACAACGTCACATCAAAATTCAGAAAAGGAGTTGATGAGAGATAAAAAGGGGTATCTCATCACTTGGACATAAAATTTACATCACTAAGGATATAGAGTAACATATCCCACCATAATAGTTTGTGAATTAAAAGGCATAACAAAAGAAGCCTTTTAAAAATATGAGGGTGAAAGGTTCCCTTACCGACTTGGGTAACTATCGAAACGTACACCCCATTGAAGAAGTGTCATACAATTAATATGTAAATACCCATAAATGAAATTATCTTATACAAAGAGTATAATAATGGGATGTAAATAAAAAACTCAATGTATATGGTGGAAAATGTAGCATAAATCTCATGGGACTAAAAGTGAGATGAAAAATCTCTTACGAAAACTCGGCAGCCTAACAGCGCCACTTAAAACTTCCAAAAATGGATTGATGAGATCAAATAGGGTCTCTCATAATATTAAAATAAAATTTACAGAAATAGTAATATAAAAGGACATTCCCCATCATATCAAATAGGAGGTTTAAAAGAATTTACATAAATGAGAGTACTTAAAAAGAAAGTGAGAGGTTAGATCTCTTACGAAAATTGGGAAGCCTAACGGCGCCACTCAAAACTTCCAAAATGGATTGATGAGAGAAAATAGGGTCTCTAATCATATGAAAATAAAACTTATAGTAGGATTAATATAATATAACATCATAATCATAAGAAAGATGAGCTTAAAAGGAATGACATAAAAGAGTGTACTTAAAAAGAAAGAGAGGGGTATGATTCCTTACCTCGTGTCCGACATGACTCGATCGTTCTTCAATGTCCTGAATAATAAAATTTAATCAATTTATAATTTCATAAGGACCTAATTTAAAGATTATTATTCAGTTAATATCATATATTATAATTTTATAATAACTGGTTAATAAAGTGAGTGCATATCAGACGTTTTTTGTAGATGTTCGGTACATGAGTAAAAATTGAACTTATTGGAAAATAATTTTCCATGTAGAAATAGGTACATTATGTACAGAATAGTATTGATGTTTTCAATATCATATATATACAGTATATATTCATTCTATACTATTCCATAACATTTGGATATAAAAAATTAAAAGCACCGTTCATGGAGACGGTAGGTCGTACGTACGCATGAACGCTACGTTCATTTTTTGTCATATTAATGGAATTAAAACAAAATGAGATATATATATATTATAATTCTAGAATGATATCCATCATTTATATGCAATATATTACATATATATCCATTATATAAATTTACTGATAATAGTACATAACATTTGAAGATAAGAAATGAAATGTACCGTTTATGGAGATGGTAAGCCGTACATACGCATGAACGCTACTTTAATTTATTTTTTTGTATTATATGGAATTAAATAATAATTATATAAAGGTATATTATAATTGAAGTAGGATATCATATGTAATAACATTAATTCCATTCTTTATACGTCCCACATATGGAATTAACGAATCAAATCACTTTGAGGGGGCGGTAGTCCGCATTTCCTAAAATGAAAATATCACGTTTACCCATAATGGAAAACATAAAGGTATGCCATAAATGAAAAATACAGAATATTAAGGGAAAAATAAACATATTATATATCATATATAAATATAGTGACATATTAATGGCCACCTTTGAAGGTGTTAAAATAATATTGACCAATCATCGTTTCGTGAGGCAGTAATTCGCCATCCACAGAAGCAGTATGTTCTTTAACCATTAGAGGGAGGTGTGTGAAAGTGAGGCTCGAATCCTTCTTATAATAACATCCTAGTATATTTAATATACTGTTGTTGTTACAAAAAATGCAATAAAAAGAGTTTAGGGTTTTGGAGAAGAAAAATAAAACAAAGGACACAAGGGAAGACATTACCATTAAATCGGGTAACTTTCTTTTATTTGAGTTCAAAGGCTTCCTTGGAAAGGATTCTGCGAAAAGCAAGGCTTAAATGATGAATAAAGGGATGTTAAGAGATAAAATGGGCCAGGGTTGGCTGAGTCAAAGTCTTGAGAGGTGTGTGTAAGGTGGTAGAGGTGGGGGCCTTTTATAAGAGGAGAGAAGGGGCACTCTTGGAAAGTTAAAAAATATTACTTTATTATAATATGATTTTCGGATTTAAAAGGACCCAAAAAGATGTATATTGAGTATAAGGTGATAAGGATTATAAATAAACCCATCCAATAGGTTTGTTACACGTGTAAGACTTATATTTCACCATATCTTCTCATTTTATTTAAATCGATAATTTCTGAGGTAATCACTGCATCATCACGGTGTCATAAATAAATTAATTTATTTAATATCTAAAAATTAAAAAAAATAATGATGTAGGAAATATTTAAAGATTTCTAATGAATATTTATAGTAAAAATTATGACTTTTAGAACCCCATCTAAAAATTGGTTTAGTAAAACAACACATTTTTGTGACATTTTAATTTTAAATTTAAATAAAAAGGAATTAATGTCATTTTCCAACCAAAGTGGCTCCATGGAGTCCCCAAGTTGACCCATGGATTGTATTGGTCGGGCATGACTCATCCAAAGAAGGTAGGACATGTTTCTAGATCATTTAATATTATTAAAACATTATTTTTACCTTAAACTACACTGATTACCTCTAATCGCGATTAAAACTTAAAAGTTACTATTCACCAAAAAAATTATTTTAATCTCATTGAACCACATTTTACTTTTTAATGACAACCATAAATGTAGGATTTTTTAAATTCAAAACACAAAGGGGGTAAAATTTTATTTATACAAAGAATCAGTTTTTTTATGTACCACTTAGTGGTTTCACTATTTATCAAAAATTAATGTTTTCCAGAAAAATACCAAAAATTCACCGTAAGATATATTTGATAGTCCAAATTAAAAAATGATGTCTATTTTACAAAATTAAAAACATATAAGTTAAATTAATTAATTTAATAATTAATTCCCACTGTCAGAGCAAATAGCGTGTTTTTATGAAACAATAAGTATCAAAAGATTGACACTAGTTTAAGTCAAATTTCAAGATGAAATTAATTACAACGACCACTATTGAATTAAATGGTAAAAGTAATTTCTAATTTCACTTTAATCCCAATTCAAAAGATAATATAATCATATAAATAAATTAGATTAAAAAGTGGTCTTGAATTAAAATACAACATTTTTCACTATTCATTAAAAAATGTACTTTATCGGAAAAATACCAAAAATTTACACAAAGTAAATTTTGATGTCCCGATTCTAAATAAGAATTTTATTTTGTCAAATATAACACATAAATATTTAAAAAGGTGGATTTAAAAGAGGTTCTCCATCAAAAGGCGGTTAATCAACCTTTTAATGAATATTAGAATGTTTACGCTTAAAATTAGATTCGTTCGCATTTTTAATCCTCTAACATTTATTGTAAAAAGTAAAAATATTTGATAAATATATATAATCATTTTGTAGTTAGTTCTGTTCATTCCCGTCATTACAACGTCTAGGCGTTAACTACAATTTAAAATAATATTATTTTATTATTAGAGTGCAACGTAAGATTCCCAAGAAACTCATTGTTGCGTATTGGGTACGCCATCGAGCATAGCTTCCCCTTTAAAGTAATATTAATATTTTATTCACAAATATGGATAAAAGTGAAAATGTCATATTTTTTATTTACCTGGGGTGTTACACTGGATCCACAGTAAGCCGGTCGAACACCACCGCAGAATCCTCCAGCATTATGCCGCATTCCGAGAAACCTACCACTTTGATGCCAATAGACCCACTACCTCTTTTACCTATCGATAACCTGATGCTGGTAACCAGTGAATCCTACCATCATCCCACCTACCCTGTCACCTAACTCCCATAAACCTTCTCTATCCCACCTCCTCAAGTCTCCCTCCCTCACCCGACATTTACAGAACATGACATGATCTGCCTTCATCCTGTCTGCCTAGTGATCAGCCTCCCTTAGCCCTCCTCTATTCCACCCTGGTGAACGCAAGGCCCACTCACACTCAGTAGATCATAAATCCCCATATATTGGTATTTCTAGGGTCTGATCCATAGTCAGATGCAGGATTAGTGGTTTTCCATTACCACTACGATAATACCCCATCTACTATATTTACCTACTAATTTAACTTCTACATTTTGACATGTATGTTATGAATTATGATGATTTTTGGTTCAGTGTTGTGGGTGAATTATGCTATTAAACATATTTTATATCAAATGAAATATATTTAATTTAAAATAATTGGGCCTCACATTCTCCCCCCATAAATAAATTTTCTACTCACAATTTTAATTATCACTCAATAGTTAAAAAATTTAAGGGTGTATAAAATATTGGAAAAACATAGGGTATATATTCAAAATAATTGTATAAATTAATGTAATGGGTATGACTAAGGAAAATATAATTTTCCGTCATCATTTTAGTTGAACACTACTTTTTTCTCCTCAACTTGTTTCTATATTAACTTTTTTCCCATAAATAGATAATATCTCATATCCTTTAAGACGTTCTACATAGTGATTATTCCCACATTTTTTTGGCAGAAAGGAAACTAAATCTTATTTCTAACATCATGTTTTCATCTGAACAACCATGATATTACATCCTTCATTTTCATGGTTTATTTAAAATCATACAATGTTAATTTTGTTATGCATTATTCTGGATAGGTGGTTTTTCATAATCACAATACTTCTCACTATATTTGGTATCTCCTTTGGATTCTCATTGGTATTGTCTCTATATATTCTATGATACCAATCAATAATGTGATTCCTTCATGATTCATCAATATAAACACCGAAAATAGTTAACATGAGTGATAAAAATATCAATACCTTATGATTAATTTCTTAATATGACTAATTCAATCTAAACATTTCGTACACTTTGGTATTATTACATTAGGTTTTTGTTCCACCTAAATCACTCACAGATCAATCTTGGTTTTTTTTGGTTTTGTTCTATCATATTCCATAAACAAATTATGTAAGAAGAAAAATCATTCATAATGGTCTTTACAGATAACGTGATTAACCAAATCATATCCCACATGTGCTTCAATCAAGGGTTTCAGTAATATGGTGACCCATTGTGCACTAGAGGGAATGTTGAGTTACTTAACTAATTTAATTATTTGTGATTAGCCTTAGTTTCATATGTTCCATATATGCATCGACTTTCCAAGATTCAAAAGTCACATAATTTGTAAAAGAATAACACAGTATCTACATTACCAAAACATGAGGATGTTACATTATACCTAGACATATCTAGTAGAATTATACATAGTTTTTTCACTAAATTTCACTTATCCCAAAGCCTAGAATATTCAATATTTACTCAAATAATCCAAATGGTTATGTTTTCTTTGGATATTATGATAATCATTAACTTATCAACTCGTAAATTATCCTCAAATAACATCATACCATATAAGGTCAATGAAAATATACTCTGATGCCAAATATAATACACCATATTGAATTTCATACTCTCAATTATATGACTTACTAAAAATACTACATTTAAAAAATCCCAAAACCTTTTAGTTTAATAGTTTTAAAGAGTGTGGATAAAAAAATTAATTGTAAGACCCATTCCTTTTTAAAATAATAAACAATTTTCTAATTATATAATTGAATACATAATCTGTAATAATTATTCAACATATACCAAAAATTATTTAGAGAAGGTGATATTCTAGAATCATTTTATCTATTGCATTTCTTTATAACATGGGAAAATGAATACATTAGATAATTATGATTTGGATACTATAAAATACATACATAATCAAATCATAGAAATTCATAGTTATGAATTTTGTGATAAAACTAGAATATAAACCAAATAACTGGAAGAAAAATACATGATGCATAAAAATATCATATGTACATTAAGACACACATAAAAATTTATCTTAAACCTAATAAATGGAATATAATTTTTATATTAACAATATTCAATAGTAATGTGTTTTAATAAAATATTAATTATGATTTTCAAAAAGTAATCAAATTTTTTAACAAAGGCATACTGCCATGTTATCATAAGCATGTCATTCATAGAGACCAATTCTTTAACCATTTCATCAGACCTCTATTAATGCATGACAATTATTACAATGTTTCTTCATTGTGGTATCATAAATATTTCATATATAATGATCAATTAATGAAAAAATAAAATTAGAGTCCATATGTTCAATATTATGTATTCCATATAAGGAAAACATACATTATGCCATCAATTTAAAATTAACCCAAAAAGGAAAAATGATATATCAATATTATGTATTTCATATAAAATAATCTAAACTATGTTTACTTCCAGATTCCACTTTTTTATTGAAATACCTCTTTCACGAAACATAAATATTACACACAATCCAATTCTTCCTTGCATATTTTTTATGTAGCACAAAACTCAAAATATTATGCAAAACTCCCTTTGCTTAAAATATTTTATGGCATACTGAGTTTCAATTCTATTTAACTGTTGATATAAATCTAATTAATGGGTCACCTTTTATTTATAGGCATTATCGACCCCACTATGGAAGATTTGACATGTCAGGCAAGATCCTCCACAAGCATGAAAAACCCCATTTGACGTTGTATTGTGTGCACATGTTTCCTTTGTGAGACCTCATCTTCTGCACCCATTCCAAAATATTTCATGCATGTCATGGATTTTCCATTTTTCAACGTTCAAATCTCAAAAAATTACTTTTGCCCATGATTACAAAAGTTTTTTGTCAACAATATCTCTTGAAATTGACAACACCCTATGAAAATCCTCTTAATCAACAAACAAACTGCTTTGTCAACAATCAAAATCACCTAGAAAATGCTTCAATGTTACCATGAGGTATTGTTTCCCAACATATTCCTTCAAAAATTTATTTTCCAATTACATTACTAATTTTTTCACAAAAATTATACTTTCCTAATTAGATACAATTATACATTATTATTTTTTAATTATTTTTGATATGATTTGTAATTTTCCTTATAAAACTCAAAGAAATTCTCATATGAAAATTCTATATATATTTTTTTTATAAATCCAACATATTATCCTTTGATAATTTATTTAATGGATCCATTTAAAATGAGAGAAATTGTATTTAAAATGCCTTCTTGGATTCAAATAAAAATAACGATTTAGGCTATTTCCATCAATATGATCCCAACGACATGAGATGAACTATAAACTGATCAATAACAAAGATTTTATGGAAGAGGGAAAATTCTAAGGAAATAATGTAAATAATAATCAAAATAAAAAACATCTTGTTATGCATTATATAGGGAAGATCTCATCACATGCCTAGTTTGGAAAATCCACCAATGCTAAAATAGGTTTTCTGCAATATCCCCCGTTGTGTTCATTGGAATCATGGGTTTGGTTGGATTTTATTCTCTCGACTATAATTTGGAGTCAAATATGATATAAAATAATAATTTGGTATTCAATTATATAGTAATGAAACCCTAAATTTAATTTATTGGTTCAACTAAAAATTGATGGGGGGGTTATCTGAACCCATTAAATAATTTTCATCTAAAAATGGTCGAAACAGTTGATAACCATAGGGTTTAGATTAAGGAATATGTTATAATGGAGGCTCTTTTGGGTGTTTTATAAAACTAGGAAAAATTATTTGGTTAATTATATTAATAATTATAATATAATAAAAATATTAAAAATCAAAATTTTATGAGTTTTATAAACAAACCCCCATTTAACATAAACGGTATGCCCCATCTAAGATAAAACCCACGTCGAAGACCTAATTGTGATGTCATATATATAATATGACACACCGTTTGATATATATTAATTCATTATTATTTAAAAAATTGAAAAATAAAATTATTAAAAAATGGTATTTTCACAAGAAATGTTATCAAACACCCAAAAAACATTAATGGTATACCCTGCTTAGAGTAAACCTAATGTCCCAGACCAAACAAAGGTATCATAATTATCATATGATGTACCTTTTTTGAGATATAAAAGTATTCCCAAAAATAATATAATAAAAACATTAATATAAATATATATTTTAACAACGCGCAAAAAAAATGCATTTTCTTGCAATATAAAACATTTTTATTATCAGAGGTGTTTACGAGAGGAACCCTTTGTCACCACTAAAAATTTTTGATAAAGGGGGGCCTTTATCCGTAATATAAATAGTACTAATAATGACTTATCATACTACAATGTACTATTTATCTAATAGAACACCCAACATTAATTTGTAAACTATTTTTGAAAAAATATATAATTTAATTGAAATAAATTTGAAATCATAAAAATCCCTATGATATACATTTTGAACAATGTTTTATATAATTACGGTTAAAATTATCTAGAAACATTTAAATAAATTAATATTTCATCTTTTGGATCATGTGATCCCCCCTGAAAAAAGTATACACCCGGTATCAGTATCCCAAAAAAAATCACCTCAACCTGGTAAAAAGAATCCACCAATATAAGAAAACATAAAAAATGTTAGTAATATTATAAAGAAATAAATTATACATTAAAATGTAATTACAATCTATAAAATTTCAATTTTTAATTAAATGATACACATGGAGATATACTTCGATCATCGAGAATCATATTGAGGTGTCGTTGATTCCAATATGGCATAAATGAGTAATAGATTGTTGTAATAATTTAACAAAATAGTTTGAATGTTTTAGCTTAGTTTTGTGTATGACACATTTTTTTTTACAAAATTTATTTTCAACATTTAATAAAGACACATGTCGAGTCTTACTGGTCACACATTATGTTATATTGAGGTTAAAGTTATTAATATACTTCAAAAATGATTCATGAATCGTTGTCCTATAATATCATAACAAAACAAATGATTTTTATTTGTATTCAATATGTCACATGTGTTTTTTAATAAAATTTCATTTCAAAATGGAAACATGAACTTTGAATCCTACAGGTCCCATCGTGTGGTGGATTGACATGATATTGATTTCTATACATCAAAAATGACTTATGAATGAAATTCATAATTTATCAAGAAATTAAAAAATATTTTTCATTATTTCCAGTGACTGATACATAATTTCTACTAAAATTTTCATTTTAAACTGATAATAGGCACATTGAGTCATACTGGTCTCACTGTGCATCAAATTGTGGTATGCTTGATCCCAATATGTCAAAAATGACTCCTGGATTTATTTCTTAATGTATGAATACAATCCGAAGTGTTTTTCTCTATTATCAGTTTGTCCCTTGTTCTTTTATAAAAATAAATGTTAATATGAAATAAAACGACACTCTTAGTGTCATATTAGTCACACCATACATCAAATTGAGGTTTGTATTATTACAACATAAAAAATTATTTATAAATCATCTTCCAAAATGATCAATATAATTGAATTACATTTTCATAGTCTTCAGTATTTGAATTGTTATTTTTATAATAATTAATTTCGATTTTATATTAAAAAAGATCCACCTTGATTTATACTGGTAAAACATTGCATCATGTTGAGGTGTGGTTGATTTAAAAAAATAGTTTTTTATCATTATCCTAATGTATAAAAACTATCCGGAATTGTTTTCTTAATATTTAGTATACCACATATTATTTTTTATAAAATTAATGTCAATTAAACCATATAAAGACACACTTATAGATATACCATTCACATAATTCATCTCATTAAGGTAAATTTTACATATAAAAATTATAAATTACTTATGATATTGATTCTAATTTATCAAAAAAATTGAATTCACTTTCTAGGTTTTCATTACGTGACAAATATTTCTAACTAAAATTAATAAAAAATTTAAATATATAGACACACTTGGAATTATACCATCTACACCATGTGTAAAACTGAGGTTTAGATGATTCCTACATATTTAAAACTACTTATGAATAATTTCCCAAATGTATCAAAATAATATGAATGTGTTTTCATAGTTTGGAGTTTGCCACTTTGGATTATGATTAAAATTTTATTAGAAAATGGAATCTTGCAATTGGATTAATACCAGCCACATCAATTTTCAGTTTGATGTGAGCCTAATTCCTACATTTATAAAATTAAATATGATTATTTTTCATAAATTATACATAACATTTGATATTGTTATATTTATTATTAGTCAATGAATAATTTTAAATAAAAATATCAATTTTAAACTAATAATAGACACATTGAGTCATAAAATAAACACTATATATCATATTTATGGGTGAATAATTCCTAAATATAAAAAATTACTTCTGGATAAATTTCAGAAATTATCAAAATAATATGAATTTTTTTATTGTTTATTATTATGTTATTTGTCTTTTTCACTAAAATATATGTTAACATTAAATAAAGAGACACACATTGAGACATAACTGTCACACCATGCGTCATATTGTTATAGAGATGTTTCTTACATATCCCAAAGGGATTATGGATAGAATTCAAAAATTATAAAAATAATATAAATATATATTCATTGGTTTTTAGTAGGTCAAATGTCTCTTTTACTAAAATCTCATTTTAAACGGGAAAACATGAACTTTGAGTCATACCCGTCACACCATGTGTCTATTTGACATGATACTAATTATTACATGTCAGAAATGACTTATGAATAATTTTCATAAAACTAAAAATAAATTCAGCATTAATTTTCTTTGTTTTTGAAGAGTTACACATTTTAAACTAAAATTTCAGTTTTAATCTGATATCAAAAACTTTGAGTCATACCGGTACCATAATGTATAATATTTTTTTGGCTAATTCCTATACAAAAAAAATGACATATGTATAATTTTTATATATTATAAAAATAACCCGAATGTGTTTTACCTATTTTAATTATATTTGTTTTCTTTTTTATTATGATTAATTTCAACATTAAATAAAATGATGGATTTGGAATCATATCGGTTACACCGTGTGCAATATTGTGATGAAGCTGACTCCTACACATCCTAAATGAAGTACGCATTTTTTTCAAAATAATCAAAACAATATGCATATGTTGTCTCAGTTTTGCGTATTTCTCTTTTACCTTTTACTAGAATCCCATTCTAAATTGTACACATGCACTTTGAACCGTACTAGAATTTTCATTTATTGTTTTGATGTGATATTGATTCTTACATGTCACAACTGAGCTATGAATAATTTTTGATGTGATAAAGATAATCTGATAGTGTTTTCCCATTTTATCAGTGAGTGAGTCATTTGGAATTGAAATTCCAATTTTAAAATAATTTTTGGCATATTGAGTCATATTTGGGACATCATGTATCCTATTAAGGAAAGGCTTATACCTACTCCTACAAAATGAATCATAGATCATTTTAATAAAGTATTAATAAAATATGAATTTTATTTATTAGTTTTGATATTTTCCATTGTATTTCACAATAAAATAAATTTCAATCTTATATAAAAAAGAATCACATGGAGTTTTACCTCTCACACTATATGTCTTATTTCTGTGTGGATGACTCATACACATCCCTAAGCCTTAAAAAATATCTATTACCAATGTTATAATTTATTTAATTAGAATTAGATGTCAAATTATCATCAATTTATATTGATTTTATTATTTTAACTGAAAAACAATTTTTGGCTAAGAACATCGACTCAATATGCACAGTTACAATTTCATAAAGAAATAAATGAGAAAGAATTGACACATTTACAAAATGAAACTTGTTATATCTTTTTCATATTTTTAAATGTATTTGAAAAAAAACATGAACTCCCAAAAAATCTGTTAAAAATATAATTACTTACTAGATTAAAATAATAAGGAAATTAACGTAAAAATATTAGATAAAATGATCAAAAAAATAACTTAAATAAGTAGTATGAAATGACAATTTCATAATGGTTGTATACATTGTTGGCCTGTTTTAGTGTTTTCAATATCTTATTTTCAATCATGAATGAGCATGAGCATATTCGAAAAAAAACCACCACAACATCATCAAAAGAATCCACATCTATATGAAAATAATTACTATATCAGTAATACTAAAAGTAAATAAATTAACTATAATATGGAACAATAAATTAATTATATGGATAATAATTTTACTATGAAAACATCAAGATTACCACTGTGATTGTGTACAGGTTGTCTCGTTGTTCTACCTTAATGTGAGTTGGATAGATCCTAAAGGAAAGTGATAAATCCCTACATGGTGGAGGTGAAAAGGTTTTGGTAGAGAACAATTTTATAGATTTTTTTTGGTGCATAATGGAATGATATTTAGATAGAAATAATGAAAATTAAATATATCTAATAGGAATAATGATAATTAAATCATCATTTCATTGTATAATATTTTAGAAAAGTAGATATTGTATATCATGTCATTTCCTCTACATATTCTTAAATGCTTTCCTTCATTATAGTTTGTTCTTCTTTGGGATATGTAACATCATCATGTGTAGAATAAAATGTCTCAATGAGTTGTGAAATATTAAATTTTTATCATGTTAATGTTTTCTCGAATATATAGAATTATGATGGAAAAAGTAGTATGTTTGATAAAATCTTTTACATTCTCATTGAACTCTTAGTTGCAGCCTCAATGACCAATCTCTCAAGATAATGGGAAGCATCAAACAAACCACCCCAACATTGAAAATTTAATCGACATGTATAAAAAATATTTATGTGAATAATAAAAAAATTATTAATAATTATGAAAAATCCATTACTTCTATGGAATTTACATCATCATTCTATTTGGGTAGATTCTACTATCAGTTATGGTACCCATTAATTTATATAATAATCTATATCATCTTTTGAATACATTTTTAGGTCATTATTGTAATTGAAAAATATTAATACTCAAATGGATTAATAAATACTTTTAATAAAATATCAATTATCTTCAAAAAATACCTATATAGGGATGCTAGTTTGTAGATGGATTATGATAACTCTCATAAATTTACAAACATAAATAGCACAATGATTTCCATTTAACGGTTTTTGTAAACTATAGAAAATTTGATAAAAATACTAATTTTTTGGTTATGGATTTTTATAGTGAAATTATATTACATATACACTAATATAAGTCTATTTTTAGAACATTTTAGGGTCATTATGCACATTGGATTTCTTCATTCCATGAATTAAATGATATTTATACAAAATCCTATCATTACTGAATTCTCATTAAAACATTATATAAAATATAAACATGATATTTTGTTCAAAAGCAGTAGATATATTTTATTAAAATTTTAAAACGGGAAACCTTTGAGGTTGGATTTGTTGGGTATCCATTAATTAAATCAGAGAAATAAATCAATGGAGTATCAAAATTGTCTACATTGGGCATCAAATGTTGCCTAAAATAGAAAAAGATAAATATAATGAATGAAATAAAGATATATTTTATATAAATAAATTATAATATCTAACCCTTTTTCTGTTTGTATTAATAAGAGTCTGTCATTTTAAATTGTTATTTCAATCAATTTGGCTTGTTTTGTCACTATTTTTTCTTTATTTTAAAATCTATTTATTTTTGTTCTGTAGAAGTTATGTGAGGAATAATTTTCAAAAATTTATTTTCATGGGTTAATTCCTTCAATTAATATTGATGTACACGTATAAATAAATATAAAATATATTTAGTTATTGATGGAATAATATAACATATGTTTGAAAAATAAACCCTAAAAACATACCTCATGTACACATTTACAACTTATCCTCACAATCATTCATTTTTGTGGTTTTTATTTAAATTAAAAAATGAAATGTAGTATGTAACATCCCCACCATACATTGGTTCTTAAATATAAAATATGTGATTAAAAAAAATTTCTAAATTTGTATAGGTAAGAACCTTCATTATTAGTAAATGTATATATTGACATGGTGGGGTAAATGTGTCTTTAGACGGAATTTTTTATAGAATTATTTATTCATTAGATGATTTTGATTTGTCCATTCATTTAAATAATTCAATTTTTCTATTCCAATTAATAATCATTTGGTTTGAACATTTATTCATAAATTTTAATTGTTTATCATTAAAATAAAATTCGAAATGAATACCTCCTTGTTCACATGTTTTTACTAGATATAATTTCCATGAAACAGATGTTACAAAAGAATGGTAAACTATTGTAATAGGTGGATCATCAGTTGGAATAGGTTGATCGATACTTGGGTCATGATTTACAGTAATACCCACTCTTACATGACCAATTAGAAGTGACATTTTTTATAGACTATCATCATAGATATTGAACAGTGTTTCCCATGAAATAAGGTGATGGGTGGGCCTTGATAGTTATTAATCATACCCATTTTCACCCGGTATATTATCAATATTGGAAATTTATCATTGTATATCTAATTTACATTTCAAAGAAACAATTATTAAAAATTTTACTCCCTCAAATGAGAAAACCCTTTGAGAGGAATGGATGGACTCTGAGTTGAAGGGGTGGTGGGGATCTTCATACAATGACTGTTCTTGAGTTTTTTCTCCCCTTTTGGTCACCCCATTACAATTTCTAGAAACTCATTATGCTAATGCAATTTTTCTTCATGGGTGGGTAATATCTCTTTCATCTCTCTGATATCTTTATAATTATACAATTTTTTGCACAAAATGTGTTTTTAGTGTCCCCTCAATAATTGTACCTCTAACATGACCATACTTTTTTTTTCCACCATAAGGAAACTCATTACGATGATCGTCTAATATAGGCTTTGATGATTCCTTTGTCAAAATTTGATGGAAACTATATTAAAATATGTAGTTATTGTTATGTTATAGATATTTGATGGAATTTTTTTAATATTCCACACTTACACATGTTTCAATTTCTTTTTTTGTGTTTTCATCAATTAGAATTCCATTCTCATTTACATGTGACTCCTTACATCGCACATGACATTTGATGGAATTGGAATTGGATTTGGATTCTCCTATCTTTATATAAACAAGGGAACATGATTTTTTCTATTTCAGGTCACATAAATCTATAATGAAATATTTAAAATACCAACCATTTTTTTGAGTTATGTTTACCCTGTACATGTTTTATGGTAGGGGTACATTTGGTTTTCTTCTCATTACATATTTCCAACAAATAGTTGTTATTTCACAAATAAAAAATTATTAATCTATCTGATGAATTAAAATATGGTCTTGCAATGTATTATCATCCCCATTCTATCTGAAAATATATCTTCACATTTCATTCAGTAAATTCATCCCCAGATTCTTTTCTTTTTAGGTGTTTATACATATGTTATAAATGCAAGTTTATTTTCCCATAAATATCTTAAAGATGGAATTTCATTCATATTTTTCAATACCCTCTATGAATCCTTCAATAAATATGTAATAAATATTTATTGAGGGAGTATTCTTCAATGAATTGACTATTCATGGGATAACGAAGAGTTAGTAAATGGTTCATTAATCTATTTTTTTTGTATATTATGTAATGGTTATCATAATTTTACTGTAATATCTTATAAAATTAGTGCATTAATCATGGGAACAACATGGTTCCATTAAAATATATCAATCAAAACACATTTCCATGTGTTGATCCAAATTTTACTATGGTACATGTCCTTCATGTAGTTACCATTCAAGTTTTACGCATTCCATCCGACCTAGAATTTGATGAATTTTCATTTCACCATAATAATTTTTGTTAACACTATCTTTATAGAGTTCATTTTTATTTCTTCATCGTTAAATCTTCATCACCTAACACCAAATCAGAAATTAACATGATGTTATTGATATTTGATGAGTACCCCTATAAAATATTTTTATCATTAAAGATGTCTAAAAAAGATATCTCTCCAACCTGGAATTACTGCAAGAAGCCAGAAGAAGAAAGGTCAATTTTTTAGCCATCACTAGTGCCATCCCTTCCTATATTCTCAGGTAAACAATGTCCAACCTAGAATTAATTCCACCCTTTGTTGTTACATTTATAATTAGTAAAATTCTATTGACATTAAAACATATATTCTGTTCTACAAATATTTTTCATGAAAATACATGACTTGCATATAATTCTAGTATGGTAATTAAAATCCAACCTCTTTTTTGAAGTGTGTTTAATGTTATTTTTATAAAAATGTCTACCAAGAGTTGTGTCATCATATTTTCTTATATAAAATATTTGATACCCATTTAGTGGAGATGGTGATGAATATTATTTTGAACGTTTATCTAATGATGTATTCCATGTTCTAAAATAACATATTTGGCGTAGAAATTTGAAATTTCCTAAAAAATAGTAATTATTTAATATTTCAACCTAATGACTATAAAACTTGTTCACAAATGGGACACACTTGAGTTCCTTTAATGTTATATCCTTATAAAATTTCAAAAGTATGAATGTCATTTATCATGTTGAACAACATGGATATGAATATGAAATCATCATTTCGATAAAATTCATAAAACATAAAATATGAATCCCACAATAATTTCATATATTTGATAAATAGAGAAAACCAAACATCAATATCATAAATTGATTTTTTTGGTCCAGATACAATCATTGAGAGCATGATGTATATTCGTTTAATGATAAAACATAGTGTAATGTTATAATTTAGCAACATAATTGGTTTTGTACTATGATTGCTACATTTAAATCTTAAAGTATTCACTCCATGTGTAGATAATGAAAGTTTATCATCTTGTTTAAAAATTTAGGATACTCATGATCAACTATCTTTCAATGAGGTGAGTTTGTTTAGTGATGAACTTTCCCAACATTTTTTCTATATTCTCATGACAAATCTATTAGCTTAAAATATCCTCAATTAAATATAGGCTCATAATCCATGGAATGATTATAAAATACCATAAAACTTTTGTAGGAACTAATTCATCATTATTATATCTTGAACCACTACACATTTGGCATTATTTAAGTTATTTTTATCAATTTGAAATAGTATAAAATAATTTGGAAAGATATGTATTTTTTTAATGATCATACCAATAAAAATTATCAATTATTTAGTGTCATATGTTTTCGTAGGGAGATATTTATCTTTTGGGAGTTTATCATTCATGATAGTAATTGGTTATGTAAAACTATCAACACTACATATCTTTCCATATATTAATGTATAAAGATTTATTATGGATAATAATAATGTAAATTTATTTCAACCAACATACAATAGAATGTTTTCACAACTCTTACTCTTCTGAATCAACATTATAAAATCACAAAGTCCTTAATAAACTATCATTGTCATTTCCTAAATATGATTTTCAACATCATTTTCACTTGTAATCACATCCTGGATTTGGTCTTTTATATTCTCCATTCATTTAATTGTATCATATGATCCATAAAATGCATCGTTATCCTAGTTGCTAGATATATTTTCTTCTTCCCCATGTATATTCTATAATTAACAACATCTTCCAATTTTGTGATAGATCATGTTTTCATCCAACTCCTCTAGAATAAGTACTCTTTAAAAAACAGTGTAATCAAAGACATAGGATTTCAGAAATGTCGATGATTGATTTTTTTCAAACATGATGAACTAATTCACCCCATCATCATAATATTTTATCATATGAAAGAAATCAATATATTATTTGTTAGTATATATCAGGTTTCTTTGATAATATAAATATTTAACAAAATAAAGACACCAATGATGTTCAATTGAAGAAGGATATCATGAATTCCTTGAAATTAAATAGGAAGAATAAAAAATGGTTTATCATATCATATGATCATAAACCAAAAACTTATTGAATAAAATTTATAAATATAATCGAAGATATTTCACATTTAAAAAATATTTTTTACAAAAAATTATTTAATGATCATTAACATTTTTATGATTATAAATGAAGTTTATAATGACATTTAAATTAGAAAAAGAGATGAAATTCGTTAGTTGAATTTAATAATAGAAATTAAAAATAAAAAATCTAAATTATTTGAATATCCTTATTATCATAAAATAACAGAATATATATTATAATAATGCTTTCATACAAACAAATATTATTTTTTTGTTTTAAAATATTTTCAACACTGAAATTGATCTTCTGAAAGTATAAATGTGTTAAAATATAGATAAATTAGAAAGAGTTACATGTATAAATTTGTAATATAAATATAAATATATTTATTTATTTATTTGTATATTAAATTATATATATATATAGATGTATAAAATTCAATATTATTTATAAAATAATATATATATTAATGAAATATAAATAATTTACAAATGTATATATATTTATAAAACTATATAAAAGTATACGTAATTTGAAGTAGTATATTGTTTTACAAATTTATAAAACAATAAAATTATAATATATAAAAGTAAAATTTATCAATGTAAAAAATTTTATGATTATTCAATTTTAGTCGATTGATGAAATAATCAATAATCATGTTATGGTTGACATGAAAATTATAGGTGTAAATTTCGTGTCTCATGAGATATACCCTTTTCAATAATGAAACACACATTTAAAAAAAATGAAAATACTATAGAAACCCAAGTAATGTTACATAGGTAACTGATCATATGATTAGAACCATATCAACAATGGAATATAAAAATGAACTGAAATAAAAATTTTTATAGTCCCACACACATAAATAAAGTAGGGGAACTAAAGAAGATAATTAGAACTCATATTCCAAACCACAAACAATTAAATTATTTCATGGGATAAACACTTCAATTAAATTTGATTGATTTTGAGAATTAAAAAAAACAGGACAACATACTGGCAAATATTACATTCTAAGAAAAGTCACTTGACTATAATACACCAATAGTCATACTAGGGTTATACTCATCTATACCTATACATTACTAGGGGAACTAGAAGTGTAAAATGATCTAGTTTATCATAAATAAGTAGTTTCCACTTATTTACTTTGTTTCCCTTGACCAATATAATAGTAATGGTGAAAAATAATAATTAATCCAAAAAAAATAATTATGCATAAATAAATACTCCCTCATACCTCTAACAGAATCATAAGAAACATCCCCTTTCAATTCAACATTCGATCACCAAATACATAAAACACCATCTATAGAGGGAAACAGTCATAAGTGGAAATAAGTGGCTCTCACACACCCACATGTTTGAAACACCGTATAAAAGGTCGAGGTCGTCCTTGTAGAAACCCACAAAGAGGCCAATTATCTATATAATAATTTTATATTATTTGTAAGAAATTTCCTAAAATATTACAGACACAACACTTTGGAAATCAATCTATAAATTAGTTAACCTTTTTAAATTAAATTTATTCATAAATATTTTTCCATAATTTTCTATTCCAATAAATCAAACAGGTTAAAAAATGATAAACCACACATTTTATTTTAAATAAATAATGAACTATTTTATCAATGATTAGAACTATATTATTTGTTGAATTTTAATTTAAAAATAGTGGTCTTATTGATATATAACATTCATGAAAAAAATGAAATCATTGAATTTATTTATAAATATAATTCTTTCAATTTCAAAAACACATGGTGTGCATTGTTTAATGAAATGTTTTTTTGAACATGTTTCATGATTGAGAAGCCCTTTGAATTGAAATGAAAATCACATAAAACATGAATTATCTTTCTAATAATACGTAAACATATTTTATGTTATTATTTGATATAAAAACGTGGATTTAAATATAAAAACATTCATGGTTCACAAAATTAATGAATGACACATAGGGTAATCCATCTCAACTTAATGGAGAAAGGTCCAAAAATTCAAATATAGGATGAATTCAGATAAAAAATTATAAAATTACATAGACACAAATAATTCTCCAAAAAAGGGTCCACCCTTACCCTTGTGTTTGACCACGAATGGGAATGTTGGTAGGGAAGAGACTAAGGGGTGAATCTGATATGAACAATATGCTTTGTTGTTGGAGGAAGTAAACACATAGATGAAAGAAGAGATTAAAGAGAAGAGTAAATAATCTCAAACCACTAAGCGTTAATGATTCATTCATGAAGATAGGTGAGGATTCAGTAGGGAGAGATGTGGTAATGAACATACGAAGAAGACGATGAGAGGGAGAGATGATGATGGTAGGGAATGATGGGGGTGATAATGATGAAGGCAAAGGTGATTTCAGGGAGAAATGGATTGGCGGAAGAACTATGGATTGCAGAATTCTTGTAGGTGTGATGAGATGTAGACCCTTTTAGGGTTCTTTTATAAAAACGTGGTATGATTTTCATAGTACATTCAAAAAAATCCCGATAAATATCTAAATAAATAACTATATCTATAATATAAAAAAATAGGATCATTTTATAAATATATTTCTAAATATATTTTTATATTTTATTAATTTTATATTACTATGTATATTTATATAATTAAAAATAAAATTAATATATTTATTATTTTAAAATAGTTATTATTATTTTATAAATATTTGATAAAATTACAATATATTTATATATTTATATGAACATAAATATAGTTATTAATATATAATTATTTATTTACTATTATATAATACATATATTTATAAAATTATATTAAATATATGTGTAATTAAAATAAAGTTATTGTTATTTGTTAATTAGTTATATATTTATTTACTCATAATTATAATTATAAATAAATATTTTTGATAATATTTTTATATAACTACAAATATATTTATATAATAATATTTTATGGCCCACACATACATGGTATATTTATATAATTACATACAATTATATCCATATAATAATATAGGTAATTGTGAATATAATAACTATACATATTATTTAAATAAATTTAATATAATTTTATAATTATGGATACATATATATATAATTATAATTACAAGTAAATATAAATAAAATTATTCATATAAAATCATTTTATATAATTACAAATTCTGTAAGTATATTTACTATTTAAATAAATATTTTTAAAAATATTTCTACATAATTATTTAAATATGTATCTATTTATTTATATTATAAAATTTTAAATAAAAATATTTATAAACTACATACATATAATTATATATATATATATATATATATATATTCCATATTTGGGGACATAACCGATTGGTAAAAGCACGCCATGATTTTGCATCAGAACCAGGTTCAAATATGGGTGGGTGTGAATTTCAACAGGCGGGCAGTGAAATAGATATGATGCATCCTAGTGATGAAGTAGGTATGAAACATTCCTTGCGATGTAGGTCGTATGATGTAGGAATCATGATAAAATTGTAGTCTTCATACCAGTTTTTGGGAATTTCGGTAGTGTAATGGGCATAATGCCCACTGGACCATCAGGCTATTTACTGAATAAATAACCATTGAAGGGAGAACTACTCCTTGGGTGTGATATAGCCTTGATTTCACATCTATGTGTGTGGTGTATGTATTTTTATTGTTATTTCACCCCTAATCACCTAATACAAATATATATAATAATATATATAAATGTATATACTAAATATAGAATTTATTGGCTCACGTCCCTAAGTACTAAAAATAAATTAAGAAAATTACATGAAAGATGGATGAGGTCAAAAATGGAAAGCCAACATCCATATAGAAAAGAAATAGCTCAAGCATCAACATAATCAAAATCAGAGCCATGACCAGAATCTTCAATATCATCAGCAGACTCCCACTCTGATTATGAATTACAATGATTAAAGAGAGCAATATACCTCTCGTTAATCTTCACCTGCCTTAGAGTGATATGATCCGATCTGGAAGGCAAATGTTGAACATGCCTTGATTTGGATCATCTCGTCAATCCCATCCTCGGCCATTTGGATGCCTACCACGTCTCCATGTTTTCTGATACATCAGTACATTATGCCCAGACTATTCAGCATAAACCATGACATTAGAAAAATTAATGAATCCCTCATTAATTGATTCAAGTGGATAAAAACTTTAAACTTATTTGATATTTTTTGGAGAAAAATATGTCTGATTAAAAACATTAGATTACATTGGTGGAAATCTATTTTTCCGTTGATCGATTTGGGAACCTTAATTATCATTATTCTACATAATTTTACTATATCTAGATATCTCCTTTTGCATATCATATATTCCTTGCGTAGCCGCTTCCCACTCAATAGTCTCTACCCTATTTTAGAATTAATAAGCATCCATAATCTCACATGTCTTTTGTTTAACATTAATTTATGAGGCATCCATTCTCTAATGCTTTATTTGACCATTGGATTTAGTTTTTGCATCAACATCTCTCGTGTCTTCCTCACCATGGGATTCTATTGTTATATGTATGAGTTTAAAATTATATATAATAAATATATATTTTTAATAAATTTATTATTAATTATATAATTATTTAATTAGTTAAGATTAATAATACTAATAAATATATTTCTAAATATTTTTATATAATTATATATATTAATATATTACACATTTTTTAAAAAAATTATAATAAATTTATTTATGGTAACTTTATAAATATTTAAATACATATATATAGTTATAATTAGATTTATAAACAAATATATTCGAGAGGTATTAATATTTAATTAAAAAATAATTATTATAAATATAATAAAAATATTTACTATTTTTATATGTATTTTTGGGAACATAATAAGATTATGGGTATAACATTAGTGAATTATACCTAGTAATGATAGATAATCAAAAATGAGTCATCCTATATATGGAAAGTATGGATAATAAGTTATTAAATTCATAAATGAACAATCATGAGTAATGAAAAACAACACATGCATGTGTTATCAAAATATAGGAAATATTAATATTTTGAATATAATAACCCACATTCTTGTACAAAAATAAACTTATGATCATACAACATCAATTATACTCTTGCATCAATATATGACAAAAATAACACCATCAATGTCCATGGATATCATTATTATCTCATGAGATATATATGTATATATATATATATACTATTGACCAAATTCATGGGAGACATATATTTATTAAAATGTATATTTATTATTTATTTGTAATTAAAATTATGAATAATTTTATTTTTATGTTTTTATATAAAATTATAAATATATAATTTTAAACATGATAAATATATTTATTATTCAGAAAAATTATTATAATTTTTAAATTTTATAAAATTATGTTTATTTAATTCGAACCTAGTAAATACATTTTCTTAAATTATATATATGTATATTTGAATTATTTAAAAAATATATTTTAATATGTGATATTTATATTAATTATAAACAAGATTTTTCAACTATTGTATATAAATTATAAAAATTAATATCAAATTAATATTTACATATATTAATAATATTATTTATTAATAACTATAAACAGTTCTAAGAATAACACTGATAAATCTATCCATTACCAGGACTAGAAAAGTAATGATAAATTATACATCTTTATTCGTAATTTTTAGCACATAGAAATGTGACCTTTATCATAGATTTTATCTAGTGATGATAAAGGTGAAGCTTTTATCATCACTCTCTACTTAGAAATGATAAAATAAAATGGTTTCAAAACAATGGTCTATAGAAGGGAAATCATTAAATAATTTATTCTCCGGAGTGAGATGTCCAAAAGCCCAACACATTCAAATGTTATACCCCACATAATGTAAACGCCATATCCAGGTCCTTATAGTGGACTTATATTTCTCATAGAACATCATATTTTAAATCCATTCAATTAGTTTGAATAAATTTTATATAGAGAAACTCAGTTTTTATAAATTAAAAATTAATAATATTTTCAAAATACTATAAACATTAAACAAATATATTCCCAAATACCAAAATACTCTAGTTCCATTAATGACATGGGATTCTAAACACTGATACATATGTGAGATGCATTATCTACCACTAAGTTCTTCTTGACTAACACCCTTCTGAGACACATCTAACATAATAAATATAATTATAACAGGGTGAAGGAAACATGAAATCAGTAGAGAATAAATTCTCAATAAGGTTATATAATGGATATATGTAAGTATAGTCATAAGAATATGGTAATGAAAATTTGATTATGAAAATATAAGATCATACGCTGTATATCAAAGACCATATACCGGAATCTTCTTATAAATCATCGGGAGTTCATTAGACATAAAACATAAATAAATAATGAACATAGTCCATGAATGAACAACATATGAATAAGGAATGTAATTTTAGTAGACTTATAATCATAAAATATGATTTCAATAATCTCCAATCCATCGCTTCCATGAAAATCTTAGTAGAATGGGTTCACTCCAATTAGAATCATTATAGTCATGGTTCACTGACATGAGCATCTTAGTAGCATGAGTTCACTACTCATACCATCATGGTAGTCATGTTTAACTCCCATGGACATCATATTATTCAAGTATCAATCCAAAGACATTCTTAGTTAATCTCAAGAAATATAAATATTCACTCAATTCTTTGGAGGGAGATATGGATCTAATCAATCTCATAATTAAATCATACATACTTGTTCCACAAGATCATAAATAATCATATCATAACCCATTAAATGAAATGGGTATTATAATAACCTAATGATATCATAACCTGTGGGAAATTAGAGTTTTCATAATGATTTTATCATAAATTTAACCCATGAAAAGATGTGGGTTTCAAAAGCATATAACCAGTTAAATTGAAATGGTTGTCTTATTAATAATGTATTCAAAACATAATCCATTCAAAGAATTAATATGAAGTGAAAAATTGAATAATTTCCCCATAAAGGAATGATTAACACTGAAAGATGTTATCTTTGATGGGATATTATTTTAAAATATATTTTAAAAAAAATTATTGAAGAAATATAGTTTTTTAATAGAAAAAAAGATCCAGACCATAAAACCTTATTGAAAAACTTATACTTTTAAAATAGATTTGAGAATGTATTATGGAACCATTGAAAAACAAAAAAAAGGTTTCTAAAATGTTTTCCCCCTAAAAATGACCTTCTGGGATCATTTTATATCTTTTATTATGTTGTTTAGAAATGGTTTCATAAATAAAATATGTTTTATATGGAAGAGAGAAAATGATCCTATTTTCATAAAATAATTTTACTAAATATATGAATTACTAAACAGTATAAAATGTAAATAATTAATTCATATTTCACAAATAAATATTGTATAATTAAACCCATTAGTTTTCTTGAGAGATGGATCATAATTTTTCCTCCAAATAATCATTAACATTAACAGTCTTGAAAAGCGATGAGATTGTTTCCATAGACCCTTATTAATTGATAACATGGGATAATATTATCAATGTGATAAAATGAAATTAAATTAATGTTAAAATATCATGGAATTATTTGAAATAATTATATAAAATGTAAAATTGATGTATACACACCTCAAAAATCAATTAATGTGCATAATAAAACAGAAGTCTCAATGAATGAGAAGGTTGAGAAAGTTGTTTTGCCAATTTAGTAGCATTTGAAACTGAAACCCTATGATGTAAATATCTTAAAATGGTTATTTGAACACCAATAAAATTCAATATAAGATAAATAAAATACAATCATGGGCATTACATATAGTACATAAAAGTAATGAGTGTTGAACATAGTATGCATCTCACATTTATAAAATGTGATAACAAATCCTCTTACCTCGTGTCTTTACACTCATTATACTAATTCAAAACAAACTTTTAATAAATAAATTTATTATAAATATTTTACAGATACATATTATTATTTATAAGACCATATATTGGTTTTATGATCTTATATTACCCGCTTGTTAACCACCATACTTTAAGGTTTCACGTCGGATAATATTCACTTTGTTCATCGCATGGGTATTAATTTGTTATATCATTGGTACTTATAAATATATTATAAATACATAATTTGAATCATTATATAAATAAAATTTATAAAATTTATATGTTTATTATAATAATCTTTTGAATATATAAACATGTAATGAAATACTCATTTTATGGAGACTGTAGGTTGTACGTATGTATGAACATTGTTTCCAATTGTATTGGAATATTGAAAGAAATAATTAAATGAAATATATGTTTATTTTTATATAATATTATTAATGTGTAATATTAATTTAATATATATCATATATGTTCACTTAACCCATATTTAGTAAATTCCATATATTGTGTGAATGAATCATATCGCTTTGAGGGTGTGGTAGTCCAAATTTCCTCTAATGAAATAATAGTATTTAAACCAAAGGAAAAGTAAAATATATATGTGTTGTAATAAAAATAAATAAGATTAAATACATAATAAATTTAATATATAAAATATATAAAAATATTTCCTGTCATAATTCCCATCGTGAGAGGCGGTAATATAAAGAATGAACAATCATCGTTTAGTGATGTGGTAGTTCGTCATACACCTAAATTGTATGTTCATTACCCATTAGATGCTGGTTTATGTAAGTGTATGTTAAAACATATCAAAAACCATAATAGTGTAATTAAGATATTGTTTTTATTATATAATATTTTAATAATATGATTTTAGTGGGTGGAGAAGGAAATTAAATAAAGGATCTTGAGAGAAGGTGTTACCTCTTAATAAGATAACTCTATTTGGATTGTCCCAAATGGCTTCCTTGTAAGTTATTCATCTAAAAAAGAGGATTGAAAGGGTAATTTAAAGATGTAAAGATGTGAATTAGGAAGATAATGGCCGATCATAAAAGGTTTGGGAGTTTTAGAGAAGTGGGGGAGGTAGTGGACTTTTATAGGGAACCAAAAGCACTCACTTAGTATGTATTAAAAAAATGATAGGTGTACCCACGTTTTAGCATAAAAAATAACATAAAAAAGAAAATAAAATCAATAATGGATGATTAATATCCTAATAAACGATATATAATGGGTTTTGGATATGTTTATATGTTGTTTTGGGCCATAAATTTAAGGATTATTCCTTGGTTAAGCATAATTTTACCCTATTCAATGTAATTAATTTTAAATACATTCAATAATATTTTTTGTCAAAAACTAAGTTGAACATATTAGACATTAAAAATTATTTTTATTAATAATATATAATCCATTTTCCAAATTATAATAAAAAATTATGCGGTAATTAACTTGAAATTTATCTCATATTGAGGTAGAAAATTTGTGTTTTTGAATTGAAAATTATCAAAAGATTGATAAGTATTTACACTCATGTTCAATGTGGAATAGATATAAACGAATTGAATTTTATTAATTGATAAAAAATATTATCTAATTAAATTTTTAATCATATTTAAATTATAATTTATACTTATAAATAAATAATAGGAAATGTCGTATTTGAATTCAAATCAAATATTTTTCATTATTCATCCAAAAAATGAGGTTTTTGAGAAAAATCCAAAAAATTTAACCAAAGATAATTTTCAAATTATTAATTCACAAATTATATATATTTTATCAAAATCAATTCGTAATTGTGTGTCATGTTTATATTATTGTTTTTCTGAGAAGGGAAATAAAATTAGTTCATTAGAGAAAACAGTAATTTTAAAAATATAATGACATTACCAAAAATCTTATATTTCATTATAATTTTTTTTATTTATATAAATAATTATAATAAATATTTAAACAGCAGTATTTATTATTCATATAAATATTTATAAGGGATAAATAATAATTTTCTTGTTTAAATAATTACAAGAATAAAATTATGTTTCGTAGAAACATTGGTGTTGTGTGTAACGTATGCCATGTCAGTGTTGTGTGTGACGTATGCTATATTGGTGTTGCTCATAACATATGATGATTTTATTCTATATGTATCATATTCCATTTTTTTCATTGGTATCATATTCCATACTGATTACATGTGAAAGGAATTATTGACTATGTTCATTGTAGGACATGAATGAACCCTTTTATATATGAAAAAATGGTCCACAAAAACTCAAGGTGATAAATTCTACCCCCCCCCCGTAAAATGGATTTTACTTCAAAATAAATCACTTAGGTAAAAATATAAGGAATAATTATGCTTCATCATATACATAAGTTCCCATGTATCTTCTTCTAACTGATGATTTATTCAAAAATATTTTACCAAGTTACTGGTCTTGTTTCATAAAACTTTTTCTGATCGGCAGAGAATATCAACTGGTTGTTCTTCATAAGACAGGTCATACACCATCAGTATTACCTCTCAGTTTAGTACATTATAATGCTTAATTATTTTCTTCCATAAGATAGATACATGTAAACATCATGCACATGATATATATTTAGAGGAAGTGATAAGAAATATGTTACCATCCTAATAATATCATGAATATAAATGAAACCAGTATACTAAGGGGTTATTTTACCTTTATTTCTAAATATCATAGCATTCTTCAAGGGTGATATTTTCGAAAACATTTTCCCACCAAATTCAAACTCTAGGTCACATCGGCAATGATCATAATAACTTTTATGATGACATTGAGATTCCTTGATATGTTGCTAAATGGTTCCAAAAATTTTATTCATTTCATTACATATCATAGGTCCTTGTAGTTATTTTCTCTAACCTCATGCTACATCATTGGAGCTCTAAATTGTTTCTCATATAGGGCGTCATATAGTAAAATATTAATTCTTATGTGAAATATATTATTATAATAAAACTCAACTAGAGTAGGTTTTGATCGAAACCACCCCTCAAATCCAGAGAACAAGATCTGAACATATCCCCTTGGGTTTTAATTGTTCTTTAATACAGACCATATATATGAGGATGATAATTAGTGCTCAAAGTAAACTCTATATATAGTATTTTCTAAATAATTTTCAAGAACATTGATGTAATCATATGATACCTACAAGATACAATAAATGTTGTAACACCCAAAAACCATACCACATCCCTGATGTATATAATGGACTTCTAATCTAGAGAGAAGTTGTATCTGATCACGATAAAGTGAGATGGTGTGGTATGGGGATCGACTACTAGACATATGTCATTAGAAACATTAGTTTTTTTGGGTAGTCCAATTAAAAAATCCGTAGTGATGTTCTCTAATTTCAAATTTGGCATTGCCAATGGATTCAACATTCCTTTAGACATTTTGATTAATATTTAACAATATTCCAAAAAATGAAACGAGATACAGACTCTATGATATATCTATTCATTTTGTCCCACCAAATGTATTCAATCAATTATATATACACCTTTGTACTTATACGATTAATATTGAATGAAGAACTATTAGGTTTTGGTATTATATCCGTCTTCAAATTTGTTATGGAATGAATACACACACGTTTCATAAAACACATCATTCCATACTGTTGATTGCTAAACTCAGGAACACTTTTAACTCACCTTTCACCTCTATAAATAATTTTTGCAACTCCTTAATCTTCACTTGTATATAGGGATAAAAATTTTATTGAGAAATATATTATTTTTCTAGTTCCTTTAGGATTTTAATATCCAACATTTGAAAATATGGAAATATTGAATATTGTTTCATCCACATCATGATTAAGAAAGCATGATCCTTCCAATATAAAGAACCCACCACCATGGTCACATTCCTGTAATGGTAATGTATTGATTAGTCATTATCCTTTATCAGCTCTATCCACCTTCTCTGCTACATGTTCAACTCCTTTTGTGTGAATATATATTTCATTCATTTATTAATGGAATATATTTCTCACTTTTCTCCATAATGTTAATTGATCCATATATTTAATGAAAAAACTACCACTTATAACACCAAATCTTGTGTTTGTTAATTTTTCTCATGAATCATAAATTAACATGAGGAATAAGTGATAACAATGGTATACTATATAATAAGACAATACAATCCCTTCATGTATGACACAATATATATTACAAACCCTTCTCAATTTTTGGGTAAATTAAGAATAGGTGCACTAACTAATCTTCTCTATAGTTCATTGACATTTCCTTAAAATTCATTTGTATAGAGTAACCTAACACAATTCCATGTTAACTTGGTCAGAGGATTAAATAGTTGAGAAAAATTATCCACAATACATAGATTATATCTATCTAAACAATGAAATCTATGGATCTATGTCACCATCATTGGTCCATGGCAGTATTCAAATAACCTCTAACATTGATGGATCTACTAATTTACGATATATTGAAATTAGATGAAACAAAAATTAATCCTTTTGCATCCAAAATTCAAACTTTCTATAACATTCATATAGAATCTCTTTTATATAGGATCTTTAGTACAATTCTAAAGTGATTTTTAGGCTCTTCCATTCACATTAAATATATAATAATACCATCTATAGATAATTCCACAAGATGATCAAATTATTCTCTAAATACTATTTTAATTAAATCCCTGAATATATTTTTGGAATTAGTAAGACCAAAATCATTACTATCTATTCAAAATGTCCATACGTTTTATATAATTAATCATTGGGTATAACCTCATTATTTAAACACAATTGATGATATCTATAAAAAAAGTAAATCTTGGTAAATTATTGATATCCGCATAGTTGATAAAAAAATTCATAAAAACATGGAAGAGGATACTTCTTCTATATTATTATCATGTTCACATCTCTATAATAAATAAAAAGTTTCACTGATCCATATTTCATTTTAACTAAAAGAACTAGTGTACCACAAGCTGATTGGATTGGATTTATAAATCTCACACATTTTTTTTCTTGGAATTTCTTATTATATTAATGAAACTCAATCAGGTCCATTTTATAAGGATTCATTGATATTGTTGTGGAACCATGTATGAGTTCTATTTAGAACTCAACATCAAATTGGTTGGAATGATGGGTAAATATACCAGAAATACATCCAATAAATCCAGGAAAATATTCATATGATCGATTTCAATTTACCCATAAGAATTTGAGATAAAATCACTTTTTAAATAGTAATTAATACATTTATTGTGGTTGTAATCTCCATAAGTATTTTATAATTATCATCACATTGATGGATGGTCAAAGGGGGGTTTGAATGATCAAATTTAACTTCATTTACACAATTATTGATCTGGGATTTATGTAGATAAATTTAATTCATACCTAAGTTGAAATCATATTCCACCATAGGAAGAATGAAAATATTTACATGAAAAAAAATTCCCACAAACATCAACAATAGAGGAATCGAAGAAATATGATGAAACTATCATAGTATTAGGAGATAGAACTACTAATTCTATATCTAATTGTTATTGTGAAATAATAACTACTATTTAAAATTAATTAGATATGAAAGAGGGGGTAGATTCAGAATCATATATGACATCTGTTTTCTAAAGTGTATTATACGTGTAACTTTCATCTTGTAGTTATTTCAGCCCTCACCAAAAATAGAAATAACATTATATATACCCATCTAAATCAGCTTAAGAGGTTGTTTATGTTGATCATCATCAGCATCCCTTGGGTTTTGGTAGTGGTTATCCTAATTCCCATTATCCATACACTTATAGAAATGAATCAGTGGTGGTGCATTCTATACTGGTTTTTCCCATTAAAAACAATTTCTAACCTCTTCCTATTACTTTGGAAAATCAAATTCCCTTCCCATCCACAAATAAAAGAAGTATTATACTGATTTAGGAATGTTATTCTGTCATTTATACCATGCATTGAAGATATAATCAAGATCATATTTTAATCTTCACGGTTTTTATATTTTTCTTTAAACTACATATTCATATTTTTGTCAAAACCGTGTGATTGATACATGACTTCAACCTCCATTTAATCCTTGATTTCAATATAAATAATCTGTACGCAGTTAATAAAGTCGATTTTGGAAAACACATGTCTGATATTAGGGTTATTCCACTAAATAACATATCAATATTAAATATGGTTTGGAAGATAGTTATTTGTTTGTGGATCACATGTATATTGAAAATATCATCATCGGTACAAACATATTTATCACCCATTTTAAAAAACTCAAGGAACACATTCTTCATATTGGTAATGATAATTTAATGAAAGTACATATTGAAACATAAGTTCTTAAACTAATAATATACCATGGATTTAATATAATCTTGTTGCGTTATTTTATTGATTAGACTCCACCAAAAATCTGATTCTCCTTATAACTTATAAATAATATAGAATGAATTTTTTATTGTCTAAACACTCATGAATAGAAAATATCTTTTTAGTGGTACTGATACATTGTTTAGAGACAAGTGGAACAAATGACCCTCTAATATACGGTGAATATTTCCTCTTGAAATACTCATGTTAATGTTGTTCCCTAAATTTATCATTTGGAATTCCACCATGATTCATAACATGATAATTTTTTGTGATAATTGAAATAAGGTTTTTTATTCCAGCTCCCAAATAATTCGGTTTCATGAGAAGGCAGTAATTGAATAGTCTATCGCAATCACCATTTATTTGGTTCTTTTAGGTTCTAGTCATTTACTAAAACCAAAAACCACATAGTGAGAAACAATTACCATATCAAGGAACAATAGAATCCTGAAAATTCACATATAGGACATCTAAATTATGACATCTTATTAAATCAAGGACACCTTTGGTTTATCCTTGGTTATTCATAGGAAGCATCTATTTAAATCACTAATGATGGTTTATAATGTGTTTTTTAATTTATAAACATACCCACAAGAGTGTCAAACCCATTGTGGAGAAATGATAATTATCATTTACTAGATTACCCTATGTTAGGCCCGAAACATCATGTCATATTTTTTACCCTTCGGTATATTTGTGTTAGAGCCACATCAACTTGTATTTTCACGAAATTGATGTAGTTATTAGAAACTCCGTCACTCTATAAATTACCAAAATTACATAACATTTTTATTTTACTTTTGTTATCCGTACACTTATCCCTAGACAAGTATTTAGTGTTATTACCTTGTTTTTATTAATCTAAATTCCAAATTTTAACTAAAAATTTCATCTCATACGAACTATAGAGACCCTAGATTTTCATTCATTAAAACTAAATAAACTTTATAGAATACATAAAACATTATACAAATAGATTCCAAATGAATGACTGGTCCATTGATTTTGGAAACATGTAAACAAAAACAGTAACATATAAGTGAGATACATTATCTCCCACTAGGATCATATTGACTAGAACCATTCTTATACACATAAAACAAAATACATATCTTCATAACTAGGGTAATGAAACATAAAATGGGGTGAGATTAAATTACCAGTAATAGTAGAAAATGGATTTATGTAATCCTAATAATGAGAAAAATTTTATGAGAACATGATCATGAAAATATAATATCACCCCCATACATATGAAAGATAATACACATGAATCTTGTCATAAATATTGGATGTTCATAATACATGAATGATAAGGAAAACAATACTTGAAAGAATATCATAGGAATAAAACATTAAATTGTGGCAGACATATAAGCATATAATATGAATTTAATAGTAAAAATGAAATCCCTACCAAGACCACCATGGTAGTATGCGTTTACTCCCTATAACATATTGGTAGTCATGGTTCACTCTGATGGTCATACTAATAACAAGAGTTCCCTCTTCATACGATCATGGTAGTCACAATTCACTCCCACGACCATCTTAGTTTTAATGTTTCATTCACAAGACCATATTTGTATATCTCATGAGATATATGTCTTTCATGAATTAATTAGAGGGATATATTGGTCTCACCCATGTCATAAAGAAAGCATACATACAAGATATGAAAGATCATAATTAATTATATTATGACCCATAAAATGAATTTTTTTTATAAACATGTAATCATGTCATAAATTGAGGAAAAATACATGTTTCATAATCATTTCATCATAAACGTAACTGATGAAATAAAGCATGTTTCAAAAAAAAATTACCCATTAAAAATAAATTAGTTTCATAAACATCATTCTGTGAATAAATAATCAATTCATAGAAAAATATAAATTTATACATTGATTAATTTTCCCATAAAGGAATCACTAACACTAATGTATATATTTCTATGGGAATTGATTTTTAAATTTAATTAAAAAAATTTCTAGAGGAAAAAATCATGTATGCATTCAAATAGATTTTTAAAACATAAAACCATTTTGAAAACCATTTATTTTTAAAGTAGCATTCAAAAGATATAAAATATTCTTTAAAATCCATGAAACATTATTATAATCCTTTATCATTGAAAAATATTTTAAATGATCATTTAAAATCATTTTTGGAATCATTTTTAAAAAAACATTTTCTGAAATAAAATAGGTTTCCGAAAGAAGAGATAAATTCAGTAACATTTTTAGAAAAAAAATTATTAATTATCCTATGTAACAACATGTGGGAAATGCTTCTAATAGAATGATATATAATTAATATGAATTTAATAGGTAAAATCACGAGTTTTCATGAAATAAGTTTTATAATATTTCATCAAAGAAAGAATAAGCATAACCCATTTTGAAATGGAATGATAATATTTCAATAATATCCTATAACATTGTAACATGGGATTATATTACCCATTTATGAAAATTGAAATTATATGATACATAAAACATCACGAAAATAAATAAATTCATGATATAACATGTAAAATTTAAAAATATACCCCTCGAAAAATTATTTACATCCATAAAAAAACACGAGTCTCAGATAATAAAAATTGAGAGAAAAATATTTTATTGTTTTGGTAATATTTTAAACCTAAACCCCACAAAAAAGATCATAAAATTAAAATGTTATTTTACACATAGATCTTCTATTCTATAATTATTTTTTTCAATCTTATTTTGGATAATTTTTTCTCTGGGTTATGGGTGTTTCAAGATTAGATTTGGCATCTCTGGTGTTCATGATCTATGTCATTAGTCTTGGATGTATTGGATTGAATTTGGACTTGTAATTTTTTAAAATTAAGGAATTAGGATGAGTTATCTTAGAATTTATTTTGTGACACTCATAGTGGTACCTTTGGATTGGTATGTTTATTGGGGTTGTTTAATCATGATTCTGGCCAAACATGATCCCATTTCAATATTTAAAAACATAAATTATACTTTTACAAACCTTAGTATTTCAACGTTTTCAACCACTCCACATCCTACAAGGCCTAACCTATCTTTTCAATCCACCATATCTTTTTTTACCACTAAGTTAATAATAATCATGGTGGATTTGGGTGATGTTTTTAGGAATTGGGAAAACCCATGGGCCCATTTATAAATTTAAGGGAAGAATTATTTCATTTATATATCATTAATTTTTATCATTTTTCTATCATTCCATATCTCATTGGAGCCAAAAAAACTTTAGGTGCTCCCCCCATGTTCCATTTTCATTCTTTAGATCTCATCTTCATTATGGATTAAGTTGAATTTTATCATGAATTCCCAAATCCTCTAGATTTAAAGAGATAATCTTTTTTAATTCCTAAATCATTCAATATTTACTATTTCCCCCCATTTTATTCCACAATTTGCCTCCTAAAAACTATTTGAATCTCACTTAAATTATTGGTTTCTTGGATATTCAATTATTCGGGTATTTGGGGAGATTTATTCAATGTTTATCATGTAAATGAATTTATCTCTTATTCCTTCCATTTCCTTAGGGTTTCTCCCCTCCTTGAAATTCCAAATTTCCAGAATCTAGGGTTTCATACATAGGGTTTGATTGTGGTTTTTTGATCCAATATTGTGTATGTAGGTTTGTTTTCACATTCTTACGGTGCATCGGTGGTGTGGTTGATGTTTGACACAATGATATGGGGGGTTGGACACAAAAGGTAGGTGATTACATTTGTAATAATCCTTTTATAACATATTTTGCTTGATATAATTATTTATCATGCTACTCATATGTTTTGTGCAGTTCAAAATCTATTTTTATTGGAATTGCTTGAGTGTTTAATTTTAATGTCAGATTATTTCTCAAAATTGTGTGTTTTTCATGTGTAACACATGTGGTATCATTTGGAGTAATTTTATAAAATATGAAAATAGTTTATTAAATTTTAATTTGGCTGAAGAATCAGGTTTGGTAGTGTTTTGGTGTTATTTTTTCCTTAAAAGGGTGTTTTTGACTGGGTTTTATGAGAAAAATATTATTATACTTCGTGGAAGTTATTTATGGAAATTGTAAATGATTTATTGGGTTATAAAAAGTGTGAAAAAGATGTTTATATACAATTTTTGGGGGATTTTTCTATTAAAATGTGTTCTTAAAATAGAAAATAACAATCTGTGATGTATAATGTTTTGGGAACATTTTATGAGTTTTTGAAATGTTTTATTAAATTGTACGAAGGGTGGGAAACATTTTTACGGGTTGTTTTGTTTGAGTATGATGTTAAAATGAATTTGAATGTGAGTGGAGTGTTATGGAACATGTTTTTTGGATGTTTGGTGTGTTTGTGTATTTTGGAAACTGAATTTTCATGTGTAAATGGTATTTTATGAGATGTGGAAATTGATTGGGCATAAAGAGGGAAACCCAAGTATATAGTTCGGCGGATGTGTACTATTTTTCTAGTGACCTGGAGTGGTTTCTTCCATGATTAAATTATAATTTTTGACGATGAAAAAACTAACTAAACTATTATTATGATGTTTTGGACCACTAGTTTACGAGTATGTTCCATACTAGTGGCTCGCTCATGAGAACATAAATTTATTAGGGATACATTTAACCAAGATACGTGTTACCTAGGGACCATTGCTAGCAAGTGCACAGAGATGTCCCCATGACTAATTCTCATTGAATATATTATACTCACTATTGGTATAATATGTGATTTGATGGAAAATTATTTAGATTGCACATTTTATTTAAATGTGTGTATTCCACAAAATACCCCCACTAATTTTTTTCTATTATATGATGTGTCCTTTATAAAATAGTCTCAAATATTCCTTATTTATGAAAACATGGAATATTTTTATCTTATAAAGATTATCAGATGTAATATTTTTGGTGGACTCATATTGGACATATTATTACACCCAACCTACACCCTTGGGTGTAAGTAGACTTAGTTATCTTTCTTACATGTATGGATAATGCTTTTATAGGTGGTGGTTCTGGTCGTTAGCTTCCATTCTTGATGTGGTGTTGTAACACCCCAGGTAAATAAAGAATATTACATGTTCATATTTATCCATATTTGTGAATAAAATATTAATATGACTTTAAATGGGACGCTATGCTCGATGGCGTACCCAACATGCAACAACAAGTTTCTTGGGAATCTTACGTTGCACTCTAATAATAAAATTATATTATTTTAAATGGTAGTTAACATATAGCCGTTGTATTGGCAGGAATGGATATAAATAACTAAAATATGATTATATATGTTTTTAAATGTTTTTACATTTATCCAATAAAAGATAAAGGCTTAAAATACGGAATGAATTCAATTTTAGGCGTATATGCCCTAGTTTTCACTAAAGGTTCACTTATCGCCTTTTGATGATGAATCGTCATTAAATATAGTTTAGTTCACTCTTATAAATTCTATTGGACCAAATAAAACTATTCTTTAGAATTGGGACATCAAAATTTACATTGTGTAAATTTTTGGTATCTTTCCGATAGAGTTCAATTTTTAATGAATACTGTAAAATGTTTTATTTTAATTCAAAACCTATTTTTAATCTAATTTATTTATATGATTAGATTATATTTTTAATTGGTTTTAAAGTGAAATTAGAATATATTTTTACCATTAAATCCAATAGTGGTCGTTGGAATTAATTTCACTTTGGAATCGGACTTAAACTAATGTCAATCTTTTGATACTTATTGTTTCATAAAAACACGCTATTTGTCATGATAGTGGGAATTAATTATTAAATTAATTAATGTGACTTATATGTTTTGAATTTTTTAAAATAGACTTCATTTTTGAATTCGGAATATCAAATTTAGCTTAGGGTGAATTTTTGGTAATTTTCTGAAAAACTTCAATTTTTGATGAATAGTGAAACCACTAAGTGGTACTTATAAAAACTGATATTCCGTTTAAATGAACTTTTACCACTTATGTGTTTTGAATATCAAAAATCCAACATACATGGTTGTCATTAATAAGTAAAATGTGGTTCAATGTGATAAAAATAATTTTTTTGGTGAATAGTAACTTATTATGTTTTTAATCGCGATTAGAGGTAATTAGTGCAATTTAAGGAAAAAATGATATTATAATAAAATGAAAATACCTTGAAACATGACCTACCCTTATTGGATGTGTCATGGACGACCATGAAAAGCCATGGGTCAACTTGGGGACCCCATGAAGCCACTTTGGTTGGGAAATGACATGAATAACGTTTTATTTAATGTCAAAGTAAAAATGAGACAAACATGAAAAATTTTACTAAACCAATTTTTACTTGGGGTTATAAAAATCAGAATTTTGACTATAAATATTCATTGGAAATATAAAACGATTTACTACATCATATTTTTTTTTATAGTTTTTAGACATTAAATAAATTAAAATATTTATGACATCATGATGATGCAGCGATGACCTCATTGTTTAACGATTTAAATTAAATGGAAAGATAATGTAATATCTAAGACCTACACATGTCAAAAACCTATTGTATGAGTGGATTTCTAACCCTTATCACCTTATCCTCGAAACACATCAATGTGGGACCTCTTAAATCCGAATACCATTTTAAAATAAAGTGACTTATCTTTACCTTCCAGGAGTGCCCCTCCTATCCTCTTATAAAAGGCCCCCACCTCAACCTCCTTACCCACACTCCCAAATCCTTTGGCTCGGCCAAACCCTGCCCATTTTGTCTCTCCACTTCCCTCTATTTCTCCTTGAAGCCTCACTTTGGGCATAAGTCTTCCCAAGGAATCCTTTGAGCTCAAACCAAGGGGAGTTACCTGATTTTAAGGTAATGTCTTCTTTTGAGTCCTTTTGTTTTATTTTGCTTCTCCAACCCCCTAAAATATTTTTATTCTTCTCTTTTGTAACAACTCTAGTATCCTCAATATACTAGGATGTTGTTATAATAAGGATTCGAGATACACTTACACACACCTACATCTAATGGTTAACGAACATACTGTTTCCGTGGATGGCGAATTTATGCCTCCCGAAACGATGATTGTTGAACATTCTTTTAACACCTTCAAAGGTGGCCATTAAGATGTCACTATATTTATATATGATATATAATATGTTTATGTTTTACTTAAGATTCTGTATTTTTCATTTGTGTCTTACCTTTATGGCTTCCATTATGGGTATAAGCGATATCTTCATTTTAGGAAGTGCGGACTACCGCCCCCTCAAAGTGTTGTGATTCGTTAATGCCATATGTGGGACGTATAAAGGATGGATTTAATGTTATTATATATGATGTTATAATGGAATTATTATATACCTCTATATAATAATTATTTCTTTCCATTAAAGTATGTGATGGAAATGAAAGTAGCATTATGCATACATACGGCTTACAGTCTCCATGAACGGTGCATTTCATTTCTTATCCCCAAATGTAATGTACTATTATAAGTACATGTATATAATAGATATATATGATGAATGATACATCTAAATGATTAATATAATTCTGGAAATAAAATATACATACCTCTCATTTAGTTTTAAATCCATTAATATGACAAAGAAATGAGAGTAGCGTTCATGCGTACGTACGACTTACCGTCTCCATGAACGATAAATTTCATTTCTTACCTCTAAATGATAATGTGATATTATAAATACATGTATATTATATATATATATGACATATATGATATCCAAATCAGGAATGTCATTCTGGATATAAAGAACCTTTGACCACACAAACAACATGTAATTGTAAGAAGTCCACTTTCGACTTAAGAACCAAATATCGACAAAACAAACATTATTAACATAAATGATTACATAATGTTTAAAACATGGAAATAAGTTATATAAAAGGAATAATGAAACTGAAAAATTTTCTTAAGCAAATATAAATTAACTCATGTTTATTATTCAGGACGTTAATGAACGATCGAGTCAAGTCGGACACGAGGTAAGGGATCCTACACCTCTCTTTCTTTTTAAGTACACTCTTTTATGTAATTCCTTTTAAAGATAATATTTCTTGTTATTGGGATGTTCTTTTATATTAATCTTACTGTAATTTTTATGTTCATGTGATGAGAAACCATATTCTCTCTCATCAATCCATTTTAGATGTTTTATGTGGCGCCGTTAGGCTGCCGAATTTTCGTAAGAGATCTAACCTCTCTCTTTCTTTTTAAGTACTCTCCTTTATGTCACTTCTTTTAAGCACCTCTTTTTATGATGGGGGATGTTATTTTATATTCCACTTTCTGTAAATTTTATTTTAATGTGATGAGATACCCTAGTTGATCTCATCAATCCATTTTGGAAGTTTTAAGTGGCGCCGTTAGGCTGCCGAGTTTTCATAAGGGATTTTTCATCTCACTTTTATTCCTGTGAGATTTATCCTACATTTGCCACAATTTCCTTTGAGTGGTGTATGTAATGACCATTATTTTACTCATTGTGTAATATTATTTCATTTATGAGTATTTACATCAATGTTGTATTGTCATTTCTTCACGGGGCATATGTATTGAAAGATACCCAAGTCGATAAGGGAACCTTTCACCCTCCTCTTTTTAAAAGACTTCATTTGTTGGGTCTTTTAATTTACATACTTTTATGTTGGGATATGTTCTAATATATCCTTATTGATGTAACTTTTATGTCCAAGTGATGAGATACACTTTTTATCTCTCATCAACTCATTTTTATGTGACGTCGTTGTGCTGTCAAGGGAACTTCTTAACCAAATTTCGATTTCTTTGGGTTCAACATGTAGTTATTGAATATGTCATCCTTTGAATATGTGTGAATGACCTTTGATTATTTTACACATAATATCCACTTATATTTGGTGTATTCATTTGTCACACATAATTATGTAATTGATTTATCCTTAAACCAAGGATACCGTCTTTGTAAGGGACTTCGTCTCAGTATCCTTTCATTGAGGAATATTTAGTTTTATTCACAACTTTATTTTATACGGTGTATAAACCCCATTGAATTTTACTTTTATACAAAAGGAATCTTTTTCTACGAAGCGTTTTACTAAACGACAAAAAGGAATGTTTTGTTAACGTATGCGGTGACAACGACCCTTTCCGCCGCCGCGAGTGTTATTTGGTCTTTGGCTTCCTCGACAAGAAGTAATGTTTTTAAAATAAAATAAATACCATATACTCTTTTATGTATTTTGGAATTGAAAATGGTTTTCATAAAGGATTCTATTATGATATATTGTGATTGAAATTTGGAAATGTTATCATTCCTTTATATTGGTTATGTTTTATGATTTTATATTGGTACTTGGACATTTAAAGGGTGGTTACGTGATAAACCATATGACGGGTGGTGCCGTGAATATCTGGAAGGGTGGTTACGTTATAACCTCCAATGCATTGGGTATGGAAGTAGGCCGTATGGTTATTCCATTAAGTATGTATGGAAATTGGTCGTATGGCTATTCCATTAAGTGATATGTGTGGAAGTCGACCGTATGGTTATTCCACTTAAGTATGTTTATGTCCCATGTTAACATTATATATGTTATGTGTTCTTTATATGGGTTGTATGGTAATACTTTGGTTACAAAAAGGTAAGTAATGATATTTTTTTTTTCAGTGAAGAGTTTTTACTTCTTCATGAAGGTGAAAAGTATTACTTTGATAAAGTATACATGGTTTACTGGTTGTTTTGAAAAACTAACAGTTTTCTTTCTTTGTGTATCCCTTACTGAGTTTTTTATGCTCATCCCAAGTTTTTGAAATGTTTTTCACAGGACTTAGCGTGGAATAGGGTCAATGATGGGATCAAGGGAAATTCATGCTACATACAACATGGAACTATACATGTTTCTTTTTAAGAGTTTTTATTTTATGGAAATTTAGTAAAAGCGACTACTTTGTAATCTTTTGAGATGTAATAGTGATGTCCTAATTCTCTAAAACTCTAAACCTGAGAAGATCCTCAATGTGAATTACTCATTTAATTCAATATTAAGTAAGGTTTAAGGCTGGGGAATTATAGTTGGAATCAAAGGTCGGTTTAGATAACTTTATAGGTTAGGGTATTCTCTAAGCATAAGTGACATTACCATAATGGTTAGGATTTCAGAAAGATTCCTAGTTTTAGATAAAGTGGATGAGTAAGTATATCTTAGTGTGTACCTTCCTCATTAGTACATGATGGTTTTGTTGATATACTCACACATACATTTCTATTTTTAGTGAATGGATGGATCTAGCAGGCACCAAAGAGAAAACAGGTTTGAAGGAAACTGTGGTGGTTCTCTGATTGAGATACTAGATAAAATGGGGGATTCAATGAGGAAACACGTGGTTGTTCTAAACCAACTATCAAAGAGTAATGATAAACCACTTGAACCTTGGTATGTTCTATAATGCATCATGTACAAGATGACCAATCGATGTGGAAGTTCAGGTAATAATTATATAGGTAACCATTAGAGTTTATATGATCCTTACTTTTGAGGTAATTATGGGTTATTATATGATATGATGGAAAATGAAGGGCATGAGATAAACTTGAGGTTAAAATATGTTATGATTATTTTTGAAGATTTTATCTCGTTTGGGAAATGTTTTAAGAATTATATAGTTTTGTAAAAAGGACAACACGCAGACCGTGTGACAACCTGTCGCGTCGGACAAATCCGTGGGAATCGAACCCACAACCAAAGTGCGAATGGTATTTATTGCCTACCATTGGACTACGTGAAGTCCCTGGTTAGTTTGACTGATTATTTCTAGTTATATGATTTTATGAATTAAGAGTAAGTTTATTTTGGGTTATTTATGAAAATGATTAACCTATCATAGAGGATATGTGATTTGGTTAATTACTTTTCAATACGAGACTTTAGTAGTAACAGCTGTTGATTGGAGATAAATGTTACAATTTAACATGGAAGACTATGTGACTAAATCCTTCAAATATTTGGGTTTCAACCTTAGTTTGGTTTACTTTGAATAATTTTATGGACAAATTTTTTATCTAACGGTCCTCGTTGATCTTTGGGTTTTGTTGGACAAATTTTGGAGATTAAGCATAGATTTTATTCTTATAAAGGGTTATCCATTTTTGGATTATCTGATCTTGTACTAGACTTTTTGGTTTTGGTTTTGGTTAAAGTCTAAAGACATGGGATGTATATAGTTCTCTTTTGGGGATTAGGTGATTCTCTAAAAGTTAATTATAGTAATCTTAATGTGAACAAGTCTTCCTAAATACTCACCTTTTGGAGAAAATATGAGTTTGTGTAAGGAATCTAATAAAAGTTGAAAGTCAACATGATAAGTGATTATGGTTCCTTATTAATAAATTCCTCAATAAAAAGTAACTTAAAACAAAAAAGTTTTCTATTAAATTTTCCTACTGGGGAATCGAATACCATTTAACCCATCACAAGTTTGTGATTTTCTCATGGTTAACATTCTCTTAAACATGTTTTCTATCACGCTCCATTAGAACATGACCCTTTTCTTTTTCTTCCATGTCCATGTTTTCCTACACAGAATCCTACTATGGGTTAACTCGGGTGACCTTTGTACTTATATTTCTTTATTTTAAAGTGATTGTCTTACCAACTCTTGTTCCGATGTGGGACTTTCAAGGATGTTTCAAAGATAAATTTTAAAAATTGCGAGGACACAATTCCCAAAAGGGGGGAAGGATGTAACACCTCAGGTAAATAAAGAATATGAAATTTTTATATTTATCCATATTTTTGAATAAAATATTAATACGAATTTAAATGGGACGCTATGCTCGATGGCGTACCCAACCCGCAACAACGAGTTTCTTGGAAATCTTACGTTGCACTCTAATAATAAAATAATTTTATTATAAATGGTATTTAACATGTAGTCGTTGTATTGGTGGTAATGGATATAAATAACTAAAATATGATTATCTATGTTTTTAAATGTTTTTACATTTATCCAATAAAAGATAAAGGCTTAAACTACGGAAAGAATTCAATTTTATGCGTATATGCCATAGTTTTCACTAAAGGTTCACTTATCACCTTTTGATGGAGAACCGTCATTAAATATAGTTTTTTTCACTCTTATAAATTCTATTGGACTAAATAGAACTCTTCTTTAGAATCGGGACATCAAAATTTACTTCGTGTAAATTTTTGGTATCTTTCCGATAAAGTTCATTTATTTAATGAATATTGTAAAATGTTGTATTTTAATTCAAAACCTATTTTTAATCTAATTTATTTATATGATTAGATTATATTTTTAAATGGTTTTACAATGAAATTAAAATATATTTTTACCATTAAATCCAATAGTGGTCGTTGGGCTGCCATGTTTTCGTAAGGGATTTTTCATCTCACTTTTATTCCTGTGAGATTTATGCTACATTTGCCACAATTTCCTTTGAGTGGTGTATGTAATGACCATTATTTTACTCATTGTGTAATATTCTTTAATTTATGAGTATTTACATCAATTTTGTATTGTCGTTCCTTCACAAGGCGTATGTTTTGAAAGATACCCAAGTCGGTAAGGGAACCTTTCACCCTCCTCTTTTTAAAAGACTTATTTTGATGGGTCTTTTAATTTACAAATTGTTATGTTGTGATATGTTCTCATATATCCTTATTGATGTAACTTTTATGTCCAAGTTATGAGATACACTTTTTATCTCTCATCAACTCATTTTGATGTGACGTCGTTATGCTGTTAAGGGAACTTCTTAACCCAATTTCGATTTCTTTGGGTTCAACATGTAGTTATTGAATATGTCATCATTTGAATATGTGTGAATGAACTTTGATTATTTTACACTTAATATCCACATATATTTGGTGTATTAATTTGTCACACATAATTATGTAATTGATTTATCCTTAAACCAAGGATACCGTCTTTGTACGGGACTTCGTCTCAATCTTCATTCATTGAGGCATATTTTGTTTTATACACAACTTTCTTTTATACGGTGTATAAACCCATTTGACTTTTAATTTTATACAAAAGGAATCTTTTTCTACGAAGCATTTTACTAAACTACAAAAAGGAATGTTTTTTTAACGTACTCGGTGACAACGACCCTTTCCGCCACCGAGAGTATTATTTGGTCTTTTGCTTCCTCAACAAGCCGTAATGTTTTTAAAATAAAATAAATACCATATACTCTTTTATGTATTTTTGTATTGAAAATGGTTTTGATAAGGTATTATATTATGATATATTGTGATTGAAATGTGGAAATGTTATCATTCCTTTATATTGGTTTTATGTTTTATGATTTTATATTGGTACTTGGACATTTAACAGGTGGTTACATGATAAACCATATGACGGGTGGTGCCGTGAATACCAGGACGGGTGGTTACGTTATAACCTCCAATGCATTGGGTATGGAAGTCGGTCGTATGGCTATTCAATTATGTATGTATGGAAATTGGCCGTATGGCTATTCCATTAAGTGATATGTATGGAAGTCGACCTTATGTTTATTTCACTTATGTATGTTTATGTCGCATGTTACCTTTATGTATGTTATGTGTTCTTTATATGGGTTGTATGATAATCCTTTGGTTACAAAAATGTATGTAATGATATTTTTTTCAGTGAAGAGTTTTTTCTACTTCATGAAGGTGAAAAGTATTACTTTGATAAAGTATACATGGTTTACTTGTTGTTTTGAAAAACTAATAGTTTTCTTTCTTTGTGTATCCCTTACTGAGTTTTTTATGCTCATCCCATGTTTTTGAAATGTTTTTCACAGGACTTAGCGTGGAATAGGGTCAAGGAAGGGATCAAGGGAAAGTCATGCTACCTAAAACATGGAACTATACATGTTTCTTTTTTAGAGTTATTATTTTATGGAAATTTAGTAGAAGCGAATACTTTGTAATCTTTTGAGATGTAATAGTGATGTCCTAATTCTCTAAAACTCCAAACCTGAAAAGATCCTCAATGTGAATTAATCATTTAATTCAATATTAAGTAAGGTTTAAGGCTGGGGCCTTATCGGTGTTGTGGATAAGGCTTGGGGATGATGGAACCTTTTTATGGGGTGTCCCTTGAGTTTTTTTCTAATATTGTTGAGTTTTTTCCCTCTTGGTATCTGTCTAGAACCATGTGTTTTAGTTCCAAAATTTATCAAGGGATTATTTGGATTAAATTTTTATATTCAATTTATTTATTGTATTTAATTTTTTAATGATTTTAAATTCACATAAAAAATTTCCATTTTTTATGATACCCGAGCACTTGTGTTAGCCCATGGGGATCAAGAATGCCTCATGGGAATTTCCATGGACCAGATTGGGCATCGTATTTTAAGGAGACTAGATTTGGTTTGTGAAAAAATTGTATCCGAGGAGATTTTATCTTTTTGAGAAATGTTCTTTTGGGAATGAGTCTAGGTAGACCGGAGCACCGATTTTTGCGACATAAAATTGCAATTACAAGTAATGTTCTAGTTCAGAACACATAATCATGGGATCAATGTTCCTAGGGGAAGTTGGGATTTATCTAAGATCTATTGTTCTCATGGTTCCTCGATGATTGGGTAAATGAATAGAGAGTTTGGTTAATGGTTTCAGTGGGATCTGAGGGCCCAACATTCCATGTGGAGCTAGGGATATATCCTAGGAAAACTCTCTATGGTGGTTAAGTGATTTTCATATGGAATACAAGCATATGTCCAAGAAATTTACCAATACTAATTTCCTCTCACAATGTCTTGTGTCTTTTGATTTTAGAATTTCGGAAACATGGATTTAATGAAAAAAATGATGACTTTTTTAATTAGAGACATTTTTTTAAAATTATTTTATAGTAATGAGGAATTTTTTATATTTCCTAAAATGGAAGAAATTAAATTTTGGAATGGTTTTGAAATATTAAATAGTTTATTTACACCTCTTTTGAATTGGGTAATTATGTTAAGGTGGGTATTGAAAATCTATTTCAAATATAGTTTTATGAGATGTTGACAGGTTTTTTAAATGGAATAATTTTTTTGGGAATTGATTTGTGGAGTTTGAAGATAAATATTGTTTCGGTAGTTGGTGGGACTTGGGAATGCATCATGAATTTTTGGGAACCTATTTTAAATGGGGATAAAGGAGTTTCAAAATGAATGGCTGTTTATGAAATTGACTTTTTCATTAAACCAAATGTGTTTTGAAATGGGATGAGATGTTTTTAATGTAATGTGTTTTAATTGAATGTTTTATCAATTAATAATTGTTGTTATTCTACAAATTCATGTAATATTATAATTAGGTTTATATTTGGTGGTTAGTGGTTTTGAGAAAAATTAGTGTCAGTTGAATGTATTTGTTTTGGAGAGTGGAATGAATGTTTATTTTAAGTTTTGGTATTTCCATGAGTGACCACATGCATGGATTTACATGAAAAGATGTATGGTTAATAGAACAAATAGATGAGTGCATGTATGGAAATGAGTAGGGTGCCCGGTGTAGCATTAAAAACATGCATGTGTGAGGCCCATTTGGTACCATTGGTCGAGGCCCCAACTGCCAACCCATTTATTTTAAAATGGATGATATTGAAAGAAAATTTGATTTCTTGATGACAACATAGGGTGGTGTGTCTTATTTGTTTATGGGAATGTAGTGAAGAAGTGTGTTTAGTTTCTTAAACACTCTTGTATGAAAAAGCTTATTTGTGTTTTGTTTTGTTGGAATGTTGGGTTAATGTGTTGATTGGTGGAACTTTGTAATAAATGTCTGAGTAAGACCATATAGTTTCTCTCTTCAGGTGTTTGGACCGTGTTATTGGTATGTTTTGAATAAATGACATACTTGGAAGGGTCCTTGGATTTTATTGTTTTATAGGGTTCACCCCCATAAAGAGTTAATGGAAAATTGAAGTGAATCCATTTGTGATTCACCATTATCAGGAACTCTAGTTGATCAATGTATGTACTATCTTCCAGAGTATCTGGTATGAATCTACACATCTACTTTTTTGGTTAAGTGGATCCTTTTGTTTCATGTGAGTGGTTGTGGAAGGTTTAAATGAACTATGGTTCTTTATGGTTCTAGTGTATCTTAAATCATCAAAGTTGATGTTTGACACCGATGTGTCTATATGTTTTATTCTAAGTGGTAAAGTGGAATTTTTTCAAGGATGGTGAATGAAATAATGGTTCATCAATGTAGAAGGATGTCCTAAAGTAACATTGGGTATTTATTTATTCTAATAGAGGAAAGTGTTCGTGTTGGGAAAGAATTATGGAAAAATCAGGTCCTTCAAGGCTGTTATGATTGTTTGTGGTAATCTCCTATTACATGGAACACTGTTTAAGTATTTTCTCTAGGTAATGACCTTGACACATGAAAGGGTCTTGTTCAGTGGTGTCTTGTTGTGTTGTGTTTTTTATGGGAAAGGTGGATGTTTTGGAACATTTCGAGGGATTCTTCTTAAGTGAAATCTTGTTTCTATTCTGAGAATCATTAATTCATTTTTCTAAGTGATGATGTATGTATTGTATTTTCCTTCAACTATTTAATTTTTAGTATGAAAGAGGTGATTCATGTGGATCACCTAAGTCCCTATTTGGGTAATGGTGTTTTGTTTTATCTAGTTATTTTCAGGGGGTGTTCTGATCAATAGCTCTTAACTGTAACATATAAAATGCTTCAAACCTCAGGGGTCCGACCATATGAATCAGAGTGAATCATTTCATATAGTTAGGAAATAAACCGTGGTTTAAGGGATATCAGTGTAAATTCCATCTATGGTGTGCGATGTTGAGATAGTTTGGTGTTTCTATATGGTTGTTTTGATTCAAGTAGTCCAATGTGGTAGAAAGGGATGTGGGGACCCAATTCCTTACCAATAGAAATTCCAGCTTCAAACATCGTGTGTTCTTGATCTAAGTCATTCATCATGGATGTCATTGATGGTATATGGCCTTGAATTTTTTAATAGAAATTTATAAGTTTGATATGGATTGGAATTGAATTTTTGATACTCCTACTGGAACCTTTTGTGGGGTATGTTTATTAATGTTGTTGGATCATGATTTGGGTCATACCATGAGCCCCTTCCCATATTTAAATAAAAAATTGTTTTCTTATGAAACTTTAGTTATTATATATTATACATACCTTACACTTCCCACATTTCCTCCCCTAACTTATTCGAACCACCATATCCATTTGGACCGCTTAGGAACTCATAATCTTGGTTTATTTGGGTGATTTATTCAGGAATTGGTCCAACTTGTGAGACCATTTCTAGATTTGGGGATCTAATTTGTTATTTTATATCTCATTCAATTTTTAACATGTTTTACTCATTACACCTCTCCCTCAAGGTCATAAAACAAAGGCGCACCTCTATTCTCCATTATATTTCATTATATCTTATCTTCATCATGGATTAGGGAAACTTTTCTCTTCATTTTTCAAATCATCCATATTTTTAAAGGTAATTTTTTCATTCATAATTCATTCATTTGTTACTCTTTTTCCACCATTTTTATCCCCAATCGACCTCATCATACTTATTCGAACATCATTCACAATTTTGGCTCCTTAGAGATTCAACTATTTGTTTATTTGGGGTGATTTCATCATTTTTTCACATTTATATCAATACCTCTCTAGTTCCATCCATTTCCTAAGGGTTTATCCCCTCTTTGATTTTCCAAATATCAAGAAACTACTATCCAGTTGATAGGTTTTTTATTTTTGGTTTCCTGGTCCAATATTGTGTATTTAGGGTTTTTCAACGCCATAGTGGTGCGGTGGTGGTGCAGTTGGATTTTCACACATAGATTTAGGTGTTTTGACCCAAAATGGAGTTGATTATATGTGAAAGAATTCTTGGATGTGTTAGATTTCAGGATTTACTTATTTATTATGTTATAAATATTTTTTTGGTGAAAAATATTATTTTTATAAAATTGGTTGAGAATTAAATTAAAATGTGTAATGTTTTCTTGAAATAGTGGGGTTTTCTTGTCTAACTCTTGTGGTATCATTTGGGTTTATTTTATAACATATGAAAATAGCTTATAAAATGTGTCATGGGCTGCCACATATGATTTGGAAGGCTTTTTTTGTGATTTTTCCCTTAATGAGGGGTTTTAATCGGTTTTATGTGAAAAACGTTGTTATAATTTTTGGATGTGTTTTATGAAAATTATAAATGGTCTATTGAGTTATAAAAAGTATGAAAAGGATATTTATATACTGTTTTTGTGAAGGTATTCTATTAAAATTGTTTATTGAAATAGAAAATGATGATTGGTGATGTTTAACATTTTACGAACGTTTTATTAATTTTTGAAATGTTTTCTTAAATTGTTAGAAGGTTGTGAAACGTCTTTTCCTACTTCTTTGTTTGAATATGATGATAAAATGAATTTTAATGTGAATTTAGTGTTATTTGACATGATTTTGGGATGATGGGTTTGTATTTATTTTGGAAATTTAATTTTCAATTGAAAATGTTATTTTATGAGATGTGGAACATGATTGAGAACAAAGAGAGAAACCAAAGTTTTTAAGTGGGTGGATGTATACAAGTATTCTAGTGATATAGAGTGGTTCATTCCCTATTTCACATAGCATGTTTGATGAAAAAAACATTACATAAACTATTATGATGATTCTTGGGACCACTAGGTTATGTGTATGTTTTCTACTAGTGGATCTTGCACATGAACATATCGTTATTATGGTCACTTTTCCCCATGATACGAGGTACATGGGGCATACAACATGCTTGTGTGTAAGGGTTTCCATGTTTCTAGTGCTCATTATGTATATTACACTCACCGTCGGAATACAGTGTGTTTCGTGGGAATATTCAGAAGATATTTCATTTTATTTAAAATTGTTCATTCTATAATATAACCCCTTGAAATCTATTTTCATTTAATGTTTCATCCTTTAAATAATTATTTTTACCTTTTAATGTTTACAACAACTTGAATATTTTTATCATTCAATGTTTATCCCCTGGAATATTTTGGGTGTCATATTATTGGGCTTCTGATCATACCCAACAAACACCGTTGGGTGTAATTATACTTGGTAATATTTGTCGTAGGTATAGACAAAGATTTCAGTGACGGTGGATCATGTTGATAGTTTTTATTCATGGTTTGGTGTTGTGTCGTAGTCTTAGGGATGATTGACCCAAAACATGTGTTTTCCCTTTATATATTTTTATTCTACTTTTGAGATGTGCCCTCTTGCCCATTGTTTAAAACCATGTATTTTTGTCATGAATGATATTGATGGCTTGGAAGGAATTAATTTTATGATTTAGTTTATTTATTAATTTTTATTGTTTAATTCCCCTAAATACATATAAATAATTCCTAAATACATTTTTATGACACTTGGTTAGTTGTGAATGATCGTGGGAATACAGAATTCCCTTCAGGCCTTTCCAAAAATCGAGTAGAGTGTTAATTTTGATGGAGACCAGATCTTGTTCATGAAATTTGAATACCCATAAACTGAATTATATGATACTTATAATACAATCATGGAAGGTATGTATTCCATATAAAAGATAAAATTTATTAACATAGAATGTATCCTACTGAAACAAAAAATGAGATGGAAACCCCTTACCTTGTGTCCTCACTCTCGACATAAAAATAAAGGCCACCATTATAATAAATATAAAATTAATTTACATCTATTAAAAACATATTTTTATATAAAAATCCTTTATGGTTATGTTATGACATTAAAATACACTCATGTTGACCATTATATGTTACAGATTCACATCGTATTATATTCAGTTTTTTTGTTGTATGTACCTTAATTTGATATAACATTGATCCTTATACATATATAATTATTCCAGAAAGTAAACTATCCTATAAATATAAAATATATTGAGTGTATTTTTATTACAATAATCAATCGAATATATATTTATGAAATTTAATACCTCATTCTTGGAGATGATATGTCATACGCATGCATGATCATTGTTTCTGTTTATATTGTTGTATTGAATGAATAAAAATGAACAATTTTTTAATATGTATATAATATCATTAAATTATAATTATAACATTATATATATAATCTAAATTCAAAAAAACCATCCTAAATATATTCCATGTAGTGTGTGAATGAATCACATTGCTTAGAGTGGGTGATAGTCCACCCTCCTCAAACAGAATTATCATATTTAGACCAAATGGAGTGTTAAAATGATAAGTGTTGTAAAATGAATAAATAAGAATAAATATATAATAAATATAATATATAACATATATAAAAATATTTTATATCTTAATTTTCATCATGATATGTTATAAAATTAAAAATGGAGAATCATTGTTTAGTGAGGTGTAAGTTCATCGTACATGTAAACAATATAATCATTACCCATTAGATGGAGGTGTGTGTCAGTGTTGGTTAATAACATATCTCAAAAAAATAATACTATATTTAAGACAATGGTTAATTATATAATCATTAAATAATGTGATTTTAGGGGGCATATAATGAAAATATAATAATTTATCTTGAGAGAATGTGTTACCTCTTAATCGGGTAACTCCATTTTGTTTATGAGAAAATCATTCCATGGAAGAATTTAATCCCAATAGATTTATTCAAGGAGGAATAGAAGGATGTTGGGATTCTTATTGGGTAGATCATTATTGATCATAAGTGAGTTGATATGTGTGAAGGAGAGAGGAAGGTGGTGGTCTTGTAAAGGGATTGGAAAGGACTCATGATGTATTTTTGAATACAAGTTAGGCGTACCGACATTTTTACCTTAAAAAATTCATAAAAATCGGAAAATATTCAATAATATAAATATAAATATGGAATAATTAGCATAAAATGGGTGTTTTTATGTTCTTATGTTGTTTTGGGTCCTAAATTATATATTTAGTCATTAGTTACGATTAATTTTACTTTATTCAATGAAAATGATTTATATAACTTTCAATATTATTTTTTGGTAAAAAACTAATTTTACCTTTTTAGAAATTATAAATAATGATGAAACAAATAAGAAATCAATTTTTCTAAATTCCAATCTCATATGTTGAAGAAATTATTTTATTATTAATCCCACAGTCAGGTTGAGAATGTTGCTTTGTAATGTAAAAATGATCAAATGTATGCTAAGTCTTTATACCAAAGATCAATGTGAAATTAATCTAAATGACATAAATTTTATCAATTGATGAAAATATTATCTAATTAAATATTTCATAAAATTTATAATATAATTTATCTTTATAAATAATTTATATGAAAAAGTGCATTTGAATTAAAATATGATGTTTTTACTATTCATACAAAAAATGCAGTTTCTCATAAAACTCCCAAAATATCACCCTAAGATAATATTGATATTATAAATTAAAAATTGAAGATTATTTTATCAAATTTAATTTCTAATTTTTTTTCTAAAATTATTTTTATTTTATACACAGAAGGACATTAACAATCATTCGATCGATAAAACGATATTTTTAGACATATAATAACATTATGAAAAATAATATATTTCATTAAAAATACGATTTATTTAAATAAAAAAATTATAAGAAATATTTTAAAAGTATTTATTACTATTTATATGACTATATTTGATGTCTATGTTATAATTATCTTGTTCAAATATTTTTAATAGTAATATGATTTTCCGTATAAACATTGATGTTGCATTTAACGTACGCATGTTCAGGTTGCATGTAACTTCCACCGAGTTTGTGTTGTGTTTAAAATAGTCCATGTTGATGTTCTTTGTATAGTATTCTATTTTTTTGCCATGTAACATACTCCATGTTAGTGTTCTGTGAATGAAATGTTTGACTCTGGGCATTACTAGACATAAAAAAATTAATTTATTAGAAAAAATGTCTATAAATACACGGGGTGTCACATTAAATTCTCATGATATAATGAATTTAATATTTTTATTTTTTCTTCATCTAGTATTTACAGATCTAAGAATATATGATTAACTCAGATTCTGATTTTTTAATACTCGATTGAAGTTTACAATGTTTTAACATGTATTTTTCTCTTATGTTAAGCCTTTAAAACTATTATATTGTGATTCCTTTTGATAAAAAATTATTTCACATAAAACACTTAAAATTTGTCAAAAAGATGATTTTATTATTATAAGATGATATGATAATTCTATCCCTCATCAACTTCTCATCCATATGATGTACCTCTATTTTTATTTCTCTACTAACTCATTCCACTTAGATCGAACATTAGCCTCGTGTTTTAATGATTCCTACTAGGTCCATCTATGCTACCACTAAATCAGAAATATTAGTACCATATTTCCTTGTAACAAATTCTCACATCAATCTATAATCTTCACCATACCCTCTTTATAAGACTCATCTGTCTCTAAGTAAACATCATCACAAGTAACTATATGAAAAAGGTCAGTTATGTACCTCTGATGTTGGGACACATGTAACATGTTTTGCATAGTAGTATAGTGAGAAAGTATGTCTTGACGAAATTTCAATGTACCTATCCTCTCTGTGATCACAAAGGGTCCAATAAAATGATATGAAATCTTGCACTACATTTTAGATGTCTCATCCCTAACTGAGCAGTAACCAAAAAAATATGATCACCCAAAATGAAAATAAACTAATATTATTCTTTTCAGACATGAATACAAATGTAATATAACTAGAAAATGTTTTATTAAATTATTCTCTAAATTAAATTTATTCCTTGAAAATTTATTCACCTGTTATAGTTTAGGGGATATTTTATACATCAAATCACTAGGCAATCCAATTAAAATTATAAATATTGATACCCCATGACTAACTAGGTTGATCCCATGAAGTGATAAATTTATTCAAAAAAATCCAAATTACACTACTAAATTATTCAATATCATTTTAAATCATTATTAAATGGAATAGAATATAAGTGGGTTTTTTTAAATAGTCATATATTTAGTATATATTGTTTTGAACCTTCATTTTATACATGTATTGTATGAGTAATTACTATAAAACTTGTGTGAATTATTTGAAAATGTGTTTTCATTGATAATATTCATAACATTCATCCAATAAGACAAAAGGAATTGGTTCCTCAAAGGAAATCCTCATTATAAACTAAATAGATGACAATAAGGCCTATTTTATTTGTCTATTTTGAAAAAGTAGACAAATTCACAAATGGTATTCTCCACAATCATTCAGATGGGATTATTGGATTTTTGAAACATAATCAAAATTATCCCATAACATTTCATGAAATAAAAGTAGTAAAGATGATTAAGATATGTTTTAATTGTTTTTTCATGTTTGGTGATTTAAAAAAATTCCAAATCGATTAGTCTATATTTTCCATTTATTTTTGTAATATAATCTTATATATGTGAATGGAAGGTTGTGGGTTACTTTTTCCCATCCATCTCAAGAATGAATTTTCCATTTGATGAAACATTTCTAGTCAATATAAAATATCTAAGAAAAATTGTTTTAATCTAAATAAAAAATCTTATAATATGAAAAATAAATCATATGATGTTAGAAATTAAGATTCCATGACTTAATCCGTAATCAATTTAGGTTCATCTTATATTACATTTGGTTCTTGACAGGTTTTTAGGGTCCATACATTTATTTTAAGCCAAAATAATTATTAAATGATTTTATGATACCAAATAAGGTTGAACAATTATGTCATACATAGATATTACATTATTTCACAATTTTATTTGTTGTAAATAAATATAAATTACACACCTGAGCTGATAATTTTATAGTCATTAGAGATAAGATATATAATAATTTTTTTTGAAAAAACCAAAATATTGCCCAAATATTTTTATCACATGATACCCATTTATACACATTAAGAATAAAACTCTTCTATATAACCCGGAAAATGGAAACATATGAAAGGGTAAATTAATGTTCCCATTAAAGGTAAACCTATCAAATATCATCCAAAGATCATAAGTGAGAATAAAACATGCATTTGTGTATGCATCAATTATTCTAGTACTTTAAAATAATATAATGAAATAATATAAAATAATACAATGATAATATAACATTACTAATTGAACAAGTTTATCAAAATACCAAAATCCTAGATTCAAAGTTATGTGAAATCATGTGAGAAGACAATATTTTTTAGATGGAATATTTATTTTGAAATAATAAGTTAGTAATATTTATGATGACTATGTAAAATGTGTAATTTATTATATTAATGTATCATATATGAAATTTATGTCAAAATTAAATTGAATAGGTTGTAATAATTATAATATAATTTTTTTAAAAAAGAACGAATAATATATTTTTGGTAAAATGATTGTGTTTTCTCATTATAATAAATTCTTCTAATAATTTTACAAATATAAATTATATTTTATTTTATAAAATAGTTTTATGAAATGATATATATATTTATGAAAATGGGGTATAATTTTATAATACCATAATTAATTTCTCAAAGGGGCTGACAATTGACCATGTCATTAAAATGGTTATTTTTTAACAAATACTTTTTATTTTAGAAAATTATATATCATATATTAATAAAAATATATTATAAAATGGGTTTCTTTTATGAATAATTATTTCATTATTTTTTTAGAGTGAATTATTTGTAATTTTTGGAAAATATTCTATTCTTGTGAATAGGGAAATTCGAAATAATGAATTATTTTTATAGTATAAGATAAATAAATTTTTCATTTCATGTAACATTATGTAATAAACGAATATATAACCATTACATAGGAAAATTACTATTTATAGACCCAAAAATCATCACCATTGAAATCCTTGGAAAATTGTAATGAATATTAATGTCGAAAACAATACTCTCCCCTCTATATAGTTTCTATCATTCACCACCACATTACTGAAGTCTTTATAATCCTCCTTAGCATGCCAATAATCATCACAATTTTCTCCCTAACTACCATTATCTTGACATTTGAATTCTAGTTTCACCAATATACCATTCTCTAATGTATTAAGGTTTAAATTATGAAGTGACATCCAAAGAAGTAGGTAATGTTATTAACAAATCTAATTAATATTTTTTTCTTATAAATCATCCAAATATATTCCATCCAACATGAAAATATGACAAGAACGTCATAAATATACTGAAATTTTATTATGATAATGAATTATCCATTATCTATATTCATATCAATATAAAATGAAAATATATTTTAAATTATCTGTAAATAAACACTTCTATAGATAATGAGTTGGATTATTCAACCTCTTATTCATGTATATAAGGAAAAATAATTTAGTTGTTAAATATTTTTCTATTTCACATTATGGAATGGATAAATAAACATGGCGGTTAAATGAAATAAATTAATTTCACTATTATAGAACAAAGAACATAATTTAATTTACCATTAATCAATAATAATTACAGTCACTGAAATATACCAATAATTGATCACGTGTGGATATTTAGAACCATTTAATAATTTTTAATTTCCTTAATATCATTTTTCAACATTTTTGGATTTATGTATCAAATTCAGTAGAATATGTATAATTTTATTTCTAAATTTCCCTCTATATTGTTACCATAGAATACATAAATATTATATATATATATATTATATGTATTTATCCATTTTCATTTCACTATAGTAGTCCCACATTTTTTTTATATTCCTTTTTAAATACATTCTATAAAGAAAACCTAATTAAAGAAAACTTTTCCATTACCTTCCTCTTTTATTGTTAAACCTTTTTAAAAAATTTAACAATTGTTTATTTCTAGAAAATACATTATCTCAAATAAATGTATTGAATTTATTTTAATGGATTTATGTAAAACCATATGTACTTATTTCCTACAAAGTCGATTAAATAATTTCCTTGAGATAATGTTTTAGTAGATAATTTTTATACCTAAATAAATACACATTTCTTATGAATTTTATTCAATTTACCAATTTAATCCTTTTGTACAATTAATTATTCATTTAAAAATGGCTACAATTATTTAATACCTTTCATTTTTAGAAATCATTATGATATTTTTTATGTTTATTCTATGAGATATGATTATATTAACTAATTCATTCTCAATGATTTTCAGATGATTATTTTCTATATCATATTATATTTCCATATTTGGAACTTATATACAATTGTATTTTATGATATAATATATGACCCCAAAATTATGCATCCCCTAATACATTTGTTAATGATTTCATATCATGAGATACCATATATGGTGCATGGGATGTTATCCTAACACACTATGTTATGTTTCTTATCAGTGATCAGAGCTTTTTCTTATTTTTTCATTATTATATTGTTACAATGTATTTATAATTTAATGATATTATGATATTACTTTCTTTTCACATTATCCCATGATTATGATTCTATAGCCTATGTTATCAATATATGACTTCTAAATATTATATATCAATTCAATATATTTATTTAATATTATTAATTCCTTAATAAGATAATTAGATCACATATTTTCCATTATGTATTTTCCTAGAGTGACACATACTATAAAATTTGATTTGTGAGATATAAAATAAAATTATTAATATAAAAATATTGATAACTTTCATATGATTGTATTGATGTATTATGTTCCAAATATCCTACTGAAAATAGAACTCTAAATTTATTGGTTTTATTATGTAGTACATTATGTACAAAATCATGTAATAAAATGTATATTATACCTAGGATGTCATATTTTGGTATCAAATAATTTTTCAGTTAGTTTTATATATTTGTTTGAGAAAACATAATTGAATACCCAAGAGATAATTTTAAATATTTAAAAACCCTAAAATCATTGTTCATCATAGAGTATTTGGTTCCATAATAATTAAATCCACTCATGGATAAAATAAATGGATGGAAGATCATGCTCAAATCAACATAAGTGTATCACCCCAAAAAAATATGGGTTGGGTATTATATTTATCTTTACTATGTGCAAAAAATGGTCCCAACTATTCCGCCATCATGACACTCAGTGTCGATATGATTTGGTTAATTCAAATTATATTTATGTAATATTATGTTACTTTTAATTTATTATCATATTATTACATAATGTCATGTATAATTAGTGGAAATAGAAAAAAAAACAATGATCGTCGATAACCAATATTTAATCCATGAAATTCTAATGTTAGGGTATATATGTTATTTATTATATACTACTTCTAAATTTATAATTTTAATTTTACATGATTATTAAATAAATTATCCAATCTCTTAATATTCCTTTTTTATGTTTAGTTTTTAGTAATATAGTTAATCATCTCAATAAATAATTCGATGGGAAATATGATGATTACATAATTGAAATTCATAATAAGGTGGGAGGAGTCGAGAACTTCATTATGGTAAATGGATAATTGAATCATGTCATAAACAAGAATAAGAACCATCTCTCACACCCTCATTAATTTAATATTGAAAAAAATGATATTTTCCTTTATATAATAAATACCCTAATATTTTAATATATTTTCTAATCCTCTAATCATAAAAAAATTGATTAATTCTTCTGAGAAACTATTTTAGGACATCTAAAAATCAATGAATGAGAATGTCATACTTCTGTTATTTCTATTAGAGGTAGTTTTCAATAAATAATGGGAACTAATCAAGAATTTAATTTTCATAAAAGAAAGCAAGTAAATATAGTTGGAAACATTGAATAAATAAATATTCAATAAATATTTTCTTATCACACTCAATCATAAAATATAGCGGGATTTCCTTTACTATATGAAAAATAAATAATAATAAGAGTATTATTATGTATAAAACATCATAATTAATTCACACTACACCTTCATTTTTTCGTAGAACCAAAAATAAAGGTTTAACATAACACTATTGTGCTAAGGTTGCATCATTATAAACATTATGTGATTCAATAATTTTATAGCTATGGGAAAACAATCTGATATGGAATTAAATTTGAGAGGGTGATTAATGATTAGCAATGTTCATTGTGAGATATAAATAATAATATTTTAATATGCTAAAATTTCATAGGATAATTTGAAAATTCTTAGGGATGGAATAAAATACAACTTACTTGATTTCATATGTTTCAAAAAATAATCATGAAAACTACATCATGGAAATAAGGAGATATTTATAGTGTGTAAAATTGGTGAATTAAGATATTTAATGTCACATGGAGGTGCATATTTTATGTAATATGATGGTTGAATAAATTTTTTTATCAATCCACAATATTTTCTCCAATGTTTAAACTATATAATACATAACTGATATTCTTGTCATCAATCTAAGATAAGGGTTCTTCAAGATAACTGAAAAAAAACCACCAATACAATTTTATAATGAATGATATTATGAGACTACTACTACTATGGTGGGTATTAAAAAATGTGTGGTTATTAGTACAAATAACATAAATCCAGGAATTGATAGTGTGTTATATTATTGTGGATATACCTATTGTTTTATATATTGCATGTTTAGTAAAACATTTCAATCACCGCCTCAACAAATGGATCTTGAATTATCAATGAATGAACTAAGGGGTATAATAATTTCACCTAAATTTTATAAATATATTCCGACTAATATTTTTTCGATGAGTCTCAAAACAAATCAAATTTTTTCACCATAGTGGAGATGGATACTACACTATACATTGATTGTTTGTATTTATGTAGAGACGAAAAAATTATAGGGTGGGGGAAATGTTATTCATATCCCAAAACACCATATTATTTTATACATATTTTAGTAGGAGTATGAATCTCTCTTGGAAAAATTTTCACATATAGGGATATTATTTTTTCTAAGGAATAATTTCTAGATCAAATAGTTGAGACAAAGAAGATAGCCATCCTTAATGACATGCATATTTTGTGGAAATATGATGATGTATTACGTGAAGAGAATTGTCAATTTCATGTTTATTGAAAGCTTGGGTTTCCAATTTATCTAGTACTCAGATCTCTTCCCATATACAAGTCTCCATGTAGAATGGACACATTGAATTAGAATAATGAATAAAGGAACAATATACGAATCTTAGTTAGAGTATCACCAGCCCATGGTCTTCACTACATGGTGTGATGGTTCTATTTTTTAAGAAGAATAATGGGAAAATGTGTCTCTGTATTTATTATTAAGAAATCAATAATATCATAGATAAGAAAATGTATCCTCGTCCACAGATTGAATTTTTTTGATAAAATATGATGGGATCAGCACCTATTTATGGATGATCTTCAGTGAGGATATCCTCAATTAAAGTTTAATATATAGGATATTCCAAATACTACCATTCCTAAATGGTATAAACAATATATTTTAATAGTAAATCCCATTGAAATCATATTTTCTACATAAATATACAAGGAAACAATTAATAGATTTTTAAAAGATTGTCTTCAAACAAATTTGGGAGTATTTGTAGTTGATATTCCCATGTACTCCAAAATTTCGGTACAACACAAGGACTATTTGAAAAAAAATTAATTTTCTCTGATAAATATAATGGTAGGATGATTCAAATAAGGAAACTATTGAAGATAAATTATTTTTCTCATTATTTGAAAAATTTATTCTAGTAAAAGGGGGTGATGAAAGAATTGCCCATAACTTTACAGAAATTAGATAAAACCACCAGGTATTTCTTCTTGGATCTTCTCAAAAATATATCAAGTAATTCCATATAGTTTTTCAATAACTATATAATAATATAATTTCACTTAATCACCATTAAATTGGACTTCTAGATGAATATTTTTACAAATATATAGATCTTAAAAGTGGTGAGGATACCTAGAATTCCATTATATATTATGTTACGTCATGATTGGAGGTTCACCTCAATGTTATTGAAAATTATCCACCATAACCTGAACACAAATATGAACCATATTAAAACATGACAACCCACAAAATGAAGGCCAATATTAACATATAATCAATATATTTGAGGATACATTGGGGGATTTCTATATAGACATCAAAGGAGGATAAGATCAATATGTTCATTTCGATTAATCTTTTTATAATAATATCTTCTATTAGTGAATTCATATAGATCCTTATAAATTCGTCTATTGTATTAAATTTAAATTTCATTCATCTTAGGTGGATGTTGAAGAATATAGGTTTTTGGTTCCCTAATTGGTTGATGAAATGGTAGTAAAATTCACATCTCTCTATCTCCACATAAGATTAGTTCAACATTGATATAGAAACTATATATATATTTATTTATGATAAAGATATATTGAGCTTTATGGTAATGTGTTTTCATTAATCAATATAAAATATAACAATTAGGTTTAGAAATAAGGGAATTTTACGTCTCCCGTTATTTTTATATTTGACATTCCAAATGATGAGCATGATCTCTCAAATTAGGAGCAGCTAATGAAGATCATGAACCACAAATATAATGTTCTATGAAATCCGGGAAGTCACCTATAAAATATATTTATCGTAACCATAATAATAAATAGGTAATATGGGAACTTGTGGAGGAAAATAAATCTAATTAACCTCATCTATTTTCCATTTTGTTCATATAAAAAGAATTTTGTGGTGAATTTGGAAGAAGAGAATAATGTAATGACCTCTAATTTAATCAAATGGATTCCATTTGTAAATTAACATATGTGAAATATTGTATATGATAGTTTAAAACATTCTAATATTGTTATATTAATGTTACATATAATAATTTTTACCTTATGAAAAATAAATATGCTTATTTAATGTGATAAATCAAATGTTTGACAGAAAATATTAATTATCCTAACTTTTGAAAAATATATATGTTTTATTTTTATTAAATTATATTTTTTTGATAAATATATAAATGTAAATAAATATTAATTTTATAAATTAGTTTCATGAAAGTGAATATGGTTATAAAAATTAGAGCATAATTTTATGAAACCATTTGTATGTTTTTAAAGGGTCAAAAAATTGATTGTGTCATAAAAAAAAGTATGTTCGAAAAAGATAATATTTTATTTAAAATTTTTATTAATTATATATTGAAAACAATTTTGAAAACGATGATTTAATTTTTAAAATAAATGTATTTATATTATCATAGTGGTAATTAGATGAATAGTTTTTAAAAATAAAATCTTTTTATATTTTCTAACAATAGAAAATAGAGTATTTTACATTATAAGTATAATGAATGATTAATTTCATGTTTTTAGGGAATACAAATCTCATTATATTCACAAAAACCACATAAATAAACAGACAATTATATAATAACTCTTACCCTAAAAAAATACATACAAAAGAGAACATATGGATATTTTTACATATTAAATTGTTTTGAATAACATGAAAATAATTTCTTAACACTTGTATATTTATCGATTAATTTATTATGATCTTCAATAATTATCAAAAAAATAGATAAGTCCTTCGGAAAATTAGTTGAATGACCTTATGATATTGATATAAAAGTAATATCACAATAAAATAATACTAAACTATCAAAATATAATAATTAATAATATAAATTTCATGGAAATTATTCGATTTAATTTTTGTAATAAACAAATTTTTTAATTTGAATGTTAGATTACTGTATCGAGTGTATCTATGCCTAATGTATGGGATCTTATGAACCATTACCTTTTTAGTTTATGTTTATAATTCTCTCTTTTCCTCAATATCCCTCTCTAATAATCTAATATAATTATTCTATATTATGAATATATGTCTTCTATATATATATGTAATAAATTTCACTGATAATGTTATACAAGATATTCAGTTTCCCTTCACAATCCCTTTATTAAAGTTAACCAGATTATTGGAATAATTTTTATTTCTGGTATCTTTTATTATACTTGTACTTTATAGGCCTAAACCGTCAATGACTTCGGAAATTAAAACCATAAATTTGATGAAATTTATGATAATACATTTAGTATATTAATAAAATCCAAACATACTTACTTTTAATAATGTCAATTTACTTATTTCATAAAGAAAATGTTTATAAGATTAAATTCTATACATATATATTCACTCCATTAATAGGAATTTACACAATTTGATATCACTAATAATGATATATGATACATTAATAAATTTTTAATGTCCAAATTTATTCTATACCATGAAATCATGGAAATTTTCATGAAAATACATTTTTTATGATTTGATTTAATATTATGTAACTCTTTTCTTTCTAATAGGTTTTCAAAGGATTATTATTAAGGTATGATTCCATTTTTATATATTAAAAAATAATCATATATATATATATATAATTATGTGAGGTATTAGCCCTAAATTATAAACCCCATAATAATTTTTAAGGTTTAATTATCTTAATAAATACAATGTATGGTTCTTGAGAAGTTTTCCTAGAAAAAGATATCATGTTTCCAAATTATTGGGAATAAAATTTTTCTTAAGACGTCATCTTTTGTTTGTTTCTATATATTTATGATTCTAGAATGAAATTATATTATTAAAATCATTCAATGATCCATTTATTATTATTTTTTCATATTTCCTAGCTTGTATTCTAACTCATTAGCATTTCATAACCATTAATATTTACTCTAAATATTCATGTATTCTGTTTTATATATCATATCTTTCTATTATTTATACCCTAGGGTACCCTATGATGTAATATATTGTCAACAGGACTTATGATAACATTATAAGGACAAAAAAAATATTATTTTTCCTATGTTTATTTTGATTCATTATTTTTCCAATCATGATAATATACTATACTATTAGATTTTAGTGTAGTGTGTTATGGAACATTAAAATAAAAATCAAGGAATAAATGTGATTGATACAAAATATGATTTAATTATCAAGATATAGAGGAATATATTATATAAATGTTTAATAAATTAAGCATTTGGTTTGTGGAATTCCCTTTGTCATTAAATATTTTAGTGATTTTGATCTAGATTTCAATTCCTTATAATCCCAAGGATCTTTTTTATTATGCATTTTAGAGAATTAGGAAAATTGTTAAATGGTAAACCTGTAAATTAAAATTATAACATATACTAATTATCCATTTTTCATAATATAAAAATTTGAAAAGAGAACATGAATTCAGTCATGATAGATCATCAAAACTTCATTCACGTCCTCAGCCTCATCCCAAGAAATCCTTAAATATTGTGAAAAGTTTTATAAAAAGTGGGACAAATAATAATTATTAAGTATCTTATAATAAAGGAAACTATTAGTCTAGTGAAACACATCAAATTCCATGAAACCCATTTCATTAAACACAAATTATTACCCTGAGATGGATTCATTTTTTTAAAAGGTCATTTTCATAAATTTTAAAAACAAATATTCTTTAATGAAATTTTTTTACAATGAATAGAAAAGACATATAGGTTCCTTGGGACATTTTTATCATATCGGCCTTACAATAAAACATAAAAATTGAACAACAATGTGCCCAACTGCCATATCAAGAGTACACATTTCCTTAGATAGCAATAATAGGGCTCAACCTCTATATCGTGGGGTATAATTGGGCTCATACCATCTTGTATTGAGATATAATGGGGATAAAACCAAAATATATTGTGTTATAATGGTCTCAAAAAATGATCAATGTTCGATTAATATATCATAAACAAAACCATTGGAAAATTATTTTATATTAATGTTAAAACACATTCATATACTAAAATACCCTTTTTCATGAAATTTACATTTAAAATCCATTAAATGTCAATGTAGTAATGAATTATATATGCATTGAAAATATACATGTAATAATAAAATGGAAAAATACAATCATTGATGTGTCAATATGGAAATTAAGTCCTCTAACAACATATAATTACAAAAACATTCCTTTGGACTTATGTTAAAATAGATAACAAATGAACATTAAATGAATGTTTTAAAATGAAATTCCATTACCATAAGAATAAATAAAATCATACGTTTCCTATATACATGATTTATAAAAAAAATTATTTATTTGTTCTGTTATTAGACATTATTATGTATATTAATAATTATATTTTATTTATTACAATGTTACTTTTTCATTTATGTTCACCTCAACAGTTTTGATCTTTTTTTCATAATTTTAGAATGACTATTGTATAATGATTATGGTCAAAAAGAAAATTATAAAAATAAATAAAAATAAAATTAATGAGTCAAAAATAATTATTAGACATGAATTTAACTTTTAAATATATACGTTTCATATGTTTACTAAAAATGAACTAAATTACAATCATGGAGACGGTAGGCCATATATACCCATGAATAACATTTCAATTTTTCTATGATAATCATCGCAAGGAGGTAGGTACTATTATTTTATTAAATAATAATTATAATTTCATATATATTATATTACAAAAATAAGTATACTTATATATATATGTCCTATCTGTTTTTTGGTGGTGACAAACGAATGACATCGCTTCCTAGTGGTGATAGTCTACACGTACAGATGAATAATGTTACCATATTGTACAATGTTGAAAAGGGAAAAAATAAATGATATATTGTATTTTAGTTATTATAAATATCTCATGAATATAGTATATAAATATTAATTAAATAATTATATATAGTATTTAAATACTGTTATGGAAAACAGATAACATCTGTTTTCGAGGTGCGAGTCTAATGTACACATGAACAATTAATTATTTTCTAATTTGATTAAAAAATATATTTATACAATTCATGAAACTAATATAATGAAATATCAGTATATTTCAGATATATTATTTAGTATTTTAACAATTTCAAGAGGTGTTTTAAATGTAATAATAAAAATAATAGAATTACTCACTCGCAAAATATACATCTTCATTATGATGTCCCATATTCATAACACATTAAGACCACTACGAATGGTGTTATTCCAAAAAATTACCTTTATAAATATTGTATGGATTATAGGAAATTATTTAGGTAGTCATTTTCTGAACCTAAAGGTTATTTATTTGTGTTGAGATGAAATGAAGAGGTTCTCTTTTATAATAGGGGAGGTTCACTCTTGTAATATTTCAAAAAATTAAATAAATCAATAGTAATTTTCAATTCTAAATGGCTAAAAAGTATCATTTTTAAAATAAAAGTTAATAATGAGTCTAAATAACCTCTTAAAACATTAATTATAGATGTTTTATTTATATAACCACCCTTATATTTTGGTTTTATCCTTTATTAAACCTTTTTAACTCTTACCGTGACAACATGAAATTTTTCAATTAGTGGGTTAATATAGATACTATAATATAAAAAACAACCATAAATGGATCAGGGTTGAAATCTTAAACCTTATCATAATACATTGGATGAATTTAATATTCTGAGTCATTTATATCATTTAATTAAATATCGTTCATTATAAAATATCAATAAGGTTGATTTTAAGGACAATTCATTACTTTAACATTAATAATAAAATAATAACAATTATAATTTGAGAAAACATATTTTATTCTATAAAAAACATTTACTGGCCATCTATAAAATTATATAGTTAAAAAAATATCTGAAATTATATTTATTTAAAAATTTCTAGTAACATTTATTTTATATTCCCTATTAATAGAAGAATTGTTACATCTATGTGGTATAAGAACATAAATTTAATATTTATGAACTAAAAAACATTAAAAAATTACAATGATGAATATAAATCCTTTAAGTTTGATAATAATTTTTGAGTTTTAACATTCCCTTTAGATAGAAACAAATTTATAATGTTACATTATTAAATACAAAAGTGTTATATGTTTTAATTTTCACTAAATAAAATACTATAGAGGTTGTAATATTTTCCTTGTATCCCCAAAAGAAAATAAATTCAACAATTTGATTATTATAGTCAAAATACAACATTAAAATAATATTTTGTTATGTTTTTTGGTCATTATATTCTTTATATCATTTTATTTGAAACCAATATTACTAGATTTTTAATTTTCCACTATAAATAAATGCCGTAATATTGAAATTCATATTGTCCAAAAATAAATGGAATATAGTGTCTAAATTTAATACTAATGATTAAAATATTTAATAAAATTTTCAAAATTAATAAAAAAAATATTTATATTTTAATATAAAAATAAAAAAGTAAAATGAAATGAAAATCAATTTTTTTCAGAAACATTCGGTTTTTAAAATATAGAATGTTATCATACTTATTTAAATAATAAAACCTAATTAAACCCTATAATTTTATTATTTAAAATGAAAATTAATTATTTATTTTGTAAAAAATATATATCCCAAACAAAATTTTACAATGTTAGTGTTTTTAAATAAACATAGGGTTTTCAATAAAAATCAATATTTTAAATTATTCCATAAAAAACTTTATATTATTAGAAAAATTTCATTATTTTCTAAAAATATAATTTTGAAATGATATATTATAAAATTAAAATCATTTTGATAAATAATTTTAAAAAAATTTCGGAAATTTTTTATAATAAAATCACAGAAAATTAAATAAAAATCCTTTTTAAAGAAAAATCATTTTTTTAAGAAAAAAATAACTGTACTAAATATTTAATCCTTTATTTATAATGAGTTAATTAAAAAAATTCAATGAGTATGGCCACTTTATATATAATTATTTTTAAAAAACTCATCATTCTAACCAATTTAATTGTCATGTTATAATGGTCAAGAATTAAATGATATTATTCTTGTGTTCATTTAAGTATAATTTTAAAAATATATTATGCTATTAAACATAGAATTTCCTTTTAAAATAATATGATCAAACATTATCCACCATTTTAAAAAAAATAAACCTTGAAATTTTAACTTTAGAATGATAACCATAGTAAAAATTTTAAAAATAACCTTTCTAAAATCCTACATCATAAAAAGTTTCAATAAATATTCCACATGTAAAAAGATAAAGATAACTTTTTAGGACATATGGAATAATATATACTTGGTTTCTAAATTTAACATCAAAATTGGGATATGAACCAATGGATATGGAATTGAAACAAATCTCAGAAGGGCTACTATATTGTTATAGAGATCATGTTCATGATAAATTATCCTATCACAAACCATAAATCAGGGATTGGTTAGAAGGACATTAATTTCCAATTAAAAAAACTAATAATATTTTCATATCAATATAATATTCCCAAATATGAGTGTTCCAATTCATTCTATACTATGAACGTAAAGAAAATTTAATTTTTTGAAATTTCATGTTTCACTTGTTATTAAATTTCAACTACAATCTCATATTTTTCAGCAAATTATGAGAATGATATTTTTTCTTATATAAATGGAATTAACATATATGGATCACAATATCTACAAAACAATTACTTTTTATTCTTTTTATTTTCATAAATTAATCAAAACTGAAATGTCTGGTAAAAGATAAGGTAATTATCCAAAAATGTAAAACCTTTATTTGATGAAAAACAAATTAAACATCCAAAATTCAATAGTAATACCCAATGCTAAACATTAATCATTCAATAAAAATATATCATTAAAATTATATATATATATTATACTATGATTGAAACCATAAAATCAAAAGGATTTGATCACATTTTCTTCAATGTATTTTTTTATTTTTCTCCAAATCAAACAAATAATCTTAAAGTCTCATACCAAAATTTAATTTCATATTATAGATAACCTATTTGATATTATTATAATTTCTATAAATAATTATAATCACAATTAATCGAAAATAAAGTCATATATGCTTCAAAATAGTTTTTCCAATATTATTACTCAAATTAAATTAAGCTGTCTTCGGTTTTCCGTTATAATATAGGATTCCCGAAATAGTAAACATCTCCTAAAATATCATTTCTCACTTCATAGTCAAATTACATCCCAAACCCATGGTTATATATACAATTTTTTTTTCCAAAAATGAATATATCAATGATATGAAATATAGTATTGATAAATAATAATAATTTCATAAGGACTTGAACATCACGTATGACACTGTTTGGTGATTCACACTTTTCGCCCATCGATCATGGGTTCAATTCCCACAGTTGTGAAGAACTGGACTAGTTGTCACCCATCCCGGAGTTATTGTTTTTCTATAAATTTATTAATATAATAAATATAAAAATAATCACAGGTGACGAAAATACACAAAATAAATATAATATATTAAAAATTTATAGAAAAAATTTAACCTCAATGATAATCTCAAACATATAATTTTCCATCCCAAAATGCAGTATCCCAAACTTATCACTATAAAAATGATCATATTAAGCATAATGGATACTAATAAAATTAAACATATTACATGAAAATTAAAATTAATTCCTCCTCAAATATTTTTTTTACTAAAACTAGTACTAAACCTATGGCATTGATGAAAATGAATTCCACTAAATATAATCATAATAAATTGATTTATCCAAATGATAAAACATGGAATGGGGTGTCTAAGATACTGAACAAAATTTCAAACATAAAATTTAATACCCATGATGGTATTCATTAAAATTCATATATCCAAAATCATAAGCATCATATTCTCCAAATTTATATAGAACCTCATATAATATCTTCTATATAGACATGGACTAAATCATTACATATTATAGTTATATTGATCTAGAATTCACTTTATTAGAATCCCTATGAACTTTTCAGTTTAGTGTTTTAAAGAATTAGGAGAAATTATCATATAGTGAATCCGTACATTATAATTTTACCCTTATACTCAGTATCCATATTTTCAATATTAGTAATATTTTAAATCAAACAAGAATTATTTAATGATAAATCTTAACAATTTTTATCTTAGTGTCATCTGTGTCCATGCAATTCCATAAGCCCTATAGAACAATTTTTTAAAAAATAAGATTAAAATTTGATAAAAAAAAGTAAATAAATTAAATAAAACTATTAATATAATGAAAAACATTAAATCACATGAAAAACAATCCTTAAATAATATCTTTTTACCCTAAAATTGTATTAATATTTTGAAAAAGATCATTGTCATGAATTTGGAAATTCAAATGCATATAATGAAAATAAATTCGACAAAAATAAAATACATGTTGGTGCCTATGGAAATTATTATCATATCATGGTATCAATTACCCTTAAAAATGAAATATCAAAACATTTTAATACCATCTTTGGAGTTCCCAAATCATTGGTGATCTATAATAGGGCTCACTGGTCATATCATGAGCTATAATGGGGCACAAACCATCATATATAGAACTATAATGTGCCTCAACCCACCATATAATGAGATATAATTTGATCAACCAAAAATTAAAAACATACATGGACCATATTACAAATAAAACCATTGAAACCCCTATTTCATCCCTTGTACAAAAATAGTCAGAAATCAAAATCATGTTATTCCTAAAAACACATTTAAAATCTATATAAAGTGAACCTATAGTCGGAAATTTTATCCTTATAAATTAGCATGGGGTATGATAATCGAAACATAAAATCATTGAGGATACAATATGTTGAGAAATTATACTCATGTTGTATATGTTAAATAGTAATTCGATTAGAATTTCATAAAAATGGAATGAAAATAATCATTAAAATAAGATTTAAAAAGAATGTTACTTCCATTGAGTCCGAATCGACAGGTTCATTCTATATCCTCCAAAATAAAAAACATATGAATATTATTTTCTTTGTTAATATCCTCTTTAATGTAAATTTTGGTTTTATTTTATTTAATAAAATGTTACGTAATCATAATGTTCACCTCATTAGCTTATTTAATTTTCATTTCAAATTTCCACAATGACATTAGAATGATGATTGTGGTAAAAGTGGGAATTCTACCATAATATCTGGTATAATATTCATGAAATAAATATTATCATTATACATAAATTATAAATTAAAATCCATTCAAAATATATGGTTTTGAAAAATCATATACGTTATAATATTTTAGACTGTGGGTCGTACGTACTAATGAGTAATGTATCCAATTCTAAAATATCATTATTGGTCAAAGGTAAGTGTTATTTTATATTTAAATAATGATTATGATATCATAATATCATACTAATTATTCTAATATACTTATATTTATGATCCAAGTGATGTGATGTGGAAAAACAAATCACATCGCATTGTGCAAGTGGTATTACACACGAATGCGTGATCACCATAATAATTTTCTTGTTCATGGAATATGAAGAAGGTAAATGATATATTATAATATTAAAAATGACAAATATGAAATTAATATCATATATAAAAATTAATTCCATCATTATAACTAGTACTGAGGGATGGTCACAAATAATGATTCAAATCTGTTTGTGAGGCGGTAGTTCATCACAAACACATACGATGAGTTATTTTGTCATTTGATAGAAGATGATATTGATATAGGACATGGAAGTAACAGAATAAAATAAAATTATATTTAGGATATTATTTCCATTATTTTAGAAAATTTTATGTCATTTTTATAGATGTGGAATAATAAACATATCGAAATACTCAATTAAAAATTATTCATATTCTTCAGACAATTTTTTTTCTTTACCACCATCAGTTCAGTAAGGATAGATTTATGAGTAAATTATATCTATATATTGAGTTTAGTGAGTATGTTATGGTATTTGGGAAGTTATGGGAAAAATATTAATTGGTTTTATTTGTTAATAAAAGTGAAGAAGGGGTGCCATTTTATAATAGAGTGGTAGAGAACCATGAGAAATTTTCATACTATTAAATTAATATAAGTTAATTTTAAATTATTAGTGTAACCAATGTGGTTTATTTATATTTTAATATGATTATTTGTATGAATAACCAGAAAAATAAAATAAAATGTTTTCACTATATATCTACATTTATCTTAGGGTTTTAACCATTATTTATCTAATTACAACTCTTAACATAATAAAATGAAATTTTACACTTTTATGGTTAATATGATAATTATAAAATAAAAAAAAAGTAATAATGGGGACATGGTTGATATATTAAAATGTATACTAATCACTTTTCATGTTTTAATATATTTATGATTATTAAATAATTTTATAAAATATTATTTATTGTAAAATATCTATAATGTCAAATTTAAGGAAACTTAATTAATTTTAACATAATAATATATAGATAAATATTATAATGGGAAAAATATTTTATTATAACTGTATCATGTCATTTTAATCTATAAAATTCGTTTATCATATTAATTATATAAAAATATATTCAGATAGATATTTTTAATAACATTAATGTGATATTTCTATTAATAAAATAATTAATGCATTTGAGTTCTGTAAGAATATTAGATAAAACATTATTCACTAAGTATATTAAAATAAATTACCATGAATAATACATACCATTCATATTTAAAAATAATATTTATTGTGAAATTAATCTTCTTGAAAACAAAAAATTATAAATACTACACTTGTTAAAGACAAGACTGTGACAAGTTCGAATTTTCATTAAATTAAATACTATTAAGGTCATAATCATACCCATGTGGCCAAAAAGGAAGGAAATTCTCCCCCTGATTGATTATATTGGTGAAAAAATTCTCAAAATAATAATTGGCATTTTTTGGGCCATTTGATAGCTCTCGTCCTTTAATTTTTTTAAATACTTTATTTGCCCTTGAATTTGGAAATAATAACTACAATTAATATTATTCCTATTTTTGAAACTCAAAAGTGTATTATTTAATAAATATGAACCCCATGATTATAAAATGGAATAATTTTTTTAAAATTAAAAACATTGAGTTTTTAGAATTTAACCTAAAATTAAACCAGCAAAACACAATGAATAAATATATTTTACATAAAAATACAAGTTTAATAAAATAAATTGTTATTATACTAAATTCATGTATAAAATAAATTTTAAAACCATAATTGGATTATTTTTAATCAAAATTAAAAAATTAATATTTAAAACTAATCCAAAAAACAATTTGACTTTGTAAATATGATACAATAAAAAAATGTTATAAAAATCAATATTTCTCAATTTCCCTTGAAAAATAAATATTTTTAGAATATTATAATAAGTGAATCTGAAGATAATTTCTACATGATAAATTAGATATTTAATTTTTTAGAAAATAAATCTGGCTAATAAATCGTTAAAATATAATAACTCGGAAAAATTAACAATGTTTTTTGATAAAATAGTATTTTTTGGAGATTACAATTACATTTCCAAATATTTGATTTCATATATACAATGATTCAATTAATAAATTTGAAATGAGTATGGACAATATATATTTATTAATTTAGTTAATAAAATTTATTCCCACTTATTTATGGCTATATTATAATAATATAATCTAAATAATAATTTTGTTTGTTCATTTATGATAGGGGTTTCATATATTATAGGATATTGAACATCATGTTTCCTTTTGAATACTCTTGATCTTATATTTTGAATAAACATAATCAAATAAATTATAAAATATTACAATTATAACAATAAGTATATTAATATATTATAGTAATTGGCTGACCATATTCCAAAAATATATTGGACTTGGATAACAACCTATATATCATAATATATCGAACTCGGTCTTAGAACCTTAACAAATCCTTATATATTTAGATAAAATATATTAATAAATGCAATATAAAATATAATAGAACCACAAATCATATAATTTTTTACCATATAAATGTTTTCTTGAAGAATATGTAATCATTCATTGTTCTATGATATATTTTCTATCAGTGGAAAAGAATTGTGTTACAGAAAACTACTATTTCAGATTATCAGAAAAAAACAACAAAAAGAAGATGGAAATTTTAATTTCTATATATTCCAACCAAAATATATAAAACTAAAAAGTATGTAAACATTCATGAATTGTTTTTAATATCATTAGAAAAATTATTTGAAAAATATGAAAACCCTTTTTTCTTTTGATAAATTGTAATTTAAAATAATCAAAAAAATAAGGAAATCAGTTTCATTGGGAATCCCTAAAAACATGATGAATAATTTTTTTCATTAAAATCATTGATAAAATAAAAAATGTTTTCCTGGTGGAATGTGTTAAAAAAAATAAATTATTCTCAAACTTTTGTTAAAGATAGTAAATGTTGGAAGAATAAAACCATTCTAAAAACATTAAAATATGTTTCCTTTTATAATAGATTACAATTAAATTGAAAAATATCATCTAAGTGAACAAATTAAATATTAGGTTATCCATATAACAAAATAATTAATATATAAATAGTTGAGAATGATTCTCATCCCATAATAATTGGTAATGTGATTACATATAACAACCACGAATCTGGGTAAATTATGAACCAAATGGGAAATGAAATTGTACAAGTACATCGAAAAACTAATAAACACCTAATCATGAAAATTATAGGTAATTTTTTAGATAAATATATTATAATTTACTTATATGGAAACATAGTAATAAAAATCATGAATTCATTATGAAATTCAAAAGAAAAACCTTATCAATTTTGTAACGATTTAATCAAATGTATTGGAAAATGAATACCTGAGAAGGATTTTTAAATACAAAGAATATAACAAATATTTATTATATAATAAGCCAACGGTAATGTTTATACACCACATAATATACGATATGTGGTCAGTATGGAACATATATCATTAAAAAAATTTAAATGAGAAACCATTTCCTTAGAAACCTTCATAATAAAATAAAATGAAAACTAATGTAGAATAAAATAACACTGCATAATTTTATCATTCTAAAACATATTAATAATTTATCTTTTTAAAATAATAAATAATATTTCATTAAAACATATTTATTATATTTTTATAGTTAATATTAATCATTATTTTTTTATGTTTATTGCCTCCTTTTCTATTTTGGTGTACTAGTTTCAGTAATTATTCCATGTTCATGTGTTTGTGACCTTAGTAATTTACATGGTATATTAATAAAATTACAATAATGACTCATGAAGGGTAATGATCACTATATAGAAGTTTCTAGTATAATTCATCAATATTAAATCATTATTGATTATGTTCTAATAGTTTTTATATATAAAATGTGATATTTTAATACTGATTTAGATTTTAAAACTACCATTCCAAAATAAGAAAAATTAATGATTAATATCATATCATCCCAGTAGAACCAACGTTATACATCTTAATATATTTTTGAATATAGATTTAAATTGTGATAGACTCCTCGGTAATCATGTTTTTGGTGGAAAAATCACATTGATCATCTATTATTAATATTATTAATATAATTAAAGTAATATGTATACCGAATTATAATAATTTCATTAATTAAAAATATATATTATTACATCTATTCTTATATGGAGGTGATGAAAAATTAAGTATTTCATTCATGAATCTGGTGAACCATCATAACAAGATAAATTATTTTATTTTATTATGGAATATAGGATGGTAGATAATGGATATTACATCATCATTATAACATTTAATAATAATAATTATACTTATATCGTAATTTTTGATATCTTTAACATATATTATGTGTTTGATAAAAAAATAAAACAAATGTAACTCAGTTAAAATAATTACATATTTTTTTGGTATCCTCATTTATATCACCCTTCAAAATAACATTGAATTGTGTTTTAGTGGGAATAAAACATATAGGATATGTGATAGAGGGTTGTAAATGGGTTTTAATATATCTTGGTTGATCTAATAGGCATTATGTGTTAGGATAAGTGAGTTGGTGAATAGTTCCTTTTAGGATTGAGAGGGGATACATTTTTGAAAATATTATTTTCATAATATAAAAAATTGAGGCATTATTCAATGACTGTCGATCCAAAAATTGATAATTATAGAAGAAAATAAAATTTAATGTCAAAAAATTTATCATACACCAATTTATATATTATTTTTGGTAATAATTTGAATCATAACATTTTAAATTATAATTTTTAACTCATTTTAACATTTAGTTTGGTGACTAATTTTTAACACGATAACTAATTTCTGTAGTCAATGATGAAATTTATCATATTTAACTATTTTGGGAATTATGAATCCATATATAGAATCAAATTTACATAAATAAATTTATAAAGTATTTCAATATTATTTTTAATATTAGTGTGTTTAAAATAAAAAATGTTTAAAAAAATAGGTACTATTTATGAATAAAATGAATTTATTATATTTCTATTCCAAACCGAAATTATAAAAATTGTGTTATTTTCTTATTTAAATATTAAATTCAATAAATTTCATTAAATACACGTTTGACAGGTAAAAATTTTAGTTTATTAATTTAAAAATACTTAAAATATAGAGAAATAAAAATCTTCAAAAAATTATCTATTTTTACAATTAAATGATATTATCTTAATTTTTTAAAAATTGTTATTCATTATATCAATTATTATCCATTTACTTATATTTATTTAAATAATATTTATTAAAATTTAAAATATAAATATAGTGAATTTTCATTTCAAAAAAAACCTAGAATATATATAAAATAATATTTTTAAGTAAAATATATTTCATTTATTATGATATCAGTATTTGATGATGGGTAGACTATTGATCATTTCATTTTTTCAGCTTAATAATTTTTTGGGTTTTTTAACTACAATACCTCGCATTAAATTATTATTAATTTTCTTTCTTCATTTTTTAATGTTTCTATTTTAATAATGTTAATCTTGTGGTTTTCAGTAGTTTAGAAAGTGTTGTTTACCCATTAATGGATATTTTCTTATCTTCACACACTGGTATTTTCTATTACATTGGACATTAGTTTTAATGATGTCATTTTTAAGTAACCCATTTCTTACTCATAAATAGCAACATATCATACCATCATTGGAAACATTTTTTAGTATATTATTATTGTGTCGGGTGTTTTGATTATCTTTATGTAAAGTAAATAAAAAATATCTTATCAATACATACTTTGTTTAGTTGAACTTTATGTAGTTTTTGTATTATAATGATACAATATTTCATTGATATATAATAATGTTGTAAACCTTATAAAATTTATATTTTATAGTGATACCGCTATAGAATTTATTATATACCACTACAAATATTATTATAAGATATATATATATTTATTTATTTATTTAAAATCATTATTACATATATTCAAAAGGTAATTTACAATTACACGAGATAAAAAAATAATGTACTAACTTTAAGCCTCTTTAAATAGAATTTTCAATGATTATATTTTTGGTTTCACTTATAAAAATCATGAATAACCATAAAAATATATTTTTTCAACATATTCATAGAGGTGGTTACATTTACACATGTCAATTTTTCATGGAAACATTTATGCAAGATTCATAAAATTAAAATTATTAAATTTATTTATATATCTATATTGGTCAATTTACATGTGGGTTTTCTTTGTCTCTCACATGAAGTGTCTAAAATTATTCTTGAATTATAAAAACAAGTAAACTATATAAATGTATCAATAGTTGGAACATGATACACATAAACTCCGCCATGTTATTGTGTGTTTAACTTACTTGTGGCTCTCTATTAATCTCATTGTTTCATATTTTAATTACCTATAGGGTTTTCCTTAATTGTATTAATATTTTTAAAATAATTTTTATATATCAACTTATTATAATTATATATTATATTTTGTAATGGTTTTATATATTTATAAATAATTTTTAATCAATAATTATCATATTAAATGTATTTTATGTGATTTTTATTCTCTAATGAGTATATGAGGTAATTTTTATATATTTGAATATATTTTATAGGAAGGACTCTACATCGTGGTAGTAATACATATGTTATAGTTAATAAAAAACATGGAGTTATTTTAGATCAAGTTATAAAAATGTGACAATGTCCCAATAGTGAGGTCTGGAAACTCCATTAGTACAGCTCATTATTTTTTGATTTATACTGTTAGGTTATATTTTTTGAGAAATTCCATAGAAAAGTGGATTAAGTAAATGGGTAAGTTGAACTATGTAATACTATGGTTAGAAGCAATGATCAATATTTTTTTTGTATCACACTTCATAAAATTATTTTTATTCCACATGTGTTGTTTTTTATGTCTTATGAAATGGATTTGGGGTGGAATGAAATGTATAAATATTTATGAAATTATTTTTAATTTCTTATGAATATTTTTAATGTGAAATGATGATATTTAATGACATATCATATGAATCCAATCAAAATTTAAAGGGCATATGTACATAGAAACAAATTTATATAAAAATTACAAGTTTATTTTTACTTATAATATAATTATCTTCTTCCATAACGATTTAATATTTTGAATAAATTTTTTATATTATTTGTTTCATTTGTTTTACTAAATTTCAATATTCACTTATATAATAATAATGAAATGATTTTTTTGAATTTATTATAATATAATTATGAAGTTAATTAATTCCCATACCTGAAAATATATCATTTCTATAGTCATATTATTTCTAGGAATGGCTACTAGTAATTAGATCCTAATATAATTTCACTAGAAGAGAATCAATGACAATAATTCCTGGCATTCTTACTAAATTTTATTAAACATCTATAACATATAATAAAATAGAGTCCGATGTAATTGAGGATTAGTAATAACATGATTCCATTGAAAAATAAAAAATCACTTTATTATTTAGGGAATAAAATTTCCACAACAATTGTTGTGTGGAAGCTATGCATGAATTCTATAATATAGTTTTCCAACCCCAAAACTAAATGGTTAAAGACACCATTTTTATACTCACACCATAAACTACATCCTAATATAAAGTTTATTCATTTTATTTTATTTAATTTAGTTGTATTTAATTTTTTTTCACAGATGGTTGACCCTAAAATCAAAATGAAATGTATCAGTTCTACTTTACAAATAAAATGTTGGTCGATAGGTTGTGAATCCAAAATATAACACTGTGTTAATTTCATTGTTACATAGAAATGAATGATAGATAGTCTAGGTTGTTCCTCAATGTGATAAAATGGTATTATAATTAAAAGGTTATCATTTCTTTTATATGTGTGAAATAATAGTGATTGACATTCCCCAGAAGGAATAATATGGAGTGGATAATAGATATTGCTCAGTTGGAATTAACAGAATAAATAAGCATACAACCAAACAAACATGATAATGTGCATCTAGGGATCTAACTTTAAGGTTCTAATGTTTTTTATTGAAAAACATATGCATGTTGGCTATGAAATATTGAATATCTCATAGTTTTCCCTGAGCCAAAAACCAAGCGATCACATGGTCTCTTGACAAATAACATGGAAACACTAAAGGTCTTCCTACCTAAAGGACATCTCTGTCCCTTAGAAACAAATGGTGGCCCACATGGTACCCCTATCCAAGGGCCTTCATTGTCAGTTGGAAAACCCCTTGATCACACCCCATTAACCAATGTTCTACTTTATTTGCAACATGATCAAAAAATGTTACTCTCTAATAAAATACATATCACATATCAATTTCATAGAAATTAATTTCCATTTATTCCAAACAAATTTTTGAATGTTAAAAAAATATCTGAAATTATTTAAAAATACATTTAAACCCATTAAAAAAATTCCACTTTTTTATCAAACAGATGGGTTGAAATTATGCAAGACTCATTGGGAAAACTGACTTTTATAAAAACAAAATACAACACAACCCATGAATCACATAGAAAACATAAATCACTTAGATAACATATTCATAATATTCAAACAAGAATTATCATCAAGGGAGTAACCAAAATTCCTGATATTGTAATGTTACACCGTAGACATTAACACTAAAAACAACTTGAGATACCAATCCCTTACCCACCTCTACAAAACCCCATTCAAACTACCCATTTATAATAATGATTGTAATCACCCAAACATTCATTACATTTCAAAATCACCCTTCACCTACGGTTTTTTCTTTTAGAATCAATTTTTTTAAGGCTACCCATTTCCATAAACAAAATCAAATAATCCATCCAATAATTTCCTCATGTGGTAAACCACACACACTTTTAAAAAAACAACACCGATTCAAAACCCATAACCCAACATCAAACCAATTCAAAAAGATCCAATAGAATTTCATAACAACTTTTCATTATTAGAAATTCCAGTTTGATACACAAAACATGGATTTTAGAAGAAAACTATTTTTCCAAAGCTCTAAATACCCATAAAGGGTTTTAAAATATCCCAAAAGATTTACATATATTTATGAATTTATAAAAAGGATGTTGTAGAGAATTATCATATTAAAATTATAATCAAAAAAATTTCAAAGTAAAATGTATCACAAAACAAGCCTATTTTGATAATGTCCACCTGAAATGACCCCTTTACACTTACACAGATATAAATATTAACATATATACTTATACTCATTTATATCATGTTCACATTATTCTCACAATGATGAAATATATACATAACGAAAATATTTATGAATGATCATACCAATGCACTCATGTGCAAGTCAACTACAATGGACTACAACACCTTCTAAATAACCATGTGGAAATAAAAAAAATAACACCAATTAAAAATCTGAAAAATATAATGGAAATGAAAACCATATCAAATTATGGTATGAAAAATGAAATGTTATTCATTTAGATCCAGATGATAAAACACTCATGATACTATTCCAAGAGGCCCTTCGAAAATCTAAACAATAGAATAACATAAAAAAATCTGTTCAACCCTTAACCAGGGCATTATCTAAATTAATAGTTATGAAAACATAGGAAAATCACTAGCTAAATGAGTAATGAGGGAGGTATTGGTCTTATCATTGTGTCTCAAAAAAGAAACCTAAAAAAATCATATAAAACAAACATGTGGAGATGAACTAGACCATAGGGTTTACATAAAATTCATAGAGCAGAGTAGGGATTGGGGGTTTAATGTTACATGGATAGAAGAGAGTGGTAAGAAAATAGATTGAGAAAATATATTATAAATATAAAAATAAATAAATTATTTGTTTAACTAGAAAACACATATTGTTTACCAAACTAGGTGGTGACTGTGTGGACCGTACTACCTTTAGAATGTACACACATGGTTTTTCCATGCCGTGTTACAATGTTAAGCTATCATTCCCACATTTATTAAATTTAATGTATCACAATAAAAAACCATCACTCATAGTTTCTTAATGATTACTCCATAACATGAGAAACCTATGCACATTACCCTTTTCCGTAGATCATTCTAAAATTTAGAGCTGATGTTATAAAGAGCCCACAAAAATGGAAAATTAATTAAATTATTTAATAAATTAATCCACTATCATAGAGAGGATATCAAAACATTAGTATGTATCACATTGACACATTTAGTTACATAATCAATAACATCTCTAATAAAGTGTTATCTAATATATATGTGTTTGTATTTACCATTGAATATTATATTTTTAGTTAAATGTAAAATATATTGACTATAACTATACACTATAATAACATTATAAAAATTCTTATGTTCATATTCAAAACCCCTAATCAATAAATCTTCTTAAAAGACTCGTTCAGTGCTATATATTCAATTTTTATGTTTTAAATAGAAGACATATATACCGTATTATATTTCTAGTCCTTGGGGACTACATAAGTTGTGAATAAATACTATGAAAATATTTTTCAATTCTCATTATTTCCTATTTAGTTAATATCAACATATCCAACAATCATATTTGTAATATCAATATGATTACTATAACTCAATTATAAATCTAATTTACATGATAGGTATTATAGAAGTGATTTTAGCGAAGGCCGATGTGGAATCCCAAAATTTGATATTAATAATCTATGAGTATTGATTAAAATTACTACATGAGGAATGGGACATATCATGGAGTACATTAAATTTCCTAAAATGTGGGCATTTGTAATTTAGATAGACACACTACATTTGTAACAACAGTGGGTGATTGTGTCCAAGAAATCTTAAAATGTTGTCCAAGTGGTATATTCACGACATTGAGAGATTAAAAAAAGTACATTTTATGAACACATATATCATATTGTAATGACCCGCCAATTCTGATTGGCTTGATAGTACAACGAGTCATTACTAGCCCTCAAATGATATCCCATAGATGCCAAAGGCTGGCAATAAATGCCGAAGGAACTCAAATATATGTTTGGGGATGACATACAATTTGAGAAATAAACTCATAAATAAATCATAACAAAAAATTCACTAAATGATGAATGAAAAAATTAAAGACCAATAAACACTTCATTTATAGAAAACTGCTCTAATGTACAGAAAAGAGGAAAACCAAAGTAATAATCAAAGTAACCTATGTATGAACAACTCAAGACTCTCAAAAGACACTACAACTATATGCTTAACTAGCTCCAAGATCCACAACATCTCCCAAGCATCACCACAAGCCACTAGAAATAAGATGATTTACCTTTACCAATGTACTCAAATATGACATCAGCAAAAGAACCAACATGCCAACGAAAGGGTGAGTATAAAACTCAGTAGGTTTTATCAATGAATTTCCTACTCACTCCACTAGGATAGAAGATTTAGATACATTTATATAAAAATGGTTATATAAAACATTTTTTGAAAAGAAGTTTATAACTAAATATAAACATGTTTCCAAAAACATTCATAACAAAAGGAATTGCAAGAGAAATTGAAACAAATTTTCTAGCAATCTATTTTTCCAGAAAAATATACACGCATAAGAATCATTTCACAAATATTTATTTTTGGCATAACCAACCATTTCCACAAACCCATGCAACCATCTTTGAATGCTACCTAGAAGAGGGGAGAATCTCTAACCCTTATCTAACCCATCCATGATGGGGGAGACTAATTACCCTTATCCAACCCATATTCAAATGAATGATTGACAGGGGAAATCCCTAACCCTTATACATCCCAACACTGATGGGGGAGACCCCTAACCCTTATCCGTATCGAATGAAATATGAATGTTTGATGGGGGAGAGCCCTAACCCTTATGAATCCAAACACTGATGGGGGAGACTCTTAACCATTATCCATCCCAAATTCTGTATGAACACACACAACATCTTCCCATCAATCATGCCAAATAACCCTTTCAATAAAACTACTTTTTTATTGGAAACCATTTCCATCAAAACCATTTCAATGCCAAACCATTTCAATAAAACTCAATTTTTATTGGAAAAAAAATACGTCAACATCATTTCACTCTCAAACCATTTCAATAAACAACCTTTTTATTGAAAACCCATTTTTCATCAATCCATCTTCAATTTCAGAAAATCCATAATTTAAAATCAACATTTTAAATTCAACATTCCAAATCACTTTTCACAACAATTCACAACGATTTCACAATCTCATCAAAACCATAAATCATCACAAAAGAAGATTAATTCTCTTCTTTACAAAATAAAATTCATTCAACATAACCAATTTGAATCTATGCCAATCAATTCCAGCAAGAGGAGTTGAGAGTGAATCATCCTACCTCAAAGGTTTTGACGAAAACCTCAACGGTCGAAGAACGCTCAAGAAACCTAGGTCAACTCTCCAAAAAATCCTTATATCTCTTCTCCTAAAACAACAAAGACCAAATCTCCTAATATTTGGAATCCACATTCTTAGATCTACCCATAACGGGCATAGATCAATGAAACTGACAGAAGAGGAGAAGTAGATCTAAGTAGATCTAAGAAACTGATCAAGAACGAAGAAGAACGATCACATACCTCAAGAATCCGACTTCGATTTTCCAAGAGATGTTTTCGAATCAACTCTAGAATTATGGAAGAAATCCCTTTGACCTTGGGAGAACCTAAATACTATGTTAAGGCCGCTTAGAATCATAAATGATGCATTTAGAGTAAAAACGCATGAGATCCACAATTTAAGGATCTCATTTAACTGCCTGCAAGGTTAGTTCGCATGGTTCGATAAACTGTGCACAAACCATGCATTACCTACTGCCTCGACCGCCCTTCTTGCATGGTATGGCCGCATGGTTAGACAAAATGTGTGCTTATAATGTGGTAGGTACTTCTTATAAGACCCACTTCACACATTTTGGCCGCACGGTTTAGACAAATCGTACACCTATCGTGTCACTTCCACTTTTCCTCAAAACATCATACCAAGTTATGTCGACTCTCTCATACGTCACCCATAAATTTGAAACCACAAAAAGCATCATGAAATAGTTAAATAATAGAAACTAGGGGGTACTATATTCTCCCCATCATTGGTCATTATAGCCACAGATTGTAGAAAACCATCACCCAACTGAACAATTTCTGGCCACTGCTCTTTCATTTCCTTTTCACGTTCCCATTTCTCTTCTTGAATCTGACCATGCTGTCATAAAACCTGCACTAGACTGGTTCTTTTTACACACAAGACTTTCTCTTGCCTATCCATAATCCGTACCAGGATATGTATCAACAAATCATTCAACTCTAGGTCATGGTGATCCCATTTGATCACATTGTCCGGATCAGGCTGAAACTTTTTCAACTGAGATACATGGAAGACATTAGGCACCGAATTAAACTGTAGTGGTAATGCTAACCGATATTCCACCTCTACAACCTATTCCAGTATCTCAAAATGGCCTATTTTTCTAGGAGATAACATTCCCTGCATCTTAAAACGACGATGTCCATGCCTTGGAGAGATCCTCAAGAAGACATGATCACCCACAACGAACAATAACGGTATTCGATTGTGATCTAGATAAGATTTCAGACGACTCTAAGCCTTCTCCATCCTCTTTCTAATCAACCGGATCATCTTCTTTTTTCATGGACAAGGCACGTCCCAACTAGTGATGTTTCACCTGTTTCCACCCAGCATAGTGTAGAACGACAAAGATTACCATACAATACTTAAAAAGAGGCATGCGTACCGAGGATTGATAGCTGTTATTGTATGAGAACTACAGTAAGGGTATGCGCTCCTCCAATGATCCACAAAGATCTATTACACAAGCCCGAAATATATCTTCCAATGTTCTTATTGTCCGCTCGAATTTCCCATTCATCTGAGGATGATACGCCATGCTCATAGTCAACTGAGTTCGGAGGGATTGCTGTAATGATTTCCAGAAACGAGATGTGAACCTCAGATCTCTCTCAAAGACTATAGAAACTGGTACACCATTCCTCTTTACCACATATTGGATATAAATTTTTGAAATATCTTCCACCATATGTGTTTCACGAATAGGGATGATAAGGTATTACTTTGTTAGACGATCCACTATCACCCAAATGGCATCACGTTTCTTGACCGTTCTTGGAAGACCTGTAACAGAATCCATTGTTATTTGATCCCATTTCCACATTGGGATAGGTAATGATTGTAACATACCATCTTGTCTCTGATGCTATTCTTTAACCTGCTGACATGTTAAGCACTGTGAGACGAACTCGGCCACCTTCCTTTTGATGCCGCTCCACCAAAACTGTGCCTTAAACACCTTGTACATCTTCTGTGTACCTAGGTGTACAACCCATCTTGAATGGTGGTAATGAAAAAGGAGATGTTACTGAAAAGCCATAGGTACAACCATCCTATCTCCAAAATTAAACACTGAACCCTGATCAAGATTTCACCCGTCAATGGTCTCCCCACCATTGAGTTTTGAACTTACAACTAGACATTCTGCATCAGATTTTTGTGCTTCTTTTATCATCTTTAAAAAATACAGAACAACTATAGCTGAAAAAAAAAATAGCAACATCACCTTGGTCTTCACATTCCACATGCATGTCGGCTAAGACCTACATCAACTGCCATTCGTCTGAAACTTTTTTCTCCAACTGAGCATATGAATTTCTACTCAATGCATCCGCCACCGAATTTCGTTTTTCAGGTGTGTACATCAAGTCAAAGTCAAACATTTGGAGATACTCCATCCATCGTCTTTTCCTACGATTCAAATCTCGCTATGAGAAAATATTTTTGAAGATTTTTTTATCCATAAACACAGTAAATTTCTCATCAAAGAGATAATGTATCCATGTTTTCAAAGCATGGACAAATGCATCCAACTCCAAATCATGTGTTGTGTAATTTTTCTCATGCACTCTCAACTGCCATGAACCATAGGAAACCACATGATATATTCGCATGTGAACACAACACAACCCTTATCCTAATGTATAAAAATACACCACATAATCCTATCATGATTCTGGAAAGATCAAGATAGGTGCCGATGTAAGCCAAAATTTTTGTTCCTGAAATGATTTGTGACATTCTTCTATCCATTGGAAGAGATCATTCTTTTTAGCCACAACTGTCATTAGTGATGCTAGTCATGATAAATCACAAACAAAGAATCGGTAGTAACCAACTAGGCCAAGATAACTACGTATCTCGGTCACATTCTTTGGTGGTTTCTATGAGATAACAGCTTCTATCTTTTCAGGATCAACAGAAATATCTTTCTAATAATTGAAATTTCCAAGGAAACGTACTTCTTGTATCCTAAAATCACATTGTGATAATTTGGAATACAAATGATGATATCTCAATATTTGTAACACTATTCCCAGGTGCATCTCAGGCTCAACCACTGTCATTGAATACAACAAGATATTTTTGACAAATACACCAACAACAGAATACGTATATCATTGAAATATCTGATTCATCAAAGCCATGATGATCGCTAGTGAATTTTTTAGACCGAAAGGCATGAATACATATTCTTAGTGGATATATATGATTCGGAAATTTGTCTTGGGAATATCCTACTTCCGGACTCGCAATTGGTGATATCTTGATCACAAGTCAATCTTGGAGAACCACTGAGCCCCTCCTTAATTGATCGAATAGGTCATCAATGTGCGGAGGTGGATATTTGATATTTATCGAATCATGGTTAAGCTTACGATAATCAACACACATCTAAAGTGTCCCATCTACCATTTTCATGAACAAAATTGGTGCTTCCCAAGGAGACGTACTTGGCCGAATGAAACCCTTGCTCTCTAGCTCCTCTAACTATGATTTCAATTCTCATACCTCTATTTGTGCCATCCTATAATATAGAAGGGAAATAGGACTAGTCCCCATAAGGAGATCAATCATAAACTCCACTGCCCTTAGAGTTAGTAACCATGATATGTTCTTGGGAAAGATATCTGAAAATTGATCCACCATAGCTAGAAAACTATTTTCTTCAATCTCTTCCATTAATTCCAAAGTCAACGCTTCTAGTTGGTAAGAGATCATTCCCACTATTAGTGCCAAAGATCTCTTGGACCATTCTTTACCATCCTCTCTCCTCTAAAGAGATGGATGATGTCATCCTCAGTCGCGAATATAATTGTTCGCCTTTAATAGATGATGTGAGACTTAAATATTTTCAACAAATCCATACCCAGGATTTCGTCATAGAAATCCATGTCCATCATCTAAAAGTCCAAATTTAACTCAACTCCATCAATAGTTATAACACATGATCTACACACAATGGCTTGACATTCTCTTTCACCAAGATGAGTTTTAAGTTTCTATACACAATGCATCCTTTCAAATTTTAAACATAGCATGTCAACACCGCGAGATGAAATGAAGGAATGTGATGCACTACTATCAAACAACACTTGCACACGGGTATAATTAAAAAGAATCGTACCTCCCACCGTAGATGGTCTAGCCTGATCATCGACCATCATCTTCTAAGCTCTATACAATTTCTTTTTCACTGGAATGTTCTCCTTGATTCTTATCTGAGATTTCCCAAGTTGATGATTCATGGTATTTTGAGAATCACCATGGCTAGCTCTGTTATGCTGACGAGACTAATTCTCCTATCCACATCATGTTGAATAATATGATGCTTGTGATGCCTGAGGAGTTTCACGAGGCCCCGACCTTAGTGCATTCATATAATAGCACTGTAGATTCCCCATTTTCTTACAATTGTGACATGGCTTAGGTTGCGCCATACAATCTCCCCTTTTTGGTCAATCTAAACACATTAAAAACAACATGCTTTTATCTGGGGTCAAGGAGGAAGGGTCACTAATCCCGCCAACTGATACTGATTTCCACATGAACCTTGGAAATAGGTGTCTTTTTTCCTCTTGTTCACATAGGTTGAGTTCCCACCATTTCCCATAGGTATCAATATGCCTCCTCCCATCATTCCTGAGATATCATGTTCAACAAAAATCACTCTGTTAACCCTCTATATATAATCTGTAATACATAGAACCAGAATCTTATATCGAATCTCTTGACATAGCCACGATTTAAAGATTCATTCCTTCAATGACGCACTTTCCGCAACCTCTTGTGAAATACAGACTAAATTCATGAATTTAGCTGCATTCTCTATGACGGAGAGACTCTCTTGTTTCAGGATGAAGAAGTTTATCATTTTCTAGATCTTGAACGTGTGAGGATAGAATTGTTTTTTGAAAAAATCTTCAAAATACTCCCATGTAAGACCTTCATCCAATTTAGCACGCACCACTAAATCCCACCATTGATGTTAAATATCCTTAATCATATACGTCTCCAACTTGACCTTCAGCTCTTATGGTGTGCCGATGAAATTGAAGATAAAATTCATCCTACTTATCCACACCTCTGCCTTTTCGGGTTAAACATCACCCCGAATGTTTGGTGGATTCTGGTTCATGAACTGGATGGCCTGATCTGCATTCCATGGTTCACTCCTCTAGTTCCCTGTATCCACAACATGAAAATCATTGACAATACTCTGAACTAGCTCTTGGTTCACATGTGGTTCTGGTGAAAATACATTCTCTGTAGCTTCTTTGGGTTGGTTTTGACAATGCCTATCAGGTGCCATTTTCTAAACCATCAACAAAATCCTTCAATCCCACTCTCTATCAACTGATGTCTAAGAATTTAAATTACTATCACATCATCTATCACAACATTGTTTTCCAAAAAATCCTTTTTCTCTAAGTTCAACCATTTTTTAAAACATTCTGCATTCTTTTAGAAATGAGACCATTTTCAAAATAAACCAAATAACATGTTTTCAAACTATTTTACTTGAAAACAATTTCTTCATTTTTCAAAAAATAACACCATGCCCGAAATGCTTACTAATTACTCACAATGAGATATGAAATCCTAGTGGGAAGTCATTCCTCTACAATGCATGTCATGCTTATCTCATTGGATAAACCCATGACAATTAGATTTCCCAACATTCTAGAAGTGTATCCAAAACACTTATGTACCCAACACCCTGGTAACGTGAATTTCAACATAAATGGGTTAGCTATGTTCTTTTTTGCTTTACATTTCACGTTCTGAAAATCTTACTCCTGTCTAAGATTTCGACCCATGGAAGATATATGATTTAATTTCAACTCCAAGACCAGGAAAATCAATGACTACATATTATGCAAGTACCTAACAAGCTGATACCATTTGTAATGACCTGCCAATTATAATTGGATTGAGAGTACAACAAGCCATTACTTGGCCTTAACAGACCTCCCAAAGGTTCCAAAGGCTGACAATAAATGACGAAGGGTTTCATATATATGTTGGGGGGATGGTTTAACCTTTAAAAAATAAACCCATAAACCAAACATAACCAAACATTCATTATATGATGCATGGACAAATTAAAGAACAATTAAAACTTCATTTATATCAAACTGTATCAAAGTACACAACAACAGAAGTCCAAACTAATCATCAAAGTACACCGCGGATGAACAACTCAAGACAATCAAAAGACACTACAACTCCATTATCCACCATCTCCAAGCTCTATAGAATATCTCAAGCATCACCAAAAGACACTAGCAATAAGATGCATTACCTTTACTTGTGTCCCATAATTCGAAATTAGCAAAACCACCAAGGTGCAAAATCAGGGGTGACTATAAAACTCAGTTGGTCTTATCCAATGACTTTCCTACTCACGCCACTAGGATAGAAGATTTATATAAATTTATATAAAAACGTTTATATAAAACATTTTCTCAAAATTAGTTAATAAGTAAATATAAACAAGTTTCTAAAACCATTCATAACCAAAGGCATTCCAAGAAAAATTGAAACAAATTTTCTAGCAAGTTATTTTTCTAGAAAAATAACCAAACAATATTATGAATAATTTCACAAACATTCCTTTTTGGCATACCCACCCATTTCCACAAAACTATGAAACCTACCATGCATGCTACATGGAAGAGGGGAGAATCTCTAACCCTTATCCATCCCAACAATTATGGGAGATATTTATTACCCTTATCCAACCCAAATGCACATGAATTCTTGACAGGGGAGATCACTAACCCTTATCCATCCAAACACAGATGGGGGAGACCCATAACCCTAATCTGTCCCTACTGAAATATGAATGTTTGTCGGGAGATAACCCTTACCCTTATCCATCCCAACAATGATGGGGGAGACTCCTAACCCTTATCCATCCTGAATGCAATACGAACACAAACAACATCATTCCATCAATCATGCAAAAACACACTTTCAATAAAAACACCTTTTTATTGAAAACTGTTTCCATCAAAACCGTTTCAATGTCAAACCATTTCAATAAAACTCCCTTTTTGTTGAAAACCAAATCCATCGACGTCATTTCAATTTCAAACCATTTCAATAAAACACCCTTTTTATTGAAAAGAAATTTTTCATCAAACCATCTATAATTTCAAAAAATCCATAATTTAAAATCAATATTTTAAATTCAACATGCCAAATCACATTACAAAACAATTAACCAAGATTTCACAATCTCGTCAAAATAATAAATCATCACTAAAAAATATTTATTCTATACTTTTCACAATCAAATAAATTCAAATAAACCAATTTGAATATAAGCTAATAAATTCGAGAAATAGGATTTGAGTGTGAAACCTCCTACCACAATGGTTTTGACGAAAACCCCAATGGTCGAAGAATGATCAAGAACCCCAGGTCGACTCTCCAAAAAACATCCTTAGATCTCCTATCCTAACACAAACAAGATCAAATCTCATCATATTTAGCATCCAAAAACTTATATCCACCCAAAAAGTGCATAGATATAAGAAACCGAGAGTAGAGGAGAAGAAGATATATGTATATATAAGAAACTGATCAAGAATGAAGAAGAACGATCACAAACCTCAAAAATCTGGAAACGATTCACCAAGAGAAGCTTTTAGATAACCTATAGAATGATGGGAGAAGCCTCTTCAACTTTAGGAGAACCAAAATCCTGAGTTGGAGCTGCTTAGGAGCTTAAACGAGGCATTTAGTGTAAAAAATGTATGAGATCCACAATTTAAGGATATCATTTAAGTGCCTTCACGGTTAGTTCGCACCGTTTGACAAACCATGCGCTAACCGTTCGTTAGCTACTACCTAAGACGACCTTCTCGCATGGTTTTGATGCACATATAGACAAACTGTGTGCCGATCGTGTGGATGCAACTGCCCCCAAGACCCACTGTGCACGATTTGGCTGCACAGTTTAGACAAATTGTGCACCAGCCATGCGACTTCCCCTTTGCCTCAAAACATCATACCAAGTTCTACTGACTCTCCCGTACGTCAGCCTTAACTTTTAATCCATAAAATAAGCATTAATGGGTTACATACAGGAGACTATGGGTACTATAATAAAATTTTTGGAAATAAAAAACAATTTTTTGGTTTTATCCACAGAAATTTTGAACACTACAAATTTTTTTTCATCACATATTTCCATTATTTCAATAAAAATTAATTGATATTGGACTAAAATGATATTATTTTTGTTATTGAATATAAAAATCATGTCATCCAAATATTACAAGTGTCATGGAATGTAATTTTTATTGAATTTAAATTACTTCAAAATCATATATTATTTAAAATAAATAAAAAATCATATAGAGAATGTGACTTCCATCTAGTGGGAAAATTTTAAAATATTCTATTCTATATAATTAGGGGAACCCATTGGAAGATAATATATAATTAAACATTATTTTCATTTTAGTGTTGTTATATTCATTCCATTTATAAATATGCTTACAAACAATTCATTTATTATTGTGTGGATTACCAAAGATAGACCAAATGTTTTTTTAGTTCAGGAGATCATTTCATTATTCATGGCATGGATCCAATACTTTGAAAAATTATCATCAAATGATTTCATATAAGTTTAAAGATACTTTTAAAACCCCATGGTATTACAATAAATTTATTAAGAAACATGAATCACAAATACTCTATAAAGTATCACTCTCTAATGATATAGTTATAAACTAGACTTTGAACATAATTTTTCCACATCTATGATATTAATATCAAAAAAATAACATCAATAGTTGAGATCAATATGTTTTCTAGAGTCTGATTGAACCAACAAGATATTTTGAGAATATTAAAATTACATTAAGATTATTAAGATGCCCTATATGAATATAAAATCATACTATTATTTTATTCTCTTAAGGTTATAAGATAATGGTATCTTGATTATTTTTTCAAGGTGATATAAATCGAGTTATAGTTTTTAAATAAATTGATTAAATTAATATTTTATTTAAAAAATTAATCATATTTAGAAAATTATATTCAAAAAATGGAGTTCAATTTTCAATTCTACACATCTAAATATGTTTAGGTTGTATTTTTGGTATTTTTTTGAAAATATAGAATTTTTGATGAACAGTGAAATAATGTAAATGAACATATATATAAATTATCTATTAAATACATTACTCATAGCATCATGGATGTTTTAAGAACCCTTGGTTCAATTTCACATTCTCTACTTACTAGTTTGCGTCACATTAATCAAGAATATTCATATACCTGAGAAAAAAATACTAAACTAATGATTAAAATAATGGGAAAAACCTCCTATCATCCATTATAAATTCCTCCCTCACCCTGCACATCCTCTCACACCTCTCATGATTTCAGAATATCATAAATTCTACATAATCAAATTTCTAAAGATCTCCCCATTGTCCATGACCTACGTCTCTCTTCAATTGGACAAATCCAACGGCCTTATATTGGATCTAAAGGAAAATATATCAAGAGGTAAAAAATTCTCTTTCATTTTCTTGTGTTTTCTTTTTAATTATTTTATTTTAATATACTATTTTCACTAACACTTATCCATGATTCATGATATCTCACATATATATATTTTTTATTTTAATAATGTTTATGAAAAAATTATCAATATTATTCCTATCATGTTCCACTTCTTTTAAAACTAAAAACACCATCTATGATGTGTCAATTTACCGACATTGTGGACGATGTGTCTTCAATTTCCTTTACTTAGATAAAATCAGTTTATAAAAACATTGTAATGGTTTAAATAGATTTTAAATTTTATTATATTACCTCTCTTATGTTCTATAATTATCTTATATGCATATGATGAAACATGGTCATAATTTTCGAAGAACTGCCAAAATGATCTAAACAAATATCCCTAATAACATATTTAATGATTCATGCTCATAATATATAACCAAAATGATTTATGACATCATTTAATATTCTATAAACATATTAACACCAATTCATTCAACATCTAACGTTTCTCTTCCATTCTATATGGTATTCCTTTATGATCTATCCTAAAAAATCATGTAAAGAACGCAAAAAAAACAATGTAATGATCAAAATATTATTGATTAATGCGTGGAATTAAATTATAAAATGATCATAGAAGGTATTATAAAAATAAATATGTTTCTGTAAATATATTAATGAAATTGTTTTTACCTTTATACATGATGATTAAACATTTTTTAAATAATAATAACAAGTTGTAAGGGAATTCAAAACCCAATTTCCATTCGTTGGGTTAAACTTCTACTTTATTAATTAACTGCAACTAATATTAGTTTTGTAATGAATTTATATTATATTATTATTTATTATGTGGAAAAATAGTTTATAATAAAATCTATTCATTTTATGAATTATCATTTCATGTATATGATATTTGGAAGAGACGTTCCTTTATAAAACCTCTTTTCAAATTCTATTTTATGAAATTAAAAAGAAAACTGTTGATGTAATTATTCACGTTTTATGATTATGTTTTGGTTCATGGTATTTGTTTATTATTAATGTTGGGACCTATGTATCCCTTAAATTCTATTGGTATGGCTATGTTATAGGTCAGTCGTATCGTTACTCCAACTGTAACATTGATGGTGGCATCATAAGGTATAAGAGAGGGTTACAAAATTTTGTAAATAATTCCCTTGTACACCCTTATTCCTTATTTGTGTTTTCTATGATTTAAGGAAATCAAATGATTCCAAAATTATGTGTATGATTCTTTATGGGTGATTAGTATGTAATTGTTAAAATGATTTGATATGTTTATAAGTATTTATAGACTAACGGTTTCTCTCCTTCTTTTTATATCCCTTACTGAGATTTTGTTCTCTTCCTATGTTTTTAAATGTTTTTTATATGGCGTATGAATGGGAAGTAGAAAAGTATAATCCAAGATGAATGATTTGACTACTATCCATGAATTATTTTCTCATATTTTTATTTATGGATCTAATAATATTAAAGAAATGGATATTCATTACAATTATACACACTTTGTATTCTTGTGATTGGAAATGTGTGATTTATGTCCTAGAATTATAAAACTATAAACTAAAATGATCATTTGGAATGTTATAAGTGAAATCTAGTTGAAATATTTAAATTATGAAATTTTTATGTTTGATTCAATATAGTTTGTATTAGATCATTGTTTTGATAACATTTGGAGTTATTATAATGTTAATATAATTACAGAAATGATTTTTTCTTTATGTTTATAGAATTACATTTAAATATTAACATCTTGTTTCAGATAATATTATTTTGTTTAGAATGATTTTCCATAGATTAAATAGGGAAGTTGTAGTTGGAAGGAACCAAGAGGCTGATATTTTTGTGAATCCACAAATGGGAATAGTATGAAATGGAACCAAGTAGATTCTGGTAGAAATGGTTTAGCTTACATAGGAAATATATAGAGGTGGTATCCATGAAATAGAAAAAATAGAGATAATTTAATGGAACATGATTATAGTGCAACATTTTTTGTTAGAATACCCTCATTATTTTAGTGGATCTTTTTACCCAATTGTAGCTAAAGGATGAATTAAATCCCATCAAAAGATATTTGATTTAATGGGATATTTTAAAAATAAAAAGGAAAGTGTTTCCATTTATTTTTTTGAAGTAGAATCTGATTGGTGGTATTAAATGGTCAAGAATATCAGGGATAGAGACGATATTGAATCTTTAGAGTGGGATAAATTTAAATGTATTTTACTTGAAAAATATATTACTTAGGTTGTTCGAGTTGGGAAGTAGAAGAAATTCATTGAATTGAGGGAAATGGTGGAAGATTCAATGGATGTGTATGAAGAAAACTTCACCTGATTGGAAGGGTATAATCTAAATATTATTGAGGATATTTATATGAAAATTAATCAATTTTACTCAGGATTTAGGCAAAGATACCACAAGGAATTGGCCTCCTGATAATTTAAATGTTATAAGATACATGTCAGATTTTTTAATAGTGTAGAAATGGAGTTTGATAATGATCACATGGACATTATATAAAATATGGAGTGGTATAGATGGTATGTGTTGGGTATGATTTAATTAGAGAAAACTAATGGTAATAATGCTCAGTTTCCAGTTTTTCAAAAGTGTCGAAAAATTAACCGTGGCGAATGTCATACGAAAACAAGGAAGTGTTTTTGATGAGGTAAGTGTGGACATATTTCATGTTATTGTAATTATAATGTTATTAATATTTATTCTAATAAGAATAATGTAATGTGTTTCAAGATTTGTGTGATTGTTCATTATTCAATTTCCTTCCCAAATAATTAATGAAGATATGGAAGGAATCCAAAATATAATAAGAAACGTTTAGTGATATCCTTTTTGACTTCATAAGCAGATGTGGGGCCACCCAATGAGGTGGTATTAGGTACTTTGTTTATATTTCACTTATTTTCTATAGTATTATTTCATTCAGGGTGTAGATATTCCATTATTTCTGAGAATTTTTCTGGAAAGCAATGAATATCACCTCAACAAATGAGACCATATCATAATATTAAAACACAATGGGGAATGTTATAGAAAAAATTAATTTTATGAAACTTCCTCTTGTTATATTATGAAATAAATTACCGGATAACATATTAATTTTTTCCTCTATTAGAGTTTTTTGTCATTTTGGGTATGGATTGGCTTTCTGTTTATCTTTCTATGATTGATTGTAGAGCTAAGAGAGTGGTTTTTCAGAAATAATTTTAGTTTTTATACAAAAAAACCCTTAAAATTGACAAAATACTAGGAAGCGGAGAATATTTTGAAAGATGAGAATGAAAGTTATCTTAATCATATTTTTGATAACAAGAGAACTATTTATATTAGTGATGGTCCAATGGTAAATGAATACCTTAATGTTTTTTCGGATGAGTTAACCATTGTTTTAAAATATTGGGAAGTTGAATTCACAATTGACTTTGTTACTAAGGCTAAGACAATTTCAAATACCCCTTATCTAATTCCTCAAATGGAAATTATATAATTTAGAAATCTATTGCAGGAGTGTCTTGATAAATTCTTCATTCATCCTATAACATTACCATGGGGGATCTTATTATGTCAATAAAAAAATATTGTTAGTGATTATAGATCTTTTAATAACATTAATTTAATGAATAAGTATCATTTAATCACATCGAGGAATTTTTTTATCAGCTACATGTATCTTATTATTTTTCCAAGATTGACTTGAGATCAGGGTAACATTAACTGATGGTGATGGAGAATGAAATTTTAAAATTACCTTTTCAAACTAGATGGGGTCATTATGAATTTGTTTTCATTCCATTTGGGGTAACTATTTAACCTTCTGTATTCATGGATCTTATGAATAGAATATTTTATGAGTTCATGGATAGGTTTTTGGTTTGTTTAATTGTTACATTATTATATTTTCTATAAGTAATGAGGTGCATGAAAAAATATACGGGTTGTTTTGAAAACTAGAATTGAAAATAAAATGTTTGTAAAATTCATGAAGTGTACATTTTAGATAGACAAAATTTCATTACATTATCAAATTGTTTAAAAAGATGGAATAAATATTGATTATACTAGAAAAAGTATTTAAATAATGGCCAAGAACCATTAATGTAAGATATATTCGTAGTTTTCTTAGATCAATAGGATATTATAGGAGGTTTTTTGAAAAACTTTTATCATTATTTTCTTCACTGACTAAGTAAACTTGAAAAGGAGATAAATTCAACGAGAAAAAATAATGTGATTATTATTTTCAGAAATTGGAATTTAGATAGGTTAATGTTGTAGTTCTGACCATACCTTCTATAAATGATGAGTTATGCATCTACATTGATGCTCCAATAAATTCCCTGGGTTGTTTTCCGATGAATAATGATAAGGTAATTTCTTGTTATTCCAGACAACATAAGAATAATGAGGTAAATTATCCAACACATGATTTGGAATTAGCCATTGTGGTTTTCAATTTAAAAAATTTGAGGCCTCATTTATATGGAACCAAATCTAAAATATATACTAACGAAAAAAGTATGATGTATATATTCAATCAAATGAAATTAAACATAAATCAGACAAGATGTCATTAATTGATGAAATTTTATTATTTCAAAACAAATTACAATCTATGGAAAGTAAACAATGTGCTGGATTCATTGCGTTTAAAAAATCATGCATCATTAAACATTATGTGTTTGGAACATGAATCATTGATTAGTGGTTTAATGAATTTTAATTATTATGTTCATGGTTCTTGGAATTCCTATATTTTTTTTGGTTTTAGTGTAGTCATCTTAGTTAGAAATAATTTAGAGAGCACATAAGGAAGACAGGGTGTTATAGGAAAAGGATGAATTGGAGAAATGGGGATGTCTCTAGAACATAATATTCATAAATATTTTGTTCTAAGAATTACAAAGAGATTATGTGTACCTTGTATTACATTAAAAAAGAAATAATTTTTCTGAAAAGATCATAGTACTCTATTTTATGTTCATCCCGGAAGGAAAAATTTATACAAAGAATGTTAGAAGTATTACGGGTGGGATGGAATGAAATGTGAGATTATAGATTTGATCATGAAATGATTAAAATGTTAATTGGTCAATGAATTGTCGTTGTTTCTCAAGGGTATATTTCAGCCTTTACCAGATGTAGAGTGGAAATAGGAGAAAATATCCATGGAATTCAGGGTGGGATTACAAAATACTTCTAGAGGTAATAATGTAATCTGGGCTATTCTTGATCAACTAACTATATCTTCTCGTTTCATTTATATTATATATACTATGTATTTAGATTAGCATTATTGACCATACTCAATGAGATTTTCAGGTTATATAAAGATCCCATATTCATTATATATTACAATGGTCCCATATTTATTTATAAATTTTTGAAAGGACTTCAATAGTCATTGGGAACATAAATAAATTTTATTACAACATTTAATCCTCAATCATATGGGAAATTAGAGAAGACGATCTAAGAATTAAAAGATATTCCACAATTTTTTCAATATATTATCAAAGAAGTTTAAATAAACATATTTCATTAATAAAATTTTATTTTAATAATTTTTTCATTAATTTATACAAATGGAACATTTTGAGACATTATATGTAAAGTAGTGTAGTACTTCATATTTTTGGGATGAAGTCATGTAAATGATGTGGATGAGACCTGAATTAGTGGTAGAATTGGATGAAAAAAGTGAAGATGATCCATCAAATAAATATGAAAGCTCATAGTAGACAGAAATCCTATATAGATAATAGGAGTAAAGACTTTTTTTAGGTAGGTTATCATGTTTTCTTGGATTATCACCATGGAAAAGTGGTCTGTTTTTTTGGTAAGAAAGTGAAAATGAGTCCACATTTCAATAGACATTATGTAATCATGGAGAAAGTTTCACCAGTTTATTATTGAGAATCTTTTCTACTAATTTTATCTCAAGTACCAAATTGTTTCCATGTTTTTATGGTGAGAAGTTATGTGCCACATTCATCTCATGTATTTATCCCAAAAGTAGTTCAGTTGGAAGAGAATATTTCTTATGAAGAGAAAACAATTGAGATTGTTGATTGAAAAGAACAAGTACAGTGGAATAATGTAATATATAAAGAAATGTATATTTGGAGAAACCACATGGTTGAAGAATAATCATGGGAATCTGAAGAATTCTATGAGGTATAAGTATCATAACTTGTTTATAAAGTAAATAAAACATTAGCATGGATGCAATTTTCAAAAGGTGGGGAAAATGTAACACCATGAGGTTTTACAATAACATTAATAAATAACAAGAAACTCAAATATTCTGTGAAAAAAAAATACTTTTTTGTATATATTTATAAAATATACATTAAACATATTTTTTCCACTTATATAATTTGAATTTCAAAAAATGGTCATCTACAGTAGTGATCTGTAAGTTATTTGGTTTCTCAAAGAACCAACGTGATTATTTATTAATAGAAACATAACAATATAAATATTAATATGTAAATTAATATAAAATTTATGAATATTAAATCATGTTATTATTTCACTGTCTTAAGGTTATAAGATAATGATATCTTGATTAATTTTTCAAAGTGATATAAAATAAATTATTGTTTTAAAAAATTTGGGGAAATTTTCATTTTATTTATAAATACAATTAATAATATTTATCAATTAATTTTTTGAAAATTGATTTCATTTTTTAATATTACATGTCAAAAATTCGTTATGTTTAATTTTTAAGATTTTTATGTAAAACACAAATTTTTTATGAATAATGAAATATGGTAGTTTATCATATATATATACATTATATGTCAAATACACTATTACAAGAATCATTGATAATGTTAAAACCCTTGGTTCAAATAAAAATTATCTATTTATTATTTTTGGGTCACATAAGTCAATAATATTCGTATTTACAAGAAGGTAATGTTATACTAATTATTAAAATAATGGAAATACTCTCCTCTCCTCGAATATAAATACGACCATCACCCCACTCATCCTCTCACATGTATCAAATTTTTTGAATTTACTGAATTCTATCCAATACTATTTCCATGTATCTTCCCCAAGTACAAACCCTTCTTCTCTCACTGAAATTTTAAAACTAGAGGCCGTAAGGGGGATCTTTGGGAGAAGATATCAAGTGGTAAACATCCCCTTTAATTTTCTTTTGTTATCTTTTCAATGATTTTTTTTTCATATAAAAAATTCACCACCCCTTATTGAAGTTTCATTAAATATCCATTATTATATATATTCTGGATTGTTATCATGTTTATTGAATGATTATCCATCATTATTCCTTTCCTCTTCCTCTTGTTCTAAAAATAAAATAATCGTCTGTGATGTGTCCATTTACATTCATCTTGGATGATGTGTATTCAATTTCATTTAGATTCTACAAAGATAGTTATAAAAAAATTAGTTGTTGAAACTAATTTTAATTTGTATGATATGACCTCATGTATGTTCTAGTATTATCTTATATGAATAATAGTGAAGGTATATGAGGAAAACATTTTGTGATTATCAACGAACTGCCAAAATGATTTAAATGAATATCACTACTAATTTATCTAATGATTGATCCTCACACCATATAACCAATATAATTTACGAAATCAATTGATATTTTATAAAAATATTAACACCCTTTCATTCCACATATTTAGTTTCACTTCCATTCTATATGGAACTCATTTACAACCCAACCTTGCAAATCATGTAATGAATGCAATCAAAACATTGGAAGGAACAAAATATTGTTAATTAATGGGTAGAATCATGTAATTAAATGATAATAAAAGGGGTTCTAAACATCAATATTTTTACTTTAAAATATTAATAACACTTATTTACCTTTATATAGTCGGTTTATCTATTTTTATGTAATACAAACTCAAGGTAAGTGGATTCTTAACCCAACGTCCATTCATTGGGTAATACTTCTAATTCATTAACCATGTGGTACTGTGATTATTTTTGTAATGAATTTATTTTATATTATGATTTATTATGTGTATTTATATAGTATATATATAATCCTTTCATTTAATTAATTCTCATATAAATTATATGATTTTTAGTAGTTAATTTCCATTAATAATCAACTTTTAAAATCTATTTTATGTAATTCAAAATCAATGTTATTATGAAATTATTCTTGTTTTATGATTATGTTCTAGTTTATTTTAATTTTATAAGATTTAGGGTGGTACATATATCTCCCTCTAATGCATAGGGTACATGTATGTTATAGGTTGTATATATGGTTACTCCAAGTGTAACTATGATGGTAACACCATAAGGTATCCATGTTGGTTACATTGTAAGGTAGGTGTGGGGCTTAAAATCCATAAGGTAACTGTGATGGTTAAAATATTACGTTTTTAATTCCCCAAGAAATAATTATTCTCTAATTATGTATTCTGTGGTTTAGGTAAATTTCATGTTTCACAAAGAATATATATGATTCTTTATGGGTGAGATGTATGTATTTTGGAAAATGATTTCATATGTTCAAAAGTATTCAGGAAATAATGGTTTCGATCCTTTTTATATCCCTTAATAAGATTTTGTGCCGATGACCTATTTTAGAATATTTTTCACAGGGTGTATGAATTAGTACGAGAAAAGGAAAATCCATGATGAATGTTGTGAAGATTATTCATGAAAATATATTCATGTTTTTAATTTAAATATATTGTAATGTTAATGAAATGGATATTGTTTAAAATTGTATCCACTTTGTATTCTTGACAGTTGATATGTGTTATTTTTATCCTAAATTTCAAAAAACTGTAAACTAAAATGAAATTTTGGAATGTAAAGTTGTGAAATATAGTTGAAAAATCAATATAATTTAATGTTTAAGGACGAGTCTTTATAATCCTCATCAATATGATCATAGTAAATCTAAAAGGAAAAAAGAATCATATTTATTAAAATTTTAAATATTTATAGCGACCATACATACACTATCATGGGTAAAATCATATACATGATATTTATTAGGAGGTTCATTCTGAAAATATGATTAAAAAATTGAACTGTATTAAGTTAAGGTCAGATGATAAAGATATTGTGTAGGAGTATATAAAGTATCCAAAAATTTGGTTGATGGATAAATATAGCTATCCCTATGAATGGATGCATCATAATTTTTTGGTGTTACATGTTTATATTTAAGAGAATAAGATTCCTAAAAAACAACATCAATGATAATTATGAATTATAAGAAACTAGGATCATCAGCTTGTATTTTATAATCTTTAAAACCCTTTGAGTACCCTTTAAAAATAAATATAAGGGATTGTTGTTCAATAATTCCAATCGCGACATGGGAATTTTAAGTGCATCCAATGAATCATAGGTGATTATAAATTTTTTTTAATCCAATGATATTATAGGGACATGAATTGATTAGTAGATGATGGGATCATGTTTATTCGGTATACATCCATAGTGGTATCCGATAAATAAAATAATTTAGGGATACTTGATCATATAAGAATGCTTTATATACCCTCAATAGTAGTTCTATTAAATCATTTACAATGTCTATTCTAATGAGAGGTTTCCTTAATAGCCCAGTGTCGATAAATTTCATCGAATTATATGAACTAAATGAACTTAGTAGAAATGTATTGTAATACATTATTTCAAATCATTTTTTTATTATTCTTTCCAATGTTATTTTTTACAAATATTATCTAGGTATTGAATTTTTTAATAACATATGATTTGTTCATTAGTATATAAACTTAATCCATTCTTGAGATTTCATTAATAATGGTAAAAAGTGAATCTCCCAAAAATTTATTTAACTCTATTAAGATTAATCATTACATATTATTCATATAATGGAATGTTACTTGGATAAATTTCGGTTAATATAACTTGTTTTTTATGTTCCTCGTGTCATTCAGACCTTAATTACCCCCAATCTATTATTCCATAATAATGTTTTATTATTATTGTCCTCATATAGATGACCTAAAAATATTTAATATGTCTTACCATTTAGTTAATTAAACCCATTAACAAGGGTTCCCTTTATGATAGTTCAAGATCCTTTGGATATTTTTTAAAAACCTGATTTGGTCTTAAAAGTGAACCCTTTTTGTCTATAATTTGTATGACTATTAATAGTTATGGATGTTAAGAATCCACATAACATATAACAATGTAATGAATGAGTTTCTATCTAGTTAGAGTAAATAATTTTTCCTTCCTATGATGTAATACCTCCCATTATTCCATAAAATAACACTAGTTCTATCCATTATACCAAATTAAGGAATGATATAACAACCAAGAATTTTATAAATGGAATTTCCATTTTATAATAATGTAGTGTACTATAAATAACAAACACTACATAAAAAACCAAAAAAAACAAAATTGTCATAAAGGAGGAATGATACATTAGTTATCACCTAAACTAATAATAATTCAAAATATTACAATGGAGTAAAAAAATATGTAATGTATCAAAATAGGGATCTCCTCAATCCACCATATTGACCACACTCAAAAACATGTTTATAGAAAATAAACATGTTTTTTGTATTACAATGACCCTTTTATAATTAAATTATATATAACATTTAGATAAAATATATCTGAATTAATGATGAATGATATAAGAAGTATTTATAGGATGTAGTTAACCCATATAATCATTTAAAATATGACTGTTGAAATAGTTATATAACCATTGTAATAGTGATAAGACTATTAGGAATAGAAATCTGATCATTAGAAAAGTAAATTCACATATTTATGTGTAATATAATACTTAGGTATCATATGAAATACAAATATGATGTATTTTAACCATGGTATGGGTAAATAAATGTTTTGAAAAAGATAAATTTAGTTCTTGTTTACTTTATAAATCATAAATGTATTAATAATACTTATATAATAAATATTATTATTTAACAATAATTTTCATTGCATAAAAAGGATTTATAAATTATTATTAAGTTCTATTTTAATGACCATTTTTTTATGATACCACACATAATTTTTAAAATGGTTATAAAATATATTATATTATTTAAATTTGTATTTATCAAATTAGTGAAGATTTTCATAAAAATTTAAATTTACAATATTTAGAATTTTTTTTCATAAAATAGATTCCAATTTAAAATCTATATGTCTAGAAACATTTAATGTTTTTTGCTATTTTCTAAAATAAATGGTTTTTCATTAAATATTGAAATATATTAATTTACATTTTTTTTAAATTATAACTCAATTACATGTGATTTTGAGTTATGTATAATATATGGCACTAAATGTTTGAAAAAATTGACTAATTACTTTATATAATCACAATAACCAATACTATTGATATAATTTCCCCAAAACAATAAACAAATGAATATGGTATTCAAAAACACCCATATCCTCCCCTTATTAATACCACCCATTCTCCCCATTAATTATAAGACTTGAAGCATGGAAAATATCTTTCAAAACCACTGATAAACACTCTTACCCACATATATGTGATTCTAGTATCACTAAAATACAAATTCCGATGTCCATGAGGGGTCCCTCAAAGAATAAATATTCAAGAGGTGGCATTATCAAAATATCTCTTATTAATTATTTTCGTCTCCATTATTATCCTTCGTTCATTCTTCCATCATTGAATAAAAATTATATTATCATGTATATAATATAATATTATATTAAAAATTTAATATATTCTACCCACCACTTTTATCATCATTACTTATTCAAATAAAAAAGAAACCATTGTTCATATTATGTTTATTAGCCACCTTCACGGATGAGGAGTTTTCAATCTCTACTATTTCTTTCATGGTATGTTTAATTTAACATATTATTTTCTTAAATGAACTATTCTTTATTATTATATGTTTTTTTGATGTTTTGGGAGAAATTCATTTCTATAAAATTACATTAAATGAAATTATTTTTAGATTTTAACAAAAACTGAAAAAATTAAATAGAAATATGTCTTTAATGTTTTATTAAAAATATCATAATCATTTTGGAAACAATATAATACATGAGACAATTTAAAATTATGTAAGTGAACTAATAAAAATTTTATTTCACTTATATTGATTCATTAAAATTTAAAATTAAAATCCATAAGTACATGTAAGTGATTTAAACATGAAACCATGAAACAAAACCTCCTAGAACTAAAAAATCAAACATTTATAATCATTACAATTGACATAATGAACATAAAAAATTATAAAAAATAATATATATGTATGGTTTTGAATTATGCAAATAATGAATTATATATGATTATCTAGAACATTAAGTTCAGTTCAAGAACCCATTTTGACATAATTTAACATAACTCTTTGAACCAAACTATTTTATGCTGGTTATGTTTTCTTTATATTTACATCAATTACAATATTTATTATTATTTTATAACTATTATATTTATATATATCCCAAAAATATAAACAATGTATATTTAACTATTTTTTGGGGATATATCTGTTTTAATGGTTCGCTACACATTTTCATTCAGCTATCTGATTAGCCAAACACATCTATTTTTATTACCTATTCTAATGTACAATTCAATGATTTGTTTTAAAAAATAAATATTCTCTAAAAACTCATTATTTTTTAAAACCATTTTAGATAACTTTTTTATAATATTAATTATATTTCATTTACTATCGTAATAGACACAGTAATCATTTCACTAAATCCCCACCTAAGAGGAATATTTCATAAACCACCAAACCACACTTTTTCACATATTTACTTCAATTGGGAATCATTTATCATGATTTATGCTTATTTTTATTTCATAATTTCATTGAATTATTTAATACTATATTTGATGGAAACTATATTGATACACCCTTTGGTTATTCCATATGAAATTATTATTAAACCCACATTTTTTCATGTGTAATACTCTTTTATGACTTATTCTTGATTTTATTATGTCAATCACACATTCATGTACATTTTATGATTGTTCTGAAAATATAGATATCCAATTAATTGGGTAATTTTTTGTCCCGTCATATGTCATTTATGGGATTAAGGAGTTATCCTAATCTATTACGGGACTTTATCCACCTTTGATATCATCTTTGAAGTTAGTTTTGAATCATTCTAATATCATGTAATATATGGAATCGATATTCTTATATTTCTAGGATTTTATTATTTTAGGCACTTTATGTTATGCCTCCATATTTTTAAACATGATCTATGGATTTATGGTATCATATTATGTCTTCTAACATAGATGTTAGTCCTTATTTGCTTGTTTATTCCCTTACTAAGATTTTTAGCATACCCCATTTTCAATATTTCCATAGGTTTTCTGATGCAGCTGTAGGAGATCAAATTGAGTAAGGAGATCCATATTGAGATTAATAAAAAATTAATTTATGATAGTTTCTTATTTTATAATTATATAACTAATCTCTCTATGATAATAAGGTTTTTCATCATTGGTTTATATTTAAGGGATATTTATTTTTAATGTCATGTTACAATTTATATAAAGGGATTATTTAGTTAAATTTAGTATCATATAATAGTATAGTTATTTTTGGGGATTAATACTATTTATCCACTGTGAGAACCCTCAAGCTACGTCTATGTGTTGAAAAAACTGCCACAAATAACAAAGATTGAAACATAGGGTATCATTAGTAAGGATATACTTTTCATTTATATTTTATTCCAACTATGTTCATAGTTTCATTTTTTATATACTCATTTTCTGATTATTCAAACCCGTAATTTATGTGATTAAATTTTTATGTCAATGGAGGGAAATAATAGAAGACATTACAATAAGTAGTATGATATATACTGTGATTATTTCCTTTATATGATGCCTAACCTAATGAAAGGAGAGATTTAAAAATCAGGATAGTATTGGTTCAACTAGCTCATTATATTAATAATAACATTAATAGTTTTTAATACCCTATTTCTCCAAAGAATGATCATGTTGTTTTTGAATTATTTATGCTACAAATGACTCTTTAAATTAGTGAATCATTCAATCACCTCATCCTAGTACAATGGATTTACTCCACTGATAAGATATTTTATGTCATCTATTTCTTAGATGTAGGAAAATTTATTCTAGAAATCTATCAATTTCATGGCGACACTGATTATTGGAATACACTAATTATTAACGTGATTTATAAAGAAGAAATTGATTACATGGAATTATAAGGATTAAAGAATGTATCATTAAATAATTATTTTCCCCAAATTCATTATCATAATATGAATAGGGGGTTAGAAAGACTGAATAAAAACAATGATGAATCTATCAGTGTGATTGAGTAAAAATATAAAAGGATAGAAAATTACACATTAATTTTTTTTAAGAACACTCAAATAAAGGATGGATTGTTCTAGAGTTTTTTAAATAAGAGTCTACAAATATCCGTAAAGGTTAGATACTTTTATTGATATGGAGAAAACATATATTGTTCAATTATGGCTAATATAGAGATTCATTAATCCTTGTGGTCTTGTGGTTTTTGAGATAAAATATAGGTATTTGATTTTTAAATAGGTGGATAAACAAATAAATCCAATAGATAAAAGAATACCTAACATCGCAAATGTTAAATGTGTGGTAAGAAAAAACCCAGTAAATATTTAAAGGGACATGGGAGATGATAAAAATTAGGAATATACATTCATCATTCATTCTATTGACGATGTGATATGAAGAATTAAAATAATGAAGAAGAATACAAGAAGGTTTAGATCAACACTGAACCTACAAAACATTGATTCTACTGAAAGGAAAATTGGTACTATGAAACCTTATTCTCTAATCCAAGTGTGGTTATATATAATAAATAATAAAAAATCAATTATGTATTTTGAAAAGGAAGTGAATATGTTATTTTTACTATTGAGATAGATCATGATAATAATGTGGTGAAACAAACAGTAATTATTTATTAAATAATAATGAACATGATTTTTGAATATGGTTATAATTAATATTTCATATATTTATTGTTTATTACAATTATTCAGATACCACATCAAAATATGGATGTTGTCTTATCCAAGAAAATAGAAAATTGGGAAATTATTTTAGCTAATATATATAGTCCCCCCGATCATTGTCTTTGTTCTATGATTCCATTAATTTTTTTTCTTTATTTATTTATTGATGTTTTTTTATATTGGCCATTTATTGGTTATATTTATATAAATTTATCATCAACTATAGATATTTGAAGATCAAACTTAAAATACGGATGCATCCCCCAAATCTATAAAACTTTAAGGAGGATTATGAATATCCATTATAATCATATTCTAATTCATGGATACTATGGTGTTATAAAAAATATAACTAAAATGATTAAGAAATGTATATGATAATTTTCCAATACATGATTATTGGGAGGGACTAGACTGATTTTCTCTTTAAAAAACTAACATGTCTTCTTCCTGACCAAGATGTTGTGTACAGAATTAAAATTATACCTGGATCTCTACCTATATCAAAGAGTCCTTAAATAATGGCCACCATTTAGTTTGAATAATTTATGAATATGTAATAAGTTATTTAGAAAGTGGTTTCATACGCCCGACTACTTCTCTATGGGGTGTGTTATACTTGTACTTCAAGAAGAAGGATGGATCAATGATCCCATGCATTAATTATCATGAGATGAAAAAATCTTGATAAATATCATTTATCCCTGACCATAGATAAATCAATTGTTAAAAAATATACCTGGGAAACATTATTCAGATAAGGATGATATTTTGTGGGGATATCAATAATAAAAGTTGAAGAAAGAATAAATTTAGATGAATGCCTCTAAAATGAGGTATGGACAATATCAGTTTATAGTAATGCACTTCGAGATCACTAATTCTACATAAATCTTCATGAAATTGATGAATTTATTCTTCAACGATTACCTTCAAAAAATGTAATGATTATAGGTGATATTATAATATACTCTAAATGCATCGATGTTCATGGGATCATTTTAATGTTTTACCAATGGCTTGGAGAAAGGGTATAGTATTTCAAAATAAATGTAAATATGAGTTTTGGATGGAGTATATATAATTCTTGCGGAATGTTATCACCAACATATGGATATATGTGACACCTATTCGACAAAGTTAATTGAATAGTGTAATGAGTTGGAATCTATAATGGATAATTGTAGTTTCCATAGACTATATATGAAATACATATGATTTTAGAGGAATGACTCATGATTCTCATACCCAAAAATCCTGATTACATAAGAGGGAATAAATTTTTTCTGGATCAGTGAATGTGAAGTCCAGTTAAAAGAGATTAAAATGAGGCTTATTTCAACCCAAGTACTCACACTGCCCATAAGTGTGGAAATATACACGGTATATATCAATGCATCAAATAAGGAATTAATCTATATACTAAGGAAAATTGTTAAAGTGATTACCTACATTATAATGAAGCAAATTGATCTAGGGATGAACTATCTGATGCATGATCTATAGTTGCTAGATGTGATATTTTCATTGATAATTTTGTGTTATTACATAAATGAGGATATGTCTAAGATATATATGGATCACAAGAGCCTCAAATATAAACTCACACAGAAGGACCATAATATGAACCAATGACTATGGTTATATATCATCAAGTCCTATTTCTTCTCAACTTACTATTATCTAGAAATGGAAAATAATTTGGTAGATTTTCTAAGTAGAAAAGAAACTAAAAATATGTCCATGATGAGAATTGAGAATGAACCGTTATTCTTAGACTTCCAAATGATGTATAAGGGAATAAATCAAGGAACCAAAATCATCATTCCTTTCAAAAATCATTGCCTAAACAAGCACATTATCGAAGATAAAGGATACTCAAATAGATTATGTGGAAACTCAAAATAAGGTGGAAGCGATCATAAATTTTATGTCCATGGAGATGAAAATCGACGAGGAAGGAGTTGTATGATTTAGTTTTAGGAGGATGTATACCATAAAATAAAAATATAAAAAATGATATTTTTATTTATTACCAAAGCTCAACCTTTTATATCCACAAAAAGATGACAAATATGTTTTGAGATAACTATGAAATCAATTAGAGGGAAAATACATAGAAAGAAATGACTGAATATACATAGTAATTCCGAGTGTATCAGTATGTGAATAATGAATGTTAGACGCCTAATAGGATTTTGGAAACATTTCCCACACTTATATGGAAATGTGAAACCAACACCATATACATTGTCTCTATTTTTATAAATACATCAATGAGAGATAGTTTTATTTGGAATGTTTTATATCTTCAAACAATGGCATAAAATTAAATTGAAGTTTAAATGATTTGTCACTCATTAAACATTCACATATATACATCAATGTAGTGTGGGGGATGAATGGATTATATTTATCTATTATATTTAATTGATATTTTAGAATTACCTATTTTTTCTAGTAGAGGTCCCCAAATACTCTAAACACCGAGTTGAACTCCAGTACATATTTTCACTCACAAATAGATAGACAGTATGAATAGACTATTCAGACACAGGAAGACTTCTTAAGAGCATGCTTTATTAACTACAATGTGGATGGGATCTACAAATTCCTCTTTTCATGTTTTTTTATAATATTTGTTTCTACTCATGAATCCAAATGGATCCATATGGATCAATTTATGTGAATGATGTAAAACACTTGCATGTTGGGTTGATTTTATTGAACGCAATTTGTTAATGCCACAAAGTGTAGATGATATGGTAGAGAATTTGATGACCATTCAATAACACATCCATATTTCGCATAATTGATATAATATCTATGAATACAATCATTGATCTGACCAGTATTTTGAGGTTGGTGATAATTTATTCATCAACATATCTCCATGAAATACTGTCATGAGATTGGGAATGATGGGAGAGTTTATGACATATGTACATCATCCCCTCTTTGATTATGGATATCTTCATATTGTTGGTATATCGACTAACACATCCACCAAAAATGTCTCATTTACATGATGTATTTCATATATCAATTTTGAAGAACTACCTCCTAGACACCCCATGTACTGAATTTAGAGGTGGTATAACTGGAAATTGATCTCTCTTTTTTGGAGAACCAGATGAATATGTTTGACCATATTGCAAGATTTAATTAAAAAAACACCCCTAACCTTATGAAAATTAAATGGTAGAATTATAAATATGAAAAGGTGCCATGGGATACAAAATAATCCATGAAATAGATAAACCGTCACCTATATTCACCATTGAATTTAAAACTACATTCTATTGGTGAAATTTATTAAGGGGAAATAATGTAGTGAAACCAAATTTTATCAATGAAATTTTCCTTCTTATAATTATTTCATTAATTATAAATCACATAAATCACCTAGAGAAACCAAAAAAATAATTATTCTAATAAATAAAAAATGATTTATTTTTTAGAAACTAATCCAATATCAATGCCAAATATTACAATGTGAAAATAAATATAAAATAATATAAGAAATATATTAGAATTTGGATCTTATCGATTAATACACACCAGATATAGGAATGGGAAAATAAAATTATATGTTTTTTAGTGAAAATTATATTCTAACCATGGTAGTCACACTTTAAGAGATTCATATTTATCTAATCACTAATTAAGATTCAAATAACTATATTTTTGGGGTTTTATTAATAGTTAATTAACTAGTATTGGTTTTGGAAACATATTACAAAGAAATAAATTAAAAACAATAAAAACACCCAGATATAACATAATTAGATTATGAATTGAATAATTTGGTCATGGTTTTGGTTTTAGGAAACCATAATATTCTTTGTTTTTATTTAAAAATAATTTTGATTTTTTAATAGTGAATCCCAATTCATAAACTTTGATTAATTTATTTTTTGGTTTTGAAATCAAGAGTTACAAATAATTTGAAATTCCCCATCCTCATATAACAATGTCATATGAAACACCTAAATTGAGAGTTTGGAATCTTCCAGGATCCATCTTTGTCATATCACATTCCACCACTTGAATAGAACAACTACACCATATGAAGAAATATTGTTCATAAATATGGGAGGTAAAATATGTAAAGAATAATAATAAAAGTTGATTTCGGTTTTATGTTGTAGTGTAAAATTACCAATCGTTTTCACTTCACATTCATCCTCCAAAAATAGATTCAATCCATATAAGTGATTTAAATAATAATATTTGGGAACAACAAATCTCTTATGATGTTAATACTTTGGTAAGCCTCGCATTATCAAGGGAAAGAGATTAAAATGGTTAGAATGATAAGAAGAGAAGTCAAATAAAAAAAATTAAATAATTATAGAGATATAGAATAATATTATAACATAGGTGAAAAAATATACATAAAAAGAATATAGTGAGAGAATATGATGAAACAAAATTAAATGAATAAATGAATAAGAAAGAAAATAAGAAAAAAATAATTAAAAATAAGAGTGAATCTGGGAAGATCAATTTTGATTAAATAAAATGATTTAGACTCATAATAACAATGAAAATAAATCCAAAAAAATAAATAAAATAATTATAAACTTAAATAGACAAATAAAAAACAAGTACATAATCATTACCATCCCAAATTTATTCCACCAACTCGTGAGAACTACTATTGGTAGTGGGAGTGCCCCATTTTTTTAGAGGTGGAAATTATTAAATATCCTTTATTTTAAAATTATAATAAATATTAATTTGTTATGGTCAATTATTTACTAATTAATGTTTAAATATTTACCAATATATCATGGTTTCAAAATACTTACAGATTTATGAATATTTTAATGAAGGGGATTCCTTATTTCTCATATCATTCATTGATCATGAATAGAATCATGTAACTTCTTCCTTGGCCTAATTATGGTATCTTTATGTGTATGGAAGCATTTATCAACCACTCTATCCTTGATATTAGCTGTATGGAGATCTCACTATCATGAATGGCATTAGATCATTCAAATGGGGGTTCATGGAGGTATTATTTGTTATAAAAGATAATAATTGGTGGTTTGGGCCATATTAATAGTGATTTATCATAACATTGAGATTTATAGTTAGAATCCATTTTTGTCTCTGGTGATTGTAGTAGTTCCCCAACCCAATAGCAAGCGGTTGTAGTGGCAGAGAGATGTTGTGATATGTTTCTGAGGTAGGGTAGAGGCATGGGTGAAGTTAGATGATGTGGTCTGATTATGTTCACAGTTTACCATATAAATGTTCATCCAAAATTATAAATGAACAGGGATGAATCACATTTATATATTGACATATTTTCCATCTTTGGCGTAAATACCTACTCTAGGGTGGGTACTCGGTCTAACTTTTCACATATATATAATGGTCTGCATCTACCCCACGTGGCTCGTACTATAATTTTCTCCCATATGAATGGGAAACACCTCATATCTCACACTTTCTATTTTATGAATGCTCTCATATGTCTTACTTTACCATCCATCCCCTTATGGAATAACTAATAAGTTATCATGTCATGGTTGAGGGATATATGAGCCTTACAAATTTTTAACTAAAGGGAATATTTAAAAAAATTCACTAGAAAGTCATTAAAAATATTAAGTAGAATTTAAAATTATTCATAAGATAACGAAAACATTAATAACATACATCTACATTAATTTTAATTCCTCATTGGTAGATTCCATTAATTGTCATAAATAATGATTTACATGGGAATATTTATTATTAATCATAAAAAAACATTATTCAAAAAAAATATTGATGAAATTAGGAATGAATCAAATACCACAACACCTATAAAATGTCTATCCTCATGCATAAAATATCCACATAAAAACCAAGTGGACAAAAAATTTACCATAGTAAGATTTCTAGGAATTAAAACAAAATAATTATAAATGGTAATCAATATTTTCCAGTTCCACATAAAATATTAATTCAACACCCCACATATCAATGAATCAACCAATAATTTATTTTAATCAATCCCTTTTGAAAATGGGTAAATTTTTTTATTTCATTAATTCATGTTATTTAATTTCTCATTATTATCATGTCAAGTCGTGATTTACATCTCTTTTGAACTATTTTCTCTCATCACTAATGATAAAAATATAATTATTTTATGATTTTATTGTGGGAACATTATTCATATCCATTTTCTTATAAAATAATTTCATTTTTTACATTTTAAAAATTAGTGGATAATGAAATCATTATGGTTTACAATAATTATTTATAAGACTATGAGGATAATGGTTTGTTGACATTAATGTGATAAATTTGGGCTCCAAGTGGAGGATTGTCTCATAATGTATAAATAATGACATTAAAAGTAAAAGTGTAATGAAATTATCCCCTTAAATATGAAAACCCCCACTTCCGAAGCTCAAAGTAAATTCCTTGAAAAGTGAATGCACAATTAATGAATCGTTAAAACAATAATAATATTAAAAAATATCTCCCCAAAATTTTCCAAACAATATAGTATATCCCTTTCACCATGACAGAAATCACCCCACACAGAAACATTAAAATGTTATTAAAATTCCATGAGTAGGGTATGAATAGATTAAAATTTATTTAAATATGGTGCATCCCTATTGTGGTCATTCGTGGTCTTTATGGAAAAATTATTCATTAATTAAATGGTGATAATTAGGATAAGGAATTTTCAAAAAAAAGACATCAATTATATTAAATGGGTTTTTTCATATTCATATATTTTACAAGATTATATATATGTTCTAGTTTGTGGTATGCCAAAATATTAATCATGAAATATGCTTAATATGAAATAAGAAGTACTAGGTCATAAAATCATCTTGTATATGGGATATAAGAAATTGTATTATTAATCATGTAATGATTAGTAATAAAAAATAAATTCCCATAAATTTCAGAAATCCAATGAATCAAACATGGTAGAAAAATTTCATTTACCTGAATCAAACAATTCCTTCAAATATTGAGTCATCTTTTAATTTATATGATTTACTCTATTCATTAAATCCTCCATTTTAGTCATTAAATTTCATTAACATTGAAATCTAAAACATGTAATCATAGGGAACTAATGAAATAATGGAATCATATATATATATTGAAGAATAAAATCATAGAAATTGAATAAAAATAACTATATAAATAATATATATTTTTTTAGAAAAAAAATGTTGGGAGTTTAAAAGATACGAATTAAATGTAAACCACAATTTTTCATTAATATTTAGTCACCATACCACTATAATTTTAAACTAACATGTTCCATCATGGACCGAGAAAATATAATCAATCATTCAAACACAACGACCATTTCATTAGAGCTCAATATGGTATTTGGATTGGGGATACATTCTAATTACTATGAATGAAATTGAAATATATATTAATATAATAAAAATGGAATGATAAGAGTTGGTTTAATTCGTAAGTGGGAAGTTGGATTGTACTTCCTCTAGAAAGGATGTACAGTTGGTTGTCCTTAATTCATACCATTGTTGAGATTCTATGATTTGAACAACCACATTTGGATTTTTGAAGATTGCACTTCTACTTTTTTGTTAAGGATCCCATGAATAGAGAACCCCAAATCCACCCCATTCAAAATGATTTATATTTTCCATGGTGGGGGTCGTATGAATTATAAAACACCATCTCACTTGGTTTCTAATATTGGATCTTACTCTATCTTGTCATGTGATTTTTCATGATGGACTCTATGAATAGAATATTTAAATGGAAAAGTGATCAAGTAATTTTATGTGAATTAAATTTAAAATTTTAAAATAAAAATCATGATTCTATATTTCAATGTGACTTTTATATGTCTTGGATTCCATAGTCATGGCCAGTTTTACTTTCTCATGGGATTCATCTAATGTATATTCATAGAAATTAGGGATCTCCAAGTGCTCCTCAAGAGGGATTTTTTATTTTTCATCATTTTCTCTATGGAAATAAATGTTTCAATTAAATATTCAAATTTCAATAAATATTGATTAATGAAAAAATTATTTTCAATAAAATAAAATGAGATATATTTCAATAACTTATCATCTACCAATGTTTATTTGAATTAAATTTGATCATAAATTTAATGTTCCCATTATAGTTGAGTATTATATGTTCAATGAAGTTAAGTAGGATCCTCCAGTTCTTCCTTAAATTACTCAATCTGTGATGTTTATTCTTCTTCCATGGACAAAGATATGTATATTGGTGCTGATTGGTCTACATTGTAAGGAATGGATATATCATTTTGTAGTTCAATTTCTGTCAAAAAATCCATTTTTAAAAAATTTACACGATCTCCCTTTCATATATCATCAGGAATGTCTCCTTCATATACCCCTTATAATAATTATTGAGTGATGTGGAACAATTCTTATAGTACATCCTCATTATGTTCATAGACTTCAATTATGAGAGGGTATATATCTTCAACTACTTAATTAGTTTCCAACTCACATACTGTTTTAGATATCACCATTAATGGATGAAAATATTCAAACACCATTTCAACCTAGATGTTTATATGTTCAATGTCTTCCCAGTGTTTTTACCCATGTACTCTTTTATACAATATAATGCATTCATCTTTTTATTGTTGTGTTTTTATTATTTATAAAATCAATAGTATTGGTTTTTGAATAATAATGTAATGGAATAAAATGAAACTATACGAATATGAAGATGTAATAGAATGAGACTAATAAAATAACATGGATAAGGGTTTTGTATTTGGTTCCATTATTATTAATTGTTGATATTTTAAATTTAGTTTGATACATTCATTATAAACCCCAATTCATAATATAATAATCCATTATTTATGGGTTCTTAATTATTAAATTCCAATTTAAAATAAATTCAATCTCATCATATAATTATTTATGATTACACACCTCAACTAATAATGTGGAATCATCCATGACACATCTCCATCGTATTTTGTTTTATCCATTAAAAAACTCAAATATACCATATGAAATTCATCAATTCAATTAGAAGAGAAGTAAAATATGTAAACAATAGAATATAAGAGAATTAAATTTTCATGGTTTAGAAGAACATAACTGTACTCATTCACAATAATTTCATTGACCATTAATATATTAAAACAATTTAAGGAATCAATGATTGTAATTTAGGAACACCTAAACACCCCCACGGATAAGCCATAGGTCGGACTCCAATTTTTTCCAGTAAGAGATCAAAATAGAGATAATGATAAGAAGAGAAGAAAAATAAAACCATGGTAATATATAATATGAATCAAATCTTAAATAGATAAATAAAATAAACGGTGGATTATTAGTAACCTCTTAAAGTGTTCATCCTTCTCCTCATGTGAATTGAAATTTTTATTGGGAGATCCTACCCTATTATTAATGTGGTTAAAATCTGAATCATTTTCATGAAAAAGTACTCACAAATATACTTTAATTTTTTTATATGGTTAAATATTTTATTTTAATATTTATACAAATGTTTTAGGGTTTCCAAATCATTATAGCTATGTAAAAATATAGATCATAGGGATTTATAGTTTATATTTTTTTGCGTGTTTCAATCCTAGAAATTTGAAATTTCTTTGTTAGAGTAGTTTTGGTTACTCTTGGCGTATGAAAGACTCCATATAGCCCTCCGACCCTCACAGTGGACAGAGGGATCTCTCATTACTGTGCATGGAATTGGTTCATTCAATATGGGGTTTATCGAGGTCATTTGAGGTAGAGAATATGATCCATAGTGTTTTGTGCCTCATTAGTGGTTATTAATTTCAAGTTTTGTTCACTGAAGATTGAAATTATAGAATTATTGAGGATTACAGTTCTGACGTAGCCAGAGATCGAGTGGCGCTCCAATGCTGAGGAGTACAAGATGGATTTGTAGTGGGGTAGAGGAACATGTCATGTGGGACTAGGACATTAGAGTATGTTCAAAGTGAAATTCATATATGATCATACAACATCATAAATTAAGATAGATATCATGATTATATGTATTGTAATTCATTTCATTCCCTTCATACAAGCCCTCTCATGGAATGGGCTCAATTTACACATTTTAACACACATTCAATGGGTCATACCTACCCCACATGGAATGTGTGGTGTTTTCCCACCTATTCTATGGATACTCCTCATTTCTCATAAATTATGGAATGTGTTGGATCTCACATTATTTTCATGGTTTTTCGGTCCCCTGTGGTCTTGTAAGGTGGATTGCTTTCCATTTTTTACACCTAGACATGAATGTCACATTTTTTTACCCATGTAAGTCCAATAAAAATAATAATTATAGTATAATTAAAATTATTATGTATAATCCAAGAATATTCATAATTAAATAAAACATTGAAAATAAAAGTTTACATTTATATAATTTACAGCAACATTAATTTCATGATTTTATATAAATGAATAATTACATTCGAATATTATTTATTAATATTCATAAATAATTAAATTTTTTGATAATATTCCAGAAAATCGAATCTCATCATCGATACACCTGAATAATAGCACTCAGGGATAAAGATGTATAAGTAAAACATAATGTTAATGATATAATACTCATTTTGAATATGAATGTAAATATAAAATTTAGATAAAATACAATTGAATTTTAAATGATTGGAATGATAATTTTTTTTTTGTAATTAGGTAACCAATATCACAGTTACAAATCTGATTCTTGGAATAGTAGCATGACGATTATAATAGTAATCTCACTCTTAAGAATATTAATCAGTTTGTTAGAATAGTAATATCATATATGGTAGTGGAAATTTATACATAGGTATATTAAAAAATAATAATATGATATACTTAAACTATATAATAATTATATAAATGTTTTAAAATAATAAATTATGTGATTGTATTGTTTATAAAACATAAATGATTCAATCCCACTATTATAATAAATATATTGAATTAAAATATATTTTATTTAAATAAAATCAATTTATTAACTAATATATAGTTTTATTATAAGAATTGTATTATTTAATTAGAACATAATTAATTTTTCAAATGATTATAAAGTCATTTATAATATTAATATCATTATTTTCCCAAAAAAATAAGTCTGTTTTATTTAAAAATTGAATTTATACTATTTAGATAAAAAATTTCATAAAATCAATACCATTTCTGAAATTTATATTTCTTGAATGTATTAGGGATATTTTTTTTTATTTTCCAAATATGTTTTAAATTTTAATGAATAGAAGAATAAGATAATTTATGGTATTTCACATTATCAGACAAATAAAAGTGATTTGAGTTGTGGATAATGTATGAACCCATTGTATCAATGAGATATGCATTATTTTATTTATATAGTCAAAACAATAAACAATGTTTATGTTTAAGAGGAAAAATAATAATCTAATAAATATAATATTCAAAAACACCCATATCCTCCACTTATAAATATAAATATTCACCACCCCCTCTCATCACACATTAGAGGACCTACAGATGGAAAAATCTATTAAAAAAATCATCTTCCAACATTTCCCCATTTCAATGGGCAACCGGTCTCACCAATAGTACAATTCCATGTTCCTCATGGGGTCTTTTGAGGATGAGATATTCAAGAGAGGACATTCTCAAATGAACTATTTTAATTTCGTTTATTTTCTTACCCTATCCTCAAATCCTTCATCCAATATAGACTAATTACTCTAGAATAATGTATACATTATAATTACATATAAATCATGTAATATAATCTATACCTCACTTCTCTCATATCATATTATTCAAATAAAACTGAAAAGGTAGTTTATATTATGTCAGTGAAGCAATATCACAGAAGATGGGTTTCTATTCTCTAGCAATTCCTTCATGGAAGTCTTAAGTTAACTTAAAATTGCACAAAATTGTCTAACTATTTATATTTTATAATCTGTCACATTATTTAATGAATATATGGCCATAAAATTATATAAAATTAACTACTTCATGATCAATGGAAAAAATATAAAATATAAACTAAAAAATTATTATTAACATATTAATAAATGAATAATCCACATGTCAGAAAAAATTATATATTAGAAAATTTGAACACCTAAAATTGTATTAATACCCTTTCATTTATCTTATACAGTTTATTCAATGTTGATAACAAATTTCATAAGTATTTATAAGTGATCTGACTATGTAACCATATAGTGAACACTCATAGAACAACGAAATTAATCCTTATAGCTCATTTTAATGACAATAAATGAATTTAAAAATAATTATAATATATAAACTAAATATGTACTAGTTTCATAATTATTTAATTGGTGAATCTAATTTGATTATAATTTTCATTATGTGTGTGCACAATGGAATCATATATAAGGTAATGGATCTCTCTGAACCAAGATTTTCATTAGATTATGTTTTCTAAATATCTATAAAAAATAAAATCATTAATATTATTATAAAATTACTCTATATTATTTTTATATGTCGCACACATATATACCATTTTTATTTATCCTTTATTAGATATATATATATATATTAATTATTTCATTCTAAATTTTTTTCAATAATCCAATAAACATGAACATATATCTTTTCATTTCCCATTTTAATATAATAATTAATGTACTGTTTTAAATTTGAAATGGTTTCTTAAAATAATAATTATTCTATGTAAACCCATTTTAGTTCATTATTGTTTTCATAGTTATTATTATTCCATTACACTCATTAAAGAGTCTTCTATTTTCCATAAAACCATGCATTAGTGTCACATTTCCAATGTCACATTACCACCCGTTTTCATATCATCACATTTTTTTAATAGAATTTATAATGAATTAACTATTTTTTCTTTTATTAAGGAACAAAAAAAATTATTCTTTTATTTCATGGAATTTATTAGGATACACCCTTTGGTTTTTCCTTATGAAATGATTATGAAACCCACTTCGTTACATAATACATAATTTTATTTATGAATTATGTTAGATATCGTTATTTGGAACACATTTTCATGTACATGTATGGATTCTTGTTACTCAATTGAAAAATAATTAACTTTCTAATTTTTTGTTCCCTGAGACAATATGTGTTTGATTATGGGGTAAACCTAATACATTATGGGACTCTATGCACAATGTGATATCATCATGGTAGTTATCCTTGACTCTAGTTTATATCATGTCATATTTGTTTTCCATATTAATATATTTCTATGATATTATTATTCAATTATATTATTTAATTTATCAATATGATTTTTCATGGGTTATGAAATTATGTTATTATGTAATTCCTTCTGATTTCTATGATTAACTTCCATGATTATCCCTATATTGGGATTTTTATCTCACTACATTTATATATGTTTTCACTAAGTAATATTTTTAAAATATTGGAGATCAAAGTTATTTTGGATCTCATTACAATGATTAATAAAAACATGGTTTATTATAGTTATATTTATTCTATTTATATACATATTCTTCCATATAAACTAGGATTGTAATCCCTAGTTTGTAGTACATGAATTTTCATGTTAAACATCATATTACAGTATGTGTAAAAGGAATGTGTAAATATAAAATACACCCTATATAAAGAAATAGACTTAAAATATTACATAATATAGAATTTTAGTAAAAATTATAATTTCTTTAAAATTGAGGATCTTTTCGGGATTACAGTTTTTCAACATTATCACATAATACATACATAACATACAACTTTAATACAAAGTGGATACTTTTAAAACAATATAAATTTATATATAGTACAAAACATTAAAAATATAAATTGATTTCATTGAAAAATCTTCATTGCATTAATCAAGAATTCCCTCTTTATCCTACAGATTATTATAACATTTGAAAATATTTTTTAATATTTGGATGAGAAACTAATCTTTGAATCACATATAAAGAAGAAAACCGTTAATAATGTTTTAACATAAAATAATTTGAAACCCATTTTATAAAAAATAATTAGTTTTCATAGAATCATCATGAGTATTATGTGGGACATATTTAACATATCAATCATACATTCACCAATACAAATGGAATAACCCTTTGTATTACTTCCTTATATAGAGTACCCAATGAATTTGATAGCTTTAATGGGGATCAGCCATCATATCATGAGATATAGATATGATGTGGATCAACCCATCATATATTGAGATATAATGGGCTCAAACCAACATAATCTATTTCCAGAAATATATCATGAAATAAATTACTTTATCTCTCATTTAAACCCCCTTTTATGACACATTCATATTTAATAATAAATTTTATTTTAAAAACCATGTACATAATATATGAATAAATATTATTCAAAAATAGTTATAAATAATAAAAATGAAAAACTATAGAAATTAAATATACTCAAAAAATGAATAAAATTGTCATGACATTAAAAAATGGAACAATCATTTTGAATTATGAAAAGGATACATTTAAATGGATTTTAAAAGAAAAGTCCCATAAAAATGCCATATCATTGATAAAAGTATTAATAACATGAAAGGAATATTTCTATCAACAATAAATCCACATAATAAAACAAAATAAATTTAAATTTAATATTTCAAATAATAATTGCATTAAAAATAAATGATGTAGAAGGTTATGTTAACGAATGAAAATTGTGGTAAAAATTCACTTACCTCAGGGTTGTAATACATTAAACGTGTCTAAACATTCAATATAATGGTTAAAATACTGTTATTAATATATTATAAAACTATAAACATGTTTATAATAAATTATGTAATCATTTATAACATTCTTTTATCCATTTATTAATAATATTTAGTTATTTCCATTGTTTTGGGTGGGTTCATTACACGATTTCCAAAGTCAAATTCTTATGGATATTCTTTTTGAATGTAAAAAAACTCCAAAATATCAAAGAAAGGGTATTTATGTGTTTCAATGAATTTTTTATACAATTTATAAATTTTTATTAATATTTGATGATGATTCACTTGATAAAATATTAATGATATTCGTTTAGATTATTTCTGTGGTTGTCTGATCATCACAAACTAGTATCCTTATATAATTCAATATCATACATATAAGTTAATTCAAAAAGATAATTAGCTTATACAATACAATTTAGAACATGTTTCAACCATTAAAATGGTTTTATTATAGTACATGATATGATAAATGGAAATGAAAACACATCGTCTACAATGTCGATAAATTGACACATCAGAGATGATGTTTTGATTTTTTGAATAAAAGTTAAAGGCAGATAAGTATGATTTAATTTTTTCCATTAACATGCTAAAATTATATTATATATAATATAATGGAATTTTTATTTCTCTTGGATAAGGGTATGTGATTATTTTATAAGAAAATAAAAATAATTGAAATCAAAATATTAGAAAAAGAAAGAGGATTTTTATCTTTTGAATTATCCTCCTTGATAAACTCCTTATGGACATAGGTTTTCACACATTGGTGATACCGAAAGGTCAAGGATGTTAGTAAGAGTCTTTGGATGAGTATTGGGAATAATTTTGGAAATCACCAAATCTTCAGAGGTGTGAGGAGAATAGGGGGCGAGGGTGGTATTTTTTGTGGAAGGGAGGAGTGTTTATCCATTATTTTAATAATTATTTTATTATTTATCTCTAGATAATAAATACTGTTATTTAATGTAAATAAATACATTATTTAGTGCACGTGATTTCCAAAAAAAAGGTTCATACCTCATCCAAACATTATTCATGACATAATAATTTATTTATTTAGCTTATTTTATAAATTATCGTATTTCACAATTTCTAAAAATCCTGTATTAAAGAAAAATATAAAAAAGTAACCATAGCCATTTCATGACATGTTGATTTAAAAAATGAACATAATTTTAAGAAAAAAATATTCTAAATATAAGATATTTAATTTTAAATTTAAATCATAATTTTTACAAAAAAAACAATTTTTGAAACTATACTAGATTTAATAATAGTTTGAAAATTAATTATTGTCTCATAAAATAATATAAAAATATAAATACAATAAAATATTATTTCAAGAATCTATTTTTAAAAATAATTTTTGTAATCATTTTATTAATTAAAAAATTGTTATTTAATATTTATTACTTAAAAAAATTCCAACACTTTATTTATATTTTTCAAAATGAATGTATAATTTTTCAATGATATAAATATTTCATTTTTAACATAGAGGATGAATAAATTAGGATTATAATTTATTTTTGTGAGGTTACAATGATATTGGCCCGATTACTATTTATAATGGTCAGGTTACTATTGCTAAGGTCAAGAAACTATTCCATCAGTGTAAATTTTTTAATTTATATAAATACAATTTATTTCATTATTCATTTTTAATGAATTATATTATTTAATTGTAGAATGAAATGAATTTATTTTATAAGTAACCATTTTTTTAAAATCAACCCACCATCAGGAAATTCCGCCCAAATAATTATTAATAACATATTTAACAAGTGAGGATAACATTCACTTATATCATTTTCATATTCACATGTTACTTCTTAATCCATGTTAATTCCCCACAAAACTGTAACCTAGTAAATTACCTAATTCCATAATATATGATCTAAATTATCAATAATATGAAAAGGTTTCTCTCTTTAAGAAAGGTTCCCTTCCACCTAAAATACATTTGGGCACAAAACATTAGATAGGACTCAATCATGTACCTTCTCAACAAAGAATCATTAAAAAAATTATGTAGTTGAGATAAACATAGCTGAAAAGATTCATGGTATGGAACTAGTCAAAATTTCATTAGTATTTCAGAAGATCCAATGAATTATGGACATAGAATTCCATTCATTCCAAAATTAAGAAAACTTTTCCAATCAAATAATTTAAGGAAAACATGGTCACCTACCTAAAAATATTCTTTCATCCTATTACCTGCATAGCTTTTCTACTTCCACGAAGTTGTCTCCATGTGTCGCTGGATCATCATCACTTTCTCATCAATTTCCACTATTACTTCTAGTGGAATCATCTTATTTTTTTCAAAATCATCTCAAATTTATAGAGTTCGATATAACCCAAAAAACTATTACAAAAAAATTCCAAAATGTATATTGGTGTGAAAATTATTGTTTTTAGAAAACTAAACTAAAGAAATATTTTTATCTCAAATTCCCTCGTAATTAATTGAAAAAAATCCAGTGAAACAATAAAATTTCGAAATTATTCCCATAAAATCTCTTTAGATAGATTTTGAAATGTTGTGATAAAATTTAATTCAGTGCCCAATGACATCGAAAATAATTTTGAAAAGTTAGATGTAAAACTGAAATCATGACCACATAAAATAGAGATATTTACTCTTTGTAACCTGACTATCTCATTTAAATACATTCAAAAAGGTTTATCTAGAGATATGGTGTCTCGAATAGAAATAAAATGAGTAGATTTAGTCAAAATTATCAATAATAACCTTTATTTCATTATTAACTTGTGTTTCCATTGGTATCTCCAAAATAAAATCCATAGATATATTTTCCCATTTCCAATATGGCACTAGAAAATGATGAAACATCCCATTTGGTAACTTTTTTTCGTTAACCTACATACTTGTATAAATTTCATAGTAAAATTTGAAAAATCTCCTTTAATTCCATTCCACATCTTATAACCACAAATGTCTATGTGCATCATTGTGATGCTAAGATGAACTGAAAATGAAGAACTAAGAGCTCCACATAACAATTTTTTATTCATTTTATAATCACAAGAAGCATATATTCTCTTCCCAAACAACAAAAATCAATTTTTATAAGAGTTAAACTCATGAAACATACCCCTTGTAAAAAAATTGTACCTTTTTTCTATAACACACAGACTTTCTTCTGAGCATTCCTAATTTTTTCTAATAGAGAAAACTGACATAAAACCCAAAACAAAAAAAAGTGTAATATCATACACTAACAAATTCCAAGACAAAATTCATCAAATAATTAACCACAAGGCATCATTATAAATGTATAAGGATTAATATATCCTTATTATTCTGACTCAAATAATCAGCTACCCTATATGCTTTTCTAGGATGGTAATTAATCATGAAATCATAATCATTGATTAGTTCTGGACATCTTATCTCCCTCAGGTTCAATTCTATCTAAGTAAATATATAATTAAAAACATTTTGGTCAACATATATTTTACCTTTTACTACATACAGAAGGTGCATCCAAAATTTTTAAAGAAAATAACATGAGTAGCTATTTCCAAGTCTTGTGTAGGGAATTTAACTCATGAGGTCTCAGCCGACATGAAACATAATCAATTACATGATATTTCTGTATTAGGACATGGCTTGTTAGTTTCAATGAATCATTTATATAAATGAATTATTAACCATTTCTAGAGGGCTGGGTAAGAATTAGTGAATTCATGAATATATTTTTTCAATTGTAGAAACCCATCATCAAATTTATTTGTATAGATAAACATAAAACCTTTTGAGTTAACATAGTAAATAGGATAGATATGCATGCAACGTTTTCCACAAACCTCCGGTAATGGACATCCACACCAAGTAAACTTTGAATCTCATTTATAGTTGTGGTTATTTTATACTCTTCAAAAAAATTTGATTTATTGGGATAAATATTTATTCTATATTTAGAAAAAAAATGACCATTGAATGAAATTTGTTATAACCCATATTCACACTTACTGAATTTTAAATAATGTAAATATTATATTATGGTTTTAAAAATTTCACTCTGTTGTATTTCATGATATTCGTCACTTTTAGAATATCCCATAATGTCTTCAAAAAACAAAACCATATACATATCCATGAACTCATGAAATATTTTATTCATTAGATTGGTGAATACAATAGATGAATTAGATAACCCAAATGGTATAACAACATATTTATAATTCCCATATATAGAATGATATGTGGTTTACAAAATGCCTTCAGCCTTTACTCTCAATTGACGGTACCCCAAACTTAGTTAAACCATTAAAGAATAATTTCATCTGTGTATATGATCACATAAATCATTGATATGGGGAAAATGATACTTTTTATTAATATTTATTATATTTAAGTCCCTATAATAAATGAAAAGTCTCGTTGAACGATGTTTATTTTTAATAAACAATATAGAATAGCCCCTTAGTGAAGGACAAGGTTGGACGATTCCTTTATCTAATAATTCATGGAACATATTTTCCAATAATAAAATATACTTTTGTGCCATTTGATAAAGGAATTTAGAAATTACTTTATCATCAGGAACTAAATCAGTAGTACACTCATCCTCTCAATCAAGAATAAAACTTTTCAAATTATAAGAAAAAAATCAACATACTCATTTACTATTGAAGCATCAATAATTCGAATAGTTCCTTTATTTTCATCAATACATGAAAGAACACATTAATTTCAATATTATGACAATTTTTTGATTTCTTGATATGTTATCAATTGAATGGGTTCATTATTGAACACAAACTAAAACTCTTTCAAAAAAATTTATTTAGCTCAAAAATAAATATTACCATTATAAGCAGAAATATGACCCAAACCTATAATTACATAATACTATACTAGATTAAAAACAAAAAGGCTTGTATGAACAATAATTCCAAAAATAATGAATACTATAATCTTATATTTTATTTTAGCAATATTATTTCCTCCGGGTGTTCTTAACATGATTTCATGAATCATTTCATGAGGTGTAACTTCCATTTTAGTAAAAAAATTCACTTATAAGAAAGAATGTGTAGACCATGAATCAAAACATGCATTATAATTTTTAGTTAAAACCAGAATTTTTCTTGGTAATAATTATTTTTATGGAACAACACCTATCGAATTAGTTTCAAAGGATTTTTCCACATCCTTCTGCTTCCAACCTGGCTGATTTCTTACTAGATTGACTAGATTTTGACACAGATTAGACAATTAACCAATTTCATATAATTAAAGCATCTCACCATCAACTTATAAATATTTTTCTAATAATTTTTTATATACTCATGAGACATCATCCCAAAATTTCCACATTAGTATCATTTCCTATATTTTACATGACATTCTAATGGATTATTTTTACCAAAATTTTTATAAGAAAGAAAAATTATTATCTTACCAACATATTTCATTGACAAATTATTCCAAATATCCAACCAACCTGAATTCTTCTCATTCTTATCGTCCCGAGGAAAATACATTTCAGAAAACATCATCTGAGCTTTTTCAACACCACAAAAAATTTTCAAAACTATTATACTATTATAATGAAAAATCTCCATGTAAAAAGGGTTTCAATATTAGAGTACGATATATTGATATTTCTATCCAATTACAGTGTATAATTTGGTATATACATGAAAAATCTACTGTAATTCGTTCCAAAAACTACCACAAAATCATCACATTTCTGCATTAGTTTATTGAATTATTTCACCATTCGGATTCGAAATGTTTTAGTAAAATATTATTAAATAAATATACTTTTAAATTATTCCATTCCAATGTATCATGGTCATACATTTCTATGGTATTCATAACCATAGACCATCATTTTCACGATTCACCTTCATATACATAAATGAATATCATTACCTTTTTTATTTATGAACATCCCATGACATAAAATATCATTTCTATAGAATTTTTCCACCCCCTTTAGCAATCACTAGATCTGTAGATCAATTGAAATTTTTAGGATTTTCCTCATAAAATTTTACATGAAATACTTGATTCTTCATATTAGACATGGTTCGTATATATCGTGGATACCACCCCCAATTAGCATCTAAGTCAACTGATCCATTATAGTCAAAAAACAAATGGGTTCCAATTCCTACCATTCCAGGAAGCATATTCAGAAGGATATCATCATGTTGGTTCATTTTTTCTTAAATAACCATGTTTCTTCTAGGCAAAAAAATTCTAAAAATACATATCATAATCGAAGAAATATTTAAATAATTAAATTATATATTATTTCTAATTAACCATAATGAATAATTATTTATGGTATTCTATTACCATCACCAAAACCTCTAAGGTTATCTAAACCTTTCTCTGATAATAAAAATATGGAAACAACTATTAAACATTACATAATCAAGAATTTTACTAAATTGATTACTTTATTTCACATTTATGAGGTTTTAATTTTCAATTTTTTTTGAATATTAAGAGAAAATACATAAATAAAATCACCATATTCAAAAATATAGTATACTAGTAAAATAATATTTATATTTTCAAAATATAAAACATTATAAATAAAATAGGATTTGATTGAAAAATATTCATAACATTAATAATGAATTCCTTAATTCTCATACCCAGGATTATAAACTATTAAAAAATATTAAAATCTTGGGATGAGAAAAAAAATTTCATCAAGGGATATAAAAAACGAAATCGTTAATCAAGTGATATCATAAAAATGAGTATAACCCATTTAAAAAAATCTTTCGAATGCAAAGAAAAATAATGAAATTTCTTTGGGAAATATTTATAATATCACTATAACATTCACCCTTATAAATGGAATAACCATTATGTCAACTTCCATATCATGAGTTCCCAATGGAATGAAGAGGAATAATGTGGATCAACCGTCATATCCTGAGCTATAATGGACACAACCCAACATATATTAATCTATAATGGGGCTCAAAAAATAATTTCTTGTGATATAATGGTCTCAAACAAACATAAGTATTTTTTAAGGAATATATCAAGTAATAAAACACTTGACCACACATTTAAACCATTGATTATACCAAATTTATATTTCAAAATACCATTTTTAGTAAAAACACCTTTAATATATACAAAACATGGACATAATATATGAAATAATATTCATTAAAATTAACTATAAAAACATATAATTGGAAAAATTATATTAATAGAAATCTTTAATATAGATTATATAATTAGGACATTAAAAAAAGAACAATACTTTTGAAATTTTTAAAAGAGACGTTTAAACTGATTGTAAAAGTAATGTCCCTTAAAAGTACATTACCATTGAATAAAAAATTAATCAAATGATTTTAATATTTATATTCACTATAAATAGACATAATAAAAGATTATATAATAAAAATTTATTTTACAAATAATCATATCATGAAAAAATCAATGAATTAGAAGGTTAACGAAATGATTTTAAATTAGGTTTACAATTTCATTCACTTAGGTTTAGATTATTTAAAACATGTCTAAAACACATGTATAATTTTTAAAAGAGTGTTCATAATATATTAAAGAACCATATTAATTTTTATAATCCATTATTGATCATTTATAACTTCATTTCACCAATTTATTAATATTATTTTGTTATTTTGATTTTTTTTGATGTGTTTTTTATGTGTCTTCCATGGTTGATTCATTATGTAATTTCATGTAAAATTAAAGAAAAAATACATGAGTGGAATGAAATGTTATTTGAATGTTTATTAAAATTTAAATTATAACATATATATTTTTTCCAGATATTTTGATGATTTATTATATAAAACATTAACAATATTTATTTAGATTCAGATGTAATTTGATCATCATGAATGTGTTTCATTATATAATTAAATATTATGAATTGATTTTAATTTATAAACATAAAAAAACTTATAAAATAAATTATATAACCTATTTCAACCATTAAAATGGATTTATATCCAAACATTATTGATGTAATGGAAATTTAAAACAAATCAACTACGATGTTAGAAAATTTACACATCACGAATGCTGTTTTTATTTTTAGAATAAATATAAAAGTAGAAGAATTATGATGATGAATTTATTCCAAATACATGATAAAATAAAATTATTTATTATATACTTTAGTGTCCATGCCCCCTGAACAAAAGGGTGTGAATTTAGTATAAGAAATGTAAAATAATTTTAAATAAAATAAAATAAAATAAAATTGGATTTTTACATCTTGAATTATCCTCCTTGAGAATCATCAAAAGGGATTTGGTTTGGAACATTGGGTGATACTATAAGGTCCATGATGTGGATAATAGTATTAGAAATAATTTTGGGAATAATTTTGTCTAATCGAAAATCATGAGTGTTGGAAGGAGAAGAGGTGAGTGAGGTTGGTATTTGTAGTGGATTAGAGGACGGGGTTTCCATTATTTTAATCATTATTTTATTATTTTTTTCAATACAAATAATACTCTTGGTTATTGTGTCTAAATATAGTAATTTTTCATGTGAGTTTGAACCATGTTTTCTTACCTATGAAAACAAATTCAGCCATGACTCAATAATTCAAGTATTTAGCTTATTTCACAAATTATCATTTTTTTCCTATTCACCCAAAAAATAATTTATTTCTGAAATATCTCAAAATTTCACCCTAACTATTTTAAAAAATATAATTAAAAAATTGTCTGCATTTTAAGAAGTAATTTTTATAAATATAATAATTTTTTTTAATAATAATCATAATTTTTTTGAAAAATAAAAGGTCTAAAACTATATTTGATTTTATAACTATTTGAAAAATTAGTAGGGTATCATTAAATTATCTTATAATGGTAATGAAATATAATATTAATTCATAAATATATTATAGGATAATATTTTTTATTTTGAATAATTATATTAACTATTAAAGTTTCATTATATATTTCTTACTTAAATTTTTTTTATCACAAAATTTATATTTTAAAAATAATTATTTACTTGATAAATGAAATAAATATATAAAAAATTTACTTATTATATGGATGAGTTTATTTTTCTCTTTATTATGTGTGGTTACGATTCTATTTCCAATATTATTATTCCTAATGTAAATGTTACTATTCATAAGTTCATGTTATTGATCCATCAGTATAAATTCCACAATTTCAATAAATACTAATAATATCATTATAAATTTATAATGATTTTATGTAATTAATTCCAGAATGAAAAAAATATTTTATAAGTTACTTGTTTGGTACACCTTTTGTGGATACATATGAAATGAAATTCCATATTCCAAAACTCACTAATGGGTAACTAAATGGATGCCCACATTCAACACATCAACAATGTTATAACCAGAATCCATTGAAAGGGATAAGTTATTAGTTCTCTTAGTCTCATGTATTTGTTTTAATATTAAACACAAAAATTTTTTGTGTCTGAGATTTCCAATATGGAAGGTGGAATTTTTCCTTGCCTATACAGAATCATAATCATTGGATTTTTATTGTTAATATTTTTATCCTTATTCTACTCTTTGTTCTTACCTCTAGATTATTCCCTACGCCTTGTGAAAATACTGATAGGCTAACCATTATCTCATGTCATAAAAAGTAATTACATTGAGTGAGAGATCGATTTCTCCCCTTATAAGGTTATAGTGACACAATATTTCATTATATAACAAATTAATTTGGTGTATGTATGATATAATGTTTTCCAAATAATCCAGGATTGATATTCAACATCAATATTCACATTTATATTTGATAAATAATGAACGATTTTATTGACATCCTCTAAAAGGGGTTTATTAAATAGACTATATTTAATTTTAAATGTATTCTAGTGATGTTTGTTATAAATTTTACAATTATGTGAATCTATTACATGAAATTTATCCTTTTTAATCCATATCAGATCAGGAATGTTTTCAAATGAAATTTGTCTTGGAACATTTTTCCTAAAGAAATAATTGAAGATCATTGGGCCTTTATAAGACCATGAAAATATATGTCTTCATAAATTTTATATGTCAGTCCAATATAATACATAATGAAAATAGGTTTATTAGCTACATAAATGGCACAAATAAACTATTACTTTACCAGTCAGGCTGTCATATTAATCTACTATAAATTTAAAGTAATCAGACTATTGAATTATTCAAATTCAATCGTAGTTGTTGTCACGTTTATCCAAAATAGCTGATATCTCTTTTTTGGGAATACAAATGTGTCTTTACCCAAGAAAAGTCCATGTCTAACTGATATGAAATGTTATACCATTGGTTTTTTAATTAAAATAATATACGTCTTTATAGTGATTTCAATTAAAATTTTTTAGAAATCATGTTAATTAAAATGAGATAACAAAGAAGAAATAAAATTTAAATGGTATTGTAAAAAGAAGTGCATTACAGAAAAAATATAATCCCAATTAAGAAATGATACTAAAATTTTAAGGGGAACATGGGATACTAAATATATTTTTCACAATCCTAAAAAAACATTTTAGAATTTTGTCAAATAAAATCGATCCAATATAAATTTAATCATCCAAGATGTGAAAATTAGAAAATAGTAAATATTTTATGTATTGGATTAAATACCATTATTTCCATTTTGTAACTATGTTAATGTAACGAAAACAACCCACTCACAAGATTTTTGAAGACAATATATGATACAAGAAACAATAAAACATAATTATGAATAGAATACAATATATAAACATCAATCAACCTATTTTGTGGGAAAAAATCAAATAAAGACATAAAAATCTAGAAAAAATTAATTATATATGGGGGTATTGATATATTTTTATTTGATGAATAAATAGTTATTGAATCCATTGGATACAAAAGGTCCCAATATCATGTGTATCGAAGTAATAACTCAACAATTTTTACTAGTTCATCAAAAAAACCCACATTCCATCCCCATGGATGGACAATAATCATAATCATAAATATAAATTGCATACTAGAAACATGGATAGTTATATAATAATTTCATAATAATAATATCATCATCGGATAAACATTCTCCATGTGTAGGGTTTCAACAAATGAGAAAAGGGTGTGTTGGTGGGAGGTAACTCAATTAGAGGACTGCATGAATGATGAACGTTAAGGGGACATCAATCATGTGACAATGTATTTCACCACTAAACAAGACATCCTTCTAAAATGCACAGGACACCTGGATCCAGATATATAAGACAAATAAACTATTCGAACCACAAATCATGTAGATGACAGTGATTAAATTGTGAAAGCCCAATGGAATTCCATAAATCAAGACATCATAGATTAATGACTCTGTAGGTGAGGCATGGAACAATACATAATATTGATGTATGGAATTCCCAAATTGTTGGTCCCTCACACATGAAAGAGGACCAATATATAAAATTGAAAATATTTTTTAATTCCCAAAAAATATAGGAATTTAAAATAAATGTGAGCATATTAAAATAAAAAATTCCAATATCAAGACACCATATTTCACAATTACAATTTCTGCCTTCGAAATATATAATTAAATTAAATTAAATTAATAAAAAATATCTTAACCCAAAGTCATTAATAATATATTTCGATATAATGATCTCGGTATTAGAAAAATCGTGAATTAATGGATTTAAAAATCATTCAAATGCATTTTAAACATTCGAAAATATCAATGAATCACATTCACTCATTCCATGATTGGTCCCTTGACATGGTATTTCTCTATGTATTCCTACACATAATATATTACGAAATAATTTTATATCATAATAGTGTTCTATTTCTCAGTGAGTTTAAGTAAGGTAACCTTAGACCCATTCAACCAGAATATAAAAATATATTATTTTTATATTGATCTATAAGAGGAATTGTAAGTTTCTCAATAATTCATACTTCTAATAAAATATTAATAATATAAATATATTCAAAAATAGTTCCTTATAACCCAACCAGAGTAAATTTTATCAAATATCTACCATCACATATCAATTATCATTCCAATAGAAAATTACTCAGCACACACAATGAATGTATATCAAAACTTTGATTCCCATGAAAATCACCATACATAAAATTAAATGTATCAATACAAGATATAAGTTTTAATTCAACACCTTACATTTCATTTGTCCAAATAATTATGTTTATAATAGTATTAATCATTCATAGACTAATATATTTTGGAGAATACCTACTTATCAAAATCGCATACATTCAGAAATGAGATTTTACCATTAATATAATACTTAACTAATTGTTATCAATCATAAAATGAAGTAGATAATAATTCATTAACAAATAATCCATTTTCGAAATGGGTATAAAAATTTATAGTAATTACATATTGTAAAATTCGAAATATGTGAAAATACTAAAAAATAAAAATTTTAATACAAAATTTGATCATCATGCAGAAACACAGTACTATTTATTTTTAATAATTATTTTTAATTGTAGTTTTTTGGTTTTATGTTGAATCATATTTTCAAAATTATGCACAATATGAAAATTGACCTTTTAATTCTAGAATTTTGAAAATCCACCCATTATTTTTATAATGTTATATATTTTACAAAAACTCATCATGAATACATATACATCCCAAATAAATCATTTTATGATATTTATAACGTTTTGAATGTGTAATTAATCATATAAGAAATCTCACTATCTTTTTGTATCAGTGAACAAGTATATCACACATTCATTTCCCTATCATATTTATAATGATTATGTTATTTATCACTTCAATAAAAATTGTAATTGTATGCATCCAGGTTACTCAAAAATTGATATTTTTCAATATATAATATTAATTATCAAAATGGGTTCTGAATCGTGCATTTTCATACTAAGATATATTAATTTAATTGGGATAAAATCAACCCAACCCAAAAAATCATACGAGTATAATACCTTAATCTATTAACACATATATAAATTAAAAATTCTAAACTCTCATATCAATAAAAACATTATCTATGAAATGAAATGCGCATATACTCATTTATAATACAAAATTTTTATTAAATTATTTTTGACTAATTGTAATTTATCCAATAGATAATAACATATTTTATAAACCACTAACTCATGTATCACTGGTCTTATTACAAGAATAATGGCACATCATCAAACATTACCTAATGAACTATAAGAACTAAAAATTCATCAGTATTAATTTCAACATAGTCCACCATTGTTTAATTCTATGTGTATCCCAAAACACGACCAATAAATGTAGAAACCAACTAAGAAACATACCAATAGTTATAATTCCTTAAAAATATCGAACATATTCTTTTTGGTTGTCCATTACTCAATCAATCATTTTTAATATAACATTATTCTTTAATATTCATCAATTATTAATAATATAATTTAAAACCCCTAGAAATAATCTTTTTTCTAGATAAATTATTTAATGTTAAAAAAATAATAAATCTATCATGAATCCTTCTTGTATTCATAAATCACATTAAGGAAAAAATTTCATTTAAAAACATTTATCCTTACATTCACTATGGACAATGTATCATTTTATATTATTTTAATCCTTTATATAGGAACTCATACATTTTCCAAATTCCCTAAATATAAATTTCACATCTACAATAAGAGAATAATAATATTCCCCTATATGAATTAAAATTCTTTTAAATATATTAGTTTATATATAATAAAAATTCCTATCATTTAATTTTAATTGATTCATGATCCAATTCTTTTTTAAATAAATTTAGGATAATATAAAAAATATTAAAAATGAGATGAAATTATTTAGTCAATTAGATTTTATTATAACTTTCTTAATTAATAATATTAAAGGAATTTTATGGAACATTCCTTCAATAAAGTTATTGGATCAATTATTAGTTTATTTTATGAAATACTTGAAATTTAAATTCTATTGAACTAAATATAAATAAATCACTTATTCATTGTTTAAATATTCCATTCATGGAATAGTTAAATGTGTTTAAAAATATTTATAAAATAACATGTGGTAATTTTAATTACCATAAAATAAATATTCAAAAATAATCACATTAAACCATACTTATAGAGGATAATTGTTTAAAAATATAAATTTATTTATATTAATTCATTAAGATAAATGAATATTCTCATATGGAAATCATTAAAATCATCATGAATTACGATAAATTTTTTTAGAAATATAACGTAAAATAATATTGGAGTGTGTGTATATAATTTAATTTATTTTTTTAAAAAATAAAACAAAAATCAAACAAATATCAATCATAGAATAAGGTTGAAGATAAGATACCCTCAATATATCTCTCAAGTTAAAGTATTTGAATGTGGGGAATGAAATATTACACATAAAAAAATTTATATAGTTTATAATGAAGACATATTTTTTAAAAATATATTTATCCATGTACAAAAATATTCTCCACACGATACACCAATTGTTAGAAAAATTCTTGTTTGTTAACCATAAATAGAAAACGTGTATGACCTTAAATATTTAATGTTTGAAATATATGTGTAAATTCATTATAAAATTAATTTCAAACTTAAAAATCTATAACCTATAATTTAATTAATATGATTGTAAAATTAAAACACTCTCATATAAATAATTAAAATCATATCCATATTATAACCACCCATGATGTACATTTATTTTCATTAAAATCCATCTCAAAAAGAAGAAAGACACTTTCTTTTTGAAATTATTATTTTTTATTTCAGTACAAAATTACCAATAATATAATTAAAAGATTTTATTTATTAAAAGACTATAATAAATAATTTAATCATTGTAAATAACCTAAAAACCACTCATTATTCCAACAAGCTCATTTTAATATTGATTTACTCAATAAATATGAAATTTTTATTATATCCATTAATAAATATTTTTATGTTTTATCTTTTTATGTTTAATATCGCCTCATTGAGTGACATATTAAAATTCACATATCCTATAATCATTCAGTAAAATTTTCCCATCAATTAATAATTTTCCATTTCATATTCCATTACCTAAATCATTAACACTCTACCTATTTGTTATTTAAATAATATAGACACAAATAATTTAGTTCGTTGATATTATTTTATAACATAAATATAACTAATATAATACACTTAATAAAAACCTCACCAGTCAAATTAAAACATTTTCAAGACACGCAATAGATCAAATTAAATCTGATCATAAACAAAATATGAAAAAATCATTAAAGGATTAAAGTATTGATTTTGTAAATCAATAAGTAAAATAGTAAAATTCTTGTTTTATTTATTTTAATTTTATATTGAATAGTTTATCAACGGAAGGTTCAATCACGATTAAAAATTAAATAGAAAAATTTTATATATTTTTTTCAAACTCAATGTTTTTTAATACATACATTAACATGAATTTTTTATTTCAAAATACTCTCAATACTTGATTTTTTATTGAAATATCTAATAAAAATCAATAAATTAAATAGTTTTTAATAAAAATACATTTAGGGAAGAGGTTTACACCAATAAAATACAAACTAGAAATAATTATTTAGTGTTATCTAATTTTTATCAAAATCCATCAATACTAATATTATTTTTTGAAAAATTAATTTATTATTTAAACTATTTCCAATGATAGTAAAAAAATATATATACACTATGAAAAACTCACGTAATGTTTGTAGAATTATTAAGATATTTGTAATCCTTAATTGTGACTTTGTTTACCAAGTGATGTTCATTGTGATATGACTTTCGGTTCATCAAAAAATATCACTCCATACAATAATGATGTCCTTTTATTATTCCCACATTTTTTAGGTATTATTAATTAGTTTGTTGAGTTATTTTCTTAAGAAATTTGAATGTGTTTCCTTTTATTACTTTTTATAATCATACTCTATCATTTTATACAAATATATTCTTATTAATATTTCTTAAAATGGATAATGAAATAAAAATATATATAGATACAACATTGTAGTGTTATGTGAAATAGATCATGGTTTTTTTGAAAAAATATATTTTGAACAAAATGAGAAGAATATAAATAGTGTATAAAATATTTAATATAGAAGATGAAGAAATATCGCTTGTTTCCACAAGGAGAAAATAATTCATAGTGTTTATTGTCAAGTTATATTTTCATTATAAAATTCCTTGGACTAGAAAACATTTCTAGTAAGTTTTTAGGATGTTTTTTTCATCATATTGATAAACCAAATCATTTTATATTGACCAATTCTATAAAATAAATGAAATATTATAATGGTTATGTAATTTTAGTTAACTATAAATAATGTGTATATTTTAAATTCAGTTTTATACATAGATTTAAAATAGAATCATTATTTGCTTTATTTCGTTATGTAATGGAAGGGAATTGATCTTGTTGTTATTATAACAGATTTAGATCATATGAAAAATTCTGGATAATATGGAATTCATTATATGATTTCAATTAAAAATAATACAGAAAATATATAAGCATCCTAGAATATTTATAATATAATGTGATTGTCATTATGAATTTCAGATCTCATTTTATCATGATGAAACTAGGGTATTTTTATATTCACCGTGTAACATCCCTATGCTTCCAAGGTATGTTTTTCTGACTTTTCTAATATTAATGTCATTGTAAATAAAAAGATAAATTTCATTATTTTGAAATAATGAATTATTTATAAAAATATGTAACACCTACGTTTTCCATTTAAATTTATTTTAGGGAAAATATAAATTTATTTGTCAAATTCTTTTAGAAAAAGAGAGGCTCATATTCTATGCAAAAACCCATCATTTCTATAAAGGCCCTAGGGATCAAAACCAATACTGAATGGTGATAATGGTTCATCTACTTCTATACACATATATAATTCTCTAATTTCTTATTCTATTTATTTTTATGTATACACATATATTTTATTATAAAACACAGTTACGTGAAAATATATAATTTTATTTGAAAACTATATTCATTTTTGAATTATGTTTATTCAAAAATAATCATTATAATTAAATCATTGAAATTTAATTATTAATGGTATATGATCCATATTTTTATTGAAATAAAACTATAACCTAAAACAATTGTATAATAAGACTTGTGGCATTTTATGTGAAACAATAAAAAGTAAATGCTTAAATTTAAATAATAACCCATGATGAATTTTTTTATATTATATATTATTTATCACAATAATATTATTATTTTATCTTATTTTATTGTAGGTTTTATTATATTAAAATGGTAATTTTAGAACTGTAATTATAATTTTGTATAATAAAAAATTCATTACTCTTTTTTTCCATTAATTAATAACAATATATTTTTTAAATAGTACAATATAATAAAATACACAATTTTATAACAAGTGGACAAGGGGAAATGATTTTATGTTTTATAAGAACATTACATGTCATGAATAATTATGAAATTATATTACTATAAATAGAAATGGGATACAAACATTAATTAATAATAAATTCACTAAAAACACTATATGTTTGAAATATAACATCCACTAGATTGTACTCCCACATACAGAACTAAAAGCATAAATATTTAATTTCTAGATTTGATAAAATTTAATGTGTCCCAATTTCTTCTATCAAAAAATAACAACATAAAAAGTAATTATGGGATTACATATCAACACAATGAATGTTTAGGTTCAATGAATTATAGAATTAGTAAAATCTTTTAACAACATGGATTCATGAACAACATGTTCATAAAGATCTACATCATCTCCATACATACACATATCTTAATATATCTTATTACATCTTAAACATCCAACATAATTTTCTAAAAATATAGAACCATTACATGCTCAAATAAATTTTAAAAATTATTTATAAACTAAGGAATATGAAACAAAATAATGGTGTTCTTGAATTATCATTAATGATAAAAATAATTAGTAACAATTGAATTTTATCAATGAGAGTATGATTAGGATAATGGGGTGATGATATAATAAAAGTACATAAGCATTGTACAATAGAATTAATACATATATGATCATGAAATTTTAACCATAAAACATGGATTAATGCATTACCATTGGAAAACATTCATATTAATCAATAATAATGACAAATTTTATGTCAAACATGATCAAAGAAACATTTATAACCCATAGAAGAAAAAACATCTTCATATCATGATGCATTTTCATATCACTATTATATATTAAGGTAACCTAATGGATACACAAGAAGTAAACCTCATGGTTACACATAGAATAAATATCGTAGAATATTTCTATACTATATTTGGATTCACCTAATCAGTTATCTCTTTCCCATATTTGGAATAACCATAATGTCAACTTCCACAACCAATGCATTAGAAGAATATCAAAGACCCACAATTCTTCATTCATAATATAACCAACCCTCCATGGTATATAATTGAACCACTCATAAATATAATCAATTCCCTAGAACCATAATATTAATAAATTATTAATACCATATATTTTATCCTAAAACTCATAGGTCAATCAATACTCTTTCCATAACATCATTTACCCATGTAATGTTAATTTTTATCCATGGAATTATATTTGAATCCTTAATAATATATAAATAGTATATATTAGGATTGTATTAATACAATATAACCCCAATAGTGTATATGTAAAATCAAATAATAAGATCATTAGGAACATTCTAGAAGAAAATAAAATTTTCATTTCAAAAGTCACTTTTAAAATATATAAATGAGGCATATATTATAGATATGATTTTAATTAAAATTAACCTTATAAAAATGTAATGTAATCATCAATTCATAGATGTGCCATGGATTTAATAAAATACATTCATGTTCTAAATGTTAAAAATAAACATACTTTTCACAAAAGAAAATATTGTCAAAAGAGATCCATGTCGAAATAATAAATAAATATAATTATTAAAATTTTTTTCAATGAATGAAAAATCTAATGAAAAATATATTTCGGAAAACATTTATATTAATAAACAATCTATTGAAAAAATCATATAACATTGAAAAGGAATAGAAATATTACAATTATAAAAGAATATATAATATTGGAATTAGTTTAAAATGTCATTGTTGATGTTTATTTAAAAAAAACAAGTGATAAGTGTTCATAAAAACATGTTAACCTCATTCATAACCAATGGATCATAAAGGAGATGTGGTTCAATAAAATAAAACAAAATAATTTCTTCTAAAGGTTACATTGAATATAAACAATCCAAAAAAAGTAAATATTATCATAATCCCTTTGCTCTATAGAAATTGTTCAACAAAAAATACAATAAAAGAAAAACATTTAATAAAATATTAAATATATATGACATTAGAAGAATCGGGTTATAACATATCCAATGGTTATTATATACACCCAATAAAATAATTTAAGCGCATAAAATCAAAACACGTCTCCAAGAGTGTTAGGGATGAATATCCCTTATAAATATTATATCATTGAATAGGGAATTAATCAGTTGAGTTATTATGAGAAACACATATAAATTCACATATACAAGTTTAAATGTAGAGTAAAAAAAAAATTTTTCACTTCACACGTAATAATTAAACAACAATGTCAATTAAGATGTGTTATAACCCAATGAAAGGAAATTGAGTAAGAACCCCATTTACAACATTATATCATTCATTTCAAATAAAATTGCATAAAAAATTAAATTTGAAAGTCAAAAAATTATGAAGATTAAATTATAATTGTTGTAACATGTAAAAGATTAATTTTATATACAATATAAATGCATACAGGTTTCTATTATTAATATATGCCTTAATAATGGAAAATTTAGATTAATTCCATTCCTTCGGATCAATACATTCCATGTATATCGTTTAAATAATGTAAAATAATCATACATAAATTATTTTATATACAATGAAAAATTTAATGATTAAATAACTTATCTATAAACCATATATTTAATTTATCTTGATGACGATGTTAATTACTTAATCAATCAATTTAACGTCAGGTGTTTTGAAGATAATCATTTCAAATGATCAAAATGGATTCTTTAATATTATTAAGGTCAATGAGGTCATTATTATGTTTCAATAAGAATAATAATCATGAAATAATTAATATATTGATATATTAATTATAATTTTTAATCCAATCATTATAAATGGTTTTGAAATCTAAACTACATTAAAATTTTAAAAATGGTAGGTCATATAGAAAAATGGGTAATGCTTCTATTTTTCAATTATCAATATAGAAAGAAATTAAGGATTATTTTATCATTGAAAATTAATAATAATATCACATATATAATTTTAATTCTTTATATATACTTATATACATCATCAATATGATGTGGTGATAAAAAAAATAAAATCACTTCATGGTGGTGTTAGTCCACATATATACACAATCTACGCTACAATTTGTTAGTGGATGGAAAGGTAAGAAACTAAATGACATATTATAATTTTAAAATGATAAATATGTCATGAATTTCATATATTTATATATATATATATTAATTCTATCATTATAAATTTACATGTGAGGTGGTGATATAAATCAGATTACATCAATCCATGATGTAGTAGTACACCGTATATGTGAATCACTGATTAAGTTTCCATGTGATGGAAGTGGATATGGATATCGGTGATAATATTATAATTATAAAATAATAGTATATTTATATTTAAAGTGTTTTAATTTTAACATGGATTATAATTATTTTATGGAGCTGGATGAATAAGTAGAACCACTGCTAAAAATCCCAAATATATCAATGCCCAAATCCTAATGCATCCAAAAAACCATTAGGCTAGGGCCCCCTATCCCTATAGTTTCAAAAACCAATGAGATAGTGCTATCTAGGAATGATTTTCCAAACAGTTTCATAAAACCATTGTGATTGGAATCCAATAATGATTGGTTTTTAAACCATTCTGTTAAAGTCTATTCGAGAAAGGGTATTCAAATGGTTTTTTAAATCTTTTGGACAGATTAACCCAAAATATACAATGACCAGTATCCTTACATCAGAATCAATCAGACAATATTTTTTCATTAATGGTAGATGTCCTCTACTTCCGAGCCTATGAATATTTCTTCCTGACTAGATATCCATCCTTTATTGAAGCCATTTTTTCATCCACATCAAATTAATAATTTGTAATAGAGTTGTACCTTCATCCATAAATTTTTTTTTACATTCATCTTACATTGTAGTCTCGCGTTATTAATCATGAACTCTTTAATAGTGTTTGGTTGTGTTTTTAAATCATTTTATTATTATCCCCTAATGTAATTGATTATATGAACTATTCAATAATATAATGTTATACCCTTGAAAATTCTAGATGTGTTTGAATATAACTTTTTGTTAGGAAAATAATGTTTCATGAGATGAGGAAATGTTTTTAAATTCATCTTTCATTTGAAATTTTGGTAATTATGTTATTTGAAATAAAAAATATTTATTATATAATGTTTTCTATTTTTAAATTGTTAAATATTTTATTTTTTTTAATTTGATGGTTTTAACTATTTCTGATGTAGATTGTGTTGAAGAATATAGGTTAGGGTTGGATTGGCAATTTGTACACTGAGGGATGGTATGTAGTGACTGGTTGATGGTTTTTTTGTATAATGGTTATGCTTTTGTGATTTATTGTTTTTTGGATGTGTTGTTGGTTATTAAAATCATAATGTTTTTTGTGGTTGTATTTTTGTAATTTCCTAGTGGCTATGTAATATGATTATTAAAAATAAAATGGGAATTAATTTAGATGAAATTAAAAAATTGTGGCATAAAATTTAATAACCAGTAATTGATTAACAAATTGATTGTCGATAGATGAGAATACGTGTTGGTGTGAGTAAAATTGTATGCATAAAGGTAAATATATAATTATAATGGATGGTGTCCCCCTACTTTGGGTACCAACATGCATTGATACTCAACTAACCACATATATTATTAAATTAGATATTTTAATTGTGTATAGTATAATTTTTTTCATATTAATTTAATATATTATTATCAATTTGTAATCATGTTTCATTATATTATTAGTATTTTTTTCTGAATTGGTTGTTTGGAGTTGTTCATTCCATATTTCTAATATCTCATTGATATAATTGTAGTGGTCAATGGTGTATTTTTAACTAGTTACAAAATATATATAATTTTAAATGTATATTGTCTTAATTAATATATTATCACTAATTTCACACATATGAACATATTGGTTAATATAGTTTCAAATTGATAATCTCATCATGATACGCTCTTTTAGGTGATTAAAAATTACATGATTTTTTATTTTTAGTATTATTAACATAATAACCATATTTTAATTTACATTATATTAATATTTTTATAAATTCTAAATTAATTCATAAAATAAATTTTTAATAACAACCACTTTATTAAGTAATTGTTTATTCATAATATTTGATTAATAGTTAGTTTAAAATAGTTTTGATTACACGAATGTTATGAACAATTATGATATAGATTTGATATATAATATGATGATATAATTCATATTTAAAAATAAATATATAGTTATTTAATTATATAACAATACTATATAAAATTTATAAATATGAATGGGAATAAAAAAATTAAAAACATTAGACGTGTTAAATATTATAATACATACTTTCCTCCTTCAAAAAACTCATTAGTAGCACATATTAATTATTCTATGAAGAGTATTATGATGATGATATACTGATTGGAACAAGGAAATAATTGTTATGGGAGTTAATATTTTAGATCATTTAAATTTTACTAACCACATGGTGTGAGGAGTACTAGGTTGGTGTTTGATTCCCCAATAAAATCACCATGTTCTGGTTAAACTACCAAATGACCTCAAGTTCAAAACAAAATATTGTAGTGGATAACAACTAGAAGTGAGGGTCTAAAATAAAAGGGGAGATACTCTTCACTCATATAAATTATATAATAAAATAGTAAATAGTGATACAATGTTCAAATATATTAATCATGAAGGAACAAAAAAATACACAAAACACAATATTATATCAAAATTATGTTTTCAAAAAAACATAATACTATTTTCGAACTAGTCCAAACACATATCACAATAAATTTCAAACAAAATCTAAATTTAGAACGACTAAAAACCCTAATCCTCATACACCATATCACCAAAACACTATATCATTATCTGTAAGATCCACTACATGTCATATTATCAACATTAAAATAGACACAAGGTCTTCATGTTCACTATAGTTTTCGTATAGGGAGTGTAAAATACATCTTTATAGGGTCTCACAATGTAATTCTAAAATTTTCAAAATATTTGTTGTATATTAAGTAGAAAAATAAATTATAAAATAAAAATTCTAAAAAAAATTATTATACTAAATAGGAAACCATGACTCATGGTGAGTTACACAAACATTTTTAAAGTGGAAATTTATTAACCAGGACACCATGGGAGTTAACTATTCCAACTTTTGAAACAAAGTAGAAGGAAAGATTAAAGTAGACATTGCATGGCTTAAATCAATCCATATAGTCCACACAAAGGCTCAACATGTTTATCCAACTCTAGACAGCCCCATTTCACCATTAAGGAGTCAATTTTATCCACTCATCATCGTATATCAAACAAGGTAACAAGGAAAAGAATGTATCAGTTCAAAGATCATATCAAACCAAGAATTGAATCATGAAACAAGATCTTTATACAACTACCTTAATTTATGGGTCAGGGCCTAAGACATTAACACCTACATCACTTCTGGGACATTCCACATATTTTCCACACATTATCCTATGTTTTGGCTGCTTCTGGCCACATGGATATCACACACAAACCTATATTAGTTTATTTCATATTTTATTCATAATCATTTCTTCCTTTTAGGTACCAACATCATCAGCATCACATATTTCATAATAACATGCATCCCCTCAAGGGGATGACCAGACAACAGAATTCCACATGCCACATTCATACCATATGTAGTACCTATAGAGGAAAAGAATATACACACAATAAGACATTTCATTTAAGTAAAATTCATAGTACATCATGCAGAATTATCACAATCCAGACATAGACACACTACATTCAATCAGATGAGTCATATGTATTGCATGCGACACACAAGAAACATATTCTATATCATAGAATGGTTCTTGTGTATAAGAACACACACGCAAAATCCTATCATCGAAGCAACTCTAGTATAATGTCCCTTATATGTTAAAATTTTCCTATGATAATAGCACATGCTAAATGATTTCCTTGAACTGGTACTCTATATGTGGGCCATGTTCCTGTAAAAACAATTCTTGGCATTGAAGATCCATGTTAGTAGTCATTTTCTATAACACAAGATATGGTCTCCGCCCATGTCTCACCAGGGAAACCAGAAGTCACCAGACCAAAATAATCTAACTCCTTCCTAAAATGTTCTAGGGTAACCATATTGGTAAATTTTGTAAACATACACACATATAAAAACCTTTCAAGGACTCTTTCTATAACACAAAGTGTTGTAAAACTATAGCTACAAAGTCATTTTAAAATATGATATTCCCATGTGCTTCATATTAATTATCCCACCTTTAGGTCGTAGGGTCACCCTCATCATCTAGAATAATTATATCTTAGTCCTCATACACTCTACCTAAACCTATGGAGAAATGTACACTCACATTCCCTCATTTACTCGAACATACAATTGATTTTGAATTATAGGAGAATGCTACCTCAAAAGAAGTTATCAACATCGCCAATATACACCATGAATTTTCCAAGAATCACCATGTCTTACGAAAGGTGAATCCTCACTCTATATTGAACTTTACCTCACAAATCATGGATTTTTTTTTATTAATTATTGAATTTATTCTACAACATCATAATTATAGGAAACCTCATCAAGAACCTTCTCCAAAATCTAAATAAATCATACATGTGGTGTCTACCGCACACCTTTGGAATTGACATTCATGAAATCCCTATCCTAATAGAATAAATTATTCACCAAAATATAAATTTAAAATATGAACAATAAATATATTTAGGGTGGTGTATTAACACAAATTAAATGGAATCCAACAAGGTGATGAGTGTGTTTCAATATTTCCTCAATACAAGTCGATACAAAGCCCCATCCTTATTGGTTGAAAAGAACATTATTCTGTGTCGAAATAAAATTACTAAAATAAGATAAGCGATTTAATATAGAAGTGATGATATTTTTATGAATTTAATTGAACTATATATCTAACCCGGTGTCACCATTATACCATACTCAGATTCATATTAGGAAAAAGGGGTCAAAGGAAAGGATTTTGAGAGAGAATTTAACCAATGCCGGGATATTCATCAGCCCCCTATAATATAAAATTGCAAGGTACCTGAAGACATTCTTGGTGAAATAGATCCTCAAAAAATACCCAATAAAACCCATCTATAAGTTGATTTTCCTAGAAGGCCACATTGGATACAATTATCCCACTGGATAGCTAGTGTTGCATCACCATATCTCTAGTGTTTTATTCAGCCACTGTCCAAGATCTCCATTCATTTTCATTCCATATGAACACCCAGTGTCCACAGTGACTTTAATAAACTTATAAAAATCATTTTAATGATTTATGAAACTAAAAAATACAACACGAACCTCAATTGTCAAAATCGACATTCCAATTAATGTAAATTCCTAAATTTCCTAGGAAATATCCAATAAATAATGACAAAAGTAATTATAATATTTCAAATATAATTCTTCTCAAGATCAAGAAAATATAGTAGTACATAAACCATGTCACCCAACTTTAAAAGGTTTTTTTTCATTAAGAACATTTCTGGATTCATCTTTGAAGGAACGTGAACTACCACTACAAAACAATTAATACTCGAGACATAATTTTTATAAGAAACTAACCCAACATATTATCGTAAACATTAATATTTAAATGGATCTATCCTGAACCATATATTCTATCATATCAAATAATTATATTCCCATTTTTTCGAGAAGTATATGGTTCTCCCAACAATATGAATTCCCCAACAGTATACAATTCAAATTTATGCTATTACCCACCATAAGAGTATCTTATAGAAATGAACCTATAACGATCAACGAACCTATCAAATACTTTTAAATAGTGTATAAAATAATATATTGTTAAATTTATTCCAAACCATCATTCATAACAATAATTATAGATTTGAATTATTTCTCATTAATGGTTCTGAATCAAATCCAAAGAGTCTAACTATTCATTCCCAAGGATTAGTTTTTCTAGATTTTATTAAAATCCATTAATTATATCCATCACATCCATGTATAGAATGATTATATAATCATAAATACCACCACATCATACCTAAAACATGAAATCCCCATTATTCATACCCCCTGAAACTGATATCTATTGGAAACACTCAGCTGAACAGGCCAACATGATACCTAGATGCTCAATCATTATTCCTAAACTATTAGGGTAATCACATGACAAACAAAAAATGTAACGAAATGAAATCAGAACACTATATATAAAACCATGGATGTATTTCCAAACCCAGTATCCATAAATCACCCACTGATGCTGATGACCATCACATATTTGATCCAACTCAGGGAAGATAATGCTAAAACCATCCCATGTCTGATGTTGATGAACCAGATCAACCTATCAAAAATAATTATTTTTATTCTAGTATAATTAATGAAAAATATCACATTAGATAAAACCCATTAGGACCATCATGGTGTTACCTCTTCCTTTCATAGAATAATATTTTACTCTCTTCTAGATTCTCATAACATGAATTTCATTTACCCACTACCGACGTGATTCTTCCCAACATTGTATTATTATTATCATCTTTGTTGAATCCAAACATATATCACAATGTCTTACCTTCTTCAAAACACCAAACATAGTGTTTGGGGATCTTCATCACTCTCATAATTGAGCACCATGTTCACATTGCAAAATTCATATTCCTGGATTATAAGGAATTCCATTCTAAACATTACCAAAACTAATATAGAATAATCTTGACTCCCTTCAATGGGCCAATGGTGTGATCACCACCATACAACTTTCCAAATACATTTCTATGATCAAAGATCCTAGTGGTCCTATCACTGTACATGTCACACTCCTCTTGATCCACTCTATCGCAACCAATACAATCATTTTACTTCATTAGTTTTCACTCAAGATCGATCATTCCACCACACCCAATCTACAATAAATTGTTCCTCTTATTGTATGGATATTTTGAATTCATTTAGATAACCCATGGCCCATCATTCCTACACACATCCCACAAACTCACTGGTGACCCCCCTATGAGAGTGACTCTGAACCCCAACCATCACCACATTACCATCATTTCATCAACTAGGTTCATACTCAGCCAAAAATATTAATATTGAACAACTCAAAGAAATGAAATCGAATTTTAAATTTGTGTAACAAATGAAAATAGCTACTTCTCATATGTCCTCACATACAATGTCTATTACCAAAACTCTTTCAAAATCTCACCCCCTTGGTATAAGGTAGAATGACCAATAAAGATTCCTCTTGAAAATAATTTCTCAAGATACTACTATGTTTCACCCAAACCTAACATTTTTACACTCCCACACAACATCATTTTATAGCGTGACTCCCTCTCTAATGAATCATTTCACATCAATCATTGTCTAATATAAAAAGCACACTGACCATTCTCATGCTCATGTTTATTTCTCCTAACAAGAACATCCTCAACACTCCTTTAAAAAATTGGAACTTCCCTAATACTAAAATTCACCACTCACCACCTGTCAGATACTATCTCCAATGCATTACTCATATGAAAAGGATGAAACATTACATAATCATTTGTATTAAAACTAGGATACGATATGTTAATACTTTAACCATAAAAAATTAATGGTAAAAAAATAACACAACCACAATCAAACGTATCACAAATCATTCAATAAAATATGGAATATTGTATCATAATAAATCAACTTCTAACAAGTGTAAAATCCATTAAAGTATGTTGACATAGATGCAATAAAAACTTTTTGATAGAAATATATATTTCTATTTTGAAATCATTTAAAAGTCATGTAATTATTAAATAAAACATTTATTTTGAAAATATTCTTATTATATTTTAAGGGTCGTTTTGAATGTTTTATAATGGATGAGAATAAATACACCCTCCGTATAAGTTAGGAAAATATTTTTACATTAATTTGTCGAAAAGGGGTCATAATGTACCTTGTTTAGAAAATGACAATAATATTCCTTTCAAACCATTGTATAGAAATTGAAAATTTCATCTAAACGACATTACCCAATATTATAGTAAATAGTAAAAGTGTTTTGAAATACATTTTTAAGAAACATAGATGTGGATGATAAATAGGTCCCAGTAGATACTCAGGTATAAACAATCTTAGATAATAAAAAATTGTAAAATTAAACCTTACCTTGTAATTTTCCATGGTTGTGGGTATGTTAATCTCCTGTATAATTTTTAAATAATTTTTATTATATTTTAAAATAACCACATACATAAATATGATATCATATATGATCTTTTAATATTTATTTGTTAATAATATTTTTGTAGTATCATCGTTTCGGGTGTTAATTGATTCATTTTTTCTTTATATGTTATGTTACTTAAGTCATGTTTATTATAGTTTAGATGTATCTGATTTATATCCATAATGATATTTATTTCATAAACATTATTTTTTAATAATAATAAGAAATTTATTCTCAAATGGTTATGATGGGGAATTATTCTCATCACATTCAAGGAGACGGTAATCCATTTGTACGCACGAGCGACAATACCATTTTATTGATGGTGGAATATTATGTAATTTGATGGTATAACATATATAAATAATCATTGAGATGTTTTATTTATTATTTAAATCAATTATTCTCATTATTATTCCAATCCAAAATAATTAAGTGTGGAATAACACACTAAACCTAGGTGTGGAGATGGTAAGTCATACGTACGAACGTATGGTGACTTTTTCATTCATAGGATCGATAGAATAAAGAATATGGTTATAACATATATATAATTACATCATAATAGGTATAAGGCACTAGAGTGGTTATTTTTGTATGGGAAAAAAATAAAATGCATGTGGAAAAGAATATAACTTTGAAATAGGTGATGAAATTATTACCTATTCATTAAGAGATTTCTTTTGATTATATCAAAAGGTCTCCATAGGTTGGGTTTATGATCAAAGTAATGACTCTAAGTTTAAGTGAGGGTATTTGGGAGAATATTTTGTCTGATTTTGGATGATACAAATGGCAATGGAGATATGAAATTAATAGAAGGGGAATTACCCTTTTATAAGAGAGGTGAGGGTCAATTTAAGAATATCATGAAATATTATTTTTTATATAATACTCTTCGGTATATAATGACTCAAAATAGATTTATTTAGAGTATAAGGTGGGAACGGGACTAAATCGTCTCATCCAATAAGTTCTAGACAAGTTTAGGTCACCATATAACCTTTTCATTTAGATTTAACTCTTAGATAAATAGTTTAACATTTAACAGGTCTCTTTATATTTTTATATTATATGGATAATAATTATAATATAAAATTCTAAAAGAACCTCATGTGGTTAATTAATGATATATATATCATTATATAAGTCATTTGGTTGAACATTATATTTTTAGATATATTATATCATTTAATAATACAATATTTGTTTTAAAAATTCCGTTATGTCAATTTTTACACCATTTAGTATTTGGTTTTTGTGAAAGTCATAAAAGCATGATTAAATGAAAAAAATCATTTAATAAACCATAAAATGTCATATTAACTTGTATTATTCGTGGATAACTTCAAAACATTCAATCAAATATTTTTTAAAATATTTATATTATCATTTATAACATTCTTTCATCAATATCGTAATTACACGATCATCACTCTGTGGTAAATAAATTAAAATTTTAAATGTCTACAAGTTATAAATAAAATACAATGATGTAGGATATCACTTTATATTTCTAATGATAATTTATAGTCTAAATTATCTTATGAATAACCTTATATAAAAAATTTTTAGTTATTAGAATTTTAATTTAACACATTTAACTCCTCATTAAATAAAATAATAACAAATGTCCTAATCTAATACAAGTGGATCATATTTTATTCATACGATTGATTATGGTCGAAATAAACTTATCCAATACAATTTGGACTTGTTTTTTGTTAATTATAATATCATTTTTACCATTAATTACAATATAAACTTTTAACCAAGGTAAATAAAATTCAAATGTTACTATTCCCCAAAAATTATTTTCATCATGTTGAACCACATTTTATATACTAATGTCAACAATTCCTCTTGGATTTTTGAAATTCAATTCACAGAAGTGGTAAAATAATGCTTGATGTGAATTTTTAAATGTGCCTAAAAGGTGGGTAAAATACGTTAAAATGTGAAATAAAATTTTATAGATCTAATCTTAATATTAAATTATTCCAATAAATTATATTAGATTAATATAGTAATTATGTATCTATTATTACATTAAAATAAAATAAAAAAACAATTATTTAAATAAAAGTCGCTTTAAAAAAACACAACGTTTTTCACTATTCATAAAAAATTGAATGTTTTCAAAAAATACTATATTCTCTCTAAGATAAATTTTATATTCCGAATCCAAAAATGAAGTCTATTTTACCAAATTCCAAAAATATAAGTGGAATTCATTAATTTAAAATTAATTTCCATTATCAAAACCAATAAGTGGGTTTTTCAAAATTAAAAACCATCAAAATATTGACACATGTTTATGTCCAATTAAAATGTGAAATTATATATAATTACCTAAATTATATTAAATGATAAAAATATATTGTATTTATACTTTATAACCACTAAAATTAATAATTTAAAACTAAAAATTATTTCGATTAAAGAGGTTGTTTTCAATTAAAATTTAGTACCTTTCAATATTCATCAAAATTTGAATGTTATCAAAAAAATACCAAATGATTATCAAAAGTTAATTTATATGTCCATGTTCAAAATAATATTTATATTTTTTTCAAATTGAATATATAAAAGTGTCAAATGTTGGATTTAAAAAGTGTTCAACATTAATAGATGGTAAAATTGCATTTTTGTAAAAATACATCCTTTAACTGAAAAATTAAATTTGTTCTTATCTTATATCTAATAAACACATAATATTAATGTTAAAATTATTTGGTGTATATAAAATTCAAAATGTCGTTAATACTATTCAAAACCGCTTTTTGAATAGCTATTTTGGAATGTTGTGGTGCACACGAACCCGGTGTTGCATGTAGATCAAGGTATTAAATTACATAAAGAGATAACATACTATGATATACATGGGTGTTACAATGATGGTAAGAAGTTCTCAAATTAATCTTGATATAAATTGAATTTTAAAGAGTTTTCCAAATTTTGTTGTAAAATATGGATCAAGATCAGACATTATCAAAATAGGTGCACCATAATGTCTTTAGACATCATTAATATAGATCCTCATGGGTAACAAAAAAACATAAATACACAATAATCTAAATGAAATATTCATATCTTTTTAGGTTATCAACAATAACCCATATTACAATTTTTTTATGTGAGTAATTTATAGTCATGTGAAAATGTCCATTGTAATTTCATCATATTTTGACATAGGAATAAGGATTGATTCCCTAAATCATATTGGATTATATCTCTTAGACATGATCGGTTGATAAAAAAATAATCTTGAACCAAAATACACAATTTCAAGCATCATGTTACCCCACAAATGTTTTTACCACACATCCCAATACATATTAGTGCTTCCAGGTTGTATTGACAAATTCAAACTATGTAGGTCAGGAGACAATTTCTTTTTTAGCACAATTATTTGTATAAAACATGATCTCATTCAAAATATAAAAACACCATCTTCAAATATCATATCATCTAATTCCAAATAAATCATAGCTTTAATTTTTTTTGGATTTTCTAAAAATCAGAATTGGAAACTTTTATCATTTCAAAAAAAAATTGGATTTCAAAACATTTGAAAATGGTGTGATGAATCGCCTTATTTAATAATTACCATATCCATATTTACTAGAACCATGTATATAGGTTCCCTCTATATCCTTATTTAGTTTCCAAATCCATGATACTTCTTACTCACCACAGATACAACCATACATGCTTTCCCTAGGTGGTAGTGTATTGACAAATCATTATCATTATATAGATCGTTCCATCAACAAAGTCTTGTAGTGATATAATTCTATAAAAATATTTATTGTAGGCTATAATGATATATTCATATCTCAAATATTTCACTTTATAGGTAATCTATCCATATATTCAATGAAAGGATTTCTACTTCGAAATCAGGATCATTGATTGGATAGTTCTACTCACAAGTCCTCAATTTTCGATGTTTCATATGGAATAAAATTATTATTTTTAATTACTAATCTACTAATTCCCTTTCAAAAATTCTTCACTATATATCACTAACCTAGAATTCATAGATGGTAGAGTGGTAATTTGACCATTTACCATTATCCAAATCTTTTCAAAAAATCATACTTCACATTAGTTTTTCTAATAACCTAACTACTTCACATGTAATATTTGTTAATAAGTCAGACTATTATGAGAAACTCTAAACAAATCATAGATAGTAACCTACAAAACCAATGACACTATTTACCTCAGTTTTATTTGTATTTATATACCATTCTATTACAGCATTTTTCATTATAGGATCATGTGAGATTCCATAAATGGATACAATATGAATAATAAAACAATGTAATTAAATATAGATATCACATAAGATAGATTTCATATATAACTCTTTCATTATACATGTGTAAAGGATAATACACATGTCATTCACATAGTCCTCATTGCTTTTATAATAAACCAATATATCATCCATGAATACCACAACAAAATAATCCAGATATTATGTCAATATATGTTTCATTACTTACATAAAAATATGTGGTTCATTATTCAATCCAAAAAGATTAATTGTAAACTTATAATTTGTATATATTTTTTGGAATGTTCTTTAGGAATGTCTTACTTCTTTAAATTAATTTTATGATATCAAAACATAATTCTATATTGTAAAATTATAGGGCTACATGATATTTATCTAATAATTTGTCATTGCATAGAACCCTATACTTGTTCTTTGTTGTAATACCATTTATTTACCTATAATCAATGCATAATCTCATGTAAACATATTTATTCATTATCAAGAAATCCTGATATCCCCATGGTGGAACATTATCATAAATAAATATTTTATCATATAACTCCCCTATTTTGTCATCAAATGGTCTAATTATAGAGTTTACATTAAATTGGAAGTCATTTATATTTTTATTACGTTAGGGATTATATCAATAGAAAACTCAGATTCATTATCTGCTGTATGTCTCAGAAATTTCTTTAGATATACATCAATATATTATTGTATAATATGTATATCCTCAATATTATTATTAACTTTTCAATAATCATATTTTTTCACTTCTTCCCTTAGAATGTATTTCAATAGAGTTACATGGGTGGATCTAAAAATTTCACATATGATGGTGTATTTTCTCAAATGATAAGAAATGTTTTTAAATTCATCATGAATCATACTTTAATTCTTATTGAAACAAATATTTTCATCATATATTTAAATCCAGTGCATATTAAGGATTTTACTAAATTTAAACCTATGTATGATAATAAGGGTTACTTATAAAGATTAATTGTGTGTCATACTAGGTACTTCCTAAAAATCCTTGTTATAGCGAGATATAAATAACCAGTTTTGATAGAAAGATCCATTGTTAATGTTCTACCTAAATATATAATTTTCTTGTAATATATTGATGATATAAAAGAGTGATATGATCTAATATAATATAATAAATTATTTAAATGTGAATATATTATTAAGGTACATACTACCACAACATTGGGTACTTCCACCTCATTTATAGCGATCTGATAAGCAAAGCCTTCTATAATTTTCTTCTACTATAATACATTCCCTTGACTCTGATTTTTTTTACAGAGTGCCCAAACTTCCTACCATTGAATCACTGAAATATTGTTTTTTTTCTTCACTTTTCTTTATTTTCCAAAATAAACCTTATACCCACACTTATAAAAAACTCCCATACCCTCCAAGAATTTTTCTTGACAAATATTTCAATAGTTAACGATAGATAAAATTACCTTATTCTATTCTTATTATTACACACATGTCCTTTTACATTGTGCTCTTTTCCCCCTTATTTTCATGATTTACAATGAACATGTAGAATCTTGCTAATTCCTTCAATGTTTTTAGGACACATAAAACTAATTCATCATACGATGAATATAAATAATATATGATCTCTCTTCATTGACATGACATAAGTCATGGAAAATCATTCACCCCTGAATCGTTTATAATATATAGAATAAATGGATATCCTCATTAATTAAGAAACATAATCATTACCACTTTCACCATTATTTTGGTTTAATATAAGTAAATTTACCTTCAATTCAGTTTTTTTATCATGTGGAAAATATTTCTCAAACAATTCATATTTAAATGTAATCTATTCCGTGAGTTCTATTTCCACATCCTCTATAGTATTTGGTATCATCGATCACCATTGATCAACTTTATATTTGGGATAAAACCCTGAAAGTGTCACATTTTCCTTTTAATTACATCAAAAATCCTTAAATATATTCTCATGATACTTACTGTATTTCTCATTTACCATTGGATTAGTAGTCACACCAAATGATTTGGGATTCTATACCACGAGTCGATCCAACATAGGATAATCACATTGTGAAATAGGTTACTCCATAATAGAATTGATTTTCTATGACATTATTAAGAGTCCCAAAAATATATATGATCCACTAAGTTCCAATACCAGTTGTATTGGCTTGGTACGTCAGTAAATCTCTTCATTTACCATGAATATTGATACCCTTCATCCTTATTTGATAAATTTTAAAAAATTATAATATACTAGATTAGATCGTTAAATTATAAATTTTAAATTAAATTGAGTAATTATAATTTTTGTTTAACACTTAACAGTCGTAAAAAATTTATTCTTTGTTAATCTTATTATCACAAAGATTATTTTTTTGGGGATATCATTATTTTTGAATCCATTTAAATTGATTATAAATAAAATTTAAATTATTTTAATCATATCCATCAATAGATTAGAGAAATTTGTGAAGTATAACTTATTTTGTTACCAAGAAACTCTTAAGAAATGTCAAATGAACCTTTTTTAACGATACTACTCCTATGTATATCTGTGTTAGACCCACATCCACATATAATATATACATTGAGATACAATTCTAGAGAAAACCACAATATATCATCCATACTAAAACATTAGTGTGTTTCTCTATAATTACCCTCAACATTAATCTTATTGTTATATTCCTTATCATATGTATTCATTAACAAAATTTCCCACGGTTTATACAAAACGTCTTCTGATACCAAATGTAAATGCCCGAAATCTTGTAACATGGAGATGGTGCCTACATCATTACATTGGCATAGATACAAGGGGATAATTCCAGAAGGAAAAAATTAGTTTAGTAGTCATAGAGAACCAGATACATATATGATACCAATTTTATATTATTAAATGATAATAAAACATGTCAAAAAAATTCTCAACAACCATGGATCTCATTTGATTGACTTATCTTCATTACATGGGGAATGATACAAAACAAGGGTGTTATCAATTAAAAAGTAAGGGTTATGTATAATAGACGCTATCATGAATAAAATTTCATAGTCAATATAGAAAAGGTAATCAACAAGAAATTAAATCCATTTCATCAAATATAGTACCCTAAAATAAGGAATAATATATATGGCATGGAAACTAGTTGAACATGCATTCAATTTAATCACTAAACTAAGAATAGAACACAAATAATGATAAAATAAACCTGAAAATATAATGGCTAATAATACTTACTGAATCATAAATGAATAAAATTCATCATTAATGGATGTCATGATCATAGAAGTAATGATACCTATACTATCAAGACCATTCATATAAAAGTTTAAAACTACGGGTAGAAACCCATCTGATTTGGCCCACTAATTTGTCCTAGGGAACATGTTGATTAATAGATGGGATATCTATCATTAGGATCCAATTATAACTGACTATAAAAGGAATTAATTATATATCAAATAATTAATTTAATAAACTATTCAATTTTCATGTTCATCAAATATCCATGTTTATTAAAGGATACAAATTTATCAATATTTACCTAGTTAATAAAATAAATTTCAAAGTAAAAACTATATGTAAAAACGATATAATTATTAAGAAATAATCATTTAATTTATTCAATAATATTAATATTTAATATATATGTATTTTCCAATGTAATGTGATCAAAACAATGTGATTTTTTCAATATAATGTAAACAATCATCAAATAAAGTAAGATTGTACTATAATTTATTTCTTAATTAGTAACTATTAAAATGTACTCCATTGAGGAATAAACATGAATGAATAGTTAATAATAATTAATAAATATTTATAATTGTTAAATACATTAAATTATTATTATATCCCTCGCATAAAAGTGAATTGGTGTTCATTAATAAATCATTTTTTAGTGAAATAAAAATTGAAACGAAATCTATTACTTCACAGTACATTTTGGTTGAATGTTAATTAACCTCATCTATCATGATATTAAGAATATTAATAATTTATATAAGAATAATAATAATATGTATAATATCATATATATTAATGTTAAAACATTTTACAACCCTTTTTATAATATTTTATTATTTTCATTGTTTCGGGTGCTATGTGCCTTGTTCAATCAGCATGTTTTGTCAGAAAAGTTATAATTCCTATACACAGGATAAAAATTAATATATAAAATTATAATAAATATATATATATATAATATAATCATTATATAAAATATTATGTACATTCCGTAATGTTAGGCACCGAAAAAGAGTCACATCGTATCGTGGAAAGGATATGTCGTTCGTAAGCATGAACGATGATATAATTCCCTTAAAGGGTGAGAGGGTAAAGGATTTTATGATATATTGATGTTAAAAATATATATAATATATCATATATAACATATATTCGTCAAATTTATCAGTATTACATTTAATGTAATGTGTATGTGTAAAACGAATCCAATCGCTTCATAAGGTTGTAGCCCACCATATACACATGTGAAGTTATCATAATTTAAGTGAAATGGAAATTATAATTTTATGTGGGATATACTGATTATTAGAGTATGATTATATGAAAAATAATATAAATATATATATTAAATCCCTCATTATATTTGACCATGATAGGTGTTGAGAGAAAATTGTTTATATCAGTCTGTGAGGCGGTAGTTCGCATTACACATGATCGACAATTTTATTTCCCATTTAGTGGATGTGAAGTTGGATATAAATTATTATATTAACATAAAAACATATCATTATATTTTAGATATTAGTTTTTTATACTATGATTATCGAATATTATTTTCATGATGTGGTAGAAGAAATATAATAAAAACGGTTGTTTATAATCATTTTCTCTTCTTCAAACAACCTATTTAGGTTTGTAAAAAAATAAATTGTAGGATATAAATATAATCAATAAAATGATATAATAAGTTTCTAGGGTATTAATATATTTCATTTCTAAGGTATGGGTTAAAAATAGACACGGAAGCGTGAAGAGAGGAACAGGGGTGGACTTTTATAAGAGGGGGAGAGGAAACTCATGGTTTTCTAAAAAAGAATAAGTTACACCAACATTTTAATCATGAAATAGAAAAAAAAATATTTTTATCCAATTTTATAGGTGATATGTTCTATATATCGAAATATAATTGGTGTTTTAAATTTTTTAGGTCTTTTATACCCTAATAAGTTTAATATAACGAACCAAGTAATTCAGTTTTTACCTTAAACATGAAAATTGATATTTACTAATTGTACTATTCAAAGTAGTATAAAATTAATTTCACATTATTAGATAACATAAATTAGTCTCATTTCATATATTGAATGTATTTCTACCATTAAAATTTAAAACATTTAATGAATCATATTTGACATTATACCTGCAAAAGTAATGAAAAATATACGATTCTGAATGGAAATTTCATATAAGTATAGTAGGTTTTAATATCAAATTGAATATAAAATTGGATATACCAACCTAAATTGTATTGAATATAATATAATTAAAAAAATTAATGGAAAACAAATTTAGAAACAAATTTAAATGTTTATATAATTTAAAATAAAAGAATATTTTCAAAAGAATCAATTTTTTTTATTATTCATTGAATAATGTAACATTTCAAAAAAAAATCCAAAAATTCACCCATTGATAATTTTAATTTTATGATTTCAAAAATTTATATCAATTTATCAAAAGAATAATAAAATTTCTATAATAATGTTTATCATAATTGTGCAATAAGATATGTAGTCATTTTCTTTGAATCAATACCATTTTATGAAATGTTATTTATCATTCAAATAGTAATTATTTTATTTTTAATAAATAGATATCCATCTAATTTAATTTTTACTTGTATATAGAATTTAATGTTCATAATTTAATTAATACTGTTCAAAACTTCAAAATTATAATCTAGGCTATAATGGTTATGTTAAATAATATTTTAATACATCATTTTTTTAAACTCAGTTTTACGCACATCAAAATCTATTGATGAGATTTAATTTATTTTTAAACATTATTTCATAAATCTTCATGGTGTTACATAAATAAACACTATGGATCCTACTATGAGTCTCAATTAATGGATCCTCCACTTCCTCGTGGCCAAAAATTAAAATTTTTTCAGAACCTCACAATACATATTGACACTGGTCATTATAAACTCCTAACAATAAAGCATATCATCATAAAAAGTATATAATAGTCCACCTAACAAGAATAACGTCCTTAAATTATGAAAATCAAATTTTCAATGTTCACTATTCTCTATAAATTTAGTTAGCCACTCTCCAAGCCTCCCAAAACTCTATGCATAATCATTTTTACACCTATGTCATTGTTTTCATTCCTTGCTATTAAAAAATTATCATTATTCTAGTTCCAACTCACTGTATATATACATATATTTCAATAAAAACAAATCGACCATTCTCAGTCATATTTTATCTATAATTATCAACCTCAAAAACTAACACACTTATACATATTTTGATCACAATTCCTTAAATATTGGGACCTTCAAATAATCATCCACTTCACACACCAATGTTTGACCGAGAAACATGGTGTGATTCCATGGTTGGATACCTAACCGACCAAAATCATTTTTATATTACACCCCAGAGTACAGAAGAATATCAGATTTGACTCACTCTCATATTTCACCACACCATTGACCAGGACTAATGGGAGTTCCCAAAATCCATGACCGATATAATCTCCTCCCAATTCTAGTATCCTTATTTGGTAACCCATTCAATAGCCTATTTAAAAACCATTATACAAGACATCATATGTGTACATAAATTATTCGCTTATCTATGATTCCATAATAACATCTTAGAGAACCACCAAACTCATTTTGTAATAAATTTTCAAAATCTAATTATCCAATCACTATTTCACATTTAGAATATCATTTAAAAGAAATTTCTTTTCAAAAACACATTTTATAACATGAATCATCAAGATATTTTAAAATCCACTCATAGAACAAATAAAAAATCCAAAAATAGGTCAACCGATATTGGTTCCACTAGTGTTCCACCATCGAACCGTTTAGCAAGATATGTGATCCATGTTTTCTATTAGTTTTATGTCTAACCAATATAATTAATATGAATGATCACAAAAGTCATAAAACATGCAGTCAGTAATTATAATGATGATGTATGATTATAAAATTAATAGATAAAATGGACTTAATAATGTAAGTTCCATATAACTCAAGGCTCAATTTACAATTATTCCATGATCTTATATACCTCTTATGAATCCCTAATCTCATATATAATTAATTATTTCCATCAAATTATTAATCTATACATTTAAAACTAATATCTTAAATAGTCATATATTTTACTAGGATCACTGATAGACCTCCTGATAAGAGGGCACTAATAAATAGGGTGTGGTACACTCTTGAAACACAAGAATACCCTTTCCACACAAATTCTTGAAATTAAATACTTTAATATGTAGTAAATTCAACTGAAAAATAGTATCACCCAAAAACAAATCTATTAGGAAAAATACTTCAATGAGAATGAATAATGAAGGATTATATACCACCTCTAAAAACTTATGATATAATTTTGACATGAAAGACCTCTAATAATGATGATTTTACTATGATCTAGTGGAATCATCACCTTATAACTCTAAATGATTAACTTGAATTAGAGAAAAAACAAAGGAGGGAGAAACAGGGAAAATGGAGGTGATATCTTAACTCGAATAAATGTAATGAAATCATCCTAAAAAACATGATTCAGTATGATATACGATGGTATAGAGGGAGATCTAATGAGTGATACCTCCCTCCCATTACCAAAATTATAAAAACAATATTCAAATGGGGTTTCAAATAAGAAACACTATAAATATAATTATGGTTTTCCAACAAATTTGGTAGGGTAAACATTGCACCATGGATATATGAACTACTTTGAGAATCCCCCTCTATTAGTGTTTCATATGGAATTAAATCCTTATTTTATGGAACATATTAATTCAATCAACTTATAGCTATTTTATAGAGAAATCCTCGATGACACCCAACAAATCAGTGAGAATCCTGAAGCTTTTCAATCTAAGCATCCTCTATGGAACACCCATAGGTTGGTAGTGTCTGGCTTCCCCTGCATACCATTTTGTAGTGTGGCCTTCATTGATGTTTCATATTCGACCAAAAATTGAAGGGACAACCCCACATACCACTTTTGTCAATATTATACAAAACCCACTAGATAGATCATGGGTTATATTGTCCAAGAACATCCACATTGAAAATTTAAGTGTCATGTCATAGTGGTTTCCTAGAGAAAAAACATCATATGAATGGCTACACTGACACTCCCCCACCAACCACCTGAGAATCATATAACTAATCAAGCATCATTACATGTATAAACCATGTTCATGATATTTTAAAACAATATAAATTCTGACATAATTCCAAATTTTTCAAACATCCACGGCTCTGGGACAGATATCATAAATAACTCAAAATATTACAAAAAAAATGATGTACATTGTTACATAGAGTATGTCATAGATCCCATCTAGTATTAATGGAAAATTTCCAATTAAAATTTAAATTAATTTATAATTTTCTTTAATACATCTCTTGGAAATTAAAAACACCGTACTATTGTATAATAATAGTTCTGAGTTAATTGTTTTGTTATTTTCTATTTGATATTTCATTGATAAATATTGACACATTGATCAAAATATATACAAATTTTTATTTTAAAAATTATATGATTCTGTTTAACCAAATTTGGATTGACATGAACCATGATATGTTTCCTTGCGATCTATATTAAATTCCTATATACCCCATGTTCAGGAAAATTATGTACTCACCCTGCAAAATTTTACTCATGTACACTACAGTTATTCCATATACAGCCAACTAAAGACCCACACCCAACTTGAATTAGTCTTATGTTTTTCCATCTTAGTTATTGTGTATACCATATTCAAGAAACATTAAAAACCCATATCAATGTCTCTTTCAATCCCTATCTATGACCCAATCAAATGACCTACACAATTAATTCATGAAACATACACTATCTAGTCTTCATTCCTAACTCAAGGCCCACATGTGAACCTGAACATTGATGAGTGTATATAATCCTTAGAGACCACATTTCTATGTATTGTTTGCAGAAATTATTTTCTCTCAATGATACTATTATTATCGGATTACTCCTTGACATTTAAATTTAAAAAATAAGAAATTTACCCAAGATGAAATGATGTCTTAACAGAATTTCCTAATCACTTTATGAATTCATATATGTTGTCATTTAATAAAAACTAATAAAATTATATGTAAAATAAAGGTACATGAGTAATTCTTTTTCCATTTATGTTGAACCCATGTGAGAGAACACTTCTCCGTTTTCATTATATTTACTAGGGTAAATGACCCCAGATATATATATATATATATATGAGTGATGGGTGGAAATTCATGTTATACATTCCACTTTCTTATGGAGAGTCCATTCCTTGTACTCCAAGAATGATTTGGGTGCCCTTTAGACCTAGTTAGCTAACCTATTTGATGTTACAATATTTCCCTGTAATGATTCTCATGCATTTTGGTATCCATTAACCTATTACTTCCCATAAAATCCAAATTTTCACCAATATTGATTCACAGCCTGCTATTATGTATGGAAATATTAATCTTTAAATTTTCGTGGCCTTTAAAATCATGTATTAATTTGGAAATTAGAATCTCACTTCATATAAAAGATCTCAAGAGACATTCCATACCCACACTCCAAGATCTACTTTCATAATATAATATAATCATTACATATTGTGGTGATTATTTAAAAAAATGGATCATGGAATTCATTGATATTGATTTATTTTGAAACTAAAATATAAAACATAAAAAAGTACATCATAAACTGTCTTACACATCTCTATACATATCCAAGTAGTATTGTAATATCTATCCCCTACAATATTTAATCATTCATAATGATTTATGAAAACATAATTAAATATTGATCTCAAATGTAAATTAAATTTAACAATATATGTGGTAGTTTATGTTGGTAGATACCAACATAATCCATGGTATACAATAATAAATATCACAATACATAATGAATTCATAATAAATATGAAAATTATATTGTATAATGAAATAAAAACACATTAGTAAATCATTTCAACTAGAGAAACATAAAATTATTTCCAAAATACCCTTTGTTAAAATATTACATACCAATGAAATGTTTACATAATATCCCTTGTGACTTAGTCACATACCATGACACAATATTGTAATATTCCCTTATATATAGTATCACCATAATATATATTACATGGATACCATCAATGACAATGTATCATAATCATAACATAAACTGTGTATATTAATTTCTCCTATTACAAGGATACCCATTTTTTCAAGATATCATAACAATTTCATATACATGGTATCATCAATATCCTTATGATACGTATTGTAATGTCCCAACCCAACTCACCACTAAACCAGTGGCCGGACTGGTCACCACATGACATCAAGCATGTCACCCCATACGCCACAGGCTTCCGACTAGCAGCGAGGGTCTAAGGATAGTCAGTGGGGAGACTATACCCTATTGTTAGAGTTTCACAATGGTATATCAGTGTGGATAACAAACAATAGATGAAGCAGTAACTCATAAATGAAAAATAGCAGAAGATAAATAATACACATTTAATAAATGTGGCCAACGCCAAATTATAAAACCGATGCATGCATGACATTCTAATGATACAAAAGTATAAAATAGTTAAAAACGGCATGCTTTTTAAAAAAATACAAAAATAAATAAATAATGACTCAATGCCCCAAAATAAATTCACCTCAAGCATCCCGAGCCTCCGCTCGTTCCCTGCTTCTAAATCCCAAGTAAATGCAAATAGCATAGTCCTGCAAGCAAATAAAATCTATTCAGGTACCCAATTCAATAGTGGCCTGAGTATGTTGTTAGATATAAATCTCAGTAGGATGGGACCACCAGTGTCTATCTCAAATCCAGACATTTAATAAATAATTTAAAACATGTGAAGGCTTGTATAAAATAATGTATGTAATACAAAGTAACAATAAACCTATGTTCCTGCTTCATCTCGCAACTGGTGTCCGAACGTGTATTATACTTTTGTCATACACACTCAACAATCATTACATAATCATTTTTAATTTAACAATTACTCAAATATTATTATGAAATTCTTGAGATTCGGCCTACCCCTGACATCCCCCGTATAAGTCACTCACCACAAATGTCTTTAAAGACCATCTATGTAATCAAAGTACAGACTGAATCCAAGCTTGTGCTTTGTCTTGGATAACGCGTCATATGTTGTTCAATTTAATCTTTCATATATTATATCTAAGCCCATCCACTAAAATGTAGATTCATTCCAAGGTCCATCCACTAACAGTGATTCTCCAAATTCATTAATATGTCTGAAAATTTTCTCATAATCAAAACAAAAATCATTATGTCACAACATCCTTCGTTATCCATTGACTCATTTCATGCACGAACAATTAGACTCACTGTCCAATGTTAATTAATGGGTGTAGAAAATCATGTCTAGCACCCTCGTGAGTATTTAGAGCCTCAGTCCATGTCTCGCAACCTATCGGTATTTGGAGCATCAGTCCATGTCCAATAAAATAATATTTTATTGCAAGATGGGTGTAGAACGCCATGTCTAGAACACCGTGAGTATTTGGAGCATCGGTCCCTGTCTCAAAACCCATTTATCAGTCATACATATACATATATCATTGGTTTCAAACATCATCTCTAACACACTGTGTGTATTTGGAGCCTCAGTCCTTGTCTCACAACCCATTCATCAATCATACATATATATTTACCATTGGTGTAGAATACCATGTCTAACACCACAAAACCAATCCGTAAATTAATTAAACAACTAATTAACAACACAAATTTCTATTAAGATAATTCAACACTTAATTATCCAAATTCCATAACATGTCTGAACCCGTCCACTAAAATAGTGATTAATCTAGAACATTAATAACCAACAAGCACCCCATAATCATCACAAAACATGCTGAACAAATCCAAGGTATTTAGCATCCATCTCACACAACATATCATATCTCTAAACAACTCCATCCAAGATAAATTAATTCATATAAAACTAATACGCATCAATAGGTACTCCTAGGAAACAATCCTAACAAACTATCAATTAACAATCATAATGCAATAAATGCAAATTATTTAATTAAACAATTAATTAATTTAACATTATCTCTTTATCCAATCATAAATTAGTTAACCATTTACCAAATTAACATGTAATTATTAATCTATCCATTACTTATTACTAGATTCCAAATTATATTCTGAACATGTCAAATATTCAATATTTCCAATAATCAGTAAAATCCACAATCTTATCCCAACTCCTGACTTGATAATTAATTATACAATTAATTATCATATTAATCATTCTCACATTCAAATCATTCAATTTTTTAATCATAAAACTTTAACTTAAAATAGAAACCCATTCTTAAAATCAACACAAGTTCAAATCCTCATTTATCTCATGTGAGTGGCATTACTTAATAACATTAAATGTGTCATGCATCGAAAAATCATAATAAAGGAAACTCACATTTTCAATTTATTTTAAGAAACTATAATTCTTGAATAAATTTTTAATGGTTTGGGACCCTTCCTTAGGGTTTTGATGAAAACTACAACGAACGAAGAACCCTAAATAGAAATGGGTTTATTCTTCAATAACTCTCCGTAGATCACTTCTTGTAGAAAGACCAAGACGAAATGTCATCATACATGTCATGCACACACTCAGATTTACCCATAACGGTCATAGATCTAAGAAACCATGAGAAAGGGAGATATATATCTAAATAGATCATTGAAACTGAATAAGAATGAAGAAAAACATCTACCTACCTCAAGAATTTTGTTTCGATTCACCAAGGGAAGCCTTCAGATCGACTCCAAAATGCTTATGAGAGGTTCTCCTACCTTCATGGGATGTTAATATCGAGTTATGGACCCATAGGAGGAAAACAAGCCATCTAGAGGAATAAACAAGCGAGATCGATTATTTACGGATCTCATTAAATTGAATGCATGGTTAGTTCACATGGATTGAAAAACCGTGAGCTAACAATGTGTTAGATTCATCCTTGGCCACCCCTCTTGCACGACCTCATCGCATGGTCTCTTCTAACCGTTCACCAACTGTGTAGAATCTACTACCTCAAAACTTCAACAACACATGGTTTGGCTGCACGGTGAGACAAACTATGCATCGCCCATGCGACGTCCCCTTCACCTCAAAACTTCTATAAAATTTCAAAAAATGATATCTATAGGTGTTCTAAAACTCAGAATAAAAATCCAGATCTCAGTTTAAAAAGAACGATCCATTTATAAACCAAAATACAAATTCAAAATCATTTGTAATTTTCACCAAGTTCAAAAACACGAAATTTGACATTATACCCACCTTAAAAACTGCTCGTCTCCGAGAAGCCATCAAGAACCACTAATAACACAACTGAACAAAAAAGGTCATTTAATCATGATAGAAGTTATGTGTTGAATTCCCAACACCAAAAACATGTTTAACCCTTCTCAAACCTGATGGATAAGCCTTTACAAATGGATCCAATGATTACTCTAAAGCTTAAACACTGAAACAAATCTTATATCTAAGGTCATTAAAAGGACCTTGTCAACATAAATTATTGAATCACGATCAAACAACGGAATAGGTTTCAAAAACTTCCCTCAAATGATGATGAAGACCGAAAACCCCATTTCACCCTTTATCTGACGACGTTCCTTTAAAACTATTCCAAAACCATTCTCAAGTATAACAAAGTTCTTAACTAATATCTGGTGAAATGTTTTATGTCAAGCCATCACAAGGCTATTTTAAAAACTACATTTCCTAAACACGAATAAATAAGTAGCCCTATGAAACCATGTATCTCGTGTACTATCCAGATAACAACCACTCCGCAATCCCAACAACATTTAAACTGTAGCACGGCGTAAAACCAATTCTATCTTAGTGTCCCCATGACAAGGTCAAGATAGGGGACATGCTCATCGTGTCCATAAGAGCGCACTAAGATAAAACCAACGTCATAAAGAATATTGGTCAATCAATTACTGGAGAACTATGTTCTAAAAGATCGATATCACTCGTCAAAACGTTCGTGAAGTAAAAAGTTAAAATACCCACCTTACAATTTCCCATGATGTCTCAAAAAAAGATCAGCTGCTCACCAATGTGCTAGATTAACAATAAGATCGGTGTGTCAAGACACCACATCATTCGAAAACCATTCCATGAATTGAAATGAAACTAATTCCTTACCGCTCAAGTTACTCTACATGGAGTTGACCCGAGACCGTAATCAACAGTACAAAAAGGCTTATTACGGAGTCATATTGCCTCATACAACCATTTTCATAGATGATGCCATAACCAGTCATCCATTACTAAGAAGAAAGTGTAAATCAACCAACAAAGAGGTCGACCATGCATCAGGCACATCTAACCACCTGAAAAAGAGCATTACTCGATGCTAAATCCAACAAAAATGTCAAGAAACACATCACCACTCGTTTGAACAAGGGTGTTATTGGAAACTAGTATTCCTACCTAGGACAACGACACCCAAAAACTCCAAAAAAGTGAGAAAAGACAAAGCAGTAGCAAGGAATTTATGTTCTATTAGCACTACTGACCACAGGTTAGCTCCTTATGAAGAAAAAGTGTCAAACCTAAACCGGGTCACTTCAAACAATTCACTAGGCTGAAAAGCCGAACATCAGGCCATTTCTATGGAGAAGAATGCATATGGAAAGTACTAATGCTTCCATTACAAGGAAACTCAAGAGAAGTCTGAACTACAATTTACATGAGGGATTTTAATAGTGGACACCACATTATGTTCCATTTATAATCCTTTTATATTTAATCACTTTTAATATTTAATGGTCAAAATATTTAATCAAAACATCAACGTACCATTTTCAAAATGCCCCAAGACAGAACATGGAAGTGTCATAAAACTAACTTTTTAAAACATTTACGTTAGTTGACATCCCGTCATTTTCAGAAAACATATCAAAATAAATTCCTTTTAATAAGATAAGGCGACCTACGAGGGTCTAATTGTAACCAACCTGGGTTCTATATAAAGAAACCCAATAGGAAACACACAGGTATTAACATTTTAAACACACAAATGGGTTATTCCATAAAAACACTCCCCAACAGACCTACTTGGGTCCAGTTGCATTTTGGAAACTAGCCATTTGATTTCCGATCAACATTAAACATCCTTCACATTTATAAGCATTTCACATGACATGAAGTCATCACATTTAATATGAGTCTTCATTTCCCAATTCATGAAGCTCCCATACACTCAATGGATTTAAAATTACCTCTCATTAATCGATACCAATGTCAATTTAGAAATTAACATGGTCAATCTATCGGTCCAAATTATATGGTTGTCCACCTACCAATCGATAAGGTGAACATACAACTTATCGCTGGATTTTGGATCCCATTTAACACAATCAACATTCATTTAACATTTTATTATTATCACCCCTTTAAAATATCAAAACTTCCCTTACATGTTAGCATAAGCAGTAGCACAACAACATGCTATAACACAGAAGAATGTCACAACAACAAAATGTGCTAATAACTAAGGCATCCAGACATATAATCACCGAAACATGTAAAATCTATCACCATAACATGCTATCTAGAGAGGCATGATAAAAAGATCAAACCCGTCATTGCACCCAATGAACAAAATCCAAATTAGCAGGAATCCTACTAATGCAACTACACGGCCGGTTGTATGCATGACATGTGAATCTCTAAGTGACTAAGATGATTCATGTATGAATTTTCCTTTCCATACCAGAACAAAAATTTATTCTTTTCAAAATTCTCAAAATCAATAAATAGAAAAGGAAATACACTAGTCACTCAAGGTGAAATCATATCAACTATAACCTCTAATAGTACAAACATAAATTCACATCCCTAGCCACATGGTCATTTCCCATACATGAGGTGATCAGTCCCAAGCATGACTATTAACCCAAGTGCCGACACATTCCTAGTATCGTGTCTACAAAACCCAAAATAGTAAGAAAAATGAAAAGAAAGAAACCTACGCCTCTGCTACCACTTTGTAACATCCTACCTGACTCCCTACTAAACTGGTGGCCAGATCAGTTGCCACATGACCTCAAGCGCGTCTCCCCGTACACCAGAGGTTGTCGACTAGCAGCGAGGGTCTAAGGATAGTTAGTGGGGAGACTATACCCTCTTGTCATAGTTTAATAGCGGTATAGCAGTGTGGATAACAAACAATAGAGTAAGCAGTAACTCATAAATGACAAACAACGGAACACAAATAATACTCATTTTATAAAAGTGGCCAACGCCATATTATACAGTAGATGCATGCATGACATGCTAATGATACAAAAGTAGAAAAGAGTGAACAAAAATAAATTCTTTACAATCCAATGAAAGAATAAATAAATAATGACTCAAATATCAAAAGGAGATCTCCTCGAGCATCCCGAGCCTCCACTCGGTCCTCTACTCCTAACTCCCATGTAAATGCAAACAACATAGTCATACAACCAAATAGAATCTACTTTGTTACCCAGTGCATTGGATGCCCGAGTAAGGTGTGAGATATAAATTTTAGTAGTCCGTGAACACAGGTGTCTACCCCAAATCCATACATTTAAAAAATAAAATAAAACACGTGAAGGCATGAATAAAATAAAGTAAGCAGTACAAAGTAACTATAAACCCAAGTACCTACTTCATCCCCCAGCTGGTGCCTAAATGTGCAATATGAATTTTTCATACGTACTCAACAATCATTACTTAATCATTTTTCATTTATAAATTACTCAAATATTATTATGAATTTCATGAGATTCGGCCTACGCCCGACATCCCCCATATAATTCAGTCACCATTGAAGTCTCTAAAGACCATCTAATTAATCAAAGTAAAGACTGAATCCAAGCTTGTGCTTTGGCATGGATAATGTGTGATAAATTATTGAATTTAATATTTCATATATTATGACTAAGCCCATCCATAAAATTAAAGATTCGTTCCTAGGTCCGTCCAATAACAGTGATTCACCCCATTCATTAATAAGTCTGAAATCTTTCTCATTTTCAAAACAAAAATCATTGTGTCACATCATCCTTCATTAACCATTGAATAATTTCATGCACGAACAATTGAAACACAATCAAATGTTAATTAATGGATGTATAACATCATTTCTAGCACCCTCGTGAGTATTCGGAGCATCAATCCATGTCTCACAACCCATGGGTATTTGGAGCATCAGTCCCTGTCTCATAAAATAATATTTGCTTGATAGATGGGTGACGAACTCCATGTCCAGCACCCCGTAAGTATTTGGAGAAATAGTCCCTATCTCAAAACCCATTTATCAATCATACATATACATCTATCATTGGTGTTGAACATCATGTCTAAAACCCTGTGAGTGTTTGGAGCCTTGGTCCTTGTCTTACAACCCATTCATCAATCATACATATATATTTAATATTGTTGTAGAATACCAGGTCTTACACCACTAACCCAATCCCTTAATTAATTCAACAACTAATTAACAACAAAAATCGATATTTACATAAGTCAACAATTAATTAACCAAATTCCATAACAAGTCTGAACCCATCCACAGAAACAGTGATTCATCTTGAACATTAACAATCTACAAGCACCCCATAATCATCAAAAACATGTTGAACAAAGCCAAGGTATTTAGAAACCATCTCACACAACATATCATATCATTAAAAAATACTATCCAAGACAACTTAAGGAATGTAAATCTAATATGAATCAAATGTTACTCCTGGCCAACAATCGTAACAAACTATCAATTCACAATATTAATTTAATGCATGCAAATTAATTAATTTAGAAATTCATTATTTAAACCTTATCTCTTTAACCAATCATCAATTATTTAACCATTTACCATTTAACATGTAATAATTAATCAATCCATTAATTATTACCAGTTTTAAAATTATATTCCAAACATGTCAAATATTCAATATTCCCAATAATCAGTAAAAGCAACAATCTTATCCCAACTCATGACTTGAAAATTAATTCTACAATTAATTATCTAATTACTCATTCTTCCATTCAATTCATTCCATTTTTTAATCATATCACTTTAACTAAAAATAGAAACCAATGCTTAAAATCAACACATGTTCAAGTCCTCATTTATCTCATATGACTGGCATTAATTAATAACATTAAAAGTGTAATGAATTGAAAAATAATAATAAAGGAAACTCACATTCTCAATTTATTTAAAGAATATATAATTCTTGAATATAATGTTAATAATTTGGGACCCTACCTCAGGGTTTGGACGAAAACCACAATGAACGAAGAACCCTCGAGAGAAATAGGTTTATTCTTCAAGAACCCACATTAGATCACTTCTCATAGAAAGACCAAGACCATAAATCATCATACATGTCATACACACACATAGATTTTCCCATAACGGGCATAGATCTAAGATACAATGAGAAGAGAGATGTAGATATATGTAGATCTATGAATCTGAACAAGAATGAAGAACAACATCTACCTACCTCAATAATTCGGCTTCGATTGTCAAAGAAAAGACTTTGTATTTCCTCCAAAACACAAGGGAGAGGTTCTCCTACCTTTAAGGGAGGGTAATCCTGTGTTATGGCCCCTTAGGAGAAAAACGAGCCATCTACATTCTTAAACGAGCGAGATCCACAATTTAAGGATCTCATTTAAGTGCCTGCATGATTAGTTAACATGGTTTGACAAACAGTGCGCTAATCGTGCATTAGCTACTACCCCGGCCACCCCTCTCACATGGCCTCATCACACGGTCTCTCCTAACCGTGTGCCAATTTTGTGGAAGCTACTGCCACAAAAAATTATCCACGCACGGTTTTACCGCACAATGAGACAAACTATGTGCCATCCGTGCGAATTCCCATTTACCTCAAAAATTCTATCAACGTTCGAAAAAGGACATCTATAGGTGTTCCATCACTCGGAATAAGATTTTGGAGTTCGGTTTAAAAAGAACAACACATTGATATAATGAAAAATAAAATAAAAAACGTTCATAATTTTAACCCAGTTCAAGAACACGAGATTCTATAGGTATTCCCACCATATATATGTTAACATAATAATGAAAGTTATATACTATTTTGATTCCCCTTGTAAATGGATACTTATTAATACTGTAGTACCTAAATAATTATATTTATATAGTATCTTTAGAGATGGAACGTAGTGAAATTAATTGGATTGGTTTATATCTAATATAATCCAACTAATAACATGTCTAGTATATATTCAGTGGCTTAAATTTCATTCATTCGTGATTTGATAAGTATAAAATGCTCCAAATGTACATCCACAATTGATAATAGTCCACATGTAATGAATTTGGGTTTCAATTGAGTAAATCATCAATCAAAGGATTCTATTTTTTATTGATTAATATAAATCATTTAAAGCATTAATATATTACATTTTCACAATTTAGGTTATATATTAAAGGTTGTCTCTATATGATGGTTCTCATTGGGTTTCATTAATTATTTATCAGTGTAATATTTTAATGTATAACCAATATAGGGTCTATAATGAAAAGATTTTATCACAACCCTAATAGAAAATTCATTGAACATGTTCCATTTTTTAGATATCAACAAAGGAAGTATAACCCAATCAATATCTTATAAATACGATTTCAAACTAAAATCCCTAACCACCCCATATAAGGACAATGGGTGAATTTAATGAGAATGATTTTTATTATGATTAATGTGTACGGGATAATATTTATGGAAAAAATTATAATAATGAACGGATGATATAAAGGATTAGAGAAAAATGATTGATTAGCCACATTAAATATATTATATTTAATATACACTAAAAATACATAGGTTTTTTGGTATTGAAGACTTATTCATCATATCATTTTAGCTTTGTAAAGACTTATGAGAAATGTTCAATGTGAATGAATGAATAAGATTGCATTTTTATTAGATTAAATGGGTAAAAATATGTGTTATATATTGATATTTAATATTATGAAATTATGACATGAAATGGTCTATAAAGAAATAATCACACAATGAAATGAACTAGATGGGAATGAAATTATTTTACATTGACATTGTACTACATTAGAAAAACTTTATATGTACTATGAATGGACGGAAATTCATATATATATGAATAAATGGAAGTAAATATCAAATAATAATAATCATGGGTGAATATGGTGAAACATTTTTTATTGTTTTTATATAATAAATTTTCATTTTTTATAATAAACAAGAGCATTAACAACAATAATATTAGCATAGTAACAATATAAGAAATTGGGAATAATGTTAGTGAATTAAAAACATCTCATCTTAATTAATTAAAATTGACTATAATATACTATATATTTAATAACATTATCATTTGAATTGGAATTTCAAAATATTTGAAAATAGAGGAATCATAATTGGAAATCAATATAAAGAAATATGAACCATTATTATACATAAGAATATTGGGTTAAAACCATCCCTTTTAATCACTGTAATGCTTCATGATTATAAATAAATATTTGGGAAGGAGACAATTATAATAAATTGATGTTGTAGAGAAAGATGTTTTGTTATGAAATGAGAACAAATTTTTTTTATTTTTTTGTTTAGTGAGTGGATTCCAAGAGAATTAATTGCTAACTTTTTCACAATTATGTCATCTTATGTGCTCCACTACACCTATAACACCCCATTACCTCCCTTAATAAGACAATATAATGGTTTGTGAATAATTAGTTCAATAGAATTAAATTGCTAAATTTTTTATACGAATACATATATATGACATCATGTTTACCATATCTTACCATATGTCACACAGAATTATTCCATCCCATAGTATTTTTATAAAAAAATATAAAATTTCATCTTATAGATAATTTTGAAATCTATATTTCAAAAAAAGATTCCATTTATGAAATCCATATACAAACAGTGTAAACGTAACATCTAAATATAATTATAACTATTAATAAAATTATTGATTCCAAATAAAATATATTTTATTATGAAAAAGAATTTCATAATAATACCACATTATCCCATAGATGCGTACCACCTTATAAAACATGTAAATTACTTCGTTTTATGGTGATTAATAGTGGTATATTCATCTAATTAGTCCCATGGATTCCCATTTCTAAACCATTTAAAATATATGATTACCATTATAATATAATATTTTTTTATTTTTATTTTTATCCAGGGTTATGATTACCTTAAGAAATAATGATACACATTTATATGAATTCCTATAAAATCATTCCATAATTTGAAAATTTTTATTTTAAAATCTATATTTTTATAATTCCTACTATGTGACTTTTTTTTATTTTCTTTTATATTGAATTTGTTATTTTAATTATTTGATTAAAGAATAAATGTCGGGAAACAGTAATATAGAACTCAAAATTTCTTTTTTTTTTCTCTTTTCTTAGTTTTCAACACCATTTTCAATATATATTTTAGTTTTTATTGTATAGTTAATATTAATGAAATATTTTTATGAATTTTTTAGTATCACAATATAACCTTTAAAAAAATTAAATATTAAGTTTTATATCATACCAGATCTTTTTTATAATCCATGGAACTTCTTCTTTATTTCTTCAATGGTCAAATTCTCTCCCAAATTTCAAAGGGCCAATATAACTTGGGATGATATTTCCTTTATTGAAAATATTATAATTAAATTCCATGAAGATATCATAAACAATACTTGATCACAAACACAAAACACTACATCTCATCATAGGTTTTTAGTGTATATATATTACATATTTATAGTTGTGTTGATGTATTTTTTTATAACTTTCACCATATATGTGGTATCTAGAATCAATTTTTAGCCTCTCAACTTCCTCACTCTTTGTTCTAACCACTAGGATAGAGTTTCAAATTTATAATCATAATAATTATTATATAGTAAGAATATAATTCATGAATAAAAGATATTATTATATGGTAATTCTACCAAATGAAGGTTTTGATCTCAATTTCCATGAAAATTAAGTGACAAATGAACATAACATGTCTTGTAATTCTTTGATTGTTCTTTAATACTTCCCATCAACATTAGTGTGGAACTTATTAATAAGGCATACCTGTGAAAATAACATCCATTGAATAATCCACTAAATGATTAACGTGATCATTTGATCACTACCGTAGGCAATAGAGAGACTTCCATAATTATTTCTTAGCAAATCCATTATATAAAACAGAACATGTTTCTCAGGTGAAGTATCTTCCATTATTGTTATGAAATTTTCTTAGTTTTTCATTCATACAAATAGCATCGTTTCACTTTGATATTCATGGAAGATCAGTTATAAAATCCATTTCAATACCCTAAAACTTCTATAATAGTTCTGGAAATGGTTTCTTTATACATTTTTTAACATCTATTAATATTTGACCTACTATATCAAATGAAATATTTATATATTTTAATCAGTATTTTAATTATTTTCATCCTAATAATAAATATTCAAAAGAACCCTATATGTATTGGTGATCCCATGATGTATAGAGATATCCGATTAATAGACATCATCGAGTAATTATTTATTTATCCTAAATATTGAGAGAACATGTAGTTTATTCACCAATTAAAGGATTCTATATTTGTTAATGAGGAACTCAATAATAATCACATCATATACAACTTCAATTATTTTCATTTAACCAACATAATCTCTTTTACATCTATTGACATTCTATATTAATGATGATTGAGATACTATAAGGGAAATATGTACGAAAATTAAAACCTTTATTATTCCCAAATCCAAAGTCACTAAATATTTTCCCCTAAAATTTTTATTTATCAAAAACATAATGGAAGTATTATAATATTTCTGACTCAAGGAACAAGCTCTCTTATTTTCCTGTAAAAAATTATATTGGATAGTAAAATCATAATCATTTATTGACTATATCAATCTCTTATATATCAAATTTTTATCAATTTTTTATAATATAAACTCATGTATTTTATATTATATATTGATATTAAACCTTCCCCCATAAAAACAATTATGCAAAATATTAAATGAAAATATACCATTCTATAAATTCCAATCATGAGAATGAAAATTTTTCTAACAGATCTTAAATTATCTATATAATTATTTCAGATAATTTTTATTTTTTATCAAACCATAACTAAGACTTTTTATTGATACAACTTTAATAATATAAAATCAATAACCTCCATATGTTATGGTCATCATGGGTATAATAACTAACATTATATTAAGAACCTAGAATCTTATATGATAGTCCATGTTATTTGTAAACAAAATCGTACTCTTTGTTAAACATGTTACTGGATTTCATAATCTTGAAACATTACTAAAAATAACTGTATTACCCATATATACCATAAAATTTGTGTTTCTCTATTTTAAAAAAATTCCAAGAAAATTATTCTACGAATTTATTTTCTGAACAGTCAATTAAAATACATTCGCTGGGGAATAAATTACATAGAAAATGAATTTGGAGAAACTATAATCCATACGTACTAAACAATCCATATAACTCTATCATCTTTATGGTTTATACAAAATTATCACATGACCTTCATGGTCACATTGGATAATATAATAATAAAATATCATTATCAAATACTTCTTAAAACTGTTCAATGTACTCATCAATTACATTATTATCTAAATACATGAAAAATAATGCAGGATTTTTTAAACAATATGAAATTACCAAAAATTAAAATAATCAACAATTTTTTTTTGGAATGAATACCATTAAATTATCATCCATTAATAAATTTCTTTATTTATATCCTGATCATATATTAATCATATAAAAGAATGAGACACCATTTATTTGATCAAATATACTACAATTTAATTATAGTTTATATTAATTAATGATCATGATATGGTTCAATTATCCATAATCAATAAAAAAAATACATATATCATTATTATTTACAAAAAAACTCTAACACCATAATGATATAGACTAGTATGGATATAAAACATGTACTACATTACTATTAGAAAATAATTTAACTCTTACATATCAATTGAATTCATCGTATATTAAATCCATTTTATAGTAAAATACTAAGTGAAGAGTTCAATAGAAAACTCTACATATCAATGTGATGAAGGTCTAAAATATCCTCCTAGGACAAAATCCCAAAATTCTTATAATATAAGTATATACTCAATCATTGGACCCTGTTTCTGAATTATATGGTAATATAATCAAAACCTTATAAAAATGATTTAATATTTTCTTCATTATATGTAATATTTATTAATTAACAATGATAATGAGCTTATTACTCACGTTAATAAACATATATAACAACATTATAGTATTCATATTTTTCCAAAATATTAAATATCATCTCTAATTATGATATTCATAGCTTGAAAACAATGGAATCCATTGACCCACAAAATGTTAGAGATAATTGCTTCACGAATTTATATTTTCTCAAAGGTCCATATTTTTGTTATGAGGGACCCTCATTATGCTTATATTAATCCATTTTTATTAATTCTTCTATAATGAATTCATCATTATCATCGATGACAGTTGGTTGGTCACATGGATAATTATTACATTTACTATTATCATAACCATAGGATTTCATGTTTTGGAATATGTAACCTCTATCCATAATATATATATAAGAAAAATAAATTAGTATGTGTTACATAAAATTAAGTTATTTATATGATTTTTCCCCGATACACGTAATATTCTTCATTTAAATTTCAGCATATTTCCTTGGAGTTTTATAATGATTACTAATAAACTCTTACATTGATTTAAAATGAGTTTCAACAAACATTATCACCCATATCTAGTTCTATTATATCATTCATATATTCTGTAAACTAAAATTTTATATATAAAAACATTTCAACTAAATCATTATGATTAATGACTTTGGGATCAATGATATAATATATAAAATGATACAGCATCATTAATTTTATACAACTAACTGATATATCTATGAATATATAGTTTCTCTATCCCATGTAATATTATATTCATTTTATGGTATATGGGAAAACATAATTAGAAATATAAGATTTTTAGTAAGGGAAATCATAATTTTTTTTGGAAGATACATCTATGTAGAATTACATAATCATAATAATGAGGACTATATAGACATAAAGAATGATAAATAATGAATAAATTATAACTATGAAAAAAATGAAATTTATAGCATAGTAAACATATAAAAAAATAACAAAATTAAAAGGATACTCATTAGTTTTTGGTAATTTTATTTCCCCTTTTCAACACCACAATCATATTCACATTTTACAATCATTCCATACACAAAATATCATGATGATCCTAATGACAAGGCTACATTCTAGGTCATGGTATCATAAATATTCCAAATACTTAAAATCTTAGTGGACCCTATGACTAGGATAATTTATAAGTCATAGTATCCTAATCATGCCATAATGTTAGTTTAATGATGTATCTTATGGAAAGGCTACCAAAAATTCAACAATTACATAATTATACCCTTTATATAGTATATTGAGGCCACCTATGACATGGATACCAACCAATGTAATTGATATATACTCATGCCATTTATATAGTATATTTATTTAAGAAACATTACCAAATTCAATAGAAGGATTTTTAAATAAACCCACCACCATGACAAAAGGTACAATATAAATTGCATAAAATAAAATTCATACATTTAAGAGATCAAATGTTCGCAATGTATATACATATTATAAATAAACCCATGAGTATGGATTATATGTTTCAGTCTGTCAAATATATAGTCAACGGATAAAAATATTTTATATGTTAATACCAATAAATCATTGTATAGTGGTATTGTTAATTCACAATGAAGGGTATATTATAAAGGTATCCTCTATATACATATTCTTAGTAGTTTGTACGAATGGTTTCTTAATGTAATAGATAAATGAATCATAATGGTAAGAGAATAAATATAATTTATTCGATCAGGTTCATAACTGGAAATTCATAGACCATTTCATCTATTAATGGCATGCTAATGAGGCCAAGTGACCCCCTTATAAACCCATAATGTACCTTTTAAACTACATGACCCTAATGTCCCACCATTTGAAAAATTAATATTATAACTAAAATGTTGTTTATTATGATTGTTTTATATGAGATGATATTATAAAAAACATTATAATCATTTATTTATAATAAGATGAAATGAAAAATTCATTGATGTATAATTATCTTCAATGATAGTTCATATCCACATCATCATAAATGTATAACATTTTGGGAATTTGAGATTGATTTCTAGGATTAAAATGTCTTGTAATGACTTATGAGAATGTTATAATTATAATGGTTTAATAATATAACATCGATATTATAAGAAATGGATGATAATTTACAATATATAATATTGTTTAACAATTATAAATAATGGTTGACGAAATTAAGATACAAAATAATATTGATAAATTGAAGGAAACCTGAATAGAAATAATTTTTTTACATAGTACTGATTTTGAAAATGGATGAAAGAGAGGGAATGGATGGTCTCATGAGGAGAAAATATTAATTTTACTACAATAAAATTGTGTAATAATAATTTCTGTATATGTTGTAGGATTTTCGAATAGGTTTAAAAAAAATTCATTTAAAAAAGAAATGAAGATTATTTGAAACATAAACGTTAACCTAGTAATGAGTTAGGAAATGGGTAATAATAATTATGAGATGTATTATAAAATAAATTGGATTCTCAGAAGATTTTATAATCACATTCATAATTAAATATAGATAAACAATAACCCTCACATAATTAAACATATTGCGTTTTAATCAAACCATAAACCACCAAAACACTATATTATTTCATATATATCCATGGGAGTGACATCTAATAATAAAGTTTAAAATAAAATTCAATAACTTGTTTAAAGAAATAATAATAAGGGGTTATGTATTTATATGTTTTGTGAGTGGAATCTCATGTAATTAATTATTAAATATTCTATAACTTCATTAGATCAGGTGCTCTAATGCTCATAGAGGGCACTAATAAATTCATTAATTCTACACATTAATTTTTAGTGTGGTATTAATGCTAATAAAAGTAATTTTTTCATATATTTTCATTAATATATATGTTGGATTCCATATTTACCATATACTATACTATTTCACCATTTTTGATAATATTTAATGATTAAAAAACAATTACAAAATTTAAAACACTACAAAAATTGAACTTCATGATTTCCAATAATTAATCAAAAATTTCAAATCCATCTTCTAACTATGAGAAATTTATCATCTAAATAAAAATATAAAATTTATTCAAAATGTTATTTCTTTGTAAAATAAATTTTTCTCTTCAAATAATTTATATGATAATAACAATATAACCCCTATATAAAATACCCTAATTACACAAGAATAATACCAAAGTGCATGGATATAAATAATGTTACTTACATTGGTAGTTTTTGTTTTCATTGACATGGTGATTATTTTAACTAACTTGAACTTATCTCATAGGAGATGATTATCAAACATCAATTGTTAAATTTTAGCTTTAAATTGGTATAGGGGAACCCCTAGTGATTCTACTAATTGAAAAATTTCTAATAAATTTTTATTATATTAGATTTTTAAATTAGTTAATCCCATTGATTATCCATTCAACCCCACTTATATTAATAAATTACCCATATAATATACAACAATAATAATGGTTATAATGTACAAAATGTTCAAAAGGGCTTGGATTTTTTTATAGATAATACCATTTTTAAAAAGAGCTCAGTTGGGACCCTTACATAGCATGAAGTATGGGTGGAATAATTCAACACATATCCCACAAGATCAGTTTCATATAGTCCTATTACATTACACATAGGTCCAATTGCGAACACCCAAAATTTAATTATTTCCTTTTATGTCTCATCCATTATCCACTCCATCATTTATTCATGATTTCACATTCAATTTTATTCATCGTGTAATGACTATCATCATTATGAGTTGTAAATTTAATAACAAAATAGTAACTTTTGGAAATCAAATGATGCTCATAAATAAAATCAAGGATTAGATTTTATTTGGGTAATGATAAATATTGGTGATGATGCAACATCAACCGCCTACTTGTTGATATCCCCCACTAGCTAGCTTGTTGTTTGTGAAGAGGAACTACTACCCAACATGTATCACTAAGGATCCAATGGAATACATTTGGTCTAGTTTAATTTGGGTCTCCTATAACAAACCATGTACAATGAATATATAAAATTCATCATTTTCAGAATATTTCATAAATTAAATAAACACATTCCCAAAAATCATAGTATATTTGTGCATTTGGATACTTTGACCATGTTCATCAAATTATGGAAAGGAATATTAACATCTCCAATAATGATATTAACCATTATTATTCCTACCCAAAAACTAGCTTAATATCCCGGGGAAGAGAAACATTTGAAAAGGTTGAGTTTAGAGGCTCATTAAGGGAAAATATAAAATATAAAAACAAATTCATTAGCATACTAATGTAGAATCATGAACATGAATTTTAAAATTATACAATGTATAACAAATATCATTATCATGAGTCAGAGAATAAATATTTTTTTTAAATAATACATAAATCATAAAGTGAAACATTCCTTGAGAAAATAACATTGACATAAAACATGGAATTGTTAAAAACACATAATCGTAGAAAATAATTTCCAATGTACTCATTGATTTTTTCCAATACTATTAATGTGGAATGTTATCACTCTCCAAAACATAATAGTGGATAATGTTATTTGAGAAACCTTGTTCACTCCTCATTTTAGACCTATATTACATAACCGATTTTATTACCCTTACTATCCCCTTCTATATCATGAGATATAAATCTTCACTTAATGAATATAAGGGAGATATATGTACAACATGCAATGTAACAGCCCATTCCATCCCACGATAATGATATTTATTCTTTGGGTCTAAACTGAAAGGCTTTACATTCCCTTGGTCATGTTACTCAAGAATTCCCTAGGAAAAGGTCTTGTGATGGGAGAGGAATAAAAAAAACATTATAAAGGGGTTCATTGTTATCCCCAACCATTGACGCAGGATTTCTACAATCCCCCCAGAAAGGAACATCATCTTAATAGGAACATAAAATAGAGACTTACTATAATACAATTTGTAACGTCCTACTATAGCCCTTGATCATGATATTTTCCTCTTTTGTCTTAGACCACATAGTTTATATTTTCCTAGTCTATAGCTCTGACGAATCCCCTAGGAAAAGGCCTCATGATTGAAGAGGAATCAGTACCACCTTATAGAGAAGTTTTATAGGATCCTCATCATTTGATTTGTTATTTCCATAATCTAATTGTAATGAACTGGACTGGGTCACCATCAAACATGGAACATGGCCCGATCTATCACATACCTGAAGGGTATTCCCAATCCCCATGGGCTGGCAAAAAGCACCTAGGCATCAAACATCATAACAGAGGGAACACTTTCACCCATCCAACACAACCCCAATGTTTATATATATATAGAAGTAAAAACATAAAAATAAAAAGATATATATGCCATAACTGTTGGAAAATAGTGCAAACAGAATACTAAAAAATTAACTAAAAACTCAAATAGATTTGCAATAGCAAAGGAATGAAAATTAAAAATTTACTCCATATGATGGTATCGATAGACTCCCACCATCTCACCACATACTACCCAACCATCTCACAAAAACCACACTACCTCACTATGACACATTGCATTTTCCTATATTGGAATACATTAAAAGGTTTATTCAACAACGATGACATGCATAGGGTATTATCTAAGAGGAGTTAGTAGGATCACACCAAGGTGTTCCATAACATGTCTCTGTATAAAAAATACATGTATACTAATTTTAAATAGAACATTTAAAGATAAATGCTAAAGTAGTTTTATAGATAACATCATAATAATTTCCCTTTTTTACAGCTCTAAAACAAATGTAGGTATATAAATTTTAAACCACATTTTCTTTATCATCTTCTACATGCATAAACATGCATATCCATGATAACTCAGTAACATAAGCAATAAAAAACAAAATCACATGTATCACAACACCAAAAAATACTATAGGTCCAGGCCGTAAACTACTCATAAAAAATTATCAACTTCAAAAATTAAAATCCTAGAACAATGGGCCTAGGAAGTAGGGGAATATCTGATGAGTACCCCCCCCCCCCCCCCAATTTTAATATTGATGCTATGGAACAATGGGACTCAGATGTTGAGGAAAGCTCAAAGAGAAACCACCCTGATAATTACAGAACAATGTAAAATGGACCCAGGCTAAACTATTCACCTAATTACACAAGGTAACCCATGTTATCTTTTTAGAAAATAATTTCAATGCATTGAAAAAAATTTCAAAACCATAATAGATTTTCAATTTCATTTCTACAAATATACCCATTTTCTGTCAATTTTTCAATACCCATGGAAATCCAATTTATCATTAAAACCCATTTTCAACACATAGAAAACAATCAAAAAAATTTCAATATGAATCAATTTTAAAATAAAATCTTCAAGATCTATTATCTTATGCTAGATACGGAATCACCTACCTTAATACTCAGGTCACACATCCCCAAAATGGAATCTAAAATCAATGAAACCAAACAACATTATCGAATGCCCTATAATCAAATAATCATTATATATGAATCAATTTAGAATAAAATGGGTCATAAAAATATAGGAAACCCACATTACAAAATGATGAATGCCAACCATTGGATGAAAATACTTCTATAATGAGATCACACATTGGATATACGAAAAATTCACGATGAACCAGCAATCGTAGACCAACGGACCCAAAAAATCGACCAACTGGAGATTCCATGATCAAAGGGAAATGAATGAATGGAAATGTTACTCACCTGGTGATATGGACTACAATCAAAAGAGAGAATATGTGTTGAATATATCGATGTGTTAGACGTTGAGCCTCTCAAACAATACATAAAAATTCTTTATGTTAAGATCCATGATAAACTAGTAATGTTACATCAAAAAATAGCCACACATGGTTCTATAAACTGTACACAGCCTGTTATAGGGCGTGTAACCCAGTTACGTGATGTGTAACCCACCACGATCAAAATACATAAAAAACTATAGCCTCAGATTAAAAACAAAATTTTTAACAAATCATATCGTGTAATTCATGTTCACAATATGTATCCATTAAAAATGGAGTAGTAATTCGCAACATACATCCTAAAACCATTACACAAACTATAATTACTCTATTGCATACCGAAACAAACGGTTATTATATATAGTCCCAAATAAACTCTAATTTCACCATTATATGTATCTTCCCAATCTCAAAGGATTGGAAAACTATGACGAGGTGACTGGCGTACATGATAAAATGGTAACAGGATGTTACAAACTCCCCACCATAAAGACATTCCATCCCCATGAAGTCATGTGGAAGATATAGACCCTGGAAAGAGAAGTGGTCACTACTCCCACATCAACGATTCACATTCCTATGTCTCATAAGAATTTTTTCCTTATTTCCATAGAACATTGACAAACAGAATCAAATTCCAATGCAAGAATTTCAATTGACAGAAAATGTTTCAAAAATGGTTTCCCCAGAATAGAAGCATCTGCCTCTAACCGAATTTCTTCCCAACTGAGAACATGAGTGGGGTCATTGTGATATTTGTTGGACATAGATACATGGAAAAAATCATGAATACATATCAACTAAACCATAAATACTAAACAATAAGAAACCAATATGAGCAGCTCAGTAGACTCAAACAGTTCAACACATCTCAGATCCATATGTCCTTGACTTCTAAATCTACAGTTACCGAGCTGAGGAGATAAACTCATGAAAACCCTATCACCTATGTTAATCTCCAAAGGCCACTGCCACCAATCCAAAAAATATTTTTATCAACTCTTCACCATAACTAGATGTTTATGCACATATGAAATCATTGAAAATGCTTTTGGAACCAATCATAGATGGGGCTTGTGATTACTCTCATATTATGAATATACCATAATATCAACAATAAAGACTACCATTAAATTTTCAAGATATTGTGGTAATTTATGATTCACTAAATCCTTAAAAACTAAATGTTACTAAGATAGAAATAAATTACATAAAAGATATTAATATTGGTGTACCTACTCTTGAATGTGTTTTCATTGTAGTAGACTCCAAAAATATGAGCAGATGATAACATCACTAAAGATCAATCAATGAAAAAAACTTTTCCCTCTTTAACTGATCAAATAAATTGTTTACATGGAGAAAATAATAATTGTTCTTAAACATTATTTTTTTAAACATCCAATAGTCTAAACATAAAATAATAGAACCAAATGATTTCATAGAGAAGAGACTTGGGTAAACCCATGAACAAATATATAGAGGAAAAAACCATTTTCTAACAATTCATACAACGGAATCACGATCTCTTCCTGATATGTTGGGACCATAAGATAAGAACATATTGATATTGTCTATGTACCTGTCACTATACCAATTGTTAAATCTAATTCTATATCTGATATATGACTGATTAAATCATCAAAAAATGTCAAAAAAATTATTGAACAACAATAGGAAGATCATCCACAGAAGAAATTTCATCTGGCTCAAATGCATCTGTAAATAAAAGAACCCTATGATCTATGTGGGAAGGTCCGAAATGACCTATAATTAGGTTGAACTCCCCCTAAAACTCACTAGAGATCCCAGAGGAAAAAAGAAATTAAACACACCAATGAAAATAATCAACCTCATATCAATGATTGATAAGCCAATCCATTCTACTTATTACATCACACAAATCAAAATTAAGAACAAGAAAATATCATTCTAACTTTGAATCATCTATCGTTAATAAACAAGAAGGAAACATGAACCCCTACTATTTACTCTTACCATGAGGTGTTGAAAGCTCAATTATAAAAAACATAAGATCCCTTGGATGTTAAAAACAAATAAATGAGCAGATATAAATGAGTGGGAGGAACCAATATTAAATAATGATATTTATACCAAATATGCAATAAGGAGAGTATCTCTTACTATTGTAAGACCTACATCATATTCCCCTCGACACACACATACTACATGATATTAATTCTCTCATGAGTCCTATAGATAGATCCCTATAGACATTTATGCTTCAAATACATCCACATTATCCATTCTAGATGAAAAACCTTAACCATAACGAGGTATTGTAATATCATAACTTATGTTCTATAAGTGACCAACACATCCAATGTTGTTTAACCTCATCACAGGAAAAGTAAAATAACAACTGTTGTTTCTTCCCATTCCAAATAATAGAAATTTAGAGGCATATTACCCATGATAACATATTTTGTAGACGAGTTGGGATGTTGAGAGAAACCTCTAATAATCACGTGATGATCTTGACACCTCAATTTAATCTCATGTGCGCCACTGATGCTACCACCTAATGGAATAGAAGAGGTTTAAAATTCAACCCTTTCAACCATATTAATTTCATCCATAATTACTCAATATATTTTCTCCACATAAGAAGAAATCCTCAGCATAAACACATGTGATCTGATATTTGGTCGCAAACCTTGTAGGTACTTCTAACCCACTAGCTGGTAATTCTTTTCCATGTCTTGGTGAAAATGGACAAGCTCAACAAAACTATGGGTTAATTCTAATACTGAACGCTCTCTAGGTTTTATAGAGAGAAACTACAGAGACTTCTCCAACATCAGTGACTCTTGATAGAATAGCTAAATGGATAGGGTTTTGAAACCCTTCAATTCCATGTCTATGTGACTATCTTCCTGGACCATTGAATGCCACAATCACAGATAGGCCCCTCACGTGTAATAATTGTGCTCTTTACCTTTATATCCATTCGTGTATTCAGAAATTGATGATTTGATTGTTCTTATACACCAATTCCTTCACCACTTGAGGACCAGTCATTCGTTTAAATGACGTTAGATTCCGAAAAAAGAATTCCAATGAACGATCTCTCTCTCTGTCAGCTCTTGTTTGTAACACAACTACAACATTATGATATCATGGTACATACTTATCCATATCATGATCTTATTAGATGATAGACTCGAGGAGATTCTAATCTATAAGTGGGTTCACATGAGGGTCAAAGTAACATCCTCTTGAGGAACTCATGGAAGACATCTCAAAGGCATAATGTTTCACACCAATAGATATGAATGATCATACAACAGAACAAATATCATCTCAAACAAGAAATCCCATAATGTTAGGAAAAAATCTCTCAAGGTATCATTGAAACATTTTTGGGTTAATAACTTTTTTAGAAAAGAGGGGTTCCCTATTAAGTTATTGAGTTATGGAGATATTGATAATCATCTATGTTGACATAGATTGAAGGCAAAGTAATGGCCATTCAAGTAGTGGTACAAAATATTAAATATAAGGAAGCATCAATTTCTATTGTTTTCTAAAATTTTGGGCATAAAAATCATGAAATGGAGAAATATGTTATTGGAAAAGATTGTTCTTCACAGTATTGGAGGTGATGTGGAAGCCTTCATGAAAGGCACGTTTTAGGATCCGAGCATCAAAATATAGAAATTTCATGAAGTGCGTGAAATGTTTGTAATTGTTTGTGAATAATGAGTTTGTGAGAAAGAGGATTATGTGCCCAATGTGATGTAAAATGTTGTTTTCCATTATCAAAAATGGGTTTTCATGATGCATCAAGGTTTTTTGTGTAGGGGATGGTGATGCCTATAAATAATTGGTGACCCCTCATTTGAAGAAAATTAAGACATAGAGGAAATATATGATCTGAATCGTCTATGAATTATACCCAAAGTAATTTTCATGAAATAATTAGTTCTTCACACAAGATAAAAAATATTAGGGTAATATATGAGTTGTGTGTATGATTGATGTTTAAAATAAGAGATGTTTCACTCAAAAAGAGGAATATTGCATGCAATGCATTGAAGTTATGTTCATAGAACATTAAGGGATGCACGAAGGATTTTAATTTTCCAATTACATCAGTGGAAAAGAGGTATTCATCTATGGATGAAAGTGTAACATAAATAGAGCATCTATCTATAGTCGAGGATGTATGTTTTCTTTAAAATTATGGGACCTACAATCCCATAAACTATTAGTGGATCCCTTACAAGAGTAATGAGTGAAGTAGGAGGAAGACGATGATCCTTCCAACCCACAGTGAGGCAGAGGAAGAGACATAGGAAGTAAAATATTGCAATGAAGTGAGAGAAAACTAAAAATTGTAAATAATGTGAGAATAGTCTTAGATGATATCACTAAAACATTGTAATGATCAGTGATCATTTCTGGATTTGGTACAACATAACAGTTTCATTATATGGTCCTTAGATGTAGCCTAATATAGGGGAACCAAGAAAAAATCTACGTGTCTTTGTGATTTCATTTCTATATTAAATTAAAATGAAAATAATTAGATACAAAAGAATATAACATATCATCATTAACACACATGTTCATGTAAAGTGACCCTTAATATAAAGAGTTCAAAAACTAGTGGTGAAAAAAGAATTTTAAAATAAATATCCATACCTGGATTCACCCCCACTGTATAGGAATCATGGTCCCTTGTGGACCTGACACATAAGAAAAAATATGATAATTTTAAAATAAAAAACCAATACTATAGACACATATTCAAAAATCCAATAGAAATATGATTCTCATTATGAAATGATATAGTCATGTTCTTATCGCAACATACCTGTCAAGTCAAAACAATATCATCTCCAATCTAATTGGTTTCCCAAAGCATGGACCCTTGAGGACCGACCTCCTCTAATACCAAATTGTAACATATTTACCATGGTTACCATCAATCCTACCACTTAACATGATCTGTCACATACCCGAACGACAGTCCCAATCCCCAAGGGCTAGAAAAAAGCACCCGGGTATCGAACAACACAATAGAGGGAATAATTTAACTAACTATAAACACCACATGTATGTATATATATATATAAAGAATAAACATTTAATGAATAAGAAGATATATGTGCCATAATTTTAAGAAAAATCTGAAAATAGATAACTATAAAAGTAGCTACAAACTCCATGGCAAGTCCAACGGTAAATGACTAAAAAGAAAACATTCACTCCAAACGATGGTGGGGATAGACTCCCACCATCTCACCACCATCTACCCAACCAGATGATATGAACTTCACCACCTCACTGAAGTGTCATTCCATTCCCTTCACTGTAAGTCAAAAAAGGTCTACGCACCACATATCGGTTAGGAAGAGTGGGGGATAAAAATATCTGTAGGATCCCACCCATGTGATCCATAACAAGTCGTTGTATAATAAATCCTTGTATGAAATTTTTAAAAATAAAATTGAATGATAAACAATAAAAACATTTATAAAATACATGGTAAATATTTACCTTTTCTCACAACTCCAAAAAAAAGTTGGTATATAAATTTATACCACATTTTCCATATCATTTCCATAAGAATAAACATGAATATCTAGACTAACTCGGAAATATAAGAAATATAAAATAGAAACACATGCATCACGATGCCAATGGAATATAAATGGTCTAGGTCACAAACTAATCATAACACAATAATAAAGTCCCAAATTTATGATACTCGAACAATAGGCCTAGATAGTAGAGGAATACAACACGATTAAACCCCCCCAAAATGTCAATATCATTCCTATTTAATAATAGGACAAAGAAAACAGAGGAAATCTCTAAGAAATACCTCCTTAAAAATCACAAAACATTGGACAATGCTTCCATGCCTAATTTTTAACCAATGTACCTAGGGTAACTCATCTACATATTTTCAAAATTCATTATAATATTTGAAAAACATTTCAAAATTTCCATTTCATTTATTGTAAAATTTAATTTTTTCTATAAACTTATTAATACCATGGGAAAAAAATTCATTATAAATCCTTTTCAACAAACCGAAGAAAATCATTCCAATTTCAATATGAATCTGTTTAAAATAAAAATAACACGATCAATTATCATAAGGTAGTGATAGAACCACATACCTCAAAACTCAGGTCACACACACCCACAACTAAATAAAAAATCAGTTAAACCCAACAACTTCAATGAAGGACCTACAATCAAATCCAAATCAATATTGATTCAATTTAGAATTCAAGGTATCGAAAGAAGAGTGGAAAACCTCATAACTCACAAGATAATGCTCACCGAACCATGAATATTGGAGGAAAAGGCCTCAAAAAAATATTACACAACTGATATAGGATCAAGCAAAAAATAATCTCCAACTGTAGACCAAAGGATCAAATTACGCCACCCAACGTCGATACCACGATCAGAGGAAATGATGGAATTAAATGGTTACTAACCAGGAGATACACAACACAATTAAAATGAATATTAAGTGTCGAACAAATTGATCTATAAGGGGATGAGTCTCTCAAAAACTCCATAGAACAACCTTAAGTCGATAGACATAACGAATAAGTGAAGGAACTATATTAATAAATATATACATTGTTTTTAGAAACCATACATGGGCTATTACACAGTGTGTAACATTGTTACATGACATGTAACCCCCCAAGATCGACGTATTCCAAAAACCCCATTGCCTTAAGTAGAAAACTAATTATTAAAAAACTCACGTCATGTAAGTCAATGTCACGGTGTGTAAACTTTCACAAGATGATATCGCCTTCAATAAATTACATCCAAAACCATTACAAAACATGAAACTGCTCTACAGCCTGTAGAAATGAACTGTTATTAAGGAAAGTCCAACAAATCTCTGATTTCACTATTATAGGTATCCACCAAAAATAAATTGAGTGGAAAACAATGACGATGTTAAGGAAATACCTGATAAAATGATAATAGGATGTTACACGTCATATAATGAAAACCATACATATTTGTTTCAAAAGAACATAAATCATTCATAATATCAAAACCCATATGAAAATGGTTTTCATAAACATAATTACATTATAACATCACCTATGGAAAAGAATTGGGATTTATAAATATTACTCTATCACAAACATAAACCAACATTTGATAGAATAAGGATAATATCATTGAACAATAAACAAAAATAATTCCTAATTATCCTAAAATATATTTATCATATATTTAAAAAAAACCTTATAAGATCACATGAAAATAAATCTTGAGGAAAATATATTTCATTCTTTTAAGACATTTAATTTTCTGAAAATTCCCTAGAACGTTAAAAGAAAATAATTACATTGTAGTTAAACTTATAGGATTTTAAGTAATAATTCATATAATTGAGGAATCATGAAATATTAAAAATATGTTCATTTTGTATAAGTTAAAAAACATTCCCCTCATACTTTGGTTGGAAAGGAAAAAAACCACATCATTAGGAAAATGAAAATTAGACTACATTCAAAACATTGTGTAAAAAATAATGCATGTGTAATAAGGAAATTAGAAATTTTATAAAAAAATTTAAAATATTTTTTATAATTTTTATTAAACATGAACATGTAAGATAAATATTTTCTATAATATTTATACGTATAATGAATTTTGAATAATAATGAGACTGTGAATATAAAACTAACCACTTTATAATCAGTAGAATAATATTCCCAGTGAAACAAGGAATATTATATGAATATGAAAATACAATTGTATTTACAATAAAACGTATAAAATAAATTGATGGGAAGTATAAACAATATCGAAAAGAAACAATTAGTGTATGTAGAGACCCTTAGCTTGACATACATAGACATTACATTACTTTTGCGGAATACTTAGTACATAACAAAAAAACACAGACAAGGATCGTAATAGTTTAGTGTCTTTGGAAACTCGGAACGTAATCTTATAATCGCGGTGAAAGATCTTCAATATCTCCCATAAAAGATCTTCCCCTTTTTTTACCTAAAACCTTTCTTTATATCCGGGGGAAAAGAAAATATAAAAGTGTGAGCTCAAAGGCTCAGTAAGGGTAAACAAAAGAAATATTAATCACATCATATACATAAGAACATAGCTTTTGGAAATCTTAACCTGCAAAAGAGCTCATAATATCATAACATGGGATAAATCATAGAAGTGAAATATAATCCCAATAATCATAACATAAAACATGAAACTTTGTGGCATACACACATAATCATAGAGAATCATTTCTTGTTAGTCAATACTCATTTCCAAGACTATCTTAGTGGACAAAGTCCCTTTCTGAATCGAGTAGCCCTCGTTTCAGTCATGTTTCACTGAACCGGTATAACCTACCATTTCATCCATTTCTATCTCATGAGATATAAAATCTTTACCCAATGCATTGGAGGGAGATATAGGTCCCACCCATCGTATAATGAATACTTTCTTATGTGTGCCACATAATCATAAACCATACATCATAGCGTAACCCACGTAATAAAAATGGGATTCTTAAACAACATGACCTCATAAAACAATTCATATAAGATAAAGGAATTCATAAAAATATTTCCATCACAACATAATCAAATCAATTTAATAATAGGGATAAAAACAGAACCCTTTATTATCTTAGATGGAAAATAATTTTGATAAAACACTTGAACTCCATTCTTGAGGAAAATATCCTTTCTACTTCAAAAAACATTTTTCCTTTCATAACATGTCATACGACTTTAAAATAAAAGAAGTTGATTAAAAATAAACATGAAAACTTATAATGGAAGCTTCTTGGAAATAATATTTTAAAAATCCATTCATGCCGTATAAGTTAAAAAAACATTCTTCTCGTACTTTTGTCGAAAAAGTCAAAAAGTACCTCGTACGAAAAACGACAAAAGATTCCTTTCATTTCGTTTACTAAAAACTCACCGAAGGGTAAAAATGGATTTAAACAATTGTAGGTGGATGTAAATAATATTAAATTTTGATGAAACATGGTTGTGTATGATAAAATACACCCCAGTAAATACTTACGAATAAACAATCTCGGATAAAAGTGAGATTGTGATATTTCCCTTACCTTACATCTGATTTGCTTCGTATGTGTCCGAACCTCCTGTATAATGATTTAAATAATGTCATTGACTTATTAAAGAATAATATTCATTGTTATGATATCATATATGGTTCACTTATGACTTTATATTACCCGTTCTTTTGTAAATTCCATGTTAAAGAAGCGTTTTGGGTAAAATCGTTTCATTTATCGCAGCTGTTTTGAATTGTTGTTCTTGACATTATTATTACTAATATCATGATTTACTTACTTCAAGAATATAAAATATGATTTATATATCATATATATTATGTATATATATATATATATAAGATAGATAAATGAAATGAAAAACACCGTTCATGGAGACGGTAGTCCGTACGTACGCATGAACACTGTTTTCCTTTCCTTATTGTCTTGAATGGAAGTAAGTAGATGACATACATATACATATATACATAAATCCAGTAGCTTTATAATGTCATATATTTCATTATTATTTCTTATATATACTTTTTTAATCATTCTTAAATGGTTAACATGGAGAATGAATCTCATCGCGTCGTGGAGACGGTAGTCCGTACGTACGCACGAGCGATGATATCGTTCCCATGGTCATGGAATTGTGTTAAAGTGTATGAATATTATTTCAGTATCAATATCACTTTATAATAATCATATATAGTTACTCATTACACCATTATACCCATCCTATTAAGGTGGTGGCGGAAAATAGATTACACCACGGCGTGGAGACGGTATTCCGTACGTACGCACACCCGGTGATTTCATTTTTCCGTAGGATGGATAGAAGGTGAATTAGAGTTGTTTCAAATTTTTAATAACATATCAGTATATAATAAATACTGATGTTATTACTTTATCATGAAACAACTAAAGAAGAAGGAGTTTGAAGAAGAAAGAAATTGAAAAGATCGGTAATGGATATTACCTCTTCTTTGAAACGCATCTTTGAATCCTCCTCTTAGGGAACTAATATTGGTCTTTGAAGAAGTCCAGGACCTCTATGATTATTCTAGGGAAGTGGAGAAGGGATTTTGGCAGGGGTTGGCCGAGCTTGAGTGCTCAAATTGGTGTGAGGAGGATGGGGAGGAGGTGTCCTTTTATAAGGGAGGAGAGGGGCACCTTAGGAATATCTCAAAATATTATTTTATATTAAAGTCAAAATCGGTTTATAATGGTTCCAAAGGGTCTTATTTTGAAGCTAAAGTGGGGATGGGTCTAAATACTATCATCCAATAAGATTTAGACAAATTTAGGGTATTATTTTAACCTTATCAATTAGATTTAACTCTAAGTTAAATAATTTAACTTTTACCGTGTCTTTTTGTTTTCTTTCACTATATGGTTAATACAATTACTATAACATGCCAAAAGAACCCCAAATTGTTTATTATTAATATATATATCCTTATCTAAGTCATTTGGCCGAACCTTAGATTTTTATGAATAAAATAACAATTAATAATATAATATTTTATTTAAAAACTATTTTGTGTCAATTTTGACACTATTTGATATATGATTTTTGTGAAAGTCATAACAGAATTATATGTTCAAACCATGTTTATTAAATCAACACTAATATATCATAGTAACCTATAAAATTAGTGTAATTCATAAAAAGTCTCAAATTACATTCATTTCATCATTTATAACATCAATTATGTTAATATTTCCTTAAAAAGGGTAATTACTACATCATCGTTGTGTCATAAATAAATTAATTTATTTAAAGTATAAAAATTATAAATAAAATATCATTATGTAGGAAATCTTTTTAGATTTCTAATGAATATTTATAGTCTAATTTATCTTATGTATAACCCCATATTAAAAATGTTTTAGTTATTAAACTTTCATTTTAACTATTTTAACTATTCATTAAATTAAATGTTATAATCTAATCCAAGTGGACCTAAATGGTCATATTATATTCATAAGGTTGTTTTTGGTCGAATTACACTTATCCAATAGAATTAGGACATGTGTTAGGGTAATAGTAATATCATATTTACCCTTAGTTACCCTATTTACTATTAACCGTGGTAAAAAAAAGTAAAAAGTTACTATTCACCAAAAATTATTTTCATCTCATTGAACCACATTTTAGTCCTTGATATTAACCGTGTCTGTCGGATTTTCGAAATTCCATTCACAGAAGCGGTAAAATTATGTTTTATGCAAAATTCAGTTTTTAACCTACCACTTAGTGGTTTCACTATTCATCAAAAATTGAAAGTTTTCAGAAAAATGCCAAAATTTCATCCTAAGCTATATTTCAAATTCCGAATTCAAAAATGAAGTCTATTTTACCAAATTCATAACATAGAAATTGCATTAATTAATTTTATAATTAAATCCCGCTGTTAAAACAAATAGCGTGTTTTTAAGAAACAATATCTATCAAAAGATTGACACTTTATTATGTCTGGTTTAAATGTGAAATTACATCCAATGACCAACATTGTATTAAATTGTAAAAATATATTCTAAATATACTTTAAAAACACTCAAATTAATGATTTATCATTATTAATTATTTCGATTAAAAAAAGTTGTTTTTAATTATAATTTAGTAATTTTCACTATTCATCATAATATGAAAGTTATCTGAAAATTACCAAAATTTCACCCTAAGCTAATTTCGATATTCCGAATCCAAAAATGAAGTCCATTTTGAAAAATAGAATTTACAAAATTTCAAAAAGTGGTTATTACTATTCATAACGGCTAGTTTTAATAATATTTTAATAGCATCTCGTTGTTTAGTGAAACTCGGTATTGCGTACGACGGAAGCTATCGAGAAGGTCACGATTTCGTGTAATGCAAGGCAAATCAAGGATGCGTGTTGTGAAAGCTCCTTTTGGTGTAGCGTACAACACAAGACATTAGTGAAATTAAAAAGAATATTTTTCATAAAATCTCGGGGTGTTACATTCTACCCCCCTTAAAATGAATTTCGCCCTCAAAATTCGTTGGGGTTATAAATGGTTTACTATTAGAAATTTTATTTAATAGAAACCCATATCGTAAAAAGGAATACCAAAACCAATCTTTAAAAACAAAAGTATGAAACGTAACAGTTACCCAAATAAACTAATCACTGGGTTTCCACGTAGGTGAAAATATGGATATGTAAGAGGAATCTAACCATCATGTTCTGATGGAGAGTGGTAGAGAACATGGCTATGGAAAAGCCAGTTATCACAAATCCATAGATTTGTGATGATATAAGGTACCATATGATTCATCAGGTAAAAGATCACTAGGACAACATTTTTGGTTTTCAAGATCATTTCCCTAAAGTTGAAAATTTGAATTAGAATAAATACTTACTTTATTTTGGTACAATCTCACTGTTGTTTGTGCCTTGAACAATTTCCAATTCATCTCTTAAATAAATGAAGTTGAATTTGTTATTCGTGAAGTGTTAGCAGATCCTGTGATAGAATGACGGGTCATTCCATCTGTCTCAAACAAAAGGTTAGCAAAAGTTATTAAATATACATAAGTCATTCTATAGTGAGATTAATCATATATGGTTCCTAAAATGGACTTATACTTCATATATCATACTTCTTAATATAATAAAACTAGTTTCTACTAAATAGGGACTTCCTGTAGGCCAGTGGTAGGCAATAAAGGCCAGTCGCACTTCGGTTGTGGGTTCGATTCCCACAGCCTTGTCCGACGCGATGGGTTGTCGCCCGTTCTGCAGGTTGTCCTTTTTCTAAAACTATAATACTATAACATCCCATCAATAATATCGAAAAAAAACTTCTATATTTAAACAATACTCACTTATGTCCAACATAATCCATTTCAATATTTAGGCTTATCCATAATACTGCAGTCCACTCTCATAACATAGTGAAAACGATTACCAGAGATTTAATACCGTCGTTGATCCCCATATATCATAAGATATGTTTTGTTGGTCACATTCCAATCATTAAAAGTCCTTAATCATGTATTCTCTTGAATACCTTAGTGAAAACATGAATGCAGTTTAAAGTTAACACTTTCCACATACCAAAATCCTCAAAATTCTATATACTCAAACCATGATATCACTTAGTCCTTATATCAATCATGAGCTCATGAATTCTATTAAACATTTCATTTTCTCGTTTTCCCTTCATTATGCGCATATCATCTTATTTCCAAAAAATATCTCAATCACTTTGAATACCACATTATACCAACAGATAAATATTCCTATACTTTATGATACCACATTATTTTGGAATCCCATTACATAAACACCTAATCATTCTACCACATCGTTGTCATATTCAACATCGCCAATAGTGATCGCATGTGACTTCCCTTTGTCCTTTGCCTTCAGTGGTTGCTCATGTTGATCATCACTAACCCTTGGATTAGGGCATTTATTAGCATAATGCCCCATTTCCTTGCACTTGAAGCATTGAAGTGTTGGTGGCGCGTTCTCTGCAGTGTTAGCTTTATTCACATCATTAGAAACCCTTTTTCCATTACTTCGACACTCAGCTGCTCGATGACCTTCTATTCCACACTTAAAACATTTTCTAGTCCCTTTAAGACAATCTCCACCATGCTTCTTTCCACACTTTGTGCATAAGGAAACATTCATCTTCATTTCACCATTATTCTGAGATTTCTCCTTGAACTCCATCTTTTGTTTCGTGTCAAGACCATGAGATGGATATGTAACACCAACATCCATTTCTACTTTGATAGCACAACGCACAGTTTCTTCATAGCTACTGAAGTCTCTTATAGCTAATACCCTTCGAAGACATGGTTTTAAGCCACTGAAAAATTGATCAACTTTACTTTCAGGTTGGATGATAATGCCAGATGCATACCTTGCAAGTCTTGTAAAATTCTCTTCGTATATACCAACAGATTCATCATCCTTCTGCTTCAGCTCAAGAAACTCCTTTTCCATCTTTTTTCGAAGAATACGCGGGAAGTACTTACTGAAAAACAAGTTCTTGAACTCATCCCATTCCATGGACTCAATTTCATCTCTTTGTCTTGTATTCTTGATAAGATTCCACCATTGACCAGCTTCACCTTCCAAACGATATAATGCTAAGATGACTTTATCATGTTCAGAACATTGAAGAACTGAAAATATCTTTTCAGTGGTACTGATCCATTGTTCAACAACAAGTGGATCAGAAGACCCACTGAAAGAAGGTGGACGTTGCCTCATGAAGGACTCAATAGAATATTGTTCCCTTCTCTGCTCATTTGGAAGTCCAGAATGATTCATAGCTTGTGTAAGGATAGCAATAAGATTTTTCACTCCATCTCCCATAACATTTGTTTGTTCAGGAGGACAATCATTGCATTGTCCATTGCATTGATCAACACGGTTCCTTCGGGTTCCAGCCATCGTCTAAAACCCAAAATGAATAGTGTGAGAGGCAAAAATCATGCTAGGGAAAACAACATAATAAAGGGGGAGTACCTTCAATATCTAACATCGTAGGATTAATTCTATGATCGTTAGAGTAATTCTAGTACTATAACCTATACGTATACTTAACCTTAGGGACATCCCTAGACATACCTTAGAAATATCTCTAGGGATCTCACTAACGTTTTCGCATCCTAGTTTCCAAAGGTTGACTAAACTTTTCCTCTGATACCAACTGTAAGGACCCGTAGCTTGACGTACATGTACATTACATTACTTTTGCGGAATACTTAGTACATATATAAAAACACACACAAGGATCGTAATAGTTTAGTTTCTTTGGAAACTCGGAACGTAATCTTCTAATCGTGGTGAAAGATCTTCAATATCTCCCATAAAGATCTTCCCCTTTTTTTTACCTAAAACCTTTCTTTATATCCTGGGGAAAAGAAAACATAAAAGGGTGAGCTCAAATGCTCAGTAAGGGTAAACAAAAGAAATATCAATCACATCATATACATAAGAACATAGCTTTTGGAAATCTTAACCTGCAAAAGAGATCATAATATCATAACATGGGATAAATCATAGAAGTGAAATGTAATCCCTATAATAATAACTTAAAACATGAAACTTTGTGGCATACACACATAATCATAGATAATCATTTCTTGTTAGTCAAGACTCATTGCCAAGACTATCTTAGTGGACAAAGTCCCTTTCTGAATCGAGTAGCCCTCGTTTCAGTCCTGTTTCACTGAACCGGTATAACCTACCATTTCAGCCATGTCTATCTCATGAGATATAAAATCTGTACCCAATTCATTGGAGGGAGATATAGGTCCCACCCATCTTATAATGAATCCTTTCTTATGTGTGCCACATAATCATAAACCATACATCATAGCGTAACCCATGTAATAAAAATGGGATTCATAAACAACATGACCTCATAAAACAATTCATATAAGATAAAAAAATTCATAAAAATATTTCCATCACAACATAATAAAATCAATTTAATAATAGGGATAAAAACATAACCCTTTATTATCTTAGATGGAAAATTTTTTTGATAAAACACTTGAACTCCATTCTTGAGGAAAATATCCTTTCTACTTCAAAAAACATTTTTCCTTTCTTAACATGTCATACGACTTTAAAATAAAAGAAGTTGATTAAAAATAAACTTGAAAACTTATAAAGGAAGCTTCTTGGAAATAATGGTTTAAAAATACATTCATGCCGTATAAGTTAAAAAATCATTCTTCTCGTACTTTTGTCGAAAAAGTCAAAAAGTACCTCGTATGAAAAATGACAAAAGATTACTGTCATTTCTTTTACTAAAAACTCACCGAAGGGTAAAAATGGATTTAAAAAATTGTAGGTGGATGGAAATAATATTACATTTTGATGAAACATGGATGTGGATGATAAAATACACCCCAGTAAATACTTACAAATAAACAATCTCGGATAAAAGTGAGATTGTGATATTTCCCTTACCTTAGGTCTGATTTGCTTCGTATGTGTCCGAACCTCCTGTATAATGATTTAAATAATGTCATTGACTTATTAAAGAATCATATTCATTGTTATTATATCATATATGGTTCACTTATGACTTTATATTACCCGTTCTTTTGTAAATTCCATGTTAAAGAAGCGTTTTGGTAAAATCGTTTCATTTATCGTAGGTGTTTTGACTTGTTGTTCTTGACATTATTATTACATATATCATGATTTACTTACTTCCAGATTATAAAATATGATTTATATATCATATATATTCAGTATATATATATATAAGATAGATAAATGAAATGAAAAACACCGTTCATGGAGACGGTAGTCCGTACGTACGCATGAACGCTGTTTTCCTTTCCTTATTGTCTTGAATGGAAGTAAGTAGATGACATAAATATACATATATACATAAATCCAGTAGCTTCATAATGTCATATATTTCATTATTATTTCTTATATATACTTTTTAATCATTCTTAAATGGTTAACATGGAGAATGAACCTCATCGCGTCGTGGAGACGGTAGTCCGTACGTACGCACGAGTGATGATATCGTTCCCATGGTCGTGGAATTGTGTTAAAGTGTATGCATATTATTTCAGTATCAATATCACTTTATAATAATCATATATAGTTACTAATTACACCATTATACCCATCCTATTAAGGTGGTGGCGGAAAATAGATTACACCACGGCGTGGAGACAGTATTCCGTACGTACACACACGCGGTGATTTCATTTTTCCGTAGGTTGGATAGAAGGTGAATTAGAGTTGTTTCATATTTATAATAACATATCAGTATATAATAAATACTGATGTTATTACTTTATCATTAAACAACTAAAGAAGAAGAAGTTTGAAGAAGAAAGAAATTGAAAAGATCAGTAATGGATATTACCTCTTCTTTGAAACGCCTCTTTGAATCCTCCACATAGGGAACTAATATTGGTCTTTGAAGAAGACCAAGACCTATAGGATTATTCTAGGGAAGTGGAGAAGAGATTTTGGCAGGGTTTGGCCGAGCTTGAGTGCTCAAATTGGTGTGAGGAGGAGGGGGAGGAGGTGTCCTTTTATAAGGGAGGAGAGGGGCACCTTAGGAATATCTCAAAATATTATTTTATATTAAAGTAAAAATCGGTTTATAATGGTTTAAAAGGGTCCTATTTCGAAGCTAAATTGGGGATGGGTCGAAATAATATCATCCAATATGATTTAGACAATTTTAGGGTATTATTTTAACCTTATCAATTAGATTTAACTCTAAGTTAAATAATTTAACTTTTACTGTGTCTTTTTGTTTTCTTTCACTATATGGTTAATACACTTACTATAACATGACAAACGAACCCCAAATTGTTTATTATTAATATATTTATCCTTATCTAAGTCATTTGGCCGATCCATATATTTTTAGGAATAAAATAACAATTAATAATATAATATTTGATTTAAAAATTATTTTGTGTCAATTTTGACACTATTTGATATATGATTTTTGTGAAAGCCATAACAGAATTATATGTTCGAACCAAGTTGATTAAATCAACACTAATATGTCATAGTAACCTAGAAAATTAGTGTAATTAATAAAAAGTCTCAAATTACATTCATTTTATCATTTATAATATCAATTATGTTAATATTTCCTTAAAAAGGGTAATTACTGCATCATCGTTGTGTCATAAATAAATTAATTTATTTAAAGTCTAAAAATTAAAAATAAAATATCATTATGTAGGAAATCTTTTTAGCTTTATAATTAATACTTATAGTCAAATTTATCTTATGTATAACCCCATATTAAAAATGTTTTAGTTATTAAACTTTGATTTTAACTATTTTAACTATTCATTAAATTAAATGTTATAATCTAATCCAAGTGGACCTAAATGGTCATATCATATTCATAAGGTTGTTTTTGGTCGAATTACACTTATCAAATAGAATTAGGACATGTGTTAGGGTAATAGTAATATCATATTTACCCTTAGTTACCCTATTTACTATTAACCGTGGTAAAAAAAGTAAAAAGTTACTATTCACCAAAAATTATTTTCATCTCATTGAACCACATTTTAGTCCTTGATATTAACCGTGTCTGTCAGATTTTCGAAATTCCATCCACAGAAGCGGTAAAATTAAGGTTTATGCAAAATTCAGTTTTTAACCTACCACTTAGTGGTTTCACTATTCATCAAAAATTGAAAGTTTTCAGAAAAATGCCAAAATTTCATCCTAAGCTATATTTCGTATTCCGAATTCAAAAATGAAGTCTATTTTAACAAATTCATATCATAGAAATTTCATTAATGAATTTTATAATTAAATCCTGCTGTTAAAACAAATAGCGTGTTTTTAAGAAACAATATCTATCAAAAGATTGACACTTGATTATGTCTGGTTTAAATGTGAAATTAAATCCAATGACCAACATTGTATTAAATTGTAAAAATATATTCTAAATATAATTTAAAACCACTCAAATTAATGATTTATCACAATTAATTATTTCGATTAAAAAAAGTTGTTTTTAATTATAATTTAGTAATTTTCACTATTCATCAGAATATGAAAGTTATCCGAAAATTACCAAAATTTCACCCTAAGCTAATTTCGATATTCCGAATCCAAAAATGAAGTCCATTTTGAAAAATAGAATTTACAAAATTTCAAATAGTGGTTATTACTATTCATAACGGCTAGTTTTAATAATATTTTAATAGCATCTCGTTGTTTAGTGAAACTCGGTATTGCGTACGACGGAAGCTATCGAGGAAGGTCACGATTTCGTGTAATGCAAGGCAAATCAAGGATGCGTGTTGTGAAAGATCCTTTTGGTGTAGCATACAACACAAGACATTAGTGAAATTAAAAAGAATACTTTTCATAAAATCTCTGGGTGTTACAGTGTATAAGTCATGTTTCTAAATGAAATAAAATTGAGACAAAAATCTCTTATATTATATCTTGACATCCATTATATATGTATAAAAATCATGTAAAACAAAAATCATTTTATTATAGTCTATAAAATAACCATATTCATATATAATAAAATATAGGATTTACATAAGACTTTATATTAATTTTTTATTATCAACATCATGTTAATGTTGTGTTTTTGATAGTAACATCTTTGTTTTTTGTTCATATTTATACTTATTATCCATGGTCCTATTAAATAAATAACGATTTCATAATATATATAATTATAACCATGATATAAATATTTTCTATACATAAATATATATTCATCATATATTTTTTATCATGTATTCATTAATAATATAGATAGTAAATAAAATAGACCGCTCATGAAGATGGTAGGTCATACATACGCATGAACATTATTTTTTTAATATTTTAAAAATAAAATTATATGATATATTATAATTTGGGAATTATTTATATGTTATATATATCGTATATATTCATAAAATGTATCCATATTACTATCCATGTGACATATATATGAAAAACATATAACATCACATCATGGAGATAGTAAGCCATGCGTACGCATGAGTGTCGTTATCACTTCCCAAAATATTTAAATGATAATTTTAGATAATTTATTATAATTAGATATGTATAATTATGTCATCAATGTTAAATAGAAAAATTACACCCAAATTATTTCCCACTCATAAATGATGGTGATGGAAAATTATTTTTATCGTTATTTGGAGACATTAAGTCATATGTTTGCACATGTAAAAATTTTATTTCTAGTTCAATGTGAATGGGGTTTTATAGTGGTATTTTAATAGTAATAATAACATTTCAAAATATTTATGATTATGAAGATATTAATTTAGGATATATATCTTGATTTTGAGGAGCTATTGAAGACAAATTGAATATATTGGTCGGTTAGAGCAATTTCCTCTTTTTCAAAAGGACACCTTTAGATCTCTTGTAATGGACTACTGAGTTGGTTTCTGGGAAGAATGGAACCTATAGACATTGACTACGGATGTTTATATGCTACTTTTATCAATTTTTGTCAAGATGGAAGGTTAAAAGTGATGTGTAATATTTAGGGAGGATGTTCCCATTTACAATTGAGCAGTTGGGACAAATAGATTTTATTCAAAAAATTAATTATAATAAATTAAATCACAATCTAAACTCCTAAAAAATGTCATTGATTAAAAGATAAGATGAAATATTTATGATATATCCTAAATTAACATATTATATATTTTTTTGTTAATATTTTAAATCCTATTATTTTGATTGACCTTTAGTTAACTTATTTTAATTTTAATTATTGTATCAAATTTTTCAATATTAAAAGGTTCCGATTTTTACATATTAGATTTAAATTAAACCATAAATGAACAATTTAAAATATTTTATAAAATATTTATTTATTAAAAAAAAATACATTATTTTTAAATAATTTAATAAAATATTATATTTATAAATAATTATTATTGTCAATTTTGAAACTATTCACAACTAGGACTTATAAAAGGATCAATCTAAAAAGTTGATTAAAAATAATATTTTAATTTATCCTTAATAGGTCCCAGATATCTAAAAAAAATTTATTACATAAAATATTTAAAATTATAGTTATTTAAATATTTTTAATGACATTTATTTGAAATTTCAATTATTAAATAATTACTACATCAGTGCTTCTGTAATTATTTAATATATATATATATCATTAAAAAAAATATCATGGTAAATATAAATCATATAAATTTAAGAATAATATTTTTAGTTGAATATATTTTTGGGTAACTATATATTAAAAATGATATCATATTTAAAATAGGAATGTTCCATCATTAAATTTTCTTTTAATAAATTAATATAAATATCATACTCTCATCTAAGTGGCCCAAAAAAGTTGAAAAAAATATATATCGGGAAAATAAATATTTCTAGTTGAAAAATTACGTTAATATTCTGTTATAACATAATTTTTTCCACATGTGGATGCATGAGGGATATTTATGAAAATGAAAGTAAAATTTTGTGTCTTTCATTGATTTCAATATTATATGTCGTTTTTTGGAAAAGTGTCCATTAAAAAATTTCATTTCGATCAATATGTGTTTTGGGTCAAATTATAGTCATCCAATATATTTTTTAAATGTGTTATAGTCATTTTATATTATTTATCATTTTGTATTTAACATAAATTTTCCAATTTACTCTTTAAAGTGGTGATATATTTTACAATGGTCATTATTCAGATCATCCATTAATACATTTTTTAAAATTCATGACATAGAAATTTTATAATTTAATTTCAAAAAACATTTTAAATTTCATTAAAGAAAATATTTTTAAAAAATTGCATCTTAAAACATAAAAAGTATTTAAAATAAGATATTATATAAAATAATTATCAAAAAGAAAAATTGAATTATTTTTAATTAAAATTAATTAATTTAAAATTTATAACTAGTATAAAACATAATTTGACCTTGGGATGCCTTTCAAATAAAATAGATTTTGCAAATATAATCAGTACCTTCACTATTCATCAATAGATGATTCTTTTCAGAAAAATACTATGAAATACACATGATCTAATTTTGTAATTATTTTGTAAAACATGATTTTCATTTTTTCAAAAATATTTTATAAATCTCTGAAAATCTAGTTCTTAATTAGATGTTCCTCTAAAAGGCGATAATAATATCTTTATTAAAATATAGATTTTATGTATAAAATTGAATTTATTATTATATTATGTATATAATTTTTTTTGGACAAATATAAATGTATTGGATTAAATATATATGTGTGTTTTTGTGTAACTAAATTATATGGTTTAGTTTATCCTATTCATTCACTCCAATTTAATATCTAGTTTGGAATTTTCTTGTTTAAATAATTACAATAATAAAATGAATTTTCTTCGAAAATATGGGTTACTAGTAAGACAATATTATCTAGTGTTTCATATAGTGTAATATTAAAATGTTGTAGAGTGCAATGAAATCTATCAGATTATTTAATAATATATTTCATAAAAATTTCAGGGAGTTACATTCTACCCCCCTTAAAATTAATTTCACCCAGAAATTTATCTGGGTTATCAAAGGTGTAATACTAAAATGTTTTTTTCATAGAAACCCACAACATTAAAATGAATATAATAACTCCCATTGAAAATTAATTTTTGGAATATTAATAGTTACACAAATTAATTCATAATTGGGTTTTCAGAAAAGAGAAAATAGCTATAACGTGAAAACATGGACAGGTAAGGAAAATATAACTATAGTTTTTTGTTGGAGTGTTATAGAGAACACTATCAAGATAGTGCTGAAAGTATTAGTGAAAAAATGATGATGATCTATGTTACAATTTGATTCATTAAAAAAGAATGTATTATGACAAAATTTTGGTTTCATTTTCCATTCCCTATGGTTGTAGAATTTTTATGATAATAAATAATTACATGATTTTGATACATTTTAAAATAACAATATCATTCTTTCATTATATCTTGAATATCTTCTACTTCATCATTAACACCATGAAATGTGGTTGAAGTTGTGATGTTTGATGAACTAGTGGATCATAAGATCCATACTAGAATGACAAGTCCCTCTATCAGCCTTTAGTTATCAGCATAAAAAATGGTGAGCACATGTTATCCAATACACATAAATATTAATACGGTTAAGTAAAAATATATCTCTAAAACATCATCCAAAGATACCAAAAAAACTATTTAATAAATTGTTACCCTTATAAACCATCCAAAAGATTAAAATATAGTAATTCCAAAATAATACATCTAAATATTTAAAATAAACATCTAATTTATCCCCCAAACATCTTAGTGAATATATTAATTTTCAAACACTAAATATTTTAAGCCAATTATCATGTATGTTAATAACCTAAATTAGAATAATAATGTAACAGCCTGAGATTTTATGAAAAATATTCTTTTTAATTTTATTAATGTATTTTGTTGTACGCTACACCAAAAGGATCTTTCACAACACGCATCCTTGACTTTCCTTCCATTACACGCAATCGCTACCTTCCACGATAGCGTGTGTTGTACGCAACACCAAGTTTCGCTAAACAACGATATGCTATTAAGATATTATTAAAACTAGCCGTTATGAATAGTAATAACCACTTTTTAAATTTTAGAAATTTCAGCTCTCAAAATGGACTTCATTTTTGGATTCGGAGTATCGAATTTAGCCTAAGGTGAAATTTTGGTACTTTTCGGATAACTTCCATATTCTGATGAATAGTGAAAATTACTAAATTATAATTAAAAACAACTTTTGTAATCGAAATAATTAATAGAGATAAATTATTAATTTGTGTGGTTTTAAAGTATATTTAGAATATATTTTTACAATTTAATACAATGTTGGTCATTGGTTGTAATTTCACATTTAAACCAGACATAATCAAGTGTCAATCTTTTGATATATTTTGTTTCCTAAAAACATGCTATTTATTTTAACAGCGGAATTTAATTATAAAATTAATTAATGCAACTTCTATGTTATGAATTTGGTAAAATAGATTTCATTTTTGAATTCGGAATATGAAATATAGCTTAGGATGAAATTTTGGCATTGTTCTGAAAAACATCAATTTTTGATGAATAGTGAAACTACTAAGTGGTAGTTAAAAAAACTGAATTTTTCATAAAACTTAATTTTACCGCTTTTGTGAATGGAATTTCAGATATCCGAGAGACACTGTTGACGTCAGTAAGTAAAATGTGGTTCAATGAGATGAAAATAATTTTTGGTGAATAACAACTTTTTACTTTTTTTACCACGGTTAATAGTAAATAGGGTAACTAAGGGTAAATATGATATTACTATTACCCTAAAACATGTCTTAATTCTATTGGATAAGTGTAATTCGACCAAAAACAACCTTATGAATATAATATGACCATTTAGGTCCACTTGGATTAGATTATGACATTTAATATTATTTTATTTCATGAATAGTTAAAATAGTTAAAATCAATGTTTAATAACTAAAACATTTTTAATATGGGGTTATACATAAGATAAATTCGACTATAAATATTCATTAGAAAGCTAAACAGATTTCCTACATAATTATATTTTATTTATAATTTTTAGACTTTAAATAAATTAATTTATGTATGACACAACGATGATGGAGCAATTACCCTTTTAAGGAAATATTACATTAATTGATGTTATAAATTCTCAAATGAATGTAATTTGAGACTTTTTATGAATTCCACTAATTTTATAGGTTACTATGATATATTAATGTTGATTTAATCAACTTGGTTCGAACATATAATTCTGTTATGACTTTCACAAAAATCATATATCAAATAGTGTCAAAATTGACACAAAATAGTTTTTAAATCAAATATTATATTATTAATTGTTATTGTATTCCTAAAATTCTAAGGTTCGGCCAAATGACTTAGGTAAGGATATATATATTAATAATAAACAATTTGGGGTTCTTTTGGAATGTTATAGTAAGTGTATTAACCATATAGTGAAAGAAAACAAAAAGACACGGTAAAAGTTAAATTATTTAACTTAGAGTTAAATCTAATTGATAAGGTTAAAATAATACCCTAAACTTGTCTAAATACTATTGGTTGATAGGATTTTGACCCATCCCCACCTTAGCTTCTAAATAAGACTATTTGGAGCCATTATAAACCGATTTTGACTTTAATATGAAATAATATTTTGAGATATTCCTAAGGTGCCCCTCTCCTCCCTTATAAAAGGACACCTCCTCCCCCTCCTCCTCACATCAATTTGAGCACTCAAGCTCGGCCAACCCCTGCCAAAATCTCTTCTCCACTTCCCTAGAAACATCCTAGAGGTTCTGGTCTTCCTCAAAGACCAATTTTAGTTCCCTAAGAGGAGGTCTCCAAAAGGCGTTCCAAAGAAGAGGTAATATCCATTACCGATCTTTTCAATTTCTTTCTTCTTCAACTTCTTCTTCTTTATTTGTTTCATGATAAAGTAATAACATCAGTATTTCTTATATACTGATATGTTATTATAAATATGAAAAAACTCTAATTAACCTTCTATCCATCCTATGGAAAAAAGGAAATCACCGCGCGTGCGTACGTACGGAATACCGTCTCCACGCCGTGGTGTAATCTATTTTCCACCACCACCTTACATGGATGGGTATAATGGTGTAAAGAATAACTATACATAGTTATTACAATATCATATTGATTCTGATATATTGTATAATCCACTCCAATTCAATTCAATAATTATGGAAATGATATCATCGCTCGTGCGTACGTACGGAATACCGTCTCCACGACGCGATGAGATTCATTCTCCATGTTAACCATTTAAGAATGATTATAAAGTATATATAAGAAATAATAATGAAATATATGAAATTATAAAGCTACTGGATTTATGTATATATATATATGTATGTCATCTACTTACTTCCATTCAAGACAATAGGGAAAGTAAAACAGCGTTCATGCGTACGTACGGACTACCGTCTCCATGAATGGTGTTTTTCATTTCATTTATCTATCTATTATATATATATATATATACTGAATATATATGATATATAAATCATATTTTATATTCTGGAAGTAATTAAATCATGATATAAGTAATAATAATGTCAATAACAACAAGTCAAAACACCTACGATAAAAGAAACGATTTTACCCAAAACGCTTCTTTAACATGGAATTTACAAAAGAACGGGTAATATAATGTCATAAGTGAACCATATATGATATCATAACAATGAATATTATTCATTAATAAGTCAATGACATTATTTATACCATTATACAGGAGTTTCGGACACGTACAATGCAAATCGGACCTAAGGTAAGGGAAATATCACAATCTCATTTTTATCTGAGATTGTTTATTCGTAAGTATTTACTGGGGTGTATTTTATCATCCACATCCATGTTTCATCAAAATGTAATATTGTTTCCATACACCTACAATTGTTTAAATCCATTTTTACCCTTCGGTGAGTTTTTAGTAATATGTATGAAAGGAATCTTTTGTCGTACGAGGTACTTTTTGACTTTTCCGACAAAAGTACGAAGAACGTTTTTTTTAACTTATACGGCATGAATGGATTTTTAAAACATTGTTTCCAAAAAGCTTCCTTTACAAGTTTTCAAGTTTATTTTTAATCAACTTCTTTTATTTTAACGTTGTATGACATGTTATGAAAGGAAAAATGTTTTTGAAGAAGGAAGGATATTTTCCTCAAGAATGGAGTTCAAGTGTTTTATCAAAATTATTTTCCATCTAAGATAATAAAGGGTTCTGTTTTTATCCCTATTTTTACATTGATTTGATCATTTTGTGATGGAATTATTTTTATGAATTCCTTTATCTTATATGAATTGATTTATGATGTCATGATGTTTCAAGAATCCCATTTTTGTTACATGTGTTATGCGATGATGTATGTTTTATGATTATGTGGCACACATAAGAAAGGATTCATTATAAGATGGGTGGGACCTATATCTCCCTCCAATGCATTGGGTAAAGATTTTATATCTCATGAAATAGACAGGGCTGGAACGGTAGGTTATACCGGTTCAGTGAAACAGGACTGAAATGAGGGTTACTCGATTCAGAAAGGGACTTTGTCCACTAAGATAGTCTTGGCAATTAGTCTTGACTAACAAGAAATGATTATCTATGATTATGTGTGTATGCCACAAAGTTTCATGTTTTAAGTTATGATTATTGGGATTACTTTTTCACTGCCATGATTTATCCCATGATTATGAAATTATGCTCTCTTTTGCAGGTTATGATTTCCAAAATGTTATGTTCTTATGAATATGATGTGATTGATATTTATTTTGTTTACCCTTACTGAGCATTTGAGCTCACCCTTTTATGTTTTCTTTTCCCCAGGATATAAAGAAAGGTTTTAGGTAAAAAAAAGGGAAGATCTTTATAGGAGATGTTGAAGATCTTTCACCACGATTAGAAGATTACGTTCCAAGTTTCCAAAGACACTAAACTATTACGATCCTTATGTGTGCGTTTTTTTTATGTACTAAGTATTCCGCAAATGTAATGTAATGTCAATGTACGTCAAGATACGGGTCTCTAAAGTTGGTATCAAAGGAAAGGTTTAGTCAACCTTTGGAAACTAGGATGCGAAAACATTAGTGATATCCCTAGAGTTATTTCTAAGGTATGTCTAGGGATGTCCCTAAGGATAAGTATACGTATAGGATATAATCCTAGAACTACGATACCGATCATAGAATTTAACCTAAGATGTAGGATATTAAGGGTACTTCCCCTTTACTATGTTGTTTTCCCTAGCATTATTTTTCCTCTCACACTATTCTTTTTGGGTTTTAGAAAATGGCTGGAAACAAGATGATTTATGATAATGGAGGATATGATGGACAATGGAATGATATTCTTCATGAGAAACCAAATGAAATGGGATTTGGAAGTCCAAAAATCATTATTATGCCGAATCAGCAATCTCATAATATGATCAATAAAGTAAAATTTGGTAAGTTTCCTGACTCAGCTAATAAGAGAAAGATGGAGTTTCATGATGACCATAGAGGAAAGAAAGTTCAATTTCCCTCATGTAAATCATGTGGGAAGAGGCATCAGGGAGATTGTTTCAAAGGAACTGGAAGGAAGATGCTTTGGGTGTGGAAAAGAAGGACACAAAGCCAGTAAGTGCAAAGGAAAAGGTTCAGTTAACACCATGGACAAGGATAATGGTATTGCTACGACATCAACAATGATTACATGTTTTAAATGTGGAATGTACGGGCATTATGCAAACCAATTCCCTAATGGAAAATCTCATGAAGAGAATCAGCATGGTCATATGGGTAGTATTTATGTGGATGATGATGAGGAGACTACAAATGATATATGAGCTGAAAGAAGTATTGAAGCTCAGTCGGTTGTTTTAGAAGGTAGTGGAATGATTGTATGTTTATCAAGAGCTATGTTGTATAGTTAATGGTACTATGGATTAAAGAATCATATAAGGATTTGTACACTATTGTTTTTCATAAAAGTATTTGAAAGTATATATTGAATGGTACCAGTAACCATGGAATGTTATTTAGATATTTTTGTAAAGTAGATGATATGCGCATAATGAAGGAATAAGAAGATAATGAAATGTTTGATTGTATTCATGAGCTCATTATTTATATAAGGACTAAGGGATATCATGGTTTGAGTATATAGAATTTTGAGGATTTTGGTATGGGGAAAGTGTTAACTTTAAACTGCATTCATGTTTTCACTAAGGTATTCGAGAGAATACATGATTAAGGACTTTGAATGTTTAGAATGTGACCAACAAGACATATCTTATGGGGATCAACGATGGTATTAAATCTCTGGTAATTGTTTTCACTATATTATGAGAGTGGACTACAGTATTATGGGTAAGCCTAAAGATTGGAATGGATTATGTTGGAATAAGTTAGTATTGTTTAAGGATGATGTTTTTTTTCGATATTATTGATGGGATGTTATAGTAATATAGTTTTAGAAAAAGGACAACCTGCAGGACGGGCGACAGCCCATCGCTTCGGACAAGGCTGTGGGAATCGAACCTACAACCGAAGTGAGACTGGCCTTTATCGCCTACCACTGGCCTACAGGAAGTCCCTATTTAGTAGAAACTAGTTTTATTATATTAAGCAGTATGATATATGAAGTATAAGTCCATTTTAGGAACCATATGTGATTAATCTCACTATAGATCGACTTATGTATATAAATTTTTCTAACCTTTAGTTTGAGACAGATGGAATGACCTGTCATTCTATCACATGATCTGCTAACACTTCACGAATAACAAATTCAACTTCATTTATTTAAGAGATGAAGTGGAAATTGTTCAAGGCATGAACAACAGTGAGATTGTACCAAAATAAAGAAAGTATTTATTCTAATTCAAATTTTCAACTTTAGGGAAATGATCGTGAAAACCAAAATTGTTGTCCTAGTGATCTTATACCTGATGAATCAGATGTTACCTTAGATCGTCACAAATTTATGGATTTGTGATTACTGGATTTTCCATAGCCATGTTCTCTACCACTCTCCATCAGAACATGATGGTCAGATTTTTCTTCCATATCCATATTTTCACCTATGTGGAAACCCAGTGATTAGTTTATTTGGGTAATCGTTACATTTCATACTTTAGTTTTTAAAGCCATGTTTTGGTATTCCTTTTTATGATGTGGGTTTCTATTAAAGAAACTTTCGAATAGTAAACCATTTATAACCACGACGAATTTCGAGGGCGAAATTCATTTTAAGGGGGGTAGAATGTAACAGCCCGAGATTTTATGAAAAATATTCTTTTTAATTTTATTAATGTATTGTGTTGTACGCTACACCAAAAGGATCTTTCACAACAAGTATCCTTGACTTTCCTTCCATTACACGCAATCGCGACCTTCCACGATAGCGTGTGTTGTACGCAACACCAAGTTTCGCTAAACAACGATATGCTATTAAGATATTATTAAAACTAGCCGTTATGAATAGTAATAACCACTTTTTAAATTTTAGAAATTTTAGCTCTCAAAATGGACTTCATTTTTGGATTCGGAGTATCGAATTTAGCCTAAGGTGAAATTTTGGTACTTTTCAGATAACTTCCATATTCTGATGAATAGTGAAAATTACTAAATTATAATTAAAAACAACTTTTTTAATCGAAATAATTAATAGAGATAAATTATTAATTTGAGTGGTTTTAAAGTATATTTAGAATATATTTTTACAATTTAATACAATGTTGGTCTTTGGTTGTAATTTCACATTTAAACCAAACATAATCAAGTGTCAATCTTTTGATATATTTTGTTTCCTAAAAACACGCTATTTATTTTAACAGCGGAATTTAATTATAAAATTAATTAATGCAACTTCTATGTTATGAATTTGGTAAAATAGATTTCATTTTTGAATTCGGAATATGAAATATAGCTTAGGATGAAATTTTGGCATTGTTCTGAAAAACATCAATTTTTGATGAATAGTGAAACTACTAAGTGGTAGTTAAAAAAACTGAATTTTTCATAAAACATAATTTTACCGCTTCTGTGAATGGAATTTCAAAAATCCGAGAGACACGGTTGATGTCAGTAAGTAAAATGTGGTTCAATGAGATGAAAATAATTTTTGGTGAATAGTAACTTTTTACTTTTTTTTACCACGGTTAATAGTAAATAGGGTAACTAAGGGTAAATATGATATTACTATTACCCTAACACATGTCCTAATTCTATTGGATAAGTGTAATTCGACCAAAAAAAACCTTATGAATATAATATGACCATTTAGGTCCACTTGGATTAGATTATGACATTTAATATTATTTTATTTAATGAATAGTTAAAATAGTTAAAATCAAAGTTTAATAACTAAAACATTTTTAATAAGGGGTTATACATAAGATAAATTCGACTATAAATATTAATTAGAAAGATAAAAGGATTTCCTACATAATGATATTTTATTTATAATTTTTAGACTTTAAATATATTAATTTATGTATGACACAACGATGATGCAGCAATTACCCTTTTAAGGAAATATTACATTAATTGATGTTATAAATTCTCAAATGAATTTAATTTGAGACTTTTTATGAATTCCACTAATTTTCTAGGTTACTATGATATATTAATGTTGATTTAATCAACTTGGTTCGAACATATAATTCTGTTATGACTTTCACAAAAATCATATATCAAATAGTGTCAAAATTTACACAAAATAGTTTTTAAATCAAATATTATATTATTAATTGTTATTGTTTTCATAAAAATCTAAGGTTCGTCCAAATGACTTAGTTAAGGATATATATATTAATAATAAACAATTTGGGGTTCTTTTGGCATGTTATAGTAAGTGTATTAACCATATATTGAAAGAAAACAAAAAGACACGGTAAAAGTTAAATTATTTAACTTAGAGTTAAATCTAATTGATAAGGTTAAAATAATACCCTAAACTTGTCTAAATCCTATTGGTTGATAGGATTTAGACCCATCCCCACCTTATCTTAGAAATAAGACCAATTGGAGCCATTATAAACCGATTTTGACTTTAATATAAAATAATATTTTGAGATATTCCTAAGGTGCCCCTCTCCTCCCTTATAAAAGGACACCTCCTCCCCCTCCTCCTCACACCAATTTGAGCACTCAAGATCGGCCAAACCCTGCCAAAATCTCTTCTCCACTTCCCTAGAAACATCCTAGAGGTTCTGGTCTTCCTCAAAGACCAATTTTAGTTCCCTAAGAGGAGGTCTCCAAAAGGCGTTCCAAAGAAGAGGTAATATCCATTACCGATCTTTTCAATTTCATTCTTCTTCAACTTCTTCTTCTTTAGTTGTTTCATGATAAATTAATAACATCAGTATTTCTTATATACTTATATGTTATTATAAATATGAAAAAACTCTAATTAACCTTCTATCCATCCTACGGAATAAGGAAATCACCGCGCGTGCGTACGTACGGAATACCGTCTCCACGCCGTGGTGTAATCTATTTTCCACCACCACCTTACAGGGATGGGTATAATGGTGTAAAGAATAACTATAAATAGTTATTACAACATCATATTTATTCTGATATATTGTATAATCCACTTCAATTCAATTCAATAATTATGGAAATGATATCATCGCTCGTGCGTACGTACGGAATACCGTCTCCACGACGCGATGAGATTCATTCTCCATGTTAACCATTTAAGAATGATTATAAAGTATATATAAGAAATAATAATGAAATATATGACATTATAAAGCTACTGGATTTATGTATATATATATATGTATGTCATCTACTTACTTCCATTCAAGAAAATAGGGAAAGGAAAACAGCGTTCATGCGTACGTACGGACTACCGTCTCCATGAACGGTGTTTTTCATTTCATTTATCTATCTATTATATATATATATATACTGAATATATATGATATATAAATCATATTTTATAGTCTGGAAGTAAGTAAATCATGATATAAGTAATAATAATGTCAATAACAACAAGTCAAAACACGTACGATAAAAGAAACGATTTTACCCAAAACGCTTCTTTAAGATGGAATTTACAAAATAACGGGTAATATAATGTCATAAGTGAACCATATATGATATAATAACAATTAATATGATTCTTTAATAAGTCAATGACATTATTTAAACCATTATACAGGAGCTTCGGACACGTACAAAGCAAATCGGACCTAAGGTAAGGGAAATATCACAATCTCATTTTTATCCGAGATTGTTTATTCGTAAGTATTTACTGGGGTGTATTTTATCATCCACATCCATGTTTCATCAAAATGTAATATTGTTTCCATCCACCTACAATTTTTTAAATCCATTTTTACCCTTCGGTGAGTTTTTAGTAATATGTATGAAAGGAATCTTTTGTCGTACGAGGTACTTTTTGACTTTTCCGACAAAAGTACGAAGAACATTTTTTTAACTTATACGGCATGAATGGATTTTTAAAACATTGTTTCCAAAAAGCTTCCTTTACAAGTTTTCAAGTTTATTTTTAATCAACTTCTTTTATTTTAAAGTTGTATGACATGTTATGAAAGGAAAAATGTTTTTGAAGAAGAAAGGATATTTTCCTCAAGAATGGAGTTCAAGTGTTTTATCAAAATTATTTTCCATCTAAGATAATAAAGGGTTCTGTTTTTATCCCTATTATTACATTGATTTGATCATGTTGTGATGGAATTATTTATATGAATTCCTTTATCTTATATGAATTGATTTATGATGTCATGATGTTTCAAGAATCCCATTTTTGTTACATGTGTTATGCGATGATGTATGTTTTATGATTATGTGGCACACATAAGAAAGGATTCATTATAAGATGGGTGGGACCTATATCTCCCTCCAATGCATTGGGTAAAGATTTTATATCTCATGAGATAGACAGGGCTGGAACGGTAGGTTATACCGGTTCAGTGAAACAGGACTGAAATGAGGGTTACTCGATTCAGAAAGGGATTTTGTCCACTAAGATAGTCTTGGCAATTAGTCTTGACTAACAAGAAATGATTATCTATGATTATGTGTGTATGCCACAAAGTTTCATGTTTTAAGTTATGATTATTGGGATTACTTTTTCACTGCCATGATTTATCCCATGATTATGAAATTATGCTCTCTTTTGAAGGTTATGATTTCCAAAATGTTATGTTCTTATGAATATGATGTGATTGATATTTATTTTGTTTACCCTTACTGAGCATTTGAGCTCACCCTTTTATGTTTTCTTTTCCCCAGGATATAAAGAAAGGTTTTAGGTAAAAAAAAAGGGAAGATCTTTATAGGAGATGTTGAAGATCTTTCACCACGATTAGAAGATTACGTTCCATGTTTCCAAAGACAATAAACTATTACGATCCTTGTGTGTGCGTTTTTGTTATGTACTAAGTATTCCGCAAATGTAATGTAATGTCAATGTACGTCAAGATACGGGTCTCTACAAATAACATAGCGGAAAAATTAATTCTTCCATAAATTAACTCATTTATAATACGATATATACCATAAATATCTATAAAATCAATAAATGATATCATAAACCTCCTTGTTATATTTTTTAATGTCATTAATATTATCCCATTTATTTTATGACAATAAAATATCTCTTTAGGCATATATTATGTATTAAATTTCATTTAAATTTTTTTGGAAAAAATACCCCTTATGACCTCGATCACTTATTAGGGATATAAGTACCATTCAATTAATTATTTAAAATACTTATGGAAAAACTATAGTAGACCATTACTTATATGATTCATTATTTTGTAATACCATAAAAGTAATTCTACAGTATTATTCTAAAATTCCATTAAATAAAATCAAATTCAATCCACCAATTCATTTTGATACTCCTCATCGTAAATTGTGATCGCATTATATTTCCCTTTGTCTTTTATTTTAATAGCTTGATGACATAGACCATAATCATTAACCCTTGTATTTGGTCACTGATTTGAATAATTTCCATTTTCTTTACACTTGAAGGATTGAAATTTAGGTTGTTCATTCCGTGATTCCTTAACTCTATTGGCATCATTAGTTATCTTCTTCTCATTACCTAGGAATTTATTTCTTAGATGACCTTTTTTCAATAGTTGAAACTTTTAATAGTATTATTTAAACAATTTCCACCATGATTCTTCCCACACATTGATCATAATTGAATAATAAACTTCTTTTTTCCATGGTTTTTATTTTTTCAGTTAAACTACATATTTATTTTCGTTTCAAAACCATGATATTTATATGTAACTCCATCCTCCATTTCAATCGTGTTGGAACATATAATTATTTCCCCATATCTACTATTGTTACTTATGTATAAATCTCATAGGATACATTGCTTAAAGCCGCTAAAGTATCGATAAAACAGACTTTTTGGGTGGGTGAAAATTACAGAAACGTATCACACAAGTCTTTTAAAATTTCCCTTGTTGGTACCAATTTATTAATCATCCTTTTTCTTTTGATAATTTAAATCCTTTTCCATATTCATTTAGAATATACATGGAATGTAATGTTTTAGAATTAAATCCATGAACTTGTCCCATTCCCTAGAGTCGATTTCACTTCATTGCCTCGTATTCTTGAAAATGTTCCACCATCGATATGCTTCACCTTCTAGAAAATAAACTACGAATAAGTCATTTCATGTTAATAACTTTGTATAATTGAATATATCTTTTCCATAGTACTGATACATTGTTTATCTACTTGTGGATTAAATGAAACATTAAAATAATGAGGGTGTTTTTCATAAAGGAATCAACAAAATGTTGTTCCCTAATTAATTCAAATTGATGTCCACAGTGATTCATAACTCAAGAGAGTTGTGTAATCATAGAAATATGATTTTACATTTTATCACCCATAACATTCAGTTTCTCAAGAAGATAACTGTGGAATTTCCCATCACATTGTGTATTAACGTGGTTCCTTCAGGTTTCATTCATTGACTTAAACTAAAAGGCACATTGTTAGTATCACTAATCATAATGGGGAAAATACATAATAAAGTGAAAGAACTCTCAATCTATAAAATAATCGGATTAATACTAGGTTATCCATGATGGTTACCAAAATTATAGGATTGTAACCAATGCATAGTCTTATCATTATGAATATTACTATGGTTTTCTTCTCTTATTTTTTAATTTTTGACTAAAAAATCACTTTGATACCACGTATAATAACCTAAGAATAAATGACATATATATTAAATCATGTATGTATAATATTTCATATATTAAACAAATATAAAATTAAAGACCATATTAGTTTAGTTCCTTTGTAGAAATTCAACATATTCTTTGTATTTTTTGATAGATATTCAACATATCTCATAAAGATGAACCAATTTTGTATTCCAATCTAAGCCCTTTAATTATATCATAGGGAAAAGTAAATTATAAAACAGATGCTTAGTAAGGTATAATAATGAATATATTAAGGAAAATAAGAGCATAATAAAGTAAAAAATATGACCATAACATTTGAAAACCATACCATATATAAATGATATCATGATCTCAAGTAATTAAATAAATCATGGTAGATTATATGACATAAATCATATAGGAATATGATCCATGAGAAAGTATAATTGGAATGAAAGTTGAATTTGTGGAATATATATAATCATTGAAATTCATTTCCTTAGTTGTGATTACTCTTTTCAAATAATATCATTGTGGAATGGGTTCACTACATAAACCAACATATCAGATAAAGTCTTTACTAAATTGAGTTCACTCCTCGTTCCAGATCATTATTATTGAACAATGTTTACTACCCATTCCAATCATGTAAATATCGAAAGATATAAATCTTCAAACAATTCATTGATGGTAGATATCGGTATTACTCATCACATAATGAAAACCATACATATGTTTTTCACAAGAATATAAATATTTCATATTATAAGAACTCATAAAAATTGATTTTTTAAACATCATTCCATCATAACATTACACATGTAAAATAAATATGTTCCATAAATATCATTCCATCATTAGCATAAACCAAACAATGAATGAATTAGGATGATATCTTTAAATCTTGTCCCCAAATAATGAATAAGTAATGTAAAATAAATATATCTTAGATGGAAAATAATTTTTTAAGATCCATTTAAAATAATTCAGGAGGATATTATTCATTATTATTTGAAAAAAAATTTATTGTCTTATAATATCACACAATTTTAAATAAAAATTTTTTATTTTAAAATAATATTTCATAATTATAAGAGAAGCCTCAAGGCATTTTGGAATCATTAAATCATAAAAATCATTTCATGTTTTATAAGTTAAGAAAACATTCCACTCATAAGTTTTATATAAAAGGAAAAAATTAACTAATTAGAAAATTTTCAACAATATTAATTTAAAACTGTTTAGTAAAACATTATGTTTGGGTAAAAATTAACTTACAAATGTATACGAATTGTAAAAATAATTTTCAAATTTTTTTATGAAACATGAAAATAGAAAATAAATATTTCCAAAAATATTATTATGTATAAAAATACACAAATAGTAATGATATTGTTAAATTAACCCTTTTCACTTTATAGTCAAGTGAATATTATTCCCTATGAACATTAATAATTACTTCAATTTCCCAAATAAAATAACCTATAAATTTAAATTCATCATAGATTTGTTCCTGAAAATGAATTTAGACTAATTTTTTTCATGATTTTGGCATCATAAGATAGGGTATTGGAGTCAATCAACATTTTTTCCACTAAATAATTAATTATTACTTAGATGAAATAATATTCTCTCTATGTGTTTTAATTCCATTTTAATATGTATCCAAAAAAATTATATAGGGATTAAAGATCTATCTTGTTACCTTGGAACACACCTCAGTATGTTATTAGTTTGGAGGTGTTTTTAATTATTTCTATTTTATAATAAACTAATTTATTAATGAATAATATTTTCAACACCAAAATTTATATTTATATGATTTTTGAAGATACATGAAGTTCATGAACACTTTATATTTATGAAATCAAATGACCAATATAGGTGATGGATTTAGATTAGTGAGTTAAATGTTATATAAATTTTAGGAACTGATCTATGTCAATAGATTGACATCCCAACTATATTGAAGAGGAAAAATGATATTTATAGCTTAATAAATGATGATTTTGGAATTAAATGATAATATCATAAACATCAAAAAAAATAAATACAACCCGTTAAATAGATATTACTAGTAACATGTAAAATGTGGTTTTTGGGACAATAGGATAATCATTTAATGATTTTTACTTATAATTGGAAGATACTTATTATTTAATAGAGAATACTGTATGAGATAACATTACTATGTAGGCAAAATTGTTTCCTGGTTTAGCTGAAAATTGAAGCCAAGATCTATATAGATGATTCATAAATATTGAAAACATTATTTTCTACAAAAGATCTACCTTATAAAAGGAATATATAGAATTATAAATAGTATGATTCCTATGATATTGTAATTGTTTCATGATTCATTTCCTAATGAAATTCTCCTTGAGTATTCTTATAATATGAAAAAAATTGTTAACTAGTTCAGTATGAATTATAGAAAAATACATGCTTGTACTAATGGTTTTATACTTAATTGTAGACAGAATTATATTATGTAGAACTTAAAAAAATACTTCTTGAATAAAGTCAATGGGTAATTCTAGAAGTCTTGATCAACACAGTACTATTAGAAATAATAAAAAACATAGACTTAAAATTGTGTTGTGTTACATCTTTTTAAAACATCAACTGGAATGATTATTCGAGTCATTTAAAATGGATGAGAACACAAAGTAGTATTCTATAGATAATAATTGTGGCGGGTTAATTCAATATCTAATAGATGGGATTTCATAGGTGTAAATTGATATAATACACCAATATTTCTCATATGATCCTATGAATGAGTAATTGGAATTTTCAATCAATGGATTGAACACATTCGAGACATTGAGGTCTAGTTATTTCATCGGATGGCTGTTTTTATCCTTTATATTATAACATTATTGATGTGAATGAAAAAAATCCCGTTATCATTTAGATTATAAAAGTTAGAAAATAATTCCTAGAAGTAATATTGAGGTATACTTGTAGCTAGTAATTTATTAACTATAAGAGTTATTATGTAATATAGTTGAGAAGTAAGATGATACTTCAAGAACAATGTTCAAAATCTAGACTACAATAATGTCTTCCTTTCATGATTTATCTATACATCAAATACTATCTGGTTGGAAAACTTTACATGGTTTGGGTTTTCCTGATTATATGTTTTATTTTTTGGCTGAATGACTATGTTATAGAAAAAATGGTGTTCATTATGTCATACTAGATTTCTCAATCCATCTCGATGATTTTGGTTGAAAATATAATAATTAAATGGTTCCCTTGATGAGATTCCACCTCTGATGTTCATGACATGATCTAAAATATTAACATAACTAATAGCTTTTAATAGAGTATTATGGAAGTTTTATTTTTTGAATGATAGTAGTAAATGATTTTTATGTTCATTCATAATTTAAATCATAAAGAAACTATAAAATTAAAAAAAATTATTCTCAAAAATATTGTATTGTTATTTTAATTTGAGGCATCAAAATCTTGATGTTATTAATATTTGGGAGAATTTTTCTGACAATTTCACTGTAAAATTACTTAATGATAATAGAATATCAAAGGACCATCTCAATGCTCAGATGTACTTACAAATAATGAATTTAATGTGTGATCTATGACTATATGATAATGGAAAATATCATAACGAATTTTTTTCAATGAAATTTAGGGGTAAATATATAATACATTGAATTTAAAGACATATGAACGAATTTTATTGTTATTTAAGTAACATATAAAAGAGTTTCAACTTATATCATATTAGGTTACATGTATTTAAATTTCATGATTAAATTATTCTATTATAGTATTTCTTACCATTGGCATTGTGTAAATTTCTACTATTAAAGGAAAATTTAGTTTTATTCTAATTATTCAAATTCATTAGACAACTATGTGATAAAACTATAAAAATATATGATCTTAATAAGATTAATGATAGATCTTTAATAACACATTGTGCAATGAAGATGATGTTTCCTCCATCGGTATTTATTTTCATGATGCATTTAAAAATACCATTATTCAATGAAACTAAATTAAGAGGTAGATTACATTATATATGAATGTATAACATTTAGAGGTTTTGTATTTATATGTTTTGCAAATTTATTAAAACTTCCATGAAACATCATTAACTTTGTGACTGTGATTTATTCATTTTAGTTCATAGATACATTGGTATATTTAATTCATATGTGAAAAGTAAATCTCAACTAGATGGATCTATTTCTGAATCCTATTTTGTATTAGAGTATCCTATATTCATTTCTAGAAAACTGGATGATATTGAGATAATATTAAACTACATTGAATGTGTATGTGACATATTAACTCAATATCAACTATGTGAGAATTAAAAAAAATCATTACTACTATTGGACAATTAGTTGGGATGATTAAAAATATTAAACTATTTGAAATGTAATTATTATAAGAAAATTGAAATTTTTTTATTGAGTAGTTAAATAAATAATTCATTTATTTAATAGATCATGATAAAAAATAGACACAAGATAAGTAAACCCGAAATGAGAAATATATAACCCAATCCATTAATTAGGTTCTTCAATAATTGTTTACACATTAGGTAAGTACAGATGTACTAAAATAAACATTGTTATTTGATTTTCATATAATTTTTTTAAATATAATAGTGTAAATTAATATTTTTAAAATTGGAATAATGATACTCATTAGTTGTTGTCCAAATATTTGACGTCCTTGGATTTGGGTCCTCTAAAGTAGGTTAGAAATTTCAATACTTAAAATTTTAATTGTATTAAATTGCATACAGTTGATTGAGAAGAGGGTTTAAAAAATATAATAGAGGTATATTTATTGTTTTTGAATTGTTATACTATGGAATATTGATTTATATTATCTAATTAAACTAACTCAATAATTTTACATTTTAATCAAATGCAGGTGAGTTGGTATTACCAGGGGTATTAAAATAATTTTGTTGAAATTTATTTTATTTAACATCTATCACATGAATTATGTTAGTGATAGTGATGTATACAATATTAATATCTTCTCATAGCATGAAATAATGGAATATTATTTGTATGATGTGGTGGATGACAGGTATAGTTTATTTCTTCACAAAAAGTGATGATATTTGTACGTTATGGGTGATTAATTTGAATATTTGACCTCTAACATTGAATGCAATAAAAAATAAAAAAAATTATTATTTTTCAATCATCAGAGTGATAATATTAGTCTTTTAAGGGTGGATGATGTATAATAAGTACAGATAGTGTATGATAATGACAATATTATAGCAAAAATTTCACACGGTGTCAACCATTAACTTATCGTCTTTTTATTTTATGTATTATAAATTTCATGTAATTTGGATATATTATCTTATTTGAATAGTTTTTTATGCATGATTTGTTAAATTTTTAAAAATTAAATGTTATATTAATTTATATATTATTTAATTTATTAACATATCTTTGTACATTCTGTTTGTCAATAATGTACATGTTTTATCATTTATAAATTTATTTTTCAATAAGAAATGTTTGAAATATATGTTACATTTTTTGTAACTTTTTAAAATGAAAAGAATTTCAAAGAAGTGGTTATTAACATACCATAGACTACTCCAAGTTGATGTTCCCCGGATCATAGATAAATTATCTATATTATTATTTGGTTACACAAGCTCACACCCTTTTTCATTTTTATCCCATCTTTGTTCCTCCCATCAACATCTTTCGCACCCTGTGTTTCTAGCCCATCGTCATCTATAACACTTCCTCCCAATTTAGTAGGCTAAACATGATACAAATCAATAATTAGGATAGAAATGGTCACTCTAAATTCATTATGAGCATATTATATGTTGACGAGTATAGGTAATATATAAATAAATATAATAGTATTTGACTTTTTATAGTAATAAATTATTTTTCATAGTTTATGAAAAAATATCACTAGAATGTCATATATTTACAGTTCATGATATATGGAATCTAGACGTATTTATGATGGTTTTCCAGTTTGATTTTTTGAGGTCCCAACAGATTTGGTTTTTAGAATATTCTGAAACATTTTAGGCCAGTTTTAGTTGATCTAATTTGAAATTAAAATGATTATTCTATGTATAAATAAATGTTTTTTAATTATATCTGTAGATTATCAGATGTGTCCCCGGTGACATTTTATCGATGGATGGTATTTTTTAGTAGGTAAATCACAAAATTTCATACTCATTCTATACAAATTTTTCTATTGAGTTTATTTCTTAATGTAAATATACACCACTAGTTAATTTTCATGGAAATATTCAAACATGTGTCAACAGATGGGGGCAAAGATGGGTATGAAGACAATCATAGTTTATCGGGTCATGAAGGGACTTGGCATTGGATTTGGTGGTGGTTTTGTGTAATAAAACACATGTAATACTAATACAATGATATGGTAATTTATAATCCATGCTATGGATTGGATGAATTTCATTATTTATATATTTACCTCCTCCAATAATTTTTGTTAGGAATGCCTCCCCACATTTTATGATCGACTGTGTCTCTTATTTTCTTTTGATGGTCTACATTACTTTAGGTTTTATTCCTTAATGAGATATTTTATTCATACTTCCATTGGTGATAATAATAGAATATAAAATTTAGAGGACCATGGTAATGGATTGAGATATTTTTTTTCTAGTAGGCGATATATATATTTCCCTACCATTATATGAAATTTATATACCTGGTTTATTTGGTCCGTTTTTATTAATATATTCCCTCATGATCATAATTATTAGGGTCTTTTGGGTTATTTTTTAAATGATTCCATCAAATGTTATCTGATATGGGGTTATTGGTATCCTACGAAAGTGATGTTTTTATTGTCTAGGGGATGTTTTGGGTGATTGGTTACACATGAGAATATATAATCATTGTAAACTTTTTGTAGATGTTATATTAGATTTGGGATGGGTAGCATATGATCACTTAGATTAAAATAGTGATTTTAGTAGGTTAATTATATGAGGATATAGGTTGGCTCACATAATGATGAGAATATGAATTATTTCATAGTTGTATAAGTGTTCATTTTTATACATTGTTTCCCATGTTCTCATTATTATGCATTTTTCTTGAGGTATTCTGTGGTTTAAAGAATAAAAGTGGTTTTTTTAAATTTTATTATCTTTTAGTGAGTTGTTAATTTATTTAGGGATCGATGATGGAAGGGTCAATGATATTGTGGATGAATAGTTCACTACTATCATGCTATGTGGAAGACTTTCTCTATAAAAAATATTATTGTAATTGTTTCATGTTATTTTTTGATTTCTTATGTGATGTAAGTGTTTTGGTGATGATATCATAATGGTTTATAAGGATGTGTGGTGTAAATTTAAAAGTATTGTGCATCAAATATGATGAGGTGGTTAAGTTTAGAAATGTTCGAATGTGGGGTTCTATATCTACAATAGGGATATATTATTGTGTAGCTATGTGGTGGTATTAAATGAGGTGGGAATTTTGTGGAATGTCATCATATGATAGAAAGGATTATGTGGAAACAGGATTAGGTTTTTTTGTGATACGATGGATACATTTTCGTATAGAGATATTTTGTGTGATATGATGGGAAGATTTTCATCTATGATATCATGACTATACTGTTGTGTGTGATATATGGGTTTTCATTAATGTTTATTTTATCTTTCTTTATGATATTTTTAATACACTAGTATTAGATATTTTTTTTATTTTATTGTTTATTGATTTATATTATTTTTTTATAAATATTTTTTATTTTATACTCTTTCATTTATATTTGATGTGTTTCTGATATTGTGAAAGGTTTCATTGATTGTGTTTTGGTTAATGGTTGATATTTCTTTGGTTTTTAACTATTCTGTATTTTTCATTCTTGTAGATTCTGAAAGTTAAGTTTTAAAATAGTTTGGATTAATAGTTGATTGAATCAATACTATATATAGTTAAAATATTTTTATTGATGGTTTAAACTGAAACTACATGTTAATAATTTTGGTGTAAATTTTAATAGCCCCTAACCCATTGAAAATTTTTACGGAAAAAACACTTCTAAATATAGAAAACCCCACTCATAAATAATGTTTCATGAATATTTTTATAAACCAACACTAAATGAGTAAAAATGATGATATGTGATTTCCAAATCCGTATTTAGAAATCGTTTATGAAAATATTTGTGGAATCATATGATGAAATTTTAAACATCTTCCAAATGAAAATAACAGTACTATTAATCACCTGTTTTGTTTTAATAAGATAAAATAATATGATGGGAAATATATATTGTTTATTATCATGTGTGATTACTCATTAGTAAATGAGACTACTTCTAATGATGTTCTCACATGGTAAACTCCATGATTGGAGATTATGTGAAATGAACAATTTATAATAATTCATCATGTTCATGTTTCATCATATATTCTTATCTATAATTATGAGTAATGTTCTAAAGAGTTTAATATTATCATGAATTCATATCATGACTCATTCAGGTAGATTTAAAAAAATTGAGTCCATTTGATAATGAGATTTAGGATACATTGGGTGCATTGTGAATGACATTTTATTAAAGGATAAGTTGGGAGAGGATATATCTATTCCATTATATAAAAGTTGATATATTGTCTCCATAATAAAAATGTAACCATTGAATTTAATTACATTGTCATGTTGGAATGAAGAGTTTATATCTGATAGTCAAAGAATGAAAAATCAAGAATATAGTTTAATGACACGAATGTGAAACCATAGTGATGATATATTTTAATATAAGGAATATATTACATACTATGCATTATTATGTGATTGTAGTTGTTGAAACATTAAGTTCCGTATTTTTTGTATAATTACCTATATCAAGATAGTAATCATGTACATTAGGAATGCCTACTGAATAAAAATTAGAAAGGACCCTAGTGGGTCGCACACATTCTTCTCCATTGATATCAATTAAAAAATATTTGAATTTAATTACTCAAATAAACATTACTATAAAGAATGATGAATAATTTTATTCTAGTATTATTGATCAAAAATACATAATAAATATCTATACACTATATTCATAAATGTACATTTATATTATTTATTTAATATTAATGAAATTTTTATTCAACTTACTATAAATAAAAAATTGTTTTTCAATACAATATTAATTTGAGTATATGATAATTGTGGAGGAATAAGAGTGGGTTAAGATTGTGTTGTGTGATATATATTCATTTTCATATTATTAAAATCATATTTATCATTGCACCAGTCAGAGAAATCCATATAATAAATGTATTATAAATATTATTATGGAATGGGGTAAGAAAATTTATATTGTACTATTTAATGTCACATACAAATTAAAAAAATATTTTATCTTAAACCTTAAATCTATTAATTGAAGGATATTTATATTTTGTAGGGTAAATAGGGATGTCAAAAATCTTGGGGTCAATGGTTTTATCCGTTAGATTCCTCCATATATCATCCTACCATGAATGAGAAGAATTAGAGATAATTCATCAGTCATGATAGACCTAGAGGTTATCATGGTGAACAACACTAGATGATTAATCAACCGTGATTGCAGCCATTGTTAAATTGGTTTCATTTAGAGATCAAAATAGAATGTGTAGATCAATGCAAGAGAGATTCTACACGTCAATAGTACAAACACAATTATAGTTATCTAAAATGTGGTTTTTACATTATCAAGAACATCTTAATCAAAAAATATTCTGAAGTTGATGCAATATTTCATCATATCATAACAAATTTATTTATAAATTTTACCTGAAAAAGATCCCCTCTATGGGTTCTATTTTTTTATGCCATAATATTATGGAAAAATTCATAGGTCATGATTTTCACATCATTCAAAATTTTCTGAATAATCTATTGCGTCCAATAGAACCATTATGGTTATTCTCCCACTAGGCACTTTATATAGGTCAACAAACTTCAACATAGTCATAATTAATAAAAGTAAATATGCCTAATGTAAACAAGATACCTAATTCCATTATTATTTAGTTAGAAAATGATGTATTTAAACTAATAAAATGAATATTTGAAATGAAATGACATGGTCTCAATGGAATCATTTAAACTTTTGTGTTTTCTTTTTTTTTTGACTGCCAATGGTAATAGTTTGATCGATACCATTCAAATATTGATCACTTGTGTTTGCGTGTGTTGGTTAATATCTAGGTCTCATTTTTCAAGTTGTCCAATTTATTAAATTTTCTACTATGTGTAGATATATTGGACTGATATGATGATACCATTTCAATGTGATGTTTTGGTATAAGCCATGATTTTTATTCTATATATGGTAAAAAAAATGATAGGTGAACCCATAATAGACCAGAGTCCCCAAAGGGGGAATATAATTTAGACACTACACCTGACATGATGATAGGATTGAGTTGGATGATGGGGTACGATGGCCTTGTGCCTCAAAACCTGAGGACATGATAATCTATATGACCAGACATGAGAGGCAATAGTGTAAAATCATGGTCTGTGGGATATGACCTGAGGGATAAAAATAATGAATAATGCCCTTGTGTGGTTTGACCTAGAGTCAAACGACCAATAAATCAATTGAGTGTTTTTAGGAATGATGGTATTTTGTGGTTTGAACTGATACTCTCATCATTTTGACTGTCCATGGATGAGTATGGTGAAATTATTGTTAACTCTAGTTCATGAATCTGACATTGAAATCCTTACATGCATGGATCAAAAGAAGGATTGGTCTGTGGTTTGTGGATTCTTCATAAGTGCACGACCACTTATCCTGTAGGTTGTTTCTTCCAATTTTTTACATTGGTTATTATATTTTTAACATTTGAGTTTTTTATATCCTATTTACTATCTTCTGATCTTATGACATTCATGAACACTACATTTTTATTTGTTGTAAATGATAATTCATATATGGTTTCATAATGAGTTATACTCACACCATACACAGCTATCTATGGAACGTAGATAACCGAAACATAGTTTCTTATTATAGGTATAGGTTGGGTTGAGGCTTGAGCATGATATTCTTAGGGGATATGTCAATATGAGTCTAGAGTCCATGATGAGATATGAATTAGAGTTGGGTGAATTTATTCTTTGGTACATTGTTTCATTTTTATATATATTTGATCATCCCCATGTAAAATCAGTGTATGATTTTATATTTATTACTATTGTTTACATATTAATTTTTCTATTTTTTATGTTATTGGTTTAATTTTACTATTATTATACAATTTCTAAGTGTTTGGTTATTTATGTTTTATTTTTTAGGAAACGAATTGACCCACTATGACAATCTAGGCTGATGGAGGTCTAGTACACTACAACCCCAAACCCACCTGAAGTATTCTAGAGGCTGGAAACAAGATGCAATAATGCATAACATAAATGATTATCTATTTCATAGTGTAACTATCCATATTCACCCAACCATCTACATCTGACAATTCAATGGAATATTAATAATTGAAAATAACATTTAGAGTAAACAATGCATGAAATATATGTAGAGAATAAATCTTAGTACGACAAAATATAACCAATGTGTATATATGAAAAATAACTTCCCAACCAAAAAAGAAGTCCCAAGATGAAGATAAGTTGAATAAAGAAGGTTGATAGTGCCTAACTCCACATCACTAAGATCGACCACCACATGTGGATTATACACCCAAGAATCCCTATACAAAATTTAAATCACTACTAATATGTATGTCATAAACAAAAGCCACGACATGTGTTTGTTAATCATGTATAGGGGTGAGTATATACACACCTAGTAGGATTCCTTAAAGTACAATGAAGGGGAGATAGAAGATATGATAAAAGTAGTAATCTCATCCAATAAAAGAAAGAAATAAAACCCAATAACACTCACAAATATATATATATATATATATATAATTATGAACCTCAGATGACTGAGAAATGGGGTCTCCATCACACAACCACACATAGATTAATGAGTATGCCAAAAGATGTAAATAGTCCATCATCGATGTGCATTATCTCATTTATCAATCAATAAAATAGTGTGGAGGTCCAACACAATTCCACTGTATCACACTATCAAGGGGTAATAATCTCAAATAGAGAACCCATTTTTTTGTGCATTAAGGGAGGGACACTCATTACATAGAGGACTCACACCATTTTATGTAAGGTGGGTTACCCTTAATAAGTAGATTACTCACACCCTAGTATTTAGTGGGGTTCCACTTAGTAGGTTGAGTCACGCTCCTTAGTACCTCAAGGAGGATCCACATAGTAGGTAAAGTTCCCACGCCATAGTATGTCTCATGGTTCCAAATAGTAGTTATGGGAACCACACACTATTATGTCAAGGGGTGTAACTGAGTATGTAGAAGACCAACACCCTGATGCCACAAGAGGTTCTATAAAGTAATTAGATGACCCCACACCCTAATTCAATATGGGGTTCCAATTAAAGTAGTTAAACAAGTATAGGGGGCCTGTGAACTAATGAAATATAGGGTTTTATCAATTTATCCTCTATTGGATTACCCTACCTAGTCGTTGAAATAATCTTGAATTTCCTATACATGTGTAATTATTGGAACATTCCACATTATATCATGAATTACACCATGAAGGCTACAACCACAATTTACATGAAAAAAATCTCATTATAGGTAAATTACATGAAACAAATGCATATATAGATGAATGGTATATGAATGGTGTAACACCTGAGACTTTTATGTTATATAAATCATCAATGGAATCTTTTTCTACACAACACTTTATTGTCTTGCTTTACACGAAATCACGACCTTCCTCGATAGCTTGCGTCTTACGCAATACCGAGTTTCACTAAACAACGATATGCTATTAAAATATTATTAAAACTAGCCATTATGAATAGTAATAACCACTTTTTGAAATTTATAAATTTTATTTTTCAAAATGGACCTCATTTTTTGATTTGGAATATCGAAATTAGCCTAGGGTGAAATTTTGGTATTTTTCTGAAAACATTCAATTTTTGATGAATAGTGAAACCACTAAGTGGTAGTTAAAAAACTAAATTTTTCATAAAACATAATTTTTCCGCTTCTGTGAGTGGAATTTCAAAAATCCGAGAGACACGGTTGATGTCAGTAAGTAAAATGTGGTTCAATGAGATGAAAATAATTTTTTGGTGATTAGTAACTTTTTACTTTTTTTTACCACGGTTAAAAGTAAATGGGGTAATTAAGGGTAAAGATGATATTATTATTACCCTAACACATGTCCTAATTCGATTGGATAAGTTTAATTCGACGAAAAGCAAACTTAGGAATAAAATATGACCATTTAGGCCCACTTGGATTAGATTGGGACATTTATTATTATTTTATTTAAAGAAGGGTTAAAATAGTTAAAATCAAAGTTTAATAACTAAATAATTTTTAATATGAGGTTATACATAAGATAAATTCGACTATAAATATTCATTAGAAAGATAAAAATATTTACTACATAATGGTATTTTATTTTTATTTTTTATACATTAAATAATTTACCTAATGTATGACACAATGAGGATGCTGTAATTATATTATTAATGTAATATTGACATAATTGATGTTATAAACACCAAAATAAATGTAATTTGAGACTTTTTATGAATTAAACTAATTTTATAGGTTAATATGACATGTTATTATTGATTTAATTAACATTTTTCGAACTAATCATTCTGTTATGAGTTTCACAAAAATCAATTACTAAATAGTGTCAAAATTGACAAAAAATAGTTTTTAAAAAAATATTATATTAGTAGTTGTTATTTTATTCCTAAAAATCTAAGGTTCGGCCAAATGACTTAGATAAGGTTATATATATTAATTATAAACAACTTGGGGTTCTTTTGTCTGTTTATAGTAAGTTTATTAACCTTATATCATAAGAACACAAGAAGACACGGTAAAAGTAAACTTATTTAACTTAATGTTAAATCTAAATGATAAGGTTAAAATAGAACCTAAACTTGTCTAAATTCTATTGGATGAGAGGATGTATACCCATCCCCACCTTATCCTCGAAATAAATCAATTTGGAGCTATTTGAAACCGAACATGACTTTATAATAAAATAATATTTTTTGTTATTCCAAAGGTGCCCCTCTCCTCCCTTATAAAAGGGCACCTCCTCCCTCTCTTCCTCAAACCACTTTGAGCCTTGAATATCGGCCAACCCCTGCCACATTCTCCTCTACAGATCCCTAGAGACATACTAGATTTTCTGGTATTCTTCAAAGACCAATTTTAGTGCCCTAAAAGTAAGTCTCAAAGAAGCACTTCAAAGAAGTGATAATGTCCGTTACCGATTCTTTCATCTTTATTTCTTCTTCCACTTCTTCTTCTTTAGTTGTTTCATTATAAAGTAATAACATAAGTATCACTCATATAATGATATGTTATTATAAGTATGAAACAACCCTATTTCACCATCTACCCATCCTACGGAAAAAGAAATTACCGCAGGTGCGTACGTACAGAATACCGTCTCCATGCCGTGGTGTAATCTATTTCCCACCACCACCTTACTTGAATTGGTATAATGGTGTAAATAATGACTATATATGACTATTATAAAGTGATACTGATTCTGAAATAGTATAAATACACTCTAATACAATTCCACGATCATAGGAACGACATCATCACTCGTGCGTACGTACGGAATACCGTCTCCACGATGTGATGCGACTCGTTCTACATGATCTTAATTTCATAATGATTATATAAATGAATTGAATGAATTAATTTGATATATATTACAATAATACCATTCTGGAAATGAGGTATCTATAACCTAAAGATAAGAATAATAATTTATTCATCAAAACACGCAAAAGAACAAAAAGTTATAAACACTCGAATAACAAGTAGCAATGAAATATTACTACTAAGAAGCTAAGAATATGACCATATATGATATCATAAAAATAAGTATGATTCTAGAATAAGTCAATAACATTATTTAAATCATTATACAGGAGGTTCGGACACATACAAAGAAAGTCGGACCTAAGGTAAGGGAAAATATCACAATCTCATTTTTATCAGAGATTGTTTATACTTTGGTATTTTCTGGGGTGTATTTTATCATCCACATCCTCGTTCCCTCAATATGTAATATTTTTTCCATCCACTTACAATAGTTTGAATCAAATTTTACCCTTCGGTGATTTTTTAGTAAAAGATATGAAAGGAATCTTTTGTCGCTTTTCGTACGAGGTACTTTTTGACTTTTCCGAAAAAAGTACGAAGAATGTTTTTTTAATTTATACGGCATGAATGGATTTTTAAAACATTATTTCCAAAAAAGATTCCTTTACAAGTTTTAAAGATTATTTTTAATCAACTTCTTTTAGTTTAAAATTATAAAACATGTTAAGGAAGGAAAATGTTTTTGAAGTAGAAAGTATATTTTCCTCAAGAATGGAGTTCAAGTGTTTTATCAAAATTATTTTACATCTAAGATAATAAAGGGTTCTGTTTTTATCTCTATTATTAAATTGATTTGATTATGTTGTGATGTAATTATTTTTATGAATTCTTTTAACTTATATGAATTGTTTTATGATGTCATGATGTTTATGATTCCCATTTGTATTACATGGGTTATGCAATGATGTATGATTTATGATTTTGTGGCACAAATAAGAATGGTATAATTATGAGATGGGTGGGACCTATATCTCCCTCCAATGCATTGGGTATGAATTTATATCTCATGAGATAGGCCTGGCTGGAATGGTAGGTTATTCTGGTTTAGTGAAATAGGACTGAAACGAGGGTGACTCGGTTCAGAAATGGTCTTTGTCCAGTAAGATAGTCTTGGCAATGAGTCTTGACTAACAAGAAATGATTCTATATGATTATGTGTGTATTCCACAAAGTTTCATCTTTTAAGTTATGATTGTTGTGATTACATTTCGCTTCCATGATTTATTCATGATATGAAATTATAATCTCTTTTTCAGGTTAATATTTCCAAAAGTTATGCGCTTATGAAAATGATGTGATTGTTATTTCTTTTTTAACCCTTACTGAGCATTTGAGCTCACCCTTTTGTATGTTTTTCCCCAGGTCAGGAAGAAGTTTATTAAGTAAGATATGCCAAAAGGGACTATAGATATGATGAAATAAATGGGAGACAGTGTAGATGCTTTATGAACCAGTTGTTTATGTTTCACAGTTTCTAAAGACACTATACAGATACGGTCCTTTCGTGGTTTTGTTATATGTTGTAATAAGTATGCTTCAATTTTGAAGTATTAACAATGTATGTAAAGTATGGGTCGTTATAGTTGGTATCAGTGTAAAGGTATAGTCAACCTTTGAAAACTAGGATGTGAAATCCTTACTAAGAACCCTAAGGATATGTCTAAGCATAGAACACAGTCTTAGTGTTTTATAAATGGCCATGAATAACCTAGGATAAGACCTTATGTGTGAAATTTTATTCTTGATTATGTGGTTTTACTATTATAATTAGTGTTTCTCACACTATTATTCTTGGTTTTAGTTAATAGCTGGAACCCGTAGGAATCATGTTAATGAAGAATGCGACGGGCAATGCAATGATTTTCCCCCTGAGCAACAAAACATTATGGGATCTGGAATGAAAAATCTTGTAGCCATGCTCACACAACTTTCTCAAGCTATGAATCATGAAAGACTTCCAAACGAGCAAAGGAAGGAGCAACATTCTGTTGAATCCTTCATGAGGCAGCGTCCACCTTCTTTCAGCGGGTCTACTGGTCCATTAGTTGTTGAACAATGGATTAGTACTATTGAAATGATATTTTCAGTTCTTCAATGTTCTGAACATGATAAAGCCATCCTAGCAGTGTATTGTTTGGAAGGAGATGCTGATCAATGGTGGAAAAAGGGATGAAATTGAGTCCATGGAATGGGACATGTTCAAGAACTTAATTTTCAATAAGTACTTCCCTCGTATTCTCCGAAAAAAGATGGAGAAAGAGTTTCTTGAACTGAATCAAAAGGATGATGAATCTATTGGTACCTATGACGCAAATTTTACAAGACTTGAAAGGTACGCTTCTGGTTTTATTATCCAACCTGAGAGTAAGATCGATCGATTCTTTAGTGGCTTAAAACTAAGTCTTCGAAGGGCGTTATCCATAATGGACTTCAATAGCTATGAGGAAATCGTTCGATGTGCTCTCAAAGTCGATATAGAGATTGGAGTAACCCATCAGTCATATGGGTTGATAAGAAGAGGAAAATGGAATTCAAAGGAAAATCTAAAGAGCACACTGAAAAGAAGATGAGATTTACCTTATGCTCAAAGTGTGGAAAGAAACATGGAGTGAGATGTCTTAAAGGGACAATTAAATGTTTCAAATGTGGAAAGGAAGGTCATCGGGCATTTGAATGCCGCGATGATGGGAAGAAGATGTCTAATGATGCAAACAAAGGAAGGGATACACAGAATGAACCTACTAGACTTCAATGTTTCATGTGCAAGGAGATGGGGCATTATGCCAATAAATGCCCTAATCCCAGGGTTGATGATGATGGTCGACGTCAACATACTTTTAAGGCTAATGACAAAGGAAAGTCACATGCAATTTCTATCAGCGATGTGGAGTACGATAACGATGTGGTGAAAGGTACACATACCATCCACTCTAAAGTATAAAATGTTTTATTTGATTCTGGATCCACCCACTCTTTTATTTCTAAAGAATTTTCTAAGGGTATCACCGTATTACCTCAACAATTAGATCTTGAGTTAGCTGTGACAACACCTAATGGCACAAGAGTCACATCAAAAGTTTATAATTCTTCTCCGACTGACGTTTGTGGGATAGAGCTTCCTGCAAATCTTGTGATCCTTCCTATAGTGGAATTTGATGTGATTCTTGGCATGGATTGGCTTTCTTTATATGGAGATCATATCAATTTCCAAAGATGGGAAGTCACATTTCATATTCCAGATCAATCTATGATCGTCTATCAATGCAAGGATGAACATAACCTTCCAGTGGAAATTTCTTCCATTTTATGGGTATTGATTCCACTAAATTAAGGTTATTAATCCCAAATGGTTGGTGAGAAACTCACTCTTAAGAATATGCCCATTGTACGGGAGTTTGATGATGTCTTTCCGGAGGAATTATTGGGTCTTCCACCAAATCGTGAAGTTGAGTTTCCAACAGAACTCGTACCGGGTGCTTTGCCTATTTCAAAGACACCTTATAGAATGGCCCCAATTGAGTTGCATGAATTGAAGAAGCAAGTCCAAGAGAATCTTGATAAGGGATTCATACGCCCTACTGCATCACCTTGGGGAGCACCTATTCTATTTGTTAAGAATAAAGATGGATCAATGAGACTCTGCATTGATTATCGAGAACTTAACAAGATCACTATCAAGAACAAATATCCTCTCCCACGCATTGATGACTTATTTGACCAACTACGCGGAGCTCAATAATTTTCCAAGATTGATATTCGTTCAGGGTATCATCAATTAAGGGTCAAAAGGGAGGATATACCAAAGACGGCTTTCCGTACAAGGTATGGACACTATGAATTTATAGTGATGCCATTTGGTCTTACTAATGCCCCTGCTATCTTCATGGATCTGATGAATAGAGTATTTAGAGACTATCTTGATCAATTTGTGGTAGTCTTTATAGAAGATATTCTTGTCTATTCAAAGAGAAAGGAAAAACATGAAGATCACTTGAGAATTATATTGAAGACCCTGAGAAAGGATAAGCTTTATGCCAAATTTTCCAAGTGTGAATTTTGGCATCAAAAAGTTGCATTTTTGGGTCACATAATCTCAAAAGAGGGGATATCTGTGGATCCAGCAAAAATAGAGGTTATCGAAAGATGGTCAAGACCAACAACAGTAACGGAGATCCGAAGTTTTCTTGGTTTGGCTGGATATTATCGACGTTTTGTGAACGATTTTTCACGATTATCTAATCCACTCACCAAGTTGACTCGGAAAGGAGTTATGTTTGTCTGGACGGAGGAATGTGAAGAGAATTTCAAGGAGTTGAAAAGAAGGTTATCCAGTACACCTTGGCTCACACTGCCTTATAGTGGAGTAAGGTTTGTGATCTATAGTGATGCATCCAAGAAGGGATTGGGGTGTGTTCTTATGAAAAATGATATGGTGATAGCTTATGCCTCACGACAGTTGAAAATCCATGAGAAAAATTACCCAACACATGATTTGGAGTTAGCTGCGATAATCTTTGCATTAAATATTTGGAGGCATTACCTTTATGGTGAAAGGTGTGATATTTATACTGATCATAAAAGTTTAAAGTGTATTTTCACACAAAATGAGCTGGATATGCGTCAAAGAAGATGCTTGGAGCTGATTAAGGATTATGACTGCTCAATCCATTACCACCCTGGGAAAGCAAACAAGGTGGCAGATTCATTAAGTCGACAAGACCATGCTAGTCTATCCATGATAAGGATCACAAAAGATCCAATATTTATGGATTTCCAAAGGATGGATCTTGGAATTATAATGGAAGGGGAAAATTCTTATCTTTCTCAAATGAATGTTCAACCATCTATATATGTGAAGATTAAAGAGGCACAGAAAGAAGCTATCGAGTTACAAAAGAAGGTGTGAAATGTTCCTGAATTCAACCTTGATTATGATGGGATAATAATGTTCAGGAATCGGGTTTGTGTTCTTCCCATCCCAGAATTAAAGAAGGAGCTGCTGAATGAGGCTCATGGTTCTTCATTCTCTATTCATCCTGGAAGCACGAAGATGTATAGGGACCTGAAAGAGTACTTCTGGTGGGATGGCATGGAAAGAGATGTTGCTGAATATGTCTCTTGATGCTTGGTTTGTCAACAAGTTAAAGCTGAGAGACAGAAGTCTAAGGGGATGTTACAACTATTACCCATACCCGAATGGAAATGGGAAAACATCACTATGGACTTTTTCACAGGACTTCCTAAAACATCCAAAGGCAATAATGCTATCTGTGTCATAGTGGATCGTCTTACAAAGTCTGCACACTTCATTGCTATTAGAGAGGATTTGTCTCTGGATCATCTTTCCATGATATATGTAAAGGAAGTGGTAAGATTTCATGGAGTACCACTTTCTATTATATCCGATCAGGATCCGAGATTTACCTCGAAGTTCTGGCGAAGTCTTCAGCATACTCTGGATATAGAGTTGAGTTTCAGCACTGCTTATCATCCTCAGACAGACGGTCAGTCTGAGAGAACAATTCAAACCCTAGAAGATATGTTGAGATCATGATCTATGGATTTCAAAGGTGTTTGGGATCAACACCTACCTTTGGTGGAATTTTCTTATCATAATAGCTTTCACTCCAGTATTCAGATGACTCCTTTTGAAGCTATCTATGGAAAGAAATGCAGGAATCCAACTTGCTGGGATGAAGTTGGGGAAAGAAAGCTATTAGGACCTGATCTCGTTGATGAAATGGCAGAAAAGGTCAGATCTATTCAACAACACATAAGAGCAGCTCGGAGTCGACAGAAAATTTATGCCGACAACCGATGAAAATACCTAGAGTTTGAAGTGGGTGATAAAGTGTTCTTACAGATATCTCCCTAGAAGAGAGTCATGAGATTTGGAAAGAGGGGGAAGTTGAGCCCTAGATATATCGGTCCTTTCGAAATACTGGATCATGTTGGGAAGGTAGCTTACCGATTGGTGCTTCCACCGAATCTCTCTAATGTTCACGATGTGTTCCATGTATCTCTCCTGAGAATGTACATACCTGATCCTTCACATGTACTCAGCTCAGAAATTGTACCACTGGAGCAAGATCTTTCTTATGAAGAACAACCGATAGATATTCTGGATCATAGCGAAAAAGTCCTACGAAACAAGACCACTCGATTGGTGAAAGTTTTATGGAGGAACCACCAATTAGAATAAGCTACATGGGAGCTTGAGGATATGATGAGGGAGAGGTATCCTCATCTGTTTGTTACAAAGTGATGAATTTCGAGGGAGAAATTCATTTTATGGGGGGTAGAATGTAACACCCGAGACTTTTATGTTATATAAATCATCAAAGGAATCTTTTTCTACACAACACTTTCTTGGCTTGCTTTACACGAAATTGTGACCTTCCTCGATAGCTTGCGTCGTACGTAATACCGACTTTCACTAAACAACGATATGCTATTAAAATATTATTAAAACTAGCCGTTATGAATAGTAATAACCACTTTTTGAAATTTTATAAATTTTATTTTTCAAAATTGACTTCATTTTTGGATTCGGAATATCGAAATTAGCCTAGGGTGAAATTTTGGTATTTTTCTGAAAACTTTCAATTTTTGATGAATAGTGAAACCACTAAGTGGTTGTTAAAAAACTAAATTTTTCATAAAACATAATTTTACCACTATTGTGAGTGGAATTTCAAAAATACGAGAGACACGGTTGATGTTAGTAAGTAAAAGTTTGTTCAATGAGATGAAAATAATTTTTTGGTGAATAGTAACTTTTTACTTTTTTTACCACGGTTAAAAGTAAATAGGGTAATTAAGGGTAAAGATGGTATTATTAATACCCTAACACATGTCCTAATTCTATTGGATAAATGTAATTCGACCAAAAACAAACTTAGGAATAAAATATGACCATTTTGGCCCACTTGGATTAGATTAGGAAATTTATTATTAATTTATTTAAAGAAGGGTTAACATAGTTAAAATCAAAGTTTAATAAGTAAATAATTTTTAATATGGGGTTATACATAAGATAAATTCGACTATAAGTATTCATTAGAACTCTAAAGAGATTTACTACATAATGGTATTTTATTTGTAATTTTTAGACATTAAATAATTTAATTTATTTGTGACACAATGATGATGTAGTAATTATCTTATTAATGAAATATTGACATAATTGATGTTATAAACACCAAAATAAATGTAATATGAGACTTTTTATGAATTCAACTAATTTTCTAGGTTAATATGACATGTTAGTATTGATTTAATTTACTTTTTTTGAACTAATAATTCTGTTATAATTTTCACAAAAATCAATTACTAAATAGTGTCGAAATTGACATAAAATAGTTTTTAAAAGAAATATTATATTAGTAATTGTTATTTAATTCCTAAAAATATAAGGTTCGCCAAAATGACTTAGATAAGGTTATATATATTAACAATAAACAACTTGGGGTTCGTTTGGCTGCTTATAGTAAGTTTATTAACCTTATAGCATAAGAACACAAGAAGACACTGTAAAAGTAAACTTATTTAACTTAATGTCAAATCTAAATGATAAGGTTACAATAGGAACCTAAAATTGTATAAATTCTATTGGATGAGAGGATTTCGACCCATCCCCACCATATCCTCGAAATAAATCAATTTTGAGCTATTTGAAACCGAACATGACTTTATAATAAAATAATATTTTTAGTTATTCCAAAGGTGCCCCTCTCCTCCCTTATAAAAGGGCACCTCCTCCCTCTTTTCCTCACACCACTTTGAGCCTTCAAGCTCGGAAAACCCCTTCCAAATTCTCCTCTCCACATCCCTAGAGACTTATTAGAGGTCCTGGTCTTCTTCAAAGACCAATTTTAGTGCCCTAAAACAAGGTCTCAAAGAAGAACTTCAAAGAAGAGGTAATGTCCGTTACCGATTCTTTCATCTTTATTTCTTCTTCCACTTATTCTTATTTAGTTGTTTAATTATGAAGTAATAAAATCAGTATCACTCATATACTTATATGTTATTATATGTATGAAAAAACCCTATTTCACCATCTACCATCCTACGAAAAAAGAAATCACCGCGCGTGCGTACGTACGGAATATCGTCTCCATGCCGTGGTGTAATCTATTTTCCACCACCACCTTACTTGGATGGGTATAGTGCTGTAAATAATGACTATATATGACTATTATAAAGTGATACTTATTCTAAAATATTATACATACACTCCAATACAATTCCATGATCATAGGAATGATATCATCACTCGTGCGTACGTACGGAATACCGTCTCCACGATGTGATGCGACTCGTTCTACTTGATCCTCATTTCATAATGATTATATAAATGACTTTAAGGAATGAATATTATATATATTACACTAATACCATTCTGTAAATTAGTTATCTATAACCTAAAGAGATGAATAAGAATTTATTCGACAAAACACGCATAAGAACAAAAAGTTATAAACACCCGAATAACAAGTAGCAATGAAATATTACTACTAAGAAGCTAAGAATATGACCATATATGATATCATAGAAATAATTATGATTCTGGAATAAGTCAATAAAATTTTTTAAATCACTATACAGGAGGTTCTAACACTTACAAATCATGTCGGACCTAAGGTAAGGGAAAATATCAGAATCTCATTTTTATCCGAGATTGTTTATACTTTGGTATTTACTGGGGTGTATTTTATCATCCACATCCATGTTCCCTCAATATGTAATATTTTTTCCATGCACATAAAATAGTTTAAATCCAATTTTACCCTTCGGTGAGTTTTTAGTAAAAGATATGAAAGGCGTCTTTTGTCGTTTTTCGTATGAGGTACTTTTTGACTTTTCTAACAAAAGTACGAAGAAATTTTTTTTAACTTATATGGCATGAAAGGATTTTTAAGACATTATTTCCAAGAATATTACTTTAAAAGTTTTAAAGTTTATTTTTAATCAACTTCATTTAGTTTAAAATTATAAGACATGTTAAGGAAGGAAAATTGTTTTGAAGTAGAAAGAATATTTTCCTCAATAATGGAGTTCAAGTGTTTTATCAAAATTATTTTCCATCTAAGATAATAAAGGGTCCTGTTTTTATACCTATTATTACATTGATTATATTATGTTGTGATGGAATTTTTTTTATGAATTCCTTTATCTTATATGAATTGTTTTATGATGTCATGATGTTTAATATTCCCATTTGTATTACATGGGTTATGCAATGATGTATGATTTATGATTTTGTGGCACACATAAGAATGGTATAATTATGAGATGGGTGGGACCTATATCTCCCTCCAATTCATTGGGTAAAGATTTTATATCTCATGAGATAGGCATGGCTGGAATGGTAGGTTATACCGGTTCAGTGAAACAGGACTGAAACGAGGGTTACTCGGTTCATAAATGGACTTTGTCCGCTAAGATAGTCTTGGAAATGAGTCTTGACTAACATGAAATGATTCTATACGATTATGTGTGTATTCCACAAAGTTTCATGTTTTATGTTATGATTATTGTGATTACATTTCACTGCCATGATTTATTCCATGTTATGAAATTATGATCTCTTTTGCAGGTTAAGATTTCCAAAAGTGATACGCTTATGTAAATGATGTGATTGATATTTCTTTTGTTAACCCTTACTGAGCATTTAAGCTCACCCTTTAGTATGTTTTCTTTCCCCAGGTCAAGAAGAAGGTTATTAAGTAAGATATGCCAAAAGGGACTATAGATATGATGAAATAAATGGGAGACAATGTAGAAGCTTTATGAACCAGTTGTTTCTGTTTCCCAATTTCTAAAGACACTATACTGATATGGTCTTTTCGTGGTTTTGTTATATATTGTAATAAGTATGCTTCAATTTTGAGGAATTAAAAATTTATGTAAAGTATGGGTCATTATAAAAGGTATATATTTAGAATAGGGGTAAAGGGCATGTATGGGGACCATATCATGGGTGGTCTCACTTTTAAACACAGTCTTGTTGTCCTATAAGCATATCACAAAGGCCTTGTATCTATAAAGGGTGTGTAGGGGTACCCAGATGGTGTGTTTCATCCACCTAAGGCTTATCTGTGTTCTCCTAGATGTTATTTAGTTTGTTATTTGTTGCTCGTGTACCTAGTCATGTACTCTTATATTCCTATGTAATATCCCATGACCGTGTACTCATAGAGTACTTGCATGTCCTCTCTCCCAGAGTTCTAGATGTGTATTTTGGGCAGGAGACTAAGATTACCAGATAGGGTCAAAAGATGTATTTTCCCAACACACGGTGTGTGACCATTTTCATCCCCAAAACCCATGAAGTTCTAGCTGGATAGGAGAACATGGCTTGTGTTCGTCGATTAAACGTGGTGTAGTTGAATTTTCCTCAAAATGTCCAAATCATAAAATGGATACCAGATCCATCACATCCCTCATGATTTATACCATTTAGCCACACTATATTTATGTGTTTTAGTTAAGGTCAACATTTCCTACACTCTGGTGGTAATAAAATGGTTTTCATTCATCCACAGAAATCCCAGACACCATCCAATGTGCCTCTCATTGTCTATCTCTTGTTCACATCATCACTGTGGATCTTGAATACATTGAGAATATCCAAAGACCTAATATTAATCCTCTTCCTCTTCAATTTTTCAATCATTTCATTTTACATGATACGACATTTGAATATAGGAGTTTAATTTCACTTGATCCCATACTGAGAAATTGAACTACAACACCAAGGCCTACAGTGAGGAACATGATCAATGTAAAGGGGAAAATAAAAAAGTCAATAAATCCATGTAAAATCATTCTCATGCAATTAACATAGATTAAGGATTTAAAGGGGTGGTAACATGTGATACAAGGAGATAAGTATTCAATTAAAAATATAACAAAAAATTGGGATCATGGGATATAACATATACCTCAAATTACAAGAATAGTAGATAAAATAAATACTCATACTATTGAGGGTGGAAATTAAAATTGATGATACCTAACTTTATTGTGGATGAGTATTTGGTGAAGAATAAATTCTATATTAATGAAGAATTCATGATTCATTAAGGACATGTCATTCCACCTCAAACTTATCATTGGTATTTATATGATTCCTATTATCCAATGTTTAATGATATGAAACACATCTTCATAAACCAAGTGATATATAACTAAACCTATAAAATTTATTTAGAAACAATTATACAGTGTAAATTAGGTTTTTTCCATTCAATGAATTAGTTAAATTTATTAATTAATTAAACAAATTAATGCACCATCCAATGGTTTCCTCATCGGAATTTCCATCACAGATATGTATGAGGACATGCCGAAGGTAAATACTACATTATAGATTCAAGTGTGGTCTCATAATTCTGATTCAATTATTTATTTGGTACTAATTGATGTTTTTCCAGAAAACTAAATGAGCATGATATTAAAATAAATAATATTTTTATAATATAAAATTTGGGCTCAACCAGACTCAAAATTTCACATCACCTTAGAGTATGTATTTATGAATACATATTAATTTATTTAAATGTATTACAAGGAAAAAATATGGTTTCTTCATCATTAACCAATTAATTTTTTCCTTGAAAAGTACAAGCTAAACAAAGAGGTGGAGATACTTATACAACATCTACCTCTCATACTTCTATTATATCTGTTGCATGATCAAATGCTTCCATAAGACACAAACCAAGAGAATGGTCTATTCCCTCATGAATCTGTCATTTTGATCCCCGATAACCACCAGCTACTATGTTAAGGGGGATCTATCCTCGATGTCTAGCTCACCTTAGTAAAACATGTTCATAGGATCACGCACATAACACCTCAAATGTGAGACATGAAATACATCACGAACTTACTATAACTATGGGGGTAAGGCTGGGAAGAATGAATGCCCTTAAACCCTATATAGGATCAAATAATATCCCAATGAACCTCATTGTTATCTTAAATCTCCAGAAAAACTTCCACAATCATCATCATAGGGATATAGTAAAGAAAATAGAATATACTGTCTCGAACTCCATGGCCAATGATGTCAATCTATGGAATATTTATGTGGTCTCTAGGCTATCATAATGTAATCTCATATCACATTCACTTTCTCCTTCATCACATGAACTTACTCAATAATCACATGAATTGTCTATGGCCCAACAAGTGATTCCATTCCATTATTAGTACACCCAATAGATGTGTGGCTATATTAGGATACTATTTTTTTAGGATTGGTTATGAACAATGTCCTGACATGTATCTTAGATAAATTTTATATCTCTAACATGCTGATATGTGGATTCCATTGTTCTTGGATGGATGTACATATGGTATGGTATCCTTGAGTTTTTCATGATGTGGGTTTCCATGATCATCGAGTGGGGAAAAATGTGTGAGGTTTTATAGGCTGACTCACCATGTTGGACCACTTCTTAACCATTTGATGGAAATGTTTAGTGGAGACTGTGATAATCCTTTATGTGAAGGAGGTGGTATAGATTCATGGAATTTCCTCAACTACCTTTTCAGATGTCATTTTTACTTCATGTCACAATTATTGAGTGGATGATGGAGGAATTTGGTACCTAAATCCAATAGATCAGTATTTTTTACTCCATATGTATGGTCAGGATAATTAGTCCATTATAGTCTGGTTAACATTCATTTATTTCTTATGTTGGTTATGGAAATTTTATGGGAGTATCATATACCCAGGGTGGAGTTTCTGTGTCATGAAAATTACCAATCCAACATTGGTGCATCATCATTTGAGGCCACATATGGGAAACCTAGCGGTTCACCACTATGCTTGTCATAGATAATGAGATATAGTTCATGTAGGCCTAGTGTTGGTTCCCTTGATGGTTGTGAAAATTTCACTTCATTGAGGGGAGGATAAGGACTACATAGAGATCTGAGGGGCCCCATGGGGATATATGATGGGGGGCTTTGGAGTTCAATGAAAAGATCATGTTTTCTAATAGATCAAAGTTCTTCAAGGATAACATGGATTTTACTGATATGGAGGGTTATATATGTGGATCATAGGGCCTTTTAATAGTTAATGTGTTGCATAATCATGGTGGAATACCTCTTAACCATATGATGGTTGTTAGAATGGGTGATCAGGTTTTTCCACGTGTCGCAATTGAAGAGACATGTGAAAAAATTGATTACTGATGCCAATCATTATGAGTTGTATGTTGAGAGTTTAGTTTGTTTTTGAGATAAATTGTGAGGCTTTATAATTTTCCAAATGATTAAATTTTTAGGAAAGTCTCTATCTTGTGTGAATGTTTATCAAAAGCACAGGAACCCTAAAAAGAGATTTATAGATTATGAAACATAGTTGAGAGCTTAGTGTCCTCACAAGAGAGTATATTTTTTCAATTCTAGATGAAATTAGTCTAATGTGAGAAGATTTTAATTACTTTTTACCCATGTAATACTTTTAAATATTTCTATAATATGTTATCTCATGTTATACATAGATTTACACCATTTTTATTTGATCCTGAATGAATTTTCTATCTAATTTAATCAATATTATTTGTTATAATCATATGATCCCATTTAATAAAATTATTTTTAATTCCAATATATTTTCTACATGGTATAATGTAACTCATTATTCCGTGGATTATGGTAATTTTTTAGGATTGCATCGGCTAATAATGGTTATCACTTTGTTCATGTCTTTTTCCCTAGTATACTTCATGTTCTTCTTAATTATCCCATGTGATCATAGTTCAACCTTATCGGCGCTGTTTTGAGTTCAATCAAATCACCAGATTCATGGTGTTATCGTGAATTATTATTTAGATGGCGATTAATGGATGAATTGGGATGAAATCAGAATTTTTGGTGAAGGATTTATGTTTTAGTATCCCAAATAATGGAGAACGTGTGATGAATTCCAACACAGGTGATCAGATTCAGATTTCTGGCCACTATAGTCGAAGAATCAATTTCTAGTGGGTGTTTCCTTCATTACAAGGTAGTCCAAAGACTATATTCATGGTGATAATGGAGGATCATGATCTACATGAAGAAAATAAATTTTCTATGAATGCCTCAAATACACTTTGTGTTCAATGGTGAAAATTAACCATGTATCCCCCATTGGGTATGAATGATACTGTTTTGGTGAGATAAATATCACATGTTTTGTGGACCCATAAAACTCATTGTGAACTTTTTATAGTGCCTTGACATGTACTCCTAGTGTATATGGGCACATACAAGACTATGAAAATATGAACAACCCGTGTACATAGGAACAACAACTAACTCAAGAATTACTAGAATACAATAACATTTTCATGTACAATAAAATTGTCTAATGTACATGGTAATGGTTGGAGGAGAACATACAGTCCCTTAGTGTCTGAAACAAAATGTACACAAGTAGTACATGTCATATGGTGTGACATGGATCAACATATTTCTTCCAAGGTAGAACACAACTAGTCATAGAGGTGAGTTCACATTCCATGTGGACCCCCGTAAATTCCATGTATTTCCACTTGAAATTTTTTCCTCTATCATATCCCTATTTAGGACCAGGATACTCAGACTTGAGAAGCTTTTGCTGAGTTTTCTTAAGAATGGAACATGGTGGATTTCTTTTACTGTGTCATACAAAATATGAAGTGAGGTTTTCCAAGCACGAAACATCTGCAGGTGATGCTTGGTGAATGTAGTGAATGTGAAGTATCATCATATAGATGTCGTGATTGGAAATGCCACACCCCTTGTGTCATATAAGGGTGTAAGATGCTCATAATATCAAACCAAGGCTATGTGGAATCCCATGTTATACAAAGGAGTGTGTCCTAATCCCAGCGAGTGGAATCCCCAGTTACACCATAGTGAAGGTTCTCCATATGCATTATACAGGTAGAGGTCATTCTCTACAATGTTATACATGATTTTATTCCAATACCTATATAATGGTACTCCCATCTTCTTTGAGATCTGGTAATTTGTGAGTCCTCTATATAGAATTTCGACCTCTAATTCTAATTGTAGTTGAGATGAGTGGGCCCTTATGATCAAATTCTTGTGATGTTACATTGGAAGGATTATAGAGTTCTGTCTCCCTTGAATGTGGAGTGAAATTGTGATGTGTGGGTCCCTACACATGAATTTTTATACATTTCACATGTTTTTAGGTATAAAATATGGATCATTCGAGTTGTAGTCTGATTTATCATTTATAACTCGATTATAGAGATTAGGATCTTCTTTCTCTCTTATTTATGTGTTTTATTGAGCAGATATAGTTGTTTATCATTATTGTCTTAATTTCAAATTAACATTCCTTTTATTAGTTTATTTTAATATTATTATATCTTTCTTTTTCCCCCTATTTTATTTTTCTGTCATCCTAATGTGAATGTATATATTAACCCTGATGTGGGATTTTTCCACACATTTGTTTGTTATACATATGACAATAAAATCAGGTTGAAATCGGTGGAGCATAGTGATACATGGGTTTTTAATCGACATTCATTGGTATGATATATATACTAAGAGCTTGAATCTCGCATCATTTACACTTTTTCCTGTTGTAGTCAGGATGAGAATTCATTTTTAATCAGGAGTGTATTTCTTTATTTTCTATATGCTTTATTCTATTGTAATCTAATGTTTTTCCTAGACATTATTACATGCATGTTTATTCCCTATATGTATTTTCTTTTATTATTAATTGATGAATTTTCATGTAGATGGTTTTTTGTATGAGTATAGCTATCTAGGCTAAGGCCTTGAGATTTATTTATGATTTATTGGTTCTTGTTTTATTCCCCCAACCTATTGAAGGTAAGATTGGGGTTTTCACACTCAATCTTCCACTTTCCATGAATCCCCTAGAGGGACGGGTTATGATAATTTATCTTTGAGAGAAGGATTCCCCAAAATATTTTTCACAAAATAATCATTCTCTTACACGTTCATAAAATCATATATTACCCAACGATATTATATTATGGAGAAATCACCAAAAATTTTTGTTACACTTGTATGAAAAAAACAAATATTAATTGAGGAATTTAAAAGGAAAACATTAAAAAAATGTTAACACTAAAATTAGAAAAATTATAATTAAAGAATACGTTAAAACAATAAATTCATATAAAATATTAGTCATTAATAATTTCAACTATGAACAATAATTATGAAAATAAATATTAAAATACATTATATTAATTGGGATATTATAAAACATATAATTAAAATTTAAAAAAGATAATTTAAAATGAAACAAATAAAAATACAAAGATTGAAAAACTAAAATAATTCATAAATTAAATTAAAAATTCTTAATCAAATAATCAATAATTTACTAAGTCACAAAAAATAAATATTAAACAATAATTAACTGTATAAATACATATTTCAGCATTATATATACTTTTAAAATACAAAAATATTTTGGTCAAAATAATTGAATAAAATTAAAATAAAAATACATCACATTAATGAATTTCTTGTTCCTAAGCAATCACGTTTATAAATTTAGTTGAAGATATGTATTCTAAGAGTGAATGTTCTAATTACCATTGAGAATAAATTTGGAAAAATATTATTCCATGTGAACTCTCCTAAATTTAAAATGTGATTTTTCACATAGAATTTAATTTATATAGAGAAAAATTGGATTCATCTTTTACAAATATGAATAAATTTGATAATTTTGAATAAATATTTAAAAAAACATTAATATGCATTCAATTAGAATATCTATACTTATTAATAAATATAGGTGAACCAACATACAAAATTAGAAGGAATAATAATTTGGTAATCTGTTTGGGTGAGAAAAATTAATAATTATAATGAAACACAAAGTAATCATCCACCATCATTAACAATAAAATACTAAAATAATATATACTCGAACTCGATTGGGGATCTTTTTTCATATCCCATTTGAATACATTTTTTTTATGATCATATCATAAAAAAAATTTCAATTCCGATGATAATACTATAACATTTTTCCAAAATATGACCAACATTAATTTGTTTCAAGAGGTAAACTAATTGTGTCCTCGAATAAATACATGTAGAAATTGATAATAACCTCCTCAAATTGAATGCACAACCATCAAACTGAAGAAATATTTTGACCCATTTAAAATGAAGGTAAATGTTTGAAACAATTCAAATTTTGAAAAAAAGTATTTTTTTATGTGTATGGTTGTGAATATATTTTATCATGACAAGGACCTTGTCTACCATACAAAAAACCCATCAATATCAAAAATGATGAAAGTTATGGTGAATGAAAACGTTAGGAAACACTTGTTCAAAATTGATTATCAATTCTGTAGTTTAGTGACATGTTGACGGGTCATAAAAAAATATCATTATCTATAATATTCAACACATTTCCCAAAATATATTTTCAAAAGTACATTATATATCATTATAATATAAATTAATTATTTTTGAATTAGATTATTAAAATAAACATTTTTAATCATTGCCATCACATTATTAAATATTATATAGGGTTTTAATCTAGAATTGGAGAATTTGTTCAAAATTATTTTCAGCGTAAAATATTCAAGAAAGAATAAATCCCCTAACATTAAAAGAATATTAACCTAAAAGAATTACCCATAGTCACCCTTCACACCCTAAATTTTATAAATTGGAATATTAAAAAAATCAATATAAAAATTCAGTTTTCGGGGAAGCATGCAATTATTTAAAATTATCAATATAGCTTCAAGAAAATAATATTTTGGTAATTTCATATTAAAGAAATTTTAACCGAGTTTTTCTACAGTAACATTCATTTCATGGATAAAAAATCATCCTAACATTATTTATTAAAATGTAAATGACAATAAAATTCATCAATAAATATTTCTTCAAAACACACACTCTCATCCTTTTCCAAAAACATCATTTTACTATTTTTTGTGTGTAATGTTTCAAAATTAGGAAGAGGATTTTTTAAAGCAGGTTCAATAATTTCAAATTTAAAACATCCATATATATGTTCTTATGTAAAATATTTCCATAAAGTAACTCTATTTTAGTCCTCACAAGTTTAGAAATATAGGTTGACATGTTTTGTATTTAAATCATAAATTTTAAATTTTTCATCTACCTAAGTAATCCCACATTTAAACCTCCTATAAATATAAAAAAATTCAAACTAAAATACTAAAAAAATATTTAACATTCATTTTAAAACACATCTTGACCTTCAGTGATTCTCAACTCATTTTCCATCATGTCTTTCTCATATTTAATCTTATCATATTTTTCATCATGTTAGTTGATTGTATCCCGTTTATCATTGAGAAAAAATTATTCAAGTTCAATGGTATTTTCTCAAAATTTAGCCTCAATTTTCACTAAAGTATTTATATCGGTTTGAAATAATTCATCCACTTTCCCACACATTTCAAACATCTCCTGTTCTTTTATTTTTTCTTGATTTTCCAATGATTATGTTTTCTTTATTAGAATTTTTTCATCATGGGATTTTCCAATTTCATCAACATTGGCAAGATTATTCTGAATTAATTTATTCCATGATGATTGATAATTGTGTTTAGGTTCATCATAAACATAGAATTATTTATGTTTATTACGTTTTTTCTGGATTGTTACTGTTACAATGACAAGACGTATTCTTGAATCAAATATTATATACGTAATACTCATTATTTTTATGAAACCACACCCCTTTTATATTCTATTTTTACAAAGGAATTCAAAATGACAACAAATATAAATAATCCTCCACAGTGACTCACAACAAGTCCGAACATAGATTTAATTTCCAAATACATACAAGATGAAGAAGAATTTGAATGGCGGCATAAAATTCTAGTTCAACAGATGAATTATTTTTAAAAAAAAGTAACAATATCATTTTTATTTATTATGAATAAAACCCTTGAAACTCAGTTCATGCCTTCCCCGACAATGGTTCTAACATTTTGATTGACAAACTCATTGAATAATGGTCAAAATTATAATTTATAAATTCCTACTAATATCTCATTAGCCTTCTATGTGGATCAAGAATACTTTTCACTGTCTTGTTGTGAGTAGTAGTTTTTAAATTAAAATATTGATGTTACATTGATGAACAGAACATGTCAATATTTTTAGTATAAGAAACATTTAAAATTTACAATTTATAAACACATAATCACAACTAGAGAATGAAAAGTATGTTCCATAGACATGAAAATATAGTGATATATTCTAGGGATTTATTATATATCATAAACAATAAAAACATAGAATTTATGTTGTAGAATATTTAGTGTATAGTTTATGCAAAAAATTGATGTAAAATGAAGTGTTAAATTTGTTAATAATTATTAATTTTATGACCACAGACATCGAATAAGAATATCAAGTAAAAAATTTATAAAATATGTTTAGATAGAAATAATGTTAATGAAAAACAATTTTTCAAAAAATTACAAAATTATAAGATGAATCATAATCTCCCTTGAGAAATATGAATAATCACTTAAAATGTCTCTTAATCCCTCATGATACCTGATCAAACATATGATTTTTAGGTGAGAATGATAAAATCAATAAGAATAATTTTTTTACAATATCTAAAAATTAATTTCACAACAATAATTAATTAAGGGGATTGTTTTTTAATTCGAAAAACATTATAATTAAAATTTGGAATGAAATAGAAGAAAATGTGAAAGACAGAATAAATCTCATCTACCAAGTGGAAAACAATATCTCATCGTGTCAGCATCGTCTCTCCCATTTCATAAATCCCCAGCTTATTGTATTGAAATATTATTCCTACTTTTGGCTATAGAGTGTTATTTTTAGTGTGCATCGCAAATGTGTCATTCATTCCTTCTCAAGTCTATTTCCATTTTTTATCACTCTTTTTAATAAGGTAAAATTACCTTGAATTAATTTATATCTATTCACATATCTATCATCTCAAAAAATATTTTTTCTATTTAGGATTATTTAATTTATCCATCTTTTTAACAAATACTTTCCATAAAATATTCCACCTTTAAAATCAATAAAACATTTTTTCTACAAAAAGACCATTTTTTCAATGAATTATTCCATATCATCGACATTAATACTTTCTCATCATCCAGCCAAGTTCTTCTTTGACACTGAAATAATCTGATGGATTTCATGATGAAGCAGACTCTGATGGAACCAAAATATTCTGAAATGAAATTAAATATACACTTTCTATGCATCGACTTAAACCTCCACCGCTAGATCATTGTCTAACATAATTCATCATCATCCTTAAAACAAAAAACAAATCGACAATGAAGTTTATAGAATTAATTTTGGAAACATGAAGGTGTGACAACTTCATAGATACACAAAAAATATCAACATAGACATTACTATTCACATGGAAATAACATGATTCGGTTAAACTAGATACTCTAACACATGGACTCTTCATCTTGAACCCATATCTCAAAGCTTTAATCTATGGAATTGTCCTCCAATTATTCTTTAGCATTGACCAAAAATTGTTAGTGGAAAACCTGTAACAATGAACTTAAAATTCGTGAAAATATCAATTGTGATGCTGATGATGGAATAAGTGGTATGTGGTTTATCTGATTAGAACAAATTCTTCACCAATATTTTATTTTTTTCATCCATAGCTTCATCAAAGGAACATTGTTTTCTTCTTTATCACAACAATAAATAAATTACTAATTAACAGCGTATAAATATCATCACTATAATTAACCACTTAAATACATATTTTATAATTAAATATACATTTATAATACCAAAATTATCTCCAAAAATCATTGAGAAAAATCCATATAAAATTTCCCCACATGAAATCTTTTCTTGTTCTCAACAAATCACATTTACAAATTTAGTTGAACAATAGTATTCTAAGAGTGATTTTTATGTTTACATTGAAAATTTGTTTTGAAATATATTCTTCCTTATAAAAATTCTCAAATTGAAAATGTTATTTTTCCCATATAATTTAATTTATATACTAAACAATCGGATTCATCTACTATAAAAATTAATAAAAGTGAAAATTTTAAAAATATTATTAAACACAATTGAATGTGAATGAAATTGGAACATATAAACTTATATATATGTCTAGGTTAACCAACTCACATAATTAGAAGGAATAAAAATTAGATATTCTTTTTGGGTGATGAATTTTAATAATTATAATAAGACATAAATAAAACATCCAGATTCTTAAATAATAAAAAATAAAAAAATATAGGCTTGTAATCTATTACGGTTGTTGTTTCATATCCCATTTGAATTATTGTTTTATAGGATTATTTCATACCAAAAATTTTAATTCCATTGATAATGCTATAACTTTTATCAACAATTTTTACCAACAAAAATTTATTTCAAGAGGTAAAAAAAATATGTCCTAAAATAAATTTTTGGAGTGATAGATAATATCCTCCTCTAATCGAAATCACAACCTTCCAACACAATAATGATTTTGAACCACATTCAATGAATTTAAATGTTTTAAAAAACTAGTTTTTAAAAAAGTTGAGGTTTTTTATGAGTATGGGATTGAATATATTTTATCACAACAAGGACCTCGTATACCACAAATAAAACCCATCAGTATCCACAAAGATGTAAATTAAGGTGAAAAAAATTTCTAATTAATATTAAAAATATATTATTAATTTTTTAGTTCAGTGACTTGTTGATGGGTCATAATGATATACAGAGAGCATTCACCATATGTTTTATCACATTTCAAAAAATAGATTTTAAAAATTACATGCTTTTACATTGTAAAATGAACTAATTATTTTCAAATTAGATTTTTGAAATAAATATTATTAATTAATGGATTCACATTATTAAATATTATATTGGGTACTAATCATGGTTTTTAGAATTTGTTGAAAATTATTTTCAACAGAAAATATTCAACAAATTATAAATCCCACAATAATTTAATGAAGATTCACATAAACAAAAGCACCGATGGTCACCCCCCACACAATTAATTTCATACATTTGATTATTTAAATAAATAGAAATAAAATTCAAGTTTATGGGATGAAATAAATTATTTACAAAATTTATATATTCATTGAAAGTAAAAAATGTGATTATCCAAATATTTTTTTATTTGATTCCTCATATATTGGATCAATATTAACCCAACATAATATTTTAAAACAACACAGGTTCACTACATGAATGTACATAAATGATAAAAAAGAAAAAATGTTTTCCAAAACATTTTGAATAAAAAGATAAAAAACAAAAAGATGAATGTGTGATCATGAAAATTCCATGACCATGAGACATGCTTACCAAATCCATCTCTGGGTAAAACTGAGTAGGGTTTCATGTGTGATGAAAACAAATTAATGAATTTTTATTGAATTAAAATTCAGTAATAAAAATATAAATCACTAGGTTGCCTCCCAAGAAGCACTAATTTTATAGTCCACAACCATACATTCCTTGAAACAAATTATACTCCTTAGGGTGGTGTGGATTCCTATCTTGGAACCACCACATGATCATTTCTCCTTAATTTTTATTAGTTTTTTTTATGGGAGCTCAAATTTCCAACATAACTCGGCACTCTTTTAATAACATTTAATTTCCCCGAGAAACACCCTATATAATCAAGGGAATACTCAACAGAATCAACCAATAGAGCATATAATTTATTTCAAATCCCAAAAATTGAGTTGTTTTATTACACATGGAGTATGGTGAAAAATAAGGGACTCAATATATCTCTTAAAATAATCAATGAGGTTTATGAATTGAAATTTTGTCCTCCAAATCTTCCTTTCCAGTAGTGTATTCCACTGCAAAAATTAGCTCAGATTTGGAAAAGATAAAATCTTCATGAAGGAACAGATGTCAACATTGTTCCCCTAGAGGTGTGAAATTATCATTAAAAATTATCTATTTAAATATATCTCCAATATTGTAAAAATAGAGATTTAAGGGGTTGAATTGTGTAAAAAATGTTAAAGAACATATTTTTTAATATTCTAATGTTCTTTTTTTAATTAACAAACCAAAAGGGATCCTCTTATAACATACTCTCAACTTAAAAATTATGATCAACACAAAACTCAATTGAGGATGGAATAGAAAACATGGTGGAATGATTTTTATTTCATCCAAAAACTCATGTGCCACAAAATATCGGTTTTATTCTAAAAAATATATCATCTAAAAATAGAAACATATGAATCATAACCACAATTAATTAATCACTTCTCCCATCATCATTTTTTATTTCAACTGTACCTTCTTGTTCCATATCAAAAATTACATCCCCAAAAAATGTGTGTTTGGGATCCAGTTCAGTTTTAAGTAAAAACTTCTCTATTTAGCTACAAGGAAATCATTTCTGGGTATTCCAAGATTTAACAAATTTTCACTGAGTTTTTCAAAACTATGGTACATTTTATTAAATAATTAATTATATGATTATTTATTAACCTAAAATGAAAATAAATGTCATCAATAAATATTTCTTCAAAACACACACTTTCATATACTTCCACAATCATAATTTGAATGCTTATTGGGTATAATGTTTCAAAATATTTCAAAATATTTGAACAATTTCAAAATAAAAAATTTCATATTTATATTCATTGGGAAAATATTTCAAAATACTAACGCTATTTTATTCCTCACATAGATAGATGTATAGGTTGACTTTTTTTTATATTTAAATCCCCAATTGCAAATTTTTCTTCAACCTAAGAATATCCCACTTTCAATACTCTAATAAATATAAAAAATTTAAAATTAATGATCTAGAAAACAATTTCACATTCCATTTAAAACTCATGATGACCATTTATGAATCTCAACTCATTTTCTTTCATCTCCTCATCATATTTAAAATATTCATATTTTTTATCATGTGATTTGATTATTTCCAATTTTCCATTAAGATAAAATTATTCATATTGACTGGGTTTTTTTGAAAATATAGTATAATTTTCCACTAACCTATTTTTTTCATTTTGAACTAATTCATCTACATTCCCACACATTTAAAATTTCATTTATTATGTTATTTTTTCTTCAATTTCTAATGATTATGTTTCCATTCATTGAGTTTTGGAATCATAGGATTCATCAATTTCTTCAAATTTGGAAAGATTTTTCATCATTAACTTTTTTAGTGATGATTGATCATCAGATATATTTTCATAATAAATATAGAATTATTTATGTTGATTACGTCTTTTTTGATAGTTATAGTTACAATTTCAATAATTCCACCTAGAAGAACTATAATTAAAATAATAACCATTATATTTTTGAAACCACACCCCTTAGTAATATATTTTTTAAATTAAAAATCAAATAAAAAAATTATCATGTATCTTCCATAGTAATAGACAAAATGTTCCATCATAGATTTTATATTCACATACACACAAAATAAAGAAGAATTTTAAGGTGAAATAATAATATAGTTCAAAAGTAAATTATTTTATTAAAAAAATTGACATTTTAATTTTTATTTATAATGAATTAAAACCCATACACTCAGTTCAGTCCTTCTATGAAACAGGTGCCACCATATTGATGGGACATGGTCACTAACACACTATCAAAATTATTACTTATAAATTCATAAAAATATCTCACTAGCCTTCCATGTGGATCCATCATACTTTTCATTTTCTTGTTGAGATTCAGAGTTTATAAATTTAAATTTTTCTGTTATATCTATGACCACAACACATAAATATTTTTAGTAGAAGAAACATAAAATATTTACAAGTCATAAACACACAATCACAATAAAAGAGTGAAAAGGAGGGTCCATCCACAAGGAAATATCGTGATATATTCTACGGATTTAATAAATTTCATAAAAAATTAAAACAATGAATATAAATGATTGTATATTTACTATTTTGTGTTTTTATAATGATGATTTAAAATGAATTTTTAATTTTTTTAGTAACTATTTATATTTAGACCAAAAACATGGAACAATAATATAAATGGAATGATTTTTTGAAGATGTTTAGTGAGAAATATTTTTCAATAAATTAAATTATATTCAAAAAATAACAAAATTATATGTTGTGTCGTAATAAACATTGGGAATGGTGACCAATACCATAAAATTTATCTTAAATCCTCAATATAAATGAATAAACATATGATTAGTAGTTGAGAGAGATAAAATCAAGAGGAATAAATTTTTTACAAGATTTAATAATTAATTTTACATCGGTCAATTTATTATGGTGGAACTTTATTAAATTTGAAAAAAATGAGCACATGAATTAGGGATGAAATAGAAGAAAATGTGAATGAAATAAGAAATTTCATATCATAATAAGAAATTGATATCTCATCATATCAGCATCATCTCTCCCATCTCCTGAAACTCCCGCACATTCTCTTTAAAAATATCACCTACTATTGGCTATAGAGTTTTAATGTTACTTTTCATCACATATGTATTTGTCAATCCCTATCCGATATATTTATAATTTAGTTGTTAACTTCTTTTAATAAGGTAAAAATACAATGAATTAATATTTTTTTTGACATATCTATCATAAAAAATAGTATTTTCTCTATTTAGGCATCGAATGTTGACCAATCTTTTTAATAAATCCATCCAACAAACACTTCGACCTTTAAAACCTGTAATACATTATAGGTGAAAACATATTCATTTTTAATGAATTAATAGTTACCCTCAAAGTCAATACTTTCTTCTCATCAAGGCAGATTTTTCTTTAACACGAAATCAATTAGATCAACATTCTTGATCAGGCAGACCCAGCAGGAACCCAAATATTCTCATAGAAATTTAATCATGCACTTTTTTTGCATCATCATAAACCTCCAAAGACATATCATTGTTAAAATAAGTCCTCATCATCCATATAACAAAAGTAAAACCTTCAATGAGTTTCATCGAATTCATTTTGGAAACTGAAAGGCTTGAAAGCATCATTGACCCAAAACCAATATCAACTTAAAAATTACTCTTCAAATGTAAGGAAAATGTTTGGATCATCTTATAAAATCTAACCAATGGACTCTTTATCTTGATCCTAAATATCAAATATTCATTATGTGCACTTGACCTCTAGTTATTTGTTAGTGTGGACCAAATCTTATCACTGTAAAACCTAAAATAATGAACATCCATTGAATTAAAATATCATTTTTGAATCTGATGATGGAACAACAAGAATGTGCTTCATCTAATTAGAACAAATAATTCTCCAATATCTTATTTTTTTCATCCATATCATTAACGAGGGTCCTTTTTGTCTTCTATAACCCCGAAGAAACCTTTATTTAAACAACTGACGTATTCAAAACTCTTTAGAATATTCATCAACAAATTTGACACCCTAAACATCCCAATGAAATTGACCAGGTTACATCCATTAAAAATGATTAGATCAAGAAAACCAAAATGTTGAAAACCCTGATCTTGATTAGTCAAGTATGTAATTCTACTACTATTTGTCAAAGCACACACATTTTCTATACTCAGTCATCCTTCTTCACTTCATGCATGTTATGTTTTTTCTTTTATCACAACATGCCTTGTTTTCAACTTTACCAATATTAGTTGGTTCTTTAATAAGTGTCTATTTTGGGGTTTCTACTTAATGATTTAGTTTGAATGATATTGGTATCTCCCTTGATTTTAGTTTGAAATCTTCTCAAAATTCAAGGTCAAATTTCAGCACCGCTTCGTAAATGCATTGGATTCATGGTTAACAATCCTTGAATTTAGGTTATCAATTATCATCATCTGATTCGGTTTATAAATAAAAAAGATTAATTTTCCTACATAGTATATATATATTACACACTACCTTGAGATTATTATATGGACTCAATATTTAAATTCTTTTACAAAGAAGATAATTTACCACATGAAGAAAGTTTTTATAAATTACATAGCGCAAAATAATGATTTTATTATATGAGTGTTTAATATTTCTCTTAATGGGTCATATTATTGTTCATGGAAGCCACATAATTCTCTTGCATGGGTGTGGAAAATTTTAAAGTAAAAAAATGATGAATTTAAAAAAAATTATATTTAGACTTCGTATAAAAAGTTAAAATATAATAGAAATTAAAACAATAAATTAAATTAAAATATAAAAAATTATTTTCAAAATTATAAACAATAACAATGATATGAAATAATATAATACATTAAATACTAATATTAAATTATAAAACATAAACTATTATTTTAAAATAAATTTTAAATTTGGAAAATAAAAATACAATGATTAATAAAATTACATAATTCAAACTTTCAATTTATCATTCTTAAAAAAATAATAAATAATTTTATAATTAACATAAACTAAATATCAACAGTATAATTTACCAATTAATTGTGGAGGTAAAGAGGCATTAAAATGAATTTATATTAATCGATTGATATGACTGTTAATTTAGTGATTTCCTAAATTAAAAATTAATGATGGAAAATAAAGGATCATGATATATATATATATAATAAAAGCACTACAAAAATTATAGGTGTTATATAGGAGGGTGGGTCATCCCATGATACAGATCATTCAGGCTATGGATTTTATTTAGTGCTCTAGTTTGGTGCACAAATAAAACTGGTATAAAAAACAATGATCTGACCATATCTATGAAAGACACACAAATTAACATGCAGCCCATTATGTTTTGAGATAATAATAGTATATAATATTTTTTCTTTGTGAACAATGATTAAAGGGAGCTAAAAATGTGAATCGATTGAGATTGTAAGAAAAAATTTTGTAGTCAATTGAATGTAAAACCTCTAAAAAAATTAATAACTATAAATTTATATATTTTATGGTTTATGTATGGTTTAATTATGTGGATTTAAATGTGATATATTTTTTAAAAATAATGTAAATTTATTTTATTACAGTATTTTCTTTTAATTTTTCATAATAATCTTTTTATAGGATACTTATAATTTCTAGAGAAACAGGACTGTCAGACACATGATGGGTTATCCCATTATAGATATGGGTATCGTGTGTTGGATAAAATGATGTTCAATGATTGGAGGCCTAAATATTTAAAACATTAACCAAAATTAATCCATGAGCTAACAGATCGACATGTGGTCTTGTAGGTTTTTGGACTGATAGACAAAAAATAATGGTGTTAGTAATAGTTCTTTTTTCTACTAGAAAATGTATAAACATTATCTACATTGTCTAGAAGTGATTATGAATTCTTTTTGTATTTGATGGGAGACAATTATTTAGTGGTGGGTTTCCCATTTTAGCAGTGTTTATTTAATCTGTCGTATTTGAATCACTACATGGTAGTTTTTATTTAATTTAACGACGGTGTTTTTTTCTTATAAAATCATCCAAAAAAAATAGAAAGTGAACATAACTGCCACTATATAAATTAATTACTCAAAACTGATTTTTTATTATAAAAGTAAGAGATCCATAGAAAATAGGGCCTTGGAAAGGACAAAGAAACTAGTTAGGGTAGTCTAAAATAGTGAGGACCAAGCTGGTCTACCCTAATCAAATCCACCCCTTCCAATTAAATTTGAATAGAACTAAAAAAAGATGACATTAGTACCTTGATCTACCACCATCAAAAGGGATAAATAGTCTTCTACATTGTTACCTTCATACGATGTGTATCTATACTTTGTGTTGTTGATGCCGAGGTTGCCTCTACATTTTCAGATGATATAAAAATTGTACCGAAGTGAGGAAATCATTAAACTCATCGAGTCATTGATGATCATTGATTCAGTTTCAAATTGATAGAGATATAAAATACTTTTATCACAAAAATTTATCAACTTATACATCGCCTCGGCATTAGTATTGATTGAACACCCCCTCCCATAAAAATAGTAATCCCAAGAAGGATACTTCCACACCTAGCACACAAAACACCACCACCTCGAAAAATTCCTCCAACGCATGCACCATCCAAATTATGCATATGACCCATGCTTAGAGGATGCTAGTGAACCCAATATTCTCTTCATATAGGATATGAATAAAGAAGACCATAACTATTTGTCTGCAAAATCCTCAAGGATGGAGTATCACTCAATATCATAGAGTAATTTACCAAATCATGTAGCCTAAATCTTATCTTGATGATAAAATATATATATGTGCAATGAATACCATTAAAACAAGCATTGTTTCTTTCATTCCAAATGCACCAACACTCATCACTGAGAATCACTACTCTTACTGCTTTTTGGGGCCTGCAACATTCAATCCACGAATCCTATTATCCAAAAAAGATGTTCCAGCTAGAAAATGATCAATGAATTTTGTGAATTCTCCAAAAAAAATCCCTACATCCATGGACCATTCACTCTCAATTAATAGATGATTGGAGACCTCATCCATATTAAGTATGTAGTAGTGTCATTTAATACAATTTTATTTACACTTCTTTTCACATTTTCATATGTAGGGATTTCTTGGTTTCTGATTATCCAAACATGAAAATTAATTTTTGTTGGGAAGCTGTTACACAAAACCATATTATTCCAAATGTCATGTTACGCCTGAGGAAAATAAATGTTTTCAAACTCTATAGATGAAAACATACCATACTATGAATCAGTAAATAGACGCCTTTTCGGATTCAAATTTAGGTCAATAAGATAAAAACTATTCTTTTGAACATTATCTAGAATATAATTGATAAAAATTGGATATCTACTGGCCTCCCTAAAAGAAATCATAGGAAATGGAAACCTGGATAACCAATAGTTGACCATATCAAATTATGATTCCAAATATAAATATTTCCTATTATTAGAATCCACTATTAATTATGACATATATCAGGAAAAATACCTCGGATTAAAGACCGTAAATAAGTGACAGATCCATTGTCATCCATAGAGTCCTCTCAGTGTAAGGACATGATTTTACCCCATTGAGAATGTCCCTATAAAACATCCTAGGAGTGTTTTTACATGCATGTAGTGCACTGTATCCCCTAGAATTATTCCATTAATACAACCCTCATATAGTATTCCATCCACTCTATTCCCTAAATTCCAATTTTATTTCCCTTCAAAATGTGCATCCCAAAAAAATCAGCGAGAATTTTTTCAATAGTCGTAGTAATCCCCTTCGGCACATTGCAAGACAATATCACATTAATAATAATAGCCATCAACCCACTATTAATTAATGAAATCCTTCTTCCACAATATATAAAATGATTTTTCTAGTCATGTACATATCTTATGATTTTATTAACTATACAAATCAAAATACTTTACTCGAATGTACTTAAGAGAGATAGGGGAACCATGATAATCTATGGGAAATGAAACATTCTACATTTTGAGAAATCTGTAAATGGATAAGACCTTTCAATCAACATATTTATTAAAAATAGATAAACTGTTCTTCCTTTTATTGATATTTTTCCCACTCCAAAAACTATACTCATCCAGGACTTTAATAATACCACAAACCGATCTAATACAAGAATTAAAGAAAATTATAGTATCATACTCAAACATCGCTTTATAGATCAATAGTTGATTCATTTTCCTCTGATATGGTAAAATATCACATGTTAATACTTTCTTATTGATTAGACGACTAAAAGAGTCATGCATGAGAATAAAGATGGTTGGGGATATAAGATCCCCTTTTCTGAGACCACTAGTTGCCTTGAAAAAACCATGAAATATTCATATGTATGAGAATGTCATCTAGGAGGAGATAAAAACATGAATCCAAATATAAATATACCATGACGATAATCCCATAGATCTAAAAACACTGATGATCAACACCCATTCTATCCTATCGATAGCTTTATTCATATCTATATTTAAATCCATCTTAAAACCATGGAATTTGATATTGATATCACATATCATCTCATGAGCCCAAGAAACCCCTCAATAGATATAATGGCCTCTAAAAAATTGTTCTAATCAAGAAAAACAAATCAGGAAACATGTAAAGATATATGCATGTTTATTATAATTGACACGATATTGTAAGGAAAATTACAAATACATAGTGGCCTATAGTCACGAATTGAAGATGAGTTTTTAACCTTCGGAAGCATAACCATGGTAGTAGAACCATCCAACCTAGGTACAAGACCACCCCTAAAAGAAATAATGAATGAAAAAAACATATTATATTTTACAAACTTCGATGACCCTCTATAAAAGGATCCTTCAAAACCATCAAGGAATGTAGCACTCTCTAGGTTATGTCTCATCATAGAATCATAAATCTATTTCTCAATAGTAATATATTCTAGCAGATTATTATACATGTCAGAAATCATATAAATAATCTCATCATTAAAATATACATTCCCACTAGGATAAAAACTCACTATATTTGGATTAGGATCAACAATAATATTTGTAAATAAAGAAAAGTCCACATAACCAATCACATCTCTATCGCTTGAGAAGGAACCATCTTCCAGATGAAAGATATATTTAACTATCCTCCTATCTCATTAAAAATGGATTGAAATAAAAATTATTTTTATCTCTGTCAATAACCCTATAGACTCTAGAATTTTCACGATTAATATACTCATGATACAAAATAATTTCATCCAACACATTTTTCTTACCTATATGTTCCTCAAAGATCTTATCATTCCAGTTGTCATCACGAGTTCCATCCATATTATCAACCTTTTATTTGAGATACTACAAGTCTTGATCAATGGGGGGAATATTTTTCAGCAAGGTATGAATCATGTGCTTAAGTCATATGAGTTTATTATGAATGTATACCCAAGCATAACATTAAAACATTTCCTCCCAGCAATATTTAACTAGCTGATGATACTCCAACATATCATTCCAATGATCACAACACCAAAATTGATCCTAACTTATATGTCTGGTATATAAAAATAGAGGGATCAGAGAGTGATTTCTAATCCCTCTAAAAAGATGATCAAAATTCACATTAGAGATATTGGAGACATCATGAAAATTTTAATAGCACCTATCAAGGAAACTCTAATAATGATTACTCACATTATGGTTATTACACCCTGTGATGAAATCGCTATAATACCAAATATAAAAACGCTCTTTCCTTCAAATGAACCGAAAAAAAATCCAGTTAGCTGCACGAGGAAATACGCACCAAGCCTTCTACTCACCTTTCAAAAAAATAATATTAAATTATCTTACCAAAAGCAAGGTAAGTTTCTCATAATCAAATCTATCCATACACAACAAAAAAATCTCCCACCATTGAAACTAACTACTTCTATAAACAAATGAAATGAAGAGAAGATCCAAAATAGTGTTGAATTTCACTATAATGTGTTGGTATCCATCTTTAACTAAGTCAACATACACATTTTTATTCCAAAAACCCCATATATGATGGTTATCTCGGTCTGAATTAAACCATGAATTCATTTTATGTTTACGATAAAAATCACTAATCCCACTGAGGCCATGTTAATGTTCTAGAGTAGCAGCAATGCACTCCTAGTTATTCCAAATTTCCATTGATAAAAAATCAATCTTCACTCGGCACCAATGCCATTATAATTCTTGATGATCAACGTAACCATTGAGACATGTTTGGTCTAGATTTCCCCACAGGAATCTTGGTTAGAAAAGAATGGGAGTCTAAATACTCATTAATATACTAATGTTTCACCATAATACATAGGCCAGTATCAGAGGATGAAGTAGACTTAACATGAGGAGCCAATACTGAATGCCCTCGATCAAGATCCCTCTTACCATTGATCGGGGATAATTGTGTTTCAAGGTTTTTTTATCCAAAACATCATCCTTATAGACTCTTGAGATCTTTTGGAATAATAGAACAGTTCAAGATCAACCCCTATACAAACATCCATTAACATCTAACATAGGTTCCCTATGGATTCCCCTACAATAATCTAGAATCATATTATGCTCACTTGTCTTAGCTATTGTTGATGTTTCTAAAGGCAAAGATCAAGGATCTAGACAGATACACATCAAAGGACTATCTAGTGAAAAACATTGTTTCATCGAGCCTACCCAATACTTTGTAAGGGTATATGAATTCAGAGATAAACACCAGATAATACCACCCTTGGACATTAAACCAATCATCACTAGGGAAACAAGTAAATCATGAATATTCCCACCAGAAAAGTAAACATCACCACCCATATTGAAGAGTATAGGTTTTATACTATATATATCTAAACTAGACACTGATATCATATAAATATTACATGAAACTGAATCAACATTATATACACTTACCTATTCCAGATTGATAACAGCCTCAGATAGATAACAATGGTTAATCAAGTCATCATCAAATATATCTTCCCATTTAACATTATTTTGAAAACGACCCCCGGATCATTTAGATTTCTTGAAAACCTTTTCTATGTGTACTTGTAGAAAACAATGGGAATATTAACTAGGAAAAAATAGATATACAATGTGTTGATTTCATGAAATAAACCCCTCAACCTTCAAGGATATATTCTCTAGAATTTTCAACGATAGGTCTAACTCAAGACATATCCTTTCATTTTCTACATCTTTACTCTTTCTAGAATATTTATCTAAATATAGAAAACCCTAGATACAATCTCAAATACATTTCATATAAAAAAATCTGGGGTAATGGAAAACCTGGTATGGAAATCTACAGTACCACATAAGGACATTCATTCCCCTTATAAAATTCAATCATCTAATGCGATATGTTTAATTTATAGTGCCCCATGTTAAGAGAGGAGTTACACCATACGATTGTAATAACTTTTTCAGAAGGAAATATGAAACAAAAAGTAGAACGATGTATTGATAAAAGTATTACCTAAGCTGCCAGACCCCAAGGATCGACGCAAATGTTAATGATTGAAATATGAGGATTTTGTAAAGTCGTGGATTTTATATTTATTATTTTAATTATATAAATTTACTATACATCTGTTAAAATTAACGATACATGATTCTGAGGGCCGGTGTGTCCAGAATAATATTCTGAACATTATTTCAGGTACGTTCAGTAAACGTGTAAGCGGCGTATTCTAACTTTTGAACTGTTTCACAGATTAAAAATTTGAGGGCACTGTTGAATCTAAAGTTCCAGGATTCTCTTAAGGAAGGCTTCACTTAGACCACAATAGGACTAGATAAAATGTTATCTTTTTTGAAACTATTTATTAGAATAAATAAAATAACATTATTATTTTATTTTTCTTCAATTATTCCAACAGACAAGGGGTATGGTGGGACCGACAATGTGTCATGAAAATATATTGATTGTGTAATGACCAAAAAATTCATTAATGGAAAACCAACATGATCTAATTAAATTTCGCTTTATATAAAATGTTTATATAAAATTTCAACTTCATGGGATTTAAGTTAAGAGTTTTGAATGTTTCTAATATAGCAATTGAACAGTGATCACATGATTAGTATAAATATAGGACTTTAACGAATCCAATTTACTCAGGAAAAAGAAGCGATGGCCTCATCCAGTAGACGTGCCCCATATTAAGCCCATTTGTCGGAGCTCAGAAAAAGGTGGCTTCATTTGGGATCACTTTTGACCAATCCCAAGCCAGGCTTCAACATGTTATGATCGAGCAGTACCGCATACGAGAGATGTAGAAGTTGATAGAAATTACCACCTGGGCAATGTTATCTGTGCCTCCGCAAGAATCGATCACCATCACACACCTTACCCTTTTATATTATGTGGGTGTTATAAGGGGTTATGTAACAAGACCATTGCACTATGGTTATGTGCCATATTTATGTATATAATAATGAATATATTTTCATGTTATTTTTGTTACCTTGTAAATAGTTTTCAAAGCTCAAATAGTATTTTTAGTTTATATTCAAATAAAGATATCTATTTTGATGAATTAATGGATTTTTATATTAAATAATATTTGAATAAGATATTATAAATATTATTAAATTAATTTTTATTATATATAAATGATCGTATAATTTTACTAATGCAATTGTAATTTTTATTAAGGTTCGAAATCCATTTTTTGTCCAAACCCGTGAATTTTTGAAAAATGTCCGTTTTTATTTCAAAATAAAAAAGTATAATATTTAGAAAAATATTTAGATAAAATAAATATTATTTCTGGAATACAGATGTTGAAATTATCCAATGGTGAATTTTTCATAAGTTTCTGAGATAGTCAGATTTTTTGGTTAAAATTATATACTGTTTAAATATATAATGTGGTAATGAAATCATAGTGACCCAATAGTGATGTAATAAAATACTATAAGCCTTATGTTCTCCCAATATATGTTTTACCATTAATATAATGTTATTTTGGTTTTTTATTGACTTATTTTTACAAAGAATTAATGGACCCTTCAAGGCTTATTAAACATCTTGTCATTTTAAATTGTTTTCCTTGGGAGTGTGACTCACCTCCACATAAAGAACCCCTTTATTTTAAGAAGTTCGGACTATGGACTTGAAAAATATTGTTTTCCACTCCACTTTTCCCAAAACCATGGGGAAAACCATGGGCTGGTTTGTGGTTTGAATTTATTTAATGTGAGGTGTTCCAACCCTAAATAATAACGAATTCCCTCAACTTTTTTGTATAAAACCACCCGTTCTCCCACATTATCCTCACTCTATGCCTTTGGAGTTCATCCAACCTCTGACCTACTCTACCTAGAATCCTTGAATGGTTTCCTATGCTCTTGAGAAGCCTCTCTCAAGCCTCTCTCAGGCCTTTAAAAGCACACTTCCATGTAAGGGTTTTTCTTCCTTTCTCATTTCTGTCCAATTTTGTTATTATTTTTATGCCCTTTAAATTTAAATTATAAATGTTTGGGTATGGTTTCTCACAACCCTCATACTTCATTATTTATGATTGAATGATGGGAGACCCCTATCTCTTTTATTAAATTCCTTTCATGTACACCTGTTACTATGCCAAAATTCCGAAAAGAATTTATTTATCCTCTCAAACATTCATGAAATGCTTTTGTGTCATGACTCTAAATTCCACTACAATTGTTAGGAAATGTATCTATATGACCCCCATACTGTCAATTTCATGTAAATATGATGAGATTACCCTTAATCTCTCATCAACCATTTTTTTATGAATTCATACATCAAGCTAGTACGCTGCTGAAATTGCACCATTGTTTTAAGACAATGTCATTGTGTAGTGAATACCATTCTCATTTCTCTATCAATATTTTTCACCATTATGCACATCTACTTGTTGATTATAAATTTACATTTATGAATTCCACATTCCATTATCATTTAATACATGATTAATTTTTATGAATCCATGTTATATGATCCATGTGGCACACTTATACATGAAATGAAATGTTTAAGAAGGGTGCACCCTTATAGCACTCCATTGCATTGGGAAAAGTATTGTATCACGATACTTCATGTCAAATGGGTGTTGAATCATTCTAATTCAATTGAAACAATGTTTTACACGTTCTTTATGTGCAATGTGGATTTACTGATGCTCCATGTGAAATGATCCTTGGCTCATTCTAATTCAATGTTAAGTGTTGTTGCCACATTTCCATGTGATGGTTATCATGATTTATCATGCCTTTATGTTTATGCATCTCTTGTTCATTATTGATATGCTTATTGTCTCAAATTTATTTTATTCTTCATGTTATTCCATGATTATTCCCTTACTTGGCTTTATAGCTCAACCTTTTCTTATGCATGTCCTCAGGTTATCCCATTCAGTGCTAAGTACGAGGGAATGTAGTGGCATTGTAAAGGAAGATTTCAATAAAGTTGTTTTATTTCATGTTTTAAGTTGTTATGTAAATTTCCTAAGCCTGAAAGACACTAGACCTCTTGATCTTCCATGTTTTATCAATTCATGGTTTTATGTAATAAATCATGTTTAATTTTGAAATAAAAAGATGGGTTGTCATAGTTGATATTAGAGGGAGGTTTATTTATTTTTGAGACTAGGATTAGAAAACCCTATTAAATCCTTACAGACAAGACTAAGTATAAATAAACATCCCCATGTTTTTGTGGGTAATTAGTAAGTGTTTTATCAAGAAAATGAATCCCTATATGGATACGAGCATGTAGAGGCGGCTCTAGCATAGTTGTATCCTAGGGGTAATCCCTGAAAACACCACTTTGAGCTAGACTCAAACAGGTGCCGGTTCACCACAACAGGCCTTGCTTCACTCTTGGTTACGACACTCCCAGGGGATATGATTTGGTAAATTCACAAAATTAGTATGAACCATTATTAAGGGACAAAAAAATCCCTAGGAATATCTATTAGAAAGTAGATCCTGGATAACATAGACTAAAGCCTATATATTCATATGCTAAGGAAATAAGAGTTATTTATATGTCCTCAATTTTGTGCTTAATTTAACATTTTACGTGTTACCCCTAACTCTCCTTTTATACCAGCCAATGGCCGGTAATAGGAGGACTCGGGCTAACAACCAATGTGAAAACCAATGTGATCTCTGAACTAATGAGATGCCCAATCAAATGGGAGTGGGAATCGCGAACTTTGTCACACTTATATCTCAGCTAACTGAAGATTTGAGTAGAAACATGGGTATAGAGGAACGTTCACCCCCCCCCTAAGACAGATCATGTCACTATCAGGAGCTTCATGAGACAAAGTCCTCCTACTTTTAATGGATCATCTGATCCCTCAATCACTGAACAATGGATCAACTCCATTGAAATGATATTCTCCATCATTCAATGTTCCGAACAAGATATGGTTGTCCTGGATGATTATTGTAATGAGGGTGAAGCTGATCAATGGTGTACATTGATCAAAAATACAAAGCTTGAGGAGGAGATCAAGGCATTGGAATGGAAGTATTTCTGGAAGATGTTTTTTGATAAATATTTTCCGCGCACCCTCCGACTTAAGATGGAATGGTACTTCCTAGCCCTCAAGAAAAAAAGACAATGAATCTGTTGGAGACTACGAGGAAAACATAACATGGCTTTCACGATACGCTTCCGGATTTGTCATTACTCATGAATTCAAGTTTGGCCGATTCATTGGTGGGCCAAAACCTAGAATGCAGAAAGCATTGGAAATCTATGACAACGACACCTATGAGGAAATTGTCTGATGTGCCCCCAAGGTCGAAATGGAGGTCGTAGAATCTCAGGGGTATCATGGGGATAAAAAGTGTGAGGTGGAATTCAAGGCTGGTGGTCCAATGGGTAAATCCAATGGTGCTATGAAGATCCACCACCCTAAATTCCAAAGGTGCAGAAAGAAGCACCCCAGAAATTTCCTGAAGGGTACAAGAAAATGCTTTAGGTGTGGAAGAGAAGGGAATCTAGTTGTTAACTATCGGCAAGAAATACCCACGGCTACAATTAAGGAGATTAACTCTCCATTGGAACCTCATCACGTGATTCATTTCTACAACTGCAAAGAACCAGAGCATCTTGAAAATCAGTGCCCTAAGACAAGGGTTTTCGGAGGCAACCAACAATCGTCAAGGCAGTAAGGGAAATATTTTTCCATCACTAATGTCGAAGTGAACCCTGAAAACGAAGTGGTGACAGGTACACAAGTATTCATTCATGAATAGACAATGTACTTTTTGATCATATTCTATGAATTCTTGTATATTACGAAATTATAGTAGAATAATACCATCACCCCAAAAAATTGATGTGAAGATATCGGTGGGTATGGAAAATGGGGAGATTATTCCACCCCATGAATATAACTCCTCACATGTCATAATCTGTGGATTGAACATCCCAAGGAACCTCTTCATACTCCCTCTGGTGAAATTTGATGTAATTCTTGGCATTGATTGGATTGCCTTATATAGAGCATACAAAAATTTCCGTGAGAGGGAAATCATTCTCCATGTGGAGAATCGTACCTCCATTATTTATAAGTGCAAGTAGGAAGATGAATCTTCTTTATTTCCATCATCTCAAACGTGGATATTACTTCCCTATGTGCATGCTTATGTGGCTCATATGATTGAGTACATCAAACCAACCAACTTTGAAGACATGTCTATTGTTAGGGAATTCACTAAATTGTTTCCTGAGGAATTGACTGGTCTCCCTCCTAGAAGAGATGTTGAATTCACAATTTAATTATACCGGGGGAATTTCTAATATCCAAAACCCCATATAGAATAGCTGTTGTGGAACATGAAGAGTTGAAGAAACAACTCCAGGAGAATCTGGATAAATTGATTATACACCCTAGTGCTTCACCATGGGGTGCACCAGTCCTCTTCATCATGAATAAGTATGGATCAAGGAACCTTTACATCGATTTTCATGTTCTCAAAAAAATCATGATAAAGAACAAGTATCCTCTCCCACGAATTGATGAATTTTTTTATCAGCTACATGGTGCACATTTCTTCTCCAAGGTGGATTTTCGGTCGAGATATTATCTAGTATGGGTGAAGAAGGAAGATATATGCAAGACTACTTTTCGTACAAGATACATGCACTATGAATTCATAGTAATGACCTTGTAACTCACTAATGCTCCATCAATATTCATGTACTTGATGATTATAGTCTTTAGAGATTACCTTGACAAATTTTTGGTAGTCTTTATAGATGATATTCTGATATACTACAAAACCAAGTAGAGTCATGTGGTGCATCTAAAAACTCTACTAGAGACATTGTAGAGAGAGAAGTTATATGCCATGTATAGCAATTGTGAGTTCTTGTTGAAGGAGGTATCATTCTTGGTCCATATAATCACAAGTAATGGAATATATATGGATCCCTCTATAATAGATGCAATTTATAGAAGGCCAGGGAAAACATCGGTAACAGATATCCATAGCTTCTTGGGGTTAGTTATATATTATCGATGATTTGTGAGAAATTTCTCATGATTGTCCAATCACTTACCAAGATATCTCAGAAGGGAGTAATGTTTTCTTGGAGTGATGAATGTGAATAAAGCTTCAAGGAGTTGAAAAAGAGGCTTATCATAGAACACGTGCTCACTTTAACCACAAGTGTAGAAATTTTCGTGGTATTCAGTGATTCTTCGAAGAAGGGCCTAGGATGTGTATTGATGCAAAAGGAAAAATCCATTGCCTATTCTTCAAGGATATTTAAAGGTCATGAACAGAACTATCCAACACAAGAACTCGAGATGGCTGTAGGAATCCTTTCTTGAACAATTTGGAAGCATTATCTATTTGGGGAGAAGTATAAAATATATATAGACCACAAAAGCCTCAAGTATATATTCACACCGAAAGAGTGGAATATGCGCCAATGATGGTGGTTAGAGCTGATCAAAGACTATGACTGCTCAATCAATTACCCCTTTGGGAAAACAAACTAGGTGGCAGATGCTCTAAGATGAAAGGACCAACAATTCTATCATTAATGAGAATTGAAAAGGATCCAATCACCTTAGATTTGATAAGGATGGACATGAGAATCATGAATAAGTGAACATCTTCAATACATTAACAGATGATTGCTCAATAATAACTTTTCGAAAGGTTAACTGATGCTAAAAAGGATGATGTGGGAATTCAGGAAAAAGTGGAAGCTATCGGAAAAGGGAAATCCTCGGAGATTAATGTTAATGAAGAAGGAATTTTTAGATTTGTGAATATACTATGCATTCCATCATGTCCGGAGGTAAAGAAGGATCTTTTGGATGATGCACAATGTTCAAATTTCTCTATTCACCCAGGAAACACAATGATGTATTGAGATCTCTAAGAACATTATTGGTGGGATATTCTGATGATTGAGATTGCTGAATATACATCAAAGTGCCTGGTGTGTAGGAAAGTGAAGGTAGTGAAGTTGAATTCTAAGTGGATGATGCAACCATTGCCTATACGAGAATGGAAATGGGAGAATATCACCAGGGACTTTGTCACCGAACATCCGAAGGAATCCAAATGAAACAATTCAAGTTATTATGGATCATCGTAAAATATATTCACACTTCATTTCTATTCGGGAGGATTTCTCATTAGATAAACTGGCACTGATATATATCAGGGAAGTTTTAAGACTCCACGGAGAACCACTATCTATTGTTTCTGATCGAGATCCAAGATTCACCTCTATGATTTAGAAGAGTCTTCAACATGATCTGAATAATGAACGGAACTTCAGTACGGCCAATCATCCTCAAACTGATGGCAATGCTGAGTGGACCATCCAAACACTAGAGGACAGGTTGAGAGCATGCTAAACAGACTTTAAAGGAGCATTAGATCAACATCTTCATCTGGTTGAGTTATCTTATAATAAAAGTTTCCACTCGAGAATCCAAATGGAACCATATAAATCCCTTTAGGGAAAAGGTGTAGAACACTACCATGTTGGGATGTTGTCGGTGAGCGTAAGCTTCTTGGACCATAAATGGTCGAAGAAATGGTGGAGAAGGTGAAAACCATTCAACAACATAACAAGGTTGCCCAGAGTAAAAAGAGCAGTTATGTAGATAACCGTCGATGAGAGATTGAGTTTAATGTTGGAGACATGTTTTTTCTATTCATATCTCCATGGAAAAAGGTCATGAGGTTTTGAAGGAAATGGAATTTAAGTCTAAGGTACATCGGCCCCTTCAAAATTCTTGATTGTGTTGGGGATGTGGCCTATCGACTAGCACATCCACCTACCATGGACAATGTACCTGATTTCATTCATGTATCCCTCTTAAGGAGGTACATACTGGACCCTTCACATGCACTCTCTTCAGAGGTGGTATAGTTATCGGATAACCTTTCTTATGAGGAGAAACCAGTGAAGATCCATGATTGTAGAGAGAAAGTTCTACAAAATAAGACAATGCCCCTCATCAAGGTGTTGTGGTGAAACCACAAGTTTGAAGATGCGACGTGGGAATCAGAGGAAGGGATGAAGCATAGTTACCCTCATTTGTTTTAGAGTGGGAAAATGAACTTTCAAGGGAAAAATTTTTTAGGGGGGGGAGATTGTAACAACCCAAACATTCATTATTGGAAAACCCTATTGATCTAATTAAATTCCTATTTATTTAAAATTTTTATATAATATGTCAACTTCTTTGGATTTATATTCAAAATTTTCAACATTGCTAATATAGCCATTGAACAGTGATCACATGATTAGTATAAATATAGGACTTTAACGAATCCACATTACTCATACAAAGGAAGCAATGACCTCATCTAGTAGTAATTCCCGTTATGAAACCCACTTGTCGGATCTCGAGAAATAGGTGGCTTTATTGGCCTTCTCTCTTGACCAAGCCCAAGCCGAACATCACTAGGTTATGCTCGAGAGGGACCACCTACGTGAGATGTGTAAGTTGATAGAAATTACCACTCCGGAAATGTTCTCTGATCCACCCCAAGAATCACTCACCATCACACACCTTACCCTTCGATATTATGTGGGTGTTGTATGGGGTTATGTTACATGACCGTTGCACTATTGTTATGTATATTTTTTTATATAAGAATGAATATATTTTTATTTTATTTTTGATACCTTGTAAATAGATTTTAAAGCTCAAATTGTGTTTTTAGTTAATATTTAACTAAGAAATATATTTTGATGAATTAACTTATTTTTTATTAAATAATATTTTAGTAAAATAGTTTTATTATTATTAAATTAATTTTTATTGAATATAAATGATCGTAAAATTTTATGAATACAATTGTAATTTTTATTAAGTTTCGAAAGCCATTTTTGTCCAAACCCGTGATTTTTTGAGAAATGTCAGTTTTTATTTTAAAATTAAAAAATAACATATTTAGAAAATTATTTAGATAAAATAAGTATTTTTTTGGGAATTAGGACATCTGAATTATCCAATAGTAAATCTTTTATAATTTTCTGAGACAGTCAAAATTTTAGGTAAAAATTAAATACCATTTAAATATATAATGTGTTTTATGACATCATAATGACCCAATAGTGATATAATAAAATAATATAAGCCATATTATCGGAAAATATATGTTTTACCATTAAAATAATTTAATTTCGGTGTATTTTGAATAATTTTTCAAAGCATTAATGGACCCTTCAAGTCTTATTAAACATCATGTATTTTTAAATTGTTTTCCTCGGGAGTGTGAATCACCCCAACATATGCAACCCCATTATTTTAAGAAGTTCGGACTTTTTCCTTATTAAAATTTGTTTTCTACTCCCCTTTGGAACAAACATGGGAAAAAAACCATGGGCTTGTTTGTGGTTTGAATTAATTTAATGTGAGGTGTTCCAACCCAAAATAATAATGAATTTCCTCACCTTTCCTATATATACCCACCAAGATCCCACATTCTCTACACTCAAAACCTTTTGAGTTCATCCAACCTCTGACCTAATGTCTCTAGAATCCTCCCAAGGTGACCCAAGCTCCCATGAAGCCTATCTCAAGCCTCTCTCAAGCCTTTGGAAGAACACTTCCAAGTATGGGTTTTTTTCTAGCTTTCTCATTTTTTGACCAATATTCTTATTGTTGTTATTCCCCTCTAATTTCAATTATAAATATTAGGGTATGGTTTCACACTTCCCCCATACTGCCCTATCTATTTTTGAATGATGGGAGACCCATTTCTCTCTCATTAAATTCCTTTCATGTACACCAGTTACAATGCCAAAATTTCGAAAGGGATTTCTCTCTCCTCTCTTACATTCAAGCAATTCTTTTGAGTCATGACTCTAAATTCCATTACAATTGTTGGTGTAATGACCCAAAATTTTTCAATTTAAATTCCCTTCCTATAATTATGTAATAAAATAACATTAATACACATCATAATTTACTACTACTTGATAAGTGACCTTTAAACCTACTTTTGTCTCTACTGTGTTTTGAATTTTGAAAATCTGACAAACACGGTTCTGTTCAAGATGTTTTTTGGATTCTAATGAAACAAAAATAATTTTTGGTGAATAGTAACTTACCCTTAGGAATGGTAACATACCCTTATGAATATAAATATGATCATTTTGACTAGTAAATCATCCATCATAAGAGTAACATTACCTATGAATAATAAAATAAAATTTAGACATCTTAGAAAGTGACAATTTGATCATAGTATTCATTTTGGTATTTTGTATGTCATAAAAAATTTATTATAATTAATTAATTAATTTTAAAAAAAAAATTCCTAAATTTTTTTCCTTATGTATCAAATCAATGTCTTATAGTATTTAGATAATTTTTGAAGACCCTATGTAATCTTTGAAAGTACTATAAAATCAGTTTTAATTTAAAAACTGTTTTTTATGTAAATTATGATTTTAAATAAATATTAAATTAATAATATTAAGAAAATTATTTTTGAAATATGGAATTCATTTTTGGATTCTACACATTGAAAAATGGATGGGGTAAATTTTTTAGATTTTTCAGAAATACTTGAATTTTTCATGAATAGTAGAATCCGATCATTGAAAATAAATGCTAAATAATGGAATAATTGAGTCATGTGTTATGTTCTGCTGATGTAAGACAACTTGTTTTTGGATAAAATTATTAAATTAAAATTCTTTGTCATTCAAGACTCACTATACCTTGTCTTAGAGTAAATTAATAAACTAATGAATTGTATATTAAGGAAACCCCTCTCCCCTCCACAATAAAAGCCAAACCTTCACACCCTCATTTCCTCAAACCTCTCAAGCTCATAGATATCTCTAAACTCTACCCAAACCTCTTCACTATCCCCTAAACCACGACCAAGATCTTCTGGTCTCATAAAAATACCAAGCCAAGCTTTTTTAAGGAGGATGTCAAGAGGAGGATTTAAGAGATAATCTCTCTCCCTCTTCTCCTTTATTTTCATTTCAAGTTCAAGTTCATTTCTTGATCTCTCCTCATATATCATCATAAAAATGGTATTTTATATCCATTATTATATGTATACTTAAATTATATGATGTAAATATCATCCAAACCTCTTTCCCTATTCATCTTATTTTATTAAAGAGAAGTTTGTTCGTTATGTGATAATTTATCACCTTCAAGAACGACATGATTTATTCTTCAATTTATATCTTCGGATCTGGTCATGAAACATTTTTTATGTTTGAAACAGAACATGTTATATGTATTATCTCCTATTAAACGTTCTGGAACTAACTTATGACCATATTACTATCTGTTAAGTTAAAACAAGTTCGTTATGATCAAAAAACCACCCAAATTAACCCAAATAATCATCATTTAATTATTATCTAATTATTCATCCACACGAATCATATATAATTCATTATAAGGTAATTCAAAATACATTAATATGATTAATAAAATTTAATATAAGTTATGGATGTTTACCCATGTTCTACCCAAACATCAATTTATGAAAACAAGTGAATCACTCGAGAAAACCATAAAATCAAACATTCCCGAATAATGTTTTTAAACTATATAACTCATCAAAAGGAACATAAAATCACTTAATGAAACCATAATGAACAATATTTATTTAAAAAAAGGTTATGGGTTTCTAATTAATGAATATAATGTAATTATACAGGACATTAAAGAAAAGGAAGCATTCAGATACTAGGTAAGGGAAATTCTCGAACCCCAAATTTGTCCTTTCGGTTATCCCTCTTTCAATAAATTTTTATATGTTTACTCCTAGAAAATCATTTTTCCATAATTTTATTTACTTTTATAGGATTTAAAAGTTTACCAATATAGTATTTTTAAAAAAATATGTTTTAAAATAACTCTTCTTTCAAACACACCTTTTACTTCTCATTCAAGATTTATGGTTCTGGTATCAAGAATGTTATTCCCCCTTTATTTCGGGAACCCATAATTTATGAATGTGTTATTATGAGATGAAACCCATTACTTTTCATGGGTTAGTTATCTTCATTTAATCTATATGTTCACTGTGGCATGCATGATAAATGATAATGTTATGATGTGACGGGTGCGCTCAGAATTATATAGTGCAATATGAATGTTTCAATGTGACGGGTGCTCCCAGAATTATACATTGCTCCAATGCATTGGGTAAATTGAAACATCTCATGATTAAATGTGAAATTATGTGTGAAAAATATTCAATCTTGGTTCAAAAGTATGTGTAGTAGCTAACCACTAAGACATGGTCTTTCATTTTTATGAATTGCCACATTCCAAGTCATTAATTTATGCTCCTCTCATGTTCATGATATTTTGACTATGTTATGATTATGATCACCCAATGATATATTGTTATTATCTATCCTCCTACTATGCTTCTATCTCACCCCTTTTGATGTATATCCTCAGGTGGATACATCTACTAAGGAATGTAAAAGTGAGAATAAGAAGCTAGCGAAGAAAAAATTAAATATATGTTTATTCGTGATGTTGTATTTTTTATGTATGGTCCTAGTTTTCCCAAGACACTAAAACTTTGGATCCTCTATGTGTAATGATATTATTTTTTTATCTCTAAAATTATTTAATAGTAAATTAAAAAAATGTTGGGTCGCTACAGTTGGTATCGGAGGGTAGGTTTAGTTAATTAGGGAATTTGGATTAGTGGACCCTAGAGAAAACCTCTAGTATGAGATTAAGTAAAAATATGAACACAAGAGTATTTACCAACGGATCCCATATGTTATTCATTTAGTATAAATTTTTCAAATGAATAGTTAATGTATACATGAATTGTTTACTTATGTTTTGTTCTATCCTTTTCTATTTTAGAAAATGGTGGGAACCAGGAGAAATCAGGCCAACAACTCATGTTAGGGCCAATTCAATGATTTACCGAACGACATCCCCAATGATTTGGGAGGTAGAGCTAAAAAATTCACGGATATGCTTACCCAATTATCTCAGGTAATTAATAATAACCATAATAATGGTGGAACATCCACCTTCACCAAAGAGGAAAAAACTATATATTAAGTATTTTATGCAGAAACAACCACCGACGTTTTGTGGTTCTTCCAATCCACTAGTTGAGGAATAGTGGGTCAACTCCATGGAGAATATCTTTTCTGTTCTTAAAATTGTTTTAGATGTAGATGTTGACCCTAGTCGTTTATCGTCTAGATGGAGAATACGATAAATGGTGGGATTTGACTAAGAACTCCATGCCAAGGGAGGAAATTGAAGAGATGGAATGAGAAGACCTTAAGATAATGTTTCTTAATATTTACATCCCATGAACTCTTCGTACAAAGTTGTAGAGAGAATTCATAGAGCTCAAGAAAAAAGAAGGAGATTTTTTCACAACCTATGAAGCGAATTTCACAAGTCTTGCAAGGTACGCTTTGGGTTTTGTTATCAAACATGGTAGAAAACATGATACATTCATTAGTGGATTAGAACCACTCCTTCTAAAGGCTGTTGAAATTAGAGACTTTGGGAGTTATGAAGAAGTTTTTCGGAGTGCTCTCAAAGTGGAGATGGAGTTTCAATAATGGTCCCATACCTATAGTGATAAGAAAATAAAGATGGAGTTTCTAGCTGGTGGATCTAATGATAAAGGTTGGAAGAAAACTCAACGACCAACATTCCCAAAATGTGGGTAGATGCACCATGGGAACTGCCTCAAAGGGACGAGGAAGTTCATCAAGTGTGGGAAAGAAGGACACCAAGCTCAAGATTGTCACAATGACATGAAAAGGAAGGAGAATGTAGCTGAGGATAGGAGAGAACCACTCATGGGTCAATGCTACAACTGTATGGAGCTTGGTAACTATGCAACCTAGTGGACTAAACCTCAAGCTCTCGAGGGTAATCAGCGTCAGCAGCCACAAAAGCCAAAGGAACAAGGGAAGTCTCATGCCGTCACTACTACGGAAGAGGAGCATGATAATGAAGTCATACATGGTACACTTCCTATTCACTCAAGAATAGAAAAGGTCTTATTTGATTATGGTTCTACACATTCCTTTATATCTTGATTTTTTTCTAGAACTATAGAATCGAATCCCCAAAAACTTGATGTTGAGATATCTATGAAAACCCCAAGTGATGAAATCATTGCAACCCAAATGTTTGAATCTTCTTCTGTTGGCTTATATGGGTAGATTCTTCCAGAAAATATCGTAATACATCCTTTGGTGGAATTAGATGATATAATGGGAATGGATTAGATCTTGTTATATAGAGCGCATATAAACTGTCAGAAAAAGGAAATGTCTTTTTATATTCTGGATCATCCCATGATCCTCTACAAATGCAAGGAAGATCATGAATCTCCTTTGAAAAATCCTTCAATGGTGTGGGTATTCATTCCCTATGAATAATCATACCTCTCCAAAATGGTTTAGTCGATGGAAGGTGCCAGCCTTGAAGAAATTCCCATCGTTAGGGAATACAATGACGTATTTCCTGAAGAGTTACACAGAATTCCCCCAGATTGTGAGGTAGAGTTCTCAATTGAACTCATGCCCGGAGCTACTCCAATCTCCATGTGTCCCTATAGGATGGATCCTATTGAACTGGAGGAGTTAAAGAAGCAGTTGTAAGATCATCTAGAAAAATGGTTCATACACCCTAGTGCATCACCTTGCGATGTACTGGTGCTCTTTTTGAAGAAGAAGGATGGAACAATGCGACTGTGTATCGATTATCGGGAACTCAACAAGATCACAAAAAAGAACAAGTATCCTCTCCCAAGGATTGACGACTTGTTTGATCAGTTATGAGGTTCTCAATACTTCTCAAAGGTGGATCTTCATTCTGCATATCATCAAGTAATGGTGAAGAAGGAAGATATTCAGAAGACTACTTTCCGTACAAAGTATGGGCACTATGAGTATCTGGGGATGCACTTAAGGCTTACTAATGCCCCAATAATCTTCATGGACTTGATGAATAGAGTCTTTATACATTACCTCAAAAAATTTGTTGTAGTGTTTATGCATGATATTCTCATATACTCCAATAGAAAGGAGGAACATGAAGAACATCTAAGACTTGTGTTGGAGACATTATGAAATGAGAAGTTGTATGCCATGTTCAGCAAGTGTTCCTTTTGGATGAAGAAAGTAACGTTACTGGGACATGTGATCACATGTGAGGGAATATCTATGGATCCTTCAAAGACAAAGGCGATTGAGGAATGTCCCAGGCCCTCTAGTGTCACAGAAATCCGTATTTTTCTTGGATTTGCTATGTACTACCGACGTTTTGTGTGAAACTTCTCACGATTGTCAAGACCAATAAATAAGTTGAAAAGAAAAGGGGTAAAGTATGTATGGACGGGAGAATGTGAGTGAAGCTTAATGGAGCTAAATAGAAGGCTGGTCACCGCACCTGTACTCACACTACCGAAAAGTGAAGAATGTTTTGTGATATAGAATGATACTTCAAAGAAAGTCTTGGGTTGTGTACTCATGAAAAATGACATTGTGATAGCCTACGCCTCACGACAGTTGAGGATCCGTTAGAAGAACTACCTGCCGCATGATCTAGAGCTGGCGGCCATGATTTTTGCCTTGAAAATCTGGTGGCACTACCTCTATGGATAAAAGTGTGACATATACACCGACCACAAGATACTAAAGAATATATTCACAAAAAAATGAGCTCAACATGTGTCAATGGAGATGGTTAGAGATAATCAAGGATTCTGATTTCTCTATTCACTATCATCCTGGAAAGGAGAACAAGGTAGCTGATGCTCTAAGAAGAAAATAACCTGCTACTCTATACATGTTGCGGATTGAGAAAGACCATATCTTCATGGATATGAAAGGAATGGATTTGGAAATCATAAGGGCATGGGATACGTCTTACCTTCCCAAATGATTGCACAACCATCCATCCAGGAGAAGATTAAGGAAGCACAAAGGGATGATGTGGAGATACAGAAGAGGGTGCATGTAGTAAATGAAGGGAAGCTACAAGAGTTCTATATCAATGATGATGGTGTGATTCAGTTTGGAATGCGACTTTGTGTGCCTTAATCACCCGGGATAAAGAAGGAGCTATTGGAAAATGCACATAGCTCAACATTCTTTATCCATCTTGGGAGTACCATGATGTACTGTGATCTCCAATAATACATTTAGTGGGATAACATGAAGAAGTGTATTTCAGAATATATATCAAGGTTATTGGTATGTCAGCAAGTTAAAGATGAGCGACAAAAGTCAAAATGCATGATTCATCCATTGCCTATACCCATGTGGAAATGGGAAAATGTTAATATAGACTTTTTCATGGGTCTTATGAATATGTCAAAGGGAAATAATCTGATATGGGTTGTGGTTGACCGACTCACCAAGACTGCCCATTTTAATGATATTTGGGAAGATCTCTCACTTGAACAAATTTAAATGATATATGTGAAGGAAGTGGTGATACTGCACAATGTTCCACACTCAATTGTCTCTGACCGTGATCCAAGGTTCACATCTAAATTCAAGACGAGCCTTCAACATGCTTTGAGTACTGAATTAAATTGCAGCATGGCATATCACCCCCTAACTGATGTCCAATCTGAAGTGACTATTCAGACGCTTGAATATATGCTAATAGCTTGCTCTCTAGAATTTAAAGGTGGATGGGATCATCATATTCCATTGTTTCAGTTCTTATACAACAATAGATTCCACTCGAGTATTCATATGGCTCCATATGAAGCTCTGTATGGAAAGCGATGTAGAAGTCCAAACTCTTGGGATGATGTTGGAGAATGAAACCTACATGGACCTGATCTTGTACATGAGATGATTGAGAAGGTTCAAGTCATCCAGAAACACATCAAATCTTCTCAAAGTCGGCAAAAGAGCTATGTTGACAACCATCGACGGGACTTGGATTTCGACATTGGAGATAAAGTCTTCCATCAAATATCTTCATGGATGAGTGGCATGCGATTCAGGAAGAAAGGGAAGCTAATCCCTGAGGTATATTATCCCCTTTGAGATCCTTGACCGCATAGGAGCCGTGACCTATCATCTTGCAATTTGACAGACTATGGCTCATGTTTATGATGTGTTTCATGTCTCACTACTGAGGAAGTACATACCAGACCCCTCACATTACTAAACTCAGAGGTGGTGTAGCTGGAAGATGATATCTCATATGAGGAGCATCCATTAATGATTCTGGATCAGAGAGATATGGTTCTACGCAACACGACAACCCATCTTTTCATAGTGTTTTGGAGGAACCATATGTTTGAGGAAGCATCTTGGGAACCAGAAAAGGAAATGAAGGAGAAGTACCCTCACCTTTTTGTGTAATGTGAAATTTCGGGGGTGAATTTTTTTAAGGGGGGTTGAATGTAACGTCCCAAAGTTTTTCAATGGAAATTACCTTCTTATAATTATGTCATAAAATAACATGAATACAAAACATAATGATCTACTAAGTGATAAGTGACCTTTAAACAGAAGTTTGTCTCTACTGTTTTTGGAATTTTTAAAATCTGACATACACGGTTGTGTTCAGGATGTTTTTTGGAGTCTAATGAAACAAAAATAATTTTTGGTGAATAGTAACGTACCCTTAGGAATAGTAACATACCCTTATGAATAGTAATATGACCCTTTTGACCAGTAAATCATCCAACATAAGAGTAACATTACCTATGAATAATTACATAAAATTTAGACATCTTAGAAAGTGACAATTCCACCATAGTAAACATTTTGGTATTTTGTAAGTCATAAATAATTATCTATAATTAATTAAATAATTAAAAAGAAAATTTATATTCGTAAAATGTGTTCATTAATTATAAAATCAATTTCTTATAGTTTTTAGATAATTTTATAAGACCCTACGTAATCTTTGAAAGCACGATAAAATCAGTTATAATTTTAAAAACTGTTTTTTTTTCTAAATTATGATTTTAAATAAAAATTAAAATAATCATATTTAGAAAATTATTTTTTAAAATTGGACTTCTGTTTTGAATTCTACACATCGATAAATGGATGGGGTAAATTTTTGAGATTTTTCTGAAATACATGAATGTTTCATGAATAGATAAATCCGATAATTCACAATAATTGATAAATAATGGATTAATTGAGTCATGTGTGATGTTATACTAATGTAAGACCACCTGGTTCGTCATCACTTGATAAAATCACCATTATTGGTCATTCAATATCACTATTCATTTTCTTAGGGGATATTAATAAACTAATGAATTTTTTATTAGAAAAACCCCTCTCCCCTCCACTATAAAAGCCACCCATCACACCCTCATTTCAACACACCTCTCAAGCTCCATGCCTTCTCTAAAATCTTCCCAAACCACTTACTTATCCCCTCTCCCATGTCCAAGAGCTTATTGTCTCATCAGAAGACCAATCCTAGCTTCCTTAAGGAGGATCTCAAGAGGAGGATTTCAGATGTAATTTCTCTCCCTCTTATCCTTTATTTTCCTTTCAAGTTCAACTTCATTTCTTGATCTCTCCCCATCGATCTTCATCCTAATGGTATTGTATCTCCATTATTATACATATAATTAAATTTTATGAAGTTAATATCATCCACACTCTTTCCCTCTTATTCTTAATTTATTAAAGAGAATGATGTTCGTGAGGTGTTAATTTATCACCTTCAAGAATGACATGCTTTATTCTTCCATTTCTATCTACATATATTGTCATGAAACCATTTTATTGGTTGAAACAGAACATTTAATATGAATTATCTCCTATTTAATGTTATATAACAAACTTAGGACCATATTACAATGTGATAAGTTAAAACAAGTTCGTTATGATCGAAAACCACCCAAATTAACCCAAATAATCATCATTTAATTATTATCTAATTATTCATCCACACTGATCTAATATAATTCATTATAAGATCATTAATACTCCTGTAATTTTATTAATAACATTTAATATCAGTTCTGGATGTTTACCCATGTTCTATCCAAACATCAATTTAAGAATACAAGTGAATCACTCAAGAAAACCCTAAAATCAAACATTCCCGAATAATGTTTTTAAACACTATAACTCATCCAATGGAACATAAAATCACGTAATGAAACCATAATGAACCATACTAATTTTCAAAAAGTTTATGGATTACTAATTAATGAATATAATTTCATGATACAGGACATTGAAGAGAAGGAATTACTCGGATACAAGGTAAGGGAAATTCTCGAACCAAAAGTTCGTCCTTCGGGATCTCCCTCTTTCACTCCATTTTTTTATGGTTACTCCTAGAAAATAATTTTTTCAACATTGTATGTACTTTTTGGGATATACCAATTTACCACTAATGTTTATGTCAAACAAAATTTTTTCCAAAAGAACTCTTCTTTCAATAACACACCTTTTACTTGTCTTTCAATATTTACGGTTCTTGTATCAAGTATGTTATTCCCCCATTCATTTCGAGAACCCATAGTTAATGAATGTGTTCTTATGAGACGAAACACATTACATTTAATGGGTTAGTTTTGTTCATTTATTCTATATTTTCATTGTGGCATGCATGATAAATGATAATTTTATGATGTGATGGGTGCGCCCAGAATTATATAGCGCAATATCAATGTTTCAATGTGACATGTGCACCCAGAATTATACAGAGCTCTAATGAATTGGGTAAAGTGATGAATCTCGTGAGTAAATGTAAAATGATGTGTGAACAAGATGATATCTTGGTTCACAAGTTTGTGTGGTAGATAACCACAAAGACATGATGTTTCATTTTTATGCATTTCCACATTCCAAGTCTTTTATTTATGGTCCTCTCATGTTCATGATCTTTTGCCTATGTTATGATTATTCTCACCCCATGCTATATTGTTCTTATCTATCCTCATTCTGGGCTTCAATCTCACCCCTTTTTAAGTATATCATCATGTGGCTACATGTACTAAGGAGAGGACAAGTTCTAATAAGAAGCTAGAGAAGAATAAATTAAATAAATGTTTATGTATGATGTTGTATTTGTTATGTATGGTAATAGTTTTACCAAGACATTAAGCCTTTGGATATTCTATGTGTAATACTATTAAGTTATTTATCTTTAAAACTATGTAATTGTAATACAAAAAAGGGTGGGTCACTATTGTTGGGACACGTATCTATATGACCACCTTACTGTTCATTTCATGTAAATAGGATGTGAAACCCCTTTCTCTATTTTTAGTCATTATATTATGAATTCTTACTTCACGTTGTCACGCTACATAAATTACACCGATTTTCTAAGCCAATGTCATCGTGTAGTGAATACCATACCCATTTCTATATCAAGGGTATTCACCATTTTGCACACTTACTTATTGATTATAATGTTCCATATATGAATTCCACATTCTCTTATCATGTAATAAATTAGTATGTTTTATGAATCCATGTTATAATATCCATGTGGAAAACTTATGCTTGAAATGAAATGTTTAATAAGGGTATTCCCTTATAGCGCACCAATGCATTGGGTAAATTATACTATCATGATAAGTCAGGTGCAATGGGTTTGGACTCATGCTAATTTATGTGCAATGAGGTTTTACTCATTCTTCATATACAATGAGGATTTTCTTATATTCTAGGTGTAATGAGCCCTAGCTCATGCTAATTCCACTCTAAGTGTTGGTTCCACATTTCAATGTTATGATTATCATTCGTTATCATGCCTTTATGTTTATATTTATCTTGTGCTCTATTGACATGTTGATTTTCTAACATGTATTGTATTCCACATGTTATTCCATGATTATTCCCTTACTAGGCTTTATAACTAACCCTTTTCTTATGCATGTCCTCAGGTTATCCCATACAATACTATGTACAAGGGAATGTAGTGGTCATGTATAGAAATCTTTAAATAAAGATGTTTTATTTCATGTTTTAAGTTGTCATATAATGTTCCTAAGCCCCAAAGAAACAAGACCTCTTGATCATCTATGTTGCATCAAGTTATGGTTTTATGTAATAAATCCTGTTCATGATTGAAATAAAAAGAAGGGTTGTCCTAGATTGACCCTCAAATATATGTAACATCAACATTGGGGGATATTATGAAGATTAATATTAATGAGAAAATTTAACTCCCCACGTCATTACATACTCTCCCCCACTTCTATAGATATAGAGCTTGGGGGAGTGGTTTAGGGGAAGCTTCACCAAGCAACAAATTTCTAAAGGAACAAGACGACACCAGACACATAGAAGACAAATCCGACCCAGCGGGAGGTGATGGACAATGCCAAACCAAAGGGGGACATGCGAGTGGCGTCTTTGGGAGACGGTCGTGGAAACGAAGAGCCCAATCCTCCGACCAACGCGGATGCTTATCCGATTTTTTAATGTAGGCTTAACTCTTGATTGTTCTTCATTATATTTTACGTCGATTCAATATTCATGAGACGTGTGTTATAAAACTAATTTTGAGGGAGTGATTTAAATGAACAAGGCACGATCCCTCCGTTACCATGCGAATTGATGTGCTCTTCATGGGCGGATCGTCAGGTTGAGATGAACCTGTCCCCATCGGGATAGATGCAAAGGCAAAGTCCTGGATCACAAAATGGCATCTTCGGATTGATGAAAGGGCCACTGGATCACACCCAGTGACCCTCAGATGTCCGATACCGACCGAAACCGACAGGGTATTAGCGGTGGTTGACACACCCGTTGTCCGCAATGGTGACAGCTGCACAACCATGGCGCCAAAGGAGCCCCCAGCCTATCGGCTGTGGCGGAGGAGGGTAGCGGCCGGCATGTCGGTCGGCAATTTGGAAACAGGGTGGCACGCGTCCGCGCCACCAATAGAGGAGGACGTCATGGTTGTCGATCTGCAACAACACTCGTAGGCGGTCGACACCCATCGATCACAGGTGGAGCAGTGGTGTCATCGCCCCATTGGAAGGGAAGACAGCTGAAATTTTGACCGACCACATCAAGTCGAGCAGGGCCCGCTCTGGTGGGTTCCCATGCCAGGTTGTGGAGCCATGTGGAGCTGCTGGGTTGGCCAGAACTGAATGGTCCAACAAGACTTTTCAGAAATCCAGTGGGGCTTCTCCACTAGGTGACGACTAGGGTGGGACCCGACACGGTGGACCACACCCAACCATGGGCCACCCTAGTGAGCCACACCCAGGTCGGGCCAGGCTGCCCCTTTTTCTAGCTGTGCTAGACCCAGACCGGGTGGGTCGACCTAATCTGGGTAGGGTCGGGCCGCGGCAGACTGGACTCAGGCCCATCCGGACCCATATACACATTCTGGGCCATATATTGTGACATGTGTCTTTGTTTGACGAACCATCTTTGGCACTGGAATACTTTAATAGAGACGGTCCATTTGATATACTCCACTTGAGTTTTTGATAAATTTGGAGAACAGCAGGGTTAGATCGAACCTGATTCCAATTGGACCTGCATGACAAAAAATCTAATAACTTATTGAACAAGTGTCTGATTGACACACTTTTTGTTGCATTAAGTCCCTTATGAGATGGAGGTATATTGTAATATTCTTCATGGTACATAGTGTTAGTTGAATAGAGACTGATGGAATGAGGATCAGATCCTCCCAGAATCAGGCGTGCTTAGTGCAGAAACCATGTGGCTAACTTTACATGAAGTATCTCCGGATCCTGTGCGGGTCAGAATATACCGATCCTATGTGGTTCAGAATCTACTAATCATGTGTGGGTAATCTTCAGATATAGTGTGGGTTATCTTACGATTCTTTATGGGAATCTTCAAATCCTATGTGGGTCATCGTTGGATACTGTCTGGGTCAGCATCATCGGATCCTGTGTCGGTCATCATCGATCATGTGTGGGTCAATAGTAGCACATCTCGATGAAGTAAGATGATATAGCAATACAAATAATCATCTATAATTTCATACTTGAGTTATACATGGTGTGAGAGAATTATTTACCTTTGTGGTATACTTCTGTGTGGTGATACCTTCATGGTATTCTTCTGTGTGGCATTACCTTTGTGGTAATTACCTTTGAGTTGTTACCTTTGAGGTATTCATTCTTCGTGGAATAGTTGTGCTATTTTCCAAAGAGTTGGGGCTTCTGTTTTCATCATGAACGAGATGGGTATACTTTATAACATATGTATATGTATGGGAATATACCTATATAGGTTTGACTGTTTTTTTCATTCTTTGTGAATATGGTATTGTTTGTGGTTTATACATTGTGGATTACCGGAGACCTTCGGGGGTATCAGGGTCAATACTGAGTATTATTATACTCACTCCTACATGGGTTATGCCAGAACCTCATTGTGTCTTGTCCAGAAATCAGAGAACATGGATCAATGGTGAGGGTTCCAGGACTGGAGGCTTCTCGGAGGTGAACCATTAGATGAGACATACCACGGAGATGACCGTTCGAGAGTTGTACCTACCCTTAAAGTAGGATACTTGGCGGGCATTCACCAGAGCTATTTTCTGTTTTACTTGTACTTACCAGTTTGGATTGTATTCATGGCCCCTTTTACTTACTATACTCACTATATTTACTATATAATTTAGTTTGTGCTTGGGTTGTGTGAGTTTAATCTTAAAAAGTCAATTCCATCCCTATTTTAGGTATATTCATTTATGGTACTAGTCTCCAGCCACTGGCCTATAGATGGAAGGCCTGGGGTAGTCATATCATGGGACCCATGGGATAGGTCGTGAAAAATTGGTATCAGAGGTGTCGGTTCTACAGATTAACTTGGACTCTGATTATTTAATAGAAAATATTTTTTGGAGTATGAGTGTAGTAATACATTTGGAGAATCCATTTTGGGTGCGGCGGCCGACACATCGATACACCCGGACCCATACCTCTGATGTCAGACATATTTCATGAAAACACTGATTGCATTTGTGTTTTTGATATTTTTTTGACCTCTTTGAGTAATCTCACCATGTATAAATATTGACTATGGAACACCACTTTCTCTTCAGGATGCCTCTACCCTGATAGCCATTCTAGGTTCCAGATAGAGTATTTGATGACATCCCACCGAGCGAGAAGGATTAGGTGTAGGGCCCACTTTCGATAGAGTATTTGAGGACTAGATGGAGGTCTTGGATAGAGTTTTCTGATTGGTAGGGACACCAGCAGATCTTATGGTTATCCCTTCCGCCAGTCATCATTGAGAAGCATCAATAAAATGGAAGATCTTGATTCTCCAAGCTCAAGATGAGGTGACTCTGCACTGGGTTGACTTTCATAGACTATTTAGGTAAGATTTCGCCCCAACGACATTACGTGTGGGGAGTATACATGATCTTCTTCACATGTAGTATGGAAACATGACTGTGGCTCAGTATTTAGTGAGGTTCACTGACCTCTTGTACTAGTCCACACACATGTTTCAGGACCCTGTATTTAGGGCCCGGACCATAATGTAGGGTCTCAGGTGATATATTAGTTCTATGATGAATTCTCTCAGCATCCGGACGCAGGCGTCGGTGTTAGAGCGAGCACTCTTAGTGGAGAGTTTCCCTGTTGAGCAGTCACCGATAGCGAGACCCACCACCATAGGTTATGTAGCAGATTCATCTATAACTGTTAACATACAGATGACACATAGGTCCTAGAGGACCATACCTAAAAGTGGATGACCACATAATATAGGGTTAGTTGTGTGGGGATCTCGAGACAGAGCAGGACATGCAAGGAACAAGAAGAGTTACATGTGGGGAGGGCAGGGTCACATGGCTCCCAACTGCTTGCCCTACCATACAGAGGACCAGAAGACGGTTGATGGACCACATAGGTAGAGGGAAAGATTCAATCAGGGAGGTATTCTGGTAGCATATAGACGTGGCAAGGGAGCTGTCCACACAACATGCAATGTGAAGTGATTCGAGGTTCTACTTCCGCCACCTTTAAGAGGTCTACCCTGACCACAGGGAGCAGGTGGACATTGACTAGCTCTACTTCAGGCAGTTGAGTCTTACAACCATGGCACTCCAAAGATCATACGAGGTACGATATTTGTTTACTCTACCTTAGTTTTAGTACTTATAAACAGAGGTTCCAGTCACTCTATAATTTCCATGACCCTCTTTCAGAGCTCGGAGATTCTAAGGGAACTATTGGATCGATCCTTATGGTAAGAGACTATTGTGAGAGTTGATTAGAAGATTTCAAACTGGCGATGGAAGTGAGAGATTACTCTATGAGGAAAGATCTTCAGCTGTGATCTTCTAGTAGTAGCGTCGAGGTCATACAAAGTTATCTTGGGTATGGATTGGTTATCTACAGTCCATGCTCAAATAGACTATATTAGGTGCAATGTTAGGTCTGTCTCTGAGGATGGGACCATGTTATCCATCACCAGAGAGAAGGAAACCTTTGAAGCACATGATGGACATACCCGGAGGAGAGTGTAGCTGATCACACATGAGTTGGATAGCTATACCATTGGGGTTGTTGATGTTGAGATTCATTGTTATCTTGTAGTGGTGGAACAGAACAATGATGATTTCCCTCTTTATGTCATGGGTCCACCTACTCATGGAGAGGTGGAATTTTATATATACTTGTACCCTGGGATGAAAATGATATCTACACCATCATATCATATGGGTCCTGCAGAGTTTCGAGAGCTGTGAGTACAGTTGGAGGACTTCTAGAGCAAGGGGATCTTTAGACCTGCGTGACTGTTAAGAACAAGTACTCTCTCCCATGGATTGAAAATATCATTGATCAACTGAAGGAAGCATAATGGTTTTCGAATGTAGAACTAAGAGCAACCTATCACCGGATTAGGGTACGAGACAAGAATGTGCAGAAGACATCCTTCAGATGTCGGTATGGCCAATATGAGTTCTTGGTTATTCCATTATTCGTTACCAACGCCCCAAAATTTTTCATGGGACTCCTAAAAAAGATCATCAATCCTTTCCTCGTTCACTTTGTGGTAGTCTTCATTGACACCATCCGGTTATACTAATCAATTGAAGAGGAGCTTTCCTATCATCTGCAGTTAGTTCTGGGTACACTATGAGAGAACAAGTTTTGGAAAGCTCTTGGTGTGCCAGTTCTGTATCCGAAAGGTTCACTTCCTAGGACACATCATCTCGGAGGATGTAGTTGTGTTAGATCCAGTGATGATTGAGGCTGTTCATTCTTGGGATCCTCCCAAGAGTGTGATGGAGGTGCGGAGTTTCCTAGAATTGTCCAGTAGCTACCAGATGTTTGTGCCTGACTTTTCCAGAGTTGTGTCACCCTTATTAGCGATGACGAATAAGGGGAAATTGTTGGTGTGGCTGGAAAGACACCAATGGATTTTCCTTGATATGAGGCAAATACTAATGAGTGCCCCCAACTTGAGGCTATCATAAGAGAGTTTTCTTTACGTAGTCTACTGCGATGCATTAGGGACCAGACTCGGATGTGTCCTGATGCAGGAGTGGGCAGTGTTCACGTTTAGCTATCGATAGTTGAGAAAACATTAGAAGATATATGGTTTCCAAAAATGGATCTAGAATCAGTGGTATTCACCCTTAATATTTGGTGAAATTACTTGATAATTGAACATTTTATAGTCCACTTTGATCAGAACAATCTCAGGTATATCATTTTCAGATGGACTGGAACCAGAGATAGTGGTGTTGGCTTGTGTTCCTCCAGGACTATGACATCGAGATAGTCTATACTTCTGATAATGGTAACATTGTAAAAGATACACTCTAAAGAAGATATAGTATACAGTTTCTGAGTGAGGAGACGAAGAATCTTTCATATTTGTAGATATCATATGTTGACAGAGATAGAGTAGCTTATCTTCAATCAACGACTATCACACCCCCACTTCCTCTACGATTCTGGGATGAATAGTTTGGGGACACTGACTATGTGGCTCGACGTGCTCAGATATCAACAAGACATGCACCTAATAGATTTTATTGAAGTTGTGTAGCACGCCATCCTTTTTAGAGAGTTTACTATGGTACCAGTGGTGCTATGAGAGGATATGATTTGGGAATTCCATAATCCACCTCTAGAGGTACATCCAAGAGTGGAGAAGATGTTCCAGGACCTCTGGCATCAACACTAGTGGCTGAGAATGAAGAAAGAAATGGCATATTTTGTCTCTCGGTGCCTCATTTGTCAGCAAGTGATGGCAGAGCATCAAGTTCCAGCAGTCTTAGTTCAGAAAATAAAGGTTCCAGTGTATAGGTGGGATGGAGATTCCATGTACTTCGTGATAGGACATCCATAAACGTCCAAGAGACATGATTCCATCTTGGTGATCATTGACCGACACACCATATTTCCCCACTTTCTTCCTATCATAGAGCAGGGATCAGTAGAGAGCTAGGGACGCCTCCACGTACAATAGATTGTACGGCTTCATGGAGTGCCCTCGATGATTGTATCTGATTGTGATGCATGTTTTACATACTGGCTATAGAAGGGGATACAGGAGGCATTCGTGACTCAGATTCGTTTGAGCATCGGCTTTCATCCTCAGACGGATGGTTAGACACAGCGAACCATTCAGACTCTTGAGGACATGTTGCGTGCTTGCATCCTTGATTTCGGCAACAACTGAGAGGATCACTTTCCTTTGGTGGAGTTCATGTACAACAACAGCTATCACTCCAACATCGGTATAACACAATTTGAAGCACTATTTTGTAGACTTTGTAGATCCCATAGGTGCTGGACTAAACCAAGGGAGTCAGTACTCATGGGACCAGAGATGGTACGGACTGCCATGGAGAAGGTTTTTTCATTCAAGAGTGGATGAAGACTACACAGAGTAGGATAAATTCTTACAATGATAGGAGACATAGACCTCTTGAGTTTTAGGATGATTACCATGTCTTTCTACGGGTCTCACCTCGACGAGGATTGTAGAGATTTGGTCAGGGAAGAAAGTTATCTAGGAGATTCATCGGAGCTTTTTAGGTCCTCATCATAGTTGGAAGGGTGGCATGCTGACGAGATATACACCCTCGGTTGCACCGGGTGCATGTCCTTTTCCATGTATCCTAGATGAGGAGGTATGTGCATGATCATTCACAAATCCTTGACTGGGGTGAGCTAGACATTAATGATGGGGCGATGATTTCAGATGTTCATGTAGATATTTAGGATCAAAGGGTGAGAGTCCTTCATGGGCGATTGATACCTCTGGTGCACGTACATTGGTAGCACGAGAACCTCCAGGAGATAACATGGGGGTTGGATGCTCAGATTCATTCTCAATACCCCCACTTGTTTCCCTAGTTTGTGTTGTGGCTTTCAGGGAAGAAAAGTACTGATGTGGGGAGTATGTAAAGACCCAGATTTTCCATTTAATTTTTTAAATTATATGGGATTATTTCAAGTCTCTGAAAATTAAGGGTGCATGATTATGAGGCCCGGTGTGCCCGTAATGAATTTCTAAACCTTTTTTTGGAGTACGTTCCGTAATCATGTGAGAGGCATTTTCTATCTTTTGAACAATTTCTCTGATTAAAAATACAATGTAATTGTTGAATCCACAATGTCAGAATTCATTTAACGGAGTATTTACTTCAACCATAGTATATCTTGGGAAGAATATAGTTTTTTTTTGAATCTTTTTAATAGAATAAATAAAATAACATTTTTATTTTTTATGTTTTTAATTCCTCCAATGGATAAGCTGTAAGTTGGGTCAGGTGACGTGTCAAGACAATAAATGGATTAACCCCATACTCTATGTAACAACAACCTTGGAGGAAAATTGGAAGCTTCCTATAATGATCCCCATTAACTCCTTTAGTCGTTACTTACTATCCCCGTCTCCAATTCATATAAAGCATGTGGGATGGGTATACAGGATGATTTTCCAAGAAAGAAAGTTTTATTAGAACACCACTATGCCAGACACTGAGAAGACGAAGCCCACCTAGCAGGACGTGAAGGATGACGCTGAACCCAATGGGGGCATGAGAGTGGCTTCATTGGGAGTCGATCGCGGAAACGAAGAGCACGATTTACCGAAAAATGAGGGCGATTCTCCGAATTTTCAAGATAGGGTTTACTCTTGATTGTTCTTTGTTTAATTTTAGGTTGATTCAATCTTCTTGAGTCGTGTGTTATCAAACTAATGCAGAGGGTGCAGGCTAAACGAACATGGTCTGATCCCTCCGGCACATTCTGGATTGATGTGTTCTTCGCGGGCGGATCGTCGGGTTGTGCAGAACCCAACCACATAGGGATAGATGAAAAGAAGACATATTGGATCAAACAACAAGTCCTTTGGATTGAAGAATGTGCCACCAGATCTCCCTGGGTAATTTTCGGAATCTCGCCGGCGAACAGCACTGGTGACCCATGCCTATAGGGTACATACTATTGTCGGAACACTAGCTGGCCGCGATGGCGGCGGCGGCACAACCGTGCCGCAGAAGGAGGCCACAGCCCGTCAGCCGCAGAGGAGGAGGGATGAGGCCAGAAGGCCGGCCTACCACGTGGAACAAGGGTGAAGCACGTCCACACATATGGTATAGGATGTGGTAATAGTTATCGATCCTCGTTGGCACACTAGTGCCGCTATCATATTGTCGTCCCCTAGTGGAGTAGTGGTGTCGTCACACAGTTGTACTGGAAGCCGGACAAAATTTTGGTCGTCTGCATCACGCAGAGAAGGACCCGCTATGGTGGGTCATGCATACCAGAAGACAGTACCACATGGTGCCATCAGTTTATCCTGACCCAAACTGTCCAATTGGACCGTTCGAAAATCTCTAGGGGGGGAGGCGCCTCCCCTATTGGCTGCTAGGGCGGGCCCTTCCACGATAGACCACACCAAACCACATACCGCCCAGAGGGCCGATCCCATCGCAATCCAACCCATAATTGATGGACCTAGACTGGGTGGGTGACCCAAACCGGGTCTAGTCGGCCCAGCCCTGGCTGCGATGGGTGAGGCCAGACCCTTGTCCATTTGGACCCAGATATACATTTTGACCATATCTTGAGAATCAAATATATCTTTTTGATGAACCATAAATGGAACCTGAATCCTTGTATCGAGATGGTCCTTTTGATATACTCCACTTGAGTTTTTGATAATGTAGGAGTGTGACCATGTTGAATCGAATTTGAATCCAACCGGACCCTCGTGAGAAAAGTGCTAATAACTTAGACTGGGCATCTGATTGACTCGTTGTCTATTGAGTTGGGACCCTCATGACTTGGTGGTAATTTGGGATACATCATCATGGATATTTGTGGTAGGTGAGGTGTAACCAATTTCTTGAGGAGCAGATCCTCCTGGAATCAAGCGTTCTTAGTGTGGGTACCCTGTGGCTGGATATACTTTGGGAATCACCAGATCTTGTGTGGGTGAGCATCTACAGATCATGTGTGGGTCATCTTCAGATCCTGTGTGGGTCACCTTCCGATAATTTGTAGGTCATATTTAGATCCTGTGTGAGTCATATTCTTATCTTGTGTGGGTCAACATATTCAGATCATGTGTGGGTCATCTTCGATCTTGTGTTGGTCAACAGCAGATCTTTTGATAATGTGGGGTGAGTCTTTAACATTTTGGTACACTTCTATGTGGTGATAACTTTTTGGTATTAATCTTTGTTCCATGACCTTTGTTTTACTTACCTTCATGTTGTTACCTTTGTGGTATTGATTCCTTTATAGAACAGTTGTTTTTTTCCTAAAGTGTTGGGCCTTGTGTTTTCTTCATGAATGAAATTGGTATGCTTGATAACATAGGTATACATATGGGAATATACACATGTTGGGTTTATTGGGTTTTTAATTATTTTTTATTATGATATTGTTTTTGGTTTATCCATTGTGGATTCTGAGAGACCTTCTGGGGTATTGGGTCCCTACAGAGTATTGTAATACTCACCACTGCACGGGCTATGCCCGTACCCTGTTCTGTCTTGTGAAGACATCAGACAACATTGATTGTGGCTGAGGGTTTCATGACTGGATTCTTCTCGGAGTTGGATCATTAGATGAGACGTACCGCAGAGACGACCGTTCATGAATTGTACTTACTGTTTTATTAGGATCCTTGGCGGGATTCCACAAGAGATGTTTTTAGTTTTACTTGTACTTTCTGGTTCGGATCTTATTCGGTACCCTTTTAAATACTGTATTCACTATATTTATTATATATTTTAGTTTTTTCTAAGCTTGTGTCAGTTTCAGGTTAAAAAGGAAATTCTTTTTCTCTTTTAGGGATATGCCTTTCACGTGCTAGTCGCCTGCCTCTGGCCTATGGAATGTGGCGTTGGGGTAGTAACAACATGGGCCATAGGGGATGGGTCATGAAAATTTTTATTATCCAATATGAACAATAAAATTCCATTTCAAATTACTAACTACCACATCCTAATCCTCCGATGATAACTCCACCCACAAGCCAGAGGCATTTCTACACACTGATGGAGAAATCAACCACTTCTTTTGATACGAACCAAACCCCTGTGGATATCCACATAACACAAAATTAAATGATAACCGTGAAGATCCATACTCTTAAACAGACAAATGATCTATAAGAAACGATAGGGAAACCCTAGGTGGGTGAGGAACAGTAGAAGCCCCGACCAAGGATCGTGCTTCCAGATCATTGGGTGTGTTCTCTTGAGCTTCCAAATTTAATATCATTTCTACATTTCTTTAGTGACGATTATGTGTAATAGAGGTATACGATAGCCACCACTAAATAGACTCATAAAAATATATTTAGAAGTGCAAATCATAAACTATCTCTAAATATATTTATAATTTTTTATTTTTGAATGTATTTTATAAAAAAATATGAATATAAAAACTCTGATATAAAATAAACTAAAAGATAAATTCAAAATAAACGCATTATATATTTATCATAATACATCCATGGTCATATATATACAATATTAGTAACTATAACCACATGAAACCCATTAATGTATTCATCAATATATACAAATAAAATATGTATAACAACAACAACACCCTATAAATAATATACTTCCATCCCAAAAAAATCAATACCTCAATCTACCTCCACAACAAGTCATCAAATGGAACCGATCACATCATATCATCAATTGGAACAAAAAAGGATAGAAATTATAATTGAACATAATAAATTAGGATTTAGTAAAATCATTTATAATATTTGAGAATAACCCCGAAACAAAATACAATCATGAATGCCTTCTAAATATTGTTGTGGATTGTAACGGTCATGAAGATTCCAACTATTATCGTCATTCAACTACATTAAAAACTAGTATATTTTTTAAAATAAATAAAGAAGATAATAGACAGAAAATATATTCATAATGTTTCAAAATTTTGTTCGATTATAAAATAGATTAGAATTTAATATATAGAAATAATATATCATACAACAATCATTGAAAACCTAATAATAACTATTTAAGATATGACTAAACACTAGGAATAGAAAATGGATAAGTAACTAAGAATCTATTAAATTTTTAAATAAATGTACACTCTGGATAAAATCTACATAATTATCAAAATTTATTGACTTTGATATGGGAAAATGTCTTATATTTCCTAAATTATTAAATGGTGGTTGTATGATCATTTCACATAAATGTGTTGTTGTTTTCACAGTTTTTAACGACTACATACTTGTTTTATTATTTTAAAACAGTACAAAATCATTTACGGGCCTCCAAGGTAAACCATAACTCTAAATGATATGTCTTATGTTCCAATATATATATCAATTAATATTCAAAAAATATCTTCTTTTTTTACAAACATCCATCATTAATTTCTATATTTACACATAAAAGTTGTTTTAAAAGGATGGTCTCCTTAAAAACTATTAATTGGTTCGTTTTGAGCACAAAACACATCATAATGACATGTTTTCTATGTGTAAAGGTAAAAAATAATTCATCTCTGGTTTTATAATGATTTCAAATAAATCATAGATTGTTTTGTAGGGTTTTTACCATTAAACAAACATTTCAGTATTTTAAAACACTGAAAACAGATTTACGATCATCCTCAAAAAACCATAACCTCTAATTATGTGTTGCAATTTCATATATTACTAAAATCAATCTATTACTATTTTCCTAAGATTCCACATCCTTATAATGTTGTTTTTATTTTTTTCACCCCCGACATTGTTTTTATAATATTTTTATATGTAATATTTTTTTAGTTATTACGAGAACATCAATCATATAATGGGTGTGTTGCCTACATGTATATGTCACACATAAATCTATTGAGTTTTCCCCATGATTTCACAATAATAAGATGTCATTTAACATTGGTTTTTCCATTATCTCAATATATTAGTGTTTAAAAAAACTAAAACTGCATTTTCCGGCATACCGTAACTCAAAATGAAATTACTTCTGTACCAATATTTTACAAATTAATCCTTGTTCATTTCCCTATGTTTTAGGGATATCTAATTTCTTTTTCTTATTTTTGACCCCCCTAATAAACATTTTTGAAGACGAGGGTCTTTAAATCTATATATATAGTCATTTTTAGAATACCACACATCATATGGGCATGTTTTATATATGTAGATGTCACAGATAATTAAATGTTTCATTTATCATTAATTCACATTAATATTATTTTTTTCAAAGGGTTTTGATCATTACACTCATGCTTTAGTTATTTGAAACACTAAAAATGTGTTTATGAGCATCCCAAGAAAACTGTAACATAGAATGATGTTTTTTCAATTCATGTATTTAACAAATCTATCAAAACAAATTTCTATATGATTTCACTATTATCTAGTGATTTTATCCTGGTTATGACCCCCTAACACATATTTTTCAATATTTTTGTATCTTTAAATACTATTTATTGAGAAATTTTGAGCACACATAACATTGGATAGATTTTTTTTCACATTGTCACAATAAATATAATTAAATGTTAGTTCTACCATGATTAACCATCAATATGAGGTCATTTTCTAAGATTTTCTCCATTACACACTTGTTTTAGAGCATTAAAACATTAAAAATACAATTACATGCATCCAATTAAAAAATTATGTCAGAATTTAATTCCATATATTACTATATTTAAAAAATAACTTTATAATCATTATCCTATGATTTAACAGACATAAAATTTCATTTTCATGGTTTTGACCACCACTAATAGATTTTTTAATACATTGATTTCTTTAAAAACGGTTAATTGAGACATTCAAATAACAAAGCATGTCATATGATAATTTTATAAATTCAAACATGCCAAAAATAATTCAATGGTATTTTTCTGTGATTTCACGTATATATGAGGTTGTTTTCTATGTTTTATATCATTACATGCACGTATTATTATTTTAAAACACTAAACGTGTCTATAGGTGTCCTAGGAAAACCGTAAAATGAAATGATTTGTTTGTTATTAGTTCCCTCATTTATTAAATAAAACTATGTCATTTTATAATGATTTAATTGTCATGCGATGTCATTTTCCTAGTTTTGACACCCTATGACATGTTTTTTTAAGACATTTCTATCTTTTAAAAAATATATTGAGTAATTTGGATAAAACAACACATTGGATGGACGTGTCTTCTACACATACATACCAAAAATAAACCAATGATTTTATCCCCTGATTTTGTGTGAATCAATGGTTTTTTCTAGTGTTTCCACAATTAGACGCATATATTAGTTTTTTTAAACACAAAAAACACATATAATGGAATCAAATAAAAATTGTAACTAAAAATTATGTGTTTTTAGTACCAATATATCAAAATTAAATTGATGTTTGTTTTCCTATGATTTCATGGGATTCTAATTCCATTATCATGGTCTTGACCCTCTAACACACATTTTTAATGATTTTGGTATACATAAAAACATTTTATTATGTCATTCTAACCCCACAAAACGTAATATGTACATTTTTCTATACGTACACATCCATATAAATTCAGAAGAAGTTTTTCATGATTTTACATCAATAGAAGATCATTTATTAGGGTTTTATAGGTTACAAATACATTTTTGCGTTTTAAAATAATAAAAACGCATTTATGGAATTCCCAACCAAACCAAAACTCAAAATAAAATTTCATTTGTTCCATTATTTCAGAAATCAATTTTACGGTTAGTTTATTTTTATTTCATAGACATATGACATCATTTTCATTGTTTTGAACCCCAGATAGACATTTTGAAAGAGTTTAGTATCTTTTAAAAGTGCTTATTGAGTCATTTCTGCACACAAATCATTAGTTTGATGTTTTTTCTTCATGTACATATAAAAAATATAACTACAATAGTTTTTACAAGATTTTAATTCACTATGAGTATAGATTCAATGTTCTTGATTGTTACACACTTGTTTATGTGTTTTAAAACACCAAAAATGTGTTTACATGCATCATGAGAAAATTTAACTTAGAATGATGTGTCGTCGATTCCTACATTTCAAAAATGAATCTATTTTCATTTTACTATTAATTCATATACATATAACATCATTTTTCTAAATTTTACCCCTTAATGAACATTTTTAAAATCTTTCATATCATTAATAACTATTTATAATGTTATTTCGAGCACAACATATGCTGAATGATTGTGTGGACTACATGTTCATATAAAAAATATCTAAACAATGTTTTCAAATTTTTTAAAATCAATCATTGGTCTTATAATAGGTTTTTGACTCTTATATACACATTTTAGTGTTTTGAAACACTGAAAGTGAATTTAAGGGAATTCCGAGTGAATCCTTACTCGAAATCAGGTCCCATTATTTCCTAAATTTGAAAAATAAATATACTGTTTATTTCCAATAATTTAGGTGTCATCAAGACTCATTTTCTTATTTTCCACCCATAGGAAAAAGAAATTTAAGAAATTATTCTCTTTAAAAACAATTTATTGAGTCATTATTAGAACAAAACATTTCATATATATATATGTGTTTTCTATGAATACATATAAAAAATAATTCAATGGTTGTTTTACCATGATTTCATTTTAGTATGAGGTCATTTTCTTGGTTTTCAACTAATACAAGCATTTTTTTGTTTTTTAAAATACTATAAATGTGTTTAAATACATCATGTGAACACACTTACTCGGATTTACATGCTATAAATACCTATATTAAAACAGTTAATCTAAGGTCGTTGTATTATGATTTTATTATCATCAAACAAAAAATGATCTTGGTATGAATCTAGGTGTCTATTTTCAATATAAAAATAGATTTTGTACTTTAAAACTCCATTCACATTACCAAAAATGAGAAAATGTGATCTTATTTTTTATTAAATATTTTCGAATAATATCGATAATTCATTTTGGATGTATAAGAATGCATGGCATGTAATTATGATAAAACATTTGGTCGGTATGACTCTAGATTCATGTTTTAAATATAAAAGTTCCATTTTAGTTTAAAATGTATGACGCATTGTCATGGATAAGAAAAAGAAGTCATTTTGTTCAAATTTTTGGAAATTTATCTCTATATCTTTTTTGATGGGTAGGAATCGTCCTCACATAAACCTAACACAAAATGTGGTTGGTATGAATCGAATTTCATGTTTTTAATATTATTTTCATTTTGCATTAAAACTCATTTCACATAGCCAATACTAAAAAAAAGATCATGATTTTATTAAACATTATTTAAATGTTCCATAATTCACTTTTGATGTTTGGTAATTGACCACCTGTGAACATGACAAATGATGGGGTTGACATGACTCAAAGTGTGTGTTTTCAATGTAAAACTATCATTTTAGTTTTATTCCTGGATATTATAAGTTTTCTTTGGAAATGATTGAAGGATTTATGGAGTTTATAATATACATTGGAAGTGTGAGATATATTGATGGATGTTTCCAGTGGGATCATACCATTAATAATCTAAAATACAGAAACTAAATAATTCTCCATTATATACCTCCATTGATCCAATTTTTTCTTATAAGATTCATTTTATTTCACATTTAATTTTAATGTTTTAATTTATTTCTATTCTTCCTGATCAATGTAACTAATCAAATACATATATGGTGTGTTAGTAGATGATGACCAAAAACTACAACATGTAGTTGATGGAGTATTCCACAAACCCATCCCTCATAGACACCCACAATGATCCTCCCCAATAAAAATAAAAACTCATTCAATGATACCAATGGCAATTTTTTATGGTTCACAACCCTGTCTTCATGAATTTAATCATGTTAATACTAAATTATTAACAATAATTTTTTAAATAATTTTAACATCATAATATTATCTAATACATAGTTTATTTCTTACTATATAATTTTAATTAATTACTCTAAAAAATAATAATGAAAACTAAATTATAAAAACCCATGCATTAAACCCAATTAAATGGGCTGAATGACATGGATCAAACAAAATCAATAGATCTAAATGGAACTGTTTGATCCATGTATCCAACCCCATTTAATTGGTATTAAGGATTTTTTGTTGAAATAATTTAATTTCCATTAATAATATTTTATACTAGATACATAACATTAAATATTAATTAAATGAAATTAGTCTGATGTCTCTAGTAGGCTCATTGAAAAATAACTACCATTATAACTCCTATGAAAAATACGAAACCTGTATATATGGCCAACAGAGAAACCTAATGTGTTATCAAGGCTAAAAATATACATGTTAGAGAAACAAATTGAATTAAAATTAAGTAATATAAATAATAATGGATATAATAAAACTTTGAGTTTTCATTTTTATGAAAAAACTCAGATACCCAAAAATTTAAGGAATGTCTTCTTTGTCAAAATTTATATTATTTTTTAGTAATTGATTAAAATATAAAAAAATTTATAAAAATTATAATTTTATTTGGTTTATGTTGTTTATATACTATAAAACATGAAATTACCTAATGAGATGTGTAACACCCTGACCCCAGCTACCCTGAGTCGGTGCATTACTTCGTAACATTGGAATGATCACAAAAGATCAAGTCTCGAAACACCGGTTAGTTTAGTAGCCTTGGAAACACTAGATACATTCATAAGTCTTTCATTACATCAAAAAGTAAACAAACTATAATAACATAGTCTCCATAGTCCACACTTCTATCCTCTTCTGACTATCCCTGCAGGTCATTCATAAAATACTTCTTCACATCCTGGAAAACATTAAAACATTGAAAGGGGTGAGCTCAGATGCTCAGTAAGGATAACAATATTGCGGAAGCATTCATAAATAATCATTAACATTTAAGGCAATGTATAACTAAAACAAAAGCCTTTTTAAACATGAACATAAACATAATATGGCAAAAGTAAAATGAGATAATGCCATTTACTTACTCACATGGATATTCTACTAATCGAATAATCCCATGCAACATCAATAACCATTTTCATAATGATGGAATGCATAATGCCAGACTATCATAACCACGTAGCCAAGGCCTCGTGCCAAGACCACAAATAAAATTTTGTCAAAGCCTCGTGCCAAGACAATAGTTTGTCTCATTAGACCTGCCGATGAATCGAGGAGCTATAGCGGGCTCCACCCGTCACTTATTAAGTCCAATGCATTCCTCATATGAATAGGTTTAAACATGTCATAAACCCTAACATAATCGTATCACATAAAACATGCATAAAGGAAACATAAAATTTCCACATTTCAATCACAATATATAAATACAACACATTGATATAATAAAAATGCTTTCAAAACCATTTTCAAAACCAAAATAAAATAAAGCTAAAACATTGTATTTATTTTTCATTAAAAAAATGATGGCTTGTAGACGAAGCCGAATCTCAAATAATGGTCACGGCGGTGGAGAAGTCGTTGTCGCCGCATAAGTATGGAAAGAAAAACATTCCCTTTTGTCGTTTAGTAAAACGCTTCGTATAAAAAAGATTCCTTTTGTATAAACGTAAAAGTCAAAGGGGTTTATACACCGTATAAAAGAAAGTTGTGTATAAAACCAAATATGCCTCAATGAAAGGGGATTGAGACGAAGTCCTTAAAAAGATCATTTTTTTAAATAAAGTACATCTATAATGTGTATTCACTATAAGTACACATAAATAATGTACAAATACAATATAGGACATAATAATATCCTTACATAATTTGAAAGTTGGAGATTAACCCAAAGAATGGAAGTTGGGTTAAGAAATTCCCTTACCTTGCGTCTTGTCCTGACTCGACCGTTCTTTAACCTCCTGAATAATAAACTAGAGTTAATTTATATTTACTTAAGAACCTTTTTCATTTTCATTATTCCATTTATATCACTTATTACCATGTTATGAACATTATTTAATTATTTAAGTTAATAACGGTCGTTTTGTCGATCTCTGGTACTTGAGTCAAAAATAAACTTCTTATAATTACAAGTTGTTCATGTGGTGAAATATCCATTATATCCAGAATTATATTCATGATGTAGATATCATATATATCATATATATACATTATATACATTCATTCATAATGTCACGTAACATTTAGAGGTAAGAAATGAAATGCACCGTTCATGGAGACGGTAAGCCGTACGTACGCATGAACGCTACTTTCATTTCTATTTCATATTTAATGGAATGAAATCATAATGATATAAATTTATAATATTATTCGAGTATAATATAGTGTATAATACCATTTACTCCATCCTTTATACATCCCACATATGGCATTAACGATTCAAATCACTTTGAGGGGGCGGTAGTCCGCGCTTCCTAAAATGAAATTATCGCGTTTACCCATAATGGAAATCATAAAGTATGCCATAAATGAGAAATACAGAAGCATAAGTAAAACATAAACATATTATATATCATATATAAAAATAGTGACATCTTAATGGCCACCTTTGAAGGTGTTATATGAGTGTTGAACAATCATCGTTTCGTGAGGCAGAAATTCGCCATCCACAGAAACCGTATGTTCTTTAACCATTAGATGTAAGTGTGTGTAAGTGTAGCTCGAATCCTTCTTATAACAACATCCTAGTATATTTCGAATACAGGTTTTGTTACAAAATAAATGAATAAAAAGAGTTTAGGGGGTTGGAGAAGAAAAACAAAACAAAACAACATTAGAGAAGACATTACCTCAAAATCGGGTAACTCTTTTTGATTTGAGCCAAAGGCTTCCTTGAGAAGAGTTCTGACCAAAGTGAGGCTTCTAGGAGTAAGAGGGGGAAGTTGGGAGAGTATTTGGGCAGTTTTTGGCCGAGCCAAATGGCTTGAAAGTTTAAATGAGGTGGGAGAGGTGGGGGCCTTTTATAAGTGGAGAGGAGGGGCTCTTTTGGAAAGATTGAAATGTTACATTATTACACAATGATTTTCGGATTCTAAAGGTCCCACACTTATATAATTCGAGGCTAAGGTGATAAGGGTCCGAAATCTCCTCATCCAATTGGCTTTGGACAAGTGTAACCCTTGGAGTTTGCATTATCTTCTCATTTTATTTAAATCATTAAATAATGATGTCATCGCTGCATCATAATAATGTCATAAATAATTTAATTTATTTAAGGTATAAAAATTATAAAAAAACTACTATGATGTAGGAAATATTTTTAGCTTTCTATTGAATATTTATAGTCAAAATATTGACTTGTTTAACCCCACTTAAAGTCTGTTTTAGTAAAACAACTCATGTTTGTGTCAATTTAATTTTAACATTAAATAAATATATATTAATGTCATTTTCCAACCAAAGTGGCTCCATGGGGTCCCCAAGTTGACCCATGGGTTTTCTTGGTCGGCCATGACTCATCCAATAGGAGTAGGACAAGTGTCATGCTCATATCATATTATTAAAACATTGTTTTTACCTTAAACTACACTAATTACCTCTAATCGCGATTAAGAACTTAAAAGTTACTATTCACCAAAAAATTATTTTAATCTCATTGAACCTCATTTTTCTTCTTAATGACAACCATGTATGTCAGATTTTTTAAAATCAAATCACAGAAGTGGTAATATTTCATTTAAACGAAAAATCAGTTATTTAACTACCACTTAGTGGTTTCACTATTCATCAAAAATTGAAGTTTTTCAGAACAATGCCAAAATTTCACCCTAAGCTATAATTGATATTCCGAATTCAAAAATGATGTATATTTTACAAAATTCCAAAGATATAAGTTTCATTAATTAATTTTATAATTAATTCCCGCTGTCACAACTAATAGCGTGTTTTTAAGAAACAATTTATATCAAAAGATTGGCAATTATTTATGTCCAATTTCAATGTTAAATTAATTCTAATGACCACCATTGGATAAAATGGTAAAAATATATTCTAATTATACTTTAAAATCACTAAATATTATAATTTATCACTATAAATTATTTTGATTAAAAAAGCTGTTTTTAAGTATTTTTCACTATTCATAAAAAATTAGAAGTTCTCAGAAAAATACCAAAATTTCAACATAGGCTAATTTCGATATTCCGAATCCAAAAATTAAGTCCATTTTGAAATATAAAATTTCTATAATTTTAAAAAGTGGTTATTACTATTCATAACGACTACTTTGATTAGTCGCGGTATTTTAGAACTCGAAGTTGCGTACAATGCAAGCTATTGCATTATTGAATGAGAAGCGTATTGTGGAAGCTCGGGGTGTTACATTCTACCCTCATTCAATAAATTGCGTCCTCGCAATTTGAAATTTTTCTTTGAAAATAAAAGGTTGAAATGAAAAAAATACCTTTGAGGAAAACCCACATCGGAAATAAGATTAATAAAACTTTTCCTTAATAAGAGGGAAAGGGAAATGAAAAAGATACCACCCAATTATGATCTCGATTAGGAGAACATTGGTGGCAATTAGAGACATATAATTGGAGGGAAAATGTAAATATTTGTAGGGAGTGATTGAGGTTATCAATCACAATCAACTGTCAAATTGAGGGCCTGAAAGCCTTCAATCTATGTTGATTTAAAATATCATCAGTTCAACAAGACATAAGGTATTAGGATAAAACATTTTTTTGTTTTAATATCCCTTTACTAAAGTTTAAGAATTACTTTATTCATTGAATAAGAGATAGTTATATATATATTTATGCTTGAAAATTAGAGTTTCAACCTTCAACTCATCTTTCACTCAAAAAGATAATAGAACTCAAAAATATTATACTTATCCTAATTGTATAAGGTTCCAAATGTTAGCACATACCATTTAGATTAGTAAAATTACTTTGTAATAACCAGGGACTTCCTGTAGGCTAGTGGTAGGAAATAAAGTCCTGTCACACTATGGTTGTGGGTTCGATTCCTACAGCTTTGTCCGACGCGACGGTTATGCCCCACCCTGCAGGTTGTCCTTTTATTAAAACTATAGTATTATAATATTCCAAAAATAATCTTCATGAATTTTTTAACCTTTAACAATACTATCCGAAGATCAACTTAATCCACTCTATCCTTTTAGTTATCCAAAATACCTCTGTCCAGAATTTCTCTAAAAGGTCTCTTAATTCCAAAATCAATTGTAACATCAGATTCCCCCAAAAATGTAAAGTTTCTCTTATTGTCACATACAAAAAATATGATTACCTTAATCATATTAAAACCTTAATGAAATCAAAAGTACTGCAGTACAATCCTTATATATATATCACATTATTCTAATAACCAGAATATAATCCATGAGTCCAAAAGCACCAATACATTAGTTATTCTGCTTCAACTGTAGTAACAGCATAAGATTGTCCTTGATCCCTTGGCCTTTTCTGAGGTAAGTTTCCCTGACGCTTAGGACATTCATTTTCATAATGCCCCATTTCCCTACAATTGTAGCATTCAACTTTGATAGCCTCTTTCTTTCCCTTGCAATCACGAGCCTGGTGACCCTTTTCTCCACATTTATAACAAACTCCCATTCCTTTTAGGAAAGTACCAGGGTGATTATTCCCACAATTATCACATAATGGAAAATCCTTCTTTCCCTTTTTCCCTTTATCTGTCTCTTGTTCCACCGTTCTCTTCTTCTCTTGCTTTACTTTGTTGTCATAAGACTTATAGAATTCCTTTTCTGTCTTGATAGCACACGAGACAATATCTTCGTATGATGAGAAGGATTGTGATACTAAAGCTCGACGGAGAAATGGTTTTAACCCATCAAAGAAACGATCAATCTTACTCCTTGGGTTACGTATATAATCGGAAGTATGCCTCACTAACCTTGTAAAGTTAGCCTCATACTTTGCGACATTCTCATCCTCCTTCTGCCTCAGACTCAGAAATTGCCTTTCCATATCTGCTCGATGGTCACGAGGAAAGTATTTTTCTAAGAAAATCTCTTTGAACTCCCTCCATTCCATATTCGATACGTCATCATCTTCCTTTGTGTTTTGAATCAGCGACCACCACTGATCGGCATCTCCAGTGAGGCGGTAAACTGCCATGACAACCTTCTCCCTTTCACTACTCCCCAAGGCATGGAATAATTTCTCTAAGGAATTTATCCATTGCTCAGCTACTATAGGATTTGTACTCCCATTGAAGGTTGGTGGTTGTTGTCTCATGAAACGATCTAGCATTGATCCTCCACGTTGCGGATCAGGGTTCTCCATACGAGTAAGGTTATTATTCAAAACCTAAGTGAGTTGTCCCAGTATGGTAATAAGTTGATCAGCACCAGTTGTATCTCCAGATCCACAATAATTATCTTGAGTAAGAGGGCAATCCCTACACGGAGTGCGTGCATTGATACGGTTTCCATTCCTTCCACTAGGCGCCATTTCTAAACAATGGCATAAACTATATTAGTTTATAAATCAAAATACATAATTCCATACTTGTAAGATACATAACATAAATTGAACTATTTATGGATATAATCCATAAAAATGTTTTCTTCGAGGAAGTATATAGTCATAACCCTTCATAGTGGTTTATAAAGAAAACGAGAATTATCCAAAGAATATCCCCCGGGAGTGTCGTAACCAAGAGTGCAGCAAGGCCCGTTGTCGTGCACCAGTTCCCGTTCGAGTCTAGCTCAAAGCGGTGTTTTCGGGTTTTACCCCTAGGTACATCTGTTCCAGAGCCGCCTCTACCTGCTCGTATCCAGACAGGGATATATTGCTCGGAAAACTCACAACATCTCTACAATACCAAAATTCTAGGAAGTTCTTCTGTACTAATCCTCAAAGTCTATCTTCGGGCTATGTGCTCTAATCAGATTTTATCTAAATCTAGCTTCCAAGGTTAGTACTAAACTACCTTTGATACCAACTGTAACGCCCCGACCCCAGCTACCCAGAGTCTATGCATTACTTCGTAACATTGGCATGATCACAAAAGATCAAGTCTCAAAAGACAGATTAGTTTAGTAGCCTTGGAAACACTAGATACATTCATAAGTCTTTCATTACATCAAAAAGTAAACAAACTATAATAACATAGTCTCCATAGTCCACACTTCTATCCTCTTCTGACTATCCCTGCAGGTCATTCATAAAATACTTCTTCACATCCTGGAAAACATTAAAACATTTAAAGGGGTGAGCTCAGATGCTCAGTAAGGATAACAACATTGCGAAAGCTTTCATAAATAATCATTAACATTTAAGGAAATGTATAACTAAAACAAAAGCCTTTTTAAACATGAACATAAACATAATATGGAAAAATTAAAATGAGATAATTCCATTTACTTACTCACATTGATATTCTACTAATCGAATAATCCCATGCAACATCGATAACCATTTTCATAATGATGGAATGCATAATGCCAGACTATCATAACCACGTAGCCAAGGCCTCGTGCCAAGACCACAAATAAAATTTTGTCAAGGCCTCGTGCCAAGACACTAGTTTGTCTCATGAGACCTGCCGATGCATCGAGGAGCTATAGCGGGCTCCACCAGTCACTTATTAAGTCCAATGCATTCCTCATATGAATAGGTTTAAACATATCATAAACCCTAACATAATCGTATCACATAAAACATGCATAAAGGAAACATAACATTTCCACATTTCAATCACAAGATATAAATACAACACATTGATATAATAAAAATTCTTTCAAAACCATTTTCAATACCAAAATAAAATAAAGTTAAAACTTTGTATTTATTTTTCATTAAAAAAATGATGGCTTGTATAGAAAGCCGAATCTCAAATAATGGTCACGGCCGCAGAGAAGTCGTTGTCGCCGCATAATTACAGAAAGAAAAACATTCCCTTTTGTCGTTTAGTAAAACGCTTCGTATAATAAAGATTCATTTTGTATAAATGTAAAAGTCAAAGGGGTTTATACACCGTATAAAAGAAAGTTGTGTATAAAACCAAATATGCCTCAATGAAAGGGGATTGAGACGAAGTCCTTAAAAGATCATTTTTTTAAATAAAGTACATCTATAATGTGTATTCACAATAAGAAAACATAAATAATGTACAAATACAATATAGGACATAATAATATCATGACATAATTTGAAAGTTGGAGATTAACCCAATGAATGGAAGTTGGGTTAAGAAATTCCCTTACCTTGCGTCTTGTCCTGACTCGACCGTTCTTTAACCTCATGAATAATAAACTAGATTTAATTTATATTTACTTAATAACCTTTTTCATGTTCATTATTCCATTTATATCACTTATTTCCATGTTATGAACATTATTTAATTATTTAAGTTAATAACGGTCGTTTTTTCGATCTTTGGTACTTGAGTCAAAAATAAACTTCTTATAATTACAAGTTATTCATGTGGTGAAATATCCATTATATACAGAATTATATTCATGATGTAGATATCATATATATCATATATATACATTATATACATTCATTCATAATGTCACGTAACATTTAGAGGTAAGAAATGAAATGCACCGTTCATGGAGACGGTAAGCCGTACGTACGCATGAACGCTACTTTCATTTCTATTTCGTATTTAATGGAATGAAATCATAATGATATAAATTTATAATATAATTCCAGTATAATATAGTGTATAATACCATTTACTCCATCCTTTATACAACCCACATATGGCATTAACGATTCAAATCACTTTGAGGGGGCGGTAGTCCGAACTTCCTAAAATGAAATTATCGCGTTTACCCGTAATGGAAATCATAAAGTATGCCATAAATGAGAAATACAGAAGCATAATTAAAACATAAACATATTATATATCATATATAAAAATAGTTACATCTTAATGGCCACCTTTGAAGGTGTTATATGAGTGTTGAACAATCATCGTTTCGTGAGGCAGAAATTCGCCATCAACAGAAACCGTATGTTCTTTAACCATTAGATGTAAGTGTGTGTAAGTGTAGCTAGAATCCTTATTATAACAACATCCTAGTATATTGAGGATACTGTTGTTGTTACAAAAGAAATGAATAAAAAGAGTTTAGCGGGTTGGAGAAGAAAAACAAAACAAAACAACATTAGAGAAGACATTACCTCAAAATCTGGTAACTCTTTTTGATTTGAGCCAAAGGCTTCCTTGAGAAGAGTTCTGACCAAAGTGAGGCTTCTAGGAGTAAGAGGGGGAAGTTGGGAGAGTATTTGGGCAGAGTTTGGCCGAGCCAAATGGCTTGAAAGTGTAAATGAGGTGGGAGAGGTGGGGGCCTTTTATAACTGGAGAGGAGGGGCTCTTTTGGAACGATTGAAATGTTACATTATTACACAATGCTTTTCGGATTCTAACGGTCCCACACTTATATAATTCTAGGCTAAGGTGATAAGGGTTCGAAAGCCCCTCATACAACTGGCTTTGGACAAGTGTAACCCTTGGATTTTGCATTATCTTCTCATTTTATTTAAATCGTTAAATAATGATGTCATCACTGCATCATAATAATGTCATAAATAATTTAATTTATTTAATGTCTAAAAAATATAAAAAAAAATACTATGATGTAGGAAATCTTTTTATCTTTCTATTGAATATTTATAGTCAAAATTTGGACTTGTGTAACCCCACTTAAAGTCTGTTTTAGTAAAACAACTCATGTTTGTGTCAATTTAATTTTAACATTAAATAAATTTATATTAATGTCATTTTCCAACCAAAGTGGCTCCATGGGGTCCCCAAGTTGACCCATGGGTTGTCTTGGTCGTCCATGACTCATCCAATAGGATTAGGACAAGTTTCACGCTCATATCATATTATTAAAACATTGTTTTTACCTTAAACTACACTAATTACCTCTAATCGCGATTAAGAACTTAAAAGTTACTATTCACCAAAAAATTATTTTAATCTCATTGAACCACATTTTACTTCTTAATGAAAACCATGTATGTCAGATTTTTGAAAATCAAATCACAGAAGTGGTAATATTTCATTTAAACGAAAAATCGGTTATTTAACTACCACTTAGTGGTTTCACTATTCATCAAAAATTGATGTTTTTCAGAACAATGCCAAAATTTCACCCTAAGATATAATTGATATTCCGAATTCAAAAATGATGTCTATTTTACAAAATTCCAAAAATATAAGTTGCATTAATTAATTTTATAATTAATTCCCGCTATCACAACAAATAGCATGTTTTTAAGAAACAATTTATATCAAAAGATTGGCAATTGTTTATGTCCAATTTCAATGTTAAATTAATTCTAATGACCACCATTGGATAAAATGGTAAAAATATATTCTAATTATACTTTAAAATCACTAAATAGTATAATTTATCACTATAAATTATTTTGATTCAAAAAGTTGTTTTTAAGTATTTTTCACTATTCATAAAAAATTAGAAGTTCTCAGAAAAAAACCAAAATTTCAACATAGGCTAATTTCGATATTCCGAATCCAAAAATGAAGTCCATTTTGAAATATAAAATTTCTATAATTTTAAAAAGTGGTTATTACTATTCATAACGGCTACTTTTATTAGTCGCGGTATTTTAGAACTCGAAGTTGCATACAATGCAAGCTATTGCATTATTGAATGAGAAGCGTATTGTGGAAGCTCGGGGTGTTACAAGATGAATCTTTGTTAATATTGATAAACTTATTCCCCTTCTCATAAGAATCCCATGTAGAAACATTCTCATACATTTATCTTGACCTAATAGATGTGTCATTAAATTATTCTCATAACCCCAATTTAAAATATCTCATTTTCATGCCAAAATTTATTAGAGTCCATAGGTGTAAAACAGATTCAGGGTCATCAAATTGAAAAACATTTAGAAAAAATGGTAACACTTTATAAGTATTTATTTAATTTAAATCATGTATTTTAATTTAGTTATCAGTAAATACTAATTTAATATTTCCATTAAATGGTTATCAATGAACTCATATTTCCATGTTATGGTAATATTAATCTAATATTTTTAATTAATGGGAAATCCCACTATTCATAATCAAGCTACCTAGGATTCTATCCATGGATTCTGATAGCATCATCGGTGCATACCCATCACTCCTCAAATGGAATGATAATCATAGAGTCATTCATGTCCCATACTTATACCCTATTCATATTAATATCTCTTTTATTGATATCAATATCTACTAGAAATATTTATCTAATAATTAATAAAATATATAGTTTTGTTGTATAATGACATACATACTAGTAATGGTAACTCGCCAATAACTCATACATTGATGGGTGACCACCAACTCTATCCTTATAGGTTAAACATATGATGGTATACCAATACCATCTTGGATTATTAGAAGTAAATGGTATAATGGAATCATATATATCCACTTAATATTATGGTATTAGTGTTGCACTATGAGACGTTGATCTGCTAAGATATCAAATTATTATTATTGTCACCATTACTATAATTAAAATTCTATAAAAAAAATTAAATATATAAAATAAAAACCATAGAAATTTATTTTTACAAAAAAAGAAAATGTATAATGTTATGTATAGGTAATAAACACTTATGAATGTGAAATTGTATTATAGTTTAATTACCAATTTATATATTCATGTATCCATACATTAATTCCCTTCAATTATATCAACATACATTATGACTAGTACTTCATTTTCACCCTCTATTTCATGTTTTATAGTCTCAATATTGATTGGAATAAAGTGTTTAATAATTCATGGTTTTTGAGGATCACTGTCACCAAGTACCAATTGATCTTAATTTCCCATAACATACAATTCTAACTTTCTTAACCATACAACAACACTCCAAGAATCAGATATTCTATTATCAATATAATTAACCATATTATCTTTTGAATAAATGTTAAATAGGTTATACGATGTATGCTCTCCAATATGGATGAAGAGAGATAGTTTGAAATAAGTAAAATCTATTTAATCTTCAATTATACCCCTATAAATGTTGACACACATGAATTTGGATAATACAATTGGAAATTTACATTGATATTTTAATTCAATTATATTAATCATCATTTCTCCAAATCCCACCTCTTTATGTGTAGATACACCACTATTTTTATTTTACAAGTCTTCTTCATGATAAATTTTTCAAAACTTGATGACAAGAATATTTTATGCATCAAATCTCATAGCTTTCCTTAGCGGTCCTTGAGACCAAAACATCAAATCATTTAATATTTTTTGTCAATCATAAACCATCATTATCTAGACAAGTAAATATATGGTGTTACTTAAAACGTAGAAAATATATATATATCAGTAATATAAGGACCCGACCTTAAACCATACATAATATTGAATTTTACGAATAATAAACATTGAGGATATTTTCGTGTTTAGACTTTTAGAGAATTAGAACATAACTATTACATCTCAAAAGAATACAATGTCGGCACTTCTACACAGTTTACATTTTTTTCACAAAATAATAACTGTTGAAAAAAAGAGATTCATGTGTAGTTCCATGTTTAAGATAGCATGACTATTCCTTGATCCCATCCTTGACACTATTCCACATTATGACCTGTGAAAAACATTTCAAAAATATGGGATGAGCATAAAAAACTCAGTAAGGGATACAAAAAGAAGGAAAACTGTTGGTTTTTCAAAATAACATGTAAACCAAGAATACTTTAACATAAGTAATACTTTTAACCTTTATAGAGTAGTAAATAATATTCACTAAATAAAAGATCATTACTTACCCTTTAGTAACAAAAAGATTACCATAAAACTGATATAGAGAACACATAACATAAAAAGGTAACATGGGACATAAACATACTTAAATGGAATAACCATACGATCGACATCCAGACATATCACTAAATGGAATAGCCATACGGCCTACTTCCATACCCAATGCATTGGAGGTTATAATGTAACCACCCATCGTAGTATTCACGGCACCACCAGGCATTTGGTTTATCACGTAACCACCCGTCAAATGTCCAACTACCATTATAAAATCATAACACATACAGAAAATATAAAGGAAAGAAAAATTTTCCTCATTTCAATCACAATATATCAAATAAATATATTAAAATTACAAACCCATTTTCAGAACCATTTTCAATACGAAGAATACATAAAAGAGTATATGTTATTTATTTTCTTTCAAAAACAGTACGTCTTGTTGAGGAAGCCAAAGATTAAATAATACTTGCGGCGGCGAAAAGGGTCATTTTCACCACTTAAGTTAAAAATAACATTCTTTTTGTCATTTAGTAAATCATTTTGTAGAATGATATTCCATTTTAAAAGTCAATGTTGTTTATATATCGTATATATGAAAATAATGTATTAAAACAATATATGCCCCAATGAAAGGTGATTGACACGAAGTCCCTTACCTCGTGTCCGACTTGACTTGATCGCTCTTTAATCTCTTGAATAATAAACTAGTGTTAATTTATACTTTATTAAGAACCTTTTCTGGTTTATTATTACTTTTATATTACTTATTACCATGTTATAAACATTGTGTAAAAATTAAAGTTAATAACATTCGTTTTGTCGATATTTGGTACTTGAGTCAATAATGAACACCTTATATTTACAAGTTGTCCATGTGGTCAATAGTCCATTATATCCAAAATGATATTCATTATTTAGATATCATATATATCATATATATCTATTATATACATGTATTTATAATAGTACATAACATTTGGAGGTAAGAAATGAAATGCACCATTAATGGAGATGGTAAGCCGTACGTACGCATGAACGCTACTTTCATTTATATTCATTATTTTTATGTAATTAAAGAATAATGCTACATAAATATATTATAGTTACAGTATTATATAATAAATTATATCATTAAATCTATCCTTTATAAATCCCACATAAGGCATTAACGAATGAAATCACATTGAAGGGGCGGTAGTCCGCACTTCCTCAAATGAGATTATCATAATTACCCACTATAGAAACCACAAAGGAATGCTATAAATGGAAAATACAGAAGAATATCGAATACATAAACATAATATATATCATATATAAATACTGTTCCATCATAATGGCCACCATGAGAGGCGGTTGGAGATATTTAAAGAATCATCATTTCGTGAGGCCTTAGTTTTCCATCCAAAGAAACATTATTTTCTTCATCCACTAGATGGAGGTGTGTGTATGTGTAGCTCGAATAATTCACGTAACAACATCCTAGTATATTGAGGATACTTATGTTGTTACAAAATAAAGGAATAAGAAGAGTTTAGGGGTTGGATAAGTAAAATAAAAGAAAACAACTTAAGAGAAATTGTTACCTTTAATTTGGGTAACTTTCATTGGTCTGAACCAAAAGGACTTCTTGAAGTGCCTTTTGCCTAAGGTAAGGCTTCTAGGGGGAGGAGAGGGATGTATGGAACATAATTGGGTAAAGAGTGTACGGGCCAAAGGGCTGGAGTGGTGTGAGGAATTGGATATATGTGGTATATTTTTATAAGGGGGAGGAGGGGATTTTTTGGAAAGTGTGAACTATTATTTTATTATATAAATATATTCGTTTTCTAATGGCCCAATTCTATCCCAGGATGGGCCCATAAGGGGAATCACTCATCTCTCTCCCCTATTTAGGGTTTCTGCCGCCTCCTCCGTGGTGATGAACCCCTCCTTGTTCCAATGTTCTCTCTGGGTTTCAGCTTCTTCTTCTTCTCAGATACTGAGAATTCTGGGACATCTCGGATGGAGGTTTCGTTTCTTGGTCTTTTTAATGATGGAATATTCTACAACGCCGCAATTGAAGGATGGTGGTTTGTATATGGGGAGAAATATGGTGATCCACGTCCACTTTAACACTGATTTCAATATCCGGTTCATCGGAGGTTCTCCAAACTTCTTTGAAGGTGGGATTTGGAAGATGATCTTGGATCTGATCGCGGTTAACCTGGATCTAGTATTGTTTCAGCCTCTCATCTTCTGTTTTGATGAGGTGAAATCTGTGGTCATTGTTTTGGGTCTGTGGAGGCCTGGTATTACAACTGTTTTAGTTATTTTTAATTTGTGTAGACATGTTGTTGTTGTTGTTTTGGTTGATTTCGTTTCTCAAAGGAATGTCGTTGTTGTTGCTTTGGTTTTTTTGGGTTCTCAAAGGCATGTTTGCACTGTCTTCTGTGATGTTATGTTTGTGATGGCGGTGGATTCTAGATTTTATTCCTTGCTGATCTCTGGCATGTCTCCGACAACATCAACGGAGGCCCTGATGGTGTGGATTCATGAGGGGATGCTGCTTGAGGTGTGGATGATTCAGAAGGTCGGAGAAGACGGTGGCGGGGCTGGCTTTTCTCACCGGTGACCCGATCAGAGGCGATGTCGGGGTTACGTGATGAAACACAACTCATGGTGGTGGTGTGGATCGAGGGGGACACGTGGTTCACATGAAGTTTTAATTTGGAATTTTGAATTTTGAATAGTATCTGGAAAATTTGGGGTTTCGCTAGACCCACGGTTGATGTATTTTGGTGTTTGGTTGTACGGTTGCCATTTACCCTAAACCGGCTTTTAAAAAATTTTTAAATTTTTTTTTCCTTTTCTAATGGCCCAAAAATCATTAAAGATGAAGATAACATGACTCATGGTCGAAATAAAATCATCCAATAAGAATTTGACATTTTTTGGATATTATTTTAATCATTATAATCTTAATTATTTAAATGATTTATTAATGATGTAAATACAACCTCATTATCATGTCATAAATAATTTAAGTTATTTGTTGTCTAAAAAATATCAAAAAAATACCATGATGTCAGAAATATTTTTATCATTCCAATTAATATTTATAGGCAAATTTATTCAATATATAACACAATATAAAAATTAATTTAAAAAATGTTTTTTATTTTTGTCATTTTTGACTTTACTATAAATTAATTAATATAAAGTGTCATTATGATTTATAAGTTGCTCCATGGTGCCCCAAAATCGACCCAAATATTCTCATGGTCGGAAATGACTCAACCAATAAGTTTTGGACAAGTGTTAATGTAATTTTGATTTATTATAATATTCTTTTAACATTTAATTACCCTATTTACCTTTAATCGCGGTAAATAAAAGTCAAAATCTAATATTCACGAAAAATTATTTTCACCTTAATGAAACAAATTTTAAATATTGATAACAACCATGTATTTCAGATTTTTTAAATTCAATTCACAGAAGTGGTGAAATATCATTTAAATGAAAAAGTCGGTTCTTTTTAAATACCACAAAGTAGTTTCACTATTCATCAAAAATTGAAGTTTTTCAGAAAAATTCCAATAATTCAGCCTAAGATATATTTGATATTCTGAATTAAAAAATTATATCTATTTTACCAAATTAAAATCATAAAAGTGGCATTAATTAATTTAAAATTAAATATCGTTGTTAAAACAAATAATGTGTTATTAAGAACCAAGAACTATCAAAAGATTTCCACTTGTTTATGTCCAATTTCATAGTGAAATTAATTCCAATTTCCAACTTTGGATTAAATGGTAAAAATATATTCTAATTAAAATTTAAAAACAATTAAAAAGATAATAAAACCATATAAATAAATTAGATTAAAAGTCACTTTTGAATTAAAATACAATATTTTCACTATTCATTAAAAAATGAACTTTATCAGCAGAATACAAAACAAATAACCCAAAGTAAAATTTCATGTCCCAAATCTAAATAAGAATTTTATTTGGCCAAATAGAACATATAAAATGACCAAAAGTAGATTTAAAGAGGGTTCACCATTAAAAGCCGGTAAATCGACCTTTTAATGTATATTATGCTTAAAATTAGATTCATTCATAATTTATGCCGCTAAATTTTATTGGATAAATGTAAATACATTTAAAAAACATGTATAATCATATTGTAGTTAGTTTTGTTCATTCCTGCCAATATAAAAGATAAGAGTTAACTTCCATTTATATTAATAATATTTTATTATTAGTGTGCAACGTAATATTTCAAAGAAACCTGTTGTTGCGTATCAGGTATGCTATCAAACATAGCAACTCATTTAAATTAATATTTAATTCACAAATATTAATAAATTTGAAATATGTCTTATTCATCATTTACCAGGGATGTTACATCATTCACCCCTTTTAAAAATTGCATCCTCGCAATTTTTATTCAATAATCAAAATTAGTCGGCATATTTATCCCTCATAGAATTATCAGATTCCCACATTGCCTTTTCAACCATATGATTTTCCACAAAACTTCAACCTGGTGAATTACCTTATTCTGCAACACTTTCTCTCTACGGTCAATAATCTGGACTGGTTATTCTTCATAAGAGAGATCCTCTTCCAACTGAACTACCTCTCAGCTCAAAAATGAGATGGATCTGCCATATAATTTCTCAACATTGAATCAAGAAAAACATTGTGTAACTGGGATAAACATGGAGGTAAAGCCACTCTGTATACAACTGATCCAACTGTATCCAGAATTTCATAAGGTCCAATGAACCTCAGACTCAACATTCCCTTCTTACCAAAACAAATCACACTTTTCCATGGACAAACATTGAGAAAGTCATGATCACCTACCTCAAAGGAATGATCCTTCCTTCGGTTATCGGCATTGTAACGCCCCGACCCCTGTTACCCAGAGTCGGTGCATTACTTCGTAACATTGGCATGATCACAAGAAAGATCAAATCCCGAAAGACCGATTGGTTTAGTAGCGTTGGAAACACTAGATATAATCATAAAGTTTTACAATACATTTCAAAGTGAAAAACTACTACAACAACAACGTCTTCATATCCACACTATTAACCCCTCATAATATCCCTGCAAGTCATTCATAATTTACTTCTTCACTACCTGGGAAAAATAAAACATAGAAAAGGGGTGAGCTCAAATGCCCAGTAAGGATAACAATATAGCGGAACGTTCAAAATAATCATAAACATTTAAGGCAATGAATTACTAAAACAAAAGCCTTTTAAAATTGAACTTCAACATAGTATGGCAAAAGTAAAATGAAATAATGCCATTTACTTATTCACATGGATATTCTACTAATCGAATAATCACATGCAATATCAATAACCACTTTCATAATGTTGGAATGCATAATGCCAGACTATCATAACCACATAGCCAAGGCCTCGTGCCAAGACTACAAATAAGATTTTGTCAAGGCCTTGTCCCAAGACACTAGTTTGTCTCATGAGACCTACCGATGCATCGAGAAGCTATAGCGGGCTCCACCCGTCACTTATTAAGTCCAATGCATTCCCATATGAAAAGGTTTAAACATAACATAAACATTCGTATTAAAACTAGCATACGAAATGTCAATAATTTCACCATAAACTATGAATGGTATAAAAATAGCACATCCACAGTCAAACATATCACAAAACCTTCAATACAATATAGAAGTTTTGTATCATAATAAATCAACTTCAAATAATCTTAAAATCCATCAAAGGATGTTGACATAGATGAAATCAAAATTCTTTTTAAAGAAGTATCTCATTTTATTTTGAAATCATTTAAGATCCATATAAAATAAAACATTTTCTTTGAAAATATTCTTATAAGCTTGTAAGGAAAGCTTTGAAGATTTTATAACGGCGTAAAATAACCGCACCCGCCGTATAAGTTAAAAAAAACATTCTTACCTCAATTCTGTCGAAAAGGTTAAAAAGGACCTTGTTTTGAAAACGACGGAAAGATTCCTCTATAAACCTCTTATAAAAAGTCAAAAAAAGGTATAAATGACTTTAACCCATATTCTTGTAAATAGTAAAAAATGTTTTGAAATACATTTTTAAGAAACATGGATGTGGATGATAAAGAGATCCCAGTAGATTATTACATATAAACAACCTCGGATAATGAAGAGATTGTGAAATAACCCTTACCTTGTACTTTTCCTTGGTTGGGGTAGGTTAACCTCCTATATAATGGTGAAATAATTGTTATTAAATTATACAAGAATAATATATATTAATATGATATCATATATGATCTTTTAACATTGATAATATCGTAGAATTATCATCGTTTCGGGTGTTAACTTACTCATTTTCTTTTATATGTTTTGTTACATAAGCCATGTTTGTTGTATCTTATTCATATCCAGAATGATATCAAGTCCTTAAACATCATTTTTAAATCATAAAATGATAATTATACTTGAATGGATACGATGGAGAATGAATCTCATCGCGTTCGTGGAGACGGTAGTCCGTACGTACGCACGAGCGACAATATCATTCTTTTGATATTAAAATAATATATAAATGAATGGTATATCATATATACAGAATCATTAACATGTTATATTTATTATTTACATGAGTTACACATCATTATTATACCCATCCAAATAATATTATATTGAATAACAATTACACCACGACGTGGAGACGGTAAGCCGTACGTACGCACGTATGGTGACATGTTATTCAAAGGGTGGATAGAATACTGAATATGGTTGTACCATACATATAATAACATCACAGTATATGGGAGATACTGGAGTTATTTTTTTAGAATGGTAAGAACAAAGGAAGAAGAAGTGGAAGAAGAAATGAACTTAGAAAAGGGGTGGTGAAAACATTACCTCTTCTTCGGGTTCTTCCTTTTGATTTGATCAAAAGGGCTCCTTAGGTTGGCTTTCAGATCAAAATAAGGCCCCTAGGTTGTAGTGAGGGATTTTGGGAGAGTATTTGGGCAGAGTTTGGCCGAACCAAAAGGCTTTAGTGGTGTGAAGAAATGAGAAGAAGGAGTGCCCTTTTATAAGAGGGGTGAGGGGCACCTTTGGAAAAGCTAGAAATATTAATTTATAATAAATTCATATTCGGTTTCTAAAAGCTCCAAAGTTGACTATTCAAAGAATGAGGTGGGGATAGGTCGAAAACAACTCATCCAATAGAATTTAGACAGGTTTGGGTACTTATATTAACCTTATCTTTAAGTATTAACTCTAAGTTAATTAGTTTCACTTTTACAATGTCTCTTTGTATTTTTATAAATTATGGTTAATAAACTTACTATATACATCCAAGAGACCCCCAAGTGGTCCATTAATGATTCACCTATCATAATATAAGTCTCTTGGCCGAACCTTAGATTTTTAGGAATTTAATATCAATTAATAATATAATATTTGTTTTAAGAACTCTTTTATGTCAATTTTGACACTATTCAATAGTTGATTTTTGTGAAACTCATAACATATTGATTACTTCGAAAAAAGTCCATTAAATCAATCCTAATATATCATATTAGCCTAGAAAATTAGTTTAATTCATTAAAAGTTTCATATTATATTTATTTGGGTATTTATAATATCAATTATTTTAATTTTTCACTATTATAGTAATTACTACATCATCATTGTGTCATAAATAAAATAACTTATTTAATGTCTAAAAATTATAAATAAAATTTCATTATGTAGGAAATCTTTTTATCTTTCTAATTAATATTTATAATCGAAAATCCAACATGTATAACCCTATGTAAAAAAATTGTTTTCCTAAAAGATATATGCTTGTGTCATTTTTGTATTCATTTTAACTTAATTAAAATAAAGTGTCATTATCACTTACAAGTGGATCCATGGGGTCCCAAAATTGACACAAATATGCCCATGGTCGACCATGTATCAACCAATAGGGTTAAGACACGTTTTAGGGTAATTTAGTATTATTATAATATTATTTTTTTTAACCCTTATTTACCGGATTTACCCTTAACCATGGTAAATAAAATATTTACCGCAGTAATTATTCAAAATGTCTAAAAATAAAAGTTACCTATTTACACAATTTGAACATCCTGATTCCAAATATGGAATCCATTTTCCTAAATTCAAAACACAGAAGTGGCAGAAATTAATTTAAAATTAATTTCCGCTGTCAAAACAAAAAGCGTGTTTTTAAGAGATAATAACTATCAAAAGATTGACACTTGTTTATGTTCAGTTTAATTGTAAAATTATGTCCAATGACCAACATTATATTAAATTGTAAAAATATATTCTAAATATACTTTAAAACCACTCAAATTCATAATTTATCACTATTAATTATTTTGATTAAAAAAGTTGTTTTTAATTAAAATTTAGTAATTTTCACTATTCATCAGAATATAAAAGTTATCCGAAAAGTACCAAAATTTCACCCTAGGCTAATTTTGATATTCTGAATCCAAAAATGAAGTCCATTTTGAAATATAAAATATATATAATTTCAAAAATTAGTTATTACTATTCATAACAGCTAGTTTAATTGGTTGTTAGAACTCGGTGTTGTGTACAACACACGCTATCACATTATTCAAAGAGAAGCGTACCGTAGAAGCTTGGGATGTTTCATTTTAAATTTTTGATGTCCCCATTTAGTCAAAAAGTTTAAAATATAGTATTTAAAAAGGTTTCACTATTAAAGTTGATAAAAGTGCAATACTGAAAATGAATTTGTTCTTGCATTATATCTAAGAAACTCATAATATGGATTGTAAAATTATAAGGATTATATAAACATTAAAATTTATCTAATACTATTCGTAACCTTTTTTGAACAGCTTGTTTGGTAAGTCATGGTGTGCTTGAACTTGGTGTTTCATGTAGTGAAAGTTATTGAATTATTTTGAAGAAATAACACACTATGAAATCTTGGGGTGTTACATTCTCCCCTCCTTCAATAAATTGCGTCCTCGCAATTTGAAATTGTTCTTCGAAAATAAAAGGTTGAAAGTAGAAAATATATTTGTGGGAAAACCCACATCGGAAATTGGGCTACTAAAATTTAGTCTTAATATGAGAAAAAGAGAAATCAAAGGGTCACCACCAAATTATGATCTTGATTAGGAGAACATTGGTGGAAATTTGAGACATATAATTGGAGGAAAAACGTAAATATTTATAGGTAGTGATTGAGGTCATCAATCAAAAACAAGTATAAAATTGAGGTACTTAAACTCATCAATCTATGATGATTTGAAATACCATCGGTTCAACAAAACATAGGGTATTAGGATAACACATTTTTGACGTTTCAAAATATCTTAGTTGAAATCCCACATCGAAAAATGAATTAATGAGGTCTCTATTTAAAATAAAGAGTGGAAAGTATGAAGATTACCGAAAATAAAACATACTAGGGTTCCATGTAGGAAAATATGGATATGGAAGAGAAATCTAACCATCAATTATCTGATGGAGAGTGGTAGAGAACATGGCTATGAAAAGGCCAAAAATCCCAAATCCATAAATTTGTGATGATTTAAGGTACCATCTAGGACAACATTTTTGTTCTATGTTTCTTTTATTAATGTTAGGGATTTTATTTATGAGATTGGCTAAGATCATAAGGAGATATACTTACTTTATAATTAGAGTTTTATCCATTAATAAATTTCTACCACAAACTCATCTTTTACTTTAAAAGATAATAGAATGTTAAAAAAAATTCTATTTACACTATTCGTATAGGTTTCCAAAATAAACGAATTTATAATTAATCTACATGATATTTTAATAAAAACTACATTATTTAATCCAGGACATCTCATGGGCCAGTGGTAGGTGATACACCCTTGTCGCCCTTCAGTTGCGGGTTCAAGTCTCGCAGCCTTGCCGGACGCGACGGGTTGCCGCCCGACCTCCGGGTTGTCCTTTTATGGCAATCCAAAATAATCCAAACTAGAACTATCCAAAATACTTCTGTCCAAACTCAAATTCTAACATTTATAAGGAAGGTAAACATAATATAGATCCTTTTTACCCCGTAATAGCATATGAATACCTTCATCATGTATTACCATATTCCTTATTGATTACATTCATGCTCCCTTATTCCATATAGAATGCTGGATATACTTCATTAATCCAAAAATATTTTAAACCCCAATAATGTTGGAATATACAAATCATTAATCAGTTCCAAGGTAGTCAAGAATATCCAATATAATTTATCCAAAACAATTACATATTATTCCAAAATCACTACCTCAGTATCAGAACTATATTATGATTTATCATTCTCTCAACCATATATTTTCCAAAAATTTATCCTGCTATTGAGTCACTTTTCTTTGTTCCACACAATCTCAAGTCCTTAATGAAATAGTACTGCAGTACAATCCTTATATACTCCATAATTACTATAACAAGTACATTGTTGATACAACACTCAATTGACATAATCAACATAAGAACTCTAATCATTACTCTTCATCTGTGGTAGTATCATAACTTGATTATTATCCAATAACATCATTTGCGACATAGTCTGATGACTGGGACATAGGTTCGCGTAGTGTCCAAACTCCTTGCAAATGAAGCATTGTACATTTAAAACCATTTTCTTACCCTTGCAGTCACGTACTTTGTGCCCTTTTCCTCCACACTTATAACAAACTCCCATTCCTTTCAGGCAAGTTCCAGGGTGTTTCTTTCCACAGTTACCACATATGGAAAAATTCTTCTTTTCCCTCTTCCCTTTATCCATCTTTCTCTCTTCCATCATTTTCTTCTCTTGCTTCCCTTCAAAGCCATAGGAATCAGTAAACTCTTTACTTATCCTATCAACACATGATATTATTTCTTCATAGGATGATAATACATGGGAGACTATTTCTTTTATAAATTCTAGCTTAAGACCATGAAAGATATGATCCTTCCTTCTCTTTGGATCATGTGCATTTCTGGAGTTCTCATTCCTTCTACTGGGCTCCATTTCTAAACAATGGAATACACTAGATCAGTTTATGAATCAAAATACATAATCCCATACTTATAAAACACTTAACATAAATTGAACTATTTATGGATATAATCCATAATCATAAAAATTTCTCCTTTGAGGATGTATATACTCATAAACCCTTCATAATGATTTGTAAAGAAAACGAGAGTTATCCTAAGCATATCCCCCGGGAGTGTCGTAACCAAGAGTGCAGCAAGGCCCGTTGTCGTGCACCAGTTCCCGTTCGAGTCTAGCTCAAAGCGGTGTTTTCGGGTTTTACCCCTAGGTACATCTGTGCCAGAGCCGCCTCTACCTGCTCGTATCCAGACAGGGATGTATTGCTCGTAAAACTCACAAAGTCTCTACAATACCAAAATTCTAGGAAGTTCTTCTATATTAATCCTCAAAGTTCATCTTAGGTCTATGTGCTCTAATCAGAGTTTATCTAAATCTAGCTTCCAAGGTTTGTACTAAACTTCCTCTGATACCAACTGTAACGCCCCGACCCCAGTTACCCAGAGTCGGTGCATTACTTCGTAACATTGGCATGATCACAAGAAAGATCAAATCCCGAAAGACCGATTGGTTTAGTAGCCTTGGAAACACTAGATATAATCATAAAGTTTTACAATACATTTCAAAGTGAAAAACTACTACAACAACAAAGTCTTCATATCCACACTATTAACCCCTCATAATATCCCTGCAAGTCATTCATAATTTACTTCTTCACTACCTGGGAAAAATAAAACATAGAAAAGGGGTGAGCTCAAATGCCCAGTAAGGATAACAATATAGCGGAACGTTCAAAATAATCATAAACATTTAAGGCAATGAATTACTAAAACAAAAGCCTTTTAAAATTGAACTTCAACATAGTATGGCAAAAGTAAAATGAAATAATTCCATTTACTTATTCACATGGATATTCTACTAATCGAATAATCACATGCAATATCAATAACCACTTTCATAATGTTGGAATGCATAATGCCAGACTATCATAACCACATAGCCAAGGCCTCGTGCCAAGACTACAAATAAGATTTTGTCAAGGCCTTGTGCTAGGACACTAGTTTGTCTCATGAGACCTACCGATGCATCGAGGAGCTATAGCGGGCTCCACCCGTCACTTATTAAGTCCAATGCATTCCCATATGAAAAGGTTTAAACATAACATAAACATTCGTATTAAAACTAGCATACGAAATGTCAATAATTTCACCATAAACTATGAATGGTATAAAAATAGCACATCCACAGTCAAACATATCACAAAACCTTCAATACAATATAGAAGTTTTGTATCATAATAAATCAACTTCAAATAATCTTAAAATCCATCAAAGGATGTTGACATAGATGAAATCAAAATTCTTTTTAAAGAAGTATCTCCTTTTATTTTGAAATCATTTAAGATCCATATAAAATAAAACATTTTCTTTGAAAATATTCTTATAAGCTTGTAAGGAAAGCTTTGAAGATTTTATAACGGCGTAAAATAACCGCACCCGCCGTATAAGTTAAAAAAAACATTCTTACCTCAATTCTGTCGAAAAGGTTAAAAAGGACCTTGTTTTGAAAACGACGGAAGGATTCCTTTATAAACCTCTTATAAAAAGTCAAAAAAAGGTATAAATGACTTTAACCCATATTCTTGTAAATAGTAAAAAATGTTTTGAAATACATTTTTAAGAAGCATGGATGTGGATGATAAAGAGATCCCAGTAGATTATTACATATAAACAACCTCGGATAATGAAGAGATTGTGAAATAACCCTTACCTTGTACTTTTCCTTGGTTGGGGTAGGTTAACCTCCTGTATAATGGTGAAATAATTGTTATTAAATTATACAAGAATCATATATATTAATATGATATCATATATGATCTTTTAACATTGATAATATCTTAGAATTATCATCGTTTCGGGTGTTAACTTACTCATTTTCTTTTATATGTTTTGTTACATAAGCCATGTTTGTTGTATCTTATTCATATCCAGAATGATATCAAGTCCTTAAACATCATTTTTAAATCATAAAATGATAATTATACTTGAATGGATACGATGGAGAATGAATCTCATCGCGTTCGTGGAGACGGTAGTCCGTACGTACGCACGAGCGACAATATCATTCTTTTGATATTAAAATAATATATAAATGAATGGTATATCATATATACAGAATCATTAACATGTTATATTTATTATTTACATGAGTTACACATCATTATTATACCCATCCAAATAATATTATATTGAATAACAATTACACCACGACGTGGAGACGGTAAGCCGTACGTACGCACGTATGGTGACATGTTATTCAAAGGGTGGATAGAATACTGAATATGGTTGTACCATACTTATAATAACATCACAGTATATGTGAGACACTGGAGTTATTATTTTAGAATGGTAAGAACAAAGGAAGAAGAAGTGGAAGAAGAAATGAACTTAGAAAAGGGGTGGTGAAAACATTACCTCTTCTTCGGGTTCTTCCTTTTGATTTGATCAAAAGGGCTCCTTAGGTTGGCTTTATGATCAAACTAATGCCCCTAGGTTGTAGTGAGGGATGTTGGGAGAGTATTTGGGCAGAGTTTGGCAGAACCAAAAGGCTTTAGAGGTGTGAAGAAATGAGAAGAAGGAGTTCCCTTTTATAAGAGGGGTGAGGGGCACCTTTGGAAATGCTAGAAATATTAATTTATAATAAATTCATATTCGGTTTCTAAAGGCTCCAAAGTTGACTATTCAAAGGATGAGGTGGGGATAGGTCGAAAACAACTCATCCAATAGAATTTAGACAGGTTTGGGTACTTATATTAACCTTATCTTTAAGTATTAACTCTAAGTTAATTAGTTTCACTTTTACAATGTCTCTTTGTATTTTTATATATTATGGTTAATAAACTTACTATATACATCCAAGCGACCCCCAAGTGGTCCATTAATGATTAACCTATCATAATATAAGTCTCTTGGCCGAACCTTAGATTTTTAGGAATTTAATATCAATTAATAATATAATATTTGTTTTAAGAACTCTTTTATGTCAATTTTGACACTATTCAATAGTTGATTTTTGTGAAACTCATAATAGATTGATTACTTCGAACAAAGTCCATTAAATCAATCCTAATATATCATATTAGCCTAGAAAATTAGTTTATTTCATTAAAAGTTTCATATTATATTTATTTGGGTATTTATAATATCAATTATTTTAATTTTTCACTATTATAGTAATTACTGCATCATCATTGTGTCATAAATAAAATAACTTATTTAATGTCTAAAAATTATAAATAAAATATCATTATGTAGGAAATCTTTTTATCTTTCTAATGAATATTTATAATCTAAAATCCAACATGTATAACCCTATGTAAAAAAATTGTTGTTCTAAAAGATATATGCTTGTGTCATTTTTGTATTCATTTTAACTTAATTAAAATAAAGTGTCATTATCACTTACAAGTGGATCCATGGGGTCCCAAAATTGACACAAAGATGCCCATGGTCGACCATGTATCAACCAATAGGGTTAAGACACGTTTTAGGGTAATTTAGTTTTATTATAATATTATTTTTTTAACCCTTATTTACCGGATTTACCCTTAACCATGGTAAATAAAATATTTACCGCAGTAATTATTCAAAATGTCTAAAAATAAAAGTTACCTATTTACAAAATTTGAACATCCTGATTCCAAATATGGAATCCATTTTCCTAAATTCAAAACACAGAAGTGGCAGAAATTAATTTAAAATTAATTCCCGCTGTCAAAACAAAAAGTGTGTTTTTAAGAGATAATAACTATCAAAAGATTGACACTTGTTTATGTTCAGTTTAATTGTAAAATTATGTCCAATGACCAACATTATATTAAATGGTAAAAATATATTCTAAATATACTTTAAAACCAATCAAATTCATAATTTATCACTATTAATTATTTTGATTAAAAAAGTTGTTTTTAATTAAAATTTAGTAATTTTCACTATTCATCAGAATATAAAAGTTATCCGAAAAGTAACAAAATTTCACCGTAGGCTAATTTTGATATTCTGAATCCAAAAATGAAGTCCATTTTGAAATATAAAATATATATAATTTCAAAAATTAGTTATTACTATTCATAACGGCTAGTTTAATTGGTTGTTAGAACTCGGTGTTGCGTACAACACACGCTATCACATTATTCAAAGAGAAGCGTACCGTAGAAGCTTGGGATGTTTCATTTTAAATTTTTGATGTCCCCATTTAGTCAAAAAGTTTAAAATATAGTATTTAAAAAGGTTTCACTATTAAAGTTGATAAAAGTGCAATACTGAAAATGAATTTGTTCTTGCATTATATCTAAGAAACTCATAATATGGATTCTAAAATTATAAGGATTATATAAACATTAAAATTTATCTAATACTATTCGTAACCTCCTTTGAACAGCTTTTTTGGTAAGTCATGGTGTGCTTGAACTTGGTGTTTCATGTAGTGAAAGTTATTGAATTATTTTGAAGAAATAACACACTATGAAATCTTGTGGTGTTACAGGCATAACTTTTTTGCCTGCTCTAAACTGTTCTCATGTGCTTTTGAATCAACCGGACTTTCTCTGCCATCTCTTCTACCAATTCTGGCCCCATCAGCTTCCTTTCACCTACCTCATCCCAAAAAGATAGTTTTTGATAATTCTTTCCATATAATGCCTCAAATGGAGCCATCCATATACTAGAATGAAAAATTTTATAATATGAAAATCCAACCCAAGATAGGTGTTGGGCCCAACTTCCCTGATAATCCATCGAGCAAGAACGTAGCATATTCTCCAATGTCTGAATTGTTCTTTCTTATTTCCGAAAAGCTGTACTAATATTAAATTCAGTACCCAATGACTTCTGAAGGCCTTTCAAAAAGTTAGAAATAAACCTGGGATCACGATCAGATAAAATGGAGAGGGGAACTCCATACAACCTGACTATCTCTTTAACATATAACTGAGCAAGTTTATCTAGAGACAAAGTATATATAATAGGAAGGAAATGATAATATTTAGTCGATTGATCAATTATAACCCAAATTTCATTATTACCTCGAGATCTCTTTGATAATCCCACAACGAATTCCATGGATATATTTTCCCATTTCCACTCTGGAACCAGTAAAGGCTGAAGCATTCATTTCGGTAACTGTCACTCTACTTTAACCAGCTGACAGGTCAAACACTTCACAGTAAAATCAGCAATATCTCTTTTCATTCCATCCCACCAGTATTACTCCCGAATATCCTTGTACATCTTAGTACTGCCAAGATGAACTGAAAACAGAGAACTATGGGCTTCAAATAACAACCCATTCGTCAACTGTCAATCACAAGGCACACATAATCTCTTTTTCCAATCTCAAAACACAATCATTATCAATATTAAAATCAGGCAACTTACACTTATGAACCAACACACCCTTTTTCTGTAACTCACTGTCTTCCTTAGGTGCTTTCTTAATTCTGTCTAATAGAGATGATTTCACTGACACCTGAAACAAAAAATAAGAATTTCCTGCAACAACAACTTCGATTCCAAATTCATCAAATAAAAAACCAAAGGATCTCATTCCAAATGTAACAAGGTTAATGAAGTATTACTTTTTTGACTCAAAGAATCATCCACTTTATTTTCTTTCCCCGGATGATAAAGGATCGTGAAATCATAATCCTTGATTAATTCCAACCATATCATCGGTCTCATGTTCAATTATTTTTGAGTTAATATATACTTAAAAATTTTGTGATCGTTATATATTTCAAACATCACTCCATACAAATTATGCCTCCAAATTTTTAAAAGAAAATCACCAATAGCTAATTCCAAATCATGTGTAGGGTAATTTAACTCATGTGGTTTCAACTGACGTGAAGAATAAGCAATTACCTGATCATGTTTCATTAGGACACAACCCACTCCTTTCAACGAAGAATCACTATAGATAACAAACTCACCATTTGTTGAAGGATGTGTGAAAACTAGAGCATTCACCAATATTGTTTTAAATTCCTAATTCAACTGATCCATCACTGTAGTAAACTTCTCAATTCTGATTCCGACCGTCTCTGGTTGTTGATTCAGAAGGTCATTTTTCTCTGTATGCCTTCTTAGAAAAGATGATCTATTTCCTTTACAAAAAACAATTCATAATACATACATATAATGCAACATGGTAATCTATAAATGCAATATAATTTCAATATTACCATAAATTAATTTAGGGACACTAATTTAAAAATACCCTAACTCTTAATGTTATCTAAACCGACCTCTTATACCAACTATAAGGACCCGACCTTAAACCTTACATAATATTGAATTAAATGAATAATTAACATAGAGGATCTTTTCATGTTTAGAGTTTTAGAGAATTAGGACATAACTATTACATCTCAAACGAATACAACGTAGACACATCTACACAGTTTCCATTTTTTTCACAAAATTACAACGCTTGAAAAAATGAGTCATGTCTAGTTCCATGTTTAAGATAGCATGAAATTTCCTTAATCCCATCATTGACCCTATTCCACATTATGTCCTATGAGAAACATTTCAAAAACTTGGGATGAGCGTAAAAATCTCAGTAAGGGATACACAAAGAAGGAAAACTGTTAGTTTTTCTAAACAACAAGTAAACCATGAATACTTTAAAATAATTAATACTTTTCACCTTTATGAAGTAGTAAATACTATTAACTGAATAATAGATCATTACTTATCCTTTTGTAACCATATGATTACCATAAATCCCATATAATGAACACATAACATAAAAAGGTAAATTGGGACATAAACATACTTAAATGGAATAACCGTACGGTCGACTTCCACACATATCACTAAATGGAATAGCCATATGTCCGACTTCTATACCCAATGCATTGGAGGTTCTAACATAACCACCCGTCCTGGTATTCATGGCACCACCTTTCATTTGGATTATCATGTAACCACCCGTCAAATGTCCATGTGGAATTATAAAATCATAACACATACAAAAAATATAAAGGAAAGAAAACATTTCTACATTTCAATCACAATATATCACATAAATATATTGACATAACAAATCCATTTTCAAAACCGTTTTAAATAAAAAAAAATCATAAAAGAGTATATGGTATTTATTTTCTTTTAAAAATAGTATTGCTTGTTGAGGAATCCACAGATCAAATAATACTCGTGGCGGCGAAAAAGGTCGTTTTTACCGCTTACGTAAAAATGAACATTATTTTTGTCGTTTAGTAAAACGCTTTGTAGAAAAATATTCTCTTTGATAAGTGAAGAGTTTTTATTCATCTTATAAAAGAAAATCGTGTATAAAAACAAAATATGCCCCAATGAATGGATATTGAGACAAAGTCCCTTACCTTAGGTTTGAATTGACTCGATCCCTCTTTAATCTCTGAATAATAAACTAGTGTTAATTTCTACTTTCTTAGGAACCTTTTTCAAGTTCATTATTACATTTATATCACTTAATACCATGTTATAAACATCGTGTAATCATTTAAGTTAATAATGTTTGTTTTGTTGATATTTGATACTTGAGTCAATAATGAACACCTTTTATTTACTAGTTGTCCATGTGGTCAATAGTCCATTATATCCAGAATAATATTCATTATTTTGATATCACATATATCATATATATCCATTATATACATGTATTTATAATTTTACATAACATTTGGAGGTAAGAAATGAAATGCACCGTTCATGGAGATGGTGAGCCGTACGTACGCATGAATGCTATGTTCATTTCTATTTCCTATTTTTATAGAATTAAAGTATAATGATACATAGGTATATTATAATTACAGTATTATATCATATACAATATCTCTAATTATATTCTTTATACATCCCACATACGATATTAATGAATCAAATCACTTTGAGGGTGCAGTATTCCACACTTCCTCAAATGAGATTATCGTATTTACACACTATGGAAACCATAAAGGCATGCTATAAATGGTAAATACAGAAGCATAAAGAAAACATAAACATAATATATATAATATATAAATACAATTCTATCATAGTGTCCACCATGAGAGGCGGTTGGAGATATTTGAACAATCATTGTTTCGTGAAGCGTTAGTTTATCATCCACAGAAACATTAGGTTGTTCATCCAATAGATGGAGGTGTGTGTATGTGTAGCTCAAATAATTCTCATAAAAACATCCTATTATATTGAGGATACTTATTTTATTACAAAATAAAGGAATAAACAGTGTTTAGCGGTTGGAGAAGTAAAATAAAAGAAATTTTTTTAAGAGAAACAGTTACGATTAATTTGGGTAACTTCCTTTGGTCTGAACCAAAAGAAGGTCTTGAAGTGCCTTCTTCCTAAGGTAAGGATTCTAGGGGGAAGAGATAGATTTAGGGAGACTAATGGGGTATATAATGGAAGATCCAAATGGATAGATATGTGTGAATAATTTGTTATAAGTTGTCTCTTTTTATAAGGGGGAGGAGGGGCTCTTTAGGAAAGTCTGAAACTGTTATTTTTTTATATAATTATATCTGGTTTCTGATGGTCCAAAAATCATTAAAAATGATGACTAGATGACTCATGGTAGAAATAAAATCATCCAATCAAAATTATATATGGTTTGGATATTATGTTAATCATTTTAATCGTATTTGTTTAAATGATTTATTAATGATGTAAATACTGCATCATTATTCTGTCATATATAATTTAATTTATATGTTGTATAAAAAAATTAAAAAAAATACCATGATGTAGGAAATATATTTAGATTTCCAGTTAATTTTTATAGAAAAAATATTCTTTATATATCACCATATAAAAATTAATTTACCAAACGATTTTTGCCTATGTCATTTTTGACTTTACTTTAAATTAACTAATCTAAACTGTCATTATCATTTATATGTGGCTCTATGGGGTCCCAAAATCGACACAAATATGACCATGGTCGGCCATGACTCAACCAATAATGTTTGTACAAGTTTTAAGGTAATTTTGAATTATTATAATATTCTTTAACCTTGAATTACCCTATTTTGCCTTTAAACACGATAAATAAAAGTCAAAAGTTACTATTCACTAGATATTACTTTCATCTTAATGAACCACATTTTACTTCTTGATAAAAAAACATGTATATAGGATTTTTGAAATCCAATTCACCGATGTGGTAAAATTTAATTTAAATGGAAAAGTCAGTTTTTTAAATACCACTAAGTGGTTTCACTATTCATCAATATTTGATGTTTTTTAGAAAAATACCAAAAATTCAGCCTAAGATATATTAGATATTCTGAATTAAAAAATGATGTCTATTCTACCAAATTATAATCATAAAATTAGAGTTAATTAATTTAAAATTAAATCCCATTGTTAAAACAAATAGTTGTTTTTAAAAAATAATAACTATCAAAAGATTGACACTTATTTATGTCCAATTTAAAAGTAAAATTAATTACAATGACCAAAATTGGATTAAATGGTAAAAATATATTCTAATTAAACATTAAAACCAATTAAAAAGATAATCAACCCATATAAATAAATTATATTAAAAGGCACTTTTGAATTAAAATACAATATTTTCAGTATTCCTTAAAAAATAAACATTAACAGAAAAATACAAAAAATTACCCAACGTAAAATTTGATGTCCCAAATCTAAAGTAGAATTTTATTTGGTCAAATGGAAAGTATAAAATTGGCCAAAACTGGATTTAAAGAGGGTTCCACATTAAAAGGCGGTAAATCGACCATTTAATGTAAATTATGCTTAATATTAGATTCATTCACATTTTATGCCTCTAGATATTTTTGGATAAATGTAAATACATTTAACAAAAATTTATAATCATATTTTAGTTACTTTTGTTCATTCCTGCCAATACAACGGCTAGGAGTTAACTACCATTTAAAGTAATAATATTTTATTATAAGTGTCCAATGTAAGATTCCATAGAATCCTGTTATTGCGTATCGAGTACGCTATCGAATGTAGCAACCCATTTATATTAATATTTAATTAACAAATATAACGAAATATGAAATATGTTATATTCGTCATTTACCTGAGATGTTACAAGTAATATGTATATGATTATATACATTATGGATGGAAAAATTGTTTTATAATACCCTTATTAACATATTTTTTTAACTAAAACTCATTTAAAGCTCAACACTGTAGTCTTCTATTTTTTTTCAATAAAAAATATATAATAAATGGATATGTAAGAAGAAAATTGAGTGACACAAATCTATGAACATGTAGCTACCCCAAATCACTATGTGTAAAATTTTAACCCATTATAATTGGTCCTACAATTGTTAGAAATACCAATGATTGGATTTCAGAATGGTAATTTGTGTATGTGTTCTCAACATGTCCAAAATGATTGATTTTTGTAACAATCATTTCTGAATACATATAATAGAAATCTATATAATCATTATCTTTGTAACCTTTAAGAATAGCACTTTATGGTTGAGATTTATTCCCCACAAATTATTTCAAATTATTGTATTAACTAATGAGAAAATAATAAACATTTAAATAAAATTTAATCAATGATTTTATAAAATTGAATTAATCAATGTAAATTGATATAATATCAAAATTTCAACCAATTGGATACATCCGTCGATATAGTAGTCATCTAACATGTTTAGTTTATCCAATTAGATGAACAGTAAACTGTATCATTAATATGAATAAATATGAGGGAAATAACATTTGTAATGAAAATGTGTCAAAAATATAGTATATTTAATTTTTTCAATCTTAAATGGATTCAGAGTTTTCCAAAAAATCACTCTAAAAAAGGAATAAAACTAATATAGAATTGTAAGTACTTTTTTAGGTAACATAATTTTCAATGACAATGACAACAAATTATCCATTTAAACATGTGAGTCATGAATTTTAAATCCATGTAAATTTTGATTTTTTAAATCAATTAACAATGATATGACACTGAGATATCCATATAGAACTTTTACATTATTTGATGTTTGATGGAATACGTCTTTATCTTGTATTTTCCTTTTAAATATTTTTAAAGGATAATTTTTATTCTCATTTTCCAGAAATCATTGTTTTTGTTCATTGATTCCAAATACGTACAAACAATATGTTGATATTTTGGTTTACCATGCTCATTAAGAATTGTTAAAATTATATTTTCATACAAGTTCATATGATTAGACATTAAATAAAGATTATTACATTTCAAATTAAACTCCCAATAAGGTATTTTTAAAAATTTCCTCATTTTCTTCCACAGTTGTATTCTAGCTTCATCAGTCACTATACCTCATACCCTTTTCTGACCATCTTTTAACTGATTACATTTTTCAAATTCTACAGTGATATTAATTAATTATCCCAATATTTCGGAACTAGATAACATATTTGGTGGATTTTTCAATTCAATATCTCTATTATGTTTTGTCTTGTCAAAACTAAATTTATAAGAATAATAAATAAATCTACGATGACACATAAAACATAATTTTATACTATGAGGTAATCATTAATGTTTGAATAAACATTAAAAACATGAAAATACAATCACGTATGAGTGTTCCAAATAAATAAGATTCATATATTGGGAATGTTAGTAATTTTCCAAATTAAAGAAGAATGTATTTTGAATAGAATGGTCATTGTAGAATCATATTTTTACAAATAATTATCCTTTAATAACTCAATTCCTTAAATAGGGGTGGAAGGTATACATACATGTTATTTATAGGAATATTCTTTATAAGATTAATCATAAAAATAAGGAATGATGTCTTCTTCTTATATGTCTATGGAGGTAGATTATAGGGGATGAAAATAGTTAGTCAAATTATAAAATTTTTAATAACAATACCAAATTTCTTAAAACCATTAAAAGGAAATAAAAAACATAAATCCCTAGGATCCAAAGAAAAATATTGTTATAATAATAATAATAACATATACAGTGTTTAATATTACTTATGTCTAATAAACGTACCATTGTTATTATCCTGATCATTCCACTTCTAATCGAATGTAGTATTAGATCAAATTAATAATCATTTCTATCATGGTTTCATCGAAAATTTAAATAGTACTTATTCGGGAGTGTTCTTATTCAGTTTCATATCAGTGCTTTAATAATTTTTATTCTCATTTTTTTCATTTAATTCAGTCTTCTTGTATGGAATATAATTCATTATTCTTTTTTGAGATCTTCTGACAAGTAAATCATAAATTAATTAGGGCATTCATATATCTCCGTAAAGTCTTGGTTATATTTTTGTATTATTTTATGAATCTCAAATAATGTTGCAAAGATTTTATCTTCACTAAAGTCATTAGAAAGAAACTCAAAATTCTGAGAAATTTATTTTTCTATAAATATGTAAAAATATTTGATATGATTTAAATTAAGTGGAAAATACATGTTTCAATACATGGTATAATCTTCCAATAGTTAATTTAGTCCACATTTAACTAATTTTTGAATCTTATTTTATCTCTCACAATAGTTATGACTAAGATTAACCCACCTAGTATCAACTAATGGTTCTATTTATCTATTAGAATTTTTATATTGTATCTCAAAAATAAAAATTCATCATTTATACTATTTTTAAATGATGTATCATCTAGCGGGGAACATTGTGATTTGATGACATGATATTCATTTTTTTGACTTTCCATAAAATGAAATACACCATTATAAATAAAACATACAAATTAGAAATAGAACAGTTTCAACATGAATTCATCATATACTTCCTTCATATTCCATTATCCCTTGAATTTAAAATCATTACATGGATATTTTATTCTACCATGAACTAAAAAGTTTGTAATTTCATAATCTAAAAAATTGTCCTCAACCTTGTCATATTGAACCGTGTTTCGAGGTAAATTAATCCAAAATATAGGCATTGGTATTTTATTATCACTCATATATATGTCAATTAACATATAAGAATATAAATTTCAATCAAATAATTATAATAAAATTGTAGCATAACCATTTTTTTTAACAATCTGGGGGTCTGTATTCAGTAGGACACAAATATAACATGAAAATGATTTATTTTTCAATGAAAAATATAAACATAAATGAAAAAAATAACCCATAAAAATAATAGTGTTATATGTCATCGAATAAGGTCACCAAGGAATGTAGAGTGCAACATACATCATGGATGTCGGGGATATATTCAAATCAACATATGAATCAGTAAACATTTGGGGAAATTGAGGATGGTTTCTAGAGTATATAGTAGTGGGGAAGGGGTTAGGGATTGAATGTCATTGGGGATATTGGTTTACCTTAAATATGTAAGTGGGAAACCATATTTGGAGAAGAGATATCAGGGGATTTTTCCATGATGATCATTGAGGGAGAGAGGTTTGAGGTTCAGTAGGGTTACGCTTTCATTGATTACTAAGGGTTGTCTTGGGTTAACATTGATGGAGGAAGGATTATGATATGTTGGATAAAATAAAGGGAGGGAATATTAGCTTCCAATAGTTGAGGGAGAGAGGTATGAGGTGTTTAAAGGTAATGGGGGTTTATAGGGATCATGGGGGGTCAATGTGTTGGGGTTGTGGGGTGGGTTGGGGTCGAGGGACACTATAAATTAGGTTTTTAATTTATTTAGACGTAGTTTTAATAAATCAAACACAAAATATAAATAATATAAGATTTTTTATGAAAACCAATGTATATATTAAATAATATGAAAATATAATAAGCACCAATTACTATATAAAATACTGATAAACCGCCACTAAGGCCACATTTTTTATACTGAAGTTCAAAAGATGTTATTTTTAGGTCATCTCGTTATTCTTATCCATTAGTGATAGTGATATCATGAGAAAAAAATATTATAGGATGATGTTATGGTCTGAATATAAAAAAGATAGAAATTATTTTTTAAGGAAATCATATTTCTAATAATATGGTTATAATATTAGATAAGTCACCCTTATAATCTAAGACACTCATTTTCAACATAATCTTTCTAAAATAATCATGTAGGTAAATTATGAAATTTGGAATAGGGTTAAAAAAACAGCATAGGGAACATACCACTCATTAGATTTTATCCTTTATAACATATTATTATACTCCACTAAGGTAATGAGTTTCATGGGTCCATCTATATTGAATGACAGGTCATACCACGCATTTGAAGCATTTTAATTTAAACTTGATGGTCACAAGAGGGACAATAAATTATAAAAAAATCATCTAACAAATTTTCACAATTGATTCCATCCATGATTAAACTAGATTCCATATCCTTTAACATTATTAAATATTTTTTATGATTTATTTTTATGAAATATCAAGGTATTTTTTCATTTATGGTCATTGTCTAGTGATTATATAGGGAATAATTAGGATAGATTTTGTGGTATGTTTCTTCTTTTCCTTCCATGACTGATTATTATTATATTAATTATGATAAATATTATTTTCAAATTATTAAATTAATTCATTATTTTATCGAATTATTTTTGTGAAATTGGTTTTATAATGTGGTGGTTTCTGGGGTTTATAATAAAATGGGAATATATTTTTGTGTGGAAATAATGGATATTGGTCCATACTGTGAGGGTTCATGATTTATTTAAAATGGTGGTTTTATATTCAATTGGAACATAATTTAAAATAATATGATTTTATACAATAATAATGTGAAAAAATGATCGAAGAAAAAGGGATTTTTTAAAATTTGTATTACAGGAACATTCATCATGGGTGACATAGTAGAAAATATCCACTAGTTGGTCAGAAAAGCCTTATATGGAATACATGGCTGAATGATGATTCATTTCAAGTTTACAATAATAAGGGTTGGCCAAATAAACATACACCTGCATAATATATTTATATATTTTGTGGCATGAATCCATAATTTTCAAAATTATGTTTTTTATATTATCATTCACGAACATTGTATGTTAAAAAATACGGGTTATTTAATAATCATGATTTAGAAATTGTATTATTTTTTAAAAATAGAATTATTAAAATATTATCAAATAAAAAAATTATAATTTTAGAGATCATCATTACTTAAATGTATTTTCGTATATTGAAAATGGAAAAGTATGAGATTTCTTTTAGTATATCCTATAGAGTCAAGTGTTAAAATGTGATTCCTCATACCCACACTCCCATAGCTAGTGCATTAAAAGCAAACATTATATATATATTTATTTCAACTATAAAATCCCAAATATATCCATACATAATTAAGGAATCAATAAATTTTATTGAATTTATTATATCCGAAAGATCATTCTAGGTGTATATATTTAGGGAATTTGGAAAAAACATAAACTGATAAATCCCAAGTTAATTGTATAAAATGGAATATTTTCCCATTATATATAAAGCTACTTAATCAATCAAAATTCATTAAAATCCCACAAATTATTCCACACATGTTATCATTCAAAACATGTCATGTGTAATAATTTTTACCAAAACATTTGGAATTTGAAACATTAAAGGGGTAGAGGTTAAATACCCTATAAAAGAACCATATAACTGAATCAATAATGGAATAAATATGTAATAAACATTATGGTAGGGAGAGTTAAACAAAATGAATCAATAATCAACCAAATATAGGAGCACTCAATATCCATTGAAAAAAATTAAAACATAGATATCAATAACACTGATATCATTCTGGTGGAATTCATAATGATAGACATAAAAATACTAATGTCAAGGCCTTATTCCATGACACTTTAAGTCTCCTTGAGACCATATATAAGAAATTATTATTAAAAGGACTTGTTCTGAGATGCTCTCATATCACATGAAGATACCTACACCAAAACCAAACATGTTTTGTCTTATAAGACCTATCAATGCATCAATGTTCAATATAATGTTTGGACCCACCCTTCACTTGATTCAACTCAATGCATTCACCATACTATTAAATATGACACTTCATATCATTAATTATGGATCCTTTGAATGAATAAAAACATGATTAAGCATATAATTTAGAATAAAAAACATTAAAACATGGAAACACTAAAATAATTATGAATAATCATATCTAATGATAGTAATTTTTCACATGTCAATAAAATGGATTTCATTGTTATAACCCATATATATAATTAAGTGGTATGATAAATCAATATAGGGTCAACATGAAAATAATTGTTCGTAATTTCATAAAAAATATAAAGCACCAAGAAATTTTCCGATGTAAATAAAAGATAAATAGTTCTAGGTGAACGTAATCAAATATGTGTTATGTAAAATTTTGATGTTAACAATATTCAAAACAATTAGTATACAACTAATCTGAATCTATTAAATTATTACCACAATCCATTCAGATAATGAATGTCGGCAGCTTAAAAAGAACATATCTAATTAAGCGATAAATGTGTCTCAAAGTGTCTATGTTATATGAATTTATATCCCTATAAAAAAATATGATAATACCACATAATACAATAAATGAATAGAATATACCCAAATTAAATGATATAAATTCAAATAATGATCATAACTTAATGAATGAAGATTGATTTACCAAAAATACTGACTAAGGCTGATAAAATTGAATCAATTAATGATTAAATATAGAAACGTGATTTGGATAGTAAATACCATGAAGTATAAGTAGTACAAAAAATATATCCAAGGGTATTGATTACATCAAAAAAATTAACATTGTGAAATAAATTTATTATCTCACAAAGAATTAAAATTGACACCAAGAAAACCCTAACAAGATGAGTGGAACATTAATAATAAAAACCCAACGAAATAGATGTCCTTTAATTAAACATAAAATACCAGAATCAAAAAAACAATTCCTGATATGATATATCAAATACGTAGTATATACAAAATAAAAATAAAATTAGGTTTATAATACCAATCATATCTGAAAAATTTTAATTTAAGATGAAAACCCTTAGAAACATTGGAATCATAGAACCTAAATCACACAAGATAGTTAAAATGAAATGAGGAATTTATTTTCATGGAATATCAAAGAGTAATTATAAAAAAAATATAGTATTATGGTTAGTACACTATAAAAAATTAAACATGGTATATAACATTGACATGTCTCATTGAAAGGGAATTGAGATTGAAACCCTAACCACTTGTACTGATTTCAATGAACATAAATTAAAATCATGTATTATTTACATATATACCTTAAAAATTATTGATAACCATAATAATATCCATTTTCACATATACTCTTCATAATAGTACACTCTCTATATAAATTATACTATACATCCACACTGGGAGTTTATAGTTTGGATCATTTTTACCAGTTTCATTATTGATGTGTCCATGCACATTCATCATTTATATTTATTAGTTAATATATAATTATTTTTAATATTATGTATGATTTATAAATATTTATTATGTTTCTAATTATTTTCAGGAGTTTCATTGTCCTTATTCTTGAAGATGAAATCGATAATTAGAATGGTTTGGTTATTATTGATGAACAAAGGTTTTTTTCTTAATTGATGAATTATATATATATATATAATCTCCAAAGACAAATAAATAAGCATATAATCATTTATATATTATTATAAAATTAAATCTATTCTCATAGTCATCCATGAATTAAATGTATAGTATTATATAATTATGTGGTTAAATCGACCAAAACATAAAGCTAACATGATTAATAATGGATTATGAGATGGTTCATTTGTAATATCAATATACCTTAAGCAGTATGATTTTTTTTAATTTTTATTTGTTCAATATATGATAATTGGAATGAATTATAAGAAGGAAAAATGGATATGAAAACATTATATAATTTTAATAATATAATATCATTTTAGCATGCATATTTTAAACCATTAAATCAAAGATGATAATTTTTTTATCATATCATTAATGAGATTATAAAATTTTAATACTAAAATATTATTTATATCATAAAAATATTATATATCCATCAATTCCATACTTATATTCATCCTTTTATGGTGTTGAAGGAAAAAACATGTTACGTCGTCGAGGTAGTTGTCTGCACAAAACATGAACCACATTTTCCTTTTTCTTAATGGATGGGGTATATTAATAAATAATCATAATAACCATAATATAGTAAAATTAAATTATATAAATGATAATATTATAATTTTATTAATTTTTATATAATATAAATTATAGAATTTATTTTTGATGAAAATATAGACATTATTAATACTCAAATATGGTACATCAATTTACCATGTATGTCTCCTTGAATTTAAAGGTATTAGGATAACTATGAACAAAAAGGGGATTATGTTCATCGTATAGGGTTATTGGGAGATTTAAATTACATAGTATCAAGGATTTGATGAATAATAAGCGATTCATAAAGTGGTGGAAGGGAACCCTTTTATTAGTGACTGGAATGGTAGTTTTGGGAGAAGAATTAACATTGTAAAAAATTTGATGTTACTAGCCAAAGGAAAAAAAGTTAAAATGGAAAAACATGTAGGGTAATGATGTATTGTATGAAAAAAATCGCGATGATTCAAATCAATGTTCATTTTTTGAATGATTTAGTAATTATAAAATATTTGAAACTAAACTTACACCTTTTACATTATCCCTGGTAACTAATTTCTAACCTTAGTAATTAATTTTAATTAAAAATATTAATATTAATATATTTCCTAATTTTATACATCTAACATAAAATTTGGAAATCAATTTATCATAAAAAAATTATAAACTTATGTAATGTCAATTTTAAAATAAATACTCATAATTGTGTAAAGAAGTATCTTAGGGAAATAACATTTTTGTGATCTATATTTATATATATGGTAAAAGTATATTGTATTCTTATTTTAATGTCATAGATTTATTTTTTATAAAAAGAAATTATATGATATGAGTTTTACAAGGATATACATGATTGAATAAACTGTGGAAAATATTTGATTGAAATAACAGATCAAAAACCTTAATTATATTAAAGTAACATTCTAATTAGTTAAAAAATATTGTCAATAGGATATATAATTTCAATGAACAATTTAAAATTACTATTATTATTCATTAAAATCAGATTTTATTATTGAAATGTTTTTTAATCTTCTATTTCATTCCTATATAATTATAATTTTATACAAATTATAAGTTTCATGATAACATTAATTATAGACCAAAATGTCCTTTTTATAAAAAGAAAAAAAATCACAACAACTCAATTTTGATGTGGAGAATTTAAAAATTAATGTTATTTAATTAATTTCAAATTCAATTATTTTTATATCCAATTTGTGTTTTATAAAATCATAAATTATAATTGAATAAAAATTTTATAATAAAAAGAGACTTTAAAATATTAAATGGCATTACTATTAATTTATATCATTTTATGACTGAATTAATATTAACAAATTAGTAATATTATACATAATTTATCATAATTATTCATATGATTCATGAAATATAAATGCATATCTCATAAAAACACACTTTTTTTAAAAACACTCTTCTAAACAAGAAATGAAATTTTCAGTCATTTTATGTAAACTAATTGAATTTCATATATATTTAATATGGAATTTGATTTAATTATATATATATTACATAAAGAGGATTCTACTGTTAATTATCTTTAATTCAAAGGAGGGGTTTTTATAGTTATACATAATAAATTATATTTTATCTAATTATATCACATTTTTTTCATGTTTACTGTTATGTTGGTGAAAGATATCAAACACATTGACTCATTTAAAGGGTTCTATAATTTAGTAGTGTTACACCTCACCTCTAACCACGCATTTCAATGAGGTATGAAAATAATTTTAAATGATATATTAATATAAAGAGAAATCATTTACATTAATGAAAAACCAATTGACTTGTGTTCTTATTGGGATGTTATAGGGCTTAGTTTTTCCTTTTTAGATGAGTTTTATATCATGATGTGATTGGTAATAGTTTTTTACCATTGGTTATTATACCTTAGTTTATTGAAATATTTTTTATCCAATCTCAATTGTAATTATTTTTTTGTTTACATTATAAATAATATGTATTTATCATTTAAATATATTATTTTGGTGGAAAATTACTTCCCTATAATTATGATGTATCCCTCACCACTAGGATTCATACTCTGGTGATGGAGGAACATGCATTAAGTCATATGATAACCTGGTTATTGTCTTAATATTCTAATCTATTTAGTTTTTCAGGAAATAATATTAGATAATGTCTTTAAGTTGAGCCATATGATGTCTAGTAACCATAGAGGTTAAGTTGGCTTGAAAATAAGGTGGGACCATTAAAATAAAAATATAATATATTTCAAGAAATGTATGATTTTCTTGGAGATTACGTATAAAATTGGATAATGTGATCTCTTATAGGGTTTTCATCCCTATTATAGTTCATGATGATTATGTTCTATGAAAATTATTGTATTTATGAATCATTGTATGCATTTATTGAGGTGTATTATTTGTGTATTTTAACTTAAATTGATTTTATAATATGATGTGGTTTCTGAAATAATTTCAAATGTTTATGAAAAAAGTTATCATTTTTATTTTTATTTTGATGAAATTATTTCTTAATTTTTATGTAAACTTAAAGGTATGGAATTATAAGAATAAAAATAAATACACATATATTTATATATAATTTTTTGATTTGGAAAACAATATAAGGCACCGGCCTTAAACTTTACTTAATATTGAATTAAATGAATAATTTAAATTGAGGAACTTTTCTTGTTTAGTGTTTTAGAGAATTAGGACATAACTATTACATCTAAAAAGATTACAAAGTAGACACTTATACTATGTTTCCATAGAATAAAAACTCTTAAAAAGAAACATGTCTAGTTCCATATTTTATATAGCATGACTTTCCCTTGATCCCATCCTTCACCCTATTCCACAGTAAGTCCTATGAAAAAACATTTCAAAAAAAACATGGTGTGAGCATTAAAGTCTCAGTAAGGGATACACAAAGAATGAAAAATGTTAGTTCATCAAAACAACAAGTAAACCATGTATACTTTATCAATTTAATACTTTTGACCTTAATGAAGTAGTAAAAAACTCTTCACTGAATAAAAGATCATTACTTACCCTTTTGTAACCAAAAGATTACCATAAAACCCATATAAAGATCACATAACATATAAAGGTAACTTCGGACATAAACATACATAAATGGAATAACCATATGGTCCACTTCCACACATATCACTTAATAGAATATCCATACGGCTGCCTTCCATACCCAATGCATTGGAGGTTATAACGTAACCACCCATCCTGGTATTCACGGCACCACCAGTCATATAGTTTATCACGTAACCACCCGTCAAATGTCCATGTACCATTATAAAATCATAAGACATAAAACAAATATAATGGAAAGAAATAATTTCCACACATTGATCACAATATATCAATTAAATATATTGACATAACAAATCCAAAAAATCCCTTTTCAATACCAAAATACATAAAAAAATATATGGTATTTATTTAATTTCAAAAAAAACATTACGACTTGTGGAGGAAGACAAATACCAAAAAATACTCGTAGCGGCGGAAAAGGTCATTGTCACCGCATACGTTAAAAAAAACATTCCTTTTTATTGTTTATTAAAACACTTCATAGAAAAAGAATCCTTTTGTATAAAAGTAAAAGTAAAAGGGGTTTATACACCGTATAAAAGAATGTTGTGTATAAAACGAAATATGCCTCAATGAAAGGACATTGAGACGAAGTCCCTTACCTCGGGTCTGACTTGACTCGATCGTTCTTTAACGCCCTGAGTAATAAACTTGAGTTAATTTATACTTGCTTAAGGACCTTCTTCAAGTTAATTATTACTTTTATATCACTTATTACAATGTTATAAACATTATTTAATCATTTATGTTAATAATTTTTGTTTTCTTTATATTTGGTTCTTAAGTCGAAAGTGGACTCCTTACAATTACATGTTGTTCGTGTGGTCAAAGGTTCATTATATCCAGAATGATATTCATGATTTGGATATCATATATATCCTATATATCCAGTATATAATTTTATTTATAATATTACATAATCATTTAGTGGTAAGAAATGAAATGCACCGTTCATGGAGATGGTAAGCCATACGTACGCATGAACTCTACTTTCATTTCTAAGTCATATTAATGGAATTAAAACTAAATGAGAGGTATCTATATTTTAATTCCATAATTATAGTCATCATTTATATGTAACATAAATCATATATAATAACTTTAAATCTATCCTTTATATGTCCCACATATGGCATTAACGAATCAAATCACTTTGAGGGGGCGGTAGTCCGCACTTCCTAAAGTGAAGATATGGAGTATACCCATAATTGAAGCCATAAAGGTGTGCCATAAATGAAAAATACAGAAGATTAAGGAAGAAAAAAACATATTATATAACATATAAAAATATAGTGACATCTTAATGGAAACCTTTGAAGGTGTTGGAAGAATATTGTACAATCATCGTTTCGTGATGCAGAAATTCGCCATCCACAGAAACTGTATGTCCTTTAACCATTAGATATAGGTGTGTGTATGTGTAGCTCGAATGATTCTTATAAAAACAACCTAGTATATGGAAGATACAGTTTCTGTTACAAAAGAAATTAATAAAAATAGCTTAGGGGGATGGAGTAGCAAAATAAAACAAAAGATCACAAGAGAAAACACTACCTTTATATCGGGTAACTCTTTTTGATTTGAGCTCAAAGGATTCCTTGGGAAGGCTTCTGCCCAAAGTGAGACTTCAAGGAGTAATAGATGGATGTGGATATACTACATGGGTAGGGTTTGGCCGAGCCAAAGGCTTTGGATGTGTGGGTAAGGTAGTATAGGTTCAGTCCTTTTATAAGAGGAGAGGAGGGACACTCTTGGAACGTACAGAAATGTTAATTTATTTTAAAATTATTTTCGGATTTAAAAGGACCCACATTGAAATAATTTTAGGATTAGGTGATAAGGGTTCTAAATATACCCATCCAATAGGTTTATGAAAAGTTTAGGTCTTATATTTTACATTATCTTTTCATTTTATTTAAATCGTTAAATAATGAGATAGTCACTGCATCGTCATGGTGTCATAAATAATTTAATTTATTTAATGTCTAAAAAATATAAAAAAATATATCATGATTTATGAAATCTTTCTAGCATTATAATTAATATTTATAGCAAAAAATATTACTTGTATAACCCCATTTAATAATTGTTTTAGTAAATCAACTCATGTCTGTGACATTTTTACATTAACATTAAATAAAAAGATATTAATGTCATTTTCCTTCCAATGTGGCTCCATGGGGTCCCCAAATTGACCCATGGATTGTTTCAGTCGGAAATGACACATCTAATAAGGGTAGGTCATGTGTCATGTTCATTTCATATTATTAAAACATTATTCATACCCTAAACTACACTAATTACCTCTAATCGCGATTAATAACAAAAAAGTTACTATTCACCAAAAAATTATTTTAATCCCATTGAACCAAATTTTACTTTTAATGACAACCATGTACGTCAGATTTTTGAAATTCAAAACACAGAAGTGGTAATGTTTCATTTAAACGAAAAATTAGTTTTTTTAAGTACCACATAGTGGATTCACTATTCATAAAAAATTGAAGTTTTTCAGAAAAATACCAAAACTTCACCCTAAGCTATATTTGATATTAATAATTCAAAAATGATTTCTATTTTACAAAATTCAAAACATATAATTTACATTAAATAATTTAATAATTAATTCCCGCTATCAGAGAAAATAACGTGTTGTTATGAAACAATAAGTATCAAAAGATTGACACTAGTTTAAGTCTAATTTCAAAGTGAAATTAATTACAATGACCACTATTGGATTAAATGGTAAATATATATTCTAATTGAACTTTAAAACCAATTCAAAAGATAATATAACCATATAATTAAATTAGATGAAAATGCAGTTTTGATGTAAAATGCAGTATTTTTCACTATTCATTAAAATGATCACTGTCAGAAAAATACCAAAAATTTATCCAATGTAAATTTCAATGTCCCAATCATAAATAATAAGTTTATTTTGAAAAATATATCTTATAAAATTGTCAATATTTTGATTTAAAAATGTTTTTCCATCAAAAATCAGTAAAACAATCTTTTAAAAATATTATTGCATTCCATGCTTAAGATTGGATTTATTCTCATTTTAAGCCTCTAAAACACTATCTAATTCATTAATAGACATAGATAAGAATATCTATTATTCATTACATACATGGGATGTTACATCCTTCCTCCCCTTTAAAGATTACATCCCCACAATTTATTTACTTATCGAATAAGTGGGGGTATTTTGCCCTTATTGCATTTTCAGATTCCCATGTTGCCTCTTCAATCATGTGGTTTTTCCACAAAACCATTACCTGATGAATCAAATTATTCCATAACACTTTCTCCCTATGGTCAAAAATCTAGACCGGTTGTTCCCCATAAGATAGGTTCTCTTCCAGCTGAACTACCTCTAGACTCAAAACATGCGATTGATCTGGCATATACTTTCTCAACATCGAAATATGAAAAACATTGCGTACTTGAGATAAACTCGGAGGTAAATCCACTAGGTAAGCAACTGAACCAAATCTCTCCAGAATTTCATATGGTCTAATGAACCTTGGACTCAGCTTTCCTTTATTACCAAATCACATCACACTTTTCCATGGAGAAACCTTGAAAAAAACATGGTCACCTACCTCGAAAGATAGATCCTTCCTCCGGTTATCCGCATAACTTTTCTGTCTGCTCTGAACTATTCTCATGTGTTTCTTAATCAACTGAACTTTTTCTGCCATCTCTTCTACCAATTCTGGTCCCATCAGCTTCCATTCACCTACTTCATCCCAAAAATCTAGAGTTCGACACCGCTTCCCATATAATGCCTCAAATGGTGCCATCTGTATACTGGAATGAGAACTGTTATTATAAGAAAACTCAACTAAATAAATATGTTGGTCCCAACTTCCCTGATAATCCATAGATCAAGCTCGTAGCATATCCCCTAAGGTCTGAATTGTTCATTCTGACTGCACATCTGATTGTGGATGAAAAGCTGTACTAAAATTTAATTCAGTACCCAACGACTTCTGAAGGCCTTTCAAAAAGATAGAAGTAAACCTAGTATCACGATCAGATACAATGGAGAGGGGAACTCCATGCAACCTGACTATCTCTTTAATATACAATCGTGAAAGTTGATCTAGAGAGAATGTATCTCGAATAGGAAGGAAATGAGAAGATGTAGTCAAGCGATCAACAATAACCCAGATTGCATTATTACATCGAGATGTCTTCGGTAATACCAAAACAAAGCCCATTGATATGTTTTCCCATTTCCACTCTGGCACTGGTAAAGGGTGAGGCATCCCTTTCGGTAACTTCCGCTCTGCTTAAACCTGCTCAAAAGTCAAACACTTCACAGTAAAATGAGCAATATCTCTTTTCATTCCATCCCACCAGTAATACTCCCACAGATCTCTGTACATCTTAGTACTGCAAGGATGAACTGAAAATGGAGAACTATGAGCCTCACATAACAACTCATTCTGCAACTGTGAATCACCAGGCACACATAATCTCTTCCCAAACCTCAAAACACAATCATTATTAATGATGAATTCAGGCAACTTACCCTTCTGAACCAGCTCAACCTTTTTCTGCAACTTACTGTCTTCCCTCTGTGCTTGCTTAATTATTTCTGATAGTGATGATCTCACTGATACCAGAAACAAAATAGAAGAACTTCCTGCTCTAACAACTTCTATGCCAAATTTCATCAAATCAAAAACCAAAGGATCTCGTTCCAATGGTAGCATGGTTAATGAAGCATTACTTTTTTGACTCAAAGCATCATCCACGTTATTTGCTTTTCCAAGATGTTAATGAATTGTACAATCATAATCCTTGATTAATTCCAGCCATCTCCTCTGTCTCATGTTCAAATCTTTTTGAATGAATATATATTTTAAACTTTTGTGATCAGTATATATTTCACACTTTACCCCATACAAATGATGCCTCCAAATTTTTAGAGCAAAAACAATAGAATCTAAATCCAAATCAAGTGTAGGGTAATTTACTTCATGAGTTTTCAATTTATGTGAAGCATATGCAATTACCTGATCATTCTGCAAAAGGAGACAGCCAAGTCCCTTCAACGAAGAATCACTGTATAAAACAAACTCGCCATTCCTGGAAGGAAGTGCCAAAACTAGAGCATTCACCAATATTCATTTCAACTCCTGAAAACAATCATCACATTCTTTTGTCCAGATAAACATAACACCCTTCAGATTTAGCTTAGTCATTGGACTAGATAACCGTGAAAAATTTTCAACAAACCTTCGGTTGTAACTTGCCAAACCAAGGAAACTACGGATCTCGGTTACATTTGTGGGTCTTGTCCATTCTTCAATAACTTTTGTTTTAGTAGGATCAATAGTTATGCCATTTTTTGAAACAATGTGACCAAGGAAAGAAATTTGTTGTAACCAAAACATACACTTACTGAATTTTCCATATAGTTTCTTTTCTTTTAGGGTTTGCAAGATAACCCTTAAATGACTTTCATGTTCCTCTTTACTTTTAGAAAACACCAAAATATCATCAATGAAAACAACCATAAACATATCCATGAACTCATGGAAAATTCTATTCATTAAGTCCATGAATACAAAAGGTGCATTGGTTAGCCCAAAAGGAATTACTACAAATTCATAATGGCCATATCTTGTACGGAATGCAGTCTTTGGAATTCTGCTTCGTTTACTTTCAACTAATGGTACCCCGACCTCAATTCAATCTTCGAAAAATACTGTGCTCCCTGGATCTGATCAAAGAGATCATCGATATGTGGCAAAGGATACTTGTTCTTAACAGTAATATTATTAAAGGCTCAATAATCAATGAAAAGTCTCATCGATCCATCTTTCTTTTTAACAAACAATACAAGAGCACCCTATGGTGATGTGCTAGGTCGAATGAAACCTTTATATAATAACTCCGGAAATTGCTTCTTTAACTCTAAAAGTTCAACTTGAGCCATTCGATAAGGGGGTTTTAATATTGGCTTAGACTCAGGAACTAAGTCAACAGTAAATTCAACTACCTGATCATGAATAATACCAGGCAACTCATCAGGTAAAACATCAAGATACTCATTTACCATTGGCACATCATTAATATGAACAGTTCCTTTATTTTCAACAATATGTGCAAGGTAAAATTCATTTCCATCTTTTACTAGTTTCTCAACTTCCTGATATGTTATCAAAATCAAGGGTTCATTCGTATAAAAAAACTGAAAATATTTCTGAAAAGAAACCATTTTAGCTCTGCACTCAATCATAGCATGATAAACAGAAACCCAATCCATGCACAATATAATATCAAACTCTACTAGAGTCAAAACTATAAGGTTTGCTGGTAGATTCTATCCACACACAAGGATAGGAAGGTTCTTATAATTCCTTTTTGTCTCAAAGTTCCCTCTAGTTGTTTTTAACATAAGTTCCGGATTCATATCATTAGATGGAATTTCCAATTTACTAGAAAAATTCTCAGAAATGAAAGAATGTGTAGACCCTGAATCAAACAACACATTGGCATAATCTGAACAAACAAATAGTGTACCTGATACTACTTCATCCAATGGCCCAACATCTGCTGAAGTACTTGAAAAGGATTTAACCCCCCTTTCTTTATGTATTCTGGATGCTTTTCCCCAGTTGAGTTCTTCTTTAGACACTCATTTTCATAATGATGCATTTCATTAGACTTAAAACATCTTACCACTGGATTTTCATTTCCTGCTTGATCATCTTCCTTACAGTTGCGAGAAATATGACCAGACTTACCACACTGAAAGCACTTATCAGACTTGGATAAACATTCACCAGGATGCATTTTACCACACTTCTCACAGGATGGATGTATGGTTTTCTTAGCTCCTTGCTTCTTTGATGAATTCTTCCCCTTTGCCTGCCAACTGGACCACTTATTCTGTTATTTTTCAAAGAACACATGGTCATCGACAAACTCCATTTCCACCTTCTCCGCACATCGAATAAGTTTTTCATAACTTTTGAACTCACAGGAAGTTAAAGCCCTTCGATACTATGTCTTTAAACCTGAGTAAAATCAGTTTATTTTACTATCATGATCTCGTATGATGTTTATAGCATACCTTGCCAATCGAGTGAACTTTGCTTCATAAGCATCCACTGAGTCATCCTCCTGCCTCAATTCTAGGAACTGTTTTTCGATCCTAAGACGAACCACCATAGGAAAATATTTCTCAAGAAACATACCTTTAAATTCATCCCAGTGAAGATCATCAATCTCATCACTATCCCTTATATTTTTCACCATCGACCACCACTGATCAGCTTCACCTTCAAAATGGTAAACAACAAGACTAACCTTTTGATGTTCTGAACACCCCAAGACATCAAAAATCTTCTCCAGCGCTTTAATCAACCCTTTAGCTAGCACAGGGTCTGATGATCCTCTAAATGATGGGGATGTTTCCTCATGAAATGTTCCACCACTAAAATGTTCCTCTGCGGATGATCTGGCTGATCTCGTGCAAGGATACCACCACCATTTATAGCCTGAGTCAACTATGCCTTCACTGCAACAAACTATTCAGTTCCAATTCTGACCATCTCAGGTTGTTGAATTGAAAGGTTGTCTTCCTCCCGATGACGTCCCAACATAGCTGCTTTGATTCCTCTGCGGAAAACCATTCTTAACAAACATGTCTTAGATGAAGAAACATGGTAATCATCAAATGTTATATCATTTCAATTTGACCATAAAAAAAATATATTTTTGGATAATCATTTAATAGAATTATAACTCCTAAAGTCATCTAAACCTACCTCTGATACCAACTATAAGGCCCCAGACTTAAACCTTACTTAATATTTAATTAAATGAATAATTCACATTGATGATCTTTTCAGGTTTAGAGTTTTAGAGAATTAGGACATAACTATTACATCTCAAATGATTACAAAGTAGACACTTCTACTAAGTTTCCATAGAATAAAAACTCTTAAAAAGAAACATGTCTAGTTCCATGATTTATATAGCATGACTTTACCTTAATACCATCCTTGACCCTATTCCACAGTAAGTCCTGTGAAAAACATTTCAAATAAAACTTGGGGTGAGCATGAAAGGCTCAGTAAAGGATACACAACGAATGAAAACAGTTAGTTTATCAAAACAACAATTAAAACATGTATACTTTATCAAAGTAATACTTTTCACCTTTATGATGTAGTAAAAAAATATTCACTGAATAAAAGATCATTACTTACCCTTTTTTAACCAAAAGATTACCGTAAAACCCATATAAAGATCACATAACATATAAAGGTAACTTGGTACATAAACATACTTAAATGGAATAACCATACAGTCGACTTCCACACATATCACTTAATGGAATAGCCATATGGCCGACTTCCAAACCCAATGCATTGGAGGTTATATCATAACCACTCGTCCTGGTATTCACGGCACCACCCGTCATATGGTTTATCACGTAACCACCCGTCAAATGTCCAAGTACCATTATAAAATCATAAGACATAAAACAAATATAATGGAATGAAAACATTTCCACACTTTGATCACAATATATCACTTAAATATATTGACATAACAAATCCAAAAAAACCCATTTCAATACCAAAATACATAAAACAGTATATGGTATTTATTTAATTTAAAAAAACATTACATCTTGTTGAGGAATCCAAAGACCAAATAATACTCGCGACGGCAGAAAAGGCCATTGTCACCGCGTACGTGAAAAGGAACATTCCTTTTTTCGTTTAGTAAAATTCTTCGTAGAAAAATATTCCTTTCATATAAAATTCAAAATCAAATGGGTTTATACACCATTAAAAAAAGTTGTTTATAAAACCAAATATACCTCAATGAAAGGAGATTGAGACGAAGTCCCTTAACTCGGGTCTGACTTGACTCGATCATTCTTTAACGTCCTGAATAATAAACTTGAGTTAATTTATACTTTCATAAGAACCCTCTTCAAGTTCATTATTACTTTTATATCACTTATTTTTATGTTATAAAAATTATGCAATCATTTAAGGTAATAATGTTTGTTTTTTTTTTGATATTTGGTTCTTAGGTCGAAAGTGGACTCCTTACAATTACATGTTGTTCGTGTGGTCAAAGGTTCATTATATCCAGAATGATATTCATGATTTGGATATCATATATATCATATATATCTAGAATATAAATATATTTATAATACTACATAATCATTTATAGGTAAGAAGTGAAATGCACCGTGCATGGACACGGTAAGCCGTACGTACGCATGAACTCTACTTTCATTTCTATGTCATATTAATGGAATTAAAACTAAATGAGAGGTATGTATATTTTAATTACAGAATAATATTCATCATTTATATGTAACATAGATCATATATAATAACTTTAAAGCCATCCTTTATACGTCCCACATATGGCAATAACGAATCAAATCGCGTTGAGGGGGCGGTAGTCCGCAGTTCCTAAAATGATGATATCGCGTATACCCATAACAGAAGCTATAAAGGTGTGCCATAAATGAAAAATAAAGAATCTTAAAAAATACATAATCATATTATATATCATATATAAATACAGTGACATCTTAATGGACACCTTTTAAGGTGTTAGAAGAATATTGAACAATCATTGTTTCATGAGGCAGAAATTCGCCTTCCACAGAAACAGAATGTTCTTTAACCATTAGATGTATGTGTGTGTAAGTGTATCTCGAATTCTTATTATAAAAACATCCTAGTATATGGAAGATACCAGTGTTGTTACAAAATAAATGAATAAAAAGATATTAGGGGGTTGGAGTAGCAAAATTAAACAAAAGAACACAAGAGAAATCACTACATTTAAATCAGGTAACTCTTTTTTTATTTGAGCTCAAAGGCTTACATGGGAAGACTTATGCCCAATGTGAGGCTTCAAGGAGTAATAGAGGGATGTGTACAGACAAAATGGGCAGGGGTTGGCCGTGCGAAAGGCTTTGGAGGTGTTGGTAAGATTGTAGAGGTGGGGGCCTTTTATAAGAGGAGGGGAGGGGCACTCTTGGAAAGTAAAGAAATCGTACTTTATTTTAAAATTATTTTCAGATTTAAAAGGTCCCACATTGATATAATTTTAGTATTAAGTGATAAGGGTTCGAAATATACCCATCAAATAGGATTTTGACAAGTGTAGGTCTTAGATTTTACATTATCTTTTCATTTTATTTAAATCGTTAAATAATGAGGTAGTCGCTGCATCATCATGGTGTCATAAATAATTTAATATATTTAATGTCTAAAAATTATAAAAAAAATATCATGATGTAGGAAATCTTTTTAGATTTATAATTAATATTTATAGTTAAAAATATGACTTGTATAACCCCATTTAAAAATTGATATAGTGATTCAACTCATGTTTGTGACATTTTTACATTAACATTAAATAAAAAGATATTAATGTCATTTTCCTTCCAAATTGGATCCATGGGGTCCCCAAGTTGACCAATGGATTTTCATGGTCTACCATGACACATCCAATAAGGTTAGGACATTTTCAAGTTCATTTCATATTATTAAAACATTATTCTTAAATTAAATTACATTAATTACATCTAATCACGATTAAAAACATAAAAGTTACTATTCACCAAAAATAATTTTAATCCCATTAAACCAAATTTTACCTCTTAATGACATCCATGTATGTCGGATTTTTGAAATTCAAAACACAGTTTTGGTAAAGTTTCATTTAAACGAAAAAACGGTTTTTTTAAGTACCACTTAGTGGTTTCACTGTTTATAAAAAATTGATGTTTTTCAGAAAAATACCAAAACATCACCCTAATCTATATTTGATATTCCGTATTCAAAAATGATGTATATTTTACAAAATTAAAAACATATAATCTACATTAATTAATTTAATAATTAATTCCCGCTGTCAGAGCAAATAACGTGTTTTTATGAAACAATAAGTATCAAAAGATTGACACTAGTTTAAGTCCAAATTCAAAGTCAAATTAATTCCAATGAAAACTATTGGATTAAATGGTAAAAATATATTCTAATTGAACTTTAGAAAAAATTAAAAAGATATTCTAACCATATAATTAAATTTGATGAAAATGCAGTTTTGATGTAAAATGTAGTATTTTTCACTATTTATTAAAAAATCAACATTGTCTGAAAATTACCAAAAAATAATCCAATGTAAATTTCAATGTCCCAATCATAAATAATAAGTTTAATTTGACAAATATAGATTATTAAATTGTCAATTTTTTGATTTAAAATGGTTTGCCATCAAAAAGAAGTAAAATAATCTTTTAAAAATATTATTGTATTCCATGCTTAAGATTGGATTTATTCTCATTTTCAGCCTAAAAACACTATCTAATTCATTAATAGACATAGATAAGAATATCTATTATTGATTAATTACTTGGAATGTTACATACACACATAAAAATGTTGATGTAATTTCATCATAGTGGATTGTTAGATTATGGATATCATGAAAAATTAAAATTTTAATTTCATAGAGATATTATTTATGAAATATAGTTATGAAATTAAATGAAAGCCAATTTTGAGAATGATGTAATAAACATGGAATGATTTTATGATATTTTAAATTACTTAGTCTAAAGAATCTAGTTTCATTATGGATAGAAATAATTGGAATGGATGAAAGTGTTCAATTGTGAACAAATATTATAGAACCTGAATCCTCCAATCTCGAGAGGATGAAATGGAGTAATGAATGTTAATGTCAGATGATAAAATTTATCAAAAATATTATAGTTTTCTCACACTATTGATACATAAACGGTGGATTAAATATATATATTCTTGAGTGGAAAACCCATAAGTTGTCAGAGATATTTACAGATCCATTTTTACATTAGGAATTTACATGGGGATATTTATAGAGGTCGTTTAATTGGAAATTTTACTAAAATCCAAAAATATAAAGAATACAGTTGAGTTTTTTGAATTTATATAAGGATATATTATATTAATTTAATTTTAATCATAATTTTAAAAGAATTGTTTATTTTTTACAGTATTAATTTTGAATAAAAATTATATGGTTGGGATATTGGAGATGTGTCTCTAACCAAATATTATATCCAATATTTTATTTTAATACCACCCATCCATTTCAGCGGTTATGAATAAGGAAGATATATAGAAATATGATTTTATAGATAAATAATGTTAGTATTATTTTCTTGCAAAACAATGTGGGGGAAAATTTACCCATTGAATAAAAAATGTATACTGACTCACGTTAAGGTGAAGAAAAATGCGGCCGGAGAACACATGAAATATTGGAATTTTATTATTTTATTGATAAAAAATAATGAAAAACCACTTATTTTAGAATAAAAAATCCGGTATTAACCAATATATATTTATGAAATTAATTTATGTATGAAATAAAATTTAACAAAATGATAAATTATACATTTATTATTCATCCTTCGGGTTTTATTAACCAATTTAAAATAATTACTAATTGGGATGTTCTATGAAAACCATCCTCTAGATCTCCCACATGTGAATATTATCACTTAGAATATCATTCATCAATACCTAGGATATCATATTTAAAAATAAATGTTCTTCATAATGTCCCTTCAATCACATGAAGAACGGGTAATTAATTCGAGAGTGGGAGTCAATAAAATCTTATTCTTCCTTTGGTATCTCTCTCTATAACAAGATATTGAGAGATAAAGATCAATAAAGAACAATAAAACAATGAATGAGGATAGATATTATAATTTTGGAATAAAATATATAATTATATTTAGTTTTAATTTTTAATTAATTTACTTTGGTCTCTACAAAAGCATAACCTTCAAAAAACAGCCAAAAAACACATGTATGACATAATTATCTTTTCATAGGAACCATAAATATATTTTCACTACCTTATGACATTGTCAATATGTCACATGAAAAAAATCTAATCCTAAGAACCCAAATTTATCTAATTAACAAAATATTAGTTATTTTTGTCTGAAAAATAAATTTGTTTTCCTATTCACTTATCTGATTAAATAACATGATGATACCTAAAAAATTAATTCATTATTCATTATTTTAAACATAAATAATTTAACATAATTAATTCAATTGTGATTGCTCAAACATAAAAATTTAACATCCCCTCATAGAGGCCCAATTCATCCTAAACTCTTATCCATCATATATGCAGAACTTTTGTATACACATTATGTGTGATGATCATGGCCGTTATCATGATAGTAAGGAGAAATAATCATATACCACGAGTAGAATATAGTTACACATCATGACCCGTATAAAGATAAAGAAAATGCATATCCATGATTACTTTCTATGAACACACTCTATTTAATTTAATTACATATTATCATGATATATGCAACAACCCAATATTTCACGGTATTCTTCTCTTTGAATAATACAATAGCATGTGTTATACACAACTTCGAGTTCTAACACACACCACAACCAATCAAACTAGATAATATGGATAGTAATACACAATTTTTGAATTTTTATAATTTTTAACTTTTAAAATGGACTTAATTTTTGGATTCGGAATATCGAAATTAGCTAAAGGTGAAGTTTTGGTACTTTTATGATAACATTTATATATTGATGAATAGTAAAAATTACTAAATATTAATTAAAAACAACGTTTTTAATCGAAATAATTAATAGTGATAAATTATGAATTTTATTGTTTTTAAATTTTATTTATAATATATTTTTTCAATTTAATCTAATGATGTTTATTGGACATAATTTCACAATTAACCAGATATAAACAAGTGTCATTCTTTTGATAGTTATTATTTCTTAGAAACACGCTTTTTGTTTTGACAGCATTAATTAATTTTAAATTAATTTCTTCCACTTTTTTGTTTTGAATTTGCAAAAAAGTAATCCATATTTGGAATCAGGATTCCCAAAATTTTTAAATATATAACTCTTATTCTTAGACGTTTTGAATGATTACTTCGGTTAATATTTTATTTACCATGGTTCAAGGGTAAATCCGGTAAATAAGGGTAAAGAAGTGATATTATAATAATATTAAATTATGGTAAAACATGTCCTAACCCTATTGGTTGATAAATTTCATCCCATGGAAATCTTTGGATCTATTTTGGAACCTCATGGAGCCACTTGTATGTGATAATGACACTTTGTACTAAATAAGATAAAGTAAATACAAAAATGACATAAGCATATATCTTTTAGAAAAACAATTTTTAAATTATGTTATATATGTTATATTTTCGACTATAAATATTCATTAGAAAGATAAAACTATTTACTACATAATGGTTTTTTATTTTTTATTTTTAGACAATTTAATAAATAAATTTATTTATGACACAATAATGATGCGGTATTTTCCTTATTAATGAAAGATTCAAATAATTGGTATTATAAATGTAAGAATAAATTTAATTCCAAAGTTTTGATGCCATAAATGAAGTTTAATGGTTAATATTAAATTTTATGATTGATTAATTTTTTTTTAGAATTAATAATGTTCTTAAAACGTTAACAAAAAACAGTTATTGAATAGTGTCAAAATTGACATAAATGAATTATCAAAACAAATATTTTATTATTAATTGATATTTTATTACTAATATTCTACGTTTTGGCCAAAGGACATATATAATTATATAAGTATAATTAATGGAACACTTGGGGTCTCTTGAATGTATATATTATGTTTATTAACGATATAATATAATAATACAATGTGACATGGTAAATGTAAAACTAATTCACAAAGAGTTAAATCTAAATGATAAGGATAATATAGTGACACAAACCTATCTAAAACCTATTTTTTGAGTGGATATCTACCCATACATACCATACCATCGAATTAAATAAGTTTGGATCCATTAGAAATAGAATATTAATTTATAATAAAATAATATTTCTAGTTTTTCCTAAGGTGACCCTCACCCCTCTTATAAAAGGGAACTCCCCCTTCTCTCATATTCATACCGTAAAATCCTTCTGGTATGAAAAAACGATGACAAAATATCCTCTCAGATTCTCTAACTTCATCATAGAGGCCTTACTTTAGTCAGAAAGCCAACCTATTGAGCCCTTTTGATCATATCAAAAGGAAGAACCCGAAGAATAGGTAAAAATATCTCCACCTCTTTCATGTTCCTTTCTTCTTCCACTACCTTTTTCCTAGTTTTTTCCATTATAAAATAATAACTCTAGTATATTCTATGCATTGTGATGTTATTATAAATATGTTACATCCAATTTCATTATTCTATCCATCCCATTAATGACATGTCACCATACGTGCGTACGTATGGCTTACCGTCTCCACATCGTGGTGTAATTGTTATTCAACACATTATTATTTGGATGGGATTAATAATGATGTGTAATTCATGTAAATAATAAATATAACATGATAATTATTCGATATACATGATACACCATCAAATTATATATTATTTTAATATCCAAATAAAAATATTATCGCTCGTTCGTACGTACGGACTACCTTCTCCATGAACGCGATGAGATTCATTTCCCCATCAGAATCATTCAAGAATAATTCTCTTTTGATGATTAAAAATAATTTTTAAGGGCATGATATCATTCTGGATATGAATAATATACCACCTATCCATAACAAACACAGCTTATGTAATAAAACATATAAAAGAAAATGAGTAAGTTAACACCTGAAATGTCGATAATACTAAGATATTATTAACAAAGTAATGTTAAAAGATCATATATGACATCATATTAATGTATATGATTCTGGTATAATTTAGTGACAATAATTTCATCATTATATAGGAGGTTAAGCTTCCCTTAACAATGGAAAATTACAAATTAAGGGTTAATTTCACAATACCTTCATTATCCAAGGTTGTTTATCTGTAATTGTCTATTTAGACCACTTTATCATCCAAATATATATTTCTTAAAAATGTATTCCAAATTTTTTTTACTATTTACTAGACTATGGTAAAAATTAATTTATAGGATTGTTTGAAATTTTATAAAATTGTTTGAATAGAATCATTCCGTTTTTTTCAAAACAAGGTCCTTTTTAACCTTTTCGACAAAATTAATGTAAGAATGTCTTTTTTTACTTATATGGAGGGTGCAGCTATTTTCAGTTGTTATAAAATCATCGAAACATCACATGAATGATTATAAAAATATTTTCATTTTAAATTTTTTCTTTTATAACTATGTGACTCGTAAATTGTTTTAAAAAAGAGATATTTCTCTCAAATATTTTATATTTCATCTATGTCAACATCATTTTAAAATTTTTAAATATTTATTCTTCTAAACCATTCTCATTAATTACCATGTTTGGAAAATTGTATTAAGGATTTATTTAAATGGACATGAATGTTATAAAATTTTAATTAATTTAAAAATATTCAAAGTGGTATGGGACACATTTATTAAAAAATGTCTTTAAATGTCTTCCTTTCTAAATTTTGTGACATTAAATGTTTTCATGAAAAGGGATATTTTAATCAAAGTGTTTTATAAACCATTTCTGTCTTTGTTAAATACTTTAATGGATTTTAAAATTGTTTTGAAGTTGATATATTATTATACAAAACTTCCATATTGTATTGAAGGTTTTTTTATATGTTTGACCATGGATGTGTTATTTTTAAACAATCCATGGTTTATGGTTAATGTAATGACATTTCATATCCTAGTTCATATACAATTGTTTATGTTATGTTACAAACTTTTTATATGAAGAATTTATTGGACATAGTATGTGACGGGTGGAGCTCGCTATAGCTCCTCGATGCATCGGTAGGTCTCATGAGACAACTAGATGTAAAATTGGTCGAGGCCTTTTCCCAGTGTGATTTATGGTTTTGGTCGAGGAATTAATCATTTTTAGATGTCTTGGCTGAAGGATTGACAAAATGTTTTAGAATGTATGACATTATACATTCCCTAATTATGGAAATAATATTGATGGTTCATGTGGTCATTCGACTAGTTGAATAACCATGATTATGGGTTATTATGGAATTATTTACTCATCTCATATTAATTCTATAGAAGTATTAATGTTTATTATTGGTAAAAGAATATGGTATCAATTATTCACCATGGTTAATATTTATGTCATTTTTTACTGTATTGCTTAACCTTACTGAGCATTTGAGATCACCCTTTTCTATGTTTTATGTTTCCCTGGATTTGAAGAAGTGTGGTTTGATTGATATACAGGGATAAGCCATGGGAATAATGGCATTCATAAAGGATTATTTATGTTGTTTTGTATGTTATAAAATGTAATGTAACATTCAGGTATGAAATATATTTTCCAAGACTGCTAAACTGATTGGTCCTTTGGGACATGATTCCTTGTAATCATGCCAATGTATTAAAATAATGCACTGAATCTGGGTAACTGGGTTCGAGGCATTATAGTTGGTATCAGAAAATGTTTATCAATAACCATGAAAGATAGATTTCGATAAACTCTCATTAGATCACATAGACCTAAGATATAATTTGAGGATTAATAAATAAGGACTTCATAGAATTTAGGTAATATAGAAAATTTGTGATTTTTCCATGAAAATACATCCCTCTCAGTATACGATCCGGTAGAGGTGGCTCTAGCACAGATGTACCTAGGGGTGAAACCCGAAAACACCACTTTGATCTAGACTCGAATGGGAACTGGTGCACGACAACGAGCCTAGTTGTACTCTTCGTTAGACACTCCAAGGGGATATGATTATGATAATTATAATTTTCTTTATAAACCATCTTGAAGGGTTTATGAGTATATACACCATGAAAGAAACAATTTTTTATTATTTTGGATTATATCCATAAACTGTTCAATTTACTTTAGGTATTTTACATGTCTGGAATTATGAATTGTGATTCATAAACTGACCTAGTGTATGGCTTTGTTTAGAAATGGCTCCCAAAAAAAGGAATGAGAACTCCAGCAATACGTATGATCCAAAGAGTAAGAAGGGTCATATCAATAATGTTTTTAAGCCAACATTGAGAAAGTAAATAGTCTCCCACATATTATCATCATATGAATAAATAATATGAAGTGTTAATAAGATTTATAAATAATATTCTTAATCATAGGGATTTGAAGGGAATCAAGGGAAGAAATGGATGAAAGAGATAAAGATGGATAAAGGGAAGAGGGAAAAGAAGGATTTTCCGAAATGTGATAAATGTGGAATAAATAACCTTTGTAAATTCTTGAAGGGAACGGGAGTTTGTTATAAGTATGGATAAAAATGAAACCAAGTACGTGATTTCAAGGGTAAGAAAAAGTTCCCGATGTAAAATGCTTCATATACAAGGAGTTGAGACACTACACGAATTAATGTCACATTCATAATAGTATACCATAAATGATGTTATTATATAATATTTAAGTTATGATACAAACTGAGATGAAGAAGAATGACTACTGTTCTTATGTAGTTATTATAGATTTATTTCATTTGAGTTTTGTATCAATGGTATAATGGTTACATGAATTATGGAGATAAATAAGGATTGTCTGCAGTACTATTTTATTGAGGATTTGAGATTATATTGTTCTATGAAAAGTGAATTAATAGTGATCTACAATTTTGGTAAAATACATGGTTGAAGGAAAGGTAATCCATAATATGGTCCCAATAATGTGGTAGTGATTTTGGAATAAGAGATGGTTGATTTGAATAAATTATATTAGATATTCTTGACTACCTTAAAACTGATTAATGATTTTTTATTATTGGAGTTTACAAAATATTTGGATAGAAGGAGTATATTCAGTATTCTGTAATGAATAAGGGATAATGAATGTAATCAATAAGGTTTTATGGTAATTCAGAATGTTACAATGTTTTAAAATAATAAATGATGAAGGTTTTCACGTGTTATTACATGGAAATAAGGATCTTTATTGTGTTTAACTTCCATATAAATTTTGGAATGTGAGTTTGGATAGAAGTACATTGGATAATTAAAATGGTTGGAATGGATAAATTTTGAATGGTTATTTTTGGATTTTTAGAAAAGGACAACATACAGACCGTGTGACAACCCATCGCATTGGACAATGCTATGGAAATAAAACCCACAACCATAGTGAGATTAGGAATTATCACCTACCAGTAGAATACGTGAAGTTCCTGGATGGTATAATGTAGTTTCTTTTTTTAAAGGGTCTGATATGTGAGTTATAAATTCATTATATTTGGAATCCTACACGATTAGGATAAATAGAGTATTTTTGAGTTGTAATATGTTTTGGGGTGAAAGATGAGTTTGTGGTAGATATTTATTAATGGATAAAACTCTAATTATAAAGTATGTATATCTCCTTATGATCTTAGAAAATCTCATAAATAAATTCATCAACATTAAGAAAAGGAACTTAGAACAAAAACGTTGTCCTAGATGGTACCTTAGATCATCACAAATCGATGGCTTTGTGCTTGTTTGCCTTTTCATATCTATGTTCTTTACCACTCTCCATCAGATATTGATGGTTATTTTTCTCTTATATGTCCATGTTTTCCTACATGGAACACTAGTATGTTTTCTTTTTGGTAACCTTCATACTTACCACTTTTATTTTAAATAGAGGCCTCATTAATCCATTTTTCGATGTGAGATTTCAACTAAGATATTTTGAAATGTCAAACCCAAGTTTCCAATGCCGAGAATAAATTGTGAGGACATAATTTATTTAAGTAGGAGAGAATGTAACACCCCAATCTTCAATGGTACGCTTCTCTTTGAATATAATAGTAGCGTGTGTTGTACGCAACTTTGAGTTCCAACACACACAACAACCGATCAAACAAGCCATTATGAATAGTAATACCAACTTTTTAAAATTTTATACAATTTATCATTCAAAATGGAATTCATTTTTGGATTCGTAATATCGAAATTTCCTTAGGGTTATTTTTTTGGTACTTTTCTAGTAACTTTCATATTTTGATGAATATTAAAAATTTATATATTTTAATTAAAAACCACCTTATTAATCGAAATAATAAATAGTGATAAATTATTAATTTTAGTGGTTATAAAGTATATTTATAATATATTTTTCCCATTTAACACAATTTTTGTCATTGGACATAATTTTATATTTAAACCGGATATAAATAAGTCTTAATCTTTTGAGAGATATTGTTTTTTAAAAACACGCTTTTTGTTTTGACAGCGGAAATTAATTTTAAATTAATTTCTGCCACTTCTATGTTTTGAATTTGGAAAAATGGATTCCATATTTGGAATCAAGATTCCCAAATTTCGTAAATAGTTAACTCTTATTTTTAGAGATTTTGAATTATTATTTCGGTAAATATTTTATTTACCATGGTTAATGGGTAAATCCGGTAAATAAGGGTAAAAAATAATATTATAATAAAAATAAATTACCGTAAAACGTGTACTAACCCTATTGGATTATACATGTTGGACCATCGGCATCATTGGTCGATTTGGGGACCCCATGGAGAAACTTATAAGTGATAATGACACTTTATATTAATTAGGTTAAAGTAAATAAAAAAAATTACATAAGCATATATCTTTTAGGAAAAAAAAATTTACGTTGGGTTGTATATGTTATATTTTCAACTATAAATATTAATTATAAAGATAAAAATATTTCCTACATAAAGGAATTTTAATTTAAATTTTTAGACATTGAATAATTCAATTTTTTTATGACATAATAATGATGCATTATTTTCCTTATTAATGAAAGAATCAAATAATTGGTATTATAAATGTCAAAATAAATATAATATGAAATTTTCTATTCCATAAACGAATTTTATTGGTTAATATCACATGTAATTATTGTTTAATTCGTTTTTTTTCTAATTAATAACTTTTTTAAAAATTTAACAAAAAAAATTATTGAATAGTGTCAAAATTGACATAAATGAGTTTTGAAAACAAATATTATATTATTAATTGATATTCTGTTCTTAAATATATAAGGTTCTGTTAGAGGACTTATATAATGATAGTTGTATCAGTAATGGACCACTTGGGGTGTCTCATGGAAGGATATAGTAAGTTTATTGAACATATAATATAAAAATACAAAGTCACATGGTAAATGTCAAACTAATTAACTAAGAGTTAAATCTAAATGATAAGGTTAATATAGTGACCCAGACCTATATAAAACCTATTTTTTCCGTGTATTTCGACCCATTCCCACCTTAGATTCGATATAAATCCATTTTGAACTATTAAAAACTGAATATTAATTTATTATATAATAATATTTCTAGCTTTTCCTATGGTGCCCCTCACCACTTTTATAAAAGGTCACCCCAATCTCTAAAATTAATACCATAAAAGCCTTTTGGTTTGGCCAACCCCTGCCAAAATATCCTCTCAACATCCCTAAATTCATCCCAGAGTCCTTACTTTAGTCATAAAACCAACCTTAGGATCCCTTTTGATCAAATCAAAAGGAAAAACCTGAAGAAGAGGTAAAAATATCACAACATCTTTCAAGTTTCTTTCTTCTTCCACTGCCTTATTCTTAGTTGTTTCCATTCTAAAATAATAAATCCAGCATATTAAATATATTGTGATGTTATTATAAATATGGTACCACCAAATTCATTATTTTATCCATCCTTTGAATGACATGTCACCATACTTGCGTACGTACGACTTACCATCTCCATGTCATCGTGTAACTATTATTCAATACATTATTATTTGGTTGGGTATAATAATGATGTTTAATTCATGTAAATAATAAATATAACATGATAATTATCCTATATACATGCTACATCATCCAATTATATATTATTTTAATATCAAGAGAATATTATTGTCGCTCGTGTGTAGGTATCGACTACCATCTCCATGAACGCGATGACATTCATTCCTCATCGTAATCATTCATGAATAATTCTCATGTTGTGATTAACAAGATTGTTTAAGAACTTGATATCATTCTGGATATGAATAATATACAACCTATCCATAACAAACGTGGCTTATGTAATAAAACATATAAAAGAAAATGAGTAAGTTAACACCCGAAATGACGATAATACTAAGATATTATTAAAAAATAAAAGATAAAAGATCATATATGATATCATATTATTGTATATGATTCAGGTATAATTTAATAACAATAATTTTACCCTTATAAAAGATGTTAACCTACCCTCGACAATGGAAATGTAAAGGTAATGACTTTTCACAATCACATCATTATCTGAGGTTGTTTATACGTAATTATCTACTGTGACCTCTTTATCATCCACATCCATGATTCTTAAAACTGTATTCCAAATTTTTTTTTGTATTTACTAGAATATGGGTTAAAATAATTTATTCACCTATTTGACTTTATTTAAATTGGTTTGAATGGAATCTTTCTGTCATTTTCCAAACAAGGTCCTTTTAACCTTTTCGACAAAATTAATGTAAGAATATCTTTTTTTAACTTATACGGCGGGTGTGTCTATTTTCCACTGTTATAAAATCATTGAATCATCCCTTACAAGCTTATAAATATGTTTTATTTTATAATTATGTGACTTTTAAATGATTTCAAAAAAGATATATTTCTCTCAAATAGTTTTGATTTCATCTATGTCAACATCATTTTAAATGTTTTAATGATTTATTATTATAAACCATTCTCATTAATTTCCATGTTTTCAAAATAGTATTAAGGATTTATTTAAATGGACATGAATATTCTAAAATGTTAACTACTTTAAAAACATTCAATGTGGTTGGGACACTTTGATTCAAAAATGTCTTTAAATTTATTCCTTTCTAAATTGTGTGACTTTTAAATGTTTCCATGAAAAGAGATAATTATATAAAAGAGTATTACAAATAATTTCCATTTATGTCAAATCCATTAATGGATTTTAAACAAGTTTTGAATTTTATTTATTTCGATAAAAAAATTCCATATTGTATTGATGGTTTTTGTGATATGTTTGACTATAGATGTATTATTTTTATACCATTCATGGATTTTGGTTAAAGTATTAAAAACATTTATCCTAGTTCTTATACAAAGGTTTATATTTTATTTCAACAATTTCATATGGGGAATTTACTGGAAATATTAAGTGACGGTTGGAGCCCACTATATCTCCTTGATGCATCGGTAGGTCTCATGAGACAACTAGCCGTGGAATTAGCTGATGCGTTTTCCCAATTTGATTTATGGTTTTGGCCATGGACTTAATCATTTATTGACGTCTTCAGTGAGGACATAAAAAAATGTTTTAGAATGTCTGGCATTATACATTCCCACATTCTGGAAATAATATTGATGGTTCATGTGGTCATTCGACTAGTTGAATACCCATAATTATGTTTTATTATGGAAATATTTACTCAGCTCATATTCATTCCATAAATATATTCATTTTTATTATTAGTAAAGGAATTTGGTATCAATTATTCACCATGATTAATATTTATGTCATTTTCTGCTGTATTGCTTACCCTTAGTGAGTATTTAAGCTCACCCCTTTCTATGTATTATTTTTAACAGGATTCTAGGAAGTGTATTGTGATTGATATGCAAGGTTAATCTAAGGGAATACTGGAGTTCATAAAATATTATTTATGTTGATTTTTATGTTATAAAGTTTAATGTAACATTCATGTATGTAATCTATTTTCCAAGACTGCTAAACTGATCGGTCCTTCGGGAAATGATTCCTTTTAATCATTCCAATGTATTAAAATAATGCACTATCTCTGGGTAACTAGGGTCGGGGCATTATAATATATCATGAAGTTGGATATACACATTACATCATCATACATTGATGATTTCTAATTTTTTGACCTTAATAAATGAACATACCTTGTTCAACCATGACCATGGATTTACCATAGTTAATAGAATCTTGGTCCGAGGGATTGAGATATATCTTTATTTAATAAGTGAAAAATCATGTCTTGTTCATTCAATCAATGTCATACCTCCATTGACACACACTATAAAATATTAATTTCCATGATAAAAATGTCATGGTTTTAATATTGTACCAAATTATGAGATCAAATGGTATACAATGATAATGATCGCAAGTCATGAGACTAATACATAATTTATTATATAAAAAAACAACTAACACATAATACATTTGGGGTTCCTATTGAAAAAAAAGTCATCATGATCACCTATACTCAATATCTCTATTTCTAAACATTATGAGAATATGTATTAATGATTATAATACCCCACCACTAGATAATTATAAATAATTCGTTTCTCATCAGTAAAATGTATCTAGAATATTGGTAATAAAATTAGGACCACTTTAATTGTATCATGAAGTTCTTATTATATATTTGACTATTGTAACCATTTGATATGATGAATAATCTGTTATACATTGACATAAATGAAGTAAATTTGGATGTATTAACTATATTATGGAAAATATACATCATTTATAATTTAATATATACATGAAATTATAATTGAAAAGTATTACAGTAGTGGCATCAAGGGAAACCAACTTCACAACACTCCCATGTAGACTAGATATAACTTTCTAACTATCTACCAATTATTTATCACATGACATGACCATTCTTCTTGTTTATCACTAGATTTAATTATTATGCCTACAAAATTTTACTAAATGGATAATTTTCAATCTTTAAAATGACCTCCTTATGTAAAACTCATCATGAAATAATATTCTAGGGTATATCACCATTATCCCCTATAATAATATTCATATAATTGATTTAATTTTAGAAGTAATTCTAAGAACTAGAAAAAACATGTTTAACAGTTTAGTTTTTTTTTGAATCTATTAGATGCCTAAATATACTCAGTATTTATTGATATATCTACCATTAGATTCCATGAATTTGGATTTCTCATTTTATTTGTCTAATGATTATATTAGACCAATTGATATTTATAAATTCTAGTTTTATCCCCATTATAATTAGTGTTCCTTCTAACAAAATTACTAGGTGTATATCACTTGTACTTTCTTATGTACAATTGGATAGTTTTAATTACATTATTTGTAGTTCTCTTGGATTTATCTAATATTTTTATACCATATTGTAGTTATTGAAAATACCATATCATTACATAACATGAAACATCTTATTGATCCACCACTAATGCATATGAAATAATCATCATCATATTACTCTACTACAATGTCACCTAAATATATTCTTGTATGTATTTATACCATATCACATTCATTAATATTATATCTTGAATTCTTCCATCATTTATTTTTAAATACTACATCAGTTAATGAATTATGGATTGGCCTAATACACCATTAAATAATACTTGGTAGATAATGATATTTAGAACTATGTTTACAACATTAATTCAATATATTTAGAGTTACATTCTATCAGTTATTTACTAACCCAATGACTAATATAATTTTCACATATGTAAACAATATATCATAATTTTAATGTATAGTGCTCCCACTATCCTTTTGTAAACTAATTCAAAACTATCATTCCAATTGAATATTTTATAATCTTGATGATTAATTTAAATAAAATTAGATATCATGGCTACCACACTTTATTGGAATTCAATTTTTTCACCATCCCTTTTTAGTTTTGTGGTTTAGACACCTTCCATGAATGGTGGACTTCAAATATAATTAATAATATAATGATCGTATAATTTTTCAATAAAATTATGAATTCAATTCGATTTATGAATTATAACTCTGTATAACTATTAAAACCTTATTTTTAAAATTCATATACATCCAGTGTATGGTTTATCTTGAATACCCACATATAGATTTACATCAATTAGGGAATCTTACAAAATTCAAAAATTATTATGGAAAAAATAAAAAAAAATTTATGTATTGATATGTACTTTTAAATTATATAATGTCACCTTATAGTTATTCAATATAAGAATTATTATTCATAATTAATTAAATATCACCCACCATGGTGAGTATAAAACAACCCTTTTGGTTTTAATCATCAAAGTTAATATGTGTGTCAATAATAAATCATCTTCCACAAGTTTACCTGCAACTTGTTCACATTCCAACTATTTATGCCTCTCAATCATTGACTTTGACAATTAAAATCATTCTACCACTATATAAAATAGATATATTCACCATTATTATATAAATATAATCATTCATAAGACTATAAATTTTATATATTATATATTTATGAAATATTATTAATAACAATAAAAATAGTTAACTAGTATTCACTTTGTGTTTCTCTTTTATGAATGTTTTTTATTGATATAGACTTCATATTTTATTTTCCTTTATGTATACGTTTTGTGAAATTAAAAAATTTTACTTATACTATTTCTTATTTGATATAAAGTCTTCATTATTTTTGAAATATCCTAATTGGTTAATTCCATTCATTATAAATCATGCCTAAAAATGATAACAAAGAATTTTCAAGAATAATAAGCCTCGACATTGATTCTACCATTATTTAAACTATAGATATTAGGTGTATAAAGAAATGTGATATTAGTAATAAATAGGCACAATAATTTAATGATCAATTTATTTTTGTAAAACTCATCATCTATCCTATGTTTACTAGAAATGAAACTCTAATGTGTATATGTAAATGTGTACATAGGAATAAATCGTCTATATAATCTCATGATTGAAGAATTATGGTTTTGATATTTTTTACCTTACGAGTATAATAAACTCTTATATTATAATGGCTTATTTCTTTTCAGCATGTCACATCACTCTTTTTGTGGTTGGGGAGTTCTCATTGGAAACTGGAAAATCGTTTTATGGAGGTGGGAGTTTGAAAAGAAATGAAGTGGTCATTTTATGTTGGAGAAGAGGAAGTTGTGATACAATATGTTGTTTTGAAGCTTAAGTGGCTAGTGGTTTACACCTTGTATATTTGAGAGGGGTGGTTATGAAAAGTTGAATCACGACATATGACATGTATTTAAAATGTAAATAAATTAATCCCTAGATGCCATTTTTTGGTGTATGTTTATGTTTTAGGGATTTTAGTGTCTATTGGTTGGTTTTACTGCTTTTTTTTTGTGATTGGGGAAATTTTAGTGTAAATGTGTGGTTTATGTCAACAAAGTCTCTTGTTTCCAGTTATTTATTATCGTTTTTATAAAAATTAATTTCATTCATCCATGTATTTCTCTTATATTGTGAGAAAAACCTAGTGGATTTATGCATATTTCATCCCTACATCTTCTTTTATTGACTATGGGTATTGGTGGTTGAGTTTTAGAGATTTGAGGTGAATTCTCTTTGCAATATGTGGGTATACATTTATTTATATATCATGGATTTACCAAAACAATGTTTCATAGGATTGTGGTGAGTTTTTAGTGATTTATTGAAAACCCTATGGCTTGATTAAGGTTAATCTAGGTTTTTCATATGTGGTTATGGTTTCCAAGTTGATTCATTTTCACCATTTGGTGCGCAACATGATCAAAAATATTCTTTGATGTAGGGGACCCTCATTCTCACTTGTTTATATAATATGTGTTTGAGATCAAGGATTTAATTTCTATGGGTTGATAGTAAGGGTTTTAAAATAAAAATAATAATATGAATAACTAAAATTTATGGGTATTTGAGATATCATATTTTAAATAGATTTGATATATTTTTTTATGATTTTATTCTAGGTTGTTTCCTCACTAGAAATTACTGGTAGTTGGTATCCGTGATTGTGTACTATATTATATGATTTGATGCCTTTATTGTGTTGTTTGATCGCACCATAACTAAAATTATAATGAATTTTTATTTGGATAATAAATTCATTCACTATATAACCTAGTATGTGTTATATTAACCATGAAAAATAAATAGGTTATGTGATCAAACACCCTAAATAAATGTGGAAGGTGATGTATGTTGTTATTGTGTGACATTTTGTTTGTTGTGTTGTCTTGTGTAATTTTTGTGAGTGGTTGTAGATTGAGGGATATAATTGGATGTATTATTGGATGAGTGGGGTTATGATGTGTTGTGGGGGTTTTATGGAATATATGTGGTGTGGGATGTTGTCCAGTGTGTTGTGAAGTGGTTATGGTGTGCACATATTTTTCATTGTAGTGGTACTAATGTGAGGCTATGATGTGTGGTGCATAGTGGTTATGGTGCACATAGGATATGATGAACAATAGAAATGATGTGTGGAGATGACTTGAGGGGGTGATGTGTGATTTTTGTGGGTGAATTTTTTGTTCTTAGATGGGGTTTTCCTTTTCAATGTTTTGTTCTCTGGGTGAAATAGATTGTTTGATGTGGATTGATGATGATGGTGAATGAAAACAGTTTTGGTGATAGTTAATATATATTTGGATTGTTTTTGTGAAGTGTGGTTGTTCTAGTTACATGGTTATGCATGGAATAATTATAGTATCATAATACAATATTATGAGGATGGAAATGATATTTAGTAATTTTTTAAAGAAATTGAAAAAATAATCGAGTTGTCTGAATGTTAAAGACGTTTCCTGGAAAATGAATGATTTTGATAGTTAATATATCTATAATATAGTATGGCTCTGATGGTGGTGGTGTCAAGTGTCTCCAGAATTGGTGTTGGTGGTTATGACTATTGATGTGTGTTATTGTAGTAGTGATGTGGTGAGTGTTGGTGAAGTTGTTGTCAAACTATTGGTTGGGTAAATTTTTCTATATATATGATTTAGGTTTAGGATATTTATATAAAAACAAACCCCTTTTTGGATAATCATTCTAACACATTGAGGTTTTTGGTTCTAGGTGTTTTCCCTAACTTTTAGGATGGTGGAGATAGAGGTGGATGAAAACCCCCTCCTACCTACTCTTCCTTCAGTAGATATGACCAATGTTTTTTTAGTAGAGATGTTTAGTTATATCCCTAGTGTATTTAGATTATATGTGTTTTTTGGGCTAGGTGTATTTGGGAGATATGTGATGTGATGAACCCTGTGTCATCAGGTGAGATGTGGTATTTACTACTATGATGAGACATGATTGATGGTAGATGATTCTAGAACATGATGATAGACCTTGAAAGGGTGGTGTAGGTAAGGATTCATCCCAACCCACATCATAGATACACCGGGTGTCCTTGGGTGATGTTTGACATGTTATGATGTGATTTTATAGGAACTGAAAGGATGGGAATACATGTTGTTTGATGCTGGGGCATGGGAGCATCAAATTAATGGGGAAGCAGTAGTGGGGAACCTTGATTAGTTATGATCTCAATGATATTAATATATTGGATTTTATATTTGGAGAGTGAGCCATTGTGAGTTGGGTTATTGGTTATAAGAACTACTTTGGTGGTTATTGGTTCTTCAATTTTCTCACTGGTACATTAGAATGCTCATTTCACATGTCCACTTGTGACCTCAGTCATATCCCTAGTGATTATCCATGTTATACTCACCCAACAAATATAAAATTATTTTTAGGTTTCTATGAGATCTTTGGGGGATGATATAGACATTACTAGATTTGGTTGGGTTTGTTTTGCGTTTTGTATATAATTTTCCTTTGGTATAATTGTGGATTTTTATATGTATCAGTACAATTTAATTAAAAATTGTGGGATATATATTTCTTTATAATTTTATCATCATGATATTCATGGTGTTTTTTGTCCAATATATTGATCTTGTTTTATATTATATTGGGTAATAAATCTGATTTGTGATATTTTTACACCCTCGGTGCTAGTCTCTAACATGATATATACTATAGTGGGGACATAAGGGTTCATTACCTATCTCCATATATTCATTGTGACATCTTTGGTGTTATTTAGTCATGAAAGAGTTGTATTATAGATGATTTTTAGATATAATATAGTGTTTTGAGATATCCATAGTGAGTAGTTCATTGGTTAGTAGAGAAATAGTGGTAGTTGATTTGGGATCATGACACAGAAAAGGGATACTGACTAGGACATGGGGTTTTATCCCCCCATGATCTAGTGCATAGACTATTAGTTAATTTAATAAAATAGTGTCGTGGATCTTTCTTGAATAGTAGATACCAGGAAGTGGTACAAGAATCCGGATTGAGTGTGTTCATGTTTTAATTGGATAAATTAAGGAAAATTGAGATGAATACAGTTAATAAGTTTGTTAAAATTCCTGACGACCGGTCTTATGATCTTCTCTGTGCTTTTCAAAAATATATCTTTTTAATTTTCCAGGAGTGTTTTAGGTATTTCAAGTTCTTCAAGATATCGATGTTGATCATCCTGGTGTTTTCATAAAATATGGTGTGGTTTTTTAACTTTTACATACATTCCTTTGAATGAAAGTGTCTGGGAATGTATGATGAATGTGTTTCTATTCTAGAGACAGAACACTCACAAAGCAGAGCTCCATATCTGTTTTAATTAAATTTAATCATGTGATGACTTTTTTGTATCATTGGTAGTTAGGTAGACTAGGGGATCCATGTGTATTTGGTTAAAGATGCACCTTAGTGACTATAATAAGGAAAATGGGTTATGACCATACTCTTAGAATGAGTTCCATTAAACATTCATGTCTTCAAAGATGGAGGAAGACATGAGGTAAAAGATTCATTCTTTTTATCAAAGAAGAATAAGAATATGGGAGCTTGAAATTAGGTACAAGGAACACCTATATTTTTTCCAGATGTTTTTTCAGATGAGGAGTCTAGCGCATGATATTTAGAAGAGGTTTTGAACACAATGATTAGGTATACAATTACACCATTTAATGTCAATATGTTTCCAAAGGTAGTGGTGTTGGGAATTATCATAATAAATCACCAGAAGAAGTATTTCTAGGATATCTATAATTTATTGGTTGTGTTATTATCTTATCCTCTACAATGATTTTTTTTCTCAATATCATTAAAATTATTTTTTATCTTTTAATATTCCATTTGGTGAAACTATATGTGGATATACATCAAATTCTCCAATGACACATATGATGGTTTGAATTTAGTATTCTTTTTTTGATGTTTTCCAATGATGTATAATTTTGATTGAAAAACACATACTAGTGGGAGAAAAATTCATACAACATATACAACTATAAGATTTTTTCCTATGAATGTATTAGTTTTAATCCATGCATGTTGTCATCAACTGTTTCAAGAGGATAATATTTTTTTGATATAGGGGGATATTGAATAGAATTTTTTGGAAGGTGACGTTATTATATGGGTGGTATGAAATTAGATCCTCTTTTATAATAGCTGTAAATTCGTTCAATGAAATATCTATTTGAGGGTGTTCCCAGGGAAGTGGAAGAGTTCATAGATGTTTTCCTAGAAGATTGTATGAAACTAACCCTCAGTGCAATGTAATGGTTGAGACATAGAAGCATCCGAGTGTCTCTCCAATTTTAGTGGACAACTATCAAATGGTTTCTACAAAGCTGGAAGAGTTTAGGTTTTAGGTGGATTATCTTATATAGAGTAGTTTCATACTACCCTATGTGTCTTCAAGGAGTTTGTCTTTGTTGATCACTAAGAAGAGAGATGGTATTCTATTGTTTTTCACAATACCAAAGGATGAATCTAATAATTATCAAGCACAATTACCCCAATCCGATGATCGATGATATGTCTCTATAATTGAGAGGATTCACTTGGATTTAAAAGGTTGTATTGTAGTTTGGATATCACCAGTTTATGGTGAAGTTTGTGAATATCTCAAGGACTACCTTTGGGTTCATTTATGGGTACATATAGTTTTTAGTAATACTTTTTGGTGTTATGAACACACCATATGTGTTTAGGGGAATCATGTACTCCATGTCCCATGAATTCTTGTACAAGTTATCATCTTATTCCTTGATGATCTTTTGATCTAATTTGTGTTAGATAAAGAGTATACCGAGAATCTCTGATCTATTTGTCAGTTACCTTGACAAATAATCCTCTATGAAATTATTTCAATGTTTGATTTATTTAAAATAGAGATGAGTTGACATGAAAACATGGTTTCTACTCATGGTTTGGCATTTTAGTCATCTAAGAATGAGTTATTTGTTTGTATACTTTACCCAAGAATAAGGGATATGATTGAATTTTATTTGGTCTCATTGGTTTTTATTGGAGTTATGTACCGGATTTCACTAGAGGAATATCCTTAAAGACATCATTTTTTCAAAATGGACTATGTTTTTTGGACTGATCTATTCTAGGAAGTCTTCAGTTACAAAAATGATAAGTTCACTAGTGATCCAATGCATCGGTTTCTTGAGTTGGGGTTGTTGTTTTTGATTTTCTATGATGTCTTACATATGTGAATGGGAGGAATGTTGATAAATAATAGAGATGTGATCACTAATCATCCCTTGATATTACATTACCATGAGCATCACTACACCACCCATGATTCGATGATAGAAGATGTTTCATTTTCACTACATTTTTTAAGGGATTACCTCATTAGTGAACTCTTATTTCATAAACCAGAATAGTCTAAAATATATTTTCACTCAGTAGGATCAAGATATATAATTTTGGGGGTGGTTGAGTGTCATTAGGATTATAATTTATATATCTAATAAACAATGATCAAGTGGAATGTGGTTTCTAATTAATTGATTCAGATGTGTTTTTGGGATGTGTCTTGAGATTTTTGCATATGCGTGGAAGGGGAAAAATATCTTGCCTTTTATTTTTGACATTAGGGAGAGTAGTTTTTGGGGATGTATTTGTTAGATGAACATGGATAATTTATTTATGTAGAAGGAGGATGTGTCTTTGTTATGGGACTCATATGTGGAGGTGATGTGTGCTTTTTTTCCTTATTGATGCACCTGAGGGATTGATAGAGGATGGTCTGAACCACATGTCATTATCGGGGATGATATTCATTCTAGGGATGATGCATGAGGGAGTTATCCAACAATTTTACAGGCCACATTTAGAGTTGAATCTCAGTATGAAAAATAAGATTCATGGATTTGGAAGACATTTTTGGTTGTTGTTGATGAAATGGTCAGTGGAAGAGTTTGTAGATAGGTGTCTGGTTTTTCAACATGTGAATGTGGAGTTCCATGTTCATAGAGGTTTGTTATATAACTATGATATTAGTGAGTAGAAGTTGGAAGAAATGTTGTTGTATTTATTCATTGGGATACCATGATCATTGGGAGATTCGTATGTAGTTTTATTAATTGTGTACTGGTTGATGAAGTTATATATCATTCTAGTGATTCGTAAATTGAGAACCATAAATGTCTTTTTGGGGAAATATGTGGATGATGTAGTTCAACATCACATGGTATCTAGGACCCTCATCTATAATACTTGTAATCTATTTATCTCATTGGTCTAATAGCTATTTAAACATACATTTACCATATAGTTTGGATTGCCATTAATTTACACCCTCTACATAGGGGAAGAAAGGGAATACCTTCTAGAAAATAGAGGATATTTTGGGATCCTATGTTTTGGACATTAGTAAATCATCGGTATGGTACCTACATATGTTCGAGTTTTCATACAAAAATAGATATCACTCATACTTTAACATGGATCTGTTTGATTTATCGTATGGATAAATGTGTCATATTACGTTTTGTTGGACCGTAGAGAGGGAGTTATCATTTCATGGTTCTGAAGTGGTGTAGGGTTCTACCATGAAGATCAGGTTGGTTTGAATAAATATTAGCGAGGTATAGACCTATCAGAATTCATATGATAATCGTTATAAAAAATATCTAATGGTTGATACTAGATACCATGTTTTCTTGATACTCTCCCCTCAATGAGGGTTTTAGTGACTTGATAGTTGGTTTAAGCATTCGCCCCAGTTTTTAAGGCCCATTAACATGTCAAGGAATGTTAGTGAGGTGGTGTGATAGTTGGTGTTTTCACAATGTATGGAGAGGATCCACACCATCTTGTATGTGTCTTATATGTTTCTATATATTCGTGATGAATCCCATGTCATTGACTAGAGAGAGTTTGATATCAAGGTTGATGTGTCCACTATATAAATTCTTGTAGAAATATTGGATCATCGAAAGAGTTTTTTGCGTGGATGAACCATTCCCTAGGACCACATGTTTTGGAGGCATGGTGGCCAACAAGAGAGTACTTGTGGGAGGGAGGTGTTGATTTATGACCAGTTCCTAGAGTTTTTTATTTTTTCGTTGATAATTTAAAATATTTTTTTTTTACTTTTTATCATTTTATTTTATAAAATGTGTTGTTTCACTGATCTATGATGTGTGATAAATAATCAAACATATGATAAGGGGATGACCTAATTCCTAATGAATATGTGTTAAACTATGATGTGATTAGAACAATACGATCAAGTTATTTTTTCCCAAGTCAGATATTATCTCGGCATGGAAGATATGATTCCATGATTCATGTACACAGAACAATTCTTTTGTTGTTTGTGGAAGCGGTGTTCATGGGATATGCAGAGGTTTTGACATTTGTATGGAAGTATGTGTAGAACATGGTGTCTTATGGATGATATTGGATGAATTGTAATTATTCCCAGTTAGTGGTGTTTATTTTTTTGTGTGGTGATGTGGTAGTCTAGTGATGTGGTTGTGTGGGATGTTTTGCGTGTATTTTATTTTGGTTGGTGGTAGCATTTGATGTGTGAAGTGATCCTTCAAGGGTATATAAAGGTATGATTGTTTGTACCATTTTCATTTATTGGGTTTGGTCTAGATTATCTAGGATGAGAATAATTTGAGAGGTATCTAATGCAATGGAAAATTCCATACCATCCTTTTACATTGAATAATTTTTGGCCACATAGCTATCAAAAGAGGTTAGTGGTGGTTCGTCTAGAAGGCAATCTACAACATGTCATTTACACCATAAAAGATTATATTCTAGAAAAAACATTAATTTCGTGGAATTACTTTATTTTGGATTACAACTTTTACCTAGAAGAGGGGTTTAAATGAAAATGAAATTTAATCAATAAGGAATGTATATACAATGTAATTCAACTACTCCATAAACTCCATGTTTTTTTATTATAGGAGGTGTATTTAAGCATTTTTACAGTCAAAAGGATGGTTTTACAATTTAATTTTTTTAGGACCATGGTAATTATAGTATAAAGGTTGGGTTTACAACATAAAATGGGCGAGTTATAGATCTTGTATAAGTGTTTTTTTCAGATGAATTTAATCTCATTCAGAATTTTCTTTCTATAGTATAACAGGCAAACCCTAAAATCAATGAAGGATCTTCTCGACCCCCTTCTTCATCATTGATTCATGGATTATGGTAGTAATGTATTGGTGATCCTATTTCATTTATCTTCCAATCAATGTTATTTTACATCCATTCATCTCTTATAGATTCAATATGGTGATTTTTCCTTAGATTGAGGTGAGCTTTTGGTTCAATATTGACAACCCTTTGGTGCGGTTCAGGTTGATCTGTGGTTTTTTTATCCAGTTGTGGTTTTAAATATATTTCATCTTCTCCATGTTGTGCAAAGTGATATTGAAATGATTCTTTAATGCGGGGGATCATTATTTAAACCTTTTTACATGATATGTGACTAATTTACAAGATTTTTTCTATTGTGTATATATTAAAGGTTGGAAATAAAGATATTAATAATTATCATAATTAAAAAATATGGGTTTTGGGAGATATCTCATTCATTAAATATTTCATATATGTCGATGATGATTTTAAATCATGTTATTGCCTTGTTGAAAATAATGGTTGTTAGGCGCTTTGATTTTGATGTAGATAATATTTATTAAGACACATTCTATATTGTTGTGTGATCGTAACTTGCATAAAAATATATTGAATGTATACTTGGGTAGTAAATTGGTTTCCCATGGAACCTGGTTTGTGTGATAATAACCAGGATAAATAAATATGTAATGTGATCAGATCCTAAGAATAATTAAGGATATTGGTGTGTAAAACTGTTATGTGTTCTTATTCTTATGAGGATACCCTATGTCATTTAGGAGAGTTGTTTTATCATGATATTTGTGACCAATTATGCTATGATGATGGGTCTATGTTGTAATGTGGTGGTTGGTTGGTATCAAAGTGGTATTGGAAGTTGTGTTATTTGGTGTGTATTGATTGTGGTTCAAAATGTAGATAATGTGTGGGAATGATATGTCGTTCATATTGGTTTTTATGAACAAATGATGCTGTGATTATTAGTGATGATGTGTTGTTGAGATGTGTGATTATTGAATGTAGAGGTTGTTTTGTTAGATGTGGTAGGGATGTGAGATGTGTGGTTGTCATAGTGAGATGTATTATTTGATGCGACATGATATAAATGGTGGATGTAAGGTATTGTAGTTATTTTTTATGAGTTTGGGCTTGTTTTTGTGTGGCGTGGTTGTGTTATTATCCATTCTATCCATGGAATAATTATAATGTGGTAAATTATTGTTAATTTATATGAATTAATATGTGGAAATTTTTTATAGGGAATGATTCAATAAACGTGCTATGAAATTTTTAAAGGAGTGTCTTAGTGAAGGAATAATAGTGGAATATGTTATATATAGAATGTGGTGAAACCTATCATTGGAAGGGTATGACATTGAGTGGATCATGTGGTGGTGGAGTTGTGAGATTGATGTACTGGTGGTTGTGATTGCGATGGTTAATGTGTCGCATTGCCGTGGTGATGTGGGGTGCAGTGTTGTAGATGTCTTTCACCCATCGTATGGGTATTGTGGTTTATCGTTATATCATGTGTGTTTATGATTTTTCTATACACTCCCCACTCATGTTTGATAACAATACCCACCCAAAGATGTTCTGGGTTCCATATTTTTTCACCAAAATCCAAGATGGTTGTGTAATATATGTCTGAATACTGCCTATTCCCATCTCTAACTATAGTGGTTATGGCCTAGGTGATTTTAGGTGGGATGTGAAGTTAATGACTATGTGTATATGGGTTATATGTAATGTGTTGGATCTAGTGTCATTGAGTTAGATGTGCAATGATGACCAATGTTTCATCAGGTGACATGTGGTTATTATGGTTCTGATGAAAACTATTTTGATTGTACCTAGTTTTAACACTATATGAAAAACAATAGGATGGTAGGGTGGGTATGGACATATCCTGACCCAAATTAGAGATGACCCAACTATGTTCGGGTGAGGTGTGATAGGTATTCATGTGGTGTGATATGTACATAGGGGGTGATAGAACATGACCATCGACACTAGGTCATGAGATCATGAAATTAGAGGGGAAGTATCAGTAGTATTGATTCTATTATTATATTGGATGAAGGAATGGATGAGTGATCCATTTTGAGGAGGATAATTGGTTTTATGACCTCTTTAAGTCGTTTTTGGTTATGCAATTTTTCCCTTGCATATTACGATGCTATTTTAACAAGTGATCTTCCGACCTTCGTTGTGTCCCTAAAGAGTATACCTATTATGATCAACATATGTATAAATAATATTTTTTTGGTTTATATGACTACATTGGGGAATGAGATGGAAATTATAAGAATGGGTTATAATTATTTGTGAGTCATTGAATACACGTTTCTGTTTGTATATTTGGAGTCTTCTATAGCTATCAATTTCCGTTATACATGCATTATGGGATTGTTTTTAGTTTACCTCTATTTTTCTACAAGAATTTCTTGTAATTTTTATAATATCTCCCAATCAGAATATATATTATAAAGGGTAATGATTCCCATTTTTTTATTATTAAACCCTCAACAGTAGTCAGTCACACAAGTCCTACCGGAGGCTTGACTCAGGTGTCATTCTCTCTCTCCATTCACTCCATCATCTTTTGTGGTGGTGGTTGTGACATATCTTCCAACCATTAATGTTCTTTCATCAATTTTAAAATCCTTAAATTTATTTAAATAATCCCATTATGCACTTATTAATTTTTCTATCTTATCCTTGAAATTATCATGTGACTTATATGAACTACCTCTATACTCTTTTTTATTGTACTCTATTTGAAAAGGATTCAAAATCTAAAACATGAAATATCAATATATCAATAATAATTGTCGTTATTATCTCCAATGAGTATAAAAAAATTTTTTATTATATTTTAAAAAAAAATTCATGAAATGAGTAACCATTCAACAATTACTTATTATTAGGTTTTTCATTATAATATTCATCTTTTATTACAGATAATATAAGTATTATTTAACTATTAGTTTAGTATGATACACCAAATATAGAATTCACTCAATGGTTGAATATTATCTCATTGTGTCCAATAGACACATAATCTAAAACTTTGGGTAATTATATATTCAAAATATCAGTTCAACTAGAATTAATCATAATGTAAAAAATAGTCTTTTTCATTCCAATGTCGGCATAGGAATAATCTGTCCCAATAAACATGGAAAATTTACCTTACTTCTTTTAATGTATGTATACATAAATGATTTTTTTATTCCAATACAAATTTATGGTAAACATACATTATCTGGTACCCAATATGAAAAATAGAATCATCATGAGTAATGATTATTATTCGTGATTTTAAAGCCTCTTTTTTCATCCAATTCAATAAATTACAGTTTTACATCCAGTGATATATCTTATCACATGAGAAGAATATAACCACTTGTGGATGTGATACATCTTTACTTTTGTTTCTTATAAATACAAATATTAATTGAATTAAAATAGCCATGATTATTTAACATTTTTCATTCTTTTAGGTCACTGTAAGAATTATTTTTTATCTTTATATAATTTATTAGCAACATAGAAACTCATACCTATATGATATTGGAGTATATTTAATTTTATAATTCTCAATGAAACTAGAATAACCGGTTTATAGGGATGAATGTAATTAATTATGAGATAATGATATGTGTTTCTATTTACACATGAAAAGTGTAATCACCATCTGAATCATTACGTACTTCAATTTACTATAGCGTTCTCTTGGATACATGAAATAATTTTATAACTATCCATGGGAATCCTATAAGAATAACTCTCACCCTTACTTGCTTCTTGAGGTATTTTATCTAGAAGTGGGGAAATTATCACACACCATTTCCATTCACGATGTAGTAATTTGGAGAAGTTCCTATACAACTACAGGAAATGTGTTTGAGTTAGGACTTATTCGTTTTCCAGTATTTAATACAATGTATTTATGAAATTAATTTCTATTTTATGAACAATATAAATTAATAATATTAGTGCATTAATCTTGATTAAAAATTATTAGGCATTGTTGATTTATTAGACTTAAATTTACCCCCACTAGTTTAGAAAATCATAATAACCATCATCTACTAGATTCAGAATATCTAGTCTCTAGGGTATCACAGTGAAAGGGATAAATATACCTCTCTTCATTACCTGATATAAGGTATTTACACTAATCATGGAGTCCGGGTAAGGTTTTTGTTTAGATAAAAAGATTAACTACTGAATCCATGATATGTTCATTGGTGTCTTATCTCTGACAATGCATAATAATTCTTTTCTAGAATATCTCCTCTAATCATTCAAAAACATAACAAATGGCTACTTATTTCTAGTAAATATTATTTAACTCAACCCTCTAATTTCCTAATATCACCTTTTTATTGATAATAAACGTAAACAATGGGCGATGAGAATAGAAGTCATATAGATTTTCACAAAATTATTTGATGAAAGGTGTTTAATGATTTAACATTTCCTTTGATGTATTTTTTGGTTTTTATTTTTTTATGAATAAAATTTGATTATATTTATCTTGATCAGTAATATGTGAATCTACTCATAACCTTAATAGAGAGAAAATAGAATACATTCATCACACATTCTCATCTATTTTATTTTTTCTTTCTTGTTATATATTCTCTATGATCAGGAATAATAAAAACATTCAAAAAAAATTAATCATGAATAATAAAATAAACAAATATTTATTTGATCATGAGATATATCTAGTAGTTGACTTATAAAGTTGATTATGGATCAAACGATACCTTAGGATGATTCCTTCTTCCTTTTACTGACAGGAGTAGAAATGCATGCAAAACTCATATGTGTTTACATTTTTTTGGTTCCCCATTAGCACTTGACTCGAATCAAATCCACACGAACTTCTCCACATTACAACATTTATTCAAGTGTATAATTTGGGGTACATATAATGTAGTAATATAATTTAGAACTCAAAATGTGGATGTTATAAAATGTATACATTTAATAATGGAGATTTGATTCAAAGAACATATAAAAAGACATTTTATAAATAACTATTATGTTTTAAAAAATCAATGAAATAATTAAATTAAATAAATTGAAACCAACCATTCATGGTTCTTGTCTCATCTAATGATCTATCATAATTAAAAAATATTACATCATAATAATTATTTTTCAATTAATTCAACTCGATGGTACTATTAATGATTTAAAATTTTTCAAGAACAATTAATTCACTAATGGAAATTCACACAATCCCAAAAATATTTTTTTATTCCAAATATTTTTAAAATTTAAATAATATTTTAAGTTTTTATATTTTTAGGTTACAAATTATATGTTACCACATAGAATGGTTTTGGGCCCTAACTGGGCTAAAACAAGACTAGGACGGTCTAGAAGACCTAATATGGTTAGGCATACGCAAGGGAGAGCTAGATGGGTGTCTAATCGTATTAGGGTCATTCACCCTATTCAAGAGTGTGTACAGAAGGAGAAGCTACCACAATGGGGAATAGTATATTGGAAACAAAAAAAATTATTCTTATTTCATTGTAGCATCTATTATTAGTGAATTTAGTCAGATGTCCCCCATTATTGAGTGTGTGGGGTGGGGGAGCAATACATCACCTAGGTGGATCATCCACACAACTAATTTTTTTTATTTTTCTTATACTTTTTGAAGCATTAATATGTTCACTAAAGATTAATTTTTTCTATTATATACATAAAGGGAAGGCCTCTTAAATTATTATTGTTTATTTTATTTTTTCCATTATTCATAGATCATTCAACCAATAATCATGGTTGTTCCTCTAAAAATTCTTGTTATTTTAGTGTAGTCTCTTCCCCATAAACATTATATTTTCAATTGAAGTTTGAAATCCCAGAATACATGGATCACTAGATTTTATTGTCGATCCTCTTCTCATACATATATATGAAATAGAAAATATAAACCCAAAAATACGATTTTTGAACCTCAGATATCCATAACACTACCATCATCCATTAGATCAATGATCCATTTGTTGAAATGGGACCGTATTGACTCCCTTTACTAAAATTCTTGAATAAATAATTGTAATAGACATAAAAAGTTGTATGACCACTCCAATACCACTTAAAGTTGTCTAGGTCTTGTAGATGATTGAAATATGGGTAATTTAAAATTTTATGGATACATATTCCTACCAGAACACATAATCCTAAATAATAATACCCAAAATTACATTTGTAAATTCATGTAATTATGTTTTTTATTACAAATAAAACTGAATGAACCTATAAATGGTACAATTTTATTACCTCAATAATGATTCGATCGACCCATTTTTGGCAATTCATAGCCAAATGACGCCAAAAATCCATACAGTATATTTTCCACACATAAATATAAACACAATGAATTTTATTATTTAATTATATAGTTATAGTGTTGTATTTTTATGCTCTCCCCAACATCCATTTGATTATCTAAATAAATGGTAATCGATTCAAGAAATGGTATCGATCAAAACATATTCTTCCTTTAGTATCTATGTCTATAACGTTACTGAGAGTAAGGGATATCAATAAAATTAAAGAGGATATATTGATTGAAATTGTGATAAAATATATATTTAGACATAGGATTATGTTTCCCTAAATCCCAAGTTGTCCATATTCAATCACAACCTTATGAAACATTAAAAAAACACCTACGACAATGTTAATTAATTATAATCATGAAATATAATATATCACTATCTTGTGACATTATTGGCATGTTACATGATAAAATTGTAAACACTAACATGGAATATAATATCTCTTAATTATTTCATGACACCTGTATGTATTACCTATGTTTGAAAAAAAATATTTTCTTGTATTCACATTTATAATTATAAAATCATTGAATACAATAGGAAATATATTAGATAATAAATTTTATAAACATTACCAATACATTGAAGAATAATATTTTCTTTGTAAAGACCCATAAATTTCAAGGAAATTTTTTTCTTAATTTTCTTTGGAATTTTACTAGAACGCAGTTTCTGACGACGCCTGATTCTGAGGCCCGGTGTGCCCGGAATTAATTTCTGATGTTTGACTCGGGTACGTTCAGTGAACGAGCGAGCGGGAATTTCTATCTTTTGAACCAGTGCTCGGAATTGAAATCCGATTGCACCGATGAACTCACAACGCCGGTAATCGCTTAAGGGAACCATTACCGTAGTTGCTTTTGTGCGGGAGAAAAAGATAATTTTTGGGGGTTTTATTAAAAAAGTGAATAATATTGTTAAATCAATTTTATTTCATGTTAAGTTGTTAACTTCTCCCATGGGAAGTTGGTGGTGGGACCACATCCATCCAACTTCCCATGTGTGGATATTTGAAAGGGTGGGGCCCACACAAACCCCTCCCCACCTCTTCAAATTCCTTAACTTTCCTAACCCCTCTAAACCCCCCATTTAAGTTTTGATAACATAACACCTCCTTAATTTTATAACATCTAATGTTAATAACTTAAGTGAGTTAAATATGGGTTTTGAATTTTCAAACTCTTGAAATTCAAAACCTATATTGGGTTAATAAAATAAGTGGGAGGATTATTTTATTTTGGGGATAGTTGTTCTTGTGGTGGAGACTTGGGAGAGAAAAGGCTAAGTCTTCTTCTTCTTCAACATCGACGAAGAACGCGAAGAACACCTCCAATGAAGAACACCTCCACCGAAGAACGCGACGACTACTTCCAACGACGTTTCCCCTTTGAACGCACCTCGACGACAACGGAGTCGACGTTCTTTCCCCGCGACGCTCGACCTCCGCGACGCTCGTCTTCCGCGGGTTGTTGACGTGCACCGTATCTGAATCGAGGTAGGGGTTTATTTATTTAATTGTTCGTGAATACAAACTTGGTTATAATCGTGGATTAAAACCCTTTTTGTTATTGAATAACGCAAGGGGGTCGGACCGCACAAACACGGATGACCCTCCTCCTTTGTTTTTCGTGATGGTATCTTGAGGATGATACGAGAAAACGTGGTGCCGTCGCACCACAAGATTTATTGCGGAAGATACGCGCGGCACCGTCGCGCCGCGCCGTGGAAAAAAATCCAAGAATGCGATGCCGTCGCGTCGCATCGATGAAAGTAAAAGGCGCCGCAGCCGGAGCGGGGCCGCGGCGGAGGGAAGCGATGTCGTCGCATCGCGCCGAACGGCATAGGCCGCGGCCGGTTACGGGCCGCGGCGGAGCAAGATGGCCGGCGGCCGGCACCGGGCCGCCGGTGTCGGCGAAGGAAGGACCGGCCGTCGCCGGTCCTTGGTGGCGAAACCGGCTGGTCAGTGCGGGCCGGCCGAGCAGTGGAGACCGGGGGAATTAATTCCCACGACCGGGTCTTCAAGCGGCCCCAATTAAGGGGCTGCGGTTTCACAAAGGGGGGGGGGGCGCCTTTGCCCCCCGTGCGCGGCACCCGAACGACGCGCTGGCCGCACCGTCGGCCGGGTCGCGCCGCCGGCCGGGCCGGGTTCAGCCGGACCGGGTCGGGTCGACCCGGTTCGGGTCGGACCAGGGGGGTCGGGCCGGGTCGGCCCGGGCCCAGACCCCCAGTTTCGGACCACTTTTGGTCAAATGCCCGTATCTTAGGCTACGAGCCTCCAAACGACTCGCCGTCAGTGGCAACATGATCCTTGATCGAGACGGTCGTTTCGGTATACTATACTCAAGGTACATCTTCCTTTTCGGGAGGCTACGTGGTTAAAACTCCATAGTTAAGCATGCTTGGCCTAGAGTAGTGATCAGGATGGGTGACCTCCTGGGAAGTTTCCCAGGGTGGGTGTGAGACGGAAAAGCCAATAACTTCCAGACCAGGCGTCCGATTGACGCGCCGTCTGTTGCGTTGCGTTCCTATTGACGATACGGAACTTTTGGCATCCTCCGCCCTAGTTTTGGATGCATATGGATAGTGGCCGTGTTGGATCGCACCGAAATCCAACCGGGCCCCTGGAACGGAAAAGCTGATATCATTCTGACAGAACGTCCGTTTGACGAACCGTCAGTGGCGTTGGTGATCACGTTGAGAAACGGTCCCTATGAGTTTACCCTATGAGAGTTCGGGGTACAGTTGAGATACGGCCGGGTTTGGTTCGCTCACGAAACCAACCGGGCCCCTGGGACGAAAAGGCTAATAACTCATATACCGAGCGTCCGATTGACGCACCGTCTGTTGCGTTGAGACCCCTATGACGTGGCGGTACTTTGAGATACTTCTTCGTGGGAATTTGAGATACTTGGAGTATCGACCTGTAGCTCGTGGAGCGGACCCTCCCAGTGACGAGCGTGCGGAGTATGGAGACCGTGTAGCTGGCTGAGACCCGACGACTGCTGATCGAACGACTCGGTGTGTTACAGAGGTGCGTTTGGTTGTAGCGGCACATGAGAGCGCTTGGTTGTAGCGGCAGACCCACGACAGAGGTGCGCTTGGTTGTAGCGGCACAAGGGAGCGCTTGGTTGTAGCAGCAGACCCACGACAGAGGTGCGCTTGGTTGTAGCGGCACAAGGGAGCGCTTGGTTGTAACGGCAGACCCACGACAGAGGTGCGCTTGGTTGTAGCGGCACATGGGAGCGCTTGGTTGTAGCGGTAGACCCACGACAGAGGTGCACTTGGTTGTAGCGGCACATGGGAGCGCTTGATTGTAGCAGCTGGCCCGTAGTACTCGATGGGTGGAGTTCTTCAGCAGTCTTAGGTTAGTGAGCAGTATCTCGGAGTCGTGACAGGACCACTGTACACTCCAGAGACGGAGCTCTTCAGAAGTTACGGTTTCGATAATGAAAATCATGGTTGAGTTGAGACTTTTGACCTTGGGTTTACCTCATGATTGAGATGAGTCACTTGCTAACTTAGGTATATGTATGGGCATATACCCGGGTAGAGGTTATGCATTGATTACACAATCCTTGTGTTTCCTCATGATTGAGATGGGTTACTTGATAACTTAGGTATATGTATGGGAATATACCTAAGTAGAGGTTATCTGTTGAGATCTTATTTGTGGTTATCCTTGTTGGTTTAGTGAGACCTTGAAGGTCTCGGGGTCCCTACTGAGTATCGTTATACTCACCCCTGCACGGGCTATGCCCGCACCTCGTTGTGTTGGTTGCAGACGACGGACAGTGCTGACAGAGGCCGAGTGTTCGAGGACTGGACGGTACCTGGAGGTGGACTATACGACGAGATGGTACCTGGAGGAGGACCTCACGACGAGACGGTACCTGGAGGTGGACGTGACGACGAGGCTGTACCAGAAGGTGGACCACTGGCCGGACATACTCGGAGCGGACGGCGGGACCCGAGGAGAAGAGGAGCTATCTGTAGCCACCCATCAGATGGGATTTCCAATGGACAGCTCGGCGTAGCAGCTTTACTTTTCAGTTGCTGTTTTCCCTTCGAGTTATACTTTACAGTTGGGCTTGTATTTCCGACACCTTTTTACTTTCCGCACTTACTATTGTACTCAGTTTTTACTTAGTGTTTACTTCTTCCGCTTGTACTCTATGTGATTGTTTACTTTACAAAGGAAATGCCTTCCCTTTTTACCGGGATTTACGCCTTAGTGCTATTCGCCAGCCCCTTGCCTATGGAAGGTGGGCTTGGGGTAGTCACGGCACGGGCCCCGAGGACGGGTCGTGACAAATTGGTATCAAAGGAGTTCGGTTCTACCGCAGAACTTATAACTCTGATGTTTCTTTCTGTGAAGCAATAGTGTTGAGAGTACCGAGTGTGGTTTTCAGTTCAGGGAGTGTAGTGTTGGTGCGGGCGGCCGACGTATCCATACACCAGGACCCTGACAACTGATTTCTTACTTTGTGCACGAAAGCACTAATTGCGTGTGTGTTTTCAAAGGTTTTCCCTTAAAACAGCTCAAACCAGGTCAGCTTACCAGGTATAAACCTTTGACTGTATCACGATGTTTCTTTCAGAATGCCTTTTCACGGACGACCAGCTAGAGCCTCGAGAGTGGTACGTACTGACAGCCCGCCGAGCGACGAGGCCTCAGTACAGGGCCCTATCCCAGTTGAGGCACCAGTGGAGGCACCAGCGGTACTGCTACCCGTTGGGCCACCGATGCCACCATCCCCAGCAGTAGGCGATGCATGATGCTTGAGCGCGCTGCACGAGTTCCAGCGCCAGAGGCCACCCAGGTTACGGGGAGAGACGGACGCGCATGCGGCTGAGGTTTGGCTGGAGGCTGTGGTGAGAGTCTTCAGGCTAATGGGGACGCTGGCAAACTTCATGGTGATCTTTGCTACCAGCCTCCTTCAGGAAGCAGCAGGCAGGTGGTGGATCCACTTGTTCCAGTTTTGCGATGAGATGAACTTCACATGGGAAGACTTCGAGACCTTCTTCTGGGTGGATTTTGTGCCAGTATCTCTACACCCCGAGCGTGTACAGGAGATTATGCCTTTGCCATGTGCTTTTCGATCAGTATCTGAGTCATCTGTGGGCAGTAGACAGATGATGCAGAGGTCCAGGAAGACCGGACTAGTAGTTGGATGATCTCGGGTTTTAGGACCGGTGGTGCGGGGCACCCGAGGTGGGGTCAGAGCCAGGTGTTCCAGAAACGGACAATGTTACTCCTGCGGCGGAAAGTGTAACTTGGCACGTGACTGGCCGACTCCTCGTACGATTGATCAGCGGGTGTTGGAGGAGCCACCGAGACAAAAGCAACGGTGAGTGCTTGAGTAACAGCCGAGTAGTGGACAAGGCAGTAGAGCTCTGAGAGCAGGTGGGTAGGAGAGGAACTAGTGGATACGTCATTTGTACTTCTAGTTCCATGTTTCTTTGTATTCGTGTCTTTGTACTATGAGCTGAAATAATAAAAAGACACTTATCTTTGTTGCTTTCCTGTCCTTTTGTTTGGTTGATACTGAGTGGTCCCGGTTAAACTGTTGACTTGACCCTCACTTCCGAGATTTCTACTGGAGGGGACCCGGTGACCTCACACTGATACCGAAAATGTGACTCGACCCTTGGAGGCGAGAGTGACAGTTGTATCTCTTAGTAGATACGTCGAGGCCTTACGACGTCATCCATGGCATGAATGCATCATTCATGTCAGGATTGACTGTATTAGGCAACGAATGTGGTTCATCCAGGGGATGAGACCATGTTTCCTTTATCGGCAAAGAAGAAATCATAGCAACTCTTGTGTGACTAAAGGAGGTCCAGGACATCCAAGAGAGGATGAAGACTGCTCAGTGCAGTAAGAAACAGGAAACTGGTGCCAGTCATAGAGACTCGGGCATGTTAAGAATAGGAAGCTTAAAGGAGAGATGAGTCTACGAAGAAGTAGACGTGGAGGCAGAGCTAGGAGAGCATCATGAGGTGGTGTACATCCTAACATGGTACAAACACCCGCCTTAGTTATTCCTTCCAGGCTCAGGGAGCTGGAGGGCGGAGGAAGAGTGTGCCTGCATGCGGTCAAGGAGTGTGACCCAATGGCTCTAGAAATGATTCAAGGGACAATCTGTGTCCACTACTAGATGTTTTAGTAACGGACGTCGATGTGAATCATTTCTTGATTTCACAAATCTTGTTCCAGACCTAGAGTTTCTGGTAAGCCGTGGACTTGACCCTCACGTCTGGAGATACCTTGGGAAGAGACGTGATAATCACACTTACGCCGACGGTGTGGTCAGACCCTCGAGGCGAGAGTTTCGGTTGGAATCTCTTGGTGGCAGCGTCGAGGCCTTACGACGTTAGTTTGAGTATGGAATGGGAAATAACTGTTCATACTCTAATTGACGGTTTTATGCAAACGTCGGGATGGGTTTTCCTTGGTCGGTGAAAAGGAAACCCCAGGCAGCACGGGATAAACTCTTTCATGGGAGGGTGCGACCCATCACTCTTGAATCGGCCAACCTTACCCTCGTGGCAGCAGTCGTTTGAGTTCCAGTTCTAACAGGAATTGGAAACATCTGGAGTTTGAGGATGGCGACCACGTTCTTATATGGGTCTCACCTCGACAAGGTTTACGGAGATGTGGCCAAGGCGACAAGTTATCTCCAGGGTTCAGCGGACCTTCTTAGGTCCCCATCTAGGTAGGCGGGGTGGTTTACTGCTTGACCCATTCACCGCAGTTGCACCAGGTGCACGATGACTTCCACGTATCTCAACTGAGGAGATACGTGCTCAACCCTGCACATATCATCGACCATGAGGAGCTGGATGATGGCAATGGGGTGTCTTTCACGGAGGTTCCAGTGGGGATCGACGATCGACAGGAGCAGATCCTACGAGGACGATCGATTCCTTGGGTGCACTTTCTTTGGCAGTACGGAACCTCCAGGTAAGCACATGGGAGCGAAAGGCTCAGATGCGTGCTCTGTACCGCTTTTTTGACCCTAGATTGTATTGAAGCTTTACAGGGACGTAAAGCCCTGAGGTGGGAGTAATGTAAAGACCCGAAAATTTCAAGGAAGATTTTTTCTTAATTTTCATTGGAATTTTACAAGAACGCAGTTTCTGACGGCGCCTGATTTCGAGGCCCGGTGTGCCCGGAATTAATTTATGAAGCATGGCTTGGGTATGTTCAGTGAACGAGCGAGCGGGAATTTATATCTTTTGAACCAGTGCTCGGAATTGAAATCTGATTGCACCGATGAACTCACAACGCCGGTAATCGCTTAAGGGAACCTTTACCGTAGTTGCGTTTGTGCGGGAGAAAAAGTTAATTTTTTGGGGTTTTATTAAAAAAGTGAATAATATTGTTAAATCAATTTTATTTCATGTTAAGTTGTTAACTTCTCCCATGGGAAGTTGGTGGTGGGACCACATCCATCCAACATCCCATGTGTGGATATTTGAAAGGGTGGGGCCCACACAAACCCATCCCCACCTCTTCAAATTCCTTAACTTTCCTAACCCCTCTAAACCCCCCATTTATGTTTTGATAACTTAACACCTCCTTAATTTTATAACATCTAATGTTAATAACTTAAGTGAGTTAAATATGGGTTTTGAATTTTCAAACACTTGAAATTCAAAACCTATATTGGGTCAATAAAATAAGTGGGAGGATTATTTTATTTTGGGGTTAGTTGTTCTTATGGTGGAGACTTGGGAGAGAAAAGGCTAAGTCTTCTTCGTTTTCAACATCGACGAAGAACGCGAAGAACACATCCAACGAAGAACATCTCCACCTAAGAACGTGACGTCTTCTTCCAACGACGTTTCCCCTTCAAACGCACCTCGACGACAACGGAGTCGACGTTCTTTCCCCGCGACGCCCGACCTCCGCGACGCTCGTCTTCCGCGGGTTGTTGACGTGCACCGTATCTGAATCGAGGTAGGGGTTTATTTATTTAATTGTTCGTGAATACAAACTTGGTTATAATCATGGATTAAAACGCTTTTTGTTATTGAATAACGCGAGGGGGTCGGACCGCACAAACACGGCCGACCCTCCTCCTTTGTTTTTTGTGATGGTATCTTGAGGATGATACGAGAAAACGTGGTGCCGTTGCACCACAAGATTTATTGCGGAAGATACACGCGGCGCTGTCGCGCCGCGCTGTGGAATGAAATCCAAGAACGTGATGTCGTCGCGTCGCATCGAAAAAAGTCAAAGGCGCCGCGGACGGAGCGGGGCCGCGGCGGAGGGAAGCGACGCCGTCGCATCGCGCCGAACGGCATAGGCCGCGGCCGGTTCCGGGCCGCGGCGGAGCAAGATGACCGGCGGCCGGCACCGGGCCGCCGCTGTCGGCGAAGGAAGGACCGGCCGTCGCCGGTCCTTGGTGGCGAAACCGGCCGGCCAGTGCGGGCCGGCCAGGCAGTGGAGACCGGGAAAATTAATTCCCACGGTCGGGTCTTCAAGCGGCCCCAATTAAGGGGCTGCGGTTTCACAAAGGGGGGGGGGGGGCTTTGCCCCCCGCGCGCGGCACCCGAACGACGCGCTGGCCGCACCGCCGGTCGGGTCGCGCCACCGGCTGGGCCGGGTCCAGCCGGACCGGTTCGGGCCGACCCGGTTCGGGTCGGACCAGGGGGGTCGGGCCGGGTCGGCCCGGGCCCAGACCCCCAGTTTCGGACCACTTTTGGTCAAATTCCCGTATCATGGGCTACGTGCCTCCAAACGACTCGCCGTCAGCGGCAACACGATCCTTGGATCGAGACGGTCGTTTCGGTATACTATATTCAAGGTACATCTTCCTTTTTGGGAGGCTACGTGGTTAAAACTCCATAGTTAAGCGTGCTTGGCCTAGAGTAGTGATCAGGATGGGTGACCTCCTGGGAAGTTTCCCAGGGTGGGTGTGAGACGGAAAAGCCAATAACTTCAAGACCGGGCGTCCGATTGACGCGCCGTCTGTTGCGTTGCGTTCCTATTGACGATACAGAACTTTAGGCATCCTCCGCCCGAGTTTTGGATGCATATGGATAGTGGCCGGGTTGGATCGCACCGAAATCCAACCGGGCCCATGGAACGGAAAAGCTGCTATCATTCTGATAGAACGTTTGTTTGACGAACCGTCAGCGGCGTTGGTGATCGCGTTGAGAAACGGTCCCTATGAGTTTACCCTATGAGAGTTCGGGGTACAGTTGAGATACGGCCAGGTTTGGTTCGCTCACGAAACCAACCGGGCCCTTGGGACGAAAAGGCTAATAACTAATAAACCGGGCGTCCGATTGACGCACTGTCTGTTGCGTTGAGACCCCTATGACGTGGCGGTCCTTTGAGATACTTCTTCGTGGGACTTTGAGATACTTGGAGTATCGACCTGTAGCTCATGGAGCGGACCCTCCCAGTGACGAGCGTGCGGAGTACGGAGACCGTGTAGCTGGCTGAGACCCGACGACTGCTGATCGAACGACTCGATGTGTTATAGAGGTGCGCATGGTTGTAGCGGAACATGGGAGTGCTTGGTTGTGGCGGCAGACCCACGACAGAGGTGCGCTTGGTTGTAGCGGCACATGGGAGGGCTTGGTTGTAGCGGCAGACCCACGACAGAGGTGTGCTTGGTTGTAGCGGCACATGGGAGCGCTTGGTTGTAGCGGCAGACCCACGACAGAGGTGCGCTTGGTTGTAGCGGCACATTGGAGCGCTTGGTTGTAGCGGAAGACCCATGACAGAGGTGCGCTTGGTTGTAGCGGCACATGGGAGCGCTTGGTTGTAGCAGCTGGCCCGCAGTACTCGATGGGTGGAGTTTTTCAGCAGTCTTAGGTTAGTGAGGAGTACCTCGGAGTCGTGACAGGACCACTGTACACTCCAGAGACGGAGCTCTTCAGCAGTTACGGTTTCGATAATGAATATCCGGGTTGAGTTGAGACTTTTGACCTTGTGTTTACCTCATGATTGAGATGGGTCACTTGCTAACTTAGGTATATGTATGGGCATATACCTGGGTAGAGGTTATCCATTGATTTCACAATCCTTGTGTTTCCTCATGATTGAGATGGGTTACTTGATAACTTAGGTATATGTATGGGCATATACCTAAGTAGAGTTTATTTGTTGAGATCTTATTTTTGGTTATCCTTGTTGGTTTAGAGATACCTTGAAGGTCTTGGGGTCCCTTCTGAGTATCGTTATACTCACCCCTGCACGGGCTATGCCCGCACCTCGTTGTGTTGGTTGCAGACGATGGGCAGTGCTGACAGAGGCCGAGTGTTCGAGGACTGGACGGTACCTGGAGGTGGACTCTATGACGAGATGGTACCTGGAGGAGGACTTCACGACGAGACGGTACCTGGAGGTGGACGTGACGACGAGGCGGTACCCGAAGGTGGAACACTGGGCGGACATACTCGGAGCAGACGGCGGGACCCGAGGAGCAGAGGAGCTATCTGTACCCACCCTTCAGGTGGGATTTCCAGTGGACAGCTCGGCGTAGCAGCTTTAATTTTCAGTTGCTGGTTTCCCTTCGAGTTATACTTTACAGTTGGGCTTGTATTTCCGTCCCCTTTTTACTTTCCGCACTTACTGTTGTACTCAGTTTTTACTTAGTGTTTACTTCTTCCGCTTGTACTCTGTGTGATTGTTTACTTTACAAAGGCAATGCCTTCCCTTTTTACCGGGATTTACGCCTTGGTGCTAGTCGCCAGCCCCTGGCCTATGGAAGGCGGGCTTGGGGTAGTCACGGCACGGGCCCCGAGGACGGGTCGTGACATTCTTGTATTCACATTCAATGAACAAATAATTATCAACCCTTAATCATTATGAAATATCACAATGCCTTATTTATTGTACCTAATTTCGATCACTATATCTTTATTTCTCATCATAGGGGAAGTGCATCCACTATCAACGATCCATATCCTAGTACGATCAGATTCCATGAATGCAATTTCTGAAACCACCACCTTCTTATCCCTTTTCAATTTGACTCGTGTTTTTTACATCATATATAACATGGAATGATCATCATAATATTCATCGGTATATGATGGACCGACTTCATCATGTAGATATACTTTTTTTTAATTTTTAGCTCATCTGATGATACATTTGGATACTTCATATGACCATATTAATTATGCTTCATAACATTACTCTATATTGTTTTTGAGAAATATCATGACGTATGTCTAAATCCTAAACACCCGAGACAATGACTGCCAAATTATGATATAGAGAATAGAGCTCTGTATGATGACCACTATCACCCTTTTTCTAATCAATACCTTTTTTCCATGGATAATGAATTTTGTGAGAGGGTGTTTTTTCACAACAATATTTTATTATGAGATTTACATTCCTATTACTCATTACAACTCCACTGGTTGTCCCATAGGTTCTCTGAATCTTATGATTTTGCTTCAGACCCAACTCAATCATCTCTCTAGAAGTGTGTGTTTGGGTATGACTTCATCTATTTTGACTTTCTGTTCTCGATCAAGCCTCTTACTGGCCATTTAATACAGATTCGACTACTGCTTCTATTATGCTAGATCATTACACTCTAATTTTATGTTCTCTCTTTTCTAAATGATCATCATTCATGATTTCATACTGAGAATCCACAGTTATTCCTGATCTGTAACTGTCATAAAAGACTGACGTATACCTCATCTAGTTCTTTGATATGTTTTATATGTTATTTTCTAATTTCTTTTAAACCATCAATCTCAATTTTATGATCTCTAGTTTTGAGTTTTTAATCTACCATGACTTTTAAACCATGTTAAATTAAAGACATAAGTTTTTTGATTTCTTCATTCATCCCAGACATCTCTTCTTATTTTTGCATATATTGTTTGGGATCATGATCAAATTTGATTGTTTGATTCCTTTTTTATCTCCAGACATCTGTATCCTCATGTATATCTTCTAATTCATTATGAATGTCAATTCTTCCTTCAATAACTCATTCTTCATCCTCTCTTTTTCCATTGTTTGATAATTTCACACAACTCCCTCCAAAGCATCTCCTCTATTATCCTTGTAGTCCTCCATCTCCTCTACCTCATATTCTTTGGAAATTTCGTTTTTCATTAAAAACATACTATTCTTTTTTTATATTTTTGGGAAATATTTCATTCCTTTAACGTAGGATGAATAATTCTTTGGTGTAATTTCAACGTCATCCTCGTCATCTTCCTGAGACTTCTTTAGAAACCTTTCTAAAACATTCCCAATCATTCCCCATTGAAAGCATGCAAGTTGATGTTATCTTTGAAAGTTACCTTTCATTTATGATGATTTGTGGAAATGAATGACATCACCTCATTTGACTCTTTTTATTTCAGCATATAATGATTAAAGAGCTTCATTATGGCCTAAAATTCCTTCTATATGGATTTTATCTTTTATAAAAAATCATTATAATCATTTATAATTTCGTATGATACAAGGGTTATGTACAACTTATCCAGTGTAAGAACTTTCATGTCATTATCATCCAATACAAAAACATTTAGGTTGAACAGTAGTTGATGTTTTCTCAAGATACGTTGCACAATATTTATGTCTTCAGTGAATTCTCCAAGACCTCTCATGTCATCAAAATTTAAATTTACCCTTTCAGTGAATGCATATATAGACTTATTGGACTTCATTTTGAGATCCTCATATTTGATAGAACGAATTTGTATCTTTTATTCATTTACTGTTGAGTCACCCTCATAGATGTTCAACAACTTTTACAACATTTCATGTGATGACTATCACGATATGAAATTTTCATATATTGTATTTAATAGGGTTCCACCTAAATTCTATGCTCAGGATCACTACCATTACAAGGTTTAGGGTCTAATCACTGTATTCCCAAGGGTCACTCCCTATTCGTCATTCTTTATATCACCTCCATTGGAAAGGTTCACTTTCTTCCTCTTCATTCACTCACTTATCTAGGAATTGAACCCAAAATAGTTTATAGGCCTCTAGGTCAAACAAACATTGTGGACATGTACGTACCATTATTTGATTGAATTCATGAATCCAAAAATATTGTTAGATTCTTTATTAATGTCACGTTTTCACCCATAGATGAAATCCACTTTCGTAGGTACGTTTAGATACCGGAAAATACATTCCTAATCAGATTTCAATCCTTTTCAAGCTTCCTTAAGTGATTTGCAAACCACAGTATCCTCCCATGCACTATCTAGAGAGTTTCCTAAATGGACGACCTCTTCTACATACTGATTCTACATCTACGAACCTTCCTCTATTAATAGAATACCTCCGCCTTCGCTATAACTTATAGCCTCCATGTACCGACTCCATATAACACCTCTGCGAACCTCCTCTACGAACCAATTCTATGAACCACCTTCTTTTGCAAACTGCCTGTGGTGTTCCTCCATCCACATATCGAACATGATCCTTTGAGTACCATAAATCATCCTCCAGGTACCAAGTCTTCAAATCAGCATACCGAACTTCATTTTCAGACTGAAACTCTCTAAAAAACACTTTCTCAATCAGTTCTGCAAACATCATCACCCATTGTGGAATCGCTTCGCACAAACCCTTTCAGAATTAGCCAAATTTCTTCCCAGAGGAAACAAACTTTTTTAATGATAATTTCTCTCCAATTTAATCGATGGGATTAGATCTCCGTATATAAATAATGATATCTTTTTAATATAGTAAAATGAGATTAACCACATCTTTAATAAAACAATGCCTTTACCATATACCTCTTTTCCTGCAATAAACTGCAATCTTTCTCCCATACCATTTTCCCACTGCGTTCTTTGTAATAGCATTGATCTTATAGGGAACCATTATATTCCTCCATCCTATGAACCATCACGCCATTTACAACCACATTCTCTTCACCGTAAATCGTCATCATGAACCATTTTCAATTCCAAGAAATGCTCCTGTGTACCATTCATGTTTCCTAGTATAGGGTCGCGAACCATTCCAATACATGATACGTAGTCCATGTTCAGAGATATGTAGTTCTCTTATTTTTCTGATTACCATGGAAATTCTTCAAATCATTAAGTCCTATGAAGAAAACCTTATTTTTCAAAACTGAAATTCCCAATTTAGAGGACTGAAAATTTGGCACACACTGGGAAAACAATAACACCTTAAAAAAGGATCATTGAAAAACAACAACCATTATCATTTGTGGTCATCTGTCCTTTTCATCAAACACAATCACACCCAAACCATACCGAGAGGACACATTCAGATAATTTTTCCTGACATTTTTCTAAAAGATGGTATAATCATGCTTGGTGAAAATAATTTAATATTTAATTTTATAAAATATAGACAATATATTTTATAAAATAAACATAATTTTTTAATTAATAATAGTAAAATTATCTTAGGGTTAAATTTTTTGGTTTTTCTACGATGTTTCATTTTTCGATGAACTCTGAAAATAATTGAATTTTAATTGATGACATTCAATTCATTTAAATAATTTAAAATCATGAATTATATTTGAATGAGTTTTATAGTCACATGCTCAATTAAACAAATGTTACTGTGACTTTGGTAATTGTAATCATTTTCTTCTTGAATTTAAATATTTAATATTTGTATTATTCTGAATATTTTCACATTAAATATCAACTTTTCATCGCAAGTGCATGATTAATTTTAAATTAAATTCTAGAACATCTGTGTGTTGAATTTAATAAAAATCCATTATTAGATACTAAAATAATTTATGTTTTCTAATACAATCAAATTATTTTATTACCATAATTATTAGTGATTATAGTTTAAATTATTTAATGTGATGAAAGTGAAAATGAGTTTATGTATGGGTAAAACATAGAATTTGAGGTGTAAAATGTAAAATAAAATTTTCAGAATTTCATTTTATGGAAATATTTAGACCCATGTGAACATAGGATCCAATTTTATGTTTTTCTAGGACAATCTTCAATGATACTTACCCAAATTATATGTTAAGATATAAAAAACTCAAAAAAATGCACCATCCTTGATTTTAAAATCGTTAATGATTTAGAAAATGGAAAAACAACATTAGTTTGGTTATAAATAATATTTTGAAATATAAATGACTTTTCTTATCATAGAAATCTATCAATAATTATTAGATATGATATAAAAACATAATGTTCTTATTAATAAACAAGAAAGTAATTATTTATTCAACAATAAAAAAATTTAAATTATATGAAAAGTAGTTTAAGTTATGGAAATTGAATTAATTATTATTTTATAATAATTTCTTATATAAATATATCTTGATTATAATATTTGATCTTAATGAACTAATATTACATCATTTTAATGATATATTTTATAAATTCAAATTATATGAATAATGTTAAAATAGTTATTACATATATTTTATAATAATTATTATTTTATTAAATGATTTAATGTGACTAAAAATAAAATATTCTTCCAACTGATTTGTTATATTTTATTTGAAAATATAAATTAAAAAAATTAGAATAATTTGGTCCAAATTTTATAAGTAGTCTCACTCTAATTTAATCCCAAAGGATAAATAAATTTGGTAATAAATTTGGTTAACATAATTAAAAAACCAAATTGGTAAATTAATGAAACAAATGTGTTATGGAACAAAAGTCATAAAAAATGTGATCTATTATATGATGGAGTAATGTCTCGAAAATATAATCATCATTCCACATTAATTATAAATAATTGATCCACATGAGGTAATGGATTCTGCCCAATATTGAAATTTTTGGAGTATTTAAACGAATACCACTCCTCCACAACTATAAAAGGGAACTAACTCACATCACATCACCAAACCTCTCATGTGACACCCTATAACTATTTTCATGTATTCTTAAACCCCTATTTTTTATGATTCTTTTTTTGGATTCATTTTTTCTCTCGTTGAAAAATTTAGGAATTTTTTGTTGTTTCTGGGATAGTGCACAATTGACGCATGGTATTCCCAAACGTTGCACCCTCTCAAGCCAAATCATGAAAACCCATGTAATGGGGGTTTTCCATGGTTTGGGAACTATTTGTGTAACCTTGAATCCTCTTATAAAATCCATGAGGACCAAATAAAAAATATGCACGACCAGGCCGCACATTTTTTTCTAACAGTGTGGGTCAACATAAGAAACAGTGAGTATATGTTTTTAATTAATCTGAATTTTGATGAAAAATTTCAAAACCACTATTTTAGGTCCTTGAAAGATGAGAAAAATCCATTTTCACATTCTCCCTTCCTTGAAATTCTCAAGATGTGTTCATTTCCCCCTAGATCCCTCCCATATGTGATCCCAAACATGAGGAATTTCCTTTTATATTCTCCAATTTAGTTTTGTCTTACATTTATTATTTTCCCACGATCCGTCTTCTCCATTGTAGGGTTCCGTGAATCCATGTTTTGATTTATGGATATAATAACAACTTGTTTTGATATAATACTATGTTTTAATCATAGCTCCATATTTTTACCATCCTCTATTATTGTTTTCTGTGTACTTAATTTTGATTTGATATCCTATGATGTTGAGGTAGGTGGTTCTGTTACAATGTCCAATTTATGTTTTCCAAAAATATCATTATTTAATTTTCATTCTTTTTAAATTCAACTAACTGATTTCAATAACTTTAATTTTAATTTTTTCCAAAAAACCCAATCCCATTAAATTGGGTATTAATGTTGTGATTTTGGGATGAAAATTGAAAACCACAAATTCTATTGAATTGAGGTGTAGTTATAGAAATATATACAATTATAATTGTGGATTTTCTGGAAATTATTTCAAATAATTTTTTTAATTTAATTGTGTAAAACTGATTTGATAGAAAATTATTGAAACACAATTTCCATTGAATTTGGTGTTTAAATCAATGATGATGTCTATCTCCCATTGGGAAGGTAATCCTGGAAAATCTTCAGGAATTATTTCCTCATACTCTTCTACCACTAATAGAAATTGGAAGCCCATGACATCTTCTTCGCGGAGGGTAGGGCTAGCCAACTGATGAGTAATTGATTTCACACTCCAATGCTTTATTCCATCCTATAATTCATGGGTTTCCTTTTCACCATAAAATTTAATCCTCTTTCGATCACAAAGGACTCACATCACCCTTCACCTAAAAAGATTATTCTAGGCATCTACTGCGGATAAACCATCCATACATAGAATGACTTTGTATGTTCTTGACACCACCACCACGTGTATACAACCCAAACACAGGCTTGAAAGGGTTAGGTAACATTTCCAGTATAGGTGTGTGATCATTGAGTCTCCCATAGTAGTTGTCTCTTAGAATAAGGGTCGAGACAATGGTTCAACCAAAATTTCTAGGTCTTGTACAATGTATCTATTGAAAAAGGAGTATTTTACATGTTTCTATCAATATTTTAGATAAAGTATAAAATATATAGATCATTCATCATGTCATTCCTAGATACCAAGGATCATATCTATTGAGCTCATGCATATATCCCCTCCACTGTCCACCAAATCCATCATCCTAGAGTAGTCCACCTCGGGGTGGTGGTGGTAGAATGTCAAAAGGGAAACTACATGATGTTACAATCTCAACTCTTCTTCTAAATCCATCTTTTTATGGATCTATATTCTCCTTTCAATGTCTCTACCTCATCAGGTGAATCCAAAATCTCACTATTAGCAGTACATAGGGTTGGAAAATCATGAGTGTTATGTCCCTTCCCATCACATGAATATCGCGACATATCTTTAGGATGGTTGGACCCATCATGTGATCCCAGAACTGTATATCCTATGTCTTGAGAACTTCTCTTGAATGTTCTCCCTCATCTATGTCCATTTTAATGAGGTGAGGACCCTTCTTCTAAGGTGTCTGCTCCTGCATGTCCACTGTTAAGTATCATATGAGGTATCTACTCAGCCAAGAATCATTCAACCACAAAGGCTGCTCATGAACCACAACATATGTTAAAATGAACCGAGGAATAATGCTAGCTCAGATGTCTCAATGCATGACTGACTCGATTGTCTGAGATTGGATGTATTAATCTTGAACCATAACCATCGATTATATGAAAATGTTAGTGATCCTACATGAATAATTAGCTACTATCATGTTAGCCTATTAGAGATGTAGATGCTCCTGAATACACAAACCCCTCACCATAAATGGCATGAACTCCTCCCTAAAGAGGTTATCAAAATCTTTCCATGTAATATTCACCTCATCATGAGTCTGGATATCCAAAATTGATAATATCCCTATTGATCCATATAGAAGGCTCACCTCAATGACCACCATTTGATCCGCGGGTGTCCTAGATAGATGGAAAACTATGGTCACCACCTCAAGAAATTCACTAGTGGCTTGGGGGTTACGCTCACCTTGAATATAGAGTGTCATCTGTCACTAATACCCATGATATGATATCATCCTACGCACATCATCCACTGGTACGATGGGTACCACATGATGCTCTACAAGAGGCAGTATGGTTGGTAGATATCCAGGATGTGAAATTTTGGGAACTGGTCCCTATGTCAAAGGAATATTACTATGGGGGTCATCCTCATGATCATATTGTTGAATCATAGCTGGTATATATCGCAAATGAATCCTATAAGAAAACCAGATGCACCATTGTAAATGAATATATCTGGAGATATGGCTCAATAAGGACACATAATCCAAAAACCCTTCCAATATAATTCATGGAAAATTATTTTTTCTATGACTAGATTTCATATATAATGAGTCCAAATGCATGACAGTACAATCCTAGTGTATGGATACGTGATCCACAACACCAATACTGAAGTTCATGTCCTGAAATATGAACATGAAACACTCAAAACTATTTCTCCAAACAAAATATCCCAGAATCCCAATCCTAAAGCAGAACTAACTACTATCAAAACACTCTATCACGACCCATCCAAGTGTGTCTCATTCCATGAATCTTCATTCCCACCTCCCATAGGTATGGGGATGGTGATTATCATTAAGTAAGCATAAACATATCCTGAGAGGCATTTCATATGTACTTATACACACACAAACATCTCCTGACTCACAAGATGATGAAATATAAAATCTAAGAAGTAAAAAATTCTTGAGTGCCACTATATCCGACAATCATTATATGATAGAATGTAATGAAAATTAAACAGGGATAGAATAAATGACAAAAAAATGTTAAAATAAGCACATGTTCAACATATATGAAAAGGTACTAGGACTGTTATTGGAAAGCTGTTTGAAAACACCTTATTATATTCGGTCTCACAATGCACCATCTGGTCCTAGTCCACTGAGGACTCTTTCAAAGGGATGATCTTATGCACAAGACATGAAACAGGTGGTAAAATATTCTGTAGGGGTGTGTATAAAAATACTTAGCTTGTGTCCACAAAACAAAAAATAAATACAATAAAGGAAATTAGAATCTTCTCTACATAATTATATGTCTACAACACATATTAAATGAATATCCATATATACTGAACTAAGACACAAAATCTATAGGTGAGTCACAAACACTATATACCATCACTAGAAATTAAACTAGAAGATTCCCAGAAGAACTAATCCTAGATAATACACTCTTGTGTATAATAACATAGATGATGTCAATCCAAGAGGTTCATATCATTGGTTATCTCCATGATAGAGATATGCTAATAGATATGAATAGAGAGATATGATACAATAGAAGTTGATCAAAACTAGGGATATAGGGAAATAAAAACTACCCAATCTATATTAACCCACCATGTAGTGTATCGACGCTAGTGTAGTGTTGGTAATGTCGATACCCATAACTCCACATAAGGAAAAAATAATGAAATGATTATCATGCTCTAGGTCACCAAGGGGATTCCGACAACTCTATCTAGGATGTCCTACTTAAGGGATCATACTCCTATTAGTAGGAAATTATTTTCACCTACCTTTAATGAAATGATAAGGGGAACAAACCCTAACAAAAATTGACAAAGATATGGTGTAATGGTGGCTAAATCCATCTAGTAAGTAATACATGGAGTTTAGTAGGGTCAAACCCTATTTCCCATGACCTAATGTAATTCTAGTGTAGAGCATCCAATGTCCATAGAACATGTTGGGTATAAAGGGTGGGTCACGACATTTAAAAGGAGTCAAATACCACGTTCTTCCATTTGGGGTCCGCTTATATACTCTGGTTTTTTGCCCATACATGACATCAGCCAGTGTATTCTTACCCGTGTACTTGTACAAGACGTAGTCCATTTAACAAATTCAAGATATACTGTGTGCGAGAGTACACACCTTATAGGCAACCAATGTACTCCACCTCATTTCCATGTAATTTTCATGTACATACTGAGTAGTCCAACCATGAACACACATTGTTTAGTCGAGACTACATACATTGTGTATCGTTTTTTCTAGAATCCCTTTTTCATCATTCAATCACGTTGATCCATATCATGGATCTCACTTTGGTGCATAGTTCACCTCGAAACTATAGATCAATGGTCATTTTATGAATGTAACATCAAATCGTTGGGATTCAGTCCATGAAGTATCTTGGAAAATTTGATCTTAGGCAGTTTTCATAAATTTTGATGAATGTGGATTCAACATCCACTATTGTTTGATCCTCTGCAACTCTTGTTGCCTCACATCCTCCATGATTTACCAATTCTAGATCTCTGTTTTTTTATCATTTCTCTAAGAATCTAAGGTGCAATGATCGATTGTTCAAATTTTGGGGAAGAATGAAGAACACACATCAAGAACACTAGAGATCATGGGAGAAAAAGGCAGAAGGAACAATCCCAAGGACTGCGCATCACATGTTGTTCATTACCGCCTCGATCTATTCCCATATGAATGGAAAATGAATCAAAAAAATCACAAGAATCAAATCCATGTAATCCAATCAAATACCTTCCCATCCGGAAAGTACGATCAACCCATTCGAAAATATGTTTGTGGATTAATCTATGTTCACTATAGAAATCATGAATGGGAAATATGAATAAAAATAATTCATCATATCTAAATTTTGGATCACATGCTGATGAATATCAATCGATGTGTTGTTGTTGTTATAGGTGAGATCTTCCCAGAGCATCATTATATGTTCTCCAATCCAAGGATCTATCATCGCCTATTGATAGGATTCTCTAGATCTCTCTATCTATGTCCCCCAACAGATTCTAGTGTTATGAGCCTCAACTTAGATCTCTGAAAATAGGATTATTAAAATAAACATGTTTCTTCATCGACGAGATAATAATAAGATTATTTTTTATTAAATTATTTTATTTATTTACAATTACTATGAAAAAATTCCATAGTCGACCCATCCTGACCAATGTTAGGTCTCACCTAGTGTAAATATGCTATTGTCAACTCTACTTTTCTCTCAGATTTATAATTCGGGAACCCGTTTATAAGTTTCTCGACTATTTATGGATATCCTTGAATGCATGTTTTTTAATATTTTTTTCATTCAATAATTAAATCTAGGAACATCAAGTCTTAGAATATCACATTGTTTCAATGCATGGTTTCGAAATAAATCCATATTATATTTAGAAATAATACACTTAAAAGCATAGTAATTACACACTTTCTTGACAATAGTATGTGAAAAGTAGTATAAAAATTGATATAATACATGAATATATCATGAATAAAGAAAGGATAATATAATTAATGAATTTTTATGAGAGATGGATTAAATGATTTGAACAAAGGAAACATAATCGTTAATAATATCGAAAATAGATGACATCATTTCAATGAAATCTTATCACGTAGTAACATTGAAACATACCCCCATGTAAAGAATGAAATAAAACGATTATTAAAATATAATCAAATGATTTCAATTCGAGATATAACATTTAAAATGAATGCATATAAATATAAAAAAATAATATTGGTGCATAATAAAACATGTGTCTAAATAAAGGGAAATGGAGATATAACTATCCTACAAATTTTGTAGCTTTTGAAAAAGAAACCCCAGGAAATAAAGATCATAGAATAGATATGTAAATACGAATAAATTAAATTATAATAGTCATTGAATACATCAATGGGCAGGATACACACCACATAAAGTAATGGGGGGTAAATAAAGCATGTATACCACGAAAATAGAATGTGAGATGAAATCCCACCACCTTGTGTCTTAAATCTATTCCTACTCATTAAATTATTTTATATAAGAAATAAAAAATTATTATACATTAATAATAGAACCATATTATTAAATCTAATATGATACATGTTTTGATTATGGCTTTATATTACCCTCTTGTTGACAAATTAATTTTATGGTTTCACATCAGGTAATATCATCTTCCTTATTTGAATGTGTCTTACTTCGTTATATCCTTGGTCCTTGTACCTATATAATTATTTCATAAATTTTGACCATGATTTCAATATAATTAATTATATATATATTTTTATTACAGAAATCCATAAATTATATATGTATGAAACGAAATACAATGTTCATAGAGACGATAATACATACGTATGCATGGACATTTCTTAATTTCATGTACAATAGTATGAATAATCCAAAAAATGACATGATAATTTTGATTTATCGTCTTCCAAGGCGCTTATACTATGCCCATAACATTCAAGTAGTATCCGAGTATTCATGGTTTTAATTTAGAAATATTTATTTGATTGTAAAACTATATGACCCGTTGTGGTTGTATTTTGATTTCATGAATTATTAATTAATTAATAATATTATAATTAATATTACTTATACATTTTAATTATTATCATTAATAATTTAATTTTCATAATTGATATAGAATAGAAGAATAATGACCATAGATTCCATTGGGAAGGATCAAATATTCAGTTGATAATTCTAGTTTCCATGATGTGTATCTGGAGTACACCCAATATACCCTTTTACAGTATATGTAAACGTGTCACATGATACACAAATTTCCAAGAAGAAATTACAGATGGTGAATTTATTGAACAATATGTGTAGACTGGGCCAGTCTGTCACATGACTCTCTTGATTTGTTAGTGTTTAGTTGGTATAGACATCATATATTCTACATGTTTTGGATGTGAAATTCATGCTATCTATATGGTAAACTACCTGGTAATACCCACATGAGATTAGAATATTAACATAAGAATGACACAAATAATGTGCATGTATAATAATCGGCATGTAGTTCAATATTTCTCACATCGGATGAACATATTTTACAATTTTTTAAATTATGGAGATATACAGAAACAAAACACATGGTGTGTACCTTGAGTACACATTTTTTGGTTTTGTGTCCGAAGAACATATAGAGATTTGATGTGGCCTAGGTGGAGACATGTGATGGATGATACACATCATTTATCTGGATATTATTTTTCATGTAGTCCATCTGAGGTAAATTTCTAAGCCCTATGTATGTACCTTAGGTACATAATAACTACAGTTAGTGGTTGTAGATTGTATGTACATGCATTATTGTGTTGAGTCAATAAGGTTTCCCTTATGTCTTTTCCATTCCTTTTTGTTTTGAAAATCACAAACACCTTATACGTAAGCAAATATAAATTTTACCACCATGAGGAAAATTTACATCTTTAAGGAAAGTCACCCTAACCTAGATTTCATTATACATATCAATATTTTTCTTTAGTACAAAAACCGAATTCATACGAAAAATACCAAAAGTCATATAATGAAAATATTTGGAACATTCTGTTTTTAGGATCTGAATTCTGGATATGAATTGTAATGAAGTTCCATTCCGAATTCTGGACTCCGAACTCGTATGATGTTCGACTCCGAACTCTTAAGTAGTTCGACTCTGAACTCTTAAGTAGTTCGATTCCGAACTCTTATGAAGTTCGACTCTGAACTCTTAAGTGGTTCGACTCCGAACTCTTATGATGTTCAACTCTGAACTCATAATCAGTTCGACTCCGAAACCTTAAGCAGTTCGACTCCGAACTCTTAGTCAGTTCGACTCCAAACTCTTAATCAGTTCGACTCCAAACTCTTAAGCAGTTTGACTCCAAACTCTTAATCAGTTCGACTCCGAACTCTTAAGCAGTACGACTCCAAACTCTTAATCAGTTCGACTCTGAACTCTTAAGCAGTTCGACTCCGATATCTTACGTGGTTCGACTCGGAAATCTTATTAACTTCGACTCCAAACTCTTATGAAGATCGACTATGAACTTTTACTATTTCTACATCGAACTCTTCATGTTCAGATTTCCAATCTCTGGTGAAACGAGACTCCAAATTCCTATAAAACAGAATCCAAACATTTCTTAACATAGACTCCGAATTTCATTTTGGTTAGACTCTGAACTTTTGACTTGCTTACACTCCGAAATGATTAATAGATTTTACTTACATATTCTTCATTTCAAAACGATGTTGTGCATTCAGTTATACATGATTTATTATTAAACAATGTCATTCATTCTGTTTCTAATTAACCGTTGGTTGAGTTACACATGTACAGGTCCCTCTGAATTTCATGGGAAATATGGCCATTGGATGAGGGAGCCGACCGTTAGAAATTTTCCTATAAATAGGTGCCCATTTTAAAGAGCTCAAAAAGAAGTCTATCGATCTAGAGAACACACGCTGTTAAGGTGATTTCTAGAGATAGAATAGTTTCATGGCTTGTTCATACTAAACTGCTCGTTCAGATTTCTTTGGGCGACTCCGAATGCTGGTGATTACATTCGAGGACTTCCGGGGATAGGAAGACATAGGTGCCGAATACCTTGATGTTCGAGGGATTCCTTGCTGAGGAAGACATAGGTTCCAACTACCATGAAGTTGAGGGCTTGCGAGGATAGCAAGACAGTGATTCCGATCATCGTATTGAGGTCTTATCCTGGTGTGGGTACGATAGACTTGCTTGAAAGGATAAATCAAAGGACCTTTATCCAAGGTTGTTGGATACCCTTCTCTTTGGGTTAAAAGATTCAAATCTTGTTACTTGTAGTTTTTCTACTTGTTTTTCCGTGGCATATTGTATTGTAAAGAAATTATAACCTTCTTATCTTTACATACACTTGTACTCTAATTAGTTGATATTCTATATGCTTTAGGTAGAATCTTATATTGTAAATCTTGGTTCCAATTCTCCAGTTGGTGCTTAGAGGTGTTGTGAAATTTGCTTAGTTTAACTTTGTTAAACATAGAATTTTCCTTGTCTAAGGAAAACATAGTTATCCATAACCAACTTTAAAGGTTCCAAAGGAATTTTTAATGTGTACAATTCACCCCCCTCTTGTATATTGAGCATCTACATCGTTATTTTTATCCAATAATTGGTATCAAGGGAGGTCTCAGAAATACTTATACTCACATATAAGTTTTTCTTGCTCATCTTTTTCTTTGTTCTTCATCCTATATTTGAAAGTTTACTTTTTCATTCCGAACTTTATCATTCCGAATTTTCATTCTTAGCATTGTGGTTACAAACTTTTTCTACTAACAAGTCTGGTTTCCAAGGTTTGTTTTAATAATGGCGGGAATCAATGTTGGTTCTATTGGAAATCTAAACCCTACAAGACCACCAATCATTGATGGTAATGACTATGAGTAATAGAGAGATCGAATGAAGACTTTTGTTATCAATACTAGAGTGGATAATTTCGTTGTGATTACTGGTGATTATACAATTTCTGATAAGGAAGTTAGAACCTTCACTAATCAGGAAAAGAAGGAGTATCAACTCAATTATAAGGTACCCAATACTCTACTATGTTCAACAAATAGAAATATATATAACCAAATTTCTTCTTGTGAAGCAGCTAATTGTATCTGGATGATGTTCGAGGATACACACTTTGGCACTTCTAAAGTGATTGAATCTAGGAGAGCTATGCTTAGAGCTGAATACCATGGTTTCAATTTTCCTAATGGAGAGCCAATCTGTAATGTTCAACAGAGATTTATGACTATAGTCAACAACATACATTCTTTAGGATAAAAAGGGTTAGATGATGAAGGCCTTGTAGATAAGATAATTGATATTATGCCCAATGAGTGGGAATCAAAGAGAACAGATATAGATGAGAATTGGAAGGTCACTCAAATTTCCCTTGATGAGCTATTTTGAACTCTTCTCCATCATGAAACATGAATGATGAGAGATGCTGACAACATCAAAAAGAAGAATGGGAATGGTACATTCGCTTTTACAACAACATCAAATAATATGAAAGATAAGACTCCTGAGAAAGTAACCAGATCCAAATCTAAAAAGGTGGTTATTCAATTAGATTATAGTGAAAGTGAAATATCTGAAAATGAGTTAGAAAATCTTGCTCAAAGAATGAACAAGATAGCTGTCCAGAGAAATTTCCAATCCAAATATAAGAAAAAGTAAAGGAAATACATGAAATATGTAGAATTCACTTGTTATGAATGCAAGAGAGCTGGGCATATTAGACCAGATTTCCCTTTCCTCAAAAAGAAAGAAAGTAATGAAAGGCATTCAGAGAGGAATAGAAAGAAGTGTTACAAGACCAAAGCTAAGAATGTTGTGAGAGAAAATGACACTTGGAGTGCTAGTGGTGGTGACTCTTTAGACGAATCTTCTGATTATGAATCTTCAGGAAAGAAGAATCATGGTCTTATAACCAGATTACTGATTAAAAATCATTATTTTATTGCTAAGGTACGAAATGTTGAATCATTGACCAATGTTTCTTTAAATTCTAATGATAGTAAGTATTATGACTCTTCTAATGATGATTCCTCTTATGATGATGAAAATACATCACCTAACTATGAAGAAGTTTCTAGGTTTTCTGACCCTATAGAGATTGAGAATTCTAAACTAAATAAAAAAATTTATAAGGAAGACTCTAGGAATTCTATTCTTACAAAAGAATTCTCAGATCATTTTAAATATCTTGAGAGGAAAAATGCTGATTTTTTAAATATTTCAAAGAATCTTGAGGAAGTATTTTCTGAGAAGAAAAAACTTTCCAAAGAGTTAGAAAAAGTAATTTCTAAGAAAATTATTTTCGAGCCTAGATTCAGTTCTAAATCTAATGATTTTGAAGATAAAAACTTTGTTATAAAACCGAAGTCCGAATTTGTTTCCTTAAAGAAGTGTTTATCAAACTTTACCCATGGTAAAGAACATTTTGATAATATGTATTCTCTAATACAACATTTGAGAAACAAATTTGGATTTGGTTATACCCATGCTAAACCAATTTTTAGTAACAATTACTTTTTCCACAAAGTTCCCAATTTTTTACCAAGTGTCAATGTGGTGGTCATTGGGCAAAGAACTGTTCTTTAATTAAAACCCAATAATTAGGTTTTCATAATGCCTATTTCTCTAAGAAAGTGTGGGTTCCTAAAATTTTGTTGTTTGGAAATTTCAGATCCACACAAGTTTGGATTCCTAAAGCCTAATTCTTTTCTTGTTTTCAGGAAGATAAAGGAGGTACCGACAACAATACATGGTACATGGATAGTGGATGTTCCCGGCACATGACTGGTAACAAAATCTATTTTGAAAAGATTATCAAAACGATAGGAGGAAAGGTAAAATTCAGAGATAATGCTCAAGGAGAAATTGTTGGTATTGGTAATATAGTTCTTCTAGGTCCACTCTGAATTAGATGATTTACTTATTTTTAGTTTCATAATCAAATTTTCCTTGCTGGTATTTTACTAGTTTTTAAAAGATCGGATTCCAGTTTTCTTCATATCAGAATGTTTTCTTTAAAAAAATCCTTCAAAAGATCGGAGTCATGTTTTCCCTGCGGGATTGTTTTCAACCTTTAGATCAGATCAAAACCTTTTCAATAGTCAGATGGATTTTGGAAGGCCAACTTTCACAACCATTGCTTATATAAAGGGGACCCCAGAACTCTTCCCACATTGGTTTTTTAAGCTTTTGCATCTCGAAGCCCTGCCGCACTTCTTAAGGCCAGTTCTGAACATTGCAAATTCGTTCCGAATCTTTCAGATTTCTTCACTCTGAATGTCTATAGAAGCAACATCTCAGGATATGTCTACTGCGAAACCAATATCTATGTCGTTAGTCTTTAGGGAACGGTTAGTTCATCTATATTTCTACAAGCTTGATTACCTTATAACCACGAATATAAAGCTGAATAGATGGGAATATGTCTGCGTAGGAAAGTCAGATTAACAGGATCCAGTCTATACTGATTTGCTGATTGAGTTTTACGAGTCTGTTTCCTTCCAAAAGGAAGATGGCAGAGAATGGTTTTATTTCAAGTCTTATGGGAAGACTTATAATCTATCATACACCAAGGCCGCAAACTTGGTTGGTTTATCTAATGATGGAGAAGCTGAATTATGCTCTCACAAACTTCCCAATGTGCAAGGATGTTTCAACAAAGAGAAGGCACTGACGTGTCTTGGTCTTAAGGATGATTCAACTATCAATATTGCTTGTCTCACTCCGAACAATAGAATCCTTCAGCTTTGGGTGCAAGAATTTCTGGTTCCACGAAGAGGTGATAATGAGAATTTGAAGAAGAGTGATATCTATGTATTAGATTTCTTGGTAAATCTATGAAAGATAAATATAATGAGGCATGTCTTGGTTACGGTCAAGAACATCAATGAAAGAAATTTGAGAGCTCAGATTATCATGTTTCCTGTTTTACTATCTAAGCTGATAGTTTAATGCATAGAATCTTTCAAGGTTGATTGAAAATCAAAAGTTATAAATTGCAAGCTTATGCTAGTCAGTGATGATACCCTCAAGAGGATGAAGATGGGTTTTTCCAGTGAATCTGTAGAATTTTACCCTCTTTCTTTGGAAGAGGTTGAGACAGCTCAGAAAGAAACACAGAATCCGGAACCATCCAAAAAGCAAAGGAGGAAGAGAAAGGTTAAGGAAGTGGTTGCTAATGAAGAAAATCCCCAAGCTAAGGAAACTCAGTCTGCTCCTCCCAAACCAAAGAAGCAGAAAACATACACAGATGAAGTGGCATCCAAATTGAGGGGAGAAAAAGAGAAGATGAAGGAAGGGGATCCACAATTCAGATTGGACACTGCATAGGCTAAAGCCTTAAAAGAAAAAGCTGATGAGGAGCTAGAGAAATAAGAGAAGGAAACGAAAATGAAAAAGAAAATGCATGAAGCTGAAGTGGTGAAATATTTGCTGAAAGATTCAAGGATATCTTCTGAAATGCTTTCTATTCTAGAAACGTTCGATTTTGAACCTTCTTTACAAGAAACTCCAACCAATAATTTTGTCAAACCAGATAGATTCAATGGTAAAGAAATAGTTGAAGAAGCTGAGAAGGAAGTTTCTGAAGATGTAGAGGAAGAAGTTGAAGAAGAAGAAGGAGAAGAGGAAATTGAAGATTTGGATACCTTGATCAAGCAAGTACAGGACTACAAAGACAAGACTGCAACCGCAAAGTTAGTATCCCTCAGAAAGGCAGATCAGGATGCTAGTAATAATGATGATAAGCAACAGCAAGAAGAAGAAGAATAAAATGTCTTGTATGATGAGGAAGAATCCTATGAGAGGAATTTTCTTGAGGTTGGACAAGAAAAATAGAAACCATATGAAGACCATATTATCCAAGTGTTTGAATCCGAGGAAGTATCCCTTAATAAAGAACCTATTCCGAGAGCTGATAAGGGAACGAAAACTCTCATGGAGACACCTATAAAATATGTCATTAGAAAGAAAGAGGTTGGTGGTACCTCTAGAAGAAAGCTGGTGCAAGTTGAAGAAGAGTAGTCTCAAAGAGAAGTTTCTGATTCAGAATCATTATCTCATGGGCATGATTTTGTGGTTCAATCTCAAAATATATTGGTGGAAACCATTCCGATTTTTCCAACAATAGATTCTAGATGCAAGATACTGCAACAAAGTATGAATCCGAAATCAGATTCTTTATCCAAGGTCATGGATAAGTTTGTGAAATTGGAAGCTGAACAGAAAAGTTTTCTTATTGATTATGATATACATAGAAAATATTTCACTAAGGTAACAAAGTGGTCTAAGAATGTTGAAGAATACTTGGTTGTGTATGATAATTTTCAGAATGACGTGAAATAAGCTTTTAACACATCTGACAAAAATCATAAGAATCTTGAAGAAGAGTTGATTATTGAGCAGATTTCTCAAATTCAACAAGGGAAGGAACTGAATGATAAGGAAAATTATCTGACACAAAATTTTATAAATGATAGAAATATCTAGATTGAGCTTGAAAAAAGAGTCATTCAGAAAGATGAGTTGTTAAATTTGTAGAAAGAAGCCATGGAGGCTCAGGAAAAACCTCAGGCAGAAGCTTTAAAAGTCCAAGAAGAAAAGACAAAAGACATGGAGAGGCAAGTCGAGGGTGATCAAACAGAATTAAAGAAACTCAAAACCTTGTTAAAGAAGATCATCCCAAATGAAAAAAGAATAAAAATGAACTCACTCCAATTTTTTGTTATAAATATCTTTCTTTGTAAAATTCTCCAACTCCAGTGAAATGATTATTTGGTTGGATGTATCCTATCATATACTAATGTTTCAGGTACCATACTTTGTTTTCCATTCCCTTCAATTCTTTTTGAAAATCTCAATGGGGGAGAAGGAAAATGAACTATTCCTAAAGAGGAGAAAGGAAAATTTTCTAAGAGAAATATTCTTAAAGAAAGGGGGAGTTTCCCACTACGCAGTTTTTCATTCTTACAATAATGAAAACATCTCTCCGGAAACTCAGAATACAATCCGTAGAGTTTCAATGCCTAATGGTGAGTTAGTTGTATTCATTTTCATCCATCAACAAAGTAAGATAACTTTTAATTTCATAGTCTAATGTTTTTTTAAATCCTTATATGCTTTTTCAAAAGGTTTTTTGTGCTCTCCAAAAATGGGGAGATTGTTGAGTCAATAAGGTTTTCCTCAGGACTTTTCTATTCCTTTTTGTTTTGAAAATCACAAACACCACATAATTAAGAAAATATAAATTTTAACTCCATAAGGAAAATTTACTTCTTTATGGAAAGTCACCCTAACCTAGATTTCGTTATAAATAGCAATATTTATCGTTAGTATAAAAACCGGATTCATACCCAAAATCACAGAAGTCATATAATGAAAATATTTGGTATATTCTGTTTTTAGGATCCGAATTCTCGATACGAATTGTAATGAAGTTCTAATCAGAATTTTGGACTCCGAACTCGTATGAAGTTCAACTCTGAACTCTTAAGTAGTTCGACTCCGAACTCTTATGTAGTTCGAATCCATACTCTTATGATGTTCGACTCCGAACTCTTTAGTGGTTCCACTCTGGACTCTTATGAAGTATTACTCCGAACTCTTAATCAGTTCGACTCCAAACTCTTAAGCAATTTGACACCGAACACTTAATCAGTTCGACTCCGAACTCTTAATCAGTTCGACTCCAAACTCTTAAGCAGTTCGACTCTGAACTCTTAATCAGTTCAACTCCGATCTCTTAAGAAGTTTGACTCTAAACACTTAAGTGGTTTGACTCAGTACTCTTATGAAGTTAGACTCCGGACTCTTATGAAGTTCTACTCAAAACTTTTACTAGTTCGACTTCGAACTCTGCACGTTCAGATTCCGATCTCTGGTGAATCCAGACTCCGAATTCCTATCAAACAGAATCCGAACAATTCTTAACATAGAATCCGAATTTCATTTTGGTTACACTCTGAACTTTTGACATTCTTACACTCCTAATTGTTGAATAGATTTTACTTACATATGCCTCATTTTAAAAATATGTCGTGCATTCAGTTATACATGATTTATTATTAGGCGATGTCGTTCATTCTGTTTCTAATTAACCGTTGGTTGAGTTACACGTGTACAGTTCCTTCCAACTTTCATTGGAAATATGACCGTTAGAGGAGGGAGCCACCCATTAGAAATTTTCCTATAAATAGTAGCTCATTTGAACGATCTCAAAAAGAATTCAATCGATCTAGAGAACACACGCTGTTAAGGTGATTTCTAGAGAGAGATGCTTTTCATGCCTTGTGTGTACTGAACCGCTCATTCAGATAGCTTTGTGAGACTCCGAATATTGGTGATTAAATTCGAGGTCTTCTGGGGATAGGAAGATAAAGGTTCCGACTACCTTTCTGTTGGAGGAATTCCTTGCTGAGAAAGACAGAGGTTCCAACTACCTTGAAGTTGAGGGCTTGCTGGGATAACAAGACAGAGATTCCGATCTTTGTATCGAGGGCTTATCCTGGTGTGGGTAAGACATATTTTCTTGAATGTATAAATCAAGGGACCTTTATCCAAGGTTGTTGGATACCCTTCACTTTGGGTTAAAAGATTCATATCTTGTTACTTATAGTTTTGCTACTTTTATTTCCGCTGCATATTGGATTGTAAGGAAAGTATAACCTTCTTATATTTCCTTACACTTGTACTCTAATTAGTTTAGATTCTATATGCATTAATATAGAATCTTATATTGTAAATATTGGTTCCAATTCACCAGTTGGTGATTAGAGGTTTTGTGAAATTTTCATAGTTTTACTTTTCTAAACTTATAATTTTCCTTGTCTATGGAAAACATAGTTATCTATAACTAACTTTAATGGTTCAAAAGGAATTTTTAAAGTGTAAAATTCACCCCCCCTATTTTATATTGAGCATCTACATCGATATTTTGATCCTATATATTGTCTCCTAATAAAGGAAAAATTTATGTTACATTAAATATTTTATTATATAATTAATAAAATATTATATTTATTTTAACATGACAATTAAATAATGGTTTCAAAGAATTATTAAATTCTTAATTAATTTATTGTAATTATAAGTGATTATTTGTTTTTATATTTAATTGATATGAATAAATGCTATAATAGTTATATATAAGAGAATTCAAATGGTCATTATGACGAAAGGGAAACATTTAATTATTCAATCAATGTGAGAATTGTTTTCATAAAAATATTGATTATGTAGATTTGAATGTTATGTAATTTACTATTATGTAACTATTTATTATGTAGAATTGTTCACAATATTAAAAAACATATTTATTTTTCATCAATATTTTTTTCAATTTATGGATTTTTTATAAATTATTTAATTAATAAATTTAATATAATGTCCACCAAGTGGTCCTTCCCTCCGTTATTATAATAGAACATCGTGCCCAAGGTGTTTTATGTAATTACAATAAACAAGATGTTGTGATAATGTCATTAGCATGTAAGTTATAAATATATGTAATAAATGGTGTATCCCAAGGTAGAAGGAGGTGGTTCGATATGAAACTCAGACGATTACATCTCAGGTGATTCACATGTAGATTATTGTAACATATGTGAAGGCCGGTACAAGGATTTTCCCCCAATGTTAATAGTAGATATGTTTTCCTATATATAAATATACAATTAGATAAGATGTTAATAAGATCATTTATTTGTTTGTTTATTTCTGTATCATGAATAAATTGTTTTATGAATGAAAACCTTGATCAGATAAAAAATGATCGAATATGAAAAAATATAATTTAAATAAAATGATTCTGAATAATGGTTTTATCAAACATTGTTTATCAATTTAATAACATACACTTAATATTTAAATGAAAAGAAATGTGTGAAAAATATAATATTTATTCGTAATAAATAAAAACACTCGAATCATGACAATGCCATTTAAGGCTTTCCTTTTCCATATTATGAATGAAATGAATAGAACTAAGTGTTCACCCAAATTTTTTTTTGGAAAATTATTTTTATAAGGAGATTTATTAAAATGGTTTTAGGGTAAACATAACCATTTTACATATGAGGAATAATGCATTCTCGAAATTCTGTAATTTATAGGCACATTTCAAGGATTTTATAGTTACGCTTTTAGTATTCAGTAACCCAGTCAACGTATCAAGGAACTACATGACCACAATTGGAAAAGACCTACCTACCTAAACAACTTCATATATATCCAAGAAACATTTTTCTAGTTATGTGATAGGGAATACAGTCTATTCCACTTGAATGTACATGAAACTAGACATTCAATGTTCAATGGTGAAGGATATTTGGATTTGATAAAATAGAGTAAGAGTTAATGAAATTAATTTTTATTATTTATCACATAATTTGTAATCAATAAAACTTATAATAACCCGATATTAAAATTTTATTATAATGTTAATATCATCATACACATTATTCCTTTTATATATATTAGAGAAATATCATCTCATCATTGTCAATACCATCCAAGAATGGTTTAGTCACCTTCAAGTTGTTTTTCACTATGAACAAAAAGTATACATGCTATAATCCTCACTACCTAATCCTCCAACAAAAGTTGAATGTTTGAAGAGTTCCGTATTTATAAAAAAAATTAATGATGCATTCAAAATCTAATGTTTGAATATATCATCTATGACCTGTTAAATTATTAAGCCTCATAAAAAATGCATTCTTATAGACTACTTAAGAATCTATGTGGTCAATTCTAATAGTGATCAAGACATGGAAAATTTCACATATATAGATAACTTTTTCAGCATATTCTTGGAGAAGGTTTGATATCTGGGACTCATGTAATCATACAAATTAGATAAATTTAGTGAAAATATGTTAATGTTTTTAAACTCCAAGATAAACTATGAACCAATCTCATAATTACATCACTCCCTCCAAGATTATCTATATTTTTTATTAATTTAAATATCAACATCATTGAGATGTTTCTACCATATCTATTCATGCTTTTTTACCATTTTAATAAGGATATGACTCATGAAAATCCATCCATACTTATGGTGAATAAATGAAATAACTAAAAAGATTGATCTAAGACCAAATATCTCTCCAAACTCCCTTATAAAAAGAGACAGATCAAGGGGAATGTAATGGAGTATGATGATACTTGTTTCCCAATTTGATGTATGTGCCATTGGAAGAAAAAATACACTCTGGAAAAGACAAAAGGGGATGATTTGGGTACAATTTTTTATCGTTTTTAATTTATAAGATTCAATAAATTGGATGTTATATAAATATATTGGTTCTAAAATATGTATTCAAATACAAGAACAAAGAATATTCCAAAAAATCCACTGACGGGTGGTAGATCAATGAGTATCCAATAAATAGAAACTAACTATTATATCAATTACATACTACCCTCTGTCATTGTTATGGTGAATGATATTGGTATTTAAGAACTGTTATTATGTTCCATCAATAACCAAAAAAATTATTTTTTATATAGAAATGATAAAAAATGTTATATTTTTTAATTTGGGAATTAATATATATTCCCATATTATGATATCATTTTTATGGTAAGACACATATACATATCAACCTTTATTTATTGGATTATGAAAACTAGTTAATTAAAATTTATACTTTATATGACTCATACCACACCCAACATTATAATAACCAGCTATTTCTTGTAAATGAAAAAAATTTGAATAAACTACAGACATATGGATGCTTATATACTTTATTACAAAAACCAAATGGTTTCAAAAATTAATATTTGTAAAGAAAAAGAAACAAATCCTTTTTAAGTCAAAAATATGAAAGGGTCAATGAGATTCATGACTCAGTTCATTTACTTGTGTGTGGACAATTTTGTGGGGAAGAAAGGGGTTTTTAATCACACATCCAAGCATTTTTGGAAGATTTTAAGAAATAATTATCTTCAAACATTAAGATGTGTTAGTCTGAATATATTAGTAAATTCAAAGAATTCAAGAATGATGTTGATAAATATCATTGTATGACAATTATGAAACATTGCTCATGTAGTGGTGGATAATATTATAATTAAGACTTCATTGATTATTAATGGGTGTTCGTTTGTGGGTTTGTTGGATTCTATCTCAAAAAATAGTCCTTATAATCCTCAATGGAAAAAATGAAATATCAAAGTAAAACCATGCATTGTTATCCATGGTGAGATCAATGAGGACACATGCAAGACTTCAATTTTCCGTTTGGTGTAACACATTATAGAAACATCACATATTCTAAACTAGGTAGAAAAGAAATTGATAAATTGTATTCTATATGAACATTGGAGTGTTATAAAATCAATATTATTAAAAAACATGTTTGGGGTTGAAAAGTGTTTGTTATGTTCTCTTCAAGTGACAAGCATGTTCCCAATGTCACAATGTGTAACCTTATAGGATTCAAAAATAAAACATGTTGTTATAAATTATATGATTTCTTAGACATAAAAAATTATTGATATAAAATTACATATTCCATATGAGGTAGAACATATCTAAAGGAGATAGTGAGGGTGATATTGTCTTTCAGTAAATCCAAGATCATGTATTATATGATCTGGAACAAGAAAAAATTCTCTAAATATCTATGAAATAATATGTTCTAGGGGAAAAATTAATGATCAAGATTGAAAAATATGATATTGGTTTAAAATTGTATTATTTGCTATTAACTGAGTATGCTGACTCGTTATTAGTAGATCATATAGATACTCTAACATATAAGTAAGAAACAAGTTCTAATGATGTTTTCAAATGTATAGAATCTATAAATTATAAAATGGATTCGATGTACTAAAATTATGTGCGAAAATTGTTAAATACTTCATTGGATGTAAATTCCAATGGTTGTAAATAGTTATTCTAGAAAAATATAGATTCGGATAGGAAACTTAGTACATATAATTCATGAATATTTTCTAAAGGGATTAAAAAACTATTAGTTATGGACTAAGATGAATCCTATTCTGAAGTTATAAATAAAAATCCATCAAAAATAAACATTACATTATGTCTTATCGTGGATATAAAATTTATAAAATTAATGTTAAAATACATTTCCTTAATATGAACCTTAAATAAGATGTCTCTATTACACAAACTGAAGGGTTTGTTACCCCAAATGGTGCATATAATTTTTTAATTTTTCATGTCTTCATGTAGTTTAGTGGGAATGCAATCATTTGTTTAATAGTATCAGTTGATGACATATTTCTTATTGGTATCAAAATACCAGTCTTACTGTCTGTAATAGCTGTTAAAAAAAATATTCTCCAAGAAGAAATTAGGTATTGTATAATATATTCTTTTGACTAATATCCATATTGATAAGTCTAAAATACTTCATGAATTATTTCAATTTATATATATTTAATTTACACAAAATACATTCTTCATGTAATAATCAAATTATTGATTATTGACAATGTAATAACACAATAATCATCCAAAGAAAATTTTTCTTCGGAAACATGTGGAATGATAATTGATGTAAAAGAATTCATACATTTCAAAGATTGGATAAATTAAAATTTATATGATATGTATTAGGATAGGTGTATCCATTTCCTTGAGTTTGGTAGGATGATATCATGCTGACCAAGATGACTATTATTGGATGGTAGTAAATACTATCATTAATTATCTGAGGTGTACTAAATATGCATTTTTTTCTATTAAGGTGAATTGGTACTATTTATCAGAAGATATGTAGATTCTAGTTTCCAAATATATAAAGTTGATATAATGACATCGATGAAATACTATGTCACCCTAAATAGAGATTTTGTGTGTAGGAAGACCTCAACGCGGACTAGTGTCTCATATTTTATGGTAGATTTTGAGTACATTAATGCATCTGAATCATAAACAGAATTAGTACGGATACAAAAAATTATCCAATATCATAACATTTTACCTATACGTAATGAAAATATACCACTTTATTGAGATAATTTTCCAATAGTTTCTCCCTCTTAGGAGATAAGGTCACATTAGCAGATGAATCAAGTTATATTGAAGTATCATCTCTTAAGGGAGTTTTCTCAGAGATTTGAGATTTCAAGGAGTACAATATACCTAGAAGTCAATATAGTAGACCAATTGACTAAATTATTAACTCAACAAAAACATCATCATGATGCGAGGTATAGTGTACATAAATTTGTACGAAGTTGTATCTAATATAAGAGAGTGTTTTTTAGTTGTGGTATTAGAGGAAATAAATTATACATTAAATATATTTATATTTTAATATTTGAATATAAATAAATCATATTATATCAGGTTTTTATTAATATTCATGAATATTATATAATAATTCCATAGTGGATTTATTACACTGATGAGGACAAAGAAATTCCCCTCTATTATGAGACCATGATGTTCAAAAATGATATTATTAAATATAGTTCAATGGATGAATAAAATAATATGATAAGGCACAAATTATATAGAGTATAATGTGTAAGTAATCACAACTGAATCCTTCTTATTCTCATGAAATTCACATTTTGTAATCTCTGATATGGAATATTATTGGAACTAACCAACCAGTAGAAATTCTGTAATTTTTGGTGTGATAATATATTCTAATATATGAGTGTTTGTAATGGTCCTTAGAATTTAATATTATCATTAATTAATGTGATGAATCATGCACATAGATTTACTGACCTATGTTGTGATTCCATTTATTTTTTGGAAGTTGGGTATGTTGGGTGTGTCCAGAAGCACATATTGTTAATGGATATGTTTATTATAGAATTGTCCCATTTATATATATATATAAATTTAAAATTTTCCCCACTAATTAGAAGAAAACTATCATATTATGCTTCATGAAACTGGTGTAAAGATGTTTTTATGTTAAATATTTAATGAATTACATATCAACTATATATGATTATGGAATGAATATGAAAAATTCTTGATGATATAATTCTATAAAGAGACTATTTTACATTTATATAATTAGTATTTGAATTTATATGTTTATATACTATATTATTTGTCATGGGTCACTTGGCCCATTGTAATATAGTAATCATAAACTATTGGAAATACCACACATTTCCCCTGAGTAATAATCTTATAGGATCACACATTAAGCATTTTTGTTATCTTTATTAAATTTTAAGTGAATTTTAGTAATGGAATAAATATAATTATCAAAGGCATGTTATAATTATAATAAATCTTTATTGATCACATAACTAGAATAAATACATATTCTATATTTTTTTAATAATATATATTTATTTATTATATTGAATATTTGATATATATTTATTCAGTAGTTTTGGGATAAATTATGATTTTTGAATAGAATATTTATATAGTTAATAAATAAATTCAATGAATTTGGGGGAGATAAATATCATGTGCAATGATAAATATTAATTTACAGTTTAGTGAAATAATATTTATAAATTTGTTGAGTTAGTGCATCAATAAAATAAAAATAATATTATTATTCGGAATATAGTATTTTATGAAATCTTGTATTATTTTTAGGTTGTTATGAAATTAAATTATATTTTAACCTAATCCATAGATCAATATGTAGAAGTTTATTTTAATTGTGTTGGGTTAATCAAAATATTGAGAACCAAGAATCTTTGTTCACCAGAAAATCTTCTCTCTTGGATTATTCAGATCAGGTTCTCAAGAATGAGAATAAATCCTTTAAACATGAAGTATCATGAATAGATCTATATCAACAATTAAAAATTAATGATTTTTTGCAAAAAAAATTATATATCAATTTCATTCAGAGGTAAGTGGATCACATGTTGATCATATCTAGAGGGATTCTACACATGGATCCAACATGCACAACAAAGATAATCTGAAAGGGTTTTTCAAAATTACAAAACTCTACATCAGATATATAACCAAAGACATGGTATACTTTTATTCAAATCATAAATAAATTAATTATAAATTTGACATGGAATGATACTCTTTGGGTTCCATGTTTTACCCCTTAACAATATTTATTCAAAAAAAATTTGATGGTTTTGACATTGATGTCATGTATAATCATAAAAATGAATTTCTAAATTGAAAAAAAATCTTCTACTATTACTCACCAAGGTTCATCCAATTCTCCCAAAACTATTATAGGGAACAAAGGCAACTAAGTCCACTCCCCCGAAATTTTACTCCACGTGTTTGATTATATTCTACATACAATCCATTTTTTCACGGGATTCCCATCTGAGTGAAAACAAGTGTTACTTGTTAAAAAAGGTCCAATATAATTTAACCAGGATCTCTATCTATTAGATTAGTCCACGATCATTACACACTCAAACACCCCAAATGAATAAGTATAAATAGAAGAAAATGAATGTTGATACAAGTTTGACACATAGTTAAAAGAAGTAATAGATAGATGATAAAGAAACATATTGAAATGATTCATCTCATTAAAGAGAGTCATAATAGATTTCTCTTTATCAAAGGATATTTTTATAAACATGAAAATATTGATTCACAATAATTGATCATGAATCAAGGAAAGACTATATTTATCATCTTTATTATATATCTATTATGTACATGTTATGTGTCTTGTGTATTAATTCTTTAAAAGTGAGTCATATTATTTATATATGTTATTTTAATTTCATCTAATCACACATGAAAATCATAGTGGTTGATATAAAAATAAGTTTGAAAAATTATCTGACATTATCTTATGTAAAATTTATCCTTATTTTTCAAAAAATTCTGATAAAAATTTGGTAAGATGTTGTAGATTTAATCTTACAGGGATTTTTCTACTCTTTGGAAAATAGTTTCCTATCTAAATTGGCCTTTCAATATTTATAATACATATTCTTTTATTCACATAGAATCATAATTTGACTCTTCAAATGCTACATTAATTGTATGAGTATATCTGAATGATTCTCTAAATAATTGAATGAAATATCGATCCTCCATTATATTAATCAATATATATAAGATAAACTCATAGATGTATTATACTCCAATTATAAATTTAGTGATGTAAGAAAAATAACTTCTATAAAATAAAACAGTTATTATATCACGACTTCTTCCGCATATACGATAATTAATTTATGAGGTTTATTTTCATAAGATAAAATGAAATCTATATATAATAAAAAATATATGTTAATTATTCTAATTTATAATTCTAATCATGAATTATATTTATAAGAAAATTTATCTACCCCATATGATAATTGAATTACATAGTAAAATATTAATTTTATGAAATTTATATTTTATAAAATTATAATTTATAGAAATTTTATTCCAAAACCATTGAATAATTCTATTTATTTTCATCGGATAAATTACATTGATTAATCCACAACATAATATATCTTTATTGAGAATTTATTTGAAAAAAATGGATCTTTACTAGAGTTACAACTTAGTATATGATAAAATATTGAAACTCATAAGATAAATTCCTCATTAAAAATAATAGTGATTTGTGTTCTTAAAAACATAAATTACTAAGATTTGATGTACCGTAAATAGTCTACACAACAATATACACATTTTTATGATTATAAAAACTATAATATGATATTTATTTAAGAAAATTGTACAATATTTGATTAGAGATAATGTTTGTGTTATCTCAAATCACTTTTGGTGATTTAAAATTAATGGTGAATGTATTTAGGAATCAAATTTGATATAGTATATTAGCAAGGATAAATAATGTAAATAACATGAACATAAATTATTAAATATTGGATATAGACAACAAATAAAATAATAAACATACTAGGTAATTAATATAAACCACACCGACAAAAATTAATAAATATGAATATATATTATTATCTAGAAATTAAAATGTTATGAAAAAAACATTAAGTAAATAGAACATAGAGAAGAATTACACAATTGGAGGATCATCAGAGGGGTTATGCTTAGGAGGTGGATTTTTAAAGGTTTGAGGCTGGCTAGATGGAAATGACAATGTAAGAAAATAATAATCAACACAATCAGTCTAGATATTATTTTTTAATGAATTTGATCCAAAAAACACACTCATACTATCTCTATTATGAGTAATGATCCAGAAGGTACCAAAACATATACCAATATATAATTATTAAGCTCTGGTAAAATAAAATTTATACTTGGGTGTGAACATTATATTAATAATGTAACAAGAAATAGGTTGATGATTCCGGAACACGATTTGATTCTTTTAGCACAAATGGTATTATGATCAACAATATCTATTATTTTTTCAGAGGGAAAATGTAGTGATCTTGAAATGTAGATTTAATTGATCCTCAACCAAGGAACCAAAATAGTTCTTCTGGTAACATATTTATCAAATTCACAAGTTCAATTGTGTATGAGATAAGAATTAAAAGTTCAACCGTCCATATAATTTGATCAAAGGTACTAATACAATTATAAAAAGTGGGACATCAGTCAAAAAATACTAATCAAATAGTTCAGAACATCAATTTGACTATCAAGTAAACTAGAAATACTAGTGATAGGGGAATATGGATGAAAAATTATAGAATCCTCTATGATTTTATTAATATCATGCCACTTCAATGTGTTTGAAAAATAATTTTCTTCCATTGGGGAAGAGATAGATGTTTGATATTTTAATAAAAAATCAAAAATAAATATGTTTTACCGTATATATCTGAAAATTTATTTTAATGTGAACTGATCTCATTAATAAGTCACTTTTTGATTAAACATGAGTCTTTATCTACCTTGATTCATGTCTCCATGGTTGATAAAACATTTTTCTGAATCATAAAAACAATAATAATTTCTACGATTGACCCAATCATTGTAAAGTGCATTCTGTTATAAAGAATATATATTAGAATTTAGAAACAAAATCCTTCATGATAGCTTTTAGAATGTATCTTGAAACAAACATTCATAAAATGTATGATATTTTTGCATTCTAGGTGTCAAGGGTAAGTGAGACCCCTTCCAACATGTCTCTAATATCAACTTCACCAATACAGTTTTTACTGGTTCCAACATCCATGGATCAATAAGAGGCATAAAGAGGATAATATCAATTTTGTGAAACCTTAAAATATGTCTTCAATACTATCATTATTTGATTAGTTGTACTTTTTGAACATACTAAACATGATATTTCAACTTATTCCTAATAGAATTAAAATCAATAAAAAAATGCAACATCTTTTAGAATTTGATCTTATTCCCTTGAATCAACAAATATATGATTCATCAAATTTACATCATCCAATAACACATTTATATGATATATAATTCCCTCACCCTAACTTACAAACATCATTAGTAGGCACCATATTGTGAAAAAAAAACCTTCTTCCAAAGTACATGATGTGATTAATATACTCTCATTCACATTATGGTCCTCTTCTATTTAATTATTTTCTTCAAAATAAGACGGAAAAACTGAGACAATATTTTACTTCTATTTATCCACCAATGGAACATATTTTTTTTGTATGTTTTTTCATCTTCTTGTGAACTGAGAAAATCATTCCCAATAAATGAATTTTTTTTGATTCAATATTCATCTTTAATACCGTAATACACTCTGAACAGTAGAACCATAGTTAAAAAATATAAATGGTCCCTTGTTGAACAATAATGATTTTTCTTATGATGTTTGTTGAAACCCCATATATGGTTATCAGAAATTGAACAACATGTGTTAAAGTCACTTTAATTATAGGATTCTAAAAAATATCCTTATGTGACATATATTCCATTTCTTAATTTACTACCCCATCGCTAAAAGATTTTCCAGATTGAATCTCATCTGAAATGACCACTCAATCTCTTTTTCTAATATCTATTAGATTTACGACATCTAAGGGATCCTATAAATCGATTATATCCATGTATTATTCAGGTAATTTAGAAATTATAATTTCTAATGATTTATCCTATTCATCCAGAGTAGGAATTGTTTTGATATCTTCTTCAAATAATTGTTATATTAGTTTATTTTTAACATAACACTATAAGTACCCACTTCAATTCAAAACACCATCATTGAGATTTTTCGAACCTTGAAAAAGAGAATACATATCCTTATTCAGATGAGAACCAAAATTCTGAAAAACAAGTGTCAAAATCTCGTAGATAGGATATAAGTTTATAATTTGTTTCCTGAGAAGTCTCATTTATCACATGATACATACCTCCATATTGATGTTTTTCTCTATAAGAAATAAATATTTCAGTAAAATATAAAACAATTCAAACTCCCCCTTCATTTCTCATTAAAAAAAAAGTAAACATAATGCGAAACTTCCTCTCAATAATTAAAAAAAAAAATTCCCCATTTTGAATTTAAAAAGAATATTTCACAATATTTAGATGTATTACTTCACTGATGACAAAAACTAAGGTATATAAGTCAAAACGCCTCTAATGAGGAAACTAAAACACACTAGCCATTAACCATAATGAAATAAATAGAACGTTTTGATTCACTATTGTTGAGATGGGGTCATCATCAACTAAGAACTAAAAATGCACATTTATATATATTTAAAAAATTATTTCATAAAAATTATTTATTTTCATCCCATAAAATCATATTATTATCCTTAGAGATTTAAAACAATTTTAAACTATATGCTCAATCTTCACAACCATCTAAAAAAATACAATATTCACTTTTATCAATAACCTCAGTATCTTTCTGATTCTAGAAACAACATGGTTAGATCACTATATCATTCCCTTAATATAATGAATAATGATAATCTAGAATAATCATATATGTAATGAAGGTATTTATAATTAAGTAAGAAAATATATGAGGTTTGAATGTGTATTATGTTTTCACATGTAAAAATTATTTAGTCTCTCATTTTTTGAAATAGTTGAAAGGTCAGACAATGTTACTTGAAGTGTAGTCACAAAAAAAAGACAATGAGTTTCTTTATGAAACATTAGGAACAAAAAATAGTTACTCTAAATACATAAATACAAAAACATTAGCCTAAAAATCGTGAAAAAAATAAATTGAATCGAATTAATTGAAAAAAATTGAAATTCATAAGGATAAAATCAAATTGAGTAGAAGGAAGTGACTTAGTAAAATTGTATAAGAATTTATTCTCTATATAAATTCATTGTAGCAATATAAAATAATTTTGTGAGTGATCTATTTGAAAGTAATTACTTAATTATTTGTTATTTTTTCTATATTTATTTATTTTATTTTTTATAATATTTATAGCACTTGGATTATAATATTTTTTTGTTAAATAAAAAAATATATTAAAAATCAATCATGTAAATAAAAATACACAATACTTGTTCAAAATAACAACAACCTACAATATATTCATCTCTTATTATTCATAATTCAACGATTTCTTGATAGATAGTGGACCATTAAACTTAATAATTTTTCAAAAATAGAACGTTCCTGAGGTACATTTCACAAATTATATAAAACCATTAAAAATGGAATCTCTGAGTATGAAGTTAAAAATAATATTGAAGACATTATAATTAAAAAGTCATGTAAATTATAATTTATAATATCTTAAATTTAATTTTCCATCTATTAAATGATATTCATTTAGGTTTGATTGTAAGAAAGAGAAATTCAATACACAAAATATAATATTCTGCTATATATAGTTAGATAAGGAAATATCTATTTTATTTTTCAATAAATCTTATTTTCAATTGGATTTCCATCTTCATCCAAGACTCATCTATTAATGAAACATATAATTTTTGAATTTTTTTTTATTAATTTCATATCTAAATATATTATATAAATAATCTCTATATTTTCTCTGTTTATAAATGTTTGAAAAATATTCTCGATAAATTTTAAAAACAAGGAAGTAGTTTAATCCACCAATAAATCTCTTCTTAGATTATTTTTTCTGGAGTTTTAAAAATTCATTAAACGTCATTTGATTTATTAAACCAAAAATAACATCATCATATTATATTTGAACTATTAAATTCTTTTATGAATACGTTTTATTAAAAATAGTGGGTGTTCCAATCCCACATTAAAACAATTTGATAAATGAACAAAACCCAGTACTTCATAGCAATATCTATGTTCTTGTTTAAAACCACACAAATATTTGGTATGTTTGAAAACTGATATTTCAAAATTATTCTTTTTAAAAACATGTCGGTTTTCAACAAAGACTTCCAAAATTAAAAATCCATCTGAAAAATATATTTTACATTCATATGATATAATTTGTAATTTATATGAGATATGCATCAAAATAATATTCAAATTGATTAAAATAATGAAACAAGGGTAAAGGTTTCATGATGATCTATTCTTTCTCCTCACTTGTAACCATTGGAAACATATCTATCCTTATTTTTAGTGATCAGACCACGATCATCTGGTTTTTTCCAAAATAGTCATTTAGTTCTAATAAATGTATTGTTATATGGTCTATCAACTAATTCTTAGAACTTGTTATTTTGAATTATATTAGTTCATCTTATGTATAAACTACCCAATTTTAATAATATAGGATTTATTTCATAGTTTTATGCTTTTTCTAGAAAAATAAGGTTGAAAATTTTGAATGTTTTCATACACTAAACCCAATGATAACACCTATAACTAGGTATCCTATAACAGTTTCTTTAGTATGGTATTTAATTTTGTATTGTTTTTATGTCAATAAACATTTTGGTTTTTTCATAATCGATCCATTCCAAAAGAAATTATTGCTGATTATTTTCCAAATAAATATATTATTTGTTATCAAAATAGGTTCACGTTTTAGATTTTCTATACAATCACTTATGTTCCCAACTCGTGTATTTTTTTGATCAAAAGGATCACTTTAATAAAATTCAAATTGAGTCAATTCCCCAACTACCGTGAACCACAAATTCAAAAATACAATGGAATTTATATGTTTTAGAGTAACCTATTAATATTCAATCATATTACTATGTATTAAATATTCCATGATTATACTAGGTGTTAAATGTATACTATGTTAATCCTAAATCATTAATCTATCAAAATTTTATTATCAAATATTCTATATATCATATTGTGTTTTATTTAAGATGTGTCTTATTAAAAGTTGGTTAATAAAAAAATGTACGGTTGGCAGATTCAACTATAAAATGACTTAGTGTTCTATAATAACATAATATATTTCTAAAAATATCTTACATGGAAACTTTATTTTATTAATCAAAACAACCCTCTTTAGATTTTATAGCGATAAAAATGATTTGGAAAATAAAATGTTTTGAGAAAAATTTATTTAGTTCATGATTCCCAATTTCTAACCCATGGTCACTCTTTATATTCATAATATTTGAATGATTTTCTTATTTTAATTTTTTTTAAATTTATATTAATATAGAACATTCTTCTCTTATTGTCTTTAGAAATAGACCCATGTAAATTCATAAAAATTATCAAAAAGGAAAAAAAGTAGGATGTACCACATATTATTACAATTATAGTAGGTCTGAATAAATACATATGTAAATGTTCTAAGTGTATAGAAGTAGAAAAAATTTTAATTAGATTAAAATAATATGTTTGATTCTTAATAATTTTACATTTATCACTTATTTTCTTCTTATCCAATTTACGATTTTCAAAATTAGAAATAAATTTCTTTTATATCATTCTCATGAAATATACATAGAAATGTATAATTCTCCTTTGTAAAATATAGTATTATTTTTTTTCTACATTCAAATCTATTAAATTTTTATACACAGATAATTAATATTTTGGGTTTAGAATTTTCTCTTTCCTAGAGACATTATATTATGGGATTAATTATTAGAATCTAAATATACACTACTAGGAAAATAGTTAAAATACCCACAATTAAACAATTGATAAAAATAATTTTTTTCATTAGTAATTATACAATAAAAACACAATTGGAAAGTATTGATTGATGGTATCTAATGGATAAAATAACTGCTATATTTTCTTTTTCTTTGTAATTAAATGTGACATGTCCTTTATTAAGCATTGATATTGAGTGAAATCTAGAAAAACCTCTCGTCATATGTCTTGGGAAAAGACATACCATAAAATTTTATTCCTTTTAATTAGTTGGGAATCATCCCTAAAAACAAAGAAACAATTTATTTCGTACCAAAATACACATGGGTTAATCAGTGTTTTCAATAATATATTTTGGGAAGAAAATATTTTTATATATTTGATAAATTTCTAATTTCTAATTATATGAATTATCAAAAATAAAATACTTATATATTATTAAAACAAGAGGGTTTCTTAGAAAATATAAATTTTAAAAAATACCACTTCTACCAGGATGAATTCATGAAATAATACATATATTTTTATTTTGGATACATAGTATAAAATTATTTTTATACATATTAAGATTTTTCCCCTTACTTCCAATGAAATATTTTTCATTAGTAACTTTTTTTATAATGTATCTTATTTAAATATTCCTCTCTTTAGTAAAAACACAAGAAAAATCTTTTATATCATTTACTTTATCTTCTAATATATTTACTGTATTGTGATGGAATGAATAACTATAATTATATTCATCTGTCGTAAAATTGAGTTTTAAATATTGTTTGATTAAAACTTATTTTTCATTAACTCGTAGTTTTCTTATAATGTATAATTGTACTCGTTTATCTTATCACATGAACAGTTGTTATGTTTAGATTCTAAATATAAGTAACATGAACTATTTTCCATATTTTTTCCTACATGAATCACATACTAAAATGCTGATTAGATACTTCATCTTTTGAATCATAACTGAAATCATTAATGGAGTCACCTAAGGGACTCCTTTTATCATTAAAATCACTATTATTATAATAAACCTTTTTAAAGTATATATGATCATAATTTTTTTTTATTTTGGAACTGATGGAAGTTATGTTTTATGTGCATTAGATTCTTACACTCAAATCACGTGATAATCATTGTGTTTTGTGTATAGTGATTATAATTGTTAAACGATTTTTGGAATAATCGTATCTTATTGTAGAGATTTTTTATCCACCTGGAAAATTAATAATTCTCATCAATTGACTCTAAATTTCATGATGATTTTTCATTAGATGGTTCAGAAAATGACAATACTTTGTTTTTATTATCATTCATTAATGTCTATTCCTTTAGACCTGAATTTTAAAATTTTTCCATCACATGCCCTGTAGCCTTAGCACCCATCTTAGTTTCATACACCATATGAGTAAAATATATTTCAATTATTTTTATGTTTTTCATAGATGCGTATTTCATGATATAATATGAAATTGCACTCCATTTTTTACTATATGCTTTTTTAATTTTCTGAGGTCTATATTGTACCACACTAGCATTCATAGAGAATAAAAAACATTTACAATATCTGTTAATTTTCCATTTAATTAAGTCAATCTTTCAACTTACATCATTATAAATGTTATGAACATGAGTTTAGAGAAACATTATTTAATTTATTTAATATTTAAATTCAACTTTAATCTGTTAAATGGCTATTACACATTTCAAATGTTGTAGCGCAAGGAAAAAAATTATTGTTGTCATATGAACCAAGTCCACATATAACAACATTTTGGGATTTGGATATCATATTATATATGGGTTTAGAAGTAGAGTTAAATTAATCAGGTTCATTAATAGAGTCATTATAAATATTAACAACCTTCTTAAAAAAATTTGGCCATGATGTTTTTGGATAGATAATCCCCCGTCCTTCTAACATCCACAGATTTCACCATAAAAATGTGTGATCTAACCAGAGACATTATATGTCAATTATTATATATTTTAACCATTTTAATATAATTTTTATTAATTAATCCATTTGGAGTTAATAAATAAATATTATTAACATTTGATATTAATTTGTTTAGGGATATATGTACACAATGAATCAATAGGGGGTTGAGATACTTAACTTTATTTGACATGAAAACAACACTCCCATTTTAGAAGATATATTCTCATATTCATGTATAAAAACTGATAAATGGAATGAAAAAAATTGCAATTTAAAACAAATATAATTTATTGTTTCTTAGGGAATAATGAACCCCCTTGTTTAGTCCCACAACACTCTACCTCTTGAGTCTGATGATTTTTACTATAAAATCCCTTTTTTGAGATTTTCCACGCTAAGTTCAAGACAATGTTACTTGTTAAAAAAATATATAATAGCTTTAAACAATTATTTACCATCCCAAGACCTATCCATAGTCTTATATTAATAAATAAATTCATTTTAAGAATGATAAAAACATAAAATGAAAATTTTTATAGGTTCATCACATAGATTCACAAAGAAACTAACTGATAATGATGAAGTATCCGAATATAAATAATATATTCAAATAGAATCTGTAAATGTTTTTTAGAGAAATAGGATATTATTGAAAAAAATAGATGATCAATAATTGATCATATAATGATGGAATATAATCTGTATCCTCTATATTAGGTATCTCTTCAATTAATATTGTGTGTCTTATTTGTGTAATATTAAACCACAATTTTTCCATCTTATACCCCATTTTTTGAATTCGAATTAACTGCACATGATAATCCCAATGTTCGAGAAAATAAAAAATATTCAATATGAATTGATATTATCTAAATTATCACATTTCCTTATTTTACAAATAAGGTATGAACAGAAATTAGAGGATATATCAAATTGTGTCTTCATTATATTTTTTCATTCTTAGAAAAATTGTACCATATCCAAAACAAAATTTCTTATTTAGAAAAATTCTTCTCTGATGCAGAAAAAAACATATCATTATTTTAAAAAGATATGAAAATGGTTTGAAATATATACATGTATGATACTCTATCTATTTGAATGAAATGTTGAACCCCGGTATGATAAGTCAATATGCTTAAGACAAAATAAAATATGTATAATTATTATATGATAAATTCAGTGGTGTATGAGAATAAAATTCTATATTATAAAGCACATAAAAAATATTTAATTATTTAGTGATTAAAATAAATCATTTATAAATCTTATTTTCATAAGATCAATTAAAATCTATATATAATAAAAGGCTTCTCTGATCATGTGTCTCATTTATCTTTCTGAGAATGTCTTCTATTTTGGAGACTATGTATATTTTCTATATGATAGTTCAATTACATCTTATGATAATTATGTTTGACTAATCTTTCCTATGATAATGTCCATTGTAAGGAATTAAATTCCAATTACCATTAATTATTTAACTTTTCATTAATATATTTAATGTCTTTGTTGAATCAATTGTGTAAGAGAAATTCATTTGGAATTTACTTGACAATAAAACGCCACATTTAAAGAGAGTTATAATTTTTTCTAGGATAAAACTCTAATCTAAATAATATAAATTCCCCATTAAAAATCAAGGATTTCTTGATAAATAAATCAAATAAATAACTGAACTATATTGGAGAATCATATGTTTTACAACAATATTCATATAACCAATGTTATTGTAGGATAAATAATATAAATTCTGTGTATGAAAATTTGTTCTTCCCAAAATGTATAGAATACAATTGATAAATGATATTATAAAATTGGATCAATAATATTTTTCTAATATACATTGGTATTTTCAATTAATTTAATATAAAATTTTATGAAATAATTTATTAAATATTTTAGGTCACTTCATGTTAAGTTAAAAAATATTTATAAAAATAGAAAGTGATTTTTTTATGTAAGGAATGAAGAATGTGATTGAAAGGTTTAAATATTTATGTTAAACATTTCAACTAGTTAAGTATTTTCATTACAAATATCTATGAATTTTTATACCTATACCTATTCCAACATGTAAGTTATAGAAATTTCCAATGAGATAAGAAATTATTTTTTCATGGTCATCACAAAATCACAAAAACAAATTGGGCAGTTTTGGATTTTCATAAAAATAAGGAAAATTACAAAACATACAAGAGATATTCGTAGTGGAATATATTAGTACATTAATTTTTAAAGAAATTATAATGTTTATTGGAGTTACATAATCCAAAGTATAGTAAAGGGATTCTAATTTCACATCATGGATTTGGAGAGTGTTTAAAAAGTAAATGGATACTCAATTGAAAATGATAATATATATCATTCATTGAAATATAGATAACCGGAATGAAAAATGTATACATTGGAAGAATTTATTATATATTATATGATTTTTGTTGGAAAATTACGTTTAACAATCATTATTTTTGTGGAATTTCCCCCTGAAAACAATAATCAAATGTCAATTTAGATGACACATTTTGAATTGTTTTATAGAATGATATGGTGAGTGTCATTATAGGGAAGTTGTAGGTGAGATGCTTATAGTAGGAAATTGTTCATTAAAATGGAAACTAATCATATTCATCTTTTAACACCACAATCCAAACCAAAATTTCGAACCCAATATTCCACATGAACATATGAATGCCTCCCCAAATGCAAGATGTTTTTGGAAGGTGATGAGGGATAAAATAACAAAATTGGGAGACTATGACATTGGTACCAGGTAGATATCATAATATATAAATAATGATTATTAAATAACGAATATAAAAATAAACATTATGATAGAATCATATTCAAATATATCCAATGAAGTTGTAATTTGGTAATATATTTATATAAAATAAAACTAAATAATGATCATTGGAATGGGGTAAATATAGTAAATAAACTAAACAATATATTTCTTCCTCAAACTCCATCTTGAAACCACCACAACCCCATACTCAGCCTACTCACCTATCCAACACAATGGACCTTCCCTTAATCTGATCCATAGTGATGAAATTCATAATCACAATGAAATCCATATGTATTTTGTGATTAAAAGACTCTATTGGATACTACTAATTATACATAACAAAATTTCATGACATATTCATGTGTGTACCATGAAAAAACATATAGAACAAATAAAAACCAAAAAAATATCACAAAAGTCTAATATATATATTGGATCTTCCATGACCTACTCCATATTTTTGTGGCATTATGACATAATGAACACCATTTCATATCTTATCAAATACCCCTTAGAGATATGGTCCCAAAAATGTTTGACACATCCTTATTGAAGCATTGGTCTTATGAATATAGAACTCATTCCAAACACATATACTTATTGGTTTTCTATAAGGCTCAACCTCTAGACTCATCTACAGAACACAAGAACAATAGAATAGAAAAATAATGAAAATGATAAAAAAATATCTTATTGTGAAAAAAAGTACCATCATCAGAACAATCCATATGAAATAATCAAAATCACAAGTCAAGGATATATACACCCACCTTTAGTGATATGGAATCTGACATAAGTTTTTCTGGGACACACATGCATGTTGAAAATGATGACAATAACACATACATGTCATGTGAAAAATTCAATGGATTACATCCCCAACATTACTAATTATGTGATCCCTGGTTTATCAATGGAACCTCACCCTAATCATATCCACATATTCATCAACTCAAATGGATAACCAAGGATTTCTATAACTGATTATATTACTTTATTTAAAAAGTAAATACAAACCCCGCATGGAATAACAATATCCTCTCTCCTGAATAATTCCATGATTACCAATTTTTGACCTAACATAATATAACCACATTATTTATGATGAATAATTATAGTTTCACATGCGATATTATTCCATTCCACACGAATAATATTAGATAAACATGATAATTATTCATTATCATTGTCTTATAATTCTGGATTATTATAAATTATGGTTTATTTATCCCATATATGGATATTAATGGGATGGAAAACATTAAAAATTGATCCAGAAAAATGGGATGTGGAATACGTAATCATACATGGACGTATCCTTTTAAAACACAACATCCAATAATAGAATAGAGAGGGTGAGGGTTCTTAGATGCCTGCAACCCAGAGTAAGTACTCATAATGATAGAAGAATTATTTTTTAATAATGGAGAGGGTAATTCCTAGACTTCCAAATATCAATTAGATAACAAAAATGGAGGCATAAATGATTGTTATTTAATCAAGAATGAGAAATGTGTACAAGTTCACATCATTAAACTCCCAAATTTAAATTATCCATTTAATTTTTCTCTTACTAGATTACTTAATGTGAAGTATTTGAAATCATTCATAAAGGTATTTTAACCATTAGTAGTATTTAAATACTTAAATACTATTTTATATGTATTTTAAAACATCATAAATGAGTTATATAGGAGTTCTAAAGAATAAATAATCAAAATGAATCTTTTTTAACAATTTTTCCCAAAAATGGTTCTAAAAAATAGTCAGATGGTCTTCCCCTTATGAATCTCCTAATCATTTTAAGAGGGTAAGTCTTTAACCTTAGGATTACTACGCAAACTCTAGGTTATAGTTACACAACCATTAGAACTTATGTTTTACCCTTACATGATGTAGTAACTAAACTTATGCAACACTATTTTAACCTTATGGAAGTCGTTTTTTCTACACATTTTCATTCTTAATATAGATATACCATTACACATTACCTAGATTACCTTTATTTGAACAAGGTTTACCCTTATATGAGAAGTAGAAACATGAGGATACTATTATGAAAGTCCAAAATTCATACGTAATAATCATATTTTAATTTATTTTTACCTTTAATCGATCCTATCATAACCATACAAATGCATTTGTAATTAGAAGATAAATTTGTTAAGTAGTTAGAAAAAAATACCTACATATACATAGTGATTATATATGCTTTTGTAACCCATAAAAAAGTATGGAAAACCATTATTAATCTAAGTGTAACTCCTCTATACCATTACATAAGGTCTTAAAACTCATTTCACACATAAATAGATCCCTTTTACTATGTATGGTTTTAAGATTAGATGATTTTTTTAAAATTTTCGCAAAAAGTATTATATATTAAAAAAATTGTAATGATCATTTTCAAAATGATAATGTTAAAATTATATGGTAACAATGACTTATATTCCATGAGGAGTGTCTCTTTTGGCCTTTCTGAAACAACTCAGTCCACTAAACTCCATAATTATATAGAAGATCATAATAAAAACAAACTATTTTATAAAAACTACCACCCCCTTGAGTAGATAAGAATGACAAAGGTTATACTCTGATAACCAAGAAAAATATATATATTATAAAATTAGAATCATTTAATATACTAGGTGTGGTCCCTCTACACCATCTGTTGGATCCTGACAATCTCTATAATCCTTTCAATCCCAAACTCCATGAAACCCTAGATGCATATTATTTACATCGTTTACTAACCCCTATGTGGTTTTCACATGCTAAATATCTGCGTTGTTTTTCTTAGTTGAGAGAATCCTTAATTCCCTATAAGAGAACAAAATCAAATTACTTATATCACCACATTGGTCACACTCTTTTGGATAAAAGGTTTTATCCTTCAGAATGTGTCCCTTCCTTCCATATTTATATCATATAGAATCATCAAATTCCATAAAAGGAGTTGAAGAAGTTCGACTCTGATCTGACTACCAGATACTAACCTGGAATCCATCATCTGACATTCTCTTCTTATTTATAAAACAAGAACAAATGATGAAACTGGAGAAGGTACATATCAATTGACTAATTGAATAAGACCAATAGGTATTCCATCCTTGATTCCATTCTATATCATTAATTGTTTACAAATAAAGACAACATATATCATCATATAGAAGTTCATGCCTTTTTTTAGGTGTTTATGAGGACAAGGATACTGAAATTTATTGCCTTTTCACCTCATTACCCGATTGAAGTGGAGAAAAGTGAATTAGTTGAGTGAAATTTACTAAATTGAGGACACTATCATCTTCTCTTATAGGTGAACCAAGAACTCTTATGCATGATCTATCTTTAGTTCATCAGGAAATAAATCCTTCATAAAAGATATTAGATGGTAATATAACTCTCCCATTCCCATATACCAGCATGTATCAAACAATACTACAATCATCTTGAATCATATTGAAGAATAAAGGTTTCAAAATAAATATTAAAATATATTGGCGTCTTTATCATGTTGATGATGCTCTCAATTACACATATCCAGTCCTCTAAGACTAGTGGGTGCCTAGTTCCCAAAAAAATGGAGGATGATGGAGTTGGAATTCATAAGCACAATAGACCATTGTCGGCCTATCCCTATAGGATCCTCCAACTTAATTATGTTCTTGTGATAATTTTCCCGATCAGATTAGTTTTTTATCCTGACCCACTTGAGTAACTAATGGAGAATGATTATCTACTTCCCCATGTATAAGATGATGTTTCCTAAAATTCTTGAATACCCATAGAGAAATCTAATAATGATCATTCCAAGATCATAATCATTTAAAAAAACCACATAGGCACACGTAGGAGTTCATAACACGTTTCATTTGAAGATTCTACCCATATGTCCATGTCACATCCGACTAAACAATACTGAACACCCAAGTCAATTATTTGGTTCCAACACATTAATCACAGTCAAAACATTCACTCAAGAATAGAATAAAGCATTATCAAATAAAATAAATAACGAGATAATGCCCCTTTGATCGCATCAAAATATAAAAAAATTATATAGCTATTTCAGATCAATCATATGCAAGAGACATGTGTATATGGAATGTGAACCTATATTCCTAACATGATTCATGAACACACACAAAAACATTGAAATCACATATCAAATTTTATGTGAATAATCATAGATGAATCTAATATTTGGTAACATCAATAATCAAAGACATAAATCCACACATGATGGAAACTCAGATGTCCACCATAGTGTACTATCTATGAAATTACATAGTTCCCCTACCCAAGTGACAACCATAATAGATCTTGTATACCCTATATAAAATTATTGAAAATTGAAAAGACAAGTTATTAAACCAAGTCCTTTGATATAATTATAATAATTAGTCCCCAAAAATATGAAGGAAACTATGTTTCTAATTGGTCATCGGGACCAAGAATACTATGCACAACCAGTTGTGTAAAATCATGACATAAAAAACTAGGTCCAACAAGGAATTCCAAATGACCTCTGGTAGACTCTATATTTACAAGAGGCTATTCAATCATAGTGAAGGCATTTTCCCAACATTAGGGGGAACTATACCCTTCGTATCAATTCAAATAACAATAATAAATAAATAATGAAAACAATAAACAATCAGATTAATCAGAAAATACTACAATGATTCCATACATATAATATTATAAATGGTCTCCCAAGGTCATAACCTTGAGAAGTGTATAAAGAAGAAGAAAAAGTAAATAAATAAACAGTGGGTCCTCCAGAGTTTTTTACGATCTACTATTGGATATTTGATCCTATTTTCAGCTATCCACCACTGGGGCCTTTCCCTTCATCAGAACCCTCATGAAATATACATGCACATTTATATGGCCATGTTGCGTGTGATTACAAGAATCAGTAGAAAACCAAAAAAAAATTCCTTACCTGATGTGATTTTGTATAATAGGTTATTCCATAATAATAATCAATTAATAATGACAATAATGACAAATTCCATGACCTAGAGGTTTTGTACTATAAAATCCTATACAATATCCTAGACAAACCAACTTCATATCCATTTCATAAGTGTAATTTATGTTGATAAATATATATTCTAGTTGTAAGGATATTGGAAATTTACTCCGAATCCACAAGGCATCGAGTGAAAACAACCTACTCGTAACCCACAAGGCATCGAGTAATACTTGTACTCCACAAGAATTTGAGTATCGATAAACTAATCATAATCTAGATGACATAAAGTTACACTCATAATCCATAAGGAATCATTAGTTATCCATTTACACGGAATCCACAAGACATCATGTTTATGCATTATTAAAAGGTTATGAGCTTGTTCCATCCTCATAATAGCACACCAGGTGTGCATACCATGTGGATTAATCATACCACGATAACCACCAATCATGTATACAGAATACAATCCTATAATGGAATATATAAAAATTAAATGCATTATAACAACCATATCACATATCAACATAAATATAACATCATCATATACATCAACATGTGAATAAATGATTGTCATGATATATAGCTATCACATAAATCTCATGGAATGAAGCCATACCATATCATGGCCACACAAAAACCCACATGCAACCACATGTGATGAATGATAATTAATTTTCCAACATAATAATACAATGAGAATGATGTGTAACAAGATCCCAACTAGTTACGGAAAATTCTACCAAAAAACTACTTAATGTTAATGGAAAGGATAAACCACCATGTCTGATTCAATGCCTGAGGTGAAATACTCAGTAGTCAAGAACTCCTCTAAATTACCTTACTATCATAAACATCAACATGTAAATTATATATGTTTTTCCAGTGTTCGATGAATGAAAACCGATTATTTTATTTAAGAAAAAACAAAATTTCCCAGGAAATGATACTTTATATCTCCTAGATAATTGATGAATTATTATTATAGACCAAATTATGAATACTCAATATTCTCTATAATAAAAAATATATTTTGATAATTTCACATAAATTAGACCTTTATAATTATATCTTGATAACTTATCCAAAATTATCCATTAATAATAACCTCAAAAAATTTATCCCAAATCATCTTTTATAATTTACATTTGATAATTTATTTCAAATTAAAATATATATTTATCTTTTGATAATTAGTCTTAAATTAACCTTTTATATGTATATTTTAATAATTTTATATAAATTATAATTTTATAATTAAACATTGATAACATCACATAAATTATACTTTTATAAGTAATAATAGATAATTTATTTCATAACTAACATGTTTAATTATATTCATTTAATTTCCCTTAAATTATATTTTTATAATCATATATTGATTATTTTTTACGAACTTTTTTGATAAATATTTTTTATAATTTACCACTAATTATCCTTTTAAACTTATTACATGATAATGTCCCATAAATTTTCTTTTATAATTATCCATTGATTTTTTTTATAAATTATCCTCTATAATTATCTTTCGAAAATTTATTATAAATTTAATATTTTGCTATTTTATTTAATATAATTTATTAATAATATATCCTTTTATAAGCTTGAAATTACCATTTCATAATTTTCATAATTATCCTTTGGTAAATCAATGTAATTATCATATAGAAATTACAATAAACCATCGTTTCATCAATATATAATATCATCCTGTTATAATTCAATATTTATCTTCTAATAATTTTAGTGATTATATAATAATAAATAGAAGAAACAATATCATCAAAATTCTCTATAATTATCAATAATAATATAGTTCAATTTTTATTTTATTATTTTATAAATTTTCCGATGATAATCTTGTACCATTAATTCTTCTGAAAAACATAAAAAATTATAATTTCATAATTTATAATAAAATATGCGTTAATAATTTTTTTGAATTATCATTTTTTGTATATCAAACTGTACCTATTGGGAAAAAATGTTTTTTCTATATTAAATGCCACCATTTGTTCTTGAATATTAGTAATGAGAGACAAAAGGAATAGAATAAACAAATATAATAAATAATAACCTAGATAAAACCTTTAAGAATGGTTCATATCTCTTGGATGGAGGATAACCCTACCAAATAGATAAATTAAGATACTAATGATTATACAGAAAGTAGTTGAGGAATCACCTAATCCCAAAAATGCTGACCAACAAGGGTGGAACAATGCTTCTGATGTTTTATGATCTCATATGTGAATTCTGAAACTAAATTAATTAAAAATAATTATAATTTTATTTTCAACCCAATAATTAATCTACATTCTTTCATTCATTCCCATTAAAGCTTTTACAATTTAAATTTTAAAAACAAGTTGAATCGGTGGTTCTTGGATCATCCCCATGTAAAAATGGTTGTTTTTGGGCATTGAAGATAAATCCGGATTGTAAAATCATTATTAATAATTAAATTTATAATTAAATTATTATATAAATTAATCTAACGTGTATAATGAAAAAATTCCAACTGAAAAAAACTGTTATACACCTCATAGGGAAACAATTAAATTCAAACATAATAGTTGTATCATATTTCTCATAAGAAACACCATTTGAGAGACGTTAAATTATTTTCAAAAAAAATGTGAAAAACTGAACATTAAATAATTTATCCTCATTTGTAATCTCAACAATTGTCTGATTCACACATAAGTTATACCCCTCCTAGGTTAAATCCCATTCCTCCGACCTAACGGAAGTCTCTAACTTCTTATATGTTTCACTCTTTTGGAGATATTATATTATTTCTTCAAAATAATATAATTTAAATATTAAATAACTTATCTACATGTGGGATCTGACCAAATATCAAACACACACAATATTTATACACCCCCATGGGTGAATAAGACATCATGGACATAAAAATGGTGTCTGATTTCTCATAAAACACACCATACAAGAGAAGTTAGATTATTTTTTATAAATCCTAAGCAAGTAATATATTCTATTTAATATGTTTATTTCAACATAACCAAGGTTCAATGGGCCTCTAAATCTCACACTAACTCAACATCAAATTATGAAAATATTCCATTTAATATTAAAATATTATAATTTGGATTTTACCCTTATGTAATGAATTTAAAAAAAAAATTATTATTGAATTTTCTTGGAAAAATTAACCTTTCACATAAAATACATATAAATTATCATTATAGAGTGTTAATATTATCTTTAAAATAAAAAAACGTAGAATTATTTCCATATATGAAATTAAAAATTATGAGAAGTTTCTCTGCAGGTCTCATTCGAATAAGTCTGGAAACTGATATTGAACATCAGAATCACACTCCCATGCCTCCTCTTGGTTCCATCCATACTACCATGAATTCTGGACTAGTGGTAGCACCTTTCATGAAAACACCTTCTCGCTTCTATATATTATCCACAAGAGATGAACCTAATAAGATACATTATTCTGAAACCTTACATTCCACCAATAAAGAAACCAATATGGTTTGGGTAAATACCTCCGAAGGTATGACACATTGAACATGTCGTGCATACATAAATTCCATGAAGGGTGTTTTAGATGGTGCACCACTACCCATATTTTTTTGTGATCTCAATGGGTATAAAAAAGGTCTTAGCTTTCCATTATTTCCTTCAGGTCTCTTACCTAGTCGAGTAGTCACTCTCAGGAAAACATGATATCCCATAATGAACTCCAAGGGTATCCTCCTATGGTAAACATAAGGTCTATATATCATATAAACAATGATCAAACTATTCCATTTCAACATCACCCCATCATAGGTCTCTTGAAAGATACTAGGGCCAATAATAACTTTCTCACCCACATCATGCCAACAGAGTAGTGAGAAGAGTGACAACTCATAATGAGCCTCATAAGTTTCAATCTGAATTTTAACCTAAAAACTTTTATTGTATGAAAACTCAATCTAGTCTAGGTGATATTACCATGATCCACTAATGTATATGACACAAACACAAATAATATCCTCTAATATGCATATAGTACCCACCAGCTATCCATCAGTTTGAGGATGGTACAACATTCTCAATCAGAGTTTACACCCGATGAATTTTTGTATGACATACCAAATAATGATGTAAGATGTGTGTATCAATCATAAACATTGCTCAAGGGAACTACATGTAAGAGTAAATTTTTTTAAAACATATATGATTCCTAGATCATTCACCGAGTGAGTTTCTCTGATCAATCATAAGATAGAAGACTACATTAGCAGATAGATATTCCCCCAGATTACTAAATGATACCTCATGGTCATTTGTAAATCCAAAACAAATTACATGGTGATGTCTTACCACATCCAAAGAGGTAGCGATTATGGATGTAATAAGCCACTAGGATGGTGGAGCTCAACCATCACCCTCTTTAAGTTATTAAATCAGAATATGAGACCAACAATATCTCCCTTAATCCTTGTCCACCAAAACTAAATTGTGGTATGCAATTTTTCCCTATGCAACTAGTCTCATATGTTTCCCTTAGCATTAAAAACCTACCAACAAAAATACATTACATGTATCCTGATATTATAGAAATTTTCAATAATAAATATATCATTGATCAGATAGTGTCTCAAAAAATTCAAAGTGTGGACCATGGTTGCATTCTCTATGTCATGTGTAGGTCAGTTCCACTCACAAGGTCATAGCTGATGATACCCATAGGATACTACCTACTCGCATTATATTAGAAAAACTCCCAGACCAATGCATGGTGAATCATGATATAGAGTAAAACCAATTCCAAAATAAGGGGTATTTAATACTAGGGATTTAGTCAATATTTTTAAGCTCAAGGAAATGCTCCTCACAATGGTCTAACTAATAGATCTTTACTCCCTTAATGGTCAACACTATCATGGATACTGATATTCATTAGTATTCTTGGATAAACCATCAGAAATATTCTTATAAACTCACAATTCTTCATTTATCAATCATGTTCATAGGGAGTTTCCAAAACATGACCACCTCAACATTTATAGGTCTAAAACATATCAACCATAGACATAACTGGTCCCATGAAAATCATATCTTGATTTCAAATGTCACACTCTGATATGTTTTCATAAATCATGTGTTCTCAAAGTGTACAAACGACTCTCTCTAGCTTCCTAACATTATTCTATTGTATTTTTGAGTATATGAGGATATCATCCCTGAGAAGTATGAAGAATGATCCCATGTATGGATGAATGATCATGTTTAGGAGGTACATGAACACTACATATGTGTTCATGATCATAATTTACACCACCATGTGCTCATATATTTCATACCCACTCTAAATTGGTACCTTTTTAATTTCCTCCTCTCTAACTCAAAATTGGTTATATGATGATTAATGATCAAATTTGAAGAATCATCGATCCCCCCATAGCTAATTCAAATGATTATCGATATTGGTAAAATAATTTCAGTTCTTCATCATAAATTATTTCATTTTCTATTAATATATGCATAGAAAATGTCTAATTTCTCCCCTTCAGGGAGAAAAAAATAGGTGTATTCCATGAAAAATTACTCTTCCATATAAATATATTTATCTAAATGTAGTGTCACACCCCAAACGATGCTTCATTTTATTTTAAACTATCTTGGGTATTTCTTTTAACGTTCAGTTTGAACCGACAATAATTTAGAAAAAATGGATTCTTTGGGTGCACCGGACCATGCATGTTATCGATCCCCAATAAATAATTTTACTATTTCACTTGGTTTTATTATTTAAGATTTATTATTTGTTTTATTAAATTTTCGTAGAATAGATGTGCTTCCATTTTTGGGTACTATTTTATTTTATTTCCTTTTTATTTTATTTCCATTCTCTTTAATTTATTTCTATTTTCTTTTAACTTTTTTCCTTCTCCACCTCTCTATTTCTTCTCCTCTCTCCCATTGTGTTTTCCTCCCCCCCCCCCTTCGATTCTTTGCGCTGCACATGCCCCCCTAACCATACCACACCGACCCACCCCTCCTTCTCCCAGCACCACCTCACCGGACCGCCTCCACCCCCCTCTTTCGGGCCAATATCTACATTCCATCTGGCCAGTGACCGATGACTGTACCACCTCATAAATCTTCTGTATAGCCGCGTGCCTCATGGAAATTTTCCTCCTCTCTAACAGAGCAGTTTTCTGGAACGGTTCACCTCTGGTATTCCTCCCTCTTTCCCGGTTAGCAATCCACACCTTCGCTGTAGGTGTGTTCCCGTTAAAGGGGTTGATTTATTCTTTTAAATTTTTTTGTGTTATGGTTTGGTGTGTAGTTTTACTTGATTAAGTTCTAATTGATTTGATAATTTTATTTTTGGGTTTAATTTGATCACTATGTGGGGTTGTTGTGCGGAAACTTATGTTTCACACAAATTGTTTTTGAATCGCAACAGCAAAGGTAGAGGGTTCCATTCATAAACATTATTTGGTGTTTTATTTTTCTTGTTTAATCAATTTTGAATGTTATTTGATTAGTCATAATAGTGTGAATGTAGTTTTTATTGATGTTTAATATGAATTAGATGTGTCTAGTAACATATTTATGTGATATGAATGTATTGATTTTGTGAAAACCCATGTTGAGAAATTCTTAGTGTTATTATAAATGGTGATATTGATTTATTATGTTGCGCAAGGGCTGCGAATTCTATTTTGACATGTAAGTGGGGTGGTTTCGGCCTTTAAAGATTTTTTTGGGAGGTCTTTTCTGTTCAATATCTTGTGATACTGTTTGAAGTAGTTACAAAATATTTTTAAGTGGTTAATTAAATATAATAATGTGTGTGCTCCATGTGTAGGAAAATATTCCATTGTGAGTTTAATTTTAATGTGAGGATTTGGAGTATGATTTTTAAGTGAATCATTGTTTTACATCTTGGAATTTTTTTTATAATTCTATAAATTATTTATTAACTTTTGAGTGTGATAGAAATTTGGCCTTGTCACATGTATTCCATGAAAAGTGTATTTTTCATGTGTGGTGCATAATTTATATTATTTTATGGGATGTTATATTTTTTTTCTTGAGTTTGAATCCTTTGGTAGTTATTGGAATCTTTTGTATCATTATAGGGTTTTTTTCTCATCGTAGTGTGGGTTTTTCGTCATCAGTGACAAAGACCTATATGTATAGTCATAGGTAAGCATGTATACATGTATATCCTCAATGCTCATATTCCCCAATGAATCATGGAATGTGTACTTGTGTCAAATGGTATATATATATATATGAAAATGTATATGTGTATAGGTAAAGTGGTTTTGGGTTTCCATCATCCAGAGTAACAAATTTTTGTTAGAAAGCACCAAAAGCTGAGTGGATGGCTTGGTTCCACCTTGAGGAAGGTCCCCACTACACCTTCCATTATATTTATAATTTATTAATTCTGTGTTATTTCTTTAAAATAAGATTACTAGTATATAGTATTAAATAATTAGTCTTAGAAGTAATGTTTATTGTGAAGGATATAAATATCCTCTTATGCTTGAATTATCTTGAAATGTATTTTTATGTGCATAATACGTGTTGGTAAAATTCCCCATTAGCTATTGTATATAGTCTTAGTTTTAAAATGGTGGTTTGGGTTTCTATAATGGATATCATAAATGGGGTTTCAAATGGTTTTGAGATTGAATGTGGTGTTTCATTGATTCCTTGGAAGTGAGTTGGCATGTGTTGGTTATTCTGAAAATATGTAGGAGTTGAGTGGTTGGTTATGGACCATTTGAAACTTTAATGAAATGAAATATATTGAAAACTCTTTTTAGGGCGACTCAGGGTTGATCCTACCATGTACATGGATTGGGTGAGTTATTGTGTGTGGTGGTCGTGCATTGTGATAAGATACTTGCTTGAAATTGTTGAATCGTCTATTTTTATTGAATGTGTTGACATGGGAACATGACATAGTATGTAAATATTTTATGAATGGATACTGCACTAGTTTAGATTATGCATTGTCTAGTGGCCTTTATTATAGAATTTTCGCTGCTAGGGGATTTGGCACCTCCGTTAGGCTAGGTTAGGAAACACCGAGCATTAGGGTGTTATGACATCATCAAGATTAGGCATGCCTTAAGTATGAGTCGCATGTATAAAACTTTCTGGATTGTTCATGATCTCTTAGGATTGACCCATGTTTTATTTAGTGCTTATTTGTATATAGAATATGTTTTAGGTGCTTAGTTTAGTTTTTTTGCTCTGTGCACCACTTTTTTATTACCCTTATTTTATGTTGTGTGTGTACGTATGGTTTTACACTTATTTAACAACCAAAATTTGGATTTTAAATCGTTTGAATTTTTATTAAAATATAATTCATCTTTTTTCTCTAAACTGAAAACCTTTTTTTGAATTACAAAGGGAAATTGATTGATACTTTCCATATAAATGAAAGTGTGTGTGAAAAATCATAGTTCATATAAGGTATTTTGAACATGAGATTACTAATTTACTTTATTTAATGGCAGTGTTTTTGGAATAGATTGCTTGGTCATGCCTACTGAGTTTTAATACTCATTCTTATAGTTTTATCCTGATTTTGGATTATGTTCTCTATTTGACATGTTCGTGTTCACCTTGGGTGACGTTAGGTCGTGAGTTGGAGAGTGACCCAAGAGGTCACATGGAGATAGTGGTTGTTCCATTCATATAGTTCTATTTTAAATATTTTCATCATTTCATGATCTGTCACATTATTTGGTTTATTTATTAAGAGTTTCTCAATATTATTTCCTCTGGGTTTATTCATTTGTATTGGGAGAAATTGTTCTCATCATTTTTTTCTGATGCCCTAGCATGTGTCGGTTTCCCCAGAGTTTTGGGAACACCTCTCAGGCCTTATCACGGGCCGAATCAGGTGACCAGTACAGGATCAACTCTTATTGGTTCGAGAAAAAATGGTATCAGAGGAGGTTTTGTTCTTGTTATTTGGGATTTCAGGTAGATCAGATATTGGGCTTTCGGTACTCGAGTGGTAGGTGCTGGGAGAGCATCATAAACTCTTACTCATTCTGATCCTCGAGTAACTATGGGAGGTCTGAGATTTATGTTTTTGGATTTGGTTTGTGTGAATGGGGGATTAAAATTGGAGTAAACAGGTCTGGTGCACGGTCTCACATGGGGTACCAACCCATGTGATGCCAGATAGTACGGTTTGACACTCCTAGGGGTTGGCGCTTGCGTAGGGCATGGTTTTCTAAATCATGTAGCAGGGTCTAGCCCAAACACTAGTCTTCCATAGAGGTTCTTTATTGTCTTTGATGTCTTGGATCAATTTTGGTTTGGGGTGAAGGGGTTTTTAAAAGAAATTTGGACTTTGGGGTTTCTCTTATTTTATCTTGGGGTGATTTTTCCATGATTTTTTGGGGTGCATTTCTCTTGGACCCTATTTTTGGAATTTGGCATTTGATTTGTCAAAATTGAATTTATAAACGAATTTAATGTGTTTTTTGAAATATAAGTGAGTTATTTTTGAAAATGAGAATCATTTTGAAAATTTGAGTTGAGAATTATGAAATAGTTTTGGAAAAAGGTATTTTCAGAATATTGGGAATGTTTTGTGTTGAATGCGGAAGAGCCTTATTTTTTCCAGTGGTATTTCCATTGGTGCTTCTGTGTGCATGTGGACGTGATTAGTGGATAGTTGGTGGATCATGTGGATGGGTGCTTAAGTGGCACATAAATTCATATTTGCGAGGCATCATGGAATATTGGTGGTGAGTGACTAATTTCTAAGGCTTCTTCTTGTTTCCTGAAAAGTGGGGTTTTTTCTAAAATGTGTTTTTGTGCTTAAATGTCTTTGTAATTGGGAAATGGTTTTGAGTTCAGAGTGAAGTTGGCTTTTTCAAATGTGATTTAAGGCTTTGTTGTGATGTGCTTATTTTTTCAAGTGGGTGTTTTTCTTTGAAGAATATTTGATGTTTTAAATTGGAAATTCAGTTGATGTGTGTCTAGATTTTAGATAGTTGTTTACTGAGGATCTTGGGTTTCTTGTAAGTCTAGTTTTGGGTTTCTTGTATGAGATATGAACTCTATAAACATCCCATGGGATTCCAAAAGGACTCTATTAGTACTGGGCTCTGCCTGAATGCTCAGTGGAGTGACGAATTTGGGTTCTTCTCAGTTGTGAAGATTGTTTATAGGTGTTGAGGTCAGATGAATATCATTTAGTTATTTGAGAATGTTGGGAGTGTCTTCAGTTTTTGAGGGACTCTAAATGTTGTGTGGGTGTAAGATGTCTCATGTATGTCTATATAGGTTGGACTAGACCAATAAATGGTGATCGTTCTTTTCTCATTGCGGATGAGGATGTCTTGAGAGATCCATAAGACCAACTTCATCCTATGGTTATACCTTGGGAAGTTATATAGATGAAAATGGGTCGATCTCGTAGGTGCTTGACCACTCAATAGATAATGAAATAAGGTGTGTTGACTCTTCGAAATTCCAGTTTTATGTTCTTGAGAGGGGGTGTAAAGCGATTAGTTTAAAACTCACATTAGTTGTTGGTCTTGTTTATATTGTGGCTAGTGAAGGTTCTTGATCTGGTGATGAGTTTGAATAGAAGGGACCTATTCCTCAGAATCTCCATCAACTAGTGTGTGTAGTGTTTCTGATGACCACTCTATCGCTTATCTTTAATGTGGTCAGCCGGGCAGTCTACGTCGTTCTCCACAATTAATTATTGGTATGTTGATGGATTTGTCGCTTGGGACATGAGGAGAAGTAGTTAGCTTGTCATTCCAGTAGAGGAAGATTTAGTCGGAGGTGGTCAGCTTATGAGTGTGAGGTAGTAGTTTTTTCATACATCAGGGCCCCAACCATAGGTCTTAGGGTGAAGCATGCACACTGTCAAAACTCGTTGGATGTCAGATGAGCTCTGCTCAACTTATATCCTCTATAATGTTATGGGGACAACATAAGTTCCCTATTACGGTATTATATCTGAAGCCTTCATTTTTGTTTTTAAGGTTCTAAAGGCATTGTCTCCTTATTGTGCTCTTCATTTTCGGGACTCCCTCTTGAGCCCTATCGAGGTTTGGAGAATCTGTATTCTTGAAAATCTATTGAGTGTGCTCTGCGAAAATTCTTGTGGTCGGTTATGGGTAGAATTTCCCTCATTTCAGAGATTCTCTTGTCTTGTGGGATTGATGCGTGCATGTCAAGTTTTCCCTTAGGTTAGAGGTTTCTACTATCAAAAACATCTCATATGGTGTAGTGTTTTCCACTATTGGAATTTTTCGTGCATTTTGGCTAGTGTTGGTGGGTTCGTGATGAAGAGTTTGGTCTTTATCACCCAAAATAAAAGGGGAATGTTGAGCGAGTGTTGTGGAGTTAGGAAAATTCTACAATGGTGGGGAGACCCACCACGGGTCTCACCATCGTCTCCTCTTATGTTTTTTTTATTAAATGTAGTGTTCTTGTAGGGTTATGAAAGTGTTAGAGGTTTGTCCAGGTTTGTGGGTCATTTTGGTTTGGAGAATAAATGTTTTACAAGAATTCCAAAATGGTTGGGAGAACACCATAATAAGAACATGTGGAAAACCCTATCATCAAAGTGTACAGGGTGGTGCAATCTCTTATATTCACTTTGCCCAAACTTGACCATGGTAATTGGTTAGATCAGGTTGTGGGACGCTTGACGAGTGTTCTTGGAGGTCTCGAGCATCCCTGGTGATCCCTATGTTAGGGGTCAGTGTGTTTCATGTTGTTGTTTTGTTGGGAGGTGAATTATTTGTTGTTGGTTATTTTCATGTTGTTTCTGGTTTTTATATCTCAGGAGTTTCATGTCATGTGTTTTTTGAATGCTCGGTATTTGGGTGACTTAGATTTTTTTTTAGAATCTTCGTGGTCTAGCATGGAATCTTGGCTCGGTCAAGTCTTTTATGACTTTCTGGGGGCAGAAAGTGTCATGTTGGGGAGAATTGTCACACCCCAACCGACTGTACTTTTTTATTTGTATTATCTTCAGTCTTTCATTTGAGGTTCAGTATGAACAGAATTTAATTTTGAAAAACCATTTGGTTCTTTGATGGTGTGTGGTCATGCATGTTGTCGGGGATCAATATATAATGTTATAATTTCAGTTTGTTTTATTATTTATATTTTATTAATTTTTTTATTAATTTTTTATAATAGATTACATTCTAATTTGAATTTTATTTTATTTAATTTTTTCTTTTATTTCCAATCTTTTTATTTTATTTATAGTTTCTTTTCGCTTTTCCATCTCTCCCTCTCTCTTTCTCTCCCCTCTATCCCATAGCGTTCCCTCACCCCCTTCGGTTCATCGCACTGCCCATGCCCCCTAACCCTACCAACATACCTGCCCCTCCTACTCTCCCACCTCCTCACCATAACGCCTACGTCCCCTCTTCTATAATAGTGTCCTCTTTTTATTTGGTTAGTGGCCTTCTACCGCATCTCCTCCTACCTCTTCCGGAATTCCGCATGTCTCCCGGACCCATGCCTCCTCCCGAACGGAGCAGTTTTCCGGTGTGGCGCACCTCCGATATTCCTCCCCCTTTCCAAGTGGTCCATATGCACCTTCGTCATAGGTTTTTTCCCTTTGATTGGTTGATTTCTTCCATTGGGAATTTCCGGGTTATTGTTTGGTGTGGTGTTTGACTTTAATACTTTATAATTGATTTCATAATTTTATTTTAGGGTTTAATTTGATCACTATGTGGTGCTGTTGTGCGGGGATTGAAGTTCCACACAGTTTGTTTTGGAATCACAACACCAAAGGTAGCCGGTTCAGAGCATAAACATTATATGGTGTTTAATTTTTATTGTTTAATCAAATTTGTATGTTATTTGATTATTCTACTTGGTGAGAATATAGTTTATCATTATGTTTAATATGGATTAGATGTTTTTAGTAAAATATTTATGTGATTTTAGTGTTTTGATTATATGAAAACCCATGTTGAGCCATTCATAGAGTTTTTATAAATTGTGCTGTTGTATTATTATGTTGTGCAATGGTTGTGAATTCTATTTTCAAATGTAAGTGGTGTGATTTTGGCCTTAAAATGGGATTTTGGGTGGTCTTTTGTGTTCAATGTATTTTGATACTATTTGGAGTCACTTCAAAATATTTTTATGTGGTTTATTAAATCTTATAACGTGTGCGCACCATGTGTAGGAAAATGTTTTAGTGTGTTTTTAATTTTTAATTGAAGAGTTGGAGTATGTTTCTTAATTGAATCTTTGTTATACATCATGGAAAAGTTGTATTTATTATGTAAATGATTCATTATGTTGAGAGTGTGATTGAAATTGGCCTTGGGATATTATTTTCAAGAAAGGTGAATTTTTCATGTATTGCGCTTGATTTATATAATTTTAATGGAAGTGAAATAGAATTAGTTTTTTTGGATCCTTTTTTAGTTATTGGACTCCCTTGCATATTTGTAGGGTGTTTTTCTCATCACAGTGTGGGTTTTGGTCATTAGTGACAAAGAGCTATAGGTATATACATGGGTAATAATGTATATATGTATATCTTCCTTGTGCATATTCCCTCATGGCATGGGGAATATGTACTTCGGTAAAAGGGTATATGTATATGAAAATGTATATGTATATAGGTGAAGTAGTTTTAGGTTGCCCTCGTCAAGAGCATCAACTTTTCGTTGGAAAAATCTATGTTCCGAGTGGACAACATAGTCCCATCATGAGGTAGGTCTCCACTGCACTTGCCATTATATTTAAAATTTATTAATTTCATGTTGTTTCAATAATTTTAGATTAATGGTAAATAATATTAAGTAATTTTTCATATAAGTGATGTTGTGAAAGATAGAAATTTCCTCTTACGCATCAGTTGTATGGATATGTATTTGTTAATCTCAATAATTCATGTTGATAAAATACCCCATTGTACTTTGAACATAGTCTTAGTTTAAAAATTGTGGTTTGGGTATCTAATATGGATTTCCTAAATGGGGTTTAAAATGTTTTTGATATTGAATGTGGGGTTTATATGATTCGTTGTAAGTGATTTGTCTTGTGTTGGTTATTCGGAAAATCGGTTAGCATTGATTGGTTGGTTAAGGCCCATTTAGAACATTAAAGAAATAAAATATTTTGAAAAATATTTTTGGGGTGACTTAGGGTTGATCCTATTGTGTACGTGGATTGTGTGAGATATTGTGTGTGGTGGTCATTCATTGTGATTGGTTACATGATTGAAATTGTTGATTCATCCATTTTTATTGCATGTGTTGACATGGGAACCCGACATAGTAACCAAATCTTCTAAAAACTATTGTTGTACTAGTTTAGATTACGCACTGGCTAGTGTCCCTTAGTACAGACTTTTCTCTGCTAGGGGATTGGGCCCCTTGGTTTACCCATGTAGGGAAACACCATGTTTTAGGTAGTTATGAAATCATTAAGAGTAGGCATGCCTTCAGGATGAGTCAAATGTCTAGTAAGTTATAGATTGTTCACATGTTCTAAGGTTCGACCCATGTTTTCATAGTGCTTATTTGTATGTAGCGGACGTTTAAGGCAATTAGTTTGGTTTTTGGCCCCATGAGTCACTTTTTTCTTTCATTTATTGTGTGTTGTGTGATTTTTATGGTTGTACTCTTGTTTAGCATCTAAAATTAGGAATTTAAATTATTTTCAAAAATGTTTAAATAATATAATGGCTCTTATTTCTCGAAACTGTAACAGGTTTTTCAGAATATGAAAGAAAAATGGAATGTTACATGCCTTTGAAATGAATGTGTGTGTGAAAACTCATACTTTATATAATTTTGTTCAAACTTGAAATTCATAATATTTTTCATTTAATTTCAATGTTTCAGGAATAGATTGTTTGTGCATGACTACTGAGTTTTAATACTCATTCATATATTGTTTTCTTGTTTTTAATTTAGTTGAAGGTTCAAAAAAGGATTGTTCACCTTGGGAGACATTCGGTCGTGAGTTTGAGAGAGACCCATGAGGTCACACGAAGATAGTGGTTCTTTTGTTTGGTTAGTTTTATTTTCTTTATTTTCATCATTTCTTGTTGAGTCGCTTTATTTTGTTTTTTTATTATTAGTTTCTCTTTATTATTTCCACTGATAATAATAATATTTATTGGGTGAAACCATTCATATCATTTCTTTCAATTCCCCATTGATTTTCGCCAGCCCAGGAGAATCGTGAATGCCTCTAAGGCCTTATTGTTGGCCGACACGGTTGACCGGTTCAGGGTCGACTCGGGTTGATTCATCACATGTAGTCTAGATAAACCTTGAATCCATTTTTGTGGATAATACCATATGATATGGTGTATTGATGTGACTGATCACCATACATGATCTCAATATCATCTCAAGTTGACATTCCTTTAGAGTCTCAACATTATAAATGATTCCCAAAAATATTTCAAACCATTATTCAACATCATAAGGCCCTCCAATTCTCCTGAAGGAGTAATATTATTAAATTTAAAAGTCATGGAATATTCAACCATAATTCTAAAATCCTATGACTAATAGAGGAAATATAAAATTCAGAACATATTGAATAGACATTACATTCTAAACCACCAAATAGATGTGGGATCGTGATCAACATCATTATTGTACACATCTTATGGTAAAGAAAAAACATACTCTTTTATAGAGGTTTTTTGGGATACATTTTAGGTAGTCCAATAATGACACGTTGAGGTGATATATTCTCTAATTTGATGAACACACATTTGAAAATTTTTGTTAGGATAATCCATTATCAGCCTATGTGGTCAGACAAGTTCCTCTTCACCAGTCTTTGAGATCAAAAAAGGTTCTGCTATGATTATACCCTTAACCCAGGTTATTACCCTCCTAAAAATAATCATGTTATCTATCTCGGTATGTTAGTTACATTCATATATATATATATATACATACTAAAACAATAGTATGATAATTTCATCTCATCAATTGGAATAAAGATATATCAAAAAAAAGATGTAAATATATATATCACACAATGACAAAATATCCCAAAAATATAAAAAAAAAATCAATTCATCTAATTAGGAACTATAATGCACTCCAACAACAGGTATATTTATGTAATGTGAACCATAGTTCCTAGTCATTATGTATGAAGAAACCCAAAATCTCATAAATCACATATATAATCATGTGCATCACCCAAGGTGAATTTAAAGAATAGTAACAGTAGACATAAATTCACCCACTATAAGGAAACACAAGAGTGTATTACCAAGTTCAGGGGAAGTACATATATAATTCCACTATATGAGTCCCATACATATTATCCCTTGACTATCATGTCATATCCCAATGAAAATAGAAGAATGATTTTTTGAATCTTGATGCACTGATATAATTTTATAACATCTCATCTTGAACCACTGAGTCTGAGCTAGAATTCCAAATGGCTTTATTCACTCCACATTATATGAAAGAGGTTGTCAACTAGTTGTGAGGGTCTATGTTATATAGTAGTATGAAAATACCCTACACATAAAGAAATAACAAAATAATATAAAAATAATGATACTAATAAATAATCACAGTATTCATGTGGAATATCATTGATGGAATACAAGTATGAAAATAAATGGGATCCAATTTTAGAAATCATGTGAAGTGTATAGATAAGTAAATAATGATAATTTATAAATAGTGGGTCCTCCAATGTTTTATTTAATTCTACTACATGCTCTATGATCCTCTACATTTCTATCCAAAAAAGGGACCATTGCCATTTATAGATCACTTGTGACATCAGCATGCACATTGAAATTCTCAATTAGGTTTTAAACACAATACTCAGTAGAAAACCATAATTTTTTCAGAAATTGATGTTCTCACCTATAATGTTTTTTATTTCATAATAACCATAAATTCATAACAAGTAACAAAATAATTCTAATAATGTGTTTTTGTATAGTAACCAAACTTCCAAAAACCCCATACCATAACTTATTCAGCTCCATGTCAGAAATGTAATATATGTTGACAAGTATCCATACCAACAACTAGGTTTTTGGCAATTCACATGGAATCCACAAATAATCAAGTGAAAAAACATACTCACAATCCACAAGGTACCATCCAATACTTGGAATCGATAATCAATAAAATATTTGTAACCTATATAGAATCCAAAATTCATTTTTTAACACTTAGAATCAACAGGAAATCATGTGTCATCCATCTACTCATAATCCAAAATAAATCATATAGATTATAGATTACATTTTTATCATGCTATGCTTGTATAATTTCAATACACCATGAATTCACCCCTCAAGCAGTGAAAAGAACCTAATAGTCACCATTCAAGTATATACATACCAATCATCCAAAGGAAAACATGATAGGTCAAAGCATGTTAAAAACCATAGCACTCATCATGTAAAATATAAAATCATCATATAAATCAATGTGTGAATCAAACATCATCAATAAATTTAACTATCACATAAATATTATAGAATCAATATATACCTTTCCAAGTCCACACACAAACCCACATGCAATCAGATGAAAATAATGTATATCAATATTCCAACATAATCATCTTACCATGACAACGATTCGTTACAAGATTCCAAGAAGGTAAGGAACATCATTCCAAAAAATTCAATGATGTAAAAGGTAGGAATAAAGCACCCTGTGTGGTTCAATAACAGGAGTTGAAACATCAATATTTAAGAATTCCACTTCATTAAATTATTATCATGAATGTTGACATGTCAACGCATGAGGTTCACAAAGGGTACATTGACCCAACACCGTTTATTTTATTTTAAAATGATTTAAAACATGTCATTGAACCTCTAGTGATTTCTCAATTCCCATAGATCCACTCTTCAAGATTTATACTCTCCCATGAGTATTTCATGGTTGATTGTTTTTATCCACTTTGTAGATCTATGTTGTTTTAGACTGATTCACGGGCCGACGTTAATGAATGTTGAATGTACAATATCATGGTAGGTGGTGAGTGCTTTTCTTTGGTATTCTTTGGATTATATATGTTTAATATTCCAAATAACCCTGTTGGGGTTATTTCGTGTTTTGAAAGTTTTACAATTTTTAAAACTGGTAAAGTTTTTTTGGATAGAGAATATGTTATTTCTTAAACAATGGGATAGTTACCTTGTTATGGGATACCCCATTAGTGTATTGTGTTGATTATTTTTTTTGCCATTTCGTGTATAATTTTTTTTGGATTGTGTTTTTTACATGCCTCGTGCTGTTAGGACGGAGTTATTAATTTTATGAGATTCATGTGATTCTTATATTGAATGTTTGACTAAGGGGAATTTGAATTTGATAGATTCTGAAGGTAGGTTCATTTTGTATAAATATTTGTTATATTGACATAGAGGTTTTGACTGTGAAAGCTATCAGGTGGTCATACACCAGAGGGGTTAGACCATGAGTTCTACCCAGAGAGTCGTTATATAATAAATCGATGCTATGTTGTCCAGGGGGTATTGACCTTGTGAGTTTCCCAGATATTCATTTTTAGTTTTTTAGTACGGATTTGGGATTACAGGGGTTAGGCTATGTGAGACTTCACAGTAGGGAATTATTTATTGAATTTATTATATGTTAATCTAGAGGGGTTAGACTGTGAGAAATTTTTGAGAGGGTTTCTTTTGAAAAATGGAATGATTGTGACAAGTCTTCCAAACAAAAGCACAATCTTGGAATCAATAATTCTTGTTTGTTAGATTATTTTTTGAGGAGTATTTTTGTTATTAACACATTGGTGATACAAATCACAGGAAATATCACAAAGGATACATGATACATTGGAATAAATAATGAATGTTAAATAATGGAAATTGAAAACTATAGGATTGTTTAATTTTGAATACTACTTAGATTATTGATTCAATTATTTATTTTACCTATTATATATATTCAAAGAAAATTAGTCTAATATCATTTGGTGGTTTCCTACTATGATTCGTGTCACACCCTTTTTGGGTCACGATTTTGGACCTAAACAGGTTATATGGTTTTAGGTGTATATAAGGGCAAGATCCCTTCTTCATTAGGAACATGATTGATGTTGGATGTGGAGAGCATGAGACAAAGCTATGGATTGGGATGATGTTATATTTTACTACTTATCTATAATTTGGTTTTTGTATTTTATTTTCAGCATTGTCAGTTGTTTAGTTGCTTTCCTAGACACACGTGGCATGCATCATTTATATGTGAAATAGTTTTTATGATACTATCTATCTTCTGCAATTTAATATTGTTGTACGGAATTACTACTTCTACTACTGTGTAATATTTTTTTTCTTTTTTTTACACTACCAATGAGGGAATAGTTTTCCCATTGTCACACCAAAGGCCCTCACAGCTAGAGAGCAACCTCTGGCATTTAGGGAAATGATCTTGTGGCTTTGTGACCAACTCGGTTCGAGGAACCATTGGGTGACAAATCGAAATTTGATGTTACAACTCTATCCTCTATGCAATACACCATAAGTAATTTCACTTCATAAGATATATATTTGTAAAATCTCATAGTTTATTGAAATAATCGTGTTTGGTCTGAGTACACGACTCATTATGACATTAGTAATGAACCTTATCATAATTGAATTACATATAAATGTAAATTAAATGAATGTAAATGAGGTAAAAATATAAAAAAATAATCAATAAATAAAAAAACATATTTTGGTCCTCATATAATAGATTTACCTACTTTGGATCTTTTTCAGAAAGAAAACCATCTCATAGCTTGGCATATCCTCCCTTAGAGAGACAGTCTCAAAATTGTCTGACAAATACCTCTTGAAGGTATAATCTAACATATAACTAACTCACACCTAACACATCATCTAAAGGGAAAATTTTCCCTAATATCTATTAATATTGTTGAATTCATAAGTTTATAATCAATAACCCATATATCATCATTCCTATTATTTGTTTAAGGAGTATGATGGTAATGTCAATGTCATTATTTTCCCATTTCTATTTTGAATGGTTAATGGATGTAACATACTTTTACAATTTTGTCTCTCAATCATGACATTCTAACATACCAATCAATGTGATATAAAAAATGTAATATCTAATTTAATGAAATCACACTATAAAGACACTTATATATATATATATACATTAATTTACTTCTTGTATGAGTATAGAATTAGAACTATGAACTTACTATAACCATATTTTTTCAAATATGTTATGGATGAAACAGATACATGCTTCCCGACCCATATCATTCTATTATAACAAATGATAAAATTAGGAAAATTTATATCATTACTCTACTTAACTACATCTTCTATCTACACCTCTTTAATAATCACTTAGATAGATGGATGAACACCTGTTTAAGGAAGATTATATTTTCACACTCCATCACAATTTCGGGATCCATCATTTTAAAAAATATAAATATTAGATATTTTCCCTTACCCAGATAAGAGAGATTTATCATTTCAACTCACTGAATTGACTACATTGTTTTCTTTTCTATGGTGGTAATGTATTAAATATTCATAATATTTAATCATCTTAAATTATCTTCTGTGGTGAATATTATAATTTATCAGTGAATATATAGTTGAAATTTTATTATTAAAATATATTTTACACATTTAGCCACAAATATAATTCCTCAATATATTTAATGAAATACTTACCACATTTAACTGCAATTAATGAGTGGGGTAAATTTTATCATGAACATACACTTATCATGACATATTACATATCCGCATATCATTATACATGAGAATGAATCCTAATCCATTATTCATAGAATCACTATATATTACAAACATTTCACCACTGAAGGGTAATGTAATCATTGGTTCACTTAGTAATAATTTATTTAGTATATTAAATTTTTCCTCATATTCATCATTCAAAATTAACACAAATCCCTTCAAAGTTAACATGGTAAGTGTATTGAACATTCATGTGAAATTTTCTAAAAACCATTGATAATTCCAGAGAAAACCCAAAATGTTCATATTTCATTGAATGTTGATGGTTAGTGATGATTCTCAATAGTCTCTTCCTTTAATGAATATGCCGATATTCACTCAGATGAGATTATATGACCAAATAATGAAACTTTTTGTATAAAAAATTAGGACACAATAAATTTTTCATAGATCTTATCCTTCCATAGAGTCGTTATAAAATCCTAAAATGACTTTCATGCTCTTCCTTGATCATTGAATATTTAATAATTCCAACTTAACATTTTCCATAAACAAATAAAGGTAGCCCCTAAAAATCATATTCATTAAATACATGATGATTGTGGAAGAATAAGTAAGACAATATGTTATCAATATATATTTATAGTTTCCATACCATTTATAAAATGATTTATTGGTTATATCCTATATGGTAACCATCAAATAATGAAATACAGAATGATTTCTTGATTTTAAATATTATTAAGCTTCATGAAGTTGATCAAATAATACATCCATATGAGGTAGGCGACAAATGTTTATTACACTAATCTTTTTTAGATTATGATAAATATTGTAGGATTGAATCAAATCATCATTATTTTTATCAAAAAATATTGGTAATCCCTGGGGTTATACAATCAGGTGAACAAAAAACTTATCACGATTCTATATCAATTGATTCATCAATTCCTGTAACATAAATAGGGTAATTATCTTTTGATTATATTAAATAAGAATAGCACGAGGTATGAGTTCTATTGAGAACAGAACATCATGACTTGTTATAAGACTAAGAATACATTCTAGAAGTACAACGGAAAGCATCCACAACATTTGAATATCGTCAATGCTGAGTTTTTTCACATCAATTTGAGATAAACACCCATTTTGAATAGTAATCATCACCCATACAATAGATGTCATCTCCATTGGATGTTTATATATATCTTTGGACTGATTGTTGTTCATAGGTTTGTTGGGAATATAATTTTTTTTCTTCTATTCATCGAACACTAATTTATTATTTCTGTAGTGAAAGATATTCCATTCTTAAGATAACATCATATTAAAATAGAGAGAGAATATAACTATTTTCATGGTGCATATTTCTACAAATATTAACTAGAGAAGAATGAAATACATTAGATATGAGCAACAAAACAGGATATTTTTTCATTTATAATTCATTATATAATCATTCATAATATTAATAATTATTATGTGAAACTTTTATTAAGACGAAATTGTGTACTACAATATTTTAGCATAACTCTTACCATCACAAGATCATCATTATATTTTTAATCCATAAAACCAAAATAAATTGAATGACTATCAGGAATGATTGATCAATGTGAACATTAATGAAAAGTCCTTCATTTTATGTCTAAATAATTAAACCATCTTTTCAATCTAATATACCTCAGGCTCAACCCATGTCATTCATATTCATCATCTATTCAAATATTTCATGATGTTTTATAAGTAGTTTGTGATTTTCCAAAACATATCCCCTGGTACTGTCAACATAGGTGTGCTCTAATCACCATTATCATTCACCAGGTGATAATCGAGTCAAATATCAATGCACCCTAATAGGATTTATTTACCCTTAGTATAAATATTCAAGATAAATATCGACTTTTAGTATCCAGAAAGGGATTTCATTTCTTGGAAACCACTTGCTCTAACCTTCAAAAAAAATTAGACGATATTTTCATATACATAGGAATATCCTTATTCATCTCACTGATGTTTTATTACCCACGTTTCAAAATGATAAATAAAACATCCCATGATACAAACTATAAATACAAAAACATTTAATATATAGATATCAATTATTAACATAGGAATATTAATTACATATCCTAATGATCCGCACAAGAATTGTTTAGGAATAATTCATTTAGAAGAATTGAAATAGAAAGAAATAGTTGATAATATCTCTACATAGTATCCCCTATAGTTCTTCATAAATATAAACCTTCATCGAAATATCATACATAAAACAGTTATTTATACCCTAGGTAAATAAATCATAAGAAATTGTGATCTCTAATGATTAATAAGGCTATTCATGGGAGACATCAATTATCACATAAAAATAACATTGGAAAAGAGTATGATAAAATATGAATGACAATTGAAAACCATACACGACATATCAAATATCATATTGAGTCATGAAATAATTATTGTTTTTTAATAACAGATGAATCATACAGGAATCATATAACAGGAGCCCTGAGATAATATGAAATGCTGGAGAGAATTAATTTTCCCATATGGATAAGCCCATAAAATAATTTCATTCATGGTACATGCTTATTACTAGAGCTATAATTGTTGAATGGGTTAGCTCCCCAAAACCATCATATTATTCAATCAAAATCCCAATACAATCATTGTGGAAAATTTCCCTTACTATAATGGGGTGGCACCCCATTCCAGTAATTTTTATCCCATGAGATATAATTTTGTACAGAATGCATTAGATGCAGATATATGTCCACCCATTACAAAATAAAAATTAAATAGATGTGTTTTATAAGATCCTAAAACATTAATAATATCATAACCCACGTAATGTAAATGAATTTCTAGAACATATCATCATATCATAACCCATGGAAAATAAATCGACTTTATAATCATGTAATTATTTATTCATAGTATAACCCATGGAAAAAGAATGAGTTTCATAAAAATATTTTAATCATATAGATAAACCATAAATATAAATAAAAATGACGGTATCGGTAGATGATATCCCTATAAAATAATAACTTCTGAGGATTTCATCTTAGATGGACTGTGATTTTGGAAGATCGCTTAGAATATTTCTTGATGAAAATATTTTTTCCATATAGAAAAACAATAATTAAAATATGAAAAAGTATTAAATAAAAAAACTTTTATTTCATCAAAATAACATTATAAAATTATAAACGTTGTTTTTTATCATTGGGTGATCATGATGGTGGAAAATACCATTCATGATGTACGTGTTAAGAGAAACATTCCTTTCACATTTTCAATTAAAAGGAAACATTTATACATCTAGAAAACAACAAGAAGATTCTATTAAAACCATTTTTAGAAAATATAACATGGGTAAAATATTAATTAAATAAGCATCAGACCATTTTAATGATATTATTTTTTTAGAAATCGTGGACATGGATTAGGAATAATTTTTTAACAAATAGAGAAATATCATCAATTTTCCGTAAAAAAATCATTTAGGAAAATGGGTACATAATGAGAGGATAAGTAATGTGAAAAGTAATATTTATATAAATAAATTTAAGAAAATGAAAAATTTTAATTTCTATAGGTATTGATCATAATATTTAAACATTTGATCTTAACAATAAATAATCACGATAAACAATGGGATTGTAAAATAAAACCCTTACCGGATTGTTAACTTTTGTATCATAATCCCCCTAAAATAAATAACCCAATTTGGATATGTATATAAAAAAAATTCATTATAATAGTCATAAAATATATTAATGTTTTGTATATACACCACAATAATGTAATAAATATTTTCTTTTTCTCACAAAAAAAGGTTAGATGAAAATAACTCATAATATTTGGTATCATTTTAATCACAATCCTAATGAAATAATAGAATTAAGAAAAACAATAAAATTCATGGAAATTTATAAATTCATGATATAAAATATTTTTTGTTATGTATATCCACTTCAAAAATTAATATTGTTTCATTACATAACATATGCCCCAATGAAGACAATTTGAGACAAAAGTCCCTTATGTGATATTGTAACATTTTAATCATAATCCACATGAATGAATAACATTAAATAAAACATTATATATAATGAAAATATTTGAATTTATTATTTAAAATTTTCACTGTGTACATATATATGGCTCATAAAATAATATAGGTTCATAACTAAACAAATGTTACAAAGAAGCAAATTTGAGACAAAATCCATTAAAGTATTTGGAATCTTTTTAATCAAAATCTTCTTGAATGAAAAAAATTAAATGAAAAATTAAATATCATTAAAATAAATAAATTGATATTATAATACATCAATGTGGATTGTTATAATACTCACAAATTAATTTATATTCATAACATATTAAATGTTCTAAGGAAGAGAATTTGAGATAGAAACCCATCACATCATGTCTTTACATTCTTCATGAAATTTCAAACCACATATATAATAAATTTTGGATTATTATATATTTATTATATATACATACTAATATATATTAACCATATATTAATTAATCACAACCTTAAATCACATGTTCATTAAAAATTAGTTGTTAAAATCAATATTTTGGTTCACAACTACATTGTTTTTCATGTATGTTTTTGATCAATAGTTTTAGTCGTTGTACATTAAATATGGTTAAACCATGTAAATAACATAATTAATGATATAAATATAATATTTTTTCATTATATAAAATGTTACAGTCATCCATAAAATTTATAGATATGAAAATGAATTATATTATTCATTTACATGGTAGACCATTCATTTTCATGATCAATGTTTCCATTTTTTAACAAATCAAACAAAACATTTGTAATTATTAATTAAAAATTACCAAATAATTTTTATATCATATTTATATAATATTTATGAATTAATTTTATTATTATTACAATAAATTTTAAAATAAAATTAACAAAATTTCGCATCACTTAATGGAGGAAATATTCTACACATGCGCACGAGTGACCATATCATTTTTCAACAGATTGGAATGAAAGTAGATGGATTTGATATTATAATTATAGAGGTAAAATAATTTCATAAAATTTATATATATTCTAAAAATACAAAATTTTATCCATCCAGTAGTGGTTGTGATAGAAAATGAAATACACCACTTCACGAGGAAGATGTTGGTCATACATATGACTAATAGTTACCTTTCCCATTTGATGGTGCATATGATGGATATGGTTAATTACACTAATTGAATAAAATATCAGTATTTTAGAAATAATTGTTTTCATATATCATCATAGATGAATAATATTTTAGTGATACTTAAAAAAATAAATAAAGACCCATTTTTGAACGACAAAACTTCTTTAGAACACATCCTTCGGTTAGTAAAAATATATAGCTTTGGTGGGATTACTAAAAAATTGCCTATAGGATTGGGGGATGGAATTAATAAATTTATTTTTTATTATAATTGATGACCTATAATATATTTTATGTGTAAATAGAATAGGATAGTGGATCCCTTTTATATGTGGGGTGAGGACTCAATTGGAATGTTTGAAAATAAAAAGACACAAATACATTTTACACCCGAAACAAGCCTCAAAAATAAGATATTGATTAAATTTAGACAAAATAAGAAATAAATATGGAAATAAATTATCAATTTCACAAGTTTTTTTTTCATTTTAAGACTTATCATTTTAGTTTTACCCCTATTATATATGTTTAATCTTTAACCGCAATAATTTATTTTTATTATTTTTACTATTCATAATAAAAAAAATAAGTAAATTTTTTTATATAAAATTATATATTCAAATTAGTAATATAGAATAAATTTTTAAAAAATCAATTTATTGAAGTGGGAAATATTTTTTAATAATTAAACCCTAAAACGTTATAAAAAATAGTTTTCAAATGTAAAATGTTTCCTTATTATAAAATGCTATAATATAAAAAATAAATTTTAAATTGATAATAAATATCTTAATTAATTTAATTATGATATATTAATATAATATTACTTTTAAAACAAACATAAAAAAAATGTATCTTTTAAATTATTTAAAAAATCATTCTTAATAAAAATATGCAAGTTTCACTATTAATAAAAAACATTCATTTGTGAAAAATATAAAAAAAAACAATGTAAGATAAAATTTCCATATTGAATACAAAAGGGATGTAAATTTTTTAAATATATTTTTTATGTTTTGAAAATATAAATTTATTAATTTTACCCAAATAGCAAGAAAATCATTTTTTCAGGAAAACATACTTTTGGAGAATATAGTGACATTAATAGAAAATATGCTCATATTTATAAATATATTTTCTTAATGTAAATGATTTATAACTAATTATTAAAATATGTTTATTTATATTCATGCAACCAATTTTAACATTTAATTATTGAGTATTATGCTTAAAGAAAAATATTTATATTAAATTAATGTTTGTTAAAACTCCTTGTTGCATATATCGAAAGCTATTGATGAAAATAAATTTATTTGAAAAAATATTTATTTAATAAAATCTAACAGTTTTATAGGAAGTGGTCTGTATATAATAAATTAATGATGTGATATTTGAATTCATGAAAAATATAAATTTTCTCCATGTTCCTATGAATTTCATCGAATGTTCAATTTTGGAGGAATTTATTCCTTAAATTGATTTTCTAGATTTTAGTTCCTCCTCCATGTGAAAATTAAATCAAGAATATTAAATTCAAATCCTCAGTCAATTGAGTTACAATATATTTAAATGATTTATTTTTGGATAAAATCCTTCATTTGGCTATCATTTCCTCTAAACAGGATGTTCAACCCTAGATGTTTTGGATGATCATCCCAACCCTTCCATTTTATTTTAACCTCTATTTATCGAGGCCATTTAATTGTGATATATTGTGAGTTATTCTCTCTATCCCCTCATTTCCATAAATTTTTCTTAATGGGATTTACAACAGTGATGTTATTTTGGATTATAGTGATTTTATGTTTCGTTTTGATGATATCATCATTATTTTCTGGTAGTTCTTTTCATTTACAAGTGTGATTTTAGTCTATGATATATTTCTTATTCACCATATGAAGAGTAATGAGTTGTAAAATAGTCTTTGAGGTAGGTGATCTTTATTATCTTTCTATTTATTAGAAAATTATCATGGCTATAAATGTTTTTTCATTCCTTTATTTAAATAAATAGGGTCGTATTAAAAAATATAATTAATTGGTATGTTTGAAATTTACATGGATGGGGAGTAATCTCATGTTTTTATTCCATCAATTTTATTACTGACAAGTTTATGTCTATTTTTGAGGTTTCTAAAAACACATTTATTGATATCTATGTTTTAAATGTGTACGATATGACCCTGGCAACCAATGATGTGTTTTCATTTTAAATTTCAAAGAATAAAAGACAAAGACCATATATGTAGATAATTAAAATTTTTCCCCTTTAAATTCAATTTTTGGTATATTAGCCAACCTAAATAATGAACTAGAGTAATGGAAGACCTGTAATAAATAATAGAATGTGAAATGTGTTATTTTGTATGGCTGGTCTTGATCTATTTCAATGTGTGATATGTGTGGTGGTGTAATTATAGTTGGGACAAGAAGGCATGTAAAAATATGTTGGTCTATGATGTAAAATGTCGTGGTTGTGATTTCTGATGTTTTTGGTTGGAAAGGGTGTGATTTGGGATGTAATGAAGTGGAGAGGTGTGAGGCAGTTTTCCGTGTGATGTATGCAGTGTGCAGTGTCAGAGATATCTGGTGGGTGATACATGTTTTTGTTATGGAGATATGTGTTAGATGATGAATTGTGGTATATATATATGATATCAGATATATGAGATATTATGTTGGGGGGATGTGGTAGTTTATCAGTAATCCTTGTAATATAATGTAATGATGATAGTTAAATAACATTGATTTTTTATGGAATATTCACTGCCATGAAAACTGACCTTTTGTCATCGGAATCATCAAATTTAATGTATAAAGGGGTTGGGTAATATTGAAATGAAATGCATTAGTATATAATAGTATTTGGAAACATGTTGAATAATGAAAATTGTCGAACGTGTTTTGTTGGTGGGTTTTTATAGACTTCTATTATGTATGTGTTTTGTGTTTCATTTAGTTGTCACATCATTTATGATATATATTCTATGGAACATTTGTGTTGGTGTGGTGTATAATTTATTGGTGTTATGGATATGTAGGTCATGTTTGATATTTTATCTATATATCATTTATTTTTATATTATTTATATACAATCCCTACTCGAGTTGGATAATCCTACCAATGCCTAGAGGTATTTGGTTAAGAGTGTTTTCCCATCATCTAGGATAGTGATGATAGTGGTGCATGGTTACCCCTACCCCCCACTCTTCTTTAATTATATATGAATCATGGTGTATTTAGAGATTAACCAATGGTTATGAGGATATGATATGTGGAGGGAGTCATTTGTGGTATGTTGAAGACATGAGGTTGATTCCCTTCACATTCTTGATACACTACTACACTAGTTATGTGATGAGATGTGGTGAGATAAACCATGGGTCTTTTTTAGAGATGTAATGTGACAACGAATGTGTATTTGGGTGATATAAAATGGGATGATAACTTATTCTAGAACCATATTCTATACCATATTGGGGTCGAGTTGTTAGGGATACATTTAGACCAATATCATAGATGGCTAGTTGGGTGATGTGATTTGTACAAAAGGAATGGGAGTATGGGATGTTTGAAATTGCTGTGAAAGAGTAGGAACTAAAGAGGGATTTGTATGTCAGGGTCCTTCATTATGTATTAGATATTATATTTCCCAGTTATATGAGTGATTTGGTGAGAGGTACATGTTGTGGCAGTGATTGGTTATTAGACCTATTTAGGTGTATGTTCGTTAAACTGTTTATTCATTAGGGAATTAGTATTCTTTTTCACATCTACACTTGATTCCTTCTTTGTGATTTTACTGAGTATACATGTTATTCGATCCATATATATATAAATGTCTTTTCGAGATTCCAGGAGGAATTTGGGGATCGATCAGGGCATTTCTTGCTTTGGTATTGAAGCGTCTGTTCGGTCTCTCCAGTAAGACATATCTTTTGGAATATTCTTGGTCACTAATATTATATCTATTGATATTGTACACACATTATGGGATAGTTTTATGTTAAATTTCATATTATATTTTTTATTTATTTTATGTTTTTATCCTATATCTTGATCTTATTTGTTATATGTGGTAAATGCCTTCGATATGTGATATTTTTAATCCATCAGTACTTTTTACCATCCTTGGCTCTACTGGATGTGGGAGTCGGGTTTACATTTCTCAATTCAATTATTTCTATCTTAGTATGGTTATAATTGGAGGGAGGGGGTCATGATATTTTGGAATCAATTTTTTTGGGTTTATATATAGAATGGAGTATAGATTTTGGCATGATGATGATTACATGGGTAAGTATAGAAATAGTGCTAGTTGACATTGGTGTGTGGAATGTACTTGGGAGACTTGATAGAACAAGGTATTTTTAGTCCCCCATGACCTGGTGAATTGACACTATGATTTTATAATGGATTTATTAGGTTGGAATTATTATATGTTATAGTTTAGGATAAGTACATACATCATAATGGTTTTTTTCATTATGAATGTGGTAAATATGGTATTTAAGTGACATTAATGAATTAATTAAATGTACATATACTATAATTCTTTTCTACCATGATTTGAACTCATTATTGTTTTTCCGAAATGGTTTATAGAAATCTTGCATGAGTATCTCAAGATGTTGTGGCTTAATAGGACGATTCAGTTGATTGTATGAGTATCAACATGATAGGGGACGACGTGGAATGTGAGAGTATATTTGATGAATTTTAGTGGTATATTTTGTGTATTTATGAGGGGAGCTTCACTACTGGAAAAACGACTTATACCCACGGTTCAAAACCGCGGGTATAGCCCCCAAAACCGTGGGTATAGGCTATACCCACGGTTTTCGGAACCGTGGGCTGGAACGGCGTCGGTATAGGGGTCTCAGCCTATACCCACGGTTTTGGAGAACCGTGGGTATAGGTGGGTCAAAGTGTGCCACACCACTATTCCAACGTGGCACACAACAGACCCCACGGTTTTCAAAACCGTGGGGTATTGAATTTAAAAATCCACGCAGGGCGTGGGAATTGAACCCGCAACCCCGCAGCGCATCAAACCAGCAACCCTCCACGAAACCAACTAATCTAACGCCGCTATTGATATATATGTATAATTTAATTTTAATATATTAATATAACTTTTACAATCAAAATGATAATTCTGCCGGGTTTCGATCCAGCGCTTCCCTTTCGCTGCACAGTAACATCGACCAACCGAGGTAACTACGGAATTGACATATCACTATATTTTAATATTCTTATATTAATGTTTATGCTATAATTGAAAAAAACATTCCAGCGGGTTTTGAACCCGCGCTCCCTGTTCGCCGAACAGTGACTTCGACCAACCGCGGTACCGACGCAATTGATATATTAGAATACTTTTGTTTTCTTATATTAATATATATGCTATAATCAAAAAATAAAATACGCGGGATTTCGAACCCGCGACCTATGCGGAGGGATGTGAGGCACTTACCAACTGATCTGAACATATTATACGTTTTAAAATTTCGTAGCCATAGTTTTATATTATATCATATCATATTTTAACAAAAAAAATTTCCCATCCCGCGGAATTTTTTGTTCCCGCCATAACGCGGGAATGATATACCCACGGTTTTGAAAAACCGTGGGCATAGGTCTTTGAAAAATATACTGCCTATACCCACGGTTTTTCAAAACCGTGGGTATACGTCTGCAAAACAACACCTATACCCACGGTTCTGTTAAAACCGTGGGTATAGGTCTTCAAAAAAAAACCTATACCCACGGTTTTGCGAAGAACTGTGGGTAAAAGGGACCTATACCCACGGTTCTCCAAAACCGTGGGTATAGGTCCCGATACTGTCCCTATACCCACGGTTTCCAAAACCGTGGGTATAGGGGGGGCCTATACCCACGGTTCTATACAAAACCGTGGGTATAGACCCATTTTCCAGTAGTGCTTCTCATTACTAGAGACAGAGAACTAGTTAAAAGAGATTTAGATTAGTTCGTGTTTGATTTGAGATAGAGCTATGTTTTGGGTTCCTTTAGCAGATAGTTACATGTGGCGATGAATGAAATAGTTGTTGATATTTTATCATGGTGACTGAAAATAGGGGATGTGTTATGAATGGAATTTCAAAAGTTGTTCTATTGAAAATTAATGTCATTAATGATGATTTTATGGAAGATTTTGGAGTTGATATCCCTTCAGTAGTTTAGATTGATCATGTGGGTTTTTAAGATCCAGTTTTAGGACCTATTTCACATTTCCCCAAATGACTTTATGGAAGAGGCTTCTATCAAATGAATTATTGATGAGGAGTTGTGACCGATAATGTGGAATGTGGTCACCCCATTTACAGTTTCTATATACCTAGATGTGTAGGATGCGAAGGATTTCATTTATCAGATTATTTATACGATGGGTAAGATTCAAGTGGTTAATAAAAAAATTTCCTCTAGGAGTAGTATTTTTTAAGTGTTCTTAATGTGTTTATGATGTTAGGGATTCATTCTTTGGAAACTAAAAAAGGAATATCCTTTCATATGCTACATGGACTTGTGGATTTAGAAAAAAATTTGTCATTTTAATTATATTTATATGAAGGACATGGAAACATACATAAAAATTGTCTGAATTCATAGAGAGTCTAGTTAAATACGATAATTGGGAATATTTTTTATAACTATATTTAGTTTTCTTTGAGGCAGTTTCAGTAGTAGGAAATAATGACACATGTTCAATAACCATGGGAAACTGGATTTGATGGGGGAAAATGTCATGATGATCCATATTTTTATGGACATATTCTAGATAATTGTCATGATGGAAATCAACAAAATAGAAATAGGATTTTGGCATTGTCATATGCATGAATTGGAGCAAGTGACACCATCATGGGAAGAGGTTGTCATAGATAAAATCAGTTTAGCGCATTCCCTTGTTTCTGAATTGTTTAATTCTAGAAACTTGCACTACGTTATTAATCATATTTAATTCAACACCTTAGGTTTGGATGTGATGGAAATTCCCATGAACCAAGTGTTATTTAATCTTGTTGGGGGGGTATTATGCATTTTTTAATGTATTTTGGGGATGTATTGTTGTGATGGGGACCACCAGATAGTTGATGATTTCAACATGTTCAAGATATAACTATAAAATTTTATCATTGGAATAGATTGTATGTATTATATAAAAAATTCCTCAAATTTTGATATTAAATAATAATGCATGATTTTATGTTACTCTAATTACTTTTTGTTATCTGAGAAAACTATTAATTTCTAGTCAATGTTAATTTCAATATCCTAAACACATATTCAGAATGATGTTTAAATTCATTCAATTGGACTTCAGTTTGCTATTTTGAAAATATCATTCAATATAATAATCCAGATTATGTGATTATTTTTTTGGGTATGCATACTAATGTATCAAAAAAACCATTCAACTAGAGATTTTCCTAATTCATACATCAAAACGGCCATATAGTCTATATAAGATGGCCTAATGAATCATTCAATGAAACTAGACTAGCTATAATGTTCTACATTATGGGATCAATTTAGAAGAAAAAAATTATTGATACTCCACCTGAAGTATCAGACCATTCCTTTAAAAACAGGATCAAATTTCAAGGCCCAATTCATCCGTAATTGGTCCTAATTAATGCAGGAATGTCTAACACGTTATTCTAGAAGATATTTATGAACAACTCAATATTATTTTCTTTTTTACTGATCAAGTTTCCTAATATTTGTGTAATTTTGTGGGTAAAAATTAAAGGGATGTTAAAATTACTTTTAAAAAAATTATTATAAATTAATAAGTATATATATATAATCATTCACATTGTGGTCTTTGGAAAATTTGTAATAATAATGGTTAACAACACATGGTTTACCAAATATTTCTAAAATTTGGATCTAAACGTCCACTGCATGCCAAATTTAGATGTTGGAGTTTCGATATATATATAACGTTTAATAATAAAATTTGTCAATATTATCATGACTTTATAGTATAATTGATAACACCAAATGAAGAGGTTTTTTTGAAAGAAAATAGTTCACAACAATAGGGAATTAATAAATTCACCTCTTCTTCTTACAAGGGGTTGTCACTAAATCATGGAAAAAGATATATTAGAATTACAATATCCATTCTAATGTCCAAGGAGAACCTAAAATAATCATGTTTTTACTTGATATAACATTTCATTATTATTTATTAACATTTGCATCAAATGTTTTCAATTGTAGTTTTGTAATTGTAATTATAATTATAATTGATGTTTGATGCATGCTTCATTATCATCTTATTTTTTATCATCCAGATTATATTATTTAATAATCCTGAAATAAAAATAGTTTAAATCATTTTAAAAACCCTTCCCTGTTTTATTTTTTCATTCAACAAAAATTAATTTTTTTAAATCTATTCATTGTTCATGCATGTGTTCGACACAAAACCTTTTTTCCATTGTTCATTTTCTTCTTTTTAACTCATCATTATAAAAACCACTAACCAGATTACTATGAATCTCAATAAATGTGTAAAAAATACATTAGGGTGTGTCATATTTTGGGAGTGTCATGTGATTGAGATTATATATTGATAAAATATATTTTAGGTTAAAACTGTATATGTTAAAACATAAAATTTAATGTTTTAGTGAAATGATTAGTTTAACATAGGGATTCCATTAATAATTGGCTATATAAATACTTTTATGTAAAAACTATTGACTGAGTTCTATACCCTGGTTGTGGATTCGATTGAATCGAAAATATATAAGAATTTGATCATAAATCATCTTTATATTTGGGTGTTAATTTATTGAAATGTATAAGAAGGTTTATGGATATCATAAGAATAAATCCATAATAACGAACTTATACATAATTTTATTGATTTTTTTACCTCAAATCATTAATCAAAATTTCACCTATGATCTTCAAACAAACTACCAACCTTATTTTATAAAAGTATTTGATGCCAAAGAGTCATACCATTACCATGGATTTTACCCATGTACCTATATACAAAATATGGCAGTGCCCCACACCTATGATTAGTTGATATATGAAAATCAATTTCATTTAAAATGGTGTTGTTTCCATGTATAGTGACGAACTAGTAGGTTTAATTTTATTTTCCTTAAATAATATAATCAAAATAAATAAAATGTCAAAAAAATATAACTACCATGTAAAATATCTTATAAAAAATACAGACCAGAAACCATCCTTCCTTATCCATTCTGTATTTTTCTGAATTCCCCATAGCCTCCCTAAAACTCCAACTCTTCTCTTTGATCCAAAAATTGAATGTTCCTTAAGTTTCATAATAAGGATCCATAAGTTTAATCAAACCTGAAAATAAACATTACAAAACCATTTTACAAATCTTCAAATGACCAATCCCATAGAAAATATATAAAAGAAATCATTTCACCTTATATGAATTTACAACATATTTTTATTTAATATCCAAACATCAAAGATAATTTAGAACACAAATAGGATTTGATTCATCTTGTACGTCATTTACCTAGGAAATATGGTGAGGATATGCATTGTTATCTCAAAGAGTTCAAAGTGGCGTTATATGTTATAATTCCACAAGGGGTTATTGAAGAACAAATCCAATTTGGATAATTCAATTTTTCTATATTTGAATACAAAAAATCTTGTATTTACTAGCACCTTCATTGTTTCATAAACATATGGAATTAAAAGAGGCATATATTTTTGGAATATCTAATTCCGTCTTGTTTAATTTATTCTATCTGAAATAAAATTACTAAAATCCATCATTCCCCAATGTATTACACCATGAGTAATGGGAGTGGTTTAAAATTCATATTGAAACATTACCACTCCACTAAATTCTTGACTAAATATTTATCCAATACTTCTATGAGGGGTTATTGGCTCTACGGTAAACTATCATTGATGTTAGAAATGGAAATAATATTGTTGAAAAAAATCCTAAATCTTCACAATATCTTATGTATTACATGGATGAAAATATAAATAAATTAGACACTAAAGAACATGATAAAGTGAGAAAAGTATAATTAAATCAATATATAAATCACAGCGTGATAATTGAGTGGATGAGTGAGAATAAAGTACTTGTTTAATGACATGTTGAGGTTGGAAAATCCTCAACATCTACTTCAAAAAAATATAATTTACCTAGACCTGAAAAAAATATCGAGACTAAATATAACCATATCATGAAAGTGAAGCATGTCCATAATGATATGATAATCCATCTGATTCATCTTGAATAATGTATATCATTTTTGGGTTCTCTCAGAGAAACACCAAATTGCCACAACTAGTTTAGTTCATTAGAAACCCCATGAAACCCCACGATGTTCCCTTCACTCCGACCTACAACCCAGGATAGAGAGAATATTCAGGATTAGGGTATGGTAATGTTGTCTCCAAAACCCCTTGATTCCATCCTTATAATCAAAACCAATACCATTATGGTTATGGTTGGGGTATCATCTAACAACCATACCTTTTTTCTACATGACATCTAAAGAGTAGTAATTCTTCTAATGTTTTCTTATATCCTTGTGAACCTTCTCAATTCCCCTCCAAATACAGTATATTTCGAAAAAACCCAAATCTAGGTAATCCCAAAATGGGACATGTGTCTTACCCTAAGAACTAATGGGAAAATGTCATCGAATATACTTCTTTCCTCAAACCACATTATATTAAAGAAAATTAAAGTCTAAATTAGTTAATTTTAATCCAAAATGAGCCTATAAAAACAATCCAATTATTCTTATATCAAGTAACATGGATTTCTAAACCTAGAGGTTAATAGTGTTTCAATGTAACTTTAAACAAACTATAAAATTGCTATACCTCAGGAAAAATAATCTAAATGTCATTTAAATGTTGATTTTGAAAAATAATAGAAAAAAATTCTAGATAATGTACGCAAAGACAAACCCTCTCCCACTTATATCCCTATAAGGGACAAAATTCAATTTCATTGAGACATATCTCAGACAGAGATGACCTTTCAACAAAATTATATAATTCTAGACATGTTTTGACATTTTGAATTAGACATTTTCCTCTTTGATTCCACCAAAAAAAACTCTTTATGTATAAATTTTTCTTAAATATTTCTTCACCAATAAGATATATATTAAGACCATTGTAAATATTTCAATCCTACAGTCATTTTCCTTGAAATAAAAAGATCTAGGGAAACTTATGTCTTCATTCAAAAAAACAGAGTTCAAAATTTGATGTTTCCCTCATTAAACTTGGACACATGATAAATTTTACTCCCAAATTCATCCACTCAAACATTGGGCAAGTTACTTTCCACCCCATGATTACATTTATCCATTTTGAAAATCAATGACCATCAGTGTTGTGGAAAAAATCCAGGATTTTATTGTTCATGCCAATGCTATTTTATTTTTCAATTATTTCTACAACCCTAAAATGTATGAAGAGATTTATTCTTATCGATCATAATTAATTATAGGAATACATTATCTCTAGAATGCTATAACCTAAACCAATGTAAGTTCTAGAAAATTGTTACTGATATTTTATGACAAACTCCTTATATTTAATATTTTTCAAACCTAACAATATATATAATTAGATCACACTATAATCCCTATCTATTCTTATTAAAACAGTTTTTGGAGTGGATTAAACCACGTTACATCATGATTATCATGTCAAGATGAGGGATATGTTTTTGAAAATATATCCATGATTAACCAGTTCATAAATAATGTTTATTTTGACCTTTTTTATAAAATATATTAATCTAAAGGATCTTGAAATAAATATGTATACAATCTCACCTATAATTTCTTCTAATACACCTTATTCAACATTTATAATGGATAGTAAAATACCACTAGAATCCACTCCACTTTACCTAAGTTGTCAATCAAAAAAATGATGAAATTGATCTAAAATATATTTCAGGAAACCTGATGTATTAATTCTTTTTCCATGGCCACACTTACCCAGTAATTATATCTAGGAAATTTACTAAAAATAACGATTCATGACTTTTACATGTGTTATATAAAAACAAAAATTACATTGGATTAACCCTATATGGAATAATAGGAATCAACACTGCACTTTTCTATAATTACATCCATCTTGAAGAATCAAACCAAATAATCATAAACCCAAAAAAAAAGAAAAAAAAATCTCATAAATTAGGTATTTATGGAAGATATTTCTAATTTTATTAAAGATGATATTATATAACATATTTCTGAATTTAAATAAATTATTATAACTAAATTTTTGACTAAGAATGTTGGGATAATTGATTTAATATATAATAATAGATATTTGTTCAAAAAACACATTAATAAAACTTTGTGTTTATCTATTATCCTAAACTGATTACTAAAACATTAAAATATCACTACAAAATTTCATTCCTTGATAATTTGCATTAAATATTATTTTTAAAGTAACATTATTTATTTTATTATGCATAGACTAGAAACATAATACTATTAATTTCATCTCATTTCTAATAAATGGTACATTCTCATGCCCAATAGGAACAAATGCATATTTGGGAATACCTATTGGTATTTTCAATGATCCTGAAACATTCCAGCTATGTTTGATGACTAATTTTTCATAATTCATTCATCATTTTATAAAGGTATTGGAGGATTAAATAACCATTTATAGTGCACAATTTTAATCCTTCTTTCATTCACACTCTTGTGGTAATGAAAAAGTGTGACAAATGTAACCCTGTGATGAATTTTATAAAAATTCACTTCATGATTAGTAAATTTATTTATCTAGAACACATAATATAACATCTAAAAATTATATGAAATGAATATTTTCAAAAAATCAAATTTATTTGATAGCTGTGTTTTATGAAACACTGAGTATTCATGAACCGTAACTTTCTTTTAATATTATAATGTAAACATGAAAACTGTAACCTATTCATAAAACATTGATTAATGAATTGTAAGTACTATATTTATAAATATATATATATAATGGATTTAAATATGAAAATATATTTAAATATATGCACATAATTTTTAGTTATGTATTTATATGCTATTAAAATACATTTAACAAAAATGTTTTATAATTATTTTTATTGAAAAAATATTAATCTTTTTTTCCACATTATGAAAATGTATTTGAGAAAAATTAAAACATTTTCGAATCAACATGTCAAAATTATCTAAGCATTATTTTTTAAAATTTTCAATAAATTTTATTGTTTTAGTAAATATTGGAAAAATACAGGTTTTAATTGAAAACTACCCATACTTTTAATGAATTTATATGAACTATTTTGTTTTAAGATGGTTTTAAAAGAAAATTAAATTTAATTACATTATAATTAATCTAATAAAGGCCATTAAAATTAATTTAATATTAAAACTTTTTATTAAAACTTTTTATACTTATGAAAATTTTCGCTATGGAAAACTACATTTATGTCATGTCTAAAGGATTAATATTAAATTAATCTATAATGATTCAAAGAATAGAATTAATAAATGTGAATAAAATATATAAAATAAGAATTTTTATTAGTATATAATAATATAAATATAACTTTTAATGATAATTAATATTACCAATAGGAAAAATAAATTACAATGGTTAAGGTGAAATCAGGATTACAGGTCGATACAATTTAAAATTTAAGAAATAAATGATATAAAAAATTATCTAATTACTATTGGATGTCCATATTTATAACATATTTCTAATAAGGGTTTATAATTATACATTTTTTATCATTTATTAAGGATACAAATCCGGTTATAACGTTTTATTTTCAAATATTCAATGTGTGCCCTCTCCATCACTTATAAAAGGGAAACCCCAATCCTATTCAATATAAAATTCCAATGCATATTATTTTAGAAAATAATAAATGAAATATCATAGTTTATTCTATCACATAATATATTCATTATTTTTATTAATAAACTCTGTTACAAATTAGTTTGGTTCAAACAAATGTAGGTTTTCAAAATAAAAGGTATTATTTTTAAACGAGCTATTTTATTTTATTTCTTCTTCCACCTCTATAAAATACTCATCCATAATGTTTATATAAAAATATAATTATCCAAAATTTAATTTTATTCCATTATATTGATGTAATTGTTCACATACATCTCATCTTTCTTCAAATAGGAAACTATATCGTTGATCATGTGCACGGTGGATGGCCACCTTGGGAACTGATATAGTTATTTTTCTATAACTGTCTCTCACGAATGCATTTAATAATAAATTTAAAGAATGTAAATATATGTATCATATTTAAGACATAATTATACATATTTATTTATAATTTCACATATACCTTGTTAACATCTAATTTTTTGAAAAACAATAACATCGCTCATGCGTATGTGTGGACTATCACCTCCACGATGTGATGAGTTAGGTTATTCATTTTATACATGGATGGTAACGAGGGTATAAGTAAATAATATATATAATATAAAACAAATTCTGTATTGGTGATATAATGTTTTATTTTTTATCCATAGATAAATTAGAAATAACATTCAAAAGTACATACGACTTACCATCTACATGAATAATGTAATTTGTTTTCCAATCTCTAACATTTATATATTAAAATAAAGAATTTTATAATGAGTAAATATTATATTTATTTTATTTTTAATATTATTGATATTGTCGATCCATAATCAATTTACATGGACCAAAACTACAAAACCAAAACATATATGAAATATAAAAAGTCATTACTTTAAATAATGATTTTTACAATGAATTGCTAATGAATGAGATATAAAGTGGTATACAAAATCCATATAGGGAATTATATATATGGTTATGGTAATATAAGTCATTTATAGTAATAATATATATAGAAATATATTAGATTAGGTCTAAATGTGTACAAATAGTGTCGAGACTTTGAGGAATTGATTTTTCATCAAATTGTCTTCTTTGAGACATATGTTATATTATACACATATCATATTTAATTTGGTGTATATATATAATTTGTCATGTTATACTAGGAAATTATGTATTATCATTATATTTAATGTTTCATTTGATGTTATTATTTCACGATGCCTACTATTCAAATGTTACCAAGGCATGAAAGGGATTTTTGACTCAAATTATCTTTATTGGGACATATGTTATGTAATTTACATGTATTGTTTTTTGAGTAATATATAAATCTAATCTGATATGTTATTTTCTGAATTTATTTATTCTCATGATATTTAATGTTTAATTTAAATATATTATTTCATAGATATTATGCATCAAACGTTACCAAATAATATAAGGGATTTGTTTATCGAATTATAATCTTTGGGAAATATGTTATATGGTACAATAATACTATCTTATGAGGTGGATATAAATACCTTTTTATATTTTACTTCTGAAATGTTTTTTCTCTTTATATTTATACAATCATATATTGTTATTCTTTCATGTGTATTTTCATTCAAATTCCACCAAACCATGTAAGGTATTCTCACCACAAGTTTATTTATCAGGGAACATGAAATATTCATGATTTGTTTAATTTGTGTAGTGTATATACTACCCATAATTGTAATTTAATATTTTTCTAATGAAAATAATTATATATACTTATCAATATAATTTTATTTATTTCATGGGGCTTACGATTCAAAAGTTACCATTATATTAATGAATTTATGTTATAATCTCACAGTGTATCAATATTTTTGATGGTTAAGATCTGATAATTAAATTATATGATATATCTTTATCAAAAATCCTGAATTATATTTTCCTATGGTTACTTTTTTAAATAAAATCTCTTCTGTTCATTTTAAAATCATTAGGTATTCAAGATTACAAAATAATTATTTTAATGAAAAGTGAATTAATTTTTCTCTTCCATCGAAAACATTTTCTCCATTATGTATATGATTTCTCAAAATTCCCTCATGAATATTCTATATATTATCTAATGACTCTCTAAATAAATTTACCCCATGTTATAAATATTACAAAATGGGTTAAAATTAACTTTATTGCCATTTTCTAGATGTTGATATTATGACTTTTTACTAAAAATGTGAAAAATTGATTTTTTTATCATATAAAACATTGAGAGTATTTTCAACATCCTGAACAACGAATGATTTATATAATATATTAAGTGTATAAATTATTATTATGAATGGAATTTTTTTCATTTATTAGGTAATAATGTTTCAGATTTTATATAACTATTTTCAATATGGAAAGGATAATTTTCTCATTAAATACTCCATGTGGTAATTCCAAATAATTTTTTATATAAGATGACATCATTTTATGATACTAAATATTTACTATGGATATGGTCCAATGATATAACCATTATTATTTCCCAATATGGTTAATTTTTATTAAGAAAATATGTTTATGAATTGCATTAAATTTACATGGGTTATGATATAATGAGAATACTTTTTTTCTTATGAACTCGTTACATTTACGTGTCTTATGCTTTGATGAATAGATTATAAAATGAATTTAATTTTTATGTCTTACGATATAATTATTGTCTAATGATTTTTTAGAATCCAAATATATTATATTCATTATTTTATGGGTTGGAAATATATCTCCCTCCAATCCATTGGGTATATATTTTTATCTCTTGAGATATACTGCAATGGAATACTTAGTGGAACATGTTTAATAAGGTTCATTTTACACTACGATAATCTCGTGAGTGAATCATAACTACTATGATGGGTTTAGGGAGTGAACCCATTTCATTATGTTATACTTGGTAATAATCATTTACTACTATGTTAATGTTTTTCTATTATTATTAATATTCCAAAAATATATTTCATGTTCCTATGTTATAATCCCATAGATCATGTTCATTTATTCATTTATGATTAATGTAATTAGGGAATCCAAGATTTATGCGATGAATATGGTTTTTATATTTGATATATAGGATATGTTATTAAAATATTATACTCATTTTCTAACTCCCTAATTAACTTGCTATTCTATTATGATCATTGAAATTACCTTTGTGTACCTATAGTGAACAAAATAGCTCACACTATCTTATATATCATTTCTCTAGGGTCTGATAATAGTTTTATGAATGATTTGTCTGTAAAGTGTGCTAATATTGAATAACTCTATAGGAGAATATGCATAACTGTTATGATCATGAATTTTAGGTTTCCATGTTTCCAAAAGTACTGAACCTAAAATATTATGGTGTGTATCATTTTTTATGTAATTAATTATCATCTTTTAATATGAGATATCAATTTATAAAGACTATGGGTCATTACTATTGGTATTAGAGAAAGGTATAGTAAACATTTTGAAATAATGTTGAGAAAAAATTATTGAGAACCATAAGGATATGTATTTGGATAGAAAAATATATATGGGAATTATTTAGAAATATATAAAAAGTGGATTCCATGAAATAACATCCATGTCATGATAATAAAAGTTGGTGGGGCTCTAAAACAATTGATCCCAGGGGTAATAACTCAGAAATAGTTGAAATGGGATTTGAATCAATCATCAACTGGTGCACAACAATGGGCCTGTTTCACACCTTTTCTAATACTTCAAGTAGATATGTTTTGGAAATTCACAAACACATTACAATCCACCTTGATTTGTTTGAATAGATTATGACCATGAATTATCTAGGCTAAAATAAGGTGTCATCGATTAAAAATAAGGTGTCATTATTTAGACACCCATCAACGGATTTTTAATTATTGGTCACTCTAATAAAAAAACCTTATGGCCATTACATCAATATTGGTTTTTGGTATTGAATATAGAAAGACGATGTTGAAGTGGAAGAAAATAATCTCATATACTGAAATAAACTATTTAAACTGAAGAAAATTATAAAGGTATTTTTATTTATATCATCACTTATTAATGGTTGAATTAGAGTGAAAAAACATAATGGAATGATAGTATCATATATTTTCTATGATTCTCTTGCATTTGATGTTTTTTGGGAATGTGATTATAGTAATTATTATTATTCTCTATATTGTTGAATTTATGTTTTTATTAATAATGTGCTACATTTCATTAAATAAACCCCATATCAATTTCTAAGAAAGGGAAATAATTTTTATTTTACAGACTAACATATGATAATCTATGAGTGAAAATAAAAGTATGAAATTAAAATTTATATTAAATACATTGTATATGACATCGTTTATATTTTATAGGGATGTTAATAATAGATGAATGGAACGGAACTGAACATCAATGATATTCCAATCGTGTGTCAGTTTTTCAAAGTCATCAAGGAAGAGTATACCCATATTCCAATGAATCGTGATGTTATGTTCTCAATTGAAATCATAATAGGTGTTATGCCTATGCTAATGAATCCTTATTGAATGGTCTCGATTGAGATGTAAGAATTGATGATAAATCTCAAGGATAATCTTCACAAATGATTTATTCATCATAATCTATCTCTTTAGGGTGAATGTATACTTTTTTATTAGAAGACAAATGGATCAATGGAACTCTAAATTTATCATAAAGAGTGAAATATGATCTAAATCAAGAATATGTATCCTTTACACCATTTTTTGACTTTTTTGATCAACTATGTAGATCTCAATACTTTTCCAATACTAGTCATCCTTCTTCATATCATAAACTAAGGATCATAAAGGAGGATATACCCAAGAAAATATTTACTACATAGTATGTATACTATGAATATTTGGTGATACCATTTTATCATACTAATTATAACACTATAATATTTGATGAAATTATTTTTCAAATAAATTTAATTTCATTTATTGATTGCATCACATAAAACACTGATCATTAACGAACCACAATTTACTATAAATATTTTTATTAATGAATAAAATTATGACCTAGTAGATAAACATGGATGAATGAATAGGAATAAACAATTTTTTTAAAATATATATTATTTTTTATATAAATAAATAAAATTGATAAAAATATAATTATTTTTTAATACCTTATTTATATGTTTAGAAAATATTTTTTCCCTAAATATTATTTTTATTGATTTTTTTTTGTGAAAAAAATAAATGTAATTATTTAATTTTATTGAATCATTCTTATAAATATTAAACATAATTCTTAAAAATATTATTTTAAAAGTATATTTTTTTATATATTTCAAAAAATTTATAAAATTAATTATTTTTTGATATATTGTTATAAAATAATGATTTTAAAAAAAAACCACTTTTTCGTTTAAATAATTCGAAAGGAACAATTTATTTTATAATTGTTTTAAATTTAAAATTAATTAAATGGGATTATTTTAATTAAATTGAGGTAAATTTAATATATATTATACGTATTTTTTATTTTAAACATTTTATACTTACGAAAATATTCACCATGGAAAACCATTTTTTCATCGCATATGCGGGATATATTTTAAAATATAATTTTTCAATTATTTGAATATAATTCGGAAACATCGTTTCCATATTTTAAATAGTAATGATTAATATTATTAAAAATTTAAAATTAATTTTTGGTCAAAATTAATATTAACAGTAGTTAAAGTTAATTATTATTGTTATGGTTAAATAGTTTTACCAGTGGTGAAACTGAAAATAATGGATTAAATTGCCAATAAAAATTTGCAAAAACCATTTTTGTGACCTTATATGAAAATTATAGATTATAAGGTTAGATAATTAATTTTTCCCCTTTTTGTATGTTATAAACATGGTTTCACTTTTTTATTTGTAAAAATGCTAAATGTTTCATGTCCTATTATTATAAAATTGAACACCCTCTCTTATCCTTTTGTCTCTTTAAAACCCATTTTTATAAACATATAACATTTAAAATGTAATTATTAATCCCATAAAATAATTATAGAGTACTTATTTTTTATCAAACCTTCTATGATGTCTTAAGGAATAAACCTAAATAGGATTCTTGATGAGGAGTTTAAATTATAAAACGTGTGTTTTTGTTTTATTTTATCTTACACCTTCATAAAATCAGGTCAAAATGTGATGATATTATATAAATATTATATAAAAAATAATTAGATGTTTTTATGTTAATGGATTATCCTATATCCATATACTCTTCCATCATATTGGAAATAAAATCGTCGATGTTGGTATGATGAACAACCTAGTCATGAACAAATGTGTTTTTTTCTATAACCACCTATTACAACTGGTTATAATGATAGATTTAACATATTTATATTTTATTTATTAAATAATTATAATTCAATAATGATTATATTACATATATCTTATTGTTTATCATTCACCGAGAATATGATAACATCACTCATGTGTACGACAGACTACATCCACACGAAGCATAGTTATTTGTTTCCGCATATGCATTTAATAGATGGTAATAAATATAAATGTAATGAATATATGTAATATATATGAAATAAAAATCACTCTATTAATGTGATATATTATTTTCCATCCATTTTTTCATCAATTGATAAAATGGAATCATAGTTCATGGATAGATATGACCAACCATCTCTGCGAATGATGTAAATGATTTTCTATAAATAAATTTTATTAATTACAATAAATAATAATATAATAAATATATGTGATAATTATATCATAGATAAAATTATTTATATTATTGAATCATGATCAATGTTATGGTTCTGAATATACCATACCAAAACATACATTATAAAGGAAGCAATTATTACCAAAAATGCAATTTTAACATGGAATTTTTAATAAAATGGTAATGCAAGTTCATAAGTAAATCATATACGACAAGATTTATAGGATTATGGTACTTGAATAGATTTATCATATGTATATATAAAATATAAATGAGTTTTGAACATGTATGATGTATATCAAAACATAAGTTAAATTATTATTCATCTCACTTTTATTTCTCAGAGACATATTCCATATTCAACACATATATATTTTGGATGGTGTATATAAATACCATGAATCTATTTTATGATTATAATAATAATAATTATGGGAATACATATATAGATAATGATCAATATTTCAAATCGATTACTACAAAAAAGTATCCAATCTGGTAAAAATTTTACATTACAAGAGAACTGTTTATTGGGATTGTTTACAATTATGTTTCCAATAATGATATAATATGATTAACCCATCATTAAACTCATCAATATTTTTATATAACTATTATTTCATGAAATTAATTTTTTTCAATTAATTTTTTTTCTCTATTTACTCATGATTCTAATTTTTTTAAAGAAAATGGAATTTATATCTCTATTTGGTAAATTATTTTTTGTTCATGGATTATGTTTTATAATATTATTATATAAAGTATTAACTATGTTTTAAATATTTTTGAATAATTTTTTACCTGTGTTTGAATTTTTAGAAAATATTTTTAATGGGATCTTTATTACATTTTCATAATCAAGATATTTGGACTTTTTATCATAAATTTGAAAAGAATTATTGCTTTAACATGCACAAATGAATGATATTTTCCACCATCCTGACCATGCAGTAATATTAATCTTCCATTGAATGGTAAAAAATTTATTTTTAATGAATATTTTTCTTTAATACATTTGAAATTTATAAATTTGAAATAATTTATTTCGAAATGGAATTATTTTTTTTTCAAAATTGAATTAGTAATCTTTTTTGGAAGTTTTATTCATCACAAAAAAACAACATTCCAGGTTGATTATGTCTTTATAAAGATATATTCATGTGATACAATTCAGATTCTTCCATTGGATAGTTTGGGTTTATTAAGTTAAAATGATTACAAAACTTGTTACTTTTTCTATGGGTTATTCATTGAGGGAATGATGAAATTTTTTTGAAAAAAGTTTCCTTTCTAGGTGTTATTATATTATGAAATATTTATTAAACCCAGTTATTTCAATGTATAAAACTTGATGAATGATTTATGACCCAGTTTCACACATTTTTAGAGTTTTCATCATGTCATGGTGGATACATTATGAAAAAGGACGTTTTTTATATTATAACTAATGATACTTTTTATGTTATAACCATGGATTATGGTAAAATTAGAACTATGAACATTTGTTCATATATATATATATGGACCCAGCCTTAAACATAAATTAATATTGAATATAATGAATAATTAACATTGAGGATCTTTTAAGGTTTAGTGTTTTTGAGAATTAGGACACAACCATTACATTTCAAAAGAATTACGAAGTAGATACTTCTACACAGTTTCCATTTCTTCATAAAATAAAAACCCTTGAAAAAATAGTCATTTCCAGTTCCATGTTTTAGACAACATGACTTTTCCTTGATCCCGTCCTTGTCCATATTCATCTTTATGTCCTGTGAAAACATTTCAAAACATGGGATGAGCATAAAAAGCTCAGTAAGGGTTATAAAACCAAGAAAGAAAACATTTGTTCAAAAATTCATACAAAACATGAACTATTTTACTTACCTCATGAAATCATATGATTTTATGAATAACACATATAAATCATAAATCATAAATCTAACTTCTGGCATCCATATCATACTAACATTGTAGCAGTAAAAACTATATAGAGAGTTACTTTGGAATACCCATAACAGTATATTCCCTAAATATCGTATGTGAAACATTCACATTTTCCTCTATCACATTACCCAATGCATTAGAGAGCTATCTCGAGCTCACCCGCCCTAGGTTCATCATAGAACCACCTGTATACGTAAATAATTCCCAAGAACCATAACATGATCATAACACATAACATAAGCATAATGGAAAGATAAAATTTCCACATTGCAATAAAAAAATATCATTTTAAGATACTGAAATAATAAATCCAGTCTCAAAGTAATTTTCAATAACAAAATATATAAAAAGTGTATATGGTATTTTTTTTCCTTTTAAAATCATTCTGGCTTGTTAAGGAAGACAAAGACCAAATAATACTAGTGGCGGCCGAAAGGTCGTTGTCCCCGCTTACGTAAAAAAAATTCTTTTTCTTTATTTAATAAAACACTTCATATAAAAAGATACCCTTTGAATGAAATGAAAAGTCAAAGTTGTTTATACAGTGTGTAAATGTAAATCGTGTATTAAAAAAATATGCCTCAATGTAAGTAGATTGAGACGAAGTCCCTTACCTCATGTCCGACTTGACTCGATCGTTCTATAATCTACTGAATAATAAACTAAAGTAAATTTATAATTTATTAAGATCCCTTTTCAAGTTTATAATTCCTTTTATATCACTTATTACCACGTTATAAATATTATGTAATCATTTAAGTTAATAACGTTCATTTTGTCGATATTTGTACTTGAGTCAAAAATGAAAACCTTATATTTACAAGTTTTCCATGTGCTCAAGATTCCATAATAACCAAAATGATATTAATTATTTAGATATCATATATATCATATATATCCAGTATATACATGTATTTATAATAGTACATAACAATTGGAGGTAATAAATGAAATGCACCGTTCATGGAGACGGTAAGTTGTACGTACACATGAATGCTACTTTAATTTCTATTTCTTATTTTAATGGAATTAAAAAATAATGATACAAAGGTATATTATAATTACATTATAATATCATATATAATATGATTAACTATATTCTTTATACATCCCACATAAGACATTAACGAGTCACATCACTTTGAGGGTGTGGTAGTCCGCACTTCCTCTAATGAGATTATCGCGTTTACCCATAACGGAAACCATAAAGACATGCTAGAAATAGAAATTAAAGAAGCATAATGAAAACATAATCATAATATATATCATATATAAATACAGTTCCATCAAAATTTCCACCATGAGAGGCGGTAGAAGATAATCGAACAATCATCGTTTCGTGAGGCGTTAGTTTTTTAATCCACAGAAACATTGTGTTCTTCACCCATTAGACGAAGGTGTGTTTACGTTTAGTTAGAATCATTATCATAGAAACAACATAGTATATTGAGGATACTAGTTTTGTTACAAAATAATAGAATAAAAAGAGATTAGGAGCTAGAGAAGTAAAATAAAAGAAAACAATTTAAGAGAAACAATTACCTTTAATTTGGGTAACTCCTGTTGGTTTGAACAAAAGGACCTCTTGAAGTGCCTTCTTCCTAAGGTAATGCTTCTAGAAGGAGGAGAGGGATATAGGTAGATTTATTGGGTAGATTTTGGATGAGACAAAAGGCTCGAGAGGTGTGTTGAATTGGTTATAAGTGGTCTCCTTTTATAAGGGATAAGAGGGGCTCTATCGGAATGTATGAAAACATTATTTTATTATATAATGATATTCAGTTTCTAAATGTTGAAAAATCATTAATGTAGAAGATAGGATGACTCATATTAGAAATAAAATCATCCATTTATAATTGGACATGTTTTGGATAATATTTTAATCATGATAAACTTATTTGTTTAAATCATTTATTAATGAGGTAAATGCTGCATCATTATTGTGTCATAAATAATTTAATTTATTTGATTCCTAACAATTATAAAAAAATACCATGACGTAGGAAATATTTTTATTTTTATAAATAATATTTATAGTAGAAAATATAATGTATAGATCACTATATAAAAATTAATTTACTAAAATATTTTTGTTTATGTCATTTTGTCTTTTACATAAAATGAATTTATCTAATGTGTCATTTTCATTAATAACTGGCTCCATGGGGTCTCACAATAGACCCAAAGATTCCCATGGTCGAACATTGCTAATATAATAAGGTTAGGACAAGTTTTAAGGTAATTTTGAATTATTATAATATTCTTTTTACCTTTAGTTAACCTATATACCTTTAACCGTGGTAAATAAAAGTCAAAAGATAGTATTCACCGAAAATTATACCCACCTTATTGAACCAAAATTTACTAAATAATAACAAAAATTTGTGTCAAATTTTCAATATTTATTTCAAATAAGTTGTAAAATTTCATTTAAATGAAAAATTCAATTTTTAACTACTACTAAGTTGTTTCACTATTCATCAAAAATTGATTTTTTCAGAAAAATATGAAATTTTCAGCCTAATCTATATTTGATATTTCAAATTAAAAAATGATATCTATTTTACCAAAAAATAAAAATTGATGTGGAAGTATTTAATTACAAAATTAATTCCCGTTGTTAAAACAAATAGCGTGTTTTTAAGAAATAATAACTATCAAAATATTGAAATTTAATTATATCCACATTCATCGTTAAATTATTTTTAATGATAAACATTTGATTAAATAGAAAAAATATATTCTAATTAGACTTTAAAACCAATTAAAAAGATAATAAAACCATATAAATAAATTATATTAATGTGCAGTTTTGAATTAAAATACAATATTTTCACTATTCATTAAATACTGAACTTTATTGGAAAAATTCCAAAAATTTACACAAAGTAAATTTTGATGTCCCCATTATAAAGAAGGATTTTATTTATTCAATTATAATTTATTAAAGTGACCAAAACAAGATTTAACTAGGGTTCTCCATTATAAGGTTGTAAAGCGACCTTTTAATGTAAATTATGCTTAAAATTAGATTCATTCTCATTTTAAGCCTCTAAATTTTAATTGGATAAATGTAAATAAATTTAAAAAACATGTATAATAATATTTTAGTTAGTTTTGTTAATTCCCTCCAGTATAACAGCTAGGAGTTAACAACCATTTAAAATAATAATATTATATTATTAGACTGCAATGTAAGATTTCAATGAAACTCGTTGTTGCGTATCTGGTATGCTATCGAACATAGAAAACCCATTAAAGTAAAATTAATATTTAAATCACAAATATTAATAAATATAAAATTTTTATTATTCTTCATTTACTTTGGATTTTATATCTTTCCCCCTTTTGGAAATTGCGTCCTCGCAATTTTTTTTCACCTATCAAAATAAGTGGGGGTATTGATCCCTTATAGAATTTTAGATTCCCACATTGCCTCTTCAACCAAATGGGTTTTCCACAAAAACATTACCTAGTGAATTACATTATTCCTCAACACTTGCTCTCTTCGGTCAAGATTTTGGACTTGTTGTTCCTCATAAGAGAGATTCTCTTCCAACTGAACTACATCTGGGCTAAAAACATGAGATTGATCTTCCATATACTTTTTCAACATCGAAACATGAAAATTATTGTGTACCTGGGATAAACTTGGAGGTAAATCCACTTTATATGCAACTTATCCAACATTCTCCAGAATTTCATAAGGTCCAATGAAACTCAGACTACTGTTTCCCTTCTTACTAAAATGGATCACATATTTCCATGGAGAAACTTTGAGAAAGGGATGATCACCTACCTCAAAAGAAAGATCCTTCCTCCGATTATCTTCATAACTTTTTTGTCTACTCCGAGCTGTTTCATGTGCTTCTGAATCAACTAAACTTTTTCTAACATCTCTTCTACCAATTCGAGACCCATCAGCTTTCTTTCACCTAATTAATCCCAAATAACAGGAGTTCGACAATGCTTTCCACATAATTCCTCAAATGTAGCCATCTGTTTACTGGAATGAAAACTGTTATTGTATGAAAATTCAACCAAAGAATGATTTTGGTCCCAAAATCGTTGATAATCTATTGATCAAGCACATTACATATCCTCTAAGGTCTGAATTGTTTGTTCTGATTTCCCATCTGATTGAGGGTGGGAAGAAATACTAAAATTTAATTTAGTACACAATGACTTCTGAAGGCCTTTACAAAAGTTAGAAGTAAACTTGGGATCACGATCAGATACAATGGAGAGGAAAAATCAATGCAACTTGATTATATCTTTAACATAAAACTGAACATGATGATCTAGAGACAATGTATCTTGAATAAGAAGAAAATTAGAAGATTTAGTCAATCGATCAACTATAACCCATAATGCATTATTACCTCGATATGACTTTGGTAATCCTACAACGATGTCCATGGATACATTTTCCCATTTCCACTCTGGAACCAGTAGAGGATGAAGCATCTCTTTCGGTAACTACTTCTATGATTAAACATATTAAAAATTCAAACACTTCATAGTAAAATCACCAATATCACTTTTCATTCCATCCCACAAGTAATACTCCCCAAGATCATTGTACATCTTAGTACATCAAGGATGAACTAAAAATGGGGAACTATGAGCTTCATATAACAACACATTATTCAAATGTGAATCACAAGGCACACATGACCTCTTTTCAAATCTCAAAACACTATCATTATCAACATTAAAATCAGGAATCTTACCCCTCTGAACCGACAATACCACTACTACAAATATGCCTTTTATCCGAACTAAAAATGGACTTTAACAGTGCTAAAAAAGTGATGTTAATTCCTGGAATGATAGGGTGGTCCCCATTATCAGCACTCCAAAAAGCACTGAAAAGACCCCTTTTATCAATCCTAAAAAAAGTGTTGATAAAAGGGGTCTTTTATTAGCGCTAAAAAGAAGTGCTGATAAAAGGGTCCTTTATCAGCGCTTTCTTTTTAGGGCTTATAGAAGACCCCTTTTATCATATCTTTCTTAGCACTGATAAAAGTAAAAAAAATTAAAAAATTTAAATAAAAATTAAACAAATTATAAAAAAATCCTTCAAATCGGGGGGGGGGGATTTATAGCGCTTGAGCCACCCTTTTAACAGTGCTTTTACAGCCCCTCCAGTGCCCTCGCAAACCCCCAACACCGTTTATCATATCTATCCCCCAATATCCACCCCCATGCACGTGCCCCTACCTCCACCGGGTTTTGAACTCGAGACCTTCCACCTGCATGACTAAGCCCTTACCACCCCTCTATTTTGATTTGTTTTCCATTTCATGATATATATATATATATATATTTAGTAATATATATTCGTATAGTAATATATATTTATATTAATATATATATTTATATATAGTTTTAGTAACATATATATATATATATATAGATATATTAATATATATATTTATAGTGATATTAATATATATATTTATAGTTATATGAATATATTTATGTAGTTATATTTATATATATAGTTTTATTAATATATAGGTATATAAATATTCATATATTCTTATTTCAAATGAAATGGATATTATTTATTATTTATTTAAGGATAATATATTTTATATGTAAATATATTTTATTATTTATATTTATAAATAAATTTTTATGTGTGAATATATAAAAATATGTATATATTTTTATATATTTGACTATAAATAGAATTTCATTATAAAAAACGATAAAATTTTAAAGACATAATATCAATGTGAATGTAATACCTTGTAATAAACTCAGTCTTGACCAAAAAATCCAATAATACCGCCTTAAACATGGCTGAAAATCCACAAAATGTTAAAAACAATCATGGTACCCCGACTAACAACTCAGTTTTTTGAGGCCTTCTGGGACTTTTTGGCCACTAAAAATGTGACAGAGCCTCTACCTAGGTAAATTTAACATATATTTCATTGTAGGATTCTATTTGATATGCTGTAGAGCTCAAACAAACTCCCAGATCAAAAGTTATGGATGTTTGATGTTCGAGTGTCGTTTTCAACATATTTTGGATCTTTTTTATTTTTATTATTTTTTAGTCATCAAATTGTTATTAAATCGATATTACTCCATAATAATTAGAAACTTATTTCCGAACACTACTTTTTTAATTTTTTTATAATCCATTTTCACGAAATATCTTATATATTAAGTGTAACTGTATATTTATACTTATCTAAAATATATTTAAATTTATATTTAAAAAATATATATTGTATTTATATAAATATAACTATATCTATATATTTAAATATTAATTTATATTTTTTAATGTATTTTTTGAAGTAGACCCTTTATCAGAGCTACTAAAAAAGCGCTGATAAAGGGGTACTTTTATCAGCACTTTTTTTGGCATTGATAAAATTACCCCCCTTTATCAGTGATTTTTCGTTAGTGCTGATAAAGGCTGGTGCTGGCCTTGCCCAGTTTTGTGGTAGTGTACATTTTTCTGAAACTCACTATCTTCTTTCTGCGCTACATTTATTCTGTCTGATAGAGATGATTTTACTGACACCTGATACAAAACATGAAGAATTGTCTACACCAACAACTTCTATGCCAATGTTCATCAAATCAAAAACCAATGGATCTCATTCCAAATGTAGCATGGCTAATTAGACTTTAAATTTTGGACTCAACGAATCTGGCACTTTATTTGCTTTTCTAGGATGGTAATGGATTGTGTAATACCAATCCTTGATTAATTCTATTCATCTACTCTGTCCCAAGTTCAATTCTTTTTGAGTGAATATATACTTTAAAAATTTGTGATCAGTATATATTTCAAATTTTACTCCATACAAATGATGCCTCTATATTATTAAAGCAAAAATAGCTGCAGCTAATTCCAAGACATGTGTAGGGTAATTTAACTCATGAGGTTTCAAATGATCTGAAGAATAATCAACTACCTATTTATTCATTCATAAGGACAGATCTATTTTCTTTTAGCTAAGCATCACTGTAGATAAAAAACTCACCATTTCTGGATGGCAGTTCCAATAATGTAGCATTCACCAATCTTCTATTCAATTCCTGAAATCAATCACACCATTATTTTGTCCAGATGAAGATAACACATTTTCGAGTTAACTTAGTCATTGGACTAGATATCCATGTAATGTTTTCAAAAATACTCTGGTAATAACATTACAAACCAAGGAATCTAAAGATCTCAGTTATATTTTGTGGTCTTGGAAATTATTCAACAACTTTTTATTTATCATGATCAACAGTTAGGCCATTTTTTGAAATAATGAGACCAAGGAAATAATTTTTTTGTAACCAAAACAAACACTTTCTGAATTTCCCATAATGTTTCTTTTCTTTTAATGTTTCCAAGACAACCCTTAAATTAATTTCATGTTCCTTTTTACTTTTGGAATGAACCAAAATATCATCAATGAACACAACCATAATCTTATCCAAGAACTCATAGAAATGTGTATTCATAAGATCCATGAATACAACAGGTGAATTAGTTAACCCAAAATGCATAACTACAAATTCATAATGGCCATATCTAGTACAAAACGATGTCTTCGGATTTTCGGTTTTCATTACATTCAATTGATGGTACCCCTACCTCAAATCAATCTTTGAAAAATACTAAGCTCCCTCGATTTGACCAAACATATCATCGATATGAGGCAAAGCGTACTTATTCTTAACAATGATGTTATTCAATGCTCTATAATCAATGAAATGTCTCATTGAACCATCTATATTTTTAACAAACAAGATAGCAGCACCCCATGGTGATGTGCTAGGTCAAATGAATCCTCTTTATAATAACTCTATTAATTGCTTCTTTAACTCTAAAAGTTCAATTTGAGCCATTCGATAATGGGGTTTTGAAATTGGCTTGGCATTAGGAACCATGTCAACAGTAAATCCATCTTCCATATCAGGTATAATACAAGGAAACTCATCAGGAAAAACATCAAGGTACTCATTTACCAATGTAACATCATTAATATGAATATTTACTTTGTTTTTAACAACATGTGCATGGTAACATTCATTTCCATCTTTTACTAGTTTCTCAGATTCTTGATATGTTATCAAAATTTAGGGATCATTTTTGTATACAAACTGAAACTCATTCTGAAAAGAAACCTCTTTAGCTCAATATTCAATATGATTATGATAAATATAAAGCCAATCCATGCCCAAAATAACATCATACTCTACTAGAGGCAAAAAAAATAATGATTGCAGGTAGATTTATTCCACACACAATGAAAAAAATGTTCTTATGTTTTCTTGTTGTCTCAACATTTCCTCCAGGTGTTTTTACCGTATGTTATGTATTCATATCTTGATATGGAATTACAAATTTACAAGAAAACTTCACAGAAATTAATGAGTGTGTAGACACTGAATCAAACAACACATTGGAATAATCTGAAAAAATAAATAGTGTACCTGATATAGCTTCATTTTATGTAACAAGATCTTCTGATGTGGTTTCAAAGGATTTCCCCACCGCTTTCTGCTTGTAGTATAGCTTATTTTCTTCAGTTGAGTTCTTTTTTGGACACTCATTTTCATAATGACCCATTTCATTGCACTTAAAACATGTTACTGACTGTAAATCGGACTTTTTCTTACTATTACCCTGATCTTATTCAGTGCAATTACGGGCCTTATGTCCCATTTTACCACATCAGTACCACATACCAGAATTCAAAAGACATTCTCCATCATGCTTTTTAACACATTTTTCACAAACAGTAAACTTATGATTCTTACCATCAGTCTTTTTTGATGATTTCTTCCCTTTCACCTTCCACCTCGACATCTTATTCTATTATTTGTCAAATAATACATGATCATTGAAAAACTACATTTCCACCATCTCCGTACAACGAACAAGTTTTTTATAGCTTTTGAACTCACAAGAAGCTCTATCCCTTCGATATAATGGTTGTAATCCTGAGTAAAAATAGTCGATTTTTCTATTAAGATCTCATATGAAATTTTGGACCAAACCTTTCCAATCGAGTGAATTTTTTTTCATAAGCATCCACTGAGTCATTATCTTACCTCAACTCTAGGAATTGTTTTTCCATCATATGACGAACCACATAAGGAAAATATTTCTAAAGAAACATTCCTTTTTAATTTATCCCAATCGTGAGCATCAATATCCTCACTATCCCTGATATTTTTCACCATCAACCACCACTGATCTGCTCCAACTTCAAAACGGTAAACAATGAGACTAACCATTTGATATTTTGAACACCACATAACATAGAAAATATTCTCCAGTGCTTTAATGAATCTTTCAGCTAGAATAGGTTTAGATGATCCTCTGAATTATGGGGGATGTTGCCTTATGAAATGCTCTACTACTGACATGTTCCTCTATGGTTAATCTGTTTAATCTCATAGATGGATACAACCACCATTTAATGACTGAATCAACTATGACATCAATGCAACAAACTGTTCAGTTCTGATTCCGACCATCTCATGTTGCTGATTTGGAAGGTTGTCTTCCTCCTGATGTCGTCCCAACATAGTTTCCATGATTCCTCTACGGAAAACCATTCTGAACACATAAATATCTTGGGCGAAGAAGCCTGGTATTCTTTAAATTCTCTATCATTTCAATATTACTATAAGTTAATTTATAGACATTTATTTAACAATACCCTAACTCTTAAAGTTACCTAAACCGACCTCTGATACAATCTATAAGGACCCATGCAAAAACATTACATAATCGTGAATTAAATGAATAATTCACATTGATGATATTTTTAGGTTTATAGTTTTAGATAATTAGTACATATCTATTACATTATAATATAATTAAAAATTAATCACTTCTATAATGCTTCCAATTTTTCATAATATAAAAACTCTTGAAAAAAAGAGTCGTGTATAGTTCCATTTTTTAGACAGCATGACATTTACGTGATCCCATCCTTGTCCTTATTCATATTTATGTACTATGACAACATTTCAAAACATGGGATGAACATAAAAAGCTCAGTAACGGTTATAAAACAGTCAAAGAAAACATTTTTTCATAAATACATACAAAACATGAAATCTTTTACATACCTCATGAAATTATTAAATTTTATGAATACCATATAGAAATTATAAATCATAAAGGTAAATTCTGGCATCAATATCATACTTCCATTGTAGCTATCACAACTACATAGGGATTACTTTGTAATACCCATCATAGTATATTCCTTAAATCTCATAGGAGAAGCATTCATGTTTACCTCCATCATGTTACCCAATGCATTAAAGAGATATCTCGAGCTCACCCGCCCTAGGTTTATCATGGAACCACCTATATACGTAAATATTTTCCATGAACTAGAACATTATCATAACACATAACATAATCATAATTGAAAGATATAATTTCCACATTGCAATAACGAAATATCATTTCAATATATTGATATAGTAAATCAATTATCAAAATCATTTTCAATACTAAAATACGTAAAAATATTATATGGTATTTATTTTTCCTTTTAAAAACATTTTGGCTTGTTAAGGATGCCATGGATCAAATAATACTCACGGTGGTAGAAAGGTCATTACCACTTCTTACGTAAAAAAGCATTCCTTTTTTCATTTATTAAAATGCTTTATATAAAAATATTCTCTTTGAATGAAATAAATAATAAAATGTGTTTATACATTTTATAATATAAAATCGTGTATTAAAACAAAATATGCCTCAATGAATGTAGATAGATATGGACTCCCTTACCTTGTGTCTGACTTGGCTCGATCATTTTTTAATCTTTTGTATAATAAAATAAAATAAATTTCTACTTTTTAAAGTTAATTTTTCAAGTTTATAAATAATTTTATATCAATTATTACCATGTTAATCATTATGTAATCATTTAAGTTAATAACGTTCATTTGTTCGATATTTGGTACTTGCCTAAAAAATGAACACCTTATATTTACATGTTTTCCAAGTGGTCAATAGTACATTATATAAAAATGATAATAATGATTTCTATATCATATATATCATATATATCCAGTATATACATGTATTTATAATAGTACATAACATTTGGATGTAAGAAATGAAATGCACCGTTCATGGAGACGGTAAGCCGTACGTACGCATGAAGGCTACATTCATTTATATTTCTTATTTTAATGGAATTAAAACATAATGATACATAATAATATTATAATTATTGTGTAATATCATATATAATATCATTAACTCTATCCTTTATACATCCCACATAAGTAATTATCGAGTCACATCACTTTGAGGGGGCGGTAGTCCACACTTCGTCTAATGAGATTATCGTGTAAAACCATAATGGAAACAATAAAGGCATGATATAAATAGAAAATTATAGAATCATAATGGATACATAAACAGAATATATATCATGATCTAGAATTTCATGTTGGTGAGAAATTGTTCCTGGGAAATTCTCTATTGAAGAAGAAAATGATATTTTAAAAGAAAGAAAAAATGAGCTCTAGCAGTATCAGTCCATTAGAAATTCTTGAACATATCAAGAAGATAGCTTATCTATTGATGCTTTAATTGAACATATATTAGGAGCTTGATGTGTTCCATGTAAAGTTTCATAGGAAGTACATACCTAATCCATCAGACGTTATGAACTATGTGAGCATACTAATGTAGAATGATCTCTCTTATAAGGAACAACTAGTGTATATTAAAGATCATATGAAAAAATTTATATTATGTAATAAAATTCACTTGGTTAATGTTTTTAGGAAAAAGTACCATTTTGAAGAATCTATGTGGGATCCCTATGATGTTGTGAGGTGGAATTATCCTCATTCTTTTATATTAGAGTGGTATGTTTTGAGGGTGAAATTAGTTTTAAAGGTGGTAGAATTTTTCACCTTGATAATTTTGGAAGTATATATTTTTTTCAAATGCATTTTATTTAATCTATATTTCACATTACACAAAACACTATGATTTAACAAACATCTATTTCTTATTATTATTATCATTTAATCATGAACAATATAAAATAACTGTTAAACAAGGGAGAATGAATATATTAAAAAATATCATAAAAAATATCTATAATGGTTTTATATAATGAAATAATATTTAAAAATTACTTAATTTTAGTAAAGTACTAATATGATTAGATAATGTTATTTTGACAATTTGTTTTTTTATTTTTTATGAAAAAATAATAAAATTAAGTTTTCCAAATATTAAAAAAAATATTTTGAATAATATAATTCATTTTTTAAATCATAATTTCTAATAAATTGTTAATTAATTTGTCATAATTATTTCAATGGTTAATTTATCAAAAAATGGTAAAAAATACCGATTTTTATTAAAAACTGGCATTTCGTTAACACAATTTTGATGTATAATTTTTATTTAATATGGTTTTAAAATAAAAATTAATTCGATTTTATAATAATTAATCCAATTTATTCCATTCTAATCAATCTCATATTTAGTTTTTATATTAAAATATTAGAACATTAGCTCACTTAAATCTTCTTTTTCTAGAAACTACTAGTTGAATTCTAAAATAAAATTTTATACTTATGTGAATGAAAATTTTAATTATGCATTAATATTTTTATAATAATAATTAATATTATGTAATATGTTAAACATAATTTTTTCTCAAATTGAATACTAAAAACATTAAAAATTAATTATCACAATTTAGGTTAATAAAAATTTATTAGGGTTGAAACTTAAAAGATACGAGGTGTAATGATATAAAAACATACCCATCCACCATTTTATGTAACTATTTGAACATTTTAAACTCTAATATTCTATAATTACCCTTTTTGGAGGCTTGTTTCTTTTTCGAAACCTCAGAAGACTTTTTCATTTTAAAAATTCAATGTGTGTTCTCTCCCCAACTTATAAAAGGGATCAACTTAGTTAAACTATTCACACTCCCAAAACCATTTGGTTTGGAAAATAACACACCAAATATCTTTATTAATTCCATACCCACATACTGTAGGACTAATTATGATTATTAAACACTCATATAAAGGCATTAGTTATAAGCCTAAATGGGTTCTCTGAAGAGGACGTATTATTCTTTAAAAAAAATTTGTATGTTTTATTCATCCAAATAAAATAAATATTCTAGAAATATTTTGATATAATAAAATAATTATCTATAATAAAATTATATTTTCTTAATTTTATTCCATAATATTTATGTTCCTCCTCTTCGATTAAATGATAAATGAAACCATCAACTCTCTGTATGGCGGACTACCCCCTTACAACGGATGTAATTAATATTCCTTAACCACCAATCATAGATGGTAATAATGATGGATTTTAATTTTTTTATGATATTTGTGTCATAATTATATTTCTATAAATTTTATATCACACATACCGCATTACTTTATATTTTATTGGAATATGATAACATCCCTCATGTGTAAGGAAGACAGACTCATCGTAAAGGGATATGATATTCTTTTCACATATCAATTTCATGCAAGGTAGTAACGATAAATTTAATGAATATATTTGATAAACACTATTTAATAATTACTATATAATGTTTACGTAATACTTACCTTCTACTCATTCCATCTATCGATAAAATGAAAAAATTATTAATGCGTACGTACGACGTACTGTCTCTATAAACAATGTAATTCATTTTCTATCTCTACCATTGATGAATTAAAATAACTTAATATATTGTGAATATATATGATAATTATATAATGGAAAATATTATATATTTCTTTGGAATCATGATCAATGTATAAGGATCAAAAATACATATCCAAAATATACAAAAAACTAAGTTGTTATTACTTGAAATGTGATTTTAACACGGAATTGCCAATAAATGTGTAATGAATAGTCATAAGTAAATATTATATGGTTATATATATATATATGTGTGTATGTTTCTATAATATATTTACAATAAAACTATATTAAATATATATTTGGTTCTAACATGTTTTATGGAAGTCAATATTTAATTTATTGAAGGTTTATTCTATGTTATATTTATATGGGACACATTCCATATTCACATATTGGTATATTTCAATGGGGGTATATACATAAGATGAATATATTTTATAATTAATATAAGTAATATTATTTTATATAAATAAATTTATAAGATAATTTTATATATGGGACTTATTATTCAAAACTAATCAATGTGGTTAAAATTTTATGATACAATCTCATTGTTTATCGAGATTCTTAAAAATTATTCATAAATTGATTATATATTATGATATAACTCTCTAGAAAATCATTGTTGATATTCTACTATATTAATTTATTGAACTTAATTTATTTTTTCAATTCACATTACTCTCTTTATGTACTCAATATTCCCAAATAATTCTTTTAAAGAAAAACCAAATATATATTTTTTATTTTGGGTTTAATATCACTTTTATCTGATGACATTGTGTTATTAAAATGTTTTAAATAAATTTATAATTATCATACAAGGATTTATTAAATAATGATTAATCCTGGTTAAAATTTGTACAAATCATTTCAAAAATAATATTCATATAATTTTTTGAACAATGTAGTATTGAATTTCTACAATAAAATATTAATGGAATATGTGTTTAAATTTGTACTCCATGAATTAAATTTTCAACCCTCATGATCAATATAATATTTGAAGAAAAAATTAAAATTTATCAAGGTCATTTGCAAGGATATTTTTTTATTGTCTATTAATTTTTTTGGTTTTTAACGACGTGATTTCAAAACATATTGTATATTTTCCTTATGAATTATTTAAGGATTTTTTATAGAATTTCTATTCATCATCAATAATAAAATTTAGTGTTTATTATGTTTTTATACGGATAAAATAAAATTATATCATCCTTATTATTTATATCAATTCTATATGTAATTGATGAAAATATTTTTAAGAAACCCATTCCATTTTCTAAAGTATATTCTAAGATGAAATTTTGAAGCATTTATAAATCCCATGTTTTTCACTTGTTATTCAATGGTGAGATGAAATTGAAATCCATTTTATTTCATTGGTTATAGTGTTATTAATGTCTTATACTCTATCCGTAAACATATGTATAGTTTAAATTATGTTGTGGTTGTTGTTTTATAAAAAAATGTTTTTGTTGTGTTATAACCAAGGATGATGGTTATATTATAACACAATATGATGGTCACATTATAACCAATAATGGGTGGGACTTATATCGCCCTCAAATGCATTGGATAAAGATTGATATCTTAGGAGATAAATAAGACCGGAATGGGGAGTGAACCAAATTTGGTAAAATAAAATTTCCACACTGATAGTATTAGGGGTGAACCATGACATATATGATGGTTCCTTGTGTAAACTCATTCAACTATGGCCGTTTTGGAAATGATCATTGAATTATAAAGAAATTATTTTTTATTAATTTGTGTATTCCAAAAATATATATATTTTTCCAATTTTGTTATCTCAGGAATAATTTTTATTATTAATGTGTTATAAACAAAATTGATATATTAAATCACTCATGTTTATAATCCATGATATAATGTGTATGGTATCCAAATGTTATTTTCTTATTTTTCACATCCTTATTCTCTTATTTTGTCAATTTCTACCTTTTTTATCCTTACTAGGCATCTGAGAGAACCCTTCATTATATTTTCTTTCCCTTGTCTATGATGAAATATATTATGTTTGATAATTATAAGGAGGGATCTATTTATTAAGATCCATGTGGTTGATTATAGAGTTCACATATGGACCAGTAGATTTTTAATCTTTATTTCCAAATTAACAAGACAGATAAGATTATAGAATCAATTATTATTATTATAAATGAATATGAATATATAAATATGTAATATATATTTATGATATTTTTAGTTTCTACACTAATTACACCATAAAATATATATATATAATGAATAGAATATCTAGATGTTATCACAGTCAGTTTTTGGTAGTGTTTATAGATGATAGTCGTATGTATTAAAACAATATTAAATATGATGAAGATAATTTGTATTTTTTTACGACATTATGAAAAGAGTTGATGTGTGTAAAATTTATAAATTATGAATATTCTGTAAAAAATGTATCATTTTGGGGTCATATAAATATTATAAATAGGTATATTGGTGGACCCATCAATGATAAAGGCTATTGGGTGTTGGCCCATACATACCAGTATGATAGAGATCCAATATTTTCTTGTTTTACCTGAATATTATTGACATGTTTTAAGGAATATATCATATATTTTCATCCAAATAACCATGTTAACATAAAATAGATTCATGTTCCTCTAGATGGAATAATGAGAAAAAATTCATGGAACTAAATAATATATTTGTTCACATACCATTTCATACATTACCCTATAGTGGATAAGGGGTTTTTAATATATATGTATGAATCAAAGAAAGAACTGTGATGTGTATCGATATCATGATGGTTGTGAGTTATGAAATAAAATTTTTTGGAATAATAATGATCCAACTCATGATTGTGAGTAATATGTGGTTATTGTTTCATTGAATATATGGAATAATTATCTTTGTATAGTAATGTGTGATATATACTGATCATAAAATTTTAATCTGTAAATTGATTTTAAAAAATAATGATATTTCATAGATAACTTGGATGGATCTTGTTAAATATTATGAATACTCAACACATTACCACCTTGGCTGTAAACATAGTGGATGGTGGTTTTAATTGAAAGGATGACGAAAACTTATCATTGCTGAAGATCACAATGGACTCATAATTCCTATATTTGAAAATTATGGACATATAAGTCATAACGGAAGGGTAAAAATATTATCTTTATCAAATTAGTGTCTAACTATATATTAATTTGATATCTAAATATATTCATAAAGAAGAAATATAGATATAGAATAAGGAATCTTTTCCCCATGTTTAACACTGGTTTTGATGGAATGATATGTTTTCGGGATCGTGTCTGTGTTCCTCCCATACATTATTTTAAAAAATGAGCTTTCAAACAAACCTCATAGTTCATCATTATGTATTCTTCCATGAAGGATAATTATTTACATATATATGATAGTGTATTTATGATGGAATGGAATAAAGAAATATATTATGTAATTTAAACATTTCTGCTTGGTAGGTGAGAAAGTTCAGGCTGAGAGGGAAATGTATAAGGGAATTTTACAACTATTACATATCCATGAATGGAGGTGGGAAAGCATCACCATTTATTTTTTCATCGAACTCCAAAAAATATATAAAAGGAGTAATGTAATATGAGTTATATTCATTCATCATACAAACTAAGAATTCTTCATATCTACCGAGGAATATTTCTCTCAAGATCATCTAATAATGATATACATTAAATAAGTTGTCAGGATTCATGGAGTGCCACAATTTATTATGTATGAGAAAGATATGTGGTTTACAACAATTTTTTGGTGTAGTATACATAAGTATATAGACATAAAATTGAGTTTCATCATTGTGTATCATCTGCAGCCATATGACCAGTATTATAGAATCATTTATACCAATGAGGACATACTGATATTTAATTCTTTGCATTTCAATCATTTTTCGGATCAACACCTTCATTAATTCATGTTTTAATTATAAAATAGTATCTATTCGAACATTAATGTTGCTCCATATGAAGACCTACATGTAGTGATGTTTATAACATTAAAATGTTTGAATGACGTAAGAAAAATAATGAAACTGAAATCAGATCCGGGTGAGTAAATGGAGAGAAAGTTTAATACATTCAACAACTTATCATGCAACACTGAGTTTCAAGTAATTTTGTGGTTACATTCATTAATGTGATCTGGTTTATAACGTTTGTGAGAATTATTTTTGAGGTTAGAAAGGGAATAAGATTAAGAGACTCTAGAATAAATGTAATATGAGACCTTGGTATATTCCCCCATTTGATATTCATGATCGAGTAGGGATAGTTGATTATCTATTCAATCTTCCACTGAACCACATTCTTGTCCATAATGTGTTCCAATTATCTTTATTGAGGAAGTATGTAACATTTCATTCAGATGTACGGAACATAGAAATTATACCATTGGATCATGACAATATATATAAGGAAAAACCTATTTAAATTTTATATCATAGAGAAGTATTTCTATGAAACAAGACCACTAACCTTTGTACGGTTTTAAAATGAAACCAACAAATTGATGAAGCTACATAATAACATGAGGAATTGAAGAAGAAGTGGTATCCATATTTGTTTATATTAGAGTGTTTGAATTTCAAGGGTGATTTTAAATTTAAGGGGGAAGTAGAATATCAAAAACTAATATTGTATATATTATATTTTTTAAAGAGATGTACTTTCATTGATTTCTTGTGTCATACAAAACATCGAGTTTTAACAAACCATAATACAATAGTAATATTATTATTTAAAATGACCATTATAATGTTGTTGTTAGACTTCAAAGTATGAATACCTAGAACCAGATTTTTAAAATTACTTATTAAGGATATATATAGTGAAAATATATGAATAAATAAGTACATACTTTTGAGAAAATTGTTTTTATTCTAATAAAAGCATTTTTTTCAAAAAATTCTTTTTATTACATTTCATTATCAAATAATAAAATTCTGTATTTCTAATCTTAATGAATTTATTTGAAAAAATTACCATAATATCTTGAATCAACATGTCAAATTTATCATAGATTGTTTATCTATGTTCTAAAATGTATAACTTGTAAATGAATAGTGAACATAATTATATTTATTAGAAATTACATTTTAATTTAAATAATTAAGAAGTTGATTTTTTATGTATTTTTCAACATTAAAATTAGTTAAATTATATTATATATAATTCAATATGTTCCTTTATATTAAATTTAATATTGAATTTTGAACATAAAACTTTTCTTAGTTATGAATATTTTCACTTTGGAAAACTAATTTTTGTCCTATCTAGGGGGTTAATATTTACATAAAATATGGAACTTATATGAATTAAATTTGGAAAATGGAATATATTATATATATATATAATTATTATCATAAAATTTGTTCACCTAAATTTTTGGAAATAATGTCTTGTAAATTAAATAAAAATTAATTATCATGGTTAATAAGAAATCATGATTACTTAGTGTTATACTAAAATAATTAGAGTTAAATGACATAATATATTATCCAATTCCTATTATATTTCCATATATCAATTTTATCTAATCTCTTTATTGATAATGAGAAACTTTATATTGTTTTGGAATGTTTAAAACATGTGTATGTATTTTTATATTCAAAAATTGTAATTATGTAATATCCCCACTTAAAAAGTGATCTGAAAATACTCTATAATTATCACATATACATACATTGTTTTTTCAATAGATATAAAAAAACATTATTAATTATTTATACACATAATAGAGGCAATATGTTTATTATAAAATACAAACAATAAGTATGTTATTTCTAACGATAAAAGGTTTATTGAAGAAGAGGCATCATACATAGCTGTGAATTTTTTATTTATTTCTTATTCATCATCATTAAAATATTATTAAAATATTACTATATAACAATTTAATTATATCCCATATAATTATATTTTATTATGTTATTTTCATTATACACATTCTTATCCTCTTATATCAAATAGGAAATAAAACTATCAATTATGTGTACAACGGACTACGACCTCAGAAACAGAAGTAATTTAATTTACATTAAAGTTCATAATCGATGTATATAATGATTGATTTAACAAATATATATTATAATATGGACATAATTATACTTCTTTAATTATAGTATCACATAAAAATTGTTACCATAATTTTTAAAAAAAATAATAATGTCACTTGTGCATACATGAGGACTTCCCCCTCAAGAATGGGATGTGACACAATATTCATTTTATTTTAACACGGATGGAAATAAGGATATATTTAATGAATATATATGATATATTATATAATACATTATTATGGAAATTTGAATTATTATTATACCTTTCTCAAGTATCATCCATCGAGAAAATTGAATCACTGTTCATTTGTATATATGACCTATTGTCTCTATGAACAATGTAATTAATTTTCCTATGTATAAATTTTATCGATGAATATAAAAATTTATATAATTGGAAAATATGAAATTTACATCATTACTATCATTATTGAGACTACAGAACCATAATCAACGTATAAGGACCAAAACTACTCAACCGAAACATACATGAAAAAGAAAGAAATGATTACCCCAAACAATTATTTTAACACATAAAATTTAATGTGAAATGAAAGTTTATAAATATATAATAAACGGTATTACATATATGATTTATTTACTTTAATACATGTATAATAATCAAAAATTTATTATATATGGGTTTCAAGCATGTAATAAAAAAGTCAATACTTGTGGTGATAAATTTTATCTCAAATTTCCATCTTTGGGATATATGTTAAGTTATCCACCTATATTTTTATATGAGGGATATATAAATCCACATTTAAATTTTATATCATCAATATATTTAGTTTTATAAATTTTATGGTTTAATTTTATCTTATTCTTTTAAGGGTATTACGATTCCAATGTAACCAAATCAAATGATATATTTCTGATTCAAATTTTCTTTTTGGGAAATATATTATAGTAAGAGCCTATATTATATTATGATATGTAAAGAAAGACTATTTGACATTATATATCATAAATTTATTTATTTCAGTTTTATGAAATATTTCATTTAATGTTATTTGTGATATTATGATTCAATAGTTACCAAATCATGTGAGGGCTTTTTTTGTAAAATTGATTTATTTTGGAAAAATGTTTTGTTATGCACCTATAATATTAAATTATGTCTATAAATAGAACTATTATAAATGTATAACATGAATTTATTTATTATAATGATATTTAATGTTAGATTTATGGTTATACTTTATTGGTTATTAATATTTAAGATTAAAAAAATTGTGTAACGTATTTTCTACTCGCAATTATTTTTGTGGGATGGATGAAATATTCACCACATATTTTTTTGGGTTTATATAATTACCATGAATAAATTTTATTGTTTCTATCAGGAATATTATGGGTAATAAATTTCTTTATAATGATATTTCATTCAATGTGCATATGATTCAGAAGATACCAAATTGGTGAATGTTTTTAAGTTGTGTTCTCATTGTTTATCGATGTAGTATATGATTAACGTATAATGAAGAAATATAATGATTTAAGTCTCAATAAACTCATGAAATATATCACAATATTCTTATTTATATAAATTTCATGTTTTTATTTCATTATTATATATTAATGTATTCAAGAGTCTGAAAGAATCATTCTAAGGAGAATAAGTATTATTTCTCTATTCAGTTGAGAATCATTACAATTTCATGTATATATTCTATAAAAATGTTTTTTAAATTTTTTTCAATATTAAAATATTATTTTTAAAGGAATTTTGTATATTTTTGAACTTTTTTAGAAAGGATATAAACTTAATATTCTTCTAATTTTCCAAAAGAGGTACCTTTGATAATTTATAAGAAATGAAAGGGAATATTTGTTTCCAGTTGTACAAGATGATTAGTAATTTTAATATTCATGGATACTCAATGATTTAATGTTATCATTACATGTTTACAATGATAATTTTACATATATTTTTTTCTATTTTATTTACGAATTTTTTATATTTTATTTCTGTCATTTCAATGTGGAAATGATATTTTTCACAAGAAATGTTCTAAGGGCTTTGTCAAACTAATTTTTATTTTATGATGACATACTTCGCTGTTACATAATATTTACTGGCGATATTATCATGTTATTCCATACTTATAATATTTCAAGAATATTTATTTTTATGATGACATTTTTTATGAAACCTGTTCTTTTTCAATGGTTTATACAATTATGAAATGATTAAATTTTTATAACCCCATTTCATATCAATGAGTTTCACTATAATGAAATGTTTACAAAGATCATTTACATTTATATGGTTTATGATTTTATGAATGTTTTTGGAACTTGTGGAACACACACAGATTTGTTTCTCTTTGTTATTGGTGTGATCTATTTTAAACTCTAATTCATTGGGTAAATATTGGTATCTCATGCAAGAAAAACCACAAGAATATGGAGTGAAAATAGTAATGTATTTGAAATTTTACACTATGATAGACTTCTAAGTGATCCTAGAATATTATGATGGTTTGGTGGATTAAACACATTCCATTATGATATCCTTTGAAAACAGACTTTACTACTAAGGAAATGAGTATCAATGATTTTGTGTCAGCTAGAAAAACATGTATTATGCCTCTGTTGTGTCCAGATGACTCATTTTATTTGATTATTCTATGATTCATTACTTCTAAACTAATAATACATATGTAATGAATAGTTTTTTGGATATTTTTTATGATTGGTATGGTTTTAAGATGTTATACTCAGGATTTCCTACCATTATTCTCATGGTATGATTTTGTGATCACTATTATCCGCCGGATTACCCTTTACTGAGAATCGGACCTCCCAATTAATTATGTTTCCATTATATATGGTATAAATAATAGTTTAATGTCTTATATATCTAATAAGGGTGATATATATGATGAACATTTGGGAGATGATATATAAATATATTGAGCCATTTATTTTTGCATCAACGATTCCAATGTCACTAGACCTAAATGATTATATTGTGGATTGTAATGTTATATATTGATTATTCCTATATTATGATGTGATGTCTATGTATGTAATATTTTTTACACCACACTTTATTTACATAATTGTAATTAATATTTATAAATACATGATCAATTTGATATAATCACTTCCAATAACAAAATTAGTGCGATAAATTTGATTATTCTTTGGTAATAATGGTTTCATTAGGAGATTCATCAATAAAATTAGTAGTATTGCCTTCTAATTAACATAGATACTCCATGATGAGGTTATATTCTATTTCAGTGAGGCTTTTAAGAGATCCATAATTACAAGATGTTCTTATATGTTTCTTTATAATACAACCCTCATATTATTCCTTTCCCTTTTCATTATTATGTGATGCTTCTGATAAGGAAATTGGGGTCGATCATGGTAAATGAAAAAAAAAACTCTATGTTTCTTATATAATTCCTCAATATAGTGAATGGAACTCAGTACCACTATATATTGGATTAAAAGAAAATTGTTTTCGTCTTTCTATGTGGCAATAATTTCTTGTAGTATCTCATAAATGACAAAATAATCATATTTATAGGCAATCTAGCTTTAATGTTAATACTATAGATATTATATTCCAAATAGAGGCCAACAAAATATACCTTAATTATCCCAGTGTTTGAAAATCAGATATTTTATTTACCTATAAAATAGAACCTTGTGGATGATCAACGGACTATAATTTATAATTAATCTCATTTATAAAACATTATCATTGAATTTACTATTATAAAACTACTTTTAAAGGGATGTTTTATTGATGTGGTGGGAAAATGATTATTTTATGTTGGAGATCAGGGTTATTTAATTGGATATAGGAAAGTGGGTAATATTATGTATTATCTAGTTGAGTTTAATGTGAAACACTTTGTATATGATATTCATATGGTCTTATAATAGTTCTTTGATGTTTTTCCAGATAAATTTTTGACACTACCCCCATAGCTGATGTGATGTTAATCATGATGTTGAGTGTAAAAAAGTTGAATATATGATTTTGATGTCTCCCTATTGAATAAATCCAAATGATCAAATAGAAATTAGGTCACATGTGAATCATTCGATATATATGGGTTTCATCTAACAATATATGTCTCAATGTGGTGTTATAGTGTTGTTCACCAAGACGGAAGATCCTAGTATGAGGTTTCCTATGGAATATTAGTGTTTTAATGAAGATAAAGTAAATATTCATTACCCAATTATGAGGATCGATGATCTATTTTATCATAAGATGGAATCCAATTGGTTTCCAATGAATGAATTATAGTGTAGATATCACTAATTGTGGGTAAAATATGGCGATATCATGAATCCCACCTTAAAGTTAAGGTACATGAACTTTTATTTAACGATCATTTTGTTAGGTGTCACGAACACACTATCTCTATTTATAGGGATAATAAACTCTATATTCCATTAGTTATTATATCATTTCATCATCATGTTCATCAATGATTTCATGATTTACATGAAATAAAAGGAGTAGCATATTGAGAATCTATGAGATGTCTTGTAGGATATTCAACACAACCAAATATATACGATGTTTCATATGTGTATGTTCTATATGTGAGAGTTAAATTAAATTATACATGTGGCTTCATAGTATCATGAGGGGATAGATCCATTTATGATCAATGTAGTTGTTTCATTAGAGTACCCAATATTTTTTTTAGTGATTCATAGTTTCTTTGTCTTTCTTTCTATTATTTAAAGTTTTGTATGATTTATCTCAGGTTGTATACCCATTGAAGAATTTTACTTGGTATTACCTATTCATTGGGCCGAATAATCAGTTCTAGGAAGCTGTAGACATCCTAAAGGAGAAGTGGGTTATTCCTACAATGATTCAGTTTCCTATGGATGGTGTGATATTTATTGATTCCTATAAATCATCCCATTTGGTAATGGGATAAATCATGATTAATTAAAAGGTAGTTATAGTATATCAGTCTAATAATATGCATAACCAAAATCATAACTATTCCACCCATGATCTCGAGCTAGTAAAACGTACATTTGTGCCAACGGTATTGTGGGATTACCACACCATTATAGGAATTGTGGTTTTCATATACCAGAAGATTCTAATGAGTGTTTTCACTCAGTAGGATATGAATCTATACCAGAATTAGTGGATGGTTTTTAAATGATAATACTATTTTGAAATCTATTTGATAATGGGAAAATGTAATTTTTTCACTGATGCCCTTAGTCAGGAGTCCTAGGGGGACGTGGTTTGAGGGTCTTCCGATGATTGGAAAAGGATGTCGGATCATGGAGTGACGAATCATGATGTGGGGATAGTAGATAAAATTGGTATCTTTATTAGATTGATCTAGATTCATCCTTGATATATTAGGTCAAGGAGTCCTAATTGGGAGACACAGATGCTGAGGTGATGCATGATTGTGTTGTCCATGGTGACACTCCATAAGGATGGTCAAAGGATAGTCATAATCATATGTTTTTTAGTGAATGATGTTATCCAATTTTGGAATTCATGAAGGATTCATCTGAGAGTTCCATAGATCAAAACTATAGGTCAATCCATGGGTTACAAATGTGTATCATGAATTTATGATGCAACACTGGTGTATCAGTATAAAATAGTAAGTGGTATAGTTTGTGGAAAGGTGCTTTGTTTTTCAGTATGTTAAAGATGAACATAGTTTTCCTATAGTCTTATTGTTTAAATTTGAATTTATTAACTAGAAATGCAATGAAATATCAATGGATTACATGATTAGGTTAATATAGGATTGGGGATCATGTAATGTAGTTTTTGTGATATTGGACTAACTAACACTGTTTTCACATTATTTTGTGATACGTGAGTTCAGTTTCATGGATAACTTGTTGAGGCGATTTTTGGATGATGTGGTTAGGAATCACAAGGTACCAAGTACCATCACATCAGATTATGATACTCATTTTACCACTATATAATAGTTTGGATTTCTACATTCCCATTGCTTCTAGTTGTTCCTTAAAACATCCTTCCACCCTCAAATATATTGGAAGATAGAGTAGATTATCCAGATACCAGAGGATATTCTACAAGGATTCGAATAAGACATTGGTTGATCATGGATAAATCAAATTATTTTTTTTGATTTAACCTAAAATAATATATGTCATTGTTCCATTAGCATGGCCCTGTTTTAGGTGTTATATGGGTCGACCAGTCATTCTCTTTTGTGATGAAAATTGGTCAGGGACTCCAATGTTCTTGGTACTGATGCGGTGAAAATATTGATTGAAAATATGATTTTGGTTTGATAGATTACAATGGTGTAAAAAGATTCTTTTCTATCCAATGTTGTTTTTAGGAGGTCCCCTTTGATTTTGATCTTGATTACAATGTGTTCTTGAGAATCTCACCTCGATAAGAGAAATGGATTTTTGGTAGTGGGAGTAATATTACTCCCAATATATTTGGGCCCTCCAATGTGATTGGGGATATGAGTGTAGTGGAATTCAGTTGGAACATCCACAAGGGATATAAACGATTCCCAACTTCTTCAACATGTCCTAACATTATCAGTACCTTTATGATGACACACACATCATTGACTATAATTATTTACATAGTGATGATGATATTAAATTCATGGAGTGACCGATTAAGTCCCCATATCATTTAGAGAACGTGCTATATGGTAAAAACATCCACTTGGTTCTTCTATTGTGGAAGCATGTCATCCAAGAAAATAGTACATGTTTGTGTGAGATAAAGATTTATTCCTAGGGAAATTTGTTTTTTTGAGTTTCCATTTTTTGTTGGTTCATTGTTGATGAAATCTTTAAAACAAATTTGTTTGTGAAATTTGATGTTGCCCTGACGATGTGATGTTTGTTAATGATTCTAGAATGTGAAGAATATAAAAACTTATTCCTAACATGATCAAAAATGATATGAAAAATTTTAAAATGATGTGGTCATGTATGTGTAGACCAATGTAGAAAATATCTTGATATGAAATGTGTATTTCATTTATTTTTGTGAGTTTGGTAGTTCAGTGTGATATTTATGTATATTGTTAGATTTGGATGTTGGGATATTTAATGGTTGTACGAATGGTATTTTGGTTGATATGTGGCCTATGGTTAAAGAGAGGATATGTAGTATTCTGGCTGGTGATATGGTGATGTGGTTGTGGTGGAAGTATTTGTAGACATTTTTTGTCATGTTTAGTATGTGGAAGTGTTTGAGGCGTAAGGAGATCCGTGATAGGTATATGAAAGAGTGTTTATTCAGACACTCTATTTTGCAATCATGTTTAATGTTGATTACTATGGATGATAATTATTTTAATGATATAGAATTTATTGATACATTTCTTCCTTGCCTATTAATTTAGAATTTTGGGGTGTTAGAGGTGTTTTGAAGATTTCTTATGAGGGTTTTGTGGTGGTTGGAGATACATGTGTACTACAACCAGTGGTTCATGGTGTAAACTGAATTCACAATGTGAATTTAGGATTCATTTATTTTGTGCTCAATTATTCATGGATAGTATATAGAGAAGGTGTATTGTATCATATAAATTCATGATGTCAATATTGAATTCACGATTTTTCTAAAATCAGGTCAAGGATGCATATATTTCAGATGAATTTCATGTTTTGATGGGTTCTCACTATAAATGGGTTTCATGGTTTGTATTTGATAGACCACTCAAAATATTTGTGTGAGTATGGAATTCAAGACAGTAGTCAGGAATTTTATGTCCTGTTAATAAGAATTATGTTTGGAAAAATTTATTCAAACTGCTATCATTTATACTCTGATTGTGGTGGAACCGTATCAATTTTGGAGGATCATACATCCCCTTTCTTCTTTGAACCATTATTAACATGATTTTCTGATCAATGATGAGTTATTTTCGATATTCCAAAATTTAACTATGTTCATCATCTAGATAATCAAATTGATGATGTTTTTTTCTCAGTTGATTTTGGGTTATGTATTGTGGATATATTAGTGCGGTTCAATTTCATACTGGTTTTATTTGTGTGTTTAGATTTTGAGGATGATTATTATTATTAATATGGTCAATGAAGAGTCAAGAATGAATCTTCGAGTTATGGGATCCTCATTATCTCATTATTTATGTGAAACATGTAGTGTCTTCATAACATTTCTATTATTTGGATGGAGATTCAGGATTAGAATAATATAGAAAATGAATTGGTAATTTTGAAATTGATGGATGCTAGCATTAATCACGTATTTTAATTCATTTTATTTTATTTCTAAAGAGTTTATGCCTATTGTATTCATTACTAAAAATCAATTCTATTTGGAGCCTTGTTTTCATTATAGATGATATTATTATTATAACCACTATGGTGTAGTTGTTTTTATACAACATGAATAAAAGGATAAAAAATTAAATATGTGTAATACATTTTTTTACCATAGAACTTCATCATTGGTGATAGTAACCATTCAAAATAATAAAGTAATATAATCGATGTTCCGGAATTAATTATTGAAGAAGAAATGTGTTTTTGTGTGTGGGTTTTTTTATTGTGTTTCTTTTCATAATGGGAGCCCTGGATTAATGATAGCAGATACCGGATGGGCTATGAAAATAAGTGTGTATATTATATTGATATCATGGTTATGATGTGAGATTTCAGTGGATGGAATAGGGTGAAATGTGGGAAGTAATGAAGTGGTGGAACTGTTTTGTGGTTATGTTATTGTGTTGGTTCTGGTATTTGTTGGTGGAAAATTTATTGGTGGATACACATGTTTTTTGTCCATATGGGTTTTCTAATGAAAATTAGTGATCATGGTTGATGTGAGAAAGATGAAATATTGTGTGGTATGGTTTTTTTAGTTGCCTGATTACAATAGGAATTGACTGTAATGCTAATATTGAAATGACATGGGATGGTAAACGAATAATGAATTATCTAGAAATTTACAAGTGTTTATTATATTTAATGATTTGAATAAATGAATGGGTTTTGTATTTGTGAAATGATTTTCCTTAGTGAGTTAGCGTTTCTGAAATTTTATTGAATCTGGAAAATGGTGGAACCTGTTCTATTGGTGGGTTTGTATGGAATTGTGGGGGTGGATGTGTGGTGTGTTGAATTTAGTGGTGGAAGTGGTTATGATGGATGTTTTGTTATATAGTGGTGGTTGTGTGGAGTACATTTGTGATGTGACTTGGACCCATTGGATGGGTAAACTTTATTATCTATATATCATGTGTTTTTTATATTATTTCTATATTATCCCCTCCCAATATTGATAATATTACCCACACCGAAAAATTTTAGGTTTGAGGAGTTTTCCTCAATATTCAAGAGTATGTCGATATGGATGACTAGCTACACATCTTCTGTTCTCTTCAATCAGTTGTGTTGATATTGTTTAGTGTTGGATATTTCCTATCTTTTGGAAGATGCGATATATAGTGGGGATTATGCTGTTTAGAGGTGAGTACTATGTTTATTTTTTTCATCTTCACAATACCCTACTTCCATAGTTATGTGATGTGACATGTTGAAATATACAATGTTTATTTAAGTGATATGGGATATGAAAACCCATATATATTTGGCATAGATATGAGGGGATGTCGAATAATGAAAAAATTTATTTTTGAAATTATTATGGTGGGGTAGGTGGGTATGTATCCTGAACCACACTAAAGATGGCTAGTTGAGTGATGTGATATTACAAAAGGGATATGAGCACAAGAAATTTGACATTGAAGCAAGAGAGTGAAAAATAATTGGGGAAGAGACAACAATGATCTTAATTATGTGTTTGATATTATATTTCTATATTGGATGATAGATTTAGTTAGATGTCCATTGTGATGAAGTGATTGGTTAGTTCACCCGTTTTAATTTTTTTCTGTTGTTTATTATATAGTAAATTAGTTTGCTGTTTTCAGGAAAACAAAAGAGACATTTAGTATTTCATAAATCAGTATACATTTCATTATCACCTTATATATCTAATATATTTTTATGGTATCTAGAATAAATTTTGGGATCTATATATAAATTTATAACTAGCAGTTTGGAGGTACCATTGATTCACTGTCATAGGAATTTTTTTGGTATTTACTTGGATACATTTATTTAATATGTTGATATTGTCTGTACAGTGTGGGATGGTTTTTAGTTTAGATTAATAATATATTCTTGTGTTTTTTTGTAATTTTTTTTATCCTATCTACCAATTCAAATTGTATTTTGAGGTAAACTCCTTCTATATGTGATATTTTTATTCCGTTTTTTATTATTTCCAGTGTGAGGCCTACTGAGGGCATGAATAAGGGTTCATTAGATATTCCCCTTTATTTTCAATACTAGTAGACGTACCATCGGAGTGAGGGTCATGAAATAATAAAAATGATCTCAAAATACCGTGAATAAATCTTATCATTATTTAACATCTCAAATAGGTAGTACATAAACTACATAAATGAAATTATGTTCATAAATGATAATAATAAGATAAATTTGACATGGAAAACCCTTACTTTTTATACTAACATCAAGGAACAAAATTTAACCTCACATAAGATAAAAATTATATAACATAATAAATAAATTTATATCCTTAATTATATCCATTTTCATTCATACAATTAATAAATAATCACTCTCCATAAAAATTTACATGATTTTGGAAATCAATTATTTATAGTTTGGAGCATTTGTATGTGTTTCATAACAGTGATGTTCATATTATTTATCATTCAAAATTAAATAAATATTTGTTCATTAAAGTTAATATTAGGGATTATTTATAGTAATTTATGATATTTCAAATCCCTTTAGTGACTATTTTATCCATTAACCTTAAAGTTGAATCCGATAATAATTATGTTTTGATGATTCTTGATGAAAAGAGGATGTTTTATTAATCAATTAATTAGGCATTGATATAAAATTTCAATAAAATAACAAAATTAAAATTTAAAGAACTATAACATATTATACTTTTGAATTAGTTTTTATAGTTTTCCATTATATAAATCCATAGTAGTGTTCATGCAGTTGGTTAAACCAACTCATACCTGATGATACCATGTTTTAATTAATGATTATATGGTGGATTTGTTATCATATAATTATATTAATGGAATAATGAATGTATTTATTTTTTATTACTGTAATATATTTTAATTTTATGGAATTATAATAATTATTAAATATTACAAAAAAATTACATAATTGAATAATAGGATTATCATCGTAGTAGGGTTATTTTAAAAGATTAAATTATCATAGGAAATTTGATAATCGTTTTAATTTATTTGTTCTTAAATTTTTAATAATATAACCTTGATGATATAAGAAAAATAATATTTTCCCTTTAAAACCATCTATATAAACATAGTTATAATGAGTTGAAGGAAATCGAATATTGTTTCATCACAGAGATTGTAGTCTACACAACACATGAATAATAGTAATCTCCTTAACAGATGAGGTATATTATCAAAAAATGATAATAAACCTATTATTGTATAATCATGATATATAAATTATAATATTAAAATTAATTTCTTATACACAAAATAATGTTTAAATATGATAATTAAGAGGAAAACTATGTTGTTAATAATATAGGCCTCGGGGACTTGAATTTTCATGAATGTCTCCTTGTATTTTTTGGGATCAGATTATATATAATTTAATTGGATCATATGAAAGTTGCAGAGGGTACTATAGATGTAATAATAGAGTTTTTAAATCAGTGATTCAAATTATAAGAGTTTATTGATGTGTTGAAGATGTTACCCTTTAATAAGTTAAGGGAAGTGTTTTTTTGTGAGTAACCCTTGTATTTTATTTTTATGTAATGTTACTAATTACATTAAAAAGGCCATAAAATGGAAAAATATGATTGTAAATGAATTTTGGGTAAAACATAAACATCATATAATCTATTTTCATAAATATTTGACTGTTTTTTTATATTAACATTTTGAATTTTACCCAAATTTTATTTTACATGGGAAATTAATTTCTATCATTAATAAATATTTATAATAATGATGATTAGGATTAGGATTTTTAACAAATTTTAAACATTCCAATTTCATATTTAAAAATAATTTTATTAAATAATATTTTTAATGACGTGAGAAGTCAATTTTAAAATAAAAACAGTAAATCAGATAAAAAATGTTTTTAAATAAATAACATTTTTAGGAATTATAATTTTATATAATATAAAATTATCATGGATAGTAATTTTAATTATATAATTTGATTTATTAAAAATTAAATTATTTATATTAGGGTTTTATGGAATTACCATCACAAATATACCCTGAAAAATCATGATTTAACATAAATAATGAAAACATTTTTTATACTCATTTTTCATTTTAACTTGTTCTAATATTTTTTACAATATGTTTTTTAAGTTCATAATTTTTTTATAGTTTACAATTCATTCCATAAATTCAGATTTTATTAATTAGTTTTTATATAAATTCATTGGTAATTCATATATAAAAGTAATTTCATGTGATTATTTAAACCATAATTTTCAATTAAAACCAATCCTTTTTAGTGAAAGATCAAAAATTAAATCTTTGATAATTTGGATATTATGCACTCAAAAAAATAAATCGATTTCGGTCAATTTAGAATAATTAATTTTTTTATTTAATAAATAAATAAATAATCTATATTTAATATGGGATTGCATGATATTTCGAAATTTTCTATTTACATAATGTAGAAGTGTCTCTGGTGCCCCATTATACCCATTAAAAAATTTAATCCTTGAGATTTCTCTATATATAAGTTATTTAAAAATATTGGTACTCTATTACTGTAGATTTATTTGGATCACATAGAGCCACTTCTTGAAATATATTTTTCAAATGAAATTTCAGAAAATTAGTAGTTTGATTCTGTAATACATACTATTTGGTTTCTTGTATCTGTATAGCTTCCTCATTATAAGGCAGGTTAGACTCAAAAAATATTCCCCCAAATGTGAGAACGCGAATTTGATCACCAATGTATTTCCACATTAATGAAACATGGAATTCATCATGTATATAAGAAATTCTGGAATCTGTAGCCAATTAATATGCAATAAAACCCATTTTTTCTTGTATTTCAAAATTCTAATCAAACCTTAGATTAAAATTCCCATTTTTACCAAATCATACCACATCCTTTAATGGTGATGCATTATAGAATACATGATCCTCAACATTAAACTCCACATAATTCATTCAATTATAATTATAAATATATTATCTACTCTGGGTTGGATTAATATGATCATATATAGTTAGTAATTTAATAGTTACCTCCTACAAATCCTTCAATAAAACTATTTTTATTTAAAATACATCGTCCTGACAAGTAGGACTAAGACATCAATTCCTATGAAATGATTCATATGGTTGTTTTTATACATTTGGGAGAGATATAATATTGTATGAAAATCACACCAAATGTTTATATTAATCCCATATACCTTGTAGGATAATATACCATGACCTAAACATGTCTTCGATTGTCTAGACAATCATTCAAGACTCTCCATCAGTCTAGAGATGATAAAAAGTGCTTAAATGTGTCTCGATATTGAGAGACCTATGAAGACGTATAGAGACACACGCTATTTATACATATATATCATATATTAATAGATGAATATTTATTACATAACATAACCGTCTATACTATAATCATATAGGTCTAGTATCGTTGAAAACCTGGATATATGGTGTTTGGTTCTGAAGGGTAAACAATTTATCTCCAACAAGAATTATCATAACTATAAACCCTCATATACGTATCATTCATAATAAATTTCTTTACATCCTAGGGAAAGGAATCATAATAATGGGAGATATCATTTTCTCAGAATGTGTAAACTAGGGATATATCAAAGTAACACGATAATAAGGGTATGGAAACATGTTAATATCAATTGAAAAAAAGATCATGCATGTCATAGATCATAATATTAATTCATCGAACAAATCATGGTTGTCAATATGATATTAAACATAAAAGCAAAAAATAATATAAACATTAAGAGAACAACATTATAATAAGAAATATAATTTTTTAATACACATATGTTGGGAAAATACTTTTAAACGACTTACAATCAAGAATTTCATTACATGATAGGCTTTGGCTAACCACTAGTGTACCTTCTTTAGGCATATGATACCCCCATATAACTATTCAAATCATAGAAAATTAATATATATTATATGCATTGGAAGACTATATAATTCCAGTAGCACCCATCAAGTAATGATATTCATAAATATTTGGGCCATGAGGTCATTAAAAGTTTGTAATATCATAACAAATTAAAAATAATTTAGTTACATAATCATCTCTTCATAGTATAACCTATAGAAGAGAAACATGTTTCATTAACAATTTATCTTTTCAAAACACCAATAAATGAAAAAGGTTTTATTAATATATTTTTAACATTATTTTCAACCATCCATAAAATTAATTTGAATGGATTCATTGGATTGCATCCCCAATAGTTAAAATTACAATCAAGGTATCTCAATATCTATGAATAGAAATATAATTAAACAATCATTAGAAAATTTCATGAATAAAATATATTTTTCACACTGTAATAAATTATTTAAAATATAAATTTCCAAATTATTAATGAAAATATTATATTTGAAAAGAATATGGTAACTTATCAGAAGAAAATCCAATCATTAATGGGTCGTTACGAAAAAAATTTATGTTCATTCTATAAACGTAAAAAATATATATACAAATTATCAATAAAAAGTCAAAAAACCACATTCAATAAATTAAAAAAATTAAATTTAAATAATTTTGTAAAAATTAAACATGATTAAAATTAAATAAAAATAACCTTTGTAGAGTATTAAAAAAAGTCTGGTAAACAAATTCAATAAACATGGAAATGGAAAAGAAATGTTTTTTACCAAATAGATAAATAAATTTGATTTTCCATAAAATTATTTTTTATGCTTATGAATTTAATAAATATACTAAAATTAATGGAAAACGCATTGTATCATTTAATAACCATATGATATAAAAATTTATTACATTATTGATAAATTTAACATAAGATTTCATCATCTGATCTTAACCATAATCAATTCTGAAAAAACAATGAGATTGTTACATAATGACTTTAAAACATTGGTGATTTTTTAATAAAATTCACATGAATGAGAGAAGAAAATATGGATATGAATATCACAATAATGATATTGATAATAACAATAAAATAAAATCATTGGCGTAATATACACCAAAAATAAGAAAAAACTTGTGGATATGGAACATGTATCAAATATATAAAAGTGAGATGAAAATCCCTTACTTAAACTCCAACTACCATTGGACATGATTGGAAATCATGTATATGAAATTTAGGATATATATATAAATATTAAAAAACCACAATTATTTATTTAATAAAATATATGATTTATTTATAACCCTCTAAAACCCATTTATTAACAATTAGATATAAAAATCACTCGTTCAGGTGATACTACTTCCTTTTTCGTGCATGTTTTGGTTTGGTAGTTTTGGTTCTTGTATACTGGTCATGATTCAATATTCTAGATGATTATAATAATTAAAAAAAATTATATTTATTAATTATATGCATATGTATAGTATCCATTTATTGTTCGAGAGTGAAAAATGAATTACACCACATAGTGGAGGATAACTTGTATGCGCACATAAAAATAGTTTCCATTTTTTGAAGGATTAAATGAAAGAAAGGATTATAATAATTCACTAGTATATAATCAATTTAAAATCATATATATTTTAAATATTAATTTAATCTATCCTTATTACAATCCATGTTATAATAATATAAAATATGTTTATCACATCATTTTGTTGGGGATGTAGTCCACACGTACACCTGAGGTGTGTAATTATTTTCCATTGTATTGGAAAGTGAGATGATTTATGTTATATTATAATTAATAAACTATATTAATGTAATAAATATCATATATTTGTACATATATATTAAATACATCATTATATCAATACATGAGATACGATGATGGGAAATGAATTACATTGGTTTGAGAGACAGTAGTCTGTCACACACATAATAGTTAATTTCATTTCACAATTAGTGGAAAATGAGATGGATGTAGGATAATAAATTAACATAATAACAAATAATTATTTTGTATTCAGTTATTATTATTATATTATAATGATATATTATGACTAAAATACTTAGTATAAGAAATAATATAAAAACCCCCAATTAATAATGATACCACTTTTTTAGACAACCACTTTTAGTTAGAACGAAAAGACATCATAGGACATTCTCAAAATAAAAAAATGCTCTATTAGAATTGTGGAGTAAATTGATGAATGGTTAGGGGTTTTTATTGTGAAAATTTCAATGGTATTTATGTATGTTGAGGAATGTAAATGAGTGTTCCATTTATAAGAAGGGAAGGGTACCAACTTAAAGCATTCCAAAATGAATACAAAAATTATAGTCATTTTGGAGAAAAATGATTCTAAATATTCCTAAATTATGTGTTGTGATAAGATAAGGTTTTAATATTTCAATAAAATGTTATTTATACATTTTTAATTGAAACTTTATATTTTTATTGTGGTTTAACCCTCAATAAAATAGTTTTTGTTTTAACTACGTTAGTTTATAATATTTTTACTATTCATTATGTTGAAAAATAAATTTTTTATTATAATATATTAATAATTCCTCTGATCCCAAATATTGAATAAAAATATAAAAAATATATATTCATGAAGTGGAATAATTTAATTTAACATTTAACCCACATACATGACAAAAAAATGGTTTTCCAATGAAAAGGTTTTTAGAAGGATAATATGTGTTTATATAATAATTGAACAAAAATATGAATACAGTGAAATAAATTGGATTAATGAAAATAAAAATTAAATAATGTTACTTTAAAACACATATTAAAACAATATACAACCTTTAAAATTCTTAAAAATAATTTTTCTTAAATAAATCGTTATTTTGAACTGTTCAATGAAAACCGTTTTGTTTAAGAAAATTAGAAAAATTAAATCTAATGTAATTTTTTCAAGATTATCTTAAAAATGTACTCCATATTTTTAATTTAATTGTCTAAAATAGTAAACTAATTAATTCTAATGTTCTTTTCACAATGTGAAGAAAACATTTTTTAAAAAACATTTTTTCAGTAAAAAACTAGCATTATTCTTATCACGTTCTTAGAATATATATTAAATGAATGTTAAAAACATTTAATTAATATATAATATATTAATATCATTCAAATAAATCATGATTAAGTTATAAAGGAATTTATTAATATAAATATACATTTCACGGATAAATTTTTTTTTTTTGAAAATATATTTCTTACACTCAAAATTTTTTATTTACATTTCAATTCAATTGATAAAAAACGAATTTATTTTCTATATTTAAATATAAAATGATTTTCATAATTTAGTTTTTTATATTTATACCATAAAATTTAAGTACATGTTTATAACTTTAACATTAAATAATAAAATTTTAATAGTGTTTTTGGGTTTATTTAAATGTAGTGCTATGTGTAAGATAAGTTATCAATGAATTTTTTTTGATTGGAGGAAAATAATATTCTCTCCAGAGACAACTAGAAGCATCAATAATTTAAATTTGAAACTAATTTCATGATCAGATATAATAAATGATTTTTTCAAATAAGAATTATGATTTCATTGATATCGATCTAGAAGGAGCTCAAGGGGTAAATCTTAAATTTTCTCCTAAAAATGTTAAATCATTTTTAGAAGATAAATGAAGAATCATATCGCATCTTTCTTCCTTATATTATTTTGAAATCTAGTGTAACATGTCACTATAATATCATACCACTTCCAGGTAGGTATGTTAAGTGGTTTCATGAATCCCTTATAATGTTTTTATTCTGCCTGCACCGGCCAAAATTCCAATCATCAAGACACAAAGTCTACAATTCCATTCTATATACATTTCTACCATAAATATTCTCTTAAATCCCTATACATATTTTTTCTTCTTGGGTATACTAATAAATATGATCTATGTGCTTCATCCAGGAGTTCCCTCTTCTACTCCGATAAGGATGGACCATATAACAATATAAAAAACATCAGTACTCTATCTCTATAAATATAGTCTATCAATTTCCCATCATTATCTACTTTAGTATTAAATTACATGTTCTAAAAATCCAAATATGAAATCATTATTCATTATAATAAGAATATTTTAAAATTTTATTTGATTAATAATTACGTCTCCCCATTAGAATAAATCACCATATCAAACTACACTATATCTTTATTAATGGGATACTTTTTAATACTAATAACAGTCAAAAATCCTTGGTATCTACAAATAATCACATCAACCACGTTGTTTTTTTCCTATGGTGATATTAAATCCAAAAATCATTATCCTTGATTAGTTACTTCCATCATCATTCCCTCATACAGATCTCATTCTGATAGAAGATATACTTAAAACTATTTTGATGCATATATTTATCATATAATTCACTATTGAGGAAATGTATCTGTATTTTCAATCTAAATATTACATATTTTAGATAAATTTTCTATGTTGGATAAATAATTTCATGGGGTTTAAACTACCATGAGGCATAGGAAATCACTCTAAAATTTTAAATTAGGACACATACTCATATTTTCATCAATGAACCACTATAAGGTAAAAATCATTATATATAATTATGTTAAATTAATTCTCCTGAATTATTCCATATCTACCTCATGTGTTCAAAACACTCTATACATTCCCTTTAACTTTTTATTTTAATCCATTTAAATGTTAAATTATTCAATATAGTAGCCAACCAAGTCAGATCGTGAATGAAACACATACAGTAACCCGCTAAACACATGAAACATTAGATCTCAATTATATTGATTACTATATGAATTTATATGACTACCTTGGTATTTTAGGGGTCAATATATATCTCATAATTGGACAAAATATGACCGTTAAAAAATTCCATGATCCACAATTCTAACCTATAATAGTTCCTATATTATTCATTTTTGGATGGTCTCTAAAATTATATGAAGATATAACTTATAATTTTCATAGATATTAGATTATATCTATATATCACCAATTAATAAAAAAATTATAATGATACTCCATTGATTCTCTATTCATCATATATATAATGATAGATGGTCCATGGGAAAATGAAAAATCTATTACCCTAAACTCAAAATGTCTATACCATGATCAAAATTCAATATTTGTAATATTATTATTTTCCCCCAAGAGTTGTTGATAACAATATAGAATATATATTCATCGAATGTAGTGGGATACTTGATGTTGATCCAATAATTAATAAATATGTGGTTAATGATTCTTATTCTTTATATTAATGAAATTAATATCTCTATAATCAATGCACAATCTCAATGAACCATCCTTCTTTCCAAAAGTAAAAACTGTTGTTACCCTTGGTGAAATATCACAGCATAGAATTCCATTATCACACAACTAATACATCTATTTATTTCCAAAAATAAACTCTATTAGTGGAATTATATAACTAGTTATATATATAGTTTACTAAGAAATAATTGTTTCAGTAAAGAACTCAACATCATTATCATGTGGGAGACCAGGTAATTATTCATCAAAACAATAAATGAATTTGGTTAACACATGTATAATCATTAAACAGAATATATCATCTAAATTTATATATCATAATCGATGTTCCTCTCTGTACACAATTTCATTAAATATTTCTACCATGGTAAGACACATAAATGATTTAGATAATGATTTTTACCATCAAAAGTAAGAGATTATGCTGCACCTTAATGAATCATATAATAAATCACTATTATTTATTTATTTTTTTATTATATATTTAAGGAAAATACATACCAAGGATCATATCAATGACCATAAGTGGTGTAATTAATTGTTATAAAAATAAATTATTCCCAAGTATTATAATTGGAACTTCATTACCTATATTTGTTGTAAATAATACTCCCAAATGGTGTCTTTATTGTTAATTACCATAATTGGGTTATAAGTAAATATATTGTGTATTTGGAAAATGTGGGGGATATAAAAGTGTGTGAATATCCAAAATCAAATAAACCATTATCAAACATTTAAAAAATGTTCAAAATACCTACCATTATATCATTAAGAACATTAACTTCATATGTGATAATCACATAAACTTGTCATTTCTCCCATGGAATTTTCTTAGATTAAATCCCATTATGTTTATGGAATTGGTTAAAACAGTTTCCTCTTTACCAATATTTTAATCATTAAACATCGAAAACTTTTACCTAATCCATTCATTGGTGATATTGTTGGATTCTTTTTCATTGCACCTGTAATTGAATTTGGTTCCCCTATTGAATGCCTGTGGTGTTTCATCTTACATTTATCACATGTGGGAATTCCCACCCAAATATTCTCCCCCTATTACATGCTATGCTACACATAATTCACATCCATCCTCATCTTATCCTGATTTCCCTTGAACACATAAATATCGGAAAAATCATTTTCTACCTTAATGGTTTTTAGATAATATATACAAAAATGAATAAAATGTATGGGAGACCAATTCACTTTGAAAAATCAGGTTTAACACATTAATGAAATGATAAATATTAGTTTTATGTATATATACATAGTAAACAACATTAAATGAAATCATTTTATTAATATCTTCAAAATCAAAAACATTTTCTTCATCCTTCTATTTATGATTAAGGGCATACCTATCAATTTCCACTATTTTCACCGGAGGAATGTATTTTTCATAGAATAAATCATTGAATGTCCCCCATTATATAAAATTTACCACATATTCCTTTAATAGTTTTTTGAATTATAAATTACTATTTTTTCTGATCTATCTTCAAATTATATGACTCCATGATTAAATTCTCCTTTCTGCTAATTCCAAAAATAAGGATTATATTATCTTTATAATTGATCCATTGTTTAACAACAAATAGATTATTTTTTCAACTAAATATTGGAAGTTGTTGTCACATGAAGTTGTCAAACATAGTTAAAACATATTGTGGATCACCATGATTCTCTTGGGAGGTGATCTTATTATCCATATCCTTCGTCATGTTATGCAATATAGATATAACCTAATTAGTTTAAACTATATATTATATAACTTGTTTATGGATAATACCTCTTTATTATCTATGGGTTTGGATACATTTCCCATTCCACTTGTTATTCACTATAATTATACAATTAAACTCACATAATTTTCTCATTATATTGAATAGAAAAAATAAATTCCATTAATATTTTCTAGATATTTTTATAGAATACAAGAGGTATTTTATAGTTCTTGATATATCGTAATTGGTCCATTGAAATATAATACCAAAGGATTCTACTAAACATTATTTGATACCAACTGCAACATCTTAGACTTTATTAACCTATTGTATACAGTTATATTAAAATATTTATATGAACTACAAGAAATATTAAAGGACCAAAGAGTTTAATTTTATTGGAAGACTAGATAAATTGGTATATTACACTTTAAAGCATAAGATAAAACATTATTATAATATGAGAACATAAATAATCATACCTTTATATCCCAAAAAAATTACACATTGTACTGTTAAATTTCATATAGGGAAAGAATAAAAATAATCTTTATCATAAATTATTATAAAGAGGAATCATAAAAATCAAGAATAAATAATATAAACATATCATAGCTAATATGGAAGGAATAATTAAAAAATGAGTCCATAATTATCTAAAACACTGAGAAAACTATATCACTGATAATAACTGAAAGCAAGGATTAAAATAATCATTGAAATCATAATGATGTAATGAATAATTTCATACATCAAGAAAGTTCTCCGAATGACTTATTAAAAGAATCTTTTATATCAATTTAAGTTGAATACACAAAAAACCAACCTATTTTGTCAAATGATACCAATTGTGGCATTGAGGGGGTGTTTAATGTTGTGCCCCACCTATCACCCAAATATGTGTTCCGAACTCACTATCATAGTCATACATTCATTCGTACCATTTCCTATAGAACCAACTGCTGAAAATAATTCTAATATTATAATTTTGAGAAATGCAGACATCAACTATTTCCCCATTTATAGAATAATGTGGTTTTCTAGGAGAGAATCCCTTAATCATCAAGTAAGTTATTGGGTTTCATTAAAGTAATAGGTAGTACTCTTATCAATGGAATATTGGAGAGATGATATCTTAAATTTTATGTGGTAGTTGTAGATTATATTACATTTTTTAAATTATTTTATTGGTAGGATGATAACATAGTGGTATCTGAAATTAGATTCCATTGTTCATTAATATAATGTGAGTATTCCAAATAATAACACTGAGATCATCTCTTAGAGTGTGAAATATTAGACCCAATAATGATGAATCAGGTTGAAAATTTTATTAATTATAAGACAAAATATTTGGGGGTGACTACATAAAAATGAATATATACCTCATCTAAACCAAAATTCCAGTAAATTGACATGAATTTATTTTATATAAAATTACACAAACTTTAATATTACCCAAGCATAGGATGATTTTTACAAAATGGATATGGTAACTCTTAAGACAATATAATATTATATAGGGTAATAATACATATATCTAAATATCTTATATTTCATGGGTAACATTGTATATTTATTCAATGGGGATTTATGTAACATGAAAAACAAAATTACAGTGGTTATAACATGAGTCCCAAAGAATGATCACTGATAATGAAAACCCCACTTATGGTTTTGTTAAAATTACAATAAAAAACTAATAAAATATAGGGATTTAAATTTATATCTAAATTCCATGAATAAATAACTTTATTGATATAAAATATCAAATAGGTAGTATATACACCACATAATGTAAATTAAGTGTATAATGAAAATAAACTCTCTAGAAGATAAATGTGAGATGGAAAACCAATATCACATATCATGATTTAAAAAAATTAACTTTAACAACCTATATCAAGAAAATATATATCATAATGAATTTATTCACAGTATTAATTATATACATTTTCATTCATATTCCTAATAATTATTCATTCACAAAATGAATTATCATATTTTTTCACATCAATTGTTTTTAATTTAGATGGTTTATACTAGATTCACAATAGTAGTGTTTGAATTCTTTATTATTAAAAAATTCATCATTATTAGGTAATTTAATTTACAATTATGGATTAATTAAAGTAACTAATGTTGTATTAAATCCCATTAAGAAGTTTTTTATACATTATCATTGATGTTGAAATTGATAATAATCATGTTTCAATGATTCTTGATGAATCGAGGTTGTTTCATAAATTGATGAATTACATATAGATATAATATCTCCATAATAAAAAAATAATGATTTAAGTAGTAAAACCATATTATGTTATTAAATTAGATTAATTATTCCTACATGTTAAAAATTATTAGTAATTATGAAAAATGTGGTTAATGAGACCCAAAAAAGAACATACCCAGATTTAGTTAAGGATTATGAAGTAGGTATGCTATAATATATTTAAAAAAGAGGTATAATTATATTTTTCACAGTTTTTAGTGTGATATATAATAATTTTAATGAATAATAAGAAGTAAAATATATTAATACATTACACAATGTGATTTAGAAATTGCCCCCTTAGTATGCTTATTTTAAATAAATAAATTTACATTTTTCATTTGTGAATAATATGAATAACAGGTTCTATAATTTGTCCTAGAATGTTTATAATGATATTAAAAATATAAATCAATCCTTTAAACCCATCTTTATAACAATCATTGTACAGAATTTATTGAAATCAAGACATGTTTCATTGTGGATGCGGTAGTCTACACGACACACGTATATCAATTTATTATCAACAGATGGGTTATATATACTATTAATTATAATACCATATATATTTTAGTATTAAAGTAGATAAATCATAATAATACCATCATGTTAGTGTTTCTATAACAAAAATTAAAAATAACAACAAATAAGAAAATTGTGTGGTTGATAGTACTCACGTCAGGGTAATGTATTTTTATTTTCAGTATCATTGTATTTAAAGGTCATAGGATAAAAAAAAATTTTTAGGGTACTTTTAATTCAACATAGAAGTATATGAAAAATATAATTTCATATTTTAATTTTACATTAGTAATTAATTAATAACAGGAGTAATTAATTATAATGACCATTATTAAGGGAAAAAAATTCCTAACATGAAAATTATAATTTAAGATGTGTAAATATTTTTTCAAAATATTATTTATTAATTCTAGTAATTATAATTTTAAAATTAATAGAGTTATTTTTATAAAAACATTTTTTACTGAAATAATGTGTAAAATATTTAAATTTATATATATGATAAAATTATATTTGACAATAACTGTATTTATGTACATCTATTTAATATAAATAAAAAACTATATAAGGCATTTACGTTATGGAATAATCATATGTCCCTTGAAAATATTGGATTTAATCAAATTCCAAAAAAAATTATTTTTATATTAATATATCATGCTAATTATTTCTAAAAATATTTTCCCATGATTTATAATTTCAAATAATAGTTTAAAATGAATATTTGTATTCCATAAATTCATATTTTATTATATATTTTTAATAAATTTATATTTCATTCATATATAATGGTCAATTCATATGAATTAAAATTATTTTCATAAAAGGTGGTGTTCTTGTCAAAGGCCAAAACAAATATTTTATTAGTGTGACACAAATTACAAGAAAAAAATACATTAGTATGAAAGAAAATATTTTTCTAAAGTCCCTATCAAAAATAAAAATAAAATCTAGTGGGTGATCATTCCTCCATGAAATGTCATGATTGACTCCCACATTTGTGAGGATTTCTACAATCATGTTCTCTTCTCGATAGGTGTGAGTGAAAATAAAGATGTTTTCCATGAGCTAGTGCATACAGTCCATACAACATTATGTAAGAGTCCCTACAAGGTGAACAACACCATTCCAAATGGCATGCACAATGGTCATTGAATCACTATCGATCTAGATATTTTTCCAACCATGATGTTTAGAAAAATAGATAGCATGAGTCACACTCATCATTTCAACTTCCAATGTAGATGTGACCCCGTAGATTCCATATTTATTGCAAAGAATCTACCCATAGTGGTTTTTAAAGATAACACCCCATCCCGAGGGTCACATGTTTCCTTTAGAAGCACCATCAATATTGAATTAGATCCAGCCTAGAGGAAGAGCCGGGCAGAAGACATCAAATGTATTTCTAGGATCACGGTAAAATCAATTCACCCCAAGCCATTAAAGAATCCAAAGGTCTCTAATTGTGTTTCTACAAAGATCCATTTGATTCGTGGTGGCATTCCAAATGGAAATAAATATTCTCATTTTAAATGCACATAGACTAAATTTGAAATTTGTATGAATATGAGCAGTTATATCATATAAGATCACATGGAGCAGCTCGTCTATTTCTATTAGAAAGAGAATCGAGATTTGATAGGAGTCAATTATATCTAAAATATTTTTTATCTAAAACCTGACTTATTCAAAAAATGTCAAAAAATTAATTCTATTTTAATTTTTCTATGTTCAAATCAAAATTATTGTTTTTTGGTAATTATAAAATTTTTAAATTTATATATTAAATAATTTCATGAATAATGAATCATTAAATGGTTCATTAAGTGATAGTTTGGGTCTGTTATATAACAACAATTTTATAGTATAATGTTTTACATAGAGCCGATTAATATAGGCATTATAGGGTCTGACACTAACTCATTGCCAACATTGTTGGATTCATAATATGGGAGATTTATGATGCATTGGTACTAACACTATCTCAAAAATCTAAATTATATTCTAGATCTAGGTTCTCATTACTATTTCCACTCCAAAAATTATGTATATTTCAAATCCATTCCAATATTTTTCTCTCTAACTTTCTAAAAAATATTTTAAAAACATATCAACATTTTAAAAATTGATATTTACTGGAATTAAGAATAGATAAGGTGTAGCTTATTTTATTGTGAAATGATTCAATTTCATATAAAGAAGATATGTGTTTGATATGCATAGTAAAATGATATGTTATTATAAATAGTGATATTTGTATTATTTATTATAAAGCTATTTTCATTAATAATGTTTTTTAAAATGTATATCAGGTGATGTACCAAAATTTCACCCATGTACCTTTCTTATTATGGTTTAATTATTTGATTTATCATTGAAAACATTCGTATTAAAGATATATCATTTATTTTTGTTCTGTTTTTCAGAATTTCATTTATCTATATTTTATTCATGATAATTTGAGTCATTTTAGATCCAAATAATGTGAAGGCATTGATTTAAATATTTCACTTATTTGTAAATTTTGTGATGTTGGGAATGAATGGTGCAAGATTTGATCTTATTTATGTGTAAAAGTTAAAAACAATTATATTTTACGGGTAACCATGTATAGTGATCATTGATGGATTGATCACAAAGGCTGGGGGTGTTGAATTTGTAGTGTAACATTTATAATTATTTCTCATTTAAATTCATCCTCTTAAACCTATAGAAATATTTTATTCAATCAATATTATCTTATAGACTCACCTCATATTCATTAGTACTAACAGAGAGAGGGAGATAGTGTGTGTGTGTGATTGTGGGTGTGTGAAAATTAGGATTCAAAATTATTTTCATTAAAGACTACTCCTTTTAATGTTGGTTTGGTTCCCAATGATGAAATCTCCAATATTGAAACAAATGGTTATAATATTAGTTGGTTATGCATACCAATTACAATCTTCAATCAATTAGTTAGAGACACATGTCATAACACTCCATATTTATTTATCCAATGGTAGTAATATCTCAGTCATATTAAATGATTCCTATAATCCTCCTTGAACAAATCATCCTTAATGAGTGAACTAGATCTGTTCCATGCATGTATAACACCTTCAGTATCTTTAGTAGTGACAATGATGGTCGACAATACTACTCTAGAATCTCACCCTAGATGTTATAATACCTGAGTTATCCGCCTCACTTTTTCTAGTTTTCTATCCTTTATTATTCTTTTTTAGAAAGTGATTTTAATAGAATCCTCCATAATTTAATAAAACATGGTATCAGGGTGTAACATCTTGCATTTTGGATCGGATGAAAATTCCAATAGAATTATAATATTTTGTTTACTAGATGATTCCTTTTTAAAATCGGTCCTCAGAATGTATTTCCCTAGATTCAAAACACTGCGGTGTGCTTTTCAAAAGAAATTAAAATTTATATAAATTAATTAATTATCATACATAATAAGAATAATAATAATCTTATTATTCTTAATATTATTATTATTATTATGAATACGATTATAATTCTTACTATATTTATTATAAATTTTAGTTTCGAGGAAGACCCTATGGGGTTCTCCACCATTTTTACTCATTTGACCCCCTCTCATTACCAACATTCTAAACTAATACTCCCTCAAATGGACCCATGCTACCCCCCCCCCACTCCAGGTCCTCCTTTCCCATCATAGATACACCTTCATTTCAACATGTTTCACCTTCGATCTGTCATGGTAAGGTCTCTGCTTCCCATAGTTTTTTTTCAACCTATTTTTTTGTCTACTCAATGACCTATTTAATTTTGCACGTACCCCATGTCAAGGATAAATCTGGATTTTCATTCTTTTGATTCTAGGTAATGTGAAAGGCTTCTTAGTGCCTATTAATGTGTATTCTCACATCCGCTGCCAAAGACACAGTGGATTGGTTAGTTTTGTCTCTTAGTTGTATTTTTGAGGTTATAATTTCAACCGCTGACTTAATATCAAATATTATTTTAGGGTCCTTATGTTTGTTTGATCCAATGCTAATTTTGGTGTGTGTTTAACCATACTGAATTGTTTTTCATTTCATTATAATTACTATAGTGAGTTGGGTTACCCTTGATGATGGTTTGTTTGTCCTTCGTCTAGAGAGTATCACAGCATATTCATCAGTATTCATATTTATATGTATGTTCCCCTTTTATTTTTATATTATTCCATTGAAGTGAATATATATATATATATATGTAGGTGTTCATATGTATAGTATGAAAATTCATATAGATGAGAGTGGAGATGGGTGTACAGATATATGAAAATATATAATGATACCCTCGAACATATTCATGGCCATGCAAACATGTGCATAGGGTGTAGTGTGGTTATTTATATGTGAAGGTGCATATGACCCAAGGGGGTTGCGAGATCTACATGTTTTCATCGATAAATGTATTAAGTGAATTGTGTTCATATTGGTTTACTTATTAAGTAAAAATCTCATTACCTTACCCATTAAATTAATTAAATAATTAATTAATAGCATTAACAGCTTTCATGGAATATAATTAGTGATAAATGATTTAAATAATAAATAATCAGTGATGATTTATGAATTTTTTGTTAAGAAACATCATGGATTTTATAATAAAAGCACCCAAAAGGAGTTGTGTTGTCTTTGATGACTCATAGTGATAATTTATGTTTAATTGGATTTTATGGCCATACTGAATGATAGTTAATTATATCATTCTGTCACTGTTGTAATTTGACTTTTTTAGAACATAATCATTACAGATTTTCATTAATGGAGTTTCACCCTTGAAAATAAATTTTAAATTAACCAAGACTTATTATAATTTCTTGGACATGATTTTAATTGGAATTAAATGTGTATGTAATTTACCCAATCTAAAGACACCATCGAAGTACATCACCTATTTTTTAAAGGTAATAACACGTTTTATAAATAGTAACACCCATGTTGGTATATCCCTAATTTCTAATTACAACATTTAAGTGCCTATTGAACCTTGATAAATAAATTGCCTTATTTGTTTAATCCAATACATTACCTTGTTAATTGGATTACCCATTGAGGTAGTTTCCTATTTAAACTTATTAGATCCTATGTTACCCATTGAGCTTTGTTAAATGGATTATCATTATTTCAATCATTAAATGATATGTATTTAAATTAAATATGAAATTCCTTATTATTTTACCTTATTGTAATAAATTGAAATCTTTAAAATAATTAATTAAAATGGAATTGTTTTTTATTGTCTAAACCAAATTTCGTTTTATCTGATGAAATAATTTCTAGTAATTTTGATATGTGTGATCGCATCGACATGCATCAGGCATGACGAGATAAATTGTATAATTCCAATTAAACTGTAAGGATTTAATTTTTTTACTACCATTAAATTAAATTATATCCCATGGTAAGGAGACTAAGACATGAAGACACCCGATATGTGTTCTATCCTTTGAAATTATTATTACATGGTCTGTTTGACTCTAAATCCCTCTAATAAATTGGATAAATTGTTCGTATGTTGGCATAGAATTTTGAATCGGCATAATAATAAATTGTGTGATTCCTTATGGAAAAATCAACTTTGCTAAACTTATTATTTATAATATTAACTACTTCATGATCTAATGATAAATTAAATAGTATTGATATAATTATGTTTATAATTATGAAACTGGACATATTAAAGGAATTGGTTTGACATAAGGTAATTTATATAAATATATCATCGTATCTTATGATGGAAAATATTTTTTGTGTAATACTAGAAATGTGATTTTGATTTCTTGCCTTTTGAGTTTATGTTATATCGATGTGATTGATACATGATAGGTTGATATTGATTAGAATGTTATGTTTGTATGGAAATAACTAATTTTTAATGTGGACACATGAGGAATTAGGTCTTTTTATTCCATAACTACTAAGGGAAGGAACTTGTACTAGATTTCTGAGGGAAGTGTACATGGTTATATGGGATGTATGAGGACACATGAATGGTGTTGATTCCTAATGGAATAGTGATGTTTTGGTACGGCCCTAGAGATTGGAGTACATGTACGGAATGGACAAGGGAGGAGTATACTTTTATGTAATATGCATTAGGGATAGATGCACAATCACATGATGCATTTTGATATTCTAGTAATGATCAATGAAAATATTTTGGTTAGTATGAGGGTATGGACCATTTATTTATTGTATTTTCTTAGAAATTCAACCTCGATAAGAGGATCTATGACCGATTTGGGTGATCCATACTAATGTCAGAGGATCCAACCGCACACATAGGTAACTTGCTTTGTGAAGAAGTAGGTATAGCTATCATGTGTCCATTAGGATCCTTATATGATTGTTGTTTATTTATTCAGTATGATTTTGATTATTTTCCTACATTTACCTTTTTAATTATTAACATTATATATCATGTAATTGATTGTGGTAGACATTGTAGGTGCCGGTCTACATCGATTATTACCCACTCCCTACTCGAGCACCATTTGTATACTATGTAGATCTGCTTTATCACATGTCTTTGGATTCTTGGCTTGTGTTGTGATGTGTACATAGGAAATTGGAAAAACAACACTAGTCACTTACTCATGATTCATGAATAGTATCCCATTGGGGTTTTCGTTTGTTATTTTTTATTTATTATACATACTGTTAAGACATGGAATAAAATGCATCATTATATTTAATTGGAATTGTCCTTTCTTTATTCAGATATTATATTATTGTACAGTTCTTTTTCCATATTACTAATATATTAACACTTGTTAGTTATATATTATCTAATAAACCATTGTGATACTCTGATCTAGAGGATATAGTCCCCCCACTATAACATCAATTGATCCTCTCTAATAGTTGGTAGCCTTTGGCGTATGAATAGGTGCGTTTGATTCCTTGTGACACATCGGTACGACCACCATCTTAGTGGTGAGGAGGGTTTGGAAATTATAAAGTTGTATAATATGTTTTCTTTTTCTTACTATTATTTGTTTGTAAACATGAGAAAAATAAGGTTTAAACTCTTATTTAATAGTTGTTTTTGGGACTGATCACACCACATATGCGAAATAACAATGTGGGCGTGGTTGGGAATTGTTGTTCATGATGTTTCTTATTAAAGTTGATGTAATTTGAACTTATGTGAATGATGTATTTTCGACTTCATATTTATGTATGATCCATTTTTGGTATTATATCCCTATCCTAGAATGGAATGAATGTACTGTTATATGCATCATATTAGGAACATAGTGAATTCATTTACCATTCATGTGCTATTCCAAATAGTCACATATGCAGGTTGTTTATTGGTTTTTAATGTGTGCCTTCAGTTTCATACCATAATTTAGTGTTTATAGAATGTTTCTCTATAATGATTCTTGTGATGACATGATGTTATTGATATATAAATTGTTTCGTGGGCTAAATATAATATCTTTTATGGGATGAATTAAATGGTTAAAATTAGGGCATGAAACATTTTTCAATTCTATGGTGTATGGGTGCCTTATAACTGGGAAAATGTAACTAGTGCAATAAAAATATCCTTTTTTGTTATATATATATATATATATATATATTGAATTTTTATAAATTGTAAAAAATTCATCAGTTTGGCATGAATTGATATAGTTACCTAACTAAATGTACAACTACAACAATGTAGGGTAGTTAAGGAATGTTCCTTATGTGATAACTCGTTATGGGTGTTTTAGATCATCCATCATTAAGAAAATGCTATTGGGTTTATTTCTAAAGAATCCAGGTTGGATAAATTGGACCATCATAGGTCTCCTTATCTATTAAAAATAATTTTTTTGATAAATTTTATAATTATGACTGAATATCAATAAGTGTAAAATATTTTAAAAATTAATTTTCTTAAGACATTCATTATTTGTATTTGTGTGATAATAAATTATTTTAATTGGTCAATGATTAAAATTAGAATATATTAAATATCTTGAAAATGGAACCCTAGCTGCTTTACATCGTTTAAACCCTTGTGAAAGGGTAGTTTGAATTCACATTGAGTTTCCCTCGAATGGAAGAATTTCTATTTTTCGTAGGATTTCTCTCTTATGGGAAATAGATTACATGGTAAGATCATGATCCTAGTGACCTTATTTATTTGTGAGAAGGTTTTAGATTCAACACATATTCCCTTTTACGGGTAAATCCTATGGTATGAATCTCCCCAAAGTTTAAATGAATATCTAGTACCTTTGTACATTCTATCATTTTGGTTCTATTTTCCCTAGTAATACTATTTGTTTCTAAATGACACCCTTATTTAGTTTTTTGGATAGGGTTTCCATTTCCCAGTTATGAGGATGAGAATCGAGAAATTCTTAGTATAAACTAGCTATAAATGCATCAAGCATGGTTTAACACTTCTCAGGTCACATGACCCTTTAATTTCATTGGTGATGGATGAGTTGGTATGTCATCATCGAATTTAATTATTTTATGTATCCCATATAATACATGAATTTTAATGGACAAAAATATACAAGTAGAATCAATGATTTTCATTTTTATCTAAAATCATGGGGGTTTTGAGCATTAATCTATGTGTCTCTCACCGAGATAATAAATTATGTAACAAACCAGTTGAGTTCATTGAAATATTTGTGCTTTCTATTGTTTACTACGTACATGGTTCATCTCCCCAGTAGAGTTACCATTGAGTTTAACGTAACCATTTCATCCTAATTCATGGGATTTATCTTCTAGGAGACTTGAGTTTTTTAGTGCACTAAGAATTTGGGTTTTTGTCTTTCCATCCTATCGTTAATATGTACTCATGTTGTGTTTGATAAATGTTTCCTTCCAGTTACAAGAGACAAAACCAAGATCACCATTGTATATTGTCGATTTTTCATTGATTTCATTGAGTTTTGTGGGTTTTAATATCTTCTGGACGCTCACTCGAAAGCATGAAATTGACATGGGTGGTTGAGAGAAAAAAATTATGAGAACTCCATTGGTCATGGTTATACATCAGTGGTTATGATTGGTTGATCATGAAATTCATTTTGTGTTAAATGAGTTGTGATTAGTTGATGATTAGACATTGGAAGGTGATGTTGGGTTTCGTTAAGAAGTCTTCCAGTTGTGGCTCAACTGTTCTTCCTTCATGTAGTATACTATGATTAAATTGAAACTATTTAAATATTATTTTTGTATTCTACTAAGAGATGAGAATGTACCCTATATAGACATTAACCTGGGAACACTTGTAGAGTGATGATCATACTCTTCAATAATGATTTAAACCAGTTAGTCTTGTTGGCTGATCACTTTCAATGTTGAATTCTCGATTTGTGTTTTATATCGTGGATTGAATGTTTTGTGTGATACCTTAATTATAGTGTATGATTGCATGGGATTTAATCTTGGTCACCAAATATTTACACTGACATAACCACCAAACAGATGCTGCTATGGGCTCAGTCAAGATCTTATGTGGACATCATGGCATTATACCAACGTCTCACTCATAATCATGGATTATGTACGACTTTTGTTAGTCCTACGACTATAATTCCATAAATATATGGTTACTTAAAACATTTAGTTGGGTCCAGAGTACATTTTTAACGGGAAATGAATCCAGTGGTTTGGATTAGGTTTACCCCACTGTTCATGATGAGAAACAATCATTTTAAAATGTTCATGTGATCGTTTGACCATGAAATGTCACCAAATGACAGCGATGGTATTTGGTGGATGTGTTCTCTGTAAATGAAAAATACATTGGGAGGATCCATTGTAGTTTTTTTTGATACAATGGCTATCTACTTTGCGCACTTTGGCATTGGTCAAATAGATGTGGATTGATTCATTTTATCCCTTTTATTATGAATATGGTTTTTGAGGAACTATTATAAACCACATCACCAGGTTAAGGTGAGTATAGATTAAGGGTCACATGATTCATTCAATGAAAGTGTGTGTGATCAGTTTATGTTGAGTCAATAATGATTTACTTGTTAATTTTTAATGAAATTTTGTTGGAGTGTCCTTAAATTTCATATAGGAATGTCTTGTTTGAAATTAAAATGGTGGAGATTTTGTGGCATAGACTTGTCCATTTATGATGTTAAAGACCTATGTTTGGGAGAACCATCAACCAGATGTTCAAATAGATGATTACGTGATCTTGTCACTTTTATAATGACCTCATGTAAACATTGCATATGTGTCTTAGTTAGAGAATAAAGGGTTTTCTCATGTTTGGATGTCTTAAGTTCAGTATATTTAAATAATTACAGTATGTGTGTTACCAGTTTTTAAATACAATGTGACTATTTGAAAGAATCTTTATGACTATTGTTGGATGGGATATGTGTTCATTGTATATGAAGTCTTCCCAGGATGATAATTTCAAAGGTGGATAGGTTGTAACATCCCCCTTTTTGAACGAGACAAAAATTACATGACAATTATGATTTCTCATTTACAGGATGGACCATTTTTAATACTGGGCATCATAAAGTATTTCCTAAGAGTCGAAACAATACGGTGTGATTTTTAAAAAGAATTAAATACAAATTTAAAAAAATAAACTGACATAATAATAATAATAATAATAATAATATGATGATAATTATGATTATTATAATAATTATTATTATTTTTGATTTGAGGATGAATCAAAGTGGGTATCCAACCTTCTAACATATGTGATCCCCCTCACCTTACCCTCCTGCTCATGTGATACTCCCTCAGCTGATCCCACAACGAGTGACCCCCCCCCCCCCCCTCTACCCATGTAATCCTTTACCTTCATCGATACTCCTAGATTTGGTCACAGATATCATTCGATTGATCGAAGTAGGTCTCTACATCCCCTTCCTTCCTATTCTGGTTGAGTATTCGTTTCCTCGTCATAGTAATTCATTCCAAAAAAACCATAGGCTAATGGATCATATGTTTTTGTGGTAATTCTGATTCTAGTGTGTGTGAAATGATTCTCATGGCCTCTTCTTCCATGTTCCGACATCTTCCGCTGAAGGTAGAGATGATTGGTTCGTTTGGGATCATTGTAGTCACTTTGATTTGAGTTTTCCTACCCAATTCCTTATCTTGAACTTTTTAATTTAGGATTTGTAAGTGGTTTTTATTACATGGTTATTTTTTTTAGGTGAGTTGGACCTTATTATAGTGTTTTGTGTTATTAATAATCTTTTTACATTGTTGGTTCTCCCTTGATGGGGGTTCAGGTTGCCATTGTCGAAGGCAACACACCGCATATGCATCAGCAGACAAATTTATATGAAATATCCCATGTTATATGTTTATTCATATAAGGAAGTTAATATATATATATACATGGGGATATGTGTGGTTATGTATAATATGAAAATTCCTATTCATGTGATTTTAGATCCATGTGTGCATATTACAATATATGTTACATTACCCATAAATATATGTATGGCCATTAAAATATGTTCATAAGGGCTAGATGTCCTTATATATTTTCAAAGGATCGTATGCTCTAAAAGGATTGAAAAGGTTTTAGGTTTTCATTAATAAAAGTTTCCAGTGCTGATTGTTTATCATGTTCTACTTCTTGAGGTAGGATCCCATTCCCTTACCTATTAAATTATGTATTGCATTTATGAATTTACCCCACACATTTCATAGAATTTAATAAGTGTGGGGAGATTTATAATATAAATTATTAGGAATGATACATGAATCATTTTCTATAAAAATTCATTGTTTTTATAATAAAACACTCGAACAGAGTTTCACTATCTTAAAAAACTGAGAGTCATAATTTATGATTATTTATCTTGGTTGTCCACATTGCATGATAGTTCTTTATTATTTTTTTTATCACTGTTGGATTCTTTCATGATTAGAACATATCTCTTATATATTTTATTCAATTGAGTTTCCCAATGAAAATAAATTTTAAATGAACACAGACACCCTTTATGTTATTTTCCTTGTTTTTAATTGGAATTAAATGTGAAAGTGACTTCCCCTTTCCAATGACACCTTCTAAGTACATGACCAACTTTCAAAATAGAATTTAATATTTACTAAATGGGAATTACTTAGTGGGTAAATTAACATATGCCAATGGTACCTTTAATGATTCTATTGAACCTTGATAGATAAATTGTCATGATTGTTTAATTGAAAGTATTTTTTTAATGGGATTACCCATGTCGGTAGTTTCTAGGTTAACCATGGAACCTTCTAGCTAACCCATTGAGATGTGTTATATAAATATTCATGTTATAATGGATTAAATAAAATATATTTAAATTAAATGGATAATGCAGAATGGGTTTCCATTGTTTTAATGAATTGAATGATTCCAATTAATTAATTTATATAGAATTTATTTGGATGGTCAAAACTAAATCACATTTATCTTATAAAACTATTTCTATTAATTGAAATAAGTGTGCTCATGCCAGAATTCCTCAGGAATGTCCATATAAATTTTTCAACCCTTTTTAAATTGTATCATTCATTTGTAAACCACCTATAAATATTATTGCATCAATATGAAATTATACTGTGACATAGAGCCACACGATAGGTGTTCCATCATTAAATTTTTTTAAGAATTGTCCAATGTTACTCTCCATACCTATAATAAATTAATTAAATTTTATGAATGTTGGAATAGGCTTCTAAATGAATATAATATTAAAATGTTTGATTTCTTGTATTAGAATAACTTAAGATAAACTAGTTATTTAATATATAATTTACATTATGATCGAATGAGTAATTATACAGTTATGATATAATTACGATGGTAATTATGAACCTATATGTATGAAATAAATATCATTGATAGATCATAATTTTTTTAAATTAATCATTGTGTCTTTTGATGAAAAAATTCTATGTTTTATAATAGAATTTTGATTTCGATAAAATATATTTTGAGCTTATGTGATACCGATGTTATTGATAATTGAGTGTTTGATATTTATTTGCATGTTGAGTTTCTTTGGATACGACTCAAGTTTAATGTGGATTCCATAGGACTTTGATTATGTTATTTCATACCACCTACGGGAAAGGCATAGGTATATGATTCCTAAAGTTATTGTATATGGTTATATGGGATGTCTGAGGACTCATGACTGGTGATGATTCCCCAAGGATTGGTGCGTGTTTTCTTACCACCTGAGGGTTAGGCACACTAGTACTGATTTATTGAGAGAATAGTATATCATTATGTGAGATGCCCAAATTCTAGATGCACAATCGCATGATGCCTAATGGTGAGATTCTAGTTATTCCTTAGGGAGATATTTTTGTTACCCTGGGGAAAGTGACAATATGTTTATGATATTTTATTAGTGATTGATCAACAATAGAATAATATCCCTCTGATTTTTGTGTTCCATCAAGATGTTTTAGGATCTACCTAGAATCATTAATACTTGATAAGGTTAGAAATTAGATAATGTTTTCATGTGTCCCGTAGCTTCCATAGTAGTTTTTAGTTAATTTATTCCTCAAAATTTTATTATTTTATTTATTATACATTCTCACTACATTACATTATATATCACGTATTGGATTGGGATAGACACCATGTGTGTCAAACTGTTGATATTTTTATCTCACACCATGTTCGAGCACTATTATTCACCCATGTAGATCTTCTTACTCATACTTCATTGGATTCATTACTTGTGTTCTGTTATGATCAATATATCAAGAACATCATTAATTTTTATATCCTCTAGTTATTGAAAGATAATAAACATTTTACCATCATTTTCCTCTATTAATCTACTCAAGAGTTCAATATAAATTCATTATTAAAAATTATATTTATTTCCCAATTCCGACAAAAAAACAGTTTTTTCTTCACAAAACCATATATTATAAAAATGATTTCCAAATTTTCTTTCTAAAAATATAAAAATGATACATTAAAGATACATTTAGCCATTTCATATTTATAAAAAAAATAAAATGAATATTCTTAATGTGTTCTAGACAAAAACCATTTTGATGTTACTGAAAATGTGAACGGAACCATTGTTTTAACATGAACAACATGAAATAAGTCTCCAACCATCTTGAAAATAATAAGATTTAAATAATTCATAAAATGATTTGAATTTATTTTTGAAACGTATCTCTACTATATTTAATAAATATTAAATTTTAAAAAATATTATTTACAAAAACATAATATTTTCCTCAAGAAACGTTCTATATGATTTTTCATTCAAAATAATTATCTAGATAAGATTAAATACATAAATTTTAATTATTATTTACAAAATATATAATCCACGGATACCATTATTATTTACTGTTTTAATGTTATAGGTTTATTAGAACCATATTTTATTGAATCCCATTTGTTTACCATGGGTTATACCACATTGAAATGTTTATGAAACATGCTTATTTTTTATAGAGGATATAGATTGATGAAATGAGGAAATGATTTTAAATCCTATTTTTTCCAAAGGTTATGTTTTCATGAAATGTTTATGAAACCCATTTCACTTCACGGGTTCTAATATTCTGAATATTTCATGATCTTGTCTCACATATATTTATTATTTTCATAACGTAATGAGTGGTACCCATATCCGCCTCCAATGAATTGGTTAATCATTATACTTAAGGACCAAAAATATTGTTAAAAGTATATTTTCATGATACACTATTATAAATTGGTTAACCATGACCCATTATGGAAAACAGGTGTGTCTATTTCTACTATAGGGAACATGTGTATACTGATCCACTATGGGAAACAGGTGCATCCAAACCCACAATGGGAAACTAGTACTGTATCCTAATATTCAATAAAGATGGTATTGGTATTTAATCTTTATATATGAATTGATATTATTATTTTTTCCATGATTACACACTTCTGTGGATTGATATTCTGGTTCATGAATGATTTATTAAGATATTTCACTCTTATGACCCATGTTTTCTGAAATGATACTATTTTATTCCATGAATCATGTTTATAATATATTAAATTGTGGGTATGGGCATCATAAGTTATGTTCATAAATGCACTTCATTTTTTATCATATGGTGTCGTATGATCATAGATTGATGTATCTAATGTTTACCATTATTGAAAATATAATCTCAATCTTTATTATGTATCCTTTACCTAGTTATGATGATATGTTGAGGTAGGGTATTCCTAAGAGTAGTACTATGTGTGAAAATATTTGTGGGAGATTTTGAAGATTATTCCTAAATAAGATGATTTTATATATAACATCCAAAAACATTAGAATAATATGGTTCATAGGTGTGTGTTTATGAAATGTTTATAATAATCATCTAATAATACATGATCTTTATGTATGAAAATACTAGGTCAGTATTGTGGGTATTAATGTAATGGTTTAATCAACATTTGGAGAAAATCATAAGAAAAAAAATAGTGAGATCCCTAGGTTTATTCCTATGTGTCTTTCTATTGATGTGTATAGGGATATTTCAAAGGATAACTGTCGTATAGTTCATATTATATGAAAATATCTAGGAATATTGTTGAGGGATGGAGAAATGGTATTTGAAGAAATTTCATCCATATCTAGATAATAAATATGGATGAGGATTTAGAGCAGAGGTACTTATTTGTAATAACATGGATAGAAACAATAAGATGTAATTTAAAGTCCCCTAGTGACATAATGAAGTCAATGATGAAAAATTGGTTTGACACTTCTGAAGGATATGCTTTGGAAATTCCCAGAATCATTACGAACCATAAAGAAAGATTATAAAATGACGATGAATGAACCAGGTTATGCAGAAGGTGTAATAGATTTAAATGAAGGAATCATGATTTAGACAACATATAAGTTATTTCTCATTATTCAGGGAATTTACAGTATGATTTTTATTTATCAACATATGTTTTGTGGGTTTTAGTTTACTAATAGAACCTAAAGGAACCATGTTAATGATGTGTGTGACAGAAAATGAATGAATTTTCTCTTAGGAAACCAAATTTTATGGGCTATCTAACATAAACTAATGTATATATGATCGAATAACTTTCCAAATACATGAATCATATTGATCATTTAAGTGATAAAAACATAGAACACCATTTTTTTAATCCTTGATGATGCAACGTACAATGTTTTCTAGTGATTCTCTAGATCCACTACATATTGTTAAATGAATTATACAATTGGAACATTATTTTCCATTAATCAATGTGTAGAGAATGAAAAAATAATTTTCAACTATATAATTTATATGGATAAGAGGATCATTGGTGGAATATTATAAACAATACAAGTGAATAATTTCAAATTTAATACGCGAAATGTGAAGAGATATTGGGGATATATCGTGGAGAATATTTCCATCATATTTTATAAACAATGTAATAGAAGGAATTACTTTAGATTATGAAAAAACATAATGAATATATTGGTACCTATTAAGCTAATTTTAAAACACTTTCAAGTTATCTTTATAGTCTAATCATTGGACTAGAATGAAAAATGATTGATATTTTGGAAGACTAAAACAACATATAAGAAAGGTATTTGCTATTTGAGAAATTTTATGATACAAAGAATTAATTTTATGTTGACTAATGGAAGAAATGGACCCAGGATATTCACAACATTCATATATTTTTGATATGAAAACAATATATGAGAATCAGAAAAACTAAAATTATTGAATGAAATTTGATCAATTTTCATTATAGAAAAACGAAATGAAGAATCAAGGTAATTTATTGAATATAACTATGAGGTATTTTAAATATTGTATTGTAGTTCATAAATCCCATGAATTTTGATATGAGATTAATGGGATTGTTAATGAAATATAGGATAATATGATACCCAGTAATCCACCACCCACACCCCAGTGATTTGGGAGAAAGGAGTTTGGTCATTATGTGAATCAAAATCTATGGGATAATATGAATAACATGCCACATTATCAACTGAATAAATAGGAAAATGGGATTTTTTAATCAGAATGGATAATCTAAATATTTATAATTAAAGAGCATATATACTCACCTCCATTTTGGGGAATATCATGATTCATTTTGTACAATTGATCCCTATAAAAATATTATTAATCATAATTTAGTGAAATTTCATGTGATTTTATCCCATTAAATGGATTTTATATAAAATAAAAACAAAATTTATAATCAATCAGTAAATGGATGAACCCATGCTTACAATGAATTTTTTTTAGATGATAAGATATAATAAAAAAATAAAATGTAAATTGGGTTTGGAAGTGCATATTTCTTCATGTAACTATATGTTAGGTGTTATGGATACCATTGTGGGAATATGAGTTTATGGTGGAAAATAAGTTCAATGTAATTGACACCCCATTTATGGATTTATGTGATGATTTTGTATACATATTATTGATAATTTATGAGAAATTTAAGGAAATATAAATCATTGGTTTTGTATATGTTTTATTGATAATGATTTTTAAGTATCAATTCCATTATTTTTTTCAATATATTACTAAAGGTAATAATGACCTTTAGTTTATATATTATCTATTATTTTAAGGTAATTATATGATATAGTAAATCACCTTATGATGTTATCACACTTCATTTATTTTTTAGATGATTTATCATTGTAATATCGTTCTATAATATATATTAGGGATGTGATAAGGTTTGATGGATTAAAAAAATCAATTGTATATTATTAGGATCGAATAATTATATCAATATTTGGGTTAATTATTTTCAAAACTATTGAAACCGTGTTGATTTTTAGATCTACATTTTATCCCCAAATATATTCTCAGTCTATGAGAAAAATTCAAACCCTAGATGATTTGATAATATCATTTTATATGTATTTGAATTTTTCTTTTGATCAACACATTCTTATAGTTGAGTTTTCTTTGAAAAATATTTTTCACTAGAGAATCCACAAAAATATTTGTTAAGAAATTAATAGATGGATATATAGAATTCCAATGTACTGGAAATAATTTTCAGAAATAAAGATATTGGTTAATGATCATGCTAATGAGATATAATAGAACGTTAAAGATATTCAAAAAACAAATAAGGATAACATATAGTTAACAAAAAATTTATAAATATAATAATTAACATGATATATAAATATATGTTATTAAAAATTGATTTCTATTGATTTATTCATATAAGAATGAAGATAAAATAATTCCCTTGTTATATCAGTTCCTTTGAAATACTTAATCATATAAGGATAATATCGTTTCATTTTTCTCTTCGACCATGCCTATCTCAGGTTCAAGATGTATTCCATGCACCTACCATAAGGAATTAACTACCAAATCTTTCACATATATTAAAATCAGATGATGTACCATTAGATAATGCTATTTATTATATGGAGAAAATCGTTGAGATTTTAGAAAATACCAATAAAGTTCAATGAAACAAGATCACCCACCGAGACAATGTTTTGTGAAAAAACCAGCTATATAAAAAACCTATGATGGAACAAGAGATAATGGAGAGGAAGTAGTATACACAATTTTTATATTAGAGTGATGAAATTCAAGGGTAAATTTCATTTTATGTGGGGTATAATGTTACATCTTCAGTTTTTATGATTTTTTAAAATAAATTTAATTTCATCTATATATTTTATTTCATGAAACAATAATTTTATCTAGTGTTATACATAAAATTTATTTTTAATAGACCTAAAAAACTATTAATAATATTATTTAAACATGAATATTATAATATAGTAGTTAAATAAACCCGTATGAATCGTAATAAAATATTTTTTATAGTATGTTATCTGGATTTATATAAAGTAAAAAAATTTATAAAAAATAAATAATTTTTTATAAAAGTCATTGTTTGTTTAGAAAAATTAATTTTTTTCAAAAAAATAATTTTTATAATAATTTTCTGAATAATAATAACATTAATTATCTAAAATTTTAGAAAATGAAAGATGTAAAATAAATAGAATTTATCAAATCATTATGTAATACTTATCTTAGGGATAATTTTTGATAATGTTCTAATAACCTAACCTTTTCTATAGATATTTAAACATATTGGTATTTATTATGAATTTTTATTTCAGATATAGATTATAAAAAACATAAAAACTGTTTTAATATAGGTTTAAATGAAACATTACTTCAATTATATATCACATATTTCAATTTAATTTTTACAATCATTTTCATATTGAATATTGATATAATATTTTTTTTTAAATTTAGAACAATTTATCTTTTCAAACCCACGTTCTCATAAAAATTGTGGGACTAATATTATATTAAACTATCCTAGTCATGTGATTCGAATTTAAGAAAATGGATTACATATTTTTTTTAGAATAAGTTATATTATCTAATAGGTTGAATATTATTTTTTATCATAATGAATAGTAAAAGTAGATCAAATTATTTTCCAGGGATGTAAAAACCTAATGTTTTATAAATACAAATTAATTTATAATAAATATATCATAAAATCAGATGAATGAACAACATAATTAACTACTGAGTCCTATGTGTACATTAAAGTTATTTCTGTCAATTTAGTGATTGGAATTTCAAAAACCTAACACACATTGCTGTAGTCAGTATGTTTTTTGGATTCCTATAAGAAAACATAAATTTTATTGAATAGTAACCTACCCATGTGAATATAAATAGACCCTTGTGAATACTAATATACCATAATGAATATAAACCATACCTATGCTATTATATAAATAATATTAATGTTGATAGTAAAATATACCTATATTTTAGAAAAAGTAAATGAATGTTTTAAATGTGGTTTTTGATAATAATTTATTACTTTTCTTAAATATTAAATTAATAATATATTTTTTTTTGAAAAATTGGCATCATTTTTGGATTCTACATGTCGAAAAATGGTTAGAGTAAATTTTTGAGATTTTTCTGAAAAACATGAATTTTTTATGAATAGTAAAAAATGATAATTTAAGATAAACGCTACATAAGGGATTTATTGAGTCTTTGATGACGATCTTCTGATGTAAGCCTGATTTTTAATAACCCGGGTTTTTCTATAAAAGACTTTGGAATATTCTTGATGTTATTCCAGAGTAGTGCCTTTAGACGGCGTGCGATTCCGAGCCCCGGTGTGGCCAGAATTAAACTTTCAGTACGTTTACACTTGGAACGCCAAATCAATGAGATAACTCTTAAACAGTGTTTTGGATCAGAAATCTAAGTGTACAGATGGATCTGATATGGTGTGTTAACCCTAGGAACGACATAAAACATGTCGGCGCGGGGCGTTGGACCCCTCACTCACTATCAGAACGTGAAAATGCATAAATTAAATAATTAATTTATTCATTTAATGGTTTTACTCAAGTATCTCTTAAACAAATTCTCATATGGGAAAGACGAGGGCACTACAAAGTTCGGGGCGTTCCGTTTACCCAAGGGGGGGTGTAAAAGTTGCAGGCGCAGGCCTGCTGGGAGAGATGACACCCATGGGAAAAATGGTCATTACAAAATGGCAACTTAGTGGTTTTTATCACGGGAGTTCCTTCCAAATAGCATTTAAAACAAGTCTTTCAATGGAAATATGATACGTCTATTGAGTTCAAAATAGGGTGTTTTTCCTAGGAGTTATATAAAATAGGCGGGTGTGGAGGTTTCAGAATTTGCTCGTGTTGGTAGAGTTTTAGTGAATTTTTTTAAATTCACTATGTTTTAAGGGAAGACCCATTTCATCCTCCCTCTCACTCTCTCCCCTGCTCTCTCTATCTCTCTAGTGTTCTTCGCCGTTCTTCAGAGTTCTTCATTATTCTTCGCTGTAATGAAGAGTGTACTATGGTGGATCGATGTAGGATTTAGCGGACACGTCGCCACTAACGAATGAAACAGACAAGGTAGGAATCTTGTTGATATCACACCATCATTGATTTCTTAAATTCTCTCCATAATTTTCGTCTTTGAATTTTATAGTTTTTAGAATTTGGGGAATTGGATGAACGAACATGGCCAATGCCCAAGCCCCGTTTAATTTCTCATTCTTGAGCGTTCTTCATCCAAATTACAGACGCGTCAAATTCTTGACGATTCGATGAGAGAGGGGCGGCGTTGTGATTCTCCTACCCTGAGGATCCGAAAACCGGTGTCGGAAAATTTTTCCGACCACCGGAGTGGTCAGGGGGACAAGTCGAAGGATTGGATCCGGGGAGGGCGGTAGCCGAAGGTCGAGCCAGAGGAGTCTGACGGAGTGCGGCGGCCGGAGGTCGAGCAGGAGGAGTATGGAAGAGCGCGACGTCCGGAGGAGCCGGGTCGGTCCGGTGCGACGGTGCGGTGTAGGTCGTGGTGGCGATGGCGCGCGACGGCCTCGGGGTAGTATGGCGGTGTGGCAGAGGTCGAAGGAGGATCCAACGGATGTCAAAGGAGGAGCCGGTGGAGGTCGATCCAGAGGAGCGGACGGAGGTCGAGCCGGAGGAGCCACCCGTGTGTGTGGCGGCATCGCAATGGAGAGCGGAGGTAAGTCGGGCGCAGGTAGCATGTCGCGCTCAGCCGGCTGGGGAGGCCCCGAGGCACTGACCTCGAGTGGTGGAGGAGATAGGACCCACCTCGTTCGGGTCATTGCCACACACGGAGACCAGACACCAATGTTGGTCGCTTCAATTAAACCGGGCCACGTGGCCTTGTGGAGGTGGAGTGGGCCGCAGACAGCGGGCCGTGGCGGTCTGGACCGGCAGAAAGTATGGGCCTCTTTTTGTTCGAGGGGGCTTATCTTTTAAACGTCATGTCCATTTGACGTGCCGTTAGAGGATACTGGTTTGGGTTAAGAAGGTGGACTTTTTGAAGTATGTTTCAGATTTTTTGGGTTATGTGCCTGAACATGGGCGACCCAAGGAGTATTAATTTATTAATAATAAATTATTATTAATTTTGCTACGGATGTGGCTCGCAAGCCGGACATCCATTTGACGTGCCATCAGAGGTGCGGTTGTAGAGACCCAAAGCTTGATGTACATGGACATTACATTACTTTTCCAGAATACTTAATACATTAAAAAACAAACACACATGGATCGTAATAGTTTAGTGTCTCTGGAAACGTTGAACATAATATTCTAATCATGGTGAAAGATCTTCAACATCTCCCATAAAGATCTTCCCCATTTGTTTTCTTACCTAAAACCATTGTTTATATCCCGGGGAAAAACACATAAAGGGTGAGCTCAAATGCTCAGTAAGGGTATTTATGGAGAAAATAATACAAACCATATACATTTGAACATACATACATGAACATATTGTTTAAACATCAAGATCTTGAGTAATGACATAAAATATGGTAGTATGTAAGGAATAGATCATAATGAAACATTAATCCTGATAAAATATCATTAGAATAAAACATTTAATTGTGGAAACCATTAAAAACATGTTAGGATTTCTATAGTTTCCAAGGCATTTCTACCAAGACCCTCTTAGTGGACAAAGTTCCTTTCTGAATCGAGTTCACTCCTCGTATCAGTCCTGTAACACTGAACCGGATTAATATAACATTCCAGCCATGTATATCTCATGAGATATAAATCTTTAACCAATGCATTGGAGGGAGATATAGGTCTCACCCATCTCATATTGAAATCATTCTTACTTTTGACACAACATAAACAGAAATCATTCATCATAACCCATAGAATAAAATGGTTTTTATAAACATCATCTCATCATAACATAATCCATATAAAACAAATGGATATCATTTCATAATAAGAAAAGTGAAACAGTGTAAATAATATAGAAATTATACTTGAAACTTACACATTATAAATAATTCCATATTATATGGAAAATGGTTTGGATAATACACTTGAAATGAATTCATGAGGAAAATATCCTTTCTTCTTCAAAATCATTTCCTTTTCACAAAATGCCATGAAATTTTAAAAGAAAGGGATCTTGTTGAAAAGTGTCAAGAAATTTTGTAGATTAAGATTCATGAAAAAAAGGCGTTATAAAACCATAAAAATATTTCCATGCTGTATAAGTTAAAGAAAACATTCTCCTCGTACTTTTAACGAAAAAGTCAAAAAGTACCACGTATGGTAAACAAAAGAAATATTCCATCCATAACACAAATAAAAAGTAAATATGTGTAAAAATGACTTTAAACATACATGGAAGAATATTAAGATCTTTATGAAAACATTTTTATGGACATAGATGAAAAATATAACCCCAGTAAATATTTAAGAATAAGCGATCTGAGATAAAAATGAGATTATTAAATTATCACATACCTTAGGTCCGATATGCTTCGTACGTATCTGAACCTCCTCTATAATGATTTAAATAGTGTTATTGACTTATTACATATTCATATTCATTGTTATGATATCATATATTTTTCACTTATGACTTTATATTACCCATTCATTTGTAAATTCCATGTTAAAGCAGCGTTTTGGGTAAAATCGTTTTATTTATCGTACGTGTTTGGACTTGTTGTTATTTATATTATTATTACTTATATCATGATTTAATTACATTAAGAATGTAAATCATGATTTATATATATAATATATATTCATAATATATATATATATATATGATAGATCGATAAATGGAATGAAATACACCGTTCATGGAGACGGTAGGCCGTAGGTACGCATGAACGCTGTTTTTGATTTGTTATTGAATAGAATGGAATTAAGTATATGAAATACATATATATATATATATACATAAATAAAGTATCATTATTACGTCATATATTTCATTATTATTCATTATATATACTTTATAATCATTCATGAATGGTTAACAAGGAGAATAAATCTCATTGCGTCGTAGAGATGGTAGTCCGTACGTATGCACAAGCGATGATATCATTCCCATGATAGTGGAATTGTATTGAAGTGTATGTATAATATTTCAGAATAAATATCACTTTACAATAATAATATATAGTTATTTTTTACACCATTATACCCATCCATGTAAGGTGGTGGTTGAAAACAGATTACACCACGACGTGTAGACGATATTCCGTACCTACGCACACGCGGTGATTTCATATTCTGTATGATGGATAGAATGGGAAATACAGTTGTTTCATATTAATAATAACATATCTGTATACAAGTAATACTGATGTTATTACTTTATAACGAAACAACTAATCAAGAGGAACTAGAAGAAGAAAGAAACATGAAAGAGTCGGTTGAAGAGATTACCTCTTCTTCGATGCACCTCCTTTAAAAATATTCTTAGGGAACTAGAGTTCGTCTTTTGAGAAGACTAGAACCTCCAAACTGTTTCTAGTGAAGTGGAGATGGGAAATGGGCAGCGTTTGGTCAAGCTTCAAGGATCAAAATGGTGTTAAGAGAAGAGGTAAGGGGTTCCCTTTTTATAAGGGAGGAGAGGGACACCTTTGGAAAAACATAAAATATTATTTTATAATAAAGTCATATTCGGTTTATAATAGCTCCAAATTGATTTATTTATAATATAAAGTGGTAATGTGTCGAAATAATCTCAACCAATAGGTTTTAGAAATGTTTATATTCCTATTTTAACATTATCATTTAGATTAAACTCTAAGTTAAATAATATTACTTTTAGCTTGTCTTCTTGTTTTCTTACACTATATGGTTAAAAAACTCACTATAACAAGCCAAACGAACCCCAAGTGGTTAATTAATAATATATATATCCTTTTATATGACATTTTTCCTAACTATAGATTTTGAGGAATATAATAACTATTAATAATATAATAATTGTCTTAAAAACTATTTTATTTCAATTTTGACACTATTTGGTAATTGATTTTTGTGAAAATTATAACATCATTATTACTTAGAAAAAGGTTATTTAAATCAATAATAACATATCATGTTAACCTAAAAAACTAGTGTAATTCATAAAAAGTTTCAAATAACATTTATTTGGGTATTTATGACATCAATTATGTTAATATATCATTAATAAGGTAATTACCGCGTCATCATTGTGTCATAAATACATTAAATTATTTAATGTATGAAAAATATAAATAAAATTCCATTATGTAGGAAATATTTTTATCTTTATAATTTATATTTATAGTCGAATTTATCTTATGTATAACCCTATATTAAAAATGTTTTAGTTATTAAACTTTGATTTAAACTATTTTAACTCTTCTTTAAATAAAATAATAATAAGTGTCCTAATCTATTCCAAGTGGACCTGAAGGGTAATATTTTATTACTAAGTCCGTTTTTGGTCTAATTACACTAATCCAATATAATTAGGACATTCGTACGAGTGTTAATAATATCATTTTTACCCTTAATTACACTATTTAATTTTAACCGTGGTAAATAAAAGTAAACAGTTACTATTCACAGAAAATTATTTTTATCTTATTGAACAACATTTTACTCCTTGATATTAACCGTGTCTCTCGGATATTCAAAATTCCACTCACAGAAGCGGTAAAATTATGTTTTATGTAGAATTTCAAATTCTCCTATGAGGTGGGTAAAAGGCGGTGAAAAGTTCAATAAAATTTTTATATATCTAAAATTATTATAAAATGACTCCAATGAATTACATTGAACTTATATAGGTATTATGTATCAATTTTGAAATAGAATAAATTTAAATAAAATAAATAATTATTTATATAAAAAAGTCGGTTTTTAAATAGTATCTCAGTGCTTTAACTATTCATAAAAAATTGAATGTTTTCAGAAAAATACGAAAAATTCACCATAGGCTAATTTCAATATTCCGAATCCAAAAATGGAGTCCATTTCGAATGTTAAAATTTATAAAATTTCAAAAAGTGGGTATTACTATCCATAATGGCTAGTTTATATAACATATCATTGTTTAGTGAAACTCAGTATTGCATACAACACACGCTATTGTGGAAGGTCGCGATTACGTGTAATGCAAGCCAAGTCAGGGATGCATGTAGTGAAATCTCCTTTTGGTGTAGCTTACAACACAAGACATCAATGAAATTAAAAATAATACTTTCAATAAAATATCGGGGTGTTACATTCTACCCCCCTTAAAATGAATTTCGCCCTCTAAATTATTTGGGGTTATAAATGGTTTACTACTTGAAAGTTTCTTTTAGAGAATCCCACATCGTAAAAAAGAATACTGAAACCTCATTTTAAAAAATAATGTTAGAATCATAATGGCCACCCAAAGTAACTCAACACTGGGTTTCCACATAAGACAACATAGGTGAACATATGGATATGGAAGAGAAATCTAACCATCATGTTCTGATGGAGAGTGGTTCAGAACATGGCTATGAAAAATCCAACAATCACAAAGCCATAAACATGTGATGATATAAGGTACCATCTGATTCATCAGATATGAGTTTACTAGAAAAACGTTTTTAGTTTTCAAGATCACTTCCCTAATGTTGAAGAATAGATGAATTAAAATAAATACTTACTTGATTTTGCTAAAATCTTACTTTGGTCCGTGCCTTGAACAATTTCCACTTCATCTCTTAATGAAATGAAGTTTATTTGTCTTCTGTGAAGTTATAGTAGATCATGAGATTGAATGATAGGTCATTCCATCTGTCTCAAACAAAAGGTTAACAAATGTTATCAAATATACATAAGTCCATCTATTGTGAGATTAATCGTATATAGTTCCTAAAATGGACTTATAATTCATATATCATAAAACATAATAAATTAAAACTAATTTATACTAACCAATGACATATTGTAGGCCAGTGGTAGGCGATAAAGGCATGTCTCACTTCGGTTGTGGGTTCAATTACCACATCCTTGTCCGACACGACGGGTTGTCTCCCGTCTTGTAGGTTGTTTTTTTCTATAACTACATTATTATAACATTCAAAAAATAATATGAAAAAGTTATAGCCTTAATAAATACTATCTTATGTCTAACTTAATTCATTACAATCTTTTGGCTTATCCAAAATACTTCGGTCCAAGCTCATAGTATAAAGAAAATTATTACTTGAATAGTCACATAACAAGAACATGAATACCATCATTTATCCCCCATATATAATATGATATATCTTGTTGGTCACATTCCAAACATGTGAGTACCTTAATCATGTATTCTATTAAAACTGAACACCCATTGAACCTTAGTGAAAACATGAATGTTGTCAAAAGTTAACTCTTTCCACATACCAAAATCCAAAAATTTCTATATACTGAAACCATGATATCAACTAGTCCTTATATCAATCATGAGCTCATGAATACTATCAAACATTTTATTTTCTCCTTATCCCTTCATTATGAACATATCATCCACTTTCCAAAAATATTTCAATCACATTCCATGGTTACCTGTACCATAATCTTATAGAAAACCACAATTGACCAATACACAAATATTTCAGTATACTATAAAAGTTCCTCAACAAAATTATTATCTAATTCCAATAAATAATCCCTTCAATCCAACCAATTAAATGATTGGAATGTAATATGTCCTTCCTCGATTTAGAAGTATCTTCTTAGGTTAGGGAATTTATTTAGGTAGTGCCCATGTTCTCTCCAGATATGACAATGGACTCCATAACAGTCTGTAACTATATGACCCTTTTCTCCACATAGATTACATCTTCTCCTCCATTAGAGGTATTCTTCAAGTTTCTTCTTCCATTCTTTATAAATATCAATCTTCATTTATTTATGCTCCTCACCATGAGAACATGCATAAAATTCCATCTTCCTCTTACTTGATCACTTAGGAATACAACTAATGTTCACCATGTTAATCATATATCGATATGACTGATTCAGAATAATTACAATATCTTTCTCTCCAGGAGTAACACAATTTCGTTGAATATAGTCACCAATTATTCCATTTTAATGAATGTTAACTGAATTTTTTGTTGTTCCCTCTATTGACAACGAACCGAAACCATTGTGTAAGAAACAATTAAAATAACAATGAACCCCAAAATCATAAAAGGTCACTTATGGGAAGTCTAACTTATCAAAAATTCATTAATCCATGACTCCTTAGGTTCTCCCTAGGTTATGCATGATCATCAACATAATTCTAGGACTCTAACCTTTAAGTACACTTAACCTTAGGGACATCCCTAGACATACCTTATAAATATCTCTAGGGATTTCACTAAAGTTTTCGCATCCTAGTTTCCAAAGGTTAACTAAACCTTTCCGTTGATACCAAATATAGAGACCCAAAGCTTGACGTACATTGACATTACATTACTTTTTCGGAATACATAATACATAAAAAAACACACAAGGATCGTAATAGTTTAGTGTCTTTGGAATCTCGGAACATAATCTTCTAATCATGGTGAAAGATCTTCAACATCTCCCATCAATATCTTCCCCTTTTATTTTTTACCTAAAACCTTTCTTTATATCAATGGGAAAATAAAACATATAAAAGGTGAGATGAAATGCTCAGTAAGGGTAAGTATGGAGAAAATAAAACAAACCATATACATTTGAACATACATACATGAACATATTGTTTAAACATCAAGATCTTGAGCAATGACATAAAACATGATAGTACGTAAGGCATAGGTCAAAAAGAAACATTAATCATGATAAAATAATTCAGAATAAAACATGTAATTGTGGAAACCATTAAGAACATATTATTATTTCCATAGTAGCCAAGGTATTTCTGCCAAGACAATCATAGTGGGCAAAGCCCCTTTCTGAATTAAGTTCACTCTTCGTTTCAGTCCTATAACACCGAACCAGATTAACATACCATTCCAGCCATATCTATCTCATGAGATATAAATCTTTAACCAATTCATTGTATTTTGATATAGGTCCCACCCATCTAATATTGAAATCATTCTTACTTGTGCGTCAATATAAACATAAATCAGTAATCATAACCCAAAGAATAAAATGGGTTTCATAAACATCATCCCATCATAACATAATCAATATAAAACAAATGGATATCATTTCATCATAAGAAAAGTGAAACCATGTAAATCATAGAGACATTATACTTGAAACATACACATATGAAATAATTCCATCTTATATGGAAAATGGTTTGGATAAAACACTTGAAATGAATTCTTGAGGAAAATATCATTTCTTCTTCAAAATCATTTTCTTTTCACAAAATGCCATGAAATTGTAAAGAAAAGGATTTTGTTGAAAATAGTCATGAAATCATGTAGATTAATCTTCATGAAAATAAGGCGTTATAAAAAAAAATATCTCTTCATGTCGTATAAGATAAATAAAACATTCTCCTCGTACTTTTAACAGAAAAGTCAAAAAGTACCGCGTATGGTAAACAAAAGCAAGATTTCTTCCATAACACAAAGAAAAAGTCAAGATGGGTAAAAATGTCTTTAAACATATATGGAAGAATATTACAAACTTTATGAAAACATTTTCATGGACATGGATGAAAAATATTACCCCAGTAAATACTTACGAATAAGCAATCTCGGATAAAAATGACATTGTTAAATTACCCCTTACCTTAGGTCCGATATGCTTCGTACGTATCCGAACCTCCTGTATAACGATTTAAATTATTCCATTGAATTATTAAAGAATCATATTAACTGTTATGATATCATATGTTGTTCACTTATGACTTTATATTACCTGTTCTTTTGTAAATTCCATGATAAAGCAACGTTTTGGTTAAAATCGTTTTATTTATCGTACGTGTTTGGCCTTGTTGTTCTTGATATTATTATTACTTATATCATGATTTAACTACTTTAAGAAGTTATATAACGATTTATATATATAATATATATTCAGAATATACCTATATATATATATGATAGATCGATAAATGGAATGAAATACAATATTCATGGAGACGGTAGACCGTACGTACACGTGAACTCTGTTTTAATTTCCTTATTGAATTGAATGGAATTAAGTATATGACATAAATTTATATATATATATATATATATATATATAAAAATCTAGTATCATTATTATGTCATATATTTCATTATTTTTCATTTTATGTGCTTTATAATCATTCATGAATGGTTAACATGTAGAATGAATCCTATCGAATCATGGAGACGGTAGTCCGTACGTACGCATGAGCGATGATATCATTCTCATGATCGTGAAATTGTATTAAAGTGTATGTATAATATTTCAGAATCAATATAACATTAGAATAATCATATATAGTTATTTATTTACACCATTATACACATCCAAGTAAGGTGGTGGTTGAAAATAGATTACACCATGGCCTGGAGACAGTATTCTGTACGTACGCACGCGTGGTGATTTCATTTTCTGTAGGATGGATAGAAGGTGAAATATGGATTTTTTATATTTATAAAAAAATATCAGTATATAATTAATTATGATTTTATTATCTTTATAATGAAACATCTAAATAATAGGATGTATAAGAAGAAAGAAACTTGAAAGAGTATGTAGAAGAGATTATCTCTTCTTCGACGCACCTCCTTTAATCATCTTCTTAGGGCACTACAGTTGGTCTTTTGAGAAGACCAGAACCTCAAGAATGTTTCTAGGGAAGTGGAGAAGGGGAATTTTCAGGGGTTGGTCGAGATTCAAAGCTCAAAAGGGTGTGAAGATAAGAGGGAAGGGGTTCCCTTTTTATAAGGGGGGAGTGGGGCACCTTTGGAAAAACTTAAAATATTATTTTATAATATAGTCATATTCGGTTTATAATATCTTCAAATTGATTTATTTTGAAGCTAAAGTGGTTATGTGTCGAAAACCTCTCAATAAATAGGTTTTATACATGTTTATATTACTATTTTAACCTTATCATTTAAATTTACCTCTAAGTTAAATAATTTAACTTCTACCGTGTCTTCTTGTTTTCTTACACTATATGGTTAATAAATAACTATATCAATCCAAACAAACCCCAAGTGGTTCATTATTAATATATATATTCTTATATTAGTCATTGTTTCGAACCATGGATTTTTAGGAATAAAATAACATGTAATAATATAATATTTTTTAAAAAAGCTAGTTTATGTCAATTTTGACACTATTTGGTATAGATTTTTGTGAAAATCATAACATCATGTTTAGTTAGAAAAATGATATTTAAATCAATAATAACATATCATATTAACCTTCAAAATTATTGTAATTCATTAAAAGTCTTATATTACATTTTTTTGGATATTGGTATCATCAATTATGTTAATATTCCATTAATAAGGTAATTAATGCATCATCATTGTGTCATAAATACATTGAATTATTTAATGGATAAAAAATATAAATAAAATTACATTATGTAGGAAATCATTATATATTTCTAATTAATATTTATAGTCTAATTTATCTTATGTATAACCCTATATTTAAAATTTTTTAGTTATTAAACTTTCATTTTAACTATTTTTACTCTTATTTAAATAAAATAATAATAAGTGTCCTAATCTAATTCATGTGGACCTAAAGGGTAATATTTTATTACTAAGGTTTTTTTCTTCTAATTACACTTAACCAAAAAAAATAGGACTTGAGTTAGGGTATTAATAATAGTATTTTACCCTTAATTACCCTATTTATTTTTAATCGTGGTAAATAAAAGTAAAAAGTTACTATTCACCAAAAATTATTTTTATCTTCTTGATCCACATTTTACTCTTTGATATTATCCATGTCTCTTGGGTTGTTAAAATTCCACTCATAGAAACGGTAAAATTATGTTTTATTTAAATTTTCAAATTCTCCAAGGAGGTGAGGAAAAGACGGTGAAAAGTTATATAAAATTTTTATATCTCTAAAATTATTATCAAATGACTCCAATGAATTACATTGAACTTATATAGGTATTATGCATCAATTTTTACATAAAATTAATTTAAATAAAATAAATAATTATTTAAATAAAATTTTGTTTTTTAAATAGTAACCCAGTGTTTTCACTATTCATCAAAAATTGAAATTCTTTAGAAAAATACCTAAAATTCAACCTAGGATAATTTCGATATTCCGATTGCAAAATGGAGTCCTTTTAGAAAGTTAAAATATATAAAATTTCAAAAAGTGGGTATTACTATTCCTAACCGCTAGTTTATATAACATATCTTTGTTTAGTGAAACTCGGTATTGCGTACAACACGCGCTATCGTGGAAGGTCGCGATTGCATGTAATGTAATCCAAGTCAGGGATGCGTGTAGTGAACGCTCCTTTTGGTGTAGCGTACATCACAAGACATCAATGAAATTAAAAAGTATACTTTTCATAAAATCTCGGGGTGTTACAGTGGTGGCCCTGGGGCTGAGACGGTCCATCCTGGCTTGGTTCGGCGCCTTTGCAGGTTGGTTTCATTGGTCGATAGCACGAAACGCTAAATGTGAATAATTTATTAATTAATTAATTAATTATTTAAATGTTGCATCAGACCTAACTCCTGCTTGGGAAGTCCGATTGACGTCCCGTCAGTGGCAGCATGATAGCAATCTTTCTGCGGACATTTTGAGATTCATTCCAAAGTGTTTGGGTTGGGGAAAAGGTACGGGCCCCACATGGCGTAGTTCACACATTTTACGGTGAAACACCACTTTTTCACCTGACATCCTTTTAAGTTGAATGAGCACCTGTTTCTGAGTGTTTTTTTGAGGGGATTGCAACGGATCAATCATCCCGCATAAATTCAGGCTCAAAGTGAGGGCCTCACGGGGCCCCGTTTTCGTTTAACATGGGGAATTGCATCTTCTACATCCAGAGTCAGTTTTAGGAGTTGTCAGCGGAGTTGTGACCCTTGCATCGAGGCAAAATTGGCTGGGGTGGTTTCAGGCATTGAAACTGGATTTGGGGATTGGGCCACACAAGCCATCTCTTGATCTGTGTGTAGCGTATTGCGCCTTTTTCTTCCGACACCCGTTTGAGGCTCATGAGTAGTTGTTTTAGAGTTTTTTTCTGAAAGCATCGTGATGGCGTGGTTCGCCCAACCTCTTCCAGGACTGAGGTGTGGGCTCCACGAGACGTCGTATGTGTTTAATGTGGTGCTGAATTACTTTTTCACTGGTTGGCCAATTTGGTCGAATAAATGGTCTAGCTCACATTTTTAGCGAGGATTGCAATGGTGTGATTCGTTTTGGCATGTAGAGCCTCGTTTGAGATCTTATTAAATGTGGAATCATGAAAGGGTGTTGGATGGAGGTCCCTTTGCTGCACTCCGAAGCAATGCATGATAACTATGTTGGTAACACCTGGTGATGTCAGTTACAGTACTTAGTTATTAGACTTATTGTAAGTCTACCCTCCAACAAAGTCGGGTTGTGGGTCACCTGTTGACTTATTTCAGGTCTACCCTCCAGCAGGGCTGGGCAGTTGGTCGCATGTCGACTTATTCCAGGTCTACCCTTCAGGAGGACTGGGCAGTGGGTCGCATGTCAACTTATTCAAGGTCTACCCTCCTGCAGGGCTGGGCAGTGGGTTGCCTATCAACTTATTCCTGGTCTACCCTCTAGCAGGGCCGGGCAGTGGGTAGCATGTCATCTTATTCTAGGTCTACCCTTTAGTAGGGTTCGGCAGTGGGTCGTCTGTCGACTTATTCCAGGTCTACCCTCCAGCACGGCTGGGCAGTGGATTGCATGTCGACTTCTTCTGGGTCTACCCTCCAGTAGTGACTGGGTAGTGGGTCGCCTATCAACCTCTCCTGGGTCTTCCCTCCAACAGATACTAGGCGGCAGGTCACATGTCGACTTCTTAGTGTCTACCCTCTTTGCTCAAACTAAGAAGTGGGTCACCCGACGACCTCTTAGGGTCTTCCCTCCAGAAGAGACTGGGTAGTGGGTCACCCAAGAACTTCTTTTAGACATAGACCTTAATAATAGGCTAGTCTTTGGCTTTTCTCCGTTTTTACAGGAGCGGGACCCTTGGTTGTACGGGTCAGTGATGTGACAACTTTGACTTTGAGAAGAACTCTCGACTGTGTGAAAGTGACGAGATGTGGCTGATGCTCCTGCCCAGAACTCTCAAGTACAAGGGGGGATTTCCCCACCGAGATGCGTCCTTTTGACACGAACTGGAACTGTACAGGCGAGTCAGTGCCGCACAAAGCAGATAGTGTCAAGGTGAGGTGATTTGAGCATCTTGAATTTCAGTTCAGGGCAGGCAAACATATAATAGGTATCGATGGTGGTTACTTATAATATTGTTGGGTACTTACTTACTTGGTCTGATCTATGAGATGGAGATCCACTTACGACCATGTCTGGGTTTCTAGTTTGAGCATATGGGTATATATATACCTTGACTCAGATCCCACTTCTTGGGTTTTGGTTACACTCCTTCCAAGAGAGGAGAAGACGCATGGGGTATGCCATGTCCTTTCTGTGTCTAGATTCTCGTAGTTGGACGAGTCTACTCTCCTACTATAGGTAGTTAAGACTCAATGAGATATACATCTTCTTACCGTTCCTAGGTCCTTGTGTTAGGACAAGTCTACTTCCTTACTCTTGTTTGGTTGAGCTGAACTCTTTAATGCACTCTCTGTTGTACTCCTTTACTGTCCCATGTTCGATCTAATGCTCACCTCTTTAGTACCTTTTTTGTTGCTCCCTCGAGCATTCGAGGCATCCTACTTAGTATTTTTATACTCACCCCTTTTTGGTCATTGCCCACACTTGGTGTGCCCCTACAGACGACAGAAATGTTGGTCGTGACGTCAGAGGATCTTAGGATTTCGGGAGCTTGGACTGCTTCTAGTGGTAGTAGTTGGGTTCCATGTGTGTGACTCTCCTAGTTGTTTCAATTTTGTTTACCTGTTTCCTGGTTGTGGCACATTACTGTTTGGGCGCGTGTTTTGGACCTTTTCTTTTCAGTTTACCTTCATCATTTTCATTTTACTATTTACAGTTCGATGCCCAATGTGTTTTATTTATAGTAGTTGGTACATTACTTTTCTTTTTACTCTGCACTTCTGTATTGAGTGTGCAGCGTGTGTGTACAGGTACTCAGACAAAGGCCTCTATGAGTAGTTTAGCCTTCGGTGCTTGTCGCCACCCCCATGCCTATGGAGGTGGGCTTGGGGTAGTTGGAGCTCGAGCCCAGGTAGGGTCAGGTCATGAAAAAGTGGTATCGGAGGTGGTTCATTCCTTGGAACGTTGTTCAGACTTCCTTAAAAGGGAATTTGTTGGGATTTAGGGAAACAGTTTCAACATGTCTCGAGAGCGGCTCTGAGGCTAGGGAGTCCACTGATGGTGCGGCGGCCGACGTATCTATTCACCAGGACCCTGATAACCCGCTTGTCGACTCGGCATGCTAAGAAACTTTTTTCTGGGAAATTGGTTAGTGCATAACATAAAATTGAGTCTTGAGTGTACTTATTGAGTATGCTACGCATTGTTGTTGTTGTGATATACATATATATTCATCTGATCGCGACACTCCATGATAACATTCAGGATGTCTCTACAACGAATGAAATCCAGGATAACATCTTTGGTTTGCGACGACGACACTGTGAGCTATGAGGCCTTAGTCTAAGACCCATCATGTGAGTCCCTTTCTCTGGGTGGGCAGGTAGTAGTACCCCCACCTGGTGAGCAGCAGACAGCTTCAGCAGAGCAGACTGAGCTTGAGAGCAGGTTGAGTGCGCTCTGTGAGTTACAGAGACATAGACCACTGATGTTTAGTGGTGAGCCAAACCATCAAGCAGTAGAGGTTTGGCTCAAGTCAGTACTTTTCCTTTTCAAGATTGCGCGGACACCAGAAGATTTTATGGTGGCTTTGGCCTCCATCCTTTTCCACGTAGCAGCTGGGCATTGGCGGATTCTGGTGACTCAGTTGCTCGATGAGTCCTCGCTTTCGTGGGGAGAATTTTATGTGATGTATCGTGAAGAGTTTTACCCCTCATGCTTAGACTCTATTTAGATCCAGGAGCCCCTTCAGTTTTAGCAGGGAGTGATGATAGTGACTGAGTACGTGACTAGGTTCATAGATCGTGCACGCTTTTGCCTCGAATTGGTTCATGATGACAGCTTACAAGAGCGGAAGTTTGAGCAGGGTCTCCGCAGAGAGATTCGTGTTGTCATAGTACCCTTGGGAACTCCCACTTATGTTAGGGTTCTAGAGTAGGTGCTGGTGACAGAGAGCTTCTTGTCACGCTCTTCAGTTGGTGTTGGCAGCAGGCACAATTGAGCCGAGATGTCTGCCGCAGCTAGTAGGCGTCGGGAGATAGAACCTCGACCCAGGTGGCTTTTTGATAACCAGACTCAGGGTCGTTTTCGTACACCAATGTGGCGTCGGAGGGCACCATTAAAGTCCAGAGAGCGTCAGTTCTATGCTTGCTATGGCCGAGGTAACTTTTCACAGGACTACCCAACCAGGCACACTAAGAATATCAGGCAGGCAGCAGGTTCACCACCACGACAGAGGCAGCGTCGTGATCGGAGTAGCGCCCAAAGAGGTGGTGCTTGGATAAGAGTGTGAGGAGCTGGTAGTGGGGGATGACTTTAAGAGGTCTTCCCATCACCACTAGGTGGTCCACGTTAGGATACGGGAGCTGATAGTTGGGACCACAGGTAGTTGAGAGCCTTGCATGTCTACGATCCTGAAGATCACGTGGTGATAAGAGGTACGCTCTACAACTCTTATACTTTTTGCATTAGAATTTTTAGACTCTGTGTGTGAAATAAATTTTCTCCCTGATCCATGCTTGGGTGGTTACCAGTGTGACGTAGGGCCTTGGCGTTGCCCCTTGTCTTTAGAGTAAAAGGAGTGGAATTTTTATTGTTAGTCGATGGAGCTGACTCCTTCGCTTCTGAGCGTGTAAGAGGGTCTTGGATGTGGGACATAGACTGTGAAACCTTGTGCGACCAGATATCCTTATGTGTTTCACCATATAGATATTCTGAAGGAGGGAATCACTGAGCTTTTTCCCACATCCAAACAGTGATTATAGTTGTGGCATGCGATGTAGGGGTTCGGTCGGGGAGGTGAGCTACCCCGCCGAGGACCTTCAGGCCGTTTGAGGTCGTTTGAAGGGATGGTGGGGTTCCCTGCCGCCTTTCCCTAACCCCAAATGTGTGAGTGGGTGCTTGAAGTCTCCCACCTGGCTCACCTGATAAGATATGTGCATGCTCTGATGCACGTCATCGGCAAGTGGATACATCCCGTGAACAGAACAACTTTTTTGGCATGTGTGCGGTGACATGGGATTGTGCAAGAGTTCTTCAGGGAACAGGATATCCAGGTGTGGGCTTAGTAACCTATGTTGTTCCCTGGTTTTTCTTTTCGAGGATGAAAAGCATGAAGCATAGAATGATGTAAGAACATGTTTTTTGCAATAAATTACTTTGGAATATTCTTGACGTTATTCCAGAGAATCACCTTTAGACGGCGTGCAATTCTAAGCACCGTTGTGGCCAGAATTAAACATTCAGTGTGTTCACACTGGGAATGCCAAATAAATGAAATAACTCTGAAACGGTGTTTCAGATCAGAAATCTTAGTGTACGTATGGGTCCAAAATGTAGAGTTTACCCTAGGAACGACATATAACATGTCTGTGTGGTGCATTTGGGCCCCTCACTCGCTATAGAAAAGTAAAATGAATAAATTAAATATTTAATTTATTCGTTTAATGGATAAACTCATGTATCACATAAAAAGTTGCTTAGATGGTAAAATCGAGGAAATTTTTGAGTTCGGAGTGCATCGTTTACCCTAGGACGGGTGTAAATGTTTCGGGCGTAGGCCTGATGTGACAGATGACACCCAGGGGAAAAATGTTCAATACGAAATGACCACTTTGTGATTTTTAATGCTGGCATTCCATTCAAATAACTTTTAAACCAAGTCTTAGAATGGAAATATGAGACAAATGTTGAGTTTTAAATGGGGTGTTTTTCCTAGGGGTGATATAAAATAGGCGGGCGCAGAGGTTTCCAAATCCGCTCCTGTTGGGAGAGTTTTAGTGAAATTTTTTAAATTCACTAAGTATTGAGGGAAGAACCATTTCTTCTGCCCTCTCTCTCTCTCTCTCTAGTGTTCATCTCTGTTCTACGGCTCTCCTCATTTGTTATCACCGGAATGAGGGGCAGACTCTAGTGAAACGATGCAGGATCAAGACTATGCGTCGCCACCGATGAACGAAACCAACGAGGTAGGAAGCTTGTTAATTTTCATGCCCTCATCGATTTCATTAATTCTCTCCATCAATTTCATCCTTTTATTTTATAGTTTTTAGAATTTGGAGAATTGTCCGAATGAACATGGCCAACGCCCGAGCCCTTTTTAATTTTTCGTTCATGAGCATTCTTCATCAATATTTTAGATGCGTCAAATTCATGACGATTCGACGAGTGATCGGCGGCGTTGTGATGCTCCGGCCCCGAGGATACTGAAATCGGTGTCGGAAAATTTTTCCAACCACTGGTGTGGTTGGAGGGACCAGCCGAAGGTTCGGATCTGGCGAGGCCAACGGCCAGAGGTAGAGCCGGAGGAGTCTGGCGGTGCGTGGTGGTCGGAGGAGCCGGGTCGGTCTGGTGCGGTGGTGCGGTGTTGGTCGTGGTGGAAATGGGGTGCGATGGCCTCAGGGTAGTGTGGCGGTGCGGTGGAGGTCGTAGAAGGAGGCGGTGGAGGTCGAACGAGGATTCGGCAGAGGTCAAAGGAGGAGCCTTCAGAAGTCGATCCGGAGGAGCCATCGGAGTTCGAGCCGAAGGAGTCGGCCGTGGCATGGGAAGCATCGCAACAAAGCTTGGAGGTAGGTCGGGCGCTGGCGGCGTGTCGTGCTCAGCCGGCTGGGGAGGCCCCGAGCCACTGACCTCGGGGGCAGACCATATAGGACTCGCCTCTTGCAGATCCCTGTTGCACGTGGAGACCGGCCACCATGGTCGGTCGGTTCAATTAAATCGGGACACGTGGCCCGGTGGAGGTGGTGCGGGTCATGGCCAGCGGGCCGAGGCGGTCTGGACCGGCCTATATTATGGGCCACTTTTTGTTTGGGGGGCTTCTCTTCAAAACAGCGTGTCCATTTCATGTGCCGTCTGTGACAACAGGACCGTGATAAAAATACAGAATTTTTGAAGTATGTTTCGAGGTTATTGGGATCATCTCCCAAATATGGGTGACCCAAGGAGCTTTAATTTATTAATAATAAATTATTATTAAAGTTGCGACGGACGTGGCTCGGGAGCCGGACATTTTTTTGAAGTGCCGTCCGAGGCCCAGTGGCCCCGGGGCTGAGACGGTCCTTCCTGGAATTGTTTTGAGACATTGTGGGTTGGTTTCATTGCTCTGTAGAACGAAACGCTAAATGTGAATAATTAATTAATTAATTAATTAATTAAATGTTGCTTCTTACCTAACTCCGGCTTGGGATGTCCGATTGAGGCGCCGTCAATGGAAGCGTGACCCCAGTCCCCGTGCAGACTTTTTGGGATGCTTTCTGAAGCGTTCAGGTTGGAGACAAGGTGTGGGCCCCACAGGGCCTAGTACACATGTTTTACAGTGAAACATCGCCTTTTCACCTGACATCCGTTTAGGGGGGATGATCACATTTTTCTTGAGTGTTTTTCCAAAGGGGATTGAAATGGTGCATTCCTCTCGCTTAAATTCAGGTTCAATGTGCGGGCCCCACGGGGCCCAGTTCGCGTATAACGTGGTATATTGTAGATTCTCCATCTGGAGTTTTTTTAGGCACCGTCAGCGGTGTTGTGACCCTGGAATCGAGGCGAAATTGACCGGGGTGGTTTCAGGCGTTGAAACAGGAGTAGAGGTGTGGGCCCCACGAGCCGTCTCTTGAGCTGTGTGCAGCGTACTGCGTCTTTTTCTTATGACGTCCATTTGAGGTGCATGAGTAGTCATTTTAGCATGTTTTCTAGAGAGCATCGTGATGGTGTGGTTCGCCCGACCTCTCCCGAGACCGAGGTGCATTCCCCATGAGATGTAGTATAGGGATAAAGCGGTGTTGAATAATGTTTTCGCTGGTTCGCCGTTTCGGGTGAGTAAATGGTCTATCTCACGTGTTTTTCTGTGAGGATTGCAATGGTGTGATCCGGTTGGGCATGTGGAGCCTCGTTTGTGATCTTATTAAATGTGGAAACATGAAAGGGTGTTGGATGGAGTTCCTTTTGATGCACTCTGAACCAATGCACGGTAGTGATGTTGGTAACACTAGGTGATTTCAGTTGCAGTGCTGAGTTATTGGACATATTCCATGTCTACCCTCTAGCAGGGCATGGCAGTGGGTCACATGTCAACTTATTCCAGGTCTACCCTCTAGCAGGGTTGGGCAGTGGGTCACCTGTCGACTTATTCCAGGTCTACCCTCTAGCATGGCTGGGCAGTGGGTGGCCTGTCGACTTATTCCAGGTCTACCCTCCAGCAGGGCAGGGAAGTGGGTCGCCTGTTGACTTATTCCAGGTCTACCTTCCAGCATGGATGGGCAGTGGGTCCCCTGTCGACTTATTCTGGTTCTACCCTCCAGCACGGCTGTGCAGTGGGTCGCCTGTCGACTTATTTCGGGTCTACCCTCCAGCACAACTGGGCAATGGGTTGTCTGTCGACTTCTTCTGGGTCTACCCTCCAGTAGAGACTGGGCATTGGGTCACCTATCGACCTCTTCAGGGTCTACCCTCCGACAAAGATTGGGTAGTGTGTCGCCTGTCGACCTCTTAGGGTCTACCCTCCAGTAGAGACTGGGTATTGGGTAACCCGACGAATTCTTTTAGACTCATTCCTTGCTACTAGGCTAGTCTCTGGATTTTCTCTGTGACTATCGGAGCGGGACCCTTGGTTGTACGGGTCAGTGATGTGACAACTTTGACCTTGAGAAGACTTCTCGATTATGTGATAGTGACGTGGTGTGACTACGCTCCCCCAGAGAACTCTCATTTACGAGCGGTGCTTTCCACACCGAGATGCGTCCTCGTGACGCGACCTAAAATCGTGCGGGCGAGTCAGTGCCGCCCAAAGAGGATAGTGTCAAGGTGTGGTGATTTGAGCCCCTTGACATTCAGTTCGGGGTAGGCATATGGATACTGTGTATCAATGGTGGTTACTTCTAATATGGTTGGCTACTAACTTTCTTGGGCAGATCTAATAGAATGAGATCCACATACGACCTCGTTCAGGATTGTACTTTGAGCTTATATATATGTATATACCTTGTCCTAGTACCCACTTCATGGGTTTTGGTTACTCTCATTCCAGAAGAGGCGAAGACACACGGGGTATGCCACGTGCTTTCCGTGTCTAGCTTATCGTGGTTGGACGAGTCTAATCTCCTAGTCTAGGTAGCGAAGACTCGACGAGAAGTTCATCTTCTATCTGTTCCTAGCTCCTTATTTTAGGAAGAGTCCTCTTCCTTCATCTTTTTGTGTTGAGTTGTACTCTTTACATCACTCTTTGTTGTACTCCATTACTTTCCCCTGTTTGATCTACTACTCACCTCTTCAGTACCTCCTTTTTTTCACTCGCGATCCTTTAGGGAATCCTACAGAGTATTTTTATACTCACCCCTTCTTGGGCTTTTCCAGCACTTGGTTTTCCTTTGCAGGCATCATACAGGTTGGTCGTGACATCAGAGGATCTTATGAGTTCGGGAGCTTGGACCACATGCGGTGGTCATAGTTGGGTTTCAGGTGTGTGACACTCTTAGATTTATATCTTTTGTTTACCTGTTGTCGGGTTGGGGAACTTTATTGGTTGGGCGTGTGTTTTCACCTTTTCTTTTCAGTTTACCTTCAGCATTTTCTTAGTACTATTTAGAGGTTGATGCACTGTGTGGTTTATTTATAGAAGTTGGTACTTTAATTTACTTTTTAGTCTGCACTTCTTCATTGAGTGGGTTGCGTGTGTGTGTACAGATACTCAGGAAAAGGCCTCCCCGAGATTTTTAGCCTTCGACACTTTTCGTCAGCCATGGCCTATGAAGGTGGGCTTGGGGTAGTCGCGGCTCTAGCCCGGGTAGGGTTGGGTCATGACACGATTGGTTATAAATCACATGTAATTTTTACTATTCTTGTTCATGGAATACTTACGATTCATGTCTAGTGATGAAATAATAAATTATTGATTATAATATTATGAAAACCCTCCTCCCCTCCACTATAAATACCTACCATTCATACCTCTCCAATTCACTTTTATAACCCTTGTTCCATGCCAATAATCTACAAATATATCTCCCCAAGATCCTTCACCACGTCCAAAAGCCCCTATACTCTTAAAAATACCAAAACCTCCACAATTAAGGGTTCTCAAACTAGTAATTCTCAAGAGGTAAATTCCTCTTTCCAAATCCTTCGTTGCTTTTATGTTTAATCCTGTTTGTTTCTTTCATCAACTCCATTCACCCAAATAGTATTGTAACTATAGTAATATACATGTAATGGAATGGTTCTATGCTAATGGAATATTTCATTATATTATCTCCATTCACCACCTTTTATTTTAATGAAATGAATGCGCCATTTGAGATGTAACAATTTAGCACATTCAAGGACACTGGTTTGTCAATTTCTATTATGATATTTAATTCTAGTCAGGAAGCCATTTGAGTTGTTGTTGAAAAAGATTATTATATATATAATATATACACATTTTGATTCTGTAATCCTTTTGTACAAATGGTATTATGTTATAATTCAAAACATGATCTTTGTAATCATTTACAACGATTAAAAAAATGCTTACCACTATGGTATTATATAATAATTACACTTCACTATAAATAAATAAATAAAAAAATTTAGCATGTAATATCTTGAATTTATACTAATAACATAAAACCTATGTTCTATAAAATCACTTTCACCATACGTGTTTATCCGAGCACGAACCGATTATTAATACTAAGTAAGAAAACAGACTCGTATAATGATATTGAACATCATAACCAATAAAAACTGTTATAAATTAATTTAAATTGATTATACTAAACACATTAGAAATTTAACAGGTTCTAAATTTATTAATTAATATACCAAATTTTGTTTATTCAAGACTTTGATAACACGTGGAGAACACCAACATATTTAAGGTAAGAGATCCTCTCCATTGCACTCTTAATCACGGTTGTCCTCTATGTTATGTCTCATAGGTGTGATCCCAAATGATGAGGTATGTTTTTTCACCTCCCCCACACATCCCTCATGTTTTATACGTGATGATAAAAAAATTTCTCTCTCATCAATCCCGTTAGTAACACCATAAACCATGCCAATAAACCGTAACAAATTCTACTCGAACCCTTTTTGTTCAATCAGGTTTTCTTATCTTTATTTATATCACAATGGAGTAATTTTATCTATTTATGTACATATTTTAATATTTTTATAGTTTTAAAAAATTCATTTATTAATTCCATTTCATCACTCTCTTTTGGGGATATACATGGTTCAATTCTGGTTTTATATAAAATATTATCCCCTTTCCTATTTTAATAGCCCTGTAGTATTTATATTAGAACCTCACAAAAATGTTTCAATGTTAATGTTTCTAAAATAAATTTATTATATGTTTTAACTTGTATTTGACACCACCTACCATGTTATATTCCTATTTTAACTTATGAACATCCATGTATATTCTATGTACCTAGTCTTCGAAGAGACTAAACTTAACTATCCCTTTCTTTTAAACACAATGTATAATTATACTTAAAATCATGCAATGTTATATGTAATAGGCATGGGTTGCTAATGTTAGTATCTGGGGATAGTCTTGTTATTATTGAAGATTAGGAATAGAGAACTTTATTGAGAACCTACAAGATGAGATTATGAATAATCATACATTCTTAAATTTTGGTGAGTATTGAGGAAGTGGTATATCAATAAAATACCTCCCTGTATAGATATGTGTAGGTTGAGGCGGCTCTGGCATAGATGTACCTTGGAGTGAAAACTCTGATAAGAAGATTCGGGCCTGACCCAGGGTCTCCTTGTAATGCCCCAACCATAGTTACCTAGAGTCAGTGCATTATTAAATAACATTAGCATGATCAAAAGAAAGATCAAATCTCGAAAGACCGATTGGTTTAGTAGCCTTGGAAACACTAGATATATTCATAAAGTTTTACATTACATCATGAAGTGAAAAACTACTACAACAACATATTTTCTCCATAATCCACACTATTATGCCCTCATAATATCCCTGCAGGTCATTCATAATTTACTTCTTCACATCCTGGAAAAATTAAAACATAGAAAAGGGGTGAGCTCAAATGCCCAGTAAAGATAACAATATAGCAGAAACTTTCATAAATAAGAATAAACATTTAAGGCATTGTATAACTAAAACAAAAGCCTTTTAAACTTGAACTTCAACATAGTATGTCAAAATAAAATGAAAATATGTCATTTACATATTCACATGGATATTATACTAATTGAATAATCACATGAAATATCAATAACAACATTCATAATGATGGAATGTATAATGCCAGGCTATCATAACCACATAGCCAAGGCCTCGTGCCAAGACTACAAATAATATTTTGTTAAGGCCTTGTGCCAAGATACTAGTCTGTCTCATGAGACCTACCGATGCATCGAGGAGCTATAACTATCTCCACCCGTCACATATTAAGTCCAATGCATTCCTATATGAAAATGTTTAAACATAACATAAAAATTCGTATTAAAACTCGTATAAGAAATGTAAATAATTCATCCATAAACCATTAAATGTATAAAAATAACACATCCACAGTCAAAAATATCACAAAACCTTCAATACAATATATAAGTTTTGTTTCATAATAAATCAACTTCAAATAAGCGTAAAATCCATCAATGGATGTTGACATTGATGAAATAAAAACACTTTTTAGAGAAATATCTCTTTCTATTTTGAAATCATTTAAGTGTCATATATTTATAAAATAAAAAATTTTCATTGAAAAAATTCTTATAAGCTTGTAAGGGAAGCTTCGATGATTTTATAACGGAGGAAAATAGCTTCACCCTCCGTATAAGTTAAAAGAAACATTCTTACCTTAATTTTGTGGAAAAGGTTAAAAATCACCTTGTTTGGAAAACGACGGAAAGATTCCATTATAAAGAATTTATAAAAAAATCAAACAAGGGTATAAATTACTTTAACCCATAATATAGTAAATAGTAAAAATGTTTTGAAATTAATTTTTAAGAAATATGGATGAGGATAATAAAGAGATCCTAGTAGATTATACGTATAACAACCTCGTATAATGAAGAGATTGCGAAATAAACCCTTATATTGTAATTTTCCTTGGTTGGGGTAGGTTAAACTCCTTTATAATGGTGAAATAATTGATATTAAATTATACAAGAATATTATATCATATATTATCTTTTAACATTGATTTGTTAATTGTATCTTAGTATTATCGTCGTTTCGGGTGTTAACTTACTCGTTTTATTTGATATGTTTCGTTACATAAGACATGTTTGTTATGGATATGACGTATCTTATTCATATCCAGAAAGATATCAAGTCCTTAAACATTATTTTTAAATAATCAAATGATAAATATAATTTAATGGATATGATGGAGAATGAATATCATCGCGTTCGTGGAGACGGTAGTCCGTACATACGCACGAGCGGCAATATCATTCTTTTGATATTAAAATAATATATAATTGGGTGGTATATCATATATACAGAATAATTATCATGTTATATTTATTATTTACATGAATTAAACATCATTATTTTACCCATCCAAATAATAATATATTGAATAACAATTACACCACAACGTGGAGACGGTAAGCCGTACGTACACACGTATGGTGACTTGTCATTCAAAGGATGGATATAATACTGAATATGGTTGTGACATATTTATAATAATATAAAATTATATTGGAGATAATGGATTCATTATTTTAGAATGGGAATAACAAAGAAAGAAGAAGTGGAAGAAGAAAGGAACATGGAAAAGGATGGTGAAATCATTACCTCTTCTTTAGGTTCTTCCTTTTGATTTGATCAAAAGGTCTTTTAGGATAGATTTATGACTAAAGGAAGGCCTATATGATGAATTGAGGGATGTTGAGAGAGTATTTGGGTAGACTTTTTCCGAGCCAAAAGGCATTCAAGGTGTGATTTAATGATAAGGGAGAGTTCCCTTTTATAAGAGGGGTGAGGGGCCCCTTTGGAAAAGCTAGAAATATTATTTCATAATAAATTCATATTCGGTTTCTAATGGCTAAAATGTGGATTATTTAAAGTTTAAGGTGGGGATAGGTCCAAAAACACTCAACCAATATAATTTAGACAGGTTTGGGTTACTATATTAACCTTATCATTAAGCATAAACTCTTAGTTAATTAATTTCACTTTTACAATGTCTCTTTGTATTTTTATATTATATGGTTAATAAACTTACTATATACATCCAAGAGACCCCTCAAGTGGTCTATTAATGATAAAAATATCATGATATAAGTCTCTTGTCCAAACCTTAGATTTTTAGGAATTTAATATCAATTAATAATATAATATTTGTTTTAAAAAATCTTTTATGTCAATTTGGACATTATTCAATAATTGGTTTTTTTGAAACTCATAAAAGAATAATTACTTCGAAAATAGTTACTAAAGTCACTTATAACATGTATATTTAACCTATAAAATTAGTTTAATTCCTTAAAAGTCTCAAAATATATTTATTTGGGTATTTATAATATCAATTGTTTTCATTTTTCACTATTATGGTAATTCCTGCATTATCATTGTGTCATAAATAAATTAAATTATTTAATATCTAAAAATTATAAATAAAGTATAATTATTTATGAAATCGTTTTATATTTCTAATAAATATTTACAATAGAATTTTTCTTATGTATAACCATATATTAAAAATGTTTTAGTAAATAAACATTGATTTTAACTCTTTTAACTCTTCTTTGAATTAAATAATAATAAATGTCCTAATCTAATCCAAGTGGACCTAAATGATAATATTTTATTCCTAAGGTTGTTTTTGGACAAGATACACTTGTCCAATAGAATTAGGTCATGTGTTAGGGTAATATTAATATCATTTTTACACTTAATTACCATATTTACTTTTAACCGTGGTAAATAAAAGTAAAAAATTACTATTCCCCAAAAATTATTTTCATCTAAATGATCCACATTTTACTCCTTGATATTAAGCGTCTCTCGGATTTTCAAAATTCAAATCACAGAAACGGTAAAATTATGTTTTATGAAAAAATTAGTTTTTTAACTACCACTTTGTAGTTTCACTATTCATCAAAAATTGATGTTTTTCCGAACAATGCTAAAATTTCACCCTAAGATATAATTGATATTCTAAATTCAAAAATGATGTCTATTTTAAAAAATTCCAAATATAAATGTTTCATTAATTAATTTTATAATTAATTCCTACTGTCACAACAAATAGCATATTTTTAAGAAACAATATATATCAATAGATTGACAATTGTTTATGTCCAATTTCAAAGTGAAATTAATTATAATGAACACCATTGGATAAAATGGTAATAATATATTCTAATTATCTTTTAAAACAACTAAATAATATAATTTATCACTATAAATTATTTTGATTAAAAAGTCATTTTTAAGTATTTTCACTATTCATAAAAATTGGAAGTTCTCAGAAAAATACCAAAATTTCATCGTACGATAATTTCGATATTCTGAATCCAAAAATGAATTCCATTTTTAAATATAAAATATATATAATTTTAAATGGTAGGTATTACTATTCATAACGGCTAGTTTTATTGGTTGTGGTGTGTTAGAGCTCGATGTTGCGTACAACAAATGCTATCACATTATTCCAAGAGAATCGTACCATAGAAGCTTGGGGTGTTACATTCTACCCTCATTCAAATAATTTTGTCCTCGAAATTTATAGAATACTACCACATGAAATAACTCGGGTGGTTCTTCCTCATAAGTTCCTCGGGTTCCACGTTGCCTTTTCCATCTTATGGTTTCTTCACAAGACTTTTACGAGACGAGTCGTCCGGTTTCTCAGTACTTGTTCTCTCGTATCAAGAATCCTGACGGGCTCTTTGCAATAAGAGAGATCAGGTTCCAATTCTAATTCCTCGTAGGTGAGTACATGCATTGGGCGAGGCATTTATTTCCTCAATAGGGATACGTGGAACACATCGTGATCTTTGGAATGACTTGGCAGCATTGCCAATCGGTAAACTACAACCCCAATTTGTTCTAGAATTTCTAAAGGTCTGATGTACCTGGGACTCAATTAACCTTTCTTACAAAAATGTATGACTCCCTTCCATGGAGATACCTTCAGGAAAACATGATCACCGACATGAAATTCCAAATCCTTCCTTCGATTATCGGCATAGCTCTTCTGCCTACTTTGATCTGCTTTGATGTGATTTTGGATTACCTTCACCTTTTCCATTATTTCCTCTACCAGTTTTGGACCTACAAGTTTTCTTTCACCAATGTCATCCCAACAGGTTGGTGTGCATCATCTCTTTCCATATAACGCTTCATATGGTGCCATCTGAATACTCGAATGAAAGGTATTATTATAGGAAAATTCTACCAGAGGTAAATATTTATCCCACATACCATGAATGTCAAGTGTGTAGGATCTCAACAAGTATTCTAAGGTTTGTATAGTTCGTTTTGATTGTCCATCTATTTGAGGGTGGCAGGTAGTGCTCATATGAAGTTCAGTATCCAGGGATTTCTGAAGACTTTTCCAGAATCATGAAGTAAAATGGGGATCACAATCAAGAAACAATCGATAGGGTTACTCCATGAAGTCTCACAACTTCATCAATGTATAGTCTTGCTAGACGTTCCAGTGGTAGATCCTCTCTTATAGCAAGAAAATGTGATGACTTGTTAAGACGATCAACAATAAACCATATTTCATCGTTTCTTCTTGGAGTCTTTGGTAGCCCCATGACAAAGTCCATCGTAATATTGTCCCATTTCCACTCTGGTATGGGAAGAGCTTGCAATACTCCACCAGGTTGTTGCCTCCCATCTTTCACTTGTTGACAAACAATACATCTTGACACAAAATCAGGAATCTCCCTCTTCATGTTGTCCCACCAAAAATGTTCCTTCAAATATCTATACATTTTGGTGCTCCTAGTGTGTATAGTGAAATTGGAACTATGAGCATCATCCAACAATTCCCTTTTTAGATTAGGTATATCGGGAACACAAAGCCACTTCCCGAATTTCAAAATTCATTCTTTAAACACAATGTCTCTCAATCTACCATCATTCACATCCTTAATCTTCTTTTGAAATTCTTCATCATCGGTCTGAGAACTCTAAATCCTTTCTTGTAAAGATGGTTTGGCAACCATTTGAAAAACCATTGTTGTTTCACCTTCCCTGGTTATTCCCATGTCCATCTTTACTAGATCCATGAAAATTGGATCCCTTTCAATTATCATATTGTTCAAAATGCCATGATCTTTTCTGCTCAAAGCATCTTCCACCTTGTTTGCTTTCCCCGGGTGGTAGTGTATCATACAATCATAATACTTGAGTAATTCAAGACATCTCCTTTGCGTCATGTTGAGTTCTTTTTGTGAGAAAATATACTTCAAACTCGTGTGATCAGTATGAATATCCCATTTTTCACCATAGAGGTAGTGCCTCCATATATTCAAAGCAAAGATCACAGCTGCTAACTTGAGATCATGAGTAGGATAGTTTTGTTCAATAATTTTCAACTATCGTGATGCATAGGCAATAAACCTATCATTCTGCATAAGGACACAACCAAGTCCTTTCTTCGATGCAACACTATAAATAACAAACCCATCATTCCCTGATGGTAGAGTCAATATAGGAGCATTGACTTATATTCTCTACATTTCATCAAAACATTCTTCACACTATTTTGTCCAAACAAATTTAACCCCTTTACATGTGAGCTTCATTAATGGGTTTTCCAATCAGGCAATATTCTGGACGAAACGTCGATAATAACCTTCCAAACCAATAAAATTGTGTACCTCAGTTATACTCGTAGGTGCTGGCCATTCTGGGATTGCCTTGGTCTTAAAAGGATCAATAGTGATTCCATCTTTAGAGCCAATATGGCCAAGAAAAGAAATATCATGAAGCCAGAATTCAGACTTGCTAAACATTCCATATAATTCATGTCTTCTAAGAGTCTTGAGGATAATGCGCTGGTGACTTTCATGATCCACATATCTTTTAGAGTATACCAAGATATCATCAATAAATGCCACCACAAATTTACCGAGATATTCCTTAAAAACTCTATTCATCAGATCCATGAATACAGAGGGTGCATTAGTCAATCCAAAAGGCATTACAGTAAACACATAATGCCCATACCTGGTTCAAAATGCTTTCTTCGGAATGTCTTCCTTCTTTACACACAACTGATGGTATCTAGATCTATGGTCAATCTTTGAAAAGAATTGAGCTCCATGCAGTTGGTCAAATAAATCATCAATGCGAGGTAGGGGATACTTGTTCATTATTGTTATGGCATTGATCTCCCTATAGTCGAGGCATAACCTCATAGATCCATATTCCTTTTTAACAAAAAGAATAGGGTCTCCCCATAGAGAAACACTAGGGATAATAAATCCTTTATTACTGAATTCCTTGAGTTGTTTCTTTAGTTCAACTATTCTACAGTGGACATTCTATAATAGGACTTCGATATAGGCCTTGATCTAGGAATTAAATAAATGGAAAACTCAACTTCTCATTCTAGAGGATGTCTAGGTAAATCTTCCGAAAACAATTCTACATACTCTTTCACAACAGGTACATATTTGAACATTCCTTTTCTCAGCCACAGTAATTTCTTTCTTTACCTCCCCAATAATTGAATTTAGTTGAGCTACTAGGGATTGGATCTAGATAAAAATTAGGTGGTGATGAATCTGCTCTAAAGATAAGGTTTTCCTTATCATCATCATCAAGAATCATAACCTCTTTCTTCTTACAATAAATATGTTCATCATAGTCCAAAAGCCAGTCCATACCGAGGATTATATCAAACTCAATCATAGGTATGACGATGAGATCAGCAGATAAAGAACTTTTATGTTCTCTAATGGGGAATTATTCACAAAACATTGTTGAAATGATACTTCCCTTATGAGTTTTAACTGAAAACTCCCTTGTTAAATCAAATTGGAAATATCTAATTTTCTTAGAAAATTCGGAAGATATGAAAAATCTGATGATCCAGAATAAAATAATGCATTTTTTAAACTTGAGGAAACCATTAAATTACCTTCCACCACATCTTTTGGAGATTATACCTCAAAAGTAGTGGTATCATAAGCTTGGCATTGATCCCTTGGCCTATTCTGAGGTATGTTCCTCTGACGATTAGGACATTCATTTTCTTAATGTCTAATTTCCCTGCAATTGTAGCATTGAACATTGGTAGCTTCCTTCTTCCCTTTGCAGTCACGTGCTTGGTGGCCTTTTTCCCCACACTTGTAACAGACACACATTCCCTTCAAGAATGAACAGGGGTGTTTCTTCCCACATTTACCATAGGATGGATATTCAACATTTCCCTTCTTACCCTTATTTCCATTCCCAGATTGATCAGCAGATCACTTATTCTCTTTCTTTGCTTTAAAGCCATAAGACTTATAGAATTCCTTTTCTGTTTTGATAGCACATGAGACAATTTCATCGTATGACGATAAGGATTGTGAGACTAATGCTCGACAGAGAAATGGTTTTAACACATAAAAGAAACGATCAATCTTACTTCTTGGGTTACGTATATAATCTCTCGCATACCTTTCTAACCATGTAAAGTTAGGCTTATAGTTTGCAACATTCTCATCCTCCTTTGGTCTCAGACTCAAAAATTGCCTTTCCATATCTGCTCGATGGTCACGAGGAAAGTATTTTTCTAAAAACAGATCTTTGAACTCCCTCTATTCCATATTTGATACTTCATCATCTTCCTTCATGTTTTGAATCAATGACCACTATTGATCAGCATCTCCAGTGAGGCGGTAAACTTCCATGATAACTTTTTCCCTTTCACTACTCCTCAAAGCCTGAAATATTTTCTCTAGAGAATTTATCCATTGCTCAGCAACTAAGAGATTACTACTCCCATTGAACATTGGTGTTTTTTTCCTCATAAAGCGATCTAACATTGATCCTCCATGCTGCGGATCAGGGTGCTCCATACGGGTATGTTTATCATTCATAACCTAAGTGTGTTGTCCTAGTATGGTGATTAGCTGATCGGCACCAGTTGCATCACCACCTCCACTATAATTATCATGAGCAGGAGGGAAATCCATACATGGTGTGCGTGCATTGATACAGTTTCCATTTCTTCCACTAGGAGACATTTCTAAACAATGGCATAAACTAGATCAGTTTATGAATCAAAATACATAATTTCATACATATAAAACACTTAACATAAATTGAACTATTTATGGATATAATCCATAATCATAAAAATGTTCTCTTTGCGGAAGTATATACTCATAAACCCTTCATAATGATATTTAATGAAAATAAGAGTTATCCAAAGCATATCCCCTAGGAGTGTCGTAACCAAGAGTGTCGTAAGGCCCGTTGTCGTGCACCAGTTCCCGTTCGAGTCTAGCTCAAAGCGGTGTTTTCTGGTTTTACCCCTAGGTACATCTGTGCCAGAGCCGCCTCCACCTTCTCGTATGCAGACAGGGATGTATTTCTCAGAAAACTCATAAAATCTCTACAATACCAAAATTCTAGGAAGTTCTTCTATAATAATCATCATTTTCTATCTTAGGTCTATGTGCTCTAATCAAAGTTTATCTAAATCGAGCTTCCAAGGTTTGTACTAAACTTCCTCTGATACCAACTGTAATGCCCCGACCCTAGTTACCCAGAGTCGGTGCATTATTGCATAATATTGGCATGATCAAAAGGATGATCAAATCTCGAAAGACCGATTTGTTTAGTAGCCTTGGAAACACTAGATATATTCATAAATTTTTACATTAAATCATGAAGTGAAAAACTACTACAACAACATATTGTCTCCATAATCCACACTAGTATCCCCTCATAATACCCCTGCAGGTCATTCATAATTTACTTCTTCACATCCTGGGAAAAATAAAACATAGAAAATGGGTGAGCTCAAATTCCCAGTAAGGATAACAATATAGCAGAAACTTTCATAAATAAGAATAAAAATTTAAGGTAGTGTATAACTAAATCAAAAGCCTTTTAAACATGAACTTCAACATAGTATGGAAAAATAAAATTAAATAATTCCTTTTATATATTCACATGGATATTCAACTAATTGAATAATCACATGCAATATCAATAACCGCTTTCATAATGATGGAATGCATAATGCCAGAATATCATAACCACATAGCCAAGGCCTCGTGCAAAGACTACGAATAAGATTTTTTCAAGGCCTTGAGCCAAGACACTATTTTGTCTCATGAGACCTACCGATGCATCAAGGAGATATAGCAGGCTCCACCCATCACATATTATGTCCAATCCATTCCCATATGAAAAGGTTTAAACATAACATAAACATTCGTATTAAAACTAGAATACTAAATTTAAATACTTCATCCATAAACCATGAATGGTATAAAAATAACACATTCACAGTCAAACATATCACAAAACCTTCAATACAATATAGAAGTTTTGTTTCATAATAAATCAACTTCAAATAAGCATAAAATCCATCAAAGGATACTGACATAGATGAAATCAAAACTCTTTTTAGAGAAATATTTTTTTCTATTATGAACTCATTTAAGAGTCATATATTCATAAAATAAAACATTTTCTTTTAAAATATTCTTATAAAATTTTAAGGGATGCTTAGATGATTTTATAATGGCGGAAAATAGCCTCACCCGCCGTATAAGTTAAAAAAACAGTCCTACATTAATTTTCACGAAAAGGTTAAAAAGCACCTTGTTTGTAAAATGCGGAAAGATTCCTTTATAAACCTCTTATAAAATGTCAAATAAGGGTATAAATGACATTAACCCATATTCTAGTAAATAGTAAAAATGTTTTGAAATTTATTTTTAAGAAACATGGATGTGGATGATAAAGAGTTCCCAGTAGATTATCACGTATTACAACCTCGGATAATGAAGAGACTACGAAATAAACCCTTAGCTTGTACATTTCCTTGGTTTGGGTAGGTTAACCTCCTGTATAATGGTGAAATAATTTTCATTAAATTATACAAGAATATTATATCATATATGATCTTTTAACATTTATTTGTTAATAATATCTTAGTATTATCGTCGTTTCGGGTGTTAACTTACTCGTTTTCTTTGATATGTTTTGTTAGGTAAGCCATGTTTGTCATGGATAGGATGTATCTTATTCATATCTAGAATAATATCATGTCCTTAAACATTGTTTTTAAATCATAAAATGATAATTATACTTGAATGGATATGATGGACAATGAATCTAATCGCGTTCGTGGAGACGGTAGTCCGTACGTACGCACGAGCGACAATATCATTCTTTTGATATTAAAATAATATATAATTGGATGGTATATCATATAAACAGAATCATTATCATGTTATATTTATTATTTACATGAATTACACATCATTATTATACCCATACAAATAATAATATATTGAATAAAAATTACACCACAATGTGGAGACGGTAAGTCGTACATACGCACTTATGGTGACATGCCATTCAAAGGATGGATATAATAATGAATATGGTTGTGCCATATTTACAATGTCTCTTTGTATTTTTATATTATATGATTAATGAACATACTATATACATCCAAGAGACTCCCAAGTGGTCCATTAAAGATAAACCTATCATGATATAAGTATCTTGGCCAATCCTTATATTTTTAGGAATTTAATATCAATTAATAATATAATATTTGTTTTAAAAATTCTTTTATGTAAATTTTGACACTATTCAATAATTGATTTTTGTGAAGCTTTTAACAGAATTATTACTTAGAAAAAAGTTAATTAAGACAATACTAACATGTCAATTTAACATATAAAATTAGTGTAATTCATTAAAAGTTTCGAATTATATTTATTTGGGTATTTATAATATCACTTATTTTAATTTTTCACTATTATGGCAATTCCTGCATCATCATTCTGTCATAAATAAATTAAATTATATAATATGTAAAAATTATAAATAAAAAATCATTATGTATTAAATCGTTTTATCATTCTAATGAATATTTAAAATTGAATTTATATTATTTATAACCCTATATTAAAAATGTTTTTGTAAATAAACATTGAGTTTAACTATTTTAACTCTTCTTTGAATTAAATAATAATTAATGTCATAATCCAATCCAAGTGGACCTAAATGATAATATTTTATTCCTAAGGTTGTTTTTGGTCGAGATACACTTATCCAACAGAATTAGGGCATGTGTTAGGGTAATATTAATATCATTTTTACCATTAATTACCCTATTTACTTTTAACCATGTTAAATAAAAGTAAAAAGTAACTATTCACCAAAAATTATTTTCATCTCATTGAACCACATTTACTCCTTCATATTAACCATGCCTCTTGGATTTTCGAAATTCCAATAAAAGAAGTGGTAAAATTACATTTTATGAAAAATTCAGTTTTTTAACTACCACTAAGTTGTTTCACTAATAATCAAAAAATGAAGTTTTTTAGAACAATGCCAAAATTTCACCCTAAGATATAATTTATATTCCAAATTCAAAAATGATGTCTATTTTACAAATTTCAAACATAAAAGTTGCATTAATTAATTTTAGAATTAATTCCCACTGTCACAACAAATAGCGTGGTTTTAAGAAACAATATATATGAAAAGATTGACAATTTTTAATGTCCAATTTCGAAGTGAAATTAATTATAATGAACACCATTGGATAAACTGGTAAAAATATATTCTAATTTTACATTAAAACCACTATATAATATAATTTATAACTATAAATTATTTTTATTAAGAAAGTTGTTTTTAAGTATTTTTTACTATTCATAAAAATTGGAAGTTCTCAGAAAATTACCAAAAATTAAACTTAGGATAATTTCGATATTATGAATCCAAAAATGAAGTCCATTTTGAAATATAAAATATATATAATTTCAAAAAGTAGGTATTACTATTCATAACGGCTAGTTTGATTGGTTCTGGTGTGTTAGAACTCGATGTTACGTACAACACACGCTATCACATTATTCCAAGAGAAGCGTACTGTAGAAGCTTGGGGTGCTACACTCCTGGCACATGATAATGGGCCTTTCTGAACTCTTGGTTATGACACACTCGAAGGATATTCATTGGGAGATTAATGAGCTTTGTGCAACCCATTATTAAGGGATAAAATCTCATAAGAATATATGTTAAGAAGTAGATCAATGATAACCTAAATTTAAACAAAGGAACCACATGTTTGGAAATACTTCTTCTTTATATGTTTATCCTTTTACGTTCAATTTTTCCATTTTATTCTCAATAACTACGTTTTCAATACCTCTAATTATATGTTATTTTTTTATGTTAATGGTAGAAATTATAAGAACACATTCCAACAACCAATGTGATAGGAAATGTAATAATTTTTCAAATAATATTCTTGATATGATAGGAGTGGGAACTCAAAACCTCATGGAAGTACTTTCTCAGCTACCTCGATGTATGAATAATGACTTGAATCATGTGTAGTTCCATACCCCTCCAAATAATGATCATGTTGTCATAGAATCCATTATGCAGCAATAGCCTCCCCTGTTTAGCGGATCTTCCGATCCCATCCTCTCGGAACAATGGATTAACTCCATTGAAAAGTTATTATCCATCCTCCAATGCTCTAATCAAAAGAATTTTGTACTGGAAATCTGTCATTTTGATGGGGAAGCTGATCAGTGGTTGAAACTGGTCAAGAATACACTGTCCCAAGAGGAAAATGATTTGATATATTGGGAAGAACTCAAGTGGATTTTATTCAACAAATATTTTCCTCGAACACACTTTCTCAAGATGAAGAGAGAGTTTCTCAGACTCAATAATAAGGAAAATTATTCCATTGGGGTGTATGAAGCATACGTTACAAGACATGTAAGGTAGGCCTCTGGCTTTTCCATGAACATCGAAAACAAGCTGGATCACTTCGTTAGAAGAATAAAGCTGAGTCTATGAAAAGAGATGGTGATTTTAGAGTTCGAATGTTATGAGGAGTTTGTTCATTGTGCCATCAAGGTTAAAATAAAGATTAAAGACTCTCAGTTCTATCTTTGTCCAAGTGAAAAAAAGAGGAAAATGGAAAACCACATGGGTGGTTCATAAAAAAATACCATTATGGGAAGAATCATGACTTTCATCATTGTAAAAATTGTGGGATGAAGCATACAGGTAATTGTCTAAAGGGGACCATGAATTTCTTCAAATTTTCAATGTTGGTCATTAGTCTATAAATTGCGGAAGGGATATGAAAAATCCCGCTAATATTGAAGAAGGAAGGAAAGTTCAGATCAAAAATCAACTTGCAGTGAATTGTTACAACATTAAGAAGCATGTGCATTATGTGAATAGTATCTCTAAGCTGAGGGTTGTCAGAGGTAATCAAAAACAACCTCCAAGGCAACAAGGAATTGCTTATGCTATCACTACTGCATAGGCGGATCCTGGAAATGATGTTTTGACATGTACACTAGTTATTCATTCAAGAATAGAGAACGTACTATTTGATTATGGTTATAAATATTCTTTCATATCTTTCATGTATAGTAGAACTATAAATACACAGCCTGAAAATTCGGAGAAAATTTTATCTGTTAGAATAGTGAATTGGGAAATCATTGCTTCTAGGGATTATAACTCATCCAATATTAATGATTGTGGACTGATCCTCCCAAAAAATATCTTCATACATTATTTAGTTGAGTTTGACACTATCTTTGTCTTGGATTGGGTATTTTATACAATACCAATATCCACTATCGGGAAAAAGATATCACTTTTCACATCCTGAAGCATCCTCTGATTCTTTACATGTGATAGAAGGAAAATCAGTCTCTTTTAGAATCATCATATCAATTGTGGTTATTGTTGACTTATGAGAAATATTATCTTAATTAAATTATTGAGACGAAGGAGAGAATCATGTTTGTAAACACGCCGATCATGTGGTATTGCACTAATGTATTCCTTGAAGAGTTGTCTGGTCTTCCTCTTGACTGAGAGGTTGAGTTCTAAATTGAACGTATCCCTGAATCTCAGCCTATCGTAAAGACACCTTATAGAGTAGCTATTGTGGAGCTGGAAGAGATTAATGAATGGTTACAGGAGAATATGGAGAAGGGTTTTATATGACAGAGTGATTCCCTATGGGGTGTGGTAGTCCACTTTGTCAATAAATATGATGGATCAATTCACCTCTGCATTTATTATCATGAGCTCAATAAATCCAAGAAAAAGAACAAGTATCCCCTACCACAGATAGATAAATTGTTCGATTATATTTGGTCGGCCAGTTATTTCTCTAAGGTGGACCTTCGGTCGGGATATCACCAATTAATGGTGAGGATGAAAGATATTCCAAAGACCTTTCAAATGAGGTAATGACACCATGAGTTCATAGTTATTACATTTTAACATAGTAAATCTCCAGAAATTTTCATGAATTTAATTAATAGAATCCTTAGAGATTACCTTAAAAACTTTTTGGTATTCTTTATTGATGATATTATGATATATGCCATGGGAAAGGAAGAACATGAGGATCACTGGAATAATGTGTTAATGAATTTTCAAAGGGGGAAGTTATATTCAATGAATAGTAAATGTGAGTTCTGGATGAAGGAAGTATCATTCTTGGGGTATGTTATCATCATCAAAGAGATATTTTGTGGACTATTCCATGAAAAAGGAAATTGAAGAGTGGCTCAGGCCAACTTCGGTGAAGAAGATCCGCATTTTTTTGGGTCTAGCTTGGTACTATTGATGAATTTTGAAGAAATTTTCACGATTGTAAAACCCAATGACCAAGTTGATACAGAAGGGAGTAAAGTTTGATCTTCTTATATTTTAAAAAAATGGGGATGGGAATCATTATGGGATAAACATCCTATATCCTTTCTCAAATGATTTATCACCATCACTCTTGGAGAAAATAAAGGATGCTCAATTAAAGAATGTGGAACTTATGAAAATGGTGGAAGTTGTTGAAAAAGGGAAATCCACATATTTAAAAATTTATGAGGAAGGTGTTGTATGATTTGAGTCACAATTATGAGTATAATATGATCCAGAGATAAAGAACAAGCTTTTGAATGATGCACATAGATCAACCTTCTCTATCTACCTTGGGAGCACAAATATGCTTCAAGATATCCAATAAAACATTTGGTGGGACAATATGAATAAAGAGATTTCTGAATATTCATCAAACTCTCTAGTATGTAAGCACATGAAGGTTGAGAGGAAAATGTATAGGAGGATGATGCCACCACTACCAATACCAGCATGGATGTGGGTGAACATTTCCAAGTAAATTATCATTGGACATCCAAGGGAATCCATAGGAAACAATGATATATTGGTCATTGTGAATCATCTTACAAAGACAACTAAATTTATCTCAATTTGAGAGGACTTCCCATTAGATAAAATTGCACAGATTTACATCAAGGATGTGGTATGGTTGAGTAGATTACCACTATTTATTGTATCTGATCATGATCTGAGATTCACCACGATGTTTTGGAGATGTTTTGAACATGCTCTAAGAATTTTACTGAACTTGAGTACATCTTATCATCCTCAAACTGATGGCCAATATGAGAAAAATATTCAGACACTGGAAGACATATTTAGAGCGTGTTCTATGGAATTCAAAGGAAGATGGGATGAACATCTTCTATGGGTTCAATTCTCTTATAACAACAGTTTCCACTCAAGAATTTGAATGGCACCATATGAATCCCATTATGGGAAAAGGTGCAGAAGACTGGCATATTGGGATGATGTTGGTGAGCATAAGTAGCTAGGACCAGAAATAGATGAAGAAATAGTGAAGAAGGTGAAATCCATTCAATATCATATCAAGGTATCCAAAAGTCGATAGAAAAGTTACGCATACAATCGTCGACGAGACATTGAGAATAAAGTTGGAGACATGGTATTTCTACACATATCTCAATGGAAGATGTTTATGAGATTTTGGATTAAAAGAAAGCTGAGTCCCATGTATATCGCCCGTTTCGAGATCCCTAATCAAGTTGGAGCTATGGCATATCGACAGAAACTTACTCCTACCACATCGAATATACACGATGTCTCCTTGTTTCTATCTTTAAGATGTACAGACTAGACCTTTCACATGCACTCTCTTCATAGGTGGTACAGTTGGAGGACGATATTTCCTATAAGGAGAATCAAGTGAAGATCATGGATATTAGAGACAATGTTCTACGCAACAAGACAACTCATCTGGATAAGTTAATATGGAAAAATAGTAACTATAAGGATGAAACATGGGAACTGGAGGAAGAAATGAAGGAAAAGTACCCCCAATACTTTTTAGCCTAGAATTTAAAATGAAATTTTGAGGGAAAATTTTCATAAGGGGGGAAGAATGTAATGACCTAATGTATTATAAATAAAAATTATTTTCTTATAAATATGTGATAAAATCACATGAAAACACAACATAATCAACTGCTATGTGCTATGTGACCTTGAAACATACGTTTTTAATTTTCGTATTTGGAATTTAAAAAATTGGACAGACACAGTTGTAGTTAGTAAGTTATTAGGATTCCGATAATAAAAAATATTTTTTATTGAATAGTAACATATCCTAATGAATATTAACATAACCTTATGAATAGTGATATAACATAATGAATATAAACATTAACTATGATAGTATATAAATAATATTCATGTTGAAAGTACGACCTACCTATATTTTATAATAAGTAAATGACTGTTTTAAAATTGATTTTTGATAATAAATTATGATTTTAATTAAATATTAAAATATTAATATGTAGAAAATTATTTTTGAAAAATGGACTTCATTTTTTGATTATACACATCGAAAAATGGTTTGGGTGAATATTTGGGATTTTTTTGAAAACATGAATTTTTTATGAATAGTAAAAAATGATAAATTACAATAAATGCCAAATAAGGAATTTATAGAGTAATTGATGATGATATACTGATGTAATCCAATTGGTTCGAAATCACATTAAATAATTTCTGTTATTTATCATGGAATACTTACTATTCTTTGTATTGTGATGAAATAATAAATTAATGATTATATTATTATGGAATCCCAACCCCCCCGGTATAAATACCTCTAATTCTTACCTCTCTTCTTCACTCCTATCAATCCTTGTTCCGTGAAAATATTCTTCCCAAATATCTTCCCAATCTCTTTCCCCAAGTCCAAAATCATATAGACTCTTCAAAATACCAAAGCCACACCCATCAATTGGTTCAGAATTCAGGATGTCTCAAGAGCAAAATTCCTCTTTATAATTCCTTATTATCATATAAGTTCTTCCATTTTTTGTTTCTTTCCTCACCTCCCTTCATCCAAATAGTATGATAACTACAGTAATATAAATGTAGTTGAATTTTTTTATTCTAATGGTATATTTCATTATCTTCTCTCCTTTTCCCACCTTATATTTGAATGAAATGAAAGCAGTGTTTGAGATGTGCCAATTTAGCACATTAAAGGGAATCTATTTATAAATTTCAATTATTGTCACTACTTATGGTCATGAATTCTATTTTTTTTGGTTGAAAAATATTATTATATATGTAATATATCCTATTTTTTGTTCTATAGTCCTTTTTTACAAATGGAATTCTGTTAAAAATCAAAACATGTTCTTTGTAATCAAACCCATCGATTTACAAAAATGGTTGTCACTATGATTTTATATAATAATTTGAAATCAATCTAAGTAACCATGTAATATCTTGTATGATCAATAATAACATATAACTTAAAATTTGTAAAATCACTTTGATCATAAGTTTTTATCCGAACATGAACCAATCTTTAAAGCTAAGTAAGAAAACATAACTGAATAAATATATTGCACCTCATAGCCAATCCAAAGAGTAATAAATGAACTTATTATGATTATACTAAACCAATTAAATATATACATGTTTATGCATTTATTAATTAACTAACTTAATTTGTTTATTCAGTTCTTAACAAACAAGAGGAGGATACCAACATATTTAATGTAAGGGATCCTATCAATTTATCTCATAATCATGAATGTCCTCTATGTTATGACTCTTATGTGTAATCCCAAATGATGGGGTATGTGTTCGCACCTCCCCCATACTTCCCTCATGTTATATAAGTGATTATAAACCCCTTTTCTTTTTCATAATTCCCTCTTAGGATCACCTGACACCATTCCAATAAACTATAATGAATTCTACCGGAACCATTTTTGTTAATTTGGGTTGCCTTATATTTTTTATATCACAATAGATTCATTTTATCTATTTATATACATATTCTAAATTCTATTTTGTTTTTAAAAACTCATTTATGAATACCCTTTCATCATTCTCTTTTGGGGATAAATATGTTTTTAAAATATTCACTCCTTAGGACTTTCCGATAATCTAACCTATTTTAAGGGAACTTCCCAAATTTTTACCAAATTTAAAGTGCACTATATCCTCTATTTAAAGCCACCACTGACGTTTTAAAAATCTGGATCCTTATTAGGAAAACCTAGTTGGTTCAATTCTGGTTTTATATAAAATATTTCCCTACAGTCAATTTTAAAACCTCTACAGTATTTATCTTAAAACCACACAAAAATGTTTTCATGATAAATTTTCTCAAATACATTTCTAATATGTTGTCAATTCTTTTTGACACCACCTACAATGTTATAAACATATTTTACCTTATTAACGACCATGTATGTTCTAAAACATTTCTCTCATGACCTTCCCATTGGTTATAATTTATGTCATTATTGTGGTACCCAATATTTTCAATTTGTACCATTATGTTTATGTATGTTTGATTATGTTTGATTTTTTATGTGGCCATAATATTTATGTGGAATGAATATTCATGGAAATATTGAGATGGTTTTGCCCAGATAGCACTCCAATTCATTGCATAAAGTAAATTTTCATGAGATGCAATGTGAAATGGGATTAGTTGTTATCATTTCCCACACTAAAATGTGAAATGGGATATGAATTTAACCTTGAAGCGCACTATAGACATGTTTTAAGATAAATATACTTTTATATGATTTCATGTTTATATGATTCCATTATTATATGATACAATTTTATATGTTTTATGCTTTGGATATCATTATGACATGCCTCCTTACTCATGTGCTTAGGACGTATCCTTATGTTTATTCCCTTACTGGGATTTTTAGCTCATCTATTTGCCTATGTGTTCCCCGGGGTACCCTATGTAGGTGTAAGGGATCAAATGATGTTAGGAGCTCTTTATGGATGTTAAATAAAGAAGATTTTGTATCCCAATGTTGTATGTTCAATGTACCTAGTCTTCTAAGACACTAGACTTAAAAATCCTTGGCATGTACTCTAATGTATAATTATGCTTAAAATCATGTCATGTTATATGTAAAAGTCTTGGGTCTCTATAATAGTTAAGGTAAACGGGTTTATCAAGTGTAGATATAAATATACAAGGGTTCAATATGATCCCAAACATGACCAAAACGAATTTTATGGACACATCATGGAATTATATAATATATGTTATATAATTTTCCATTTTGGGAACTTCTAGAATTAGAAAAATGTTTTTATGCCTTTATATGTTTCCAAAATTACATGTTTGTAACTCAACACACTTATAAATGCACGTCCCCTATACTAACCTCTTCAGACATTGAAAACCCATTATATTGTAAAATAACATCCCATATAAAACCATTAATCACCTAATACTATTCTATTATCATTATATCATTCAATAAATAAATCTATGAATCCTTTTTGTGAATACCAAGATATGTTTTCTAAAGAAGATGTAACACCCCTAAACGAGGGTTTTATTTTGTTTATTCTTCCTCTTAGTTATTATTATAAAAAAATGTTGATGTAAAATATTATTATATAAAATATAATGATATGTAATTATTTTTGATGAGTAAAATAAATCATTACACTCTTCAATTAAATGTGTCATGAAAACATCCTTTGTGTGTACTGTGGACTACAACCTCATGAGATGATGTCATCCATTTTTCCATTACATCATCTCACATATGGTTATAATGATCGACTAAATGTTTATTTATGATATATATGGTATCATTATCCTTATATAATCATTATATCGAATGTTATTTCTTATATTCCATTCTATGGGATTACGATACCATCGTTCATGTGTACGATGGTCAACTGCCTAGTGAAGTGATGTGATTCCTTCACACATTACATTGACAAAAATAAGTACTGTTTTAATGTAAATATGTGATATGTATGATTCTAAAATACTAATATAATAATTATTAATATTTATTTAAATTCGATGCATAAATGGATGGAATTTTCATGTGTATGTATGATCTATCATCTCTATGAAATATGTATTTCATTTTATTCCTCTAAATATCATGGGTTACTCTTAAAACAGATATACCTTATATATATATATATTTGATATTTATATAATTTTTAAAACAATTGATATTACATATTCAGGATCATTATAGGAGGACCAAAAATAAAAAATAAAATCATACATGGAAAATAATGTTGTTGTTTCCCAAAGAAGGACTTTAACATATAATTGTTTATAAATTGATAAAAAAAGGTCATAACAAATTCATACGAGGTAATATATATCTAATTATTTTTTATTACTAGTTTTAAAATTAACATATATTTATTATAAAATATGTGATAACATAAAACATAGAAGATGGGACTTAAGGTAATGGATATAAAATGCACTTTTGACTCCTCTAAAACACATATTATATTTCCCACCTCTTTAATTTATATTCTTCATATACATCCCATAAATTATTTTTATGATTCTTCTTATAAAAATTTATTGGATATAAATATAATTTTGATTTTTTCTCTTTCATGGTATTTTTTTAAAAAAAATTTCCCAAGCGGTCATTTAATTTTGTAAAAACATTCTTTATTTTTGACATATTTTATGGTATGGACTTATCTTTTTTCATGAGGTTCATATAATTATAAATTGACTTTAAATATCAGGAATTTATTTATTTTAATGATATTATATATTTAATTTAATATAATTATTTCATGGGTCGTATGATTCAGTGTTAACAAAGGTGTAAGAGTTTTATGATACACTACCATCATTTAACTGGATTGTTTATATCCATGATTCTGATGATGAAATATTAAATCCAAATCTCAATAAATTTTTTAATATTATTATTTATAGGATATTCATTGAAAATACATTTTACCTTCATTTTCCAATCTTTATAAAATAATTAGATCAAAATAATTCTTTTAAGGAATATTTTCTTTATTTTTATCTTTAGTCAAAACCCTTTTTTTCAAAACCATGTTTTCTAAAAATAACATAAAAAAATAATTATAACATTATCCAAATGACTTATTAAATAAAAATTTACCAACATTTTATCTTTTATAATTTTTTTGAAATGAATATTCTTCTTATTTTCCATATAATGATTATTAGGCTTTTACCATAAATTGGAAAGGATTATTTTTTAACATGCAATACATGAAAAAAATTAGATTTCCTGAAAATTATTTAACTAGAATATTAATCTATACGTTTTAATTGTTATTTAAAATGAAAAAAACTCCATAATATTATTTCATTTTTTTTTTGAAAAAGATGATTTTCAATGAAATTTTATTTTACCAAAGATATATTCTCTATGAATTTACATTAAAATTAATTTTCTGTAGTAGATTACATTCCATGAATTTACTTATTATTAGTTGGGGATATGATACAAGTACTTATTCATTTTAAAAAATGCTTTTGATGAGAATACGTTTATGATTTCCATTTCCATTCCATGGGTTATACCATTATAAAATTTTAATGAATACTGCTTCAATTTCAATGGTTTTTTCCTTTGATGAAATTTCAAAATGATTTTGAAACATTTTTATTTTCGATATGTTATATTATGATAAAATATTTTAGGGACACTTTTCATTTCATTGTTTTTTAATATTATGAATGTTTTACCGATCTTGTGACAAAATATGTATTATTTTCATTATATGAATTTTAGAACCTATATCTCCCACTAATTAATTGGGTAAAAATTTATATCTCATGATAAAATATTGAAAACAAGTCATTGTGATTGGTACACTATAGGAAACATGTTTTACTTGATTCAATATAGGAAATAGGTGCATTTTGATCCACAATTGAAAACATGTGATATGTCTTAATACACTATCTTAATGGTTTTGGTAGTTAACAAAGATATATGAATTGGAATTCTATATTTATGATGGTGACACACTTTTAATACATAAGCGTATTATTCATGACATATATGTTGTGATTTCTACCTATTATGACAATTTTTTTGTGAAATTACAATTTTTTAAATATTGAAACATGTTTATGATATATTATAATATGTGTATGAACTTCGCAGGATTGATTCATTTTCATATACCCATATTCTAATACTATGCTTTCATCTAATCATAGATTAATATATTATGTGTTTTCTCTGATTGAGAATATAATATCACCTTTTTTTATGATTCCTTGCCATAGTTATGAATAATGATTTATGTAGGGTATCCCTATGTGGATTACTATGTGAGAATAATTTTCTGACGGATATTAAAGATATTTCATGAAATAAAATGATTGTATTTATTTTTCTCTAAATACATAATACTCTTGGAGTCTGTGATCATGTGTGTATGGAATGTATTGATTATTCATGTAAAATGTTGTGATATTTATGTTCTAAAATATGGGCACATTATATTCCATATTCAACCAAATATTTTATATCATTCTCAGAAATCTTTTTAGGGTATTATCATATAATATTCATTAAAATATACCTTATATGATACACATTTCTGAATAAACACATCAAAATATTCAAATAAAATATACAAATATATACATTTTTTATATATTTTCATCCTCCAAAACTCCAGTTTTATAAACATGTTTCATGTAAGAATAAACAATTATCTAAAATGTAATTGAATACCCTATTATTTATATTTCTTCTAGATTTATAAAAATTCTAGATTTCCTGTAAAACATGGATTTTTAAAACCACTTCATATTTTATTATCCTCTAGGGATGTGCTCAAAATATCAAAATCATGGAAGTTAAAATATCAGAAGAAGACTATATTTATTTACTATTAGATAAATATTTATATATATGATTCAATTTAATGTATTTTAGAATAATTTAAATAAATTAATTGAATATGAAATGTAATTTTGATCACAAGAGAAAACACTATGTTTGATATATTTATCTAATCTTATAATTTTTTTGTATTCGAAACTAAACACTACCTAGTTTTTCAACAACCTTTACTGTTTTATATATAATTTTATTTTAATGATATATATTCATTTTTGATGGTGGATTAATTTACTCAAAAATAAGAATAAAATAATTTGTTTTTTTGTAATATTATTCTCACGTTCTCTTATTTATCTAGTAATATTTTACAAAAATATTTTGTGCCAAGAAAATAATATCGACACATTTTAAACATATTTTCAGAAATATTAAGATCAATATTTTAGATTTCTTCTTAGGAAAATAAGTCTTATTTTAACAACATGACATGTTATAAATAAAATTACACTTTTTATTTTAATTAAATTTATAATTATGTAATATGGATAGAGGAAACACATCCACTTATTTTGATTTATTATATATAATTTGATTTAAAACACTATTAAGTATCATTACCATTGTTAATATAGTTGTTTAATAGTGATCAATGAATTAATATAAATATAGGGTGTTAACAAATCCAATTTAACCATAACAATGGATTAATATCCTCAAATAGTAAGATTGTACACTATGAATCCAATTTATAATAGATTCTAACCAAGTTATCATCACTATAATTTTCCATTGAACAATCTGAAGAGAATATCTAACAACTTTAGCATGAGACAAACCATTTACGGGAGAAGATAAAGACCCACAAAACCATGGCCCAAACCATCAACACCTAATCAGAAAATGAATGTTTCAAAATCATATTCTTTAAAAAAATGTTGTTTGTGGGTATATTAAAGGGATACATATCTATACCCTATATATCTGATTATGTACATTTTTTTAATTGATATATTTTCTTCCTATTATCATCAATTTATAAATGATTTTTATTTTCATTCAAAAAAACAAAAGTCTTATTTCTTGACAAATATTCAAATTTTATTAAAGAATTTACATTGAAGAATTATTTTATTTCTAAAATAATTTTATTTATTAGAAATTATTATTATTAAATAATTTTTTTGAAATATAAGTGGTCCTATAATTTTTAGGATGTCAAATATATTTTTTATAAATTCTATAAACTATTATTAAGAAAAACCCTACATTTCTCAACAAATGTAGATTACTATATCAAAAGTAAAAATTTACATATTTAGAGACTTATTTTGAAATTTTGAATATTATTTAGTGAATCAGAATATAAAAATTTTCCCATAGTGAAATTTGCTTAATTTTATGATACATTCAAATTTTTGTGTAAAAATTAATTGTCATATAAATGTATTTTGTGTATAATGCATTAAAATTATACAAAAGTTATTTCATAAATATATATAATTTATTCCATGACCAAATATAAGTCTTACCATTAAAATATTGAGACTTTTTTTATTCATTTAATTTAATAAATCCTTTCTGACTCCTACAAACCCATTAATTTATGTGAAGGTTTTAAAATAATTTCATTAAGAGTATGAATCATCTTCACCAAATAAATGGTATTATATTATTAATTTTGGAACATGAGCCTATGAAAAAATGATAACCACACCAATTTAGAATATAATACAGGAAAAACCATGGGATGGTTTGTGGTTTTGGTTATTTTATTATGTAGAGTCCAAAATGTAGAAAACAATTAAATACCATCTTTTTCCATAAAAATTCGCCAAAGCACCCATTTTTTATCAATAAAACTCTTTGAAGCATGTACATAATATTCCATAAACTGTATATTTTCTTACTATGGAAACCAAAAACTCTTTGGAGGCCCCTCCCATGAATATGGAGTCAGACAGTCTTGTGAGAGATCTTTTTCATTCTCATATTTATTCAAGTATATTCTTAACCTTATGTTGTTTATCTTCAATTAATTATAATTTTATATATTATTCCATGACCCCATTAAATTCAAATTTATTTTCAGGTGATGATATATTCATTTCTCAATCATCAAAAAAAATTATTAATTTTTATGCAACACCGTTATGCTACCCAAGTTGCAATGCGATTTTATGTTACAAAATAATTGTGTAGTGAATAGGATACCCATTTCATATCATCAGTATTAACCATTATAAATGTATAATTATTTTAATTAGGTAATTAACTGATTATATTCTACAATCATTGATCATTAAATAAAATATTATGATGAATGACCCCTTTTTGAATGATTTATTTGGTACACTGAAAAATTATAATGAAATTAAAGTGATGGTTGTGCCCAGAGTTATATAAATCTCCAATGCATTGGGTAATCATTTGTGTCATGTTCCATCATGTTGGGGAATGATGTGAACCTGATTCTAATAAGTAAATTTTTCTCCAATGATTCAGTAGTATTTATTTATTTACTTATGTTTCTGATGAAGTGTTTTTATTTTTTTCCACATTTTCCATGTTATGATTATCATGATATATCATGTCACATTTTTCATTTTTATGATTCCTAAAATTTCTATTCCCTAGTGATATTCCTATTTCCTAACATTTAGTACCATATTCCATGTTTATTTTTCTATTTGAGCTTTATCTCTCTCCCATTTCTTATGTTTGTCCCTATGATTACGAGTCTATTTTAAAATCCATGAAATTTTAGAAGCATGATAGGAATATTTTCAATAATGTTATTCTATCCCTTATTTAAGATGTTATGATATGTACGTAATTCCCAAAAAAAATACAACCCAGTATTTATGGTTTTATTTTGTGTGATTTTATATAAAAAATAAATTATTATTGAGAATTAAAGAGAATGTTTTTTATAGATGGTATGAGAGAAAATGTTATGTTATTTCTGGGATTTTGATTAGAATACTTCTGTGATATCTTTAGGGATATGAATAAGTATTAGAATACATCTCTAATATTCATAAGTACATATAAAGTCGTTCATCATAGAAATATGACTACCTAGATTAAACAGGTGGACATGGTACTATCACAACTGTATCTAGGTGTTAGAACTCTGACAATGTATGTTTCCACTGAATTAGACTAACTTGGTACATAAAAATGGGTCTTATTATGTACCAGGTTTGAACCACCAATGTGATATTATTTAGTAATATTTTTATCTAATTACTTAGTATTATAAAGGGTAGAAATGAAAATAATACTATATGATAGGAAATAGATAATTGAAAACAGATATTAAATCATAAAAATTCACAATTGAAGGAAAATTCAAGTATTTTATAAGTTTTCTCTTTAAAGTCATCTAAATAAACATTTATGTGTTTAATTGTTTAAATTTACTCATCTATATTTTCTTTTTATTATATAAAATGGATTGAAATACGAGGAATCAGGTAAATAATAACTATGATTATAAATGTGAGGACTACCCCAATAAGATTTTCTACCCGATGTGATTAGGATCTATGAACATTATGATGATACTCTCTTAGCTAACTCAGGTTATGAAAGGATACCAGGATTAGGAAGAGTGTTGAAATTCCACTAAGAGATAACAAACTATAATGTATTCTTTTATGTTATAAAGTCCTCCAATATTCCCATGATCATCAAATCATTTAATCTGGAATAATGGATCAAATCCATTGAGATGATCTTCTCCACCCTTCAATGTTCTAACAATAAATTGTTCTGGTAGATTTTTTATCATCTACAGGGTGAATGTGATCACTGGGGTAAATTAATAAAGAATATGAATCCTATGTAAGATATCGAATTTATTGGGTGCAAAGAATTATGGAAAATGTTTTTTGATAAATATTGTCTTCCCATTATATGTGTTAAAATGGAAAGGTATTTCCTTTCGCTATGGAGAAAATATGACGAATATGTTTATTATTAAGAGGGAAACAAGAAAATAATTTCCATATATGCCTCCAGATTTATTAAAACACTTAAATTCATGGTTGACCTATTCATTGTTTTTCTAAAAGATAGTTATATAAATTCATAACAATCCATGACATTAATAGCTAGTATGAAATTGTCTGATGTCCCTCAATGTTTAAATGGAGATTAGTGAATATAATGGGTATTATAATGATAATAAGTGGAATGAATAGTATAATTATTGTGGTCTGATGCTGAAAAATAATATTTCTATGAAATTTAAATATTCTACTTTTAAAAGGTGCAAAAAGAAGAACCCAAACAATTTCCTATGGCGGTGTAGAAATACATTAGGCATGTGTAGGAAGGGAACCTAACTAGTGATTATGGACAACAGACAACCACTAATGTGACAGAGGAAAGTAATTTTCCTATCAAGCCTCATTGCATTGTTACTTTCATCAATTGTAAGGATCCATTGAAGTTTTGAAAACAATAAACTATGTTATGTGTTTTTGGTTACAACCAACAACCTACAAGGTATAAATGGTGAGTTTTTTCCATCACAAACACTGCGGTGGACCCTAAAAATGAAGTGGTGACCTAATAGTCATTCAATGATAGAGATAATACTTTTTGATTCTTATTCAACCCATTACGTCATATCAAAGATGTTTAGTAGGACTATTCAAACACCACCAAAAAGCAATAAAGTGTAGTTATCATTGAAAATATTAAATTTTGAAATTATTTTTTCCCATGTACATAATTCATCCCTATAACAACATTCACGATGAACATCCACAAAAACATATCATACTACCTTTAATTGAATTGAATTCAATTCTAAGCATGGATTTGATTTACTTATATAGATCCAAAATAAATTTCAATGAGAAGGAAATAAATATCCATATCATGAATCAATCCCAGATCTTATATAACATAAAAGAAGAGGGAGAATCTTATTTAGCACCAATATCACATGAATGGATATTATTTCCCTATAAGAAAGTGTATTGAGCTCAAATGATTGAGTTTTTTTGGAAATAACCATTCAAGAATTCATGCCTATTGTGAGGGAATATGTTGATGTCTTTCCTGACGAATTTAATTGTCATACTCAAAGAAGAGAGGTTGAATTCTTAATAAATTTTATATGTCATGTGTTACCATTATACAAGAAAATATATAGAATTTATGTTTTGGAACATGTGGTGATCAAAAATCAACTACTATATAATATGGATAAGCAGCCCAGGTGATTTACTATGGGGTGAATCAATCCACTTTGTCATGATGATGTTTGGGAAATGTGCCTTTCCATTAATTATCACGACCTCAATGATATCATGACAAAGAATAAGTATCCTGTGAAATAGATTAATGAATTATTCATTTAGGTATGTAGAGAACGATACAACTTCATGGTGGATCTATGGTTGGGATATTACTATATTATTGTGAATAAGGAGGACATCCACATGATTATGTTTCATTCAAGGTAGAGTCACTATGAGTTCATATTATTTCCATATGTACTAACTAATTCTCCAATAGTATTCAATTAAATGATTAATATAGTATTCATAGATTTCTCACCCAATTTTTGGTAGTGTTCATTGATAATATTCTCATATAATCTTAAATAATGTTGGGGCATGCAGATAATATGGGCACTGTGATAAAAAACTTATGATAGAAAAAAATATGTTCCATATACATAAAATTTGAGTTTTTATTAAATGAATTCTCAGTATTTTGGAATTCCTTGAAAAGTAATGTGATATATGTAGATCTGTCAAAGAAAGAATAAATTAATGGATGAATGAGGACAACATATATGACATATGTATGTAGTTTACTTTGATTAGTTTTGTATTACATCTAATTTATGAAAAATTTCTTCTGATTTTCAAACCCTATAAATATGCTACCTTAGAAGTGAGTCATGTTTGATTGGACTGATGAATTTGAAGATAGATTCATGGAGCTTAAAAGGTGTATTATCACTACCCCTATTCTTAAACTCTCTGTAATTGGATAAATATTTTTAGTATTTAATAAATCTTCTATGAATCTATAGATCATGTCTATTAATGATGAATAAAAAATTCCTAGCCTCTGTTTCAAGGTAGGTGAACTTTCATGAACAAAACTACCCAACACATGATATGTAGTTTGCTACAATAATATTTTCATTAAATATTTTGTATATTTATCTCATTTATAGAATCATGAAATATATACATATCACAAAACCATCAGGTGTATATTCCCAAAAAAAAGATAGATATGCACCATAAAAGATGGGTTGAGATGGTCAAGGACAACGACTACTCAATCCACTACCATCCTAGTAAATAAAATAAATGGATAGATTTTCTATGTTGAAAGGATATATAAATTTATCATTGATTGGAATTGAGGGTGATATGATCTCTTTATATATAGAATTTATAGTTATGTGAATCATAAAGAAGAGACCATCATCAATTCATTCTCAAATGATTACTCAACCATCCTATCATGAAAAGATAAATTATGATCATAGAAATTATGTGGGAGTTTAGAAGAAATTTGAAAATATATGAAAAATAAAATACAGAGATTTCAAAGTTAATAATCATGGAATAATGATATTTGAGTCATGACTTTTTGATCCATCACATAGTATTTGAAAAAAGAAACAATTGGATGAGTAACATAGCTTAAAAAATATATATTCACCTCGGGAACACAAATTTGTATCAAAATATCTAATAAAACTATTGGTTGGACAATCTGAATAAGTAAATCTGTTAATATACACCAATGTTCCTTGTATGATATTAATTTGATGAGGAAAGGAAAAAATATATGGGTATGATGGTAGCATTACACATAGATAATGGACATGGGAAAATTTCCCCATAGAGTTTTTATCAAAATTATGAAGTTATCCTTTATAAAAGTGCTATCTAGATTGTTTGTGATTGTATTAAAATGGCATCACAGTTCATTATTATCTGAGAAGATTTATCAATAGATAAAAACTCAGGGATATTTATCATATAAGTGGTATGATTTCATGAATTAAAAATATTGATTGTGTCTGATATAGATATAAGATTTGACTATAAGTTGTGAAAGAGACACCGAAAATGTACGAATATATACATAAACATTATGATGACCTATCAACCTAAAACTAAAGGAAAATATCATTGAAATATCAATAAACTTGATAATATTTTTCAGAAATTTAGAAATTTGCATTAATGGATGATGGGATCAACATTTTCCTCTATTCGAGTTCTCTTACAACAAATGTTTACACAAGATCATCCAATAAGCTCCCTATAAGGACTTGTTTTTAAATAATTGAACAAACATACATGATATGATAATATTTGGGACTGAAAATTAGGTCTAGAAATGGTCGAAAAAAAGGTGGAAAAATTTAGATAATTATGCTACACATCAAGGTTGACCATAGTCGAAAGAAGATCTATGATGTCAATCATTGATAAGAATAAGAGTTTTATATTTTAGGCAAGGTATTTTTTCTCATATTACTATGGATGAAAGTGATGTGATTTGAGAATAAGGAAAAGAATAATCCAAGATAAGTAATCCCCTTTGGGATCATTGATCGCAATAGAGTGGAGACCTACCAAATTTCACTACCACCAATCATATAACAAATACATGATGAATTCCATGTATACCTCTTGAAAATCGTGATACCATACCCATCACATGTTCTCAATCTTGAGATGGTACCATTTAATGGCCAATACATTACATACATATATATTTCATTAGAACATAAAAATATTCTTCTTAAAACACAATTAAGACACAACATGATAGTATAGGATTAGTGTTTTTGGCAATTGGTAACCATAAACATCTGGATTATAATACATCTACATTGTCTCGTGTTTATTCCTTCATAACAAAACCCCTTTTTGACAAATCAAACTAAATAACCTTCTTCACAACATGGGGAATAGAAACATAAGAACGGGTGAGCTCAGATGGTCATTAAGAGTAATAAAGGGATATATCAATCATATCATAATCATATGACATAATAACATAACTTTTGAAACTATTATACAACATATAAAATATCAGGTTATCATGTCATGGGATAAATCATAAAAGATAAAAAAATTATTAGTGAACATTTTACCAAATGTCTAAAAAGATGACATGAAATTTTTGGAAAACACATTAACATATAATATAAATTCACATGAATCATGTCCCATATTCATGAAAATAATAGTGGAAAAATTTCGTTATTAAGTTGAGTTCACTCCTCGTTCCATCTATGTATTACTGAGTTGGATTTACTTCTCTTTCTAGCACATTATTATAAAACATAGATCATTTCATGATCAAAAACTCTTTTTCAAAAGATATATAAAAATTTACATAATTAATTGGAGCGAATTATATGTCCCACCCATCTCATAATGAAATTATTTTTACATGAGCCACAAAAACAAAAATCATTCATCCTAACAAAACCCAAGTAATAAATTTGGTTCCTTAAAAATAAATCCATAAAAATTTAATCCATATAAAATATATAGTTGTTATAAATTTAATTCCATATAAATCATAATAGTACATAGTAATAACAGGTATAGGTTACATGAAACATAACTCAATTAATTAATTATATATTATATGGAAAATAATTTTGATAAGGCAGTTGAAATTATTTCTTTTGGAAAATATCTATTCATCTTCAAAAACATTTTATTTTCCTAAAATTTCCACAAAAGATTAAAAGAAAATATGTTATTGGAAAATAACCATAAATTTTTTTAAAGGTAGATTCATTTAAATAAGGTGTTATGAAAAAAACGATTCATTCCATATAATTTAAAATATAACATTATTTAAATACATTTTTCATAAACGTCAAAAAGTACCTCATATCAAAAACAAAAAAAATATTTTTTTCCTTCTTTTAAATAAAATTTTTCAAACAGGAAAAATTCACGTTTAAAAATTTTATTAGTGTAGAAACAATATTTTCGAATACATATTTAGCAATCATAGACATTGATGATAAATATACCCTATTAAATATATGTGTATTAATAATCTCAAATAATAATGAGATTTTAAAATTATCCATTAACATAGGTCTGAAATATTTTTTATGTATATGAACCTCCTTTATAATGATTTAAATAATTTCATTCACATATTACATAGTTATATTAATTTTTATGATATAATATATGATCATATTTTTATTTGATTCTTAACAACATTTCATTTTTACTTGTTAACAAAATTTTAACTTCTTTATATCCTTATGAATGTTTTTATAATTAAGTTCAAGATATAATTATTAGGTTATAGTTATATAATTTCCAAAATGATATTAATATAAAATATTTGTTTAATCTATTAATTTTTTTAATCACGATTTAATTGATATTATGTAGAATGAATCACATTACATTTTGGAGAGGGTATGTCATATGTAATGATGAGAAACGATATCCTCCCCATATTTGTGTAGTGGTATGGAAGTGGATGGTATATATTTGGTTCAATAATTAATAACATGTTAGAATAGTCATATATAGTTATTATTTTCATCCTTATACCCATCCAAGTTAGGGGTTGGTGAAAAACATGTCACACCCCAGTCTGGAGATGGTAACTCATACGTATGGATGAGTGGTGATTTAATTTTTCATAAGATGGATAGAAGTACAAATATGGATGATAGATAATCAAAATAAAATATCATAATATAAATAATATTGTATTTATTACCCTATAATTTAAACAACTCATAACAGGGATGTATATGAAGAAATAAGTTTGAAAGAATTAGCAGAAGAGATTACCTCTTATTTGACGTGCTCCCTCTGGATATCCTATTAAAGTAATAAAGTTGATCATTGGAAAATAAAATTAACTATAGAATTTGACTAGGGAAGTTGATAAGTGAAATGGTTAGGGGATATATGATCTTGATGGATCAATGTTATGTGATAAAGTAAGCAAGGAGGTTCCCTTTTATAATTTAGGAGAGGGGATCTTTTGGAATATCCTAAACTACTTATTTATAATAAAATCAAAAAACATAAAATACCTATAAAATATCAAAATTTGAAATATTATATTAGATAAAGATATATTATATTCATCTAATAAATTCAATACACATTTTCCTGTAAATTGAATCCTTATTAATTTAATTAACCCTTAGTTATTCTATATAATTTTAATTATGCAAACAAATACAACATTATTAAAAAGGAGAAGTATATAATTACTTGATGTAAAGTAAAAAAAATAAATAAATTATAATATATTATACCATATAATTATATTTTTTTAATTTTTTATTTTATAAATAACTTAAAAATACATTTTTTATAAAAACATTCAATAGTATAAATTTATACACTATTAAATTGATTGATTATTCAAAAATATAAGGATAACTAGTTATACATGAATCCAATAAATTATTATGTTCTTATGAGGTAATTTTTATCTGGGAAGTTCATTTGATTTATTAATTCTCCCAAATTATTATTATTTAATATTTTTAATATCATTTATTTTTTGTCTCCATTAATAAAATAATTACATCATCGATTCTGTGTAATTATTTAATAATAATATTTTATTGGATAAAAACATAAAATATAATACTATTACCAAGATAAATATTATAAATTTCATAAAAATATTAATTGATGAATATTTATTATGTAAAACCCTACATTGAAAATGTTATACGTATTCAAACATGAATGTGAAATCTTCAACGTCACATTAAATAAAATATTTTAATTGTTATAATCTTTTATATATGGCTAAAATGGTCAATACCTTGACCGTTGGATGATTATGGTATATATATACTCAACCAATAAATTTTTTTTTCAAGTGTTTGTTTCTTTTAATTGTTATTATAAATTTAATAAAAATTAAATTAAATATTTTTAATCAATTAAATAATATCTACCTCATCAATGTATATTCCATTAAGGTAGTAGTTAATTTACATGGTAAATAAAAACGTTTTAGCATTAAAATTTGTATTTATAGTCTTACCTATCTTCTAAATAACTTTATATTGTAAACGATATGCTTATTAAAATTAAACTAAGACATATGTATCTTTTTATAAAATAAAATAAATTAAATGCAATAATATCACATAAGTGGATTACAATAGATACCATTTTGACCCAAGGATGATTTAGGTAGAGAAATACCCATCCAATTATATTATTACATGTTCTGGTGTAATTTTATAATTAATTTTTCTCTTAATTACTCGATTTACCCTTATATGTATTAATGAAAAATACAGATGTTTCAATTTATATTGAATAAACTATATATTTACATAATCATGAACTAAGAAGTGAAAATATTGATTCCTTTTTTCAATATTCAAAACAAATAAATTTCAGTAATGAATTCAATATTAATCTCGTTTAAAAAATTGATAATACGAGTTCTGAAAGTTAAAACATTTAAATGAATTTAAATGTATTTACATATAAACTCAATATAAAATTAATTTCAATGAAACCCATTATATTAAATTATTAAATTATAATCTATTTATACTTTAAACCCATTAAGTAATATTAATCAACTATAAAAAGTATTTCAATGATAAATGTTGTTCTCAATTAAAACTTAATATATTTTTATGTTACATAAGGACATTAATGTTATAAAAAATTCATAAAAATGGAAATTTGATATCCCACTATATATGAATATGTTTATTTTTTCAAACTATAATTATTAATGTGTCAAAATATTACATTAAAATGGGTTCCCCATTAAATGGCGGTAACATTAGCCTATTGAAAAATATCGGTTTTTATACATAAAATATGGTTTATTTGAATCATGTGAATAAACTTTATATTGGATGAAAATTGAAAATATTATTATATTTAATAATTATAATTCAATTAATATATTAATAGAAAAAAAAATCTTTTATATTTTATTGATTTATATTTTTCTAAATAAATTGTTAGCCAATGACATCGCCATTAATTTTCACAAGTTAGTTTTGTTTATTCTTTCTATCTTAACAGATATGTTACAATGTTCATTTCAAACTAATTGTGTATCACAGTTCATTTAAACTATTGATTACATGAAATGTAATCTATGGAGGAATTACTATTATTTAAAGAAAATATTTCATAACAACGTTAAGGTATTAAATTCTACCCCCATTAAACTGAATTTCCATCTCAATATTAATCACTTGGATACAAATAGACGTGGATAGCTTTGCCTCATCACATATCCAATACCCCATATAGATTCCTCAAATTGGTGATTCCTCCATAAAATAATGACCAAGTGAGTGGTGTTATGTCCTAGATCATTATTGCTATGATCCATAATCTATAATATTTTTTCTTCAAAAGAATGATATTTCTCTAGAAGAACTAAATATGTGATTAATACATGTTCAGGATCATGTATGTTCATTCTCAAGAGATATACATGTAACTAATCATGTCCTTGAGAGAGACTTTTTTAATATCTAATCTATAAAATATATTCCCCACATGATCTAGGATTCTAAAAGGACTGATATAACTATTGCACAATTTTTCCTTCCATCCCAATCAAATTACTATCGTCTAGGGAGATATTCATATAAATACCCATTCACCCAAATAAAATTCTATGTATTTTTTTCAGTTTTCAAAATAACATTATTTTGACTATAAGCTACTCTAATGTGTTTTCTAGTTGAAGACTTCTCCAAAACCTCAAAGTAAACATCATATCCCAATCAGATATAATATAAGTGGTACTCTATAAAATATTTAAAATTCATTTACATATCATGGAAGGTTGATAAATAGATAAATCATCTCTATTAGAAATGAAGTGATCTGACATCGTAATATGATAAACTACAACCCATATATCATTGTGATTTTTAAATAGTTTGGGATGTCCAATGAAAAATTACATAGTGAAATCTTCAAATTTCTATTCTGGTATGGGTAATGGTTGTAACTTCCCCTTTGACTTTTTTCTGTATTCTTTAACATGCTGGAAAACCAAGCATTGGGAGACATATTAAGCAACATCTGTTTTCATGCCATCCCACCAGAAATACTATTTCATGTCCCTATATATATTTTTCAATCTATAATGAATAGATAATGAGGATCTATAAGACTCATCCAAAATAACATTCTTTAAATATAGTATGATAAGAATACCGAACATATTTTTATACCATTCCAATCAATCAATATCATTGTTAAATTTAGGAAATTTAACACATTCTTTTGTAGATTAGTATCTTCCTTTTGTTCCCCCTTAATATTTACGTGTATATATAGTTTAACATTAATTTAATAAATATATGATTTCTCCCCTTAGATTGAAATTTCCAGATCCATAAATAGGAAATCTATAAATATTATATCTTTTATGATTATCAACAAGGATAGGCTATCATGGCTCTTTTGACTCAAAGAATCTTCCAACTTGTTCCATTTACCAGAGTGGCAATTTATATAGAATTCATATTCATTAATCATCTCCAACCATCTTCATTGGTGCATATTCATCCCAATTTTTTTGATAATATACAGTAGAAATTTATGATCAGTGTACATACTTCACCTTTTATCATATATATAATTCCTACATATAGTTCATCCAAATATTATTGGAGCTAACTATGAATCATGAGTTCGGTAAATTTTCACATGGATTTTCTTTTTTTGCGAGGCAAAATCAGTCAATTTATCATTTTTTCAAGATAATTCATCCCAATAAAATCTAGGATACATCACTATAGAACATTAATATTTATCGACTTCATGGAAGTGTAAGCATATGTGTAATATGTAACCTTCTATTTAGATCATGAAATTCTCTTCACGTTATTCCCTCTACATGAAATAACTCATTACCAGGTCATCATAGAGTGTGGATTAGGTATTCTTGAAAAATAATTCAAAAATATAGATATTATCCATCCAAACTAAGAAAAAATTGTATCTTATTTATCATTTTTTGTCTTGAAAAAGGTTCAATAACTGAAGGTTTTTTTAGATCTACATATATCCCCCTTCTTTAGATTATGTGACCCAAGAATGAATATTACTACATTTATAATTAACCCTTTTTATTTTTTCATAAATATTTTCTTTTATCATGGTCTTTCGTACAATTATAAAGTGATATTAATGTCCATACTTTTAAATAGAACATACAAGAATATCACCTATAAGGACTATAATAAAATTATCAAGATAATCTCTAAAGAACCTATTCATTAGTTCTATGAAATTTTTTGGGAAATTAGTAAAACATAAAGGAATAACTATAAATATATACTTTCCATACATTGTATAGAATGTAGTCATTGGTATATCCTCCTAATTTACCATTAATTTATGAAATCTTGAAGAAATATAAGACATGGAATACTTTTTATCTATGCATAGTTAGTTTAATAATTTATATATATGTGTAAGAGAATTTTCATTCCTGATAGTGATCTTGTTGAGTTCTCAATAATCAATGAAGGGTCACATTGTTCAATCTATCTTCTTAAAAAGTGAATAGGTACCCCCCCAAGTTGATTATCTAGGGTGTATGGATCCTCTGTTTAGATTATATTTGTGTCGCTTCTTCAATTACTACAACTCAGTTGGGGCCATTCTATATAGATTATTTGAAATCGACATAACACCCAATATGAGATCTGTTGAAAAGTCAAATTCATGATTTTGTGGAAGACATGAAAATACTTCCATAATGTTATTAACAAACTCTCATATAATATTTCCTTTCATGATATTGAGTTTCTACACAACCATTTGAGATAGATAAATATCATTTATAGGATCCAAGACCCATAAGATGGATGAAATTTCGACTAGGTGTTCATATTAATCATTCAATTGGTAAATGATCATAGATTGACCAGGAATATCAAATCGTTCTTTGCTTCATGGGAAATTTATTTGATATCCATATATAAAATGGAAATCCATTCTAAGATTCACATTAAATTCCATTAAAGGAAGTATCACCAAATTTGAAAGATGAAAATTCCATCAAACATCAACTGGAGTAGACTTATAAACATTTAATATAATATTATTTCCATTATTATTTTACACATCTTAATGAACATATAATTGTTGAGGTAATAAAATGAATACCTTATATAATTATTGAGATTAAAAATCTTTGGTGGATCTAGAATCAAATAAAACATTTTGGACTTTCAAGTGGATGGTTTTTGTAAATTTCACCAATTCTTTTTAATTCTCTACATCACCAATAGTGATCATATGTGAATTTTACATTTCATTGGATTTAAGAGTATTTTGATGTCGATCCCCATTAATAACCCTAGGATTTGGGCATTGGTTATCATAATGCCAAATTTCCTTGAAATTATAGGAATGATGCATAGTAGGATCATTCTATCTATCCGCTACCCGATTTTCAATAGTATACACTTTTTCCACATATCATATGCCTTAAACTTCATGATTACATTATCTACCAAACTTATTACATTTGGTAGTCCCTTTAAGATAATTTTACCATAGTTTATTTCCAAACGTTCAGCATAAGGGAAAACAGATCATCTTTTCTACGTGCTCTTTAAATTTTACATTGAATTGCATTATTCTCTTCTTATCAATCCCATAAGACTTGTGTGTTACAATAATATCTATCTCAACCTTGTGAGCTTATAGAATGATTTATAAATACCCTTTAATGTCCATCCAGAATAATTCCCTTTAGATACATTGTTTTATGCCACTAAAGAATCAATAAAATTTACTCTCAGGTTGGATAATAATTACAGAAGCGTACCAATCAAGTATTGTTAAATTTTAATAATAGGTACGAATGTATTCATCACAGTTTTTCATAATCTCAAGGATACCCTTACCCATATTTTTTTGATGAATAAAAATAAATTACGTATCAAAATGTACTTTCCTAAAAACATCTCATTCTATATTTTGAATCTCATCTCTTTCCCTAATATTGTTAATAATATTAAACCATATATCATATTCTCCCTAGAAATAATAGTCTACAATGACGACTTTATCTTGTTATAAATATTGGAGAACTATAAATATATCCTCTGTTTTACTATTCCATTTTTCTTCTAGTAGTTGATTATAATGCCCACTAAAATGATATTTTCACCACCTTATGAAGGACTCAACAAAAAGATGTTCCCTATATTGCTCGTTTAGAAAACTTTCATGATTCATTTCTTGATATAGTTGTCTGATCATGGTGATAATATTTTACATTCCATTTCCCATTAAATTTGATTTCTCAGGAGTACAATCATTTCATTTCCCCTCGCATTCATAATTAATGTAGATCCTTCAGGTTCCAGAGATTAACTAAAACCATGAAGCATAGTATGACCAAAACTAATCAAAAATGAAAAACCCCATATTCATTAATAGAATATAATATTTTGGCAAATTATGGTTTATCCTAGATTATCCATGATCAATTGTAAAATTATATGATTGTATCCTATAATTCGACATATCCATAGGGTTATTACTAAGGTTTTGTCACCCTAGTTTTCAAAGTTTTTCTATATGTGGCTCTAATACGAAATAGAAAGGCCCATAATTTACATATATTGATATAACATAAAAAATGAAGAATATTAATAACCAAAAACAACAAAGCCACAAAATTATTGTTTTTGTTTAATATATTTAGAAAATAGGAAAAATAAAAAACTAGATCATAAGAGATCAAAATTATCTTCATATAAATCTATCATACCAAGACCGATTTTGAAAAATCCTACTTAATACAGTTCTCTACAACATTAGGAAAATAAAAAAATAAAGGGTGAACTCAAATGATTAGTAAGGGTAAACAAGGGAGATTTTGATCATATAATAATCATACGAAATAATAATGGAGCATTTTAAAATATTATCCCTCATATGAAAATTCCTGATATCATGTCATGTTATATATCATAAACGTTCATAACAAATCTATGAACATATAACCAAATGTCATAATATATGACATGTAATTTTTTGAAAACATATAATCATTGAAAATAATTTCATATTAGTATAAGATAATTTATAAGACCATCACAGATGACAAAGTCCATTATTGAACCAATTTCACTTCTCGTTCTAGCCCCGTATTACTGAACCGGATGTACCTATTGTTCAAACCCTATATTACTAAATGAAGATCATTTCCCAGTCTGTCACTATATATAACATCAGATATCAGTATTTACACAATCCATTGAAGAAAGATATATGCTCACCACTTTTCATAATGAAATCATTCTTATGTGATCTATATAAACATAAATTATTTATCATATCATATCCCAAGGAATAAATTGGGATTCATAAACACCAGTCTATCAAAACATAATCCATCAAAAAATAGATTTTTTAAATATAATTCTATCATAAACATAATAAACCATAGTAATAATAATGATATGTTACATGGAACATAACCCTATTAAATAATTCAACCCTATAGTGAAAACTATGTTGATATAACACTAGAAATTAATATTGAGGAAAATATCATATCATCTTAATTTTCCATTTTTTCTCAGAATATTATGAAAATGTGAAAGAAAATAATTTATTTTAAGATAAAATTGAAATATTTTAATAGAATCATCATTTAAATAGGTTATTATGGAAATTTAAAAATATTTTCAGGCCAAATATGTTTAAAGAAAACATTATTCTTGTCCTTTTTTTGGATAAGTCAAAAAGTACCTCGTATCGAAAATGATAAAATTCTTCTTTCATACTATTTAATAAAAATTGATTAATATATTAAACTTAAATTAATACATTTTATAAGAGTATAAAGAATAATTTTGAATACATATTAGGAAACATTGGCGTGGATGATAATTATACCCTACAAAGTAGATATGTATAAACCATCTTGGATAAAAATGATATTGAAAAATTATCCATTACCTAATGTATGATATCCTTTGTATGTCTAAAAAAAAGAAATATAATGATTTAAATGATTTAATTCAGTTATTATATAATAATATTTAATTTTATGATATCATAATTTATAATATTATTACCCATTTTTTCATAACAATTCATTATTACTCATTTTTCAACTCTTAACTACTTTATTTATTTATGCATGCTGTTCAAAATAAGTTCAGGTTCTCCTTTAAATGTTTTAGTGATACCATATACAAAATTATATTAATATAATCATATCTATTATTTAAATACCTTTATATATTCATTGTTTAAGGGATATCATGTAGAATGAATCACATCGCTTTGGGGAGACAGTAGATTGTACGTACACCTGAGGAACGATATCAGTCCCATAATTGTGAAATGTTATGGAATTGAATGGTATATAGATTGTTCAAAAATCAATATCATGTTGAAATGATCAAATATATTTCTTATTTTGATCCTTATATAGACCCATGTATGGTGGTGGGGAAAATTAAATTACACCACATCGTGTAGATGTTAAACCATACGTATGCTCGTGTGGTGATTTTATTTATCGTAGAATATATAGAAGGTTGAATGTTGTACTTCCATTATCATAATATCATATCAATATATAATTGAAGACGTTTTTATTACTCTAGACAAGAAAAAACTCATAAAGAGTAAGTATATGAATATATATATATATTAAATAATCGGTGGATAAAATTAACTCTTCTTCATCATGCTCCCTCATGATATCATCTTGAAGCACTACTGTTTTTCTTTGTAGAATATATACAAAGAAGAGGGATTACATGGATTAGTGGGTTGTTTCTATAGTATTATCATTATTTTTATATGTTGTTTAATTAGGTTATACAAAGAAGAGTAAGTATAAGAAGAAATATATATGTTGTTTAATTAGGTTATATAATAAAGGAGAAATGATTTTTATAATCATGGTTTTAGTGATTACATGGATTAGTGGGTTGTTTCTATAGTATTATCATTATTTTTAAATGATATATGTGAAACCACGACATGATGGATAAGAATACATAGAGGTATTTTTAAACCATGGAATTCTAAAATTGAAATGAAATTTGAAATTTATTTAATGATTATGAATTTATTCTATATTATTAGTATTGATAATTGAAAAATAAAACCATTATATTATTAGGGAACTTATATCATGGGATTCCAAAAAATATATGTATGTGTTGATAATACACATGTGTTGATTATATTGGAATTCAAATATTTTCATTCCTTATTATGATGGGATTTGAGTTACATGATGGATATCAATTATTTTATATGACATTATAAGATAAATTACTTCATGGAAATTATCAAACATTCAATGGATCCACATTTTTTGATATTAGTATTTTATGTTATAGTGTTGGATACATGGATCATATTATCCAAAAATTATTTTCATAATTTTTATATTTATGGATGAATGAAACTGTTTTTAATAAAAAGGATTTGATGTAATTTGGATATGATAAATATGGGAAAACATAAAATTGTTCTAGTATTTAATCGAAAAGGTATTTTAATTATTTTTTCTATGGATTATGTGGATTTTTTTAATTTTTGTTACTATGGAGATGACTGGATGTTATGATTCAAATGATCAAAAAATCAAATAGGGTAAATATTTGAAACTTTTTAGGATGTTAAAACTAAATGGAAATGTGTTAATAGGGAGTTATTAGTTGTTTAAAATGACAATTAGTATGAGTAATATGTTATATATATGTCTGTTAAGTAGGGATGTCAAATATCATGAAAATGAAAAGGTATTAGGGTTGATATTGTATTACATATTTCTTCCATGTATATGGTAATTTTATATTTTTAATATTTATCATTTATTGAGTTATGATTTTCATGTTTTTGACATGTAAATAGTTTTTTTAAAATTGGTGGTCATTAAATAATAGATTATGGAAAATTTTTTGATAGAGAATTGTTATTTGTAAAATTTCGGTTGAAAAGTAATAACATTACAATCAGGGATAGGTGATTGTTTGTGTGTGGATGAGAGAGGCTGGGAATGGATTAGTAAGGGTGATTGATAAGTGTTTGTGTTGTGATAAAAGAATTTAACGAGCTGTATTCATGTTATAAAATATTGGTGTGTGATTTTAAATCATATATAGGTTTATTAAAAATAATGAGAAGCTTCTAATAGTCTAAAATGATTTTATAGAAATTTTTTATTTTAATGGAAATGTAATTGTGAAATGTGGAATGTATGTGGACTATAGAAGATATAAAATCATTTTATATATTTTATATTAGGACTGTAATATTTTTTGAGGATTATGGATTTATAAGACATTTGATATAATGACTGTATTTTGTTTATTTATTTGTAGTATAATATAGTTATGTATTAAATTTATTATTGTTACTATATTTTCATTACCTCTCAAAAACGTTTTATGTTATTATTTGGAATTGTAAATATTTTACTTATTAGATTTAGGTTATTGGCATTATAGGTATGAGGTATTCCCTTATTATTCTACGATTTTTCTAAGGGTAGTTTAATTACCTATGATTTGTCATTCTGAATATTTTTTTTCCGTGAATATGTGAGTAAATATACAAGAAAAAAAAATAGTTTTTATTGTATTAACTACATCACCATATAGTTTTTATCTTTTTAGATGTATGTCCCCCATTATGGTGGATGTCAATTTTTTATTGTTGATGTTTTAATCGTTGGAGGTTTAGATAATATGGGGCAGTAATTATTGTGTTGGTAATGTATTTTGTTTTGGATAACCGGATATGGCATTGGATAACATTTGTTTGTGGCCTTATATTGTTGTTATTCTTTTTTTATATTTTTAAATGTTTAATAAATATATATGACATTAAATATGGTGTTATTATTTCTTTTCAATTATCATGATAGTGGATGGAATAGGAACCTACTAGGAATACATTTATAACCACAATATTAATGTATGATTATTTTTTGGGATAAAAAAAAGCTAAATGGATATTATGAATGATGTTATTATGAGAATTTATAGATCTAGAAAGAGTAGGTGGAATCTTATGTTTACGTAATTATTTTTTTATATAATGATAGTGTTCTAGTTATTGTTTTTGTTTTTAACATACTCACGAATATGTGGGATCATTTATTGGATTTAGTTTTTATTTTTCTTGTTTTATTTATTAATTGAGTCATTTGGTTATATATAAATAGGATAATCCATCTAAAAACATGTTTTTTATGACTTTGAAAATTATCTCCACTCCATGGTGATTTTATGCTATGATTTGAGGGACACTCCAAATATAATTTTTAACCTAAGTGGATTATTATAGAGTATTTTTTATAATAAAATATTTTAATATAACTTAATGAGATTTTATATTCCATTTAAACCTGTTTTTTGGATTTATGGTTCATGCTTATTTTGCTGAAAGTTATATTTAATAACATATAGTATGATTATATGAGTTAAATAATTTAATTTGAATGAATTAGTTTGGAGATAAATTACGCATTATTAATTGAGATATATATTTATATACATATTGTTCCTAATTTGAAGATAATTATATTATTTGAATGAATTATTTTCATGATATATTTTCTAAACATCCATGAAAACTGATTTTAAAGAAACATGCATTTTTTTATTTGTTTTGTTTTATTTTAATTTTTTTATAGTAATTACAATAAAAAATGGGGATTATGGGTTTATCAAGATAAATAATAGAAGCTAACTATGGGGTGTTTCTGATGACTAATTGGTATAGATAATAATAAAAAAATAATCATTTTGAAAAATTTTCTACAAACCCCATCAAAAGTTACAAAATACCAATTTCATCTCATGTAGTGACTCACGTGATGTACTGCTATAACCCAATGTTAGCGAATATTTATTTTTTGACAAAATTTCTATATGATAATTTTTTGTTTTAATGATGCATAAGGATGATGTATCACTAATGTATGTCAACATGCATCATGAATGGATGACATACATAAAATAGAAACCATTGATCTATTTATCATAAAAAGATTCTTGTCGGAATTCCATTTTATAGAATTTTTATTTATTATCTAAGATTAATTATAAACCAATTATACACTATATTATATATGTATAAGTCTCCATAATCATTAGGAAAATCTAAAGTTTTTATCATTATAAGGTATTTTATATAAGAAACACTAATTTTTCTAATTGTTTTACATTCGAAATTGTGTATATGTAAGTTTGTAAATATTGATGGAAGTTGTTATAGATTAAATGTTATTTTTTAGTATGCCCAAAGAATGTGATGATATTAATATTTCAATATATAATATTAAAATTATTTTATAGAAATATTTTAACCCAATGAACTTATTAATTTTAAATTAATAATAGTTATCACGAATAAAGGAATATATTTTTATGGATTATAAAACCGTCTTTATAGATATGAATTTATTTTTACTATTACTATGAAAAATATTTAAATAGAGGATTATAGTTTTGATGTAGATTTTTGAAATTAAATGAGTTCAATGATGCTTCAATATTGTTATCTAATTTATGTTAATGTCAAAAAAGTGGAATTTTATTTAGATGTATAAAATTAATTGATGGTATACAGATAACATTCACACATATTAATTATATCTAAATTTTTAATCCCATGAGCAAGTAAAAGACATTATATTTAGAGACTAATTAGGGTTATTAAATGTCATATATCTTAATTAATGGAATGGTTTTTGTATATTCCAAAGGAATGATATCACTATAGTGTTAAATATGTGGGAATATTTTTTAATCCATCAATGCATGCCCAGAAATGGAGAAATTGTTTTGGAACTATGTTTGTTGGGTCAGTAATTGTATTTTTACATATATTTATAAATTTTTTATTAAAATATGATATTTTTTCATGCATATTTTTCTATAGTTGGTACGTAAAACAAAATTAGTGTAATGATATAACTCTATTATTAAACAGGTGATAGAAACTATATATTTATCAAGGGGATAGACTGGTAGTGGGAACCGAAACATGGAATGTGTCTATATCCATAATGGGATAATAATGGATTATAGCCTTTTATTTACTAAAAGTTAGAATGTACTAGATAGGGATGAATAGAGATCATTAATATGTCATGGAATAATTATAATAAAACATTTAAATAATGTAAATGATTTTACATCAAGGTATATTCTTATTTTATTCTTACGTTGTGTAACAAAAAATATTACACATAAGGGAAATCAATAAAATATGATTCAATAAATATTGTATGAAATTAAAAAGGTATTTAGTTATTGTTTTTTGTTTTTTGATGATATAAATATATTGTGTTTTTTGGGATTTACACACTATTAATTAGAAAATATTTATTGTTATCCTCATGAAATAATAAAATTTATGGTACAAGTCCCATTTTGATTGTTTAGAATGTGAAATAACAACTCTATATGATCATGGCTATTTCATATATATTAATGAAATGAATCATATATAATTTAAATATAATTCCATTTTCATGGAATGTGGGACCTATTTAATTTCAATATTAGTGTATGTTTTGTATTAAATTACCATGTTTTTTTATTTTAATGGGAAATTTTTAAGGACGTTTCAATTTTATAAAAAATTTATTTTATGGTTTATTTTATCATGACATGTGAAACTTTTTAAGATTTTAAATATAGATAAGTTATGTTATTGATAATATATTTTTCTGAAATTAAGCATAATTATAGAATTAATGAACTCTTAATAGATCATGAGACTAAAAATGTTATAATGATTTGAACATATTGTATAGTAATACTAGTCTAATGGATGAATAATGAAAGTATTTGATAATACTAATAGTTTATCCTCACTCTGGAGATAGGTGAACATTAATTACCATGATATGACCATGTTCCCTAAAATTAAATGTGTAGATAACTAAAATTTAAAAATCACTTTTCACTTATATTTTTTGAATCATTAATTATAAATGATTAAATTGGTGTAGGGATGGTGAGATGGAATGATTATGAAGTGGAAGTTGTTTCTAGATTAAGATTAATGATTTTTATTTATTCTTTTTTAATATGTTCTTTTAATGAAATAATTTTTCCATGGCATTTCGTGTTTCCTTCTAATTTTAGAAATTGTTTTTTTATGATGAAAAAATATATATTCATAATGAATTTTAACAATATTGGGACATGAATTCCAATAATATATGACAAATTATTTCCTTGGTTTTTAGGTGATGGAATGATATATAATATTTATACAAACATGGGTTATAATTTCAATAATATTAATTGAATTATTTTGTGACACATGGAATCATATTGATTAACAGTGTGGTGGTGGAGAAAAGTGAAATTTGTGATAATGTGGGTGGTGATGTATTGGGTCACTAATTTTTAACACCATATATTAACCATGATATTATTATAGTGTAATATTTTTAAAAGTCGTCTATGAAAAAAATGATCCAATTCATTAAATTATTGTTACAATAGTTTTTGATTTAGATCCATGTCTTTCATTCAAATTCAAAAAATATTTTAGTTTTTATGAAGGAAATCAGTATGTTTCTAATGATATAACACCCATAGAGATAAATAATTCAAAGTTTAAACCATGATTTCTATAGACTTATAGTGGAAATATATGTTCCAATTCAAATTATTAAGTGAGAATCACATGGATTTTATATCTTTAACTAAATAATTCTATAAATATATAATTCATATAATAATATTACTATGTTCAATTAAAAAAATAATTACACGATCGAGGTGACAATTTTGAGTTCTAATTGAGGGGGATATTATAGTTATATAGAGATTAGATTTATTCTACCATGAAACTCTGTTATCCATTTTTACAGGGAAACTATCACTTGAAGAAGGGATAAAAACCATTCATATTTGGTGTTATATAAAAATATATAAAAAAATATTGATCCTATATTCAATGAAATAATTTATTTTATCATCTATTTTAATCATGTTAGCAATCCTTTTCATATAAATAAATATTATATACAAATAATATTAACAAAAAACTCAAGTAATCGATTTTTCAAATATCAATATATAATATTTTAGAGAAATTAATTAACTAATAAGAGTTTTCCTTCCCTTGATTCTTATTTATTCTAGATTTGGTCATAATTAGTTAGTCATTAATTGAAGGAAGACCATTAAATGTCAATTATTTTTTCTTCCCTTTATATGTTATCTTTGATGGAAGAGAAAACCCTATGAGATATATTATTTCATTGTTTTTTAGGGACCCCCATATTCTTAGTTTGGATCCATTTTAATAACTTATTCTTATTCCCCCATATGACCCATAACAACTCATCATGAAAAAATACATTCTTCACATTTTTATTAGTTCATAATTATATATATTTTTTAAAAAAAAATATATCCTCAATTTTATTTTATTTTAAAAACATTCTATGATTTTAAATACTGTTATTTTTAAAATTTTAAAATGTATAAAATTTTCAATAAAAAAAATATATCTAAATGGCCATATTTATAACATTTCCACGATAGTCATGTTTATAATCATTGAAAATAATTCCACAAAAAAATTATAAATGATCAATGAAATTTGATGATATCAAAATGTATATATTTTTAACAAAATCTAATGTAAACAAATTCCAAAACAAAAACAAGAAATAAAACAACAATGCAATTAAATTCATATATTAGTAGCACAAAATAAATTTATAACTAAATTTTTAATTTTTAATTTTTTTTATCTGAACATGTTGTATGTATAAAGAAAATATGTTAATTATAATTTTTTTCCAATAAAGATAATTTAATAAAAAAACTCTCAATCGTGATAGATGAATTTCACGGTTACAAAATGAACCAATATAAAAAGTAAAAAAAATGGATTATTAAGAAAAATTACATTATTAATTTAATAAAATTAAAAAAAAAGAGATATAATAATTGAAAAATAACTCAAAATATAAAAAGATATGTATATATAAAAATTAAATTTAGTAAAAAAGATAATATTAATGCTCTATTAATGTAATTTATATCATTTTCAATCAATAACGAACTCATTTTTTTTCTTGAAATATATCTCACTAAAAGGTATGATATAAAGAAATACGCCAAATAATTAGTAGTTTAAAAAAACATGTAAAACTAATCACTTCCATTGGAAGGTAACATCATTTCATAGAATAAATAATTCTATAATATATATATATATATGTTATAAAAATTACTTAAAGAATCAAACATTACAGTCTTTATTCTGCAATATCAATAAAAATGAAAATTCTAATTTATGAACTCAAAAATTGGGTTAGTAAATATTTTATATTTTATATCAATATATATTTTAATACAATTATGTTTTCTACATGTATAATAAAAATATATCAAATAAAGTTATATTTGATATTTTACTTACATTTGGTTGTACGCTATATTAATGAATTATAAATTATTTATCGTCTACATTATATGTCTCTATTTTTAAGAAAGTTATTAACAGAACTAATATGTTATTTGTTTGAAATATGGTAGAAGGTACTAATAATGTTTTAATGAAGTATTTTTGTTTTGAATTAAAAAAAATTAGTTTGTTTTTTCTCAATGATTCAATATATTATGTCAATATGTTTATCATTTTTCTCAAAAAATGTATTCTAATATAAATTTTTATTAATGGTTATTTTTATAAATGTAAAAAGTATATCATGTTGTTACTAATATTTATCTTTGATTACAAGCCATTTAATTTTTCATGATCTCACCAAATATAATAGATGAAGGTGTATATATTAACAATATAACACCTTCATATTTTCTTAAATACATATATTTAAAAAATTTAATTTATTAGTATTTTTTCAAAAATTCAAAACTATAAATGAACCCTAAAAACTATTAAAGTTTAATTTTGTTAAAATTTATCAATTTTTTTATTTAATATGATTTTAAGAATATTTTAGAAGATAAATATTTTTTAGAGAATTGTGAAAAATTCGGTTTTTAATAAAATTTTCATTTATTTTAAATAAATAAAAACGATTTGATTTTAATCATAAATTAACATAATCCTAATTTAGTTATATATAATATAATAAATTATATTTGAATCATCATTACACATGATTTTGAAATAGTTTCATTTTTGGCCTAAAAACACATGTTTCTATACATCTATTTTAAATGGAAATTTACGTTTTTATCATAAATTAATTTCAACCTAATCATTGAATTGAATTTGATAAAATATATTTTATATTAATATATTGTATGTTTAAATTTGAAAAATAGTCCATTAAATTTGTGGTAATTATGAAAAGAAACAAGGGTAATATTTTTCACCTCTGTAATGGGTAAAATATGATAACTATGGTTACAATCTAATGTGATATGCATTGAAATTTAATTAAAACATGAAATTATCTAAATGAATGATTTTTTGGGCCATTATTGTCAAATTATATAAAATATAGCAACTTGTAGCCATTTTTCATTAATATTGACCATTATATTACTTTGTGTAATGAATAAATAGAATATTACACACTCTTGACTGTATTATATCCAATATTTTACCATAAGGATAAAATTTTTTATTTTTAGTTTTGAATTTCAATTAAATATATTATGTAATTAATATTCCATGTTGAAATATTTTTATATTTTAGTGACTTAAAAATTACCATAAATTCTTATGCAATGGTGACACAATATTTAATGAATTAATTGAAAAAATAAATTAACCACTTTAAAAATGATAAATGTAATGAAAATCAGATTAATTATCATATTAAATAACATTTATTGTTATATATATAACATTACTGTGTGTTAATGGATTATATTTTCATTCCATTTATGTCTCGATTAATATTTTGTCATATTAAATGAACAGTGTCAAAAATGAAAATTATTGAAATTTTATGAATATAATATTTTAATAAACGTTATAATAACAAAAAATATCCCATTTTCTAAAATCAATTGGATATAGTTAAAATAATAATATTATGCACATTTAAGGGTCATTTTTCCTTTTATGATAACATTCTTGACTCTAAAAGGGTTAAAAATAAAAATATTGTGGTAATTGTCAAAAATGAATAAAAGGGTTTGAAACTAAAATAAAAATGGTATTAAATAAGAAAAACTTATCGAAATCTTATATTATGATGTTATTATGACTCATCTACATATTATAATCATATAATATAAATTTGGGGCCTCTTTACTCATAAAATAATTTATAAAAAATTTATACTTTAAGAAACTAAATTATTTCCCCTCTTCTCACTTATAAAAGGACAACCCTTATTTATTATATTTATACCACTTTGGGTAATATAAATCGACTAAACCATGAACAATGCTCTTCTCAAAATCATTATATAACAAATGGATGTTTTTCTATCCCCAACAGACCTACACTTTTCTCATAATTGAAGATCTTAAAGAAGCCTACTAAAGAGAATGTATTCGTTTTTTATTTACTATTCTAGTTTATTTCTTATTCAACATCATATTAATTAGTTGTAAACATAATAAAAAAATAAATGAAATATCATAAATTTACTTGGGTATTATAATGAATATTTTATTTCCATTTGTTATACCTTTTCCATCATATGAAAGGAATGAACAACAATCATCCATATGTTTGGCTTACCGTCTCCATGAAGCAATCTCATTAATTTTTTATCACAAATTTACATGTATTGTTATAGATATTTAAGTAAAAAATATTTATCATATTGATGAAATAAATATAATTGTATAATTTTTATATCAAATATACTTTTATACCATATAATCTATTGGAAAATGATAACGTCTCTTGTGTGTACGTGCGGACAATGATGTGATTCATTTTTAATTTGTAATTAAAATGTTTTGAAATAAGAATATATTTAATGAATATGTATGATATAATAATGATTATTTGAAGTTAAATTAGTAAATAACCTTTTTTTCATCCGTTGAATAGTGAAAACAACATCAATGCTTACATATGGCCTACCATCTTCAAGAACAATGCTTTTCATTTCCTGGTACCAATATTTAATGGATGAAACTAAATATGTGTAATTAATATATATAATATTAATATAATGATAATAAATTTAGAGATTATTTAACATTAATTAATTTATAATGTACATAACTGTCGAATAAATTTTTTCAAGAAAGATGAATTAGTTAACACTCTAAACACAGATAATAATAAAAGGTTGTTAAGATATTATGATAAGAGAATATAAATTAATAATATATGGTATTTAAAATATTTATATGCTTAGGTTATTTATTTATAATTAATAAAAATTTATTATATTGGAGGGTAAAAGAACATATGAGGCATATCGTCTATGAGGTAAGGGGTTTCTTAGCTCAATTTCAATTCCATGTGTCCTACATATATATTATTGAATTTGTTATGTCAATATAATGTGGGAAGTTAAAATATATAATTTTATGTTGTATTAAATGTTATCTAGTGGGGATTTAAAATTGATGCCCTTAATCTCATTATTGACTAAAACTCTTTTTATACGACATGATCATTGTAAGATAATTCACCTCAATTTTCTATCAATTGCGTCATATTTGGTATTATGAACTTTTTTATTTTTATATAGTGTATATACATCATATATTATGTATTATAAATGAATATATATATATATATATGTGAGCAATAAATTTTCAATAATTATTTGTTATTTCATGTGGATACAATATGTTGGTTACCAATGTGGTAAGAATTAATTCAATAATCTCAATTTTAAGGATTTTCTTATTTTCATATAAAGATTATTAAAATCTATCATTAATGTAATCCATTTTTATTCTTATCCTTTATGGGGTTACTTAATAAATTCATCTAAATATTCCTATCTTTTTCTTTTTAATAATTAATTTTTAAATAAAAATAAAATTTTATTTTAATTTTTAATTGTGTATATTTTTTTCACCATGTCAATATTTTTTAAAATTGATTTGAAAGACAATTTTTAATTAAGAAAATATTTTATTAAAAACATTTTATGATATATTTTAATTTTTAATAATTATAATTATATATTTCTAATGTTTTATATATGTTGTATTTTTAAAATTCTTTACAAAAATGAAAAACGAATATTTTTTAATTTGTAAAGTGTTAACGAATTTTCCTACCACCATGACAGTTTTACATGGTTTTACATATTCTATATGTTTAGAATGTTTTTAAGAAATAAAATACATAAAAAATTATTTTATTGTTTTTTCCATTTTATTTTATTCTCAGAAAACATAAAATAAATAAAAACCTATATTTTTAACAAACTGATGTATATATTTTATCTCAATTTTTTTATATGGTTATTAAATTTATCCAAAAACCATGATTTTTTTGTGATCATTTTAAATTAAATGTCTCTCAAATATTCATATTCGTTGTACAATGGATATGACTATTTTCTAGCCATATACAATATTTACATACTCTTTGTTATGGATGTTATTTGGCTAACTAGAGGAATTTTAATATTCTATATTTTTTACTCAACATAGATATTTGCAGATAAGGAATATAGTTTGTGAATTAAATTGATCATTAAATATACGAGGAATGAATTATACATATTGTCATGGGTTGGGAGTATTAATGGATATCCCCTTAATGCATCGATATGTCACATGAGAAAAATCAGTTTTCCAAATCAAATGGGTTTTTAGTGTATACGTATTAGTAAATTAAATTGTCTTGAAATAGAGGTTTGGTAATAATTTTTTCACTATATCTGAATTCATGACATCCAATATTAATAATTTTCTTAATTTAATATTTAATTATTATTATCCCTGGCATTATTATATTGATAGTATCCATAGATGCATTTCGTGATCATGTTATTGATAAAATGGAATGTATTTTAATTTATTACCAATCAATATTGATTATGACTTGTTAAATCATGATATCTTCAATGATACATAACCCATACTAAGCATATGAGGTAACCCTTTATTTTATTCCCTTTATCCAAGACATGAAGAGGGATTTTATGAATAATATCATCAATAGAAGTCTATTTTGTATGATATGTATTTTATATTTCCGATGTATATTGAGAATTCTGTAGGTATCTTGTTTTAAAATATTGACAGACTAATTGATCATTCACAATGAGATTCATTGTGTCATGTACCAAGGTAATAATGAAAAAAAGCAACTCTAAGATACTAGAGTAGGGGTTTCAATAGTTGGTATTAGAAGAAGATTAATAGAATCCTATTTAACCAGTTTTAAATAAGCACAACTAACAAGAGAATTTTGATATTCCAATATATTAATTGTGTAATTTTACCCTTATATGGTTTTTTTTATTTTATAGATCAATAATCATGATCATTTTGAGCTATCTCGGTGTGTGTAATTATTCAGTAGTGATGATGAATGGAATAAATAGAATCATTACCCATAGACAATGTAGGGATTACATTACTATAGAACACCACTACAGTTTTTATTAGAATAGAGTATATTAGGGCCCTATTAGTAAACTAGACTTAGGATATGATGATTAATCTATATAGAATGGATCATTGTGGTATTAAATAACATGATTCACCTAGGTTGGATCATTTATTCTGAAATAAGACTCCATTATTTAATCTAACTACTAATTAATTGGTATTTAAATTAGAAATTAACTATTAGAAACAGTAATCCACTGTTTTTGAATGATATAAAAGTGAAAATGTAATTCTCATAGTATATTTTCTTAATGGATATGTAAATCAATAGTGTCCATTGATCCATAACACTAATTAAGATAATGAAATATAAAGTATGGAATAGAGATCCTTTAATGTCATATTCTTTATTTATCCATTCCCATGAGAACAATGATATAAAATAGAGGGCATGATATTCCCATTATAAAATAAGGAATATAAAAGAGTAATATAGTATGATAATAACATCACATATTTGGTGTCAAATTATTTAGACTATATATGTAACCTAATAAGAATTATTGATCATTTCATTGATGGGATTATTCCGAGTTATTAAAGGGAACCAGTTTCTCAAAAAAAACTTCATATAAAGATATTTTATCAACTTCCACTAAAGAATATAAGGAATTTTGTTGATATTATAACACTACGGGATACCAAGAGAAGAATAATATTGATGATAACTTAAAAAAGGGAACACATGAATGATGGAAAAGGGATAAACTAAATTTCATCATTTAAAAATTATGGAAATAGATATATAGGGAAACGATTTAATGGAATATGAGTCTATTATACATTTAAAGATAGGGATTATATAATTAATGACTATTAGAAAATGAATAAACCACTAATATCTAGTGAATCAACCTTAAAATTTGGGCGATGAATTCAAAGTATTTTTTAGTTATCAAGGAATATTACCATAGAATAATCCCAGGGTTTAAGGCCAACAATATGGAATTAAAATAACTGAATTAAATTTTCAAGGTGATTTGGTAAAAGGAACACTTATCATCCACTCAAAAAATAAGAATGTTTCATTTGATTAATGTTATTCCCCGATACATTAATTGAATAATTTTCGAAGGGTACCACATAACCAACTCAATCAATAGATATTGAGTTGGTAGTGAAAACATCTAATATCATAATTATTGCAACTCAAGTGTATAACTTTTATCAGATAAATTTTTTTTGTGGAATGTGATTCCTGAAAATATTATAATTCTTACTAACATGAATTTCATGTTATTGCTTGGATTTATTGGCTATGTTATTATAATTCCCAAAACAAATATAGAGGAATGGGGATCCCATATAATATTCTAAATCGACCTAAAATTTTATTTCAGTGTATGGATATAACAAAACATGTAATTATAATTTCATCCATCATATGGGTATTTTTATGTGATTATGAGGGATATCTATTTAATATAGTAGGGTAGAATATCAATATTGAAAATATTCTAATTATAAGGGATATTTTTGATGTATTTCCAATGATAAGACTATTATTACCCAAAAATGTAATGTTGAGTTTTGAATGGAAATTATATGTGGTTCTACACCAATTTTACTGAATGTATATAGAATAGCCCAAACTGATTTTCATGAACTGAAGAACTAACTCCATGATAATATAGGTAAATGATCAATTCAACCTATTATTGCACCATTGGGTGGACCTATTCATTTTGTTAAGATTATATAATGTTTAGATAATCATTGTATTGATTATCTGAATTACAATTAGACGATGATCTGGAATAAGTATCAATTTTCATATATTGATCATTTTTTGGATATAATAAAATGAGAACAATATATTTACAATATTGAACATCAATATGGATATTATTAGCTATGGCTCAATAAATAGGACATACCCCATATTGCCTACTACACTATGTATGATCATCATGAATTTATACTAATTTCATTTCAACATACCACTGCTCCTAAAATTTTAATGGATTTAATGAATTGAGTATTTATATATGACATTAATCAATTTTTTATCATATTTATACATTATTTTAACATATATTAAAATAAAAATTACAAGCATCCTGAAATTTTGATAATTCTTATGAAAACCCACCAAAATGATAAGTTATATGCTATATTTTATGAGGATTTAATTTTTTATTTAAAATGTTTCATTATTGTGTCATATAATTTCAACTGACATTATATCGTTTGAACCTTCAATGTTGGAAGTAATGGTTAAATTCACTAGACGAACTATGGTAATTGGGATAAATATAATTTTTGTATCAACTGGATATTGTTGTTGTTTTTTCAAATATTTCTCATGATTATATAATATAATCAATATGTGTACTCATATGGAGTTAAGGTTTGTGTTGTCAAATGAATTCAAGATGAATGTCAATGATTTGATGAGAATGTTAGTTATCCGACTAGTGCCTACACTACCATACAATATACAAGGGTTTGGGGTTAATAGTTATGTGTCATTAAAGGATATTAGATGCACCATAATATAGAATCATAATGTGATATCTTATGAGTAACGGTAAATGAACATTTATTAGAATAATTACCCAACACATTATTTATATTTAATAGTGTTAATTTTTTATTGAATATATATATTCATTATCTATATTGTTAAATGTGTGATATATAATAATAATAAAATATTATTATGTATTTTCCAACAGAATTATTTTAATATGAACAATAGAACATGGTAAGATCTAATGAATGATTATGATTTGTCAATACATTACCACCTTTGGAAGTTGAAACAATGGTTGAATGTCTATTTCAGAAAGAGTATGATAGTTTTTCCATGTTAAGGATCAAAATGGATAAAAACTAGATTTACATAATATAGATCATGAAATACTGAGATAAAGGACATATATTATATATAAAAAATGATTGTTTAATAGTCCATTACATAGAGGTCTAAGAAGGACCACTAGGGAGATGTGTAATTTCAAAATGAGGTAAAAAATGTTCTTATGTTTTACCATGATTAAAATAGAATAATAATTTTCAAGAACCATGTATGTGTCTGTTCAATACTAGAGATAATGAAATTGTTGTATGAATATAATAGTTTATTATTCTATAATTATCATTGAAGTAAAATGATGTATAATGATATAACTGAATACTTCAAGTGGGATAGCGCAAAAAACAGATATTGTTGTGTATGTATACCGATGCCTGATGTGTCATTAAGTTAAGGCTGATAAACTGATGTCTATATAAGTACTCAGATCTTCTTTTCTGTCATGGAATTTTTTTGGGTTATTTTTTAGATGCAATTATGTTATGGGAAATTTTAAAAGTAAATGTCGTGTACTTTTGAGTACACTCCATGTACCTGGTTGTTTTGTGTAGTCTTGTATTGGTTGTGTAACGACCGAGTACAGGGATATGTGGGTGACCTAGAATACCGCCTAATGAGAGGGAAAGTTGATGCTAGTACACTGTGTGTACATAAAATAAAAATGTCGTTTACATCTCTTTTTATTTGATTAATTGGAGGTTGGTCGCATCCCATAGCCAAAAAAACTTATTATCCATATGTTTCGTACATTAGAGAGACGTAAGGCCGGATAACATTGAGCACCTTCTGTTCCACTATTCGATATTCAACTAAGATTCCCCTGGGTGTGTTGTATTCCCACTGATCTATGTCGTTGTAGGCTGATTCAAGGTTTGAAGTTCAAATATAGTGATATCCTGATATCAAGGTAGGTGGTTTGTGTGTATCTTCGATTGGATTTAGATTATATATTCTTAAAGTATTGAATACCCATGTTGTGGTATTTCCAATTTTGGATTTTGACCCTTTTTAATACCTACTATTGTTTGGTTGATAGATTAAGGGTTTTTTTATATACATTAGATTGTATACCGTTTATTATGGGACACCCCATGGGGGAATTTCCTTTTTTAACTATTATCGGTTGTTTAGAATAAGATTCCTATGAGACATACCATGGTTCCATGCTATGAGTTTTTTAGGATGGAGTTGGTTAGTTATATGTGATACATGTATTTATGCTTTGATTAATGTTGAGACATGTAATTTATTGAGTTACACATATAGAATTTAATGAATGTTGTATGTATGCTAATCATCAAATGGCCTATGAGTTACTATGAACTGTGTAACACCCCAAGATTTCATAGTGTGTTATTTCTTCAAAATAATTCAATAACTTGCACTACACGCAACACCGTGTTCAATCACACCATTAATAACCAAAGGAAAAAGCCATTCAAAAGAGGTTATGAATATTATTAACTAAATTTTAAACTTTATATAATCCTTATAATTTTAGAATCCATATTATGAGTTTCTTAGTCATAATGCAAGAACAGATTCATTTTCAGTATTGCACTTTTATCAACTTTTGATAGTGAAACCTTTTTAAATAAAATATTTTAAACTTTTTGACTAAATGGAGACATCAAAAAAATTTAAAATGAAACATCCCAAGCTTCCACGGTACGCTTTCCTTTGAATAAAACAGTAGCGTGTGTTGTACGCAACTTCGAGTTCTAACACACCGAAACCAATCAAACTAGCTGTTATGAATAGTAATACCTACTTTTTGAAGTTATATATATTTTATATTTTAAAATGGACTTCATTTTTGGATTCGGAATATCAAATTTAGCCTAAGGTGAAATTTTGGTACTTTTCGGATAACTTTCATATTTTGATGAATAGTGAAAATTACTAAATTTTAATTAAAAACAACTTTTTTAATCAAAATAATTAATAGTGATAAATTATGAATTTGAGTGGTTTTAAAGTATATTTAGAATATATTTTTACTATTTAATATAATGTTGGTCATTGGACATAATTTTACAATTAAACCGAACATAAACAAGTGTCAATCTTTTGATAGTTATTATCTCCTAAAAACACGCTTTTTGTTTTGACAGCGGGAATTAATTTTAAATTAATTTCTGCCACTTCTGTGTTTAGAATTTAGGAAAATGGATTCCATATTTGGAATCAGGATGTTCAAATTGTGTAAATAGGTAACTTTTATTTTTAGACATTTTGAATAATTACTGCGGTAAATATTTTATTTACCATGGTTAAGGGTAAATCCGGTAAATAAGGGTTAAAAAAATAATATTATAATAATACTAAATTACCCTAAAACGTGTCTTAACCCTATTGGTTGATAAATGGTCGACCATGGGCATCTTTGTGTCAATTTTGGGACCCCATGGATCCACTTGTAAGTGATAATGACACTTTATTTTAATTAAGTCAAAATGAATACAAAAATGACACAAGCATATATCTTTTAGCAAAACAATTGTTACATAGAGTTATATAAGTTGGATTTTAGATTATAAATATTCATTAGAAAGATAAAAAGATTTCCTACATAATTATATTTTATTTATAATTTTTAGACATTAAATAATTTATTTTATTTATGACACAATGATAATGCAGTAATTACTATAATAGTGAAAAATTAAAATAATTGATATTATAAATACCCAAAAAAATATAATATGGAACTTTTAATGAATTAAACTAATTTTATAGGATAATATGATATATTAGGATTGATTTAATTGACTTTGTTCGAAGTAATCAATCTGTTATGAGTTTCACAAAAATCAACTATTGAATAGTGTCAAAATTGACATAAAAGAGTTCTTAAAACAAACATTATATTATTAATTGATATTAAATTCCTAAAAATCTAAGGTTCGGCCAATAGACTTATATAAGGATAGGTTCATCATTAATGGACCACTTGGGGGGTCGCTTGGATGTATATAGTAAGTTTATTAACCATATTATATAAAAATACAAAGAGACATTGTAAAAGTGAAACTAATTAACTTAGAGTTAATACTTAAAGATAAGGTTAATATAAGTACCCAAACCTGTCTAAATTCTATTGGATGAGTTGTTTTCGACCTATCCCCACCTCATCCTTTGAATAGTCAACTTTGGAGCCTTTAGAAACCGAATATGAATTTATTATAAATTAATATTTCTAGATTTTCCAAAGGTGCCCCTCACCCCTCTTATAAAAGGGCACTCCTCCTCCTCATTTCTTCACACCTTCAAAGCCTTTTGGTTCGTCCAAACTCTGCCCAACTAATCTCCCAACATCCCTCACTAAAACCTAGAAGCCTTAGTTTGATCAGAAAGCCAACCTAAGGAGCCCTTTTGATCAAATCAAAAGGAAGAACCCGAAGAAGAGGTAATGATTTCACCACCCTTTTCTAAGTTCATTTCTTCTTCCACTTATTCTTCCTTTGTTCTTACCATTCTAAAATAATAACTCCAGTATCTCACATATACTGTGATGTTATTATAAGTATGGTACAACCATATTCAGTATTCTATCCACCCTTTGAATAACATGTCACCATACGTGCGTACGTACGGCTTACCGTATCCACGTCGTGGTGTAATTGTTATTCAATATAATATTATTTGGATGGGTATAATAATGATGTGTAACTCATGTAAATAATAAATATAACATGTTAATGATTCTGTATATATGATATACCATTCATTTATATATTATTTTAATATCAAAAGAATGATATTGTCGCTCGTGCGTACGTACGGACTACCGTCTCCACGAACGCGATGAGATTCATTCTCCATCGTATCCATTCAAGTATAATTATCATTTTATAATTTAAAAATGATGTTTAAGGACTTGATATCATTCTGGATATGAATAAGATACAACAAACATTGCTTATGTAACAAAAAATATAAAAGAAAATGAGTAAGTTAACACCCGAAACGATGATAATTCTAAGATATTATTAATAAATCAATGTTAAAAGATCATATATGATATCATATTAATATATATGATTCTTGTATAATTTAATAACAATTATTTCACCATTATACAGGAGGTTAACCTACCCCAACCAAGGAAAAGTAGAAGGTAAGGGTTATTTCACAATCTCTTCATTATCCGAGGTTGTTTATACGTTATAATCTACTGGGATCTCATTATCATCCACATCCATGTTTCTTCAAAATGTATTTCAAAACATTTTTACAAGAATATGGGTTAAAGTCATTTATACCTTTTTTTGACTTTTTATAAGAGGAATCTTTCTGTCCTTTTCCAAACAAGGTGCTTTTTAACCTTTTCGACAGAATTAAGATAAGAATGTTTTTTAACTTATACGGCAGGTGCGGTTATTTTCCGCCGTTATAAAATCGTCAAAGCTTCCCTTACAAGCTTATAAGAATATTTTCAAAGAAAATGTTTTATTTTATAAATATATGTCTCTTAAATGATTTCAAAATAGAAAGAGATATTTCTTTAAAAAGAGTTTTGATTTCATCTATGTCAACATCCTTTGATGGATTTTAAGATTATTTGAAGTTGATTTATTATGATACAAAACTTCTATATTGTATTGAAGGTTTTGTGATATGTTTGACTGTGGATGTGATATTTTTATACCATTCATAGTTTATGGTGAAATTATTGACATTTCGTATGCTAGTTTTAATACGAATGTTTATGTTATGTTTAAACCTTTTCATATGGGAATGCATTGGACTTAATAAGTGACGGGTGGAGCCCGCTATAGCTCCTCGATGCATCGGTAGGTCTCATGAGACAAACTAGTGTCTTGGCACAAGGCCTTGACAAAATCTTATTTGTAGTCTTGGCACGAGGCCTTGGCTATGTGGTTATGATAGTCTGGCATTATGCATTCCAACATTATGAAAGTGGTTATTGATTTTTGCATGTGATTATTCGATTAGTAGAATATCCATGTGAATAAGTAAATGACATTATTTAATTTTATTTATGCCATACCATGTTGAAAGTTCATGTTTAAAAGGCTTTTGTTTTAGTTATACATTGCCTTAAATGTTTATTCTTATTTATGAAAGTTTCCGCTATATTGTTATCCTTACTGGGAATTTGAGCTCACCCCTTTTCTATGTTTTATTTTTCCCAGGAAGTGAAGATGTAAGTTATGAATGACCTGCAGGGATATTATGAGGGGATTATAGTGTGGACTGTGGAAACATTATGTTGTTGTAGTAGTTTTTTTTGTAATGTAAAACTTATGAATATATCTAGTGTTTCCAAGGCTACTAAACCAATCGGTCTTTCGAGATTTGATCTTCTTGTGATCATGCCAATGTTACGAAGTAATGCACCGACTCTGGGTAGCTGGGGTCGGGGCGTTACAGTTGGTATTAGAGGAAGTTTAGTACAAACCTTGGAAGCTAGATTTAGATAAACTCTGATTAGAGAACGTAGACCTAAGATGAACTTTGAAGATTAATATAGAAGAATTTCCTAGAATTTTGGTATTGTAGAGATTTTGTGAGTTTTCCGAGCAATACATCCCTGTCTGGATACGAGCAGGTAGAGGCGGCTCTGGCACAGATGTACCTAGGGGTAAAACCCGAAAACACCGCTTTGAGCTAGACTCGAACGGGAACTGGTGCACGACAAGGGGCCTTGTTGCACTCTTGGTTACGACACTCCCGGGGGATATGCTTAGGATAACTCTCATTTTCTTTACAAATCATTTTGAAGGGATTATGAGTATATACTTCCTCAAAGAAAACATTCTTATGATTATGGATTATATCCATAAATATTTCAATTTATGTTAGGTGTTTTATAAGTATGTGATTATGTATTTTGATTCATAAACTGATCTAGTTTATGCCATTGTTTAGAAATGGCGCCCAGTAGAAGGAATGAGAACTCCAGAAATGCACATGATCCAAAGAGAAGGAAGGATCATATCTTTCATGGTCTTAAGCTAGAATTTATAAGAGAAATAGTCTCCCATGTATTATCATCATATGAAGAAATAATATCATGTATTGATAAGATAAGTAAAGATTTTACTGAGTCCTATGGCTTTGAAGGGAAGCAAGAGAAGAAAAGGATGGAAGAGAGAAATATGGATAAAGGGAAGAGGGAAAAGAAGAATTTTCCCATATGTGGTAACTGTGGAAAGAAACACCCTGGAACTTGCCTGAAAGGAATGGGAGTTTGTTATAAGTGCGGAGGAAAAGGGCACAAAGTACGTGACTGCAAGGGTAAGAAAGTGGTTTCAAATGTACAATGCTTCATTTGCAAGGAGTTTGGACACTACGCGAACCTATGTCCCAGTCATCAGTCTATGACGCAAATGATGCTATTGGATAATAATCAAGTTATGATACTACCACAGATGAAGAGGAATGATTAGAGTTCTTATGTTGATTATGTCAATTGAGTGTTGTATCAACAATGTACTTGTTATAATAATTATGGAGTATATAAGGATTGTACTGCAGTACTATTTCATTAAGGACTTGAGATTTTGTGGAACAAAGAAAAGTGACTCAATAGAAGGATAAATTTTTGGAAAATATATGGTTGAGAGAATGATAAACCATAATATAGTTCTGATACCGAGGTAGTGATTTTGGAATAATACATGATTGTTTTGGATAAATTATATTGGATATTCTTGACTACCTTGGAACTGATTATTGATTTGTATATTCCATCATTGTTGGGGTTTAAAACATTTTTGGATTAATGAAGTATATCCAGCATTCTATATGGAATAAGGGAGCATGAATGTAATCAATAAGGAATATGGTAATTCAGGATGTTTCAGTGTATTAAAAGAATACATGATGAAGGTATTCATATTCTATTACGGGGTAAAAAGGATCTATATTATGTTTACCTTCCTTATAAATGTTGGACTGTGAGTTTGGATAGAAGTATTTTGGATAGTTCTAGTTTGGATTATTTTGGATTGCCATAAAAGGACAACCCGGAGGTCGGGCGGCAACCCGTCGCGTCTGGCAAGGCTGCGAGACTTGAACCCGCAACCGAAGGGCGACAAGGGTGTATCACCTACCACTGGCCCAAGAGATGTCCTGGATTAAATAATGTAGTTTTTTTAAAAGATCTGGTAGATGAATTATAAATTCGTTTATTTTGGAACCCTATACGAATAGTGTAAATAGAATTTTTTTTATATTCTATTATCTTTTAGAGTGAAAGATGAGTTTGTGGTAGAAATTTATTAAAGGATAAAACTATAATTATAAAGTAAGTATATCTCCTTATGATCTTAGCCAATCTCATAAATAAATTCCTCAACATTAATAAAAGGAACTTAGAACAAAAATGTTTTCTTAGATGGTACCTTAAATCATCACTAATTTATGGCTTTGGGATTGTTGGCCTTTTCATAGCCATGTTCTCTACCACTCTCCATCAGATAATTGATGGTTAGATTTCTCCTCCATATCCATATTTTCATTCATGGAACCCTAGTATGTGTTATTTTCGGTAATCTTCATACTTTCGACTCTTTATTTTAAATAGAGTCCTCATTAATTCATTTTTCGATGTGGGATTTCAACTAAGATATTTTGAAACATCAAAAATGTGTTATCCTAATACCCTATGTTTTGTTGAACCGATGGTATTTCAAATCATCATAGATTGATGAATTTAAGGACCTCAATTTTACACTTGTTTGTGATTGATGACCTCAATCAATACCTATAAATATTTACATTTTTCCTCCAATTATATGTCTCTAAATGCCACCAATGTTCTCCTAATCGAGATCATAATTTGGTGGTGACCCTTTCATTTATCTTTTCCTCATATTAAGACTAAATTTTAGTAACCCAATTTCCGATGTGGGTTTTCCCACAAATATATTTTCTATTTTCAACCTTTTATTTTCGAAGAACAATTTCAAATTGCGAGGACGCAATTTATTGAAGGAGGGGAGAATGTAACACCCCAAGATTTCATAGTGTGTTATTTCTTCAAAATAATTCAATAACTTGCACTACACGCAACACCGTGTTCAATCACACCATTAATTACCAAAGGAAAAAGCCATTCAAAAGAGGTTATGAATATTATTAACTAAATTTTAAACTTTATATAATCCTTATAATTTTAGAATCCATATTATGTGTTTCTTAGTCATAATGCAAGAACAGATTCATTTTCAGTATTGCACTTTTATCAACTTTTGATAGTGAAACCTTTTTAAATACAATATTTTAAACTTTTTGACTAAATGGAGACATCAAAAAAATTTAAAATGAAACATCCCAAGCTTCCACGGTACGCTTTCCTTTGAATAAAACAGTAGCGTGTGTTGTACGCAACTTCGAGTTCTAACACACCGAAACCAATCAAACTAGCTGTTATGAATAGTAATACCTACTTTTTGAAGTTATATATATTTTATATTTTAAAATGGACTTCATTTTTGGATTCGGAATATCAAATTTAGCCTAAGGTGAAATTTTGGTACTTTTCGGATAACTTTCATATTTTGATGAATAGTGAAAATTACTAAATTTTAATTTAAAACAACTTTTTTAATCAAAATAATTAATAGTGATAAATAATGAATTTGAGTGGTTTTAAAGTATATTTAGAATATATTTTTACTATTTAATATAATGTTGGTCATTGGACATAATTTTACAATTAAACCGAACATAAACAAGTGTCAATCTTTTGATAGTTATTATCTCTTAAAAACACGCTTTTTGTTTTGACAGCGGGAATTAATTTTAAATTAATTTCTGCCACTTCTGTGTTTAGAATTTAGGAAAATGGATTCCATATTTGGAATCAGGATGTTCAAATTGTGTAAATAGGTAACTTTTATTTTTAGACATTTTGAATAATTACTGCGGTAAATATTTTATTTACCATGGTTAAGGGTAAATCCGGTAAATAAGGGTTAAAAAAATAATATTATAATAATACTAAATTACCCTAAAACGTGTCTTAACCCTATTGGTTGATAAATGGTCGACCATGGGCATCTTTGTGTCAATTTTGGGACCCCATGGATCCACTTGTAAGTGATAATGACACTTTATTTTAATTAAGTCAAAATGAATACAAAAATGACACAAGCATATATCTTTTAGCAAAACAATTGTTACATAGAGTTAAATAAGTTGGATTTTAGATTATAAATATTCATTAGAAAGATAATAAGATTTCCTACATAATTATATTTTATTTATAATTTTTAGACATTAAATAATTTATTTTATTTATGACACAATGATGATGCAGTAATTACTATAATAGTGAAAAATTAAAATAATTGATATTATAAATACCCAAAAAAAATATAATATGAAATTTTTAATGAATTAAACTAATTTTATAGGATAATATGATATATTAGGATTGATTTAATTGACTTTGTTCGAAGTAATCAATCTGTTATGAGTTTCACAAAAATCAACTATTGAATAGTGTCAAAATTGACATAAAAGAGTTCTTAAAACAAACATTATATTATTAATTGATATTAAATTCCTAAAAATCTAAGGATCGGCCAAGAGACTTATATCAGGATAGGTTAATCATTAATGGACCACTTGGGGGGTCTCTTGGATGTATATAGTAAGTTTATTAACCATAATATATAAAAATACAAAGAGACATTGTAAAAGTGAAACTAATTAACTTAGAGTTAATACTTAACGATAAGGTTAATATAAGTACCCAAACCTGTCTAAATTCTATTGGATGAGTTGTTTTCGACCTATCCCCACCTCATCCTTTGAATAGTCAACTTTGGAGCCTTTAGAAACCGAATATGAATTTATTATAAATTAATATTTCTAGATTTTCCAAAGGTGCCCCTCACCCCTCTTATAAAAGGGCACTCCTCCTCCTCATTTCTTCACACCTTCAAAGCCTTTTGGTTCGGCCAAACTCTGCCGAACTAACCTCCCAACATCCCTCACTACAACCTAGAGGCCTTAGTTTGATCAGAAATCCAACCTAAGGAGCCCTTTTGATCAAATCAAAAGGAAGAACCCGAAGAAGAGGTAATGATTTCACCACCCTTTTCTAAGTTCATTTCTTCTTCCACTTCTTCTTCCTTTGTTCTTACCATTCTAAAATAATAACTCCAGTATCTCACATATACTGTGATGTTATTATAAGTATGGTACAACCATATTCAGTATTCTATCCACCCTTTGAATAACATGTCACCATACGTGCGTACGTACGGCTTACCGTCTCCACGTCGTGGTGTAATTGTTATTCAATATAATATTATTTGGATGGGTATAATAATGATGTGTAACTCATGTAAATAATAAATATAACATGTTAATGATTCTGTATATATGATATACCATTCATTTATATATTATTTTAATATCAAAAGAATGATATTGTCGCTCGTGCGTACGTACGGACTACCGTCTCCACGAACGCGATGAGATTCATTCTCCATCGTATCCATTCAAGTATAATTATCATTTTATAATTTAAAAATGATGTTTAAGGACTTGATATCATTCTGGATATGAATAAGATACAACAAACATGGCTTATGTAACAAAACATATAAAAGAAAATGAGTAAGTTAACACCCGAAACGATGATAATTCTAAGATATTATTAATAAATCAATGTTAAAAGATCATATATGATATCATATTAATATATATGATTCTTGTATAATTTAATAACAATTATTTCACCATTATACAGGAGGTTAACCTACCCCAACCAAGGAAAAGTACAAGGTAAGGGTTATTTCACAATCTCTTCATTATCCGAGGTTGTTTATACGTAATAATCTACTGGGATCTCATTATCATCCACATCCATGTTTCTTCAAAATGTATTTCAAAACATTTTTACAAGAATATGGGTTAAAGTCATTTATACCTTTTTTTGACTTTTTATAAGAGGAATCTTTCTGTCCTTTTCCAAACAAGGTGCTTTTTAACCTTTTCGACAGAATTAAGATAAGAATGTTTTTTAACTTATACGGCAGGTGCGGTTATTTTCCGCCGTTATAAAATCGTCAAAGCTTCCCTTACAAGCTTATAAGAATATTTTCAAAGAAAATGTTTTATTTTATAAATATATGTCTCTTAAATGATTTCAAAATAGAAATATATATTTCTTTAAAAAGAGTTTTTATTTCATCTATGTCAACATCCTTTGATGGATTTTAAGATTATTTGAAGTTGATTTATTATGATACAAAACTTCTATATTGTATTGAAGGTTTTGTGATATGTTTGACTGTGGATGTGCTATTTTTATACCATTCATAGTTTATGGTGAAATTATTGACATTTCGTATGCTAGTTTTAATACGAATGTTTATGTTATGTTTAAACCTTTTCATATGGGAATGCATTGGACTTAATAAGTGACGGGTGGAGCCCGCTATAGCTCCTCGATGCATCGGTAGGTCTCATGAGACAAACTAGTGTCTTGGCACAAGGACTTGACAAAATCTTATTTGTAGTCTTGGCACGAGGCCTTGGCTATGTGGTTATGATAGTCTGGCATTATGCATTCCAACATTATGAAAGTGGTTATTGATTTTTGCATGTGATTATTCGATTAGTAGAATATCCATGTGAATAAGTAAATGACATTATTTAATTTTATTTATGCCATACCATGTTGAAAGTTCATGTTTAAAAGGCTTTTGTTTTAGTTATACATTGCCTTAAATGTTTATTCTTATTTATGAAAGTTTCCGCTATATTGTTATCCTTACTGGGCATTTGAGCTCACCCCTTTTCTATGTTTTATTTTTCCCCGGAAGTGAAGATGTAAGTTATGAATGACCTGCAGGGATATTATGAGGGGATTATAGTGTGGACTGTGGAAACATTATGTTGTTGTAGTAGTTTTTTTTGTAATGTAAAACTTATGAATATATCTAGTGTTTCCAAGGCTACTAAACCAATCGGTCTTTCGAGATTTGATCTTCTTGTGATCATGCCAATGTTATGTAATAATGCACCGACTCTGGGTAACTAGGGTCGGGGCGTTACAAACTGGAATACTATGGTGGATTCCATGTTTATTTATACAAGACTGTGAATGCCTTTGGGTTGATTTTTACCTAGGGGCTATTGACAGTGAGAACTAGTTGAAGGTTGTTTATGATTATTTATACTATGTTTACCCAAAGGTATTCAACGTGAGAGCTACTCGTAGGATGTATATAAATTATTAAAGCCATGTGGACCTAGTGGAATTTACCATGAGTGTGGTCAACGTGGTTGATTGTCATTGATTAGTGCTATGTTAAATCAAAGGGGATGGACCATGAGAGCTTTCCTAGAGAGGGTTTTGTGAATAATTGAAGGATTGTTCAAGTCATCAAGCCAACGAAAACTCTTGAACTTGGACTAACATGGGGGTTTAAATTGTATTCTAAGATGTCTACTATTACTATTACACTGAGGGATATAAGGAATAAGTGAGATCGTATGATTAATTATTCAGGGGTTTCAATAATTAATAAATTAAATTAATCAAATTGAAAATGAAATGATTGTTTATATTTGAGTACATCAAACTTTATTGCTTCATTTCTAGATATTTCCCATAATATATATTCATTGACTTTTAGGCATAGATCTATTAGTGGTTCCATAGTGGGATTCATCTGATACACTGTTTGAGACATGATTTTTGGCCCAAATATATTATATGGATTCATGTATAGGTAATTAAAAGCACCATTCTTTATCATGTAATTGATTATTGTTACACATGGAGAGCATGGGAACAAGATGAGGCTTGCGATGCTATTGGAATTTACAATTTCCTATAATTCTCTTTCAGTATTGTATATCTGGCATTGTGACTTGTTTGGATGATTTCCTAGGAATATGATACATTAATAATTTATTTATATATGTTTCATTTTTTTTATTATTAGTCTTCTGCTGTTAAATTATGTAGTATGGTATTACTACTTCCACTACTATTTACGATTTGTCCCTATTGTGTTACTCATCTAATGTGGGCATAGATTTCCCACTATCACACGAAATTCCAACGCTACTATTCGGCAGCATCTGGCATTTTTTGAAATATGCATGATTCAATGTTCCCAACGGGGTATGGGGCACCTTTGGGCGGCACCCAAAACTAGGCCTTTATAGACATTGTGGGCAATATAACTATTACCAATATTATAATTTAAATAGAAATATTATACCTTGTATTTCATTAAAAAAAATCCAACAATACTCTAAGGGTCAAAATGTTATGTGGTTAGTAGTTGATTTCCATATGATATCATCACATTTTATCGCTATTAGAGAATATTAATCTCTTAATTAAATTACTCACTTATAAATTAATAAAGTTCTTGTATGGAATGTAATAAAACTCTAAATCATATTTTATCTATATCATAGGTTTACCTCGATGTTATGGGGAAGTTTTCATAAATATATGGATAAATAGATATGTATCAATACTTTATACCATCCTCAGATATATGGCCTACTAAAAAGGAACATTCTAAATCTAGAAGGCATGTCAGGAACTTTTTACATGTATTTCAATAGTTGTTCAGATCTTCAACTATTTTTTGTATAATTATATTACCACAATACCTTCCAATATAGAATTAATATTTCTACTTATGAATAAATCAATATAAATAATTTCATAACTCCATCGTGTCTGGATAGTGTTGGAGAAACAGATATATTTTGACATCATCTAACATATGAAATCATAAACAATATTAGATCCATTAAAAAACTAATTAGAGAAAGTAGAGTTGAAAAAATAACTCAAAGGTATATTTCTTCTATATATATTTCAATTTTAGTAACATGTTATTCATATGAAAAAATTCTTATAAGAATGTTATGAGATTTGAATAAAGGGAATGTTATGCACTATATTTATTGCTCCCATATACATTATTTATTGCAACAGGATGGTAGATTATTATTTAATTATTGAAACTAATCTCTCTCAATTTTATGATGACTTCTGTTAATCTATCATATGAAAGTATGTAACTGATACTTCAAATGTATAAAACAAAAAGGTTGTAACACTGGATGATGATATGTCTTATGAAGAACTACCATCAGAGATTCTATATCACAGGGATAATATTCTACGAAACAAGACCACTATCATAGTTAATGTATTTTAGAGAAAAGTAAAATGAAATTCAGGAAGCTACATAGTATCTTGAGGATGTGATGAGGTAGAATAATCATCATTTTTTGTATCAGAGTAATGCAATTTCAAAGGATAAATTCATGTAAGGTGATAGAATGTAATACCATGAGAATTTATTATATATTTCCATTTAAATAATTATTTTTTATAGATTTGGTCTCATGAAAAACTAATTTCAAAATATAAATATAAACCTACTAAAAAATTATCATATGATAGTTCAATAATTTTGCAAATTTATTAGGAAGTTTCACGATTTTATTGAAAATATTGATTTTCAGTGAATAATAAAAAATATGATTTTTCGTAAAAATATCAATTATATTTAAATAACCATAATAATATCATATTTGTGCAAAATTATCACAAACACCATTTAGTTATATTTAATTTAATTAATAACACTTAAATCACCATTGATCCTGATATTAGTATAAGTATATTATTTGACTAAAAATACGTTTTTGTAAAAAAAAATTGTGCCTTTTGTTTTAATATGAAATTATTTTAATTTATTTATCCAAATTAAATTCGAAAAAAATTCCATTATTTTTAGTCGTTATGAATAATGATAGTGATAAAACCTTTCACCTATATAATGTAAAAATTAAGAAATTAATATTAAAACCCATGAGATTAGGATTTAAAATATTAATAACACATGTATGTATCTAATTTTATAAGTAGATTTCTATCATTTTCATTGAACAAACTATAATATTGTCAATTTTTTCAATTTTTCATTGTTATTAACCTTTATAAATTATTATGAAAAAATTTTGAACTACTTTTTTTTACCATTTACTTTATTATCTCAAATATTGTTCCATAAGGATAAAAAATGTTATGATTAATTTAAAATGTACATTTGAAAGATGAATTATATTTTTCTTATACTATTTTTTTTTATTTTAAATGTATCTTATAATTACCTTAATCACATATGTAACATCATTACAATATTTATTCAATTAATAGTAAAATAATGTCAATTATTTTTAAAAAAAATTACAAGAAATACAATTTGGATGATGTATTGGGTTCAATTAATATTATCGATAAATACGAAAAAAGTATTCCTTCTTGATTTGAATATTTTCTAATTACATTTTTGTGTTAATATTTGTAAAATTAATGTAAATGAATATTTTTAAATTAATATTAATGATAGTTTATGAAAATGATATGATATTAAATAATTTAAAATTTAGAAAAATATTATCTGTAACAAAATTAATGTTTAATGGTTAAATAAATAAACCATTGTGATTTTTTGGTTTTTTTCCTTGTATGGTAAAATTCATTACCCTCAAATGGTATAAAATAATAATACTATTATAATTTTATAAAGGAATAAAAAGGGGTAAAAAATCTAAAAATTATAGTAAACATAGAAATATATTGTTGGATGATGGTATTTTTACTAATAAGAATATTATATTAACATTATATAAACATTGGACAAATTTTTACAAAAACAATTATTATTAACTTTTTACATTAAGAAATTCCATAATTTCCATCTCCTCACTTATAAACAAACACCCCTTCTATATTTTATAGACACCAATTTAAGACATATTGCTAAAAAACCGAATAAAATACTCTTATAAACATCTTTATCCAATTATAAAGTTTATTTTCATCCAAAAATAAAAAAACATTGGGCCTTTAGAGGATAACTAAAGGAATACCAACAAATAAAAGGTACTCATCTTTTCCAATCTTTTAATGTTTATTTCTTCACAAAATTTTACTATATTTGTTATAACTATAATAAATTATTCAATCCATTATAATACGTATTATTATATGTCATAATTATTATGGTATATAATTCTATCTTTTCTCTATCATATGAAAATAAAAAGTATTTATCGTGCGTACATACAATTTACAATCTCCCTGAATTGGTGTAATTAGTATTCCATCACAACATAACTTGGATAGATAAATAAAAAACCAGCGAATTCATATTATATTTATAAAATTCATGAAATTAATTCATTATAATATCATATATACCTTATTAACATATAATCAATTGGAAAATGATAATGTCGCATGTGTGTACGTGTGGACTACAACCTCCACAACGAGATGTGATTTATTTTCAATTTCCAATTTACATGGATAGTAATAAGGATGGATTTTATGAATATAGATGAGAAACTGATATAATAATGTTTTTTTTGAAGGTTACATAATATTTATCATTATTTAATCACATCCATCAAAAAGTAAAAATAGAATTCAGGCAGAAATATGACCTACAATCACTATTAATAGTGAAATTAATTTTTCTATCTCTAATTGTAATGGTTTTCAAAGTATATATGTTAATAATGAATATATATGGTGTTTATGTCCTAATTAAAATATTTACTATTATGGAACAATTAGCAATTTACATGTACTAAAACTACTAAACCAAAATTGACATCATAAATGAAACTCTAATCACCTAAAACAATGATAAAAATAAAATATTTTTAACAAAATGGTGATAAGATGTTATAAATGGATCAGATATGATATTATAGATATATATAATATTACCAAATTTGAATAAAATATATATTATTTTATTAAAATTGGATGTTAAAATAACTAGTGATGAATTTTTAACATGAGGTAAATAGAATTTTAACTAAATTTCCATTCAATGGGTAATACTTCTAATTCCGTGAATTTTTTATGCCAAGAAAATTGGAGAAATGATATTTGTTTTTTTGTTTTTTTATTTCCACAATTGGTGTGTGTAATTAATTTTTTTAGAGATTATATCATTATTGATTAATTCTAAATTCAATACATTGAACATTATATGGGATTTCCTTTGAATTGCCACATCATTGAGTCATTTTTTGTTAGAAACATATTTATTTTTATATGGTTAATATACTAACCCACTGATGTATATATAATGATTATTTTTTAATTATTACTAATTTTTTAAGTCATGTTTTTTTTAATAAGGTTATCATTTGAATGAAACCGATGTGGTAAGAGTTTATTTTAGAATTTCATTTTTTTGGGATTGTATGTATTTGAATTTAATGGATATTGTGAAATCTCATTCTTCAAATCCACATGTTTTGTAATCTTATTTATTTATAAATATATTCCATGTTTTATTCTAAATTTGACACTATTTTTACACTCGAATCAATTGATGTAATTTTAAAAGTAAATATGATCTTATTTATCTTTTTTATTGGGTATATATTTCTTCATTGTCAATATTTTTCTAAATCATTTTTAGAAGGCCCGTTTTATTTTATCAAATGAATTATTATGAACTTTTATTTCATCATCTTTTTTTATAATTTTATGGGGATATTTTTATTGATTTCTTAATGGTTCAATTTTGAATTTCATAATACAATTTCAAAAAGAATTTTTATTTAAATTATATAGTGTTAAAATATTCTCTTCCGTTATAAATTTTTCACAGTATATATTACAAGTAATATTTTAATATTTTTTAAAAAAATAATAGTATTTAATGAAATATTATTTAAATATTTCATATCAATGTTCTTTTATTCTCTAAAAGAATTTAATTATTAAAAAACCTATATTTCTTATTGAAAGGATGATTATATTTTATCTACATATTAGTTTTATGGTCATTTACATCCCTAAAAACATTCAATTTATTATTATCATTGGAAATTACATTTCTCATAAATTTTAGAATTCTTTGTATCATAGATATGATTCTTTCGAAAACAATATTCAATTTTTACATATGCTTTTTTATATATTCTATATTACTAATTAAATATTTATTTATATTATATATTCTTTACTAAATATGAATATTTACTTAAAAGACATATTTTTTCGAATGAATTAATAATTCAATATATGTTGAAGCAATTTGGCATATAGTTATGGGTGGGTCATGATTATATAAATACCCTCGATGCATCGACAAGTCTAATGATACAAATTAGTTGAAAAAATTTAATAGGTTTTTAGTGTATACTAACCCATAAATTAAACTATCATAGGATAATGATTTGATGTAAATGATATCATGATGTTTGAAATCATATTGTCCAATGTTATGAAGTTCCATTTTTAATAATTTAGTGATTATTATCTATTATATAATTCATTTTTTAGTTTCATTGGATGCATTCCATGCTCATATTAAAAATAAAATTACTTTTGTTTTCAATTATTTACGTTAATTTATTGATTATAACTTATTCACTCATTGAATATTATGTTGAACATAATCCTTATAAGTAATTTTATCTCACTGTTTATTTTTTTCCATTACCTATGATATAATTAATTATATTATGAATAACATCAAATATGTGAGTGTATTTCTTGGGCTATTTGATTTATATTTCCACTGTAATATTAGAATCATGTATTTATTTAATTTTCTAAGACATACATCAAAATCACGATGGCCTAATATTTTTATTAATTTTATTGATAATCTTTTTTTAAATGGTTGAGGGTGAACCCTTACATGACCCGTATGCCGAAAGGTACAAGGCTCATACATGTCCCTATTGTCCATTTGCAAAATTTCCCAATACATTAACTTTGAATGTTCAATACCTGACTATATATTAAAACTACCACTCCCAATCATTGACATCATTGAAGGTTCCTTGCTCACTGTTGGATAGGGTAGGACACTCAAAAGGGGGGGGGGGGATTTAGTTCCTATAAAAACATCTGATAAAAATGAATTTTTTTAAAAGTCCCCCATTTTAAAATAAAAAATGTCAATTTACAAAAGTACTGTATTTTTAAAAGGTTTGAAGCCTTGAAATTTTCCACAATGATTGACTTATTATTAGTAAAATCTATTTATGAAGTTACATAAAATTTTGAAATGAGAGTACTAAAAAAAATTTAGAACAAACTCTATCTAATATTAAATATCAAGGATAATTATGTTTTTCTATTATGAATAATCATTGATAAATAGAAAAATAGAACCTAAACACAGCTGATAAAACAAGAGGTTTGGTCTCAAGTAGATACATAATCCTCTCCACAAAGGGATCACCTTCCATGAAGAAAAATATATATATAAAAGATCGATCCACACCTTGGATCGGGGTTTACCACAACAAACAAGCTGTCTATGTCATGTAGACATCTACCACAATTTTATGTCGGAGAAAAATATAACCAAGTCACACAGAGACCTCTTCCCTAGATATACGTGGGTGTAAAAAGGTGTAAGAGTGTAATAATGAGAGGATGTCATGTTTCCTATAATTTATCATAATATATAGTGTGTGTTTTTAATATAGATACATAAAAATTGCAAAAGAATAATAAAACAATAAATAAGATAGAATAACATAAAATGAATGTATTGGAAATGACGTGAGTGTTATTTTGTGAAGTTTTGGACTATTTGAATGTAGAATATTTGAAGATCATGTCCTCTTCTGGATATAGAATCAAAAATTTTGTGTCGTGAGCTATAAGTTCTGGTTTATATTTCAAAGAGATATACATTGTAGCTCTTCTTCTTCTACGTGTTTCCTCTGATGCAAGGATTTTTGAAGGATGGTTCATAGTGAGTTCTTCATTAGCTCAAAAGAATGCAAGATGGATTATTGTGACTCTTCTTCATTGTCTAGTGTGGGTCTCTCTATCAATTTCTTCATCCCATGTGCCATAATATATTAGTTCTCATGTGTTTTTGTTTCAGCTGACAAGAAGCATGATCTCGACACCTCATACCAAGTAGTGTCTCTTAACATGTTTATTAGAATCATTAATAACATTTTTATCGTTAAATAGATCTAATATGACTATTATAAATAATTTATAATTTAATTAATATATGGACGAAATAGATAAATATAGAATGGAGTAATAATTTTCTGTGACATAGGAACACTGAGTTAGGAGTGGTTCCATAGTAAATAATGAATTTTTATTTACTTCTAAGAGGCACCTTTAGACCCGTGTCTCATTCATTGAAATATTTTTAATAGGTTAGTCGATGAACCAGTGTTGCGGAATTGGTGTTGTGGCAGTAGTGTCATGTCTTTTGAGAGAAATAGTGTCACTATAAAAAATGACTCATAAATGACCAATTCCCAAATTAAATAGTCGGACAGTTTTGTCACAACAATGGTTACTATGAGTTCACCTTAACATTGACTCATACTTTATTAAATATTTACTATCTTTCATGAGATGTAATAATCACATGATGGATTAAGATGAACATGGTAATAGTGAATCATTTAGGAATAAGATTAAACATGGTTTAAAAGAGATAACCATTAATTCTCACCATTAAAACAAGAAGATTCCATCAATATCCCACATTTTAATGATAAAAAATCATTGAATTTAATATCCATTGATATTAGATAGGAAAAAACTGTTTTCTTAAGATATCAAATGGTTTATATAAGATTAATACATAATATTAAGGAAGTCTATTATAGTATTAGAGGATATATGTAAAAATATAATAAATGAATGTTCTTATCCCCCTTTTGGGATTATGAAAAAAAATGTATGATAAAGTAAATCAAGAACAAAATGAAATTCAAAATTTAATAAAATAGGTACCATTTCATTGAATATAATAGAGATAACATGTCATTGAATGCATTAACACAGTACAAAGACAAAAAATTAAATTACATTCATATAAAAGAAACATTCAACCCCATTGGAACTAAGTCCACCACCACATTTCCTTTGAAAGAGTCGTAAGGTGCAGAGGTTGTAGATGAAGAAGTGACAGTTGATTAAATGGTATAGAAAATAGAGAGTGGAGGGAGAGGCATCCCTTCAAAAAATAGAAAGCGCAAGGCTCATTCGGGAAGAAGAACAAGGTAGAGGCTGTTCAGTAATGACTAGTCAAATCTGGCTCAGACCCTGCGTATGGGTCATGTTTACACGTGAAAAAAGGGTTGATGAATAAGTAGTGGTAGAAGGACATAGTCCAGGTTGGATAGTTGTAGTTTCAGGAGTAATGACAGATATTATGTGATGATGTAGATTAGAATTAAATAGATTTATGAAATCTTTGATGATATCACAACAATAATTTATAGCCTTCTAAAAATTATCCCAATTTTTCATAAACATATCTTGACTTGGAGTAAAATCCATTAACTACTTTACTTTCTCCATGAATTCTTGATCCACTAGAGGTATCTTCAAATCCTCCACTAAATATTTGAAATGATCTGTTATTTGGTGCTTGGTATAAATATTTGTAAAATAGGAATCCAACTACTTTAAAATATCTACAATAGAATTAGTGGATGCATTGGAGTAAAATATGACAATATAATGATCATGCTCATTCTACTTTTCAATATTACTCATTATTTCCTGACATGGACCACCAAATAAAGATTTATGATATTATGTAATGACTGATCTGATAAAATCATTATCCAAAGGATGAGAGCTCTATGAAAAAATTGATTGAGAAGGAGTAGCCATCTTGAATGTATTAATCTTTATAAAAACTGTCACCAAAGAGAATTTATATTCATATGATATTCTATTGATTGCATACACCATTCCACCAATTTCATTTACTTCATTAGTGTTGTTTTTGATAACTTCATCATACAGTAAAATAAAATTAGGTTGAATCTGAGATACAACATTTTCTAAGAGCATGTAAGCATCAGCCTCACCATGACTGGAAACCATAACTAGAGAAGGAAAATATTGAAAATGCATCCTTATACCTTAAACCAAATATTTTAAGGACATAAAATAATCATTCCACAACATATTTTCAATCCTTGACACTATTATATAACGAAGCATTCTGAGATGAGTTTTCCGCATCATCTATTCTAGAAGAATTCAACAATCTCATTCATTGAGGTTAGTAATAGTATCATGTTGTGACTTCATAAGATTTCCAAATCAAAAAAATATGTATCCTCCAAATACTATAAGACCACCATGACATACATAATTGAGGGTTTCTTGAGTTGGTTCAGGAACAGAGACAATTTATTGACCCTTATAAGATATCACTTCTTTAGCTGTGGTTGGCTTGAGTTAAGGATCAGTTAAGAGGTCCATTTCTTTCAAAAAGGACATCTGAGAATCATCAACATCAAAGTAGTTGGGAAACCTGAACTATAAATACACTGAACCTGAATCCATAATTTTATTTATAATAATCCATTCTAAACAGGGTTACGTCAACCAATCAACTATTATTACCAGATAGTGGAGAAGAGATTAAATTTATTGAAATCTATCCACAACATTCATTTTGACATACTCAACCATTAATCATTATTACTAAAAATGTTATCTCATCCTTTGTTCATCATGTAAAATGAATTCTATTTATAATCATTCTTCTTCTATCTATTTTTCATTATCAATATGTGTATCCACAATTTCACCACTTTTATTAGAATCTTTAACCATGGATGTATTATCTTCACTATCACCTTTAACACAATTTGAGAGAAGATGATCACTATATGGAACATCATGAGATGAATCATGAGATGCATGAGGAGGATCTTTATTACTTTTAGATATATTTAGATCACTGATTTAAGAAGCAACTTCAGCTTCAACTTTAGGAACATCAAATTCTATTTTTTCATCTAAATATTACACAAACATGCATGGTTATATACTAGGATCAGTGACATCTTTAGTTCTTGAATGGTGCTCAACAAGATTTAAATCAACATACAAATTTTCATTATCTATAACCCATGAATTCATCCAGGGATTATAATTGATTTTCATTATTTTTCATTAATCCTCGGATATAGAAAACTCATTATAATTATAAAATATTAATCCTTCCTTACCAAACACTTGGTTTAAATCATTGTATAAATGAATATTCAATAGAATAAATAGGTTTACATTGAATTTGTATTGATCTTATCACACATTTGAAGGAAAAGATAATTGAACATATTTTTGTTGTGATCGTTATTCAAGAGATAAAAAAATAATATTTCATGATATTCCAGAGTAGAAACGTCACCTTTACTTAGACATATGAACTGTTGATTAAATATGAACATGTATCTAGTAATTCCATTTAGTTTAGTTGTTATACTCCTTCTTCTTTTTCTTTCTCTACTGAAGTCACTGAAAGGTTATTCTAGGATAAATATGTCACATTGAATTGGATTTTCTATTTGACTGTCTGAGAATATACCGTTATGTGGAATTGTTAAACATACATGCCACATATATAATGAAAATTTAAACCTTTGTCCATTAACCGGATATTTTAACCACAAATTCATCCTTAGAATTGAACGCAAACTGGACATAAAGATAGAAATCAAAAACTATTTTTGGGTATATAGGTCTCTAATATTTTGTAAACCATTAAAAATATCCATGCTCTTCCAATTCTATGAGGAAAAAAACTACATGAGAAAATCCACTTTCAATGCACTCCCTTTTCTGGAATGACTACACGGTCAGCAATATCGGGGTTCAACCGTTCCTCAAGCTTCGTGATCAGAGCTCATTTCACTATCATTAATGACGTGCACTTCTCTGGAGTCCAGGATGATGTATGATTTATCAATGGAATTTATGGAATCATAAAGGGTTTTATGGAGGGAATGGAGTTGGAGAGAGAAGTATTTCAATTTTGCGAGAATAGAGCATGAGTGAGGAGAGAAATAGAATCATTGGTTTATACCATATAGGGATTTCAAAAGTTGAAAATTAAATAATATAATATAAAATTGAAATAACATAATTAAAATAGCGATGATGTAAAGGATTAATGAATATAGAATGATTAGTCACAATGATGAGACGGGAATGTGCAATCACGGTTGGATCATGACAGTGTGACTCTGATCGGTGAGACAATAATTATTGAGACGGAAAACATTGACGTAGTAAACTGTGAGAAAATAAATGACCACTCAAGGTTGACTATTCTCTATTCATGTATTATATAGCTCATTCATTCAGAAATTAGGGTCTTAGTAATAGTATCAACCATCAAATGCTATAGGATAATGAATTATGATTTTATATCACCATTTTGATAATTAACAATCAAAAATTGATGTCATACATTAATATGTTTTGTTCATGTGTGAAAAACTAGATGATTTTAGATTTTAATGGAATGTGTGTTATGAAATTTCATAGGGACATGTCTAAATTTATATCCATAATCGTGAAAATTCCATTTCATCCACAATATATGATCACAAAACCTACTAGTAGATATGTATTCTTCTTTAGTAATAGATATTGGAGAAAAAAATTTCTTCTTACTACTCAATGATGCTAGTGACTTAACTAAAAAGTGAAATTTCCAAGAGGTGATTCTTCTACCTAACTTAAAACCACCAAAATAAGTATAATAATAACTAACTAAGTCAAATGATTGTCCACTAGAATATAATAGTCCTAGTTTATTATGAATGTTTGAGGTATTTGAAAATTCTTTTAATCTACAGAAGATTTGACTCTTTAGTAATTTCATGAAAATGCACAAACATACACACACTAAGTATTATATAAGTTTGACTACCAGTATAATATATAAGAAACACAATAAAACATCTATAATTTGTATGATTAGTAGAATTCTCATTTTTATCAAGATCCAATTTACAGGTTGTCTCATAGGAGTATCACTACATTTAATGGTACACAAACCAAAAAGTTTTAAAAATATATTTAGTATATATAAATTTATTCAATATAATTATTTCCTTATTTTGAATGATTATATATCCATGAAATAATTTTATATCAATAATCAAAATCATTTATAATTCATTTTGCATCATTTTTGAAAAATCAGCATATACTGATTTTTTTCAAGATCCAAAAATAATATCATCAACATATATTTTTACTACCAAACATATTTTCAAATTATTTTTATAAAAAAAATTGGATCATATATACATTTTTTAAAATCATTAAAATAAGAAATGTACTTAGTCTATCATTCCAAGATCTTAGAGCCTATTTTAAACCATATAAATCCTTTGTTAATGTAAAATCATGATATCGAATAATAGGGTATTTAAATATAAGGGTTTTTTAACCAAAAATATTTAACTATATACCCATTTTTGTTTACACTCATGATAATCATGTACTACATCTTAATATTTAGATGTGATACATACTCTAGTAGGATTCTAATGGCTTCAAGTCTAGAATCTAGTAGAAACATCTAACTATAGTAAATTATTTCTTGTTGACTGTATCCTTGTGAAACCAATCTAGGATTATTCCATAAAAGGGTTCCATATTCATATATATTATTTATAAACACCCACTTAGTGCCAATATTTATAGTTTTTATATTCTATCCACCAGTTTCCCAAATTTATTTCTTTCAAAATTATTCAGTTCTTCTTGCATATCCATTACAAAAAATTTATAATTGATTACATCATTGATGAATGTAGGATCAGGCTAAGACAAAAATGTTTGATGATCCACCTGTTTCCTAATCAAATCTCTAGTTTGAGTTCTATTGTCTAATTATCCAACTACAACATCTAAAAGATGATTCATAATAGTTCTTGAAGCTATAGAAAAAGAGGGGTTGGTAATTTCATCTTCTTCAACCAGTTCGGGTTCATCGTGACTAGTGTCTAGAGAATATCTAGTACATGATGATTTAACATTTTTATTAACAGTAGGATCATAAGAGTGGGTAGTCATGTCCAGATTGGAATGATCATCCTCATGGTTTTCTAAAGAGGTTATGGGATCATGTTGATCTATCTCATCAAAATTTAGGTGCAAAAATTATTCCATAAATTTACATCTATTATTAAATACTCTATAGGATTTTCTAGAAGTTTTATAACCTAGAAATATTCCATCATCACTTTTGGATGAAAATTTATCACCATTATCCTTAGTATTAATAATATAGACATTGCAAACAAAAGAATTAATTTATTTAACATTGGTTTTCCAATTGTTCCACAACACATATGGGGTTTTCTTAAAGATAGGTCTGATTAAGACTCTTTTAATTATGTAACAAGTTGTATTTAAAACCTTAAGAATAAATTAAATGGGTAAATAATATTTATTATGAATAATCAGAGCAGATTTTTTGTAAGGTTATATATCATATTTTTACAACTCCATTCTATTGGGGTGTACTAGGTAACGAGAATTTTTTACTATATCCATTTAGTGAGAAACAATATTCAATAAATTGGTTCTCAAACTCACTTCTATGGTCACTCCTTATGGTTTTAAACCTAAAAACATAGCTTTTTTACTATTCTAGCATACTTATTGAAATGAGAGAAAGCTTAAATATTGTGATCAAGAAAGAATGTCCATGTGAATCTAGATTATTCATTTAATATACATAAAAATAATTATTCCCATTAAGAAATGAAACTCTATATAGTCTATGAAAATTTATAAAAACCAACTCCAGTGTATTATAAGTTAAAACTTCTTTATTTTTTTGGAAGAAGTTTTTTGCTTTTTAAATTGTTGACAAGTTGTAAAAACATTGTCATTTGTATATTGTATTCTAGGTATATCATTGTCAAACACTTTCCTTGTATGATTAATATGTGAGTAAATATTACAATGTTCTAACATTCTCTTCTAGATCCAAAAATCATTATGAAAGGATCTAGAGAAAGAAACTGTTTGAGAAACAATGGAATCTCAATTAAATTCATAAAGATATTTATTTCTAAAAGCAGTAAAAACAAAATAATTTTTACAATTAAACACATTTAATTCATCATTTTCAAATTGAAAATTGATTCTATAATCCCAAAATTGATACATTCTATGAAAATTATATTATAATCCACTATCAAAAAGAATATTGGAAATTAAAACAGAATTAGTGTTACTAATTTGGATTGCGCCAATTATTTTTCCTTTTGTATTGTCACTAAAGGTTACAATACCACCATAATTCTTTATTAGATTCTTGAAGCATGAATAATAACATATCATGATTCACGAACATTCACTATCCAAGTACCATAGAATTATTATAGGATCTCCTCTTGTTTCTTACCTATAGAAATAAATTAACTAAGAAAAGACATTGGTACCTAGCCTTTCTTGGGTCCAGTAATATGAGTAATTAATGCTTTGATAACAAACATTTTTTATTGGTTTATAATAAATCGTTTGAAAAATATGGAAATGTAAACAGTGTTTTGTCTAGATAAACTTTACGTAGTAAATGGTTGTTAATTTTTAAAACTAGATGATCATTTATCAGTTCCATACAAAAATAATAATTTTCCAGATTTGGTTACAAAATTATTTTATTCTATGTTCCTATATCCATGTTGGTATCCTATACCAGTTTTATACCAAGTAGATACTTGTTTAACAATAATTGGTGAAAGAATATTATCTTCATTATTAATCATATCTAATTCCTTTTTCAATTTCTCATTAGATAGTATAAGTTCATTATTTTCATTATGATTTTTTTTATTTTTCCATCGTATGTTCGTATTTGATACAAGATGTGAGACCATGAAGTTTCTTTATAATTTTATATTTATCTTTTAACCCATTTTATGTATCTTCAATAATTATTCATTACGCATTCATTTCCACATTGTCCATGTATTCATAATTAGATTCATCTCCTGAATGATAATTATTTTTTACAAGAGGCTTTAGGGTTACCTAAGTAATGCCTTTCATGAAAAAAATATTCGATTTGTTAACATTTTCATCATGTGATGACTCTGATTCAAGGGATATATCTTCATAGGCACGCCTGGTGGCCTTTATTTCCTTCTTGTATATTTTATCCTTGTCCTAATACTTTTTCTTATATATTAACATAGGATATTCAATGCTTTTATTTCTTATACTCTTACAATCATAGCAGACTATCTCAATTTTTTGTTCATTTCACTTCTATTTCATTTTCTTGTTTCCCTTATTGTTATATTTTCTTTTGTAGTTGGGCTTCCTGAAAAACGTATTCTATCTATAAATTTTTTATATATTTTTTTATAATTGATCAATTCCCTCATCACTATCTCATAGTGACTATTCATTACATGTACTATCTAAATAAATTTTTACCCTTTCATTTTCATTGTTTTTTGAAGTAGTAGTTTAGAAAACCACTTAATATTCTATTGGTTCACCCTCTTCTTATTTACAGACCATTAATTCTTCCTCACCCATTATTAGTTTTTATATTATCTCCTTGAGTATAAACATACTAATTTCACAGGATTCTCTAATTTATATTGAGTTTCCTCTCCACTATTTGAGTAGACATCTATGTAGCCACATGATTTGTTATCCGAATCCACTTGATTCACAAGAGAGCTCATTGTATAGAATATCTAATTGAACCTATTATACTTATCATAAATGGGATAATCAGGCTTCATCGTAATGTTATCATACTTAATAGTATAGGCACTAAGTCTCATTTCTTTAACATTAATGGTTTTTTCATTTGAAATATCTAAGGTATCCCAAATTTCCTAGTAATATTCACAAATAGACATTCTTATAAATTGTTTCATCCCAAATGAATAAAACAAGTCATTCTTAGATTTATAATTATTATTTTATGATGTTTTTTTGGATTAAATCAATGTAGTTCTTGTAGTGTCAGGAATGTAATGTTGATCTTCTATTATAGTAAAAATATCAATCCTGGAACATTTTATGATTATTTTAATCCTTATTCTCTATTGGGAATAATTTGTACCATTAAATTAAGGGAGACTATTGGTATCATCCCCTTAATTTATATTATCCATAATAATATATAATTACTAGATTATATAGAGATAGAAATTTATAACTAACAGAAATTTATTGATCATTATAAATATAATAAAATAACAGTTTAAGATAATTGATGAATCCTTTTAAATATCCATTGATACTAACTGATGGATGGAGTTGGACACTCAAGAAGGGGTGTTTGAATTGTGTTCCTATTAAAAAAATTTCAAAATTATTTATTTGGATGTCACTCAATTAAAATCAAACAGTTCAACTCAGCAATGTAGAATATTTGTTAAAGATTTAAGAGATTGAAAGATTCATAAAATATTGATTAAATCATAGTGAAAGAAATTTATGATGTTACATCAAAATTTGAAAAAAGTCTACTAAAACAATTATAGAACAAACAATATCTATGATTAAATATCAATGAAAAGTAGTTTTTTCTGGTGTTAATATACCAAGACAGGTAGGAAAAAAGAACATGGACACAGTAGATAAAACATGTGTTTTACTGTCTTGTAGATACATAGTACTCTCCATTGGGTTATCACATTACACCATGATGAATATATATAAACAATATTGATCCACACATACTATTGGGGTTTACAACAACATAAAATATTTCCAGGTCAACTAGAATTCTACCATAGTTTTAAGTGAGATTGAAATATAACCAAGTATCACAGAGACATATTCAAAAGTTATATGTGGGAGAGAAATGGTGTAAGAGTGTAGTAGTGAGAAGATAACATGTATCTTCTAGTTTAGAATAAGAGACATGGTGTGTTTTTATACAGATGCGCACAATTCTAAATGTTTTTATGAAAAAGTAAAAAATATAACCGATTATAATAATATGGGATTATAAATTCTATAAGTGTTTTTATGTAATGTTATGGAATCTTTGATGTGAAAAAATTGAATCTTGGGTCCTCTTATAGAAATAGACTTGAAAATAGAGTTTCTTGAGTTATGTGTTCTATTATCTAGTTCAATGAGATGTTCTTCATAGAACCTGTTCTACTTTGAGTTGTTGCTACTCCAAGTATTTTTACAGGAAGGATCACAACGAGTTATTGTTTAGGTCACAACTAGAAAGACAAATTTGAGTTGAATTTATTCTATGTCTAGTGTGTGTAACTCTCTTATCTTCATTATCTCATTCACCATTATATATCAATCCTCGAGTGTTTTTTTTGGCCATCAAGAAGCATATCTTCCATGCCTCATACCTTCCAATATCTGGTGATATATAAGCAAGACTAAATCATAATATTTGTATCATTAAAAAACTTATATAAAACCATTATATATAATTTTAAATTTAATTGAAATAAATATGAAATGTCTATGTATCAAATGGTGTCATAGTTAAAGGTTACATAGCGACAGTGTCACCAGAATAGTGATCCAGGAGCGGTGTCACAACCACCAGTGACTTATCATTTTCTTCTATGTGGTGCCTCTAGACTGGTGTTTCATACATTTCCATAATTTTGAACCTATTAGGAATTTCAACATTATTGTGGAAACGATGTTAGATCCTTTGTGAGAAACATTTTCATTGGAAATATCGACTCAAAAATTTCTGATTTTTAGACTAAACCGTGAGATTGTTTGACTACAGAAATGGTGACTGTGATTTCACCATAATATAGACCCATACATTATAAAATATTTTCAATATATTATATAATTTAATACTCACATAATATATTACGATTAATCTTTATCATAATGAATCATTAGAGAACAACATTAACCATCATTTAAATGAATTAATAATGACATTTAATCATTAAAACAAGAGGATTCCAACACTTCCCACATCACATGGATGAATATCTAGAATTTCCCATTGATGAGGTTTGTGGATCATGGTATTGATGGGAATTTTCATACCATATCCTTCCTCTAATATAGTTTTCACTACTTTTGTGGATGGTACTTGATCTGAATTATCTTTTGGGGAATGATTTTGTGTGGTCATCCAGGGATACTTTTTGGTTATATATGTCTTAGAGTCATGGTGTCTTAAAGGACTGTGGTCATCCAATGTACCTATGGCATGTAGGCCATATGGCCAAAAGGCTGTTTTGGGGGCGGAATGATTTGGTGTCCCGAAGGCCATGATAGTCGTATGATCACACCATTGCCCCAATATCCAAAATTAAATGAATAGTTTAGGCTTCTAATGTACCATATAGTTCATTAGTATCCAATACTACAATAATCCCCAAAATTAACCCCACCCTGATTTGATCTTGAGGCATTGGGATGCCAAGAAAGAGCCTATACCACTCGGGTAAAGGCTTGTTGTCTCAAGATATCCATACTAATCGATCAGATGTAGTAATATATCTTGTATGTTATACCAATGTAATCATTTATTAACCATTTATGGGTTACCATAATATGGGTTTCTACATCATATGTATGTGTTTTGGTATCTCTTTCATTGACTTTTTGTTTCATTCCAATCAAATATTTTGTGGTATTATATTTTTTTATTATTGCGTTCTATGAGGTATCACAGGGTTTTCCAGGAATCATGAAATATTCTAACAATAGGTGTAAATTTATTCCACATTATTTTATAATAACAATGTAATATGTCTTAAATGATTCTAGAAGGTGATGATATGATATAGAATTAATTTTCTTGTGTTTTCTAGCTAATATATACTAATTATTTTTACAAAGTTGTTTTTATTAATTTTATAATTTGAAAAATAGATTAATTTTAATTTATATCAATATAAATAGGTATTGAACCACTAAATAGAGATTTTAGAAAAATTTTTTATTTTATTCATAAGAAAATATAAATAGATTAAATTTATTTTAAATTTTTCACTTCAAAATAAAAATTTAAAATGTAATACTATATATATATATATATATATATCACTACAATGAAATGGTATTTTACAATCATTAATGGATTTAATATTTAATTTTTATTCATTCAGTAAAATAATATGTTTTCATTTAGGATTAACTTCCGCCAATTATTAGAAGGCATTTATAACACAATTAAATTTGATAAATAATACATATTAAAATAAATATTTTATATACTCTCATAACCCAAATTATGGGGTTTGAGACTTTATATGAAAGAATGTGACGTAAATTACATAAAATATTTATATTTTTTTTAATAAATTATCATAATGTTGGAAGAAATTGTATAATACAAAAACTAATAAATGTGTAAATATTCCAAAAAAATAAGGAATTGTTATGAAGAATTAACTCTAAAACATTAATTTTTATTATATAATAATTAAATTATAAATATTATTGAATTTGTGACAATTTAAACATTATTTAGTGATACATTTAATGTCAATTCTTCCTTTTTTGTAGAATAATATAAACCTTTACAATACTACTATGAATAAAAATACAATCATTAATATGTATAAAATTATGAAAATAATTATACCCAAATGTCTCATGTTATTTAATGAGATGTTAATATTATGGACCTTATAAGGGATTTAAATGGTCCCTAAAAGTGTTTTATAATATTCCATATTCTGAATTTCTTATAAAAAAATTATAAACAATATCAGTTTTATATATAAGAAAATTTACAATATAAATTTTGCCACATAACAACATCAATATGTGAGAAAAATTAATACTTTAATAAAAATAATTCATTTATAATTTCTAATATCTTGTGACATGTATTATTAGTGAATTTAATAGAACCAATTAAAATTTGAAAATAATACATATCAATTATGAGAAACTATTAAAAATTAATTTTTTTATGTAAAGAGAAATCATCGATAGATAAATTATGAAATCAAACTACATAAATATATGACATAATAATAAATTTTTATTTAAAATACACTTATAGAAGAACATAGATTAACTGATAAGAATAATGACATCATTTAACTAACCATAATTAATATTATATATATCATTTATCCGTTATTAAAAGTTGTTCAAATTTTATGTATTTTTTCTAAAATACTAAAACCTTTTTGATTCAAATTATCAAATAAATAAATACAAATAAATATAATCTAAATGATAATTTCTAGAAATAAAAATTGTATATAGATGAACTTTTTCATGTGAGATTATTTTTCAGATTATTTTTCAGAACCATTGTGAAATTGATGATAGTATTTTTCACATACTATATGACGATCACAAAAATATATCTTCATAATATTTTCACTTCAATTACCAAATACAATCATAAAAATAATTAGTTTATAAATATATTTCTAATAATCAACCAACTATATTGACGGAAACATATAATAATTTAAAAACCATAATACATTCATTTTATTTTATTTGGAACAATTTCAATTTTATATATTTATTTATCACATGGAATAATATTAATTAAATAAATAAATAGTCCATTTTTTATAAAATGACTAGTAATAAATTATATGAAATTTAAATAAATTTTTAGGGCACTGGAAAAAGAATAGAAAATATGCCATATATTTTTCAGATATAATTATTTTAAAACACTAATTAATCATGGTTATTAAATCAAAATAATCGACATGTTCAAAAATATAATATACATTAATTGATTGAGCCACGTCATAACATTCATCATATATGTGAGACATACCTTATTTCTCCTAAAAGAAAAAATATACACCCATTCAACAAAATATATAATAATTAATTGAATTAATTAATTATTTAATAATTAATATCAAAATCATGAAAAAGAACATTTTAGGAGATAAACTACTTCAAAATACATAATAAAACCAATTCAATTTATTATTAATAAAAATAATCATATTTGTTAATTATTTCATTGATAATGTGGTTATCTGTAATGACCGAATGTTTTTATCAATAGAATTTTCCCTATAATTATATTATTGTGTGTTATTATTAAATATAATATTTTTTAAACCAGACACACTAAATCATAAAACCAAATAAATTTTATTATAATAACATTTGCATTAAATTTCGAGAATAATAATATACACAATAATTAAAAATATTATAATTGGATAAAAATAGGAAATAAGATATGTAATATTCAAAAATTTATATATACTCAAGAAACCATAATAACTGCACTCATGAATAATTCTATAGAGATAATCCATAATATTAGTAATGCAATATTATATTGGAAATAAAAAAGAATATCTTTTATCGAAAATATATTTTAATGAAGATTTAATGTAATATGAGGAATTTATATAAATTAGGGAACCCATATGACAATTTCAAATGTGACTGTTTGAAGAGAAATATGAATATTGGAAGAATAATATGACAGATGGGATAGTAATTTGACCATTAGAAAAAGTAATATGCCTTTTTTAATAGAAAACTCAACCATAAGAGTGTAATATCATAATTTATTATCAAAAAAAAATAAAAATATTATTTTTTTAACCAATGGTACTTATAATTAATTTCGTTAAAATGATAAATCAAATGTTTCTTTTTTGTAAAACATAAATATTTTAATTTCTCTTTTATAATAAATATAATGATTTAAAATAATTTTTTTTCTCATAAAATATATATTTAAAATAATATTTGGTTTTATTAAAAAAATTGATATTTTATGGGATTGTATACAATTTCTCTGTGGGTCAGAATATTGATCGTAATATTAAAATTTCCATTTTTTAATTAATTGGAATTTTATTTAAAAATTATAATTATAATTTTTTAAATAAAATGGATGTTATTTGAAAAATCATAATTTAAAAACATGGCTAGGTTTATTTTTTATTTTTTATTCTAAAATAGATGAACTTTTTGTGAATAATGATATATCAAAAAATAAAAAATTTAGCATTATAAAAAAATATATGAATTTTTTAGTCATGGATAATGTTAGAAACCATTACTGAAAAATATCATGGAAAATTTAATCAATATAGTAACAATAATTAATACTATTCAATGTCTTTTTAAAAAATAATAAACCAATGAATAAAATATTTAAAAACAACCCTCTCATCCCCTTATAAATACAACCTCTAACAACTTCTACCACATACACCACATATGCCGTGTATCTTAAAAAAATTATAACCAATTCCATTAGTCGTACACATCGCATTGCTCTAGTACTTTTGGTCTCATTTATATTTCACCTAAAGGTTATTTAAGGTGTTTTTCAAGGAGACCAAATTTAATAATAAATAATCCCATTTTACTTCTAATGAATTCATTTATGCTTCTACCCTCCTTACAACTCCCTAAAACAAAATTACATAATGAATCGAGTATAATAAAATTATTCAGAACTTATTTTTTCATAGAATATCATTATTATACACTCCCTTATTTTCATTCATAAACGAATATGTTATTCAAAAAATGGTTGGATCGCTGACCCCAAAAACGACACACTTCATTTTTTTCAATCAAAATCATGCCTGGTTATATAAATAATATTATGGGAAAATAATATGATAATAAGTATAATATAACTTCTTTAATCATTTTTAATGAATATGTGTAGATAATAAAAATAACAACAATATGAGTTCATTTAAGTTTGTAAAAAAGCCTGTATGAACTAACCATATAACATTAATGTTTTAACTCAATGAACTATCACTATTTCAGAATACATATGGTTATTTGGGACCATTTTAATATTTATAGGTACATGAATAAAACATAAATTTAATTATATAGGTGTGTTACCTTTTGAAAAAAATTATTATACATAATTCATCCGACCGTGGAATCATGAAATGATTTCCCATAGATTAACAATGTGGAAGATTATATCTCATTAAAGTACTAATAATTGAACAATATAAAACAATATTAAATCACATATAAATATAAAATATTTTTAATTAACTAATTAATCAATATAATTGTTTTTATCAGAACATCATGATAAGGTGTTAAATAATTCATGATCATATGGTATGTGATCTCTCTTAAAACCCCTTTTTCTTTGGGTTTAGAACATTCTATCACATACTAACTATTTTCCTCTATTTTATATTATTTAATGAATAAAAATTCATTATTTATACCTCTTAAATTTTTAACTATATTATTATTTCATTAATTTATCAGTTAATATATTTGAAAAGTTTATTTCTCAAATTAAACCCTCATATATCATTAGCTACATATTATAATATGAGGAAGTTTACACAAGACATTTCATTCCATGCGTAATTTTTATGATTTTGACTTATGATTTATTTCATTTTTTGGCATAGATAACTGTTGAAAATTTATTATGGGTTTTATTATATAACAATACAATTAATTTTGCAATGAAATTTTCTCACAAGATTATATTTATGGGATTTTAGTGTGAATCAAATACATTATGGGCTCTCTCCACCATCTGATGTTGTCTTGGTGGTAATCCTTGATATAAAATTATTTCATGTTGTATATACCCTCCACATTCCTATGAATCCTTTGTAATATAATACCATGTTCATTAGTTTTTATCCAGATGTGATTATCCATGAGCCTTACATTTTAAGATATAATTATATTTCTTTTGACTAGATTATTGGATTCATTATAATGTTTATTCCATTAATTGGATTTTTTCTCATATTTTGTTTAATAATTACCCATGTTATCCTATGATGTTTTAGAAGAACCAATGGTTTATTGAAAACATTATAAAGAAGAAAATAACGTAATATTTTTGTTTCACTAAGATGTATTATGAACCTATTCTATTAAATAGACTTGGATTTTTGATACTCCTATTGTATTAAATGGATATTTATTTTAGAAACCCTGTAATAATATATCTAAAAGGATTGGATATTTATAGTTGGTATTAGTGAAACTAACCAAAAAATTTTCTATGAAATGTCCCTTATTATAATTATTTAATATAGTGAATCTAACATAAAAATACTTATAAACCACTATACAAGCATTATAATTTATTAATGAATTAAATAATAGTATTTTTTTAAGAAATTTGGAATTATAAACCAACGAAATAGAAATGCTACCATTAGAATAGAAATATATTTATTGGGAATAGAAACCCATCCAATAATATATTAACCTAACATATAAATTTTTAAACAATGTTTTGTAATTTTTTAAATAAAATTATTATATATTTATATAATGTTATAGTTAAATAAATGTTTTTAAAATGATTAAATAAGTATTAGTATTTTTGTCAATCATGAATGTTTATTTTAAATTTTATAATTAATTTTATTATTTAAAAAAAATATTTTCATAAAATAGTTTACCATATTAATATGTATCTGCCTTATGATTATAACTAATTTTATGAGACCTTAATTAAATATTTAATGTGTTATTAAATCAGTTAAAATTTTTAAATTTTGTATTTTTAAATAAATTAAAATTTTAATTAAATATTTATAATCTCATATTTATAAAATTATTTTCCTAAAATGGATTACATTTATAAATTATTCTCACTTATAAATTGGTATGGTGATTTTTATTAGGTTTTTCTAAAATGGTTGATTTTTTCTGAATAATGAACTATGAAAATTAAAAATACCAGCTTAAGACATGAATTACTAATTAATGGATTCTTTATGATAGTTTTATACACCATTGGTTCAAAATAACCTATATTATTTACAGTATTTAGTCACAATAATAAACATTATTAATACTATTGAACCAAAATAATAATAAAATGAATAAAATAATCAAAAAAACCTCTCTCATCCACTATAAATACCACCCCTCAGCACATATTCTCTTCAAATATAATTTGGTCTCAACAAAATTCCAAAACCAAGTCCCTTATAAAGGTTCACAAGTAGAATAATTTAAGAGGTAAAGACCAATTTACTTTAAATTTAATATATTTTCAATTTCAATTATTTTATTTTTCAACCCTCACCTAAACATATCAAAATAGAATAATACCATAGTATCTTATATATTCATTAATTTTATTATGTTAATGTAATAATCCTTAATAAATTTACTTCCTCTCCCCCTTGTTCGAAAAATGAATAATTGTTCATGATGTTTTGATTTATCGCATTCAAGGGAAATGTGTATTCAATTTAAATTACCACCTTCAAGGAATGACATAAAACGATTTATATGGTTATCTAATATTATTATATAATTATTAAGATTTATTTAACCTTCTTAATGTAGTATATATTCATAAAAATAATTAATTATAAAAAAAATGTTCTTGATGATTTAAAAGAAACAAAATATTTTAAATATTTTTTATTTATTATTTTTAATGCAGATTCCTCACATTTGAAAAATATGATATATAAAAACATTCAATATTATTTAATTTCATTAATAACATATAAATTTAATTATGGGAATCAATTCTCAATTTACATGATCTACCATACATGTATACAAGTGAATAGATCCTCAAAACCATGGAAACAAACACTCCAGAATGATGAAATTGCATCATAAAACTCAAAAAAATTACATAAATTAACATAATAAGAATATTTAAAATAAAATTCATGTATAATGGACTCTAAATTAAATACATAATTGATTTATTTTTTTTACACAGGACATTAAGATTATGTTAAAAAAAATTTGACATAAGCTACGAGATTCTATCCAAACCCCTGTTTTTTCATTCTAATTACGATTTGTATCTCTTTAATCAAATATAATTATTCATTATTTATATATAAATATGCTAAATTATGTTTACATGTAAAATACTTATATATCAAAAAATTATCACCCTTCTTTGCCTATTAATAAATGTTTCAAATAGGTATCCTTCCCAATTCATCTTGATATGTAGGACTGAGTGAATGGAACATCTCGTTTTCCAACACATTTTCTAGTATAGTACATATTATATTTTAAGATGGGATTATTTTTTATATAATCTAACTTTTTAAAATTTAAAACTATTTTGTTTCATTTCTTATCATATAAAATCAATTGAGCCATTTCCATTTTTAGGAATCAATATATTTTCCCTCAAATCACTCTAAAGAGACTCATTTATAAAGATTCTTTAACCCAATTTTGACATGTTTTGAAATTAGTTGAACACAATTTATCATAATTTATACATAATTTATATTTTTGATGTTCATTTTTATTTCAAATAAAGTATTTCATAGAATTATTAAGAAACACCCGTTGTTTATTAATTATGAAGTAATTATAATACACATTTATTTCCAATAGTAACCCTTATGTTAAATATTAATTCATCATATGGAACACATATTCATCAATATGTTTTTATGGATACACCTAGATAGTTCTCCAATACATTCTGCAATGTCTAGTCTCAAGATACATAATGTTAAATGGCCTCGGTTGATAGCCTTGACTCAAGCCTCTCCATGTGTAATGTTATTTGTGGATAACATTGACTCATACTCCTCCATGGTAAATGGTCTAGATGGTTATCCTTAACTAATGATTATGTAATTATATAAATTGTTTCCACATTTCTATGTCTCTATAATTGCATGATCCCTTGTTCGATATGTTATGTCGTTATATGTTTATTCATGTTCTGTGCCTTTTTATGGCATCATGTTATGACTTCTAGGACATGTGTTTTGATTTATTCATATGTTTATTTCCCATGTTGGTATTTATAGCTCATCCCTTTTTTCGTGTTTTCCCTAGGATATACTTTGAATATATAAGAGCTCAATTGATGTTAGGATATTTTTAAGTACATTAAATAAATGATGGTTGTTTTTTTCTAGTATTTAGATATATGTACCTAATATTCAAAATTCACCTAGAATAATGATACATTGATTGTATTTAAAGTTTAGATATTCTTAAAATATTTTAATAATATATTAAATATAAATGTCACATTTTAGTTACTATTAAAGTACTGCCAAATTATTTTTGGAGAATAGACATAGTAAAATTAAGTAAGAAACCATGAGATAATTCTATCACCATGGATAACCTAGATTAAAAATAGGGAATAAAAAATTATGATATACTTTTCAATTAAATATTAACTATTTATTGTTATCATATTCACTTTTATAAGATTAAATGTTTTGAAATTATCATCGGAATGTCCATTTCAAATGTGTCAAATAACTAGAACCAGAATCAAGTTGTTAAATGTAGGTTTATCATTTATTGTTCAGTGTATTATTTCTTATTTAAGAAGATTATTATAACTATTTAAAAACCACCTAATAATATATAGTTTCTGTTATATGTGAGAACAAAAATTGGGGAATTTTTTCTGCTAATATATATAACTTCTCCCTAGTTAATGTTTGTAGACTAAAACTACCAATAAATTTTGATATACATCCATTGGTAGTTTATTATGATATATTGATAATTGAATAAATTGCATTATATATGGCCCAGATCAACATTCATGGAAGGTAGATCACACTTCACATCCTCAAGAATCCTCCAATGCTATAGAAGAGTTAGGAGGAAGATGATTCTTCTTCCAAATAATCATCTCATCTGTGGGTATGATTTTTATATCGCAAAGAATATCTAGATGAAATTATTGATACAATATATAGAATCATGCTTGATGTCATTCCCATTACGAGGCATTACACTATTGTTTTCCCTGATGAAATTTTTAGTCTCCCTACTGATTGAGATATAGATTTCTCAATTGATTTTATAAGTAGATCTATTACTATATCAAAGAATCCTTATATAATGGATACCATTGTGTTCGAATGATAAAAGAAGTAGTAATGGTAGAATCCATAAAAGTGTTTCATTTTCCCAATTTCTTCACAATAGGGTGAAATAACTGAATTTTTCATGAGGAAGTTTTTGTCAATTCCTCTCTAGATTGATTATTGTTGGCTATATGAAATCACATTAACAAACGATTATGTACCATAGATATATAAATTGTTCTATTGACTATGTGGTGTAATTTTTTCACTATGGTGTACATTCCATCAGGTTATCACCATTTAATGGTTAAGAAGGAAGATATTCCCATAACTACCCTCAATTCAATTATTGAAAATATGAATACATAGTGATCCCCTTGAGAATCACTAATTCTCCATAAATTTTCAATTATTTAAAGAACAAATTCATCAGTGATCCCATTGATTTATTTGTTATATCCTTTATTGAAGATATTAAGATATACATCATGAGAAATGAGAATCATGATGTGAATTTTAACACTATAGTAATGACCATGTGAGGGGATAAACTATATAAAAAGTTCAATAAATATGAGTTATGGATAGTGGAAGTACCATTCTTGGTATATGTAATCAGTTCAAAAATAATATCTATAGACCCTTCCATGATAATTTAAATCAATGAGTAGCCTAGTATAAAACAAGTTACAGATATTCTTAGTTTCCTCGGTCGAACTAGTTATTAGCATAAATATTTGAAGAACTTCTCAGGATTTTCAAACCTCATAAGAATCCTTCTCCATAAGAGAGTAATGTTTTTTAGGACCAATGAATTTGACGATTTATTCAAAGAGATGAAAAAGACTTATCATGACACTTGTGCTCATTATATCGACATGTGGGTTACTCCTTGTAGTGTACATCGATGATTTAAATAAGGTAATAGGTTGTGTATTGAATAAAAATGATAAATTGATAGCCTACATATCAAGGAAGTTGGAAATTAATGAGAAAAATTATCTCATGCCTAATATGGAGTTTAAAACTGTGATATTTGCATTGGAAATATGGTAGCATTATCACTATGGGTAGAGGTGTGAGATATAAATTGATCATAAATTCCAAAAATATATATCCACACATAAAGGTATTAATATTCACAAGAGAAGATGGATCAATCTCTTCACGTATTATGACTATAAAACCACTACCATCCTAATAATGAAAATAATGTGGATAATTATCTAAGTATAAATGATCCAACATATTTATAAATGATGAAAATTGAGAAAGATCCAATCTTCATTGATCTACAATGGATAGGAAAAAAATGGTATGGATAGGTTCCCATCAATTCTTTCTCAAATGAGTTATCAACAATACCTTTTAGAGAAAACAAAATATGATCATTGAAATGATGTGGAAATTCGAAAAACTGTGTAATTATTGAGAAATGGGTAATAATTAGTGTTCCAAAAGTATGAGGATAGATTCATGATATTTATTGAAGAAATATTTTTACCATTCAATCACTAGATATAAAAAAGATTTTTGATTATGCTTATAGATCAACCTGCTCAATTCATCCAAGGAGAATAAAGATGAATCAAGATCTATGATATCAATATTGGTGGTACAATATGAAACAGGATAACACTAAACATACATCATGATTCTTGGTGTGTCAAAAAGTGAAGGATTAAAAGAAAAAGTCTAAGGGGGTGATGAATAAAATACGCATGCTAACAAAGAACTGGGGAAAAATCACCGTGCACAGTATCGTTGGTCTTCCATATACATCTAGAGGAAACATTACTACATTGGTTTTTGTGGATCATCCATAAAATACTAGTCATGTAATCTCAATTTGTTATGACCTATCACTTGATAAACTATCATGGATATTTATTAGAGAAGTTATGAGTCCAAATAATTTACAAATATTCATTGTATCTGATCGAGATCCAATATTTACCTCCTTGTTCAGGAATAGTCTCCAACATTATCTAAATAGGTAGTTTATAATCTTCATGACCTTTAATCATCAAAATGATGGCCATTATGAGAAAAATATTAAGAAAATGGAAGACTATTAAGAGTTAGTAATATAGAAATCAAGGGTGGATGGGACCAACATATACCTTTGGTTCAATTACAATACAATAACAGTTTCAACTCATGTACACAAACGGATCCATATGATTCCATTTGAGGAAAAAGATGCAGAGTGTCAACATGTTGGGATGAACACATTAAACATAATAATATAGGAAACTAAATGGTTGATTAAATAGTGGAAGAGTTAAAAACAATTCATCAAAACATCTAAAAAACAATAAGTCAACATAATATACATGAAAAAAATTGTTGATGATACCTGGATTTAGGGATGGAGACATTTTTTTTGTATCTCTTCATGGAAGCGGATCATGAGATTTAGGAAGAATAGAAATATATGTCCTAAGAACCTTTTCCCCTTTTTGATTGTTGATAACATTAGATTTTTGGACATTCTACTTGCACAACCACCAACCATGTCTCAATTACATGATATATTCCACATATCCCTCTTGAGGATGAACATACTAGATCCTGCATATGTATTGAATTCATAGGTGGTATAGTTTGATAAGATATCTCTTACATGTAGAAACCAGTGACGATCGTGGTCCATTGAGATAATGTTCTACAAAACAAGACTACTCACAAAGCCAATGTAATTTGAAAAAAACCATAAGTACAAAGTGGCAACATGGTAACCATATGAAATAATGAAAAATAACAACCATAACCTATATTCAAAGTAGTTTTTTAATATAAATTTCAAGGGTAATTTTTCAAAAGGGTGGAAGAATGTATGTGAAAATAATTCTATCAATGAAATTTCTAATCTTATAATTATTTCATATTTTATAAATAACATAAAATAACTCATAGAAGACAAAAAAATATTATAAATGTAAAATTAATAAAAGAATAATATTTTTTTGGGAAATTATGCAACGTAAACTAGTTGAATTGTGGTTTGACCTTTGGAATACTAATAAGACCCTTAGTAAAATTCATTTTTCTAATTAAGTAGTAACATCACCTATAATTTTATAAATAAAATTTACACATCTTATAAAAGAAAATATGATATATCTATATCATGGAATATGCCAATATATGTTAAAAAAATGAAATGCTAAATATTTTTATTTTTATGATACAAATATGTTTATTTAAAATTTTATAATTATGTAAATGAATTAAAAAAATATATTTTTTCATTAAATAGAATAATCAATTAATATCTTTTTGTCTTATTATTATAATATAATTTTATGTGACATCAATTAATTTTCAACGTGTTATAGATTCATTTATAATATTAAAAATATTTTTTTATTAATTTATTATTTTAATTCATAATTAAATATATCACATATATATATAATTATTTTCATAAAATGGATTTCTTTTTTTAACTCTATATTATTAAAAAAAATTGGCTGAATTTTTAAAATTTTTCTGAAATAGTTAATTATTTTGACATTGGTGAAATATGGTAATTTACATTATATCTAAATACATTATTTATTGTGTAATTGTTGATATATGTATGATTAAAGAAAAATAGTTCTGAACACACATAAGCTAATTACAGTTATTAGTCACAATAATCAATACTATTCAGAGTCTTGAGATATAATATTAAGAAACAAAAAAAATAAAAAACACCCATCTCCTCCAATATTAATACAACCCACATCACCCATTATCCTAACACCTAAAAAACCTTTAATAATATCCAAACTCTGAAAAATTATCTTCCAATTTAACTTCCCCACATCTAGGATTCTTTTTTCTCAAAAAATGAAAGAACCGAGTTCCCTTAAGTATGTTCTCAAGGAGAAATATTCAAGATCTAAAAACCACATTATTTTTATTCTAATTTCTTTTTAATTTCATTGTTTTTATTATTATATAATCACCCCTTATTCAAGTGTAATTATAACTCTAATATCTTAAATATAGTATAATTTAATTTGATAAAATGAAAAATTCCTAATTTTTTCGCCACCCCACTACTTTGGTTCTAAAATTTATAACATCGTCTCTGATGGGTAGATTTATCTCATTTAAGGAAGACGAGTTTTAAATTTCAATTACCACCGTCAAATATTATCACAAAACATGTTATAGGGTTAAAATAAATTATAATATTTGTATTAATTCATATTTAATTTTCTGAATAAAATATAAATACATAATATTAATTAATGAAACAAAATTGGTTCATGATGATTGAAAAAATTCCAAAATAATCTAAATGGTTACTATTAAAATTTTAAATATTGAATCATCCACACATCTGAAAATATATATATTAGACCAATTATTATTTTTGAATTTCATTAATAACATATAATTTCAATTTTGGAAAATTATTCTCATTTGACATGTTCTTCCACACATAATTTCCAGTGAACAGATCAAGAAAACCAAGGAAACAAACACTCCCAAATGATGAATTTGAATTTTTAAACTCATAAAAAAGAAAACCAATGAACATAATAAAATTATAAATATTGAAATAAATGTTGAAAATTTTCTGACATAATTATTTAATGTATTTAGTTGTATTATCACATACACTAAGATCATGAGTATAAAAGTTTCTCCAAAAAGGTAATGGATTCTATCCGAACACCCATTTTTTGTAAAGACCAAAAAATTCAATGTAAATTTGTTTATAAGTTATTTGTGATCACTACTAGTATGATAAAATTAATGGTGCTTGATTCTGATGCCGGGTGTGCCTAAAATGAAATTTTGAACTTTTTAAAGGTACGTTCAGTAAACGCACAGGTGGAATTTTATAAATTTTGAACTGGTTATCAGAATGAAAATAGAAGGGAACCATTGAATTTGTACCATTGAAATTCCATTAAGGTTAGAATCACATCAACCGTAATAGGTTGGGGAAAAAATATAATTTTTGGACTTTACGAAAAAATAATAAAATAACATAGAAAAATTATTTTATTTTCATTAACGTAAATGTTGAACAGAGGTGGCGGTACTGAAGACTTGTCAAATAATTTAATGGATTCACTCTTCTGTTTTTTAACCTCGATGATGTATCATTAAATCAAGCTCATAAATTAACCAAATTAATTTCATTAATCATGATTGGATCCTTTGTCTATTTGAAAGAAGCTCAGGCATAGGCTTTTGGAACTAAGGTGAGGAACCTCCGACGAAGTGTTTCAGTGACTTCCACTGTAGAGACCCAAAGCTTGACATACATTGACATTACATTACATTTTCGGAATACTTAATACATAACAAAAACAAACACCTATGGACCGTAATAGTTTAGTGTCTTTGGGAACTCAGAAAAAAATCTTCTAATCATTGTGAAAGATCATAAACATCTCCCATAAAGATCTTCCCCTTCGTTTTTCTTACTTAAATCAATTTTTTATATCCTAGGGAAAAGAAAACATATAAATGGTGAGATCAAATGCTCAGTAAGGGTAATCATGGAGATAATAAAACAAACCATATACATTTGAACTTCAAAACATGAATATAATGTTTAAACATCAAAATCTTTAGCAATGACATAAAACATAGCAGTACATAAGGCATAGATACATCAATCATGATAAAATAGAATGGTAATAAAACATCAAATTGTGTCAACTACTAAGCACATGATATGATTTACATAGTAGCCAAGTAATTGATTCCAAGACCATATTAGTGGACAATGTCTCTTTCTAAATTGAGTTCACTCCTCGTTTAAGTCCTGTATCACTAAACCAAATTAACATACCATTCCCGCCATGTCTATCTCATGAGATATACATATTTACCCAATGCATTGGATAGAGATATAGTTCCCACCAAGCTCATAATGAAATAATTCTTACTTTTGCCACAAAATATACATAAATCATTTATCATGACCCAATGAATAAAATGGGTTTCATAAACATCATCCCATAATCACATAATCTATATAAAACAAATAGATATCATTTCATCATAAGAAAATTGAAACCATGTAAATCACAGAGACATTATACTTGAAACATACACATATGAAATAATGTCATCTTAGATAAAAATTTGGTTTTGATAAAACACTTGAAATGAATTCTTGAGGAAAATATCCATTCTTTTCAAAATAATTTTCTTTTCTCAAAATTCCATGTAATGAAAAAGAGTTTTGTTGAAAATAATTAGGAAATCTTGTAAAGGAAGGGTTATGAAAATTAGGCATTATGAATCCGTAAAAATTGGTTCGTGTAATATAAGTTAAAAAAATCATTCTTCTCGTATTTTTTCCAGAAAAGTCAAAAAGCACCTCGTATGGTAATCAAAAGAAAGATTCTTTACATACCATGTAGTCAAAATGTACCTCGTATGGTAATCAAAAGAAAGATTCAAACCCCACATACAAACTTCCAAAATTACTCAAATCTTAACTTAGAGTGGATAGGGTTGTAATCACATCAACCAATAAAATTTAGACATGTTGGTAGTTTATTTTAAACATTATCAACTTTATTTATCCTTATTTAATCTATTTAATTTTATTTGTGGTTATAAGATTATAAATTTCAAATTGTAATAAATAATAACTTATATGTTGTGAATTGTCTATAATTGCATTATTAATGACATTTTAGACCATATAATTTTTAATTTTTAATTTTTAATTATTTTTGTGATTTTTAAACAATTTTATATTATATTTTTTTTATAAAATAACAATAGTGTCAATTTCGACACTATTCATTTATATGAATATAAATAAAATCCTCATAGAAGATATGTTAAAAATAAAATATTTATTAGATTCATAACATGTCACATTTATCTATAAATTTAGTGGATCAAATTAAATAGTTCATATAATATTTATTTTAATATTTGTAAAATCATTTATTTGATATTTCAATCAAAAAAATAATTTCAACATAACTATTGTGTCAACTTTAATGAAAATTTTATAATACCTAATAAATCAAAATAAAATATCATGATATAGATAATTTTATTATCTTTTTGGATACTATTCATGTTTTACGTTTCATGAAGTTTATCACTAAATTTAAGTCATTATACTTATAAGATTTAAGAGAGTGACATATTGTCACTTTCTTTGGTTTTAATAATAATTAAATTATTTTAATAATCAAAAGTCCATAAAATGAATCTAATCCTACCCTTAGATGATATGGGTCGAGTTTTAGTCACCCAATAAAATTTTTTAATGTGTTAGTGTAATTTTATAATCTTAGGTTTACCCTTAATTACCCGATTTATCTTTAACTGAAGTAAATAAAAAATATCGTAATTACTATTCATAATATCAAAAAAATAAAAGTAACCTATTAACATAATTTGGACCCACTGAATCCAAATATTTAATCCATTTTTAAAAATTCAAAACATATAAGTTTCAGTAATTAAATTAAAATTTCTCTCGTTGTTAAGAAAATGAGTTTTAAAAGTTAAAATATTTCCAATGATTGAAATGTTTTTTCCTATAAATTCAATGTAAAATTAATGGTAATGACATAAATTATATTAAATGGTAAAAATATATACCATTTATACTTTAATACCATTAAATATTAAGATTTAAACATATAATTTATTGCGATGAAAAAAGTTGTTTTTAATTAAAATATAGCTTGTTTTTACTATTCATTAAAATATTAAAGTTATCAGAATAATATGAAAAAATATTCCAAAGTAAATGTTTATATCCTGATTTCAAAGAATATTTATTTTTCAAAATTTCATTTATAAACATGTCATGAACTAGATTTAATGTGGGTGCGCTATCAAAAGGTGGCAAAACTGTATTTTTTTAAAAATACTTATTTTACCTGAAAAATTTATTTTTTTCTCATACCGTGTTCTAAAAAATTTTAAAGATGAATAATAATGTTATTAAATCAAAAATTTAGTAATTACTATTCATAATTTCTAGTTCATAATAATATTATAATAATATTTTTTTATTTAGTGAAACCCGGTATCGCGTACAACACACGCTATCGAGGAAGGTCACAATTGCGTGTAATGTAAGCCAATTCAGGGTTGCGTGTAGTGCAAGACTCATTTGTGGTTTCATATAACAAAATCCAACAATATTTTATTTATACATTTAATATATATATATATATATACTCAATGTTTCGTATAATAACTACTATCAAACAAACTTGAAATTTTGTGTAACACGATCCAAGATTAGTGTTGTGTATATTGCAAGATAATACAGTGTTGTGTATAGTGCAAGATAATCTTGTTGTAGCGTAAAATAGAATATTAAAAAGAATATATCTTATAAAATTATGGTTTATTACATTCTACCCCCCTTAAAATGAATTTTGTCGTCGAAATTCGTCGGGGTTAAAAATGGCTTATTACATGAGAGTTTCTTTTTAAGAAACCCACATCATAAAAAGGAATACCAAAACTTATCTTTAAAAACTAAAGTATGAAATTTAACAGTTTCCCAAATTAACTAATTAATGGGTTTCCACATAAGAGAACATAGGTGAAAATATGGATATGAAAGAGAAATATAACCATCAAATTCTGATGGAGAGTAGTAGAGAACATGCCTATGAAAAACCCAAAAATCACGAAGCCATAAATTTCTGATGATCTAAGGTCCATCTGATTCATTATATATATAAGAAATAGGACAACATTTTTAGTTTTCCTGATCATTTCCCTAAATTTTTTGAATTAAAATAAATACTTTCATGATTTTGGTACAATCTCACTTTTGTTTGTGCCTTGAACAATTTCCACTTTATATCATTAAGAAATGAAGTTGAATTTGTTATTCGTGAAGTGTTAGCAGATCATTGATAGAATGATGTCTCATTCAATATGACTCAAAATAATTGTTAGAAAAAGATATCAAATATACATAAGTCTATCTATGGTGAGGTTAATCGTATATGATTCCAAAAAGTGGAATTATACTTTATCTATCATACCGCTTAATAAAATAAAACTAGTTTATACTAACTAGGGAAATAATTTAGGCCAGTGGTATGCGATAATGGTCTGTCGCACTTCGGTTGTGGGTTCTATTACCGCATCCTTGTCTGACGCGACGGGTTGTTGCACGTCCTGCATGTTTTCCATTTTCTAAATCTACATTATTATAACATCCCATCAAAAATATTGAAACAAATTTCTAGCCTTAAAAAATACTAACTTATGTCCAACATAATTCATTCCAATATTTAGAATTATCCAAAATACTTTAGTCCAAACACATATTATAAAAAAAACTATTACTAATGCATGTTAAAACCGTCATTTATCCCCCAAATATCATAAGATATATCATGTTGATTGAATTCCAAAATGTTAATATTTTAATAATGTATTCTCTTGAAACATAAATTATCATAGAACCATAGTGAAAACATGAATGCTATCAAAAGGTAACTCTTTCGATATACCAAAATACCAAAAATTCTATATACTGAAACCACGATATCAATTTGTCCTTATATCAGTCATGAGCTCATTGATACTATCAAACAATTCATTGTCTCATTATCCCTTCTTTATGCACATATTTGGTGCTTTCCAAAAATATCTGAATAACCTTCCATGGTTACCAGTACCATTCAACATATACTTTCAAAAAGATAAGGGAAAAAAATATTGTAACAATCCTTACATGACTCTTTATTCCATAGTACTATGAGATTACTTATACAACATTAATCTTGACAAACATGTAATCATCCCACTACCTTCTTAAACCATTGACCGATCTTGAAAAATTATTTCATCTCACATATCATTTGTAGTCTCCACACACAATGCATCTTCCAATTCCGTTGAAACAATCTCCTTGATGCCTCTTCCCACATGATTTACATGAGGGAAATTGAACTTTCTTTCTACTATGATCATCATGAAAATACATCTTTCTCTTATTAGATGAGCCAGGAAACTTACCAAAGATGAGATTATTGATCATATTATGAGATTTCTGATTAGGCATAATAATGATATGTGGACCTCCCAATCTAATTTTATTTTGTTTCTCATTAAGAATATCATTCCATTGTCCATCATATCCTCCGTTATCGCGAATCTTCCTATATCAAGTCATTTTCTAAAACCAAAAAAAAATAGTGTGAGCAGAAAAAATCATAATCAAGGGGGAGAACAATCAATATATAACATCTTAGGTATAATTATAATTTATTTACCGTAATTCTTAGACTATAACCTATACTTATAATTAGCCTTAGATACATCCCTAGATATACCTTAAAAATATCTCTAGGGATTCCACGAATGTTTTCGCATCCTAGTTTCCCAAGGCTGACTAAACATTTTCTCTGATACCAACTGTAGAGACCCAAATCTTGGAATACAAGGACATTACATTACTTTTTTAGAATACATAATACATAACAAATAAAAACACTGAAGGACCGTAATAGTATAGTGTCTTTTGGAACTCAGAACAAACTCATCTAATTATTGTGAAAGATATTCAACATCTCCCATAAAGATCATCACATTTGGTTTTATTACCTAAAACTTTTCATTATATCCTGGGGATAAGAAAACATATAATGAATGATCTCAAATTCTCAGTAAGGGTAAGAATGGAGAGAATAAAACAAACCATATACATTTGAACTTAAAAACACGATCATATTGTTCAAACATCAAAATCATGAGCAATGACATAAAACATATCAGTACATAAGGCATAGCTACATAAATAATGATAAAATAGCATGGGAATAAAACATGTAATTGTGGAAAACATAAAGCATATGATATGATTTCTATAGTAGCCATGGAATTGCTGCCAAGACCATCTTAGTGGAAAAAGTCCCTTTCTGAATCGAGTTCACTCCTCGTTTCAGTCATGTATCACTGAACCGGATTAACTTACTATTACAGCCATGTCTATCTCATGATATATAAATCATTACCCAATTAATTTGAGAGAGATATAGGTCCCAACCATCTCATAATTAAATCATTCTTATTTGAGCGACAAAATATACATAAATCATTCATCATAACCCATAGAATAAAATGGGTTTCATAAACATCATCCCATAATCACATAATCCATATAAAACAAATGGATATCATTTCATCATAAGATAAGTGAAACCATGTAAATCATAGAGAAATTATACTTGATACATACAAATATGAAATAATATCATCTTAGATGGAAATTGGGTTTGATAAAATACTTGAAATGAAATCTTGAGGAAAATATCCTCTCTTTTTAAAATAATTTCATTTTCACAAAATGCCATGTAATTTTAAAAGAAAACTACTTTTTTTGAAAATAATCATGAAATATTTTAAAGTATGGTTTATGAAAATTAGGTGTTATGATACCGTAAAAATTAGTTCGTGTCGTATAAGTTAAAAAAACATTATTCTCGTACATTTGCCGGAAATGACAAAATGTACCTCGTATGGTAATCAAAAGAAAGATTCCTTACATACCATATACTAAATGTAAAAAAAGGGTAAAAAGAGACTTAAAAAATACATGAATCCATTTATAGAAAATAGGGACATGGATGATAAACATAACCCTAGTAAATACTTAAGAATATACAATCTCGGATAAAAACGAGATTGGAAAAGTTATCCCTTACCTTATTTCCGATATGCTTCGTATGTATCTAAACCACCTGTATAATTCATTAAATAAAGGCATTTCCTTATTACATAGTCATACTAATTGTTATGATATCATATATGTTTCACTAATGACTTTATATTACCCGTTCTTTTGTAAATTCCATGTTAAAGCACCGTTTCGGGTAAAATCGTTTCATTTATCATACGTGTTTCGATTTGTTGTTCTTGATATTATTAATTATATATTGATCTTCTTGATTCCAGAATTTAAAACATGATTTAGATATATTATATATTCATTATATAAATATATATATGATAGATTGATAAATGGAATGAAATACACCGTTTATGGAGACGGTAGACCGTACGTACGCATGAACGCTGTTTTCATATCCATATTGAATTAAATGGAATTAAGTAATTTAATCATATATGTTCATAAGTCCAGTATCAGTTATATTTAATATCTTTCATTATTATTTATTGTATATATACTTTATAATCATACTTGAATGGTTAATCATTGAAAATGAATCTCATCGAGTTTGTGGAGACAGTAATCCGTACATACGCACAAGCGATGATATCATTCCCATATTTATTGAATGGAATTGAAGTGGATGATATTATAGCTTATAGTCAACATTATTTCATAATAATAATATATAGTTATTCTTTACACCATTATACCCATCCAAGTAAGGTGGTGGTGGAAAAACTGATTACACCACGGCGTGGAGACGATATTCTGTACGTATGCACTCACGGTGATTTCATTTTCCATAGGATGGATAGAAGGTGAAATAGGGTTGTTTCATATTTATAATAACATATATGTATATAAGTAATACTTATATAATTACTTTATAATGAAACAACTAAATTATAGTATGTAGAAGAAGAATGAAACATGAAAGAGTCGGTAGAAGTGAATACCTCTTCCTCGACAGACCCCCTTTAAACTTTTTCTTAGGGCACTAGAGTCAGTCTTTTGAGAAGACTAGAACCTCTATGATATAACTAGAGAGGTTTAGAAGAGTATTTGTCAGGGTTTTTCTGAGATTTAGGGCTAAAAATGGTGTGAAGAGAAGAGGGAAGGGGTGCCCTTTTTATAAAGGATGAGAGGGGCACTTTTGGAACCTCAAAAATATTAACTTATAATAAATTCAAACCCCACATAATAACATCCAAAATGAGACAAATCCGAATATAGATTAGATACGTTTTCAATCTCATCAACCAATAAAATTTAGACATGTTGGTAAATTATTCTAATCATTATCAACTTGATTTATCCTTATTTAATCTATTCAATTTTATTTTTGGTTATAAGATTCTAAATTTTAAATTGTTATAAATAATAACTTATGTGTTGTGAATTGTCTATAATTGGATTACTAATGAATTTTTGGACAATATAAATTTTAATTTATAATTGTTAAATATTTTTGTGATTTTTAATCAATTATATATTATGTTATTTTTATAAAATTACAATAGTGTCAATTTTGACACTATTCATTTATATGAATTTAAATAAAACCCTCACAAGAAGATATGTTCGAAATAAAATATTTAATAGATTCATAAAATGTCATATGTATCTATAAAATTAGTGGATCTAATTATATAGTCAATAAAATATTTATTTTCATATTTTTATAACCATTTATTAGATATTTAAATCCATAAAATATTTTCAACCTCACTATTGTGTCACCTTTAATGATAATTATTTAATTTTTAATAATTATAAATATATTAACCTTATGTAGATAATTTTATTATCTTTCTGGAGACTATTCTTGTTTGAAGTTTGATGAAGTTTATTACTAAATTAAAAGTATTATACTAATACGATTTAAGAGAGTGACATGTTGTCACTTTCTTTGGTTTTAATAATAATTAATTTATTTTCATAATCATAAGTCCATAAAATGAATCTAATATGACCCTTAGGTTATATGGGTCGACATTTAGTCATCCAATAGAATTTTTGGCATGTGTTAGGGTAAATTTATAATCTTAGGTTTACCCTTAATTTCCTGACTTATCTTTAACTAAAGTAAATAAAAATTATCATAGTTACTATTCATTATATAAAAAAAGTAACATATTAACATAATTTGGACCCACTGAATCCTAATATTGAATCCATTTTTCAAAATTCAAAACACAAATGTTGCAGTAATTAAATTAAATTTATCCCGTTGTTAAGAGAACGAGTTTTAAAAGATAAAATATTTCCATAGATTGAAATGTTTTTACCTATGAATTCAATGTAAAATTAATGGTAACGACATACATTATATTAAATGGTAAAAATATATTCCATTTATACTTTAAAACCATTTAATATTTTAATTTATTTATATAAAGTATTATGATGAAATTTTTTTTAATTAAAATATAGCGTGTTTTTACTATTCATTAAAATATGAAAGTTATCAGAATAATATGAAAAATTTATCCAAAGTAAATTTATATATCCTAATTCCAAATAAGAATTTTATTTTATCAAATTGAACTTATAAACATGTCAAAAACATTATTTAAAGTGGGTGGGCCATCAAAAGGTGGCAAAACTGCATTTTATTTAAAATACTTATTTTACCTGAAAAATTTATTGTGTTCTCATACCATATTCTAGAAAATGTGTAAGATAAATAAGAATGTTATAAAATTAAAAATTTAGTTAATACTATTTATAATGTCTAGTTCATAATAATATTATAATAATATATCTTTGTTTAGTGAAACCCGATATTGCGTACAACACACGCTATAGAGGAAGGTCGTGATTGCGTGTAATGCAAGCGAAGTCATGGCTGCATGTAGTGCAAGACTCCTTTGATGTTTCCTATCACCAAATCCAACAGATTTCATTTATACATTGAATATATATATATATATATATATCCTCAATTTTGCATAGAATAACTACTATCTAACAAACATGAAATTGTGTTTAACACGATCCAAGATTAGTGTTGCGTATAGTGGAAGATAATCTTGGTGTAGCATAAAATAGAAGATTAAAAAGAATATATCTTATAAAATATCAGTTTGTTACATCCACTAAGGAACAGAAGCTTGAAAGACTATATCAAATTAATGAAATCTGAAATATTGAACATCAGTGACATCATCAAGCGCGGATTCTTCTTCCACCACCACAATGCCTCCAATGAAATTCAATCTAGGAGATTTATTTATTAATTTTTATGTTTGATGAATTGAATAATATCCCACTTGTTATAATTCTAACATAGAGGGAATATTCTAAATGAAAAAGGCCATACCATCCATCACTTTTTCATGTGGCATTATTTTGGGGAAAAATTTTAGAACTCAATGGAAAGCTGGACCTAGGAGGCACGCGATGATGGTGGAATCTCAGGAGGCCTGTAGGCACTTCCGGAAAGAAGAACTGACCACCGTAGATCACCCAGTGGCCTGCGGAAGTCCCTTCGGCATGGCACTGGAGCGGCGGTGCCAACAACTGCTACTAGAAAAAAATGTTATCGACCATTGAAGGAGGTGGTGCCTCTCAGTACTATAGTAGATGGACAGGTGGGCGACTCTTTGTTGGCCATGGATGATGGAGGTGGCAAGCTGCCTCTTACCACGGTGAGCATGCCACGACTATGAAGTTATGTCGAAGAAGGGGACCCTCTCCCTGTGGGTCCCATGGGTGATGAGGCGGCACCACATGGTATAACCACGTAAATAATCGATCGGATCTTTGACCCATATGGGCGGCGGACCGCGCGACCCCCTTGTGGGTTTTTGCAGCTGGCAGGCCGGACCGCCATGACCAAGCCCAACCAAGACGACCCGAGAGGGCATGGGTCAAGGCGGCTTGGCCCATCCAGGGTCAGACTGGACCCAGACCCCTCTCTGGCCCCGATAACCTGGAAATATGTATCTTGCAAACTGGAAGAACAGTATGTGGTGTTGGGATCATTTGTGAGAGTCGGTACTTTTGAGATACTCTAAGAGAGTTTTGGAGAATGTTGTAGTACAGCTGGGTTGGATCGACCCTGAATCCAACTGGGAAATTGACACTAAAATTATGATAACTTATAGACCGAGGATCTGGTTTACATGCCATCAATTGCATTAGAGCCCTTAGGATGTGACAGATCATTGGGTTACTTATTCAAGGAACTTCATGCCATTTGAAATACGACTATTGTCTTGTTGATCTGTTTCTCCCAGAATCAATTGTATTATGTACGAAAATCTAATACCTGGATGTGAGATAGAGGTTGGAGATAGATCATACATAGTTTTGTTTCGAGTGATGGTGTCAATGTCAGAACCTAGCGATCCTTTTTGGGTCAGCACTGAAGGATACTGTGTAGATCAACACCAAGTGATCATGTGTGGATCAGTACCTAAACACCAAGAATGTATCATCATTATAGAAACCTTTTGTGGATCGGCATTCTAGTGACCCTCTATGGATCAACATTGTAGCATCCTTGTGTGCATCAGCAGTGAACTACCCGATGAGGACCGACATTAGAGGGGCCCTTCATGGATCAACAACATACCGATCTTATGTGGGTCAGATCCAATGTGGGTCTTTTTGTGGTTAGTACCTATCGATCATGTGTGGGTTAGATCATGTGTGGGACTTTCCGAGGTTAGTACCTATCGACCCTGGGTGGGTCAGATCCTGTTTCAGTCAGTGGGGGTCATTACCTACCGATCCTATGTGGGTAAAACTCCGAGTGGTCATCACCAGTGACTCTTGATAGAATAATTTGATCTAGATTTATGACTAATCAACTATACTACTGTACATATGTTATACCTGGTTTGAGTTGAGTGTTTTTCTTCGTGCTTTGTGTTTGAAATTCCGCTTTGTGGTTCTCCGTTGGGCAATTCTGAGATTCCTTTGTGTGGTCTCGGGGTCCCTACTGTGTATTGTTATACTCTCCCCTACACGTGATTCACTTGTATCTTGTTATGTTTTATGTAGACAATGTTCATACTTGTCTACGACTCATTGAGCTAGGACTTGGTGGTGGACGGTGGTTAAGGATTACTTGGAAATATATGGATATGAAATGTACCTACCCATCAGGTATGATCCTTGTTGTATGATAACATGAACTATTTTCTGTTTTCATTTGTAGTTGTACATTTTCAGTTGGGCTTGTATTCTGGCCCCCTCTACTTTTTGTTCAGAATTTTACTACTACAGTTTTACTTCATGGATGCATCTTGTGGCTTTTGTCGACTGTGTTAATGTACTGGATTAAAGTAAATGATTTCTCGTTTTAGGAATACACCTTTACTGTGCTACTCTCCAATACATGGGCTATGGATGGCGGGCATGGTGTAGTCACTGTGTAGGGCCCATGGGATGAGTTGTGACAATGTGTTAGCACCAGAGTCAGCTCTAAAAAATAACTAAGACTCTTATATTTCTAATGGAGAAATTTTGTTAGGTGTTTTGTGTTTGGTTTTCATTTAGGGTATTACATTTTTAGTTTTGTGACCGACCTATCCTTACACCTGGACACTGCATTCTATTTTATGACTCGGTGCATGAAAACACTAATTACTTGTGTTTTGGAAATGTTTTTACATTGATCTCTTTTGAGTCCATTCACTAGGTATAACTTATTAACTGTGGAACACATGTTTCTATTCAGGATAATATCGCATAGGCAACCAGCCCAGATTTATAAGAGAGTAAATGATGACGCTCCACTGAGCGAAGATGCTTTTGTGAAGGGACCTCTTATTGTGTCAGCACTTTCAGGTGGTGACCCAGCAACCCCACCACCCTTTGGGAAATAGTTTCCATCAGCCCCATTGGTATTTTATTCATGCCGAATGAGAGTGGTGCATGAGTTCTAGTAGAAGAGGAATCCATGGTTGCAAGGAAATGCAGATCTCCATGTTGTTGAGGATTGCCTGGAGGCTCTGGAAGAAGTTTTCCACCTAGATGAGACACCAGCAGAGCATATAAAGATCCAAGATGAAAGTCATTTCTGTGGCACGACATGAAGATGGTGGATCCTGATTCTCTTATTACATGACTAGGTGACACTCAGCTGGATGGATGTTGAGAGCCTCTTCAGGGCAGAGTTCGTCCCAGCGACACTATGCTCTGTGAGTATTCAGGAGTTGTCGCACTTACAACCAAGAAGCCTAACAGTAGCCTAGTACTCGGAAAGATTCATTTACCTCTCACATTACTCGAACGGTATGTTATATGACTATTTAATTAGGGCCCAGACCATTGAGATGTTTCTTCGACATTAGATCAGAGAGTTGATGATATCTTTGAATATCCTGACGCTGGCTTGAGTGCTCGAGTGAGAATTGTTTGTGGAGGAATTTTTACCTGATCGCGCATTAATAGTGATGGCCACTATCGGATGACATATAGTTGAGTCATCTAAATGAGGCAGTATGAAGAAGTCATAGTGGTCCAAGAAAGCCATACCCTTTTGTGGATGACCTAGGGATGTGGGTTGGTAGGTGTAAAGATCGCGAGTCTAAGGAGGTCAACCGGGAGGCAGAGTGTTCTTTATGAGTGGCGGGAAGGGCCACATGGCAAGAGACTACCCAACTATCTATACTGATGATTGGTACATGGTCAAGGGACCACCTAGGTAGAGGAAGAGATTCAATCAAGGTGGTCTGCAAGGCATCAGACATGGTAGTAGACCAGTTCGTGCAACTTGAGCTGGGACTCTATTTGATGTTCTACCGCCACCACCACTAGGTGGTCAACCCTGAACACATGGAGCAGTTGCAAGTGGTGAGCACAACTACTGGAAGTAATTTCCAATGATCACGGTTCTCCGAAGATGATTAGAGGTACGATCTGTGTATATTCCACCCTAGATTCATTACTTATTGACATAGGTGACAGAGACACTTTTATTACCATGAAACTCGTTCAGATATCTGAGATTCTGATAGATCTTTTTGTTCAATCCCTGATGGTAGAGACTTCTACGAGATAATATTTGACAATGACATACAGGTGAAGGCTATGTGAGATCATTTTAGGATGCAAGTTCTTTCGATGGGATCTCCTTGTAGCAATGTTGAGTCCATAAAATGTCATCATTGGTATTAACAAGAAATCCACTATCCATGATAAAATCATCAATTATAGGTGCAATGTGTGGTGTGACCATGAGTATGGTATCATGTTTTCCTTCACTGGAGATAAAGAAACCTTTGAATTGCATGATTGGATTTCTCAGAAGAGGGTGCAGCCGATCAATCACTGTTGGATAGCCTCACCTTTGAATAATTTTACATATGGAGTACGAGTTAACATGTAGTGGTGGAATAGTATCTTGTTCTCTTTCATGATGATGTTTTAATTATACCTCCTAGAAGAGAGGTCCAATTTAACATTGACTGGTAACCTAGGACGACACTGTTATCTACACCAGCATATTAGATGGCTCTTGTGGAGATTCGAGAGTTGCGAGTACAGTTGGAGGACTTCTAAAAAAGGGGTTCATAAGGACCAATGATTCTCCACAGGCATCCCCAATTTTGTTCCCAAAGAAGATAGATGGCTGCTTGAGGAATTGTGTGAACTATCGATGCCTAAACTAGGTGACATTGAAACAAATTCCCTACTAGGGAATGATGGTCTCTTCAACCAACGGATGGTAGCTCGATGTTTTTAGAAGATATAGCACATATCCGGATATCATCAGCTTAGGGTATGAGATGAGGACGTACTGAAGATGAACATCACATTTCATTAGGGATATTATGAGTTCTTGGTGATTCTTTTCCACATGACCAATATTCCTTTAGTGTTCATGGGACTAAGGAAAACGATCTTCCAGTCAGACTTTGATTTCTTTGTAGTGGTATTCATTAACAACATCTTGATATACTCGGCATTGGAGGAGGATCACAACACACAACTGAAGATACTTCTAGTCAAACTCGTATAGCACCAGCTTAATGAAAATCTCTCGTAGTTCCAATTTTGGATATGGGAATTCCACCTCATGGTGCATGTTATCTCAGAGGCAGAAGTCTAAGTTGATCCGGAAATTTTTGAGGTAGTTCTTTCTTGAGAGCCACTTAGGAGTGTGAATGAGGTTCAATGTTTCTTGGGATTGGCTTTATTCTACTGGAGGTTAGTACCTAACTTTTCTATAGTAGCAACACCCTTGTAATCCTTGATAAAAAAAGGGTAAGGCTTTATTTCATACATAGAAGTACCAGTAGAGCTAAGAGGAGATCATGTATAGGATGATGGGTGCCCCATTTTGAGGATACCTTAAGAGGGTGTTTGTATGTAGTCAATTATGACACATCAGAGACTGGACTAGGTTGTGTCATGTTGCAGGAGTAAGGGTGGATTACATAATGCTCGTGAAATTTGAGATAGCATGAGCAGGACTACGCTACCATTGAACTAGAGTTCACAGTACGAGTTTTTGCGCTGAATATGTGGCGGCACTACTTGATGGGTGGACATTTTACTATTTACACTAATCACAGGAGTCATAGGTATAGATTCTCAAAGATGGACCTGAACTTGAGATAATTATGATGGATAGAGATTCTGCAGGACTATAACTTTGAGATAGTCTATACTCTTGGGATGGTTAACGTATTAGTAGACACACTAATCAGGAGGTTTGGTTAACAACTGCTAGGTGAGGCGACGTAGAAGCTTTCTACATTGCAGATATCCTTCATGGATTGAGATAGAGCAGCTTACATGCAGTCTATGACTATCACCCCCCCCCACTTATATAGCGATCTTGAGAGGCATAGCTTGGGGACATTGACTATGAGGCCCAACATGCTCAGATATCCTCAGGACAGGCTTCTGAATGATTTTCAGAGGACGCACCATGGTACCAGTGATCCTATGAGATAAGGTGTTGAAGGAGTTATATAAATCACCTATATAAGTAAATACTAAAGTAGATAAAATGTACCTAGAAATATGGAATCAGTACCGGTGGCTAGGGATGAAAAAATATGTGGTAGAGTTTGTATCCTGATGCCTCACTTGTTAGCATGTGAAGGTTGAGCATCGGGTACTAGCAGGCTTAGCTTAGACATTTGAGGCACCAAAATTGACGTGGTATGTTATCCCTGTGGGCATAGTGACAAAATAACCATGTACATATAGTGGCCTTGAATTAATTTGGGTGATCGTTGAACAAGTCACCATGTCAGCCCACTTCGTACCCATCTGAGACAATGGATCATTAGAGGTCATGGGACACCACTATTTGCCAGAGATTGTGCGTCTACATGGCGTTCCAGCGATGATCATATTAGATTACAATGCATGTTATACATACCCCTTTTATAAGGTATTTCAATTGGCATTTAGGACTCATCTACACTTGAGAATAGCCTTCCATCATTAGAAAGATGGTTAGATAGAGAAGACTATATAGACACTCAAGGAAATGATTCATGCTTGTGTCCTCAATTTTGGACGCAATTACGAGGACCACCTTCCCCTGGTGGAGTTCTCATACAACAATAGTTATCACTCCACCATTGACATGGATCTGTTTTAGGCCTTGTACCAGTGACCATAAAGATCATGTCTTCCTATGAGTCTCACCTTGATAAGGATTACAGATGTGTGGCTAGGGAGGAAAGTTGTCTCTTAGGTTTATCATAACCTTCTAGATCCTCAAAAGATGAGGTAATGTGGAATACCATCTAGGTATTCCCCCATATTTTCACGAGGAAAAAAATATTTTCCACGTGTTGAAGAAGAGTATATACATGCTGGATCCATCGCATGTTGTCGACTAGGGTGAGTTGGACATCAATGATGGGGAAACATTTACGGTGTTCCCGGTGGAGATAGAGGATCGACCGGAGAGGGTCCTTCGTGGGAGGCCCATTCCTCTGGTTTGAGTTCATTTACAGCATAAGAATCACCATGAGAGCACATGGAAATGGGAGGCTCAAATACGTACTCAGTAACCACATTTGTTTCCCTAGTTTTGTTGTAGATTTTGGGGAAGAAAACTTCAAAGTTGGGGAGAATGTTAGACCCGAAAATTCCATGTTAATTTCTTGATTTTTTCGAGATTATTAAGAGTTTTCCAAAATTTACGATGCTTGATTCCAAGGACCGGTGTTCCCAAAATGGATTTTGGAATTTTTTTATTGTACGTTTAGTAAACACATGGGCTGCGTTTTCTATCTTTTTAACCTGTGCTGGAATAAAAAATATGAAGGCACTGTGGAATCCATATTACCATGATTCACATAATTGATGATTCACATCGACCATAGTAGGTATGGAGAAAAAGATAAATTTTGGACTATACCAAAAAAATTACCTTACAATGATATTTTATATTCTTAACTGTAACTATTGAGCGGTGGTGGCAGGACCAATGAGTTTTCAATACATTTAATTTCTTATCTATTATGTTTTGTGACATCAACATTGTAAAATTAAGTATGGTTCATAAATGAACCACATTAATTTTATGCACCATGTTTGGATCCTCCATCTATTTAATAGAAACTCGAGCATGCGCTTTTGGCATGATGGTGACGAACATCTGAAAAAGTGTTGCAGTTACTTCCACCGAAGAGCAGAATCTTGGAAAACAATGTAAGAGGAATCAAATTGGGAATAATGAACGTAGACTGCTTCGTCAAGAACTGATTATCCTTACACCACCGCGACGTCTCCCACAATATTTGAGGTAGGGTGTTTATTTATTAATGATCATCATTGATGAATTGAATAATGTCTCCCCTATTATAATGCTAAAGAGGAGGGAGCAGGCTAGATGAACATGGTCGGACCCTCTGCCGCTTGGTTCATGCTACATTCTTTAGGGGTCAAATTTTCCAACTTGATGGAATGCAGAAACCGGGAGGCATGTGATGACGGTTGCTTCCCTAGAGGCACATTGGAGCGTCCATAAGGAAGAACAGACCACTAGAGCTTACTCGGTGGCTCGTGGAAGTCCCTCCCTCGCGGCACCGACACGGAGGCACTGACAAATGGAGGCTGATGCACACCTACTATGGAAAGAGGTGGAACTCTTCAACACCGTGTTGGACAGATAGCCGACCAACATTCGGCCAGCCCCGGAGGCTGGAGAAAGCATGCCATCATGCACTGTGGTGAGATGGTCGTGGCTACGAAGCCATAATGATGGATGAGATCTACTTCCTATAGGTCTCATAGGTGAAGATGTGGCACCACCTTCAGCAGCCATTTAAAGAGTTGAATGTCTCATTGAGCAGTTCGCGAGGCGGAACACATGAACCCTGCATGGGTCGCACCAGCCATCGGGCTAGATCCAGACTGGGTCTTGTCAACTTGAACAAGGTCAGGTCGGCCTAGACCAGGTCTAATTGGACCTGGACCACTTTAGGGCTGTGATATTCTCAATAGGACATATCATGCGAACTGGACGTCTGTTTCATGAACCTTCTACAGCGCTGGGATCCTTGAAGTGGGATGACCCTTTGGAGATAATGCACGATAATTTTGAATTATTTTGTATTATGCTTGGGTTGGATCGACCCTGAATCTAACTGGGCCCTTGGAAATAAAATGCCAATAACTTATAGACCGAGATTCCGGTTGATGTGTCGTATGTTGCGTTGGAACCCTTATTATGTGGCATATCATTAGGATATATCATTGTTATACTTCATGATTAATGAAACATGACTGATGGATTGAGGAGTAGTTTTTTCACAAAATCAAGCATACAATGTAGTAGAATCATACGGCTGGTTGTGAGAGGGAGGTTGGAGATAGATCATACAGAGGATAGTACCAAGCTATCTTGTGTGGGTCAGCAGCAAGGGATCATGTGTGGATCATCACCGAGAGATCCATTTTCGATCCTGACTAAGAGATCTTTTGTGGATCAACACCTAGTGAGATTGTGTAAAACATCACTCTAGAGACCCTGTGTGAATAAAAATTCTAGCAACCTAGTGTGGATCAACATTCTAGAGACCCTGTGTGGATCATAATTATAGGGACCCTGTGTAGATAAAAATTGTGTGACCCAATGAGGACGAGACTTAGGGCGTCCCTTCGTGGATCAGTGACATACCGATATTATGTTGTTCAGATCCTGTGTGGATCTTGCGGGGGTTAATTCCTATTGATCCCGTGTCAGTCAGACCCGGTGTGGATCTTGTGGGGGTTGTTGGATCGAATAGTTGATATAAAAGTCTATTAGATGGAACAATACAAGAGGGGGGGTGAATTGTAGGTTTAAAAACCTTTGAGTTTTAGAAACAAAGAGATTAGTTTAAAAGACCTTAAACTAATACAAATACAAACACCCACAATTGTATTGAATGTAAAAGGTATGATGTATTGTAATACTATTGTAAAGTAAAACAATTGTATTCAAGGTGAACACAATAATCAGAGTAATACAAAAATGAATGGTTCTACCTTTAAAAGCGTATAGAACCAATTGATACAATATGTAAAAGAATGATTGTAATTGAAACAATTACAATTGAATATGTAAAAGAAGAAAGGAAACAATACAATTCCTTTCTAATACAAACAGCGGAAATGTAAAAGTAATACAATTCTTTTAACCCAAAGAGAAGGGTTATCCTTTCACCTAGGATAAAAAGGTCTGTCTCACCAACACCTTGGTGAGCCCTCGATACGATGATCGGCACGTCCGTCTGCCTATCCCCGGCAGCCCTCGATACGATGATCGGCTCGTCTGTCTGCCTATCCCCGGCAGCCCTCGATACGATGATCGGCTCGTCTGTCTGCCTATCCCCGGCAGCCCTCGATTTTGCAGGTAATCGGCACCTCTGTCTTTCAATTACTTGAAAGCCCTCGATACGATGATCGGACGCACAAGGCTGATGAGAGAAGTCACAGCGTCTCTCTCTAGAATCTTCGTAGTTCACATAATCTCTTCGTTCATCAGTTTGCTCATCGTTTTCTTCTCAGCTTCAAATGACCTCCTATTTATAGGCCTCGGGTTCCAACGGTCATATTGCCTCCAACGGTCATATTGAAACAGAAAACACGACATCGTTTTGATTAGTATATAACTAACTCAACGACATCGTTTTGTTAGGATAAGAGATATAGAAAATGTAAAACATGAGTACGATTCATATGCAGAGAGAGTTTTTTTAACAAAGTACCAAAACAAAAAATAATCATCTGAATAACAGTCAGTACGATACGATCGACAGAGTCAGTACGATACGTTTGACAGAGTCAGTACGATACGTTTGACAGAGTCAGTACGATACGTTTGACAGAGTCAGTACGATACGTTTTGGTCGGTACGATCAGTCATCGTACGATACGATAGACACAACTTGTTATTTACAAACATATGATAGAATACATTTGAGATTTTCAAATCATGACAGAATATATTTGTGATTTCCAAAACATGATGTAAAAGCCAAAAGAAGACTTTTGACTTAACAGGGGTTAGTACCTATCGATCCTAGGTAGGTCAGATCATTTTTCGTCCAGCGGGGGTAAGAATCTACTGATCCTTTTTGGGTTAGACACTATATCATTTACAATCATGCATTTTGAGAGAATAATATGATCTAGCTTAACAACTAATTATTTGTAATTGTGTACTTATGTTATACATGGTTTGAGTTGAGTATTTTACTTTTTTCATTCAGTTTGAGATCATGCTTTATGGTTATCCTTTTTGAAATTATGAGAGGACATTGTGTGGTATCAATGTCCCTACTAGGTATTTTTATGCACTCCCTTGCACGGTCTTTGCCCGAACCTTGTTGTGTCTTGTGAAGATAATGGCCATCCATGACTGAGACTCGAAGAGCTTGGACCTAACAGTGGACAGTAGTGACGGTTGATGTGGATATCTATAGAGGTGATATATACCTACCCTATAGGTAATATCCTAGGTGTACTATCGTATGTGTTGTTTTCTTTTATCAGTTTTAGTTTTACCTTTGTAGTTGGTCTTGTATTCCGGCTCCCTCAACCTTATGTACACACTTTTACAACTGTAATTTTACTTCATGGATGCATCTTTTTATGTTCATGGACTATGTCATTATATTGGATTAAAGTAAATTCCTTCCAATTTTATGGATAAGCCTTTCTGGTGTTGGTTTCCAACCCCTGACTTATAGAACGAGGGCTTGGGATAGTCAAGGCATGGGCCCGAGGGAAGGGTAGTGATGTTTTTTTATTTTGGTTAATCTTATTTTTATTTAAACTAATGAAATTATTCATTATTTTCATACAAATATTCTAAATTTTGTTTATATGTTCTTAAATCATCTATCCATATCATTTTATCCTTCTTTGAAGGAAAAATGCTTGTTTCAAATTGGTTCTCTTATCAATTCATCCTGATATGAAATCCCGATTATAGAGAGCATACCACTTTTTCAAACATTTTCATGAAAACATATTAATCTATTTAAATCCACTATAATTTTTATGAAATACTTTATTTTATCATGAAAAAATATCTTGGTTCATATCTGGTTTTATATTTGATAATTTTCCCTTTCTGTTTTAAACAATCATTAGAATTTCCATCATATTCACTAAAGAGACTCTATTATAAGGGTTCTTATACATTATTTTAAATTTTTAGACATTATTTTAACATCATTTATCATTATATAATCCAATTTTACATTATTAATTTCCAGTTATGTTTTAAATACTTTTTTTCTTGGGCATCATTATTATACACCTATTGTTTGTGCATCATGACATGATTATGATACCCATTTCTTTCTGTGGGTTACCATTATGATTAGTTTTGATTATTAATGTGACACACAAATTCATGATTATATAATTTCTTCATTCAGCTATAACTCCAATTAATTGGGTCATGTTTAGTCTCATGATACATCATTTTCAATCGTCATGGTGGCTGGCATGGGCTCATGCTCTTCCAAGTGCGATGGTCTTGTTGGTTAGCGTTGAATCATTCTCCTCTATGTGAAATGGTCTTGGTGTTTAGGATTTAATCATGATCATGTCATGTTGTATGTCATTTCCACATGAATATGATTCCATGAATACATGATCCCATTTTCTATATGATATTCTTCTATATGTTTAACCATGTTCCATGCCTTTTTATGTCGTCATTTCAAACCTTCTACACCATGAGTTTTTATTAATTCATATGATTATTATTTTTTGGTATTTCTATATTATACATTGTTAATTTATTCACAATTTTATACTATGAATAATTAATATCATAATGGAAGTTATAATCTCTTTATGGGTATTAAAATATATATTTATTTGTTTGGGTTTTATGCTTTCTAATTATGTAATTATTCTTCCAAATAAAATATACTTTTTCATACATGGTTTGTATTTGAGGTTTAGTTATAATTAAAATGATTAAATAATATGTTTCAAGTCTATGCTTGTTATAATTAGACAATGTTATTGTTATTTTGTTGGATTTGAACTAGAATACATTACTGTGATCCTTAGTGACATGTCGAAGTAAATGAAAAATTACCATTTATAAGAAAGATTAAAAACTGGAGACTTAAAAGTTACGATTTATGATTCATTTATAAATTATTTTATAAATTATCATAGATACAATTTTTATATTCATTTTATATTACATGTTCTCATATATAGTTATTTACTTTAGTTAATTGTGAGTAATATGAGGAATCGTGCCACTAACCCACATGATATGAAATTTGATGATTTTCAAAATGGTATCTCTCACCAAATAATAGTGGGAGTGGAGATAATTATAGCCATATTTTTTCAAAATACTGAAGATATGAATAATAACATGAATCATAGAGAATTTATACCTTATACTAATAAAGATAATGATATGATAAAATTGTTCATTTGATAAGACCCTCTTACCTATACTGGATAATATAAAACCCTTCCCCCCATTAAGGAATAATGGATTAACTCCATTGAAAAATATACAATGTCCTCAAATGATCAAATGAAGAGAATATCATGTCAGATAGGTTTCATTATAAAGGGAAAGTTTATTAATGGTTGTCACTGATCAAATATATGAAGCCAAATGATAAAAAAATCATAGAATTGGAATGAATCAGAAAAATATTTTTTTAATAAATATTCTCCCAAAAAAATACATATTGAAATGGACAATTCATTCCTTATATTGAAGGAAAATAAATATGTGTTCTCCAAAGTAATATTATACAAACATCAAAAGTATTTTATGGTATACCTCTATTTTTTTATAAAAACCATAATTATATTAAGCCTCTTCCTTAGTTGGTGAATTGTGAATCCATAAGAAAAATTTATTCACTCAATATTTTGAAATTTATGAAGATATTGAAAATTTATCTACCAAGGTTGATATTGATATATGATAATCTATATTGTATAATGGGACTAGAGATAATGAGATTTAATTGTATGGATAAATGGATTAATCCCATTGATGATGTAAATACCAAATTTCTATGTGTAAAATATATGGGAAGAAGCCTCTCAGAAAATACCTAAAGGGAACCATGAGAGGCTTTATATTAAAAAAATATGGGCACCAGGACAATCAATGATGAAGTGATATAAAAATTCCCAAAAATGTTATAAAGTAAAAGGATGGTCAGATCAACACTCAACCTACGGTAAATTGTTTCAATAGTAATGAATGTGACAATTGTGATATCTTATTCCCAATGGCAAGGGATGTATGAGTCAATAAAAAATAACATCCAATATGTCCTAGAGATTAAGTAATGAAATATATAATCACTACTACTATAGTGGATCATTAAAATAAGGTGGTGAAAAGTATGTGGGATATTCATTCATTAATACTGAGTGTAAATTTTTATTCTTGTTCTAATCAATCATTCATATTGTGTACGTTTAGTAGAACTACTCAAACACCAACTCAATAAATGTAGGATCAGTTATCCACTATAAAATAAAATTTTTAAGCAATTACATACCATGAACATAACACCATCATGGTATATGTTTTTGGGATAAACCAATGAGAAATTATTTTACTACCTCCTCCAGTGTAGTTTGATTCTATATTAAAAATAAATTATCTATCATTATACAAATCCAACACTAAGTTATTTGAGAGTGATATTACTCTTGAAACCACAACTCATCCCCTAAATATATACAAGTATAAGGTGGTGGATGAATTTACATTGGAATATTAATCTCAATAGAGTATTTTATTTCCATTTATGAAATTATGCATAACTAAAATGATTCAGAAAAATGGGATAATTAGACTTGAAAAAATTCCCATTATAAGGGACAACACTGATGAATTCCTTGAATATTTTCCTAGTGTTAATACTCACTAATATGTTGAGTCTCCAATTAAATATATTCCATGATCTTTGAATGTATCAAATAAATATTATTGTTTGTACACCATTTAATTAGAATTAATAAAGGAGGTATTAAAAGAGAATCTGAAAAAGGGTTTTATACACCCTAGTGCTATACTATGGGGTGAATTGATTCTTATTGTCAATAAGAAGTATGGGTCACTACAAATCAAAATTTATTATCATGAACTCAAAAACAATTATGCTAAATATCATTCATCCACTTCAATATATTGATTTTTAGTTCAGTAAACTGCATGGGCCAAAAATTTAGCCAAGGTGGACATTCAGTTATGATATCACCAATTAATTTTGATGAAGGAATATATTTACATGATCATTTTGAATAAGTTATAGAAACTATGTTTTCAATGTGAATACCATAAAACTCACTAATGATCCAATAATATTTCAGGATATAATGAATAAAATTGTTAGAGATTATCTGGAAAAAAAATTTGTAATCATTATTTATGATATTAGGATACACTCAAAAATTGATTAGGAGCATGGTAGAATTTTAATATTGTGGTAAATACTACTTGAAAGGAGAATATATATGAAATGTTTAGTAAATTTTATTAATAATTGAAGAATATTCACTATGTGGGAATTTTACCAACATGAAAGGGATATTTCATAACCCTTCAATGATAATTGAAATTGAAGAGAGGCCCATACCAATATTTATAACAAAGAACCAATGTATCCTTAAAATAAAAAGGTATTATAGAATTTTTTAGAACATAATTGTTTAACCCACAAACCAATTTTACTGAAATGGGGGTAATGTTTTTATAGACCAATTGTGAAAATAGAATACAGGAATTGAAAAAATATTATGGTAACTATAGCAGTACATATATTTCCTTCAAAAGGGAACTATTTATGGTATACAATGATCATTTAATGAAGGTCTTAGTCTATATAGTGATGAAATATGAAATATTTATATCCTATATTTCAATATAGTTAATGTTCATTATAAAAACTATACAACGCATGGTCTATAGTTGTTTATAGGGTTATTTTTGTCAAAAATATTGAGGAATTATCTCTTTGGTGAGAACTGTTACATGTATAAACATTATATGATCCTCACATATATTTTCAAATAGACGGATTTTTCTATGTGTCATAAATGATCACTAGAGTAGATCATGGCTATGAATTCTCAATCCACTACTATATTATGATAGAAAATAAAGTGGAAATGATCTAAATATAAATTAACTTATGAACTTATAGATGATGATAATTGATAAAGATCCAATATTATTATATTTATAAAGGTTATATAAAACAATTATAAAGGTAGAAACATCATTATTAATTTATCATATGATTTCTCAACTATCCTTTATTTATAAGATAAGAGATTCTAAAAGAGATGACTTGGAAATTAATGATTTTTTGAAAGCTGTAATATATGAGAAATCCTCATAATTAAAAATTTATGGAGAATGTTTTTTATTATTTGGGTCATTATTATTTTTACTATTAAATTCAACAAAAATAAAGAGTTATTGAATGATACACAATGGTTCATCATCCCCATCCACCTAGGGACCACGATATTATATCTAGATATCTAAGAAAAGTATTTATGTGACAATATAAAGAAGCATATTTAAAAAAGATACACTAAATAATAAGGTATGTTTGAAATATAATTATGAAATACAAAAGACAAAGGGTATGATGAAGTCATTATGTATTCCTACATCGAAATGTGAAAACATCCAAATGGACATTTCTAATGGACATCCAATGTCAATAAGAGGAAATAAAGCTATATAGTCTTTTTTGGGCCATAGTCTGAAGACTTATCAATTCAAATAATTAAATAAGACTTCTTACTCGATCAATATGTAGTATATACATCAAATAATATGTGATTCTATTTAGAAACCCAATATCAATTTTATCTGACCATGTTCTAATATTTACTTCCTTGTTTTCAATGACTCTCCAACATGCTCTAAACAATATGATGAAAATCAGTATGACTTATCTCCCCCGTAATAATGGAAAAAATTATAAGATTACCTATAAAGTTTAATACATGTTGAGAGAATGATCGATAAGATTTAAGGTAGTAAGATATTAATATCTTTCTCTGGTCATGTTATCATATAATTATAGTATATAGTCTAGCATTCAACTGGATCCATACTAATATATTCATTTATAGATATACAAACCACCATCATGATGGGATGAAATTTCTAAACAACAAATTGTGGGCCTGAAATTGTTAAATAAATGGTACTAAAGGTCAAGACTATTATATAACATATCATGGATGTAGAGAGTTTATAAAAAATCAATGAAGATAATCATTGATTAGGTCCGCAATATATGGTTGGAGAAATATTTTTCCCTCTGCATATCCCAATGGATGAAAGTGATGATATTTGTGATGAATAGAAAGATAATTCATAGGAACATTAAACCCTTTTTACATTCCTGATCACATCAGATATGTGGCTTATCTACTAGCACTCCCACCAACACTGTCTCAAGTACATGATATATTCCACATATCTCTCTTGAAAGGGTACATATAGGATCCATAAAATGTACTTAATTCAAATATGGTACAACATTAAAAGGATATATATTTGGATGAGTAGTTATTTATAATATTGGACTATACATACAATATTCTTCACAACATGAAAACGCATATATTTATTGTATTATGTTGAAACACATTGCATGTAGAGGTGACGAGGGAGGTGGAGGAATCCATGAAGTAGAAGTACCCACACATTATTTCCCCTTATATTATAAAATATATTTGGCAGATAAAAATGTATTATAGGGAATGAATCTAACAACAATAATTTCAATCAATATAAATTTCGCTCTAACTATATATTGTTTCATATTATGTAATATAATATTTTAAAAGGAACACACACCCCATTATAAGTCTAACTACTATTTATTATGATACATTTATAATAATTTTTAATGAATATTAATTGACATCCGAATTGAAAATATTACACATTGATAAAAAATTGAAATTAATATTACACAAATATGAATACTTTTACCTACTAGATCCATAAGAATAACCACACTCATGAAAAAATTTGGATAAATAATGTATAATATTAGTAATGAAATACTTATCTTCAAAATGGAAATATATATAAACATATAGAAAATAGATGTTATTGAATAATTATTGAAATATTAGGTATTAATTAAGATTGGAGAACTCATATGGCCATTATAAGTTTGATCATCTAAATACTAACCTTACAATTGGAATAATATTTTAACTATTGGAATAGTAATATTACCATTTGAAATATAAATATTACTATTAGTGTAATTAAATCACCTCTCTATTTGTAAAATAATAATTATGTATCCTATAAAATTAAAATAGAATATATATTTAATCAATGGTAGAACTAAATATAAGTTTTAAAAATGATAAATTAGGATTTCCTATTTTTTAAATTCAGAAATGATTTAATTTAAGCTTTTTAAATATGATATTTTTTAAAATAAAATTTAATTTTTATAAAATGGATTAATAAATTATTATTAAGTTTCTGTTTAATGATATGATAATTTTATGGGACTATATGAAAATTTTAAAGTGTCATGTAATTGATCATAATATTACAATGTTAATTTATTAATAAATGATTATGTTATTAAAAAGTTTATTTTCACTTATTTTGGAAAATATGTCATGATAATGGATAACCATTTTTTAAAATTTACACATCTAAAAATGGTTAGGTTAAAACATTGGTTATTTTCTAAATCAGTTCACTTTTAGCGAAGAATAAAATATAGAATGATTTATTATTTAACATTATAATCGAAAAAGTAAACTATCGAGTATTGCCTAATTTAACAAATGATTAGTTTCAAATAACATACATCATTAGATATATATATTTATAAGAATAAATAATATTATTATTTTTGATTAAAATAATTAACTAATGAATATACTATTCAAAACAAGCACTCTCCCCCACCTTATCAAAATTCCTCATCACATCCTATTCACCTCACACATTATAATCCATGTAGATTACAAAATCTATTTCCAATTAAATTCCAACTCTACTCCACCACATCATAGAACATATTTTATAAAAAAAATTCCTTTTAATTGTTCTATAACAAATTTTTAATGGAGACAACATTTACAAGGTAATAATATTAATTTGTTGATTTTAAATTTATTTTCTCTTCTACATTTTATTATCCTTCGATATCCAACATTACAATAGGACTCAAGTATCATAAATATTTTTTAATTTAAACTTTTAATGAAATATATATTTTATACACTACATTAGTTTTATACTTAAATAAATATATTGTTCATAGTATGGTTGGTTGACCGCTTCCCTGAACACACGCTTCATTTTCTTCACCTCATTTATGGCTAGTTATAAAAGAATAATGGTAAAATAAGAATATATAAAATATATTATAACAAATTTTTTGTTCATGAATGAAAATTTGGTTAGAATAGTAAATAAAATTAAACTACATCTTGGTTTTCGGTAAAACATCCAAAATAAAAAATACGTTGAAACAATAATGTTTTACTTAGTGAAACCACACTATATTAGGTCACATAAGGGTATTTGGGACCAATTTAATTCATGTGTGTACATCAATCCCATTTTGATTAATTTTTTATGTTGTAGACCCCTTTAAATAAATATTAATAATTATCCATATGTGATGTGACCATGGAATCATGGAACAAACACCCTCAAAAAAAAATTTAAATTTATATCTCATCAAAATGGTCATAAATAAATATAAAAAAATTATTTTAAATAAAATATTTTTTTAAACAGTTATAAATTAAGTAATAATTTATTCACATTTTTTTATTAAGGTCAATAGTTTCATGTGAAAATGATTATATGAAATATGATAAGGGAGATCTCTAAACCAACCATTTTTTGTGGGTTATAAATTTTATCCATATTACTACCTATTTCTCTTTATTTTATATTATGGAATGTGTAAGATCACATTTTTTCTAGAGATGATCCACATTGAGATTTTATAAAGTACTAAGTGCATTTTTATTTTTTTGAGTCTTGGATGATGAGAATTAGTCCAAAAGAGTTTGTTTTGGGAGATTATAAAGAGTTTCTGGAAGAATAAAGGGGTATTTGAGATGAAATAAATCTTAACCATAATTTGGTAAAATATGAAATACCACTAAGGTAGATTTTGGTAGGATGTGGTTTATGATGTATCAAGGGAGTATTTCATATACACATTAATTATGCATGGTTTCACCATAGAGGTAGTCTTTTTCATAGCTTAACATAGTTGTTGTGACAACGAATTAACTTATAGTGTATGCATTCAAGAGGATGTGGAGTAGAGTGAACAACTGCAACTCAAGGAACAGAGCATAGAATTTGGATAGTTCAACCATGTGTCTTAGAGATAGGTTTTGGTGTAGTATCCAATTAGGGTTTTCAGGTTCTATGTAATAGTATATAAGGCTATTCCATGAACCCTCCATGGGTTAATAAGATATATGAAACTATACCAGCCATGTTCTTATGATGTAGTTTGTCCAAGATGGGTTTCCATTATTTAGGGTACTCTATAATAGTGATAGTGGTCTACAATATTAGCTTAAGAGGGTGCATCATGGGTTTCCATTTCATAGACTGACTATAATACCCCAAACCCCATGTTAATACTTTTTTGATCTCATTGTCTCTACTTGAATAATAAGTGCCTAATGATATTAAAAAATGCATTACAATTCCCTTTACGAATAGATTCATTCCTCACCTACTAGGAAATGATCAATGGTGATCCAATCAATCCAGAAAATAATAGTTATCATTCTATTTAAAATTGAAGAATGATCTATTGGATACTAGAGTTCCATGCCCAGAGTTTGAAGGTAAGCCTTATAGTTGGTCATTTATTTCTTGTTTTTTTGTTTTCTATTAAGGAAATGTTAATTGTAGAAATTGTTTTTATTATCAAAGATAATGAAGAAGGAACCAAATGATACCTTAAAGATTGGTGTTTTTTCCTTGAGTTCACATATTTTATGGCACGTATTCTATAACAACTCCCTTTTTCAATTTCAATTTACACAAGTATGTGTAATAATGATGTTCACATCTGAAATGCATATGTGCAACCTCAATAATTCAATTATGAATTATCTAATTAGTTTTAAAAACATAACAATACAATTTGATATCATATGAAAAATTAGTATTTTGTTCGTGCCAGCAGCAACCTGTAAGGTGAGCCTACCATTTATATCATAGTGAACTAGTTATCGAGAAAATAAATATTTTGGATTAACCATGTCAGTGTTTTGATGCATTTTTTATTAATTTTAAAAACATGAGAAATTTTATGATTTCAGAAAAGTATATCACATGGATGAAAAGGGATACATTGGAAAATGTTTTTTAGCTTGTTGAATATAGGTGATATAGATTCATATATTAGAATCATAATTAATTTTTTGATAAAATGATCAATGGAATATAATTTATTATAATTGATATCATAATAGAGAACTAGACACTCTTGGATGTATGTTGTTACATAAACATAAATTGGTTGATTATAAAAATATGGTTTCATGATGACATATCTGATATGATTTTAATTAGGTTATGTGGCTTTCATGAGAAACATTATATCTTGGGTTTTCTTTATTTGTGACAGATGCACGTGGATGTGTTTTCACATGGCTTGTTGATATTTATCTAGATTTTAATTATTCTTGAGATTCCTGTATGAGATCACTATGGTTAATGCCTATGGGTATGATTCATGGTTACATTTATACCTGAGGGTATGATAAATGGAGTTTGGAACCTCTTATGGGTAAGATTCATAGAAAATGGTCCTCGTGAGGATAATATTCAAATTCATTGGATTCTTGAGGTCGAGATTCTTATTAGCCGGATGAAAGAGAGCATTTTATAAATATATTTTTTGTTTGATACATCATTGTTAGGATAATTTTCCACCAACATGGTTGATCCATCCTAATATATGAAGATCCACCCCTAAATAGTGATTTGTTGTATAGTGAAGAATTAAGATTAAGAACATGTTAACGTTCAATCAAAAGCTTGAGGTTTAATGTTATTTTTATGTGAATTATAATTCATCAATATAATAAGACTCTTAAATAAAAATTATCCATGAACTACTATAACAATACGGGATTTTTATAGACATTATGAAGTTGACCTATTGAGTTTTACTCACACCATATTAGAGCCACCATTTAGTCCCTAGAATGATTTCGTGGATGCATGTATGGACATGAGAAAGAGACTTTATTTATTATTGTTTCTTTCTGAATGAGTTAGATATTAGATACCAAAGAAACGTGGTGTTTGGAATTATTGTTTGAAATAATTATTGTTTGACATTCATTATAAAATTTATTTATGATTCATCCTTAAACTTAACATTATATTATTATTTGATTTATTTATTTTTCCATTATTCTTCTATATATTTTTATTTTATTATCAATATTATTTCCTATATTTCTACCATGATGATATAATTTCTACTATGATTGGAACTCTATAACTAGCGGTTGAAGAATCTACAATGTATTCCATACACCCTTGTTGATAGTGAAAATTCACTTTTATATAAGGATTCACGCATGGGGTTATATACCCCACCCGAATTGGTAACATGAGGGAGCCTCATTCCAGGGATGTTTCAATGTTCTATCAATTCTTGAGGTTACTTTTATGTTACATTGATATTTAGTAAATATAAAAAGGATAATAGGATGTTTCAAGGCATGTAAATGAGCTCATCCATGGGAGTGGATAAACCATATGGTAGTTATAATATGAGTATCCAGGGATTGGATTTTAATTTATGTTTCTCAATAGTAACATTTTAAATTATTTATCATTATGTGATTCACATAACTGTGAAATCTTACTAATTGTTGATATTGTTTCCCATCATTGGGTATTAAATTTTATGGATATACATAAAACATTATTGTCATGTAGGTATATATGTTGACAATCATTGTTCACACTCGAGACATATTTATTTTTTGTGACGTATTTTCAATTATAAACAATAAAATTTCAAACAATGAAATATATAAAAAATAGAGTAGAATAAATAATTGTGTTACCCAAATTAAATTAGTATAATATATATAGGAATATAAGGTGTCAATGGTTAACAATTTTTTTATCTTTTAAATTCATCATTCTTATGTAAACTCTATTGTATGGTGTTCATTAAATATTATAGAGAAATGCCTTATCATCATCTGTACATTGAGCATTAGGATAGTGGTAATCCATATGAACCTAATGTATAGTAGTCATAACTCCCTAAATATATAAAGAATCATATCGGTCAAAAAATTCATGATAGATTCATGTGGTTAATTTGATCAATGGAATGTGAAATAGTTCAAATCATACCATATAAGCTTGAGATTGTGAGAGAGTTCAATCTAGAGAATCCAACTACGTTCATTGGTGGGCGAGGTCCTAGGGTAGTTGATTTCTAGAATGAGTCACTCTATATAATCTTAATTCACATTGGGACACAAATAGATAGAAGAGGGGATATTTCTTCTTACATGATTCTAGGACCAAATAATTCTTAAAGGGACCCTACAGATCATGCTAGGTAAAAGGAGGAGTTATCCTAAATGGTTTTTTCAGAAAAGATCCGAAGCCACTTTTTAAAAGGGATGTTGAGGGATGGGATACCGTGTTTTTCATTCAAAATAAATAGGTTGTAATGTCATTGATATAGTATGATAAATGCTTCACTGGATTATAGTGCTTTTCTCCATCCTTGGTAGCACATTTGGTCTCTAAAGTAAATTGTTTCTACAATGGGATATCCAATGATAAATTTTTAGAGGTAAGTGTCTTATTCTTGAATAACCTTATTAATAAGATTAAACTGGATGACATCATATAATTGAATCTTACAGTGGACCAAATTTATATCCTCGTAGTTTTAGGATGGAGATCTAGAAATATTCTTCTAGCATTAAAATGAAATGATATTATACTTAACACCAGGTTATTAGTGGAATGACCTACCAAGGAATATAGTATTCATCTCAAAAAGATTCACTATTGTATTGATTTCAATTTGGAAATTTGGTACACATGATTCCTTAGTGTACTTACCCTACTATAGAGTTCAATGATTTTGGTAGCCTTTCCTAATTACATATATTCTATTGGAGTATTCTAGAGTAGGTAAATGTCATGTGATTATTATATGCTCTTGAGTCATAATGGTACTCAACTACCAATTAAAAAAAATAATAGTTAGTGTTCCAATTTTAACATAGGCTAAGTTGGTCGATGAGTACACTAGCATGGTATAGATTGAATGAGTGAGATGTAAAGGAATGGGATAGTAAGACTCTATCCCATGGTAGTTGTATAAGTAAATATCATGCCATGATGTTATCTCCGACATGATTGTAATCTATTACTACTAACAATAGAGATAACATTATTACATCATATAATCATTCATATATTTTTATAGATACCTTTGAATCATATTCCATATTATATAGTACAATTATAAATGGTTGGTTTTTTATATTGGAGTTTGTGGATATAGATATGATTATTCATACCACATTGTGAGTCAGATAATATGAAATCAAATTATTAAATGTGTGCTATCTTGAAAATGGGGGTACCGTTTTGTTTGACTTTTTTTTGTCCATGAACTGAAAGAATATCAATTGATTATTTTTATGTTTTGGATAGTTTAGTACCATTATCAAATAAATATTTATCAGAGTTGAGTAATATTTCTATATATAGAAGGGGATCTATACTCACTAGGGTTACTGGGATCATCAGGATGTTCATGATTGACCTAGTTGATTCATATTGTATTTTATCACATCTCTTATAATCGGGATTTATATAGATGATGGTGTGATGTGTCATGATAATTTTCTCCTAGTTTTGAACTATTTTCATGAAATATTTCATGAAGTGTAATCTGGATTTCTGCCTGAGTGGGACATCAAATTCAATATCAAGTTGGTAGTAGAAGCTATACAAATTTATATCCTCCCATGTAGAATGAAACAATAATATATCTGTGAGTTTAAATTTCAGTTGGATGATACATTAAGAAAGGGATTCATATGAACTAGTATATCAATATGTGAATTTTCCATTCATTTCACTAATATGGTTTATTGTAGATTGTACATATGTATGAATTATCCGAGGGTGTAACAAATGACAAACATAAACTAGTACCCCCGTCGGAACATATCTAAAATATATTAACAATGAAGAATGTATAGGTTCATATCCATCAAATAATTGAGGTCAATGTACCATCACTTAATGGTGAGACCATGAGATATACATCATACAACCTTCAAAAGAATATTTGGCCTATATGAGATTATGGTGATGTCGTTCAGTTAGACTAATGAACTAGTGGTGTTCACGGAACTGATGAATAAGATCTATCATTCATTATTGGACCAATATATGGTAGTTTTAGTTGGATATTTCTTGGTGTACTTCTAGTATATAGTAAACCACTCCCAATATATTCAAAACATGCTAATTATACTGATATATCATCAACATTATTTAAATATATCTTAATGAATCTTTTGGATTGATAGTGTAAACATCCTATCCCTCTCTATCATAGGGGATAGAGTGGAACTGGACATAGAAAAGGTAACATCAATGGAATCATTGGATTAACCCAAGAATCTATTTTATTTTCACTGTTCTTCGGGTCCAATGAGGTATTATCAACATTTCATCCAGAACTTCTTTTGTCAAAAAACACTGATGTATCCTGAAGACAATAAAGGTGTGAATTTTTTCTCATATGATCAAGAAATAAATTTAAAATAAATTAAGAGAATGATGAAATATTTATTGATCCTCACATGGGATATTATAGTAAAAAATATACCATGTATTGTGCTGCATCTAGTGTCTTACTAATAGTTTTATTAATGTAGTTGTACTTAGTGGCATCTTATGGATCCAAAATATTGAGACCATATGAGAAGAATTACCATAAAAATATTATATAGTCATAAATGATATTACATTCCCAATGATGAATAATAAATTTATCTATTGGGAAAGAGTTTTATGGTGTAAATATTCCATAAGATCCCCATGTACGTCACTACCCAGTGAGACATGAACCATCAACATATGAGGTGGGTTAAGAATCTGTAGTCTATTAACATCGATCGTGAAGAAAAATAAGAAAAGGTAAACATAATATAGGATGTCTTGATCCTAGATATGTAGGAAATGGTACTCAATAAGTCTTGTAATAATTGTACGTAGATATCACTTCTTATTAACATTAATTTTAATGTTCATTTGTTTTAAGTATGAGTAGCTCTAAATTTAATATGTTTTACCCATGATTTTGGACCATATGAAGAAAATGTATCCATATAATATTATGTTCATATATTTAAATGATAGATTATATGATGGGGAGACACCATCAGAATGGTATCTTGTTATCATATATTCACTTCTTATTCATGTTTGTATACAGGTTCCAATGAGCTTGCATGAGGAGATGATGAGAGAGGTCCATGATTATAAGTGCACCATAAATTTTGTAATTAAAAATATGATTTTTGACATCTATAGTCAAAAGTGGTGACATGGAATAAAAAAGTATATTCAATTATAAATTTAAGGAAGGTTATCATGTCAGATGGTGAAGGTCTAGCACCAAAGTAATTCTAGGTTATTGTAGTGATTATAGATTCAACAATTGAAGTTGGATAATTCAACTATAGAATTTATGACATAATTACTTATGAAACCCCACATAAAAAATAATTTATTAGTGATTATAGATCGATTTAATTAGGTAAATCACTTCAATACTATTAATGTAACCTTAGTATCATTGATATCAAGAGTATCTATTTGTGAGAGATATTTCATCTACAAAGTGTTATGATAAGTATGGTCTCTAATAAAGATCCTAATTTCATGTATCAGATCATTACAGGACTTTAAAAATGTTTTTGATAAAATTTTATTTATATTATAGAATATCATCCCTAGAATATTAGCCAATTTGAATAGACAATATAGATTATTTACTATATGTTTTTATCCTATGTTCTAAAGATTGATGTTTCTTGCAAGTAGCATTTTTAATGTATGGTGTTTTCTTGTAAAAAAAATTATGGACATCATTCCAAATCTCCCTTTATAATTATTTATGTTTATGGGTATTCCTCTTTTTTTATATCTATCTAGATTATGGTGATTCAATAATTTTTTGACCTATTCACGTACAAGAGATGTTTAGGAAGGTTTATTTGAATAGTAAGAGGTTTTTTAACATGCATATTCATCATAAATATAATTATAACCATCAATGAAGACCTATTGAGATTGAATTTAGTTATTTTTTTTCCTTCCAGTGTTACCAATGATAGATAAATTTTATATATTAGTAAACAATGCAACTAGTGCCTATGATTTTTTCACCATTCTAGATAGTATAAACATTTTTTCCAATGAAGTACCATTTTCACCGGACCCAAAAATACAAATACATGCATTGTGTTTTTCATAAGACATAGTTATATAGACATAAACCTGAATCTTATCACATGATAAACATTAATACCGAAGAGATGGATGTTGATGCATTCTTCTATGGGAACCCCAAAAAATCATTGACCATAATGAGAATTATTTCTAGGTGATGTCCATACTTCTAGTTCGATTTTTGTCTCAGAATGGGAATGTGAATGAGGATACATACGCGAGGGAGTCAACTAAATGGATAATACGGACAGAAATGTTTTCTAATACCCTAAATTTTTTTTTACAAAAGATCAGAGATGCTATCTTCTATGGATAAGATGTTTTAAAATAGCATGTTTTTTCAGTTATGAACCCCTTTATTTTTAGGTAGACTACTTTAGGATTTTAATTATTGTTTTGTATCCTGGTTGCTAATATTTCGTGTTGAAAAAACACAGTTTTGGATATTAAAATCTATTTTAGGAATTATTATAGGTTAATTTAGATAAAACTATCATATAAACAAAACTTATGCACTGTGGAACCATAGGGACTTCCATACACAAGATTGTTGTAGTGTATTGCGGGATATTGTGGTGTAGGATGGATTGATAAATGATTTAATATCCACCAAAGAAAATTTATTGCTACATTATGTTTATGGATTATGAAATATACCATATATTTTATAGTTTCAAGGAGTGAGGTTTCCTCACATTTCATTATGCAGATAAGGTGGAGATTAGAATGCTACAATGTAAGGACCCCGGGTAAAATTTAGTCATTACATTCAAATTTGAGACTCCTATGATACTATGATCGGCTATGATTGTGTATCCAATAATGGGGTTTTGGGTTCTATTTCATGATGTATTATGATGTTCCATGGTACCTCCCCATATAAATAAAAATAGTAGCATGGAACTGACTATGATCTTTAGAAGTTGTTTGACAGAGAAAAATGTGTCATGGTCTTGGGGGACTATTCCATGGTGTTCATGGTCTGTGACATTATCTAAGAGTACATTCCATGGTATCTGTTTCTAAAAATATTTATAATTACTCTAATCCCCATTGAAACTATTTATTTTTCCCATCATGTGAACTAAAACCATAACCACCAAGAGATATATCATGAGGCCTTTAAAGGTAATTTTCAATCGAATTCAATCACTACCACATAGGGATTGATCAATGATTATCCAAAAATTACAAAAAAGTACTATAATAATTAAATTATATCCAAAAGATTGATATATAATATCATGGTGTTCTATAGATAGAGATTAAAAAGTAATCCTTCTAGTTTTTCTTCTCATTCAGATTTCATTGGGTTTCCCTTGGGGAACTCATGTGGATGAAATTCCTTCTCACTATAAATGGAATGGGGATGGAGCCAAATTTTACTATATACATTGGGATAATTTTTTTTCCATTTTTTATTTATTAGGTATGTGGGTAAGAATAACACTCTTTCCATCATTCAATTTCTTTGAGTATGTAAAATAACAATGTTCGCACTACCATTCTATGATCATGGCCAAAATTACTATATAATTAACTATATAAAAGGTTCTCCCATTCCTAGACCTCTCCTTGGATATTGTTAGGTCAATTATAATTTATATCTATATTTAATCTACCAATGAGGTGATCCTACCCTTAAAATAATAGTGAATCAACCATTTTCATAATAAATAGTATGCCTTTAGTATGTCAATTTAATTTTGGATTAATTTAATTAATTCAAACAACATGTAATTTTATTGATTTCATAAAACATAATCGCATTCAATAAAATGGATATATTTTAAAACAAATTTTTTTAATTTTTGGAAATATTATATTTGGATTTATATATTACCTTGTTAAATTTTATTTTTTTTTGAAAAATTGATGAATAGAATGAAAATTTTTATAATTGATGTGATAATTACGAACCAAACTTTGTGGGAATTAAATTAATATATTAAATGGTTATTGGGTGAGTTTTATTTTATATTTTATGATAAAATATATGATATTTTTGTAACATGATTGTGTTTTTTTCTTTCTTATCATCTTTTCTTAATATGTAACAATTTATGACTGATACATGAGGTAAGGTTGTTACATGGATTGTTGAAATTGGTCTAGTTATGAATTATTATTTTGTTTGGGGATAAGGAGAACCATGAGTGGAACACGAGATCTTATTTAATAGAAATGTATTATCGTATGGGTGTTATGCTTGGTGTTTGGCCCCACCTAAGTATAATATGCATGGTTCATGATCTGAATGTGGGTAATTTTGTCAATAATTAGGTTCATTAGGGTGTGATTCCTATAAGATAGAGGGAATGGAACATTTTTTCACAAGAAATTATGTGTAATTAATCCTTGGAAGAAAATTTTTTCGACTAACCTAAGTGATAAGTATTGATGTAGGAGGATCCATACCTATACAGATATTTCTAGAATTATGATGAAGTAGGTTTTGGATAAACCCGAGGGGTTCACCCAGACCATGATGCCAAATTGATTTATTTCATCTGATGTATTATTAGTAAAAAAATTCGCCCTGTTAAATCTATTTGGATTGTGAAGTACTATAACAAGTCTAGATTTGATATATACATGGTAGTTTTGACCCACTCATTTTTAATCACACCCTATTCGGGCCATCATTTGGTACCCATAATGAAATCATGAATGTAGTTATAAAAAATTTAAAAGGAATTTTTATTTATTATTTCTTTATTGATGGGTTGGAGAATATATATAGAAAAAAAATGAATTTAGGACGAGGTTTTTGTGATTATTTTTTGGGACATTGAGTCTGTTTTTTTAAATAGTTATGATGGAATTTATTAGATTACAGCTCAACATTTCATGATTGAATTATTACTGGATTAACTAATTTTTTCCTTTATTCTACTCTAGATGAATCTTTGATTATTTATATTTTATTAATATTTCTTATGCATAGTTATTACATCGTATATTATATTATATTTCAACTATGAGTGTATAGTATCTCCAATATATTCCTTATATCCTTTTAGTTACTTTTTAGCATTTGGCATATGAGGAGTCACATTTGAGGTCACATAGGCCACCTGTCTTGGTCCAATAAGGGAGCATGATTCCAGGGATGTCACCCAATGCCTCTAAATATTGTATTTATGTCTTTGAAAAATATACATAAATTATTATTTATTCCTTTAACAGGGTGATATATTCTAGATGTTCATTTCCTAAATGAACCCCATTTATTTACATGATAATTATTTTGGTACGAGGAATGAATATTCTATCCAATTTATTCCAAGGGAAATTATTATATTTATTCATTATGATTGATATATTTCATGGAAACACATATGAATGTAAAATTTTTTATGGATGGATCCAGATATAAATCAAATTCAATTTGCTAATCATTTGGACTCATGAGATGATACGTATGAGAATCAAGGGGTTAAATTATACAATGATGGAACTGTATCTTCCATGTGATTTTATCATGATAGATATCCATAACATGAAATTATGTCTTGTTGTATATTGTCTCCAATTTAAAAAATTTACAAAATCATATGATACCACAATCAGTATCTTATTTCCCAATGGGAGTATTCACTACCATTCACTTTTCTAATATTATTTTATGCCATTTGAAAAAACATTAATGCTTTCTTATCATATTTATTCCCTTACTGTGATTTTTCCTCACCCCATTGGTTTATATATTAACTAGAAAATACTAAATAGTTTTAAGAGATCAATTGGATTTAGAATCTCATTATGAAGATTAAAATAATGTTTTTTTGTTTCAAATTGATGTATTATGAAAATAGTATTCTATATAAAAATTATTTTCAATACAATGGGTATATTTAATGTATATTTATGATACAAATCATGTTATAATATGATAATGTGTTATTTTTATGAGTTAGTGACATAGATTGGGAACAGTAATCAAATGACTACATTAAAAATATATTTGTTATATAAAAAATTAAAACTCGGATACTATGGTCGGATATTTTTATGAATGTTTGGTGAACTGAGTGATTGGTGGGGAGCTATAAATTCCCACAAAGATTGAAGGGGAGGGATATTTCACGTGAAAATGCCTCTTATCCTTATATTTACCTATTAAATTCAATAATTAATTAAATATATTATTTAAAATAAGAAATTAATTATTTCAAATGTACACTTGTGTATTCCAAAACAACATAATATTAAGCGATTTTAAAAACAATATTCCAAAATTGGAATAATTTTTAAAAATAATAATTAATTTAGTCGCATCCATTTTATGAAACTACGAATTTATCTAAATTTTATTATTTTATACAAAAGTATCCACTTTTCTCAAAAGAAAGATAAAATTACATCACAAATTGATCTTTTTTATTTTGTCTTCTACACAACCCTAGAAATTAACTTCTATTTTGTGGGTGTGATTTTTTTGTTAAATGATATATTGATTTGTCTGAGTATATCATATTTTTTATTTTTTTGTCATGGTTTTTTAGATAAAAATATTAGGTGTTTTGGGTATCCTCTTTTGGAAACATTTGGGGAATCTAAAATTCATTTTTTAGTATTTCTCATAACATCGTATAAACATTATCATACAATGAATCAAATATACCATGTACATTATATTTTTTTTATTTTTATTTGAAAAGTAAATTATAAAATTTTTGGGCTTTTGTTTTAAGTATATATAATTGGACACTATTTCAACCAGGTCAATAAGAGTATCAAAGGTAATTATATAATATTCCACTAAATTATATACATTTTTAAATCAATGTTTTATGAATTAATCATTGAGAAGTTTTTTAAATATAATTAATATATTTTATAGAGTAAAATTACATATAGGTTGGTGATTTATATTTTATCTAGGGGTTAAATTTCATTTCTGATTAAATGATATTTGGGTGTACATATTTATTACATTGATCTTCATTGTTATTAACGGTTTATTCAATGTATTAATTAAATAATTATATATTATTAATTTTTTATTATTGTGTTTGGTTACAGATCCATCTATAATTAAATTATGTTTTATTATTATGGGTGATTTATATACATGATATTCCATATGTTGAAGGAATTTTCTACATGAATCATTTAATTTATAATTATTATCACCAATTTCAATAAGTTATTCCCTATGTGTTATATAATAGAAATTTTAATAAATTTACTGAAACTTGTATGAATATTAAGTTAGAAAACACTTGAAATTTAATTCGGTTATAATTAGATATGGTTAGACAAGACTAATAATACATCACATAATGTTTCCATTTTTTCATACCCTAAACCAGAAATTATGATTTTTTTTTCATGTTTGGTCATCGAGAATTTTCTAAGATAATTCAATCCTCTAATATCTTTATAAAATATATTGAAAGATATATCATAAATAATTTATGAAAAAAGTTCTATTATAGAGATTAATATGGAATTAGTAACGTCTAAAAAATGATGATGATTGACAGAATGTTTTCTTTATACTAAAAAATTGATATATTTATAGGGTTAATATATTGTAAAGCCTAAAACTCAATATATCTGTATTTTGTAAAATGAATTCATACATATATATTATTAATGTGTTATCAATGTGTAGGTAAATTAGATATAAAGACCTTATAGAGAATCAATTTTAGACTTATATCACCCTATAGTGAGAAAAATATAGAAATAATTAAGACATTGAATAATGATTCATCCTAGGGAAGGACTACCCGATATTATTCTATCACATCCTCCATAATGAATAATTCATTATCAAAATTTTTTTCTATAAAAATATCCCAAATTAAGTACATTTCTAATTGGGTTATGGGATGGTTTGTTTCTAATTCATATAATTATTACAATAAGTTGATCTTAAATTCGATATGAATAATGAAATATTATACAATATTCACACACCATAATTTTAAAATCACATCTAACTAATCTTATAAATCCCAATCATAAGAGGATATGCAACAAAAAATAAGAGTGAGAAAATTATCTTCCACAAACATAATAAAGATTAATATGTACATCATTACTTAATCAACACTATTTCATTATATATTGGATTAATCATGTGTAGGGAGACATATTCAAAAATCATGTGTGGTAAATATATCATCGATATGAATATATTATATCAATAATATATTAATCATGTATGCAAAAATCTATTTAATTACGATCATAGTCATGAATGAGAGTTATCAAAAAATTTAGAAACTCAACAATAATAACTAATCCTATCAACTCAATGAATATATCAAAATATTATTTTCCTTTCACATAATGTATTATACATATTAAGATATATTAAATAATATGAAAAAATAAATAATACATTTATAAAATAAAATAAGTCTCCAAATTGAAGTTTCCATCATCATAATAAACTTCAATTACAACATTCATGATTCTATGTGTTATATATATTCCTTTTTATGATCCATATTGCATTTGAAAATTTAAATCCATTGAGAATTGTCTACAATTTAAACACATACAATTATCACATGTTGGTCGAGATCTCATGGGATATAATTATTCATCCACAATCATTTACACATGTTCCCGATTTAATTTAACAATATGTATAGAAATTTCTTTAGTCCCAAAAACCATATATGTAATCAATGTTACTATATACATTAACCACAACTACTAATTCACAAGATTTTTTCTATTCTTCAAGATTAATCATTAATTATATCATTTAATGATCCTAAATTTATATTATTTGATGTGAATATGATAAACGTTTTTAGAAATCATTATTTTTTAAATTTAGTACACTTGAATTCTACATCTTTTGCTAAAAAATGATTTCTATGTTAGTGATATTGAATATCAAAGTACATATTTCACTATAGGCAGCTTTTACTTATATTTAATGATTTTTTAACTTTTTTATTTACCATTGATTAAAAAATTCTCTTCAATCCTTGTAAAAAGTATTAAGGAGGAAAATATTTTTATTTTTTCTTCTGTATAGTCCCATGTTTATTAAGAATTTCAAAAAACTAGGCATCATAATAATTCATTCATTATCTAATTTTTTATAATGAGGAATAAAAAGAGATTACAATTTTCACATTATTATTCATTGGGAAATAATTTATTTACTGTTATAATTCTAATTAAATATATTGGAATCCTACACTTAAAATTAAATCTGCCTCACCCTCGATCATTATTGAGAATATATTATTTAGGATACATTATATATGGTTTTATTTCTAGCAGGATGATGCATATAAAATTCATTAAGTATCACATAATTTATATATAATATAAGGAAACATTTTATTACAACACAATATTGAGTTTTTATAATGATAACAATGGTTCTTCTATATTTATTTAAACAATGACACATGTAGCATTAACATTTTCTTATCACTCCATATAATTGAAAAGTATAAAATATATGTTTTTTGTTTGTAATGTATAATTTAGAATTTTATATAATATATATCTATATCCATATTCTGTGTATCATAATAGCTAGATATCAAGACCTAAATTATATTAATTCTCATACCTCCTCTTTATGTATTCTCTGGAATTCCCACTATCTATTATATTTTAGACAAAATTCTTTTGACCTATCTGTCATGAAAATATAATTATTTGTTTTAAAATGTGTTAACACTATAGATTTTTCTCAAGGTGGATTATTTTAATGATGGGAACTTATATCACCATGAATAACATACATATACGAATGGGGGAGAAATATAGTGTTGTAAAATATTCATTGAGGTTCATTTGGTTTTCTATTAGAATAATGGTTGTAAAACATCATATTTCCCTAAGAATAAGTTTTCTAAATATATACATCTTGGATGTTAAAATTATTATTTTCCAAATTCGATATGTAATAAATCATGGATGATTCTGCTGACCATCATATAAGGACTTCATAAGACCATGGTACGTTTCTACTCACTTGATGGTCGTCATCTACAATTTTCATAATGATAGACTATTCTTCATCGTTTGAGACTATACAATAAGAGAATGTGGATAAATATAATTAGTTTTGAAAATATTATAGTCAATCCTCATGTATTATAGACTAGACCACCTCAAGTTATATCTCTAACTACACAATTCCCATAACTATTTAGTTTCAACACACACATATGGTTTTCTAATAGACCTAATCCCTTTTATCCGCTTATTGACTATATAAGAATACATGGACAATCATGGTTGTTTCTTCCCCTAGTTTATATATGTGTCAATAAATTTGATCAATCATCCCAGCTATTCCTCTAAATACATCACCATGGCATTGAGTATATCATAAGTATGTTTACAATTATGGTTCAGGTAGTTTTTATGAGTACACAATATAAACTGGGAAAAAATATCCTGGAACATTCTATAATCATGGGATTCACTAGACCACCTATACGTACAAAAAAAATATTGTAGCAATTAAATATTAATAGGAATAGACCTCTGGTGGATTCTAAATCATTATGAAAACAAGTGGTTCATAAAATGTAATGAAAAAGATTCATTAATTAAATATAAATATAAATTTCTATTAATTTTTCAAGAATAATATGAAATCTAAATTTAGAATAAATATTATATAATAAATAAATTTTAATTATAAATTAATATACCCATATCTCACTTTAATCCTTGAAAATTATTCAAAATATCATACAAAAGTAAAATTTAATACATGTGACTTTTTTATTATCCCTTATCAAATTCATGCAACCATTGTATTATCATGGCTCATTTAGGTATTTCATTACAATTTTTATTTGATTAACACAATCTATTTACAACCTTTCATATTCACCCATTATTATTTATAAATACAATCCATAAAAAATCTCCCTCATTACTCCATCTTTTTTTAGATTACCTAAAGCATAATAAGGGTCATAAAAGTTTTTTTCTCTTCATAGTCACAAATAATTTACACCGAAATTTGAATCATTATAAAATAATATTATGGATGTTCTATTTTTGAATGTTATTATGTTTTCATTTAAATGAAATAATAATGGTCCAAGGGAGTTTCTGTAAATATAAAAATAAATGATCTCCTATTATATAGTTAATGGAATTATCCTTAGTAATTCCCCTTTCAATGATTCACTCGAAAAAATTACCATGAGGTAAATGGATATTCACACGTTAATAATTTTTTAGAATAAATTTATTAATCTATTGTCACTTCTATATATAAATATAAATATATTTCATTTGATTTAATATTTTTTTTAAAACTCTTAATCAACATATAGATGAATAATTATATTTATAATAAAGAGATTGAGCTAGACTAGTTGAATGAATATAAATCACCTTTCATCGTTATTATCATAATTTCACCCCCATTTAGTCCCATAATATTTTCTTAAATTAAACATTTTTTACACAATAATAATTTATTTTCAATTTTATCATCAAAGATATATTTTTTGTTCTTGTAATTTTTATTCCAAATATGTTGTTCAAAACCTTTATGTGTTGAATTTGATGTCTAAATGCCAATTTTAGATTCAAAATAAAGTTCTCTGATCAACTTCATAGAAACATTAATCACACATGTTTTGAAAGTCAAATAAAATTTTAGTTAATAATGAATGTATCCAGATAGTAAAGAAATGACACTGCTATAAGGCGATTCCTAATGTTTTATATTCGTTATCCCAATATGATATATGTAATGGAAATTTTTTATTTATAATTATTTAAAAATAAGATTTTTTTAATCAATTTTTCAAACCATTAAATTGAATTATATACATTAAACAATTTATTTATATTAGATTTCAAAAAAATAATGCACTCCTCCCAAATTGAATGATTCTTAAACCAACCAGGTTACTTAGTGAGCTCCAAAATATAATGAAACCCATTAAAATTTACCCAAAATAAATTAGAAATTAAAAAATACAAAAAACACTAATTTTTCTCCAATATATAATTGTTTCATTAAATTTTATTTCTAAATCCTATAACGTTATCAACATTACTAGAAAGAAGAAATAAAAAAATAGTTCAAAACTGAATGGGGAGGGAAAATTTGGTGATGATTTATAAAAACTGATCAAAGAGTGTGATCATTATCAAAACATTTTCATGAAAGTTTTCTTGAAAAATTTACAGCTTCCGATATATACAATGAATAAATTCTTTTCTCATCCCTTGGTTATTTTATCTCATTAGTTAATATAATATTTATGAATTATAATTTCATGTTCTACTCTAGTCTATTCTTTGTAAATTCTAGAGTTCCCAAATACTGCCCATCTAATTTCATCTAAATCAAATACTTATATATTCAACTATTCTGATCATTTTTTAAATCCATGTTTTTCTTCTTAATCATAAGTAATATTTTTTACATAACCTCAAATAGAATGTGGTAACTCAATCAATATTAAAATTAGAGTGGAATCATTACATCGTGAGATGTGTGCGGTATTTTCTATGGAAAAATGTCTATCAATTCCATAAAATATTATTTTTTTCTATTACATTTCATATTTTTTATAAAATCATTTTGATAAATTATTTTGAAAATCTACATTCCCATTAGTAGGATGTGGTTTGGTGTGGATCACATCTAGATAAATCTGTAAATCATTATTAATATCTCCATGATATTTTCATCGGAATGGGTCCATTAGTCAATGATGACTATTTAATGTATCAAAATTATAATAAATATTTCATTTAAAAAAAATCAAAAACCATATATGATTTTTTAGTTTCTCTAGATTTTGTATCTACCATTTAAGAAAAATAATCAACAATAAGAGAGAAAAGAATTTCTAAAATTTATTGGAAAGGAACCAATAAATTATATATCACATATGAAAAATATATTACCAAATAAAAAATATATTTGAGTCATTTTATATTACTTATATTTGGTTTTAATTAACTAGAAATTTTTACAATTTTCACAAAGCTCGTGTAATAATAAATTAGGGGTATCCAAATAAATAATGATTGTAAGACTATCATAGTTAAACTTTGAGAACCATAGTATCAACTATATGAAATTATATAGATGAAAATTTAATATGGATCATATTTTTCATTCAAAATGCAATCCTATGATCATTTGATCATAGAATATTCTCTAATAATATTGATCATCCAATGCATAATACATTTTCTCAAATTTAGGTCTCAATATTTTTTTAAGATGTGATGTAACATGTGATGTTAAAAGATAATAGACTATAATAATATGCAATGGTATTCATGACAAAATATTTATATTATTTTAACTTATAATTGAGTCATTTAGTGGTACCATGAAAAAAATCCAAATTCTCTAGTTTTAGATAACCCACTTTTATTGATGCATTTATTTTATCAATGACACATTTTCCCTAATCTACGAATCAAACACTTTTACTAGAAATATATCAATAATTTATAATGGTTTTACATCAAATTATTTTAGGATATACCTAATTTTTATATGTTAGAGTAAATAAAAATCATATATATAAATTATTAACATTAAATATTTTTTAATTAAATTATATTTTTTAGGAATTATTTTTCCGGTCGTGTTTTTTATTAACGAAATCTATAGTCTTTGATCTATATTTAATGAAATGAATTTCTTATTTTATATTATAATGGTGATTCCCAAATTTCAACATTGAAATCATCACATAACCATTTAATATTTTTCCACTCAGAGTAATGTTAAATAACCTACTGTCTGTTAATTTTCATTGTAGATGATGGAATGATTTCATTAAAAAGCAATCAAAGTAAAAAATAAAAATAAACAAAGAAATTAAATAGTGGAATGGAAATCCTACTAATATGAAAAACCCACTTATATAATCACTCATTTTTGAAAATAATCCTTATATGATTCAAATATATGGGGAAAGGTAATGACGTGACCACTCATAAAATAATTTATAGGAAATCTAAAAAGTTATACATGTTTAAAATAATTAAAATTTAAATAATTTATAGGAAATTTTTTAATGGATAAATAAATACATTTTTCTTTTGGTCATTAGGTTTAATAAAAGAATGTATGTATCATTAGGACTAATCTATGAAATAATAAATTTTTAACTTATAATATTTAAAAAAATGTTATTATTAAAGGTTATGTGGAATTTATATATATTTATTAAATGATTATTTATCCCATAATAAATTTATACATTATAATTAATCTGATCTATCAAATGGACCTTCTATTTATTATTATCATTTAGTGTGAGGCATAAATTTTTAAGGAATGTTTTTTAATGTACTCATTAACATCTAATTAGTTATTGGTTAGATTATTCCAATATATAGTTTTTTATATCTTTGTCTAGTCTAACATTATCATTATCTAATTGAGTATTCATTTTTTATTCATCCAAAGTCCTTTCCATTATCTAAATGAGTAATATACCAAAAATGGTTTTTTTATTATGTAATGTCCTTAAATATCCAAATATTGGCCTCATAATATCCCTAAAATATGATGATATGAATTTCTTGTAGATAAACAATTCATCCCATGATTAGTTTCAATTGTTCTCCAACAATTTCGATTATATACTATATATCATATGAATAAAAATTTTAATTTTTTTATTGGTTGGTTTAGAGAAAATAGTATATTTTAGGGTCACCTTCCTCCTCTAATATGTGTTCCCACATAGATGATAAACTATAAATTTAATAATGATTTATAATTAAGAACTAAACTATTTAAGAGTTCATACATTGCCTCATTTCACAATTTTTGTCCAGTTTCCTTTTATGAAATATTTTCCATTTTAATATTTACTAATTTTATAAAATAAAAACTATAAATTATGTTATTGAACCCATTATTTATATTAATATATTAGTATAATCATGTTTCAATCATCCTCCTTGTGTGATATGGTGGAAACTGTGTATTCATCTTGTAAAAATATCATGGAATCCAAAATATTAAAATAATTAGTATTTTTTTAGAAATAAATTTTATATTTATATTAAATAACATTTATCAGTATTCTGTAGATTATTAATAAATGTTTAATTAAAATGAGTTGTGATTGTGTTGTTTTTTCATTCATCATCCATGTTTCAAATACAAAATTCATCTATAAAATCATGTTATTAATACCTACGAGAAAATTATCATATAAAGAAATTGGAAATAGAGTGGATCAATTTTCGATTTATACTAGTACCCTTATTGGATTAAACATTCCAATATATGTGGCTAAAAATAAAAACTGGTTCATGAAATTTATTTAGGCATCAAAATGAAAAATAAATCATTTAATTACATTTCTTAAATTGGAATGGGGATTTAATTTTTTCATGGTTCAATTTATTTAGTTGAATATTTATGTGAATTTATATCTAGCAGATTACACCGTTGAATGAACCACTGATTCATTTTCTTGAATTATTATATATTTTCTATATATAATTATTAAATAAATTTATAATTCATTTGATTTTTTAAGACCCTCAAAAAGGTAATGGGTATTTCAACCATTTTTAATTTATGATGGATATATTTTTTGGATTTTTAATAAATAATTTTAATTTATTTATCCAATATATAATTGAATGGTAGTGTACCCACCTTCTTTTACTTATATTAATTTTTAGGTTATGTTTTTAGTTTTATTTCATTTATTTTAGAATTGGTTTTCTTTACATATATAATTGTACTTTATAATTATTTAAAATGTTGTTTTATGGATGTGTACATTTCTGTTAAACATATTATAGTCAAAATGTTGACATCTATTTTGGGTTACAAAATTATTTATTTGTTAATTCACTATAGTTCATATTAATGATTTATCATTTTCCTAAAATTATACTATACAGAAAAAATTATATATATTATTACAAAATTATCCATTCACTATTTTGAGGTTATTTTGAGTTTGATGATATGGTTATACAGATAATAATGATTGATGATTGGGAATACATTACTGATAAGTTTCTTATTTCAAAGATTATTTTCATATTAATTTAAAAATTTATTGAGATGATGGGGGTTGTTGAAATTTCATTTGAAAATTTTTTCAATCTTTATTACTTTGGTTTACCAATCCCCATTTCTTTCTAGATGAATCATTCCATCATTGATCATTAACTGGTTTTTTAAATACACTATGATATTATACATCAGTGTTAAATAAGTCACCATCAAAGGAACATATTTTGTTTTTCATAAAATTATCCATTATAATAGGTGGATGTTCTTATATGATCCATTTTTAAATGATAAATGTTATTAAAAAAATATAAAAATATATTATCATTATAGAAATAAAACATGATGATCTTATTATTCTTTAATGTTGTCTCATATGTCACTATGTATGGATAGTAATGAATATATTATTCCTATATACAAAGAAAATAAAACATCCAATGGGAATTGATATATAGAAAATTCTAATATAAGTGGTCCCATAATTTAGAGTATAATGAATTAGTACACTATAATGACTTTTCATAACACAACTAAAGAAAATGTTACAATCATCCAATTATTTTAAAATTATGAATTCTTTTAGAAACCAAATTCATTATGCCACAATCAAAAAAATACCACACTATATTAAAAATCAAATATGGGTTCATCTAACCATACATTGATATCATGACATATTGAAAAAATAATGTATTGAGATATATAATCAAAAAAATGTAAAGGTTTATGTAAAATTAAATTATAAACATATTTGAAATATAATTATCAATATACAAAAGAAATATATGGATCATTTCAATTCCTAACATGAAACCAAAACTTCTATTAAATCATTGATCATAAATATTAGCAGATACTCAAAATATAAATATCATTACATACTGACTGCTTTTTGGTATCGTTCGATAGAAATTAATTGACTAATATTTATTATTGTACTTCAGAGACATTATAAGTTTAATTATGAGTGAATGAATTTTTTTCTTTACATCATATTTATTAACATCAGATATTAATTAAAAACATATATTTATATATATTATAATAATTTTAACACAATACCAAAAATTAATATAATTATTTGAAATCCAAAGAGGCCAGTTTCCATACTTCTATAAGTGAATGAAGTATGAAAATTTTGCAACTATATAGAGACATCCATAAAATTGAATGATACTCAAGATAGTAAATATATAATATCATGAATCAAAAACCTTTATTGATTGGATTCAATCTACATATGATGTAATTTATCCTACATTAAATGCATGATCCCATATTATATAATTTGATAGTAGGGATCCTATATTTATATCTCATTGTATATGGAAACCTATGAATGTGGCGGGGGAGTGTGATATACATGATAAAAAATATCTATTCATTTCAATAATCATCGAATGAACCATTAATCAAATATGGACATGCATTATCTCTCAAAAATCCAAAACATGTGATTATATATATTTATATTTTTTTATATTTTTCATCTCTCATTGAATATGTAGTATATGAAAACTTTTTTACCATAGATATTATATATAAAATCCATTTATGTGACCCAATTGTTCTTCCTTTAATAATATTGACACTAAATTGTTTGCGATTCGATTGGATTAGTAGTTCCCCTGCATAATAGCCTCTTGAAGTGAATTTATTTAATGAATATACAAAATGTTTAATTTTATTAAATATGTATAACATTATATAAATAAAATAAACTTCTTATCACAGTCATATTACTTATAGACAAGTATGGCCCAATTGGATATTTTGCTTTATTCATCATTCCTTCCCATTCCCAATTTTTATTGACATATAGGTTAATGTGGATCAACTTATATGAATATTCATAAATATAAACATAATTTATCAAAATTTATTAGCAGTCATTTTTATTTATAGAAATACTTGTCTTTCTTGAATAAGTGTCTTATGGTATAAATGCTGAACAATTTTATCCTAGCAACATATCCTCAGTGCCTGAAATTTATGTAGAATAAAATCATTAATACGATTTTATTAATATTAATTATTCATATTAAATTAAAATTATAAACATTAAATAAGGTTTTATTTAAAAATTGTTCTTCTGAATATCACATAAAAAACTAACCAAGATTTTATTTTTTTCAATCCCCATAAATGAAATCTAATGTTAATATTTATTGCAATTAACTCTTGTTATATAAAATGAGATGTTTTTCCTCTTAGTACCTTTTGTAAGAGGTAAATAAAAATTTATATAAAATTTTGTTAAAATATAATATTTGAATTTTAACACCACTATATTTTAAATAGAATCAATATGCTTTGTATTATAAAAGATACACCACATAAATATTAAACAAATGAATACAAAATATTATTTTAATGTGATAGTTATCTTAAAGCATTAATAAAGGCAGGAATGATTGATATTAATTAAATTATGTAATTTTGTCACATTTTAATGAAATTTATTCATTCATAAAAAATTAAATATATATGAAAATATAAAATAATTGAAAATAAAGTAAGTGATTTAATGGAAAATTATTTTAATGACCCTAATAACATTTTACTTTACTAAATTCAATAAATCATTAAAAGTTAAATAAATCATTGAATTTTATATGTTTTATATCCAATATTTTTTATAAATTAATCTATTAGGTTAGATAGGGTTTGGAAAATAATAAATTAAACTTTAATCATAAAATGATATGTTTTTCTAAAAGATAATATTGACACCTTTTGATGAAACACCTGTTTTAATTCGTAATTTTTAAACATTAATAGTTATTTATGAAGAAATACAATTAAATTTGTAAATATTAATATCTTAATTTTCAAAGGGTTATTTTATTATATAATTTAGATAAGATTCATTTTTATGATGCATAATGAAAAATAATACATTTAAATTGAAAATATTTTTTCATCTAAAAAATTTATATATAGTTAAATTATATTTTTAATTACTATTAAATTTAAATTAATAATATAATTCCTCAATAAATCCAAATTTGGTAAATTTAGAATATTTAACATTGAAATTTGGTATAAAACATTTCAAACATTTGAAATTTTTTCATAAAACACTTTTTTTCGTTATGTCATCGGTGTTAATTTTAAAGATGAATTTTCAATTATGTGAATGTAATTTGATAAAATTGATTATTTATTTTTTAATAATAATGAAAAAAATGATATGGTAAATTTCCTTCTTTATTAATATTAATTTCCAATGAAAAAATATTTACCATTGCATAGGAGACATAATGACAAGAGTTAATGTTCAAAAGTAAAATCTTAACATATTTAAAAAAATAAAATACTTAATTATTGTTTGAGGTATTTATCAAACAAGAAAATAATAAAAAATATTAATTATCACCCAAAATTTGGGATGTTATTTCCACCTTAATGTGATTTGATTTAAATATAAAATAATAATATTTTTAATCACATCAACCAATATCCTCATGAATTAATACCAACCTACAACCGATTTTAGACCCAAAATCCATGTAAGTAATAATATATATATATATATATAACTCCCTTAATAACTATTCATATGTCAATGAGAAGATAGTCTCCTAAAATACCAAATCTGAGGACTTTAAGGGTCTCTCAAGGAGGTGATATTTTAGAGGTAATTTTCTCAAACTACCTCTCTATGTTTCATTTTTTCCACTTTATCATCACATTAGTCAAAAATCAATGAATGATAAATCAATAATCACATATATAATATAGTTTTATCTTATTAATTTTATTATTCATTGAAATTTAATTTTTTTATGTCCTCTTATTAAAATAAATGAAATTAATTTCCATGTTATGTCGGTTTATCGCCTATATGATTAATAATTTTACGTGTTTTCCATTACTGCATTCATGGATGGTTATAAAATATTAATTATGGTTAAATTATATTTTAAATGTTATATAATAACATGTATTATGTTATTTAACTTATATAAAAACCTAATATTAAATAAAATGAAATTATTTTTCAATGATCGAAAAAATATCCAAAATAAGCTAAATAATTACCTTTAACATTTTATCAAAATGAATCATCCTAATATAAGGAAAAAATGATATCTGTGACCATTAAAACTCCTGAATGTTAACAAATAAAATTTAGTATTGATATGTAGTTTTAATTCCATTTTACAAGAAAATCAATATTTATAAACAAATGAACTAATCATGGAACCATGAAATGAAGGCACTCGAAACCATGAAGGTAATAAAATATTCTTAATTAATATGATATAATATGTTATAAGATCATCATATAAGTTTTTATAAATGTTAATATTATTCTATAAATTTTTAATTACATTATTAAACCATTATATTGTGTGTTTGATCACTTTTGATGAAATTCAAACATGAGGTAAGGGATTTCTCTACCCAATATCGATTCGTCGGTTTAAGAATATACATATTAATTATTTGATGCTAAGATTATGTGTGAAATTATTTTTTAAAATATTATGTTTTATTTTAATATGTTTTATGTGGATTTACTAGGGATCCATATATTCAACTCGTTTGACTAGTTTCCACTTCCATTATATTATATATATATATAAGGGATTTAATATTAATCTCATTTTATTGAGGAATATTTTCATGTTATACACCCACCTTATTTTCTAAGGTTTATATAGATCCCATTTGTCAAATAATATCATGATTTTATTTATTCTCATGTTATTTATTAATAGTTTTCAATGTTTTCCCTTCAAAGAGTTGTATGATTCAAATATTTTAATGTGGTATGGGTCACTTTGATTCAAAAATATACTTGTAATTCTATAAATATTAAATTTCAAAATATTTCCTTCATATCAATAAATTTTATGTTTTTATATATATTCATATAAAATAAGTATATGAGAAATTTTATATCTATTTTCAATTTCATTGAATGAATTTAAAAGGAAACTAATTATATTTTTTATACGATTTTTTTTGAGAAAAAGAGTGTTTCTTTCCTATAAACACGATGAAAATGAATTTTTCACCACTCTTTAAATTTATTAATTTTTATCTTCTATTGAAATCTTATATAATTTATAAAATGAAAGCCATATTATTTTTTATTTTGGAATTCCATGATTTTTTTCAAAGAAAATTATTTTTTTGTGTTGGAAATGGTTTTAAATAAAAATATAGTTATTTTTATACGATAGGTATTTATATGGGATTAATATTGTTTTTAAAATAGTATATGATAAACGTGATTCGTTCACGAAAAGGTAAACAAAAATTATATGAAAAAAATTTGATACTGATATAGATTATATTAAGGAATGAACTCTATTATAGATAATGGTAATTGGGTGAGACTGACATAGCCTATATGAAGGGTTCATCCCTGTTTTAGCTCACATGGGATCCCGATTGAGCTTATCTGAAGGATTGGTCACCCTTATAACTCAATAGAAATGGGTAATCCCTATATATATTATATGAATTGTTGATCCCAATTCTATATCATGAGAAACTACTAAGCTCTATGTATCTTATATGAATGGTTGATCCCCATTGTAGTTCATGGGTGAGCCCAATATAGCTTATCAGAATGGTGAAACCCATTATAGATCATCAATGCATTGGAAAAAATAATATCGGATGTCATCCTTATGGTTATTCGAATTTATGTATTTTGAAAGTTCAATAATTTTATGAATCTCTATGTAAACTAAAGGTGTTTTAATAAATTGTTATGGGTATGAACATTTTTTATTGAGAAACGTTTGTAATTATTTTTCACATTCTCATTGATCATTGAATAGAAATTTAAAATTTGTATGAGTTTTCATGTTTTTTATAAGAAAATCATTTAAATTATTTTTATATCAGTTACTAAGATTCTGTGAACATCTAATTTTTTAAAATGTTTTACAAAAGATGCATGGCATAATATAAAAGAGAATTTGAAAAAGGATTAAATTGTAAATGTATGATTCGGCGGAAAACAATTAATTTATTTTAAGTCTATGGTTTTATTGATGAAATGGATACTGAATAAAATGGTTTAATTATAATGTATGGTTTAAAATGAATTATTTTATTCTAATTCCAAAAAAAATGTATAATGAAAATTAATTTGGTAAAATAATGTTATTTTTATATAAAAAATCACTAGAATATGAATTATTTAATGAAGGTTCTTAATAGTATGTATCATATCACAGTTTACAAAACATTCAATGATGTGATATTTTTTAGAGGTATTCTTCCGAATATTGTATATCATCATGTGTTTATAATTTTATTTCATATGACATGTTTAGAATCATAGAAACCATTTTATGCTTTAACACAAGTTATCATATAGTGACTAAAAATATTTAAAAAAATATATATTTCCTATTAATTGTGGTATATTACATTTTCAGTTAAAAAATGAATTGAAAGAGAAACCACAGACATTAAAATATATTAAGGGTATTTTTGGGTATTATTCTCACATTTCATGTATTATATAAGGATTATATTTATATATATTTTATGATAAACTAAATCCTACATGATGGGTGGCAACAATTCATGTTCATGAAGGCCGTAGGGATCGAACCCACAACCAAAGGGTGACAAAGGATCATTACCTACAACTAGCCTATGATGAATAAATGTTTATATAAATATTTTCTATTAGTTACGTAATTTTAGGATTTAAGATGATTTTTATTATTTGATTTTTTTTATCAAATTGATATCCTTGGAATGACAAAATAATATGGTGATTAAGTGATTATTTTTATTTCAGAAGAAGATTGTCATTTTAGGGAACATTATATGATTAATCTAAAGAGAATATTGTGGGGGTAAAATTTGAGTAATATAGATGAATTATATTTTTGATAAAATATATGATTTTAGGGTTATTTGGGATATTTATGGAAATTGATTGCATACATATATAATATGTGATCTAGGAAAAATCATTATTGGTATGACACATTAAGAATCATTTATTTTTTTGAGATAAATTTTAAATTTATATTTGAATATTATATGATCAAATAATGTTTGGGATTTGTTCTTAATATTTATTATTTTTGAGGAAAATTAAGGATATTTATTTTTTGACTATTCTATGCTGGCCTTTTGGTTTAACTATTGGATTTTAAAGGTTCATGTAGTTTATCATCATATAATGGTTACATATTTTTGGAAAATTATATTTTCATATACTAAAATTTATGGTTTTGGATAATGTATAAATACACGAGGAATAAATATTTATAATTTTATGAATTTTTTGATCCATAAAGGTTGACTCTTTTTCCTAAGGCATGAAAAATCATTTAAAATTCTCATCATTTGGAAAAAATATGAGTCTATGGTAGAATTATATTAATATTTGAAACACTTATTTTATTTTAAGTGTATTTAATAATGTTCCAATTATATGTAGTAAAATAATTTCCCACCACTACTTTATAGATCTTAAAATAGAAATGTTATATGTTTACTTTTCTTCCTATGTATTAAATGACCCTTTAGCCCATCTCAATTTTTTTTTTATTTTTGATTGTTAATGTTATCATGTGCATGTTCTCTATCTATCTCCATTATAAATTGATATTTAGTTTTCTCTTATAGGTCCTTGTTTTCTTACATGTCATACCATTGTGTGTTATGTTAGGTGAAAACCATAATTTTCTTTCTTTATTTTAATGAATATGTTTCATTAAACTTTTTTGATATATGATTTCAAAAAATGTATTTTGAAAGGTCAATAAACCTAGTATTTTATTCCCAATTTCAAATTTTGGCGATGTAATTTATTAAATTAGGGGCGAATATAATGCACTAATATTTTAAAAGGAAACACTATGCTCATTATCATATGAGTTACGCAACATCATCATTAGACAAATGCCTAATCATTATTATTTAAATGTGATAGTCTACACCTAGCCATTGAAAATGGGGAAACAAATGAAATTAATTAAATTATAAAAATATAGTCGACACATGTTTATGAAATGAATTTATTCATTATAAACTAATTATAAATTAAAATAAAAACTAACTGAATATAATGTATGTTTTTTTATTTAAATAAATTTTTTATCCCCATAGTGAAATTTATCTTCATAAATTAATTTAATAAATATTATTTAAATATATTGTTTTAATTTATATGTTATACATCCAAAAAAATTTTAAAATTAATCCAATAGGTATAATAGGATTAAGATTAGAAGAAATTTAATTTTGATCATAAAAAGCTATATTTTTCTAAACAAAAACTTTACCACCTTTTCATGGTTCAACAGCCATAAATATAAATTACCAAAAATTAATAATTTTAATATGGAAAAATAAAATTCAATTTTTAATTTTTAATATTCAAATTATCATTGGGTGAATTTTTAGGTATTTTACTGTTAGGTTTCATTTTTTGATGAAAAGTGAAAAATACTACATTTTAGTTGAATTTGTTTTTCTTATAAATAATTTATATATTTAAATTATATTTTAAATATCTATAAAAGTATAATTATACAACAATAAATTAAATTTAGGCCATTTTAATTAATTATTAATTGAAATTTTATATGAAAACATTTTAATCCTTTGAACTTTTCACTTTTAAAATGTGATTTTGTGTTGTGTCTATGGGATTGATATAAAATATAATTTATGGAATTATATGAATTGAATTTGGAAAAATGAAATTTATATTTTTAATTTAAATATATAAATTATGTTTTAAGGTCAATTTTATTATATAGGTATAATAATTTACCTTGGTAAAAAATATTTTATGTATTATATGTACATTTATGAAAAAATGTAAATTTAAAAAGAAAAATATTAACATACTATAAAATAAAACATATAATGATTAGTATAGTTTTTTAAAAAATTAATCACCATCAAAGAAATTAATTATCATAAAATTTCATGGAAATTAATTTCTTTGGAATGCAGTTGTATTTAAATATGAAATTATCATTATTTTAATCACTTAAACCCACCTCTCCTTAAGTATAAATACCCCCAATTCCACTTTTTTACCCACATCCCTTGTATCTATTCAAATATCTTACAAAAATTCTATGAATCACCCATTGAACTTATATGTTCTTATGGTATCACAAAAATACCAAATTCACGATTCTCAAGGGTCTCTTAATGTACTACTCTTAGTTTCTTTTATTTTTTAATTTACCCTCACCTCCTTCATCCATAAATGAATGATAAATGTAGGATCATGTATATAATGTATAATTATGTTTCTAATGTTATATATCATATCCATTTCATTTCCCATCACTTATTATTTAATGATATGAATCTATTGTCTATGGTATGTAAGTTAATCGCCTATGTGAATATAGATTTTGTTCATTTTCCATTACCGACTTAATGGATGGTCATAGAAATCACATTGTGATTAAATAATATATTAATAGGTATATTATAATTTATTTCATGTTATGTAACTAATATATACATGAATTATTAAATAAAACCATATTACATTGTGATGTTTCGAAAAACATCCAAGTAAACTAAAAATGTATCATTAACATTTTATTTAATAAATAATTCTCATGTAATTAATAAAAAATATATATGGTAACATTAATACTTCAAGATGTTCATAAATACAATTTCAATAAAATCTTTATGTTTTAATTTCATTTAACAAGAACATCCATAATTATACACAAATGAACTGTTCAGGATACCATGAAATGAATCCCCCAAAAACATGGAAATAATGAAATATTATTAATTGATGGGTCATAATATTTTATAGAAACATAACATAGGTTATTATAAAATATTAATATATATATATAAAGTTAATAAAATTCATTAAAAAAATTTAATGTATTTTTTCAAACATTTTAATAAAGCCAAACATGAAGAAAGGTATTTTTAACCCAATTTCCAAACATTGGATAAAATATCTAATTATTTATTTTGTCTAGCTATGATTACATGTGAAATGAATTTTTAACATATTATGTGTTTTTCACTATTCTATGTGGATTTAAATTGTAAGAAAATATATAATCATTTTATTAATTTTCAACTCCCTGATATGCTATTTATAAGGTACTTCATCCCTATCACCTTCCATTTAGGTATATAATAATGTTATACACCCATATTCACTAATGAGTTGTGTATACATTCCCAATTATGTATCATATTGAATATATTTATTCTTATGTTATTAAATATTAATTAAATATTGTTTATTCATTGGGTTATAATGATCAAATAATCCAAAGTTGTACGAAACACTTTGATCTAATAATATATTTAAAATTTTTTAGTGATTTAATTTTCAAAATATTTTCCTCCATGTAAATTTTATTGAAATTATATTATATCATTATATAATTAAACTATAATGGAAATTTTATTTTTATATTTTATTTAATTAAATGGATTTTAAAATGGATCATTTTATATGTTTTTGAATTAATGTTTTGAAAAAAGCAATGTTCTATTCGTAATGTTCACAGTGACAACAACTTTTCCACCACCGTGTCTGTTATTTAATTTATAGAATATTTGAAAATATTACATGTTTAATTTAATTAAAATACATATTTATTTATCTTGGGTATTTTGGAATTTATGATTTCATTTCAATGCCAATGGTGTTTTTCTTTTGAAAATTTGTTAAAAAAGAAAATGAAATTTTTATATAAATGTTTTTTTGATATGTAATTAATATATTTGTTCAAATTTTTTTTGATGTAAGTGATTAATTTAATATGTGGTACATTAGAATTATATGAGAAACAGGTTAGCTTCAAATACCTTATACGAATGGTTGAGACCTAGTGTAGCTTGCTGATAAGATGAATATTACTTATATAATTTGTTAAGCCCCATTATACCTCATGATAATTGGGTGAGATTAACATAGATTATATGTAGGTTTGATCCCCATTGATTCTCACGATTGAGTTCAATATAGCATATAATAAGTGTTGTTTCCCATTATAGATCATGAGAAATATGTGAGATTGTTATATTTTATACGAAGGGTTGGGCACCACTATAGGTAATGAGAAATTTTTTATCCTGAAACAGCTTATACTAAGGGTTGGGCCCCATTGTAGCCTATTGTTGAGCCCAATATAGATTTTAGGATGGGTGACCCCCATTATAGATCCCTAATTCATTGGGTATTAATAACATTAGAATTCCTCCAAATAGTTATACCAATTGATGTGTTTTCATGGGATTTATTTATATGAGGTTCTACATCTACTAAATGATTTGAAATTTGTTTATATGGGGTTTAATTATTTTCTTTTAGATAATTGTGTATTTTCTCATATTCTCAATGAAATTTGAAGATAATTATAAATATTAAATAACTTTTCAGATTTTTTACTATATAAATGGTTTCATTTTTTATATACTTTACTATTAATTTGTGCTCATCCTATGTTTTAAAATATTTTTTGTAGGATTTATTGGACAATATAGACAAGTATGTGAACAAGGAGAAAATTGTGACGATTTATTCCTCAAAAGAGAAAAATGCTTTTATTATAATACTTTCATTTTATAGAAGAAATTTATAGTGAGTATAACTGTACAATTATAATATATGGGTTTTCTATTTAAGATATTATATTAATTTCAAAAAACACTAATCCTAAAATATAATTGGGAAAAGAATGTAATTTCTATTTTTAAATTCACTAGAATATGTAATGATTATCTCTAGGTCCTTACATGAATTACTTAATATATACTGATTAAAATAAATGATTAATAAATTATTTTAACATTATAGTATCCCATAAAAAACTATTATTATATAGTTTACAGTCCTATATCATAACATAAATATAGTTTTTCCCTAAACATCAATTTAAAAAAAATCTTATTACTTTTCAGATTTTGACCAGTAGAATTACCATTACCAGAAAATTAAATAGGTTTCCATTGGTCCTTTTTTAAAATGATGTGATATTCTATGTAATATCTGTTGCCACATTGACAATTATTGATGTATTCTATAGCCTTGTATAAGTAGCATCCTACTATGTCATATAAGGGAAGAATTATTCATCCTACAAATACAGCAAAACCTATTCTAGAATATCAATATAAAAAATTCTAGTCACACATTTTTCAAAAAAAATTAACTAATATTTCATTTATGATGCCATAGAGTTAATTTAAATCTAAATTTAAATGTATAAAGTTTAATAAAAATCGAAAAATGGTATAAAACAAAACTATAAACACCTATTCTAATATTTATATAAAGAAATTGCTAAAACGATAAAGGAAATTTTGATAGAATTTATGATAAATGGATTCATATAAATTGATAAAAAAAATTACATATTTATTATTTATTTTTAATTACATAATCTTAAATAATATCAAAATGTATTGAAATACCAAAATAAAATTAAAATAAATTTTTTAATAAATTATTGTTTATTAATACAACAATTCATAATTATTGTTATAATAGCATAGTTAAATAGAAATAAAAAAAAATATATATTTTTCATTTTATTTTATTTTAAATTAAATACATCAGTAAATATATAGTACCTATACTATTGGGTGAATTCTCATGTTTTGGTTTCATATATTAAATCTTCAAGGTCATTCTTTCTTGAGTGAACCTTGATGAAGTTATAATCGTCACTATGCTATTTTAACAACTTCATGGATATAGGAATCCAAAATTATTCAGTACAACAAACAAATTTTCATCAAAAAAATTACTAATTTTGAAATGAAAAATGACTGAACACTAATATTTTTATGGATGAAAGAATTATGAAATTTTGTTTTTTCATTTCCATTTCTGTAAAATCAGTCTTGTGTATACCCCAAAAAGTTCAGATAAAAAATATTCATTACCAATTCCTCATGCTGAACAAAACTATTACAAAAATTCAGTTTACACTTGAATATAAATATACAATATTCCATATAATCAATATACAATATAGGTTCAATAACTCATTATCATTCATAAGACAATTATTTTTAGTTTTTTCCACTAAAAAATCACTAGTAATCTGAATTGCCCGTATATTTCCCAAGTATTTAGCTTAAAAAATATAATTATTAATTTCATACCCATATAAATAAAATAAATTTAAACATGTGATAACCACGAACCATCTCAACATTTCTAAGATAGTTAACTCACTAGACATGTTCTTTTTAAGATAAGAAAAAGATATTATTTATTCTCTTTTATAACAAACATCTCATAATATTAGGACAATATTGCTTAACTTTGTTAATATGAGATTATATGTATGAATGGACCTCCTAACGTTTATTCAAGATGTATAAATTTTGGTACATTATTTTATCACCTTTTAGAGTCTTCGTTTTATTTCAACAGAACCCCCTTTCAAAATATTAAATCTCCAATGGTGTGGTGTAGGAAAAGTAACACAATCCACTATGGATATATTTTTTCATACAAAACATCAACCCCTCCTAAAAAATTAATTTCCCCCAATATAGAGCACTGATCAATGTATATTCATTAAATTCAAATTTATTTTCTTCATATAACAATCTAAAGGATAAATCCAATTTAATTATATCAGTCTATATATATTTATTTAACACACAAAATAAAAAAATACAATTCAATGATACAATAATACATTATGCAAGGAAAATTTCTAGTTGAGAATCATATATTGAGTAATATTATTATATTGTACCATTAATTATTATAAGTTAAATTAAATGAATGGGTCCTATTACTCTTAAATTAAATAATAATAGTTGATTAATTATAACATTATTCTCTTTTTATTTCTTTTATTTTAACATAAATTATTTTAATGACATAATAGTTTTTATCATTTGTAAAATTACAACAAGGAATATTGATACAATGTAGTCATTGAAAATGTTTTATTTTATCTCCCATATATAACGTATGAATAGTTTTGGGAAAGTACACTCATTTTCCAGTATAATTTGTAGTAAAATCAAAAAGCATTCCAAATAAGTTTTTTTCAAATTTTTCTTTCAAACCATATTTTCTTTTTTAGTAATCTTCAACCATGTTCTAACCAAACATTCGAATTCATTTTACTCAACATGAATAACATTTAATTTTTGTATTGACTCATTACATATCAAAAATGGAAGCTCAAATATGGTTAATAATCACATATATATTTTTATATAAATACTATATTACTATGTCATTCTAAATGTGTCATAAATTTGATTACCCTCTTAAAATTTAGGTCACATGATAAAGGATTCCTATCCATTACAAATTATTTTCACATACTATTTTTTTAATATTTGATAATAGTGGAACTTATAAAAAATCCACTAATCACATGTGTATAATATTTTTTCCCATTTTTAGGATTGTAACATTGATTTCATTTAAAAAACAAGACAAGCATTTTTCCCTTTATCACTACGTATATAAAAAAATTGGATATTCTCTGTAGTTATTTGCAGTTAAAATAATCATTTTATACAATTGAAAATATTATTTTCTATATGAATCCAACACTTTGATTCATTACTTTCACAAAATATTATGCTCTAAATTTAAGGGTGACATGTAGAAATCAATAAATATATAAATATTTCATTATATATTACAACTTGATTCAAATTTTTATGAATAAATTTAATATTCCCAAAAAAGTAGGTGAGGAACTATGATTGTTAATAAGCCTATAATTTGGTGCCTTCCATTTATTCACATTCCATGTTTGAAATTTTGAATATCATTTTAAAATATATGGAATGTCTCATTAATTTGATAACATTCTGAGAATAAATTGAATGAAATAATTATTTTTATGATATTCAGTCATCTACATTCCATTATAGAATTTTTTTCAATTTTAAAATATTTAAATAATTGTTTCAAAAGATATATTATACTATGATATTAAATTGAATTATTTGGATTTTAGTTACATGGAATAATAATAAAATCAATTGTGAACATTATTTCATCTTATAACATGATATCCTATATAGTATATTTTCACAACCATGGTGTAATTTTTAGAAATTATATTAAATATTTGTTTAATTTTTACACTTGTTTCTTAAATATGGGGATAATTTTCATAATATTTATTAAAAATGGGAAGTGGTGGGTCTGTAATATCAAAACATTATTTTTAGTGACCATTCATCTAAATTAAACATAATATGTCTTTATGGTGGTCAGTGGTGCACAATTAGTGAACTATTGGGAGAACCCATGAAGGTAAATTATATATAGCATAGGGAAATTATGAAAACCCTTCAATTTATTAAACATTAATTCTGGATTAATTAAATAGGAATACAAAAAAACCAGATGATTGAGCAGTCTAGTATCCTTTTGAATTTGGTACATTTCACGATAAATTAAAACAAATTATCATCTTTATTGAAAACATCCTTAACATTATTTTACTTCAATACATATGGGATAATCCGGGGGCATAAATAAAAATTCTTTAATATAGAAATCCTATTATGGGAATAAACATGAAATTACATGATGAATTAAATACATGTCAGATTAAATACATATCAATGGGGAATAAAATTATTGATAATAATAAGCCTTAAAATTTAGGCATGATATATGATGATAATTATAAAGGTGATAATAGAAATCTGGGAAAAAATTAAAACAATAAATCATAAACAATGGAAATGGATAACTACAATGAAATTATGATTAAAATAGTCCAATGATAGATTACGTTACCTCCCAATTAACATTAATAAAATATAATAATACAAACACATTACCAAATTCATTGGAGTGATATATAATTCTTGGTGAAACCATCGCATTCATTTCATGTACGTGCTTATGTGGGCCACATAGATTAGACAACATAGAATCATTTACCCTCATAGTTATTTCCATGATCATGGATTGTGGAATAAATACAAGTATTTATCTTATAATGTAAGTATATGTGCATAAACATTAATACCACTAAATGAAAATGGGTATGGGTTTTTACAACATAATTTTTGGGAATGGAAATTTATGGTGAATTTTCTGTAGCTTAATGATGGAATATAAATGTTAATGGAAGAGCGTGATGAGAGTGACATTAGACATCAATCATTTATAAACAAAATATACTTCATGTGGTATTTGGTAACAAATTTATCAGTAATAATAAATAGAGGTAAAAGACATAAGATAATGAAGATACATAAATAATGAGGAGAAGCAGACGATCCATTTCCTTTATAGTGTGATTCCAAATTCATTGGGTGAACATATTGAGAGTTTGGGGGTTTCTTTTTAAGAACTCTATTGACTATATAAAATGAGTTAATAATTCTATATTATTTCATTATTTTTTTATTACAAGGGATACAACTATTAAATATTAAACATGGTTATGTGGAGGGGTTTAATTCTACAATTCAATTGATATTAAAACTTTAATATTTATTATATATTTTGAAGGATTTATAATGGATTTATAAAATAAATAAAAAAAATAACATTATTTCAAATGAAAAAATTATATTTGGTTGTAGATACACTTTAGTTTATTTATTACATCACTTTTGGGTAATTATTAGGTCATAATACACATCATATATTTATACGATATGTAATTTTTACTCAAAAATTTGACTAGATTAGAAAATTATGAAAAAGTCTCCATTAGATAATTTTGTTCTTATAAATAATTTTTTTATTTTTATCTATATATATAGATATATATTAATATTTAGTTTTGAAGTATAATCAACATTCACTGTGGAATGACAGGTTTTTTGACAATAATAATTTTTTAAACCTTTTAAATAGTACAATTAACTTATTAAAACATATTTGATCATTTATATTTAATATAAATTATTTAACAATATATTCATATGATTATATTTATTATAAAATCAACTAATTCATAAAAATAAATTACTTAGTCGAATTGGAACATTCATTAAAACAATTTGTGTTTTGTTGTATGAAAATACTACTTTTATCAAACTAATTACTTAATATAGTATAATGTACGACCCATAAGGAAACAATATATTGAATGTTTTAATGAAGGGGAAGTATAAATATTATTTTTATGTTGTTTATATATATATATATTTATTTATTTATTTTTACCATGAATTAAATTATTTTTATTTTATAGTGGTAATTAATATTTTCTATGTCTACTATTCAAATTATACATAAATTAAGATGAAATTATTACCAAATAATAATTAAGATTATTCAAAATATAGAATTACTTTTATGAAAATAAATTAAATGTAGATGAATAATTTAATTTAGTTTAAAACCTGCTAGCATGATTGGAATACTTTTTCCAAATAATATATATTTTTAAGGAAAAGATGATTATACTTTAACTCTTTAACTATTAATATTAATTATATAAATTTTCATTCACAAATATTGATATAAAATGTAATAATTTCATTTAGATAATATATTATTAGGTTTTATGTTAATTAATTCAAATGGATAACCTTTTTCATATTAAAATAATATTTAGAAAAATATTATTTTTGTCCTGAATATAATCTGTCTATAAAATAATGTTTAAAGATTAGTTAAATGTAATTAATTGAATTATATGTATCTAAATAATACTTATTTTACCTTGAAATAAAATTTAATCATTAATTTTACTTTTTAATTAATTAATATATCAATATTAATGATAATTATAAATTAAAATAGAATTTTTCACTATTATATGAAAACAAATATTTCTAGAAAAAATTACAAAATTTTCACACTATTAATTTAGAATTTTGATATCAAAAATTGATTTACCCTTTTCAAATAATTTTTAAAATTCTCTGTAAAATAATTACAATATTTTTTCATAAAAATAAATAAAAATCATTTTTGGTGAAATCCTATATTGATGATTAGAAATACATTACCAAAAATAGATTAATTTTTTTACAAGAATTTAACAATATATATAGAATATATATTTATTTCAAAATCTAGGTAATCATAATCAGATTTATAAATTTAATGGATATCATAAAAATTTTACATTTAAATATTTAGTTTTTAGGTTTGGTCTTGCATATCCGATATGCTATCGAACATAGTTTTCACTTCTATGACGTGGGATGATAAATTATTCCTCCTTTAGTAAATTTTATCCTAGAAATCTAATTGTGGACATGATAAAAAAAGTGACACAGGAAAATATACCCATTGAAATAAAAAATAAACATGAGGTTAACAAAACATCATCCTGAATAGAGACAAATGGATGTATGAAGTTCATCACATAACTATGATTCCAAGTACGAAAACATTAGGGGAAGTGAAAATATAAACATGGAAGATAAAATTAACTATAGATAAATAACAATGTTTTATAGAGAACATAGCCAGGAGAAATACAATAACTATTAAACGATAATTTGGTGATGGGAAAAATTACAATCAATTGATTTGAAATGATAATAACATGAAATATTTTTTATTCATGATTTTGTTTCTATAGCTAAACAACACAACTATAATCTAGACTTGGTACATAAAGAAATGTATTTTTTACAAGTATTATTTCAAAATATAATTATTTTCCAATAAAATACCTTTTTTTCTCCAAACGATGAGAACTCTATATAATTCTTCTTTTCTAAGCGTGTTAGAATAAACATCTAATGGGGAACCAATAACATTAATGTGATAAATTATAAATTACTTGTATTTCCATAACATATGAATTTCAAAGAGACAATAAATTTTATCCATAATCTATTAACTAACAGAGAGAGCTATGTAAATTTTTCCCTTAATAATGGTTTGTAATGATCATGGGAATTTACGAATACATATCCACCTGAAGTGTCAAAATAGGTTTGAAAAAAGGCTTGTTTTCATACAATAGTTCCCAATTGGTTTCAAGTCAATGTAGTTTATTTCGATTTTACCACATGCAACATTTGTGACAGATCTGCATCCCCTTGTAGTGTCCATATTGGGATGTATTTTCTAGTTAATGAACATACTATTTACAATACAAAAATATTTGGATGTTTTAATATACATTATTTTATCCCAACTTATTCCTCTATAGTTTTTTATTCTTAATACTAAAAATAACTAAACATTACTATAATACCTAATATAACAACAGTTCCCTTCATTGAATGTTTCTTAATGATTCTTTATGTATTATTAAAAGTAAATCAACACGTTAAAGAAATAAGTATAGTATATTTGTGAATTAGGAACATTACGTAACAATATAAAATAAGAAATAAATCATCTTTACAGAAAACATTTTTAACATGTTCAATCTAAAAACTACATTGCATAACCTCATAACATACATAAGAAATGGGTGATCTATAATTCCCATTAAGGATGTAATCATGTAAGAACATGAATTAATTATTTACTTATTACACAATTATAATATAAATGTGTTATAAAAGAAGTGTGAATAATAAACATGAATAATGAGGCATGATAAAATGATATTTGTAATTGTTAAATGGGAAATGTATAAACATAGAAAATACATCATAAACATATGTCAATTCATAATTCAAGACATCGTGATTGAAAAAAAACATGATGGATTAGTCTCACTACATAATTCATTGGAGGATGTATCAATATACTAAAGAATTTCACAATTCATTAGAGTTCTGTATAATTTTGGAAAAACACATCACATCCATTTCATTATCATTATTATGTGTGACATATCAATCATTCGAAATGGTATAATTTATCGTAACAATTTATTCTATAAACATGGAGTATGGAATAAATACTTTTAATTCCAAAATAATTATTGTATAATTTCATAATGGTGAACACACCTAATAAAAATGGATATTGGTATTCAGTACACAATTGATTGGCATGGAAATTCACAGTGAAATTTCGACATCATAATAGTGGAAAATAAATTCTCAAGGAATGGATTGATGAGAGTGATATGGGTCTAAAATCATTTAAAAATAAAATGGACTGTATGGGGTATATGTAATCACAGATCCAAACAATAGAAAATTGTTGTAAAAAACATAATATAATGATGCTACTATAAAAAATTAGAGAGTAAGATGAACCATTACATGGACAATGTCATTCAAAATTCATAAGAGGAAATTCTAGAGATGTTAAGGGAACCATGGGAGGACTATTTAGAGGTGAATGATGAGTAAATAAATTATAAAAGGATTTTGAGTGAAAATAAATGGGATATTATGAGGGTTTATATATAAATTTAGTGGGGAATATTTATTATTTCTAAAACCCTATTTCTGGTCTAAATATAATAAAAATCCCAAAACTACAATCCTTTCCTTGGGTTTTCAAATTATTCTCAGCAACATGGGGTGATTTTAGATATTTTTTTAAGCCAAGGGATGAATATATTTAAATATTACACTTCATGATGTGGATGTCTGTTATACTCTTAATGAAATGAGTTTAAAAACATTAATTAATATTAAATGTTTTGTAGGATTCATAAAGGCCTTATAAAATTAATAAAAATAATAAAATCATATTATTAAAAATGGAAAAATTATATTTGGTCTTGGATACCATTTATAGTATAAATTACACTTCTTTTTGTTCAGTACGATGTCCTAATACACACCATATTTTTAAATATTTTTTAATCATTACATGAAAATTCTAAAATCATAGAAAATAAAGAATATTTAATTTCTAGAAAATTTTGAAGTTATTATTCAATAAAGAATATTAATTATATATAAATAAGGTGTTAATATATTTTAATTTTCATGTTTATAATAGGATAAGAATATATTTATAAATGCTAGTTTTTCACATTAAAATGTTTTGAACCCTTAGAAAATTGCATTTTCATTTTTAAAATTTATATGATAATTTCTATCTAATAAAATTCATCTAATAATAATATGTTAATAAAATATTATTAATTTCAAAAATTAATTAATTCAGCAAAAAAATTCCTAAATTGAATTTTAATATTCACCAAATTAATTTGTATTTTATTGTATCAAAATATAATTTTAATCAAAATAATTATTAACAATTTATAAATTAAAAACAATAAGTAATAAATATAAAAAAATTATTATAGTGAAATAAAATATTAATTTTATGTTGTTTCTATTATTATTATTATTTTTTACATTTAATTTACCAATTTTCCATTTATTCTGGTAATTAATATTTATACAGTTATTATACATATTTCACATAAATTAATTTAACCTTGTAAACTAATGGTAATTATTATTTTTCCAAATAAATAGTTAATTTTAACAAAGTCAATCTATATAGGTGGAATTATTTAATTTAAAATAAAAACCAAACACAGGAAAAATATTTGATTTTCAAAACATACTTTTTATGCTAAATATGCTTTTACATTTACACTATAAATAGTAATATTCATTATATAAGTTTTAATCCATTAATATAGATATATAATAATAAAATTTTATGAATAACACTTTTCATTAAGGATTATTTTAATTAATTATAATGGAACACCATTATGCATTTTAATATTGTTTTTAAAATTATGCGATTTTAATCCTAATAATAAACATATTTTAAAATCTGGTCTAAAGAATTTTTAGATGTAATAAATTTAATTAAATATATAATAATAATTTATATATTAACCTAAAATCAAATTAAAACAATAATTTTAAATTTAAATTAAACAAATTATCTTCAGAAAAGATAATTTTATATAAAAATGTTAATATTCCCAAATCACTGAAAAAATCTATATTTTGTGAAAACCAAAAAAATTTCACCATAGTTTAATTATTATATTAATATGTAAAAAAATTAGTTTTTAATAAAATATGATTTCAGTTTTTCTACATAATAATTATATTATTATATTCCTAAAAAATATAATAAATGTATTCTATGATAAATCATTTCTAATAACGAAAATACATTTACAAAAATTGATTTATTTTTTACTATTAATTTATTAATAGAAGAATGTTATATTAATATTTAATAATTTCTTTAATCATTATCATATCAAAAAAATTAATTGAAAGGATAACAACATTCCTACATAAATAATGATTGTTTTTTTGGGTTTTGAGTTTTGTATCACATACCATATCAAACATTGATTTCTCTTTTAAAAAATCTATGAATTTTAGAAACCATGAAGGTCATAGAAATTTTTTTTTGAACAATTACCATGCTTGAAAAATAGTTTACAAAACTATGTGGACAGACCATGTAAACAATCCATGAATTATAATTTTAAAATAAAATAATAATTCTAGTTAAATATAACTCTATTTTTTTATATTACCTATAATTATAACTCTCCATGCAATTTAATAATCATCTCATTTCTCTACTACTCACTACTGAACTGAATTCTCATCAAATTCACATCAATTTCAATAAGGACTCACCAATTATGTGGTATTTTTTCTTATATATCCACTCATACCATATAGTTATTGAGAATTAATCCTCTGCTATTATAATGGAAGTCTATGGTTAATTTCTAGTTGATATAATTGGTGGTGGTTTTGATTTTATGTGATTCTAATCAAGTGGGTAAGGTCATTCCTCTACCATTATGAGATTTTACATCAACCTCATATGGGTTCAACGATTAATGTCATGGGGTTGAATTTGATACATTTTCATGAAGAAATTAATGTGATTGAATCAGTAAAATATGTAAATAAAGTATCTAAAAGTATTATATACCTTCATTGATAATTTTTATGTGTTATATTCATTCCAATATTCATATAATTTATATAATTCATTATAGTGATCAAATTTTTTCCATATATAATTTGATGATGTTAAGTATTAATTTTAATAAATACCCCTCTATGATTCCTAATTTTTTTATTATAATATTATTAACCATATAAAATTGTTAATTGTAAATTATGATTAATATAATGAAATAAATATTTAATTAGAAATGGTTTTTATTGAAATTGGAATCCTTTAAAAATGTATATGTTCATGGGACTATGAGTTACTATTGTGGGAATCATTAGAAATATGGATTACAAGGTATCAGTGATGATATTAAAAGTAAATTCTAGATTACATCACTAGTGAATTGTTACTCTATGACTAAGGTATATTCTCTCTAATTAAGGATGCTACTCTAAGAAGATTCATGCGTAAATTTTGATATTATTGGTTTTTTATTGACTTGTGGAATGATACTAAGGATCCTTAAAATTTGTAACCTAAATAATATAACATGTTCCTTGTTTGAGAATGAATGTTTATTTGTTTTTTTAATTTTCTTATATTATTCTCTATAAAGCAGTGATATATTTTCCAACTCCAATTATCATGTTTATAAAAAATTATGATATTTTTTCTCTATATTTATTCTCTAACAAACATTATTGGATTATCACATATTTATTTCTTATAGAACACTTGATTAAAAACTATTATACTAGTTATTCTCACAACCTCAAAATTCCAGGTGGTTTTTGTAAAATATATATTTATCAATATATGAAAATGATTGCCTCTATATAGAGGATATTGTTTTTTACATTATCTCATGTTTCATCATTTGAGGGGACATACTGAGAGATAAACCTAGTGTCAAAATATTGTGTGAATTAGTTTCTCTTATTCCGTTTTGGTTATTGATTTTATCCCAGGATCCCAAGTGACGACGATGATATATTAGAATAATTTGATATAACCAATCCAAGGTGTGTTATAAATTTCCAATAACTGGATTATGGGAAATATATATTGGGATTGAACATTAGAATATATATCTATAATGATTTGATATTGACTATGGGGTGGCATTTTTTATCCATGAAGATATTATTTCAGCACCTAGATTTGATTTATATAATTTGTGGGATTCAATATCTATCCAATATGACATTATAATTTATTTATGGTAAGGTTGTGTGTGAGTGTCTAGAAAACACTCATTATAATGAGTTTTATGTTTCTATGGGATGTTATTAATTTTGTATTTGGAACATAATTCTATTTAATTTTCAATTGAGATGATGTTCATGTTATGGAATTGAGGATAGATAGACTCACATTGGTGAATGAATTGGTATCATAGGATATATACCATATGGGAAACATTCATACCATTTAGGAGAATTTTATTCCTCTCATTATTTGTGAAGGGATTCTTATTCAACATATTGTAATTAGGAATGAATATTGAACTCTCCAGAGAGACATGTATAGTTAGAACAGAGTTTTATAGACAATGTTTCCTCACATTACGTTTTATGAAATGTGGTAAAAAAAATTATGTTCTTTTGTTTAAATGATTTCCATGACGAATTTGGGTTTTTATTATATTATCATTACATTAACTAATATTTTATACATTCCATGAAGTGTTTCAAAATGGTTTTATTTATATTTTTTCATATTAATTTGATTTTTAGTATTATTCTCCCACTAAAATATCTTTGAGGAATACCATGAAATGGGATATGGATATATTTTTTCTTTATAATCCTCTACTTTCCTGAACTTTTATATAAAAGAACGGTTTGAAATATTTGATCTATAAGCCAAGGGGTTTCCCATTTCCAAAATTAGGATAAGGAAATCTAGATCCAACTTAGTTTAACAAAGGGAAAAAAATAAGTGATTTATTTAACATAATTCAATATCATTAATAATGAAAAAAATTCATTGAAGGTAGAGTATTAGTTGGATAAGATCAAAATAATATTTGAATTTCATGAGATCCATGATTATGTTAAATTTGAAAAGTGTAATGTTTAATCTTTAAGGACAAAACCGTGAATGATTGGAGTCTATTGTTCAAGAAAATGGTCATTGGAATATAGAGTTGAAGGTTTTCATAGTTGATTTATTGAATATGTCAAATGATGATATTCAAGAATTTGAGTTTTCCGAGGAGTTTGTTTTCCTCCAAAAATAATGTTATATTGTCATGGAATATACAAAACAATTTTAATAATATTATTAAACTTATAAATCTTATGGATCCAAATTATATGTCGAAATATTTCTATTTTTAAATAGTAATGAGACCCATAATTTGATTCCAGACCATCCTCTTGAAACTCCCCACCTTTGTGAATTAGAAGATAGATTCATAGTTATTGAAATATTTCATTATGGGATGTTTGGGATGATATATATCCTTTGTATCCTATGAATTAGTAGAGGAGTATTTAATAAAAATATGATAATCATGTTAGTGGAGGATAAATCCATCGATTTAATTATTCTTTTCCTATACCTATTGGGATAAAATCTATTATATTTTATCAATGGGGCAATGTTGTGAATGCCACTCCATATGTCATAGAGTGCCAAAAGGATTATCATGATTTCATGAATATAATAAATCATTATAGGTTTTATTGAAAAACCCCTCATCAAGAATTAGTGAGGTTTATTTTGGACCAAATGTGTCTGATGTGCAATCATAAATACTATATAAATGGTGTTTCGACAATATAGGCATCGAGGATGAAGTGGTTTTTCCTATGGAAAGAGCAAGGGAATGGAAAACCCTCGGTCTTGTAATATAGCACCCCATGAATTATTGAATTATTATATTTAAAAAATAATAATTTTATTGAGTTATTACACTACAAAATACACCATGTTAATCTTGTACTTGACATAACACAATGTTTAGCTTACACTACTTGCAACAATGGGTAAGATTTCATTGTAGATGATAATGAATATAAAAAAACCATGATATATTATTACTATTATTCAAATTTGAAAATTATAACACATAATTTAATACTATAGATATTAAATGTAAAAACTAATTACTAAATATTATATATACTGGTTTTATATAACAGTGAAATGTTGATAAAAAATACTTAATATTTGTTAATTCCTTTATATGTTTCAAAATTTAATATTATCTAAAAAACTCTTTATTTTCATTTTTTGAAAATTAATAGAATTATTTGTTCACACTTTTTGAAAAACATTTGACAAATAGCATAATTTTTAAAATCATAATTTTAAAATCATCATGACATGAATTTTGTTGTTTTTAATGAAATTTTTTTTATGAATATATAAAATATTGAATTTTTATTGAAAACATAATGTTCTTTAAATTCATTCATAAAAATACATGATGTTTTGAATTTATTTTATATTCATTTAGAACCAAAAAAACAACTATTATTCTAATTGAGTTCCTTTGAACTAGTTTTATATCTAATTTTGATATAAAACCCTTGTAAACATTTCAACATTTTCCCTTTAAAACCTAGATTTCAATTCGCATTTGTGAGATTATGTTTAATTTTTTTTCCCATTTTATTGGGAATGGTATATGTAAATGTGTATTTCATATGTTGAATAAAATTTTTTATATTATCTAATATGTTTAGCATAATTATTTACCTACCTAAATATTAAATGCAAAAAAATTAATTATTTAGGTTATAGTAAAAAATGGGTTTACCCTTGGAATAAAAAAATTATAATGGTTAAAATATAAAATAAAATTGTCTAAATACTATTTTATAGACATATTTCGACCATTAAACCTCTTTGGATCAACAATTTTTAATTTTATACCCTTGTGAAAAATGAAAAACATGGTAGCGCTCAATTATTTTCAAATATACCAATTCTGTCATATCCCCAAACAATTTAAGGTCGCCCTATAGACTCTCATTTTAAAAACCTCAAACCTTATTTAGTCATCCATTAACTAACCAAATAACATACCAAATTTTATCCCATAATTCTAGATTACTTATTTTTGGCATAAATCAATCCATGTTAGTATTTTAGTGAAAACTGAAGGTGGATACCGAATGAAGGGATAATGTTCATCAATGAGATTTTCTTTATTTCTTCCCTTAGCCTTATATTATTATTATAAAATTATTATAGAATAACATAAATATATTAAATACACTATGATTTTTTATATTAATGGAATTAACTAAAACCATCTCCACTTCCATCAACATTGTTATGAAATCATCGTTCATGTGTATAACAGACTACAACCTCATGAACCAATCTTGTAAATAATTCATGTCCCATCTCTCATGGTTGGACATAATATTGTATTTATTATCTTTCTATATTAAATTTATGATATTATTAGGATTATGTAATTTTTATATCATGCATATCATTATGCCTTATTTTTTGAGAATATGATAAAATCTATTGTGTTTGTGAGAGACTACTACCTCACTAAGTGATGTGATTCATTAACAATTTAAAGGGAGTGTATAACGGCTTGTTCTAATAAACCAATGATATATATATTGAATAAATATTTATTATTCTTGAATTATATTATATATCATATAATTTTAATTTTTATATATATAATGAAAAAATAAATAGATTTCATCCATATGAATGTCATATCATCTCCATAAACATTGGGTTTTATTTTCTATCACTATATTGTATGGATTAATATAAACATATTTATAGTGAGTATATATGATATTTATATATTTGTTATATTTTTATATAATTTTAAATCATGGTAAAAATATTAGGATACATAATTAATATATCAAAAATTATAAAAAATGAACATATGACAAGAAATATAACATTTACATGGAATTGTAAATAAACGGGTAATAAAAGGTCATAATAAAATAATATATGGTATTATATATATGAATTTCGTTCATTAATATATTTATATTTATAATATATTTATTATATAGGGGTGTTTAATGAATACTATAGAAAACAAATCATATAGTAAGCGATTATTGTCAGTTTATCGTCTTTGAGACATATGTTATGTTATAAACTTTTATTAATTCATGATGTATATATTAATAAGTTTTATGTTTAATATAATTTATTTATTTATCCTCATGATATTTTAATATATATTTTATTTTATTCCATAATTGGGATTATTATTCAACGTTTCCAAATTGGTAAATAATTTATGCTACAATCTCATCGTTTATCATGATTATTTGTGAATATGTCTCCAATAACAAAATATTCTGAAAAATTCATCCAGAAACTCATTACATTACATATCCTGTAGTGTATAATTATATTTTAAATTAATATAAATTTATCCAAATATTATTTTACTAGTGATTTTTGAATTTTTTTAACAAAATCATAAATTATGTATCACTTTGGTTGTAACTATGTTTCCTTTCAAAAAAAAATTCCTAAAAATGTTTTAAAAAATGATTTATTATTTACCAATAATTATTAAAATAAATTATTATCCATGTTTGATTTTAGGAAATGATGTGAATATTCCTATCATTTACCTAGCAATTACTTTTAGTATTTTTTTTTCAAAAAGGGGAAATGAATCTTCATTTTTAACTGTACGATATGAACATAATATTCCATCATAATGACCAATCACATAAACAAATATTACTTTATATGTATTGAAAATATATTTTAATTAATGATATTTTTAAAGGTATTTGAAATTTACATAAAATAAAATTTGGAAAGCATGTTTTTCTCAATAACTATTTTAAGTGATCAATCATCATTATTTTACATCTATGATGTCAACCATAGATGTTACTTATGCCTTATTGGGGAAACAATATAAAGAAACCATTAATATGGATTTCAATCTGTTATTAGTGGGAAAAATATCTCCACCCACTACTACAAAACACACTTTTAACTATGCTACAATCACCTTTTATCTCCACTAGAGAAGCACTAATGGTTATAGTGAAGATAAAAGTCCATGAATTTTACTAGTGCTAAAAAATCGACGATAAAGGGGAGATGTTACAATGCATATAAAATAACTAATAAAATACCACATTTGATAGAGCTTTCATTTGGCACTAATAAAGAGAATGTTTATTAGTGATTTAATAAGAGGTGATAAATGTTCGATTAATCAGTGCTTTTACCAACACTAATAAAACTATGATTTATCAGAACTTTATAATGCACTAATATAGAAAGTAATTATCATACCAATTATAAAAAATAATAATGGAGACCATTATCAATGCTTAAAAAAAGAACAGATAATGGATAAATTTTTCATCACAGTTAATAGCACTGCTAAAGGTGAACATTGCAGTGTGATGTAACATCACAATGAATCAAAAGAAATAGTTGTAGTGTGATCAAACAACACACTACATCAGAAGAAATAGCAAAAAAATTCCCAAATCAAGATAAAAATATACAATTTTAATGAAATAATGTTTATTACAAAAAAACATGATAAATATAAGTCTACTAAACAGTATGTCATTTTTTGTTTCTGATTAAAATGTTGATCACTTCTTAAAAACAAATAGACCCCATTGGAGTCATACCGGTCACACCGTGCATCATATTGAGGTGTGGATGATCCATATACATAAAAAGTTACATATGGATCATTTTTGTAATGTACCAAAACAATCTAAATTCATTTTTTGGATTTATGATTATATTAGTTGTTTTTTGATTTATATTAATGTCTTTTTTGAATAAAAAAGATGCACTTGGAGTCATATCGGTCACATTGTGCATCATATTTAGGCACAGGTAATTGATAAATGTCCGAAATTTCTGATTCATCATTGTACTAAATTATCAAAACAACCAGAATGTGTTTTCTCAGTATAGAGTTGTCAATAGTTTTTGTGATTAAAATTAAGGGGTTTTTAATTAAAAAATGCACTTCGAGTTATACCTGTCAAAATCTGCACCATATTGAGGTACGATCGATCCCTACACATCACAAATAATTTATGGATCCTTTTCTTAATTTAGAAAAGACAATCCGAATGTGTTTTTTCAGTTATGATAAATTTTTTTGTTTTTCTTATTAAAATAAATATGAATTTTGAATAAAACAATACACACATAGAGTCATATCAGAGACACCATACATCAGAATAAGGTACATCTGAATTTTACACATCCAAAATGACTCATGAGTATTTTTCCTGAAGTATCAAAACACCCAGAATGAAATTTTATAGTTTTGAATATGTTCATATTTTATTAAAATAAATTTTATTTTTGAATATAATGATGCACATTGAGTCATACCAATCACATCATGCATAATATTGAGATACAATTGATCTCAACACATCATAAATTACTTGGGGATCATTTTCCTAATGTGCCAATAAAATCTGGAATAATTTTATTTGTTTTTATTATGTCAAATTTTTTATTAAAATGAATTTCAGTTTCTCAAAAAAAATCAACACTTAGAGACATAGAGGTCACACCATGCGTCATATTGAGGATAAGATGATTTATACACATACAAAATCAATCGTGAATCATTTGACTAAAGTATAAATACAATAGGAATTCATTTTATCATTTTGAAGTATTTCAATTTTTAAATTGATTTAAATTAATTCATGTTTTAAAAAAAACGGCTCACTCGGAGTCATACCGGTAACACTGTGCATCATATTGTGATGAGGTTGATCCCTACATGTCCAAATTGATTTATGGATCGTTTTCCTAAAGTACCAAAACAATATGAATTTTTTCTCTTGGTTTTGAGTATGTCAATTGATTTTATTATTAAATTGAATGTAAATTTTGAACAAAATAGATTCACATAGAGTCATATCAATCACAATATGCGTCAGATTGAGTCAAGACTAAATGATACATGTCCCAAATTACCGATGGATTATTTTACTAGTGTACTTAAACAATAGGAATGTATTTTCTCAGTTTTGAGTGTGTTAGTTATTTTCTTTATTAAAAAGATCAGGTATTTTGAAAAAAAAACACATGGAGTTATATCGGTGTAACCACTCATCAGCTTGAGATTTTGATGAACCCTACACATCAAAAATAACATATGGATCATTGTTCTAATGTAACTAAACAATATGAATATGACTTCTCAGTTTTGAGTATGTAAATAGTTTTTTATAAACATTAAAGTCCGTTTTGAATAAAAAAAATACAAAAATGGAGTCATACTAGTCACAACATTCATCAGATTGAGCTGTGGCTGAATGGTATAAATCTCAGATGAATCATGCATTTCTTTCAAAATGTATTACAAATTTTAAACAAAAAATTGGTATTGAGTTTGTAATTTTTTTTATTCAAATTAATTTCAATTTTTATTAAATAGACACACTTACAGTCATACTGGTCACACCATGCATCATATTGAGGTACGGATGATCCCTACATGTCACAAATGAATTATGCATCATTTTACTAATTTACAAAAAAAATGAATTTGTTTTCTTGGTTTTTATAATGTCAGTTTTTTAGATTCAAATGAATGTCAGTTTTGAATTAAAAAAGAGACACAAGGAGTCATACTTGTTACACATTTCATTTTATTGAGTTGTGGATTAATTATAGATTTCCAAAACTTCTCTTTCATCATTTTCAAAAATTATCAAAATAATCAGAATGAATTTTCACAGTTTTGAGTACATTATTTTTTAATTATAATATATGTCAATTTTGAAATAAAAAGATATACATGGAATCATACTAGTTCCACATTGAATCAGAATGAGGTGTGAATGATCCATCCAGTTAAAAAATGGAATATGAATAATTTTTCTTAAGTACCAAAACAATATAAATTAATTTTTTTAGTATGAATTTTTTATTAACATTAACATTAATTTCTATAAAAACTACTCACTTGGAGTCAAACCGGTCACACTATTTATCAGATTCATGTACGACTAAATGATACACATCCCAATTGAATCATGGATTATTTCCCTAAAGAATCAAAATAATTGGAATTCATTTTCATAGTTTTCACAATATCAGTTGTTTTTTTAAATTAATTTCTGTTTGGAACAAAAAAAAAGAACTTAGAGTTATAACAGCCACACCGTGCATCGAATTGAGGTGTGTCTAAATGCTACCGTCTTGAATGACTAATGGATCATTTTCTTAATGTATCAAAAAAATATGAATTTGATTTTCGATTTATGAGTATGCCACATCTGTTTTTTACAAAAATTTCATTTTAAACTATAATGAGGCATAATGGATCTTATCATAAGTTACAAGTGTTTTTTTCACTTTTAATAAATTTTATCAAACAAAATCATGGTACAACACTCTTTCTATATCATTTGTGAATTTTCAATTTTTTTTATCCAGTACCTTTTATCCTCCAACACATCGGTCTTGACCATAGTTTTTGCATCTACCTCATCATCCACGTTGGTCTTTGACTAAAAAAGTTCATCAAAGCCACCTCTACCACTACCTATTTATCCACCTTCACCTCTTTCTCAACCTCTGCATAAGCATTTTCTCAAATATTTTATTGTTTTTGTGTTAGTTCTTCTAAACAAATGGATTTCATCAACTAATATTCTCCTTGAAAACAATATGATGAATATTATGAAATCATTCAACACTAATACATTAAAAAAAATATTATGTAGTTATGTTCATACTCATACTAGATTACAAATATATTATTTAATCATAGGAATATGTATTTAACATACATTCTGACCAAAAGTACACCACCCACATATCTCTAAACAAATTTATTACTTATTTTGAATGAATCTGTTGTTGGAAATGTTTATAATACTGAGAAAACATAAAAAACACATTTTTATGAAATATATTTAATGGAATTATAATGATATTAAATGATTTCCTATCGGAGGATCCTAGTTTCATCATGCTGTATGATTTCACATAATAATTTTTAAAAATAATTTCATTAATAGATTTAATTATCTTATTTAAAACACTTCAAAAACATTGACCAAAATAATCAAATTATTATTAAATGTTTTTATAGTTAAATATTTTTATATATGCATTGATTTTTTTTCCATTTTTAGTAATTTAGAGGTATTAGCCTTTATGATGTCGACCTCATTCCAGAATTTTTCCTTTATTAAGAGACCATTGAATCATAAAAATTTATCATTAAAACACATAATAAACATATAATTATATTTTTATCTTTAAAATGATTATTATAGTGTATTACATATTCACAATAAACATCATTTTTGTGCATTTGGTTGGACTTCCATGCATCAAATCAAAATATTGAATAGTTTCAGTGTATATGGTGATTATTATCTACGTCTATTGCTACAAAAAAAATTATGAAACGAAAAAATCAAAAATATATTGGATGTGATTAGATCATTGAGTTTTAGCCTTGAGTTATTATAATCAAAAATACCCTTTCGTCTGATTCTTCGGAATGAAATTATTAGGTTAACACAATACTTTTCTTATCTATTTCTACGATATCCAATTTAATTTCTGATGTAGAAATGATTCTAGGATTATCGAATCCATATAAAGCATCATGTGATCTTCCCTTTATATAGTTTTTATATTAACACTTTTAAAAAAACTGAATTTTTATCAACACTAATAAACATATTTAGTTGACTATTTAGATAGATATATTATGAAATTTCACCTTATTAGTTTATTCCCAATTGAGATGCCAAACCATTCATGCATGAGAATTTATTTCAAAATCTCAAGACCACTTCCATCTATAATGTAATCACCAAATATTTTTTCCTCATAGTAAATGTAATACATTTTATTATATTTAAATGTGGACTCCTCAAGAAGTTATATTTTCAATAAATTTTTATCTTAAACATGCAGAGAGGAGGTACTCTCATATGTTCGTTTTGTTTTCTTGTTCGATTCTGACAATATTCTTGATTTTGACCTTTAGTTTCTCTACTACTTTATACATCTGTAATATCATACCTAACTTCTAAACTATTATCTACAATTGTTACATGTCTTTCATATGATAATTTTTGATAAAGAAGTACCTAATGTTTATTTATAATATTATACAACAATGTTTAAAATTCCCCAATAACATCTTGGACCGTTGTAATATCTGGAACATCAAGTGGAATTGTAAAATCAACTGTTGTCTTATAGGCTACGTCAATCCTTACTCTCATGTGATCTTTTGGGAGGGGTTGATTTTTTAGCTGGCCTATCAAGATATTATACATTGTACCCCATGCATCACAGCAGTACATGAGTGTTGATAGATTAAAATCACATACAACTACACCATATATAATTTTAGTATTATAAAGTTATAAAAAAATTGATTCACATTTAGAATAAAGATTAATGAAAAATTGATTACCCAGGGTACGTTTTTGGTGGAATTTCTAGCCTCAACTTTAGTGGGATCATTTGGATAATGTGCATATAGTTTATCCACCATCGGTTCTCTTTGATCTTTTCTTATACATTGGTATACAAAACCTATGCACCATATAATATCTTTCTTTCAATCTATTCACATATGAATTCATGTCATTATATTATATCTATCTTCATGTGGATATATATCATCAAAATATGATCGAGATGAGACTCGAAAACATATTCTTCTAACCCACCCATATAGTTCATGCCACTTTGAAGCTACTAAAATTCCCTTTTCTTCTAGAATGATTGTTGTTGATTCTCGTGTCTAAACCATATAAAAATATGAACATATTTATTTTATGTGATATGGTTATAAATCATAAAAATAAAAATTATTTAATACTTTCACATGCTTCCCATAAAACGTTTTTGTTTTCTTCAACTTATTTAACATCCTTATTTACACGAGCCTCCTTCCATAGCACATGATGAAAATGTTTGTAGCTTCAGATTTTGATTCATAAATATATATATATAAAATGGAACATCAATTTTTTTATATCAAATAATTAAAAAATTATTAATTCATTAAAATATATACCAATTTCATCTCTAATGAAGCATACCCACATCCTTAATGATGCATGAAAAAACAAGAGGGGGTGAATTGTATACTTTAAAAAATTATTTTGGAACTTTTAAAGTTGGTTATGTTTAACTAGGTTTATCATGGTAATTCAAAAAACCTCTAAGTTCTACACACATGCTTGATTTAGTAAATATGATTAAGTGAAAGTGAATCTGGAAAAATGGTTTTGGAAAATGAAACATAATGAATGTTTAAAAAGATAAAGATTCTACCTTAAAGCGTATAGAATCTTACTAAATCAGAGTATACAAGTGTAAGGAAGTATAAGATAGTTATACTTTCCTCAAGAAACAAAATTTGCAGTGGAATACTTGTAACAAGACAAGTAATAAGTTGTAAATCTTTTAACCCAAAGAGAATGGTATTCAACAACCATGGATAAAGGTCCCTTGATTTATACTTTCAAGAAAGTCTATCTTACCCACAGTTGGATAATCCACTACAAAAACCTCCATTACGAAAATTTCCACTAAGAAAACATCCATTACGATAGTCATGAAAAACATCATTACAAATTTTAGTTTTTGAATACTAACAATAAAATGAACTCCACCTTTGAAAAGATTTTATTTATGTAAGTAGATTGATTTCAATAGGATGTTAATATGGAGGATTATATTATGGTAATCATTCCTAACATCTGTTTAATGTATTCTAATCTATCATAGGGTAAATATTTTGTGAAAATATCAGCAAGTTTATATTGCGTTCTAATAAATTGAAGAATGATTTTAAGTGTGTGATCCCTAAGAATGTGATGCCTAATATCTATGTGTTTTGCACGAGAGTGATGTGAAAGGTTTTTAATAAGGGAATTGGACCTTTTATTATCACAAAAAATTTGTGTTTTGGTAAAACTCGTACCACAATCTATGAGTGTGTGTTGCATCCACAAAACTTGAGCACAACGACTTCCTGCTGCTATATATTTAGCTTCAGCAGTGGAAAGTGCTACTGAGTGTTGCTTCTTTCAGTACCACGAATCTAATAAATCATCTAAGAAATGGAAAGTTCCAGATGTATTTTTTCTATCCATTCTACATAACCTATATTAGAATCTGAAAAATTGTTCAAAACAAAATCATTTCTAGAAGTATAGGAAAGTCTAAAATCCATGGTTCCCTTTATGTAGCGATAAATTCTTTTCACTGCCTTTAAATGAGATTCCTTAGGATTGGATTGATATCTTGAATATAAGCATAATTAAAACATTAAGTTTGGATGACTAGCTATCATGTAAAGAACACTTCCTATCATACTCTTAAATGATGTTTGATCTACTGGTTTCCCCGCTTCATCATGATCAAGTGTGTTTGAGGTGCCGATAGGATTACTTATACTCTTAGTGTTCTCATATCCATACTTTTTAAAAATATCATTAATATACTTATGTTGGGATATATAGATTCCAACTAGTTTTTGAGAAATTTGAAAACCAAGGAAAATTTTTAACTCACCCATCATAATCATTTCATACTCAGATTTCATTAGATCTGCAAAGGAATCAGTTAAGTATTGCTGAGTTGAACCAAATATAATTTCATCAACATAAATTTGAACAATGAAAACATTTTTCATATCTTTATTTATAAAAAAGGGTTGGATCTACATTTCCCTTAATGTAACTATTTTGAAGCAAAAAACATGTATGTCTATCATACCAAGATTTAGGGGGTTGCTTATGTCCATACAATGATATTGTATGTCTAAAAAAATGATCAGGATGTTTTGTATCATCAAAACCAGGAGGTTGTTAAACAAAAACATCCTCTTAGACATAGCCGTTAAGAAAAGCACATTTCACAACCATTTGAAAAAGTTTGAAATTGAATAATGCTGCAAATGAAAGTAAGAAATTAATGTATTCAAGCCTAGATAATGGAGCATAGGTTTCTTCATAGTCTATTCCCTGTTCTTGATTATAGCCTTTAGCAACTAATCTAGATTTATTTCTAACTATGATTCCATTTTCATCACACTTATTTCTGAAAACCCATTTTACTCCAATAACAGAAGATTCTTTAGGTCATTCAACTAAGGTCCAGACATTATTAATTTATTACTCTTTTAGTTCATCTTGCATGGATTTTATCCAATCATCATCACCTAAAGCTTCATCAGTGATTTTTTGTTCTAATTTGGAATGAAATGCTAGATGTTCTACTTCATTCGTTAAGGAACTTCTAGTTATTAAAGGTTTATTTACATCAATAATGATACTATTAATAGGATTATTCATAAGAAAAAACTAATTTCGGTTTTGTAAAACCTATTCATCAACTTAGGGTATAAAATCGTCTGGTGTAAATGCCTGAGAAACATCTTCTTGGCCATTTTCCTTATCTAAAGGATATTTTAACAATGTTTGATAATCAGTTTTTGAAGACACATTGTAAGATATAGGTTGGAGTTGTTTAAAAACAAAAGGACCAGTTTCATCATATTTCACATGTACTATCTCTTCAATAATACAAGTGTTTTTATTGAAAACTCTATAATCCTTAAAAGTTGTGGAGTAGCCTAAGAAATTTATTTCATCTGATTTTGGTGAGAATTTCTGTAGATTATCTTTGGTATTAAGAATTAATACTTTGCAACTAGAAACCATAAATATGGATAGTCTATGTTTTCTACTATTCCATAACTCATAAAGAGTTTTATTATAAAAAGTTTTAAATAAAACTCGATTTATAGTATAACAAGCATAACATACATATTCCGCCCAGAAATGTTTGGCTATAGAATATTAACATAACATGGCTCTTGTTATCTGTTGAAGAATTCTATTTTTTCTTTCAACAACACCATTCCGTTGAGGAGTTCTTTGTGATGAGAAATTGTGAGTAATGCCTTTTCTACAACAAAAAGTTTCAAAATCATAATTTTGAAATTCTCCACCATGATCACTATGAATCGTTTTCAATGAAAGGTTTTTCTCATTTTTAACCTGGGCTCTAGAATTTGGAAAATATGAGAAGGCATCAGAATTCTTTGCAAGAAAATAGACTCATTTAAATCTAATGTAATCATCAACTAGAACAAATACATAATATTTTACTGCATTGCTTCCAGTTTGTGTAAGCCCAAATAGATCCATATGTAATAACTGTAATGTATCCATAGTTGAGACATCACCGATTGATTTAAAACTTGATTTATGTTTCTTGTCATATTGACAAGGGTCACAAACATTGGAAGAATCAAATCTATGCTCCGGTAAATCCATAACTAATCTTTTTTTAGAAATTTTTCATAGGTTACTAAGGTTACATTTTCCTAACCTTCTATTCCATAACCATGAATGATCTTCAATTTCACTAAGGCAAGGTAGATCTTGGCTCCTAAGGTCTTCTAGGTTTAGTGTGTATACATTCTCTTGCCTATGGGAAGAAGGAATAATCTCTTCCTTGGAAATGTGTACTAAGCACTTGTCATTCCTAAATTTACATGGTATGATTCATCACATAATTAGGTTATGCTAATGAGATTGTGCTTAAGACCCTTAATAAATAAATCATTCGAAATCAAAGTTTTTCCATGAAGAACGATGTTACCTATACCATTAATATCTCCCTGAGCATTATCTATGAAATTTACATTTCCTCCTTTGATCTTGATAATCATTCCAAAATAGTTTTTTTACCAGTCATATACCGGGAACATCCACTATCCATATACCAAGTATTGTTGTATGTAATCACTCTATTTTCTTAATAAAAATTTAGACTTTTAGAATCTAAACATTCATGGATCTGGAAATTTTATAATGAAATATTTTAGGTACCCACATTTTCTTAGAAAAATAGGCTTTATGAAATCCTAAAGATTAGGTATTGTTTAAGGAACAATTTATTGCCCAGTGTCCACCACTCAGACACATAGTGAAGAAAAGAGCACTTTGTGGAACAAAATAATTGTTGCTAAAAATCAGTTTAGAACTAGTATAACCAAAACCAGATCTATTCTATAAAGGTCAGATTTGAGAATACATTTTTTCAAAATTTTCCTAACCTATGGTAATGTTTGAAAACCACTTCCTCATGGAAAAAATTTCAGATTATAGTTTGATAACCAAGTTATTGTCTTCTAAAACATTTGATTTGGAACTAGAGATCGGCTCGAAAACATTTTTCTTATAAATTATGTTTTCTAGATCATTAGAATGTCTATTATTCTCAGAATTTACATGCTTAAGATTTTTTAAAATAATTTCAAGATCAAAATTTTTTTTATCATGATCTTTAAAAAGATCTAATATTTCCTTAGTAAGGATATTATTCCTAGAATTTTTCATATCAGGTTTTTTTATGTGTTTTGAATTTTCATTTTCAAGGAGTTTGGAAAACCTAGAAACATTTTCAGAGGAAGGTAAAGTATCATCATTATCAGATCAAGGTCCTTCATCAGAAGAGTTATAATATTTACTATCATTAGTATTCAAAGATATATTAGTCATAGATTTAGCATTGGGTACCTTATCAATAATGAAATGATTTTCAATAGGTAATCAGGATATTAATCAAAGATGATTCTGTCTAGAAGATTCATAAAATCATGATTCATCTGAAGAGTCCCTGCCACTGTCACTCCATGTGTCATTCTCTTTCAAGACATTCTTAGCTTTAGCTTTGTAGTACTTCTTTCTGTTTCTCTCAGAATGCATTTATTTTCTTTCATTTCTTACAAGCATAGTACAATAAGGCCTTATATGTCCAGATCTATTGAATTCATAACATGTGACTTATTAATCTTTCTTTTATTTCCTTTCCTTCTTTTTATATCTTGATTGAAAGTTCTTCTTTCCAACAATCTTATTCATCCTTCGTGAAATATTTTTTAACTCATTTTTTGAAGATTCACTTCCACTAGATTCATATTGAGTAATAACTTTATTATATTTAGATATAGTAACACTCCGAGGAGTCTTGTAATTCATGTGATTCGAAGTTGTAGTAAAGGAAACACTACCATTCCCATTTTCTTTCTAAAATTATAAGCATCTCTCGTCATTCTAGTCTCATGATAAATAAATCTTCCAAAGAGTTTATCATGAGTAATCTGAGAAACCATTCTGTTCTCATCAATAAAAGTCCTCTTGGATTCCAACTCGATGGACATGGTGTTTATGATCTTATCAACAATAACTTCATCATCAATTCCTTTCACACCCACGAATTCTAAAATATTCATGATATTCATGAATCATTATTGATCCTTACATATGGTTTCTCCATAAGGAAAGTAGAAGCCATGATATTTAGCTCTGAGCATGGCTCTTCTAGTTTCAATAACATTGGAAGGACCAAAATGTAACTTCATGTTTCATTCATATACAATTTTCTACTTCACAAGATGAAATTTGCCTATATATATTTCTAGTCATAGAATAAAGCAAAGTATTGTGTACCTTATTATTCTGTTGATATAAATGATTTTCTTAATTGTTGATGGTACTAACTTCCCTGACATGGGTTTTATATCCTCTAGTAAGCATAAAAAAATTATCAACTCTAGTATTTAGAATAAAAGACTTTATTTGATCTCTCTAATAATCATAATCATTTCCATCAAAAATAGGTGGTATTATTGGATTTATGTTTTCAATAGAAACAACATTAATTTATGCCATCTTAATAAAACTCATTCCACAAAAACTTGTTAATAGAAAAATTTTGTAAATAAGGAAAATATTCCTCAGAAAGAAAAAAAACTAGAGTATCTCTATGAAAAATATGAATTTGAACTTAATGAGTCCAAAAATATGATTCCAAAAAATATGATTCTGAAAATTAGAAGAATAAGATAAATTATCTTCTAAATCTAATCATGAGATTAATTCAGATTGAACCAAAATTCTAAAGCCAATTATTGGATTGGGTCAGTATTTAATGTCACTTCCTCTATTACCAATTGTTCAGATGGTATGTGAGTATGATATACTCTATAATACCAAACATAGGATCAAAATAATAAATATACTGAATATTGTATCAAATGATGCTTGAGATACAATATGGGGTGAATTGTATACTTTAGAAAATTTCATTGAAACTTTTAATGTTTGTTATGATTAACATGGTTATACAAGGTAATGCAAAAAACCTCTAAGTACTACACACTTTCTTGAGGCAGGAAATATGATTTTGAGAAATTGAATCCGGAAATATGGTTTCGGAAAATGAAACATAATGAATGTTTTCAATGATAAAGATTCTACTGTAATGTATATATAGTCTCAGTAAATCAGATTATACAATTGTAAAGAAGTGTAACATTGTTATACTTTTCTCAACAAACAAAATATGCAGCGGAAAACATGAAATAATTCAAGTAACAAGAAGTAACTCGTTTAACCCAATGAGAAGTGTATCCAACAACCTTGGATAAAAATATCTCGATTAATACTTTAAAGAATTTCTGTATTACCCTCACATTGGTTATCCAACGATATGATGATCATAGTATGTCTTGTATCCTCGAAATCCCTCAACATCAAGGTAGTAGGCACCTATGTCTTCTTATCCCCAGAAGCCCTTGAATGTACTCAGCAATAGTCAGAGTTGCACAAAAAAAATCTGACAAGGAAGTTTCATATGCACAGAGCAATAAAGTAAATCTCTCAAAAAATCACATCAGAAGTATATAGTCTCTAGATTCGTAAATAGTTGTGAGAACTTTCAAATGAGTTGTTATTTAGAGCCATGGATTCAACGGTCGGCTCCCTCCTCCAACGTTCATATTTTTCCTTGAATTTCAGAGGGACCTGTACACGTGTCACTCAAACAATGGTTTGTTTGTATGTAAAAGTACAACATAGTTTTATAACAAAAACAACTGTAAGAAAAAATATAGTTACATAACCAAAATCAAATATTCGGAATGAAAGTAAAAAAAGTCAAGAGTCTAACAAAAAAAATATTTCGGAGTCTTATAATACAAGGATGTTCAGATTCTATTTTCTATATAATTCGGAACCTGAAATATATAGATTTTAAGTGTCTGAATTTCAAGGAAATTAGGAATCTAGATTCACAACAATTTGGAGCCAGAACATACAATGTTCGATGTCAGAGTTCATGAGAATTCAGAGTCATAAATAATAAGATCTTGGAGTCTGTATTCAAATAATTCGAAGTCAGAACATGGAAGTGTTCATAACCACAATTCATTTATAGAATTCAGAGTCAAAACTCAGAAGAGTTAGTAACCAGAATTCGTAATCAGAATTCAGAGTCAAAAATCAAGATAGTTTGTAACCAGAGTTTATAATCAGAATTCGGAGTTAGAACTCAGAAGAGTTCGTAACCAGAATTCGTAATCAGAATTTAGAGTCAAAACTCAAAAGGGTTCGTAACCATAATTCGTAATCAGAATTCAGATCCTAAAATAGAAGTCTTCATATCTAGGTATTTATAAGATTATGAGGTTTTGGTTACAAACAAAATTTTACACTTAGAGAAATTAAGATATGAATAATAAAAAATATGGTAAGGATAAATTTCCTTGGGGAAGGAAATTTTTCGTTATCGAAGTAAAACATAGCGTAAAAAGATATTTTCCTTCAGATAAAGTATTTGTGATTTTCGAAACAAGAAGGAATGGTAATGTCATAAAGAAACATTAATGACTCACAAATCTCTTCCATGTTTGAAGGAATGGAAAATTCATAAGGAAAACCTTATTGACTCAACAATCCTTACATTGTGATGGGGGTAAACTAGTTTAGATGCACACTATTTATTTTTAGCACTCTTTTGCTATGTCATAAATTGACAATTTTGAATCAAGTAGGATAAAATAAATATTTTCAATTAATATATTATCGACCAAAATTCACTTGAAATAATTTATAATTGCGACGATTTCCGAACGTTTTCCATGTTTTATACTTTATAATGTGTGCATTATAATGTTTTTGGTTGGGCATCCTTTTCCCCACAATATACATATAATGTAACTTCATTAGAATAGACTAGAAGCCTCTATGGGAATTTCCAGCTTCCATTAAGTCAACTTTCTTATACAAATATCCTAAAATAAATGATGTCTTCAAGGAATAATGAAAACGAAATCAACAGTATAGTGTACAATTTTTCAGTAATATAGATATAGTATATTGTAACATAACCATTATATCTTTCAAAAAGATTTCCTTCATTACAAGATGGATGTGGAACCATGAATCATTATCAACTCATATATTCATCCTCACTGGGAGCTCAAGATAACTGATGAATGTTGATTTTTTGGGGTCAATAGTTCACTGCATTAATTCAAACCATCATCAATTTTTTTACCCTGACATCATGGCATTATAATTTTATTCAAAACTGTGATATTGCGTCGTACATATTTTTTTCGACAAAATAATGTTGATACCCTAATAATTCTATAGTTTTATCATCAATAGTATATCGTTTCTGGGTATTAGAAACATCATCATGTTCAAAAGATATTATCTGTATTAGTAGTTAAACATTTAATTTCTTTTGAAAAATAACAATGCAATACACTCTATGCATAAAAGTCCACAATTGTATCCAAATTTCATGAAAACTATTACGATATTGGATAGAGATATAATAATTAATTAATAAACTAAAAATAACCTTCAATACCGTTATTTAATACATCATCAGACTCTTGATTGTCTTCCATCTCTTGATGATGGATTTGAGGAAACTCATTACCTCTTTCAGACTATCCATCCTTACATCACTATTCAGGAGGTATGCCATAAATTAACATTGAAACCACAATGATGGTAGGAAGTATAGTTTGAATTATGGAGTCCAATATACCATCAATAGATGGAATAAAATAATGAGTATAAGGATTAATGTGTCCTAGAAAACTACACTAATGGAATCACTCAAAAAGTATCCTCAATTTATGTGGAATTAGAATAAGTCCACAGTAATGGACTTGAAGAAATGAATCTCACCCCAATGACATTGGACATCAAATATATCTACTGAAGGATTCAAAACCTTTGAATTTTTGATATTTTTATTTTGATCCACCATAAGATTCATTAAATATCATTCTTCCCTTTAAAGGGTAAATATTTCATCTAATTCTTAGTATTGATCTAGTATTTCTTTTTCTCTTATTAATGAAATGAATATATTTAATGCAATAATAAATTTAATATTATCATAAACTACTATAATATCATAGAGAGGAACCATAGATACTTCATGTCATTGAAAATTATACCACATATCTTAATATAGATCTAGAGTTACCACAATGAATTTCCTACATTATGATTGATAATGATATTATCTATTGAAAAATATAATGTTCGATCGAGGTATCACCAAAACTAAATAATATTACATTATAAATATTTAATCATATTCCAATCCCATTTAATGTTTCATAACAATTTTTAATTAATTAACAAAAACCAGAATCTCAAAACATGCATCACTAAAATAATTTTTGTAACATTACTAATTAATTTATTATTAATTACAATTCAATAAAAATTTATTCATTAATATGATAAATCTATATAACTCGTTTCACGGTTTAATAATTTACCGGAATAACCAAAATTCATAAAACATGTTTTAATGATTTTTACAATACCTTGGTCCCTATATGTTCGTCACCCATACATTAGTGCCACAACATGGTATCCATAAAGACTCAAAATCCCTCATAATTATGCCATTTTAATAGATAATATAGTATATATGATGTATTAAATTTGAGAAACAACCATGATTTTTTAAACCTATATTATTCAAATGAAGAGAAATTTGAGGCTTGGGTGAGTGGTCTAATTATTAATAATGATATAAGAGTAAAACCTCTCTATGTGTCTCTAGTGACAAATGGTTTGGAAACACAAATTCATATAAAAGGAAAAAAAGAAATAAAACCACAGTCATTGTATTTAAACATTGACAAAAATGGATATAGGCTTCATCATGTTAATGAATAACACAAAAACCCAAAATTCTGCAGTCCAAACATCCATTAATGATAGTTTCATAGTGGGAAATAACAAAAAAATGCTTATATCTTGGATTAATCCAAGGGGATGTAGAGGAGTCACACTGGTGAAAGTTGAGTTCCTCTAGTGCATAAGAATTTTGAGCGACCGAGACATGGTCATGGTTGTTTTAAATTGATTATAGACAATTTTAATTGTTCTTTGAGAAAATTGTTAACAATGATCCCTTTAATCAGCACTAAATTTATAATCACTGTTAAAATAATTATTTATCAGTGATATTTTAACACTGATAAATATAAAATATTATCACTGATAATGTTTTAGTGCTGATGAATATATCCATTAACAGTGATAAAAAATCATTGTAAAAAGTTTTAAAATTAAAATTATTTAAATAACTTTATTAAAATTTTATACTATTTATAAATATATAAAATTATTTATTTGTAATTGTATAAATACATATTTAAAATTATAATTATTAATTTATAATAATTATTAATGTTGTATATATATATTTTTAGATATATTTATTTCAAAATATATATTTTTAAATATATTTTTAATAGTATTATTGGATATATATTCTTAAATACATGAATTTTAAAAATGATTAAATTAAAATAATTCAAAATGTGCACACTTTAAAAATAGTGAAAAATTGGATAAGTTTTATCAATTAAAAACAAGATATTAAAAAAATATCGATATATATATACATTGAAGTGGATGAATACACATTTAAAATTCTAAATCATAGTAAATAAATAAATATAAATATATAATAAAATTTTATCAAATTAAAAAATAAAATAAAATAAAATAAACATTAAAAATTAATACCCTAACTATAATATATTAAAAACAAATAAATAAAATCCATCGATTAAAAACATAAAATATATTAAATGTATCATGTTATAATTAAATTAAAAAATATTAAAAAATTGAAAAATTATATAAATATTAGGTGGTTCTATTTCAATATATTGCATAATATATATGTGTGTGTGTTTGTGTATAAAAATTCATTAATATATATATATATATATATATATTTGTGTGTGTGTGTGTGTGAAATAAATGCAACACACGATGATTAATATAGGTTAAATTGAAAATAAAACAATATTAAAAATGAATATAACATTACTATGTATTTAATTAACATTTTGTATATATTTTACATATTCATTTTATATATCTCTATTTAATATATACTATTTATTAATATTTATAATTTTTATATATATATGAAATTTATTTATTTTTATCAATAATTATTTCATTGGTAAAATGATTTATATTTTTCTTAATTCACACATTTTATTTATATTTTTTTAATTTTAAATTTTAATCTGGAACTTTATCAGGTCTAAAAAAGAACTGTTGAATGGAAAATTATATCGGTTGTGAATAAGCGCTAATAAAGGATAATTTTTATCAACACTATAAATAATATACTTCTATAGGTTTCCATTATTACTGCTAAAAAATAACTCATTAAGGATATCATTCATAATAACTAAAAACTAAGCACTGATAAGGGGGGTGATTTTATCAGCTTTTTTTCTGCACTGATAAAGGAATTCCATTATCAAGGCTTATTTTAGTGGTGATAAATATCGACTTTATCAAATAATTTTTCATATTATAATGAATTATTGTCCTATAATATGAGTATTGTTTGTAGTCTCCATTGGCTTGGGAAATAATTTATATCTCATGGGAAAGACATGAATGGAACATGGAGTGAACATGGTTTAGTAAAGGAATTTTTCTACTATGATGGTCTTTGGAGTGAACCTTGACTGCTATGATGAATTTGGTAGTGAATTCATTTCAATATTATTGGATTGTAATTGTTCCATTACTAATATGGAAATTATTTCATATTCTTGTGTTTATTCCACACATTCCAAGTCATATCCAATATTTTTTCTCTCAAGGATTAGGATCATTGATTTCCTCAATATTTATGTATCATTAATGGGAAATATTTATTCCATGACTCATATTATAATCATTCATATGGATGGTATAGTTTTAATATTCTTATCTCATATCCTCACACACTTATGGTTATATTATTCTTATGTATCTCCATTGTTTCCCCATACTGAGAATCTAATCTCACCATTTTTAATGATTCATTTTCACATGTAATTTTGAAATCAATTAGGTGCGATATATATAATAAGGATGAAACTTATGAATAAAATATTTGGAGATGACATGGCTAATTTAGGGACCTGTGTATATCATTCCACATTTTCAATACAACTAAACTATAATAGTTTTCAGGAATGTGTGCGTGTACACTTTAAGGAATATTGATGAAAAATGGTATGATATCTATTTATAAAAATTTGTGGGTTCTATTGTTCAATCCAATTACCCGATAGTGTTCATTTTCTTATTTATTTTTGATAATCCACCTTTCAAGGGGTGAGGTGGATCCCTTACAAGGCTCATATGCGTATGCATTATATGGAATATATGCCTTAGATGAATTCATTGCTTGTAGGCTTCAAACATTACATACAACCTAGACTAACTACTTGTAACTACTCATCCCTAGAATCCTCATCATGATATCTGATCTCCACATTTGCATGGTTGTTCGAATAGTCTTTCCCATTTATGCATAGAATTGTCCTAATGGAAGGTTTCATACCCTCGGATTGTTTTAATACGTTTATCTTATGCTATGATTAAAGATCCTTTCTCATCCAACTTCTGATATTTGTTCATTGTAGGTTTCCCGGTTTGAATATTCACATAAAGTGGCCTGAAGGCCTTGAGGTGGCCTGATGGCCTTATTGATCCGAATGCCTTAATGGACTCGGGGTCCAAATCGGTGGCTCGAAGACCCAAACAGGGGAATATTCTTGGCTGCTACTATGTCAGACAGTTCCTACTACAGTTCCCGCTATAGAACTTGCTACAGTACTACACATTTCCTGCTACAGTATGGATTCCACAAATAGATATTGAAATGGAACAAACGTACCTAGGGGTAACACATAGGTGGACATATTATTTTTATAAACTTGATCGGGAACTAGTTCATGATAGTGAGTCAGTCTTCACAACTGGTTTGACTCTGTTGGGGGATATGATTGGGATGTTCACAAAAAAAATTATGAATATCATGAATGATTTAATTAAAATATATCAATTAATGTTCTATTATAAACATAATGTTTCATATTTTTAATATTTTTTCATTATATAGATATCCTATAATCCATTTTTAATGAATACAGGGTTTCCCCTTCAGGATTGTAATTTCTTATACAATGATTTTTGGTATTATTCATCGGATCGAACTCAAAGGAAGCCCAGTAATTATGACTATGATACACTATGCAATGATTTTCTTTCTATCCATCAAAATGATATGTTTACAGTAATAAAAAAATCACATTTCTATGCACACAAAACATTTTCATGTTATGAATGGGGATGGACATACAAATGAATAGGGGGAAGAAAATTATATTGATTCCTTCATGTGAAAACGTCAACCTTATAATAGTGGATCTAATGATACGATGTTTTCTCAATAATGTATTAGTACCAATGAAATAATCTTTTTAAGTCACCATTTTTTGTAATAAAAAATTTATTTTTGGCTATACCCCTTTTGAAAGGTGAAACAAATCAATAGTGGAATGTAATCATGAATTCGAGGAAAACTGGTAAAAATGACTCCATGGATTGGGAAGAGTTCATGAATATATTATTGAATATATAATTATCTCATATTCATTATAGGAAGATAGATATGGAGTTACATGATTTAAATAAATAGGATAAATGACCTTTTGATAAATATGTTGAAAAGTTTACATGGCTCGTTAGGTAAACTTATTGTATAATTTTGAAACCTAAAAGGATGGTTCATTGATTATTTTATGGCTTAAAATAATGTTTCTAATGTGTGTTAACTAGAAGAAACTTTAATAGTAATGATGTTATTGTTTCATGTTCTATCAAGGTGGTAATGGAGGTTGAATTTACATATTAATTTCATGGGTTTGATATGAAAAAAATTGGAATTCAATGGAAAATCTACAAATCATCGAGGGAAGAATATGAGCATTCCTTTTTGATAATTAGGTTGGAATAAGTACATTACAAATTTTATTTAGGGGACTAGTAAATGTTTTCATTATAAATGGGATAGTGATCAGGAATTTTTCTACCAATGTGATGGTAATATGTCAAATAATGATATGAATAGAGAAAAAGATGCACAAAATTTACCACCTACATTGTAGTGTTTCAAATTCATAGTGTATGGTCATTGGGCTAACTAGTTCTGAATATTGATGGTTACTAATATTGATCGACATCAGCGTCCCCTTAAGACAATGGAAATGTAGAAATATTATGGGATTATAGTTTTTAAGGAGGGGGTATGATAATGACATGGTGATAGGTATACTTACAATCCATTCTAGAACTAAATATTAATTATTTGACTCTATATATAATTGTAATTCATATATATATATATATATTTTTATGGGAATCAAAGATGCCACCAAAAATAATTTATATAGAATTAGAATTGAAAACCTATAATGAAATAATGGTCACAACTCAGGTATATGATTCATCTTTGGATGACATTGGATGGAATTTTTATCCTTAAAATCTATATATTCTCCCTCGTGTAGAATTTAATGTCCTATTCGGTATTAAATTTCATTCTATATATAAACTCCACATTAATTATCATGGAAGGGATGTTCCATTTAATATTCCAAAATAACCTACAATCATATATCAATGGGATTATAATCAATAACATCCAATAGAGATCACATCCATTATATAGGGATTAATACACATTTAGAAGGGGTTTCGATATCAAATTTTTGGGGAGAAATTCGATATAAATAATATTCCTGTTATGCGGGATGTTGTTGATGTATTTCAAGAATTTTTGTCTATCCTCACACCAATACATTAATATGAGTTCTCAATATAAATTATACCTGGTGCCACACTAATTTCATGGAGTCCATACATAATGGCCCTTATTTAGGTGCATTAATTAAAGAATAAACTATACGTAAACCATTAAAAGGAATTAGTTCTTCCAAGTGTCTCATCATGGAGTGAACCTATTATATTTTTAAAGGATCAAGTTTCTATGTGACTCTACATTGATTATTATGAGTTTAAAAATATCATTATTAACACCATGTGTCCACAACTATGTATTTATGACTTGTTTGATCAGCTGCATGCAGCTCTATACTTTTCTAAGATTGACCACCATTCTGTATGTCAAAATGTAGGTTCAAAAGAAGACATAACCCATACAACATTCCATACAAGGAATGGAAAATATAAATATATAGTTATGGATTTTGGTCTTACTAATTCCCTTACAATAGATATGGATTTAATTAATAGATTCATTAGAGATTACCTTGACCATTTTTTGGTAGAGGTTATAGATGATATTCATATCTTTTAAAATAGTATGAATGAGAATTGTGATCAATTGAGAATTTTACTAAATACACTAATTAAGTATAAAATATATGAAAAATTTTAAGAGGTGTTACTTGTCATATAAAATTTGTACATTTTAGGGTCATATAATCTCAAAGTAGGGTATATCAATCGATACATAATGGAAGAGGCTACTAATTATTAGTCCATAACAACCATGGTGACTGAAATCCATAGATTTTATGTTTTAACATGAAATTATCCATATTTTTTTGATTATTTTCTAATTACTATCTTATCCTTCATTGATGTTTACTATTAATGGCGTACCTTTCTTCTAGATAGATGAATTTGATGAAAATTTCAAGGAACATAAGAGAATATTATTCATTAATCCTACGTTTACATTAAATTATTGCAGAGATGGGTTGGTAGTCTATAGTGTGGAGTCCAAGAAGGTATTCAGATGTGTAATTTTTAAGAATAATATGTTTATAGATTATTCCCCACAACAATTGATGATTCTTGAAAAAAATTACCGAAATCATGATTTATAGTTATCTATGTTAATGTTTTCATTAATGATATAGATGCATTATCTTTATAGATAAAATTTTAATATATATACTAATCACAAAATTTTAAAGTATATACCCAAAAATATGTATCTTAAAATGATCCGAAGATGGTGGACATAGCTAATTAATGATTATAGATCTTAAATACATTACTACATAGGGAAAGAAAACAAGGTGGATAATTCTTTATATCAAAAGGATAAACCTAGCATATCAAGGAATGCGATAACAAAAAATCCAATATTTATGTATTTGGGAATGATGGATCTTGAAATCCATAAGGAAGAAGAAAAATATTGTCTTTCATAATTGAATATTCAACCCTCTATCAAAGTTAATATTAAAGAGGTGTTGGAGGAAAATGTAGAGCTATAAAATATGGTTAAAAATTTCATTGAGTTTAACCATGATCATAATGTAATGATACAGTCTGGGAATCATTAATGTGTTACATCCATACCAGACCTCAAAAATGATTTCTTAAATGAATATACCCACAAATATGTATTTTAAAATGATCTGAAGATGGTGTATAGAGCTAATAAATTATTATAGATCTTAAATACATTACTACATAGGGAAAGAAAACAAGGTGGATAATTCTTTATATAAAAAGGATAATCCTATCATATCAAGGATTATGATAACAAAAAATGAAATATTTATGGATTTGGGAATGATGGATCTTGAAATAATTAAGGAAGAAGAAGAATATTGTCTTTCATAATTGAATATTCAACCCTCTATCAAAGTTAATATTAAAGAGGTATAGGAGGAATATTTAGAGCTATAAAAGAAGGTTAAAATATTCATTGAGTTTAACCATGTTCATATTGTAATGATACAGTCTTGGAATCCTTAATGTGTTCCATCCATACCAAACCTCAAAAATGAGTTATTAAATGAATATCGTAGTTCGTTATTTTTTATTAATCTTGGAGGTATGAAGATGTATATAAATTTTTAAATAATACATATTATAGGATTTCATGAAGATAGCTATCATATGGTATTTATCTCAATACATGATACGTCAAAAAAATTTGGCTGAAGAAAATAGGTATAATGATATGTTTCATCCATTACCCATTCCAGAATATAAAGGGGAAAACATTACCATGGATTTTGTTATTGGATGCCCCAAAACGACTAAAGAGAATAATGAAATTTGGGTTATAGTTTACCACCTTAATATTTAAGTAAAATTCATCACTATCAAAGTGGAGTTATATTGAGATAACGATTCCATGATATTCATTAATGAATTTGAAATGATTTATAGAGTACCACATTCCATTGATTCTAATCAAGATCCATCATTTACATCAATTTTATGGCTAATAAATTAGAAATCACATTATTCAGATTTTAGTTGCATCACTACATACCATCGTCAAACAGATGGTCAGTATAAAATAATAATTCAAGCCCTAGAGAAAATTGAGAGTAATTATTATTTGGACTTCAATGGTTGTTGGGATAAAAACCATCTTAATGACGAGTTTTAAAACAAAAATTCAGTTCAATAAATCATTAATATGGATCTTAATGGAGCCCTATATGGAATTAAATGTATATCACCAACATTATAAAATAATGTTGTATAAATAAACCTATTGGGACTTCATATAGTACAAGAAATGGTAGTTTTGTTTACAGAAACATAGAAATATGTCACGATTTCTTAGAATCTGATGAAAAGTTATGCAGATAATCACCATAGTGATCTAGATTTTAAAGTTGTTAAAATAAGTTTCTATGAATTTTTCTATGAAAAAATGTTAAGATATTCAAGAATAAATGGAAACTTAGCCCTTGGTAAATCAGTAAATTTTAAATTATCTATCATATTATGATAATATTATATCATTAGATGTTTACACATAACCTCTCTCAATTCCATGATGTGTTCCATATATATCTATTAATAATGTACATCCCCAACCGTTCACATGTACTAGAATCATTGGTAATACCACTGGAGGAACATATTTCATTCGAGGAGATACTAGTGGAGATTCTAGAACTTATAGAGTCTGTTATACAAAACATGAACACTCACCATGCCAGTGTTTTATGGTGAAACTTCCAGTTTTAAGAAGCTATGTCAGATCATATGGATATAATTTGGAATATGTATCCTCATTTGTTTATACTATCATGAAAAATTTCAAAGGGAATATTCATTTTAAGCGGGTGGGTAGAATGTAACCCCTTCAGTATTTATGAATTATTATTTTATAATAAAATTTATTTCTGGATAGATTTTGAAACCTTAAACTCAATGCTAAACTTTCACTATATACGACATTTATTAAATCTTGTTCTATAAGTAATATTGGGTTATCACGTATTTCATATGATACCATGTTTTAACAAAACCATAATATATTATTAATAATATTAAAAAAATAACAATTATAACATAACCATTAAACCTGGTGGTATTAATTATAATAACCACTTTAAATAAATTAATTATTATAATTTTATAAAATTAAAACATGTGAGAAAATATTTAAATTTATGTAAAATCATTATATGTATCGAAAATAGTATTTTCTCAAAAAAAATTATTTTTTATTTTTTTGGAGAATAATAAAATAAATTTGTTACACTTATAGAAATTATTTTTATAAAAAATGTTATTTTTGAAATTATAATTTAAAAATTATCTAATGTAGAATGTTTTATTTTTTATATGTTCAATTTGTTGATGAATATTGAAATATACCAAATTTAAATTCTAAACATCTTATTAATTTAATTTATATATAAGGTTATATTATAGTTTAAATATATTTTAATGATAAATAAGATAAATTATACAATCTCGAATAAAAATTATGTCAATAGAACCATATTTATATTGAATATTGATATAAAAATCATTGTAATCTTCTTAAAAAATTCACTTTGGAAACCGGTTTTCTAATCACATTTGTGAGATTAATCAGAAATTATCATTTACAATTATATGAATAGAGTTTGTAAACATGGATTATATAACTGGCATCATCATATTTATTATTATCTAAATTTATGAACATATGTTTTTACCAAATTAATAGTGAATTTAGTAAAAACAATTACAGAAGTTCAGATAAAAGTAGGATTACTGTGGGGTTAATAAAAATAGTTAAGGGCCAAAATAACTTATAAATGACTTTAAAAAAATATTTTATGATCATATTTATAAGAAGAAACCTATAAGGTACTATAATTGTAATGAACTAACCTGAGTTACCCTTAAAATCAACACCCAACCCTATCTGCCACATACTCGATGGGCATTCCCGATCCCTACGGTTTGGTAATAAGCACCCGGTCATAGAACACCACACTAGAGGGAATGATTTATCCCCACATGAAAAAACAAATTGCATATATCTATACATATAACTATAGATACAAGATAAGTCTAAAGGAATGCATATTCCATAATAGTATAAAGACTCAGAAATGAACAGCTGAAATTTTTTCCCCAAACTCCAAAGAACATATCCAACTATAAAGGACTAAAACCAACAGACACTCTAAGTGATTGCGTGGAAGAAATCCCACCATCACACCACATGCTGCCCAACTCAGCTGATATGAATTATGACCACCTAATGGTGGTTCATTTCCTTTCCATGCAATACAAGACATAAAGTGTTCTATGAACCACTAATGTGGTGCAAAGGTTGTGATTTAATAGGCCCAGTAGGGTCCCACCGAGATGTTCCATACGAAGTCTCAATATAACAATTGTTTATGATTATTTTAAATGAAACATGAAATGATGAATAGTAATGAAACAGTATAGGAAAAATTGTAAACATTTCCCTTTTTTCATTGTTCTAAACAAAAGAAAATATAACATTCATTTGAAATATAGCTTAGGATACCAAGGAATACAAAACAGAAGTGGAAGCACACACATCAGTACCATGGAACAAAATAAGTTAAATGATAAGACCACTCATACCAAAATAAAAATAATATACTATCCAGTTTATAGAATAAGGGACTAGGATGCAGGGGAATATCCCATGAGTAACCCCCCTGAAAATGTCAATATATTACCCTATAACAACATACCTAGGAAACAGATGAAATACCCATTAGAAAACCTCTTAAAAATCACAAAACATGGATGATGGCCTCTATCTAAACATTGCACCTATGTACCCAAGGTAACCAATGTTCTCATTTTCACAAAAAAATATATCACTGTTTACAAAGTACCAATATCCTTATAATTTATTAAAATCTAGGGAACCTTATTTGACTTCAAAAACCCATTCTCAACAAATAAAAACAGTCACACCATTTTATTAAATCAATTTATAAAGATTTAGAAATAAATAAAATTATCATTGCCTAGAGACTAAAGGAATCACCTTAAAACATGGGTAGCACACACCCACAATGGGATCAACCAACAACAATACCCAACAAAACTAGTAGAGACCCTCAAGAACAAAATCTCGCCACACCACAACAAACATGGAACATCAACAATAATGAGATCTCAAAACAGATTCAAATAGATGCACCATAATTAAAATGGAGTTCGAGTGTCAATCCGATCTATCTAAAAGGAGTGTCGTCTCTCAAAAATGTCTGGGGGTAGATCTATGTCTTTAGTGAAGTAGCCTAGAGAAAATAAAGACAAAACTATCATGAATGTTTTTTTAAAACAGGAATAAGTCCATTACATGATATTTAATATAATTAAACATTGTGAAATTCATACTGTACAAGTATACTAAAAATTCATCACACTAAGATTAAGACCCCTTTTTAATGAATTCACAGTGTAAATACACCATTCATGACATAAACAATTCCATAGATTGAATCCCTATTCTTGGATTATACCTGAAAATAGTTACACAACATGTAACCCATTCACATAGTGTAAAATCATTCTACATCCTATAGAAAAATATTGTTAATGATTAAAGTCCAACTAATCTCTTACTTCACCATCATATTAATCCTCCCAATATCAATCGTGGGAAAAAATGATGCTGTTGTGGGAGTAACTAATAAATTTGTAATCCAATGTTATTGGATCCCTGCCATAAAGACATTAAAACCCATGGAATTCATGTTAATGATGTAATCCATGGAATGAGATGAGGTCACTACTCCCTCATCAACGATTAGCATTATCAAGTCTCGTGAAAATATCATCCTTGATTCCATAGAACCCTAACCAACTAAACCAACATCCCATGAAGTACATTCACATGAGAGTCAAAGATTTCAACTAGTTTCTATAAAATAGAAACATCTAGTTCTAACAAAATTTAATCTTAACTGATAACGTAAGTAGTATAAGGATGTTATTTCATGATCTGAGACATATGGAAAACATCATGAATACACTTCAATTGAACTAAAAATTTATAGCTATAATAAACTTTTTAGATCTTTTCAGTGACCTAAAATGGTAAAAAATATCTCATTGAAAACATTCCCTCATTTCCATGTTGACGAAGACCCAACAGAGGTGGAAATTTAAATAAAACACAGTCTCCTATAGAAATATACAACGGTCGACACCACCAATCTGCAAATGATTTTTTTCAACTCTAGGATATAACCAGATATCGATGTTCCTCTTGAATATTCATGGATGTCTTATGACCCAAACATGGCCCATTTAATGGTAATTTTCACACCTCTTCCATTAAAATATTAGATCAACGAAGGAAACCCTAAAATGACTCAAATGGAGAAATTTTCATTGAATAATGATAACTCTTGTTAAATAAAATCATAACCATTCCTATATGGATATCCCATGATCCTTTAAAATCTGATACATAGTCACGAAGCATATCCTATAGTATCTGAATCACATGGTATGTCTGACTGCCTATTTAAGGAATTTAAGTTGTGCTTAACTTTACATGATTTATGATTTCCTTTTGGATACTCCTCCATTACTAGAAAGTAAATAATGGATCACTAATATAAAAAATTTAATTAGGAATCCAATGTAACCTCACAATCCCTTACATATACCTCTTAATTATATTATCATTATTAGTGGTGCGTTTGATCAAAATGAAATGATCATACGTCATCAGCTGAAAAAAAAACGACCTAGATATAATTCCTCTATTGAAGAGTCCATGGTAATCAAACAAGAAATCTGTGGATACATCATCCCATTTCCAAGTCAGCACCAGAATTGGATAAAGAAATCCATAGGGTTTCAAGTGCTCTTCCTTTATCCATTAGAATGTGTAATAACATGACACAACCTATACAATATCACATTTGATACCTGACCACTAGAATCATCTCATGATGTATTAATATGACTTATTTGTTATTGGATGAATTCCCCATGGACTGGTGTGACAAATAAACATGAATAATCTTATAACATATGTAAGGACAAGAAATATCTTCCCAATGGGTAAAATACCATATGAAGAAAGAGACCAACCAGAAACATTATCCCAACCATAATGTATTTCTCGTGTCTTATGAAACAAATCATCCAGCTATTGACTCTGTTAGATATACTACAAGATATATGATAATAACAGAAGACTGCTCAGAAAAATTCCTAAAACATCCTCTTGAGCATCCAAGTGCATCTGGGTGATAATCCCCACATGGTTCCACTCGTCATTCTATTCCAAAATATCCAACAATGGAATATTATTTTCTAATATAATATACAATGATGATTCCATTTTCATATGGTGTAAGATAAATCAAAGTCAAATGATAAAATATATTATACCCATAAACTCTATCCTATATTTATATCCTTCATATAAATGATATAACTTGGACACTTATGATTATATAAGACCATGTAATTATTAATAGTTCCACAAATATTAAAGTGCTTGCATAACTACAGAAAGAACTAAATCTTGTATGGGGCAATTATTATCATGTAGAAGATGCTGAAGAGTGCAGTAATCTTCCACATGGTCATATTGAATAATCATATATCTCAGAACATCACCTAAATCATCAAAGAACACCACATATCCTTTATCAGGATCAGTTAAGTTTAGAATAAAATATGATGACAAATTCACTTCAAATCATTTAAATAGGACTGTAATGTTACATCCCATGTAAATTTCACTTCATTCATGGTAATACCATTCAATGATGATTAGATCTTATATAAATCATTGAAAACCCATTGGTTGAATCTAAAAATACCAGCAATGCTTCATATCTCAATCACATTCTTTGGTTCCATCATTGAGAAAATAGCCTTTACCTTTTCCAAATAAATTGATAAGCAATGATCAAAAAATTTGTGCCCTATAAATATCACTTCTTGAATATAGAAACTAAATTTCAAAAGAATTCATTACAAATGGTGACTTCTAAAAATTCCCAAAACCTATACTAGATAGTACTCCTGATCACACATAGATTTTGAATAAATCGTAATATCATCCGCAAATAGTACCACAAAAGTGTCAGTATATTGATTGAATATCAGATTCATCCTTGCTATAAAAAATATTCTGACCAAAATGAATCACAATATATTTATAGTGTCAATTACTTATCTTTAATGGTGTATTCATTACATCATCCTCTCGAACATTTAGTTGATTATAACCAAAACGATAATCATTCTTTGAATCTGAAAGTTTCCCCATAAATTGATCAAATAATCCATCCACACAAGGAAAATAATATTTGTTTTAATAATTAATTGAGTCATATTTAATTAGTCCAAAACTAAATGAATAAATCTATCTTCTTTGCTGGAACTGATAACTAGAGATACCTAATGTGAAACACTAGGGAGAATGATACACTTTTTCAACAGGTTGTCAAACTAAATATTATTCCCCTTATAAACATCTGGTTCAATATGATATGAAGGTATCAATATTATCTACGTACCTAACATGAGATCGAAGATAAATTATACATCTCCCCCTATAGGATGAAAGTAGAAATAATTTGGAGAAATGTTACGAATGTCTCAATAAAAATGGGGAGATCAACAATAGTAGAATCATCATCAGGAATAAACACAAAAATAGAAATCAATCTCTTGAGATCTTGGCAGGAAGTCCCTACATGACCTTATCTCATATACCACTCTCCATAAAGAACAAAATATATCCAATAAATCACAATAAATGAGACACAAAGACGATAACAATCAACCTCATCTCAATGAATGACAATCCAATCCATACTTATGTTTACATCAAACCGATTCAATTCATGAATGTGAAAAATCCTAGACCCACATTCTATAATCTATTGTTAACAAACACGAAGTACACAAATAAACATACTCTTTCTTATTTTCAAGATGCATTGGTAAATCTATTGTAAAGTACATAAGTTCCATTGGAAGTTTATGAATGTCAATAAAATGTGTATAAATTAATGAGTGGGAGGAAAAATCAACCAAAAAATAAAATGAAAATAAAGATGAAATAAAAACCACACCTATCAATATTTACATACCTACAATAACATCCATAATACTCTCATCTACTGCATAAAAATTCTTCAATCTAGAGGTCTATCGATAGATCCTTGTAGTATTTAACTCTTTGGACTGTATCGAAGTTTCCTATTGGGTAGACGAACCCTAACCATAATGAGGTGTAGTCTTAGCCTGATAGAAGCACTATATGTGACCAATGAGTCCACAACCATTGTATATCTTCACAGGAATAAGACAAGAAAATCTTGTGTTTCCACTATTGATAGAATGATAGTAAGTCTGAGGAACATTTATAGCTACAAAAGACGGTGCATATGAGGATTCTAGTTGAGAGACACCTACTTCACTTCTGTGATGATCCTTCCACTTCCTCTTCTTCCCATGCAGACCACTAGAGCTATTAATATATGGAAGAGATGTTGCAGATTAGTAAAACATTCATACCATCTTCATCTCTACCATCATGGATCATTTCACCATCAATGCATTTGTAGATATCTTCAACCTAAACAAATATGAACTAATACCTAGTCGCAAACCCATGAAGTACTTTTGTTCCTTCTGCTAATCATTCTTCACTACGCCTAGATAATAATGGAAAAGATCAATAAAATAGTTAGTGTATGCCAACACTGAATCCTCTATATTTTGTAATGATAGGATCTCCAGAGACTTCTCCAGCATTAGTGACTCTGGAAAAAACTACTGAAATAATAGGGGTTTTAAACCCTTCCAATCCATGTCCACGTCTTAATATTATTAGTCCATAGAATCCCACTATAACTTACTGAAACCATAGATCCTAAATGTTATGTACTTTACATTGATATTATCTAGTATATCCAAAATATTCATGATCTAATCGTTCATATCCATCAATTCCTCTATCTCTTAAGGTTCATTCATTCCCTAAAAGGGTCGTGACTTCTCATCGATGAACTCCTACAACTGATATATCTCTCCTCCATCTCCTAGTGATACCTATATAATAGCATTCTGAACTCATGGTACATCTTGATCAACATCATGTACCGATGGTACAATATTATCGAAGATATAATGATCTATATGATGATTCCCATGAGGATCATCAACTTCCCCATCATGAGGAACTCATGAAAGACGTTTTAGAGGCATACTAATACACACTGAAACATTTGAATAATTGGACAATAGAACATATATCAATTCAAACTATAAAACCACCAAGAAAAATTTGAGAATTAAAACAAAACCCAACACTCATGACACATATCCCAACATCCCATGAAAACATTTATCTTGTTATGAAAAGAGTTGGAGTGGAACTTATTGCAACATAAGTCTCAAATCCTGAAAATTATGTCTTAGGTCTAAAAGAAATCCCAAGACAATGAATCTTAAGGAAAGACCCCCTATGAACCCAAATTGTAAGGAACTGACTTGGGATAACCATTGTTTCGGTGCAGATGTGCGTCGGGTTACACTGTTCCGCCAGGACGCGTTCGCGCGTGCACCCGTTAACCCGAGGGGATGGGCGCGCGGCTTGTGGTCCCGCAGTCCCGCTTTCCAAAGGCGGGCGGCATCCGTCCCTCATTCAGGGGCGTCTGCTCCTTGATCAAAACCGGGATGATGGGATGTCGGCTCCTCCTTCCTTGGACATCTCCTCGGAACTCGTCGCCTAATCCGGGTCTCCCTCATAGATTTAAGACATGCTCGTGAATCTCGTTCCCGGCGCCATATCTTCATGGACACCGGTTAATTACGCTGCTTCCGCCCGGACGCTCCAAGGAGTCTGGTCGGGGCAGCAACCTGCGGTGAGAAGGCCGGGTGGCTCTGGGTGCTGGGGGCGTGTCGTAACACTGCGGCTCTGCATGTCTGCTTTCCGTCCCTAATAGGGCTTCTCGGAGGCATGATGGCCTGAGGCATCCCGCACTGGGTGCGGGGAACTGTGTCACCCGAGGTTTTCCTCGACTTCCCATGTTTAACACGGGGTATGCCGCGAGTTTAACGTCCAGCGGGGACGGCATCGGACCGATCAACACGAAAAGTGGATCAGATGACAGAACCCCTTGCGGGGAACCTCCGACGCTGGGGCCAGCGCATGGGCGGCTTTCCAAGTGATGTGGAGTGGAGAGAAGTGGCATGACCCCACCGGGATGTGGCGGCCCGGGTAAGGATCAGGATAGATGATGGAGTGAAGAGCTTGGACCCCGTAGGGGCTTCCTACGTACCGTGCGTTAGCACAGATCAAAGTCAACGTAGTTCGGGTATACATTTTAACGTCATGTTGGACGTCGGCAAGCCGACTCACGAAGGGGTCGAGGCCGCCGGGCGGAGGATTGAACCGAACCACCTCGCACAGAGGGGGATGGAACGGCCGGGTGGATCACAGTTTCACGTCATGCTGGACGATAAAAGGAGAGATGGAAAAAAGGGCTGTGGGGAGGCACAGTGGAGATACACACGGGCAGTCTCCCACAGGGGCGGATTCATAGGTGAATCGACGCAAGCGTGAACCCTGGAGGGGTCCACTGATGGACGAACCGACGTGAATACGACCGGGACGACCAGCTGGTGGGTTTTAACCTCAGGGAGGTTTCCTACGTACCCTGTTTAGAAGACAGGGATCAAAGTCCACGTAGTTCATTCTGTCAGGACTTACGCACTTGAGGCAGCCCGAATGCGGCAAAACTCAGTTGGAAGGGACTTGGACCGAAAGTAGGAGACACCTCAATCCCAGTCACACCCTCTACTGGCTTCGGCAGTGGGGGAGCGCAATGGAGATACACATGTGCAGCCCCCCACAAGAAACTAGGGGTTTGTAATACCCTACCCCCGTAGGGAAAAGCCGCTCCCATTAAATCGTCCCTAAAGAGGGGCAATCCCGACATCCCTGCAGAGACGAGCGGGTGGGGGCCACATCCAAACCGGGGGGGGACCCTGCGTGCGAGGCACGAGATCGGGTGATGCGGACGGTTTAACGTTTTGCCGGATGAAGTACAGTTTAACGTCGTGTGCTGAGGACGAAGCGGACGGTTTAACGTCTTGCCGGACGAAGTACAGTTTAACGTCGTGTGTTGAGGACGAAGCGGATGGTTTAACGTCTTGCCGGACGAAGTACAGTTTAACGTCGTGTGTTGAGGACGAAGGTGCTTGGCAGTTTAAAATCTTACAGCGCGGACGTGGTACAGTTTAACGTCGTGTTGGACGATATACAGTTTAACGTCGTGTTGGACGATGCACAGTTTAACGTCGTGTTGGACGAATGCAGTTTAACGTCATGCGGGACGAATGTGCAGTTTAATGTCATGCTGTACAAGTGTGCAGTTTAACGTCATGCTGGACGTATGTGCAGTTTAACGTCATGCTGGACGTTGATTGCCGCCGATGGGTCCGTGTCACTTCGCGCAAGCCTGGAGGGCCGCACGGAAAGACAACGCACGGTGCGGGCACCCAGGACGAAGATCACCGGGCGCCACACAGGCCGGTACCCTCGGGGGGTCAAAGGGGGCGACCCCGGCGGTTTGCGCGCAAAAGAGGAGCTTTGCGCGCAATACCGCGGGTCGGCGCGCAATTGTGCGGGCTGGCGCGCAATCGGGCCAGCGCTTTGCGCGCGGATGATTGAGATTGCGCGCACCGGGCTTCGGACAGCTCGCGGGGGCAACGGCTCATTCTCTAACGAACGGCCACTTTGAAGAGGGGGGTGCGCGCAATCGGGCTGGATTGCGCGCACCCGGGGGGCAATTGCGCACAAGAGGCTTCTTTTGCGCGCAAAGGCCTTCGGGTTAAGGATTATTCAAAGGAAAGGAGCCAAGGGGATTACGCGCGAAGACGAACCCCAAGGCTCTATTGCGCGAAAGAAAGGAGGTTACCTGAAGATCGACATTGCGCGCGGAAGGGGTTGGATTGCGCGAACGAGCGACGCTTCGGATTATGGCAACCTTCAAAACGTCGGGGGTCGCCTTATATTTATAGGCAACCCCGGGCGCGGAATCCGGTCTTGGGCGCGGAATTCACTTCGCGGGCGCGGAATCCGGACCCGGCGCGCAAGGGAGCCGCGCAGGCCACGGGCGCGCAAAATAGCGCGCCGGCCCAGTGCATTGCGCGCATCCCGGGAGGATTGCGCGCCGCGACTCAACTTTGCGCGCGGGACTCTGAAATTTCGCGCAAGTCCTCCGGGCCCTCTGGAACGTGCCTCTGACTCCAAATATCACTTCGCTTTCCACATCCGGAGCTTCGTTTGGGAACAACGGACTTTTCCAGCGTCTACAAAAGCCCCCCCCCCCCTCGGAATCTGATCGGCGAGAGGTCGCAACGATCGGGTTCCGAGGGAGACGCCGGAATGCCGAAGTCCTGGGCTGCGCGGGACTTAGGCGCGCAAAAAGGGTCGCCGCGCGCTTAATTCGCCGCCGCGGTCGCGCAATCGAGCGTTCCGCGCGGCGCGGAATCCCGACCTCGTCTATAAATAGGGGTCCAGGGTTCCGCGTTCCGTACACAGGCCTTCCGTATAACGACCCATACTTTACATACATTGTTAATACTTCGAAATTGAAGCACACTTATTACAACATATGACAAAACCACAAAGGACCGTATAGGTATAGTGTCTTTAGAAACTGGGAAACATAAACAACTGGTTCATAAATCTTCTACAGTGTCTCCCATTTATTTCATCATATCTAGGGTCCCTTTTAGCATATTCTACTTAATATCCATCTTCCTGACCTGGGGAAAAGAAAACATAAGAGGGTGAGCTCAAATGCTCAGCAAGGGCAAATAAAGGAAATAAAAATCATATCATATCTTTTTGAAAATCAAAACCTGCAAAAGAGATCATAATATCTTAACATGGAATAAATCATAGAAGTGAAAATGAAATCCCCATAATCATAACATAAAACTTTAAACTTTGTGGCATGCACACATAATCATGGAAATCATTTCTTGTTAGTCATGACTCATTGCCAAGACTATCTTAGTGGACAAAGTCCCTTTCTGAACCGAGTTCACAACTCGTTTCAGTCCTGTATCACTGAACCGAAATAACCTTCCGTTCCAGCCATGTCTATCTCATGAGATATAAAATCTTTACCCAATGCATTGGAGGGAGATATAGGTCCCACCCATCTTATAATGAATCCTTTCTTATGTGTGCCACATAATCATAAATCATACATCATCGCATAACACATGTAACAAAATGTGATTCTTGAAACATCATGACATCATAAATCAATTCATATAAGATAAAGGAATTCATAAACATAATTCCATCACAACATAGTCAAATCAATGTAAAAATATGGATAGAAACATAACCCTTTATTATCTTAGATGGAAAATAATTTTGATAAAACACTTGAATTGAATTCTTGAGGAAAATATCCTTTCTTCTTCAAAAACATTTTTCCTTTCATAACATGTCATACAACTTTAAAATAAAAGAAGTTGATTAAAAATAAACTTGAAAACTTGTAAAGGAAGCTTCTTTGAAGTAATGTTTTAAAAATCCATTCATGCCGTATATGTTAAAAAAAACATTCTTCGTACTTTTGTCGAAAAAGTCAAAAAGTACCTCGTACGGAAAAACGACAAAAGATTCCTTTCATATTCTTTACTAAAAACTCACCTAAGGGTAAAATTGGATTTAAAATATTGCAAGTGGATGGAAACAATATTACATATTGAGGGAACATGGATGTGGATGATAAAATACACCCCAGTAAATACTTACGAATAAACAATCTCGAATAAAAATGAGATTGTGATATTTCCCTTACCTTAGGTCCGATTTGCTTTGTTCGTGTCCGAACCTCCTGTATAATGGTTTAAATAATGTTATTGACTTATTCCAGAATCATACATATTGATATGAGATCATATATGGTCATATTATTAGCTTCTTGTTAGTAATATTTCATTGTTACTTGTTACTCGGGTCTTTATAACTTTTTGTTCTTATGCGTGTTTTGTCGAATAAATTCTTATTCTTATCTTTAGGTTATAGATAATTCATTTACAGAATTGTATTAGTGTTGTATATACCATATTCATTCATTCAATTCATTTATATAATCATTATGAAATGAAGATCATGTAGAACGAGTCGCATCACATCGTGGAGACGGTATTCCGTACGTACGCACGAGTGATGATATCGTTCCTATGATCGTGGAATTGTATTGGAGTATATATATATTATTTCAGTATCAATATTACTTCATAATAATCATATATAGTTACTCATTACACCATTATACCCATCCTTTTAAGGTGATGGTGGAAAATAGATTACACCACGGCGTGGAGACGGTATTCTGTACGTACGCACGCGCGGTGATTTCATTTTTCCGTAGGATGGATAGAAGGTGAATTAGGGTTGTTTCATATTTATAATAACATATCAGTATGTAAGTAATACTGATGTTATTACTTTATCATGAAACAACTAAAGAAGAAGAAGTTGAAGAAGAAAGAAATTGAAAAGATCGGTAATGGATATTACCTCTTCTTTGGAACGCCTCTTTGAATCCTCCACTTAAGGAACTAAGATTGGTCTTTGGAGAAGACCAGGACCTCTAGGATTATTCTAGGGAAGTGGAGAGGGGAAAATGGCAGGGTTTGGCCGAGCTTGAGTGCTCAAATTGGTGTGAGGAGGAGGGGGAGGAGGTGCCCTTTTATAAGGGAGGAGAGGGGCACCTTAGGAATATCTGAAAATATTATTTTATATTAAAGTCAAAATCGGTTTATAATGGTTCCAAAGGGTCTTATTTCGAAGCTAAAGTGGGGATGGGTCGAAATCCTATCAACCAATAGGATTTAGACAAGTTTAGGGTATTATTTTAACCTTATCAATTAGATTTAACTATAAGTTAATTAATTTAACTTTTACCGTGTCTTTTTGTTTTCTTTCACTATATGGTTAATACATTTACTATAACATGCCAAACGAACCCCAAATTGTTTATTATTAATATATATATCCTTATCTAAGTCATTTGGCCGAACCTTAGATTTTTAGGAATAAAATAACAATTAATAATATAATATTTGATTTAAAAACTATTTTGTGTCAATTTTGACACTATTTGATATATGATTTTTGTGAAAGTCATAACAGAATTATTTGTTCGAACCAAGTTGATTAAATCAATACTAATATATCATAGTAACCTAGAAAATTAGTGGAATTCATAAAAAGTCTCAAATTACATTTATTTTGGTATTTATATTATCAATTTTGTCAATATTTCATTAATAAGATAATTACTGCATCATCTTTGTGTCATAAATAAATTAAATTATTTGATGTCTAAAAATTACAAATAAAATACCATCATGTAGGAAATCTTTTTAGCTTTCTAATGAATATTTACAATTGAATTTATCTTATGTATAACCCTATATTAAAAATTATTTACTTATTAAACTTTGATTTTAACTATTTTAACCCTTCTTTAAATAAATTAATAATAAATGTCCTAATCTAATCCAAGTGGGCCTAAATGGTCATATTTTATTCCTAAGTTTGTTTTTCGTCGAATTACACTTGTCCAATAGAATTAGGACATGTGTTAGGGTAATATTAATATTATATTTACCCTTAGTTACCCTATTTACTATTAACCGCGGTAAAAATAGTAAAAAGTTACTATTCACCAAAAAATTATTTTTATCTCATTGAACCACATTTTAGTCCTTGATATTAACCGTGTCTCTCGGATTTTTGAAATTCCATTCAAAGAAGTGGTAAAATTAAGTTTTATGCAAAATTCAGTTTTTAACCTACCACTTAGTGGTTTCACTATTCATCAAAAATTGAAAGTTTTCAGAAAAATACCAAAATTTTACCCTAGGCTAATTTCGATATTCTGAGTCCAAAAATGAAGTCCATTTTGAAAAAAGAAATTTATAAAATTTCAAAAAGTGGTTATTACTATTCATAACGGCTAGTTTTAATAGCATATTGTTGTTTAGTGAAACTCAGTATTGCGTACGACGCAAGCTATCGAGGAAGGTCGCGATTGCGTGTAAATCAAGCCAAGCAAGTGTTGTCTAGAAAAAGATTCCTTTGATGGTTTATATAACATAAAAGTCTCGGGTGTTACATTCTACCCCCCTTAAAAAGAATTTCGCCCTCGAAATTCGTCACTTGTAACAAACAAATGAGGATACTTCTCCCTCATCATATCCTCAAGCTCCCATGTAGCTTCTTCAAGTTGGTGGTTCCTCCATAAAACTTTCACCAAGCGAGTGGTCTTGTTTCGTAGGACTTTTTCGCTACGATCCAGAATCTCTATCGGCTGTTCTTCATAAGAAAGATCTTGCTCTATCGGTACAACTTCTGAGCTGAGTACATGTGAAGGATCTGGTATGTACTTTCTCAGGAGAGATACGTGGAACACATCGTGAACTTGAGAGAGATTCGGTGGAAGCGCCAATCGGTAAGCTACCTTCCCAACACGATCCAGTATTTCAAAAGGACCGATATATCTAGGGCTCAACTTTCCCTTCTTTCCAAATCTCATAACCCTCTTCCAGGGAGATATTCGTAAGAACACTTTATCGCCCACTTCAAACTCTAGGTCTTTTCTTCGGTTGTCGGCATAGCTTTTCTGTCGACTCTGAGCTGCTCTTATGTGTTGTTGAATAGATCTGACCTTTTCTGCCATTTCAACAACGAGATCAGGTCCTAATAGCTTTCTTTCCCCAACTTCATCCCAGCAAGTTGGAGTCCTGCATTTCTTTCCATAGAGAGCTTCATAAGGAGCCATCTGAATACTAGAGTGAAAGCTATTATTATAAGAAAATTCCACCAAAGGTAGGTGTTGATACCAACCTCCTTTGAAATCCATAGAGCAAGCTCTCAACATATCTTCTAGGGTTTGAATTGTTCTCTCAGACTGACCGTCTGTCTGGGGATGATAAGCAGTGCTGAAACTCAACTATGTATCCAGAGTATGCTGAAGACTTCGCCAGAACTTCGAGGTAAATCTCGGATCCCGATCAGATATAATAGAAAGTGGTACTCCATGCAATCTTACCACTTCCTTTACATATATCCTGGCAAGCTGATCTAGAGAGAAATCCTCTCTAATAGCAATGAAGTGTGCAGACTTTGTAAGACGATCAACTATGACCCAGATAGCATTATTGCCTTTGGATGTTTTAGGAAGTCCTGTGACAAAGTCCATAGTGATGTTTTCCCATTTCCATTCGGGTATGGGTAATGGTTGTAACATCCCCTTAGACTTCTGTCTCTCAGCTTTAACTTGTTGACAAACCAAGCATCGAGAGACATATTCAGCAACATCTCTTTTCATGCCATCCCACCAGAAGTACTCTTTCAGGTCCCTATACATCTTCGTGCTTCCAAGATGAATAGAGAATGAAGAACTATGAGCCTCATCCAGTAGCTCTTTCATTAATTCGGGGATGGGAGGAACGCAAACCCGATTCCTGAACATTATTATCCCATCACAATCAAGGTTGAATTCAGGAACATTTCTCACCTTCTTTTGTAACTCGACATCTTCTTTATGTGCCTCTTTAATCTTCACATGTATAGATGGTTGAACATTCATTTGAGAAAGATAAGATTTTTCCCCTTCCATTATAATTCCAAGATCCATCCTTTGTAAATCCATAAATATTGGATCCTTTGTGATCCTCATCATGGATAAACTAGCATGGTCTTGTCGAATTAATGCATCTGCCACCTTGTTTGCTTTCCCAGGGTGGTAATGGATTGAGCAGTCATAATCCTTAATCAGCTCCAACCATCTTCTTGGACGCATATTCAACTCCTTTTGTGTGAAAATATACTTTAAACTTTTATGATCAGTATAAATATCACACCTTTCACCATAAAGGTAATGCCTCCAAATCTTTAATGCAAAGATTACCGCAGCCAACTCCAAATCATGTGTTGGGTAATTTTGCTCATGGATTTTCAACTGTCGTGAGGCATAAGCTATCACCATATCATTTTGCATAAGAACACACCCCAATCCCTTCTTGGATGCATCACTCTAGATCACAAACCTTTCTCCACTACAAGGTAGTGTGAGCACAGGTGCACTGGATAACCTTCTTTTCAACTCCTTGAAATTCTCTTCACATTCCTCTGTCCAGACAAACTTAACTCCCTTCCGAGTCAACTTGGTGATTGGATTAGATAATCGTGAAAAATCTTTTACAAAACGTCGATAATATCCAGCCAAACCAAGAAAACTTCGGATCTCAGTTACTGTTGTTGGTCTTGACCATCTTTCGATAACCTCTGTTTTTGCTGGATCCACAGATATCCCCTCTTTTGAGAATATATGACCCAAAAATGCAACTTTTTGAAGCCAAAATTCACACTTGGTAAATTTGGCATAAAGCTTCTCTTTTCTCAGGGTCTTCAATATAATTCTCAAGTGATCTTCATGCTCTTCCTTGCTCTTTGAATAGACAAGAATATCGTCTATAAAGACTACCACAAATTGATCAAGATAGTCTCTAAAGACTCTATTCATTAGATCCATGAAGATAGCAGGGGCATTAGTAAGACCAAATGGCATCACTATAAATTCATAGTGTCCATACCTTGTATGGAAAGCCGTCTTTGGTATATCCTCCCTTTTGACCCTTAATTGATGATACCCTGAATGAAGATCAATCTTGGAAAAGTATTGAGCTCCGCGTAGTTGGTCAAATAAGTCATCAATGCGTGGGAGAGGATATTTGTTCTTGATAGTGATCTTGTTAAGTTCTCGATAATCAATGCAGAGTCTCATTGATCCATCTTTCTTCTTAACAAATAGAACAGGTGCTCCCCAAGGTGACGCACTAGGGCCTATGAATCCCTTATCAAGATTCTCTTGGAGTTGCTTCTTCAATTCCTGCAACTCAATTGGGGCCATTCTATAAGGTATCTTTGAAATAGGCAAAGCACCCGGTACGAGTTCTATTGAAAACTCAACTTCACGATTTGGTGGAAGACCTGGTAATTCCTCCGGAAAGACATCATCAAACTCCCGTACAATGGGCATATTCTTAATCGTGAGTTTCTCACCAACCATTTGAGATAAATAACCTTCATTTAGTGGAATCAATACCCATAAGATGGAAGAAATTTCCACTGGAAGGTTATGTTCATCCTTGCATTGATATATGATCGTAGATTGATCTGGAATATGAAATGTGACTTCCCTTCTTTGGCAATCGATATGAGCTCCATGTAGAGAAAGCCAATCCATGCCAAGAATCACATCAAATTCCACTAAAGGAAGGATCACAAGATTTGCAGGAAGCACTTTCCCACAAACTTCGATCAGAGAAGAATTATAAACTTTTGATGCGATTGATGTGCCATTAGGTGTTGTCACAGCTAACTCAACATCTAATTGTTGAGGTAATACGGTGATACCCTTAGAAAAGTCTTCAGAAATAAAAGAGTGGGTGGATCCAGAATCAAATAAAACATTTGCTACTTTAGAGTGGATGGTAAGTGTACCTTTCACCACATCGTTATCGTACTCCACATCGCTGATAGAAATTGCATGTGACTTTCCTTTGTCTTTAGCCTTAAGAGTTTGTTGACGTCGACCATCATCATCAACCCTTGGATTTGGGCATTGATTGGCATAATGCCCCATCTCCTTGCACTTGAAACATTGAAGTGTAGTAGGTTCATTCTGTGTATCCCTTCCTTTGTTTGCGTCATTAGACATCTTCTTCCCATTATCACGGCATTCAAATGCCCGATGACCTTCTTTTCCACATTTAAAACATTTACTTGTCCCTTTAAGACAACTCCCTCCATGTTTCTTTCCACACTTTGAGCATAAGGGAAAGTTCATCTTCTTTTCAGTGTGCTCTTTAGAGTTTCCTTTGAATTCCATCTTCCTCTTCTTATCAAACCCATGCGACTGATGGGTTACTCCAATCTCCATCTCGACTTTGAGAGCACATCGAACGATTTCCTCGTAGCTATTGAAGTCCCTTATGGCTAACGCCCTTCGAAGACTTGGTTTTAAGCCACTAAAGAATCGATCGATCTTACTCTCAGGTTGGATAATAATACCAGAATCGTACCTTGCAAGTCTTGTAAAATTTGCTTCATAGGTACTAACAGATTCATCATCCCTTTGCTTCAGTTCAAGGAACTCTTTCTCCATCTTTGTTCGGAGAATACGAGGGAAGTACTTATTGAAAAATAAGTTCTTGAACTCGTCCCATTCCATAGACTCAATTTCATCCCTTTGCCTCGTATTCTTAACAAGATTCCACCATTGATCAGCATCTCCTTCCAAACGATACACTGCTAGGATGACTTTATCATGCTCAGAACATTGAAGAACAGAAAATATCTTTTCAGTAGTACTAATCCATTGTTCAGCAACTAATGGATCAGTAGACCCGCTGAAAGAAGGTGGACGCTGCCTCATGAAGGATTCAACAAAATGTTGCTCCCTCCTTCGCTCGTTTGGAAATCATGCATGATTCATAGCTTGAGAAAGTTGTGTGAGCATGGCTACAAGATTTTTCATTCCAGCTCCCATATCGTTTGGTTGCTCAGGGGGACAATCATTGCATTGCCCATCACATTCCGCATTAACACGGTTCCTTCGGGTTCCAGCCATTGACTAAAACCAAGAAGAATAGTGTGAGCAACACTAATTATAATAGGAAACCACATAATTCAAGAATAAAATTTTCATGCTTATGATCTTATCCTAGGTTATTCATGGCCATTTCTAATATTGTGTTCTATGCTTAGACTTATCCTTAGGGTTCTTACTAAGGCTTTCACATCCTAGTTTCCAAAGGTTGACTATACCTTTCCTCTGATACCAACTATAACGACCCATACTTTACATACATTGTTAATACTTCGAAATTGAAGCACACTTATTACAACATATGACAAAACCACAAAGGACCGTATAGGTATAGTGTCTTTAGAAACTGGGAAACATAAACAACTGGTTCATAAATCTTCTACAGTGTCTCCCATTTATTTCATCATATCTAGGGTCCCTTTTAGCATATTCTACTTAATATCCATCTTCCTGACCTGGGGAAAAGAAAACATAAGAGGGTGAGCTCAAATGCTCAGCAAGGGCAAATAAAGGAAATAAAAATCATATCATATCTTTTTGAAAATCAAAACCTGCAAAAGAGATCATAATATCTTAACATGGAATAAATCATAGAAGTGAAAATGAAATCCCCATAATCATAACATAAAACTTGAAACTTTGTGGCATGCACACATAATCATGGAAATCATTTCTTGTTAGTCATGACTCATTGCCAAGACTATCTTAGTGGACAAAGTCCCTTTCTGAACCGAGTTCACTCCTCGTTTCAGTCCTGTATCACTGAACCGAAATAACCTTCCGTTCCAGCCATGTCTATATCATGAGATATAAAATCTTTACCCAATGCATTGGAGGGAGATATAGGTCCCACCCATCTTATAATGAATCCTTTCTTATGTGTGCCACATAATCATAAATCATACATCATCGCATAACACATGTAACAAAATGTGATTCTTGAAACATCATGACATCATAAATCAATTCATATAAGATAAAGGAATTCATAAACATAATTCCATCACAACATAGTCAAATCAATGTAAAAATATGGATAGAAACAGAACCCTTTATTATCTTAGATGGAAAATAATTTTGATAAAACACTTGAATTGAATTCTTGAGGAAAATATCCTTTCTTCTTCAAAAACATTTTTCCTTTCATAACATGTCATACAACTTTAAAATAAAAGAAGTTGATTAAAAATAAACTTCAAAACTTGTAAAGGAAGCTTCTTTGAAGTAATGTTTTAAAAATCCATTCATGCCGTATATGTTAAAAAAAACATTCTTCGTACTTTTGTCGGAAAAGTCAAAAAGCACCTCGTACGGAAAAACGACAAAAGATTCCTTTCATATTCTTTACTAAAAACTCACCTAAGGGTAAAATTGGATTTAAACTATTGCAAGTGGATGGAAACAATATTACATATTGAGGGAACATGGATGTGGATGATAAAATACACCCCAGTAAATACTTACGAATAAACAATCTCGAATAAAAATGAGATTGTGATATTTCCCTTACCTTAGGTCCGATTTTCTTTGTTCGTGTCCGAAGCTCCTGTATAATGGTTTAAATAATGTTATTGACTTATTCCAGAATCATACATATTGATATGAGATCATATATGGTCATATTATTAGCTTCTTGTTAGTAATATTTCATTGTTACTTGTTACTTGGGTCTTTATAACTTTTTGTTCTTATGCGTGTTTTGTCGAATAAATTCTTATTCTTATCTTTAGGTTATATATAATTCATTTACAGAATGGTATTAGTGTTGTATATACCATATTCATTCATTCAATTCATTTATATAATCATTATGAAATGAAGATCATGTAGAACGAGTCGCATCACATCGTGGAGACGGTATTCCGTACGTACGCACGAGTGATGATATCGTTCCTATGATCGTGGAATTGTATTGGAGTATATATATATTATTTCAGTATCAATATTACTTAATAATAATCATATATAGTTACTCATTACACCATTATACCCATCCTTTTAAGGTGATGGTGGAAAATAGATTACACCACGGCGTGGAGACGGTATTCCGTACGTACGCACGCGCGGTGATTTCATTTTTCCGTAGGATGGATAGAAGGTGAATTAGGGTTGTGTCATATTTATAATAACATATCAGTATGTAAGTAATACTGATGTTATTACTTTATCATGAAACAACTAAAGAAGAAGAAGTTGAAGAAGAAAGAAATTGAAAAGATCGGTAATGGATATTACCTCTTCTTTGGAACGCCTCTTTGAAACCTCCACTTAAGGAACTAAGATTGGTCTTTGGAGAAGACCAGGACCTCTAGGATTATTCTAGGGAAGTGTAGAAGGGAAAATGGCAGGGGTTGGCCGAGCTTTAGTGCTCAAATTGGTGTGAGGAGGAGGGGGAGGAGGTGCCCTTTTATAAGGGAGGAGAGGGGCACCTTAGGAATATCTCAAAATATTATTTTATATTAAAGTCAAAATCGGTTTATAATGGTTCCAAAGGGTCTTATTTCGAAGCTAAAGTGGGTATGGGTCGAAATCCTATCAACCAATAGGATTTAGACAAGTTTAGGGTATTATTTTAACCTTATCAATTAGATTTAACTCTAAGTTAATTAATTTAACTTTTACCGTGTCTTTTTGTTTTCTTTCACTATATGGTTAATACACTTCCTATAACATGCCAAACGAACCCCAAATTGTTTATTATTAAAATATATATCCTTATCTAAGTCATTTGGCCGAACCTTAGATTTTTAGGAATAAAATAACAATTAATAATATAATATTTGATTTAAAAACTATTTTGTGTCAATTTTGACACTATTTGATATATGATTTTTGTGAAAGTCATAACAGAATTATTTGTTCGAACCAAGTTGATTAAATCAATACTAATATATCATAGTAACCTAGAAAATTAGTGGAATTCATAAAAAGTCTCAAATTACATTTATTTTGGTATTTATATTATCAATTTTGTCAATATTTCATTAATAAGATAATTACTGCATCATATTTGTGTCATAAATAAATTAAATTATTTGATGTCTAAAAATTACAAATAAAATACCATCATGTAGGAAATCGTTTTAGATTTCTAATGAATATTTACAATTGAATTTATCTTATGTATAACCCTATATTAAAAATGATTTACTTATTAAACTTTGATTTTCACTATTTTAACCCTTCTTTAAATAAATTAATAATAAATGTCCTAATCTAATCCAAGTGGGCCTAAATGGTCATATTTTATTCCTAAGATTGTTTTTCGTCGAATTACACTTGTCCGATAGAATTAGGACATGTGTTAGGGTAATATTAATATCATATTTACCCTTAGTTACCCTATTTACTATTAACCGCGGTAAAAATAGTAAAAAGTTACTATTCACCAAAAAATTATTTTTATCTCATTGAACCACATTTTAGTCCTTGATATTAACCGTGTCTCTCGGATTTTTGAAATTCCATTCACAGAAGCGGTAAAATTAAGTTTTATGCAAAATTCAGTTTTTAACCTACCACTTAGTGGTTTCACTATTCATCAAAAATTGAAAGTTTTCAGAAAAATACCAAAATTTCACCCTAGGCTAATTTCGATATTCTGAGTCCAAAAATGATGTCCATTTTGAAAAAAGAAATTTATAAAATTTCAAAAAGTGGTTATTACTATTCATAACGACTAGTTTTAATAGCATATTGTTGTTTAGTGAAACTCAGTATTGCGTACGACGCAAGCTATCGAGGAAGGTCGCGATTGCGTGTAAATCAAGCCAAGCAAGTGTTGTCTAGAAAAAGATTTCTTTGATGGTTTATATAACATAAAAGTCTCGGGTGTTACATTCCGCGCGATAAGCTTCAACGCTCTCGTGCGCGAAATTGCCTCTTCCGATCGCGAAATTCGCCCGATCGGCGCGCAAAACCATCCGGAATTCGCCTGTCTTTGCGCGAAAACCCGGAACTTTGCGCGACATTCTTCCCAATTGCGCGCCGTCCACTTGGATTGCGTGCCAGCCTTCAAACTTCTCTAACAGCCTCGTCCGATCCCGCACGCTTCATCCCTTAGCCCGCACGACTCCCGAAACTTCTGAGATGGCCGCGCACCGAGGAAATGAGGGGGATGCCGCCACTCGCAGAGATGAGATGGCGACGAACGAGGAGGTTTACGGAGCCAAGGAGATTGTTTCCAACAATCAATCCCTGTTCGACTTGCTGACGCCGGCCCAGAAGACATATCCACTGTCGGACAACCTGCCGCTCTGGAACTACGGCATCCTAGATGAGGTTCAGGTGCCAGGGTTCGAGGTTGATGCGCCACGGACCTGGGTGACTCGGGAGGACGAGATTCCCCGCTATAACATCACCAACAATGGGAATCCTGCCAGGGAGACCAGGCACTTGGACGTCTATGTCCTGAACCCGAGGACGCGAACCATTGACGGGGGTGAGCCTACTGCGGAGAATTCTCCGGCCCTCTACTCGAGCACATATCGCCAGAGTGTCACTGACGACACCAAGGGCTGGCTGAAGGACTGGGACTTGCGGTCTGGGGGCAATTTCACCAGCGAGTGGGCCTGGGCGTTCTGGGTACGCCACACTTGCGATCACTTCGCAGAGGAGCTGCGGTATATCGGCCTATTTGAGGCGGTGTGGACGTCGCAGTTCCACTTCTACCAGTAGTCCGAGCTCGGGCCGGAGCTGTTCAGCCGCTGGTCCTCGGATACCAACACCTTCCATCTTCACCATGGGGAGGTCGGCATCGGTCTCTGGGACATCCACTGCATCAGAGGTGTCCCGCTGGAGGGCTACCAGTATGATGAGTTCCTGCCTCCGAGGAACACCTGGGGTGACAGGTCACGGACTCCCATCCTGACGTGGCATCTGCTGGACCTGGCTACAGAGCGGCTCGGGGTCAAGGACTTCCAGAAGGACATAGCCTACAAGGAGTGGTTCGACCAGTTCTTGGAGCATGACCCAGCGGTCAAGATGCCAGGAAGGGGGAAGTGGTGCCCGACCGCAGCTCAGAGGAGCCGGAACGGGTCGTACTGGCGGGTCCTGGAGACGGGCGACTACCGCCCATGGGGGTACCGCGTCATCGAGGCCCGGGACCCAAATGTCCGGTACGCGGCGTTCCTAGCCGCCTTTCGGAGTGGGTGGCTCCTGCCAGTGCGGGACGCGAGAATGGGCGTTCGCCCGGCGACACTGGCGGTGGCGGCCGCTATGGCCGCCAACAAAAGATACAACCTCGGGGTCCCAGTGATGGCGAGGCTGTATGCCATCCTGGGACGCATCTCACGAGGGGGGTCTCCACGAAGGATCTGTGGGCCCTTTCAGTTCTTCCACGGCTGGGTGGCTGCTCACCTCGGTGGGTACACGTTTCCGAACGCCATCATTCCTCCGGGCAACGGCCTGCGACCCTCCCTGCTGAACATCGCGGGGGTCGCTCCGATGACCCTAAGTGAGGAGGGCGTGAGGATTCGGATTGGCAATCATGCCAATTTCAACTTCAGTCTGTTCCCCACTCCCATCGGCCAGATGATCGACAACGGGCAGGGTCCGCTGGAGCAGCATGAATACTTCCTGAACATGCGGGGCGGGGTGCTCGTGGCTCGGATCGACGGGAAGGTGATCTGCGAGCCTTACGTGCCAACCCGGTTCGCCAGGCAGTTCGGGTGCCTTCAACGGATGCCGAAAAGGGTATTCACTGCTGTCCGGGAGGAGACGAACCCTTGCGTCCTTCGCCAGATGTGGCTGATGTTTGCCGCTTTCGGCTCTGGCGACGTCATCACTCTCCCTCCTACCGGGGTTGACGCAGGCTTGGCAACCGAGTATGCCAAACACTGGGCCATCGCGTACCCCGAGGGGCTTCTACGGAAGCCAGTTCGGCGGCTCGAGGTTACCCGTGCGGAGACCGGGCATCAAGGAAGGAGGCGAGGCGCCGCCACACGGGGGAGAACAGAGGCGCGCCAAGCAGCGGAGCCGGTGCGAGCAGGTACTTCGGCGGCGGGAACATCGCAGGCTGCCGCTACGACCTCGGCGCCCAGAGAGGGGGAACGCGCGGTGGTCGAAGAGCGGCCCGGGAAGCAGGTGAGACGTCTGCTCGAACCCTCCCACGATGCAGTCTTCCCGGCGCTGTGGTCGGCCTGGATGACCCTGCGGCAGTCACTGGGGACCGACGCCATCTGGCGAAAGATTCTCAGAGAAGGAATCCATCTGCCAGAGGTCGGGTGCCTCCATATTGCTGACAGGGTGGACTTCAACCGGCAGTATGCGTATCTGACGGCCATGGATGATTACGCGCGCCAACGTGGTCAGCGTGCAGAGCCATCCCTTCTGGTGAAGGTGATGCTCGGTCTAGAGCCCGCTCCAGAACAGATGCCGCCGGAAGAAGACGAAAGTAGCAACGACTCCGAGGAAGAGGAGGAGATGGGGGAGGATGAAGGCTCCGAGGGAAGATCCCATCAGGGGAGTCCGCGGGAGAGCGGCGAGGTGGCCGGCTCTGACAATGCTGATGTCACTGAGCTCCTCGAGGTCTGCTTCTATCCATACTCAATCTGCGTCATCCATTCTCTTATGCAGCTTCTAACCCATTTCTCCATCTTTCTCAGGAGCGCACAGATGTTGGTCAGGCGTCCTCATCGGGAGTAGGAGGGGTGCCAGCAGGACAAGGCGGGGGCCAGGCACCCATTATCGAATTGACAGGCGCGGAAGGGCCCCCTGCTGCAGCTGTTCCTGCGGCAGCCGGGATAGCGGAAGATGACGCTCTGACCTCCCGTAAGTCTCCTTGCTTTACTGCTGGTGCTTGCCATTGACGATCCGTGACTAACCATGGCATGCCCCGCACAGTGATCTCAACACTGGAGGCTCGTCGGGTTGCAGAACCCGTGCCATCTACGAGTGGACCAGTGGTGGACATGCCGCCTGCTCCGGAACAGACTTCCCAAACCGAGCCGGCCCCACCAACTGCTGATCAGGGGGCTGCGGACGCCGGCGGTGCTGACATCGGAGAGAGGTCGGGGGCTGACGAGGGTGTCAGCGCCGCTGGGGAGAGAGAAGAAGGTCGCCCAGATGTTGGGGAACCTATCCCTCATGAGGATCTCCCAGGGGCGGACCCTGCAGCAGACCTGCTGGCTGCCTTCCCTGCCTACCGGCCTGCCGACCCCGAGGAGATGGACGACTCGGACGCGGAGGCGGTCGAGGAGAGCCGGATAACGCGCCGCAGGGGGTGGAAGTGCATCCAGCGCTTCTTCAAGCGAGACCCATCGGAGTGGCTGGGGCGCATGGGATCACTTCAAACCTGGCTGCACTTCCTATGTGCCGGGGGAGCTGATGCTCAACGCCTCCATCTGACGGTCCGTGATTTCATGGCCGAAAAGATGCGCGAGAGCTGCCGGCGTGCCGACGTCACACAAAGTCGGGACATGTCGGAGAGCACGCGGGCGCTCCTCGCGGCGGAGCAGGAAGCCTGGCGCCTCGAAGGGCAGGCGGCAGAGCAGGAGGCCTTCGTCGCAACGTGTACCGAGCTTGTGGAGCAACTAGCAGCCCAGCTGGTTGACGCCCAGGTACAGCTGACGGAGGCGGGCCAACAGATGGTCACAATTCAGGTCGAGCGGGAGCGTGCACAGGCCAGAATCGACGAACTGCGTGATGCGACCGCTGACGAAGAGAGGGTACGCAGAGAGCGAGAAGCAGCTCTGGAGGCCACCAGCCAAAGGGTAGCGGCATTAGAAAGACTCATTCAGCACGCTAATCCCTAAGGGCTTTGTTTTTCCGTTCCCAAAACATTTTCTTTCGCTACTTTGATCCATTTTTATGAACCAATATATTTATCTGCATCTTTTGGCTTAACATGCTCAACCAAAATTCACTGTCTTGTGGGAGCGTTAACCAAGCATCAGGCATCCATAGTTGGGCCTGGATTGCTGGAGAAAAGAGGGAGGTCATTCCTAGGAAAGGAGACCTCAAGCCTAATCAATGTATCATCCCCCCAACTTGTTCCAACACACGAGCGGGACAATGCTAGGGGCGTTGAGATTTTATTCGAACATAGGGAAATGAGAAAGGGTGAATCGCGTGTCCCAAATCCAGACATCCACAACGGTCGGCCTTCCAGAAAATGCCCAAGACGGTAGGCGGATAGTGGATCGACCATAACAAATGCAATAGACGGACCGAAGGTCATCATTCATATTGCAGGAGGCGGACCACATGTCATCATGAATACCGCTTTGGGGTTCCTTCAGACACAAGGGTGGAAATCCAGATCAACAGGGCATGCGAAGCGTGGGGTGAAGTGACGATTGTTCGGACAGAATCCAACGCTCTCAGAATTGCGCCACCGTGGGGAAAGCGTATTAGGCGGATGCACTAATCTGGCCGTGAATCACCCCAATTCTCAGACAGCACCTCTTTGACGAGGAAACCGTCGCTTCCCATCATTGCGATGGGGCATCCCGAACTGAATCGGGGAGAATATCACAACTGCACCACTCTACCCGAAGTCAGGCCAGACGGCCGGCGACGAGGAGGGGCGGGACTTAACGATCCCTGAGGCTGGACCCGAGTCGAGATGCCCGGGCGTTCCTACGTACTCCATCAGGCTGGAGATCAAGCCATACGTAGTTCTTGAGAGTGCAGTTTAACGTCATGCAGGACGCAGAACCCCGTTTGGGGAGATCTTAGTTTAGGGTCGTAGAGCTCGGACCATAAGGGGAGATCTTAGTTTAAGGTCTTAGAGCTCGGACCATAAGGAGAGATCTTAGTTTAAGGTCTTAGAGCTCGGACCATAAGGAGAGATCTTAGTTTAAGGTCTTAGAGCTCGGACCATAAGGAGAGATCTTAGTTTAAGGTCTTAGAGCTCGGACCATAAGGAGAGATCTTAGTTTAAGGTCTTTAGAGCTCGGACCATAAGGACCTCAAAGTACGCCACATCGTGGTCCTATCCCCTGGATATGCGAAGATTCACTGAGGGATAGTGTCAAGAGTGTCGAGGTTTCGCCTGGTCAGAATGGGAGGTGGAAAATGTGAATCATGCGGCCATTCACTCAAGGACTGGGGGAACCGGAGTAACGATATGGGAGTACTGCCGACCGTGGCGGAAAAGCAGCATCAATATCGCACTAACCGTTGGTGGAATGAGGCAGCAAACGAGCATCGACCGCTCAATCGCAGGATTCATATCGATTTGCTGCCCGAGGCCATTGGGGGTACCGTCCCGAGTCGGTGGGAGAGCACTGAGGCATTGTGTCCGAACCATTCACGGGGGCTCCACCCAGGGCGTAGGTGATGGGACCGAATGAAAGGGAGCACGAAGCCTGAAAAGTAGAGGAAGCCTGACCAAGCGGATCCTGACTCTCCTGGCAATAAACCAGAGTACTCTTGACACCGGTGGACCACTGCAAGGGGTCGGGGAACACGCCTTGAGGGTGACCTGAAGGCGGCAGATTCCCCGGAGAAGGGGGAATCTCTAAGAGGTGGGGGGCTGGACCCGAAGTTTCAAACATCCGGGCGTTCCTACGTATCCCATAAGGATGGGAATCAAGCCACACGTAGTTCTTGAAGCGCGGCGCAACACAATCGGGCACCAGCGCGGGGATGAGTGCGAGTCTGACCCTCGCACACAGAAGGAGCGACATTTGATATTTCTTGTTTGTCCTTAAAGATGAATGGTTTTTCTTTGTGCGGCGACATGCCTGTGATTGAGAAATCTCTGGCGTCGCCACAATAATAAAGCCACGGAAGGCATTGATGAATGGCGTGGTTATTAACCAGCGCCCAACATGAGTGTCCCCTGAGGAGGACATCACGATGCAGTGCCGTTTCTCGTCGGGCGGCCAAGACGATCACAGTTTACGGTCGTGTGGTAGGACCAGACAACACAGTTTAAGGTCGTGTGGTTCGGACCATGGAGGAACCCGCTTATTGCGGTACGGCAGACACGGCGGAGGTGGGAACATACCCAGCCCTGCGGTCACGCACGATTCCAAGGGAAGAGTCTTGGGATCGGGGCCTGCGTATGTCCATCACCCGAGGGGCAGAGATGCTAGCCTCCAGATATACTGGGCCCAGAACGCGATTGTTCGGGCGACTCCTTCCTCCTTATGGGGACGAGGGTCCAGCTACGCATGGCCCTTAGGGAGGACATCCGCATATATCCTTGGTGCTCAGATCAGGGGAGCCTTGAACGACACCATTACCCTGGTTGGTCTGCCTAACGTGTAGAGGTGTACTGAAGGTCAGTATGAAGAGAGTGTCGAGATTCCACTACAACGCACAAAGGCGGAGTGTGATGAGGACTGCGCAACCAATGTTCAGAGCCTGAAAGAGCCGACATGGCGATCAAGGACGTTGCTGACCATATTCGCAACACAACATCCGATCGCGTCAGCCTAAGACGGGGAAAGCAAACGAGCATCGACCGCTCAATCGCAGGATTCATATCAATTTGCGGCCCAAGACCCGCCGGTAAATCGACCCGGAGCGGTAGGACAGCGCTGAGGCATCATACCCAAACTGCTAACGAGGATCCCTTTGAGTGAAGGCTCGAACAAGAGGAAGCGCGAAGCCTGACAAGCAACACAGGACTTGTCGGGATTGAATCTGACACTACGAGTCATAGACCGAAGTACCCAAAACATGTTAACAGATCACCGGGAAGGGTCGGAGGACTCACCCTGAGAGCAACCAAAAGACGGTAGATCCCCGTGATCAACCAAGAGACGGGGCTGGACCTGAAACACAAGCGTCCAGGCGGTCCTACGTATCCCATAAGGATGGGAATCAAGTCGCACGTAGTTCTTGAGAGGCAGTTTAACGTCATGCAGGATGATGAGGGGTCTGAGGTAGTCCTACACACGGCGGAGGCGTACGGCGCGGCCAGTAGACCAACGCGAATGAGGACATAATCCCCCGCTCACGCGATACGCCTCGCACAAAAAGGAGGGGAACTTGGGCCAGAGACCCAACGCGGGATAGGGATTCCCGGAAAATGGGGCTGGGCCTGAAACATGAATGTTCAGGCGGTCCTACGTATCCCATAAGGATGGGAATCAAGCCGCACATAGTTCTTGAAGTGCATTTTAACGTCGTGCAGGACGAAAAGAGAGAAAAAAAGGAAGGGGGGAGCAGAAGGCATCCCCAAACGTGGGGGGGCGTACAGCGTGACGAGCAAACCGACGTGAATGAGGGCATAGCCCCGCGCTCACACCATACGCCGCACACCCGGGGGAAACTGGGCCAAGGGCCCGAGATGGGATGGAAATTCCCGAAGGATGGGGCTGGGCCTGAAACATGAAGGTTCAGGCAGTCCTACGTATCCCATAAGGATGGGAATCAAGCCGCACGTAGTTCTCGAGAGGCAGTTTAACGTCATGCAGGACGAATGCTGAACAGTTTAACGTCTTGTAGCTCGGACGTAGTACAGTTTAACGTCATGTTGGACGAAACACTTGGCAGTTTAACGTCTTGCAGCGCGGACGATATGCTAGGCAGTTTAACGTCGTGCATCTTGGACGTATGCAGTTTAACGTCGTGCAGGACGTATGCAGTTTAGCGTCATGCGGGACGAATGTGCAGTTTAACGTCATGCTGGACAAATGTGCAGTTTAACGTCATGCTGGACGTATGCAGTTTAGCGTCATGCGGGACGAATGTGCAGTTTAACGTCATGCTGGACAAATGTGCAGTTTAACGTCATGCTGGACGTATGCAGTTTAGCGTCATGCGGGACGAATGTGCAGTTTAACATCATGCTGGACAAATGTGCAGTTTAACGTCATGCTGGACGTTGGTACATTCAGACAAAGTACTGCTTGAGGAACCTAGCGTTGTTGGGAGGAGTGACACGCTCACCATCCATAGTCGCTAGGGAGTACGCGCCATTTGGATAGACCATGTGGACAACAAAAGGTCCCTCCCACTTGGGCTCCAACTTGGGCGGCTTCCTGCCGAGGATCATCGGTGCTCTTAGGGCTAGCACTAGATCACCCTGCAGGAAGGAGCGGAGGCGAACCTTCTTATTGAAAGTTCGAGCCATTCTGCTTTGATTCCTCTCCAAGTTGTGCAAAGCGCGAAGTCTATTCTCATCCAGTGCTTCCAACTCGACTAGACGGGCTTCAGCAACTCTGTCCGGCGCTTGCTGGTCGTAGACCGCAGTGCGCAAGGACGGAAACTGGATCTCGATGGGCAGGACGGCCTCAGCTCCATACACCAGGGAATAAGGGGTCATCTGGGTGGAATTGAGAGTCGTCGTCCGATAAGCCCAGAGGGCGTTGGGGAGCTTGTCCGGCCTACTCTTCTTGTTCTGACCAACCATCTTTTGCAGAATGTTAGAGAGGGTTTTGTTAAACGCCTCGATCTGTCCATTCGCCTGCGCATGATAGCGAGATGTATGGTTCGAGCGAATGTTATACTTGGCGTACAACTTCTTCAACTCGGCTGCCCGGAAATTGGTTCCGTTATCCGTGAGGATAGCGTGAGGCACTCCAAATCGATGAATGATGTTGGAGGTCACGAAGTCATCGATCGAACAGGATTTGACCTCTCTGAGCGGAATCGCCTCTGCCCATTTGGAGAAAAAGTCTGTGGCGGTCAGAATGAACCGGCACTGCCGAGCTGTCACCGGCGGGTAGGGTCCCACAACGTCCATACCCCAGACTGCAAAGGGCCAGGAATACCTGGTGGTATGGAGAGGCTCCGGCGGCCGATGCACAAAGTTCGCATGAACCTGGCACGCATGGCACCTCCTGGCATACTCGATGCAGTCATGGATCATGGAGGGCCAGAAGTATCCCAACCTCCGAATCTGGTGGGACAGCTTCGGTCCAGTTTGGTGGGCGCCACAAGAACCGGCATGAACCTCTTGCATGACTCGTGGGATCTCAACTCCCTGAAGGCAACGGAGGAGAACACCATCAAACCCGCGTTTGTAGAGGATCTGCTCTAGGCCGGGACTGCTCTGGAGGACAAACTGTGATGCGCGGCGTCGAACTCGCTCACGCTCGGCCCGATCCGATGGAAGAATGCCATGTTGGAGGTACTCAACCAAAGCCTTCCTCCAATTAGGGGCTGATCCGACTGTCATATCTGGGGTACTCGGGGCTCCGGGCATAGGGGCAACCATGGTGAGATTACTTACCAACGGGCCGCGATCTTCTTCCGGGATAACGGGAGCGATGAGCCTGCGGCGCGTCACGCGGACGATCAGGTTGTCCTGTTCAGGCTCTGCAAGTGACGCAGCAAGGCTGGCCAAAGCATCTGCTCGACCGTTCTGCGACCGGGGAATATGGACAATTTCTGGCCGAGAAGGGAATCGAGCCATCAGAAGGAGGGTGCACTCCAGCAATGGAACAAGTTCCAGCTTCCTGACAACATAGTCGCCATTGATCTGCTTAACGACCATCTCGGAGTCCCCTTCCACGCACTGATGGGGCACGTCGATCTCGAGAGCCAACTCGAGGCCGGTGATGAGGGCATGGTATTCCGCCTCATTGTTGGTACAGCCCTCTGACAATAGGAAAGAGTATGGCAGCACGGCTCGCTCCGGGGTAATGAAGACGATGCCCAAGCCCACTCTGTTGAGCTTAGGATTATCGAGACTTCTACCGGTGGGGCTCCGGGAGGAACCTTCAAAGTGCAGCTGCCAGCATGGATCGGCATGATCGACCGAGAGAATGGTCTCATGAGGAAAGCCTAGATCCAGCGGCTGATCCGCGGAGGTCGGGTGAGCTGCCAGAAAGTCTGCCAATGCTTGCCCTTTGATGGCCTTCTGAGACACATACCTGATGTCGAACTGCTGGAGAATCACAGCCCACCGTGCTAGATGGCCAGTCAACATAGGCCGGCTCAGGATATATTTCAACGGGTCTACCCGAGAAACCAACTGTACCTCATGGTGCTGCAAGTAGTGCCGTAATTTCTGTACGGCAAATACGAGCGCCAGGCAGCTCTTCTCGATGGGGGAATACCTAACTTCCGCATCGAGGAGCATGCGACTGAGGTAATAGAGGCTATTCTCTATTCCCTCGTTCTTCTTCTGGGCGAGAAGGGCGCCAAGGGACCGTTCCAGGGCGGTCACATAGAGGACCAGCGGCTTTCCAGATACAGGTGGCATCAGAACCGGAGGTTGAAGCAGGTACTGCTTGATTTCCTCGAAAGCGGTCTGACACTCTTTATCCCATACATAGGTGGCACCTTTCTTCATAAGCCGAGAAAAGGTCTTACACTTGCCGGCCAGATTCGCGATGAATCGGCGTATATAGGCTAAGTGGCCTTGGAACCCTTGCAGTTCCCGGATGTTACCTGGGGGAAGCATCTGGCTAATCGCCCTGATTTTCTCTGGGTCGATCTCAATACCCCGGTATCTTACCACAAATCCAAGGAACTTTCCGGAGGTGACCCCAAAGGCACACTTCAACGGGTTCATCTTCAGGCAGCGAGACCGGAGGAAGCCGAACACTTTCTCAAGATCTTTGAGATGGTCCTGACGCTGGCGCGATTTGACCACCAAGTCGTCGACGTAGCATTCCACCAGTGTGCCGAGGATTGGCTTGAATATGCGGTGCATCGCCCATTGATAGGTGGAACCTGCATTCTTCAGGCCGAAAGGCATGACCCGGTAGCAAAAGGTACCTTGGGGGGCCCTGAAGGCAGTGAACTCCTCATCCTTAGGGGCCGTCCGAATTTGGTTATATCCGGATTATCCATCCATGAAGGAGAGGGCTTGGAACCCTGCCGTGGCGTCAATCAACAGCTCTGTCACTGGAAGGGGAAAATCATCCTTCGGGCAGTGGCGGTTGAGATCGCGGAAGTCGATGCAGACTCTGATCTGCCCGTTCTTCTTCCGGACAGGCACAATGTTGGCCAGCCATTTGGGGTACTGAACTTCCCTCACGAAGTTGGCTTTGATAAGCTTGTCAACTTCGGCCTCAACCATGGCACAGTGGGTTGGGTGCATCTTCCTGGGAGGCTGCTTGAACCCGCGATGGTTCGCCGGGAGACCAAGGCGGTGGACGGCTACCTGAGGATCTAGCCCCGGCATCTCGTCATAGCCCCAAGCGAACACATCACGGTGCTGCCTGAGAAAGTCCACGTACTGCTGCCGCTCCTCAGAGGGCATGGCGGCACTGACCAATGTGGGTCTTGGATCGGCCTCGGTTCCAAGGTTCACCTGTATTAACTCATCGACCGTGGCGGGGACGCCCTCCTCAAAGGCTGGGGGTGCATCTTCCACGTCCTCTCCACTCGGGGAGGGATCGTCCACGGGAGAGACTGAGTTGGCAACTGCATTGGGGATACCAGATCCTGCTGGGCCACTGGTGCTGGCACGGGCGGTCGCGATCATCTCATTAGGAGACTCGCGGGCCGTCGAGACCATGGCCACGTCCAACCGTTGAACCGGGAGGACGTAAGCGTCATCCAGACTTGCCCAGGGATCACTTGCAACAGCGACAGGCTCAACCTCACCTGCCAGGATCTGCTTATCCTTGCTCTTGTAATAGTCCGCGTCCAGATAGCGGGCTTCACATGAGGCAAAAGGAGAGGCATCTCCTTGAAGCACGCCTACTCGACCATTAAGGGAGTATTTGAGGCATTGGTGGTATGACGAGGGAACCGCCACGTGAATGTTGAGCCATGGCCTGCCCATCAATGCGTTATACGCAGTGTCGTGAGAGACTACCATGAATTCGGTGTTGGCAACCAAGTCACCGAACTGTGTCTTCAAACGTATCTTGCCGACCGGGGTTTGCTCGATGCGGTCGTACCCCTGGATCCTGAGGTCGGAGGGAATCAAGTCATCCTCAGACAACCCCAATCTCCGGAGCGTCCGAGTTGGAATCAGGTTAATCCCGGACCCCGTGTCAACAAGACAGCGCCGGACTTCAAGGCCATTGAACTGGCCAGTGACATACATCGGACGAATATGTCCCTGTATTGGAGGGTCTTCATCCTTACCAGAGAACGAGATAACTGCCTGACATTCGGCGTCCTCGATCGTTTCGGCGTGAAATGCCTCTGAAGACGCAACCTCTGTCTCAAACTGGAGGGGGCTTTTCAGGGCTTCAGCGAGTGCCTCGCGCATCTCAGATGACATGCGCAGAGCCTCAAGGATGGAGAGCCTTGCTGGGATGTCGGCCAAGTGCTTCAGGACATCATACTTTTTGGCCAAGCGTGAGCCCCTGGTTGCAGGAGGTTGCTCTGCGGTTGGCGGCATGACGGGCCTTGCCGGTTGGATCGGCGGCCGACTGGTACTTGGCGCATCTCGCTGTTCACTGGCTGCAGTCCGGGGAATGGTCACCGTACTGGGGTCAGGAGGCCGGGATGGACTCGTGGCAGGGCGGAGCTGGTCGCGACGCAGCTGAGGCGGTTCTGCCTGGTCCCACACCACAAACAGCGGCAGAGGCGAATCCGTCATCCCCGAATAGGGGGGGGGGGGGGGGGGCGCAGGTTGTGCTCGGTTTTGAGCCTGCTTCCTAGTCTCAGTGGCGTGCACGGCCTGGCTGGAGGTACCAACGGCTGTGCCCCGGCGACTCCTGCTGCTGCGGTTCTTCCGACGGTGGCGACGACCGGGGACACTAGGGAGGTCCACCTGGTTTTCTTCAATGTCGGGAACCGAAAAGGGATTTACCAGCTCGACGGTGTTAACCGAAGCGTACCCAACACCGTCATCGGACGAATCATCCATCACCGGGCGGATCCGAGGAGGGACCCCCATCTCCGGGGGCATGAAATCGCCGAGAGTGCGGGATAGTGGCGGAACCGGCGGGGCGCGCTCTTCCTTCTTGCGCTGCCGCCGTTTGCTCCTCTTGGAAGAGGCAGGCTGGGACGACGATGCCGAAGCAGCACCCGCAGATTTTGGGGGCTCAGGCTGATTCAAGCACGCACGGATGATTCCATGGGCGCGAATGGTCGTCTTGTGGGCCATCCAGTTATTATACTTCTGGGATCCGCGGTCGGAGACCAGCTGCCATTCGTCCTCGTTGCCACTATCGTCATCTGATACCACGAACACGCCAGCCACTTGTGCTGGAGCTGGGCCCAACCTAATTACATTGTTGTTAATCTGGTCTTGGAGCCAATCCTTAAACACATAGCACCGCTGGATGGTGTGCCCCAGGGCCCGATGGTAGGGGCAGTAGCGGGGGTTATTCGTAAGATGTGCCTCCTCTGGCCTCCAACACTCAGGCAGTCGCACAATCCTCTGCTCCAGGGCGCTCCGGAAATAACCGGGGACCTGATCCTCGTGGAATGAGTAAGTCAGGTGTCGCGGGCCCCTGGGAGCGTGGTCTTGACGAGGGGCTGGAGGGGCCGGCCCAGGAGGTGGACCCTGATTATCTCGCCTGGGTTGTGGCAGTACATTACGCGGAGGGGCCGGCCGGTTCTGAGGCTGCCGCTGCTGGGCCGGGAACTGAGCCCGTGGAGGCGGATTCCTGTGAGGCTGTGGAGCTGGCCTCACCGGCAGCAGCTCCAATGGCCTGGGGGCCTCCATCTGGGCGACAGCAGTGGGCTCAGCCCTGCTGACTCTCCTTGCAGGAATCATTGGAGGCAGCGGGTGTGCCTGGCTAGCCTGTTGCAGGGCTTCCTCAAGACGTTGAGCTTTGTCTGAGAAGTCCCTGAACCCTCCGGGGTAATTTTGAGTGATCAGGGAAGGGACCAGCTCGGTCTTGACGTTCCCGACGCACATTGTCAGCAACTGCTCCTGAGTCAATGGCATGTCAAGGGAATACGTGAGACCCTTCCATCGGGCGACGAAGTCCGCGACTCGCTCATCAGGCCTCTGCTTGCACTTGAAGAGGTCTGCGATACTTGTCTTCCGGGTCGTGGAACTAAACTGGTAGAGGAACTGTCTACGGAGGTCCTCCCAGCTGGTTACCGACCCGACAGGGAGCTGGCTGTACCAGACAAATGCTGGCCCTTCCAGTGTCTGAACAAAGCAGCGAAGCTTAGCGGCCTCTTGCTGCGCCGGAGTCCCCAACATAGGCCCGCACCTCGAGTTGAAGTGGGCTAAATGCTGTGGCGGATCTCCAGTCCCGTTGAAGTGAGCGAAAGTGGGATTCCCGAATCCCGGAGGCGCCGGCATGTCATCCACCCATGCTGGGTAGGGCTTGCCGTCCGGTGGGATCGCCACCTGCCGAGTCTCCAAGGCCTCCAAGCGGGCAATGAGTGCCGCCATCGGATCGTCCGGACATGGGTTCCAGTCCTGGCGAGGATCTCTAACCACGAGCGCATTGCATGGCCCTTCAATCATGTCGTCGACCGGGTCGTCGAACTCGGCAGCTCGTGGGATGGCGGGCGGAGCGGCCCATGGGGCAGCGGGAGGAATCCGAGCGGGGTCTCTCAGGTAGTCACGCCGCTCGGGAGGGTGTGGCGAAACATACCGTGCCCTCTTGCCGTAGGCAATGGCCTCTCTCCTATCGGCGAACACGGCGTAATCACGGTTTCCCGGGAGAGTCTCGTCGAGGAGCAGTTGTTCAGGTCCCTGCTGTCCTGGCCTAGGATCACCGTAGTCAGGCCGCCGTTCTGCAGCGCGCTCGGTGAGGAGCTGGTCAACCAGCTTCTTCTGTTCGGCGAGCTGCTGACGTAGCGTAGCCTTCTCGGGATCCTCCTCTGCCCTCTGCATGGAGGCAGATGGGTCGGCGGGCTTTATAGCCTCGCTGTGCTCTTTTCCTTTGCTGACGTTTCGGCTCAACGTCAGTGCATCAGTGGGTGAGGGGAGCCCCAGGAGGTTCCTCTGATGACGAGGGACTCTCACCGATGGCTATGAAGACGGCTTGTCTTCGGGGGGGAATCCCCCGTCGAGAAGTTCCAAGTCGTTCCCCTCTCCCGACAGGTCAGCCATATTGACTGTCTCCGTCCCTGGGGATATACCCTCAGGGCCGCCCAGTGAATCGGGCTGTCGGCGAATCACACTGAAGCGTAGGGCAGCGTACTGCCCCCATCCACGGATATACACGTGGGGAGTGGCTTCCTCGATAACTTTGCGGAGTACTTGAAAACACTCAACGCATCGTTGTTGGAGGGCCTCGTGGTGCTCAAATGACTCGGGGTGCCGAGCCGCGGGGAACATGGCCAGGTCAATTTGACAGCACTGCTCACCAATATCCTCCAGGTGCGCTTGACTCCCGGGGTATGGAATTTGTAGGCGGTGAAGACAGGAGCGAGTCTCCCGGAGAGTTCGGCGGAAGCATTCGAACTCATCCGGGGTGAGCGATTCGGGTGCATCAAAGCCTGGTCCTGCGACTAGCCAAAACATCTCAGGGAAGTGGCCCTCTGCAAGGACGGTCCAGAAGCTCCACGACTCAAACTCGGGACCCAGGTCTCCTTGGTCCTCTTCAATGACTGGGAACGGACGGGGAACCGGCAGTGGTGCCGAGGCGGGCCGCCGGGCCGACGGGCTGGCCGACGGTGAATACGGCGAACAGGCCGATTGGCCTCCATATCCCGGGCCGCCCTCTGAGGGCGGTGGTGCCCTGGCTACCACATCACGATAGGACGGGCCGGCGAGCGAACATCCTGCCGTAGCATCGGTGCTCGCCGAGGGTGCACTAGATCATGGTTCGACCGTTGGTCCCCAGAAAAAGTCTCCGGCTTCTCCGATCGAGACGGAAGGCACTTCCAGAGGGGCTGGTACCAACCGCAAGCTTGATCCTTGGGGGTCTACCAGGCCCTCGTTACTCCGGATATACCTTCGGAGAGAAGCGGGGATCACATCGATCTCGATCTCGGGGAGCACGAGGCTGACGTGCCGCATTCCTACCCCTGCCCTTGACTGGCGGGATTGGGGAAAGGGCTCTGTCGCCGAATCGTACTCCGCCTCTGAATCAGAGAAGCGAACCGGTCGGATCTCTGTCCAGAATTCCGTAACATTCTTCCCTCGGCGTCGACGCCTTGCCTTCCTGCCCCTGGGTGGTTCTTCGGGGCATGGCTGATCTTTGTCCTGGCGTCCTCCGGCCGCACTGGTGCTGGGGCCAAGAGGACTGGAAACCAAGGTGCGAGGGGCACCGGGACAGATATCAAAGGGGACGCGGGGAGAGATGATTCCGGGCAGGCCTCCGGGCCGGGATCAGAATGTGGGATGACCCATGCCTCCTGGATCAGCCACACGGAGTAGATCCCGCTGGTGAATAGCGCTACCGTGAGGTGGTCCGCGGTGGCTACTGCCTGTACCAGCAACCGGGAGAGTCAACCCAACCTGCCTTTGGGGCGGTCGGGGCCTCGATCCAGGTCGGGCATAGAGGTTCTCCTGCTCAGGATGCGCAGGGGCCTGGCGACTGAAGCCAACAGTGGCTTGGGCCAATGTGGCCGCTGTTGCTAGGGCCCCAAGGTGGCATCCTCCTCCGCTCGTGCCCGACGTTGGCGTCGGGACAAACGAGTCGGGATGAGCGGCGCGGGCAGGTGGAGATCCCGCTCTTCGACTTGAGAGGCCTGGCGGCGGTGTCGTCGTGGCCTGGCGGGAGTCCTTACCGTAGATCCCTGGAGCGAATCCCGGATAGGGTGATCCCGGGCATCTTCCACCTCATCCGCATAGGGAAGGGAACTGTCAGAGTGCTCCGGGGATAAGCTCCCGAAGCGGTTGGACGTTGAGGTAGGCAGCGGTGCCTCCCTGTGCGGCCCTCGGGGGCGGCGGTGGTGGCGAGGTGCAGCCTCCTCAAGGTCTAGGCGAGCCATGTCCCTAGTGGGGATGACTCCCTCTTCCTCATATCTCCGCACCAGGGTGTTGATCACCCTTCTCTGGATGACCTCCGAGGGGGAGAGAGGGCGTGGTCGTCCCACAATTGTGGCTGTTGGGACGGCTGTGGAACGGGCGGGACCGCGCGGAGTAGCCGCGTCGGTGTTTCCCCTACCCCTGCGCTAGTGGGTGGGTGGCGATCGGGCACTGGATCGGGCGACCTGATTTCTGAAAGCAGGGAGAAGGACCCATTAACACTGACAGGAAAAAGGAATCGACAACCAACCATTAGCGCCACGACGCCTTCCGTGGGGGGAACCCAGGCCCTCGACGTTGCGAGACGGAGTGCCCGATGTCCCTTCCCCAGCCCCTGGCGGGTAAGACTGAATGCTTGGCCGGGCAACATGCCGGTCTTCCAACACCTCTGAAAGCCATCGGTCTTCGTATCGAGGAGAAGAGATTGACGTCGGGTTCACCATTTTTCTGTTTCGGTGCGGATGTGCGTCGGGTTACGCTGTTCCGCCAGGACGCGTTCGCGCGTGCACCCGTCAACCCGAGGGGATGGGCGCGCGGCTTGTGGTCCCGCAGTCCCGCTTTCCAAAGGCGGGCGGCATCCGTCCCTCATTCAGGGGCGTCTGCTCCTTGATCGAAACCGGGATGATGTGATGTCGGCTCCTCCTTCCTTGGACGTCTCCTCGGAACTCGTCGCCTAATCCGGGTCTCCCTCATAGATTTAAGACATGCTCGTGAATCTCGTTCCTGGCGCCATATCTTCATGGACACCGGTTAATTACGCTGCTTCCGCCCGGATGCTCCAAGGAGTCTGGTCGGGGCAGCAACCTGCGGTGAGAAGGCCGGGTGGCTATGGGTGCTGGGGGCGTGTCGTAACACTGCGGCTCTGCATGTCTGCTTTCCGTCCCTAATAGGGGTTCTCTAAGGCATGATGGCCTGAGGCATCCCGCACTGGGTGCGGGGAACTGTGTCACCCGAGGTTTTCCTCGGCTTCCCATGTTTAACACGGGGTATGCCGCGAGTTTAACGTCCAGCGGGGACGGCATCGGACCGATCAACACGAAAAGTGGATCAGATGACAGAACCCCTTGCGGGGAACCTCCGACGCTGGGGCCAGCGCATGGGCGGCTTCCCAAGTGATGTGGAGTGGAGAGAAGTGGCCTGACCCCACCGGGATGTGGCGGCCCGGGTAAGGATCAGGATGGATGATGGAGTGAAGAGCTTGGACCCCGTAGGGGCTTCCTACGTACCTCGCGTTAGCACGGATCAAAGTCAACGTAGTTCGGGTATACAGTTTAACGTCATGCTGGATGTCGGCAAGCCGACTCACGAAGGGGTCGAGGCCGCCGGGCGGAGGATTGAACCGAACCACCTCGCACAGAGGGGGATGGAACGGCCGGGTGGATCACAGTTTCACGTCATGCTGGACGATAAAACGAGAGATGGAAAAAAGGGCTGTGGGGAGGCACAGTGGAGATACACACGGGCAGTCTCCCACATGGGCGGATTCATAGGTGAATCGACGCAAGCGTGAACCCTGGAGGGGTCCACTGATGGACGAACCGACGTGAATACGACCGGGACGACCAGGTGGTGGGCTTGAACCTCAGGGAGGTTTCCTACGTACCATGTTTAGAAGACAGGGATCAAAGTCCATGTAGTTCATTCTGTCAGGACTTACGCACTTGAGGCAGCCCGAATGCGGCAAAACTCAGTTGGAAGGGACTTGGACCGAAAGTAGGAGACACCTCGATCCCAGTCACACCCTCTACTGGCTTCGGCAGTGGGGGAGCGCAATGGAGATACACATGTGCAACCCCCCACAAGAAACTAGGGGTTTGTAATACCCTACCCCCGTAGGGAAAAGCCACTCCCATTAAATCGTCCCTAAAGAGGGGCAATCCCGACATCCCTGCAGAGACGAGCGGGTGGGGGCCACATCCAAACCGGGGGGGGGACCCTGCGTGCGAGGCACGGGATCGGGTGATGCGGACGGTTTAACGTCTTGCCGGACGAAGTACAGTTTAACGTCGTGTGCTGAGGACGAAGCGGACGGTTTAACGTCTTGCCGGACGAAGTACAGTTTAACGTCGTGTGTTGAGGACGAAGCGGACGGTTTAATGTCTTGCCGGACGAAGTACAGTTTAACGTCGTGTGTTGAGGACGAAGGTGCTTGGCAGTTTAACGTCTTACAGCGCGGACGTGGTACAGTTTAACGTCGTGTTGGACGATATACAGTTTAACGTCGTGTTGGACGATGCACAGTTTAACGTCGTGTTGGACGAATGTAGTTTAACGTCATGCGGGACGAATGTGCAGTTTAATGTCATGCTGGACAAGTGTGCAGTTTAACGTCATGCTGGACGTATGTGCAGTTTAACGTCATGCTGGACGTTGGTTGCCGCCGATGGGTCCGTGTCACTTCGCGCAAGCCTGGAGGGCCGCACGGAAAGACAACGCACGGTGCGGGCACCCAGGACGAAGATCATCGGGCGCCACGCAGGCGGGTACCCTCGGGGGGTCAAAGGGGGCGACCCCGGCGGTTTGCGCGCAAAAGAGGAGCTTTGCGCTCAATACCGCGGGTCGGCGCGCAATTGTGCGGGCTGGCGCGCAATCGGGCCAGCGCTTTGCACGCGGATGATTGAGATTGCGCGCACCGGGCTTCGGACAGCTCGTGGGGGCAACGGATCATTCTCTAACGAACGACCACTTTGAAGAGGGGGGTGCGCGCAATCGGGCTGGATTGCGCGCACCCGGGGGGCAATTGCGCGCAAGGGGCTTCTATTGCGCGCAAAGGCCTTCGGGTTAAGGATTATTCAAAGGAAAGAAGCCAAGGGGATTACGCGCGAAGACGAACCCCAAGGCTCTATTGCGCGAAAGAACGGAGGTTACCTGAAGATCGGTATTGCGTGCGGAAGGGGTTGGATTGCGCGAACGAGCGACGCTTCGGATTCTGGCAACCTTCAAAACGTCGGGGGTCGCCTTATATTTATAGGCAACCCCGGGCGCGGAATCCGGTATCGGGCGCGGAATTCCCTTCGCGAGCGCGGAATCCGGACCCGGCGCGCAAGGGAGCCGCGCAGGCCACGGGCGCGCAAAATAGCGCGCCGGCCCAGCGCATTGCGCGCATCCCGGGAGGATTGCGCGCCGCGACTCAACTTTGCACGCGGGACTCTGAAATTTCGCGCAAGTCCTCCGGGCCCTCCGGAACGTGCCTCTGACTCCAAATATCACTTCGCTTTTCGCATCCGGAGCTTCGTTTGGGAACAACGGACTTTTCCGGCGTCTACAACCATAAAACAACAACCCGACCTAATCCCCAAATAACCCAAAGGGTGTTCCTGATCCCCACAGGTTAGTGAAAAGCACCAAGCCATCTAACAACACAATGGTGGGAATTATTTCTCCCAACCTCAAAAAACAAAGGGCATATATGTAAACAAAGAACAAAAAAAAAATTGTGTAAGTATAAAGGAATTCATATTCCATAGCTGTAAAAGGACACCCGAAATGAATAACTACAAATGTAACCAAAAACTAAAAAGTATATATATAACTGAAAAAGACAAAAACGAATAGCTACTCCATGTGATGGAATAGATTCACTCCCAGTATCTCATCACGACCTACCCAGATCAGCTGACATGAAACCTTTCTACCCCACTACGGCACATTTCCATCCACATCATTGGAATACATATAAAGGTATATGCCCCACCAAAAATGTGCACATGGTGTGAGATAACAAGATTAGTAGGATCCCACCAAAATATTTTATATCAAATCCCTGTATAAAAACTCATGTATGATTATTTTTATGTTAAAAATGTCTTGAAACATAGTATAGAAGTTTTATAGAAAACTATGTAAAAATATCCCTTTTTCACATTTCTTAACAAAAGCATATCTAACATTCGAATCAATGCTAACTTATAATTCCATTTATTACAAAACAGAATACACAACACATGCATCAATTCCAAGGAACACCATAGGTCAAACTATCATACTTCTAGTACCATAATAAATCAAAGGTACAATACCGTTCCTAGACCATAGGCCTAGGAAGCAGTGGAATAACCCATGCGTAAACACCTTTGATAATATAATTTTTCGTCTCCTAGAATAAATGGCTTAGGAAAAAGAAGAAGCCCCCATGAGAAATACTCCTGATAATCACAAAACATAGATGATATCCTATGATAATCCTTCTACCTATGTACCCAAGGTAACCCATGTGATCATCTTTTAAAATCAACTACACTGTTTCAAAAGTACCCATATACATTTCATTTATCAAAAAATAAGGAAAATCCATATCTCTTTAAAAACTCCTTTTCCAGCACACAAAAAAATTCATGCCAATTTTTTAAATCAAATTATAATGAATGAGATAGGAAGCGTAATATCCTTGGATAGAGACAGAGCCACCCACGTTAACACTCTAGTTTCACATGCCAATATTAGGATCCACCAGTAAAGAATCCCAAAAACACTAGCAGAGACATTCAAGAGTGAATACCTTCCACACCACAACCTAAAATGAATAGACTACTAAAAATGATAGTAAAACAGATTCACGGAGATGCATACTAATTTAAATAAATATCGATTGATGATCATCTTGATCTAGAAGGAGAGAAGTCTCTAAAAATGCATGGGGAGTGATCTAGGTCAAGGGTGATGAAACTAGGAGAAAAGAACCAAGAAAAAACTATTGTACACATATTTTAAAACAGGATGTTAGTCCTTTCACACTGATTAATATAGCTACACATCATGAAATCTATTGTGCACAACTACACCAAAAAATAAATTACCCTTAGACTAAAAATATCTTATTTACCGAGATCTCAATGTGAATCCATCGTTTACTACATGTACAATTTCAGAGTGTAGTTCCCATTTCATGGATTGTACCCAGCAACTGTTACCTGGTATGGACCCCAGTTACATAGAGTGGTATTCTTCTGCATCCTATAGAAAATGATTTTTAATTTTGAAAACCAAAAAAATCTCTAACTTCACCATTATATGTATCCTTCCAATATCAATGGAGGGGAAAACATGTTGAGGTTATGGGTGTAACAGATAAAAAGGAAATGCGATGTAACAATAATGGTCCATTATGGAAATGTTTAACACTTAAAAAATGTATCAGCAGTTAATTTTTTTTTTCAAAAATACATAGTGTTCTATCTCCACTAATTATAGAAGGCCCCCATCCTTTCTTATTAGAAACATCAAACAATTTTTGTTGATCCTTTCCCTACCCAAATATCGTTCGAATCCCCACAAGTCATATAATCCCCATTCTTGTCATAAATCTGTGAAATGATGTATTTTATTGAAAACCTAAAGAGGATAGAGGATGAAGAGGTAATTTTCATCAATGATCATTTTTTATAGTTAATCAATCTCCCAATTCAATTATAATAATAATAACCTTTTTATTTTTAGGACATCCATACATGATTTAATTAAATAAAATTTCACTTAATAAAACTCAAATGATAGAGAAGTATATTTCCATTGGAAATTATGAACATTATATAACATCATAAAACATGAAATTCAACATCATTATTGAAAAAATAATTCACATGACTACAAAATTCATTAATACTTAACATTGCATGGGTTAACTTGAGGATATACATAAAATAATGGTGAGAAATAAATCCCAGTAAGTGAAAAAACATGGAATAAAATGAGTAAGACAATAAATATTTGAAAATAGGCATATAAATCGTGAATAAATGGAACATGAACAAAGTTGAATGATATATCATGATAATCATAAAATGTAAATATTGCAAAAACATAAAATAGTACATCATTGATCAAGGATAAGCTACTATGACATCAAAGTAGAAAAAGACAGATTAACAAATCAGGTAAACCTTTGTGCCAATATGTCATATCATGATACTAAACATTAGTTAATACATTAGAGCTCTATATAATTTTGGGAACTCCTACCACGTTCTTTTCATATTTATGATTATGTGTCCCACATAGATCATAAAACAAGGGATTATTCAATATCTGAATTTTTTCAACGGTCAAGGTTTTTGGAATAATAACATGTAAGTCATAAATATAATTTTATATGTTTATAAAATTAAATCCCCTTGATAGGTAATGTGTACAGTATTCACTACACAATTGTTTTTGAATGGAAACACACAGTGCAATTTTGGCAGCATAACAGCTTGACATGAAAATTAAAAAATGAATTGATGAGAGAGAAAGACTTTACCAAACATATATAAATGATTTTTATAGTAAGTGGGCAATATATATACAGGTATCAAAATTATCAATTTGAATATATAACTCATAACATAATAAAGACACTTGAAAAAAAGAGGGAAAATGGTAAAACACTTATGAGATTTCGACTTGGTAGATGTTGTATGTGGGAGGGATTAATGAATGATAATTGGGCATCTCATCATTATGAAATTATAAGGGAATTATATGGGATGATCAATAACATACCCCATAATTTTTAATTGAAAATTAAAGTGTGTACCAATATAAGTAAACATGGGGAAAATGAGAAAGGAAGGAAACCCTTACTTGAAAGTTTAACATAAAAATCATTAAGAGGGGCTTCATGAGAGCATTGGGTACCTATGGAGGATTTTAGAGAGGGGAGGATAGAGTAGGGACACGATATATGGATTTTTTGTTATGATAAGTGGGATCATGGGTGGGATTATATAGGAAATGGTAGATGAAATATTTAATAAATCATAAACATAGGTTTTTGAATATATATATATAATTTAATATTCGAAACCACAGTCCTTCCCATGGTTGTTGCGCATGTTTTTTTTTCAAATAAGAGTGGATAAAATAATTTTATATGGCCAAAGTAATATGATATTAAATTATTTACCTTACTTATGTGAAGGTGAGTAACATTATTAAATAAATGATTTTAATATCATAAAATATACTATACACATTAAAGGATTCACTAAGTCTTTATAAAATTATACAAAAAATGTAAAATAAAATAATATTAATGTTAAAACATATTTTCTTCCAAGGATTCATTTTATAATGTTTATTACATCACAATTTGGTCTATTATGATGTCATAAAATACAATATATATTTATATGGTATTTAATTTTATCTCAGAAATATGGCTGCCTCAGAAATTTATGAAAATTTAACCATTGGATAATTTTGAAATTATAATATAAAAAATGTTATCTTTATCAAAATAATTTTCTATATATTTTAATTGTATCTATTAAAATAAAAATTTATATTTATTGAAAATTGTTTGTTTTTGACAAAATTATTTTTAAACATTAATAAAAATCACATTTGGCATCATAACATTCCTATGATCATTTATATATAAGAAAAATAAATTAAAAATTATATTTTACTAAAAAATTATATTATTTCATCAAAATATATTTCTTTATTCAATTTAAATATTAATCAAAAATATAATTTTTTCCAAAAAACAATAATAAAATGAGTGTATATTCATTATTATATGAAAAAGTAATGTACATAATCATAATTCATGGTTATTGATACTTATCGATTTATTACACTAGCATATTCCCTAGGGTATGGTGTGAATTGTTGGGGATTTCATGGGGTTGTTCGGTGACATTCTTGGATTTATGATCTCGTTGAAAATAAACGTCTCCAATAAACGGTTCTGCTCTGGAATAAGTTGTGGATATAGGATTGTTATTGGTATTGGGAAAATCCTAGGAATTATATCTCACTCATATTTATTGATAAATTGGTTTTATAGGGAAACATCTTACTGGTTGAGGTCATCACCAATGTTGTCTAGGTTGAAAGGATTACTAAAACCCTATATTTACAATATTAATGTGATCACTACTAAATGAATATATTATCCATGGTAATGATATTCAATAGTTATTTAAATACAATTAGATATAATAAAAAACTGAGTTCATGTTTTTTTATATCTATTTTAATAAATAAGACATTTAATTAAATAAATCGGGAAGTTTCAGTTATAATAATTCGAGTCATTAGAATCTTCCCGCTTAAAAAAAATTTACCTCAAAATTTTAATTTCACACATTAAAAAAGATGAAGTTAATAATTTTTCATCATCTTCTTTGGTTCCCATAGAGCTTCTTCAAACAAGTGGTTTCACCACAACACATTGACAAGGTACACCATCTTATTTCATAGAACATTGTCTCCATAACCTATGATATTATCTTGCTTCTCCTCCTAAAAGAGGATATTTTCCAATGGTAACACCTCTGAATTTAGTGCATGAGAAGGTTATGATTTGTACATTCTCATCAGGGATACATTGAGTACAACATGTACTTGATATAGGTTATGTAGGGATACAAGTTGGTTATCCAACGGCCTTATGTGATCAGGGATCTCAAAGGTGACGACATATCTTGGAATGAGATTTACCTTCTTCTCAAATCTGATCACTTTCTTTCCTATAGATATGGAGAGGAATACCATGTATCTATCATAAATCTCTAGACCTCATCGATGATTGTCAGTATATCTTTTTCGTAGACCCTGAGAATATTTTATGTATTGTTGAATGATCTTAACCATATAAAACATCTCCTAGACATTTTAAGAGATATTAGTATTCATTGAACATATTCATCACAACATATAGGTGTTCTTCACATCTTCTATTAAAAGTATTCATTGGATACATTTGGATTATTTAGTGGTATTTGTTGTTATAAGAGTTCTCAAATAGAAGAAGTTGTTTCCCCCATCCTCATTCCAATTCCATTGAGAATGTGGTCGAAATTTCCTCAAGTGTCTGGATAGTCCATTTAGATTGGATATTAGTTTGACTGTTATAGGCTATGCTGATGTTTAAGACAATATTAATAGAATGTTCGAGGCTCTTCCTGAACAGAGTAGAATCATGGATCTCGATCTAATAAAATCGATAGTTGTACACCATGTAGCCTCACCACATCACTAATTTATATATTTTCAACTTGATCTTATGAAAAACTAAATAAATAGGGAAATTTCAATTATAATAATTCGAGTCTTTAGATTCTTCCCCCTTAAAAAAATTTTCCCTCAAAATTTTCATTTCACACATTTAAAATGTTGAGGGTAATTATTTTTCATCATCTCCTATGGTTCCCACAGAGCTTCTTTCAAACTAGTAGATCCACCACAAAACTTTTACTAGGTACACTGTCTTATTTCATAGAACACTGTCTTTATGTTCTAAGATCTTCCCTAGATTCTCCTCATAAGATAAGTCATTCTCCAATGGTACCACCTCTGAATTTAGCGCATGAGAGGGTTATGATATTTTCATTTTCATCAGGGATACATTGAATACAACATGTACTTGAGATAGGTTATGTGGAGATACTAGTTGGTAATACAACACCCTAATGTGATCGGGGATCTCAAAGGTTATGATATATATTGGATTAATATTTACCTTCTTCCTAAATTTGATCACTTTATTCCCTATAGATATGGAGTGGAATATCATGTCTCTAACATATATCCCTAGGCCTCATCGATGATTTTCAGTATATCTTTTCCATAGACCCTGAGAAGATTTTATGTGTTATTGAATGATCTTAACCATATAAACTATCTCCTAGACCATTTTAGGAGATGTTATTTTTAATTCCACTTATTCATCACAAAATGTATGTGTTCTTCCCCTCTTCCCATAAAATTAATTATAGGGTACATTTGGATGCATTAGTGTGAGTTATTGTTATAAGAGTTCTCAACTGGAGGAAGATGTTGCCCCCATACTCCTTTGAAGTCCATTGAGAATGTTTATGAAATGTCTTCAAGTGTCTGGATAGTACACTAATATTGGATATTATTTTGATTGTGATAGGCTATGCTTACATTTAAGATAGTATTAATATAAAGATCGAGGTTATTCCGGAATAGAGGAGATTCTTGGATCTCTATCAAATACAATCAATAGTGGTACACCATGCAGCCTCACCACATCACTAATTTATATATTTTCAGGTTTATCCTTTGAAAAATTCTCTTTAATAATAATTAAAGGTTATGTATTTTTACGATGATACACCACAACCTAGAAAACATTTTTTCCTCTAGTTGTCTTACGAATCCTTGTGATAATGTCCACGATAATGTTATCCCATTTCCATGTAGGTATTGTTAATGGTTGCATCATCACCTTATAGTTTTTCATTTCCACCTTAACATGTGGACTTATGAGACAACTTGATGAATATTATATGATATTCTTCTTCATATTGTCCCACCAGTAGTGTCCTAGAGATCTTGATACATTTTTATGCTTCCAGGGTGGACAGAGAAGGATGAGATATGTGAATCATCTAAATGATCCTTCATTATCATAGGACATTATGGTATAGATAGTCTTGTACAAAATCATAAAAAAAAATTCTTCATTAACATTGAACTCTTAAGATTTACATTTTTTAATAATTTCTAATTTCATCTAAATTTCCACATCATATCATTTACAATCATTTAATAGCTCTACAAGGGATGGTTGGCCAATAATTTTTGAAAGGATTGAGGATGTTCCGTCCTTTTTGGATTCCCATATCCATCCTCTTCATGTCAAAGAATATTTGATCCTTCTCAATTATCAACCAATAATGTGTTTTTGGATCCTTTCTACTTTGATAATATTCCACCATATTCTCTTTCCTCAGATGGTAGTAAATTAGGAAGTCACTGTCTTTGATCAGCTCTAACCATATTCGTTGGTGAATATTCATATCGTTCTAGGTGAATATAAACATAAGGTTTTTGGGGTCTGTATATATTTTACACTTCTCTCTAACGAGGAAGTGTAACCAATGATTCAATGTGAAGATCACTATAGCAAACTCCAGATCATGTGTTTGATTTCTCTGCTCAGTAACAATTAACTGTATTGAAGGATAGGAAATGACTTTATCATTTTTCATCAACACATATATGATTCCCTTTTTAGAGGAATTAATTAATAACATGATGATATATACACTTGTGGGTAGTGTAAGAATGGGTTTAGTGATAACACTCCTTTCAACTTCTTGGAAATATCTCCACATTCAACATTTTAAGAAAACATTAATCCCTTCTGAGATAGCTTGTTTAGAGGGTTCTAAAATCGTGAGAATTTTTTCACAAATAGAAGATAATACACATAAAATAAATGAAAAATAATGATATGAATCAAAAAAATTTGCCTTGTACATCCTTCAATTTAAAAATTCATTAATGGGACCACATATATCCCATATCTTGTAATGATATTCCCATGAATGATTCTTCCTTCAACCATAAATCACATTTCATATATTTAGCGTAATGATATTCATTTATTGTGGTCTTTATATTAGTACATAAATTCTTATCATGATAAATATTACATTTGGAATATATTAGAATATCATCAATAATGACTACCACAAAATTTTCATGGTAATATCTTAAGACATTATTATGAAATCCCATGACGATTGTTGAAGCATTATTGTGTCTGAAAGGAATTACTATGAATTCAAAGTGTATGTACCTTTTATGAGAATCTGTATTGGGGATATCTTCTTTCTTCACCCTTTCATGGTAATATCCCGGCCATAGATCCCCATTGGAGTGGTATTTCTCTCGACATAACTGATCAAAGAATTCATCAATTCGTGGAAAAGGATACTTGTTCTTTATTGTGATATTGTTGAGCTCATGGTAATCAATGAAAATGAGCTTGGACCCATCCTTATTCTTAATGAAGAAGACTATTTCACCCCATGGATATGCCCTTGGGTGTAAAAAACCTTTCTACTGGTTCTACACTTATTGTTTCATTAGCTCATCAACGTCCAAAAAACCCATTCTATAAGGAATCATGGATATTGGCCACACCCTTGGATTAAAATAAATTGACAATTCAACATCTATACTATGAAGACGACTGGGTAATTCCTCAGAAAATACCTTAGTGAGTTCCATCACAATTCTCATGTCTTCAAGTATTTTTCTTTCCTTAGACTCAATCAAATGATCAAGATACACTTGATCATATTGTAGTAATATATATTCTTGAGATTATGGTGCTAAAGAAGATTCATCCTCCACCTTTAACATGTATAAAATTTGGGGTTTATATTTCATATTTTGAGTGATTTTCATTTTACAAAAATTTATTTTTCCTCTATATAGGGAAAGCCAGTCCATGCCAAAAATTACTTCAAAATCCAACAAGGTATGTATGATAAGTATCATCGAGAAGTTAAATCCACAAATTCTGATGGGGGGAATTATGTAAATGGTATTATATAATTTCCCCATTTTGTGTATTCACATAAATCTCTATATCGAATATTTTAGATGGGGTTTGTACTGTTCTACTAAATATTTGTGATATAAACGAATTTGTAGAACCAAAATCGGAATGTACGTCCACTATACTTGAATGAATAACTAGTTTACCTTCTCCCACATTATTTTTGGGATTCACTTCAGTGATGGTGATAAAAAATATATTATTTTTTTCCTTTGAGGTTTTTGGATGAATTAAAAACCCCTTTTTCATGGTGAATTGGTTTGACAAATGACCTCATTCAATTCAATTATAGTAATGAACAATGTGTTGAGGTTCTATCATTGAATTCCTTTCATCTGTTGTAGTAGCATGTATTCCTTTCTGGTAATTTTTGGTTAGGTTCCCTTCCTCCCTTCACCTAAATAATGTAATCTTACACTTTAGGAAATTTATAGGCTTATTTTTTCCATTCCTTTGGCAAGTAGGGTGCCGAAATATTTTGGCACAAATAGATCTCTCTATCGGACCACCAGAATTTGACTACACATTCTCCTTCTTATCCCTATGATACCCATGAGATTATCCTATCTCAGTTTCAACATTTAAAGAACATAGAACAATATCCTCATAGATATCAATTTCACATACCACCAGGTCTTTCCATAGGCATGGTTTCTTCCCACTATAGATGTGCTAAACCTTTCATTCAGGGGAAACAAAAAAGGTAGTGGCGTATCATGCAAGCCTTGTGATGTTTGTCTTATTCACTCTAATATTTTCATCATTTTTTTCATGATGGAAAGGAACTCCCTTTCCATATTATGCTAGTTGGTGTGAGGAAAATATTTATCAATTTTTTTACAAAAACATTTTAATACTGTCACCCCAATCTCTTCATTAAGATACATATTTTTGATCACTGTCAACCATTGATCAGCTTCACCCAACATACGATAAGTAGCCAGAATAACATTCTCTATTTCATAGCATTGAATGTTGGAGAATATATTCTCAGTGGAGTAGATCCATTATTTTGGGATTGATGGATTTGATGATCCATTGAATGTATGCGGAAATTCTGCCACAAAACATTCAATTGTGACATGTTATTTCTGGGGGGGGGGTGCATTTTTCTTGATCCATATTTATATTCAAAATATAAGTTAACTAAGAGATTATCATGACAGATTTTATGATTCTCGGTCCCATCAGATTGGGAATCTAATTAGGACATTCATTACATTGATCTTCACATAAGTTGATACCCCAATTCCTCCTACAACACTCCATTGTCTAGAATAAAAAAATTAAGAGTATTTATTTTTATACCATTAAACACATAATATGGAATTATAATACATTAAAGGGTTATCTTATATATTTCGAGGATTTTATTAATGTATGAATTTCTATGCTTCATTCTATGTTATCCACAATCTATTTTCTAAAGTATATTCTTATGTGATTTTCCACTTAATAATTGTTCTTGCTAAGCTTATGAATATACGAAATAAAATCCCCTTGGAGTGTCAACTTGGAGTACACCAAGGCCCATTTTTTTGAACTGGTTCCCATTCAATTCGAGATCAAAGAAGTGTTTTCAAGTTTTACTCCCTGATACATATATGCCATTGCCACATTCACTTGTTTGTATCTAGAAAATGAATTATTTTATTTATAAACAACTTACTCTATACTCACTATTATTTAGGGATGTTATTTATTCTTAGTCATATCTATATGCCTTCACTATAGATTTCTATTCCTAACCCCTAAAATAACTAAACTTTCCACAGAACCCAAATATACAACATCGTTAATTTCATTACAATTATATATGATTTAATTAAATAATATTGCACAGTATAAAACCCAAAAGATAATGAATTATAGTGTCTTGGTAAATTAGGAACATTACGCAACAACATAAAACATGAAATTCAACATCATTATTGAAAACATCCTTTACATCACCACAACATTCTATCATACATAACACTAAATGGGATAAATTTAGGACATACATAAGAATGGGTTGAGATATATATCCAATTATAGGAATAAAAATTTAATAACACAAGGAATAAAATAAATTTTATACAATAAGAATATCAGTGGATCATAAAAGAAACAAGATCTTAAATGAATGACATTGCATGAAAGTCATAACATGAAAATGTGTGAACAACATTAAACATTGCATCATATGATAAGGATAAGAAGACACGACTTCAGAATGGAAAAATTTCCTTAAGAAATAAGGTAAAATCATGTCCCAACATGACATATCATGATACAAATCATTACCCATTTTATTGGATCACTATATAATTCTGGTCGCACCCATCACTTCCATTTCAGTCTCACGTTTAAGTGCCCCATGTAGATCATAAAATATGGGTTCATACAACGTAATAATTTATCCCATGATAAAGGGGTGTGGGATACATAAATTTAATTCCTAAATAAAAATGTACATATCTTTAAAATTTACACCATTGATAGTGAATGGGTACAATATTCACTATACAACTGTTTTTTGAAAATAAATTCCATGTGAAATTTCGGAGGTTGATCATCATAACATAAAAATTCATAAAAAGTGTTTATAAGAAAGGAAGAGGCCTCTTATAATATATAGAGGAAATTTAAAGTAATCTGTTCATTTAAATACATATCCCAAAATAATAAATTTCTGAAATAGAAGGTATAACATAATAAAGAAACTTCAAGAAATGGTAGAAATGAAATAACTCTTACGAAATTTTGGCATGGTAATAGGTGTATGTTGGAGGGATTAATGATAGATAAAGGGGAATATAATCATTAAAAAATAATAATGGAATTATTGGGAAGTTACAAAACATACCCCATAATTTTTTATTGAAAATAAAATGGTGTAACGATATAAGGAAACATGGGTAAAATGAGAAACGAAGGAAACCATTACTTGAGTGTGTGACTTGAAATGCTATAAAAGTGGATTCATGAGATATTGGGGTGCCTTGGGAAGGTTATAGAGAGAGGATTATAGAGTAGGGACGTGCCCCAATTATTTTGAGTCAATACAGATGGGATCTATGGTTGGGTTATATAAGCAATAAGTTTGGAAATATTTTTATATTTAACAAACATAGGTTATGAAATCTATATAATTAAATATTCAAAACCCCAAACCGTACCATTGTTGTTACATATGTTCTATTAAAATGATGAGTGTAAGAAACTATTATATAATTCTAATGTCTGAATATATTAAAATAATATCCTTGGTTATGTGGAGATGACTCACATTATTAATGAAATAAATTTAAAATCATTAAATATATTATACATAGTAGAGTATTCAGTAAGGATTTATAAAATAATGAAAACAAATATAAAATCACATTATTTTATAGTAAAAACTTATATTTGGTTAAATATACATTTTATAGTTTTTATTAAACCACTATTGTACCATTTTGATGACATAAAAGACACTATATTTTTATGGTATTTAATTTCAACCGAAAAAATTGAGTGTCTCAGAAAATTATGAAAAATTCACCAATGGATAAGTTCAACTTCTTGACTCTAAAAATAATATTCATTTTATAAAAATAATTTTATAAATTAGTCAATGTTCAAATTAATAATAAATGCTAAAAATTATTGAAAATAGGAAGGTCTTAACAAACAATTTTAAACCTTAATAAAAATAATTTTAAGGCTCAAAAAAGTTATATGGTCATTTATATTTACTAAATGTAATATAATAATTATATTATAGAAAAACTTTATTTATTATTTCAGTACAATATATTTCTAAATTCCTTATAAATATTCACCAAAAATAATATTTGTTCTTTAAAACAATAATAGGAATAAATTATATTCAACATTCTATACAAAAATAATGTACATAATCATAATACTAGGGTCCTGATGTATATCCATTTATTACACATACTAATTCTCTAAGAGTATGGTCTATGAAGGGGGGACTTTCATGGGGATTTTTGGTGACCAAGGTTTGGGTCGTGATCTTGATGAGCATAGACTTCTCCCGTAAATGGTTTCGCTCATGCTTAAGCTGTTGGATCTCCACTTGGGCATTGTCTATGGAAAAGACCATAAATGCTATGTCCTATTGATGCATTTATAAATGTGCTTCATAGGTATGATCCAACCAATTGAGGCAATCACCTCCTTTGTCTATGTTGAAAGTATTTTTTATTACCCAATATTTATACTAGTCTTGTGATCAATGCTCAAAAACTATTTTATCAACAATAATGATACATAAGGGCCATTTAAATACAATAATATATAGTAATAAAAAGTTATTTCAAGAGTTTTTTATATATATTTTACTAAATAATAATTATATTTAAATAAAAAGATAAAGATAACTTATAATAGTTCAGGTCATTATATTAATCATAATTTTATTATATAAAATCCATAGTAACATATATATACTATGGTATTTTTAATATTTGGTAATTCCCTAAAACCGTCTATACTCCCATTAAATGGGATAAAACATCATTATTCATGTGTATGAAAGACTACCATTTCATGAATTAATGACATTCCTTTTTTCTATTTTAACCTGTCACAGATAGAAATAATGGTGGATTTATTTTTTATTATTATATTTTTGATGTTATTATGACTATATAATTTTCATCTCACATAGACCATCATGCCTTCCATTTTTTGGGAATATGATAATGTCACATGTGTGTACAACCCGCTACTACCTCATGAATCTATGTGGATGATTCTCTCTATACATGGAATGTTTTAAAGATGTGTATAAAAAATAAGTTATAAATATAGAATAAAATTTATTCTAGACTGATAATATATCATTTTATTTTATTTTTTTACTCTTATAAGAAAATGAAAGTATCATTTATGCATATATTCAACTTACAATCTCTATGAACGATGTATTTCATTTTATATCACTATATATTATGAATTACACTCTCTATATATAATGAATATATACAATATATATATATATATATTATAATTGTAATTATTTATATTCTGAAATGATGTTAAATATAGTAGGAAAAATAAAAATAAAAAATAATTTATTTGGAAAAAAATGTTCTTATTACCCAAAACGTAACATTAACATGAAATTATTACAAAAAAGTATATGAAATGATATATATTATTATTATTATTTTATATATGTATAACGAACATATATTTTTTATAGACATGTTTTTAAAGAGAATTATTGATGTCAAGACTAATGGGAATGAATTTTTGACTCAATTTTCTTCCTATGAGTATAATGTTATGTTATGAACATATATTATTTAAATAGTTCTATATACATCCCATTTTAATTTAATATAATTAAATATTTTATCCTAATTATATTTCACCTCCCATTTTATGTATGTCCAGTATGGAGCTTGTAATTAAATATGACAAAAGTGGTAAGGATTTTATATTACAATTTCATTATTTTTCAGGAATGTTTATGATTATATTTCAAATGGTAAAATTTTATGATACTTATATGGAGAAACCAATAAATTATTTTCTAATAAGATTATTCAGGATATATTTATGTAATAGTTCCATTTTCCCAATCATTGGTACTTAATATAATGGGGAAATTATTATTAAGAAAATATAACTTTATTTCACCTTTCAGTCAGAAATTTCTATACTTTCGAAACCATGTTTACTATTTTTTTCAAAAATGTTTTATTATTATAAAATAAATTTTAAAATAAATTTTTACCCAATGATGAAATTATAATTAAATAAATAAAATTTAATTTAATTTTTTAATCAATGAATGTTGGGATGTTACCGAAAATATACAAGGAATATTCATTTTAACATGTAAGATATGAAAATATATTTCAAAAATTATGAAAAAATCACTTATTTTATGTTTTCTTTATATGATTTCATGTCTTTTTTAATGTAAAATTTCTTTTTAAATTATTTTCATTTTTAAAAAATAATTTTTTAAGAGTAAAGTATATTTTAATCAAGAAATGGTTTTTATGATCAATGAAAATATTTTTACATCTAATATTCTATCCATTGATGTTACATATTTTTTTATGAAGAATACGTCCAAGGAAAAATTGTAATTATTTCGAAAAATATTTTTTTTGTAATGATGTTTCTGAAACCTAATTATCCTCTACGGGTTATAACAAGAATAATTTTTATGAATATATATTTTATCCTATGTTATACTATGATGAAATGAATATGAAACATATCTTTTTCCCCATGTTATGATATGTTGAATGATTTATGATACCCATTTCATTTCATAGGTAATTATGTGATGGATTTTTTTTGATCTTGTGACTTAGATAAAAATAGTTTTCATTGTGATAGTTGGGGCTTAAATCTTCTCAAATTCATTGTGTAATGATTTGTACCTTATGAGATATATATTAATTGAATAAGGAGCGAACTTGGATCAATAAGGGTCATTCTCCACTATAAACATTCTGGGAGTGTACCATGACTTCTATGATGGTTTGAGGATGGTACCCACTCCACTATGTTGGAATTGGAAATTATCCTTCACTAGTATGGAAATTATTTTCTATACTCATTTTTATGCCAAAAATTACATATCCTATGATAATGTTAATCACTCATGGATCATACGCACTGAGAGAAGTGGGATATCGTGGTTATCACTAATCATATTACTAATCATATCAATTAAACTAGAATAAGGATAGAACAATGGTGTTAGATATTGATTTTTTTAAGAAGAGGATTAATAAACAACACGAATGAGGTTACCAAAAAATATTATACATAAGTTTTACATACTTCTTCATGACTAATAAATATTCCTCGTAAAAATACAGAACCAAAAAAATATGTTTTAGTGTATTATGTGTCTGGATAATGAATAAAATTATTACAAGAATGATAATAAATATTTTACATAAAGAACTTCTAAAATAGTACCCTTCTTATACAAGACCAATATAAAAACATTCATCAAAACATAGGTAAAATAAAACATTAAGAAGGGTGCGCTCAGATACCTAGTAAGGGTAATCAAAGGAGATATCAATCAATGATAAGAAATTATCATAAGAGAAACAAAATTTTATGATAACATTATCATCACTATAATTACATAGCCTTAATAATTACATAATATTGATTTTTGATAAATAATTTACATTCTATCACAATGAGGATTTTTTCAGGATTATAGTTTTATATAATTAGGCTATAACTATTACATTACATCTCAAATATTTTAAATTTGGCACTTATACTCAATCCTATTATTTCACAACAACAGAATACCTTTAAAAAATAATTATTTTATTGATAAAAATATTCATGAATTATATATTTATCTTACACATCCTTAGACCTTGTGAAAAATAATTCAAATACATGGGATGATCATAAAAATTCGTATAAGGGTTATAAAATAAGAAAAGAAAACAGTAGTCCATGAATATATACAAATAAATTAAATCATACCTTTCACTGATAAAGAATTATATACTTAAGATACATAATGAAATCATTATATTTATTAAAAACTCATAGAAATAATAAACCATAAAGGTAAATTTTGGTAGCCGTAACAAACATACAATGTAGCTTTCATAGCTACATAGGTTGTAACCATTAAGGGTTAGGTTTGGAATACCCATTGTAGTATATTCCATAAATATCATAGGATAAACCTTAAATATTAACCCAATCACAGTAACCAATACAATGGATATCAATCATGGGCTCACTCGCCCTCGGTTTATCACAGAAGAACCCTTATACATTTGAAAATCCCAGTAACCATAACACAATCATAACACATGAGCAAGTATAAAATAAAAATAACATTTCCACATTGAAATTTTAAGAAATCATTTGATATAATCAATCCATTACCACAATCAATATTCAATAAAATAATACTTTCTAATTAATATGGTTTTTCTTTTCTTTTTACAAAACATTACGGCATATAGAAAAATATAGACATCAAATAATACTCGCGGGGACGGACAGGTGATTATCCATGTGCACGTTAAAAAAAACATTTATATTCTTGTTTTGTAAAATGGTAAAAAAAGTATTCCTTCTTAATACCCATTGAAATAAATTAAAATTAAAAAGTGTTTATTATACATAGTATAAGAGAAGTTTGTGTATAAAAAAATATGCCTCATTGAACAGAGATTAAGACGATGTCCCTTCCATTGAGTCTAACTTGTCTCGTTCATTATTTATATTCGTGAATAATAAACATTGGTAAATATATACTTTCATCAGAAACATTTTCAATTTTAATTATCCTTTTATATTACTTATTACCATGTGATACAAATTACATTTTTATTTATGTTCATAATAGTCGTTTTGTCAATGTTCCGTACATGAGTTGAAAATGAAATTGATTTGACATAAATTGATCATGTTTTAAAAATTCCATCATCTCTAAAATATTATCCATGATTTAAATATCATATATATCCAATATATATGTATATATTATTTCCATAATATTTAGTTATATTAAATTAAATGCACTATTTGAGGAGACGGTAGGCCATAGTACGCATGAATGCTACATTCATTTCATTGACCTATTATAAGAAATATAATAAAATGATTTAAATGTATATTATAATAAAAGTATTATATTAATTTCATGTATGAATCATAGGGATAATAAAACCTTCCTTTATATGGTACATGTATAGCATGAATGAGTCATATCACTTTGAGGAGGAAATAATTCACACTTACTCAAATGAAATTATCATATATACACAACATAGAAAGAATAAATGTATGTTATAAATAAAAATTATAGAATAATATTGAAATCGAAATATAATATATAATATATATAAATAATCATCCATCATAATAAACACCATTAGAGGTGGTAGGAGAAAAGTTAACTATCATCGTTTCGTGAGGCAGCAGTCACTGTATACAGAAATAATTTTTTCGTATCCATTCGATAGATGTTTGTATAAGTGTTGTTTGAATTATTCTCCTCAACAAATCCAGGTATATTTTGGATAGTATTCTTTTTAATTAATGAATAATAAGTGAATAAGTAGTGAAGATGGAATATAAAAGAAAAAAACATGAGAGAAGATGCTACCTCTAAATCTGGTGACTTCTTTTGATTTGAACCAATAGGCTTTCTTGAATTTACTACTTACCAATTTGAGGCTTTTGGAAAGAATTTAGGGAAGTTATGAGATTATTTGATAATAATTTAGATGATAAAATGGTATTTAAAAGAATGAGTAAGTTTATAGATGTGGTGTCTTGTTATAAGAGGTGGGAGGGGCACATTAAGAATATTTTAAAATATTGATTTATTATAAAATAAATTTCGATTAAAAATGGTCAAAAACAAATTTAATTAGTAGATAAGATGATTTTTGTTCAAATACCCATCATCAAAAAAACATTACGCATTTGAATAATATTTATCTATCCTTAACTTTTTAGATGAACCCTTATTTTACCCTTTTTAATCATATAGTGATATAAAGTTATTTACACATTGTGGATAAATTTAATTACCATCTCATGTTAAAAGGCCCACAAAAAAATGTAAAATATGACAAATTTAGACTTATATTAACCATTTGGTGAGATTTATAGATTTTTTAGAAATTAATATTATCTAATAAACTATTTTATATTTTATGTTTTGAATTATTGAACGTTTTTACACAATTCATACATGACTTTTTAAAAAATTCATAACAACTTGATTTCTTAAAAAAAATGTAATCAATACTAAAATTTCATATTAACTAATATAATTATAGTATGATCGTAATTGTGTCAATTAATATTTAATTTCAGATATATATAATATCATTTATTTGTATCCTTTATTAATGAAATTATCCATGAATCGTCATTATGTCCTAATTAAATTTATTTTTATAAATTATAAAAATTAAAAATTAAATTTCATGATGTAGTAAGTATTTTTTTAATTCCTAATGTCTATTTATTTTTTAATATATCAGTTATATAATCCTATATTGATATTTAGTTAGTAAAAGATAAATGTATATGTTATATTTCTCTTTACATTAAATTAATTATTATAACATGTCATTTTCACGCCCTAGTTGATTAATGGTGTCAAAAAATTAACCCATGTATGCCCATGGTCGAATATATCTCATAATATTGGATTATTACATGTTTTAGGGTAGTTTTATATTATTATAATATTATTTTTTATCCTAATTTAGCTGATTTACTCTTTGTCCATGGTAAGTAAAAATTATTACATAAGTTACTATTCATAATGTCAAAAAATAAAAGGTACCTATTTACACAATTTGGATTCTATGATTATAAATATGAAATCCATTTATATAAATTCAAAATACATAATTATGTGAAATTACATTAAAAAAAATTCCCATTGTGAAAACAAAAAATCGTGTTTTTAAGAATAAAAAACTATTAAAAGATTGACATGTGTCTATGTCCAATGTAAATGTGAACTTACATACAATGACCATAATCCGATTATATGATAAAAACATAATACAGTTGACCCTTAATAAAATTTAAAGGATAATATAAATATATAAATAAATAAAATTAAAAATCAGTTTTGAATTAAAATGCAATATTTTTCACAATTCATTAAAATATGAATTTCACCAGAAAAATAACAAAATGTAAACCAAAATAGATTTTGATTTTCTAGTTCAATATAGAATTTTTATTTTTTCTAATAAACCAAATTAAAGTAAAAAATTAATAGATTTAAAAATGAATCTCTATCAGAAATTTGTAAAACAACCTTCTAAAAATATTAGAGTACTTTATTCTTAAAATTGGATTCATTTTCCTTTTATGAATGCAAAATTTATTGGATAAATGTAAAAACAATTAAAAAATATTTATTTTAATATTTTAGTTAGTTATATACATTCCCATAAATACAATGTCTAGGCGTTAACTTCCATTTAAAATTATAATACCATTATATTATTTTCACGTATAACTCATGGATGTGTGAAACGTAAGTTTTCAGAGAAACATGTTTTTGCGTATCGAGAAAGCCATTAGAGATTATGTCACCATTAATGAAAATATAATCTTATTCATATCTATTAATATAAATAAAACATTATTATTCTATTAATATATAGGATACTAAAACATTATCTCTTTTGTAAATTTATTCCCCCAAATTTTATTTTTATATCAAATAAGTGGGGGTATTTATGCCCCTTAGATGTTTCAGATTCCCATGTTTCCTCTTTAACCATATTGTTTTTCCAAAATAACCTTTACCTAATAAAATAACTTATTCAGCAACACATTCTCATTGTGGTCAAATAACTAGACTGGTTTCTCCTCGTATGAAATAACATCTACAAACTAAACTACCTATAGACCCAAAATATGGGATGGATCTGGAATATACTTTCTCAACTTTTAAACATGAAAAAATGTGTTCCTAGGATAAAAATTGTGGTTAATCCACTCTGTAGAAAAATAATACTACATTCTATAGGATTTCATATGGTCTAATAAACCATATACTCATCTTTCCTTTATCATATAAGCACATCCTAGTTTTCCATGGAGAAACATTGAGAAAGACATTATCAACTACCTCTAAAGAAATATCCTTCCTCTGGTTATCTTCATAAATTTTATTCCTAATCTGAGGTATTCTCATTTCTCCTAAATTAACTAAACACTTTCAATCGTCCCTTATACGAATAATGGTCCCAGCAACTTCCTGAAACATATATCATCCCATCAAGCTGGTGTTCAAAACCACTATCCATATAATTATTCAAATGGTGTCATCTGTATACTAGAAAGAAAAATGTTATTATAATAAAACATAACCAATCAAATATAATGGCCCCAACATCTGTGTTAATCAATTTAATAAGCACGCATCATATTTTCCAATGGTTGAATATTTCATTCTGACTTCCCGTCTAATTATGGATGAAAAGTTGTACTAAAATATGATTCAGTTCCCAATAACTTCTAAAGCCCCTTCCAAACATTATAATGGAACATTCCATCACGAGTCGAAACAATGGAGAGGTAAGTCCATGTAACTAGACTATCTTTTAAAATACAATAAATAAATTGGATCTTGAGATAGATAATCTCGAATATAAATAAAATGATCTTATTTAGTCAACTGATCAATAATAAACCATATTTCACTATTATCTCTAGAATTCATTGGTAACCCCACTACAAAATCCATGGAAACATGTTCCCATTTCCTCTATAGCATAGTAAAAGTATTAATCATCCCTTTCTTTAACTTTCCTCCATAAATTAACCTATTAAAAAATAAAAACGAATCATTGTAAATTTAGCAATATCTCTTCTTATTCCATCACACCAGTAAATACTCCTGAAGATCTCTATATGTCTTAGTAATTCCGAGATAAACTAAAAACAGAGAACTATGAGCTACAAAAAATGTTTTTTCAACTATCCATTACAAGGAACACATATTCTCATTCCAGACCTCAAAACATAATCTTTATCAAGGTTAATATCAGGTAACATCCCCTTATAAACCAATTCTACATTTTTTTGCAAATCACTATATTTTTTCTACATTTTATATATTGTGTCTCCTAGAGATGATTCTATTGAAACCTAAAACAAAATTGAGTAACTCCCACCACCAGCAGCATCCAATCCAGAATTAATCTAATTAAAAACCCAAAGCATTTTAATCCAAATTTTTCATGGTTAATATAGAATTAAACTTTTGACTCAAATCATTAAACACTTTATTTTACATTCCTAGATGTTATTGATTTGTTAAATTATAATCCTCAACTAATTTCATCCATCACCTCTATCACATGTTCAATTCATTCTGGGTAATTATATACTTCAAACTGGTATAGTCAGTATATATTTCATATTTTACTCCATAAAGATGATAACTACAAATTTATAAAAATAAAACAACAACAGTTATTTTCTAAACAATTTTTAGGATAATTTAACTCATTAGGATTAAACTGGTGTGAACCATATGTAATTACTATATAATTCTTCAGTAGTAAACAACCAATTAATTTCCATGAAGCATCTCTATATATAAAAAACACACCATTTCTAGAAGATAATTCCAAAACTAGAGATTTAACCAATCTTATTTTAAATTTATGAATCATTTCACCACATTATTTTGTCTATAAAAAACTTAATACCTATTCATGTTAGCTTATCGAGTTGGATAGTTAACTATGCAAACATTTCAAAAACCCTACTATAATAACCTACCAATCCAAGAAAACTATGAATCTTAGATATATTTGTGGGTATTGTCCATTAATCATCAAACTTGTTTTAACTTGATCAATAGGTAGGCCATATTTAAAAAAAATGTGACCAATGAATGAATTTTTTTGTAACCAAAACTCAAACATTATAAATTTACCATACAATTTATTTTCATTTAATGTTTTCAAGGAAACCCTTAAATTAATTTCATGATCCTCATCACTTTTGGAATATTAAAAAATATCATCAATAAACAAAATCATAATCATATACTAGAACTCATGGAAAATGTTAATCATAAGATCCATGAATATAAAAAGAGCATTGGTAAACCCAAAAGGCATAACTATAGACTCATAATGGCCATATATAGTATGAAGCATGGTCTTCAGAATGTTTTATTCAAATTCATTCAACTTATTATACCCTAACAACATGTTAATCTTAGAATAATACTAATCTCACAGCTGCTGATCAAACAAATCATTGATATGAGGCAAAAGATACATGTCCTTAATAGTCATGTTATTCATGTCTATATAATCAATGTAAAGTCTCATTGATCCATCCTTAGTTTTAAAAAACATGTCAAGAGCGGCCCATAGCGATATTATAGGTCAAATGAAACATTTATTTAATAACACTTTAAATTGCTTATTTAACTCTAAATGTTCAATTCGAGCAATTCGATAAGGGGTGTAGAAATTGTCTCAGCATTATAAACTAAGTCAACTATAAAATAAACATCTCGATTTGGTATTATACTGGGAAACTCATAATGAAAAACATAAAGATACTCATTTACCATTTGCACATCATTAATCTGAATAGTTATTTATTTTTTAACAATATCTATATGGTAACATTAATTTCTATCTTTTATTAGTTTCTCATATTATTCAATTGTTATCTATAGTAAGGGATCATTCTTGTACGACACATAAAAATCTTTCTGAAAAGAAACCTATTTAACTCTGTAATCGATCATAGCATGGTAAATGGAAATCCAATCCATACCCAAAATATCATAAAACTCTACTAGTCGAAACACAATATGGCTTACAGGTAGATTCATTCCACAGATAATGACCAGAAGGGTCTTATAATTTCTTTTTGTCTCATGATTTCCTCTAGGTTTTTAACGTCAAGATAAGGATTCATATATTGAGATGGATTTCCAAATTTAATAGAAAATATATCATAAATGAATGAATATGTAGACCCTGAATCAAACAACATAATGGAATACTGTGAATAAACAAATAATATATTTGATACTACTTTATTTGAGGGACCAACATTTATTGAAGTATTTGCAAAGGATTTTACAGCCCCATTCTTCTTGTACTTTGGTTTCATTCCATCATATGAGTTCTTCGTCAGACACACATTTTCATAATGACAAATTTCACTACACATAAATCATATTACAGATTGTAAATCATATTTTCTTATTCCATTACCTAGATATTTTCAAATGAACTTATGAGCTTTATGTCCCATTTCACAACATCACAAGCACATACCAGGATTCAAAAATAATTCCCTAGTGTTCCTTTTAACAAAATTTTGTCTAGTTGTAGACTAAATTTTATTACCATTAGACTTTTTTGAATAGTTCTTCCCTTCTATAATCCACCTAAACCTCAAATTATTTTTGTTTTTAATGAACACATGATCATTGGAAAACTCAATTACCACCTTCTCTGCACATAGATCATGTTTTTCATAACATTTGAAATCTTGTAAAGTTAATGAACATTGATACATTGGATTTAATCCTGATTAAAAATTATTGATTTTAATATCAAGATCTTGTGTGAAATTTAGATCATACCTTGCTAGTCAAGTTAATTTTTCTTCATAATAATCCATTGTGTCATCCTCCTGCCTCAATTCCATAAACTGTTTTTCCATCCTAAGTCGAACCTCCATAGGAATTTTTTTTTCAAATAACATACCTTTGAATGCATAAAAATAATGGGAATCAATATTATCATTGTACCTGATATTTCAAACCATCGACCACTACCGATTGGCTTCACCTTCAAAATGGTAAACATCATGATTGGTATTTTGATGTTCAAAACATCCCATGACCCTGGAAATATATTCCAATTTTTTAATCCACCCTTCTACTTGAATAGGTTTATACGATCCTTGGAATGATAGGGTATATTGACTCATGAAATTCTCAACTATATACATGTTCCATTATTGTTGATCTTGATGATCTCGTGCATGGATACCACCACCATTTATAGTTTGAGTTAATTGTGCCATCACTACAACATACTATTTAGTTCTGATTCTGACCATTTCTAGTTTCTTATTTGGTATGATGTTTTCTTCTTGATGTCATCCCATCATAGCTACCATGTCTCATCTTTAGAAAACCATTCTAAAAACCGATATAACATAGACAAAAAAACATTGTAATATTCAAATTCTATATCATTTCAATCTTACAATAAACTAAAAAGAATTTATGAATTCTCATTTAACAATATCTAACACTTAAAGGTAACAAAACTGACCTTCAATACCAAAAATAAGGTACAGGTTTATAAAATTACATAATCACGATTTTTGACCAAGAATTTAATTTATTTTACATTGATGATATTCTCAGGTTTAGAGATTAGATAAATCATCCATAACTATTACATTACTTCTCAAATACTAAAATGTAAACACTTCTACTCTATCTAATTTTTAAACAATAATAAAATTCCATTATAAAAGGAATTATTTTCATTATAAAAATAAAATTGAATTTTTCCATTATATTACCCTTCCTTATAAAGAGTGGAAGACATTACAAAAACATTGGATGATCATAAAATTCTCAATATGGGTTATAAAATAAGGATTGAAAAAATTAGACCATGTGTGTATATAATTCATGGAAATCATAATTTTACATCATAAAACGTAAAAACCCATATATACCCTATGAAATTATATGATTTATGGATAAATAATAGAAATCATAAACCAAAAATGTGTCTTTTGGAATCTATAACATACTTACATTATTTATTTCACAGCTACATAGGGAGTAACCTTCATGATTATGTATAGAATAACCATTATAGTATATTCCCTAATTCTGTTAGGAGAAACTATAATTCTTACCTACTTCATGTTACCCAATTCATTGTAGAGTTATCATGGGCTCACCCACTCTAATTTTATCACCGAACCACCCGTATACATATGTAATTCCCAATAACCATAATGTAACCAAAACAAATGGACAAAGATAATAGAAAAAATATCATTTCCACATTGAAATCATTAGAAATAATTTAAATATATAGATATAATAAATCCATTATAAAAAACCAATTTTATTACCAATATACCTAATAATGGAATATGGTATTTACATATATTTTTTAAAATCTTTACGGATTGTAGAAAAATCCAAATATCAAAAAAAATTGTGTCGGCGGAAAGGTTGTTGTCACCACGTACGTTAAAAAGAAACATTCCTTTAGTTTTTTAGTAAAATTATTTGTAAAAATATATTCCCTTTTGGAAAATGTTGAAATAAATAATAATTCAAAAGGGTAGATTATATAGCATATAATATAATTTTGAGTATAAACAGAAATATGCCTCATAGGAGGAGATTGAGATGAAATCCCTTACATTGAGTCCAAATTCCCTACTTAGTTATTTATATTACTAAATAATAATCAAATGTCAATTAATTCATTCATTAGATATATTTTCATATTTATTATACCTTTTCTAACATTTATTACCTAATTATAAAAATTACATAATTATTTATGTTTATATTGATCGTTTTGTCGATATTCGATATATGAGTCAAAAATGATTTTGTTTTTGTGTAAATTGTCCATGTACTCAAATTTCCTTCATATCAAGAATTTTATTCATGAATTAAAAATCATATATATCCAGTAAATATGTATTTAAAATTTATATAATATTAGGAGATAAGAAATTAAATGCACTGTTAATGGATATGGTAGGTCGTACATACAATGGACGCAACATTTATTTCTATTTCATATTAAAAGAATAATAATAAAATCATTAAAATGTATATTATTAAATTAGTATTATATTTATTTCATGTATGTATCATTGGTTGAATAAAACCATACTTTAGATATTTCATGTATAACATCAATGAGTCATATCACATTGAGGGGGCGGTAGTCCACACTTCCTCAGATGAAATTATCATATTTACACATCATGGAAACAATATAAGTATGTTGTAAATATAAATTATATAAGAATATAGAAAATAAAAATATAATATATATCAAATATAAATAAAGTTCCATCTTGATGAAAACCATGAGAGTTGGTCGCAGAAAATTGAACAGTCATCGTTTGTGAGATAGTAGCTCACCGTACACAGAATCAGTGTGTTCATATCCATTAGATGGAGGTATGTGTAAGTTTAGTTTGAATAAATATTATGGAAACATATTATTATATTGATAATATTGGTGTTTTTATGTAATAAAAAATAATAAGATCATAGGGGGTGAAGAAGGAAAATAAAACAACGTAACTTGAGAGAGATATTACATCTAGATCGGGTAACTTCTTTTTATTTGAGCCAAATGGATTTCTTCAATTGAATTATGCCCAATTTAAAGATTATAAGAGTAATAGAGTGATATTGGGAGATTATTAGAGTAGAATTTAAGATATCCAGGGGGATTGAAATGTGTGACTAAGTGGATAGATGTGGTGGTCATTTATAAGAGGGAGTTTGGGAACTTTAAGAAATTTATGAAAAATTAATTTATTATAAAATAATTTTCAATTAAATTAGTCCAAATATCATTAAATTTTATGATAAGATGATTTTGGTACTAATAAAAATCATACAGTAATTTTTATACATGTTACTAATAATTTTTAACCATATTCTTTTTATTTAACACTTTTTTTACACGTTTTTATCTTACAATGATATCATCTTATTTAAACATTTTGGGTTAATATAATTACCATATCATGTAAAAATACTCACAAAAAATCCATTTATGACATATTTGGACTTATATTAACCATTTTTCAAATATTAGATAATTTTTAATTTCTCGTCATTTTAAAAACTATTTTATATTTTAAGTTAATAATTATGTCAATTTTCAACACTATTCAAACTTGAATTTTTAAAAATTCATATAAAATTATTCCTTAGAAAAAAAGAATTAGTAGTAAAAGGTCATATTCACATAGATAACTCGTGGGTGACATTAATTATGCCCAATAATATGTATTTTAATATTTATAATATCTGTTATTTAGATCCTTAATTAATGAAGCACTCACTACATCATCATTGTGTCATAATTAAATTTATTTATATAATGTAAAAAAATCATAAATAAAATATCATGTTGTAGGAAAACATATTATATTTCTAATTAGTATTTATAGTTTAATTGATAGCTTAAATAACCATATATTAAAATATTGGAAGAATCATATACATGTTTATGTTATATTTCACTTTACTTTAAATTAATTCGTATAAGATTCCCTTTTCACACCCAAGTGGCTACATGGGGTCCCAAAATAAGCCCAAAGATTCCCATGGACTTAAATATCTCATAAAATTGAATTTAAACATTTTTTATGATAGTTTAATATTGGTATAATAATATTATATACATTTATTTACCCTTATTTACCTAATTTACCCATAAACCATGGTAAATATAAATAATTATTGATGTTACTATCCAGACTATCCAATAAATAAAATGTGCCTATTTAAAAATTTTGGTTATTATTATTATAAATAAGGAATCAATGTTTCAAAATTCAAAACAACTTATTTGGATAAATTAATTTAATATTTATTCTTTTTTTCAAATCTGAAAAACGTGTTTTTAAGAAGTAAAATCTATTAAAATATTTCCATGTGAATATGACCAATTTATATTTGAAATTACTTCCAAGGACCATCATTAGATTAAATGATATAAACATAATCTAATTAAACTTTAAATCAAAATAAAAGTAATATAAAAGATTATAAATAAATTATATGAAAAGTTAGTTTTGAAATAAAATGCAATAATTTTTACTATTTATTTAAATAAAAAGTTGATCAGAAAAATAAAAAAATTTCAACCGAAGTTAATTTTGATGTCCTTATTTTAGAAAAAAATTTATTTTTTCAAATAAAAGATAAAAATCTACAAAAAATATTTTTAAAAATGGTTCTCCATCAAAAGGTAGTAAACTAACCTTTCATAAATATTACGGTATTTTATGCTAAAAAATTTATTCATTCTCATTTTAAGCCTCTAAAATTTATTGGATAAAAGTAAAAACAATTAACAAACATGTATAATAATATTTTAGTTAGTTATATTCATTACCTCCAACAAAATAGCTAGGTTTTAAATGTCATTTAAAATAATAATATTAATATATTATTTTTCAGTATAACTCAAAGTTGTCTGAAAAGTAGGATTTTAGAGAAACATGTTGTTGTGTATCGAATATGCTATCGAAAAAAGTGTCCCCTTTAACATAAAATTAATATACTATTCTAAAAATATCAATATAAATGAAAAATTATTATTCTATAAATTCACGGAATCCTATAATAACATATAAAATGCATACACAATGTGTAAATTATAATTAATCATGATTCATGTCATAATGATTTTTCTTAATAAAAGGAATAACTCGTAAGGGTGAGGAATCAACAAAATTTAATAATAATCCATAAAAACATAATATTTGAATTGGATATATGTTTATAGTATCGAAATATTATTTGGAAATAATCTCTTTAGTAATGTTTAACTATCAAGAAAATCATAGTTGACAAAGTGCAACCGTGGATTGTGTTCCGTCACTATTAAATAATTTCCTTAATTAAGGACCACTTCTATGATTATCATATTGAATACTGTTTGTTGTTTAAATCATTTCACTACCAATTCATCTCCATGTTATATCATTAAATATTAATCATTACCCCATTCATTGGAGGATAATATAATTCTTGACCCACCTGTCACATAATGAGTACGACAGAAAGGGGTTCCAAATGATCATAAAAACATTTGTAATTTCATCAAATCATAATATATGGAAAATAATGATGTTTCAAAAAAATTTAACATTCATATAATAATGGACATAATGATAAAAAAAATGTATGGTATCAAAAAACTTTCTTTTTTTAGAAATAGGATAAATAACTTGTGGGAACATAAAAAAGTTCACATAATCATCCGTACAGTTTAATTGTACTAATATATCAAGAAATATAAGGAATATGGTATCATTAAAACTTATCCCCAATGATCAAAATAATATTTAATGTATTTTTAAGTCGTTGATAAATACATTTTTGTGATCATTTGTACATTTCTCTAAAAATAATGAAAATATCTCTTCTTTTAGGTATCATTAAAAATAAAAAATTCATATGATATTCAAAAAAACACTCTATTTGTAAAAAAATTAATATTGTAACTATATGTTAAAATAAAATATCCTTTATCGTAGTGGGAAAAACTATTCATGTCGTGTTCATAACAAGATAACGTTAATTTCACATGTTATTAAAAGTAAAAAGTTATCCAGTCATAAAATTTTTAAAATATTAATTTTAACAAATTTTAATGAAAGTAAATGGTGGTTAATTATATATTTATCAAATATTTATATATAGAAAAAAATCAGAAAACATTTTAAAAAACACAGACTTAGAGGAAATATAAATTTTTTAAATAGGAAATAAGATTTACTATTCTTAAAAACATCTTTTCAAGCATTTTAAACCCCATAGAAAGAAAAATTGTAATTATACATGAAAATTATATGAATAATTAATGGATAATAAAATAAATATTTTTAATTTATAATAATCATATATTTTACCTTAATGTAAATTTTATATAAACAATCCTACAAATAAATAAAATTTTGACAGAAACACCTATCACTTCGGTAATATTTGAATCATAACTCCATTGAATGAAATTACATAAAATAAAATTTAAATACAATTCGTACCAATTTATTCATGATATAATATGTGAAAGTAGAAATATATAATCCATGTAAACAAAAATAGGTGTATAATATGAATAAAATGCCAACAAAACAATACTGAGAATAAGAAGACTTACCATTTACATATTCTCTATATTAAAACGTCATATAAATAGTAAACCATATATAATTTTTAATCACATAATGTTCATAAAATCATCATAAAATACATTTATTGGTTATATTTACACCACATAAAAAATGATATTGGTGAATATAGAACTTCTCTCATAGAAATAAAATTTCAATGGGAAAAACATGCTCATTTTTCTTCATTAATAAAAACATTTTAAAATATTTTATAAAAACATTTTACATATTATAACAATATTCCAAAATCATAATCTTATTTATCCTATAATATATCATTCTACTCTAATTCCTAATTACAATTTATGAACAATTCTTCATTAAAAAATTTATTTGGGTGAAAACTAGACATCATTCCAAGCAGGATTTAGATTGATGGATTTATTCCAATATCTATGGACTTTATTTTTCAAATTTATATTCTAAATCATGTAAGAAATATCTTATTTTTTACTTATACAATATTTTATTAAAATTTATATAGGCTAGAGATGATAAAAATTAATTACATTCCTCTATAAAGATGGTAGTCCATACGTTTGTATGAGTGGTGTTTACACTTTTTGTTAGATGAATTAAAAGAAAGTAAAATAATAATTAAACATTATATAATTATTATTTTATAATGTTTATTAAAGGTATACAGTAAATATGTAGTTATTACTAGTCATGTTGAATAAAAATAAAATTTGAATCACATCACTTACTATAGGTGATAGTTCACATCCACACACAATCGATGTTCTCATTTTCATATGAATTGAAGAGTAAGAAAGAGATTAACATATTGTATTACGCCAGTCATATTTTTCTTATAAACATAACTTAAATCATATAATTTCATCTACATAACCATCTAATAGATAAGTTGATAAAAAGATAAATATATCACTTCATGGAGACTACTGGGAATACATATAGTTAAGAGATTGTTTTTATTAAATTATATATATTGGAGGAACAATATGTTTATTAAATCACAATTAAAAAAATTCAATATTGAAATGATACTTATTTAATAATTATAATTTTCTTATTTTATATTTATAATAGGTTTAGTGGTAAATAAAACTTTTCAATGGTTGATAAGAATATATACCTTTACTTATGGAAACTTCTATTAAAATAATGCGTAATACTTATTGATGTAATATTTATAAAGGAAAAAACATCTTAAAATATAAGAGGAATTATGGGAGTGTATTTGGTAAAGTTATGGTAAAGATAAAATTATCAGGATGTGTGGAGTAGAGTGGATAGTAGGTTTCATTTTATAAGTGATTAGAGTGATAGACTAGTAATTATAATTAATATTTAAAAATAATAAAGTCTCTCACTTGGGAAAGTGTCTCAAAATTGGATCTTTTATGATAATGGGATACTATATGATTGAATCCTTTATTAATGTATGATTTAAAATTTTTATTTTATCATTACTATTTTTAGTTTATCCTATCATTGACACTATTATAATTTATCGTGGTTATTAATTTTTAGCCCAACTACTTTTCATAATTAAAAAATGAAATTTGTCACATTACTAAAATTTTGATGTATTAATTAATCATTGGAAAACATTTTATCTGATTATATTTCTAAATGTTTTATAAATTTGTATTAAAATAAGTATGCAAAACATAATGATTTTTTTAGGGAAATGTAATGTAAACCATAAAAGCGAATTTGACCAAATTTCATGTCATGTAAAACACATTATATGAATGTTAATATATTATATTTATTTTGTTATCTATAACTTTCATTAGATTCATTCATTAATACTAATTAATTCTATTCAAAATGTATAAATAACTTGTATATATTAAAAAATTCTAATAAATATATCTTTTTTACCCTGAAATGATTTCATCGTAATTTATAACTAATTTATAATCAATTTAAGAATATGTAATAATTATTACACATTCTATTCCAATGTATATTATAAAAAACATATAATATTCGTGATGAAAAGAGAACAAAAATAAATTGAAAATTCAATCATTTAGTACAACTTCATATAATCATTAATATTTAAAATTGAGTACTTATTATCTATAATTTAAACATTAGATTTTCATTAAATAAAAAATATAAATATATATTATAATTTAGTTTACATTATTCACACCCACTAGTCAAACAACTGAGTGATAATAATAACTTTGTATAATAATATTTCAATTATATGTAAATATTTTTTATGATCTATGTTGTGTGGATGTAAAGTTATTGAATTAAAAAATTTAATGAAGAAAAATATAAAATCTCGAATTTGGGGTGTTACATTCTACCACGTTGTAATAATTTCTCCATAATTTTTTTAAACCGATACATGTAAATGAAGATACATATTACTTAAAAAATCTTTTGATTTCTATAGAGTTTCTCAAGATTATATATTAAACACAAAACATTGGTCATGTGAGTGGTATTATATTGAATCACATTCAAACATCAATTTGGAGTCATTACTAGTTTTTACTTATAAGAATGACCATGATCCTGTGACACAACCTCTTAATTTAGTACATGAGAATGATCAAGTACTTTATTCCTCGAATAAGATACATGGAACACATCGTGAACCTAAGAGAGGATTAATGAGAGTTCCATGTATATTAACCCATCGTGATATGATAAATATTCACAAGGGACTGATATATCTAGGTCTTGGATATCCTTTATTTCAAAAATCAAACCCTAATGAATGAGATATTAATAGAAACATTATTTCACTAAATAAAAACACTATAACTCTATGATTATTTTTTATAACACCCATACATTTTATGTAATTTAATTTATAAATTTCAATTTCTATGATAGATTATGAAACACTTAACACTGAGTTTTAATTAATCATAATATACTATTAAAATATTATTATAAAACATGATTGTTATCATCTATCCATTAGAATAATGGGTACTACTAGGATAAACAAAATTATGAAAAACTCTGGTTTACATTATTATATATAATGAAAAAATTAGTTAATAAATAATTATAAATGAAAATAAAGAATGTTGGAATTTTTAAGAATTAATTTTCTGAAAAACAATTTTTCTACACCAAAAATATAATTAAAAATTGAAAAATAAAAATAAATGTTAGTAAATTAATTTAATAAAATTTATATATTATATATTCAGTCAAGTTTTTAAAATTCAAATTTTGTGTTTTTATACATTTGATTAGAATAAATCCAATTTTCTGTTTTAGAATTATATTTTTCTAAAAAATAGATTCATCATATTTTGTGTACATAATATAAAATTAAATTTTTTTAAAATTTTATAACATTTAATGGAAAATTAATATTCAATTTTAAATTATAATTTTTAAATTATATTGGAGAATCATTTTTGGAATCGTTCGAGAAGATAATTTTTTAGTGAATAGTAAACAATACTGGTTTTTATTTAAAATTTTCTTTTCATTCAAATAATTGAGAAGATATTTTTTTAATATGGTTTCAAATGTAAAAGTTTTTCAATTATATATTTATGAGTCCAATTTATGTCATTATAATTTTTTTATATTGAATATTGATATAAATTTTTAAAACATATGAACTATTTCTCATTAAAAAAATCTCTATTTCATTTTGTCATTATGTTTAATTTAAAATTTTAATTTTAAACTATTGTGAATGGAATTTTATAAAATTAATTCCATTTAATGAATAATATTATTATATATTATATAATAATATTAAATTCTGTTGTTTTAAGATTAATTATAAAAATAGTAAAAATATACTACCGTGATTAAGGTTACAACGGGTTTATTATGGGTTAAAATAAAATAATAAGCATTAAAATGACCTAGAAACTAGTCCAAAACGAGTTTTATTTATATATTTAGACATTATAAGCTATAATATTCTATAATAAAACATTTTGGATCTTTTGGAAAATTTTAAAACATAGGTAATCATTATTCTTGTAAAAAACTCCATGTATATCCTCTCCCCGCTGATAAATGTCCATCAAATATCATATCATCTTCACAATTACAAAACCAACTGGTTCACCCATTATCTAAAAAAGTGTAATCATTAATTACCTACCCATATCATAGATGGACTGATATCATTATCAATACAACCTATTAAGCCTTTAAGTTTAAATCAAAATATATTCTATGAAGAAAGTGTAAAATTTTTGACCATGCATTTTATTTTATTTTTTCCCCCAAATATTTATGTTAATATTAATAAATTATGAAATAATTAAAAAGTATATAAAATAAAATTATGTATTATTCTATTAGTGGGATATCATATATTCATCTCCACATCCATCATGTGGGAAACAAAACTATTGACCGTGTGTATGATGGACAACTGCCTTGGACACATATAGTCTTCATTTTCCATTACCACCTATCACAAATATATATAATGTGGGATTTAATATGTTTATATATATATATTAATTTTATTATTATATAATTATATTACAACATTATATTTTCCATTCTCTACCTTCTAGATAACAATAACGTTGTTTGTCAATATGATGGACCGCATCCACATAGACCGATATGATCTGTTTTTCAATTTTACATTACATAAAAGGTTATAAATAATGATTTAATTAATAAATATATATATATATGATATTTTTAACATAATGAAACATTTTTAATTAATATATCTTCTTTATATTCTTACGCTACATTTGGTGGGGGACAACATAGCATCACATGTGTGAACAGCAGAAAACCTCTTCATGAAGTGACATGGATCCATATTCACTAACACTTGACATAGATGTTAATAAAAGATTATTTAATAAATATATAAAATATATATGAAATATTAATGACTTATTAAGGTTAATTTATTATTTATCTTCATTTTGTTCCATCCTTTATGAAATTTATGTAGTGTTCAGACATATGTACGACTTAACATCTCTATGAACTATGTGATTAATTGTTAATCAATATATTTTTGGAATTACTGTAAAAAATATATGATTAATATATTTTATATTTATGTCATATTGAAAATTATTGAGATGATAGTATCATAAGAAATGTAGTACGATAAAAATTAAAAAATCAAAACATACATGCTAGAAAAGAAGTTTTTACCAGAAATGATATCTTTGAAATAAATATTTAATAACGGAGTAATAAAAGGTCAAATATAAGTAATATAGTGTTTGATAAATGTAATTCTGGTTATATAATATATATACATATATAATAATACTTAATTATATATATATATTATGTTTTAATTCCTCTGATGTAATTCAAGACTTGATGTAATGTATTTTTTTCTAAATTGGACTTCATTCAGACATATGTTATGTAATGCCCATAAAATAGTTTTTGAGGTGTATCTACTTGCTGAACAAAATTTCACATCATTAATAAAATTATATTATTTATATTTAACCTTAAATTTTATTTTAATATTTTTTGGGACTTACGATTAAAAAGTTACCAATGTAGTTAAGGTTTGATATTACAATCTCATGGTTAATTGAGACTGTTTACGATTATTCATTTGATTGTGAAATCATGTGATATAATTCTGAAGAACAATATAATATTTTTCTCAACTTTTAATTTCATGATAATACATTTTCCCTTATATTTTCTCTATTTATGTATTCAATATTTAAATATAATATATTTAATGAAAATATTTGTTCCTTAAATCATTGGTCAAAAATCATTTTTATTCTTTATCCATGTTTTCTAAAAATGTTTTCAAATATTTTTAATATTTCCTAAATGATTTATTAAATAAATTTTACCAGTGTTCTTATTTTTTAATATGTGATTGAATATAAATATTCAATTTTATTTCAAAATAAGGAATGTTTGGATTTAATTGAAAATGTGGAAGTAATATTTTTGTAAATATTTATGATAAAAACAAATGTTCCACTATCATGTAAACCTCTACATTTGGTGTACCCATCCTAAGATAGCATTTTGAGATGGGAGATAGTGACCACTGAGTCCAACCTCCCATTAGCCCTGGGTTGGAGGCTAGCACTATGGGTATAGTAATCACACAAAATGGAGGCTTTACCCTCTAAGATAACACATGCGGAAAAGAGAGATAAGAATGAAACAAACTAAAAGTAACCCATGACTGTAATAAAAATGAAATCCAATGTACACATTCGTAATGGTATAAAAAACTACGATATTTGAATTGAAAAACTTCAAGTATGAAAAGAAAGTAAAAAACATCAGCAACCACAAAGCCTGAGGAACTCATGCAACCCTAAGATAGTAGTAACCACTCTGATATACATCCTCCTCCATGTGACCTGAAAAATGGTTTATATATTCATATGTTGAGTATAACATTGTACTCAATATGATCACCCCTATAGCCTCTAGTGAAAAAGTAATGAATTTAAGCTAAATGGTAGTGAACAATAAGTGAACTAACACATAACCGAAACAGCTATACTAAGTTCCCAGACTCACCATGGATAATCTCACCAAGTATCACATATAAGAGTATATAATTTAATAATGAATATCTATGTTACCCATCCACTAATTCCCCACTAGTTTTTTACTTTCCCCAACGTTGCATGTCCTAATAATATCTCTCATGAATAATTCCTGCAGACTCCTAGGTGAATCAACACGTCATGAACCTAGTGCAACAAAACCACCACGTCCACGTATAAAAAAAGACCATGTAGTTTGTTGTAGCCACCATATTTTTCATTATTTGTATCATATGTTATGTATCAAACCTCAAGCCATTATATCCAATACATTGAGTCAAGATCCTCAATCCACTATATCCAATACAGAGTACACCTATAGTAGTCCAAAAAAACAATATCCATAATATATTTTTGTGAGTAATCACAATCTATTAGAGTTCACTACAGACCTATATGGGTAAAACTAACCATTATTCCGACCAGCATAAGTAACTATGAAGAGAAGAGAGTGGGGCCAAAGAGGGTAGTCAGCCATCCATCCTCCCATTAGAATGTAGGGGAAAACACACTCCCAATGTGTTGAATCCCCAAGGTGTTAGTTGACATAACTGAGAGGGTGGATTGGCATATATAAACACAAAAATAACAGAATAAACAATATTTCACAACCAAACTATGTCCATAACCTAGTCCTAGACTCTTATATTTCTAAGGTCTCCAAGACACATGACCAACTCTACTAAAACATGGTATCCTATAAGAACAAAAAAAATTGTAGATATTTATTACATTACATCATTACATTTTTATCAATGGAAATTTATATTAATTAATTATTTAATCATTAATTAACCATTAACAATTTCACATTATATTTCTTTAGAATCACACCCAATGTTCACTGTTCCATAAAATTGAATCCTCATAATTGAGTCCCATCGTGCTCCAACCCCACGAGTTTACATCATTTATTCAATCATTTATTAACAACAATAATAATTTCCAATATTCATCGGAATTATAGAAAAATAGTCTAAGATACTAAACACAATGGGGATCAACATGGAGAGTAGATGAACTACCCATAAAGTATTTGCCCCCTACATCAAGGGAGTAGACCTATCCTCCCTCAAGAATCAAAAAACAGAAATCACATGGGATACCCAACACATCTTCGCCACTTTTCGAATGATGGTAAGTAAAACTAGGTTCTTCAAGAAGTGTGGAATGTAAATAAGATTACCACGAATAAGATTCAGTAAGCATCCAACAATGACATCTAACCCATTTAATCATCTTCAGTGTCCTCCCTGATATCCAAATGAATAAATAGATGTAACTTTCCACTGTATGAATGAATTTATTCCATAAACAATGGGCCTCCCTACCCTCACATATCACAATATACACCTAGTCTCACCATACATTTAAAGCCGCTGGAAATAACTAAGAAATTATGATCATGGACCGAAACATGTCATTATTCCTTCACAAGCAACAAACTATCACAACTCAAAGCATAAGGCTCTTAGGGTTTACAATCAAGAGGTTAACTCAAAATATTATAAAGAATCACCATTTATCAAAAAAAAAATTATTTTATCCCTAATGAAATAACTAGTACATTTTATGTAGGCTCCAACCATGGGAAGCCTATCCAGAAAGCTAAAATAGCTATCGCAAAAAATTAATAATGCTTACTAAATCAATTGGATTAACATCAAAATAAAACAACAACAACAACCAAATTCATCTACATCCATCTTTATCTTTAAAAAATAATTTCAATTAAAACCATTTGGTATTCATTAAAAATTTATGTGAATAAAAACATGCTAAAAATAAGAATCCTAAATATCACAATATCATGTAAAAGTAGAGGAAATAACATGGGATCATTACCAATTGATTTATCTGGTTAAAATGTTTATTTTGTCAATTACATTTGGGTCTAGTAAATAAATCATGATAACTCTATGAATTCTATTAAAATAATTTTGATGTAATTAATTCCCTACCTCAAATAGTTATTGACATTCTTTACATGATAAAAATCCACGGAACAGATCATGATCGCATACCTGTGACAATTGATCCACATGAAGAAGTCACGGTATGACCACACCAACTGACACCCATGAAAAATTCATTAGAAACATGGAGATCACATGTGATAACATGGAAAGGAGAAATGTGAGAATAAGTACCAAGGAAAAAACTATAATAGAGATAGATCATACCTTCTAATGATGAAGGAACGACACTGGTTACTTGAACTAAAATAGTGGGTGCACATAAATCAGTAAGAAACATCATGGGGAAATGATCCAAGTATTAAGGTTCGATCACACCGCTCCTATGTAAATAAGGAAAGGATCGAGCGTCTCAAACTAGGTAACATGAAGGTAGAGTAGGGATGGAATACATCACATCCCATTATAATATTTAATGGAGCATCAAATAAACATACATAGGATTGTACATTAAAATAATATCACATTAAACTACTTGGAATGACCAGGTAATAAAATCCCAAACATTAGAAAAATTAATATAGGAGTTATGGTATTTTAATTGGCCTTAAATCCCCTAAAAAGGCTTTTAATTCTTTTTTAATCAATGAAAATTATAAATGTGTGAAAATGAAATATTCTAAAAATTTGGAAAACAAATATTAAATAGTTCTGGAGACATTGTGTATGAGACCGTTTCTGTGACATAGTTTTAGTGACATCATTTTTGTGACACCATTTCTGTGACCCCATATTTTTTATCCTTTTTCCGTGACACCGTTTCTGTGAAACTATTTTTGTGACACCATTTTGTGAGACAATATCTATGAAAATGTTTCTGGGAAACGTTTTTTATGAGACTCTTTATATGAGAGTCTCTCTTGAGACAATATCTATGAGATAGACTTTGTGAGATAGTCATTGTGAGATATTATCTCAGGGACATTATATGAGAGACAGTATCTGTGAGACAGTATCTGTGTGACATCATCTCCCTAAAAATTTCTATGAGATAGTATCTATGAGACAGTATCATGAAAGAGTCTATAACATTGGCAATGATTTGGATATAAGTCACCTTGACCTCTTAGGAAAACTCAAAAAATATATTTTATCAAAGGAATGTACCAAAGAGGTCTGGTCTATAACATCATATACCTCTTAAAACATTCTCATCCTCAAAAAACCAAAACCAAGCTAGATAGTAAGGGGCCTAAACAACGACCCATCGAGATACCTATTAATGATTCCATGCCACAAAAAGCTACAAAATAAATCCATCTTATAAACATGAAAGGTCTCTCTTCACAAAGAAAAAATTATTATGAAAAAATTTAAACATCAAATAACTATAGGTACTAAACACGTATCTTCTAATCATGTTTCCATGTACTCTCATATACACCATCGTGTCGCCACAAGACACGAACCAAGGGAATAGGATGCACCTGAAACACCTTCACTTTCTGGTCTTGGATTTCCACATGTCTCTCCTCAAAAGTCACATAATCATTAACATCGATCTAGCCCCAATCGATTATGTGAGAGTCTTCATTAAGATAATGACAGAGCTGTGAGATATGAAAAACCTCATGTATCTGACACATTTTTGGATGATTTTCTACTTGATTAGCCACGACTTTAACATGATCCAACACCTTGAATTCCCCAAAAAACCGAGGAGAAATCTTACTCCCATGACGAAACCATCACATCCCACGATGGGGAGTCATCATGGTAAACATGTGATCACCAACATCAAACTCTAAAGGTCTCCTCCATTAATTGGCATATGGTTTCTGATGATCATGCACTACCTTCATCCTCTCACAAACCACCTAAACCATCACAGTAATATTCTACACCAGTTTCAGTCTAAGAATTGTTGACTCTCCAACCCCAGTCTATCACAATGTTGAACTACAATGTCTTCCATACAAGGCTCCAAATGGCGTTATTCAAAATTTGGAGTGAAAACATTTTTTATAGGATAACTAAACTAAGGGTTAGTGCCTCATCCAGGAACCTTAGAAATACATGAAACTAGAGAGAAACAAGTCCACCAGAGTCTTGATAGTTCGCTCTGTCTGACCATCCATCTATTGATGAAAATCAATGTTAAGACATACCTGCAAACCAAAAGCATGATGCAGACCTCTCCATACCCCTGTTGTAAAATGATGATCTCGATTTGAAATGATTGTCCTTGGGACACCATGAAGTCTTACAACCTCCTATAGATACTTCCTCGAAATATACATTCATTGAGTTTGACTACATGATCGCTAAAATGTGGGATGATTTTGTTAAACGATCAACTACTACACAAATAGTGTCATGTACCCCCCATATATTGAGATAAACTAGAAAAAATGACCATTCAGATGTCCTCCCTCTTCCACTAAGGAATATCTAATCGATGGGGAAAAGCATAGGAGACACAATGCTTGTTCTTCAGCTTCTAGAAAACCAAATATTGAGACACAAACTCTGAAATTTCATGCATCAGCCCGTGCCACCAAAACTGACTCTTCAAGGCTTGTTACGTCTTTTTAATGTAAGAGGTACCGCTAAAGGTGAACTATGGATCACTCTGAGAACTTTCACATGCATCTACAAAGGAACAAATAAACATTCGTGATATAACTATATGTGTTGTTCATCCTCAGACCAACCATCAAGGGCATCTCCACAAGAAACTCGGTCTCTCCATACCTCTACCTCTAGATCCCCCAACAAGGATTCTTCCACCATTTTCACTAGATATGACTACACAATCATCTAGAAAAATCCACTACCCCCAACTTCTCGCAAATCAGGATGTAATGTTGAATATTATTCCATAACTCTTAAAGAATCACCATATTCAAGCACTATATCACTACACATCTTACTTCTCAGATCATTAGATACAATATTACCCTTTCTAGGGGTATATTCTATTTGAAAGTCATATTCATATATGAACTCCATCCACCGACGCTGCCACTAGTTCATTTCATGTAGAGAGAAATCATACCTCCAACACTTATGATATGTGATACCCAAAAAGCAATTACCAATGAAATAATGTCTCTACAACCTTATATTAAACATCACTACTTCCACCCCAAGATCATGGATGGCATAGTAACGTTCATGGGGATGCAACTGCCAATTTCCGTACGAAAGAACTAATCCTTGGTGCATCAGAACACAACTAACCCCAGTTGTAAATCATAACAAAAAACATCAAAATGAACTCCCTCTACTAGAAGATAAAGAACTATAGCACTTACAAACATATCCTTCATATTCTATAAAGATTCTTGATAGTGATCAGTCAACATGAATACCTTGTTGTTCTTGGTAAATTATGTTAGAGGAGTTGTAACCTTTGAGAAATGACTGTGAACCTCCGGAAGTAGCCTACAAGACCAAGTAAAATTCACACATCTGCCAATGTCTTAGGGGATCCCTATGAAAAAACAATTTCTATCATTTATGGATCAACATCTACTCCCTTATGGGATAGAATATTCCCCATAAAACATACTTCTCAAGACCAAAACCCACACTTCAAAAGCTTCCGAAACAACCGATGTTGACGAAGAACTCCCAAAATGGCGTGTAGATGCTTTGAATTCTCCTCCTTAGATGTGGATTACAAAACGATGTCATCTATGAAAAATGCCACAAAATTTTCCAGGAACTCAAGAAACACATTAATAATCAATCCCATGAACACAGCTGGAGTATTCATCACACTGAACAGCGTTACAACGAACTCATAATTCCCATGATGACAACAGAAATCAGTCTTTGGGATATTCTCATCCTTCACACGCATCTAATGATATCATGGCCGCAATTCAATCATTGAGAACCAACATTCACCCTTCAATTGATCGAAAAAATAAAAAATCCACAGAACCAGATAGTGATTGTTCACTGTTAATTGGTTTATGTGACGATAATCAGTACACAACCACAAGCCACCATTAGCATTCTTCAAAAAAAAAAATTGGTACACCCCACGGTGACAGACACGTCCAAAAAATCGCACTATAACAGACCATCAATCTATATATGTAGATCTCATAACTCAAAATAGGCCATCCACTCGAGGGGGTAATGCAACAACCTATTCTATAAAGACATCACAGAACACTTCTATTACCCCCTCCAAGACCTCTCGGAACCTGATGACAACCACCACCACAGCTGCGCTCTGCTATCTGAGTATGGGAAGAATCACAGGGCCATCCTCTACCTTCCCCATATAAGGACCCAGCCAAAAACATTAAAAAATCTAGAATTAAATTAATAATTCACATTGATGATCTTTTCTTGTTTACAGTTTTAGAGAATTAGGCCATAAAAATTACATTAAATCTCATAATAATTACAAAGTAGACACTTCTATTCAGTTTTGTTTTTTATCATAAAATAATAACTCGTAAAAAATGAGTCATGTCAAATCCCATATTTTAGAAAGCATCAATTTTCCTTGATCCCATACATGACCCTATTAATCATTATGTCCAATGGGAAAAAATTTAAAACATGTTATAAGTATTAAAAGCTCAGTAAAGTTATAAAATAAGGAAAGAAAACATTATCCAGTCAATAAATACAAATAAATGAAACCATATTTTTCAATCATAACGTACCTCATGTAATCATATGATATATGAATAACACATATAAATCATAAATCATAAAAGTAACATGTGGTATCTATATAAAACAAACATTTTTTCTTTTATAACTACATAGGGAATTAAAGTTGGAATACCCATCACAATATATTCCTTAAATCTATTGGGAGAAAAATTCATGTTTACCTCAGTCACTTCACCCAACACATTGGAGAGCTATATCGGGCTCACTGACCCTACGTTTATCACGTAACCAACCATATACGTAAACCATTCCCAAAAACCATAACATAATAATAAAAGAAATATAACATTTCTACATTCCAATCACAATATATCATTTCAAGATATAGACAGAATAAATGCTTTAACAAACCATTTTCAGAACATTAAATAAAGATTTTTTTGAATCAAAGTGTATCATTACTCATTGATTATTTTTATGTAATTAACATTTTATAACATTAATGTACATATAAATAAATCCTTAAAACCATTTTTAAAATATGAAAATTAATGAATAATATTTTCTAGAATAAATCTTTAAAACAATATTTTAGTTAAGGAGTCCTTAACAAAATGAGAGATGCTTGAATACAAATAATTAAAGAAACACATTTAACCAAAACACTATAATATCATGAGAATAAAGGTATTCAAGATATAATATGACAAAGAAAATTATATACCCCATAGAAAAGTGAATTGGTGCATAACAACAATGATGTCTAGATGGAATGTATATTGAGAAGAAAACCCTTATAAAGACGGTATCATTAGATTAAGGATAAATCAATTACATAATTATGTGTGAAAAATATAAATAAACTTAATATTATTGGAAATTCTGTGTAAAACAATCATAGTTCGTTCATACATTTTTATATTATGACATAATCAACAAGTATATGTTTAACCCAAAGAATTATAATTGGGTAAAAAGATCTCTTACAGAAATTTGGCAGCCTAACGACATCAATTAAAAATTCAGAAAATGTGTTGTTAAGAGGGAAAAGGTTTAATTTTCAAATAAACATAAAATATACAGCAATAATGTTATAAAATAACATAACCCAAAATTAGAATTTTTATTTTTATTTTCAAATAATTAACATAAAAAAAGTCTTTGACTAAAAGAGTAAATGAAAGGTTCCCATACCAATTTGGTAACTTATGAAACATACACAACATGAAAGAATGATCATACAATGAAGGTTTAAATATCAATAAATTAAATTATTTTACACAAATAATACAATCATGGTATGTACATATACCACACAAAAGTAAATAGTCTCAAATATAACATGAATTTCACGAGAATAAAATATGAGTTGAAAACATCTTACCACGTTATAATCAATCGATTTGTATGAAAAAAATTTAATAACCACCAAATTAGTCATAGAATACCATGAATACAAATAGAATCATGATAATATATATAAAATCGAAGTAAAAAATACACCACATGTAATAAATAAGTGTAGATCAATTGAAATCTCACAGAATTAAATGTGAGAATATAAACCCCTTTCCATGTGTACGACTTGACCTGTTCTTACTTTAATCTCCTTAATAATAAACTAAATTTATTTTATAATTTCTTAAGTACTATTATCAAGTTTATTATTCATTTTATATTACTTATTAACATTTTATAAACAATATTTAATAGTTTAAGTTAATAATTGTTGTTTTGTCGATATTTGGTACTCGAGTCAAAAATGAACTTCTTATAATAACAAGTTGTTCATGTGGTTTAAAATACATTTTCTACAGAATTATATTCATAATTTATATATCATATATATCATATATAACCAGTATATATATGTATTTATAATATTACATAACATTTAGAGGTATGAAATGAAATGTATAGTTCATGGAGATGGTAAGTCGTACGTACGCATAAATGCTACTTTCATTTCTATTTTGTATTTTAAATGGAATGAAAACATAATGATAAATATGTATATTATTACCCCAGTATAATACCATATATATAATTTAAGTAATTCTATCCTTTATATTTTCTACGTATGGAATGAATGAGTCATATCACTTTGAGGGGGTGATAGTCTGCACTTCCTGAAAAAATTTTATCACATTTACCCATAATGGAAACCATAATGATATGATATAAATGAAAAATATAGAGGTATAGAGGCCATATAAATATAATATATATAACATGTAAATAAAGTTCCATCATAATGGCCACCATAATAAGTTGTAGAAGAAGATTGATCAATCGCTGTTTCGTAAGCCAGTAGTTCACCGTCCACATAAATAGTAAATTATTTACCCATTATATTGAGGTGTGGGTAAGTGTTGTTTGAATAATTATCAAAACAGAGGCCAAGTATATTAATGATACCGGGAGTGTTATAAATGTATTTTATAAAGAATTTTTAGGGTGTTAGAGAAGGAAACTAAAACACAAGAACATAATAGCAGACATTACCTATAAATCGGGTAACTCCCTTTGGCTTGAATAAAAGGATTTCTCAAAGTGCCTTCTTCTTAAGAAGATTATTCTTAGGTAAAAGAAGGGGATGTAGGGAGATTAATTGGTAAAATATTGGATGATCCATGTGGCATCAGAGGTGTGATTAATGGGTTAGAAATGAGGGCTTTTTATAATAGGGGGAAGGGGCTCTTTATGGGAGTGAGGAAATATTATTTTATTATATAATGATTTTCAGATTCTAAAGGTCCAAAACATATTAAAGCCAAATATAAGATTACTTGTGGTCAAAATAAAATCATTCAATAGGAATAGTGCAGGTTTTGAATTTTTTTATTTTTTATAATATTATTTATATAAATCATTGATTAATGAGGGAAACACTGCATCATTATTGTGTCATAAATAGTTTTATTTATTTTATTTCTAAAAATTATAATAAAATATCGTGATGTAGGAAATATTTATAGCTTTTAAATAAATATTTACAGTCCAAGGGATAACTTATATTACTCTAGGTAAAAATTTATTTACTAAAAGTTATATGTTTATGTTATTTTTGTCTTTACTTTAAATTAATTAATATAAAGTGTCATTATAACTCTTAAGTAACTTTATGTGGTCCCAAAATCGACCCAAAGATGCCCATGGTCGGAAATGACACATAGAAAAAGGATAGGAATTTTTTTTAGATAAATTTATATTATTATAAAATTATTTTTAACTTCAATTAGCTTATTTACCTTCAACAACGGTATATAAAAGACATAACTCACTATTCACCAAAAATTATTTTCATCTTATTGAATAAAATTTTAATTAAAAATATCAAGCATGTATGTCAGATTTTATAAATTCAATTCACAGAATTGGTAAAATTTCATTCAAATTAAAAATTCAGTTTTTTATCTAATAATCATTGTTGTCACTTTTTATCAAAAATTGATGGTTTTAAAAAAAATTACCAAATATTCAGCCTAAGGTATATTTGATATTCTGAATTCAAAAATTATTTATATTTTACAAAATTCAAAACAATGAACTGTCATTAATTAATTTATAATTAATTACCGTTGTCAAGGAAAATCGTGTTGTTAAAAAATAATAACTATCAAATGATTGAAACTTGTATATGTTAAAATTCAATGTGAAATTACCTACAATGACCAAAATTGGATTAAATGTTAAAAATAAAATCTAATTACACATTAAAACCAATTAAAAAGTTAATATAACCATATAAATAAGTTGTTTTAAAAGGTAGTTTTGAATTAAAACACAGTATTTTCATTATTCATTAAAAATGGATTTTATCATAAAAATACCAAAATATTAAAAAAAGTAAATTTTGATGTCCCGATACTAAAGAATAATTTTATTTTTTAAATTAGAACAAATAAAAGAGAAAAAAACTATATTTAAAAATGGTTCTCCATCAAAAGCCAGTTCACTAGCCTTTTAAAGAATATTAGAGTTTATCATGCTTAACAATGGATTCATTTCCATTTTAAGCCTCTAAAATTTATTTGGAAATTTTAAAAACATTTATGAAACATAGTTAATAATAATATGGCTATTTTTGTTCATTCCTTCAAATAAAATAGTTATGTGTTATCTACCATTTATAATAATATTAATATATTAATATTTTTCTGTATAACGCAACGGTGTGTGCAATATAAGTTTTCAATGAAACCTGTTGTGATGTATCATGTATTCCATCCAACATAGCATCGACTTGAAATTAAAATTAATATTTAATTCATAAATTTAAAGAAATATGAAACAGTTTTATTCTTTAATTACCTGGGATGTTACATCATTCCACCATTTTGGAATTCTGTCCTCACAATTTTAAAATTCGTCTTGAAAACATCATTAAAACATCCACAACAGAAAAAGAATCAATAAAAATATCACTTTAAAATAAAGAAATAGAAATACAAAGGTCACCTGAGACAATGGATTCATGGATTCCATGAAAACATGGATATCAAATAGAAACTAACTCTCATAGATTAATAGAGAGTCATAGAAAACATGATCATGGAAATTTAACAACCACAATTCCATAAACATGTGGTTGGGTAAAAGTATGTTCATAAAAGAGATATTATAAAAAAAATTTATTCATGATCCTTTTCATAGAGTTGAAAATTTTAATTAATAACTAGACTATGATTGTAAAGAAAATATATTTACATTTTTTGTAGAGTGTCATCATTTAATAAAATTCAACCACAAAATCATCATTTCTCAAAACAGTAAGTATTTAAAATGACATGGTCACACCTGAATTTCTAGAATCAACTTAAATAGTATCATATAATCTAAAAAAGAAGAACTATATAATTCCCTTATCTATAGACATCAACAAAAACCAAATTTGGTTAGTAGAAGGCTTGATAATCCCCAAAAGGATAATCCTTTATAAATATAAATACTACTCTTACTCTCAAAAATTCAAAAATAATAATCCAATATTCAAGAAAGACCATTCAATATATAATTATCCTTAGTTTTTTAAAATATAATTTAAACTATGGTTGAAACCCAAAACTCAGAAGTATTTAATCACATAGTCTTCCACCATAAATCTTAACATTTCTGACCAAAAACATCGACTACTCTTAATGTCTCATTTTTAAGAGTAATTAACCTAATCACATATTCGGTATGATAGGATAATAATTTATATAAATAAATCAAATCACCTTCTATCCAAAATAAACAAAAAATTTATTGTTCCAAAATAATATTTCAACAATAACTACACAAAATAAAATATTACTAGTTATTGAATAACATTTTCACATATCAAGCCTCATGGTTACTCATACTAGAAAAAGTATTCCAAAGTATTCTCATAATCAATAGATCCTCAATACTTTTAAGCATTTTATCATCATAAATTTTCCATAACAATTGAATCCCATATATGTATACTTTTTACTCATTCAACATTCTTCACGATCCATTATCCATTATTTTCCCACAAATTCTATAATAGATCATTCCAAAAAACAAAATCAGGAATCATATCCTAATATTTAATAATATATAAACATATGTTAAGAAATAATACATACCTTTCATTGGTCATCATCAGTATCTTCATCATCAATCAAAATGGAATCAGTTATTGGTAAACATATATTTGTACGATCCTGGTGATCTCATTCCCAAAACATCATCCTAGGACATCTGTTTGTATAATGGACATGTACACCACACATAAATCATTCAATTGATTCCTTATAAATATATTCATTCCCTTTCCAAGATTCAATTGGATGCTTCCATTTTCCGTGGAAGGTTTTTGCTTTATGATCAACATTCCCAAATATATATCATCTTCCCATCCCATTGAAGCATTTTCCTAGGAGTTTTTTCCATATCCTTGTCACATATGTTTTTCGACATGCTTATCATTATGATTATTACCTGAACTTCTATAGGGATTTGTTTCTCGAATATACGATACCTTATAAAATCTATGAGGTTTAGGTGGTCAATCATGACTCCAAAAATTTGTTGAGAATAACCACAACAGTTCTCATTGTAGCTACCATTTCATTCAGTTTCTAATTCATAAAACCATCACTGTTTACATCTCATCCATTGTTACTTTGATGAATGATAGAACCAACCATGGACTAAAATCAAATAGTTTAGTGTGAGTAAATGAGTATGATCATAATATACTATCTTATGAAGAGGGTAAACACTAAAACATACTTGATCATGTTATGTTAAACTCATTTGAATTATATAAAAAACATGCACCTCTTTCTAATATGAAAATCATTATGTATAGGACACTTATGATTAAATAACACCCTAACCTCTAAAGTTATCTAAACTGACCTCTGATACCAACCATGATGACCCAGCCTTAAAACATTACATAATCTTGAATTAAATTAATAATTCACATTGTGGATCTTTACAAGATTAGAGTTTTAGAGAATTATTCCATAACTATTACATTACATCTCTAATAAATTAAATCGTAGACATTTATACCTAGTTTCCATTTTTTTCATAAAATATAAACTCTTAAAAAAGGGTCATGTCTAGTTCTATGTTTTAGATAGAATAAATTTTATGTGATCCCATCCTTGACCCTATTCAACTTTTAAGTAATTTAAAGGCCATTTAAAAATTAGGGATATGATTAAAGAGCTCAGTAAGGTTTATAAAATAATGAATGTAAATATTTACCCATTAATAAATAAAAATCAATGAAACCATACTTTTTAATCCTAACATACCTCATGAAAAAATATGATTTATGAATAACACACCAGAATTGTAAATCACAAAGTTAACCTGTGGCATCCAAATAAAACATTCATTGTAGCCTTCACAACTACATAAAGTGATACATTTGGAATACACATCATAGTATATTCCCTAAATCTCTTAGGAGAAACATTCATGTTTACCTCGGTCATGTTACCCAATGTATTGGAGAGCTATCTTGGGCTCACCCTCCCTAGGTTTATCACGAAACCACCCATTTACATATACACTACCAAAGAACCAGAACATAATCATAACACATAACATAAGTATAAAATAAATATAACATTTCCAAATTCCAATCACAATATATAATTTCAAGATATAGGCATAATTAATGATTTATATAACAATTTTCAAAAACATTAAATGAATTGATTTTTTAATCAAAGTGTCTCATACCACATTGATTATTTTTATGGAATTAATATTTCATAAAATTAATTTCTATATAAATAAATCATTAAACCCATTTTTAAAACATGGATATTAATGATAATGATTTATAAGAATAAATCATTAAAATTATATTTTAGTTTTTTAGTTCTTAACAAAATGAGAGATGCTTGTATGAAAATAATTGGAGAATAAAATTTAATCAAAACATTTTAATATCACGAGAATAAAGGTATTCATGATATAATATGACAAAGAAAATTATATACTCCATATAAAAGTTAATTGGTGAATAATAACAATGAAGTCTTGATGGAATTTAATTTGAGATGAAATCACTTATAAATATGATATCCATAGATTAAGGATAAATAAATTACATAATTATGTTTGAAAATAATACACTAAATATTATTGGAAATTAAGTTTAAAAAAATTAGTGTTCATTCACAAATATTCATAGTAGGACATAATCCACAAGTAGAAGTTTAACATAACGAATTAAAATTGAGTTAATAAGTTCTCTTTTAGATATTTGACAGCTTAATGGCTTCAATTAAAAACTACCATAATGAGTTGATGAGTGGGAAAAGGATCTATCATCACAATGACAAAAAATGAACAAAAATAAGGATATAGAATATATACCCTGACATATTATAATTGAAATTTAAATACTTAACATAAAATAAGTCTTTGACTAAAAGATGAGGGTGAAATGTTCCCTTACAGATTTGGTAACATACGAAACACACACCACATGAATGAAGGATCATACAATGAAGGTGTAAATACCCATAAATTAAATTATATTTCACAAATAAAACAATAATATGTAGAACATATACAACAAAAAATAAATAGTGGAAAATATAGCATGAATCTCACGGGAATAAAAAGTGAGATGAAAATCCTTTACCAGGTTTTATTCAATCGATTTGTATAAGAAAAATTTAATAACCACCAAATGAATCACCTAATACCATGAATAAAAATATAATTATGAAAATATATATCAAACAAGAGTAAAAAATACACCACATGCAATAAATAATTTCAAAATAATTGAAATCTCACATATTTAAAATTGAGATAAGAAACCCCTTACCTCATGTCCAACATGACATGTTCGTTATTTAATCTATGGAATAATAATCTAAAGTTAATTTATGATTTCTTAAAATACTTTTTCAAGTTTATTATTCATTTTATATCACTTATTACCATGTTATAAACATTATGTAATCATTTATGTTAATAATTTTTGTTTTGTGGATACTTTGTACTTATGTAAAAAATGAACCTATTTAAAATACAAGTTGTTCATGTGGACAAAATTTAATTATCTCCAGAATTATATTAATGATTTATATATAAAATATATCATATATATTTAGTATATATATATTTATTTATAATAGTACAAAACATATAGATGTAATAAATGAAATGTCCCGTTTATGGAGACGGTAAGCCATACGTTTGGATGAACGCTACATTATTTTCTATTTCATATTTTTAATTGAATAAAAACATAATTATATATAGGTAAATTATAATACCATTATAATATAATATATATAATTTCATTAACTCTAACCTTTATATGTTTCACATATGGCATTAATGAGTCTTATCACTTTGATGGGGCGATAGTCCGCAATTCCTCAAATGAAACTATCGCATTTAACCATAATGGAAACAATAAAGGTATGATATAAAAGAAAAATAAAGAAGTATAGAGACCATATAAATATAATATATATCACATTTAAATATAGTTTCGTCATAATGTCTACCATAAGAGGCAGTAGTAGAATAATGAACAATCATTGTTTCGTGAGGCAACAGTTCGTTATCCACTGGAACAATATGTTAATTTCCCATTAGATGATGTTTTTTGTAATTTTAGATAGAATAATTATCCTAACAACAGACTAGTATATATAGGATACTATTTTTGTTATAAAATAAATGAATAAAAAGAGTTTAGGGGTTTGGAGAAGGAAAATAAATCAATATAAAAATAAGAGAAGACGTTACCATTAAATCGGGTAACTCCCATTGGATTGAACCAAAAAGATTTGGGAAGTGATTTCTTCATAAGTTAAGCCTTATAGGTGGGAAATTGGGACCTTTTCAGATTAATTGGACCAATTTTGGATGATCTAAGGTGCTTTATAGGTTTGATTAAGGGGTTTGAATTGAGGGCTTTTTATACGTGGGTGGAGGGGCTCTTTAAGAAGGTGTGGCAATATTAGTTTATTATATAATTATATTTGGTTTATAAAGGAATAAAACTTATTAAAGTCGAATATAAGATGAATCATGCTTCAAATAAAATAATACAATAATAATTTGACATGTTTTTGATATTTATTTAATCGATATTATCTTATATATTTAAATCAATCATTAATGAGGTAAACATTGTATCATTATTATGTCCTAAATAATTTTATTTATATGATGTCTAAAAATTATTAAAAATTACCATGATGTATAAAATCTTTTTATCTTTGAAATTAATATTTATAGTCTAATATATAACTTATATAACCCCATGTAAAAATAGATTTATTAAAAGTTATATTTTTAAGTCATTTTTGCCTTTACTTGACATTTATTAATATAAAGTGGCATTATCACAATTATGTGGCTCCATGGGGTCCCAAAATAAACCCAAGTATTAAAATGGTCCTAAATCACCATCTAATAAGGTTAGATCAAGTTTTTAGATAATTTTATATTATAATAATAATCTTCTTACCTTGAATTACCCTATTTACCTTTAAACAGAGTAAAAAACGTCAAAAGTTACTAATCACAAAAAACTATTTTCAACTTATTTAACCAAATTTTACATACTAGTAAAAAATATGTATGTTAGATATTTGAAATTAAATTCATAGAATGAGTAAAATTTAATATAAATGAAAAATTTGTTTTATTAACTACAACTAAGTGTTTTCACTATTCATAAAAAATTTATGGTTTTCAGAAAAATTCAAAAAAATTCAGCATAATCTATACATTATATTTTGAGTTAAAAAATGATTTCTATTTTACAAAATTCATAACATAGACATTTCCTTAATTAATTTAGTGTTAATTCCCGCTGTCAAAACAAAAAAATATGGCTTTAAGAAATAATAACTATCAAAAGATTGACATTTTTTATGTAAAAATTCAAAGTAACATTAATTCATATGACATACATTAGATTAAATTGTAAAATTATATTCTAATTACACTTTAAAACCTATTAAAAAGATAATCTACCCATATAAATAAATTAAGTTAAATGGCAGTTTTTTAATTAAAATACAATATTTTTTTCTATTCATTAAAAATGAATTTTATCCAAAAAATAACAAAATCATTCCCAAAGTAAATATCGATCTCCCGATTCTAAATAAGACGATTATTTTTTCAAATACAACATATGAAAGTGAAAAAAATAGATTTAAAAATGGTTCTTCATCAAAAGGTGATAAAAATTCCTTTCAAATAATATTACAGTGTTTCAAGCATAATATTAGATTCATTCTCACTTTAAGCCTCTAAAATTTATTGGGTAAATGTAAAAAACTTTTAATATATATATTTAATAATAATATGTTTAGTTTTGTTCATTATCTCTAATACAATGACTATGCATTAAGTAACATTTAAAATAATAATATTATATTAATATTTTACAGTAAAACTCAACATTGTGTACAATCTATGTTTTCAATGAAACATGTTTTTGCGTATCAAGATTTAAATAAAACAAAGAACCCCCTTTAAAGCTAAATTAATATTTAATTCACAAATTTCAATAAATATGGAAAAGTTATTTTTTTAATTATCTAGGATGTTACACACCATCTACTTTTTGTTGATCCAATGATGGAGCAACCTGTTGCTACTACCTCGGCTGAAACTGCCTCAACCAAAGAACTTGTAGAAGAACACCTGGTGCACAATGACTGTTCAAAATGGTCGGGCACTCTCTCTACTAATGAACTTGACCAACATAATAACAATATGAACCTGATTCCATGGCATAGGACTCGGAGCCACTACCCCCCAAAAAGAAAGATGCTGAGAGCTGGGACCTACCCTAGCCAAATGGAAACTCTTCTTCCCTAAAAACTAGGAAACCCATACTACAAATCTATTTTGTGAGGAATCATGATTATTCCCCTATCGTGATGATCCATTTATAGACAATTTCTTCTTGATGACCTCAACTCTCACCATCACCTTTAGATTTGTCTTTACTATAAACAGGGTGACCTAACGCTTGATCTCCCAACTCAAACCCTCCTCAAAATGCATCATTATATCCTCCTAATCTGCAAAACATGTCCTAAGATTATATTAAAAGATTATTAAATTGATTCCAAAACCTAGCACTCTAGAGCTTCCTTGTCTACGGGTAAGAAGCATTTGGAGACTGGACACCTTCACAGCTAAATAATGAAACTCGACTCTGATCTTGTCTTTGAACTCCTCCCATGTGGTCGTCGACTCATCATGATCCCTGAGAAAAAAGAACCACCACTCCCTCACATCTTTATTAATAATTCTAACAAAAATAAAAATACAGTGATCCATCCGACCATGGATTAAAAAAAACCTATCTTATCCTCATCCAACTAGTTGATAGTGATTGCATCTAAAATGGATCCCACATACTTTAACAGACACTAGCGCTGAAACTCTTAGAGTTTCCTCATCTTGTTTTGGCAACGTCAACCTCTACCTAGCGGCAATCTACAGGCGTAGATTGCTGGACATCTTCTAGGAGAATTTAATGAGGATGTTGACCAAGAAGCATACCTAAAAATTAACAAATAGTTAGATCTCTTAAACCAAGAATATGGAAGACTCTCCATTGATTAATAAATTGTTTTCATTAATTGATTTTTGGATATCCTTTTTAATGTTCTTCCCATTCAAATAAAGTTACAGAAAAGAATGATGCATGATCCATTATTAGGATTCTACCCTGATACTAGTATCACCTTATTTTGTATCCACTTTAAACATAATGTATCGTGCATGAAATCATAGGGGGCCCTACATGCCTATCAATAAGTTGTTTTCTAGTGTTTACAACACTTTCTAAACACATCAGTCACTATTTACCTAGCAACCCATGGAACCTCACTTGGACCTAAGAAAAAACTCCAACCTATCCTTAAACTAGACCTCTAATACCACTCTTTCACGACACCCTCCCCACAAGGGGTACCCCTAATGGGCAAAAAATTTGTGAAGGGAGATAGTGGCCCCCAAGTCCCACCTCTGGTAGGCCCCTGGTTGGTGACTAAAACCAAGGGTATAATAAACACACAAATGGAAAGCATTACCCTATAAGAGAACACTTATGAAAGAGATATATATGATCGACACCATAGAACTCTAACCCATGAATAAATTATAAAACTAAACCCATGTACAAATATTTTATACATGAAAAACTACTACAACCCAAAAGAAAATCTGCATGTACCAAAGGAACGTGCAAACAAGAGCACCATTCAATCTCGAACAACTCAGGCCACCCTAATCTAGTATTAACAACACTGATCTCCAACCTTATCTAAGTGCCCAAAAAATAGTATATATATACATAGGGTGACTATAATAGTATACTTTGTTTGATCCTCCCCAGAGCCTCTCTTAAAAATGTAAAGAAATCATGTTAATACACAATGAGCACAAAATGATCTTGCTCATCACCTAAACATGTATACTATGTTCCTAGGCGCACCATGGATACTCACATCAAGTATTAATTAAATGATTATATAATATAATAAATATTATCAAGGGTACCCCACTACCACTTCCCCATTGGTTTTCCACTTTTCCCCAACATCGCACATCCTAAGCATCTCTCTCCGAAATGGATTTCTCATAGACACATAGGTGTAGCACTACAACTTCAACCTTGTGCAGAAAAACAACCATGTCCACGTAATCAATTTAACCAGGTATTTTTCATGATCCAACATAGCTCGCATGACATGTATCATATTTCGGGTATTAAACCTCAATCTATTATAACTCATACACTAACTAAGGATCCTCAATACATTACAACCTATTCATGTTTCATATATAGAATTCCCTAAAAACTATATATAAAATATATGTGTATGAATAACCATAATCCATTACATCCCCCTACACATATATGGGGTAAAATAACCAATGTGTCTACCATCACAAGTAACTACCAAGAGAAGAGAGCAATGACAAAGGAGGCAGTCAGCCATCCATCCTATCATAATAATTTTGGGAAAAAATCCCTCAGGGATCAAATTCTATGGGGTGTTAGTGGACCTAAATAACAGGGTGGAGTAGCATATAAAAATACAAAAAATATAGAATATAATATATATAACATCCACATGATGGGAATAACCTAATCTTAGACTATACTGCATCTAACATCTGTCAGACTCCCAACCTCCACTTCTAAGACTAGGTATCCTATAAGCACACAACCATTTAAAGTGATTTTGTACATCACTTCATTCCATTTTTATCAGTGAGACATTATTTTATTTAATTCATTAAAAATTAATTAACCATTAATAATTTCACATTATATTTCATTAACATCACACCCAAAGTCAACCATTACATAAAATCAGATCCTCAGCATTACGTCCCAACAAACTCCAACCCCATGTGTTTACATTATTTATTATATCATTGAATAAGAAAATTATTACGTTTCCATATTCTAAAAAAATCTAGAAAAAAATATTCAGATATAAAAGACAAGGTGGGTCAACATGGTGAATAGATGAACTACCTATCGAGGCATTGTCACCTATAGAAAGGGCGTAGACCCATCCTCCCTCGGGATGCTAAACACTAAATGGACATGGCATAGACAGCGTATCTTCACCCCTTTTTGAAGGAGGGTAAGCAAATGCAGCTTCCTTTAAGTGTGGGAACACTAAAGAAGATAATAACCACAAGATCATTAAAGCATCCAACATACACATCCAACCTGTATCATTATCTTCAATGTCCACCATGATCCCTACGTGAATAAACAGATGCATCTCACCACTCTAGTCGTCAACTGATTCCACAACTAATGTGCCTCTCTTCCCACACATATCACAACATCCTCCCAGGCTCACAACACATTGAATATAGTAGTAAATTAAATATCATCTGGGCTCTTGTCTCTAAACAATGAATTATCCCTTCACCTGCAACGAGGTCTCACAACTCCAAAAATAAGGCTCTTGGACTTTATAAGAAAGAGGGTAACTTGAAACCCTATGATTAATTACATTTTATCAATCAACTGGTACTTTAATCTATGTCGAATTAACCAATTCATTTTTAGTAGGTCCCAAATATGGGAAACCTAACCATATTACTATCAAAATTATCCCAAATAATAAAACATGATTACTACATCAATTGTATTAACATCAAAATACAACAACAAAAACCAAATTCATTTACACGCCTCTTTATCTTTAACAAATAAATACAATTAATCCTAATTTATGATTTTACCAATTTAGGTCAATAACAACATACTAATCAAATCAAACAAAGATTTCACACTATCTAGAAAAACAAAAGGCAATAACATATGATCGAGACCAATTGGTTTATCAGGTTCAAATATTTATTATGTCAATTCCATTATGGTCCAGTGTATAAATAATGATAACTATAATAGTGTATGTAAAAGAATTGAAATGAAATGAATCTCCTACATAAAAGGGTTCTTGAAATTCTTTACCTGAGAACAATCCACGCTATAGATCATGATCTTCTCCCCCAAGACAACTGTATCCACCTTAGGATGCTGATAGATGACCGCACCAATCTGTATAGAAGAATACTCCATTAAAATCATGGAGATCTCAGGCCATAATGTAAATACCCGAAGCCTGACGTACATAGACTTTACTTTACTTTTGTGGAATACATAGTACATAACAAAAACACACACACACAAGGATCGTAATAGTTTAGTGTCTTTGGAAACTCGGAACGTAATCTTCTAATCGTGGTGAAAGATCTTCAATATCTCCCATAAAGATCTTCCCCTTTTTTTTTACCTAAAACCGTTCTTTATATCCTGGGGAAAAGAAAACATAAAAGGGTGAGCTCAAATGCTCAGTAAGGGTAAACAAAATAAAAATCAATCACATCATATTCATAAGAACATAACTTTTGGAAATCTTAACCTGCAAAAGAGAGCATAATTTCATAACATGGGATAAATCATAGTAGTGAAATGTAATCACAATAATCATAACATAAAACATGAAACATTGTGGCATTCACACATATTCATAGAGAATCATTTCTTGTTAGTCAAGACTCATTTCCAAGACTATCTTAGTGGACAAAGTCCATTTCTGAATCGAGTAACCCTCATTTCAGTCATGTTTCACTGAACCGGTATAACCTACCATTCCAGCCATGTCTATCTCATGAGATATAAAATCTTTACCCAATGCATTGGAGGGAGATATAGGTCCCACCCATCTTATAATGAATCCTTTCTTATGTGTGCCACATAATCATAAACCATACATCATCGCATAACCCATGTAATAAATATGGGATTCTTAAACAACATGACATCATAAAACAATTCATATAAGATAAAGGAATTCATAAAAATGATTCCATCACAACATAATCAAATCCATGTAATAATAGGTATAAAAACAGAACCCTTTTATTATCTTAGATGGAAAATAATTTTGATAAAATACTTGAACTTCATTCTTGAGGAAAATATCCTTTCTACTTCAAAAACACTTTTCCTTTCTTAACATGTCATACAATTTTAAAATAAAATAAGTTGATTAAAAATAAACTTGAATACTTATAAAGGAATCTTCTTGGAAATAATGTTTTAGAAATCCATTCATGCCGTATAAGTTAAAAAGAAAACATTCTTCTCGTACTTTTGTCGGAAAAGTCAAAAAGTACCTCGTACGAAAAAGCGACAAAAGATTCCTTTCATATTCTTTACTAAAAACTCACCGAAGGGTAAAATTGGATTTAAACTATTGTAAGTGGATAGAAAAAATATTAAATATTTAGGGAACATGGATGTGGATGATAAAATTCACCCCAGTAAATGCCAAAGTAAAAACAATCTCGGATAAAAATGAGATTGTGATATTTCCCTTACCTTAGGTCTGACTTGCTTTGTAAGTGTCCGAACCTCCTGTATAATGATTTAAATCATGTTATTGACTTATTCCAGAATCATATTCATTGTTATTATATCATATATGGTCCACTTATGACTTTATATTACCCGTTCTTTTGTAAATTCATGTTAAAGTAGCGTTTTGGGTAAAATCGTCTCATTTGTCGTTCGTGTTTTTAACTTGTAATTATTCATATGATTACTTAGATCATGATTACTTAATTCCAGAATATAAACATGATTTATATATATATATATATATTAAGAATATATATATATATAAAATAAATCAGTAAATGGAATGAAATACACCGTTCATGGAGACGGTAGTCCGTACGTACGCATGAACGATGTTTTCATTTCCTTATTGAATTGAATGGAATTAAGTAGATGACATACATATTAATAATTCCAGTATCATTATTAGGTCATATATTTCATTAGTACTTATTATATATACTTTATAATCATTCATGAATGGCTAATCATTGAGAATGAATCTCATCGCGTCGTGGAGACGGTAGTCCGTACGTACGCACGAGCGATGATATCGTTCCCATGGTCGCGGAATTGTGTTGAAGTGTATGTATACTATTTAAGTATCAATATCACTTTATAATAATCATATATAGTTACTCATTACACCTTTATACCCATCTAATTAAGGTGGTGGCGGAAAATAGATTACACCACGGCGTGGAGACGGTATTCCGTACATACGCACGCGCGGTGATTTCCTTTTTCTGTAGGATGGATAGAAGGTTAATTAGAGTTGTTTCATATTTATAATAACATATCAGTATATAAGAAATACTGATGTTATTACTTTATCATGAAACAACTAATGAATAAGAAGTTGAAGAATAAATAAATTGAAAAAGATCGGTAATGGATATTACCTCTTTTTGACGCGCCTTTTCTTAGCCTCCACTTAAAGAACTAAGGATGGTATTTTAAGAAGACCAGGACCTCTAGGATGATACTAGGGAAGTGGAGAAGAGATTTTGGCAGGGGTTGGTGGAGCTTGAAGGCTCAAAGTTGTGTGAGGAGGAGGGGGAGGAGGTGCCCTTTTATAAGGGAGGAGAGGGGCACCTTAGGAATATCTCAAAATATTATTTTATATTAAAGTCAAAATCGGTTTATAATGGTTACAAAGGGTCTTATTTGGAAGATAAAGTGGGGATGGGTCGAAAGCATATCAACCAATAGGATTTAGACAAGTTTAGGTTATTATTTTAAACTTATCAATTAGATTTAACTTTAAGTTAAATAATTTAACTTTTACCGTGTCTTTTGTTTTCTTACACTATATGGTTAATATACTTACTATAACATGCCAAACTAACCCCAAATTGTTTATTATTAATATATATATCATTATCTAAGTCATTTGGCCGAACCTTAGATTTTTAGGAATAAAATAAAAATTAATAATATAATATTTGATTTAAAAACTATTTTGTGTCAATTTTGACACTATTTGATATATGATTTTTTTGAAAGTCATAACAGAATTATATGTTCGAACGAAGTTGATTAAATCAACACTAATATATCATAGTAACCTAGAAAATTAGTGGAATTCATAAAAAGTCTCAAATTTCATTTATTTTGGTGTTTATAACAGCAATTATGTCAATATTTCTCAAATAAGATAATTACTGCATCATCATTGTGTCAAAAATAAATTAAATTATTTAATGTCTAAAAATTATAAATAAAATATTATTATGTAGGAAATCTTTTTATCTTTCTAATGAATATTTATAGTCGAATTTATCTTATGTATAACCCCATATTAAAAATTTTTTAGTTATTAAACTTTGATTTTAACTATTTTAACTATTCATTAAATAAAATAATATTAAATGTCATAATCTAATCCAATTGGGCCTAAATGATAATATTTTACACTTAAGGTTGTTTTTGGTCGAGATAAACTTGTCCAATAGAATTAGGACATGTGTTAGGGTAATATTAATATCATTCTTACCCTTAATTACCCTATTTACTTTTAACCGTGCTAAATAAAAGTAAAAGGTTACTATTCACCAAAAATTATTTTCATCTCATTGAACCACATTTTACTTACTTACATCAACCGTGTCTCTCGGATTTTTGAAATTCCATTCACAGAAGCGGTAAAATTATGTTTTATGAAAAATTTAGTTTTTAACTACCACTTAGTAGTTTCACTATTCATAAAAAATTGATGTTTTTCAGAACAATGCCAAAATTTAGTCATAAGCTATATTTCATATTCTGAATGAAAAAATGAAGTCTATTTTACCAAATTCATAACATAGAAATTGCATTAATTAATTTTATAATTAAATCCCGCTGTTAAAACAAATAGCATGTTTTTAAGAAACAATATCTATCAAAAGATTGACACTTGATTATGTCTGGTTTAAATGTGAAATTACATCCAATGACCAACATTGTATTAAATTGTAAAAATATATTCTAAATATACTTTAAAACCACTCAAATTAATGATTTATCACTATTAATTATTTCGATTAAAAAAGTTGTTTTTAATTATAATTTAGTAATTTTCACTATTCATCAGAATATGAAAGTTATCCGAAAAGTACCAAAACTTCACCTTAGGCTAAATTCGATACTCCGAATCCAAAAATTAATTCCATTTTTAAAAATATACAAAATTTCAAAAAGTTGTTATTACTATTCAAAACGGATAGTTTTAATAATATTTTAATATCATATTGTTGTTTAATGAAACTCGTTATTGCGTACTACACACACTATCGAGGAAGGTCGTGATTGCGTGTAATGGAAGGCAAGTGAAGGATGCGTGTTGTGAAAGCTTCTTTTGGTGTAGCGTACAACAAAAGACATTAATGAAATTAAAAAGAATATTTTTCATAAAATTTCATGGTGTTACACTCTACCCCCCTTAAAATGAATTTCGCCCTCGAAATTCGTCGGGGTTATAACTGGTTTACTATTCGAAAGTTTCTTTAATAGAAACCCACATCGTAAAAAGGAATAACAAAACCAATCTTTAAAAACAAAGGTATGAAATGTAACGGTTACCCAAATAAACTAATCACTGGGTTTCCACATAGGTGAAAATATGGATATGGAAGAGAAATCTAACAATCATGTTCTGATGGAGACTGGTAGAGAACATGGCTATGGAAAAGCCAACAATCACAAAGCCATGAATTTGTGACGATCTAAGGTACCATCCGATTCATCAGGTATAAGATCACTAGGACAACATTTTTGGTTTTCAAGATCATTTCTCTAAAGTTGAAGAATTTGAATTAGAATAAATACTTACTTTATTTTGGTACAATCTCACTGTTGTTCGTGCCTTGAACAATTTCCACTTCATCTCTTATATAAATGAAGTTGAATTTGTTATTCGTGAAGTGTTAGCAGATCATGTGATAGAATGACGGGTCATTCCATCTGTCTCAAACAAAAGGTTAGCAAAAAGTTATTAAATATACATAAGTCATTCTATAGTGAGATTAATCATATATGGTTCCTAAAATGGACTTATAAATCATATGTCATACAACTTAATATAATAAAACTAGTTTCTACTAAACAGGGACTTCCTGTAGGCCAGTGGTAGGCGATAAAGGCCAGTCGCACTTCGGTTGTGGGTTCGATTTCCACAGCCTTGTCCGACGCGATGGGCTGTCGCCCGTCCTGCAGGTTGTCCTTTTTCTAAAACTATATTACTATAACATCCCATCAATAATATCGAGAAAACTTCTATCCTTAAACCATACTAACTTATGTCCAACATAATCCATTTCAATCTTTAGGCTTATCCATAACACTGCAGTCCACTCTCATAACATAGTGAAAACGATTTCCAGAGATTTAAGATATGTCTTGTTGGTCATATTCTAAACAGTCAAAGGCCTTAATCATGTATTCTCTTGAATACCCATTGAACCTTATTGAAGTCATGAATGCAGTTAAACATTAACACTTTCCACATACCAAAATCCTCAAAATTCTATATACTCAAACCATGATATCACTTAGTCCTTATATCAATCATGAGCTCATGAATACTGTCAAACATTTCATTTTCTCCTTATCCCTTCATTATGGGCATATTATCTACTTTACAAAATATTTGAATCACTTTTCATGGTTACCGGTACCTTAAAATTATTGAAGACCACAATAGACCAATACATAAATATTTCAATACACCATAAAAGTACCTCAACAACATTATTCCTGAATACCAATACATAAACACTTCAGTCCATCCACTTCAATGATTGTCCTGGAAGAAGTCCTTCCTTGATTTAGAAGTAACTGTTTAGGTCAGGGCATTTAGTTGGGTAATGCCCATGTTCTCTACAAATAAGACATTGAACTCCATAACAGTCTGTTACTCTATGACCCTTTTCTCCACACATATAACATCGGTCCCTCCATTTGAGGTATTCCTCAAGGTTCATCTTCCCTTCTTTAGAAATCTCAATCTTCCTTTCTTTATGCTCCTCAACATGCGAACATGCATAATAGTTTGTCTCCCTCTTCTTTGATGAATTAGGCATACCACTAAATTTCACCGTGTTAATCATATATCGCGATGACTGATTTGGCATAATCACAAGATCTTTCTCTCTAGGAATTACACAATTTTTTTGCTGATAGTCACAAATTTATCCATTGGATTCAATGTTAACCGAATTCCTTCTAGTTCCCTCCATTAACTAAAACACAAAAAGAATCTTGTGAGAGGCAAAAATCATGCTAGGGAAAACAACATAGTAATGGGGGAGTACCCTTAATATCTAACATCTTAGGTTAAATTCTAAGATCGTTACCGTAGTTCTAGGACTATATCCTATACGTATACTTATCCTTAGGGACATCCCTAGACATACCTTAGTAATATCTCTAGGGATCTTACTAATGTTTTCGCATCCTTGTTTCTAAAGGTTGACTAAACCTTTCCTCTGATACCAACTGTAAAGACCCGAAGCCTGACGTACATAGACTTTACATTACTTTTGCGGAATACTTAGTACATAACAAAAACACACACACGCAAGGATCGTAATAGTTTAGTGTCTTTGGAAACTCGGAACGTAATCTTCTAATCGTGGTGAATGATCTTCAATATCTTCCATAAAGATCTTCCCCTTTTTTTTACCTAAAACCTTTCTTTATATCCTGGGGAAAAGAAAACATAAAAGGGTGAGCTCAAATGCTTAGTAAGGGTAAACAAAAGAAAAATCAATCACATCATATTCATAAGAACATAACTTTTGGAAATATTAACCTGCAAGAGAGAGAATAATTTCATAACACGGGATACATCATAGTAGTGAAATGTAATCACAATAATCATAACATAAAACATGAAACATTGTGGCTTTCACACATATTCATAGAGAATCATTTCTTGTTGGTCAAGACTCATTGCCAAGACTATCTTAGTGGACAAAGTCCCTTTCTGAATCGAGTAACCCTCGTTTCAGTCTTGTTTCACTGAACTGGTATAACCTACCATTCCAGCCATGTCTATCTCATGAGATATAAAATCGTTACCCAATGTATTGGAGGGAGATATAGGTCCCACCCATCTTATAATGAATCCTTTCTTATGTGTGCCACATAATCATAAACCATACATCATCGCATAACCCATGTAATAAATATCGGATTTTTAAACAACATGACATCATAAAACAATTCATATAAGATAAAGGAATTCATAAAAATGTTTCCATCACAACATAATCAAATCCATGTAACAATAGGGATAAAAACAGAACCCTTTTATTATCTTAGATGGAAAATAATTTTGATAAATTCTTGAACTTCATTCTTGAGGAAAATATCCTTTCTACTTCAAAAACACTTTTCCTTTCTTAACATGTCATACAATTTTAAAATAAAACAAGATGATTAAAAATAAACATGAATACTTGTAAAGGATGCTTCTTGGAAATAATGTTTTAGAAATCCATTCATGCCGTATAAGTTTAAAAGAAAACATTCTTCTCGTACTTTTGTTGGAAAAGTCGAAAAGTACCTCGTACGAAAAAGCGACAAAAGATTCCATTCATATTCTTTACTAAAAACTCACCGAAGGGTAAAATTGGATTTAAAATATTGTAAGTGGATGGAAACAATATTAAATATTTAGGGAACATGGATGTGGATGATAAAATACACCCCAGTAAATGCCAAAGTAAAAACAATCTCGGATAAAAATGAGATTGCGATATTTCCCTTTCCTTAGGTCCGACTTGCTTTGTATGTGTCCGAACCTCCTGTATAATGATTTAAATCATGTTATTGACTTATTAAAGAATCATATTCATTTTTATTATATCATATATGGTCCACTTATGACTTTATATTACCTGTTCTTTTGTAAATTCATGTTAAAGTAGCGTTTTGGGTAAAATCGTCTCATTTGTCGTTCGTGTTTTTAACTTGTAATTATTCATATGATTACTTAGATCATGATTACTTAATTCCAGAATATAAAACATGATTTATATATATATATATATATATATATATTCAGAATATACATATATAATAAATCAGTAAATGGAATGAAATACACCGTTCATGGAGACGGTAGTCTGTACGTACGCATGAACGCTGTTTTCGTTTCCTTATTGAATTGAATGGAATTAAGTAGATGAAATACATATAAATAATTCCAGTATCATTATTAGGTCATATATTTCACTAGTACTTATTATATATACTTTATAATCATTCATGAATGGCTAATCATTGAGAATGAATCTCATCGCGTCGTGGAGACGGTAGTCCGTACGTACGCACGGGCGATGATATCGTTCCCATGGTCGTGGAATTGTGCTGAAGTATATGTATACTATTTAAGTATCAATATAACATTATAATAATCATATATAGTTACTCATTACACCTTTATACCCATCCAATTAAGGTGGTGGCGGAAAATAGATTACACCACGGCGTGGAGACGGTATTCCGTACGTACGCACGCGCGGTGATTTCCTTTTTCCGTAGGATGGATAGAAGGTTAATTAGAGTTGTTTCATATTTATAATAACATATCATTATATAATAAATACTGATGTTTTTACTTTATCATTATACAACTAAAGAAGAAGAAGTTGAAGAAGAAATAAATTGAAAAAGATCGGTAATGGATATTACCTCTTTTTGACGCGCCTTTTCTTAGCCTCCACTTAAAGAAATAAGGATGGTATTTTAAGAAGACCAGGACCTCTATGATGATACTAGGGAAGTGGAGAAGAGATTTTGTCAGGGGTTGTATGAGCTTTAAGGCTCAAAGTTGTGTGAGGAGGAGGGGGAGGAGGTTCCCTTTTATAAGGGAGGAGAGGGGCACCTTAGGAATATCTCAAAATATTATTTTATATTAAAGTCAAAATATGTTTATAATGGTTCCAAAGGGTCTTATTTCTAATATAAAGTGGGGATGGGTCGAAATCCTATCAACCAATAGGATTTATACAAGTTTAGGTTATTATTTTAACCTTATCAATTAGATTTAACTTTAAGTTAAATAATTTAACTTTTACCGTGTCTTTTGTTTTCTTACACTATATGGTTAATACACTTACTATAACATGCCAAAAGAACCCCAAATTGTTTATTATTAATATATATATCTTTATCTAAGTCATTTGTCCGAACCTTAGATTTTTAGGAATAAAATAACAATTAATAATATAATATTTGATTTACAAACTATTTTGTGTCAATTTTGACACTATTTGATATATGATTTTTTTGAAAGTCATAACAGAATTATATGTTCGAACGAAGTTGATTAAATCAACACTAATATATCATAGTAACCTAGAAAATTAGTGGAATTCATAAAAAGTCTCAAATTACATTTATTTTGGTGTTTATAACATCAATTATGTCAATATTTCTCAAATAAGATAATTACTGCATCATCATTGTGTCATAAATAAATTAAATTATTTAATGTCTAAAAATTATAAATAAAATATCATTATGTAGGAAATATTTTTATATTTCTAATTAATATTTATAGTCGAATTTATCTTATGTATACCCCCATATTAAAAATGTTTTAGTTATTAAACATTGATTTTAACTATTTTAACTATTCATTAAATAAAATAATATTAAATGTCATAATCTAATCCAAGCGGGCCTAAATGATAATATTTTACACTTAAGGTTGTTTATGGTCGAGATAAATTTGTCCAATAGAATTAGGACATGTGTTAGGGTAATATTAATATCATTTTTACCTTTAATTACCCTATTTACTTTTAACCGTGGTAAATAAAAGTAAAAGGTTACTATTCACCAAAAATTATTTTCATCCCATTGAACCACATTTTACTTACTGACATCAACCGTGTCTCTCAGATTTTTGAAATTTCATTCACAGAAGCGGTAAAATTACGTTTTATGAAAAATTTAGTTTTTAACTACCACTTAGTAGTTTCACTATTCATAAAAAATTGATGTTTTTCAGAACAATGCCAAAATTTAGTCCTAAGATATATTTCATATTCCGAATTCAAAATGAAGTCTATTTTACCAAATTCATTACATATAAATTGCATTAATTAATTTTATAATTAAATCCCGCTGTTAATACAAATAGCGAGTTTTTAAGAAACAATATCTATCAAAAGATTGACACTTGATTATGTCTGGTTTAAATGTGAAATTACATCCAATGACCAAAATTGTATTAAATTGTAAAAATATATTCTAAATATACTTTAAAACCACTCAAATTAATGATTTATCACTATTAATTATTTCGATTAAAAAAGTTGTTTTTAATTATAATTTAGTAATTTTCACTATTCATCAGAATATGAAAGTTATCCGAAAAGTACCAAAATTTCACCTTAGGCTAAATTCGATACTCCGAATCCAAAAATTAATTCCATTTTTAAAAATATTGAAAATTTCAAAAAGTGGTTATAACTATTCATAACGGCTAGTTTTAATAATATTTTAATAGCATATTGTTGTTTAATGAAACTCGTTATTGCGTACTACACATGCTATCGAGGAAGGTCGTGATTGTGTGTAATGGAAGGCAAGTCAAGGATGCGTGTTGTGAAGGCTTCTTTTGGTGTAGCGTACAACACAAGACATTAATGAAATTAAAAAGAATATTTTTCATAAAATTTCGGGGTGTTACACATAACATGTAAAGGAGAAATGGAAGAATGAGGATTGAAGATAACACAAGAACACTAGTAGATCATACTTTCTATTGATGATGGATCGACATATATTGCTTGCACCAAAATAGGTGGTACACATTGATGTGCAAGAAACGTCAAGGGGAAACAATAAAAGGATTACGTTTCAATCAAACTACTCTAATATGAAGAAAGAAATGTTCGATCATCTCACACCCAGGAATAATAAGATAGAATAAGGATGGAATATAAATCATCTCGTTAATAAAATTACCATAGTAGCGGTTTATGATACGATGTATTTTACATTAAAAGATAATCACAACAAACCATGTTGTTTGACCATATACAGGCATCCTATAACATAGGAAAATTAATATAGCTGTTATGGTATTTTAATCAGCCTCAAATTGATTAAAACAAGGTTTTCAATGCTTTTTTCCATCATTAAAAATGTTAAATTAGAATAACTACAATAATATAGAAATCTGGGAAAGGAAATATGAAACTATTCTGGAAACACTATTTATGAGATAGTTTCTATGAACCCATTTCTGTCACACCATTTTTGTGACACAATTTCTGTGAAAACATTTTTGTTACATCGTTTCTGTGACACAGTTTCTATGACACTATTTCTGTGACACTATTTCTATGACACCATTTCTGTTACACCATGTCAGTGAGATAGTCTCTGTGAGATAGTCTCTGTGAGATAGTCATTATGAGATAGTATTTGGAAGACGTTATCTTTGAGATTGTTTTTTTGAGATGGTATATGTGATATAGAATCTATGAGATAGTATTTCTGAGAATGTAACTTTGAGAAATTATCTACAACATTGTATCATGTAACAGTCTAGAAATTTTGAAAATTGTTGTGTATAAATCACCTTGACCTATCGGCACACCTCAAACGCCACATTTCAACAGTGGAATGGACTAGAGAGGTCAAGCCATTACACCCACAATCCAGACCGCCAATTTTTTAATGTTATATTTGAATGTTTCCAAATTTATTTTCAATGTATATTATTTTAAATATGAATTACATTGATAAAAAAATTCAATGTGATATTTATATTTTAAACAATATTTATTTTAAATTATATTTAAATAATCTATTATATGTTCCCAATATTTTATTCAACGAAATTATTTTTGAAATTGATTTATTTTTCAGAATTTATTTTCAATGTTGAAAGGATATATTCCTCATTACTTTTATAAATTATATTGAAATCTTCATTTATATTTTTTTAAGGATATTTTCAATGATTATTATTATGAATATATGTTTGTTAAAAAATATTTCATACAAATTTAAGATAGTTTTTTTCCATAAAATGTTTTATAAATGTTATTTAAAGCATTATTTATAATTTGTAAAAGATATTCTAAATAAAAATCTATTTAAAATTTTTGAATGCTTGAAAATGAGTTTTTATTTTCAAAATTCTTTTTTCCTTGCAAAATATTTTAAATAATCTTTAAATATTTAATTTTAAGTTTCCATGGTTATTTTCTAAGAAAAGTATTTTGATATTTTTTCTTATTTTAAAAATTGATCTTCAAAGTTGGTAGATTATTTTCCTCAATAAATGTTATATGTTAGTCATCATTAAAATGTATTTTCTATCTAAGAAGACATCCATTAATATTACATTATATTTACTACAGATTTGATACTATGATATTATGTTCATTCATTCTATAGATGATTTATGATTATGAGAAAAATATATATATGAATCAAATTTTTTCCATTGGTTTATATAATGATAGAATGGTGATATTTTTATAAAAACAATTTTCTTTTCGACATGTCATTATATGATAAAATATTTATGAAAATAAATTATTTTCTTGGGTTTTAATATAATTAATGGTTTCTTGTATTTTGGAACATATATATGATTTCCATTAACTAATCAGTGGAAACAATATCTCCATCCAATGCATTGTGAAATGGTTGATATCTCATGAGATAAATAGGATGGAAATAAGCAGTGAACCCAGTTTAGTATGGGACTTTATCAACTATGATTGTATTGGGAGTGACCCATGACTACTATGATAGTTTTTGGAGTGATTCCATTCTAGTATGATTGTTTTGGACATAAGACATGATTTATAAGTAATGGATTTTATATGCTTATATGTAAGACAAAATTGTATGTCTTATTCGAGTTTAATTCCCTCAAGGATCTTGTAATTTGATATTCTAATTATTTATTACTTATGAACTTCTATTATATACACCATGAAACAGTATAACGATATTTTATATATAGATGCCCAATCTTTATGAAAATGTACATCACATTACTTTTGCTGAATAATTAATACCTGATAATTGCAGATTCCTAAAGACCATATTATTTTAGTTCCTCTAGAAACTGGGAACAAAATCTTCTATCATAGTGAAAGATCATCAACATATCCAATAAATAAAATCCCATTTTTTCCTACCAAAAACCTTTATTTATATCCCAGGGAAAATAAAACATAAAAAGAGTGATCAAATTCTCATTAAGGTTAATCATGGAAACCCTAAAATAAACCATAAACATTGGAATGTAAAAACATGAACATAATGCTTAAACATCAAAATATTGAGTCATAAAATAAATAATGGTCATACATAAAGCATATATCATAAAGGAACATTAATCATGATAGAATAAAATTGTCATAAAACATGTAACTGTGGAAATATAATGATCACATAATATGATTTCTATAGTAGCCAATGCATTGCATCTATGACCATTATAGTGGACAAAGTCCATTAATAAACCGAGCTTATTTTTCATTCCAGCCATGCTTTATTGAACCATATATACATTTTGTTCAAGTAATGTCTATATCATGAGATATAAATCTTTACCTAATTCATTATAGGGACATATCGGTCCCAACCATCTCATAATGAAATCATTATTACAAATGCCACAAAAACATAAATCATTTTTCATAGCACAACCCAAGAGATAAAATGGGTTCATTAAACAACATTAAATAAAAATATATTCCATATAAAATAAAATTCTATCATTAAATTAATCAAATCAAAGTAACAATAGGGATAGAAACATAACCTTATTTAAATATTTTCATCACAAATGGAGAATAATTCTGATAAACTAGTTGAACTTTTTTCGTGAGGAAAATATGCTTTCTTCTCAAAAATATTTTCTTTTCATCAATTTCCACACAATTTTAAAAAATAGAATTACTTGAAAGTAAACATTAAATAGTGTAGAGTGATTTTCTTGGAAACAAGCCGTCATGAAGATGTAAAACCCCATTAATGTTGTATAAGTTAAAACAAAACATTCTCCTTGAGCTTTTTCAAGAAAAGTCAAAAGGTACCATATATGGTAAAAAAAGAAATATTCCTTCAATGCCATGAATTAAAGTCAAAAATTGTGGTAAAATGACTTTAAACATACATAGATGAATAGTAAATATTTTATGAATTGTTTTTAAGAAAACATGGTAATTTGTAACAAATATATCGCCACTAAATACTTATGAATAAACATTCATTGATAAAAACAATATTGGAAAAATTATCCCATAGCTTATGTCTGAAATGCTTCATATATATCCAAAAATCCTGTATATTTATTTAAATAATTTAACTGATTTATTCTAGAATAATTATAATTTTTATGATAAAATTTATTTCCATATTTTCATCCATTTTTTAGTAAACATTCATTCTTACTTGTTATTTGGATATTAACCGTTTTATGTTCTTATGTATGTTTTGTCAAATAATATATTAGTACAATTTTTAGGCTATATTTATATAATTTAATTAATGATATTTTTACAATATATATAATATTTATTCATTCAATTCATTTATAAAATCATGGTTTAATGAAGATTATGTAGAACGAATCACATCACATCATGGAGATGGTAAGTCATACGTACGCACGAGCGACAATATCTTTGGATGAAATGTTTCTTGGTATTGAAATAGATGGTGTATATTATATCAGAATTCGTATAATATTAAAATAATCATATATAATTATTATTTCCACCATTATACCCATCCAATTAAGGCAGTGTTGAAAAAACATATTACAACAAGGCCTGACGAAGGTAATCCATATTTATGCATGCATGATGATTTAATTTTCCGTAGGATAGATAGAAGGTGAAATATGATTATTTAATATTTATAATTGTACATACCCATAAATTTTAAGGAATTATTTTTCTTATTCTTTGGAATTTTACCAGTCCCTAGTTTCTGACCGCGCCTGATTCCGAGACCCTGTGTGCCCGTAATCAATTTTTGATGTTTTGTTCAGGTACATTCAGTAAACATACGTGCAGGTTTTTCAATATTTTGAACCGGTGCTTGGAATTTAAATCTGATGGAACCGATGAATTCACAACGCCGGTATTCACTTAAGGGGACCTTTACCGTAGTTGGGTCTTATGCGGGGAGAAAGTTATAATTTGGGGATTTATCATAAATTAAATAGAATTGTGGTGATACACAACTTTATTTTAAGAGGTTGTTATTTCCTCCAAGAGGATGTTAGGGGTGGGGCCCACACCCCACATAACCTCCCATGAGAGGATTTAGTGTGGTGGGGCCCAAACGAACCCAAACCCTTTCACCTCCCCTCAACTCCCCATTAACTCACCATTATTTAATTTGACAACACCTCTTATTTATTATGGTGGATTCTATCCAACTCCCAGTGAATTATTATGCCAAACCATTTAATTAATATCTAAATTAATTATTTGGCACATCTTTTGAATCAATTTGAATTTCATGGAAATTCTATTAAAGATGGGTAGCTTTTATAATATTGGTTGGAAAATATTTTGGGGGAGAAACCTCTGGAGAATTAGAAGAATGGTGTTCGTCACTCGATGAAGAACACAGTTCTTCAAACGAAAAACATCTCTGACGAAAAATGCGAAGAACTTCTTCGAACGACGCTTCCTCCTCGGACACACCCAAACGTCAAGGAATCTACATCGTCTTCAGATTCTATTTCCACGTCACGACAACCACTCTTCCTCCAACATTGACAGGACGACACCATTTTCCGCGACACTCGTCTTCCACGGCTCGACGACATGCGAAGTCAATTATGAGGTAGGGGGTCTGTATTATTTTAAGTGATTAAATTGTACTTTGTTCATCATTGAAAACGATGGATTGTCTCTGGACTTATGTTATTTCCTAATGTGGATGGATCATGCCAAATAAACCTGGCCCAAAGACCCTCCAATGGTTCTTGACTAGTTTTGGGGCCGCAATCGGAGGCGATGGCGGCCAGAGGAAGTGGTGGCCATGTGACAGATGCGTAGAGAAGAACTGTGGCCCGCATATGCGGGCCGCTCGACCGAAAAATAAATGGTCGGCTTAAGCAGGCCTGACTGAAGGAAACGTGGTACCATGATGGTGCCGTGCTACGGAAGAACCACAACCCGCAATCTACGGGCTGCTTGCCTAGAGAAGAACCGACCAGATGAGGAGACCGCGACGCCACAGGGGGTGCAGCGCTGCGGAGGACCGCAACCTTCGCTCAGCGAGCGCTTTAACAGCGAACCAGTCGGCCACCTACTGGCCGGGTTGAAGGTAGTGGAGCTGCCTGGCACCTTGTGTGGAGGACAGTGGCCCGAAACCACGGGCCGCTCGTGCCGGGAAGACCCGCCGGCTTCGGCCGGACGGACTGGATGGGCGGCACTGCTCGGCGCAGCCGTTTCGGAAAACCAGGGGTCGCACCCTCTGAACCGCTTGGCCAATTGGCTGAGCCGTGGCCTGGCGCTGGGCCGGGTCATGCCGCGACCTACCGTTGGCCCGGGCCATGCCCCGCCGCACCGGGCCCTGCCCCCAGGGCCGGGCCGTGCCCCGCCGGGCAGGTCGCCTACCGCTGGGTCGGACTGCGTCTTGACGAGCCAGGTCACAACCGCCAGGCCGGGCCCCACCCTACTCCTCTGGACCCGAAGACAGGTCATGTTGACCCAGTTTTGGCTGACCAAGGGCGGGTCGGGCCGGGTCGTACCGGAACCAAACCCAACTCTTCAGACCCATTTTAGTATTTAATCTATAATAGGACCTACGGACCTCCGATCGACACATTGTCATTTGCATAGGATTCCATGGATTGAGGTGGTGGTTTCGGTATATTACACTCATGGTTTTAGAGAAGTTTGGGTATGGCCGGGTTGGTTCAAACTCGAAACCAATCGGGCCCTCAGAGCAAAAACACATATAACATAAGGACTAGTTGTCCTATTGACGTTCCGTCGACAACGTTTGTATACATTTGAAAAGAGAGTTCTTTTCGCATACTCCACACAAGATTCTGATGAGATTAATGTATGGACGAGTTGGACTGCACCCGAAATCCAACCGGGCCCCTGGAACGGAAAAGCCAATAGGCATCTGATTGGTGCTCCATCTGTCGCGTTGTGTTTCTTTTGACAAGACACAACATCAGGATACATCAACTCAAAACTTCTTGATAGTTGATGTATTGACCCATTTTCTCGAGGAGCAGACCATCCTAGATTCGAGCATGCTTTGTGAGAGAACCCTAAAGCTGGCTGCCACTGCGATGACTACCATACTGGGATCCTCTATGGGTTTGATGATGACACCTACCGTAATCGGATCCTTCGTGGGTTCGACGACGAAGTATACCATACTGGAATCCTCAGTGGGTTCGATAAAGATGTCTATCGTACTGGAATCCTCTGTGGGTTCGATGATGATGACTACCGTTCTGGGATCCTCCATGGGTTCGACGATGATTTCTACCATACTGGAATCCTCGGTCGGTTCGACGGCGATTACTTCTATACTGGGATCCTATGTGGGTTCGACAACGATATCATCTGTACTTGTGTCCCGAGAGGGTCTGACATAGTCGCTGGTCTTGTATCTGGAGTGGGTCCGACAGCTTAGCTGGTCTAGTATCCTATGTGGTTTCGACAGCTTAGATGAATCAGTGACTACATCTGATCATCTCTATCACTATACGAAAGATGTATACCTGTGTGAGCTGAGTCTTGACTTTCAATCATTATCATCAGTGTGGTTTAACTTACATCATGTGTAGACTGGATTGTGCTTGGGCTCGAGATTTTGGAGCTGAACTGTGATTGATAACTTCGGTATATGTTTTGTCATATACCTATGTAGGGTTGATTGATACTTTTTGACTGCATCTCTCTTCTGTGGTTTATCTTTTGTGGATTCTGGGAGACCATGGGGGTCTCGAGGTCCATACTGAGTATTGTATACTCACCCATGCACAGGCTATGCCTGCACTACGTTTTGTTGGATGCATACGATGGAAAACAATGATCGATGTAGAGACTTGTGGAGCTAGATGACACCCGGAGGTGGACCACTTGGTGAGATGTACACGGAGTAGACAGACGGACCCTGGGTGCTGAGACTACAATATGTATCCACCCTTCAGGTGGGATTCCTGGAGGATGACACAGTAGTTTCTATTTTACATTACTGCTATTGTACTAGCTTTCAGTTGTACTGTACTTACTTTTGGGCTTTTATTTCCGAACCCTTCCCTTTTAGCACTTAATTTTGTATTCAGTTTTACTTAGTGATTACTTAAGTTGTATAATATATTGTGTTTCATTACATTATAGAGGAAATTACATCCTTGTTTAGGGATTTTCGACTTTGGTTCTAGTCGCCAGCCCTAGACTATGGAAGGCGGTCTTGGGGTAGTCACCACATGGGCCTCGAGGACTGGTCGTGAAAAATTGTTATCAGAGGAGTTGGTTCTACCACCGAACTCAAGAATCTGATCATTATTTTCTGTGAAGAAATAATGTTAAGAGTATAGAGTGTGTTTTTAATTCTAGGGAGTTCATTGTTGGTACGAAGGCTGACGTATCCTTACACCCGGACCTTGATCTCTGGATTCCGACATAGTGCACGAAAACACTGATTGCGTGTGTGTTTCCTTTGAAAACATTTTCTTCGTGATTACCTTGTGTCAACTCACCAGGTATACTGTTTATACCATGGTGCACCTGTTCCATTTTAGGATGGCCCCTCGGATGTAGCTATCTAGGGTTATGAGTTACATACGATATGGTAGCCCACCAAACGACGAGGCCTTGGTTTAGGTCCTCATCACAGCAGAGGCACCAGTAGTACCATTACCCGTTGGGCCACCAATACCACTAGCTATAGCATTAGAGTGTGCGCGCCACCTTAGTGAGTTGCATGAACTCCAACGATAGAGACAGCCTAGGATCAGGGGAGAGACGGACCCCCAGGATACTGAGGATTGGCTGGAGTCTATCTTCATAGTTTTCATATCGTTAGGGACAGCAACCGACCTCATGGTGATCCTTGATGCGAGTCTCCTATATGAAGTGGCAGGCATATGGTGGAGCCTGATGCTCCAGGTGCATGAAGAGGCATCAATACTCTAGAAAGACATCGACAGTCTATTTCGGGCAGAGTTTGTAGGAGCCACCCTTCATACGGTGTGGATCCAGGAGTTACATTATTTACAGCAGGGCAGCATGATAGTAGCTTAGTACTCACCGAGGTTCACTGACCTCTCACGCTACTCCACATATATGGCACGAGACTCGTTCTTTAGGGCTCATACCTTCTAGCAGGGACTCAATCATGAGATCATGGCTTCGATGATCTCATTAAACATTCCAATTTAGGTGGGGGTTCTTGAGAGAACGCTTCTAGTGGAGAGTTTTCTTGCTGAGTAGTCACCAATGGTGAGACTCTCCACATAACGACACATAGAATATTCTTTTGCAGTCGGTAGTAGACAGTTGGTGCAGAGGTTCATGCGGACGAGGAATTCAAGTGGGGGACCTCATGATATAGGTTTGGTTGTGTGAGGAACACGTAATAGAGCGAGCCATATGAGGAGCATGCAGTGTAATGCATGTAGAGACCCTCCTGACCACCGCAGGCTGGGTCACATGGCTCGAGACTGCCTGACCCTCCCTGTAGATGAGTGGAAGGCAGTAGAGGGACCTCCCAGGTAGTGGGAGAGGTAGAGGTTCGACCATGGTGGTCCGCTGGGAGCAAGCAGATGTAGCAGAGGAGATGGTCGAGCAGTAGGTGGTGGACAATGTTTCGAGGCCCTACCACCACCACCACGATGAGGTCCACACCGACCACAGGGAACGGGTGGACATGGGAGATATCAGCTTCAGGAAGCTGAAGCCTACAACCATAGTGCTCCGGGAGCATTTGTACATGAGCAAGACTACCTACAGTCATGGAGACTTTTGTTCATAGTGCTTCTAGCTGTGTTTATGTTGTTGTTTGTAGTTGCTTTGTGTCTTTTTACTTTGAGCTGCTGTAATAAAAGAAAATTGTACATGTGATGTTTTCTTTCTTACCTTTTTTAATTTTTGATAGTGAGAGGATCCGGTTAAAACCATTGACTTGACCCTCACATTCGACATTCCTACTGGAGGAGACCTAGTGACCACACACTACTGCTGACAGTGTGACTCGACCCTTGGAAGAGAGAGTAATAGTTGGATCTCTTGGTAGTGGCATCGAGGCCTTACGACGTCGTCTATGGAATTCAATAGTATCGGTCATGTTAGGATTCACTGTATTAGGGAAAGAACTTGGTTCATCCAGGTGATGAGACTGGATTTATCGTTTCAGAAAAGAGAAATCTTAGAAGATCTGGTAGGAAGTAAGTGAAAATGAGTGTAGTCGAGTTCTTTACAATTTGCTAGTCACACCCATAGTTTGTTGATATGACGGTATACAGTTTACTCTAATATCAATAGTCTCAGGTGTGTATTCTCATAGAAGAACCTGGACCTGACACGATGATGTTGGCTTGAGATCCTCCAGGACAATGACTTTGAGATATTTTACACTCATGGGAAGGGGAACATTGTAGCAGATTCTCTCAGTATGAGATCAGGAATTCAGCTGGTAGGAGAGGGAACAAAGCAGCTGGTCGCATTGCAGATATCCTTTGTGGATAGGGATGGAGAATCCTTTCTACAGTCCCTCACAGTCACTCGTCCAATATGTCAGTGAGTCAGAGATGGTTCAGGCAATGACGAAGTAGGTGCAGATCATCCAGGACTGGATAAAGACAATATAAAGAAAATAGAAGTCCAATGCTGATAGGAGATGGAGACCACTGGAGTTCGAGGATGACAACCACGTCTTCTTATGGATCACACCTCGACAAGGTCTATGAATATTTGTTTGAGGTGGAACGTTGTCTCCATGATTCATTGGTCAATTCTAGGTCCTCAATAGGGTAGGCGAGGTGTCTTACCTCCTGGCCCTTCCACCTTAGTTGCTTCGAGTGCATGACGTCTTCCACATATCTCAACTGAGGAGATACTTGCATGACATGTCCCACATCATCGACCAGGGAGAGCTGGACATCGTTGACGGGGTGACATCTGCGAAGGTCTCAGTGGAGATCAAGGATCTAAAGGAGCGGGTCCTATGTGGACGGTGGATTCCTCTAGTGCGCATTCGCTGGCAGCACAAGAACATCCAAAAGATTACAAGGTATCAGGACGCTCAGATGCGCATTGAGTACCCTCTTTTGTTTCCCTAGTGTATGTTGTAGCTTTACGGGGACTTAAATCCCTAAGGTAGGAGTACTGTAAAGACCCTTATATTTCAAATAATTTTTTTTCATAATTTTTTAGAATTTTACGAGTCTGTGGTTTTTGACGGCGCCGAATTCTGAGGCCCAGTGTGCCCGGAATAAATTTATAAAGTTTTGTTTGGGTATGTTCAGTAAATGTAAGTGTGGGATTTTCTATCTTTTGAACTGCTGCTCAGAATTGAAATATGAGGGCACCGATGAATGCGCAGAGTGGATATTTGCTTAAGGGTGCCATTACCGCAGTTGCGTTTTGTGCGGGTTGAATGTTATAATTTGGGGATTTATCTTATGTTAAATAAAATTGTGATGACACACAACATTATTTTAAGAGGTGGTTATTTCCTCCAAGAGGAAGTTAGTGGTGGGGCCCACACACCACAAAATCTCCCATGAGATGATTTAGTGTTGTGGGGCCCACACTAACCCAAACCCTTTCACCTGCCCTCAACTTCACATTAACTCTCCATTATTTAATTTGACAACACGTATCATTTATTTTGGTGGAGTCTCTCCACCTCCCACCCATTGATTATCCCAACCCATCAAATTAATAACTACACTAATAATTTGGAAATTATATTGAATCAATTTTTATTTCATGGAAATTATATTAAAGTTTGGTATCATTTATAATATTGATTGCCAAATATTTCGGGGGAGAAACCTCTGGAGAATTAGAAGAAAGGTGTTCCTCTCTCAATGAAGAACATCATTCTTAAAACGAAGAACATCTCCAACGAAGAACGTGTAGAACTTATTCGAATGACTCTTCCTCCTCGAACGCACCCACACGTCAAGGAATCTACGTCGTCGTCATATTCTCTTTCCTCGTCACGACACCGACTCTTTCTCCAACATTGATGGGACGACGCTGTTTTCCACAACAATCTTCCTTCGTGGCTCAACAACATGCGACGTCAATTATGAGGTAGGGGGTTTGTATTATTTTAAGTGATTAAATTTTACTTTATTCCAGGTTGAAAACCATGGATTGTCTCAGGCCTTATGTTATCGCCTAATGCGGAGGGCGCATGCCGAACAAAAACGGCCCGACGACCATCCAATGGTTCTTGACTATTTTGGCGGCAGCAATCAAAGGCGACCACGACATGAGGAAGAGGCGGCCGTGTGACCACCATGTAGAGAAGTACTGTGGCCTGCATCCATGGGCTTCTTGACCGAAGCAGAACCGGCCGGCTAAAGTAGGCCGTATCGAGGGAACCGCGATGCCTCGAGGGCACCGCACTGGGGAAGAACCGCGGACCGCAATCTGCGGGCCGCTCACCCAAAGAAGAACCGGTCGGCCGTAGCTAGACGGGCAAGGATACCACGACCCACACTCAGCGTGCCGCTTCAGCAACAAACTGTCTGACTGCCTGCCAGCATGGTTAAAGACCGCGGCGCCTCCTGGAACCCCGTACGGAGGACAGCGGCCCCCAACCGCGGGCCGCTCGCATCGGGAAGAACTACCTGGTTCGGCCAGCTGGACTGGAGGGGTGACACCGCTCGACGCCTCCGTTTCAGGAAAACGTGGGCCATGCCCCTAGACAGCTCGGACTACCACTGGGTCGGGCCCTGCCCCTCTTGGCTGGGCCACCAGTCGTTGGGCCGGATCGCTCCTCTCTGGGTTGAGCAGCGCCCCGCCGGGCCAGGCCACCGCAGCTGTGTCGGGCCGTGCCCTACGGGGCCAGACCCGGATGTGGGTCAGGTCGACCCAGTACGAGCCGACCCAGGGTGGGTTGGGCCGGGTCAGACCGGACCTAAACCCCCCTCTTTGGACCCATTTTAGTATTTCTCCCATAACTTGAGCTACGGACCTCCGATCGATGCACCGTTTGTCGTGTAAGATTCCTTGGATGGAGACGGTCATTAAGGTATATTACAATGAAGGTTTTGGAGATGTTTGGGTATGTTTGGGTGGGTTTGAACAATAAACCAACCGGGCTATTGGAGCGGAAACACATATAGCAGATGGACCGGAAGTCCGATTGACATGTCGCCAACTACATAGGTTTACATTTGTTGAGAAGGTAATTTTGGAATACTCCACATGCGATTCGGATGATATTGAAGTATGTCTAGTTTGGATTTCACCTAAAATCCAACCGAGCCCCTAGAATGGAAAAACCAATAACTCTTAGATAGGGGGTCTGATTGACGCGCCGTTTGTCGCATTGGGGTTTTTTTATGAGACAGAACATTGGGATACATCAACTCAAGAATTTTTGATAGTTGATGTATCAACCCCTTATCACGAGGAGCAGACCCTCCCATATTAGAGTGTGTTGTGTTAAGAAACCCTAGAGCTGGCTGCGACTGCGAAAACAATAGTACTGAGATCCTCCGTGGGTTCGACGAAGACGACTACCATAATCAGATCCTCAGTGGGTTCGACGATGACATCTACCATACTAGAATCCTCTGTGGAATCGACTACAACGTCTACAATACTTGAATCCTCCGTGGGTTCGATGACGACGTCTAACATACTGGGATCCTCTGTGGGTTCGATGACGACGTCTATCGTACTAGAATACTCCGTGGGTTCGACGATGATGACATCTGTAATTGGATCCTCCGTGGTTTCGACAAAAAGTACTTCTATTCAAGTATCCTGAGTGGGTCTGACAAAGTAGCTGGCCTTATATCCTGAGTGGGTCTAAAAACTTAGTTGGTCTAGTATCCTATGTGAGTTCGACAGAATAGTTGAATCTGTAACTACATCTGATCATATCTATCACTATACAAATTATGTATACCTACGTGATATGCGTCTTGACTTTCAATCATTATCATCGGTGTGGTTGACCTTACATCATGTGTGTATAGGGTTGTGCTTCGGATCAAGAGTTTGGAGCCAATCTGAGATTGATAACATAGGTATATGTATGGACATATACCTAAGTAGGGTTGATTGATACTTCATGATTGCATCTCTCTTCTGTGGTTTGTCCTTCGTGGATTCTGGGAGAACATCGGGGGTCTCGGGGTCCCTACTGAGTATCGTATACTCACCATGCACGGACTATTCCCGCACTACATTGTATTAGATGCCGACGACAGACAGCACTGATCGAGGTAGAGACATGTGGAGCTGGACAACACTAATAGGTGGACCACTTAGCGTAACGTACACGGAGCAGATGGATGGACCTGAGGTGCTGAGTAGACCATCTGTACCCACCCATCAGGTGGGATTCTTAGAGGACGTCATATTATTTGTTGTTTGACATTACTGTTATTGTACTAGATTTCAGTTGTACTGTATTTACTGTTGGGCAGGTATTTCCGGCCCCTTCCCTTTCATCACTTAATTTTGTACTCAGTATTACTTTGTTCTTACTTCAGTTGCATACCTTGTTGTGTTCTTTTACTTTTATAAAGGCAATGCATTTCTAGTTTAGGGATTTACACCTTTGGTGCTAGTCTCCACCCCCTAGCCTATGGAAGGCGGGCTTGGGGTAGTCACGGCACGATCCCGGAGGATTAGTCGTGACAATAATAACATATCAGTAAAGGAGTGATACTAATTTTATTACTTAATAATGAAACAACCCAACAATATGGAGTATAAGAAGAATGAAATTTGAATGAATCGGTAGAAAAGATTACCTCTTGCTCGATGTTTCTCATTTTAATATCTTCTTAGGGCACTAGAGTTGGTCTTTTGAAAGGACCGAAACCACTATAAGTTTACTAGGTATGTTCATAAGAGAAATTGTTAGGGGTTTTCCAAGAATGAAGGATCAAAATGGATTGAAGAGGAGAGGTTTTAGCTGCCCTTTTATAATTGAGTTGAGGGGCAGTTTTGGAAACCTCAAAAATATTATTTTATAATAAAATAATACCACACATAAAATCCTCAAAAATGTCACAATTTTGACACTTATATGATATAGGGTTGTAATACCATAAACCAATTAATTATAGACAAATTTTATGTTGATTTAATCATTCTTATTTTAATTAGCACTTAGTTATTCTATTTAATTTTAATTGTTGTAATAAAATGATAAATTTTTAATGGTTATAAATATTTACACATATGGTGTTAATTGACCATAATTAGGTATTTTATGACATTTAAGATCTAATAATTATCAATTTTTAAATTATTAATATTTTTATGACTTTTAAATTATTTATTTAAATCTAAATTCTATAAAATATCAATACAGTCAATTTAGAAAATATTTATTTATTTAACATTAAATAAAATCGTAAAAATTAGAAATTTCAAAAAAAATTAATAAACCCTTACCAAGTCATTTTCATCTAGAAATTCATGGTGAACTTCAATTAGTTCATATATTATAATAATTTGATTTTTAAAACCATTTATTTGATATTTTTATTAATAAAACAATTTTTAAATCACTATTTTGTCATTATTAATGATTATTAGTTATTCTCTAAAATTTTAAATAAATTCACATGAAGTATATAATTAAATTATTTTTCTAATGAACATTTACATTCAATGTTTTATGTTTTTTATCACTAAATTAAATTATTACACATATTGGATATAAGAAAGTGACATGTTGTCATTTTCTTTGGTTTTAATAATAGTTGCATCGTTTTCATGGAAAAAATCCCATGAAATGAATCTATTATAACCCTTACGTGATATGGGGCGTCTTTTATTCACCCAATACATATTTTTACGGTGTTAGGGTAATTTTATAATTTTATTTATACCCTTAATTACCCAATTTAACTTTAACTAGGGTAGTAAAATAACATTCAAAGATACAATTCATAATTTCCAAAAAAATATAAGTATCCATCTAACATAATTTGGACCTACTGATGGAAAATATGTAATCCATTTTTAAAATTTCAAAACCCATAATTTTCAGTAATTAATTTACTATTTATCCCGTTGTTGAAGAAACTGAGTTATTGTTTAAAATATAAAACATTGCAAAAGATTGAAATGTTTTTAAATATAAATTTAATGTAAAATTAATGAAAATGACATAAATTGTCTGATACTATGAAAATATATTCAATTTATGCATTAAAAATATTCAATTATATAATATAACCTTAAATATTATTTTGATGAAAAAGTAGTTTTTAATTAAAATACAGCATATTTTCACTATTAATCAAAATATGAATGTTAGCAGAAAATATAAAAAAATTATCCAAATTAATATTTTAAATCCTTATTAAAAATAAAAAGATTATTTTTTCATATTTAACTTAGAAATGTATCAGAAACAATATTTAAAATGTATGTCCCATTAATAGGCTGTAAAACTATATTTTTGAAAAATACTTCTTTTATCTGAATATTTAAACATTTTCCCATATTATGTTTTAGAAAATGTGTTAGATGATTTCCAATGATATAAAATTCCGAATCTATTTAATATTATCCATAATTAATAATTTATATTCGATTAAATATTAATATTTTAATAAATATCATTGTTTAGTGAAACTCGGTATCTCATACAATGCAATCGATCAAGGAAGGTCATATTTTCATGTAATGCAAGACAAGTCAGTGTTGAATGTAGTGGAAGATTATTTTTGTTCTACATATAATATTATCCAAACATAGTTCATTCATACATTGAACAAAATTTTCACTATGTGTTGAGTAAAAATAATTCTTTCAAAAGAACATAAATCGTGAGAAACACAAGACATGAATTTTTATGCATATATGGTAAGTGAATATGTAGTGCGGTATAGCGCAATATAATCGTGTTGTAGCATACAACACAATACATCAAAAAAAAAATCTATATCATTAAATCTTGGGGTGTTACATTCTCCCCACCCCCCTCAAATTAAATTTCTCCCATGAAATTATTCGGAGTTATAAATTTTTTTATACTTGAAAGTTTTATTCCTAGAGCCCCACATCATAAAAAATGATACTATGACATCATTTAAAAATGAGAAGTTTGAAATTTAATGGTTACCCAAAGTAACTCGTCACTGGGATTCTACATAAAAGATCATAGGTGGGAATTGAAATCATTGATATATAAGAGAAATTAAATGATCATGATCTGATGGATAACAATAGATAATAAGGTTTGGAGAATTTTAACATCTAGATTTCCATAAATCAATGGTAATTTAAGGGTCCATCTAAATCATCATATAAAATGGTAGTAGGATAACATTTTTGGTTTTTAAGATCATTTCCCTAAAGTTGACTAATTTTTTCATGAGGATAAATACACACTTGATTTTAGTGTAATATCCCTATTGGTAATTCCATAAACTATTTCCACATTTTCTATTATTCCAAAAAATGATGTTGAATTTTTTGTTCACAAAATGTTAGTAGATCATTCGATAGAATGATAGGTCATTCCATCTGTACAAACAAAAAAAGTTATCACGTGTAATAAAATATGTATAGGCTCACTTATTGTGAGATAATACATTAAACTAACAAACAAAAAGTTGAAAATAAAATATAATATCCTTCCAACAACTAAAAATATAAAACATTAGAAGGAGGTGAACTAAATCTACATAAAATTTTCTCTAATATCTCATTTGGTAGTTCATCGATGTCTCGTTCCAAAAATCTGAATACATTAACCATGTATTCTCTTGAAATATGATAATATCTTGAATTAGTGTAGAACATTAGTGAAAACATTCATTCTATAATAATTAACTCTTTCCATAAACCAAAAATACCTAAATATCTATATATGAAAGCATGATATCACTTTGTCCTTATATCTATTCTGAGGTCCTTAATACTATTAAACAACTCATCATCTATTTATCATATCATTATGCGCATATCATGTGCTTTTTAGAAATATTTCATTCACTTTTCATGGTTAGCATAACCATATTCTTATGGAAACCTACAAAAGACCATAGATATTCAAATATTCCATAATACCATAAATGCACCTCTAAAAAAGTGTTCTAAAATACCAATACCTAAATTCTTCAATCCATCCTCTTCAATGATTGGCATGGAAGTGAAGAATCATCGATTTAGAAGTAATCTCTTTGGTCAGGTCCTTGAGTTGGGTAATTCACATTATCTCAACATATAATACATTGAACTCCATGATTATAGGTAACTCTATAACCCTTTTTCCAAGAGAGATAATATCTCCCCATATATTTGAGGTATTCCTCCTGGATTTTCTTTCCTTATTTTTGATATGTAGAACGATTAATCATCCTTACCCTATGTTTCTCACCATGCGAACGTGATTAAAAGTACATATTCTTTTATTTTATGAATTAGAAATAGCACTAATGTTCAACTTGTAAATCATAAATCACATTGACTAATTAGTCTTAATCACAATATCTTTATCTCAAAGCATTACACAATATTGATGCTCAAAGTCACAAATTTTTTTCATCGGATTGGATTTTAACCCAATTATTTAAGGTTCCCTCCATTGACTAAAACTAGAAACCACATTGTATGAAATAGTTTAAATCGTGAAGAAACGCAAAATCATAAAATGTAACCTATAGGATGTATAACATTTGACACTTTCTTTAATCCATGACACCATAGGCTCAACCTTGGTTATTCATGATCATAAACATAATTCTAGGACTGTAACTTATAGTTATACTTAACCTTAAAGACATCATTAGACATACCATATACATATCTCTTGGAATCCCACTAAATTATTCAAATCCTTGTTCCCAAAGGTTAACTATACCTCCCATATGATTCCAACTATAGAGACCCATGCCTAACATACATGGACGTTACATTACTTTTATTGAATACATATTATATGACAAAACCGGACACCCAAAGGCCTTATTATTTTAGTTCCTTTAGAAACCTCAAATATAATCTTCAAACATGGGGGAATATCATCAACATATCCCATAAAGAACATCCCCTTTTCTTTTCCTACCTAAAACCATTCATTATATTCTGGGAAAAGAAAACATAAAAAGAATGATCTCAAATACTCACTAATGGTAAACATGGATAACATAAAACAAACCAAAAACATAGGAATGTAATCAAATGAAAATAATGTTAAATAATCAATATAATTAGTCATGAAATAAATCGTAGGAGTACGTAAGACATAAATAATAAACTAATAGTAATCATGATGGAATAACATTTCCATAAAACATGTAACTGTGGAAATCTAATGACCGCATAATATGATATCTATAGTATCCTAGGCATTGATGCAAGTACCATCACAGTGGATAAAGTCCATTACAGAACTGGGTTTACTTACCATTCCATCCAAGTATTACAGAACAAAATTTACATGATGTTCCAGTCATGTCTACCTCATGAGATAAAAATCATTACACAAGTAATTGGAGTGACATAAAGGTCCCACCCATCTCATAATGAATTCATTCTTACATGTTCCACAAAAAACATAAATCATTCATCATTGTGTTACCCATGAAATGAAATGGGTTATTTAAACATAATTCCTTCATAATATATTCCATATGAAATCTCATTACATAATTAACATAATTAAATCATAGTAACAGTATAGATACAAACATAACCCTATTTAAAGTGTTTTAAATTAGATGGTAAGTAATTTTGATATACCAGTTAGACATTATTCATGAAGAAAATATCATTTCCTCTTCAAAAAAGTTTTCTTTTTATAAAATTACACAAAATTTTATAAAGAGTGTAATTTATTTGAGAATAAACAAAAAATAGTATAGAGGGTTATTTGTGGATATAAGGCATCATTAATATGTTAAATCCCAATAATTCCATATAATTTAAAACAAAACATTATCATCACACTTTTTCCAGAAAAGTCCTAAGTACCATGTTTGGTAATCAAAAGAATAATTTATCCCATAACACATAGTGAATGTAAAAATGAGGTAAAAATGAATTTAAACATAAATAAATGAATAGTAAAGATTTATGAATTTTTTTATAAAATATGGATAGGGGTGATAATTTTATACCCAGTTAATACTTAGGAATAAACAATCTCAGATGAAAACATTATTGAAATCTTTATCCCTTACCTTAGGTCTCATATGCTTCGTATGTGTCTGAACCTCATGTATAATAATTTATATAATGTTAATGATTTATTAAAGAATATTAATCCCTTTTATGATAACATTTATGACCATATTTTCATCTGTTTGTTAGTAACATGTCGTTGTTACTCATTTTTCAGGTATTAACTACTTTATGTTCTTATGTATGTTTTGTCAAAAAACATAATATGTATGAATTTTCAAATATGTTAATATTAATATTTTTAGGTTATTGTTATATCATTTAAATTATTATATAGGTATTATATATATCATATTTAATCAATAAATTCATTTATATAATCATGGTTTAATGACGATTATGTAGAACAAATCATATTTCATATTGGAGATGGTAAGTTGTCCGTATGGATGAGCAATGATATCGTTCCCAGAATTATTGAATGGTATTGAAGTGGATGGTGTATAGTATCTCAAAATTAGTATAATATTATAATAATATTATATACATATTATTTACAGCAGCATACCCATCCAAGTAAGGTGGTGGTGAAAAATCATTTTTCACCATGAAGTGGAGATGGTAAGCTGCATGTACGCACACGCACCGATTTCCATTTTCATAGGATGGATAGATGGTAAAATAGGGTTATTTTATATTTATAATAACATATAAGTATATTAGTGATACTTATGATATTAATTTATAGTGAAACAACTAATGGAAAGGATGTATACGAAGAAGGAAGTTTTTAAGAATCGGTTGAAGGGATTACCTCTTCCTCGATATGCCTCATTGAAATTTCTTCTTAGGGAACTAGAGTAGAACTTTTGAGAAGTCAATTACCACTATAATGTTACTAAGGATTTTGAGATGATAAATGGGTAGGTTTTAGGTGAGCTTTAACACTCAAAATGGAGAGCAGAGGAGAGGTAGGAGTTACCCTTTTATAATTGAGGTTAGGGGAACTTTTGGAATCCTCAAAACTATTAATTTATATAAAAATGAAACCTCACATAAAATATACTAAATTTTCCCATTGTATAATATTATATGATATAGGGTTGTAATACCATTTTCAAACATATATTATATAGGTGTTTATTTCAATTTAAGAATTATCATTTTAATTATCACTTAGTTATTCTATTTAGTTTTAATTTAGGTCATAAAATTCTAAATGTTTACTGGTTATAAATACATACAAATTTGGGTATAATTGAACATAAATAAGTATTTTATGATATTAATTGGATCTTATAATGATTAATTATTAATTTATAAATGTTTTTATGGTTTTTGAACCAATTAATAAAATGTTAATTTTATAAAATATCAATCGTGTCAATTTTGACACTATTAATTTATTTGACATTATATAATATCCTAATAAATTTAAATTCAAAAAAAAAAAATTAAATACATATTTAACATTTCATAGGAACTTAAAAATTCTTGGATCACTTCAATTAGTTCATATAATATTTCTTTTCGAATTTTTAAACAATTTATTTAATATTTCTATTAAAAAAATAATATTTAAATCACTAGTTTGTAATTTTTAATTATATTTATCTAATCTCTAAACATTATAAATAAATTTACATTATGTACAGGACTTAACTATATTAATAAATAAATTTTAATTTCGATGTTTTATGATGTTTATCCCAAAATTAAAATTATTACACTCATATGATATAAGAGATTGACATGTTTTCACTTTTTGTTGTTTTAATAATAATTAAATCATTTTCATGTGAGGATGTACACAAAATGAATTTATTCCAACTCATGGGTGATATGTGTCAAATTTTATAATTCCAATTGTATTTTGGTATGTGTTAGGTAAATTTTATACTCTTATTGTTACCCTCAATATAAATATTTACCATTAACTACGGTATTAAAAATAATTACCAAAGTTACAATTCATAATTCCCAAAAATAATCCATGTAGACCATTAACATAATTTTTATCTAATGATTCCAAATCACTAGTGCAGAAAACGTTTTTTACGTCGGTTATTTTTTATTATTTACGTCGGTTTTTAGGCGACGTTAATACGGACGATGTTATAAATAACGTTTTTTACGTCAGTTATTTAAAACCGACGTAATATCCCTAACATCACGGTGGTTATCACGTCGGTTCATATAATAACCGACGTGATAAATATGCGCGGGGGGCTTTACCACGTCGGTTATTACCTAAACCGACGTGATAAAACGCCTGGGATATCGTTTATCACGTCGGTTATGTCATAACCGACGTGATAAACCCTTCCCCTGGCCTATTATAACGTCGGTTATTTAGGAAACCGACGTGATAAAAAGGCCTGGGAAACGTTTTAGCACGTCGGTTATTGAATAACCGACGTGGTAAATCGATTCCCAGGCCTTTTATCACGTCGGTTATATTAAGAACCGACGTGATAAAATCCCCGGGAACGGTTTATCACGTCGGTTCTAGAAAAAACCGACGTGATAAACCCCTACCGATTTATTTACCACGTCGGTTATAAAAATAACCGACGTGAAAGAAATTATTATTTTTTTAAATAATTGCACTGCTCTCACCAAAAAGCAACCAGAAACCAAACAAAAATAGCCATGCCAGCCCTCCCCCAAGCCCCAACTGAACCCCACCCTCATCTATACCCACCTAACAACCTGGCCAGCCCTCCCCCACAACAACCCTTGGACACCCCTCCCATATCCCTTGGACAACCTCCACCCCTTGGACACCCCCCCACCCTCATTTACACCCCCAAGACCCCTAGTACAGCCTCAAACACCCATTGGACACCCCCCACACCTTGACAGCCCTCCCAGACCCCTTGGACACCCCCCCCCCTCATTTACACCCAACCTGCCCCTTGGACACCCCCACCCCTTCGACAGCCCCCCCACCCTCATTTACACCCCACGAACACTAGGACAGCCCCAAACACCCCTTGGACACCCCTCCCATATCGCTTGGACACCCCCCCCCCACCCCTTGGACACCCACCCACCCCTTGGACAGCCCCCCACCCCCTGGACACCCCCCCGACCCCTTGGAAACCCCCCTACCCCTTGGAAACCCCCCCATCCCCTTGGACAACCCCAAACACCCCTTGGACACCCCTCCTATATCCCTTGGACACCCCCCACCACTTGGACACCCCCCCACCCCTTGGACAACCCCCCCCCCCCCCACCCTCATTTACACCCAACCGACTCCTTGGACAGCCCCAAACACACCTTGGACACCCCTCCCATATCCCTTGGACACCCCCCCGCCCCTTGGACACCCCCCCCACCCTCATTTACACCCCCCCAGACCCCTAGGACAGCCCCAAACACACCTTGGACACCCCTCCCATATCCCTTGGACACCCCCAAAACACCCACCCACCCCCTTGGAACCTCTCCCCCCATACCAAAATCCAGACCAGAAAAACCATCAACAGTAGACCAAAACAAGAAGTAGAGAGAAATTAAACATTCACTTATATAACATTCAAAACTTACAATGTCAACTTCAAAAAAAACTAAATCCAACCTAAACGACTACGAAATACACAATTACATTGACAATATTCAAAATTACATTTTACATTACAAACAACTAAAAGTCAATCAAACCTGTAAAATAATTTGACCACTCCACTTGTAAGTGTTTGATATCTTCAGCAGTAAAGGGTTGAGGGTCATCAAAAAGCTACAAAGGAAAAGGATAGTAGTCAACGTGTATAATGAATAAATCAAATTGAAATATTATTAGAAAAAGGAAATCTTACCAGGTCAAAACTCAGAACTGTCCCAGTTGTTATTATTTCATACATAAATCTTAACATGTAATATCCGCATTCGATGATGCCTTGTTGCTCATGACATTTCTGTTTGAATGAGTGTAAATTCAATATATTATTTTTATGTAATAAATCAAAATGTACAAATTATAAACGGATATTTACCTTCGCATGTACATATTTGATCTTGTAATTCCTTTTCTTTGCACTTTTTCGAAAGTGGACCCATGCCCTGTTAGAAAATAATACGAATTGGGTAAATTTAAAATTCATTATAATATATAAAACTATTGTGAAATTGAAACTTACGTTTCCAATATATTCTTAAAACTTTCTTGCACATCATCATGGAGAGAGCATATCCAATAAAGTGTTTTCTCCCTGGGGCAAAAAACCCCTAACATCCAATGATCCCCGAGAAAAGGAAATTTAACGTTAGTGGTTTTTTATGTTAAAATATAATTAACTCTTTGAGAGGGATGTGTTTCATACCTCTCACAAAAAGGCATCATCCAACATTGTGTGATTACATTCTTTTCAAATCTATCAGCAATATAAAGCATTCTTTGTTCCTCATCCAATGCACATGCTTCAGGGGAAATCAATTGTGGGTCCACGAATCCATATACATCTGTCAGCTCATTCCTCTCACAAATTTTATACATATACCTAATACAAAGCAGACATAAGTATACATTTTTAATAAATATAACGCAAGGAAAAGGAGTTAAGACTTACATGATAAAAATTTGCACCACGTTGATGCCCAACTTATCTCCAGTGACAAACTCCATGATATCAGTTTTCATAATCCCCACACATAGTTCACGTCCACAGACATGAGCTTCCATTGTAAAGTCATAATGATCCGCCAACAAATTTGAATATCTTGACAATTTGTCAAGACTGCTAGTATCTGCATCTGATGTCATAGCTATCTGTCTTTGTTGTTGTCTATACAGTATTTCTTTACCTTTGAAGTATTCCTGTAAAAATAAATTGAAAAATATATTAGTTTTCAAATGATAAAACATTAATAAAAATATAAAATAAAAGATATAACATCCATACCTCTATGGTAATGAGTCGAAGAAGTCTGGATGGCCAAAGTAAAAAATGGCCGATACTATGTCCAACTGTCGTCACCTCATCTGTAGGTAATGGTATCCGAGATGATCTATCTATAATATCCTGTACAGTGACCCTCTGATTCTCTACCTCTAACTGTTGATGATGAACTATATCTCCTATACAATATACCATCCCATATGCAACTATATGATGTTGAGGATCATCAACATACAACTCACAATAAGTAGGTAGCTGCGGCGGAGGAGGAGGATCAAAAATGGGGTCTGCAGGCTGAGGTGGGGGAGTGGGAGCTACTGGGAGAGGTGGAGTGGGAGCTGCACCCTGAAATTGTCTTTGCAAGTCTGCAAACATTCACTGCACCGATGCTCTAATCTTGTCCTCCATTGTCGCATTAATATTATGGACTTCAGCCTCCAACGATTATATTTTTTTTTATAAACTTCTTCAACGTTAGAAGTTGAGGAACGTGGCAACACTTTTCTTACCGATACACCTGCCGGATATCCTCTTACACGGCCAGGATGTTCGGGCTTTCCCAATGCCACAGATAAAATATCTTCCCTCCCAGATGGTGTAAATGTCCCCTGTGAACTCTGCTCCTCAAGAGAGTCATGTAATAAGTAATTGAACTTTTCTATAATGATTGGAAATATATGACGAAAATAGTAAACTTAAATAAATAAAATAGATATCTTACAATCCTCTCAACTACGAGTCTCGATTCTTCCGAAAGATATTGTCCTTTTTTCCCTTCCGAGCTCTTTTCCATTTCTCATGTCTAGATGGAGGGGATGGAGGGGCCACCTCTCCAGAGCTTGAAGGCTCAGCTCTTAGTTGTTGAAATTTTTCTGCCATCATTTGTTCTTCCAATAATGCATACCCTCCCCGAGATAAACTATGAGGGTATACATTTTTAGATTGGATCTCTTGATGAGCTTTCCTTGTTTGCTGTAAATTAAGAATAAGTAATCATTAACAAAACAATAATAAGATCATTTATATAAGAAAGCTTATAAAAGTTTACATTGCCCTTACCAAAAATGATTCTTTTCTTCTACTTTCAAAAAATTCTCTCCATGTGTCTTCATCTATAAAAGGATATATACGACATGTATTCTCACGACTCCTATGACCATAAATGAAATCAGATGAGAGGGTAGATTTGAAATCCCTCCATCTCCTAGCAGCCAACGATAAGCATTTCTTCCTGACTCCTCCAGTGTCAGGAATATCAAATGTCATCTGATAAAAAAGAGGTTAAAAATATTATATATACTAGAAACATTTAAAGAACAGTCAAACAATAGAAAAAGATCTTACCAAGATGGTCTCCCACAGCTGATAAATTATCGCCTTATCCACACTTCTCCAATCATCATAGAGAATGCTTACTTTGCTCTTAGCCTGAGTTGCTACAAAACCCTTAAAATCTTTAGCATTTGGACCTCTAGGAAGATCATCCTCATCAAACTCCACGACTATCCTCTCCTCCTTCGTACGGGCAAGTGATAATTTTGGTAAACGTGTGCACCCACGCTTACCAACCTTTGAACTCTTTTTCGTAATAGGAGCATGTGAATGTTCCTCCCCAGATGTATGACCAATATGCTCATCTCCAGAATCATGTGGCTGATCAACTGATTGATCTGTCATTTTCCTTCAAATCAAAAAAACAAACATTAGTTCACAAATAGAAAAGTGTACTAAATTACATAATAGTAAACATCGGTAATATGGTAAGCATGTTAAACAATGATAAACATGGTAAACACAGGCAAAATGTTGCCAAGGAGTTGGCATAAGAAAGCTGAAAAGTGGAATCACTGATGCCACCGGCCGGCCGCTGGATCACCACCGGCCGGCCGGTGGACCAGACAGAGAGCTTTCCTCTCTGTCTCAACCACCGGCCGGCCGCTGGCTCCTCACCGGCCGGCCGCTGGTGATCCAGACAGAGAGGAAGGCTCTCTGTCTGGTCCACCGGGCGGCCGGTGGTGATCCAGCGGCCGGCCGGTGGACCAGACAGAGAGCCTTCCTCTCTGTCTGAACCACCGGCCGGCCGCTGGCTCAACACCGGCCGGCCGCTGGTGATCCAGACAGAGAGGCTCGGTCTCTGTCTGGACCACCGGCCGGCCGCTGGCTCAGCACCGGCCGGCCGGTGGACCAGAAAGAGAGCCTTCCTCTCTGTCTGAACCACCGGTCGGCCGCTGGTGATCCAGACAGAGAGGAAGGCTCTGTCTGGTCCACCGGCCGGCCGGTGGTGAGCCAGCGGCCGGCCGGTGGTTCAGACAGAGAGGACCGGTTGCCGGTGCGCCCATGACTTCTCTTCTTTACGGTTTTTATTGTTTTATCGTTTTGGTTTGATACATATTTTAATAAGTAAAAAATTTACAGTATCTAACATTATATGAAAAAACTAAATGTAAACAAGAAATAAACTTGTGTTACCTGTAATTTTAGGAATGTACAGTTGGATTGTTTTCCCAAATTCCTTCGTCGTGATCGTTCCTTATGGCACAAACCATGTCTTCAACATACTCATCATTATGTTCTGTTAATCTTTCCATGGAAGTAGGGATCTCACATAAATCAGCATCTTCATCAAATTCATCCTCACCAACATATTGGTTTTTCCCTTGTAATACAACAGCCCACTGCATATCTGATTGATCTACTACATAGAAAATTTGTTTGGCATGTGTTGCCATTATAAAAGAATCAGCTGTGTCTTCCAATCTATTCAGATTAACAAGTGTCATTCCAAATTCATCGTGTCTGACACTGTTGTTACCGATAAACCATTTACAGTTAAAAACGGGAACTTTAATTTTAAAGTAATCAGCCTCCCATATGTCTTCAATCACTCCATAATATGCACTTGATGCCGAAATTGGGTTTCTGTCCTTAGCACTCGAAAAATGCATTGCTTCTGCAAACACCAATACACCACTATTCTGAACTGCACTTCTGTTGTCCTGAGCTTTCGTATGAAATGTATAGCCATTAATGTCATAAGCGGACCATGTTATCACATTTAAAGATGGACCACCCACTATCCATTTTAATGTCTCTGATACATCTGATCTACCATGCAAGGTCTTTTTAAACCATGGCAAAAAAGTTTTGTTGTGCTCATTCAAAATCCACATTTCTTTCTTCTTTGGATGACATTGTTTCAACTCATTAATATGCAATGTGATATACGGTTGAACATCAGCTATGTTATTCAAGATGTATGATTCTAACTTCTTCAAATGTTCAGCTGACAGTGATTTGACTTTCAAGCCACGAATCCCCTTTCCCTCATTATTAACCCGTTCATGGCGAGATGGAGGCAAACCTATATGTTGCGCCGTAGCCAAGTAACTCGTACAAAACTCTGCTACCTCCTCAGAAATATACTTTTCAATAATGGAGGCTTCAGGTCGATATGGATTTTTAACATATCCCTTTAATATTTTCATATACCTTTCAAAAGGATACATCCAACGAAGATATACAGGTCCACAAAGCCTTATTTCTCGAACCAGATGAATCAGTAAATGCACCATCATATCAAAAAAAGTTGGAGGAAAATACATTTCCAAATGACAAAGTATAATAATTGCATCCTTTTCCAAAATGTTCAAAGCATTCACATCAATCACCTTGTTGCAAATTGAATTGAAAAAATAACACAACCTCATTATAGTCTTTCTGACACGGATGGGCAATATTCCACGCAGTGCAACTGGTAGAATTTGTTGCATCATGACATGAAAATCATGTGATTTCATACCTATCAACTTCAAGTCTTTCAATGAGACAAAATTTTTTACATTTGAAGAATAACCTTGAGGCACTTTGATATCATGAAGACACTGACAGAAGCTACTTTTCTCCCTCTTCGATAATGTATGACAAGCCGGGGGAAGAAATGTTCGTCTTCCTTTAGGAGTGGGAGCTAACTCCAAACGTATTCCCATTGACAGTAGGTCTAACCTTGCATTCAACCCATCTTTTGTCTTTCCTTTAATATCTAGCAATGTTCCGATCAAAGAATCACAGATATTCTTCTCCACGTGCATGACATCAATATTATGTTTGACTTCATGATACCTCCAATATGGTAGCTCAAAAAATATTGACCTTTTCTTCCAAATATGTCTATCATTACCAGATTTCTGTGTCTTTCCCAATGTCACATCAAGGTTTTTCACCCTCTCAAAATACAATTCTGGGGATAAAGGTTGAGGAGCAGTATCAAATTCTTGTGAGCCATTGAATGCCTTTTTTAGTCTTCTATAAGGGTGATCCATAGGCAAAAACTTTCGATGACCCATGTACACTGTTTTCCTCCCATGATGCAATTGACAATATGACGTCTGTTGTTCGCAAATTGGACATGCTTTATGCCCTTTAACACTGTATCCAGACAAATTTCCATATGCTGGGAAGTCATTTATAGTGAATAGAAGCACTGCATGCAGTTGAAAATATTCCATTTTATAAGAATCATACACCCTAATACCATCAGCCCATAAAAGTTTCAAATCATCAATCAGCGGTGACAAGTATACATCAATATCATTGCCGGGTTGCTTTGGACCAGAGATCATGATACTCAACATGACATATTTGCGCTTCATACAAACTTCAGGAGAGAGGTTGTAAATTACCAATAAAACAGGCCATGAACTATGTGTGCTACTGAGGGTTCGGTATGGATTCATTCCATCTGTGCACAAGCCTAGTCTCAGATTTCTAATTTCATTTCAAAATGTAGGGTACTGGGCATCAATTTTCTTCCATTGTGGACAATCAGCTGGATGACGTATTTTTCCATCACATACCCGCTCATCAGCATGCCATCTTAACCTTTTTGCATCATGTGAATTAGCAAATAAACGTTTGAAACGAGGAATTATAGAAAGATACCAAAATACCTTTGAAGGGAGCTTTGTAATCTCTACATCAGCTTGTGATTTTTCTTTCACCTTATACCGTGATGTCCCACATTTGGGACACTCTTTCAGAAATTCATATTCCTTCCTATATATAATGTAGTCATTCGGACATGCATGTATTTTCCTGTATCCCAATCCCATCGGGCATAATATTTTTTTGGCCTTATAATGTGAATCTGGAAGATCGTTATCTTTTGGAAGAATGTCTTTCATCAATTGTAGCAGCTCTGTAAAACTTCTGTCACTCCATCCATGTTTCGCCTTCAGGTTAATCAATCTTAACACCGCCGACAAAACCGTAAAATCTGTACAACCAGGATATAATGGTTTTTCGGCATCACCATATAGACGTGCAACTCTCGGTTCTATCTCAATTTGTTCTGCTACAATATCGCGAATCATTTCTTCAATTCCATCGGAGTTACCATCTTGCGATTCATTATCATCAGTGACATTCTGTCCAGTTTCGCCATGCCAAATCCAAGGGTTGTAACTCGGATTGAAACCATGACAAATCAGATGATCTTTTATCTCTCTACTTTTCAACTTCTTCATATTCAGACATTTCAGGCATGGACAGAAAAAAATGTCACTACTTGGAACATTTCGTTTAGCAAATTCCAAAAAGGCATCAACACCTTCCTCATATTCATTGCTCATTCGATGTGCCGTAATCCAACTTCGACTCATTATTACCTATAACAAATAGAAAAAATATATATATTTTTTAGATAAGACAAATATATGTTTATATGAAAAAAATCATAATTTGAATATAACAATTTTGAAATATAAAACAAATCGATGTGTAAACCCCCCTGGACACCCCCCGACCCCTCTGGACAGCCCCCCACCCCTCCTGGACACAACCCCCCACCCCCGACCTGCTTGGACACCCCCCTGGAAACCCCCCAACCCTCTGGACAGCCCCCCCACCCCTCCTAAACACCACCACCCACCCCCTACCCCCTTGGACACCCCCCTGGACACCCCCCAACACCCACCCACGCCCTTGGACAGCCCCCCACACCCACCCACCCCCTTGTAAACCCCCCTGGACACCCCCGACCCCTCTGGACAGCCCCCCGCCCCTCCTAGACACCACCCCCCACCCCCTACCCCCTTGGACACCCCCCTGGACATCCCCCAACCCTCTGGACAGCCCCCCCACCCACCCGGACAACCCCAAATACCCTCTGGAGAGGCCGCCACCCACGTGGACAGCCCCCACACCCATCCACCCCCTTGGACACCCCCCTGGACACCCCACCGACCCCTCTGGACAGGCCGCCACCCCCTTGGACAGCCCCCACACCCACCCATCCCCTTGGACACCACCCTGGACACCCCCCGACCCCTCTGGACAGCCCCCGACCCCTCTAGAAAGCACCCCCACCCCTCTTGGACACAACCCCCCACCCCCGACCTGCTTGGACACCCCCCTGGACACCCCCCAACCCTCTGGACAGCCCCCCCACCCATCCTGGACACCACCCCCCACCCCCTACCCCCTTGGACACCCCCCTGGACACCCCCCAACACCCACCCACACCCTTGGACAGCCCCCCACACCCACCCACCCCCTTGTAAACCCCCCTGGACACCCCCGACCCCAAATCCATGCACCTATGCCATGGTTGTGTGTGAATAAAGTAGTAACAACTGTAAAAGGGCAACCCATCCAAATGGACACGCCCCAACCCTCTCGGGGATTTATAGAAAACGATGAAAAATTAGTGAAATCATAAAATTACTCAATATTGCAAGTCGAACAAATAGATCTAGGGATGATAAATAAGATTATGGTGCCAAAACGAGTTAAAAGGGTTCGCAATCGAAGAATCTTAGCTAGTTTCAACAAAAAAATCACAACACATATATATTTACTATCCGCGAAAAAAAACGAACGAGTGGGAGGATTACCTGAGTGCTGCGAGTTTAGATGATTGATCCGAGGAGATTAAATATGAGAAATGATGATCGCAAAACGAATCTAAACCAACGAAATGGACGAGCCGATTCGGGTTTACGCGCGAGAGAGACGAGTCGCGACTGTCGAAGGTAAACTCGCGAATGACAATCCACGGGTCTGGGTAAATTTTTAAATGAGTTATCACGTCGGTTATTCAATAACCGATGTGATAATTGTTTTAAAAACATTTATAACGTCGGTTATTACAATAACCGACGTAAAAACCTTCCTTCGATTCATTTTTTACGTCGGTTATTATATAACCGACGTAACAAATGGCTCAAAATCCGCGTTTTTTTACGTCGGTTATGGAATAACCGATGTCAAAAACATCTGCGGATTCTTTTTTTACGTCGGTTATTTTATAACCGACGTAAAAAAGCCTTCAAAAACCGCGTTTGTTACGTCGGTTATTCAATAACCGATGTCAAAGGGCCTTCGAAAACCGCGTTTGTTACGTCGGTTATAAAAATAACCGACGTAAAAAACGAAGCCGCGCGATTAATAACGTCGGTTATAAAAATAACCGACGTTAAATGTGTACCGAACACAGGTTTTTACGTCGGTTAAGAAATAACCGACGTAAAAAACCTCGTTTTACATATTATGACGTCGGTTTTATATAACCGACGTAAAAAATGGTGACGTAAAAAACGTTTTCTGCACTAGTGAATACGCATCAAATTCTTTAAAACTCAAAACATAAAATCTTCCGTAATTAAATTAATATTTTCCCTATTGTCGAAAAACACATTTTTGTTTAAAAGATAAAACATTGCAAATGATTGAAAGCATTTTACATAATAATTAAATGTAAAATTAATTAAAATGACTTAAAATAGTCTTAAACTATAAAAATATATTCTATTTATACTTTAAAAAATTCAATAATACATTTTATCCATAAAAATTAGTTCGATGAAAATGGTTGTTTTCAATAAAAATTTAGCATATGTCACTATTCATCAACATATAAAATTTATCATAAAAATAAAAAAAAATTATCTGATGTATAATTTTATATCCCACATAAAATGAAATAGTCTATTTTTTCAAATTTGAATTATATATCTTTCAAAAACTAGATTTAAAATCAGTGCACCGTCAAAAGGTGGTAACACTGCATTTTTTAAAAAAATCTTCTTTAATCCAAAAAAATAATTTTTTTCTCATATCGTGTTCTAGAAAATGTATAGGATAAATTAAAAAGATGTAAAATTAAAAATTTGGTTAAAAATATTTATAATTTTTAGTTTATTTCTGTATAAATAGAAATATTTTAATAATATATCGTTGATTAATGAAACTCGGTATCACATACAATGAAAGCTATCGAGGAAGGTCACTCTTTCATGTAATGCAAGACAAGTATTTGTTTCATGTAGTGGAATATTTCATTGGTGATTTATATAACATAATCCAAACGTACTTAATTTATTCATATAAAAAAATCTATACTCAGTGTTGTGTGAAATGAATTCTTTCAAAAGATTATGAAATGGTGTGCAACACAAGCCAAGAATATTGTTCTGTATACTGAAAGATAATACAGTGTTTCATATAGCTATATCTAATTATTATTTTGCATACAGCCCAAGACATCAAATAATTTAAAAAAATCTATCTCATTAAATCTTGGGGTGTTACATTATATGCATGGTATGGGATTCAAATATTATTCTCATGTTTCCAAATGTTAAAGAACATGTTATGCTTATATAATCCAACAGTTTTCATTATTTGGATTTTTAGATTAAACATTATTATGTTTCCTTTTTCAAAATTTGTAAAGAAATATCTCATGTCTTACAATTCATTGAAGGTAGATAATTATGAAGAACCTAGTGGGAGATTATGTAGTTCATAAAAAAACATGTTGTTAATGATTTGATTTTCCAAAGGCATTGTACCTTTGGGATCCCAATTCTATTGTTTGTGAAATGTAAAGAGTATTACATAAAATAATGAAATACATGTGTGTGAAGATACTGGGTCGATATATATGTTATCATATTATAGGTTTAGTGAACCATTACAAACTAGGAAGAGAAAACTGTAGTGGGATCCCAAGGGATACATTTAAGGATAATTATATGGACAATTCGACATAGTGGAGAATTTACTAGAATATTGATAATTATTATAGAGAATGGTTTTTGAGATAAAAACCCATATATAGTTACTCCATGAATATGTTATCCATTAAAATATATACCTTTTCATGATAAATCTAAGAAAGTAATGATGGGACTGACTCAAGTGTATCTTATTTCATCTATAAGGTCCTTACTATGAACCTGGATTGACACTCCCAAGGGATATTAATTTGAAACTTAAAAAATAAAATTTTGAAAAATCATGCATGTCTAAAGTAATGAACATGAATTAAGTAGTTTATCCCAATGGTTCCATTTATTTTATAGAATGATTCAAAATTTAGACATTGTATAATTGATTCGTTGTTATTTCTTTGTTTCCTAAAATGAGTGTTGTTAGTCACACTATGAATTCGGTTTTAGTAATTGGATGGAACATGTAAGATTCATGTTAATGATGAATGTAATAGACAATGAAACTATTTCCATCCTATAAATACGAATTTTATAAGATATCCAATAAACAAATGTTTTTATGCTCCCAAAATTCTCTTAATCAACAAATCATACAGACCATCTGAATGACTAAAGGAGGGAACCATGTACAATTTATTAATTCATGAGAAAACTTTTACCATTTTAGTGGTTATTTTGGGGCAATAGTTATAGTGTAATGGATCATTTCTAATGGATAATTAAATAATAATTTTTTTTATTTCATTCAAAAGGATAGGAAAATTAATGGAAGAATCACATCATACATTTGTTGAAACATAATGAAACTCACTCTATCAAGGGGTGTGATTTTAATAAATTATTTTTTACAAGAAATTTTTTCATATTATTAATATAAAAATGGATATTGGATATTGTGATCTAATGTAGTAGGATAATAAATCCATTTGTACCTCTGAGAAAATATTTACAAGACTTTTGAGGTTTTCTTCCTATATTATCATCCCATATGAATTTAATGATGACTGATTATTTAGTGGATTAAATCATGTACTTAGAGTAAGTTATACAAAAGAAACATTGATATATATGATGAAATAGTTCATTTAACTGTCATGGTGTATATGGATGTTACATTTACACAAAAAATCTCATAGGTTTGATAAAAAATATATATAAAGTTCATCAGAAACTTAGAAATCCATGGAGAGAAGAATATTATATATCTTTCATGATCTATGTGTGGCCTGAAGAAAAGAGGAAATTGTCTTAATGAGACTATTAAAAAAAATTGTGTAGAAAAAAAAGTAATATAGAAGCTCAATGCTGAAATTATGGGAAGATGTTATGAAATAATGAATGTATAGATAAATAACTAGAGAATGATCCTCCCACACTCCAGTTTGTAATTTGTAAGGATTTTGGTTTTTATCAGAATCAATTCCACAATCCAAGGTCTAATGATGACGATAAGACAAAAGAATCTGTAATGAAAGAAAATATAGGGAAATATTATTAAATAACAATGGATGACGTAAATCATCTTATTTATGGAACACGTATCCATATCTCCCTATTTAAGAATTTTATTTTTTTATGAATGAGACCAATAAAAATAATATTGAAATTTTATATGATTTTTTACATTTATTATCCCCCTATAAAAAGATTCTAATATAATGAAATCAAATTTTATATTTTGTCAGTGCAATAATAAAACAAATATTTCAATGGAAGTGTTTTTTATGGACAAACAGTGAAATAGATTTTAGAATCATATATATCACTATATAAGATTATCTTCACATTTTTTGATAACATCATGGGGTGAGGAGTTTATAGTTGATCATAAAGACAAGGTCATAGAAACCCCTTATGAGGTTTTCTTTGATTAGTTTATATCAACATAAATGATATTTTGGGATTCATTTAGGAAATAAAATACTTTGGGAATTTATATATTTCTCTGAAAATATTTCTTGAGGAACAATTACTTTAAAATTTTAAGATAAGATTAAATTTATTGGTATCCATTCGGTTTTATCATAACTTTTATATTTAGGTAAATATAAGTAATTTAATATTGGTAATTTAATAATGTTGTTTTATTTAAAGGATTACCCACAAATTGGATGACAACCTATGAAATCAGGAAAACCATGGTGCTAAAAACCACAAATAACTGATGATAAGTGTATAAAATCTACCATTGTATTTTGTAGAAGATTACATTAACTGGGAATGAAGAAAGGGGGATATTTATATGAATGTATCACAGTTTTTTGTATGTAAGTAAGTTTATGGAAAGTGAAAAATTATTAAGGGGATCCTCCAAACATTATTTATACTGTAATGGAAATGGGAAAACTCCACCATGGATTTGTTTATCGAACACCCAATAAAATCTAAATTGAAAAATGATTTGTGGGTTGTAATTGATCACCTTAGAAATTAATAACACACTGTTGATGTCATAAATTATTTATACATAGATAATCATGGGTGGATATACATTAAGGATGTAATATGGTGGTATAGGGTACCACATTACATTATATCAAGTCAGTATTTAAGGTTTACCTTGATAATCTAAAAAATTTCCAATAAAAATATTGATATAGAGTTTAGTTTTAAAAGTACATATCATCCCCAAATAGAAGGCCATCATGACTTACGAATTCAAACCCAAGTGTGTATGTTGAGATCATTGTCTTGAGTTTTCATTGGTTGATGGGATAAACACCTTTATCTAGTTGAGTGTTTTTCCAAAATAGATTTCTAATGAATTATTCATAGGAATCATTATGAATCCTTATATAGATATATTTTTGTCTATAAAAAATTCAAAAATAATGTTATATAATTAATAATAGAGTGATATAATACAGTTGAAAAAATAAAAGAGAAGGTTAGATAAATTCATCTAACCATAAGGGTGGAAGAATGTTGACAAATAATTTATACAGATAATTGTATATGTGATCTATAATTTGAAGTATATGAGACATTTTTTCTTGTAATTTATCTATTTGATGTAATAAGGGAAATTAGTAGATATGTATTCTTTTCCATTATAAATTCACGATTACATTGAGATAGTATCTTATCGATTAGCGCTTCCACTAATCCTCTCTCAAGTCCACTTTGTGTTCTGTGTATATATATTGACGAAGTAGATACCTGATTTATCACATATATTGAAATAATATATTTTACTAATATAGAATAATCATTCTTATTAGTAACAACTGGTGAAGATTCTATAACATAGAGACAACCTTTTATGAAATACGACCACTCACCCTGTCAATTTTTTTATGTGAAACCATAAGCTTGAGGATGCTCCATGGGAACCTTACGATATAATAAGGATGAAGTATTCAGCATTTTTTATGAAAGTGTTTTAATTTATTTGGTGACATTAATATTAATATATGTACATAATAAACCATGAGTATTTATGAATTTCTATCAATTCAACTGGTTTTCTTGTATAGGTTGTGCTACACACAATAAATAGTTATAATAATTTGAGACATACTATTGAAATACAATTATTTAATATGACATTTATCACATAACCGTTTAAAAATATGATTTAGATATGATTAAATAAATTATAAAAATATATCATTTATAAATTAGAAATCTATTTTACTTCATTAAATAAATAAAATAATTTTTTTTGAATTATACTAATCAAAATTATATGAAATATGTTCTATAAAATGTTTCAAATTCATCATAGATTTTTGTTATACACGAGATCAGAAAAAATCCAATTTCACACTTAAAATATTATTTCTCTAAAAATAGTTTTGTCACATTTTTCAAATATATTATAAATTATTTTAAAAATGTCAGAAAACGTATACATTAGAAAATAAAATTATAATTTAAAAAAATTATCAAAATTATATTGGAGTGAATTTTTAATAAATTTTCGAGTGGGTAATATTTTTCTTTGAATAGAAAAAATAAGAGTTTTTATTAAAATATATATTTATATTAAATCTATTTGAAAGATAAATATTTTTATTATTATGTAGTTTTAAAAATAATTTTTTCCAATTTATAAACATTAAATCAATTTATAATATTATTATATATTTTATATTTAATTTTGATATAACTTTTTTCAATCTCTTGAAAAAACAAATTGGAAAACTGTTTCTTTTTCGTGCTTGTGAGTTTAATATTAAATTAAAAATTTACATTTTCATGAATTTTTTTTGAAAAACATAATTCATCATTTGGAACAAAAATTATTTATTTAATATAATAATTTCATTTATATTTTTTTAAATTCAACAGTAAAAAAATAAAAATTAATTATCCCAGATAAAGCATAAAGGGGTTTGCCGTGTTTTTAAACGGAAATGATAAGATTTAATATGGCCATTAATCATATAAAAAACCATTTTATTAGACTATTTAGACCATATAACATATAAATTCGATAATGAAAAATTTTATTTCCTTGTAAAATATGAATATTTGGGGATACACATTATTCTTTTCAATATTTCCATGTGTGTCCTCTCCCCCACATATAAAAGGTGACTCCATCTCATATCCATATAACACTTAAAAAACCTTTTTTCAAAAAATACCTACCCAAAATTCACCCTTAATTACCTCCCAAAAACACAATGTCCAAATTTTTATTAGTAAACCCTCTTGTTATGGCTTTTTGTTTAAACTTAACAATGTTGTCCAAAGAAGAGATGAAATTATTAACAATTAATTTTGTATTATTCAATAATAAAAATCCCTATAATTATGTTAAAATATGATTATATAAGAAAATAAATATCTTTAATATATATACATGTTATTTTAATAATTAAATAACCTTATATTTATCTCCTCTTTTATCTTGTTGGGTAGAAAACAGTTAATCATTTTCATAGCGAACAACTGTGTCATGAAACGATGATTCTCGTTTTACATCACCACATATCAGAACAAGATAAAATGATTTATTTAAAGGTCATATAATATATTTATGATATTTTTATACGTTTAGAGTTGTAATATCACACTTATCATCTTACTACCAAACATGTAGGAAAATAATAATGTCACTCTTGTGTGTGGAGGACTATCACTCTATGAACCAATGTGATGTGTATTTAATTTAGGTTTTATAAGGATTGTTGAAATGATAGATTAAATGAATATATATGATATTACTAACATATATATTCTCATTTAATTAGTATATCACATATACCATATTACTTTCTATTCTATTATGTACATTGAAACGTTGAATGGGTGTACGATAGACTACAGGTTACAGAAACGATTTGAATCATTACCCAATAATGGTTTACACATATGATATCAATGGTAAATTTAGTAATTATACAAGATATATATAAAATATTAATTATTCTATAAATTTTATTACTTAATTATCTTTTTCATCATATTCTAGAAATAGAATCATCATTCATCTATATATACGACCAATTATCTCCATGAACGTCGTATTTCATTATATATATATATGTGTGTATATATATTATGCACTACTATATATACAAATATACATAATATATATGATATTTATATCATGGTTAATATTCAGGATATTATGGACCAATGATTAATATAAAAGGATCCAAAATCCAAAATATTAACATACATGAAAAGTAATTCAGTTACTAAACAAAACATGATTTTAATGATTATGATTTCAATGATCAAATATTATTATAAATATTTGTAGAAGACATTAAAATTTATTATTTTATATTTATTTAAAGACAATATTTGTTTTAACAAAAATTTCCACTCTTCATGTACACAATAGTTCAAATGAATGTTTTAATGAAAAATTTCCTTTAATCTTCTCTTTTGTCAGAATCCTTTTTTAATATTTATTCTTTTATTAATAAAATATTTTTAAAATTTTTTCATCATTACACAAAAAAAATTATTAAAGAAATTTTTACCCATCATTAACATTTTATAATGTTTTTTAAAAGAATCATAATGTTTTTTTCAAAACAAGCCATGTTTGGATTTAACCAAAAATGTGAATAATTTTTTTTACATGGATGGAAAGAAAATAATTTCCCACTATCATGAACACAATTTTTTTCATATATAATTAATATTTTCTAATATATAAATTAAATGAAAATTATTTTTAAAATGTTTTATGTTTTTCATTTTTTTCAAGGTGGAACGAATTTTTTCTTGATTTATAGTTTTAAATTATGTTTAAAGCATCATTTATAATATTCAAGGGATAATTTCAATGAAATGGATAGTAATGTTGTTTTATGTTGTTAAAAGTGTTTTCAGAAGTGTAAAAAAATATTTTTCTCATGATATGTTTTAAATGATATATAAGGATTAAATTTATAAATCCAAGGTTATTTTTAATGAGATGAATTTTAACAAACTGTTATATTAAAATAATATTATTTCGAAGAAAAAATATTATTGTATTAATATATTTTTTAAATGATATTTAAGGCATGATTTATTATATTACAAGGTTCTTTTCAACAAAATTTAATTTTAAAATGTGTTATGCTATATTTTTTTTATCATAGTTGTGAATGTATTTTCCTCAACAAATACATTAAATTACCAATAAAGATGAATTTATGTGTTTCCAATATAAATTGAAGAAAAAATATTATAAAAATGATTTATGTTCAAAAAGGCTTTCAAAAAAGTTGAATGGATATTTATTTTCCCAAAAAAAATTCAATTTATTTTTCTTCAGAAATTATTTTCTAAATATAATGGAATTATTTTTTGTAACTTATTTATTATATGAGATATAAATAAACAAAAACATATTTATTTATTTAATGGATGATTTATTTTTATGATGAAAAGAAATCTATAAACCATAAATATTTTTCAATAGGTTATGTTATGATAAACTGATGAAATGATTTTGAAACCTATGTTTTTCCAAAAATTTATTTTAGGTTGAAATATTAATAAAATACATTTCTTTCAATCAATTCTGATATGATGAATGTTTAATGATATTTTCTCTCTTGTACTTTTTATTTTTATTATGTGAAGAGTTATAAATATGTCTCCCTCTAATGGATTCGGTAAATGTTGATATCTCATGTTCTAAATAGGGGTGGAACAAGGAGTGAACAATTTTAATAAGGGAAATCAACTACTACTATAGTATTGAAAGTAAACCGTGATTTCTAAAATGGATTGGGGAGTGGATACATTATACTATGATAGTTTTGGAAATAAACCTTGAATACTGTAGAGATTCTTTTCTATTCTTATTTTTATTTAAAAATTTATTTTTTTTATTCCATTTTTATGCTGTTATGGATCATGTCCTTTGATTTCATTATGATTCATGTCTTATAAAGTTCCAATATTTATTCCATGACATAGGGTTATGATATTTTATTCGTAGGGTATTGTATTCTAATGTAATTTTCATGTTTTTATACCCTTATTATTATGGTATGATTTAATATCACCACAGTTTACCTTTATTGAGAATCAAATATAACCATTTATTATGATTGCATTCACTATTTTATGAAGAATAATATTTTATATGAAAAGTATAAAAAGGGTTATAAATATGAATAAATTTGTGGGACATAATGTAGTTCAAATATGAAATAGTTTTTTCTGTTTCCATATCTTAAAAGGAAATATTCTATTTCAGTCATCACACTTGTTTTAATATACTTTAATGAATAATAATCTTAAAATATTTAATAGATATGTATTAACATCTTAGGTATATATATTTTCATTATGATTTTTAATAAATATTAGCTTCTATGATATACTGATAAAATTCTATAACTTTCACTTTAATATTATGAACTATATTTGGACCCAATAGATTCCATTATCCATCTTCATCTAAACTTATTTTACTTATATAGTACCTATATATGGGAATTCATAATAATATATCTGAATGTTCAAGTGAAAGAAAGTTTTTAAGAAAACTTTCAAGTAGGAATGAAATGATCCCAACCACCCTTTAAATTTGTATAACAAGCTCTCTACATATCATCTAGGGTATGAATGGTCCTTGAATATAAGACATTTGATTGGATGATATTTTATGCTAAAGTTCAGCTCCATATTCAAAGGATGCTGATAAATTCTCTAGATCCTCAAGGAAAATCCTGGATCCAAATTATATACAATAGAATGTGGTAACCCATAAAACCTCAACATTATCTGAATTAATATCCTTTAATACTAAAAATTGTAGAAATATTTTCCTATAAAAATAAAATTTGATGACTTAAGAAGGTGATTTAATACAACCAAAATATCATTATGCAATTTAGATGTTTTGTGTTTTTTTCAAATGAAAACATTATGATTTTTTCCATTTCCATTATTTCCTAGGTAATGGTATACAAATTCTTTTACAGTTCTATTAATCATCCTTAGGTATCTGATATACTAATAAAAGAGATACATACCCCCACAACATCCCTTTTTATGTTTTCACATATAAGTACAAATTGGGAACCTTATTTATCAACATATATCAAGTTTGAATAGATAATCATAAATAATTTTTTTATCAAATGAATCCTTACACATGTTTGGAATTGATGGTACAAGAACAAAATTCTTAAAATATATCATTCTGTCATAATATTTGTTTAACTCAAGAACAGTTTATATTTTTTTCCATTCAATATATTTCTTTTAACATCTATAATGAATGGGTTGTTGTACATTCATCATAGAATTATTTGATCAATTACATTTCTTCAATAATATATGACCCATATACTGGATGAACTAAATCATTACATATATTACAAACCTAATCGTGTACATACTAGAATGGTTTTTTTGACTCATAGCATCATCCGTAAAGTTTTTATTCTAAGGATAGTAGTTTATTGAGTAATGATAAACTTTAATCTACTATAACAGACTCCATTGACATATATTCAAATTTTTCTATGTGAATATGTACCAAATTTGTTTATTATGACTATTTTTATCACCCCATTTTCAATATATTTAATTCTTCCATATCAACCATGTTGGGTATCTCCGCAATCATTCCAGAAAAGTACCCCTAATAAATAAGAATTAAACCAATATCCTTTCACCTATACAAGATCATATGATTATTTCTAAAATAAAATTTGACATCCCTTCCTAAAAAATTAAGATGGAATCTATAAAATGATTGATAAATGATGTTAGAAATCAAATATTTTTTTACTGATGTAAGAGTGAAAATATTTCCCTAGATTTTATTCTTATAAAGTTCAACATGGAATCCCCAACTATAGATAGGATTATAAGTGTTTCTCCCCTATTTTTTATTAACATAACATAGGAACTTCGTTATTCTATCGGTCTAGGAGTTCACTATTGGATAATAGAAGTAACTTGAATAATTGATATGATAACCTCATTAAGGTTTTGGAACTATTAGTTTTTATTTATGATGATTTATATTCTATCCATTGAAATATAAATTTTTCCTCAAAAATTAGTTTCTCAACACCCTTAAGTTCCACATATAAAACGTCTTCTTATTAAATTGATATATTTCCTTAGGTTATTCTTCAAACATTTCTGTCATGTATGAAAATAAATATTATATCCTCTAGGTTATTCATCAACTGAACAACAATTATACTCAATTTATCTCTAATAATGTGTTTCGGGATAATCACCCATGATGATTTTTTCAATAAAAAATAGAGAGAGATGGTTAAGAAAAAACACATGATTTTTTAATCTATATTCTATCAATATTATTTTCATATTTTGAGAAATAGAAAAAGTTCCTTTACATGTAGTGTTAAAATTTTTCCTCATGGTATCTAATATTTATTAGAACTAAAACTCAATATTTGATAATTCAGAATCATTAATAGGATAGGGAAATCATTAGTTCATAAAAATCATTCCAAATATTTCATAAATTATAACACATTATTAGTAACCTATGAAATATTATTTTTATTCATTACCACATAGTTTTGATAAATATTTTTATAGTTTCTAAACATTAAATAATCATAATGGTTATTAACTAACATTTTAGTTAACTAGAGCACATCAACCGTGAGTGTCAAAAAAGATGAATAGTTAGTCCTCCTTATCATGAATAATGTAAAGACTGATTTTAAACTGAACAATCCATTTTAGTGTTATTAACTCAAGGTAAATCTGTACCAAATCATGCACAAACATTATTATAAATATAGAGTTGACATATCTAGGAAGCCACATAATATATTGATTACCAAGATATCCTGTTTTTATCAAATATTTATACATTTTCCTTGGTTTTTCACAAATGTATCCTAATCCTATTATCAAAATATGTGTAAATCCTTTTATAATATAGGTTGAGGGGACCCAATCATTTTATAAATAATTATTTCACACATTAATGTTAATATACAATACATTTAAAAATAATACACACCCTATAACTGTTAATTTTTTTTATCTTTTTAGTATAGATTAATAATGAATTTATTTTCTAAAATATCTGCATCATATCCCACAATAATCATCTCATAGAATACAATTTTTAGGCATACCATAGATAATACATCATTTTATATCAGAGGGAAAGAGAAATATTAGAATGGATGATCATATATGGCCAGTATGTGTAAACAAGGGTGATATCAATCAATGATCATAACATAGTGTAAAATAATAATATGATTATAGAATCATGATGATTAATTATAAAATTCATACATAATCTTTTAAAAATAATTATTCATAGAGATTAAAATAATAATTTATCATATTAAAAAGTAATAATTCATAAGTGTATATAATCATTAATAGTCAATCATGATCGAAGATAACATATCATAATAATAATAAAGATGTTTCTATAACACGCATAATCATAGAAAATTATTTCTTTAGTCAAAGTTAGTGTACTATATTAGTGAAAAATATCCCAGAATGGATTAGGTTCACTCCCCATTCATTCATTTAAATTGTAAATTTTGGCTCCAAAAAATATTATAGAGGAAATATAATTTTAATAATTTATGTTCACTCTATAATATAGTGCATATTATCTCTTGAGATATCTGTAATTACCCAATAAAGTTTGGTTTTTTATAATTATGGTCACACCCTTTATAGAATGAAAACCATACATATGAGTTCAAAAAAAATAATAGTAACATCCATCATTTAGTCATAGCATTACACATAGTATATAAATAGAATTTATAAGAAATTCATTATCACATAATAATATCCAACCAATTAACAGAAGTAGAAAATGTAATAAAAACAATTATATTTCATTTTAGTTCAATTAAACTCTTGTAAGATAATATGTTTCACATAATAACAACTAAAAATCATTATTATAATCCATAAATATAAATAAAGTGGACTCTATACTAATAAAATATTCATAGTTAAGCATGAATGTTAACATAGGAGAAAAATACATTTAAATGAGAATTTGAATATTTCATTGATATTAGGGACAATATAGAAGATGTGGCTCTATTTTTACAACATTTTTCCACATCTTTTTTTACATTATTTTTATTGATTTAATTAATTATTTAAACACTTTTGACTAAAAAATTGTAAATTATTATTTTATTGTAAACATTGTTAAATAATAAATTTTTATAATTAATTATGTATTTTTAGTCATCGAAATAATAATTTTAATCTTAATAAACTAATCTACTTTAATTATGTCTTATTTAGTTTGGTTAAGTTAAATCTTCTTGACTAATTAATACGTTAATCTCTATTTTAAACATTTATTTAATCAATGTAATTCTTTTTAATTAAATTAGTATTTATTTTAATATTTTATCTTTAAATTTAGTTTCATTATAATATTTTACATTTATTGATTAATGTGTTTATTCATCCTGCTAATCATTTAAGTAAATAATTTGTGTTTTAAATTAAAGAAAATAGTTCGCTTTTGATTTTATTTGTTCAAATATTTGATTAATTAATTAATTAAGAGTTTTAAAATATTATCTGTTTAGTTTTATGAATGTAGTTTTATTATTTATTTATTTTATTTTGGTTTTATTCTACCGGTGAGGTAGACAAGAGCTATCAGTAACCTACAGGGTCCCTGATACTCTTCTCTTTTACTTTCAGCAAATATTTTTAATTAATTTATTTAGTAATCACAATTTAAGTTGTTTATAATCATTGTTTATTAAATATCCATTTATTAAACATTATCGTTATCAATTAATACTTTTTATTATAACTTTAATTTTTTATGTATAACAAAAATTTTGTTTTAAATTAATAGTGTTTATATTTCTTGTAATTATTTATTTTCAATCCATGTTAAAAATATCTTAAGTGTTAATTTTTATGTTCTTTTTTACAAGAGTCACTGTATGTATTCTACAGGTGATCCTTTAATTTTTTGCGTAACAGTGAGATTTTATTTGAATGGTGCAATGGTGAGTATTTTAGTTTTATTTGTAACGATGAATTTATGTAACTTACTGCTAGATTTCATTCAAGTATATCAGTTCCCTTTAATTTTATTAATGACCCACCACGCTGCTTCTTCTTTTTGATTTTTTTTCTATTGGGGACTTGGTTTTTAATTTCTAACGGTGACCCATGATCCACCTGTTACCCAACCTATCAGTAACCGTCTATAATTTCACTACCGGTGACTCTTTCTTTTTCACTAACAGTGACATATTCTATGGGCTTAACGGGGACCATTCACATTTATTTCAATCTATAACCTCCTCACCATTCGCTGCTTCTCACATTATTTTACTTTTTTTTCTTAATTCTTTCCCCTCACCGATAGAAATCAACTTTTCTCTCTTTTTTTCCTCTGAACCTCACCATTGCACATTTCAATCTCAGCCTCCTGCAACAAATGTTCGCTTCCACCACATACACCCCAACACCGATTCTTTTCATTATCTCTTTAGCCACCATTTTCCCATGCCACAGAAAATTCCATTCTAGTGACTCCTTCATGCTAGCTGCAAATTCCTTCCACAACTCACATTCAACAAACACCAACCAGAGACTCAAACCACCATTTTCAAGGGAATATACACCACTAGTTTCCTGATGGATAAGGAGTGTTCACCAATGATGTAAGAGAGCTCTTTGCTGCACTCGCAGCCGCAACGGATCTAGACTGAAGCTACCCGAGGAACTGATGCTTCATAGTGAATTTGAGCACAACCACCACCTGAGTCGATCTGCTATCCGATCTTGGCTGTGCAGGGGATAAGTAACTCACCATCGTAAGACTTCAAGATGAGTGTGAACCTATCTACGCCACCACTGATACCTGGATCTGGAGAAAATGAACAACTTCCGCTGTTTAGGGGAAAAGTAAGAGGATTTCGTTTTCAAATAGGAGTTTTGGCGCATGTAGGAGTCATTTCGTTGAGCTTCCAAGAAGTTAAGGTGTCGCCAAAGTGGTTTTACTCTTCAACAGAGAAGAGGAGTCAGAGCCACTACGGAATAAGACTGTAGACGAAGGTCGGGCTGTCGTGGGTTTTCATTGGTGAAGACGATGCTAAGATGAAGATATGGAGTGTTGCGCCACATGTTGAAGATCACACCACCGCTGATGGAGGAAGATGCAGGAGCAAAGAGTTTTCTTCATAGAATCCAAGAAACCATTTTCCCTTATACCACCGAAATGGGGGAAACTACAAAAAAGATGAAAGTTAAAAAAATGAAATGATAACATTAAAAGAAGACATTAATAAATATAAAAACATAAATAAAACTTAATTTAAAATAATAATAATAATTATAAGTTAACTAAAATACTAAATTATTATATTTATGAGTAAATAATAAATATAAAATAATTAATTTATGAAACAGAATTAATAATTTATTTAACATTAATAAAACATTATTCAAACTAAAATTATTAATAATATTTTCTAAATTTCAATTAATTACAATTTAATGTGTCATACCAAATAATTATTAATTAAAGTAAATACACATTAATAATTAATTATGAACTAAAATATAATAATCTAATTAAAAAAATAATAGTAAAAAATTTAATGTTCTTAAATAATTAATAAACATTATAATTATTATTAATAACTTTAAATAATAAATTAATAACTAAAAAGCTAATAATTAATTAATATGTAATAATGATTATATTTTTAATTATTTAATTAACTTTAATTATAATTTTAATTAATATATCATTAAACGTTAAAAAATAAATATTTTATTTTTTGTGTTGATTCATTTATTTCTTTGTTCTAACTTTTCAGGTTCATTCGAGAGTCAAGTATACATCCGGATTCTAACAACTAACTCAGCGGGAGTTAGTTCTGTGAGTAAAACTAGCGCGGCATGCCAGTCACGAAAAAATGCACGTTTTGCAGTTCTTTTGTGAAGGGTTTTCAATGTCAGTCGAAGATGTTCGGTGACGAGAATATTTTGATAGTATCTATATAAATCATAGAAATAAGAATAATTTAGTAGTACTCTCATTAATATAACACATCTGGAGAGCTAGTGCCAAGGAGAGGAAACCAGAGGATGACTCTGGAGCCACTTCTTGGAGCTGAATTAGGGCAGGAGCATCAACAGTTTATGCTAGGAGAGGGAGTTTACTTCCTCTGTTTTCTTAATTATTCCTTTTTCTAATATAATGATCCTGGTTTACATAATAATAAAGATAATTTCTAGCTAAGTCACTAGTTTGGGGATGTGTTGATGTTCTACCAGTTGCATTTAATTATCGTATCACTTTATCATTTCCATGAAATCACTAAAGATCGGCGAGATCAATACTGAGTACATCTAGTTTCATGTATCACTAGAACATAATCATAAAATTTCACTGTTAGTTGGCTTGATTGATTATGGAACACTTTTTAAAAGGTAATAGATTCAATAGACTCCATGACATATGGGGAGTTTGTCTTACTGTTTATTTTTCAAACTGTTCTCAGTTGATTTGTTCTTGAGTGGAGAACTCTAGAATAGATTGACTAGTTTGACTTAACTCCTGGAGAGGTAGATAAGTCATACACTTTTAAGTGATACTCTGCGATAAATTTTCTGTGAAACTAAATACCTTTAAAAACAGTAGAATGGAGATTACTCCCTGAGCGTTTTAATAGATTGTTCATTTAATCAGTGTTATAGACCTCTTATTTTCTTTGTTCTACAACTTTCTCTAGTTTAAATCTAGGTTATATACATGTTTTCAATATTTTTTTACCTCATTGTTTATAAAAATATATAGAATTTAAAAAATCACTCCACTGCTGATAATAGTCAAGTTTACCAACTTTTTTAGATGATTAGTGGCCAAATTTACCTTCCCTGTGGGTTCGACCCTGCTTGCCACATATATAGTATTTAGTAGGAATATAAATTTTAAACATTGACCTAATTCAACGATAGTACATGTCATGTTTTTCGCACCGCTTCTGGGGGGGGGGCACAATCCATTTTATTAATAAAAAACACATAAAAAAATAAAATAAAAACTAAAAATTTTGAAAATTGTAAAAAATTCTTGTTATCAATGTTAGTGTTTAAAATTAACTTAACAAATATTGTATGATCACTATGTATACTATTAAAAGTATAGAGCCTTTTAATGTTGAATTGAAAAAACATATTACCTATCTTAGGAAAAAAATTAGAAATGGAAAATAATGTACATGTACTTTTGCACTACCAAAACCATATAGAAATATTAGAAAATGAGTGACCTCGGATGAGGGAGTTTCAACAACCCCATGTGTCTGGAAACCCATATTGAATTAGGCTTAGCCCTAGAGCTCGCAACTATGAGCTGAAACAACCTCACATTTCACTACTGCCTACATTAAATGGGCTCTCGAATGGGGACTCTTTAGCCTTGATTAGTGATTTCTACAACACTGTGCAACAACATCGTTTGTTTGGACTCACTAAGCATTAGATAAATATGTCATTTTTCCCTTTTTCATTAAATGGAATGCTAGGAATTGGTTTTTAAGTTTATATTTCAAAAATTTTGAGAATATGGATCTTGTTTACAACTCATTAATTATGAAATTTTATCCCTAAAGATTAAAAGGAGAACTGAGAACTAAGACCACTAGTTTTTACCAAGAGGGTGGAGAAGCCATTCATGGTGATTGGGATAGATTTAGGGAACTTCTTAGGCAGTTTCCTCCTCATCATTTCCCATCTCATCTCCTCATGGATACCTTCTATGAAGGGTTGTCCTCCTCCTGTCAGAATTTAGTGGATCAAGTTGCTGGGGGTAGTTAAAATGATAAAAAAGATGATGATTTGAAGAAAATATTTAACAATCTAGCCCTGAATTCTCAACAAAAAAATTCCAATAATAAAGAGAGTGAATAGGAGTGAAAATATTGGTTCAATGAATGAAATTCAAGCTCAATTAGCCGATATCACCAACCATCTTCAGACATTAATGAACCAGAATTTAAAACAAACTGTAAATAAAATTAAAAATCTGAATTAGTAACAGTCACTAATGAAATAGTGCACTCAATGTTGTATGTTTGGGCACTCTGAATTTTTATTCCTAATGCTGATTTAACTTCCCAACAACCTGAACCCTTAAACATTGTTAATTATGGTCATATGATGCCTCAAAAAAATATCCATTCAAAAAAAATTACAATTAAGGCTATAGGAACCATCCAAATCTATCATGGAAGGATCAAGGAATTATTAATCATCCAACTGCCCCTAATTATCATAACCAACCCAGACCGAACATTCAATATCAACAAAGGGGGGAGTCTTCAAACACTCAATGAAATAATTATAATCAAATGTATTCTAAACTGGATCAAATCTTGAATAAAATTAATTCACAAGAGGAAAAGTACATGGCTCAATTTAATAAACATAAAAATGAATATGAGTTAGGCAAAATGAAAAATGACATGATAATGAAGAATATGGAAACAAAGCTAGTCCAATTAGATAGATATTTGATTTCTAGGAATAAAGGTAGGTTTCCTTGTAAACCTAAACATAACCCTAGGGAGAATATCATGGCTGTTGTAACTAGGAGTTGGATAAATACTCAGGTTGTTGTTAAAAAATATAAAATATACCCAAAATGAAAATCTTCTCCAATCTGGAAATAAAAATACAGTTTTCACACATGTTGGAAATTAACTGATAAGTCTTGAAAATGATCAGAATTTTAATTTTTCAACTGGATCTCAAGCTGAAACATCACCTAAAAATCATAATAAAAAGAAATAGTTGAAGAAGAATTGAGATATATACCTAAAGTTGTAAATTTTTTTCCTCACCCATCCCCTTCCCTAAGAATCTAATACATCAAAGTAAGACCATGTATAAACTTCTTCAGTTATTTGGTCTCCTTTCTAATCATTATGTTAACAATCCTTTCATTAAAGCTCTAATTCAAATCCCATCTTATCTGAAATCTCTGAAAATAAATTCTAACAAAAAAAGTCTTGAAGAATTTGCAACATACAACCTCACAGAGGAGTTAATTTATGTACTTCATAAGAAAATCCCTCATAAACTGAAAGACCCTGGTAGTTCTGTTATACCTTGAACACTAAAAAAATATGATCAACTCAACTATTTGGGTGATTTAGGTGCTATCAATAATCTACTCCCATTCACATAGTTTCAATAGTTGAGGATGGGTGACCTTCAACCCATAATAGTCATACCACAGATATCTAATAGATCATTCACTCATCAAGTGGGTAGGGTGGATGATTTACTAGTTGGAATTGGAAAACTGTTTTTTCTTACTAACATTCAGTTCTTAGATATGGAATGTGATCAAGAGCTGCCCATCATCTTGGGTAGGCCCTTCTTCGACACAGGTGGTTCTGTTATTGATGTATCTAAGGGGTAATTAATTTTTAAAATTGGAGAACAGTAAGAAGAGCTCAATGTGTATAAGAATGTTAAAGGACCAACTTTTTCTGAAAACTTTTCAAGTCTAGAGTCCTCTGTTTTTGAACATATGAGTTTTTGAGTGATTTAGAGGGTGTTTATGTTAACAACAATCTTGTTGAAAACATTGATTCTACTGAGTGATATCATATAATACAATTAGATGATTCTTCCTTGATAAACACGCTGAATTCCGATCTAGAAAATCTGGACAATGTACTACCCACTTTGGATAGTGGCACTGTTACTCCGTATTCTAAACATGAAATTAAAAACCTATCATCATTTAATACTCCATACAAAAAATATATTGATGATCTTGGACCTCGCATGCCTATGATTCTTCCGTTCAGTGTATAACCACCTGATCTTGACCTGAAACCCATCCCTGCTCATCTTAAATATTCATTTCTGGGTGAGAACTCCACTTTTCCTGCAATAATTTCTGCCTAACTGATTTAAAACTAAGAGGAAAGATTTATTAGTTTGTTAAAGAAGTTTGAATATGCTATAGTATGGACAATAACTGATATCAAGGGTATTAGTCCCTCATTTTGTATGCACAATATTCCTATGGAGCCTGATAATAAGCCTAAGGTAGAGTGTCATAAAAGATTAAATCCAAATGTGAATGAAGTTGTGAGATAAGAAGAGATTAAACTACTGGACACTGGAGTGATTTATCCCATTTTTGATAGTGCTTGGGTCAGCCCTGTCTGGGTTGTTCCCAAGAAGAGAGGTTTCACTGTAGTTAAAAATGAAAAAATTGATGATGTCCAAGTTAGGAAAGCCACAAAACAGAGAGTCTGTATTGATTATTGGAAGGTGAATGCATCCACTAGGAATGACAATTTTCCAATGCCCTTTTTGGATCAAATTCTTGAAAGGATTTTTAGAAATAATTTTTTATGTTTTCTGGATGGGTATTCTAGTTACAACCAGATTACTGTTGCTTTAGTGGATTATAAAAAGACCACATTCACATGCCCCTTTGGAAGATTTTCTTACAGTGGGATGCCCTTTGGTTTGTGTGGAGCTCCATCCATCTTTCAAAGGTTTATGATGTCTATTTTTTGAGACATGATTGAGAGAAAAATTGAGGTTTTCATTGATGAATTTTCCATTGTAGGTAGTAATTTTGATACCTGTCTTGAAAATCTTGAGTTAGTCTTAGAGAGATGCATTGAAACCATCCTTGTTCTTCTTGGGTGAAATTTCAATTCATGGTTACAGAAGGTATTGTGCTTGGTCATAAAGTGACCAAAAGAGGTTTAGAAGTTGATACTGCTAAGATTGAGGTTATTCAAAAACTGCCTCCAACTGTTAATGTCATAGGTGTTAGATGTTTTATATGTCATGCTGGTTTTTACCAGAGATTCATAAAATATTTTTCTAAAATTACAAATCCCTTGTTTTCATTGCTGGTCAAGGATGCAACATTCAATTTTGATGAAAACTGTTTAAAATAATTAAATCTTCTTAAAGAGAACTCAATACATCACCTATCATTATTGCACCTAATTGGAAACAAACTTTTGAGCTAATGTGTGATAATAGTGAAATGGTTGTAGGTGTTGTACTTGGACAGAGGAGATATAGAAAATTGCATGTTGTATATTATTCTAGTAGACCGCTAGATGATGCCCAAGAAAATTATACCACCACTGAGAAAGAATTATTTGCTGTTGTGTTTGCTCTAGAGAGGTTTATACAGTACTTGTTAGGTTCTAAAGTCTTCATTTTCACTGATTATTCATCATTAAAATACTTTCTGTATTAGAAGGAAACTAAACCCATGCTGATTATATGGATCTTATTGTTACATGAATTTGATTTACAAATTAGGTATAAATATGGACTTGAAAATTTAGTTTCTGATCACCTTTCTAGGCTTCCTTTTAAAAATTCTAAAAATCCTAGGGAGATTTACTCTTCCTTTCCTGATGAGAAGCTGCTTACTATGTCAATCAGTCAATCTGCTTGGTTTTCATATTTTTCCATCTTTCTGGTACCATGTGTTTTTCCAAAAAAAAATCCAATAACCAAATAAAGAAATTATTTTTTGATCTTATGTACTACCTTTGGGATGATCCCTTGTTGTTTTGGAGGTGTACTGATGGTATCTAGAAGAGGTGTGTGCTTGAGGAACATATGTTTCCTATCATAGAAAATTGGCATTCTTTACCATTGGTAGGTAGCCATGGTTGTGAAAGAACCGCTCAAAAATTCATACAATCTGGTTTCTATTGGCCTAACATTTTTAAGGATTATATGAGCTTTGTGGTTGGGTGTCATAGGTGCCAGAGGCTAGGAAATGTCAGTAGGAAGCCGGAGTTACCCCAAAAAGGAATTCTAGAAGTTGAAATTTTTTATGTCTGGGGTTTAGATTTCATGGGTCCATTTCCATCTTCTCTTAGGAATGAGTATATTCTTATTGGTGTTTACTATGTTTCGAAATGGGTTGAGGCAGTGGCACTTCCCAACAATCAGGAAAATTCTAAAATTAAATTTGTCAAGAAGAATATATTTACATGATTTGGAGTCCCAAGAACTTTTATCACTGATAATAGAAAACTCTTTAAGAACTAAAAATCAAAATATTTGATTGAAAAATATGGTTGTGTTCATAAAACCGGTACTCATTATCATCCACAGTCCTATGGACAGGTAAAAATATCAAACATGGTACTTAAAAATTCATGAGAAAACTGTGTCAAACTCTAGAAAAGATTGGTCTCTTAGACTGGATGAAGCTTTATGGGCATATAGAACTACAATTAAGGCCCCAATAGGTATGTCTTCTTACAGGCTGTTGTTTAGGAAATGAAGTCGTTTACCATTGGAGTTGCAAATATACCTTATTGGGAAGTTAAGGCTTTTATTTGTGATTTTAAGAGTGATGGTGAGAGTAGACTACTAGATCTGAGTGAACTTAATGAGATTAGGATACAAAGTTATGATAATTCAAAGATTTATAATGAAATGACTAAAATATTTCATGATTCTATAATCCAAAACCAAGAGTTCAAACTTGGACTGAAGTACCTTATTTTTAATTAAAGACTCAAACTCTTTCATTGAAAGCTAAAGTCCATGTGGTCTAGACCTTTTACAATTGTGAGATATTTGAAGAATGGAGATGTTGAAATTGGTGGCGAAGTGAATAAACCCATGTCAGTTAATGGGTAGATACTGAAACTTTATTTCGAGGGACAACCTAAGGGATTGGCTTCTATCACTGTGCTTGATAACTATTCTTGAATAATTAATGGATGGGGACTTTAAACATTGCGCTTCATGGGAGGAAACCCATGGTTTTTTGTCTTTACATTGTTTCTTTTTAACATTGAATAAAGTTCTTCTTTTGTGCTTTGTTTTTTTTAAATACTTGTTACTAATTGTTCTTTGTCTCATGTTTTTAGTTTTTAGGATGCTGCTGATGTGTAATAATGATGTTGAGTTCCCATGATCATCTCTGTAGAATAACATAGTCAGGGAAGTATTTCAACTTTTCTGCATGTATTTTTTCTCCTGGTTTAGTTAATAGAATTCTGCTCACTGAAAGTTCTCTATAAAAAATTCATTTACTTGTGTATTGAAAATTCGTTTGCATGATATGGACTATATTTATAATCTGCTACATGTCTTGCGTATATTAAAAAAAAAATTCTGCATGTTAGTAAGTTGAATTAAAAATCTACATGTATATGTTACTGGTAGTTTTGTTTCTCATTGTAACTTATTAGTCTATAGGTTGTTTAGCGTTAATCGTATTTCTTTATTGAACATCCATTTTAATCATACTTAGTTAAAATGTTTTCACCCAATTAATTGTGCACCCACACATTATATACTTCTTTTGAGAAATATTGAAAATACGTGTCACATAAATGTGTGTGTCTGGATTTGAACCTGGTGTAAGTTATCTTTTGTGGCAACCAATATTTTGTGAACATAATTGTGAAATTTTTTACATTTCATCTATCTACTTAATTGAAAATCTATTTTGAACCTTAATTTATAAATCATTCTTCTCCATATTTAGAAGTTAACATCGGGGACAATGATGGGTTTTATGTGTGGGGGAGGGGGCCAAATCAAGACTGTGCTAAATTGTGTTTAATTTTAATCCCATTAATTCCCACTGCAACTTCAAACTTTTTGTAAAAAAATGGTTATACTTTTTCAAAATTCTTGCACAATGTTATGTTGTACACAATACTCAATTGGTTATTTCCTTAGTAAATTTCCTTTCTAGTAGTTAATAACTTCTTTGAAAGTGAAACTCATGATAATGGATGATTGTTGAGTGATCGTGTTTATTGGTTTCATGGAAATTCGGTTGAATACCAATTTCTAAAAGTAATAAGGGTTACTTTTTTTTAGAAATATGGTCATAACCCTTGGAACTAGAAGTTTGATTCTGATTCTAGGGGACTCATTCATCTTTTAATTATTAAAATTAATCATCTTAATGAGCCAATGGAAATGATTTTTATATAAATATTTTGAAACTGGAGTAATTTTTGTATTTGGGATCCCACTGTGAGTCTCTGAGACCTTATATGGAGGGTGCATTTCTGTTTACTTTGAGCCCTCTGTTCATTTTGAATAAGTGCACTGCAAATTTCTTAGTACAATGATACATGGAATGGGAAAAATAAATAAAGTGTCTAGGGTCATAAATGATCTCATTAGGGTGAGGGGAATGATGAACACCAGATGAAGAAGGGGTCGATTGGTTTTTAAAGAAATCATTTAAGATGTATCAATAAGGTGATTCGAAAAAAAAATTATTTATTTTTGGTACATAATATTCTGTTAAATTATAGAGTTCCTCGGTTAATTTCATAGTTACATATATATTTTACATCCTTCCATTCTTGGAATTATAACCTGAGTTTGGATTGAAGTGAGTCACTAAGTTGTATCACATATGAGGCATGACATTTTCATTTCTTGGTGACTCTTAGATTTCTTAATTACCCTTCAGTATTTGGTATAGGAAAGATTAATATGAGTAATTCATTTTCTTAAATCCTTTTGTTATGTATTGTCCTCTATTTTGTGTTCTGGACATGTTACATTTTTAGAAAAATCATAAATACCATACTTTTGTTTTTCAATGATAATAAAACATGACATTGTTTGAGGGAAAAAAATGCTAAAGTGTGGGGGAATTTGATTTGACTGTATTTTTACATAGTTTTACCACATCCTTTTAATTTATTTTTAATTATTTAATTAACTATTTAATCACTCATTAATAAATAATTTTAATTTTGTATTTTTATAGTTACTTTTTTTAATTAATCAATTTTTATAATTAATTATGTATTTTTAGTAATCAAAATAATAATTTTAATCTTACTAAACTAATATACTTTAATTATTTCTTATTTATTTTGGTTATGTTAAATCTAATTGTCTTTTTAATAAGTTAATATCTATTGAAAACAATTATTTAATCAATGTAATTATATTTTATTAAGTTAGTCTTTATTTTAATATACTATCATTGAATTTGGTTTCATTAAACTATTTTAACATTATTGATTAATGTGTTTAGTCATCCTGTTAATCATTTATGTAAATAATTTGTGTTTTAAATTAAATAAAATTATTCACTTTTAATTTTATGTGATCAAATAGTTGTTTAATTAATTAATTCAGTGTTTTAAAATAATAATTGTTTAGTTTTATGAATGCCATTTGATTATTTATTTATTTTCTTTTGGGTTTAGTCTACCTGTGAGGTAGATAATAGTTATCGGTAACCTACTGGGTCACCGATACTCTTATCTTTTACTTGAAGCTAAATTTTTAATTTATTTGTTTAGTAATATCAATTTATGTTTTTCATAACTTTAGTTTATTAAATATCATGTTATTAACATAAGTGTCATTAATTAATACTTTTTTTTATAACTTTAGAGTTTTAGGTTTAGCAAAAATTTTGTTTTATATTAATGGTGTTTATTATTCTTATAATTATTTATTTTCAATCCTTGTTAAAAATAACAAAAATTTTTATTTTTAAGTTATTTTCTTACAAGGGTCACTCTATGTATTCTACTGGTGACCCTTTTATTTTTGTTGTTTAAAAGTCACCTTTTATTTGAATGGCGTAACAGTGAGTATTTTAATTTTATTCGTAACAGAAAAATTATCTAGCTTACCGGTTTCTTTCATTTTAGTATATCGGTAACCATTAATTTTATTTTTGACCCCCCACATCGCTTCTTCTCTTTGATTATTTTTCTAACAGTGACATGGTTTTTAATTTCTAACGGTGACCCCCGACCCACCTATTACCCAACCTATCAGTAACCATCTATAATTTCACTACCAGTGACTCTTTCTTTTTCACTAACAGTGAGATATTCTTTGGAATTTACGGTGACCCTTTCCTTTTAATTCTTTCGGTAACCTCCTCACTGTTCACTACATCTCACGTTCTTTTACTTTTTATCTTAATTCATTACCCTCATCGATAGAAATCCACTTTAATCGCTTCTATTTCCTCTACACCTCACCATTGCACATTTCCATCTCACCCCCAAGAAATAGTGTTCGCTTCCACCATCTCTTCAACCTCCATTCCCCCATTCCACATAAAATTCCATTCCAGTGTCTCCTTCACACTAGTCGCAAATTCCTTCCTTAAATCACATTCAACAATCAAAAACCAGAGACTCAAACCACCAATGTATTGGGAGGATACACCACTTCTTTTCTGATAGAGAAAGAGGGTACGTCAATGCTGGAAGATACATCTTTGCCTCATTCATAACCGCTATGGATCTGGACTGAAGCTACCTGGGGAATTGATGTTTCATGGTGAAATTGAGAACAGCCGCCACCTAAGTCGATCTGATGTCTGATATCCACTATAAAGAGGAGATGTAACTCACCATCGTAAGACTTTAAAGTGATCATGAACCAATCTGCACCTCTGCTGATACCTGGATCTGGAGAAAATGAACAGCCGCCGCTGTTTAGGGGTGGATTCAGAGGAGTCTGTTTTCAAACAGGAGTTGTCGCGCTTGTAGGAGTCATTGTGTTAAGCTTCCAAGAAGTTATGGGGTCGTCGAATTGATTGTTCTCTTTAACAGAGAAGAGGAGTCAGAGCTGCTGCGGAGCAAGAATATTTCTAGAGGTTGGGCCGCCATGGGTTTTTGCTGGTGAAGCCAATGCTAAGAGGAATATCTGGAGTGTCGCGCCACCTATTGAAGATCGTACAGCCGCAGATAGAGGAAGATAAAGGAGCTGTGGATTTCCTTCCTGGAATCCAAGAAACCCTTTTCCCCTATACTAAAAAAATTGGGGAATCTACAATGAAGATAAAAGTTAAAAAAATTGAAATGATAACATTAAAGAAGAATTTAATAATGAAAAAAACATATAAAAAGTTAAATAAAAATAATAAAAATTATTATAATGTAACTCAAATACAAAATTATTATTGTTATGAGTAAATAAAAAATATAAAAAAATTAATTATTTAAACCTAATTGATAATTTATTTATCGTCAATAAAAATTTAATTAAACATAAATTATTAATAATATTTTCTAAATTACAATTAATTACAATTTAATGTGGGATTCCAAATAATTATTAATAAAATTAAATACTCATTAATAACTTATTATGACCAAAAATAAACTAATATATTTAACAAACGAATAGTAAAAGATTTAATGTTCCTAAATAATTAATAAACATTATTATTAACATTATTAACTTAAATAATAAATTAATAACTATAATACTAATAATTAATTTATATGTAATAATGATTATCATTTAAATTATTTAATTAACTATTTAATTAATATATCACTAAAATTTAAAAATATCTATTCTATTTTTTATGTTGAGTAATTTATTTCATTGTTATAACTATGCAGGTTCATTTAAGAGTCGGCTATACATTCATATTCAAACAAATAACTCAGCGAGAGTCAGTTATGTGCGTAAATCTAGTGTGACGTGCCAGTCATGAAAAAACGCATGTTTTTCGGTGCTTTTGTGAAGGGTTTTAAAAAGTGGGTGGAAGATGTTCGGTGACAATAAGATTTTGATAGTAGCTACATAAATCAGACAAGAAGCAAAATTTAGTAGGACTCTCATTCATATAACACATCCGGAGAGCCAGTGCCGAGGAGAGGAAACTAGAGTGTGACTCTGGAGCAACTTCATAGAGCTGAAGGAGGGAAAGAGCAGCAACAGTTTATGCTAGAAGAGGGAGATTAATTCCTCTATTTTCCTAATTCATCATTATTGTAATTGAATGATCTATGTTTACATATTAATAATGATAATGAATAGCTATGTCAATAGTTCGGGAATGAGTTGAAGTTCTACTGTTTACTTTTAATTCTCATATCACTTAATCATTTCATTGAATTCAGTAACGATTGGTGAGATCAATACTGAGTACATCTAGTTGCATGTATCACTACATCATAATCATAAAATTCACATTAGTTGGAGAGGTTGATTGTGGAACACTTTTCAAAAGGTATTAGAATCAAAAGACTCCATGAATTGCGGTGAGTTTGTCTTAATGTTAAATTTTTCAAACTATTCTCAGTTGATTTGTTCTAGAGTGGCGAACTATAAAATAGATTGACTAGAGGGACTTAACTCCTAGTGAAGGAGTAAAGTCATACACTTTTAAGTGGTACTATGTGATAACTTTTAAGTTAATATAAATACCATTAAAACAGTAGAATGGAGATTACTCCCCTAGTATTTTAATATATTGATCATTTAATCAGTGTTATAAACCTCTATTTTTCCTTATTTTACAACTGTCTCTAGTTTCCATCCAGTTTAAATACATGATTTAAATATTTTTTCACCTCATTGTTTATAAAAATATATAGAAATTAAAAAAATCACTCCACTTCTGACAGAAGTGGAGTTTACGAAGTTTTTTTTATAAGATTAGTGGCCAAATTTACCTTCCATGTGGGTTCGACTATGCTTACCACATATACAATAGAAAGTAGGAATATAAATTTGAAACATTGACCGACTTCAATGATAGTACAAGTTAATACTTTTATTTTATTACTATATAAAATTGAATATTCCTAGAATATTGAGAAAATGATATTATTTTAAAAATAAAATTGAAAATTTGAATAGTAAATTTCAACAAAAATAATGATCATGATAATGGGGAATAGTATTATTAATGTATAATTTAAAAGATAATATTCAATTTAAATTTTTTCTAAAATGTAAAATGAGTTGTACAAAAAATTTGTAAAATATTATTTTTATAATTCTTAAATAAATAAATGGAAGTTAAAATAATCTTTCATAGAAATATATTTATTTGTTTAAAATGTTATAAAACACATATAATAACATAGATATGGATGAAAACTACATCAACCAAAGAAAAAGGATGGAAATTATTTCTTATATTCATGTTCTGGATCTTTTTAATATCGAAATGGAAAATTTTTAGTAATAATTAAAATCATAAGAATAAGAATAAGAGAAGATAATATATGAAGTTTAATAGAAAATAATTATATAAATTCTCAAGATGATAGTTTGTCATATACAATCACAAACATAAATAAGATTGTATCTTAATCCCTGACCGCTTTGGTATGTTTTGAATCATAATCCAGATGAATGAAATAACTCCAAATGATAATGTAAAAACCATTATTTTAAATAGAATCAAGATAAATTTTTTATATTTGTTATTATATAGAACATCTAAAAATATATTGTTGCATAATATAAATAAATACCCAACAAAACAACATTGAGAAGAAGAACCCCTACTGTTTATGTAATATTTGAAAAATAAACTCATGAATTATTTAAACATACAATGATTTTTGAATTCAAAATTATATTAATTAAAAATAATGACATACAATAATTGGTGATATATAACCCACAATAAATTAATAATTAGTTAATATAAAAAATTTCCCCATGAAATAAAATATTCATGATAAACCCATACACCTGGTCCATATTGCCTCATATAAATTCTTACGACATATATAATAAATATATTATTTATTAATATATTGTAGAACCATATTCATATATATATTTCTTTATATTATTCTCATAAAATTTATAACTACCCTTTTATTAAAAATTCTTCATTAATATCGTCATTTGGGTGAGTACTTGTTTGTTTTCATACCATTTATTGGATCGATGATTCTAGTCCATGCATAATAGTCATTGTTTTATCATAAACAAATATAAACCAGGTAATTAGTATCATATTTATTATTTATATTCAATTTTATAACCATAAATATTATGTGGTGATAAAAAAATTATTACATAACTTCATGGGGATGGTAGTCCATACATACACACGAGTGAAGTTTCAACTTTTAGATGGTTAGGACGAATGAATGGTTAATAATATTTCAGTAAAATATAGTCATTATTATATATAAAATATCACATATATTATTTAAAAATATCATAATTAAGAAACATGTTGAGAAAAAAATAAAAAATGAGTTATATCGCTTTGTGAGGTGGTAATTACCACATACGCAAGAGTGACATTATCATTTTCCAATGAGTTGAAGTGTAAATAAATAAATATAATATTATATTTAAATTAGTATAATTTTCATAGGAAAATAATTTACATATATTATATATATTTTTATAATCATCTTAGAGTGATGATGCTAAAAAATAAAATACATAACATTATGTAGATGGTAGTCCATATGATTAGATGAGGGATGTAATTATCTTCCATTAGAGATATAAGTGATATCAAATAGATTGAACATTTAATTAAAAAAGTTATTTTCATTAAATATCGTTTTTAATCTTAAAAAGATAAAAAAATAATATTTGGATTATGTTTAAAGAGAAACAAATATGAAAAATTCATGTAAGAACAATTGCCACTTCTTTATGAAACCTACTTTGTATTGCACCTTAAAACTTCTTAAACTGGTATTTTATGAATAATAGGACCTCTATATAATTAGGATGATGGTAATGAGATTATTTATTTAGATATTAGTTGTGATTAAGGGCTCACATGGTGTAGATAAGAAAGGATATGAGTATTTCTATTACATGTGAGGGTATTGGGATACTATTTATTATTAACAATATTGTTTTATAATAAATTCACCATAATGTTAAATTTGATCCTCAATATATCAAGATCAAATATAGGATGATATTGAATCAACATTCATTCATTAAATAACATTTATATATTTTTTAGGTTTTTTAAGAGTTATATATTCAGTTTAACCCTTGGTAATCCATTTTAACATTTACCATTATAATGAATTTTTACAGAAGTTACTCTTCATAATTACCAAAAAATGGGCCTCATTTATAAATTAATACATTATTTTTCAAAACATGGAGTAAATTTTATTTAATTATATTTCTTTAGGTTGTATAATTTTATTTTAAAAGAAGTTTTAAAAATGAAATGGAACCCTTATTTCGAAAAAATACATTTTTAATCATAATATAAATTTATTCATATTATTTTCCTAGTAAATTTATTTTTTCATGTTAATATTTATTTTTAAATTTATTATATATAAAATTAATTTATGTAATTAATTTAAACAAATTAATTATATTTACTAATATAAAATACCAATCACATAAAAAATTGTTATCTAAAAAATATCTATTTCATCCTATCTAAAAATTTTATATCTATTTATAATCAGTTGATAATAAGTGAGAAAATAATTTTTTTCCATTTTATTATATTAAAAACCAACATATTTCATCAAAATAAGAGGTTATAAATGGTTAAAATAAAAATAATGTACTTGAAAAATTTTATCATTTATTATAAAATGATATCTTTTTTATTATAAAAAGGTGAGTACTTATTTCATAGGAATTAATCATTAAATTTCCATTAATGAAAAAATTTATAAATATTTTACATAAAATATTTTTCTATATATATTCCTTAATATCCAATAGGTATGTGATGAAAAACACATTTTATATTAACATTCTTTGTTTAAGTCAAAATTCATCTGACCTCATTGTTGTGTGATAAGAAATATATCAAAACATAAATTTTAATAAATAAAAACATGTATTTAAAGATATTTTTTTTCAAATTCCTTCTAATATAATTTATAATATGGATACTTCCCATCCAAATTATAGAAGGTACTTTTAGAACAAGTAAGATCTCATTTGATTTAGAGCATAAAATATCAATTGAAAAAGGATTAGAAGTTTGTGCTCGTGATCTATATTCTCAAGGATATTATTCATTCTTGATACATTGAATTTAGAGGTAAATTAGATACTCATTTTCATTGATTTACTTTTCCTATAATGACAGTTATCAATTGTTTATTAGAGAGGATTATTTTGGAGCATTATATTATTTTTTGTTATAGTATCCCCTTTGTTCGAATGATATTAACGATACATCTCTTGTGGGCCTAATCATTATTAATGTGATAAATTAAGGGATTTTGATTCTATAGAAAAAAAAGTTTAATTGATTAAAGACTCCATAAATCATATAATTATTATATTTTACATAGTTTTTATTTTTTCATTAGTCGCCATTTTTTAAAAGTATTTACTTTTTTGTGACAATAATAACCAGTTAATGAAGAAAATATAAAACCAAGATTAGGGGGTCCATTTTAAATCATAAAAAGTATTATTTTTTTCACACAATGATATGATTTTCCGCCTGAAATGATATAAATTCATTAAAAATTTCATGTGTCACAACTAAAGAGGAACATACTCAATCACTTATTTTATTGAGTTGGGAATAGTTATATTTGGAAAAGGTTATATCAATGTTTCATAATCCTATATAAATTACTGATTATAGAAATATATTGATTAATATCAAATCACGTCCATCAATTATGGAATCATGGGAAGGATTTATAATAAGAGTTTGAATTGGATTCACTTATGATGGAGAAATGAACCCACCTATTTGTTGATCAAATTTCACTAGGATAAACATATTAGGGAAGAGGATGACATGGTTAGGAGAATTTCTTCTACCATTGGAATTTTTAATATATATAATTTATTATTTTTAAAATGATCCCATATTTCTTAGTTGTGGTTGTTTTCCATAATATTTTTCATATAGGGGAGCTAGTGTGGATTCTAATTTTAGTGCATGTTTTGCTTCAATTTTACAATATACTCTTTTATAGAGAGATGCATGGAAAAATCAATAGTAATGTTGGAAAATGATAAAGAATAATAACACCAATTAATAATATATATTCCAAGAAAATCATTTATTCCATAATAATTACATCCAAACCCATTAACATGTTTGGTGCATGATTTACAAAATCATGGTGAAATCCAAGAATATTATACTATGATATTATCACACTAACAATTCACTATTTTAACCCTCCCTTCTCTCTTATAACCCCCATTAATACTATTCAGGTCCATAATGAATCAAACCCTTTATTCACCCCTCCCTTATAATTTTATTTTCGGTGTATTTGTTATCATGTACAATATGGATTGACCATGTTTTTTTATTCTATATATTTTATCAATTTACCAACATTCTATGAATTTATTACTCCACTAAGGACATGGTGTCATAGAGTTCCGTGTTTTCCTAAATTACGGACTGGGGTTTTTATTTATAGGAATTGAAAAAATGAATTTATGGGTATTCCCGTTATATTTTGGGTTTTACATCAACCATAATAAATTTAATTAATTAAATAAAGTTGTTTTATTTATAACCATGATATGGATAACCAGATATGCTTGATTCATGAAAATCATGTTTCCAATTTTTTTACATTAATATACTTTATCATTGCGTACTATTATATATGAATATATAATAATGGTTTTTTATTATCTTATTCTGACATGAGTATTAAATGTGACCTCAAATTAATATTTTACAAATGAAATTTAATGATGTCTACCTAGTTTTTATTTTAAATTATTCACTTAATTCCCCAAGAATTCTTTCATGAAAACCAGTTTCTCCATAATGGATTTTTTTTTTGAATTTAATCATTGACAAAAGATATTATTGTAATGAAATGTATAATGACCCAAGTATTACATACATATATATTAAATCATTTTTTCATAATAATTATTAAAATACAAAACCAAATAACCCTAAACAATAATATTTCAGTGTATTTTTAAACATGGAAACAAAAAAATGGTCCATAATTTTGTTATTTCATCTCTCCCAAAGTTCATCATAATTATAATCATCCTTATGAATTTTGTAAATAATAAATATTATTATTAAAAATGGAATTGAAACATACAAAAGAGTGATGTTACATTCTTTGTAAGGGAAAAGGGAGATACATAACTTCAACATGAACAATATTTAATGAGAACCTAGGCATAAAATTTGACAATGACACCCTCACATTATATAATGATAATCATGAGTCCTGGAATAAATATTCAAAGGTAAAAATTCATGATTCATAAGGGAATAAAATAACATGATCAATGAGAGTACAATACATGAAATTGTTGGAATGAACATAAGCATATAAATAATTACCATATTAGTTTGGGATTAATGCCAACACCCTCAAAGCGAACCAATTCTTTTAGATAATCATGTTCACTCCCTATTTAATACTAGTATCAGTAATCCAGGATCAATTCCCATTACAAGCATATATTACTAAACTATGTTCACTCCATGTTCTAATCTTATCAATCCCATGATATATAAATATTAACTCAATGCTTTAGGGGGATATATTGGTCCCACCCATATCAAAATGATATACATATTTATGGTTTACACAAGATCGTAATAATTCATCATATCATGACCCATAAAATGTAATTTTCATAATAATAACTTCACAATATACCAACATGTGTAAAATAAATATGTTTCATAATAATTTCATCCTAGAATAATCCATGAACAGAAGACGATTTCACAAAAAAGTTGACATGGTTTAATTTATCAAAGATAAATTAGTTTCAAAAACAACATGTCATCCTAAAAATAAACTATACCAATAATTAATAATAATATTATCCTTGGATCATATCCCAATTAAAAGATATGTCACATAAATGAACGAAATATTAGGTGAAAATATTTTTTGAATAATATTTAAAACATTTCTTGATGAAAATACACATTCAAATTTGAAAAATGTATTTTAAAACAGTTTTTTAAATCCTTTTTATTGAATATAATATTTAAGACATATAAAACATGATTTGAAGACCATTTAATATATTTTATTAAATATGAAAAACGTGAAATCATTTTCTCTGAAAATTACTATTCAAAATTATAATGGAATCACTGAAAATAATTCTAAATAAATTATTAAACGTAAAATATTTTTGAAATAAGTTTCATTGAAAATAACCATTGAAACATAGACATGAAGATTTTAGATTAATTTAAAACGCTTATTGATTAATAAATAATTTTATAATATTAAAATTTGATAATATTATTAAAAGATATATTAATATAATATTTTAATCAAGTTAAATAAATATATTTTTGGTTGAAATAAAATTTCAAAAAGAAGATAGAAATAATGTAAAATTTTCTAAAAAAAGTTTCATAATTATATTATATACCAAATAATAGAAAATTGGTACCATTACATAAAGATATCATGAATTTTCATTTTATAAAAATGTTCAGGATAATTATTGAGCGGTAGATCTTGATATTTAAATAGTAGAGACTTTATCATAAATAATCCCTTTAAGTGATGAGATTATAACAAAAGATCGGTACTACATTGGTAACACTGAACCATAGGAACCATGATAGAATAAAAATATGAAACATAAAACATCATGAGGTAGAATAAGTTCATTATATTAAATTTCAAATAGGATTTATATTCACTTCATCAAATAAAAAATGTCAATAGAATATTGTACGTGTCAAAAAAAGGAAAATTGAGACAAACATCCCCTACCGCTTTGGTATGTCTAGAACCTTTACCCAAGGAAGATGATTCCTCAAAAGTATATATACATCTAAATTTCATTCATGGTTGGAATAAAATACTACATTAATGTTGAGTATATATAACACATAGATGATAGTGGTTGTAAATGTAGCATGTGTCTCACAAAATTAAAAATTGAGATATAAATCCTTTAACATAAGACATGACTATCATTGTACTCATTCAAACCTTCTCCTATTTGGGTTTCATACCTAGGGTTTTACTAAAACAATTATTTGTTCAATTTATCTCTAAAATATAGATTCCAGGGTTGTGGGATATATTCTTGGAGTTATTTGGGTAGGTTTGGGATAATCTACATGTGTTGATGGATTTAGAGAAGTGATTTGAGGAGTGCCCTTCTATATATGAGGTAGTGTTAAATTGATTTAATTAATAATATTTTTTTTACTATTGGTAGCTTTCCCATATGTAAAGTGGCTAAAATATAGAAAATTAATGATGTCGAAGTATGATATGGTAGATACACACCGAGGCAACACAATGGAACACATTCTACACACTTCTTTTTCATTAAATGCTGCATTTCCTTAATTTACCATTTTGGTTTTTTCATTATGTAAACTAGTTTTCAATCCAAATTATTTTTTCCATTAAGACAAAATTAGTGTGAGATTATATTTAAATTTAGACCCTATAAATCTAAATATAATATACAATTTATAAAATAAAAAACCAATGTGTGTTGGAATTTTATTTTAACAGATGTGCATGTAATGTGAAAAAACTACATTTACCATATTCACAATAAAACGGTTTTTACTATTTAAGGAAGATTATTTGTTACATTAATGGATAATATATCATAATTTTGGAAATTACAAATTAATATTGAAAAGGAAATGTTTTTTAGTAATTTTAAATCATTAATTAAAATGTCATTTATTTTAAAACAGAATTAATTTCCAATTTTGTATTATTCATTTCATTTGAGTGTAAAAAATTCCAAAAATTTATAGAATTTTAATATATGAATATCATAACTATGTAAAATTATATATTTACCTATAATATTAATTTAACACAATAATTATTTCAATTTACTTCGATTTTACTATTTTTAGTATAATTTATTTTATTTTATTGTCAAATAAAAAAATTGTCTTGGAGTTTCATAATAAAATTATTTACTTTTTTCAAAAATACAAATTCATAAATAAATTATTATGATAGCTAAAACTAATATATCAATCCAAATAATATTTATAACGAAATCGAAGCTGTTTTTACATTATTCTAGCCCTTTAGAGTTGTTAAAATCCAAGAAGGTGCATTTTTTACTTTTTGCGTACTTAAATTATTATATTGGTAAAAATGATGAAACATTGTCCCAATAAGTCATAAAATATATCCTATGGTTATAATTTTAGAAATATAGCCATGAAAATGGTGATGAGAAAATTTGTAGGTCATATTAAACCTTATCTTCTAAATTTATCTACTTTGTAAACAAATATTTTTTGTAATGACTATAAGTAATATTAACTGTTTTCATTAATGAAAATAGAAAAAATACTAATTTAAACTTATAAGATAATATAAATTTTTATTATTCTATATATGGATTCCATTTTGAAAAATTCTACTTAATGACGAAGAAAATTATAATTTAAAATTTTTCGCTTGTATGAAATTATAAAACATGTATCTAAAGTAATATTTTTAAAATGTTTATAATTTGATTTACCTAAATTTAATATTAAAATGATTAAAATTAAATTATTTTGATTAATATTTATATTTGAAGTATTTTTACACTAAATATTATTAAAATAATTATTTAACATGATAAATTATTCCAAAAAATGATATTTATTAATTAAAATTCATCATTTTCCTGAATTCTTCCTAAAAAAGAAACATTTTATAAAAATAAAAATTACGTAAAATAAAATAATTTTAGTAAATCTATCTAAAATTATATTTAATTTAAATATAAATATTCTAAATTTGATAAATTTAATTTTATATTTTGTTTTCCAAACATATATAAACTATCTTTTATAAAAAATAATGTTTATTTTGAATTAATTTCTACATCATTTAAATATATATAATTTTATTTATAACCAATATATATAAAATTAAAATTTGAAAGTACTTATTTTCATATGTTAGATGATTTGATTCTTTTCTTCTATTCCAACAACTTTATGATAGCTATCATATTAAATAATAATATTTATAATATATTATAGTTTGGTAAAACATGTTTTTGGGTGAATACGATGACAAAATTATTGGTGCATGTACCTCAAGATAATAGCATAGTTTTATGAAGAAAAATCGTTATATGGTGATACATATAATGATTTTTCAACTAGAAGTAGAGTTCAATGCAAGACATGATATAAAAATTTATTCCAAAAATAATAATTCATAAAAGATTTGGGTGTAACATTTAACCATGTATAAAATGAATTTCATCATTCAAATTAGAATTGGTCGTCAATGGTTTAATATATGACTATTAAATTAAGATATATCACATTGTAAAAATTAATATTAAATATTTTTTTAAAAAATTTAAATTTGGAAACATAACAGTTTCCCAATGTAACATATAAAAAGGTTTTGACATCGGTGAACATAACTAATAAGTGATCATTTTGACTTGGATGAAAATATTAAACAATAATAGAGAGTGATAAAGATCAATGATAACATGAATTTGGTTAATGCAGAGAAATCTAATGATCCGAAAACCACAAATCTATGGTGATCTAGGTGACTATTTCATTCATCCAAACTGAATGTACTCTAGTAACATTTTTTCATGACACTTTTCTCATTGTTTCATAATTATGATAAGGATATATAATTATGTTATTTTATTCTATTTCATAAGAAAAATGAAACCCTTGGTTTTTTCATTGATTAGTTCCCTCTTCATTTCTTACTCTAAAAAATAATGGATTATTTGTTATTCCAAGGTAAAAATAGATCATTAGATCCATAGAGATAATTATAATACATTCCATTTATAATTAATTTTCATATAATATAAATGGTTATATTAGGTTATCCAGAATGCATAAATTTTATATAGTTTAATAATAAATTTGTCTCTAAAACAAAAATTAATGTTCAATATAACCCATTTCAAAAATATTTATCATTATGACCCTTTCAAAAAAAATCAAAATCATGAGAATGTAGGTGATAATATTTTAAAAATTAACATCACATAAATTAACTATATATCATAATCTAGATATTTATTGTTACATTCCCAAAATCTGAATACAATAATCTTGTATCCTTTTGATACATGATATTGACAACGATTATAATATAACCTTAAATAAAAAAACAATTCTTCCTCATTCCTTGATTAAAACCACAAATTATTAAATATACTCCAAATATCCAGTAATTTTGAAAACTACATCAATGATATCATAATCTAATTTTTCAATAAACTAATTATCACTTATGAGGTCATCAATAATATCTAATTTACTTTATACAAATAAATAATCTATTTATCCAAAAAAATCAACATTTTATCTGAATCTCAAACATAATAATGGATTCCTTACCATAAAAAACACATCACCTTCCTGTTAAATAACTTTTATATTACATTTAATTCATTCAAAATTTTCATTCAAATCATTAATGAAAACCATAATCTAAATAATCCATTCATTTCAAAATCCATAATTCATCAATCCAAATACATAAATATATTAATTCCTTTACTTTAATTATGGTCATGTAATAGGCCATTCATTTTTATATTAGTAAATTCTATGATTAGGGAATTTAGTTTGGTAATGAAATTTTATCCATAGATAAGACATTGAACACCACAAAAATATGTCACTCTATGTTCCCTTTGTACACCTACATAACATGATCCCCACCATTTGATATATTCCTTCTCATTTTTCTTCCGTAGTTTTTGATATGTATGAATCCAAGTATTCATTTATATATTTTCATTTCCAAAAAACCTTCATAAATTACAATTTATATCTTACTTGAAATTTTAGTAATATCACTGATGGTCAAATTATTAATCATATACCACAATAGATTATTATGAACAATCCCAATATCATTATCTCCAATGAACATAAAACATTATTTCTCATTTGCCTGAATTTTCCATCAGATTTAATGGTAAAATGATTATTTTTTGTTTTATCCATTAATTAAAATTAAAACATAGTGTGAGAAAACATTTCATTTTGGAAAACCAAAAATTAACTGAAAATCACATATATAATGCCAAAATAATATCACCTAATTTTTATTCAACATCACCTTAGATTAGTCCAATGTTATTAATATTCATAATCTATTTATGTCATTCATTATGGATTATAAATTTTTTTCAAGTTACAAATCATATCCCTCGGGTGTGTTAAATCAGTTATGCAGTAAGGCCTCTTTTTGTGAACCTTTTCTCAATTGAGTCTATCTCAATACAATGTTTTCATGGTTTTTAACCATAATAACTTCTATACCATATCCACATAAACATTTAGCAGCCATAGAGGGATGTTTTGGTCTTAAAAATGTGTTATTACAATTTTAAAAATACAAGGACATTTTAAAATTCATTGAATTATCCTTTGATTTATCCTTAGAGAGATTCGTAGACATGTATTTATAAATATACCTAGGGATATCCATAATTATTTCACATTATATTTTCAAAATTATTACAAATCTACTTCTCTATTACTAATTATAAGGACCATATATTTCCATGCATAGATAGTAAATAATTTTTTTTTTGAAATTTTTATGATATTCTACAATTACAATACCAAGAACTTTGATAGTGTAGTTCCTTTGGAATCATGGAAACAACAAAAATGGTCCATGAGTGAGATATATAATCTCCCATAATCATCATATTAACCATCACCCCTCTTAGACATGTCATTCATAATTAATATATTCAAAATCTAGGGAATGGAAACATAATAAATGGAGATATCAAATGATCATTTTGGGAAATTGGGAGATACATCATCATAATTTGAACATAAGGGTTTGAGAATTTGAGAATAAAATTTTCTAACCAAACCATCCATATGAATTATCATAATCATGATTCAGAGTATAATGACAGAAAATTTACTATGAATGAGTCATAAAAGATTCCATTAACATTATGCATAAAAATCAACAAAAGGAATTTGGGAAATACACATAAGAATAAAAAATTATTTTTAAATTAGGCAATGCTCTCTTCCATGATGGTTATAATAGATAAAGTCCTTTCTAGAATTAGGTTCACCCTAAATTCCAATGATGTATTATTGAAGTATTTTCTCTTCTTGTTCCATCCTTTTATTATTGTACCATAATCACTCCCCGTTCAACTCTTTTCCATCTCATGAGATACACTTCTTTACCCAATGCATTAGAGAGGGATTTTGGTCCCACACATCTCATAATGAAAAAAAAAAATTATGTGTGACACAATATCATAAAAATTCATCATATCATAACCCCAAACCTGAAATGGGTATCATAATATTTTCATCATATCATTACATATTAAAAAGTCATAAGTTTCATAATCATTTCATCATATGGTATATAAAAATTTCCAAAAATTAGTTACATAAAAAAACATGTCATCACAAATTTGTTTAGAGAAATAATAATAATGGTATCATTGGAGCATATCTACAATAATGAATAGGTTACACTAATGGATGAAATCTTATATGGAAACCAATTTTTAAATACCACATAAGAAATTTATTACAAAAAGTATCATTTCATCTTTAAAAAACACTTCTTAAAACATAAATCTTTTTTAAAATCTTTTTCATTGTAAATAAACATGAAACCTATAAAGGATTATTTTAAAATAATGTAAAACACTTTTTAAAAAAATATTTCATTTTAAAATCATTTTTGTTGAAAGATTCATTTTAAACATATAAATGTATTTTTGAAAATAAATTAAAACATATTTTACAAATAAAAAATTGTTATATAATTTTCATTAAAAATATCATTGGAAAATTATAAAGGATTGGTTAAAACCCTTTTAAATCTATTTAAAAAATATCAAAATAATTTTACTCTAAAATAATATTAAGAGATAATTTTTATGAATTTACTTATAAATTTATCATTGTTTTGGATAAAAATGTTTTCGGTCAATGGTATTAATAAATTCATATATTATTGAAAAATATTTTCTTAATTATCTTATGTACCAATGGTGGTAAAACAGTACCATTGCATATATAAGTCATAAATAAATTATAGATGAATTATCATTGGATCTTTTGAGAGGTAGATCATGAAATATTAGTAATGTGGAATCAATTATAAACAATATAGATAAATAATGATATTGTAACATAAGATATATACCCCTTTGGAAATAATTAACAATAATTCCCATGATCTAATAACATAAAATGAAACATAATATAGTATGAAAATGAATAAATTCTTGATATTACATGTCATAAAGTCGTTATATTAACCACATGGAATAATATATGTTCATAGTATAATATTCTTCTCAAAGACGGAAAATTGAGAGAAGAACACCTTAATTGTATTGGTATCTCTAGAACCATAAACCCATGAATGAGAGAACATATATTTTATATAATTATAGAAATATTATTAAAGAAAAATTATGAAATAAATTAAATGACATTATATACACCACATATATATATTGTTTTTGAATTTATCATGTGTATCACAGAAGAAAATAGTGATATGGAAACTTCATTTCATAAATCATGACTCTCATGGTACTCATTAAAATATAAAATACTTTATGTATTGTCCTTTAGTTTTAAATAAAAAATTTAATGGTTGGATTTGAACCCAAAATAAGTATTTTTAGATGAGTGGAGGAAAGGTTTTGATTGATTTATGTAGGGGTTGGATGAGCTAAATGTCTTGGGATGTGTAGATAAGTGAAGAGAGTGAGTTCTATTTTATAGTTTATAGGGGGTGTAATCATGTAAATACTCAAATTTATGTATTGTTGGGGTGCCTTACATACATCATGTGGATAAATGAATACTTTCTAGTGGGTTAGAAGGATATTAAATCCAACAAACTCTTCCACCACACATTAGAAGTCATGTTTTAAACATATTTTTCCATATATCATACATTTTGTATAATTAAACTTTTTCATTTCTTATTATATTTATCAGTTTTATAACCAAATAAATTTATCATTTAAAATTATTTTATAATGATAATTATTATGAATTTTGGACCCTTAGATTCTAAATTTTATATCAAATTAATAAAATAAAAAATAATATTTGTCTTGATATTTAACTCTAATAGAAGGGCATGAACTACACAATAACACTACTTTAAGCCTAACAGTGCTAAAAAATTACTATTTAGGTGTAAATATTATTTTTATAAAAGAATAATTAAAATATTAATGGACCATGTTATATATATATAAACCCCTAAAAATAACATAGCTGAAGATATTATTCTTAGTAATTTTAGATTCCATAATAAAATTTTGTTTATTATAAAAAAGAATTACTTTTTCAATTTCGAAAATATTCATTTATTTTTAATTATTAAAAAGATCAATGAAATTATAAAATTAGAATATATTAATTTCATAGTTGTTTAAGATGATATATTTATCTTTAAAATTAATTTAACTCCATAATTAATTAAATTTACTTCACTTTTACTATTTGTAATATAATTTATTTTATTTTATTGTTAACTACATAATTACTATGTTGGAATTTCATAATACAATTGAATAATTATTTCATCTATAAAAGATATATAAAAATAAATATGTTTACTAAAAATCATTTATCATTAAAATTAATATTTATAAACAAATATATGTAGTTTCGATATAATTAAAAATAATTATAGATATCAAAATTATAGAAGGTGATTTTTCTCTTTTTTTATTATATAAAAAATTATATGGGTCATTTATCTTGGAAAAGTGTCCCAAAATGTTATAACATTAGACTATAAGGTAAAAATAGTAGAAATAATTCCCAAAAATTTCTGTTGGAAAAATGGGAATTCCATTTTATACATTATATTCTTTCTTTAACCACTATGTAAAATCATTTTTACCTTAATCACAATTGTTGATTTTAACTATTTCACTCATAATTATAATAAAAAACTATGTTGAAATTATTCAGTTATATAAATTATTAAAATTAAAAATATTAAATCCACTTGGTAAAATTATACTTACATAAATGGAACAATTAAATTTAAAATCAATCTTCGAGATGTGAGGAGAAAATAAGTTTTTAAAATGGAAATGTTCAAAAGTTAATAGATTACATATATCAAAATTCCATAATAAAATTATTAAAATTACCAAATTTGTTTATTTAGATAATTAAATAACAAATTGGGTTGTAAAATATATTAGAAATATAATTTAACATTAAAAATTATTAAATTATGAGCTGTTTTAAATTAAAATCGGGTCTTTTTTACTATTCATCGAAAAATTGAAATTTCTTATAAAAATCCAAAAATACTGTTATAAATTTTGGGAATAGGTTTTCAAAAAATAGGATTATTTTATCATATAATTTTACTAAATTTAGTAAAACTTAATTTTAATTCATGTGCAACTTTTAAGATTAAACCTTTTTTTTTGAGAAGTAGAGTTTCTCAAACAATATTTATTTTTCGTTTAAATTCATATTTTATAAGTTATGATCAGCATTTGTCGAATCAGTATATATAAAATATATATTTTTATAATCATGATAAAGATATTCATTCGAGCCACTTCATGGAATATAGAATAACTATAATATTAAATATTAATATTAAAAACATATTGCAGCTCACAAAAACTCAGTATTATGTCTAATGAAATCCAAACATAGTGTAATATTTAAAGAGAGATAAACTCAGTATTTCATGTATAGAAGGATTAACATGATTTTTTCATATAAGTAATGTTTAACATTGTTCACTACTCAATGGAATCATTCAATGGATTTTAAATTATAAATAAAATATTTATTCATAAAAACTCATTGTTTTACTGGGTGACACCAAAAATAAATATGGTTTTTTGAGAAAATTAGATTATTTTCATAAGGACTATTATATATATGAATCAAGGATGAAAATTTTGTGTACCATGAAAGTTTAATTTACTATGTATTGATTTTACTATGACTAATAAATTATATATTACATCACTAGTGATGTATCTTAGTAAAGATAATTATTTTTCTACATTTTAGTTTTTTGGGTTAAATAAGTTATTTAACTAAAAAACATTTATATGATTGTATTGGTTGGGAATGTTTATGATAATATTTGGATCACATTACCTAATTCATGGATTTGAATTCTTGTATATCTAGATTATAATTTTCTTACATAATTAATTACATGGTTTTTTAATTTTGGCTACTTCTTTTTAGTTTCTACTAAAAAATTAATTTTTATCATATGTTTATTTTAAGGATTTATGTCTTAGATTATCCATGATTATTTTAACATGAGACTGTTTGTGGGATCCCATTACTATTGTAATGATCATACATTACAAAAACCATTTAGAGAAGGATTAAGATGATTTTAATTATCTTACATAATTTTTATATTTTTTATAATTTGGATATGGATGGTCGTCATATTTTATAACTATTCCATCAGGAAGGTCTAGAAATTATATAAAACAATTATTTCCTTATACATTATTTTATTTCTAGATAATTAATAATAAAACCATTTATAAAACAATATATTTCATTCCACATGGATATTTTTTTTAAAAAAGTAAATAAATAACTATTTAGTATTCTATTTTTATAATTTTTTCTAATTGAATTTCATAAATCATTCTTTCCATTTAATCACAAATATAATTTTAAAAATATCTATCATCATTAGATCTTGAATTATATATAATTTAACTATGAATCATCCAAGTATATTAACTTTTAGAACCAATTTTTTGTCATCTCACAATTTTATGTAGAATATTCATGGATTGTGATAAACATTGGAGTAATAATCCATAAATGAATACATAAAGGCTTAGGTTTTATGGATATACACCTTGGCCCCTAAATCCTAGGTTGAATTTAATTATTTGTGTTTGGGATAGTTTTATTACACACCTTTTCCAAAAAAAAAATTTAAGGCCACTATAAGGCAGCCACGCCAATTCGACCACATGCCAATGTGGGACAAGAGGTTGACCACACCCAATGGAAGTCGGCCTGGGCCAACATGAAGACCGTAGGGAGAAGAAATCCTGTATGATACAGGTGATAATGGGTATAGGTCCCATGGTGTGTGATATTACAATAGCACATTTAATGTGCTAGAGTCTTAGGGGGTCTTAGCCGAGGTGGTGGAGTCAATGATTATAGTACGGGGGTCCACCATATTGATGGATCAAGTAGTATAATTCATGAAGTGGATTATAAACCGATGGAATGTTAGTGAGTAATTTTTATGTGGGATGCAGTACCTCGAATTTGGATCATCTGATCCTGCCCCCAAAGGTCTTCCCCATATGATCATAATGTTGGCTGATCTCAGCCAACCATTCAGATCCTTCGCCACTAAACCTCAAACACAATTTGATTATGTGCCTTGAAAATTTGAACCCATCGGTCTCGCATGTCAAAAAAATCCAAATTATACCTCCCACACTAACTGGTTCGATATGGAGGCTCAAAGACACCATTCTCATTATCAATAGGTGATCAACAGCACCACCATCTATAGTCTATCACTGATAGATGTGCAAGTCTAAGACAATAAAATGCCAGACATCGTGACATCCAAACCATGAACACCAGTGGCCTTAATCATTATCTCTTACCATCTCTAAAGGACTCAATATGATCATTAATTGTTTATGGTCAATGTGAATAAAAACTAAATATTTTTTAATTATTTCAGTGACCATGAATTTTTCTTAACTTCTGATGAATTTTTATTTTTATTTAAATCAAATTAATTTGATCATGAGGCGTCACGATTGAAGATAATATGACAGAATCAACCCCCTCATATGGTTTACATATAATCCATACCATATAAATATGTGTCATTAATTTCCTCTTTTAACCTATATAAACTCACTCCCATCACGAAAAAAAAGTAAAAAAGACAAGGGAGGGAACTCCAAATAGAATGGAAGGTGGAGGAACAGGGGGCTCCAGCCATCTCCCATCAATAGAAATCCTCATATAATCACATGAGACCATTTAATGATCATTTTATGAACTAAAGTTTTCAGGAAGAACGAAATTTCCTATGATTCTAGGTCCATAGAGGGTGTTCATGATATCATGGGATCCCCCTCCACTTCGTTGATTTTATTCTTTCCTTTACAAGGGAGCACCTTCAGATATTGAATTCATGATGAACCCCATGTCTTGTGAACATCATGGTCATATTTTACATTCTATGATCACATAAATCATTATACATTATTTTTTCATCCTTCATTCACCCACCACATGAACTTTTTGTGATAATGGGGACTGTCATGAGACCTTGTTTGTCTGTCATGCGAATTGAAAGAATGAGTGAACCTCATGCGAAATCTCAATGGTGAAAGTTATTCCTGAGAACCCATAATCATGTGAAATGTCACCCATGAAATTGATACCAAATATAGATATCCCCAATATTATCTTTTAGTCTTTTGTAGGGACCATCCATATCTCGCGATGTCTATGTTTGAACATGGTATCTCCCACCTCGCCATGAAGGATCACCATAGACACCCATGTCATGAAAGACATGCATTGAGGATAGGATCCCAAAATGTTATTCACATCTCACCATTAAATGTTCAAAATCAACCATGAATTCTTTGGTTTTTATATATAGACTCCATGTGATGGAATTCAGAGATCATAACGAGACATCATGATATTTATAAAGATCACAAATGACTAGACATGATTTGTTGTCATAATTAGATCTGCTAACATGAATTATAGGAAAGGTAAAAAACACCTACCGATGTGAACCATGGACCCTTACTCTTACTTTTGTGTTGTTAGGCAGCCTCTTCATAAGATCAGATACTACATGGAGACCTTATTCTGGTTCATGTGAATCACATGAACAATAATGCATCATGTAAATTTTCCATTCATGTATGTGTGAACTTAAGACCAGAAACACCATTTTCCATGGAATCCTTATGGTGTACTTCTTCATCATGTACACTTGAGAATAAATTTCTTCCCATGTAACATATCTAGTAATCCCTTGGGACATGCACATGATAAGCGTAAAAAAATTCAAGACCCTAAACATAACCAAGAGACCTCAAAACATGAATGGATTAAGGAAATGTGATCGTGAGACAATTCGATGGTCTCGTGATGTCCATGGTAGATCATAGTCATGCCATAATGGTAAAAAGACAATCCAGGTACAAGTTAGTCTGATGTCATAGCAACCCCCTGATATGTCTCCATTTTCACATGACAAGCATGTGAAAATGTCTTGTAAATCAAGAAAGACACCTCAGAGTTATTGGCCTTGGTGATGAGAAGAAATTCCAGAAAACACAGGTTATTCATGAGAAGGAGTCAATTACATGTTATAATTATCATCATATTTTCCATAGACATGTCCATGTTGACATGAGACACCCCGAAGACTTTTTGGGTCGATCGCGCAACATCATATTGTCATTACTCTTTCGATCATGCACGAAGTCATCTGAGACATGCCAATTGATCATGAAAAATGACCCTAGACATGTCTCCCTTAATCAAAAGTTGGTATCTAAGACAATGCATTTGATCATGCGAGAGGCCGTAGACATGAATTTTCTATTTATGTGAAGCATCTCATACATGTCTGCTTCACCCATGTGATTGAATCAAATGAATTTTAGTTGTTTTGAAAGACATCATTAGAAGTGTCTTCCATGTCATATTGGATCCCTATAATATCAAATAGACAATCGATAATTTTATAGAAGCTATTCAACACATTATAGAAAAATCATATTGGACATTCCAATCATATATAGCATACCAAGATATACTGATTCCATGGTGATCCCAACTAAGAATCTTCATCTACATTCCCCTTTAAAAAGAGAACTATCCATGATGATCTTGCGACATTCACTAATATGTCCCTACTAATATCATGATCTTGGATAGACCATCATAGTCATCACCACCTCTATTTGATCTTTTATAAAATTAATAATGAGTACAGAAGTCGGAAAACACTAGAGTATATTCCCCAATGAGAGTATACCAATCAGCCAGCCTGAAAATGTAATCCCTGACCATTTGGGGTAGCCTTAATGTGTATGTCCCAACCATGTGGGAAACCTTTGTGTGTAATCCGTTGTTATCAAAATAATAGAACAAATCCCTGGTGAATAGGTAATCTATCATGGTATATCACTGTTGCATCCCAAATGTCGTCGAGGCAATAATAATACCCCTAATGTGATCATCCATCTTAACCCACATGCGCGATAAGAAATAACCAAACTACGAGAACTCTGATTCATGATTTAATCAGAAAACATAGGATTCCATTCAAAGGCATGTGATCCAATATAAAATACATCTTGGTATAAGTACCAAGATTCTTCAATAATCATGGGGACAAGAATAATACCCCTAAGTGAGATCATCCACCTTAACCCAATAGAGTGATAAGGTATAACTGAACTATGAGGACTCTGATTCGTGCCAAATATGTGCTACATAGGAATCCATTCTGAGGGCCGTGCTGTGATGCGAATCCACTTCATTGTATATAACATCATATTCTAGTAATTCTTGATATAGGTACAAAATACATCAATATTTATTACATATTTTCTCATCCATAATCATATAATGAGTGTGATCACACATAAGAATCATTTTATGTATAAAGTATATTCATTCCCTCATGTAACTCAATCTGATCAGTGGGTTTGGTATGGACTGAACTACAGAGTCCTTGATTCAATCCATATATTGGTTACATAGGACGTCTTCCTATGGCTTAATTTGTATACCATATCTTCCATGAGAGGGATGATCATTCCCATTAATGGGAAAATTTAAAGCGTAAGCACCATATTGATATGCTCACACATAATGTGTCCAATTTATAGCTATCTTTTTTTTCTCACACCAAGAATGGATCACATGATCATATAGACTAGAGGATATTGTACTAAAATCATTTATTGAATACACCTAGAGTGGGACCATCATCGGGATGTTATACTGATTACATGTCATCTCTGCTCAAAGTGTGTCATTCCCAATGAAGAAATCTAGGGAAGACTCATATTCATATGTCCTGGACAGGGACTCTATATTATTATCTCTCACGATACTTACCCCGATTAAAATAACTATACGGTCTTTGATTATTTTATTACAAAGGATATTTATGATGCCTCATTGAGGTCAGAGACCGATATTCATGTTCATATTGTGTGATGTTAAACAGAAAGGATTGGTCTAGTCATACGACCATTAACTCAGTCAAAAAAAATACATGGGTTTGATGATACTTTTTACAAGATATGTAGGATTCCTAAGAGAGGATTAATTTCATCTCCAATACACTAGCCATCCCTAAGATAACATTATATTCTTGAGTTCTCGAATATGGATATAATGTAATGCACCATAATAAAATAAGATATCGATAAAAAACTCGTGATATACATAGGATTTTAACTATATTATGTGTTCATAACCAATCCATTAACACATGTTAAACCTGTAATGTATCAATGTAATGGAGGAATTTCATGAACACATATTAAATCTATATGAAAATCCAAGAGTAGCCAAGAAGTCGCTCCAAAATGGTGTGATGAGCATGACCTCCCATCCTATAGACCAATGCTACTCTCTTGGTGTCATTGAACATGAAAACCGAGCTATCCACCAATGTTTAGAATATATGTCCATACCCACCTAGGGATGATGGAACCAATGGGAATATCATGGAATGAAAAACAAATGGAGTACCTGATGTATGAAATTGAGAGAGGCATTAAATCACCCACCCCCACAATCGAAAAAAAGAGAGAAATCCATTCCATGCATTAAACAATGACGAAAAACTATTCTATATTAGAAACATTCTAATATAGATGATATTAAATTTCTCTAGATTCTATTTTTCTCATATTTATTCTCCTAACACATATATAGTAATAGATTTCTTTGTTTGGTATATTTAACTAGTGAAATTTTACAAATTCATTATCCCCTTACTCATATCCATCACATGTTCAATATCTAGTATTATATCATTGATTCATTATCAAATATAATTACTATTTAATAAAAATAAATGATATTTTTTTAAATCATAAATTATAATTTATATCTAGAAAATACCATAAAAATAGCATTTATAAATAATAAGAACATTGATATAAAATAAATAATATAAATATATGTGAAAAAAATTAGCAACAATAAAAAAAATATGATAGATGAATTTAATGTCAGAAATTTTAATTAATATATATATCTTCAATTTTATTAAATAATGTATAATTTTTTTGTTTGTAAAACATTCTAAACACACATAAGTACATATATATGATGAATTATAATGAAAACAAGTATATATATATTATACTGAAATATAAAATATAAAATAATATCAATATATTTTAACATATATAAAATATAAATATATATAAATACATAATGTAATACAGTATATATAATTTAAAATAATATTAAAATTTAATTAAATTGAATAATAACAACAAAACTAATACCGATAATTTATTATCAACATATATGTACCCATACATAATTACAATAACTATATATTAATTTTATTTTTATGAAACCATTAATAAATTTATATAAAATATATGTTGTAATATTTATATATAATCCTATATGTGATTTACGCCAATATATATAAGTATATACATATATATTATAGCAAATATAATTATTTTCATAAATATAATTAAAACATTACTATTATTAATAATAATTTATTATTAATTACCATTTATAAAAACATTAATAAAAAATTTATACCTTTTCAATTTAAAAAAATTGTTTAGATTATAAATAATTAATGTGTTAAAAAACAACAATGAAATAAAAAATTATTTATTTTAGTATTTTCTATATTTGGAAACTCAAATTTGGCGAAAGAAACATGTTTAAATGAAATTTGGATTAATGATTCTCATATGTATTAAATTTATATGAAATATTTGACAACAAAATTAATAATTCCACTGAAATATTACATGTTTGAGCACACTTGAACAAAAATGTATCATTTTACGTATTAGGATTGTCGTTGTAAATATACCATCTAATTTTATAATTAATATTTTTTTTATGAATCGATGGTTGAATTTATTAAATTTAAAAATAAGTTGGGTATAATGGCTGGAACATTGTATATCAAAAGGTCAGAGAGTTTTGACCCTAAATAGAATCGAATAAAGGACATCAGTAATGATCAAGCAATGTTTTTTTAGAAAATAAATTTGGGAGGTGAGGTTTACAATTGTAGTGGTTTTGTTGACAGTTATAGATGAAATGTTATGAAGATATTTTGATGTCGATGATGGTGTCTCAGATAAGATATTTTTGGATTTTCGGTAAAAAAATATAATGAGATAGTGGACTTGAATTGTGATTCATGTTGTTCATATAAAATTTATGTGGTTTTGGATGTTTTTAAGACAATAACTGATGTAATAAAAATTAATATAGTTTATAATATAACTATAGTTAAACCATTTTAAATCAGGTTATTAAGTCATTTATTCCATAATAATTGATATAAACAATTTTTTTGCATCAATTATTTAATAAAAAATGTAAAACACGTGTCATTATAAATAGTTTTTTTATAAGTTATAATTTAAATTTTACATGTATTTGTAGAAGTAAGGTATTTAAATTCTGTATTTATGTTTCAAAGGTTTCTATTATCTATCTAATTTCCCAGAAAACCCCTCTCAATATTTTGATACATAATTGAATTAACATCGCAACATGATATGATCATTCGTTAATATTTTTGTAAATGATGAAATTAATTTGGCAACACCACCCTAGAAATTGTGCATGTTTTTTTCTCAACTATTTCATTGGACTAATATATATATATATATATATATAGTCTTATTGTTTAGTTATACTATAAGGGAGACAATATAGTATATATAACAATTTGTTTCTAATTCATCTATGAACATTTTAAATATTTTTTAAAATTTTATTAAAAATGGGATAAGGGTAAATTTTATATATTTTATTTAAACATATATAATGAATGATTTGAATAACAAGGTGAAATAATTTTTTCAATGATCAATGATTCATCAAGAAATTTTTTTACCATATATTATTCTATAATAAATTTAATAATGATTAATTTTTCATAAAAAACTGATTAGTGATAATTTTTATAATCATGTACTTATCTATTTGGTTTGTGGGGGATTGAGATTCCAAACCATATCATGAATGTTTAATGTTTATACTATCTTTATAAAAGTGAAACTTGTATTAATAATAACTCCACTATATATTAAAAAAAATTACATTATATATAGAATAAATTATTTTGATATATAAATATTAATAAAACTCATATAGAAAATATATGTCATATATAAAATAATAATTACCATCTCATATAAATCCAATATTTTGATAAATAATAAATTTAATTCATATACTATAAATAAATTTATATAAATGTATTCAAACTAAATGAATAAATGGAATATATCTTAGATATTAAATCAGAAATAGTTTTTTCACTACTCAATGTGAAAGATCATATATGTGATGAGATTTTATATCCTCATGAATGTGTAAATTCAAATGGTGATTAGAAATCCAAACACTCTATTTGGAAGCAGATATCACTATACATTTGTTCTACAACATTAGTGATAACATTATTTGTAATCTATTTTCCCTTGACCCCATCCACGTAGTGTATAGACAGTTATGACCATTTATTTCCACTCATAAATTTAACAAAACTCATTAGCTCATATTTATTCCTCTATCATAGGATCATGTTCAACCAAGACAATTTATTACTCATTTTAGAATTATATTGGAAACAATCTACAATGATTCCTTCAGTCCATTCAATCACGAGTTTATGAAATGTATTCCCATACGTCATTCACAACACTACCTAAATTCCCATTCTATGTTGTGCTCACATGGGAATTATGATTTTTTTAACATTCTATGTTTTCATCACATAATTTGGTCTATTATTTAATTGCCTTAAGTATTAATAACTATAATACAAGAAGTTTGATACAAATATATCCAAATATTTGTAAAACATTATTTTGGAAATGATCATTCGTTGTCAATTTTTTGTAAATTAGTCTTCAATATAGAAATGAATATATGAATTTTACTTACATGGAGAAATAAATGGATATCACTCATGTATTCATTGAATATGATTGCCTCCATCCCTATAAAAATACTCTTTAATACCCTTTAATGATTTTTAGTTGGATATTTTTATGTTTTATCATAGATTTTAATTAATATATATAGCTACTGAATATTTCATCCATGAATGTTTAGACCATTTAGAATGACAATATTATAGTTTTTTCATATTATGAAATAATAGGATTATACACCAACAAAATGGGTTATGAAATTCTACCACAAGATATACTACATGCATCATTTGAATTTCCAACCCACTCTAATATTTTAAATAGAAATATATTTTTTTCATTTTTTCATTTTGATCGTGTAAAAAATAAAAATGTCAGATGTTATTATAATCTATTCATTTGGCAAGAATAATGTTATCGTTTTTTCACTATTAGTATTATGTTGGTTGTCCTATTGATTCTAAAAATAGTGTCAGGTATTTTCAATTTCTCCATTGACTTATCAAGACATTATTCCAAGAAAAATCAATAAAAAAGGTCTGTAAGACTTAACAATTTCATTTATTCCATAAATTAATCAGTCTAATAAATTAACAATCTTATCTTATTTAATATCCATTTACAAAAACTAATAAAATAATGTTTTATTTTTAAAACCTAATGGAAAACCATTTCATTATCAAATTGGATGGAATAAAATGAATTGTTAATATATATATATATATATATTACTTATTATTGATACTCATAATTTCATGACTTCATAAATGTAGGGATAATTTTCCCTAATAAGTTGAAATATCATTGAGATTTTATGTAATAATGAGAAATCCTAGAGGTCTTTATTTCTTGAACAATATATATTTCCAAAAATTCCTATTTTTTATACAACACATATTTTTCATTCAACCTAAAACCATATATAATCATCAATATTTTGGATTAATTTAAAATACAAGAGTATTTTAGTATTCTTTTATTTAACATTATCATTCAAATTAATTCAAACATATGAATTTATTTCAAATGAGATCCACTAGAAAATACATGATTTATTCCATAAACATAGAATCTATAAAAAATTTCTTATAACAATAATTCCAAACCATGTTGACGTACCTTGATAATGTTTTAGTATTTCTAGATCCGAATAAATATTTCAAATCATTGGTTAAAAATATGAAAATTGTTAAATAGTATCCAATTTCTATCTTATAAAATCAAATTGATATTTTTTATTTCTATGTTTTCCTTTTTTCTGCCCTCTTTATATAGATCTATAAACATTTTTTTAAAATACTACACAAAATAATATTTCTTTTGAATTTAATGAAACCAATATTTTGTAGACTATAAAATTTTAATATATATATATATATACTAAAAAATTAATTAATCCACATAACATTGAAACATGAACTATCTCATTTAAAATAAGCATTAGTTACTCAACCGTACATAATACACCAAACACTCAGAAAACCATTAATTTATATTATTGATAAGTACTATGTGATTCTTTCTACTACCCCGGAAAATAAATTCTGTAATAAAGAAATTAAAAATAACTTATAACCTCAAAAATAACTCATAATTTTAATAATGAAAAATCATTATTTATTTCCCTCATATTGACTTTGTCCATTAATATGTGGTAAAATTACTATATAAAATTACCAACTTATTCAAAAAAAATAATGGAATTATAATCTAAAATTAAAATTTCTATAACCATTATATATGTCATACTTGTCTCCAAGATGTATCAAAATATTTTACGTTGTGTTTAGTAGTTGGCGATATGATATGTTTAACTATTTTTAATTTATGTCCATACCATATTTTCTAATCAATTATAAATCTATTTCAATTAAATAATATTTAAATAATTTATATTATAATATTTATATCACCCTATATTTTAAATATTGGTATTTATAATTAATATTTAATTATAGTTACAATAATTTTATTTTCCTAATTTATAAATCTATGTTACAAAAAATATTACAAAAACATGACACTATAAACATTACTTCCAATCGTTTTTAAATATACAAATCAAAGGAAAAAATTATATACATAGAATATTATTATGTAAATATAAATTCCATAAATATGATGACTAAATATCTACTGTATTCTATAGTGAACATTATACCTATAATAATCACTGTAAAAAGTGAAAAAATATTCTCCTATGAATAAAAATATTTATAATTGAGGAGAAAGGGAAACTTATGCCTATGAAGTATATAATATAAAGGAAATTGTATGAGTATGATTCTATTAATTAAATTTTTAATATAAAAAGGTAATTATTTGAAATTAAATGTTATTGTTAAATATATCATGTAAATATTAAGAATTCTATCTGTTACTTTCAAACCATGTTCATAATTATTTTTTATGTAAATTAATATATCATTAATCTTGGTTGATATAAATAAAATGTATATCATATTTGGAATCAACATATATTAATTATAAAATGTTGTAGAAGTTTATATTTAGAGGGAATCATATTTTAGATAATTTATTAAACATTACATGGATATAATGTAAATTTTATAAGTGTATTTTGATTTAAAAATGTTTCTATAATCCATTTTTATAATTTTTTTCATTATATGTATATATATAAAATTATAAATATATGATATTAGAAAATTATTTTAAACCACCAATCCATAATGTTAATATTAAAATATTATAATCTATTTTATAGTATTAAAATTAATTTTTTTATATAGAGTTTAAATTACTCAAATGCATCGGTTTAGTTTCATAGAGTATAAAAATTAAATTATAGTATTAATATGTCGAACAATTAAGCATTTCATAATATAGTTCCTATGTTTTAAAAAACATAATAGAACATTTTAGAATGTATATTTTAATAAATTGACTAAAATATCCAAAAATTTTAATTAAATTCTTATTCACCAAGTATGAATAATGTTACATCCCATAATCCACATATTCTTCATTCTAAATCCATATTTAATGTTTCATCAATCAAATCATATTTATAGTATATCCTCAAATATGTTTCAGGGTTTTTAATGGGGATCTTTTTCATGCTTTTTTATTTATCCTATTATGTTATACTATCTTCTCCCTCTCTCTCTCACACACAATTTCATCATTTCCGGTTTAAAGTTATATTACAGAATTTATTTTCATGTATACATTCAATATAATTTATTTTTTAAACCACTAATGTCCAGTCCATTTGATATATTATTATGTTATATTACCAATTCATTTTCATGTATTTTTTTATAATAATAATAATCAATATTCATCATAATTTCACATCATATAATAGATGGAAATAATGTTCTATAGTTGAAAATGTAATGCTGAGTTTATTGTGTGGGAAATATGTCATTGTGTCTTATAAAATAAATATTAAATTTCTATTTAATTTTACACTAGATATTTCTAGGGTAACTACAGTGACTTCATATTTTATGGTAATACATTAAATTTATATATTCATAAAACATTAATAAAACATTAATAAAACAATTAAATTATTTTTTCATTACAATATTTATATTAATAATTAATTATATAACTAATATTTTTCATGAAACTATTTTATTATAAAAATTAGATGTGGGATTTATTATTTAATAATTTTATTATTCCTTAATATGTTCTCCCAAAAATGATAATTTAATTATTATTTAATCTTCTCTATCATTTACTTTTAATATGAAATTATAAACAATGATGAAAAATTATTTTTGTAATTAGGATTATGATTACTATAAACAAATATATTTATATACCTTATACATCATTACATGATAGAAGGGTATAAATATTGGATTCCATATCATTTTAATTACTTTAAATACAAATTATTTAAAATCTCCTAATTTTCTTGTGGGTTAACATTATGTATTGATATCGTATTATAAATTATTATTTTTATAATATATTGAATGTATATTTGTAATTTTTTTTGATATTCTAGATATGTGATCAGTGGGTCTAAAATCTCTAGATATTTTTGGAATGGGAATGATTTTGATAATAATAAATTATCATATAAAATTATCAAAATATTCCATTATGATTCCATGAAATTGAAATAAAATCATTTCATAGTAGGTTCTATGAAGATAATATTTTTATTTCCAATTTTCGATTATTAATTATTGATTCTTTATATTTTTTATGTTGATACCTCCTATTACAAGATGATTCACCATGATTTTTGGTAATACATTATATTTCATTATGATATCAATTGTTTCAAGATGAAACCTAATATTCATTGAAGATATTATATAATCCATATTTCTTAACTATTTGTTATTTTAATTACTCTATTAATTATCTATTATGATGATTTATATTCTATGTCATACTTATAATTATTTATATACCATGTTTTATAGTGGATTATTACTTGATAATATCAAGACATTATGATATATTTGTAAAGTGAGTATGTTCAACAATGTGTTATATTCTCTTTTAAAATAGGAATAATGTAAGTTATATGTGACAAAGGGTTTATAGATTATATGAGCTACTATATATTAAATAATATAATCCAAATAAATATTATTTAATATCATTTCATTTTATATACTATCATATAAATGTTATAAAAAACATTATTCAATGACTCATAAATTTATTAATTTATCACATTATATATGAAATGATTTAGTGTTATATCACCACATATGGAAGTGTTGTTTATGTGATTAACAAGTGTAATAAGTATGATTTTTTCATATTTTTATAATTTCACAGCAGAAATATTTAGAATTTTAACCTTAGATCTACAGAACAATTTCTACTATAACTAATATTGTTATAGAGAGCAAACATCATCAGACTATTATTAGTGATATTATGACCTCATGTTGATTATTTATTTATTATGTGATGGATAAGTTGATGTATGAATGGGAATGTCAACCATGATATTTAAAATGGTCAATATATCACTTTTACTAACGCTCAATATAATTTAATGGGTGATAGGTTTGAAAATTCCACATATACATTATCATAAAATACAAAATTTATAGATTAATAAAATATCAAATTGATGATACCTACATAACTCTATAATATATTATTAATGATAAAGAAATTCATAATTAAACATTCTCTACAATTAAATGGATACAAATATCAAGTTGTGTTTGAAATGTGGATATCCTATTTAGGGAAGATACTAATTTTGGTATAATTTTAGAAATAATAAAAAGTGATTTTATTAGTGTATTTTTTTTATCGAGAGGAGTATCGATGGTATAAAACTTTAATTATTATGAAAAAGTACATGGATATAAAATTAATGCAATGAGATGAATTCAAAACATTCTTTATTAATAAATATAAATCAAATGTTGGTTTAGTTAGGATGTATATATATTTTTACACTAATTACTATGTTTGATTACATAGTTGTAGTTTTCTTTTATTACATTACATTTAATGAATTTATGACTCATAATTAATCATTAATGTAGTTACATAACGTTATGGATTTTTAAAAAAACTATAGTTTATTATTTAAAATGATATATCCATTAATAATTATTATTGTAATGAGGATACATTCTAATGTACATAGAGATGTAAGACAAACTTTTTTAATTCCACAGAGTATCAACAAGAATTTTTCTAGATCATTAATGAAAAAAAATTAAACTAATATTTTAAATCACATAAGAAATGTATGAAACAAGGCATAACATTTCATTTGTACTATATTTTGAAATAAATACAATGGTAAATATTTTCATGGGACTAAGAGGAGCATTATATGAGGATATAATGGCCACGAGGCTCAAAAATCATGACATCAAATAAAAAAAGAGAATGAAATTGGTTTTTTGTGCTTCAAATCAAATAAATGAAGTTTTTAAAAATAGTGAATCTATGTTGAAATTATATATCAGTAAGATGGTAAGAAATATTTCTAATCATTGAAATAAAATAAATATTAATGAAAATCAATGTAATCAATGGATATTGTATCGACTTTAGTGTTGCAATCATTAATGCTTATTTGGAAATACTATAATGAATTTTTTACAAGTATTATATATTTATATAAAATAATTAAATCATATTATTTTATTTCAGATCAAAACATTAATTTATATCATAGGCATTCATGGTGTACCTAATTTTTTATCCTAATAAATTTTATTTTAATTTATTACAAAAAACTATGAATACGACATCAATATCTATTATAATTTTAAATTAAAATACCAACCAACATTTTTCTTATTATGTTTTCAGATAAATTTATGGATCATCACTTAATATAATCTTATATTTTAGAACGAATAGATTGGTCAAGCCCTATAGTTTGATTTTTTTAATCTAGTTATCTTTAACTTTATTAAACTATGTACATTATTACAGAAAAAGGAACATGTAAATGGATTTTTTTTCTTTATATATTCTTGTGGTATGGAATTATTCTTACACAATAAAGATTATAGATTATTCACAAATGTAATAGTGCCCAATTATGAAATATAGATTTAATATATATCCAATTTTATAGAGTTTTGGTTTTTCATTCTAAAAATTTTCCCTAATATTCCCCTGACTGAGATCTTGAATTCCTTGTTTAACTCATCGCTATAAGTAAAATCATGTTATATTCTAATTGGTGAGTAATACATTTTTACATGAGGAATTAAAAAAACTAAATGATCATTTGTATAAAGTGCTCATCCTTCCATGTGTGTCACCTTGGGGTGTTTTTCAAATTTATTTAATGAATAATGATATTATAATGTAGTTAAATATTGATAAAAAATTAATTAATTTTTCTTGATTTGGAATAAATATCCATTATCCTTCATTAAGGTATTATTTGAAAAAAAATTAATGATATTAAATTATTATATGATTTATTTATTGTTGAAATGAAATTATTAGAAGGTATATAATGAAATAATATAGAGTAAAAATTTTGAAGATGTCAAGGAATATATGAGTTCATAGTAATTTCCTTTAATTTTATTACAATATAATATTTTTTATTGAATTTATTAATAATGTAATTAAATAGTACCATGGAAAATTATCTATTGTATTAATAAATAATGTTCTTATATATTCCTAGTGTTTTTAAGATGAAAAATATATTCTAAAACTAATATATAAAACATTGAAAATGAATACTTTATAAAAATATTCAATACATGTCAATTGTTTTACACACTTTTCATTTTTGTGGCATGTGATCATAACTCAATGAATTTTGGATGATTCATAAAAAACCAAGATAAATAATGAATATTAAAGATATATTAGAGTGATATATATTCATAGTTTCATATAATAACCATCCCTTTTACAATGTTAACTACAAACATGGTAATATATAAATCAACTAAGGAGTGTGATGAACATTTCTAGGAAAATTGAAGAAGCGTATCTAGGAAACCAATGCACTATTTACAGTATAGAGGAGAGGGACATGTTATAATAATTTAAATAATTAAATTTTTTTTAGTTATGTATTGATGTATAATGTGAAATATAAATAATATTCATAACTGTAGTTGATGATTCTTCATTCAAATAATACTACTAATAGATTAATGATGCTATATTTTATCTTTTCAATAGTTATCTAATTTCAATATCTATATAGAAATATATATATATATATATACACTAACCATAAATGTATAAAATATATATTCAAATACCATTTGAACATAAGGTATTGAATTTGGATGGAACAGACTATGAGTAATGATTGAAACATACATTATCTTATAATAATGGTGATCATGGAAGTGTATCACATGAGTATAAGGGTTTATAATTTCCCACGATCAATGGTGTCAATCTTTTTTTTAATTAATTATATTGTAAAGTAAAAAATTAATATAACAAAGAAATTAATGAAATAAAATAAATAAAATATAGTTTGTTTAACCATCATAACTAGATAAGTCAAAAAAACTGGATGATTGTAGGATAAATTTGAAAATTGAAGTAATTAGAGATGTATTGTTAATTATATTCAAAATTAATAAATATATATTATTGATATTTATATTTTGACTATTAATTACATTTAAAAATGAGATAAAAATAATAATTTATTTATGAAGGCCATTTATTAACGTAATATTAGAATATTGGGAGCAATATTATTTGTATGGATCATTGAGAGAATTAATTAATTGGGGAAATTTAACTGAGTGATAGTTAACTATACATCATGTTGTATTGCATGTAAAGAATTAAGGGGGAGGTGGATGGTTATTAAATTAGAGATGTCACCATATTATCTATTTATAATGTCAATATATATATATATATATATATATATTATTTATTAAAATATATATTTGTTGATCATCCTTTCACATGGTTTACATTTCATAGGATTCTAAAGCAGTAATGGATTTTGGCTCAATTTTTCTTCTTTGACACGTATGTCTATTATGCACTAATCATATATTACAAGTTCTATACACATATCCATCAACATGTAATAGAATGAATTTATTTATTTTCATCATATTTTATTTTTTGATTAATTATATTCTTTCATGGGGGTTATGATTTAATATTACAAAAACGTTAAGGGTTTTATGTTACAATCACATTATTTATCATGATAGCTCAATATTCTGTTTCATACACTAAAATAATATGAAATATATCTAAATATAATCCTGTATTTTGTTATCCTTTGGTTATTTATTCATAATACATGTTTTACCATAATTTTTATTTGATTATGTAGTCAAGGCGTGAAAATAATATTTTAATAAAAAAACAAAATTATATATCTCTTTAGTCACATCCAATTTTTCTAACCAATGTTCTGTAATAATGTATTCATAAATTATGTTAACATTAATAAAAAATTATATTAATGAAATATTTATCCATGTTTTAATTTTTTCAAAAAAAAATTAGTAGAATCATCATATTTTATTCCAAACATTAGTAATTTGTATTTTAAAAATAATGTAAACAGATTTCTTGTTTCAATGTGTAGGACAGGAAAAACAAATTGTCTTCATGGCCATTATCTTATTTGACGATAAATTTATATGTTTTAAATATTATTTTACATGAATATGAATTTCAAAATGTTTTTTTGAAGGTTTCTCCAAAATTTATTATTTTTTAGTGGGATTTTATTCAAATAAGATAGGGGTTTTCCATCAAGAATTTTTTTAAATGATATTTTAATGATTCCTTAATCTATTTACAATATTATTTTTAAATAACTGGATTATTATATTATTGATGTTTTAAAAGGTATTTTTAAATTGGAAATGATATTTTACTCAATAAATGCTCCCTGTGATATTCCAAATTCATTTTCAACGTAATGTTTTATTATTTGATGTTATTTATAATTTATTGATGACCATATTGAATGGTATGATAATTATTATTTATTTGGATGGAAAATTATCATATTGATGAAATTTTTATGAAACACATTTATTTTTAATAGATAATGCTATGGTGAATTGATGAGATGTTTATGAAAACCATTTTATTTTCTAAAATTATGATGTAATGACATGATGAATGTTTTATAATGTTGTGTAACACACATTAATTAGTTTAATTATGTTATGGGAGGGACCTATATCTTCCTCTAAGGTATTGGATGAAGCATTATAAATCATGATATAAAAATTGGAAAACTTAAATGAAATCGATCCCCTGTAGAAAATAAGTGTACCCTGAAAAACATTGGGTGATAGGTGAATCTTGATATCCTATGGGAAATAGTTGTGTCCTGATCCACTATAAGATATAAGCGTCACCTGATCAACAATTGGATAGTGGTTATAAGCCCTGATAAAGTATTATTATTTTTTTGGTTTTAACCAGGTCATATGAAATGTTTTCTTATATTTATTATGTTTCCACACATATATGACATGAGCTTATTGTTCATAAGCTATATATGATTATTTATCTCTCTTACGGCCCATGAATTCTAAAATGATAATGTTTTATGTGATGACACATTTTTATGATTTATGAATGGTTGGGTATGAAATTTTTAAGTTATTTTCCAGACCACTCACCAATATACTTATGTAATGCTTTCATAAGATCATATATTGATATATCCGATTTTTTACCCACATTATGCATTTCATCTCAGTATTTATTATTTTCCCATCAATAAATTGTGATGAATGGTTTAATCATGATCTACATGAGAGGAAAACTATTTTAGAATATATTTTTGGGTGATATTAAAAATATTTCATGAAAAAATAGTATTCTATTTTTATTGTCTAGCAATATTAAACTATTATTGTCTTAGAGTGTACATTTGTAAAATTTATGGAATATTCATATTAAAAATGTGATATTTTCCAACGAAATTAATGGGTTTATATGTGTGGTATCAACGATATTAGAATGAATATGATCCTTGGGGTATCAATTGTTAGTATTGTATGAATCATGGATATCATCCCAATAGATCTCATAATGAAGGATTATTGAGTTTATGATTCTAGAAAAACTAGACATGTACAACACATCCATATAATATCTGATGACAAAAAACAATGAAAAAAGATTATTTATTACTTAAAAATGATTGAAATATTTCTTCTTCATGTCATGGTAAAATGAAAATATTATAAATGACAATATTAGATTCTTAGAAAGGGTTACACATAGTGGAATATATAATGAGTAGATAAGGCTAAACAATATGGTCGAAGGGATAATTTATACATATTAAATTTAATATACAATTCTGATTCAAAAATATCCATGTAAAATATCAATATAATAAAAACAGGGATAATAATAAATAAAATATCAATTAAGGAAATGCATAACGTCAGACTCCTTGATGTTAATTTATGTGCATGTTCCAAGATATTTTATAGCTTTCTGTCTAATTAATGTGAAAATAAATTTAAATTAATGTATATGTAAACCCAAAATACCTAAATTGTAAGGATAACAATTTTATTGTGAGACCAATTGTGGAATCAAGGGGATATCAATAACATAACCCAACCTAAAACATAGATATTATAAGGACCTAACCTTATAACATTACATAATATTGAATTAAATGAATAGTTCACTTTGAGGATCTTTTCAGGGTTAGAGTTTTAGAGAATTAGGCCATACTATTACATGACAGCTTGAATATAACATTTATACCCTACTACTCAGTATCCATTTTTTCATAAAATAAAAACTCTTAAAAAACATGTCTAGTTCCATTTTTTAGACATCAAGACTTTTCCTTGATCCCATCCTTGACCCTATAACTCCTTACGTCCTATGAAAAAAATTTGAAAAATATTTCATGAGCATAGAATGCTTTGTAAGGGTTATAAAATAAGGAAGGAAAAAATTATCCCATCAATAAATAAAAATAAATGAAACTATATTTTTCAATCATAACATACCTTACGAAATCCTAAGATTTATGAATAACACACCGATATCATAAATCATAATGGTTAATTATGGCATCCATATCAATATAACATTATAGATATCACTGCTACATTGGGAGTTAAACTTGGAATACCCATCACAGTATATTCCCTAAATATCTTATGAGGAACATCAAGTTTACCTTTGTCATGTTACCCAATGCATTGTAGAGCTATCTCTGGCTCACTCTCCCTACGATTATCACAGAACCACCCGTATACGTAACCAATTTCCAATAAACATAAAATAATAAAAACATATAACAAATGTATATAGGAAATATAACATTTCCACATTCCAATATATCAAATCAAGATATTGAAATAAACAATGTTTTATCAAATCATTTTAGAAACCGTTTAAAAAGATATTTTTTAATCAAAGTGTCCCATACCACATTGAAGCATTGAAATGAATTCTCATTTGAAAACATTAATTTCCATATAAATAATTCCTAAACCCCATTTTAAAAACATGTACACTAATGAGAAGTATTTAAAAAAATATATCGTTAAAACATTTAAAACGGTATTTTAGTTAAAGTGTTTAAAAAAAAGAGACGCTTGAATACAAATAATGGAAGAATTAATTTTAATAAGAACATTATAATATCATGAAAATAAATTTATTCATGATATAATATGTCAAAGGACAGTATATACACCATATAAGAGTGAATTGGTACATAACAATAATGATGTCTATGTGGAAATTTATATTGGGATGAAATCCTTTATAAAGCTGTTGTCCTTAAATTAAGGATAAATCAAGCACCTAATTATGTGTGGAAAAAATAAATTCACCCAATATAAGTGGATATTAAGTGTAAAACAATAATAGTTCATTCAATCATATAATATGATGACATATTCAATAAGTACAAGTCGAACCCAACGAATTGAAATTGGGTTAAGAAGTTCCCTTGTAAAAATTCGACAGCTTAACGGCGTCAATTTAAAATTCATAAAATAAGTTGATGAGATAAAAAGGGTATCTCATAACTTGGACATAATTTTTACATAATTAAGGATATATAAGAACACATACCAATATATAAGCTGTATAATTAAAAGACATAACAAAAAATATGTCTTTAAAAAAATAGGAGGGTGAAATGTTCCCTTACTGATTTGGGAACTTACAAAACATACGCCACATGAAAGAACGATCATACAATGAAGTTGTAAATACTCATAAATGAAAGTATATTACACACAGAATACAATAATGGGTAGTACATAGACCACACAAAATGAAATAGTGTAAAATATGGCATGAATCTCACAGTGAATAAATAGTGAGATGAAACCCTTTACCACATTGTAATCAAATGAGTCATATGGCCAAAAGTTAATAGCCACCAAATTAATCACATAATACCATGAAATAATGAGAATCATGATAATATATATCAAATTTAAGTACACCATACACAACATGAAATGAATAAGTGGCGAACATTGGAAATCTCATGGAATTAAAAGTGAGATAAGAAAATCCCTTACATTGTGCCCAACTTGACCCGTTCATTCTTTAATCTCCTGAATAATAAACTAAAGATAGTTTATACATGCTTAAGTACCTATTTATATTTTATTATTCATTTTATATCAATTATTACCATGTTATAAATATTATGTCGTCATTTAAGTTAGTAACGTACATTTTGTCAATATTCGGTATTTGAGTAAAAAATGAACACCTTATATTTAAAAGTTGTCCATGTGTTCAATAGTTCATTATATCTAGATTATATTCATGATTTAAATATCATATATATCATATATATCCAGTATATACATGTATTTATAATCGTACATAACATTTAGAGGTAAGAAATGAAATGCACCGTTCATGGAGACAGTAAGTCGTACGTATGCATGAACCCTACTTTCATTTCTCTTTCTTATTTTAATGGAATTAAAAAATAATTATACATAGGTATATTATAATTCAATTATAATTCCACATATAATATCATATATAATATCATCAACTCCACCCATTGTACGTCCCACATATGACATTAACGAGCCATATCACTTGGAGGGGGCGGTAGTCTGCACTTCCTCTAATGACATTATCCTGTTTACCCATGATGGAAACCGTAAAGACAATACGTAAATGGAATTTAAAGAAGCATAAAGAAAACATAAAAATAATATATATCATATATAAATAATGTTCCATCATAATGGCCACCATAACATGTGGTAGGAGATAATCGAACAATCATCGTTTGGTGAGGCGTTAGTTTTCCATCCATAGAAACATTATGTTATTAAACAATTAGATGGAGGTGTGTGTAAGTTTAGTTCTAATACTACTCATAAAAAATACTAGTATATTGAGGATACTGTTTTAGTTATTAAAGAACGGAATAAAAAGAGATTTGGGGTTGGAGAAGTAAAATAATAGAAAACAATTTAAGATAAACTGTTACCTTTAATTTGGGTAACTCCCTTTGGTTTGAACAAAATTACTTCTTGATGTTCCTTCTGCCTAAGTTAATGCTTCTAGGGGAGGATAGGGATATAGGAAGATTAAATGGGAAGAGGTTAGACGAGCCAAATGTCTTGATAGGTGTGAGGTATTGGTTGGAAGTGTTGTCCATTTATAAGGGGGAGGAGGGGCTCTTTATGAAAGTATGAAAATATTATTTTATTATATAATTATATTCGGTTTCAAAAGGTCCAAAAAACATTAGAGTCAAAGATAAGATGACTCATGGTATAAATAAAATCATCTAATAATAATTGTAAAGTTTTTGGATAATATTTTAATAATTATAATCTTATTTATTAAAATAAGTTTTTAATGAGGTAAATACTGCATCTTTATTGTGATATAAATAATTTAATTTATTTGATGTCTAAATATTAAAAAAAATACCATGATGTAGGAAATATTATTATACTTCCAATTAATATTTATATTCAAAAATATTACTTATATAACTGAATAGAAAAATTAATTACTAAAATATTTTTTTTATGTCTATTTTGCCTTTACTTTAAATTCATTAATCCAAATTGTCATTATCACTCCCATGTGGCTCAATGGGGTCCCAAAATCGACCCAAATATGCCCATGGTCATAAATGACTCAACCAAAAATATTTGGTAATGTGTTAAGGTAATTTTATACTATTATAATTTTCTTTTTACCTTGAATTACCTTATATACCTTTAACCGCGGTATATAAAATCGAAAATTTACTATTCACCAAAAATTACATTCATCTTATTGATCCAAATTTTAATTCTTGATAACAACCATGTATGCCGAGTTTTCAGAATTCAATTTACAGAAGTGGTAAATTTTTATTTAAATCAAAAATTCAGTTTTTTAACTACTACTAAGTGGTTTCACTATTAATCAAAAGTAGGTTTTTTCAGAGAAATACCAAAAATTCAGCCTAAGCATTATTTGACACTCAGAATTCAAATATGATGTTTATTTTGAAAAATTAAAACAATAAAATTGTCATTATTTATTTTTAAAATTAATTCCCTTTGTTTAAAAAAAATTCCATGTTTCTAAGAAACAATATCTATCAAAAGATCGACACTTGTATATGTCCAATTTCAAAGTGAAATTAATTCCAATGACAAACATTGGATTAAATGGTAAAAATATATTCTAACTACAGTTTAAAAGAAATAAAAATGATAATACAACCATATAAAAAATTATATTAAAAGGCACTTTTGAATTAAAATTCAATATTTTCCACTATTCATTAAAAAATGACCTTTATCCGAAAAATACCAAAAAATTACCCAAAGTAAAATTTGATGTCCCAAATCATAATATTAAATTTATTTGGTCAAATAGAACATGTAAAAATGAGAAAAATTATATTTAAAGAGGTTTCACCATTAAAAGGTGGTAAATTGACCTCTTAATGTAAATTATGCTAAAAATTAGATTCATTTATATTTTAAGCCTCTAAATTTTTTTGGATATAAGTAAATACAACTAACAAACATTTATAATCACATTTTAGTTGGTTTTGTTCATTCTCACCAATAAAATTGCTCGGATTTAACTTCTTTTTAAAATAATAATATTTTTTATTACTGTGCAACATAAGATTTTAAAGAAACCCGTTGTTGTTTTTGGGTAAGCTATCGAACATAGAAACCCTTTTAAAGTAAAATTAATATTTAATTCACAAATAATAATAAATATGAAATACGTATTATTCATTATTTACCTGGGATGTTACATCCTTCCCCCCTTTTGGGAATTGCGTCCTCGCAATTAAAAAAATAGCCTTGGAAACTTCCAGGAAAGTCCTACATCGGAAAAAGAGTCTCTAAAACTATCACTTTAAAAGAAAGAAAGAGATTCACAATGGTTACCCAAGATAACCCATACTAGGATTCCATGTATGAAAACATTGATATGGAAGAGAAAAAAAATGGTCATGTTTTGAGGGAGAGTAATACAAAACATTTTTAGTAGAAAGTTAACCATCAGAAAATAACAAAAATGTGATGGGTTAAATGGTCTTTGATTATATAGTAGGACTATAAACCAACAACATTTTTTTACATTCCTTTTCATAATTTGTTGGAATTAATTTACTTCATAGAATAAGAACATAATGAAATATACTTACCTTCATGTAGAGTTTCACCCTATAATATGTTTCCTCCAAAAACTAATATTTTCTACAAACAAAGAGCATTCAAAAAGACATTGTCACATAAAAAGCACCAGAATATTGTGCTTGAGAATCACATAATCCACAAAAAAACTATATATTTCTCTTGTCTTTAAACATCAACTAAAACCAAAATTGTTAGTGTAAGATCAGATAATACCCATAAAGCATAATCTTTTATAAGAAGAAAAACTAATCTTAATCTCCATAATTTGTCAAAAAAAACCCAAAGATGAACAATGACCATTCAATAAACAACTGTCCCTGAAATTATTCAAAAGTTATCCAAACTGTGATTGAAACACAAATATCATGAGGATTTAATTACAATGTCTTCTAAGATAAATCTTATCATTTATCACCAAATCACATTATTTGCTCATAAAATATCATATTGTAAAGTAATTAACCTATAACATATTCTCCATTATAGGTTAATCAGTTTCATAAATAAAAAAAATCATCATATGTCCACAATAAGAACATAGATTCTTCCAAACTAAAATTTCAACCATTATTCCACAATTTAAATCCCATAATATTCTATCTTCCATAGGCATATAGTGTTTCCTCAAAAGAAAGAAAGTCTTACACAACAACCTTTATCACTTAATCACTAAATCATTTATATATACTATGTATATAAATTTTATAAAACATAAGTTCCAAAAATCAACTTATTCATGTTCCATAAAACATTTTACTAAAATAATAAGTCATAATAACCAGGGACTTCAAGTAGGCTAGTGGTAGGCGATGCGCCCATATAAACCTTCAGCTGTGGGTTCGATTCCTGAGGCCTTACCAGATGCAACGGGTTGTCACCCATCATATGGGTTGTCCTTTTTATAAAACTAAAAAATAACCCTAACATTTTTTAACCTCAATGTTTTCCTTATACATCTCATTTTAATAAAAATTCATTATAACCTCAACATATTAATTCCTGAAGTCTTATTTCACCACCATATGATAAAATAAAACAATTCCCAAAATGAATAACATCATTCGTTGATCATGACATCCACTTGGTTTCATATTCATCTTTTTCATGTAGGTAGAAGGTCCATGCATTACAAAAATGATTTAGAGATCCTTCAAAAAAATTTGCTTCCTCCATCCAAATACACCTTGTACAACATGGGTCATATGGGTGTTCACAGAAAAAATGTTTTGGAAAAAAATCATGTATGACATATAATTTCAAAACATCTAATAAACATGATTTCTATAAAATAGTCAAATAGAATTTGAGTTGAAATTTTCAATTGACGGTCCATTTAAAATACCATAAGTATGGGATGAGAGACTATATTTTAAAATTAAATATAAATAGGTTACAAATGGGTCTTCTTCTTTATCACCATTTTTAAAATTATAATATGCTTCAAAATCTTCTGATAAGGTAAAATATTTGTAAATACCATGATAATATTTGATTTTCTTGAAAATATGAGAATATTGTGAAAATATGACTTTTATAAATACAACCCATGACCCAAAATGATAAAGAGGTATAGTAGAGGTGTTTGATATCTCAAACAAATTCTTGCAAGTGAGTTGTATGCTATAAAAAGTTTCACAATCATCTAAACATGACTTTGTAATAATTATTTCAAGCATGTCATGAGGAATAGATAAGAATGTTGTTAGAGATCCTCATCCTTCAATTTGTAACTGACATTACTAGAACTAAAAAAGTTATAAAAAATTATTTAACTTAAATAATAGACAAAGGGACTAACCATGTTTCTAACAAAAACTCTTAATCCCTAAAGTTGTCTAAACTGATCTCTAATACCAACTATAAGGACCCGACCTTATAATATTACATAGTATTGAATTAAATGAATAATTCACATTGAGGATCTTTTCAAGTTTATAGATTTAGATAATTAGGCCATACTATTAAATTAAATCTTGAATATTACACGTAGACACTACTACTCAGTATCCATTTTTTCATAAAATAAAAACTCTTAAAAAGAAACATGTCTAGTTCCATGTGTTATATAGCAGGACTTTTCCATGATCCCATCCATGACCCTATTCATCATTAAGTCCTCTGGAAAACATTTCAAAGACAAGGTATGAGAATAAAAAGCTTAGTAATGGTTATAAAATAAGGACGGAAAACATTATCCCATCAATAAATACAAATCGATGAAACTATATTTTTTAATCATAACATACCTTACGAAATCATAATATTTATGAATAACACAAACAAATCATAAATCATAAATGTTACTTATTGAATTCATATCAAACATACATTATATCTATCACTGTTATATAGGTAGTTACAATTGGAATACCCATCACAGTATATTCCTTGAATCTCTAAAGAGAAACATCAATTTTACCTCCGTCACATTACCCAATGTATTTAAGAGCTATCTCGGGCTCACCCGCGCTTGATTTATCATGGAACCACCCATATACGTCATCAATTCCCAATAAAAATAACATAATCTTAACATATATCAAATTTATAATGGAAATATAACATTTCCACATTCTAATATATCAAAACAATATATTGAAATAAACAATGTTTTATCAAATCATTTTCAATACCATTTAAAAAGATATTTTCGAATCAAAGTGTCCCATATCACATTGAAGATTTTAAATAAATTATCATTTGAAAACATTAATGTCCATATAAATAAATCCTCAAACCCATTTTGTAATCATGGACATCAATGAGAAATATTTAGATAAATGAATCTTTAAAACATATAAAACGATATTTTAGTTAATGAATTTTTTAACAAAAAGAGAGACCCTTGAATACAAATAATTAAAGAATTTTTTTTAACTAGAACTTTATAATATCATGAGAATAAAGGGATTCAAGATATAATATGTCAAAAGACATTATATAGACCATATAAGTGTGAATTGGTGGAAAACAACAATGATGTCTCAGTAGAAATGTAAATTGGGATGAAATCCCTTATAAAGGTGTTATCCTAAAATTAGTGATAAATCAACCACATAATTATGTGTGAAAAAAATAAATACACCCAATATAAGTGGATATTAAGTGTAAATAAATCAGAGGTCATTCACACATATTTATTTGATGACATATTCACAAAGTACATGGTGAACCCTAACAATTGAAATTGGGTTAAGAAGTTCCTTCGACAGCCTAACTGCGTCAATTTAAAATTCATAATATGAGTTGATGAGATAAAAAGGGTATATAATTACTTAAAAATAATTTTTACATCAATAATGATATATAAGAACATATCCCAACATAATAATATGTATAATTAATAGACATAACAAAAAGAAGTCATTAAAAAAAGAAGAGGGTGAAATGTTCTTTTACCGATTTGGTAATATACAAAACATACGCCACATGAAAGAAGTATTATACAATGAAGATGTAAATACTCATAAATTAATGTATATTACACAAAGAGTAGAATAATGGGCAGTACACACACCACACAAAAGAAAATCGTGGAATATATGGCATGAATCTCACGAGAATAAAAAGTGAGACGAAACCATTTACCATGTTGTAATCAACTGAGTTGTATGGACAATAGTTAATAACCACCAAATTAATCACATTATACCATGAATATAATGAGAATGACGATAATATATATCAAATTTAAGTACATAATACATCACATTCAATGAATAAGTGGCGAACAATGGAAATCTCACGGAATTAAAAGTGAGATATGAAAATCCCTTACCTTATGCCTGACTTGGCCCGTTCATTCTTTAATATCCTAAATTATAAACTAATGTTAATTTATACTTTATTAAGAACCATTTAAATTTTATTATTCCTTTTATATCACTTATTACCATGTAATAAATATTATGTAATCATTTAAGTTAGTAAAGTCCATTTTGTCGATATTTGGTATTTGAGTAAACAATGAACACCTTATATTTACAAGTTGTACATGTGGTCAATAGTTAATTATATACAGAATTATATTCATGATTTACATATCACATATATCATATATATCCAATATAAACATTTATTTATCATAGTACATAACATTTGGAGTTATGAATTGAAATGCACCGTTCATAGAGACGGTAAGCCGTACGTACGTAAGAACGCTACTTTCATTTCTATATCTTATTTTAATGTAATTATAACATAATGATACGTAGATATATTATAATTCTAGTATAATGTCACATATAATATCATTAACTCCATCCTTTATACATCCCACATATGGCATTAACGAGTCATATCACTTTGAGGGGCGGTAGTCTGCACTTCCACTAATGAGATTATCGCGTTTACCCATAATGGAAACCATAAAGGCATGATGTAATTGGAAATTAAAGAAGAATAAAGAAAACATAAACATAAAATATATCATATATAAATTCAGTGCCATCATAATGGCCACCATGAGCGGCGGTAGGAGATAATCGAACAATCATCATTTTGTGAGGCGTTAGTTTTCCTTCCACAGAAACATTATGTTATTAAACCATTAGATAGAGGTGTGTGAAATTGTAGTTCGAATCCTTATCATAACAATATTATAGTAAATTTGGGATACTGTTTGGTTACAAAAGAGAGGAATAAAAAGAGTTTTGGGGTAGGATAAGTAAAATAAATGAAAACAATTTAAGAGAAACTCTTACCATTAATTTGGGTAACATTTTTTGTTTGAACCAAAGGACTTCTTGAAGTGCCTTCTTCCTAAGGTAAGGCTTATAGGAGGGAGGAGAGGGATGTATGTAAATTAATTTGGAATATTTTGGTTGTGCCAAATGGCTTGAGAGGTGTGAGGTAGTCGTGAGTAGTGGTCTCCTTTTATAAGGGGGGGGGAGGGGCTCTTTAGGAAAGTATGAAATTATTATTTTATTATATAATGATATTCGGTTTCAAAAGGACCAAAAATCATTATAGTAAAATATAAGCTGACTCATGGTCGAAATAAAATCATAAAATAATAATTGGACAGGTTTTGAATAATATTTTAATCATTATAATTTTATTTTTTAAATCATTTATTAATGAGGTATATACTGCATCGTTATTATGTCATAAATAATTTAATATATATGATGTCTAAAAATTATAAAACAAATACCATGATGTATAAAATCTGTTTATATTTCCAATTAATATTTATAGTCAAAAATATAACTTATATATCTCCACATAAAAATTAATTACTAATAGATTTTTGTTTATGTCTTTTTGCCTTTACTTTAAATTAAATAATCCAAATTGTCATTATCACTCCCATGTGGCTAAATGGGGTCCCAAAATAGACCCAAGTATGCCCATGGTCGTAAATGACTAAACCAATAAGGTTTGGACAAGTGTAATGGTAATTTTGAATTATTACAATATTCTTTTTACCTTGAATTACCTTATTTACCTTTAACCGCGGTAAATAAAATCCAAAAGTTATTATTCACCAAAAATTATTTTCATCTTATTGAACAACATTTTACTTCTTAATAACAACAATGTATGTTAGATTTTTAAAATTAAATTCACATAAGCATAAAAAATTAATTTAAATCAAAAAGATGGTTTTTTAACTACTACTAAGTGGTTTCACAATTCATCAAAAATTGAAGTTTTTCAAAAAAATACCAATAAATCAGCCTATGATTTAGTTGATACTCACACTTAAAAAATGATGTTTATTTTGAAAAATTAAAAACATAAAAGTTTCATTAATTAATTTTAAAATTAATTCTCGTTGTTTAAAACTAATAGCATGTTTTTTTGAAACAATAACTATCAAAAGATCGACACTTGTTTATGTCCGATTTCAAAGTAAAATTAATTCCATTGACCAAAATTGGATTAAATGGTAAAATTATATTTTAATTACACTTTAAATCCAATTAAAAAGATTATATAACCATATAAATAAATTATATTAAAAGGTACTTTTGAATTAAAATACAATATTTTCCACTATTCATTAAAAAATGAACTTTATCAAAAAAAATATAATAAATTACCCAAAGTAAAATTTGATGTCCCAAATCAAAATAAGAATTTTATTTGGTCAAAAAGAACATATAAAAATTATCAGGACTATATTTAAAGAGTATTCTCCATTAAAAGGCGGTAAATCGACCTTTTAATGTAAATTATGCTAAAAATTAAATTCATTCACATTTTAAGCCTCTAACTTTTATTAGATATATGTAAATACATCTAACAAACATGTATAATCACGTTTTAGTTGGTTTTTTCCATTCCCTCCAATACCACATCTAGGAGTTAACTTCCATTTAAAGTAATAATATTTTATTATTAGTGTGCAACGTAAGATTTTAACGAAACTCGTTGTTACGTATCGGGTACGCTATCGAACATAGAAACCCATTTAAAGTAAAATTAATATTTAATTCAAAAATAATAATAAATATGAAATATATCTTATTCTTTATTTATCTGGGATGTTACAAATATATCCAATGCATTCTTTGTATATTAAAATAAAAACACAGAATAAAAATTTTCTATCAATAAATTAATATCTCTATTGAATCAAGAATACAAAATAAATTATTTCCCTAGATCATGTAATAACATTCATAACAAGATTCCTTCAACTAATTAAATATATTAAAATAATTTAATTCTAAGTCAATAATGAAGTACAAGAAACATTAATGAATATATCAATGATATAGAAAATAAATACAATATGGAGAAAATTAATTTCTAATGAATAATGAAGAGTTATCGAGAACATGATAAAAATAAATAAAATGATTGAAAAATAAGGTTTATAAATAAAAAAATAATGGATTATATACTCCTAGTAATTACTAAGATAAATGTTTTAAAATATGGAATTAATATTTAGTATTATATAAATAATTATATTAAAACATTAAAAATAAATTTACGTAACGTTTTTTTATTTTTTTATTAAAATAATGAAATACAATATTTTAAAAATTATTTTAAAATTCATAGTAAAGAATTCCTTAAATATTTATTTAAAATAATCAAATAATCATGTAAAATTATGTGCATAATATAAAATATATGGCTGGATTCACTATATCCTATTGAAATTAGGTGCATAATATAAAATATAGGTGCATAATATAAAATATATAAAATGTATCCTAGAGGAGGGGAATTGAGATGAAATACACTCACCTTATATTAATATATGGATGGATTCACTATATCCTATGGAATAATAAATTAATATTTATAAATAATTTTTATGAATCACACACACACATAGCTATATATATATATATATACTTCTATAATCCTTTAATATCGATTCAATGTATATACATTGTTTACATGGACCAATTAAAGTTGTTTGATCAATGTATCCAAACTTACTTTGAAATATTGACTACCATTCAAGGTAGTTACATAATATGAATAATCACAATGATTTATTAAATATAATATTTATTAATATAATAAATTTATAGAATCATTCATTTAATATTGTAATAAAAAAACAAAACATGTTCTCGAAGGAGGTAGAAGTCTACACATATGCGTGATAAAATTTACACAATCATAATATTTGGAAAAGGAAAATCTATATAAGGATTAATAATTACTAAATAATAATTATATCATAAATATCAAATATATTCTTGAAAATTATCCTAAATATTACCCATATAAAGTTAAAAAAATTACAAATTACATCACATCATAGGGGTGGTAGTCAACACATTATCTTGAGAGACACTATCATTTTGAAACAGATTGGTGGGTAAGAAGTTATATAATATTTTATCATAATATAATAATAAATATTTCATAAAAATAATATATATTCATTAGAAACGTCACTAAAACAATTAATTTGTTTCAGTGATAAAAAATTAAATATATCGCAAAGTAGGGATTGAAGTATGTACATAGACACTAGTAATGCTTTCCTTTCTCGTTGAATAGAAAATGAGATTAAAAATGTTTATACAAGAAAAATAATATCATTTTAGTATTTATATAGTTATTTTTTTATATAGTAATTATTATGATATTATTAAATGTGGTTGAAGAAGAAATAAACTACATTATAATCATTGTTGAGTTATACATATTCTTCGAAAACCCAACTTTTATTACACCTTATTAATTCATAAGAGTGCATTATTTTGACAAATTAAACTCCCTGAAATTGTAATGGAACATATTAAGGTATTTTTGTTTAAATAGGCCAAAATATATTCCTAAAAATTTGTGAATATATGAGTTCTAGATGTTCCCTTTTATTTGTGAGGTGGGTGGGAAAATAGTAAAATCATCAAGCTTTATTATATATGATATGTTTAATCAATTCATGTAAATCAACATCTTCATATATTACAATTTTATAAGGATAATTTATAAATAAAAACATAAAATAATATTTAATCATGGTTTTGTGTATCCTTGTGTCATTATCCATATATTTTAACCCCTTTACCCATTATATTCTTAACCGAGGTCATAAATATTTGAGATTATTACTCTTCATTGTGTAGAATAATTTTTATTACCTGATTAAATAAGATTAATTTTGATGATTAAAAATTATATCAATTTTCAAAAAGTCATTCATTTCATGTGGTGAAAATTACATTTATTACCAGATCACAAATGCAATGAAAATAATTTCAGGAAAACTATATCATTTCATAATAAATTGATTTTACATAAACACAATGTATAACCATGCTTCCAATGGAATAACATACACTATCATAAATAAAAATATTATTATTTATCTTACAATACAAACTAAATTTCAATGTAAAATTGTGAATATTTGATTAAAAGAGAAGCACCAAAAATAGTTTTTATTTGAGTAAAAACATTACATACATTTACAAAATGTAAAAACTAGATTTAAAAGATAAATTTATATTTTTTTAATTATGTAAATTGAATATTAAATATATATTTCTATATAATTATGGTTTCACAAAATAAAATTTCACAAATATATATAGATTATTTTAAAAAACTTATAGTATTTGTAAAATCTATATTTTTCACTATTCAACAAAAAATCTATTATTTCAGAAAAAATATGAAATATTTATTCAAATATCATATTGATATGATGATATATAAAATATATTTCATTTTATGGAATAATACTTCTAAAATATCCATAAGTAATTATAATATCCATGTACAAAATGTGTAAAAATAATTTTTTGAAAATATGTTTTTTCAAAACTCTAATTTAATTTATTCTCATCCATGACTAGCAAGAAGAATTATGGGACTGATAATTTATTTTATTGTATATATTATAATTTAATTTCAATAAAATATTTATTCAATAGCAATCAATTTAATATGTTTATATATAATTTAATAGTGCAAGTCTAAACATTATTCTATAAATTCATTTTTACGATAAATTATTTATCTTCATGTATGAAAAATTGAAAATCAATGAATGAATGATTGTTTATATGATTAAATTTATAATAAAATAATTATAAATAAATTTTTTACAGAAAATATAATAAATTTAACTTTTCAATGAATCATATTTAACATTAATGAACCAATGTTATAAAAATTACGCCTTTAAACATAAATCACTCTTAAAATTATATTGTTTATTTATTATCAAAAAATAGTGAATATTTTTATCCTATTAATTAATTAATATAATTTTATTTTGATAATATTTTTACATATATGTCATAATGTTATTATTCTTATTCATGCCATGCAATCAAATGATTAGAATATAATGATCATATACTAAAACTTTTATAGAATTTGTGCATAATTTAAGATTGGTTTTTTGTGTATCATAATCTATAATAAATATCATTCAAATACTAAAATAATAGTTTCTGACACTCTCACATCCTTACAAAAACTTCACCCTCCCAATTTAAATTAATCTAAAACATATCAAGAAAAAATATTTGATCTTATAATAAATTATAACTTCTTAGTTAAGAATAGGTAAAATATTATTTCTGAAAAAAAACCTTTTTCAAAAATAGATGTTCTATTATAATACATAAAATTGTTTTATGTTTCTATGTTCGTATATTTATTGTTAAGTGACACTTACTATATAAGAAATCATTTATTTATCTTCTATTTCTTGATTTTGAGGAAGAAAACGTAATTACATGATATAATTCCCATCATGAAGCTTCATTTCAAACCCCAATTGTTTTTTTATTTTTTTGTATTATTTTCAACTGATTTTTTAAATAATATATTTTTATGATTAATTTTCCATTATTTAAGAAATAAAAATAAATTTTAATGGATCATATGATCCATTAAGTGATATTAATCTCCATTTTATGAAATATTTTATAACTAGAGATAGCTTTCAATTATAATCATTTACAAGCTAAATGGTTTGTATAATTCAATATAACATCTAATAATGAAACCACCATATTATAGAGTAAATCTCAAAACACCCAATAATAATACCTAAGGTTTTACATTAATTATAAAACCATAAATCTTTTCTGATTATTATAGAATAAATTAGAATACATCATAATTATATATTCAAACACATCTAGAATAATTACCATCAGATAAAAAACACATAGTCACCTTATAGGTAATAAAGTCCTTTAAAGGCCCTCCTCATAATAGAAAAATATCAAATATTCCATTGTTGTATTTTATAATAACAAGAGAATAATTGTTTTGAAGAAAAAATTAAAACAGGACAAATTACACAAATAAATCGTTTCCATTGAGAGTCTCACAATTTATTAACAATGGATATTCATTATACTGATCGATTTTAGTATGTGCAGATAATAATAATAAATAATATAATGAAATTGATAAATTAATTTTTGATTGTTTTTTTATAGATATGAATTGTATCTCATCTCTTTATAATTGAAGAACTGGATATCAGTGGATTAGTTATAGCTTTTATAATCAAAATCCTTATGTTCTTTATTTATATACTTATATGATTCTATCATTATCATTAATAAATTAGCATATGATTTTTTATATTTTAACATAATTCAATTTCCAATATTCCCTTATTCTTGTTCATTTCAATTATATTTCAAGGTTCGCAGTCATCTTATTGTCCTCTTGATTTATTTATAAAATATATAACCTATAGAATTGTTTATTCATTATTAAGTTAATATGACACCATATCATCTTACGATGAAATTATGTATGAAACTAAGGCCCACAAATTTATGGATTTAATCCTATTAATTAAATGACTTGTATAAATCTTTAGATTACTTACATTATATGAAACATGCATTAGTTATAAATTAAAGTTATCCTCAAACTCCAATAAAATATCTCATCCGTATTAAAATAAAAAAATTCCACACCATTCCAAATAATTTTTAATGGGGATATTATTTCATATAGAATATCAACTTAAATTTTTTATAGTCCATACAATCTATCTCTTCTTTCTCCTTTTCATTTCGAACCAATATCCAATGTTTTAATACATCTCCATTTGAACAGTATACTACAAATATATATATTCCCCTTTTAATTACATACCACATCCATAAATATCATTTCAATAGACATAGTCAATTTATTATATTCCAATTTATTTGTATTTATAATTAATTATTAGGGCCTCAGCAATATGAATTTGATCAACATCATCACACTATGCTGATAAGAAACCAGTTTCGTCATAGAAGAAAATTTTATTGTTTATAACCTAAAAAACATACCATAATATATTCATAATAGATCAAAATACAATAGTATCAATATTGACTATCTTGGGAGGGAAATATCAACATTAACCTTGGGTGTTGATATGGTTTCTCTTATTTCATCAATGATCCATTTCCAAACAATATCAAACACATTTTAGTCTAATTACAATAATGAATAATTATCCATTAAAAATATAAAAATATTATTGAATATTATAGGTATTTATCATTAATCTCATGATACTTATGTTCTTCTAAAATATAATTCGTACGATCCTATTAAATGTCATTTGATACCAAATGTTTCAATCCCAAATATAGAAAATCAGAGAAGGTTATTACTTTATTAAAATGTTGTAAGATTCAATTGATCACATCACGAATGATCTATTAGTTTATTATTCATAAAAACTATATCAGTTAATGAAAATCATATTACATTATAAATTCATAAAATATCAAGAAAAAGTTTCTTAATCTTTAAAAATAATAGAAATATTACTTGAATAAATCCATTTTAATTGAAAAAATTAACATTAATTTTTGATTCATAGTATGGGATACATAGAATAGATGTTATTATGAGTAGATATGGAATAAAGAATATAGGATACTTGAATATCTATACATATTTTACAGAATAAAAAACTAGTGATTAAAAATATATCCCTAGAAAATATACAAATAAAATAATCACGTGGATAATAATAACTAAAATCACAATAATTAAAATTACTAATATGGACAATATTTATCATTCTATTGAGACCTCATTCCCACACAAATGAACATTACCATCAGGGACATTTTCTAGGACTTTTCAATGAACTTGAAGTTATACATAAAATTCCCAACTATTTTGTAATTATTTATCTCATGAAATATATTGATACATTATGTATAAATAAAAACTTAAGCCCCTATTGAAAATAATATTTTTCCAAACATTTAATCATATATTAAATCAACACAACATAATACAAATTTTATATCAATAATTTAATATTTATATTAAATCAAGAATACAAAATGTCAATATATTTTTAATAAATTGAATTAATTTCATTATAAGATTCCAAAATTTTATATTATAAATTTAATATTTTTATGATTAAATAAATCAAAAAATATTGTAAATTATATTAAATATATCAATTATACTAAATATATGGCCATGAAATAGAAATATTTTATCTAGTGAATAACAAAGAGTTATAGAGAACATAATTTGAAGAAAATATATCATGAAAAATTAATTATTAATCTATATATTAGTAAATGATTATAAAATACCAACAATTCACAAAAAATGTACGCTTGAAACAAAAGACTTTATTTTTAAAATTATAGATGAAATAGAGGAAGAAAATTGAAAATAGAATCGTTAAATATTTGGTAATTTTATTATACAAATTATATTATATTTCTTTTAGAAAATTATTTTCAAGGATATGGAAAATAATTTATTTGTATTTTAACATATAAAAAAATTATAATTAATGATTGGAAATATATGCACATTAGAAAATAAAAAAATCATGTATAGTAATCTCAATATAAATTATCATTTTTTTATGTGAGAAAATGAGACCATGTATTATATGATAAACATAACATTACTCTCACAATTTTATAAATAATCAAAACATACAAGATCAGAAAATGATAAAAAATAATCTTCTTAAACCCATATAAATAAAATTAATGGTAGAATAAAAAACATTTTAAAATAATTCAAAACTATATAAAAACATACAAGAAACATTTTAATTTATGTTATATAGAATAAAATCCTTCCAGAACTAAAGGAGGATGTTCGATAGGATTTTACTAAAAAAGTTATTTTTTTCATTGATTACAAAAGAGAATATCAGTTGAAATAAAATCATTGAGACACTTGATTGATCCATATAAGAATAAGAAATATTATTTTATAAAAAGTTTTATTATATAATTATGCCAATATGTATATAAAAATGAACAATCTGAATATTTTTATTATTATAAACAAATCATTATAAGATTATTATATTTTTAATCAAACCCCACTAGAAGATAAAAACACGAATTAAAATTTTATTTAACATGAATAAATATGAATTTATGATATAATATCTCAACAAGTAAATACAAACACAATATAAGTGAAACTAAATTCAAAATGAGATATATTCTACAATGTAGTGGAATTGAGGTGAAAAAACCATAACTATGATAATTTATTGATTAGACATGATATATACTAATGAATAATAACGTCATATCTATTTAATATTTTACGGAGAATTTTTTTATCATTTTTTCATTTTAACATAAATTTATAAAAATTTTCATCCATCTATTTTATAGATAATGATAAAATCATCTAATTATGGTTTTTCAGTCAATTTCCCAAAAACAATACTACGGCAAATTTATAATGGATAATTGAATTATAAAATTGTTAAATATTAAACCTACTTTTAATATTTTCCTAAATATAATTTTAACTCATTGTATTGAATTTTTTAACCATCCATGAACATCAGTAAAGAAAAAACTAAATACATTTTTGATGGAGGTGGTAGTCTGCACGTATGGTTGATAAAAAATTTATTTTTTGAATGTTAGAAAAGAAATAAGTTAAATATTGTCTAATATTTATATAATCAAACTTATATAATAAATATAATATGTAATCATTAAATATATTCTTAAAAACATCCATTTAAACTAGAAAGGGAAAATACTACATCGCTTCACGGAGCTAGAAATCCACACGCATGCTTGAGTGATGTTATAATTTTCAAACCAATTGTTCAGTAAAATTTTAGATAATATTTTTTATTTATTGAATAAAAAAAATTTCCTAACAATATATATATTTATTAAATAAACTATATTACCACCCATGTTATCCATTAAGTAAAATGATACAAAACAATTTCTGGGATCTATAGTTCGTACATATTCACGAGCGATAATTTCTGTTATAATTGGATGGAAAAGATGATGGAATATTATTATTAAATAATCCTGATAAAATTTTATTATGTTTTATATACTCATTTTTTTATAATAATGTGTATGATAGGCTTAATAGTGGGAGAAAAAAATTGAGGATGACTGAACTCGAATTATTGTTATAACTAATCTTTGTAAAAACCTCCTTCGAGCAACAGCTTAAGAATTATTGTGTAGTTATTCTGAGTATTCTATGAACCCCATTAAATTGGGAAGTATTTTAAGAATGTATTTGGGTGGTATTATAAAATATTTTTTGTTCATTGTTTTTTCATTGGTTGAGGGAGTAGGTTCTCGTTTATAGGTGAGGTGGGTAGAAAACATATAAGTACATGAAATTTTTTAATATAATATATAAATTATACAAGTTATGTGGATACAAATTTTCATAGTTTCAATATTCAAAAGAATAATTTTGAATTTTGACTATCTATTGTGATTTATGAAACTGGTTCATGTTATATAGACACATTACCCATTTATAGTATCTCTTGTAACTCAATTTACCGTTAAACGAGGTGATAAATATGTATCATGGTTTTAACTAATTATGATCCCATATTAAGTATTCATGATTACATAGTATTAATTATTATTATTCAAAATATGGAATCCATTTTAAAATATTTATTTTATATAAATTTAAATTACAAAATTGAATTTAAATTTGAAAAATAGTATGAGAACTATTTTTTAAAAAATATCTTTTTTAACAATAACAATGATTTTAACAAAATATAACGTATAATTTTGATTCATGTTGAATGAATTATGTTATATTAAATAAATATATTCTTATTTAATTTAAATAATAATAAAAATGAATGGATTAGTTTTAATAAATTATTAAAATAGAAGAACCAAAATTAATTTTTTAAATTGAAACATTACTTTTATATCAAAAATTTCAAACATATAATTAAAAATTAAAAATTATATTCATAGATGAATTATATTACATATTTAATATATATATTTTCTTTTAGTTTTTTTAAAAAAAATCACATATCAATTTTATATCCAGATAGCATCATATAAGAGATATTATATCTAAAATTAGAACTCTATTGATTCACTAAAAATAAACTATTTCATAAAAAATCCCAAAAAAATATTCTTAAGATAAAATTTATTTTTATTTCTGTACAATTATGATTCATTCATAAAATATTATTTATAATGTTTTAGAATATATTTCATTTATCGATGACAAAAATTCATAAAAACCATTTTAGTTAAAATTTATTTATGAAGTATAAAATGATTTTATTCACATTATATTACTATAAAGAAGAATAAAATGATTTTAATATATTTTATTGAATTATTATCATTAACATTCATAAAAAAATTAATCAATAGTGTTGAAATTATTTTTTAACATTATCACACACATAAACATTACTTTCTGAAAAATATCTTTTTTAAAATAAATTGTGATTATATTCTTGTATTAATAAATTATAAGAAAAGTTTGAATAATTATTATTAAATTTAAATATATAATAAAATTGAATAAATTATTTTTTTAAATTAATTTATTTATAATACAGTGAAAACATGATTTTTATTAAAAAAATTACTCATTCAAACATTAACTATTGTTAGCCATATTTTATAGAATTCTTATCATTAAAAATTGATTTCGTATTTTATTTTTTTAATCAATATACTTTAATTAGAAAAATATTTCTACATATATTTTATAATATGGTTAGTTTTATTCATAATCACTGATACAATGCGAAGGTTATAATTATCATATGATAATATTTATGGATCGTATCGTGGTATATTTAAGATATATGTTTCATGTATCATAAGATATAAGATATAATATAAATTATATAAATATTGGTGATCTATAACTAATTTAGTTAATTATATTTTTATGATTCTATGTGATTGATATATAATAACTTTTCCTTGTATTATTTATTTATTGAATTTAAATTGTTCATGTAGATTGGTTTATTTTTAATCAATATCACATGTGTGTTTGAATTTTATCATATTTAATTCTCCCTAAGAATATTCTAATAAAATATTTACCATTTCTTATATAAATATTTTGTAATAAAATATTCATATTCACAACTACATGAAAATTCGTTGGCATCATGTCAACGCTATGATTTTACAAAGACACGTTTATAAAGATGGATGTGTTTTATTATTGACTACATTATCATTGAGACACACCATGACATTTATCATAATTTTTACATAGAATACATTAATGATCAATTAAATTTATGATGCGAATTACAATCCAATCATATATTTTCCTAAAATTCATTATCTATTTTGAATGATATTTAATGCTTCTTTTGTAGAGTAGAGGGTGTCTATGGTGGAATATTTAGGAGTCAATAAAATTAAGAAGTTGGGGTGTTTAATTAGTACTTATGAAGGATCCATTTTTTTATTCATTATACTTAATTATTATTATACCATTAAATTTTTAAAAAAATATAAAAAAATTGAATGTTTTTGGAAAAAATGTGGTATTTATTAGATGTTTCAAAGATCACGATTATATGATCAGTGAACATATTATAGCTACTATAAATAGTGTTTTAGGATATAATTTTTGGTAGGGAAGTGGATGTGAGATTTTTCACATTAAAAAATTACAAAATTAGTGAAAAATTATTCCAATTGTTATATGATATTCATTAATTATATATATTATTCATGTGAAATACATTACTCTTGGAAATGTGGTGAGATGTCCCTTTGAAGATTTTATTTTCAATGAAATCTACTCTTTATTTCCATTTATTTCACTTAAGATTCAAAACTCCTTTTTGTTTCTCATATTTTTATGATACTAATTACCAAACTACCCTATTTCTTATAGTCATAAGAAACAAAATATGAATCCCTCTTATTTACTTTTTATATATTTATATAGATTGTAGATATTTTATTTCAAATCGAAATATATGGTAAATTGAATATACAAAATTTATGAGCATAAATTTATTATATTTTTTCCTTGACTAATGATTTATGTTTCTTAATTGAGGAATATCACAACGTAACATGAATAGTAATAATGAATATAGATTCTTTGATGGATGATTGGGGACACAAATAAATTTAAAAATAGTTAGTACAATTCATGTATTTTTAGCTTTTTTAAAAAATGACTAATTGAAGATATATTTATATGTGATATCTGACCTATTTTTCATCTTTTATAATTTTATATTTTATTTTTAATGGTATCATGGGTTTCCATTATTTATTTTTTGAGATTTATGATCAAGTAAATGAATAGTATGCATGCATTTCAAAATATAAATCCATTAAATTTATACATTAATTTTTTATTCATATACATTATTTTAATTTTTTTCTTAAATTTTTTAGTGATGCTTTAAAAATTATTATGGAGTGAAATTAATAAATAAATACAAATTTAGATGAGATTTGTGACATGGTACATATACATGTGGAATGAGGTGAGTTTTTTAGAGTCGTCTATGATTCAAGGATATTCCACATTGTGGAGATGATAAAATTTATAATAGATTATGTTGTTGATTAAAGAAACTGTAGAACACAATATTATTTCCACATTATAATTTATAACATTAATAGTTTGATTTTTCTACAAGAATTGTACCACCCAATAAAAATTTTATCTTTTACATATATAAGTATTAGTATTTTCAACACCTGAATGTATTGAACATATATTATGGGTGGATATAATACTGATATGGACATGGATTAATTCATATATCTATATCTAGTGGGGTTCGATTAAAAGGATACCAAAATACATCATATAAAGATATATATCTAAAAACCAAATATATAAAAATATGGGATATAAATATTAAATATCTCATTAGTGGTATTATTCATTTATCGTATGTGGATTCCATGTATAAATAGTGTGGTTCAAATGAGAAATGATTTTAAATAATATAATTGATACGATACAAATGTGGGATATACCTATGGGATTATTTGTCTATAAATATGAGGATCATTTCACATAGATGGGGAATGAAAAATCGGGGTTTGAGAATAGAGATTGGATGGAAACAATTATGGGAGCATTTTATTTTAGGGTATTTATTTTTGTTTTTACATTTTTTTTATTATGGAACACATGTATAGCTTTCAATTGTAATTTATGTAAGTGTTTCAATTTTTTAAAAATTTATATTTTTTATAATTAATTTATTTACAACTCTATAATTCATATCATAATAATGGTTGATGGGTAATCAATTGTGAGTAACATTTTCATAAGGTATGGAAGAATTCATAAAATATATACGTGTAAATTGAATTAATTCTTCTTGAATTAAACAATATACATAATTTTTAGTACTATATTGTGATTATTTTATATCTTCTTCCATAGATTCATTTATTGTGTGACCGTGGAAAGGTTATTATTCTAAAAAAGAATATATGGATTAGGGGAATCAGATTAGTCATAAATACACCATTTTATTAGAGATAGATATTATGAAAATACAGGTTTGTTATAAATTACATTGAGTGATGATCAATTATCTTATATAGTTTTATATTGTTATGGTAGGTGTACTATGATAATAAATGAATTATGGAAGATTATAATTTTTTCCCAAGTGGACTTGTATTGTTATAAATTCTGGTAAATAATATTTGAGCTCAATTTCCCTATCTTTATTCTCTCCTAAATCATCAATGTAATTCATTCATTAAATTAACTATTTTATACTATTTTAGTTTTTATAATAAAATAAAAATTCAAGATATTTTATTCTATGTTCCTAGTATCCATGGGTTTGACCTAAGTACTAGGAATTCTTATATTACATGTTAGTAGTTTTAGTGGTTTTTTATTTGATGTATTTAAATTCTAAATATATTGATGAACATTGTAATTTACAAAACTCATGAGGCTGGTTAAGTAGATTATTACATTGAGATTTAATTTTAAAATACTGTTATATAAAGACCCATGACTTAATACAAAAAATATCACATCATTTTATATTAAATTGAAATATTTTTCACAAACACATGCTTGAGGACTATTATAGTTTGGCGTATTTATTGAATAGTTAAACAATATTCTTAATTAATAAAAACACTCAATATCTACCATAATTATCATCCTATATATAAATCCTCTTATGATTACCCAATATACACTTGTTATCATAACCTGGTGTAGGAAACATAATAAAGGGTCATCTCATATGTGATATAATGGTAAATAAAAGATATATCAATCTATGATTATGTAAAATTATATTATATGAATTAGGGTATGTGATCATGAAAATATCATTGGATGTTCAAAATCATCTTTTCAAATATAGAATACATGAATAATGGAATAAAACTATGTCATTTTAGAAAACATGGTCTATAATAGTGAGAAATTATCAATAATCAATCATTAAACATAAGCGTATTTAATTAAAGTGTGGGATCATCATAAATATTGACAAACCATTTTGTAAGTCGAGGCTCACTACCAAGAATATGAACATAGTGGATCATGACTTTTCACATGTTTCCAAAAGTGGACCTGAATACACATATTTCCAATAGTGGATAATAGAAATAATCAACTTCCTATTTTTTATCTCTTCAGATAGTTTTTTACACACTGAATTGGAGAGAGATAAATATATGACCAATCGCATAATGAAAATCATATATATGTGTTCTATAATATCATAAATCACTAATCATATCTGATTCAATAAAATTAAATTCTTTACATAAACCTTTCATCATTGAATAATTTATAATAATTAAAAATAATTCAAAACCATTTAATCTCTTCATCAAAGCATAACCCATTGAAAAAAAATCTTGTTTTATAGGAATTTTATCATTGAATAACCAATAAATTTTTTTTTCTTAAAAATTTATTAATTATAGACATAATAAATTATTAAAATAATGAAAATGGATTCCTTGTATAATATCCTCGTTAAATAATTATTTAAATAATTATATTTAATCATTGATGTAAAAGTATTTATGAAATGTATTTGGGTAAAAATATTATAAAGAATACACTTTTTACATTGATTTTTTCACATAAAAATATTCTAAATCATTTTCATTAAAAAATAAATTGGAAACTTTTAAAGGAGTCTTTAAACATGATTTATGAAAATTCTTCAACAAAATTTCCTTTAAACTATTAAAATAACTTTTTTAACATACATTTTTTTAAAAAATATCTTTATTTTAATGTAACCTTTGAAATATAGAATGGATGATTTGTATAATATTTCAAGATTTTATTAAGGAAAATTACCTTTGGACATTTAAGAATAAAATAAATAAAATACATTAAAAATAATTTTATTAAAATTAACCAATGAATCTTATAATGTAATATTTAAAAATAATTTAACACATTTCATGAGGAAAATAACATTTCATCAAAAATCACTTTTAAAAATAAACATTCATACAAAATTTTTAAAATTAGTTTATTTGAAAATAAACATGAAACATCTTATTAAGGAATTGAAAAATTGGGTGTCCATGATGGTTTAAATTACCATTCATTATTTACAGTTCAAGACAAATATTTATTTCACATTTTTAGTAAAATCCAAAAGAGCCTTTATTTTGAAAACAACTTGAATATTTGTTTTAGTTTCTTTTGTTAAAATGACATATTTGGGAAAAATATTATTAAATAAATAATTGTAATACTATTAAATATATTGTTGAAAACATTTTCTGAAAATATGTTTTTGTAAGAGAAATAGATTCTGACTGAAGAGAGATATATATATTATTTTTATTATAAAAATTATTTTCAACTAATTAGTACATAAAGATTTGAAAATTATGGTAAAATATATATTTTCAAAAAATAACCATCAAATGAAATATATATTATTTTATTGATATATACATCATACCATTTCATCATTAGAACCATAATCAAGAGAAATACCAATAAATGATGTGACTGTAACAAAATTACTTGAACACATTGGTAAAATTAAACCCTAAGCCCCATGAAAGATTAAAATTTAATGAAATATATAATATAATTTGAATAAATATATAAATTAAATTACATTTATATGGGTCTGTATATATTCCTCATATAAATATATAGGTTCATAACATAACATATGTCTTAAAGAAGGTAAATTGGGAAAAAACAGACAGTTTTGGTAATATATGAACTGCAAACCCCATTAGAGATATATCCAAAATGAATTTTTAAATCCCCATATTTTTATATTGAGTCCTCACAAGATAAATTAATTCATATTATATATACCACATAAAAGAAATATGTTTTGAATATGGAACATGTGTTATAGAAGAAAGACGTGAGATGAAAACTCATACCATAAGTAATGAATTACATTGAAAAAGTTAAAAAATCATGTATAATAAATTTAAAATTATTTTAAATAAATTAAAAACCCATAAAATTATATATTACCATATATGGTTTCCTTATGACCTTTATTACCAATTTATTTACAATTCCATGTTAATGCCACGTCCCATGAAATAATTATTGTGTCCATTTGTGTTCTGATTTATAATGTTTTATCCTCTTATTTTTTTAGGGTAACATAATATAAGCACTTTTACAAATGAAATAAATATAATTTATATTAATTATATATGGATTTAAATTGATCAATAAAATTTAGAGATAGAAAATGAAATACAGCATTTATGGACACGACATACCTTACATAAGAAATAATGTTGTTTTATTTTCACGATAAATATAATGAAATATATAAAATTGATATATTACCAATTAATAATAATATATTGAGATAAATATTACATATTTTTATGAAAAAAATCATAATTATCTATCATTTAATGCATAATAAAATCCCATCACTTGAGGAGGTTGTAGTCTAACGTACACACGAGTGATGTTATCAAATTCCCAAACACAAGAATATAATATGGTATATGAGATATGATAAATAAATATGTATAATAATTTCATAAATAACATATAAAAACATTTAATATATAAATTAATCCAATAATAAGATATTTTTATGGAGAATGAATAACATGATTTCGTGAAAATGTTGTCATCCAAACACACAAATACTGATTTGGTATCCCATTTGATCAAAGTGGAGATGGTTTTAGAAGAAAAAATTATAATAATAAAAAATTATAATTTTTAATATTATATTTATTATTATATCATCATGTTTAAAAAAAAATAAATGTGGTAGTATTATAATCAAATTAATCAAAAACACTAGTGGAAATACCTAACCTATTGTTTTTTTAGACCAATTTATATTTTCATCAAAATGGCTTATTATGATTAATATAATTACTAAGAATGTAATATAGAAATAGAAGAGGGAATTAAGGGGTATATTTTGTAGGTCATGGAAGAATCAAATGGTTTTGACCATGTAAATAGTATATTATAAGGGGTTCTTTTTTTAGTGATGTGAGTCGCACTCATGTAATATTTAAAAAGAAAAAGGTGTACAATCTTATTTCAGTATACAATTCGATAAAAATGATTCATTCTTAAAAAATTATTATATAATGTAAAAATATTTTTATTAAATAGTTATTTTAAAAGTTTTGGGGTTTTTAACTCTTATCTATTTACATTGACCAATGGTAATCCAATTTTTACCATAAACACGATAAATTACATTTATAGTTATAACTATTATTTATAGTAAAATTTTAAGATGTCATTATTATATAATACGATTTATTCTTATTCCAAATATTGAATCAATTTCTATATATTTAATTATTAGATGTTGGAAAATATAATTTTAAATCGATCCCACATGCATGATGATAGTGCGTGTTTTAAAAAACAAAAAGTTCACAAGTTTAAAAAAATTACATATAACAATTCAATATAAATATTCTTTTAATGGCCTAAATAGGATTAATATATATATAATTTTAATAAAAATAATTTTAAACTATTTGACAACAGAAAATAACCTTACAAATTCTATATTGTACATGTCAGTTTTAAATATAAACATGTATTTTTAATAATTTATCAAAAAAATAATCTTCTGAAAAACATCAAAAAAATACCCAAATAATATTTATAAATGATGATTACTTTTTGATATTATTTAAAAAAAATTCAAAAATATTCCAAAACTAATTTAATTAATGTTCATAAAATGAAATATGAAACATTTTGTTGAAATGTGTATTTTCAAAATAATTAAATACCTTATCATAAATTAAGTACTTTTTATAAATATGTTTTATTTATAAATAAAATTATACTCAATATTTAAAAAGTAATTATTAATTTTAATATAATTATGTATAATTTATAGGTTATGATATTCATGTTTGGTTAATAATATTTATAATATTTCAAGGGTTTTCAAAACGTGGTTTTCTAAGTTTGGCATCCTAAACTTAGTGTTGCATTCCTTGAAACCTATAGATTAAATTAACATTATTTAAAAATAAATTTCATAAAATCTAATTCTGTTATATTCAAAAAAATTGAAAATGAAAATCACTCTCAAAATTAGTCAATTTTGTACCAACAATTGACGATACATCTACCTCATTACATCCTCAGTTCCCCGCATTGGTTCTTAAAATAATATGTTCGTTCAATTAATATTTTACCAAGTAAGTGGTATTTTCTAATTATACATTATCAACATGATCTAGAATCTCCACCAGTTGTTCCCCATAAGAATGATCTTTCTCCAATGACATAACAGATGAATTTTGTACATATAAAGGATCATATTGGTACGTTATAAGAAAATATACATGGAACACATCATAATATTGAGAGAGTTTTATTGGAAGTGATAGCTTAAAATATACCATCCTAAAATAATCAATAAATTCAAATGGTGTGATATAACATGATCTTACTTTTACGTTATTTGTAATTTTCATTACCTTATTCCATAGAGTATTTATTAGAAACACCTTTTCACAAACATCAAATTTTAAATAAAGATGACCATAATCAATAGAACTTTTCAATCAACATTGCCCCTCCAATACGTGTTGTTTAATAGCAATTACCATTTATTCCATTTCATTAGATATTTTAGGTTCCACTAGATTTCATTTAATAACTTAATTCCATCACATGGAAGAAACCGTCATTTTTCTCTTTATGGATTCATACGGATCAATCATAATTCTCGAGTGAAAGCCATTGGTGTAAGAAAACACCACCATATAAAGTATGTCATCCCAACCCCCATTAATATTAATAAAATAATATCTTATAATAACATATTGGGTTTGAATTGTTTTCTTAGACTGACTATCACTACTAGAATTCTAGATATTTGGGATGGGCTATTTGCGACAGGATCCCGTCGCAAATAAGTTTTTGAAATGGGGTACCGTCGTAGAAAACGATGTCGCAAAAAATATTATTTGTGATGGGCATATCCAAAATAATTCTCTGATTATATACTCTATATATATATATGTAAACGTTTTTGCGATGGGCCCCTTGCAAAAATGTACTTACGACAGGCCTCTAATCTCGTCGCAAATAATTTTTTTAAAAAAATTTATTTAGACTATTTGAGATGGGAACCCGTCGCAATAGATCCCATCACAAATAATAAATAAATTAAAAAAATAATAATAAAATTATGATTAATGAAAAACTATTTTTAATATTATTAAAATAATTAAAATAAAAATACATTATATTTCTTAATATTCACAAAATAATATTACAAAATTCATAAAATATTATTATTATTATTATTATTATTAAAATAAACAATAATTAAAAAATATAATACTGAAAAAATAAATTTAATAAAATTATGATTAATGAAATAATATTATTAATAATATTAAAATAATAATAATAATATTAAAATTATTAAAAGTCTCAAAATTCCCAAAACAAATCATAAAATATTACTAATTTAATTATTTAATATTCACACCAATATAAAAGACAGAAACTGTAAATAGTTTATATTACAACTAATGTTGAATTAAAATGTTTTTAACATAAAAAAATCACTAGGGTTTATCTTCTGGAGGAGGTGGAGGAGCTGAAGAAGATGGTGGTTGAAACTCCATCCCCAAACTACAAGTCAGACGGCTCATGTACTCCATCTACTCCTGATGCTGCTGCTACCATCGATGCATCTACTCCTCATGTTGTTGCTTCTGCTGCTACTGCTGTTGATTCATCTCTTCTTGCTGCTTCTGCAAACTCTCTATAATGTCATTCTGAGCTCGTAACTGCTCCTGATACAGTGAGGCAGAAGATGATGCATCTCCACGAGCTCCTCTCTAGATGGACGCCGACATTGGATTAGTACCATAATAAGTACCATGAGTCACATGAGAGACGATACCAACTACTCGGCCTTTCACAATGCCATACTGAGTTGCCTGCATCCATGCTGCCTCGTCGAAATGGTATGCACTTGTCTGATCAGTCGCCTCGTCCTGACCCTCATCCTATGTCTGAGAGGTTGCAGCCTCATATGACACCTTCAATTCCAATTTGAAATTAGAATTGTGAAAATACTATATGTAGTAAATTGTCAAACTGAATAAATAATACTAACCATAATCTGACGCTGGTGATCACCTCGAATATCTCCAGTTGCTGGATCACTATACATCCTCTGATAAACATCGTACTCCGTAATATTGGGATGCTGACTGCCTACAGAAATATAAAATAAAATGATTATATTTAATTTAATATAAATGTTTTAGAAAATATACTTACCAGATTCTCGTTATGTGTACTGAATGTATGGATACCAGCTCGAGGTGTCACCTTCTGGCTTCCCCAATTCTGCTGACCCAATGAAGACCTCCTCTGAAATCCACCACCCAACCAGTGTGCACCTAATCTATCTGAAACCTGAGATGAAATGTACTATGGTCGATGGGCTCTACCCGACTCATCAAATATTGTCGCTCCTCCTTTCTTAATGGTCTAATTTCTCAAATTTTGAAAAAACTGATGCAAACGCACACGCATAGCCACCTCTCAACCTGCATGGATAGCGTCACACATACTATCCTTGATGGGATACCATAAAACATAAAAATAATTTATAATACCATGTTATTGATAAAATAAATTTCAAAACAAATATTATTTATTTACGTACCAGCCAATGATTGTACATGGCGAGATGGACATCAACAGGAATCTGTTCCCATGTGTTCCATGGCTGAGAAAAATAATTTCGCAAGATAGTGCTCCTCTATCACATAGATACATGTGAAAAACTGTGAAAAAAGAATAAATAATCACACAATTAGTATATATATAAATAAATTAATGAAAAGGCTATCTAAATTATACAGGTTTTCATACCTTCGTGTTTGTGGATCGAAGCCAATACGTGGATGTCACTCAGGGATAGGGTCAGGAATTATCATTCGTGCAAGACTGCACCCCGTCTACGTACCTCCGGAACCACCAGTAGGCTGAGGGTCAGATGGTACCACATCCCCCTCATCCAAAGGTAGATCAACCTCCTACAACTCACAAAATAGATCAAGATCCATCTGAAACAAAAAATGATTTTTGTTAGTAGATAGTTAAAAATAAATATCATATATTGATATATATTAGTTATGATGATAACCAGCATTTAACTGTGTCAATGTTCACTAACATCATCATATTCATATTTGATGATGTCAATGTCTTCATATTCCTCCTTAGCATCATCAATATCCATATGAGTTTCACTTTCGCCTTCCCTTGTCATTTCAAATTCATTTGTAACATCATTAACATCTTCATCACCATCGACCCTTAATTTTGTGTTGTCATCATTGATATTCATGTATCTTTGTGATAAAGATGGATTTTGAGTAGTCTCTAGAAAAATTTCAATTCCATCCATTTCAACAGAACCACATTCAGTTTTAGTAAATTGATTTCTCGGAGATTTCATTTTTATAATGCTCCACCAATCACTCGGGTATTTTGAAGTAGCATAGTACATTGCATAATAAATTTGATGTGTCTCGTGAGACAGTAAAAATGATTCATTTACTACAAGAAGACTTTTATATTTAATAATGACGATTCCTTGAGTCTGATGAACACACAAGCCTCTCTCAGTATCCAACCACCGAATTTTAAACATCGTTATGTAATTCTATCCAAGATAACATAGCTCAATAATTTCATGCAGAATGACGTAAAAGTCAACTTCAGTTTCTCTATGATGTGATTCTCTCAAACAAACTCCATTGTTCATTGTTTTTTTTATTCCCCATATGCACGTGTATGAAATCAAAAACCATTCACCACATATTGATTATATGATTTAACCATTTTGGAAGGTGGGTTACACAATATACAAAGTCACTTATCAATTTTATCAGTATGTTAAGACACTTGAATTTTTTTAAAACAATTATCAAAATAATAAATAGTAAACTGAATTGATATTAAACCATAAATAATTTATATTACTAGTTTTTGAAACCATTGAGAAATTTTTTTGGTCTGTGTTCTTCAAGAGCAGGTGCTCTAATTTGTCGATGTTTTTCTTGATATGATTATCTTATAAGCTACAAATAAAATCTGTTTTCATATTATAACAGAAATTATAACATAAGTGATAGAAGCAATCAATGTAAAAATTTTGTCATTTCTTCACAGATAAGAAGAACATATGTATAAGCTATATGATGTTCATCTTATGAAATCCATCGTTCATGAACTCCAACGAAGCCAATATTTGAGTGATTAAAAACTAATAATTGATTTTCCATTTCATCAATAACATTAACCTTGTTCCGTCCCATGCGATTTGGTTTGGGTGATATTCAGATTCAAAATAGTGAGAGAAGAAAAAAACAATTTCCTCTTGAAAATAAGCTTCATAAATTGATCCTACAACTGATGATTTGTTTTGTACTTTTTTTCTTCAATTTCTGAAGGCATCTCTCGAATGGGTGCATCCATCGAAACTATATCAGACCTTCACATATAGAATCATGTGGCTAATCTAATGCCAGATGTTCCATTGAATCAAAGAAACCATGCAGAATGATTTTCTCCAGTTTACATATTATTACTGCAACAACATCTTCCAGTTTTCTTAGTGCATCGTAGTCTGTTGTCGCTGCACAAATGTCTCGAAAAAAATATGATATGTCTGTTATCGAATCCCAAATCACATAATTCAACAAATCATTGAATCCAATTGGCATAATTCTTTCCATTATAACATGACAATCATGACTTCTTAATATGGTAATATGACCATTCTTAACACGACCGCCAAAATTGGAAGCATAGCCATCTGGAAGTCTCAAATCTAGAATCCATTGACAAAATAATAAGCGACTCTCTTTGGACACTGTATATGATTATTTTGGATTCATTAACCTCTGTGATTGGACATTTTCAAATTGTTTATGTTCTGGTCACCTGCAATGTTGGGCAATATCTAATCGCGCTTTTATAGTATATTTGGACTTACCTGGTGTTTCTAAAACTGTATTGAATAAATTATAGAAACAGTTCTTCTCAATATGCATGACATCCAACTTGTGGTGGACCATGAAATCAGAAAAATATGGGAGATCCCAAAAATGATTCGTGTTATCCAATTATGTTCGTTCCAAATTCCATGAATTTTCCGTTGGTTTACTGTTGGCCCAAATTTGATGGGATGTAATGAAAATACAACAAATTTTAACTCTCTACTTGAGATAATTTTTGGAGTTTCATCCCTTTAAATTGTTCCTTTTCTGAAATGAGATTTCTGATTTCGAAAATGATGATCGGTTGGAAGAAATATGCGATGACATTCAAAATAGAAAGGTTTTTTTTCTATTGACGAGTATAAAAGATTTGTTGTCTTTCATACATTAAGGACATGATTTCGGACCATGTGTACTCCATCCAGATAACATACCATATGACGGAAAGTCACTAATCATCCACATCAATGCATATTTTAATATGAAATTGTGTTTCGCAGCAACATTATATGTACTAACACCATTAATCCATAATAAATTTAACTCATCAATCAATTGTTTAAAATAAACATCAATATTCTTTTTCGGATGTCCTATGATTAATAAGGTCAAAAAGATATAGGGATCCTTCATCAAAATCCATAGAGGTAGATTGTAAGAAGTTATAAAGAAATTCCATCATGAATACTGACTACCATAAGAACCAAACAGACATAAACTGCTATTAGAAAGACCCAATCCCACCATTCGGGCTTCTAAAGGAAAATAAAAATGCAGATGATTAAAATGTTTCCATGAATCACCATCAGATAGATGACTCAAGCTTTTACCAGTTGAAATATTGGTTTTCTGCCATGACATCATTGACACTGTGTTATGAGACATAAATAAACGTTGCAGCATGGGTGTAAGGGGGAAATATCTCAACGCTTTTATAGGAATCGATCCAGACATCCTGGGTTGAGCTTCTTTATACCACAATTGTCCACATGTAGGACAACTATCCAACGACTCATTTTCACCCGAATATAAGATGAAATCATTTACACATGCATGAATCGTTTCATAACTAAGACCCAAATTATGAACTATCCTCTTGCTCTCATATTAATTTGTAGGCAACAAATTTCATTCGGGTAACAGTGTTTTAACCAAAGAAAATATCTGATCAAAACAGTTACATGACAATGTATTATCTGATTTATTAGCCATAAATTTTTCAACTGCTTCTAATTTTCTTATCTTGGAACTAGGATATAATGCATCCTCAGCAGACCTCAATAACTCATAAAATTCAGATGGTTCCAACTCAGGAGTTAAATCAATATCATCGTGAGTATCATTTTGTTGAAGAGATGGCCCGGAAACATCATGTACTAAATGTTGGAGTCGTAATTGATCCGAAATAATGTTATTTGTATCATCTCTGGAGTTGTGTTCACCGTGTTGATACCAAAAAACATAATCTAATTGAAAACCAACCCACAAGAGATGTCCCCCAACCTTGTCAAATGTGTCAAACTTTCTTAGAGCACATTTATTACAAGTACACTAAGTTGTGCCTTCTGAAACATATTCTAGTTTTGATGATGAAAATGCTAAGAAAGATTTAACACCCTCAATATATACATGATTTAAACCAGAACCAATTGTATTTCTACGCTGATTTGTCCAAGAATGATCATCTAATAATGACTGATGTCGACTTCCATGTTCCATATTTTTCAAAAAAATATAAAATCATCACTGTTTTTGAATAGTTTAACATTATAAAAACATAACCTAAAAAAATATAACTAATTACTACTACTTCTTAATAATTACCATTAATTATGGGTGACAAAATTTCTAGTGGATTGATGACTAATCTTTTGTCTAACTGCTATTTTACTTGCATCCTTCTCATAGTGAAATCACAATGAAGAATCTGGTCGGAGGTATGTATAATCATTATCATATGCACGAGAATGAATATGCATATATAAGGACTAGGAATTAAACCTTACATAATATTGAATTAAATGAATAATTCACATTGATGATCTTTTTAGGTTTATAGTTTTAGATAATTAGGACATAACTATTAATTCTCAAAACAATACAAAGTATAAAATTCTACATAGTTTCCATTTTTTCACAAAATAATAACTCTTGAAAAAAAGATTCATGTCTAGTTACATGTTTAAGATATCCTGACTTTTCCTTGATCCCATCCTTGACCCTATTCGACATTATGTCCTGTGAAAAACATTTCAAAAACTTGGGATGAGCAAAAAAAGCTCAGTAAGGGATACACAAAGAAAGAAAAACTGTTAGTTTTTTAAAACAACAAGTAAACAATGAATACTTTAACTTATGTAATACTTTTCACCATTATGAAGTAGTAAATACTCTTCACTGAATATAAGATCATTACATACCCTTTTGTAACCAAAAGATTGCCATAAAACCCATATAAATAACACATAACATAAATAGGAAACTTGGTACATAAACATACTTAAATGGAATAACCATACGGTCAACATCCATAAATATCACTAAATGGAATGGCCATATGGACGACTTACATACCCAAAGCATTGGAGGTTATAACGTGACCACCCATCCAAGTATTCACGGCACCACCCGTCATTTGGTTTATCATGTAATCACCCGTCAAACGTTTAAGTACCATTATAAAATCATAACACATACAACAAATATAAAGGAATGAAAACATTTCCACATTTCAATCACAATATATCACATTAATACATTGACATAACATATCCATTTTCAAAAACATTTTCAATACCAAAAACATATGAAAGAGTATATGGTATTTATTTTCTTTTAAAAACAGTACGACTTGTTGTGGAATGAAAATATCAAATAATACTCGCGGAGGAAGAAAAGCTAGTTGTCACCACTTACGATAGAAGAAACAGTCATTTTTTTCATTTAGTAAAATGATTCGTAGAAAAACATTCATTTTGATAATTCAAGGGTGTTTATACAGTATATAAAATAAAGTCGTGTATTAAAACAATATATGCATCAATGAAAATAGATTGAGATGAAGTCCCTTACCTCGTGTCCGACATGAATTGATCACTCTTTAATCTCCTGAATAATAAAATAGTATTAATTTCTACTATGATAAGATCATTTTTCAAGTTTTTATTACTTTTATATCACTTATTACCATGTTATAAACATTGTGTAATCATACACGTTAATAACGTCCGTTTTATCGATATTCGGTACTTGAGGCAATAATGAACACCTTATATTTACAAGTTTCCATGTGGTCAATAGTAAATTATATCCAGACTGATATTCATTATATATATATCATATATATCATATATATATATATATATATTATATACATGTATTTATAATAGTACATAACATATGGAGGTAAGAAATGAAACGCACCGTTCATGGAGACGATAAGCCGTACGTACACATGAACAATACTTTCATTTCTATTTCTTGTTTATATGGAATTAAAGCCTAATGATACATAGTTTTATTATAATTATAGTATTATATCATATATAATATAATTAAATCAATCCTTTATACATCCCACATATGGCATTAACGAATAAAATCACTTTGAGGGGGCGGAGGTCCGCATTTCCTCAAATGAGATTGTCGTATTTACCCACTATGGAAACCATAAATGTGTGCTATTAATGGGATGTACAGAATCAAAAGGAAACAATAAACAATAATATATTCATACATAAGTACAGTTCCATCATAATGGCCACCATGAGAGGCGGTAAGTTGTAATTGAACAATCATCGTTTCATTAGGCGTTAGTTTTCCATCCACATAAACATTATGTTATTCATCCATTAGATAGTGGTCTGTGTAAGTGTAGTTATAATACTTCTAATAACAACATTCAATTATATTGAGGATACTAGTCCTGTTAAAAAGAAAGGAATAAAAAGATTTTATGGGTTGGAGAAGTAAAATAAAAGAAAACAATTTAAGATAAATGGTTACCTTTAATTTGGGTAACTCCCTTTGGTTTGATCCAAAGGACTTCTTGAAGTGCCATCTGCCTAAGTTAAGGCTTCTTAAGAGGAGTATATGGATGTAGGGAGCTTAATTGGGAAGATTTTTGTCGAACAAAATGGCTGGAGAGGTGTGAGGAATTGGTTAGAAGTGGTCTCCTTTTATAAGGGAGAGGTGGGGCTTTTTAGGAAAGTGTGAAAATATTATTTTATAATATAATGATATTAGGTTTATAATGGTCCAAAAATCATTATAGTAGAAGATAAAATGGTTCATGGTAGATATAATATCATCCAATCATAATTGGACATGTTTTGAATAATATTTTAATCATTATCATTATATTTCTTTAAATCATTTATTAATGAGATAAATAATGCATCATTATTGTGTCATAAATAATTTAATTTATTTGATGCCTAAAAATTCTAAACAAAATACCATGATATAGGAAATCTTTTTATATTTCAAAATAATTTTTATAGTCGAAAGTAGGACTTATATAACACCATATAAAAATTAATTACTAAAAGAGTTTTGTTATTGTCAATTTTTCCTTTATATTAAATTAATTAATCTAAAGTGTCATTGTCTTTCAGAAGTGGCTACATGTGGTCCCAAAATCTACCCAAGGATGACCATGGTCGGCCACTACTCAGCCAATAAATTTAGGACATGTTTTAATGTAATTATTAATTATTGCAATATTCTTTTAACCTTAAATTACCCTATTTACCTTTAACCGTGGTAAATAAAAGTCAAAAGTTACTATTCACCAACAATTATTTTCAACTTAATGAACCAAATTTTAATTATTGATAACAACCATGTATGTTGTATTTTTTAAATTCAAGTTATAGAAGTGGAAAATTTCATTTAAATGAAAAAGTCAGTTTTTTAACTACCATTAAGTGGTTTCACTATTCATCAAAAATTGATGTTTTTCAGAAAAATACAAACAATTCAGTGTAATCTATATTTGATATTCCTAATTAAAATATGATGTATATTCTACATAATTCTAATCAAAAAAGTAGAATTAATTGATTTTATATTAAATCTCGTTGTTAAAACAAATAGCGTGTTTTTAAGGAAAAATAAAAATCAAAAGATTGATACTTGTTTATGTCCAATTTCAAAGTGAAATTAATTACAATGACCAAAATTGGATTAAATGGTAAAAATATATTCAAATTACACTTTCAAAACAATTAAAAAGATAGTCAACCATATAGATAAATTAGATAAAAAAGAACCTTTGAATTAAAATACAGTATTTTCATTATTCATTAAAAATGAACTTTATCCGAAAAATACCAAGAAATTACCCAAAGTGAAATTTTATGTCCCAAATCTAAATAAGAATTTTATTTGGTCAAATATAACTTATAAAAATGACCAAAACTAAATATAAATAGTTTTCTCCATTAAAATGCGGTAAATCGACCTTTTAATGTAAATTATGCTTAAAATTAGATTCATTCACATTTTAAGCCTATAAATGCTATTGGATAAATGTAAATACATTTAACAAACATGTATAATCATATTGTAGTTAGTTTTGTTCATTCCCTCCAATAAAACGGCTAGGAGTTAACAACCATTTAAAATAATAATATTTTACTATTAGTGTGCAACGTAAGATTCCGAAGAAACCTGTTGTTGGATATCGGGTACGCTATCGAACCTAGAAACCACATTAAAGTAAAATTAATATTTAATTCACAAATATTAATAAATATTAAAATCTCTTATTCTTCAATTACTTAGGATGTTACATCCTTCCCCCTTTTGGAAATTACGTCCTCACAATTTTTAATCACTTTTTAAAATAAGAGGGAGTATTTATCCCTCAGAGAATTTTTAGATTCCCACATTGCCTCTTCAATCATATGGTTCTTTCACAAAAACTTTACCTAGTGAATTACCTTATTCCACAACAGTTACTCTTTACAATCAAGAATCTCGACTTGTTGTTCTTCATAAGAGAGATTCTTTTCCAACTGAACTACCTCTGGGCTCAAAACATGAGATGGATCTGAAATATATTTTCTCAACATCGAAACATGTAAAAATTGTGTACCTGGGATAAACTTGGAGGTAAAGCCACTCTGTATGCAACTGATCCAACTTTCACATGAATTTCATAAGTTCCAATGAACCTCGGACTCACCATTCCCTTCTTACCAAAATGCATCACACTTTTCCATGGAGAATGTATGATAAAGACATGATCACCTACCTCAAAGGAAATATCCTTCCTCCGGTTATCAGCATAACTTTTCTGTCTACTCTGACTTATTCTCATGTGCTTCTGAATCAACCGGACTTTCTCTATCATCTCTTCTACCAATTCTGGTCCAATCAGCACCCTTTCACCTACCTCATCCCAAAAATATGCAGTTCGACAACGGTTTCCATATAATGCCTCAAATGGAACCATTTTTATACAGGAATGAAAACTGTTATTATATGAAAATTCAACCAAATAAAGGTGTTGGTCCCAACTTCCATGATAATCCATCGAGAAAGAATATAGCATATCCTCCAATGTCTGAATTTTTCATTCTGATTGCCCATATTATTGATGATGGAAATCTATACGAAAATTTAATTCAGTACCCAATGACTTCTGAAGGCCTTTCCAAAAGTTAGAAGTAAACCTGGGATCACGATCAAATACAATGGAGAGGGGAACTCCATGCAACCTGACTATCTCTTTAAGATACAACCGAGCAAGTTTATCACGAGACAATGAATCTCTAATAGGATGGAAATGAACATATTTAGTCGATCGATCAAATATAACCCAGATTTATTTATTACCTCAACATGCCTTTGGTAATCCCACAATGAAGTCCATGGATATATTTCCCCATTTCGACTCTGGCACCGGTAAAGGCTGAAGCATTCCTTTCGGTAACTGTCGCCTTGGTTTAACTTGATGACAAGTCAAACACATTACAATAAAATCAGCAATATATCTTTTCATTCCATTCCATTGGTAATACTCCTGGTGATCTATGTACATCATATTAGTACCCGGATAAACTAAAAATGGAGAACTATGTGCTTCACATAAAAACTCATTCTTCAACTGTGAATCACAAGGCACACATAATCTCTTTCCAAATCTCAAAACACAATCATTAACAATGTCAAAATTAGAAAACATACCCTTATGAACCAACACAACCTTTTTCTGTAACTCACTATCTTCCTTCTGTGCTTTCTAAATTCTGTCTGATATAGATGATCTCACTGACACCAGATACAAAACTAAAGAATTTCCTACACCAACAACTTCTATTCCATAATTCATCAAATCAAAAACCAAAGGATCTCCTTCCAAATGTAGCATGGCTAATGAAGAATTACTTTTTTGACTCAAAGAATTGGACACATTATTTTCTTTTACGGGATGGTAATGGATCATGCAATCATAATCCTTGATTAATTCCAACCATCCCCTCTGTCTCATGTTCAGTTCTTTCTGAGTGAATATATACTTCAATATTTTGTGATCAGTATATATTTCACATTTCACTACATACAAATGATGCCTCCAAATTTTTAAATTAAAAACAATAGTTTCTAATTCCAAATCATGTGCAGGGTAATTTAACTCATGTGGTTTCAACTGACGTGAATCATAAGAAATTACCTGATCATTTTTAATTAGTACACAAACCAGTTCATTCAACGAAGAATCACAGAAGATAACAAACTCACCATTTCTGGAAGGATTTGCCAAAACTGGAGCATTCACCATTATTCTTTTCAATTCCTGATTCAACTGATCCATCACTGAAGTAAACTACTCAATTCTAATTCTGAAAATCTCTGGTTGCTGATGTGGAAGGTTATTTTCCCATGTATGCCTTCCTAGAAAAGCTGCTCTGTTTCATTTAAGAAAAATAATTCTTAACACAGAAATATCTTAGGTGAAGAAACATGGTAATATGTAAATGCTATATGATTTCAATATTAACAAATATTGCGTTATAGATATTAATTTAACAATACCCTAACTCCTAATGTTTTCTAAACCGACATCTGATACCAACTATAAGGACCCAACCTTAAAACATAGATAATATTGAATTAAATGAATAATTCATATTGAGGATCTTTTTAGGTTTAGAGTTTTAAAGAATTAGGATATAACTATTACATCTCAAAAGAATACATAGTAGACACTTCTATGAAGTTTCCATTTTTTTCACAAAATAATAACTCTTGAAAAAAAGAGTCATGCCTAGTTCCATGATTAAGATAGCATGACTTTTCCATGATCCCATCCATGACCCTATTCGACATTATGTCCTGTGAAAATAATTTCAAAAACATGGGATGAGAATAAAAAGCTCAGTAAGGGATACACAAAGAAGGAAAACTGTTAGTTTTTCAAAACAACAAGTAAACGATGAATACTTTTACATAAGTAATACTTATCACCATTATGATGAAGTAAATACACTTCACTAAATAACAGATCATTACTTACCCTTTTTTGACCAAAATATTACCATAAATCCCATATAAAGAACACATAACATAAATAGATAACTTGGGGCATAAACATACTTAAATGGAATAACCATTCGGTCAACATCCATACATATCACTAAATGGAATAGCCATATGGCTGACTTCCATACCCAATTAATTGAAGGTTATAACGTAACCACCCATCTGGGTATTCACGGAACCACTCGTCATTTGGTTTATCATGTAACCACTTGTCAAATGTCCAAGTTCCATTATAAAATAATAACAAAAACAACAAATATAAATGAAACAAAAAATTTCCAAACTTCAATCACAATATATCACATACATATAATGACATAAAAAATCCATTTTCAAAAAAAATTTCAATACCAAAAATACATAAAATAGTATATGGAATTTATTTTATTTTAAAAACAGAATAGCTTGTTGAGGAAGCCAAAGATCAAATAATATTCACGGCGGCAAAAAAGGTAGTTGTCATCGCTTACATTAAAAGAAACAATCATTTTTTCATTTAGTATAACTCTTTTTAGAAAAACTAATCCCTTTGAAAATTCAAGGGTATTTATATAGTGTATAAAATAAAGTCGTGTATTAAAACAAAATATGCCTCAATGAAAGGAGATTGAGGCAAAGTCCATTACCTCATGTCCAACTTAACTCGATGGATCTTGAATCTCCTGAATACTAAACTAGTGTTAATTTATACATTCTTAAAAACCTTTTTCAAGTTTATTATTACTTTTATATCACATATTACCATGTAATAAACATCTTGTAATCATTTAAGTTAATAACATCCATTTTGTCTATATTTGGTACATGAGTAAATAATGAACACCTTATATTTACAAGTTATCTATGTGGTCAATAGTCCATTATATCCAGAGTGATATTAATTATTTAGATATAAAATATATAATATATATCTAGTATATACATGTATTTATAAAAATACATACCATTTTGAGGTTAGAAATAAAATGCACCATTCATGGAGACGGTAAGTCGTACGTACGCATGAACACTACTTTTATTTCTAATTATTATTTTTGTGGAATTAAAGAATAATGATACATAGGTATATTATAATTATAGTATTACTTAATATATAATATCATTAAATTCATACTATATACATCCCACATAAGGCCTTAATGAATAAAGTCACTTTGAGGGGCAGTAGTCTGCACTTCCTCAAATGAGATTATCATATTTAACCACTATGGAAACCATAAAGGTGTCCTATAAATGGGAAGTACATAAGCATAAGGAACTCATAAAAATAATATATATAATAAATATATACAGTTCCATCATAATGGCCACCATGCTAGGATGTAAGATGAAATTGAACAATCATCATTTTGTGAGGCGTTAGTTTTCCATCCACAGAAACATTATGTTCTTCATCCATTAGATGGAGGTGTGTGTAAGGGTAGTTTTAATCCTTCTCATAAAAACATACTAGTATATTGAGGATACTATTATTGTTACAAAAGAACGGAATAAATAGTGTTTAGCAGTTGTAGAAGTAAAATAAAAGAAAACAATTTAAGGGAAACTGTTAACATTAATTTGGGTAACTACCTTTAGTTTGAACCAAAGGACTCCTTGAAGTGCCTTCTGCATAAGGTAAGACTTTTTAGAGGAGAAGAGGGATTTTGGGAGATTAATTGTGAGTGTTTAGAAGATAAAAATATCTAGATAGGTGTGAGAAATTTGTTAGAAGTGGTCTCTGTTTGTAAGGGAGAGGAGGGGCTCTTTAGGAAAGTGTGAAAATATTATGTTATAATACAATGATATTCGGTTTCTAATGGTACAAAAATCATTATATTCAAAGATAAGAATATTAATGGTCGAAATAAAATCATCCATTCATATTTTGACATTTTTTGGATAATATTTTAATCATTTTAATCTTATTTATTTTAATCATTTATTAATGAGATAAATAATGCATCATTATGGTGTCATTAATAATTTAATTTATTTGATGTCTAAATATTATAATAAAAATTACCATGATATAGGAAATCGTTTGATCTTTCCAAATAATATTTATAGTCGAAAAAAAGAATTATATAACACCATATAAAAATTAATTACTAAAATATTTTTGTTATTGTCAATTTTGTCTTTACATTAAATTAATTAATCTAAAGTGTCATTATCTATCATAAGTCGCTCCATGGGGTACCAAAATCGAACCCAGGATGCCAAGGTCGGCCACTACTCAACTAATAAGATTGGGACAGGTGTTAAGGTAATTTGGATTATTAAAATATTCTTTTAACATTGAATTACCCTATTTACCTTTAATCGCAGTAAATAAAAGTCAAAAGTTACTATTCACCAAAAATTATTTTCATCTTAATGAACCAAATTTTACTTCTTGATAAAACCCATGTATGTCAGATTTTTTAAATTCAATTCACATAAGTGGTAAAATTTCGTTTAAATGAAAAAGTCAGTTTTTTTAACTACCACTAAGTGGTTTCACTATTCATAAAAAATTGATGTTTTTTAGAAAATACCAAAAATTTAGCCTAATCTATATTTGATTTTCCAAATTAAAAAATGATGTCTATTGTACCAAATTATAATAGTAAAAGTATAATTAATTAAATAAAAATTAAATCTCGTTGTTAAAATAAATAACTTGTTTTTTAGAAAAAATAACTATCAAATGATTGAAACTTGTTTATATCCAATTTCAATGAGAAATTAATTCCAATGACCAAAATTGGATTAAATGGAAGAACTATATTCAAATTACACTTTGAAACCAATTAAAAAAGATGATCTAACCAAATAGATAAATTAGATAAAATGGCACCTTTGAATTAAAATACAACATTTTTCACTATTCATTAAAAAATGAACATTATATGAAAAATACCAAAAAATTACCCAAAGTGAAATTTGAGGTCCAAATCTAAAGGAGAATTTTATTTAGTAAAATAGAACATATAATAATGACCAAAACTAGATTTAAAAAAGGGTTCACCATTAAAATGTATTAAATCCACCTTTTATTGTAAATTATGCCTAAAATTAGATTCATTCATAGATTATGCCTCTAACTTTTATTTAATAAATGTAAATATATTTAACTAAAATGTATAATCATATTGTAGTTAGTTTTGTTCATTCCCGCGAATACAATGGCTATGAGTTAACTACCATTTAAAATAATAATATATTATTATTAGTTTTCAATTAAGATTTCAAAGAAACTCGTTGTTGCGTATCGAGTACGCTATAGAACATAACAACCCCTTTAGTGTAAAATTAATATTAAATTCACAAATATTAATAAATATTAAAATCTCTTATTCTTTAATTACCTGGGATGTTACAGAATATATCCGACTAGATTCTTCAGTGTAATTTATGTGTGAGAAAGATGCAAGTAAATGAGCCATCAGACAAAATTGCCTCATTTTCGTTGATGAATTGTCTTCTTCCATCTGTCACCACCTGATAAAATTATCAATAATGTGATCCTACGAATTCATATCCAATCTCTTCTATACGATATTTAATATACCTATGTAGAAGCACATTTTTATAGCATTTTGAGTCGGTGAGAGTTGAATGGAGAAAATTCATCGAGCAAAAAGAGTGATGTCAATCAAATGGAAATTTTGCCATGTTCATAAAATTTATTAAAATATATTAAAATTTCGTTTTAACTATTCCTAACTATTCCTAACTAACTATTCCTATTTATTACTAACTATTCCTATTTATTACTAACTATTACTATTTATTACTAACTATTACTATTTTTTACTAACTATTACTATTTATTACTAACTATTACAAACTACTACTTTTTATTACGAACTATTAATATTTATTACTAACAATTACCTTTCATTACTAACTGTTACTTTTTATTACTAACTATTACAATTTATTACTAACTAATTCTATTTATTACTAACTATTACAATTAATTACAAACTATTAATAATTATTACTAACTATTATTAATTATTACAAACTATTACTAATTATTATTAATTATTACAAATTATTACTAATTATTTATTTTTATTGAAAATTATTGCAATTTATTTCTAATTATTGTTATTCAAATTTAATCATATCTAATCATATCATACCATATCTAATCACATATAATCATTTTTAATCATATCTAATCATATCTAATCACATCTAATCATATATAATCATATCTAATTATTACAAATTATATTTAATTATTACGAATTATTACGATTTATAACTATTTATTACAAATTATATCTAATTATATCTAATTATTACAAATTATATCTAATTATTATTAATTATACTTATTATTACTAATATAAAAAAATTATATTATTATAAAGTTAATAATAAAATAATACTAATTATATCTAATTAATACTAATAATAAGATTATATTATTAATAGTTTTCAAAAAATAATATTAATATTATTAAAATAATAAAAAATTTATAAAATATTAAAATTATCAATATTCATAAAAGGCTTCACATTATTCTTAACATATTCAAATCTCTAAGGGTCGCCAATTTTCAGGTCATGCGTAATAAATAGTTTACATCAGCCATGTCCAATGTAAACTCTATAATTGTTCTTGCATTATTGATCACCTCGCAAGTAGTGTTTCAATATGACGGCCAAAGCAATGTTTTTCTCGTCTCTAAGAATCATCTCGCTCACTTTATATAGATCATTCTTCATTAAAAATTTAAGGGGACTTCAGTATCTTTCCCCTAAATTTTCAAGGAAGAATGATCGATGTAAAGGGTCATCTGAGATAATTCTTATAGATGAGAAGGGAATGAATTGGGTTTTCCAATTGCAATGCGATCAACTATGAAAAAACAATTAAAGAGTTTACATTGGACATGACTGACGCTTACTAATTATTACCAATTATTACTAATTATTACTAATTATTACTAATTATTACTAATTATTACTAATTATTACTAATTATTACTCAATATTATTATTTATTACAACTTATTAGTATTTGTTAATAATTATTACAATTTATTAATAATTATTACAAATTATTACAAATTATTACTAATTATTACTAATTTGAACAAATTTTTACTAATTTTTACTAATTATTACTAATTATTACTAATTTATTATGTTTATTAGTAATTATTAATGATTGTTAGTCATTATTAATGTTTATTAAAAATTATTAATGTTTATTACTAATTATTAATGTTTATTAATAATTATTACACTTTATTACTAATTATTACACATTATTAGTAATTATTACACATTTTTACTAATTACTATAATTTATTAATAATTAATACAATTTATTACTAAATTATACAATTTATTACTAATTACTACAATTTATTACTAATTATTAAAATTTATTACTAATTATTACAATTTATTACTAATTATTACATATTATTACTAATTATTACAATTTATTTCTAATTAATACTAATTATTACAATTTATTAATAATTACTACAATTTATTACTTTTTATTACAATGTATTACAAATTATTACAATTTATTACAAATTATTATAATTTATTACTAATTATTACAACTTATTACTATTTATTATAATTTATTACTATTTATTTCACTTTATTACTGGTTATAAATCTTTAATACTAATTATTACACTTTATTAGTAATTATTACACTTTATTACTAATTATTACACTTTATTACTAATTATTACAATTTATTACTAATTATTATAATTTATTTCTAGTTTTTACAATTTATTACTATTTATTACAATTTATTACTAATTCATACTAATTATTATAATTTATTACTAATTTTTACAATTTATTACTATTTATTAAAATTTATTACTAATTATTACAATTTATTTCTAATTATTACAATTTATTACAATTTATTGCTAATTACTACAATTTATTACTAATTATTGCAATTTATTACTAATTACTACAATTTATTACTAATTACTACAATTAATTACTAATTACTACAATTTATTACTAATTACTAGAATTTATTACTAAATGCTACAATTTATTACTAATTATTAATATTTATTACTAATTATAACAATTTATTACTAATTATTACAATTTATTACTAATTATTGTAATTTATTACTTATTATTACAATTTATTACTAATTACTAAAATTTATTAATAATTAATATAATTTATTACTAATTATTACAATTTATTTATAATTATTAAAATTTATTTCTAATTATTACAATTTTACAATTTAATGCAATTTATTACTAATTATTACAGTTTTTTTACTAATTATTACAACTTATTACTTGTTATTACAATTTATTATAAATTATTACAATTTAGTACTAATTATTACAATTTAGTATAAATTATTACTAAATAATACAATTTTTTACTAATTATTACAATTTATTACTAATTAATGCAATTTATTACAAATTACTACCACTTATTCCTAATTACTTCAATTTATTATGAATTACTACAATTTATTACTAATTCCTACAATTTATTACTAATTACTACAATCTATTAATAATTATAACAATTTATTTCTAATTATTACAATTTATTACTAATTATTACAATTTTATACTAATAATTACAATTTATTACTAATTAGTACAATTTTATACTAATAATTACAATTTATTACTAATTATTACAATTTATTACTAATTACTACAATTTATTACTAATTATTACAATTTTTACTAATTATTACAATTTATTACAATTTATAAAATTTTTTTACTAATTATTAAAGTTTGTTACTAATTTTTACTATTTGTTACAAATTATTACTATTTATTACTAATTATTAAAATTTAGTACTAATTATTACAATTTAGTACTAATTATTACTAATTATTACAATTTATTACTAATTATTAAAATTTATTACTAAATAAAACAATTTATTACTAATTAATACAATTTATTAGAATTTATTAATAATTATTACAATTTATTACTAATTATTACAATTTATTACTAATTATTTCAATTTATTACTAATTATTACATTTTGGTAGATTTTATTACTAATTATTACAATTTATTACAAATTACTACAATTTATTACCAATTATTTCAATTTATTACTAATTATTACAATTTATTACTAATTATTACAATTTATTACTTATCATTGCAATTTATTCCTAATTATTCAATTTACTACCAATTATTACAATTTATTACTAATTATTACAATTTATTACTAATTATTACAATTTATTACTAATTATTAGAGTTAATTGCTATTTATTACTCATTATTACTCACTATTACTATTTATTAATAATTTTTAATATTTATTACTAATTATTAATATGTATTAGTGTTTATTACCAATTATTATTAATTACGACAAATTAATTATATAAATTACTAATTATCATTAACAATTACTAAGTACTACTAATTATTAAAAATTAATACTAAATATTTCAATTTATTAGTAAAAATAAATAGTCATTCCAAAACAATTTAAATTCAATTTAATTACAACTATCAACAATAATAAAAATTGACATAAAAATTTGAAATAAATAATAAATTTAATAAAACATAAATACCTTTAAACTTGAATTGCTATTGATGTAGAAGTCTTCACAACTTTTTCGTGACCAAAAAAATTAACTTAGAAAACTTTTCTCTTTGAAATCAGAGTTCAATGAGAAATAAGATGTAGAATTTGAGTGAAATGAGTAGAAAAACGGATGGGGGTATATATAGGTTAGATTATTTGTGTCGGGTTACCAATCACAAATAGTATCTTTTGCGACATGACCCGTCGCAAATACCTACGCCGACATTAATTACTATCGGCGGTTAAAAAGTTATTTGCAATGGGTCCCATCGCAAATAGTCCATGCAGACACACCTTTTGCGATATGAGGGCATCCCGTCGCAAAAAGTTATTAACCGCCGCTAGTTATTTGCGACGGAGCCCATTGCGAATACTTCACTATTTGCGATGGGGGGATCCCCACGTCGCAAATAAATTTCGCGTGGTTTGCCGTGCTATCCACGCCAAACCTTTTGCGACGGGACATGAAATCCTATCGCAAGTAATCGGTTATTTGCGACGGGGGTATCAACCTGTCACAAATAACCTCTTGGATGGACATTTTGTGACAGGATTTATTCCCGTCGCATAAAGTCCTTCGCAAAAAGTCCTTTTTCCCGTAGTGTATATTTCTAAGGATAACAAACAGTGGTGAAACTCTACTGGGTATCAATATCTTTCTAAATAATTAACCACAACATCCGGGTAAACTTCATATCCTGATTAGACACAATTAGATGTTGTAATCCATTAAACCTTAACACATCATTAATCTATTTTATGGAGTGTGGATCAAGAGGGAAGTTTTTTATGATAGTAATGAAGTGTGTTTAATTTATAAGGTGATAAAATACAACCCATAATCACCTAACCATCATTGATAAGATAAAACATAAAGGAAATCTATATCATTAATAATATTTCCAAAAATTGTAAAATAAATATTCCTTAAAATAATTTATCACTTAAACATATACAAAACAAAATGGTTGTATTTCCATTAATATATATTAAAATATCTTTATTCTTGATAATCTCAAATCATGTAAAAACTCAAAATGGTTGTCAATAACATTGTACTTATGATAATCCTTAAACTCATTAACACATGATGGTATCCATAACTATTATGTTAATATTACATGGAGACATATAATCCTACAAAAGATAATTCACCTTTTTTAAATATAATATCTTCTCTTATACAAATACACTTTCCTTTGAATCTTCGGTTCATCCTTGTCCTCATAGAATATTAAATGTGACATAATTATTAAATAATCCATGTAGAGGGAGATAAGTAAATGATATTTTACTAAAGTATGGAAAATTTGATTTTCATTGGGTTTATTTACAAAAAATAGAACATGATATTATCAAATAAGGTGGGGAGAAAAGGTGTTCTATAATTATAACGATTCAAATTAACCATTGTGATTGGATAAGCTTTCCCATTGTCATTTTTAATCAGCTATTGTTATCATGCCATCCATATTAGCCCATGGGTTGGATAATTTATTCACATATTTCCAAACTCCTTACACATGAAAATAGTGGTGTGTTGGTGGTTTATTAGTTTGATTCGTCTTCTTTATCATATAATTAATTGTCCTATTACTCCCATATCTACATTCACGGGATTTATGAAAAAACTATCAACATTTAAATAGACTCATAGTTCTAGTCAATCAATTACATTGATGTTTCCTCCCACTGTTTGGGGATGCAGGTGGCTAGGATTTCATTCATCCATTTTAATTTTCATGAGACAATATGATTCATTTGTTATCAAGCCCATAAGAATGGTGGGAACATCTAATTTCTATTTCTATATTAATTTTTCATCAAATGATATATCCATAACTACTAATTTATGTTGAAGGATAGTCCTTTCAATAAATGGGTTTTAAGAAACCAAATAATCAATCAATTTTAATTTCATGTATGATGATTAAACATGAAAAATACATTGAATGTATTATATAATTAACATCATAGGTACAAATTGATTCATCATTATTTTAATTAAACCCAATGACTTCTCAAAAATCGTTCTTAGAATAAAATAGATGTACTTTTGGATAATTATAATCTTAAAATATTCCCATTCAATATTTTCAATTTCATATTGATCTACTTTATTCTTAGTAAGATTCCACCATTGTTCTTCTTTTCCATAATAAATGATAAAATAAATATGGATTTTCATGATCTGAACACTAGTAAAGAGAAAATAACTTTTCATTGGAACTAACCCATTTCTGAAAAGAGAGTGGATTACCTAAACAATTGAATGAAGGTGGAAGTTCTATTGCACTAGAATAATAGGAATATTGGTCTATAATTTTTTATTGGATATTCAACACGATTCATATATTTGAGAATGTTGTACGATAAAAGAAACATGAATTTGGATTCCAACTCCAAAAATGATTTGATTCTTATGAGGATAATAATTGCATTGTCTATCTCACTAAACATTGAACTGTTTCCTTTAGGATCAATCTATTGAATGAAACTCAAACTCATTTCTTTAGAAATAATAATCATTATAGAAAATTGAATAATAATGAAAAATGATTTTAGGTTTTCTAAATAATATAATATTCTTCTAAAAATAATAAAACACAGGCTTAGCCTTAGTATGTCATGGTCATTATTTAAATCCATCATGATGATTTTCAATGAGATTTTGATTTCACAATGTATATCCACTGGGAGATTCAAACAAGGTGTATAGATAGTCCCATTATCATTCACCATGTGATCATAATTTCTAGCTAAATAAACACATTTCAGAGTTATTATTAAGACTATGACTCAAACATTACATAATCATGAATTAGGTTAATAATTCACATTGAGGATCTTTTCGGGTTTATAGATTTATATAATTGTGTCATAACTTGTACATAAAAAATTCAATATTACATGTAGACATCTCTACTCAGTATCCATTTTAATCCATAAAATAAAAACTCTAAAAAATGAAACAATTTTCATTCCATGATTTAATGGGAATGACTCTTCCATGATCCTCTCCTTGACCCTATTCCACATTATGTAATGGGAAAAATATTTCCAAAACATGGGATGAGCATAATAATCTATCTAAGGGATACATAAAAAATGAAAACTGTTAGTTTTTCAAAACAACAAGAAAACCATGAAGACTTTATCATAATGTAATATCTTTCACGTTTAAAAAGAAGAAGAAACATCACTAAAAATAAACTCATTGGTTACCCTTTTTGTAACCAAAAGATTACCATAATGCCCATAAAAACAATGTATTTTCATAAAAATGTAATCTTGGTACATAATCGTAGATAAATTGTATAACTATATGATCTAATTCCACAAATAAATAATACAAATAGAATAGCCATACTGTAACATTCTGGTTCCAAAAGCCACCCAAAGGCACCTCGTACTCGGTTTGTCACATGACCTCAAGCACATTTCCCCAAATTCTAGAGGCTATAGACTTGCAGTGAGGGTCTTGGGTGTGATAGTGGGGATACTATTCCCTCTTTGTCAGAGTAACATAGTGGATGTAAAATATATATACAATAGAGAAAGAAGTATAATATCATACAACAGTAAATAAAGGAAGACTGAATGCATGAAACAAGTGGAGCACATAAATAAATGATGCATGATACATATGTATAAAAAATTAGCAAAATAAGTCACAATGCTGAAATACAGAATAATCCACATACAAAAGAAAACATATAAATTCATCTGCATCACATGCCTCAGCTGGTCTAATGCTCTCTGGGTCCTCTATAATCAAGTACCTGATGTAGAAAGGAACTTTCCCTTAACTATACCTAACGTAATATAATATGTTTGGCCCAAAAGAAAGACCCAAATATGGTGTGAGACTAAATCTCAATAAGAAACTGCACAAAGATCTATTCCTAATTATTAGTGAATATATGGAAAGCAATAAGTAAAAGAGCATTAAACAAATAAGTACACAGAAGTAATCATTCCTATAGTTCAAGCATTCAATTCCACATATCAATTAAACAAATAATCAATGTATGTAACACTATGTGAAGTACCCTCAGCCTGACCCATCTAGTTCAACCAAAAAAACACAAGAAACCCTCTTGGAAGTACACACAGTCTAACCCCTCTGGTTAAGCTTAAGCATAGACTCTATAAGGAAGCACTCACTGACAATTCCATTAATACTCACATATCAGAAACTAAAAGGCTATTTGGGTAAGCACTTATGTCGCATTACTCATGTGTCCCACTTTTAGAAACTACAAAAACATTGAGGAAGAAGATAAATCAATTCCCCCTATGGTCTGGAATTTAAAATTAAAAGAGACACTATGGAGAAGCCCTTATGTCCATTCCCCCTATGGTCTACTACACCTGGTTCTCACATCCCTTTGTAATTCAATCGAGCACATCATTGAAATAGCCCATATTTAACCTTAAGAAAAACTTCTCTAAAGAGTCTTCAACATAACTACATGTCAGAAAATACAATCTCTCCATCCTATAATACTAGTCATAGGAAATAAACAAGGCAACCTAACTGGTTTAGTAGGAACGAACGGTCATAAAAAGAACATGCATGGGAAAACACTTCCAAGGAATATCAATTAACACTATTCACATTCAATGAACCTCTATTCAAGAATACAAGAATAGAAGGAAATTATCAGGGCTAAATCAGTAAACATGCAATACCCCGTTCAAGGGTATTGGGAAATTTTGCACATATAACTCAATGAGTATATATGGAAAGGCTGAAACCACCTACCTTAGGGTTGGGAGATCATTATATGTGAACCATGATCCTTGAATCGCCCAAGAACACCATAGATCTACACAAATGCCAAACATGGTTAACCGATGATAACTCTTGAAAAAAGAGGAATCAGAAAACTATGCTCTATAAGAAAGAAGATCGTACTAATGTGATCCCAATGCAATCGATGATGGTCGATTCTGAGAACAAATTCTTGATCGGGGGCTCAGGGAAGAAACGCGGTCGTACGAGTGCCCTCGGTCGAAGATGGCGAAGAAGAGGGTGTTTCTGTCTATAATACATGACCTCGTCCCGTTTAATGAAAAAAGTACATGGCATGTACGTTGGAAGTACACATCGTTTACTTTCCCATACTGGTCCATAAATTTGGTGGTCTCCAGATCACCACACACAATAGTGTGCATGACTACCCGCAGTAACAGAGTACACGGTGTGTACTCATAAAGTACATGGTTTGTACTTATGAAATTTCCAAAAACTCCTCTATTTTCATCAAAAACACCACAAAAAAGGAAATCATACTTGAAAAGATTATCTGGGATCTAAGAAACGTCTCCCCTGAATGAAATTTTTCCCCAAATTTCCCTTGAAAGGCGGTATAGAAGAAGAAACTCCTAAGAACTACGACCATTGCGATTATACATTAGCCTCCCTCTCCCAAGTCTCGTCATATACATGCTTGTGTACCATAACACTCATACAATAGGAATGGACTGGCCACTAAGAACCATCTTACTTCAATAAGAAATACAGATATGATGGTCATCAAATGATGCATCCACCTCGAGCTCAACCTTCAAGGGTTTGAAAACATGAGATAGGTGTGAGAATTAATGTCGAAAATAGGAAATATAGAAGAAATATAGCATAGCCCAGTACCTATGAGTTAACTGAAAATGATAGGCAATCAGACCCACTCTTTTCAACACGTCAAACGGTCTGACGTTCCTTGGCGAAAGCTTACCCTTTCTCCTAATCCTCTTATGTCCCAAACTCGACGTGCAATTTATAAAAATATGATTCATGATCTCTAACTCCTGAGGTCTTCTTTTTTGATCATCATATGACTTCTGTCATGACTGTGCAGAATCGATCCTTTTTTAAATCTACTGTATCTGCTTTTTGGTCTCCTGGACAAGACGAGGTCCGAACATAGTTATCTCTCCTGCCACCAGCCGACATAAGGGTGATCGATACGGCCAATCGTACAATGTCTCATAAGCTTCCATCTGAAAAGTTTCTTGAAAATTTTTGTTTTAGGAACACTCCACGAGAGTTATTTTCTTCTCCCAATCACATCCAAAATCCAAGATCCATGCTCAAAGCATGTCATCTAGCACCTAAATCGTACACTCAAACTGGACATTTTTCTAGGGGTGGTAAGTTGTACTCAAAAGTAAGTATGTACCCAATTCCTTATGAAGCCCCTTCCAGACCTGATAAGTAAAACATGCATCTCTTTCTGAAACAATGGTGTGTGGAACCCCATGTAGACGTACAATCTCTCAGAAATACAACCTTCCCATCTCATCAACACTAAAGGTATCATTGATTAGTATGAAGTGAGAAACCTTTGTGTGTCTGTCAATGAAAACCACACTACATCATTCTCTCAAGGAGATCATGGAAACCCTATCATGAAATCCATCACGACATCATTCCGCTTTCAGTTGGGAATGGGTAGCTACTGTAAAAGCCCTGCTGGTTACTGATGCTCTGCCTTCACCTGCTAGCAGGTGGAACACCTAATGACAAAACCAGCTACATATCTTTTCATACTAGACCACCAATAATGATGGTGTAGATCACGATACATCATGGTGACACCAGGATGAACTACCAAAACTGAGGAATGAAAGGCCCGCATCATATCCTCGTGTTTTTCTCCTGGAACCCATATGCGCCCATGAAAACACATGTTCTCATCCTCTCCTATGGTCCATCCAGGAATAGGGTCCTCTCCTGACACACTCTCCCATAGGACTAGGAAATTCGAATCTGATAGTTTCCTCATTCTCACATGATCAAGTAGTGTAGGGGTAAAACTATAGAAGAAAGATGTGTCTTCCCATGTCTATCGTGCACCTCCAAATGCATTTCAATGAACAGAGCCATAAGCTTCAAGTCACTACTGGCCTCCTGAACTGTCTGTATTTATGTCCTCCTGCTGAATTCATTAGCTACTACATTACCTTTCCCAGGCAAATAGGCAAGCTTAAATTCAAATGAATGAAGAAACAATACCCACCTTTAATGTCTGAAATTTAGGTCAGGCTGAGTGAAGATATACTTGAGGCTTTTGTGGTTAGTTGAAACCAAAAAAAATACTCTCCCAGAAGATAGTGTCTCCAATAGCATAAGGCATGAACAACTGCTACCTACTCGATATTATGTGTCAGGTAATTTCTCTCATGTGGCCTCAACTACCAATACCATAACACAATGACTTATTCTCACCACATGAGCACTACTCCCATTCCAATACCTGATACATCACAATACACAATATAGATCTTGCTAGGATCTAGGAATACTAGTATCAATGCTGAATTCAACCTCTCTTTCAGCTCCTAATAGGCTGACTCACAGGAGGCTGACCACAAGAACTTTTCACCCTTCTTAGTCTGACCCATCAGTGTTGCTGCTAAGTGTTAAAAGTCCTTTATGAAATGTCAGTAATATCCATCCCGCCCTAGAAAACTCCATACCTTATTGATGTTCATTGGATTCTCCCAGGAAACTACTGCTCTTAGATTCTCTGGGTCTACTACCACTCATGTATCGGAGATAACATGACCCAAGAAGTGAATTCGGTCCATCCAAAAGTTTTATATTGAGTTCGTAGCATATAAATGATTCTATCTTAGTGTACTGAAAACAAATTCATGATATGTGGAATGGTCGTGTCGAGTGTGAGAGTACACCAAGCTTTTTTCCATGAAGAATATGACAAATGATTCCAAGTATGAATGGAACACTCGATTCATCACTGCCAAGAAAACTGGATGTGCGTTCGAGAGAACGAATAGTATAACCAAATACTCGTATAGTCTATACCTGCTCTTAATGGCTATAAGAGGTATATTAGATGGTCTAAAATGCATCTGATGGTAACTGGATTTCATGTTAATCTTTGAGAACACTCGGTCTCCTTGAAGTTAATCAATGTAATAATCAATCATTAACAAGGGATATCGGTTGTTGATCATCAACTGGTTCCACTTCTGATAATCAACACAAAGTCTGAGGGTACCATCCGAATTCTTCACAAACATGATAGGAGAACCCCAAAGGAGAAGTACTAGGTTAGATGAAACCCTTTTCATGAAACTTCTCCAAATGCTTCTTGAGATCCTGTAACACTGGTGTATCTATCCAATTAGGAGGAATGGAAAGTAGTTCCGCTCCTGGAACAAGCTCAATAGAATATTCTAACTCATGCTTCATAGGAAAACATGAAAAATTTAGTCGAATGAAATCCCTGAAATGATCCACCACTAGAGGAATGACCATATGTAAAGTCCCCTCGTCATCTATATATAGACTAGTGATCTGGGATGTAACCCCTCCAAAAACATGATTCTTGGGTCCTGCTCTTCTCTTCTAAACATCCCATCTGCCCTTATGATGAAACGATCTTCCCTCTGGTGATGTGAAACTCACCCTATAAAGATATTAGTCGACAACATCCTGGAATAGAATTATCCAGTCCATTCTGAGAATGAAATCATAGCCTTACATCACTTTGTAATAGATGTCTAGTAAGAAGTGACACCAAGAAACCTCAAGAGGGAACTCTTGGAACTGATGACCACTAGTCGTTCAAGTCCCCAACAGAGTGTCTAGCATCTAGATATTATTCAAAGAAACTATATAGAGCCCAAGTCTCTCTACAACAGCAACAAATATAAAGTTATGTATGCCCCGATATCAAAAATAGAAGAAGCTAAACTTGAGGCAACAAGAATCATACCTCGAACTATAGAGGGTCAAGGATCCTTCTCATGATAGGACTGCTCCACTTCAAAAGTCTAACCTACCTCGTGGCCATGTGACCCTTCCTAGACACTCTGATCCAATACACCGTGTAGTGGATGAATACATGGCGAATAAATAACATGTCCACAACCCCCACCTTAGCAGAAATGGTCGGAAGAACATAAGTTCACTGACTGATGAGAGTCTTGTGGTGATGCTCTTGAACAAGGAGTCATAGAAGAACCCATGTCACCAGCTGCTGGTGAGATGTTCTGAAAAAAGCACTGATGATAACCCATCTTTTTACAAGATCGGCACTCAACTGGGTCACTTGGGAAATGTGGCTTCATATGAATATTCATCCCGCACTAATAGCACACCACCTGGATACTAGAAGAATTATCGCACCTCCTTGGATCACCATGCGAAGACCACCTATGGTGCTTCCTGCTGTCAGTAGGAGGGATACGAACTCCAGATGTTGAGCCACCCTGGGTCACAACACCAGAATCCCTCATATTTCACTCAGTGATCATCGCCTGGTTGAATATAGAAGTGATGTAATTCAACCTGAAGATGTTCATGAGATATTGTATTTCGTGCCTGAGACAATACTCAAACATCCATTTTAGGAATAAATCGTCACCTCCTAGAATAGGCATGAAGCATTGAAACTCGGTGAAGAGAGAAATAGACTCTATAAAATAAAGTGTACCCTTCTCTAGACTCCTTAACTCTACAGCTCGATCGGCCCTCAAAGTCTCCAGATAGAAGTAATCGTAGAAGGCACACTGAAACTAATGCCAAGCCTTAACTTGCTGGTGTCCCGCCTGTGAGATCACATCCCACTATCATTTGGGGGAATCCAGAATCATATAGGTATCAAGCTTCACCCTCCTCTCCAGAGGCATATCTTGATGATCAAATATATACATCATGACTTCTATCCATGACTCTACAGCCTAAGATCCTCTTTCCCCTATGAAGGTATAAGGATGTTGCTGCTGGAAAATCCATGTAAGCACTTCCATAGAAATGGCATGATGCAGTACACCTTGGAAGGTTTTCATTAACCTTTTAAAGCCCTCTCAGAACTGTGCATCATCACATGTATCCAGAAAGACGGATGGTGCCAAGACTGAAATTAATAGAGGATCTAGTAGTAGTCACTGATTTTCCATGTATGGTGTCTGATCACCTCCTTGAAAACGGTGTACAACTTGAGGACGTCTTGGTTGCATGACTCTGCAAGGTCAATCACTCACCTTTGATCAAGATTAACAGGGACTAAAATATATAAGTTCAAGAAGAAAACATGAGGAAAAAATAATTCACATTCTTAAAAACATGGATACACAACGTGTATAATTAACTACCTAGAGTGTTTTCATATGCCTTTCATATGGGCATGTACTCCTACCACAACTGGTCATGTAACACCCAAAACACAAAGCGTGTTGTCCAAAAACACAGGGTGTACATGAATTTTCTTCCCCTTCCTGATTTCTTCTACACAGGTAAGCCACACGTTACTCCTAGAACAATACTCCCTGGCATGTTCTTTCCAGACACGGCGTGTACTAATTTAGTTTCACTGACCCGGGTGGTTAGTGACACAGCCAGATACATGGCACACACTACACGACGTGATCCAGATGGACACAACATGTACTAGGAAGATTTTTCCAACCCGGTTTGATTGTTACACGACTGGGTACTCGGGTTACACTACACGTCATGTTCTAGATGAACACAACATGTGTCAGAATGACTCAACTAACCCGTGTTGTTAGTGACACGTCCAGTTCCACAGTTCTACAACACAGAGTTTCCTTCCTACACATGGCCTGTTCTACCAAGGATTCCCAAAAGTGTGTCTATACCTACACAGTCTGTGACATGGTTTGATAGTACATGTTGTGTACATATGGTGCACAGCGTGTACATAAGAAAAAAGTTTCTTCCTGAACAGAAAAACACATGACGTGTATTTATCAATACACGCTATGTCTTCTGGGTTTTTCTAGAATGTAAGCCTCAGAAATTAATCTGGAACCCAAAAAAACACCAAAACAAAAATTAAAGTGCCAATTTCCATTTTTTGAGGGCTCATACTCCCCTGAATCAAAACATGGAATCTTAATCATGTTATAAAAAAGCATAACAAGGCAATGATCCACAAAATTTGGGTTCATGGGGTCCCATAACACCTTAATAACCATAGTTTGGAATTCATTCAAACAAAACATTACACAATCCAATATCCATTTCAAAAGTAGGTATTCAATCATGGAATCTATCACAAAAACATGCATATTTAACACACCATCTATCACAACAACATGCAATCTCTAATGCACCCTAAATGGCTTGGCATGTATGCATGATATGTGATTTCTAAAAAATGACTCTATGATGTAAGGGATGTAATATTCTCATCTCATTAGGTTGAAAAAGAAATAAAACCTCAATAACTCCAACAATAACAACACAAAGTATATGAATCACCCAAATGGTTAAATCAAATCGACCATAAAATTGAAAAACCATAAAAATTTCAATAATGAGGTAGATTGGATTCTCTCTATACATAGGATAGCTACTATTGGGCACAACTTTTTACCATGTAAGTATTCCTTCTTATCCCTGGATATAGCTCCAAAAAGTAAGTCAAAAAGAAAAGAATATTTTTATACCACTTTGTAATGTCCCCATTCCAGAAGCCAGCTAGAGGCACCCCGTACCCTGTTGGTCACATGGCCTCAAACGCATTTCCCCAAACGCCAAAGGATACCGACTTGCAGTGAGGGCCTTGGGTGTTATTGTGGGGAAACTATTCCCTCATTGGCATAGTAACACAAAAGAAGTAAAATAGATATACAATAGAGGAAGAAGTATAATAGAATACAATAGTAAACAATGGATGACTGGAAGAAAGAAATAAGTAGAGTACATATATAAATGATTCATGATACATATGTCTAGGAAAGTAGAAAACAATTCACAATGATAGAATATAGAATAAACCATGTACAATAGAGAATAGATAAAATCCTCAGCATCGCAAGCCACTGCTTGGTCCCATGCTCTCCAGCTCCTCAATAATAAAGTACCTGATGTCAAAGGGCTTAGTCCCTTATCTATACATAAAAAAATATAATTTGTTTGCGACCAAAATCATGAACCAAATAGGCTGTGAGACTAAATCCGAGTAAGAAACCACTGAATGATCTGTACCTAATAGTCAGTGATGTTATGGAATACAATATGTAATATTGCAGTAATCATGGAAGTACTCAGCAGTAAACATTCCTCTAGTTGATGGATTCAATTCAACATATCAATTAGACAACAAATCAAAATAATTATTCCTCTGGGAAGTACTCTCAGCCTCTCCCCTCTAGTTAAACCAATACAAAACATGAAACCCTCGGGGAAGTACACACAGCCTAACCCCTTTGGTTCATCTTATGAATAGACACTCTGATGCATAACACACCATCAATTCCCCATATAGTCTTGTATAAGTATCTAAAAGGTGCTATGGGGAAGCACATACGTCACATTTCCCCTGTGGCCCTGGTTGAGGAACTACCGACACTCTGAGGAAGCACTAATATAAATTCCGCATATGGTCTCACATTGTTAAAGTAAAACACACATTCTGGAGATTCCCTTACATACATTCTTACTATAGTCTACGACACCAGGTTCTCACAGCTCTTTGTAAGTCAATTGAGAACAGAAATGCAATAAGGCCAAAGTAAACCTCAAGAAATACTTGGCTAAACAGTCTACAACATAACAACATTTCAGATAATACAATCACTCCATCCTATAATACTAGGAATGTGAAAAAAATATGGCATCCTAAAAAGATATGTATGACCAAATGGTCATAAAAAGAACATGCATGGGAAAACACTTCCAAGGTATATATATCAACCCTATTCACATTTAATTAATGACTATTTTAGAATACAAGAATAGTAGGAAATTTTTAGGGCTAAAACAGTAAACACACAATACACCATTCAAGGCTATTGGGAAATTTTTTAAATATAACTCAAACACTATCATCAGAAAGACAAAAACCTCTTAACTCGGTGTAGGGAGATCATTATATGTGAACCATGATCATGGAATCGCCCAGGAACACCCTAGATCTACACAAAATAAAAAAATGATCAACTGAGGATAAATATTGAAAGAGGAGGAACCTAGAAACAAAGCTCTTGAATAAAGAAGATCATATATAGGTGATACCAATGCAATCGACGGTGGTCGATTCAGAAAAAGGATGCTCAATCGGGGGCTCGGGGAAGTTATGTGGTCGTACGGGTGCTCTCGGTAGTAGAAGGCAAAGAAGAAGGTGTTTTGTCGATAAGACGCAACACCTTTCTGTTTATTGAAATGAAAGAAAGTACACGGTGTGTACTTTGAAAGTACACGACATGTACATTCCCATACCAGTCCCCGCATTTAGTGGTCTCTAGGTCACCACACACTGTTGTGTGGATGGATGTTACACGGCCAAAAACCAGCAACCTGCGGTAACCGAGTACACGATGAGTGGTTGTATATGAAAGTCAAGAAATAATCGTTTACATTAAAGGTCTCATATATATTAAAATTTCTATAATAATGCCCACAATGAGTGGTGGTATCCGAAAATCAAGCAATCATCGTTTCGTGTGGTAGTAGTTCACCATCCACAGAAACAGTATGTTCTATACCCATTATACCGTGGTGTCTATTAGTGTAGTATGAATAATTCTCCTAAAAACAACCTAGATTATTTAGGATACTAGTTTTATTATATAAACAATGAATAAGAAGGTCATAGGGAGTGGAGAAGGCCAAATAAAGGAACGTGAGAGAAGATGTTACCTCAAACCAGGAAACTTCTTTTGATTTGAGCTATAAGGCTCACTTGAATTTCCTTATTACTAAAAAAAGGCTTCTAGGAGGAAGAAAGGGATTTTGGGGAATTATTTTTTCAGAGTTTGGAAGAGCCAAGGGGGCTTCAGAGGTGTGAGTAATGGTTTGAGGTGGTGGACATTTATAAGAGATGGGAGGGGCACTTAAGGAATATCTTGAATTATTATTATATTATATATTCTATTTCGATTATAAATGATCCAAATATCCATTAGTTAGAATATAATATGAATATAAGTCAAAATAAAATCATCCAACAGTAATTTGACAGGTTTTTGATATATTTTTTAATCCTTATCTATTTTATTTAACCTTGCTTTAGTCATACTTTTTTATCAAGAATTTAACACTTTGAGAATACAAATAGTTACCAAAACATGAGAAATATCTAGATAAGGAGTAAAAAATAAAATTATTGACTTATGATAAGTATTTGGCCTAATCATAGATTTTTTGTAAATTTATAATATTTTATAAAATATTTTATATTTTAAAATATGAATTATTTCAATTTTGACACTATTCATATCTTAACTCTTTTATGATATTGAAAAAAACATTATTAATTCAAAAAAAATCATTACTTAAAATATAAAATGTATCTATGATCCAAAAAATTGGTATATTATATCACAATATACAATTTATATTTATTTTAACATTTATAATATCATTTATTTGAATCCTTTATTACTGAAGCAATAACTTCATCATCATTGTATTATAATTAAATTTATTTATTTAAAATCTAAAAAATATAAATAAAATATTATTATGTAGGAAATATTTTTATATTTAAAATTAAAAATAATAGTTGAAACTATGATTTATATAACCCGATAAAAACTTGTTTTAGTAGATGATATATGTTTATGTTAGATATTCCATAACATTAAATTAAAAGTGATTAAATGTCTTTTTAACACAAAAATGGATGCATGTGGTCCTAAAATCGACCCAATGATTCCAATATTCGGATATATATCATCCAATATTATAAGGAAATGTGTTAGGGAAATTTAATATTATTACAATATTATTTTTTACCCAAATTTACTAGATTTTCCTTTTATCCATGGTAAATAAAATATTTAGTGATGTTGCTATTCATAATGTCTAAAAAGAAAGGTAACCTCATTAATGAATTTGGGACTCATGATTCTAAATATGGGATCAATTTTTTCAATTTCAAAACTCATAATCTGTAGAAATTAATTTGAAATTAATTCCTGTTGTCAAAAACAAAAAGCATGCTTTTAAGAAATAATTACTATCCAAATATTTACATGTGTTAATATCTAATTAAATAGTTAAATTACATAAAATGATAAACATTGAATTAAATGAAAAAATATATTGTAATTATACTTGAAAACCAATTAATATTAGAATCTATTTATAAAAATAAATTACATTAAACCGTAGTTTTGAATTAAAATGCAGTTTTTTTTAATATTCAGTAAAAAATAAACATAGGTAGAAAATTACCAAAATTTATTGCAATGAATTTTTTTTATGCTTTTAAATAAAAGGTTAATTTAAAAAAACATATAAAGGTGTGAAAATTTGTGTTTAAAACGGGTTCACCATCAAAATGCGGTAAAACTGCATTTTTAGAAAAAAAATACATCTTTTATTGATAAAAATTAATTTATTTATATATCATATCTAGAAAACAAATATGATGAATTTAAAACATTACATTGAATATATATCATATATTTTTCACTAAATAAAAATCCATAAAGAGTGATATGAAAACACAATTATTCCCTTGTAAATAGTTTTTCATAAAAACACATTCATTAAATTCAATTGGTTATTGTTTACATTTCTAACAAATATTGTAATCCATGATTCATCATTTAAAAATATGTAAACCATATTTTAGAATTCAGTTGATACTATTCATTCTAGTTATTCCAACTTTTAGGCGTCAACTACCATGTAAAAAAATAATATAATCATATTTTTTTGATATAACTCAATGTTTTGTGAAATGTATGATTTCAAAGAAACCCATTGTTGCATGTTGAGTATATTATCATAGAAAGTGTACCATTTAATATAATATTAATTTTTTTTCATAAAGATTCTTAGATATAAAAATGTATCATTCTATAAATACCTGGGTTTTTATAGTTATCACCCCTATGTACCACTAATAATGAGACACATCTAATTGTATTATATAGAAAAGTATGTAATTTATTATAATCCCATGTCCCTATCAGTGACCAGAATTATAAGTTATATTACTCTCAGTAGATATATCCTAGGACTTATCCTTATATATATCCCTAGACATTCCCTATACAAATAATTAGTCATATCCATAGGAATCAAAAAAATAGTTTCTTTCAAAATCACTATAGACTATATATTCCATTCCTTTGATAAAAACCAGATACCCAGTCCCATGAACCATAATATTTTGGCATCTTGGCAGACTAAAAACATGATTTTCTTACTTTATGAAAGATATTCAACATCTCCCACAAATATATTCTCACATAGTACTCATCAAACACATAAAATACTTAAATATTTTTTTCATTAGAATAATAAGGAATCATATGAATGGGTGAGTTTAGATTCTCATTAAGGGTAAAAATTGGAGATATCAAACTACAGTTTTTTGAAAAATAAATAATATAATATTAAGGGTATGTGATTATAAAAATAATATTGGATGCTTATACCTAACCTTTCATAGAACATAAACATGATTTATAGAATAAAACATTATCATTTAATAAAACATTCCACATAAGAGTGATACATCACAATATATAAACCATTAACCAAAGTATCATTTTATAACAGTGTGCCATGAATGGAAATAGAGAAAAAGACTTTAATATGTAATTTTTCACTACCATGACAACCAAAATAGTGCACTAGTACATATCACAAATTTCTCATTGGGGATCAAGATTATTAAATTTTTTAAAATTTTTATGTCATGAGATATGAATATTTACCTAATGATCTAGAGGGAGATATAGGTCTTATCCATTACATAATGAAAATAATATATAAGTGTATCATAGAGATAAAAAATATTTCCCATGTAAAAATGAATGAAATGAAATAGTTCTCATAAAAATTTCATCATAACATAACACATAGAAAATAATCAATCTTCATATTCATTTCATCATTTCCTAGATATAGTCACTGATAAAGAACAAGTGGAATTAAGGAGCATTATATCATTATATATCCTGTGAAAGTAAAATTAGATACATTAAAATCATATCATTATAAACATAATAGATTCTATGAATGAATTATAATGGTTTAGTTATTTAATATCCCTACTAAATCTTATTATTCACCAAAATATATCATGTTATATAGAAAAGGATTTTTAAAAGATTACATGGATAATTTCATGGGAAAAGTAGCCTTTCACATAAAAAAGAACTTGTTTAAACATAAAATAGTTTTAATGCCATTTTATTTGAATATATATATATAATTGAAATGAAGACCTAAATATCATTTATTTATTTATTGAAATAAATTTATTTTATACTTTGAAAATTGAAATTTTAAACATAAATTTTTTCAAAATCTGTTTCTCTGAAAATAAACATGGAAACATATATAGGATACTTTAGAAATTATTTAGAGAACATGTCAAGCAAAATATCATTTACACATTAAAGAAAAAGATTTTAATCATAAAATATCATTAAATTGCATTTGTTAGAAACTATCATCTGAATCTTATAACAGAATAATTGAAAATCATGTAAAATATTTATTGATTAAAATAACCATTATTTCAAAAAAAATCTATTAGAAAAACAAATTTAAAAAATCAATTTCCATTTATTTTAAAATAATTTTAAATCATGTAGAATTAACATTAAAACAATGATTTTTAATCGTAGTGGAAATTATTGTTCATTTTGTACATCTTAAAACAATGACTCCTTTTAGATATTTGAAAAAAATACAAATGGGGTTTTATTTTGAGTAAACACACCGATATTACTTTTAAAAATAGTATAAAAAGTCTGAAATGTGTATAATTTTCATGGATAAATCATTTTTATAATTTTATAAAAAATCGTAAAAAAATAAGGAAACATGTTTTTGGAATAAAAAATTGTTTCCGACTAAATAGGGAGATAAAGGGATTTTTAAAAAAAATTATTTTAAAATCATTAATATATTAATATTGTAAAATGAATGGAAAATGTTAATTCTATATGAATAAATAGAGTAGAATAAAATACAAGAGGTTATTGAGAGATAGATTATATTATTTCATCATTTGATGCATAATAATGAGCAATCACGATAAACGATGATATTGTGACATAAAATCCATACCAATATGGAAACATGTAATAGTAATACTGATCAATTAATTGTGTGAAATTGGCTATATAATATTAGTAGAATAAAAACATTCATGTTATTATATAGAACATGGGATTTATATAGAACTCATTAATTAATATTGGTGCATAACATAACATATGTCTCAATGATGGGAAAGTATGACAAAATTTAATTACCGCATTAGTAAATTTAAAAAAAATATTTAAAAGAGAAACGAAAATGATTTTTTATATACAAATAATTATTATGTGAATCATTATAAAATATATTCATTCATTTTATATACCCCAAAAAAATGAAATAGGTGGTGAATATGCCAACTGTCTCAATAAAGTATAAAGTGAGATAGAAATCTCATAACATAAGTCTCAACATCCTTAATACATGTTTGAAAATAAATTATAATAATAATTTTTTAATTATACATATATTATAGAACCATAATTATATAAATCATACTATATATGATTTGTTTAAAAGAATTATTTTTGGTTTATTAAAAATTCCTTATTAAACTCATGTCTAGGATAATAACTAATTTGTTTTCATGTATAATATTATTTATTTGGTCATATATATTAGATCATGGTCCATAATTCCCATAATTTTAAACATGATATGATTATCGTATATATTTTCAATATATTTATTTAGAGTTATCATAAAAATTTAGTGAAATAAAATGAAATACACTATTCATAGAGGAGGTACCTTGTACATATGAATGCACACTATTTTCATTTTCCAGACATAAATAATTAAATAATGTTATATAAAATTTTAACATTAAAACTTCATTTTTCTATGATATATATATATATCAAATATTTTCATTATACCCATTTTATTAACTTTCATGTCAAGCATGAATGAATCACATTGCTTTCTAAGGTGGTACTCATCTGTACACAGGGGAAATGTTATCATATACCCATGGAATTAAAAGTTACATGGTATATGTGATATAATAATTATAGAAGAAGAATAATAAAAAAAATTAACATATTAACATTTATACCATCATTGTATCTATACCTCCGATGTCGTGATGAAAAAAACATTAGTTTTCATAAAGGACATCCTCTATACACATGATTGGTGATTTCGTATTGCAATTGATTTAATTGGTGAAGGTATTAAGTCATTACAATTAATTAAAAACATCTCACTATATGAAATATACTGATTTTTGTATATCTTTATTCTTTAAAAAGATGTATTTTGGTTCAAGAAAAAATAATTAATAAAAACACTCGCTAAAAATTATAATATCATCTTTATATAAACTCCTTAGGTCTGCAAAGAAAATCAATAATCGGTTCAATTTTTGACTGAAAAATGATTCTATGATTATTCAATGGAATTAAGTAAAATTTTTGGGAAGTTATTTTCTGACAATTGTTTTTAGATGTGGGATGATGACTAGAGATGGTGTGGGCTTTTTTACATGGGGCGAGTGGAAAAAATGTTATTTTTGTAATGAAAATGGTGTACTAATATTTTTCACATATAAAATTATCCTAAAGGCTCCATTATAGAAACTATAAGATATATAGTCGAAATATATCCATAAAATTGGGGTTCGAATAGTTTTTCATAATCTTTAATGATTATATTTTTAGTTCAACCCCGTGAAAATAATTTTTTACCTTATTAATGTTAATTTTTTTAAAAAATTAATATAAATTATAGTATAATATAATTTTGTGATTATTTTTAAAATATAAATTCTATTGTTTGAAAATATAAAATAATTTATTTCTAATTCCATTCTTATAAGTGAAGTAAATTAATTTAATATTAATCCTTCCGACATGACAATGCAGATTTAATTTCAAAAAATAAAAGTTCAAGAGTTCAAACTATGTTTTATATCAGAATTAATGTTTTTTTATCAAATTAAAATTTAAAAAAATATCCAAAATTTATTATAGCGTTGTTTAAAAACAAACAAATAAATATTCCTTTTTCAGAAAATAATATTTTCAAAACAAATCAATTCATTACCAAAAAATATTTATCTTTTTGCCAATATTTTTTAATTATGAAAAAAATTATATTTAGTATTTTAAAATTATTTATTAATATTCAAGACACTAAATTTAATTACTAGGTTATAACATTTTCGAATAAATAACAATATTAATAATATATTTTGGTTTTTTAAAACATATTGTCACATGTAAAAAATCAAAACTTGATGTTATAGGTGACAAAATTTATACTCGATGATTCATATATCCTATTCTATCAAAGAAATAAAAATTTAAAAAAAACAAGATCCATATAATCTCAGTGTGTTACATTTTTTATGATAATGATTAGCAAGTATTTAATTTTGTAAAAACCATATACCCTATTATTCTAATTTAGAATTGTTCACCTATAAATCCATTCCTATAATATAAATTAGGAAATATATTTTCATTATTATAAAGTTCATAATTGCTTATGTAAAACAATTATTATGACTCTCTTTATAGAATATTACTTCATATATTAATGATTTGTACATTAAAAAATATTTCTAAGTATAATGTATCCCATTTTATTATAGGTTATAAATTGATGGATTATTTATGTGATGGGTGTGGAAATGATAAAAATTTCACCTCAATGAACTAGTATATCTCAAAAGATTAAAAAAGTAGGGAAATCAAATAATCCTTACCATTTATAAATAATATATTAGAAAAAGTTTTTAAGTATATTTTTATTATGAATGACAATATGAATTCCCATTATTATGACATACTATGGTTTTATTATCTATAACACCTAAATCATGAAAACCTATTTCTTATTCCATATTTATTTCCTTTTCATGTTAAATTTTATAACAAATAATTTGACTTAGAATCTAGCTTCCATTATTATAATTTCCCCAATAAATGTTCAGTTACATAAATACTAAAGAACATTTAGTTTTAGAGTTCTAATAAATCTATAAATCTATTATATATATTATACAAACTTCAACTCAGTGTATGTTTCTTCTAAAAAAGGCATGTTTTCACACTACTATTTCATTCATGAAATTTTTTTATTCACTCTAAAAACATCACTATTTAAATTTCAATAATCTACATATATATCATAAGCCCTTTGAAAAACTTTTGAAAATAAGGGATGAGAAAAAAAATGTACTAAAATACATAAATATAAATGGAACCCATTAATCCATTTTTAATTTAGGAAAATCCATATGTATAGATTTCCTTCTAAAAAAATAAACATTCATTTAAAACAATTCTTTTAAAAACACAGAAATTTAAATTTTACCAATGATTTTCCATAAAAAGTATCATATGCATGTATAACGGAAAAATAATAACTCACGAGCGTTTCATTGAAAACATGAAAATGATAACTTGAATGAAATAATTTGTGCCATAGGATGTTAATTTTTTTTAAAATGATAAATTCATTTTTATACATTATGAAATCCAAATATTTCCATCAAACCCCATTAGTGACATGAATATGAAATATATCCACGAACCATAACAGTACTCACCAAGATAAAAGTAACCATTTTTATAATCATAGAATGGATATTTCCATATATCATAACCCTTTCATCAATTTTATGAGACAATATATAATAAACATACTGTTAGGTCCTCGTACCAATACAACAAAAACAATTTGGACCATTTATACAAAAGACCCATGAAATATTATCTCATTAATTCTACTAATGCATCAAGGGGTTTTTAATAGTGCGACCCACCCATTCACTTACTATGTCTAATTCGTTCCTCATATCAATGAAATTGAATGAAAAATAATATGTAATCAACATATTCATTTGTCTTTAAAAATTAGCAAACAAAATGTCATTATTTTTCATAATATGTAAATTGAAAAACATGAACATAATACTTCATGAGATCTATTTTTGTTTTTATCATTAGATTATATCCTGAAACAATCATAAGAATCATTAATTAATGTTTAAATTTATGAAAAACACTTTTCTAAATACATATAAATGTCTATTTAAAAATAAAAATAAATGTCATTTTTTTTTTCTGAAAACAGTTTCAAACAATAAAATAGTTGAATAAATAAAATGTCATTTTTTAAAGACATTTAAATGTATAATTTATTTTTGATAAAAAAAATAATGGCTATGAAAGAGAGAAAAGTAGGACATGTAGTAATGTTAACATATATATTTTTCTTTATTTTTATAGAAAAATTTAAACAATGATGTTTTTTGAAAAATGAAATAATTATTTTTAAATATAGATAAATAATGTAAAAGGATATTGAAAATAACATTTTAAAATATTTATCAAATAAAAAATAACACTATTGAAACATTAATATAGAGATTTTTTTTGACTCATATGACATTGAAATATTTCTAAATATTTTTCGAGTTGTGCACTGAGACAAAATTCGATTTGGAGGCCCTGTGAGCCAAGAAAAAATTTAATAAATTATAAAAAAATTAAATATTTTTTAAATTATGAGATAAATTTATCATAAATAAATAAAAGATAAAATCTTAAATTAAATTATGTATCATAAATCTGAAACCACATTGGAGTCTGAACGTTATATTTACCCATTTTATGACCTAAAATTTGTTTCCCTGATGATTTAATAGAAATAATGATGTTGGTGTGTGCATTTAGATAAATAATTAAAAACAATTATAAATTTAATTAAATTAGTAAAATTATGAATATTCTAAAAAATAAACTACTGTAGAAAGTTACCTAGAGTTATCCAAAAAACCCTATCGTCACCGAGAGACTTTATTCATCTCTTCTATTGGTAAATCAAAATATAATGATGGTGAGACTCCAGACTAAAGCACATCAAGACATAGTGAATGCTACAAAACCACTCAATAATTGAAGAAAATTTTCTTTTATTATGAATGATCATATATCTAGATAAGAATATTTCATTCTGGTATTATACCCCATATTCATGAAATTCATTGATAATGATCACTCATTTAATTGATATGCATCATGTTCAATCTTTACCATGCACCCACGTTTCATATTCTGATTGTTTAAGTCAAATAATTCTCATTTATCATGTTTTCTCAAAATAGTTATACGAATTTGGATTCAATGGATAATAACTCTATGAAAACAATTCTTGAATCATTTTTATGTGGTTTTCCCACACATTCTACTCATTCATTTCCATTATAAAATAAAGACATGGTTTAACATTTCTTTGAACGATCAATAATGATTGATCCCTTCGAGTAAATGTAGAGTCATATACAACAAAAAATGATGATTTGGGGATGGATCGAGGTGTGTTTCGGTTTACATTATTTGAATATATTGGAATTGATATTCGGGCTCGATGTGCGAATGACGGGATACAAATGAGTCATGGGAAACGTTACAATGGTTCAATGAGGACCATTTTATGGAAGTTTGATAGAAGAAAAGAATAATCAGTGACCATACCATCATATTTCAAGTAAATAAAAGGTATGATTCAATGTGAAGTAGAAATATCTAGAGGTGTAGGTGCATATATGGATTTTTTTAAAATTTGAGACTATACAACATGTGGTCTTAAGAACCCATGGTTTGTTGGGCCATGGTTCTGATAGCTAGGGGTTTTCAAAATTATAAGTATCACATGCCTAGTTATGCCCCCAAAAACAATGTGAAATTTTGATCGAATCCCATCAAGTACTCTGGGAATATATGAGGACGTGTAAGGATAAACATTGATTTATTGATGAAGTAAAAAAATGATTTCGATACATAGAAACGACAATAAATCATGGGTACGTAATTATGTGACACATAAAAATATCATAGACCCTTTGTATGTGGTATATCCATATGTGGGTGGAGATCCATGTACCAACCTAGACACTTCTAGGTGATGGGGCGAGACCACACACTATATGGGTCTCCTCAAGCAATGTGTACAACCTTTTTCCCTTTGGAGAAATTTTCACCCGACAATATCTCCTTTTCTTAGACTCAGGGATTAGAACGTGAGAAACATGTCCTTAGCTTTTTCCATATTGAACATGATGATGGAATTTGATGTGGATTTTAAGAATTGAAGTAATATTTTATTAGCATGATTCTTATTTTGAAAATGATTGATTGTGGCAGTTATCATGCATGATCTATATGGGATTTAGAGTGGCAGCATTGAGGTAGGCTAGGCATGGATCCTCTTTATGTATATAGACTAGAACCATCCAAAATGATATGGAATGGGTTATATATCTCTATATATATGGGATCCCTCTTTTATTATAGGGAAAAGTCCCTCAAACTACATTTAGAGTTGCACCCTTTTAATTATATATGGTATGGTTCTACTATCTTCTATATGAGTGAAATCCTCTTATGATATTGGAATATGGGTCCTTCAGTTCTAGAGTGGAACCTTCCAGCATGGCTAGGCAAGGGTCCTCTAAAGACTACATGAGTGGAACCCTCTATCATGTATAGGCATGGCTCCTCTATCCACTATTGAGTGGGACCCTTCTATAGATATATGGAATGGGTCCTAAGCCATCTGAGTGGAACCCAACTATTATTCCATATAATGGGTCCTATATTTTGAGATTATTTCACTAGGATTGTGCATCATTGCGGTGAGGTGTGGCATTTCATGGATGTCATTGGCTAGAAAGTCAAGAGATATTCAAGGAACAGTTTATGGACTTTTGGAACTGATGGATTGCTTTTCTGGGAGTAGGCTATGAGATGGAGATCCCCTTCTATCCCATATGTGTTTCTTTGATTTGAGCATATATATATATATATAAATATATCCATATGGTTGTAATTTTTTTACTCTCTTTATCTTTCTTGAGCTATATATCGACTATCTATTCCTATTGTATCCCTTACTAATCTACCTTCAGTTATCAGAGATTCCTACATGGTATGTATATACTCACCCCTATTGGTAGTTTTCATACATGTATCATGTCTTATATAGATGACATAGAGGTGAGAGATGACTACATATGATCTTAGAGAATTATAGTAATGTGAATCGTATATGGTGGTTAGTGCATGGAGATCTGAAGAAAGGATATCTCATAAATTTTACATTCAATTTTTGTTATGTTGGAAAATCCTTCTAGCTGGGTTTGTATTTCTCCCCTTTAATTTTTGTTTTCAATATTGTACATGTTTACACCCTACAAGGATTTATATGCCTAATTATATTCTTTAAATATTTTATTTGAATAATTATTCTTCTACAAATGTGGATTTAGATAGTCAGGTGCGTGAATATATATACATTAGGCAATGGCCATCAAAGTTATATATGACTTTAAATCCTTATCTCCATCCCCTGGATTATGGATGCAATCTTGGGATAACTGCAGTTTGAGCCTCATAGGTTTGGATCATAAATGATTGGTATAAATTGTCTTACAATCCTTGATATGATATTTAGAGTAGTCCCATTATGAGAATTTGGTTGGTGTTGTGTGTAAAATTGTTATAGTGCATCAAGTGTGCATCTCAGACTAGTAAAGTCATTATTGGTGTTGTGGCTAATATATCTATTCACATAGACCTTGACTAGATTCTTCTCAAATAAGAATACTTAGGAATTGGTTATAGAGATTAATCTTTCATGAATCATATAATTTTGATTCACATCCCAATTTAATATATATGCTCATCAGACCATGGTAAGTCTTGATTAATATTCCAGGATACCTCTCTCATAACATCCATCCATGTTACTATTTCTTGATCATGAAGATGGTCGTATGAGTGATTAGACCTTTATTCCCAGTAAACCTAATGAAATCATCTAGGTATATGTAAATTATTATAGACCCACATACTTATCAGTATATAATACCAACGTGTACTTATAAGGGTGTTTACATGCACAGTGCACTCTGCATGTTCTTCCACAAGAGGCTGATGAGGTTCTATGGTGAGCCAGATACCTTGGTAGAATAGGATTGTCTATATTTTTATGTACTTGATTTTAGGATTATGATGACATTGATGAATTTATATCTTATTCTATAATTTATACATTTTCATATAGCAGTTGGGCCTGGCAGAGTCTTGTTAGACAATTTTACGACGAGTCGACACTCTCATGGCCTGGCATCCAGTTAATATTCTTTTATAAGTACTAACACTCCATTATGAAGACTTTTCATATTCATAATCTTGTATATATTTATCAGGTATGGATGAAAGTGGTTGATAATAGGTATAGGTTCATTCACTATATTTGGTACTCACATGATATGATTTGAAATGGCTCTATCCAAGAATAATGGTTTATGAATGGACACCATAGAGAGACCATTTCCAGTCTGGTGACCTTTTTCATTACCACTTACGATGGGGATTTGGAGTAGGATGTAGGAATGAAGTTTTTCTTTTATGTGGGATTTCATATAACAATATTTTTTACTATGAATTACAGATATGAGTAATCTGTAGTAGCTAGAAAATGTCATTAGATAATATCTCAGGGTAGGATTTAATCCCAGGATCATGGCTGAGAATGTTGTCAGGGGAATCACATAGGACAATAATAACATGGAAAGGGTGGTAATATACATCATAGATGATATTTCACATGGAACATTAATTTCCAACCACATGTGATCAGGAACATAAGTTTATAGTAGACAAACCCCCAAAGAAGTGGAAACATTGTGATCATGGATTTACCAAGACAGGGAAAGGAGGCTGCCATGGTGGTTGAACTATAATTGGTGGAGTTTGAGCCCAATGGGGGGGAGAAATTAGTGGATGATGATAGGATGATTTACCTCCACCACCCCACCAGGTGCCCCATGTTAGGCTCAAGGATCTAGTTGTCGGGGCAGCAAACATCTAAAGGCCATGGAGGCATATGACCCAACTACACATGAGATGAATTGAGATACGGTATATGTTACTTTTTGACTTCCCATAGAATTAGGTAGACACATGTGAGAGTAATTATATAATATATATTCCTGATTTGAGAGTTGGAGATCCTAGTAGAGGACTTACCCAACATCTTTTTCTTGAGGTACCTAAAGGGTATAATTTTTCTATTTATTTTTACTACTAACACAGTGAACTATATCTTGAAAGAGATAGGTTCGTGATAAAATTTTGGGTAATCATGATGTAACATTATTACAAAATATTGGTTATGGATTGTTTTAAATTTTTTGATCCAAAATTTAATATCAACATAGACAATTCATATGCCTTTACAATGATGGGAAATAGTTTTCTATTATGGGGAGAGATATCTCATGGAGGGATGGGTGAGTTTTGTGAGAAGGAAAATATAAACCATAACCCATTAGTTAGAGGGTGTTACCATTGGAGTAGTATTCTCTTCTGAAAATTAGGTTCCTTTTATTATGGTAGATTTTATGGACATGTTCCCTGATGGTGTTTCTGGAATACCTCTGATGTAGGAATTGAATATTTTTATCGACTTGAATACCAAGATCTCTATGATATCTTCATTTTATTATCAGATATCTCTAGAGATGATTTATGAGATATTTTTGTTGTCATAGGACCTCCATGTGAAGGGTTTTATCAGGTCCATCGTGTCCCCTGGGAAGAAAAAGTGTTTTTCATTAAAAAAATAATGATGGTATATTGTTGATTTGTGTGTATTATCATATCCTCAACTAGGACACAATATATAATTATTACATATATCAAATAATTGATGAAATATTTCAACAGTTGTTAGGCATGAGGTAGTTCTCCATGATCAATATTCCATCTGGCTACGTCAATTTCAATGTTCTCATGGATGATATTCCAATGCTGTAATTCTGATGTCACTATTTAATCTATGGGTTCTTAGTGATAGAGTCTTCTATGATAAATTCTACCATTGTGTTTATTTATTGGATGATATAGATCATACATATATAGAGTTACTATAATGTGATTGTCTTTAATAAAAACATAATCATATACTCTTAATTAATGGAGGAGCATACATAGTCACATTAGGTTGGTCGATTTTTTTTGGAATCAACAATGTTTTGATATACTCTAAAATTTATTGTTTTGGTTACACAAGGTTTACTTATTTTTGAAGTTTATTTCTGATTATGGTTTAGTTATGGACTAGGAAAATATTGGTGTTGTTCGTTTTTGAGAGCCACCCAAAAAAGTGTCATAGTATAATAGTTTTCATGGACTTGCATGGAACTACTTGAGGTATGGGGAAAAATATTCTAGGATTCCAATCCCATTGAACTCCCAACATGGAAAGGGAAATAACATTCTAAGATTTTATTTCTCTAGAAGAAATTTAATGAGTTGATATAGTGGATGATGACTGAAACTATTTTGAGACTACTAGTGGATGAAATAGATTAAACATTGTATTGAAATTCCTTATGAGTTAGGATCAGTTGGTTGTCGAAGTAGAGATAGTTTTTAATCTCAAATGAGTCATGAGAAATGATACCCCATGATTATAACTATGTGAATCCTTGCCTAGTGAAATAAGATGTATCCTTAAAATTGAGGATTTTGGAGGCACTATCTTATGGGAGAGATCTGGATGGATAACTTTGACCGTTATATAATTAGTTATGTATTCAATAACAGGGGATTAAGGCTATGAAAATATATCTAGATAGAGTTATTAAAGGAATATGTCTTTCCAGAAAGTATATACTCTCTATAAGGTTAGTGTGGTAACAGATTCCCATAGTATAATGTCCCAAGCTCATTTTGTGTAGAATGATTTTTAGCAGTTCGATTCCATGCAGCTAATCATGGATGAGCAAGATGGGGTAGCCATTCTTCATTCCATGGTGATGATTCCTCCTCTCCTCAAGATTGTGAGTGAGTCCTATCAAGAAGAAATTAACAATGAGGTCTTGTGTGATGAGATATCACCAAGAGATGAACCAGATGGATTTTTCCAAGAAGAGAATCGCTTTATAATTTTCTAGGGATGGGTAGTGATCCCAGTCATGATGCGGGAGGAGGTAATGAGGGGTTTGATACATCTCTATTATATGTACATCATGGTTTGGTAATAAGGTAATAAATACCATGAGTGGTTGTTTTTATGGGATAAAATGAAATTGTGCGTGGATGAGGTCTTTGGATGATGCCTTATTTGTCATGAGGTGAAGGCAGATCAATTTGTTCAGGTAGGTTTGTCACAACATCATGAGATTCTAGAGTTGAATTGAAATGATATATACATGGAATCCATGAAAGGGATCCCACTAATAGATAAGGAATATGACTCAATCTAATTGATATTAGACTAACTCAATGAGTAGGCGCATTCCATTACTATAATTTATTAGAATTATGTAGAGATTTTGGGGGAGATGTATGTACGAGATATTATTATCCTTCATGGAGTGACATCAACGACTGTCTCCAACCTTGATGGGAGGTTCACATCATGGTTTTGGAGACAACTACATGAAAAATTCAGGTCCTAGATGAGGATGACTACAACCATTCACCCCTCAATAGATGGGAAGTTTGATCATACAATCCATGTGTTGGAAGATATTTTAAGATATTTCTTGTTTGACTTCAGTCCGAGTTAGGAGGATTATATAACCTTGGATGATTTTTCAATAAATAATATTTATAACTCTAATATTTGCACGTGGCTTTTATAGGATGTGTACAAGAGGCCTTGAAGGTCAACCATGTGATGGATAGCGATTGGAAAGGAACCCCTTATGGGTCGTGAGTTGGTGAAGGTAAAAATGGAGAAGGTCTAGGTCATCTGTCAGAGGATGAGGATATCCCATAGTAGGAATAAATCTTACGCAGATTGACATCATAGGCTAGTGAAGTTTGATTCAGGTTACCATGTTACCATGAGAGTCTCTGAATGTTGATTATTGTGGAGATTATGTTGGGGAGGAAATCTATCCCCAAGGTCCATTGGGTGATTTGTGATCTCAGAGAGGGTATATGAGGTTTATTACCAAATCACCATATGAAAAAAAAATTAGACTGATTGTAGGTCATATTCCATGTTTGTCAACTAATAAGATACACATATGACCCTACACATGTTATCCATTGAGGTGAGATAGAAATTGAGGATGGAGAAAATTTTGTGGAGAACCCATTAGAGATTGAGGATCAGCATGAGATGGACCTATGTAGATAATCTATTCAATTTATTCATATGTCAAGTTATTATGGGAGCATGTATGAAGGATACAAGGAGTTAGAGAGTGAGATAAGGGCTCTGTATCCTTTTTCTTCATTTTCCTTTTTAGGGATGAAAATATTGACGGATTATATGATATAGAGAACCAATTTTTCCTTTCATGAAAATCAGAATTTTCTAAAAATATTTTTTGATCTAGGTATTGAAACAGAGTGTGATTCTGATGACCTGTTTGTTAGAAATAAATTCTAAAAAAATATTAAAAATATTTTTTATTGCCCGAAAAGTATTATTAATAAAAGTGAGATACTATATAAACTGAATATCCTATCATAAATTTGATACCACAATTGATTATGGAACCTAATTTTTACCCTAGGTATTCTCTAAAATATTTTTCAATGAGTCGTTCAGATAATGGAGTTTGTGGGTGGTAGTGTTTATGTAAATAAATTAATAACAGCATTTATTTAATTAAATTATCATAATTTGGAGCTATATATAAATAAAACATTATGGAGATTTATTTGTGGTAATCCATATAACCCTGGGTTCATCAAATATTTTCTTCCTCTCCTCTAGTGGTTAATCAAAACCCGAATATGATGAGACTATGTATCACAGAAAATTGAAATACAACAAATGAAAAAACCAATATCAATCATTATTGAACACATTATTCATTAAAAAATTATATAATATTTAGTTGTGACTCATAAATTCTTATTTTAGGTTTGTAATGATAATAATTATTGATAATTATAACTCCTTGCATTGATCTATGTAATGTTCAAGCTTTTTCAAGTTTCCACATATCAGATTATAATGGTTTAATTTTATTAAATATCATTTCCATGTTTTATTACCCCCTTTTTTCAAATTTAGTTTCAATGTCCAAGAGCTCTTATCCAACTACTTTTTAATCCTCATTTATGTCGACCCCATATTGTTTTAGATCATCTCCAATGGGAAACAGAGATGTGGTTTAACATTATCAGGAAGGATCTAGAGTGATAGGACCCATAGATCCATGAAGATTCACATGCCACAAATGGAATGATGATTTGGGTATAGACCATGATGTGTTGTGCGATACACCTGATAAATAAAATGGATTTTTTGTATTTAATACTGAACAACATACAATTGGAGATAAATGAGTCATCATACGCATTACCATGGATTAAATGGTACCATTTTCAGCCTCATGATAGTCAGAAATGGTATGAAAGGACCATCAGATCCATTTTTTTGTAAAGATAGAGCCTAATTCAAGGTGAAAAACATCAGATTCAGAAAGCAATGCATTGATATGTAATTTTGGAAGAAATAATTACTACACATTCTGCAGTTTGGTGAACACATGTCATCATGGTCCATGGTAATGAAAACTAGGGTTTTGTAAAATAATAATCATCACACACTATGTGAGACCCCCAAATGTATTGTAAAATAGCTCTAGAAATCAGATTTGTACTACAAGAGTACACAAGAAATGGTATAGTGAGGCACACACCATGTGACGAAGTACATGGATATGGGATGAATACTCGATAATAATTAGGTATCATGGGAGGGACCTTGGGTGTCTTGGAAATATATTTTTGACCTCTACATGATGTGTAACCCTTGTATTTTGGTTAAAATAGGGGTTTTATTGGTCATGGAAAATGAATCAATGATTTTGTGTAATTATATGTATCAAAAACCATATGGAACCACAAAAAATAATTGGTAACTCGTTTTGGAAAAATGTCATGTACTCTAAAATTTTTCTATAATGGTCAAAAAATGGCACACACAGATTGATGAATTACACAGACATGGGCCAGATACACTAACACAACCAAGAATCATGGCAGGACACTAGGTGGATAAAAAACGTAGTGTAGACCTTATACACACTTTGTATCCCTACATTTGTAGTGATACATGCATTTAAGGTGGGGAAACCAGATTATATAGTGGTAACAATCTCTATGTGGGTCCCCTCATATGTTGTGTACCCCATATTCAATTTTTATATAACTTAATCTTATTATATCTCATTTATTTGACCCATTTTCTCGACCATGAATAGCATATCTTATGTTTTTTTCACATAGAATGCAATTGTAGAATCTATAGTGTATTTCATGATTCAATTAAATTTTTTCGAGCATGACATGAATATATGTGATTCGTTCTGACCATAGTGATCATAGAAAATTAACTGAGGATTTAATGTGGTACCATCTATCTGGGTTGGGTATGGATCATATACCTATATATTTATATTGGAATCCCCCAACATTATAGGTCATGGATCCCCTAGATAATTTTATATTGGAATCTTTTATGTACAAGTAATGAGTCCTTTATCTATATTTAGAGTATCACCCTCTTACATGATATGGGTCATGTCGCCTATCTACATCTATATTTGAACCATCCTACTAGGATATAGAATGAGGCATGTACCTATCAACTCAGTGACACTCTCCTACAGGGTCAGTGAATATGTACACAACTATGAGAGTTGAACCCTCCAGCTGGTATGTGCATGGGTCCTCTATATACTATCTTAGTGGCACCCTAATGTGGTATTAGTGTATTGGTCCTATAGTGTTTTAGTGGAATCCTCTCGCTGGTATTGAAATGGGTCATCTACTGACTACTGGAGTAGAACCCGCCAACTAGGCTGGCCATGGTTCTCCTAAATAATATATAGTGGCACCCTTTTGCATTGACATGGAATGAGTCCTAAACCATCTAAGTGGAACCATATTATTACACTAGGTAATGACTCATCTATCTAGATATTATTTTCCCTAGATAGTGATATATATTGATGGGTTGTGTTGTGACATGGATTTTTTTACTAGGAAATTTCATGAGATGTTGTTCATCATTGATGGAATTCTTGAACTATTGACACTCTATTCCTTGTTCGAACAATGATATGGACTTCTCCTGATATCTCTTTTGGATTTATCAGATTTGAATATATATATATATATATTGATACTTGTTATTTTATTCCATTTACTCTCTTGATTTGGGTTGATCTTTCTACAATCTATCAATTCCTATCATTTCTCTTGATACACTGGCATCATATTTTGGGGTCTTCTTATGGGTATGTATATACTCACTCATGGATGGGATTTGCTTACACGTGTCATGTATTATGATTATTAAAGACAGGATGGAGTTGAATATAGAAGATATTATAGATACATGGTACATTGGACCATATTTGAGGTTCAGAGCAAGGAAATAAAGATTGAGCACTCACATATCTTTTACATTCCATTTCGTTCATGTTGGTTCATCATTCTGGTTATGCGTTTATCATTCACATTACAATCAGTTTTCAATATCATACTCGATTAACCATACAATATTTTCATATGAATTTATATATTATAAATTTTTCATATTTTTATTATTATTCCTATGAACATATGCAGTGAGATGGTCGAGTGTGTGTGTACAATTACATTAGGAAAATGCCTCTAATGAAATATATCAGTTTTAGTAAAAAAACAAAAGCCCATGGCCTATAGAGGTGGTATTGGTGTTATTTTGGCTCAATCCCCATAATATCAGTTCATAAAATCTTAAAATCATATATTCCATGAGTAAATATAGATTAAAATATTGAGAATAAGGTTTTAAAAATAATTTACCTCATGTCCCGACTCGTCGCATACATACTTAAAATTACATATTAAAATTATAATAATTATATAAATTATATAATAAAATCATTCATATTCTTTTACAATTATTCATTTTATTTAATTTATTAATTTTTATTATATATTACAATGTTGGATAAGTGAACGTCATATGTTTTGGGGTCATTCGGTTCATAATTGCTATGATTATCATCGGCAGATTTACCATGGTCAATGTGGTCACAGTTACATCACATCAACAATCATATGAAATATATAACTATGAGTTTTTTACATGTAATATATTTTAATTAACATCTATATATGTTGTTCACAAATAATGAAGAAAAATATTTCATAGTGATGGTTGTTTGTATATATGCATGAAAAACTGTAATATTTAAAAATGATAAAAATGGTAGTGGATAAATATTAAATAATATGGAATCATAATAATATTATAAATATTTTCTTTAATCCTAATATGATTCATTATGAGAATCAATGTAATATAAAAATGAAAAATAAAACCCACCACTTCATGGAGGTGGTAGTCTACAGATATGCATGAGCACTGTTATTATTTTCTAATATATGTGATGGTAGGAAGGTAAGTAATATATCATCACTATAGAATCAATAATATTCCATAAATATACCATAAATTCTTTTTAACTTCTATTTATATCCAACATATGGGGTTGTGATGAAAACTATAACACATCTCTTTATGGAAACAGTAGTCCATACAAACACATGAGTGAGTTCATTTTACAATTTATGAAAAAGGTGATGAAAAAGAGTCTTATCATAAACATAAAATTATTTATGTAGATTGAATATCATACATCTATTATATGATCACACTTATGAATAATTAAGAATATATAGAATAGAAAATTAATAAAAAAAATTGGTTTAGACCTATACTTCCTCTTTTGATTTCATATTTTTTGATTAAGCTAATGGTTTTTTACGGTGAGGTTTATTGTAACTCTAGGTGATTTTTAAAATGGAAATATAACATATAGGGGAATTTGGGAAGATTTTTTAGAGAAAATTGAACATGGTTTGTGTTTTGGAATAGTAAATGTGAGAAAATTTTTATAAGAAAAAATAAATTTATTTGATAAAATGTTTCAATATTAATGTGTCTTAAATATATTATTCAAAATTAAAATCACCACCTAAAAGGACCATTTTTTGATATTTTATCGTAATTCCTATCATATTGCAGTAATAATTAATTTCTTTAATATTATAATTATTTAAAAATCATTTTGAAACATGGAATAACATTTAAGGTCAATTTATTTAGTGTTGACAAAATATTACTTTAAACACATCATGAAAAAAATGTAATTAGTATTAAAACACCACAATCATCATATATCAAAAATAATTAAATATAAAATTTCCAAAATAACCATATTCATCTATGTTTTATAATTTGTAATAAAATTAAATAAATTTATTTATTTTTTCAATTTTAAAAAATTTGTATTAACACGGTGTATGCATTTTAGACAATTATATTATTTGTAATTTTTTTTAATATTTTATTTTTAAAAATAATTAATTTATCATAATTATATTTATTTGTTTTTTCATTATTTATATTTACTCTTATCTATATCATGAAAACATATTTAGGATATTAAATTAGATAATCTAATAATTTTGTAAATAAAATCATATTAACATAACAATGGGAAGTCATAATCATGTCAATAGGATAACAAATGGCTCAGAATTAACTAGGGATATGGTATTGGTTGATAAATACTCATCTTACCATTTCAAAACAATATTTTGTGATCTCATCGGATTTTTTATCCATAAATAACTCATTTTACAAAATTATGTGGTGACATATTTTTACATAGATAAAACATTTATCTCAAAATAATGAACAGACATATGATGATTGAAACATAAAATTAAGAATTGAAATATAATTTAAAATATTATATTTACAAACGTTTGGATAAAAAAATTTAATATATCTTCACAATATGCAGTAAAAAATTGTATTTAAAAAATACCATTTTAATAATAAATGGATATTTTTACAAAAATCATGTATAGTTTTTTTAATCAGATTAAACCATTAACTGGTCACCTAATTCATGTCCCATTATCCTTGAATAAATATTTATTCAAGTTACTATTATTTTGTGAGGTGTAACAAGCTTACACTAATATCTAAATTGCAGAGAAATTATAAAAATTGAATAAAAACCAACATTTCTGCACACACATCATCAAACCTGTCCAATTTCATCTTGTCAAACAAGGCAATAGTAAGAGTCCATAAATATCTCCAGATATTTCACCAATTTTATAGTGATATTTATAATACAAAATTTGTTAAATATTAGTACTGTTAGTAGAATTTATGATTCTAGGAGTCTAGACGAATCAATGGAGTTCTCAAAGTCATCAACATTTTATTGTACAAGTCCCTTCAGTGATGTTTAAATAGACATCTATTTCGAAGAACTTCACTGGCACCATGACTTGTAACAGTTTTCACTTCATCATATAATTATTTCATTGATGGTTTTTTATAGAACATGAAGAGGAGAATTTATATTGAAGCTTCAACTTGTGGATAAAAAACAACTTCATCCAGTTCATCAACATATAGATATACATAATCAATAATGAAAGAGATTATCCTTGTCATAAGTGATAAAAGTATTTAAATATGCATACATAAAGTGTTTGAAGTGGTGTTTCACTAAAAACATAAATATCTAATTAAAATTAATACCCATCAAAAGAACAAAAGAAACACAATGTTTCTGGGGAAAAAATAGTCCTTAAATCAAGTCATTTCCATGGTATCTACATGAAGGTAAAATCAGGGTTCCACTTATATTCATCCACCATTTCAGTAAGTATTTTCTTTCTAATTTGGAGATAGGTATCCACATGGATTTAATAATTTTATGTTTGGTAGCCCAATTTCATCCTAATCCTCCATCTAGGATATCAAAGTGTCCAATAGTTCATCCTTAATTATGTATGTTTCTCTCCAAGAAGTATCATCATCCAGGACATTTCAACTTGGAGGATCATTTTCAATGGATGAAAAAGGATTCTCAATAGTAATTAACTGTTGAGGAATACCATCTTTTTGTCTCATAGCAATATCTAAGGATCTAGTGATGATTTCTCATTAAATATTAGAATATTAGAAAAGCTTATGAGTATTCCTGGGGTATAGAGTATTGTATCCATATAAATTGATTAACATTTTTTTTACCTTTAGTGGTCATTGACCTCAAATAATCAATGCTTAATATAGTAAGCATTATCCCCCATGTTAGGAAATATTTCACTATTATCAGAGTTCATTATCATGTTTTCTAAATAGATAGATGAAATAATGATATAATTCTAATAATTTTCCGCATCATCATCAATTTAAAAGAAAATTCTGTGTTTCATAGGATGAAAATTGCTTTCAACACTCACGAAAAACCTATTTTGATCTTCCTCATGAATATCAACAAAAATTATAGATCATTAATGTCTTAATTCTATAAGGGCTAGTCACATCTCCTAGTTAAGCTCTCTAGAACAATATTAAATGTCAAATTTCTTATTTCTATTACAAATCCATTCTTGTTTACAGGTAGGAAGGAGAACTGTTTTGTATCAAATAGTGTATGTATTCTCATGTTTGAGACAACTATCGTAATAAGAATGAATATTTTCATAGATCACCTATTTAATTAATACAAATTTTACATTTTTAATTCACATATCATATGGAATTAATTTTGATACATAGATCTTAATTCAAACTAATGAGTCTGATGTTCTTTTGAGTTTTATTATAGAAAATTCATGTTTCAATGGATATCCAATGAGTCTGGCAATTGGATACAAGACTATTTTTACAAACAAATGATATGGTAAACCGAGGAAGCTAGGAAAGATAGGGATGATATAATATTCTATTTCACGATCAATGTGTGGGGGTCCATTTTCAAATATTCATTTTACTACCACAAAAAAAACAATTATTTTCACCCATCATCGATAGTATTCAATTTCAGATGAAAATCAAAAAACAGAAATTCTATAGTATATAATGGTTAGTTTATTCATAGTAGGGTGTATGATTGAGGATAATGGAACCTCACTCCCATGAATTTTTTATATTTGTGGTTCATGTTTCTTTGTAGCATGGTATCTCCTATCTTCCCCCCTTTTTTCTACATTGATGATATTTCCTCCCCCAATGCTTCTACTATTGTTTTAATCTCCTTCCTGGGTATATTGTTATTATTCCTAGTTTCCTTAGTCATTTTTTTCATGTTCCCACATATTTTTTTATAGTACATGGTTTATATTTTAGAATACCTTCTTCCACATCCATTAATACCAGAAGCATCACTTTTGACCAAATATGGGTCATCCTTTTGGGTATTTTTAGTGGTGTGGGATTTTGTGAGTGGGATTGTTTTCAGGCATCTCATCTTCTATAATATTCTATGTTTGGGTTGTATTTAAAATCATGAATCTCCATCCACAGTGACTAAACAAGACTATTTTTAACTAAACCATTAAAATACTGCCAATAATTAATTTTATTTGACAATAATTGTAGTGGTTTTGGTCTTGTAGGGTATTTCTCAATAAACTCCTTTTTCCATAATTTCTCTTTTTTTATCTATATATTCACTATAATATTTATTTACCTAATGATCCTATATGGATGATATAAAAATTATATGGTTGAATTAGTTTTTTTATATTTGGTGAAAGTTGAATGTTTTTGGAATAATGAATGCTTCTTAAGGAGACAATAATGGGATAAATAATCTAGGCTAGGTTTGTCGTGAGTTTTTCATCTTCACAATAATAATATTAAGGGTCCAATATATGTTTCTAGTTTACATGATGTTTTCTAGTGGTCCAAAGTTTGTTATAGTTTTTTAATATTCCTTGGAAACATTATATTACTAGTTTCATGGTTAAAGTTTAATAGTGGTGGTTTTCAGACTTTTAGTGGGGATTATATTCAATTATATATGCTTTTAGTATGAGGCTACATGAAAACAATTGTAAATGAACATAATTATATAATAATTAATTTATGAATGATGGTTCCAAAGATTATTTCATGTTCACAGACAATGTATATTTTTATTTTGGGTGAATTTAGTTCTCGATCCTTAATGATGACACCTTCAATCCCCCCATTACAACCAAATTTGTTTTTTTAAAATTTATTTTCCATTTATATTTAGATTTTTTCTGGTTTTGGTGTTTTCTTGTTTATATTTTAATTATTTTCTTGGTTTTTTTGTATTTTTATCATGTGGTTTCTAATATCCCATTTAACCATAAATGTGGTTTCATTGAGAAATCCAAAAAATCGATTTGGAGGGTTACCCGTAATGGTGCATCTGGTACATGATATAAAACTTGATAAAATTAAAAGGATAATTACATATTTAAATATAGGGTTGTCACATTTTCCATGATTATATATTTATTATGATACACCTATACATTATAATAAATTTATTTAGATTATCTTTACTTTATGTTTTACAATTTTCATGATTAATATATATATAAATATATTGATATGTTATACCTTAATGAGCATTTGTGATTTACTTTTTCTAAGATTTCCCAAATTACCAAGTAAATGAAAAATAAAATTATGTTTAATATTTAATGGATACCATGATTAATGAATAATGATTTATTTTTTTGGACCATGAAATAATTTATTTTCTAATTCATATATTATCTGTGTATATAAATTTTTCTCCACAAGGACTACAAATATATTGATCATGGGTATGTGATGTAATATATTCTATATCAATGTAATAATATCCACTATATATACAGTTTTTTGGACTTATTTGAAGACATGATTACGTGGACAGCCCACTTGAATCTATGAGGTAACCTAGTGTGGTCCTTAAAACATTACTCAAACCAGCAATGGATTGGTAACAAATGTCAGGGGTAAAATATCCCAAATGAATGATATTAAACACGAGAAAACCACATATAAGAATATTTAGTTAAATTTAAACAACCAAACCTATAATAATATTGAATACCCACAAAAATAATATTATATAAAATGTATAAAACAACAATTTCGTACAACATTAAAGTAGAATAATGAAACCATTAATATAAGAAATTCTAATCCAAAATATTCATAAGAACCCAATCAGATCGTATAATTATTTTTTATTTTAAATTATTTTTAAATATAAATCCACTACCATTATCATATGTTTCAATTCAAACACCACCCGAAAAATCCACTAATAAAATCTAGTAACACAATAAATGAATTTTGGTCGAAGTATATTTTTGTACTATATATGTTATCCACTAACATAGAACAACCAAGTAAATTTGTGAAATAACTAAAAAAAATGTTATTGGGTCATTTTGAATAGATTCATCCTCATTGATTATAACCTATCAGGGGTAAAGTATGTATGATATCATCTAGTGAATCACCTCAACTATAAATCCTTAATTGAAATTACATATGAATTAAGTCTGTATTAAAAATATATATGTACTCATACTTTAAAATAATTAATTTAAATAATATTTTCCATGGATCACATTAAAATCACTAAACTAGTAATGGAAAATAAGTTGTATAACACACACTAGCGAAAACATTGCAGTTTCCATTTTAAAAAACCCCTCCACTATAGTGGCTATTACTACCAATTATTTTTGTCTTGCATAATATAAAACATTGTCTTTATACCTGTTGACCAGATCAACCAAATTAATTCAATATATTGTATATCAATCTTATGTTCCCATCTTGGTGATCATCCCAACTATATTTTTGTATCATAATGAAATTAATAGAGTAGATGGGATGAATTGATCTTATTGGCTATCCAGTTATCTAATTGGATCAATATGTATTGGGTTACAGTATAGAAAAACAGCCTCTCTTAGTGGTAATTTTCTAGAGATCAATATCCATATAACCTATTATAATAATAAATAAAATAATCAATAATCTCATAAATTGTTATTCATGTTCAAATTTATATAATAGTTTTACTCCAACTATATTCATCTATAGTTACCCTTTTTCAATAAATTTTCAATAAATGGTACACCTAATATATTAGTCATCTTTCAATGGCAGTCCAACTAAAATAATCTATTTTTCATACACATCATGGTATATAAATGATGTTCGTAGTATTATGTTTTTTTCAAACAATAGGTCATATTTCCATCAATAACCTTTTTGGAAATCAAACATCATTGACTAATTACACTTCCCAGACCAAATAAGTGTTAGTGTTTGAAAATGATCCTGATAATTGATTCTAATTAACTCTAATGTATTCAATCTACAATTAACCCCAAAATCTATTAAGGTTACTAAAACTCAATGATGTTTCCTAAAAAATCGTATCTTTTACATAAAGTCATTCAACCTTCCAAAGTCAAATAATAAATCTAAACATATAAATAAATATCATATCCTCCATTTCATCGTGGAAATCATTATATATATTTCCACATTTACTAATATTATCAACAATATTGTAATCATATAAGTCATCATCAAATATAGATCATACTAATTAATACATTGTTATAATTTTTTAATTCCATGCATTCATGGTATATTTAATTCTTTAATATGTAGTTCAATAAGGCCTTTAGATTGAACAATGATTATCCTTTAATTTCGTCATCAATAATCATTCAAAAACTATAATATTTTAATTATATATAAAAAATAATATTACATTGTGTAATTATTTTAATTATTATTAAAACCTCATACCTCATTATAATGAATATTTTTAATGATCCTCTTATAAATTTAAATTATCTACGATTCCACTGATTTCTCTGTGTGATGTTTGGTTTATACATAATAAATATAATGTTAATATTAACACTCATTTCCTAAAATATATTTTATATTTTCATCAAAATTAAATTTTAGAATCTCTTTGTAAGAAATAAAACAACAATATGCAAATGAAATTATGTAAAATATGATATTTAAAATAAAAAATTCAAGAAACATCCATAAAAATATCTATGCCCCAAATTTATAATATTTAAAAACACCAAATAATAAATTCGTATAATTATATAATCATGGTGAATTTTGTTGATGAAAAGTGAGATCAACTATTTACATGTTGAATTATATTGTCGAGAAACGGTATACTTTCTCCGATTTTCATTCAGAAATACAAAAAATTATGTTTATCTATTTATGTAACTAAAATTACATAATATTATTAGTAAAACTGTCAAAAATACAACATAAATATTTTATATAATAATATATTTATAAAACACTCCTTGATTCCCCCAAACACCGTTTTTATCTTAGTATATACAATAACACAAATGCAAACATATGAAGAGACCGACATAGATAAAAATATACACACACAAAGACATGTGTAATACAAATTATGGCAATAAATTTTTTGTTAATAATTATATTGTTTTAATTATTTAATTATGATCCCATACACAATTTTTTTTCAACCCTCTCTTTGTTATTTTTTATATTACCTATAAAACTAATTCATAATTTTTTTTAATTAAATTCAATAAATTATGATATATTTATTATCAAACATCCATAAAATTTATATTTCTTTTTAAAAAACACAATTTTATTGGTTAAGTGTGAAAATAAAATACATAAAAAATAGATGTATTTGGTTTGATCTCATAAGAAATGACAAGGTAATTACCAAATATTTATTGAGCAATAGATCCCAGCACCTTATATTAATATTTTATGTGGTCAATTTACATTTCAAATTGATTTCATTATATTAGATATTTGATTATATCAAGAATTACATCATAGGTTATGATGTAATTATACACATTAATCTTCCTCTTGATGAAACCATCATGAAAAATGAAAACATAAATATTTATCAATTTTTTCACTATTTATTGTATAATTATATCTATCGTTCATAAATTATCTCAAAATAATCATTTCTATAATATATGGGTAGGTGTAATGGCCCGGACCTCTCCGGTCCATTTCTTTGTAAATTTTTTTTGATGTGGTCAAACACGACACGTGTTGTAATAATTTTTTTTTATAATAATAATTGATAATGGTGGCGTGAAAATATTTGGTGTTAATTAGATAAAATGGTTTTAATTTAAGCATTGTAAAATATAAGAAATAAAATCGAATATATTTAATAAAATTATGGGAGGCACATGGAATAAGTTATAAAGGAATAAATTACAATAAATGAGGCTCATGTAATAAATTATAAAGGAATGAAATGCATGGGGTGCATGGGTGTGACCTTGTAGAAGAGGCGTTGTGCGGTTCTCCACAATTAAAGTTGGAATTGTGTTAATAACATTAAAATGGTATTATTATATAATAATTTGTTATAATAATAATAACGTGAAGAGGCACGTGAATGGGGTTCCCAACCATGCGTGAATATAATGTTATGGGATATATGGAGTAATTATATGAAAATAATGGGCGTCAATAATAATAATAATTATTAATGTTAATGATGGGGACCCGTTGATGAAATTGAAATAGGATTTATTACTATTGAAATAAATAATAATGATAAAGGTGACAGAAATATGTGTGTGATTGGTAAATTAAATTAAATGGGTTTAATTTTTGGTTAGTAAATTAAATTATTTGAATTTAATTAAATGGAATGGTTTTAACTTAATAACCATGGTAAACTAATTTAATGGGATTAAATTAGTACATTAATTATGGGTGTTATTATTATTAATTTTATTAAATAATAAAGTTGAAGTGAGAATGGAGTTTGGGGCGTTCCACATGGAGTAAAAGAAATGGGAGGGGCCACTTTTGGTGGTGGGAGAGAATCATGAAAGAAAAAAAAATAGATTGGAGAGAGAAACAAAAAAATAATAATAAGAGAAATAAAATTAAAAGACAAATAAATGAAAAAGGAGGAATTAGTGCTTAATTATAGAGCCCATGAAGACTCCAAAACGTGATTGCTTTTGTAGTTATGAAAAATAAATAAAAAATTGATTAATAATAATAATAAAATATTGTTATTATTAATTTTGTTGATAAAACACCTTTTTGTCCGTAACTTCTTCGTGCGACCTCAATTTCACGAACCGTCAGTGGCAGTGCGACCCTGACTACGAGACGAAAATTATGAGTCCAATATTGGATGTCTTTTTCGGGTTTTCGGATTGGGTACCCGAAACGCTCATAAATTAATAGATTTAATATTGTTATTATTACGGGATCTTGTATCCAACGTATCTCCCTCATACGGTATCGGATTGACGATCCGTCAGCGACAGCATAACCCTGAAGTTATGACGGTCATTTTAAGACCATTAATGAGATACTTTTATGACTCATGCATCGGGTCAATGAAACACCACATATTGATAGAATTATCATTATTATTAAAACGCGTGGAAACCGCGTGACGTGTTAACCAATCAAACCATGTAACGTATGTACGGTCACATCGTGTATTCATTAATGCATGCTGAATAAAGATTTACCTATTCGTTGCCTATATAAGAACGAGGTCATGTTTTATCTTCCATATCGATCGCTTCTTTGTCGCACGACGACGCTCTTGGACAATCGAGAAGTATTTCTCCTCTAACATCTTTGTCTGAGCTCCGAATTACGATCTGTCAGCGGCCATAGGATCGTAGAGACGAGACGAAGCTTCTAAGCCCGGACATGTCACCATTCCTTCTGGCCTTCTTTCTCCAGCTTCCATCCTAGGAGGCATTTGTCGGGTTTGGAGAAGGCGGAGGACACCAAAGGACGTCGTCGGAAGTGACGTGATCGAGACCTTTTGAAGTAGGGGTTTACCTTCGTCTCTCTATTTGGTGCAACATGCGGGGTGGGATATTTTCTCTTCTGTTCCATGGGATGCAGTTGAACATTAAATAAAGATAATAACCGGATAAAGAAGGGTTTGGGGTTTTGTGCTGTTTCTATTGCCTTCCAGTTTCTTTATCTTCTGATTTTGATTTTGGATTGAAAGGCCTTTGCCTACTGAAAATCAAGGCCGTTGGTGGCCTTTGCGTGCGCAATTGATATCTGAATTTTTTGTGGTTGGTTTTGTTAAAACATGGAAAATGGATAAGCATGTAAAGACTGGATGATTAAATGAGAATGAAAACCTTGTGTGATCACCCGGGTTGAACAAAATAGGAATAATGAACATGTTGGTGGTTTGGTTGTTTGTGGGAAATGTTTTTGTAAATGATGGGGTTGAAATGGGAAGTGGTTGGTTGTGGAAAATGCCTTTATTTATGAAAAGTGTTTTGATTATTAAAAGTGTTTTCGAAGTAAAAGGTGTTTTCAAATGCGGAAATGTTTTGTGTGTGGAAAGGGTTTTATGTTTGGAACATTGAAATAAATGAATGATGGAATTTTTTATGGTTGTGATAATCTTTTGTAAATTAAATGGAATGTGGTTGCTTGCGTTTTACCTAACCTTGGTTGTGGATGGTAGGGATATGTTTGTGAACGGTTTTGTCTGGATGATAGTTTCCCAGTAGTAATAATTTGTTAAACCATTGCATGAAACATGAAAACCTAAATGGGGTTGGGGGAAGATTGTTTGGTTGTTGATGCTTGCTTCGTGGTAGCAGTGCCGAGGCACATGCTCAGTTCCTCTTTTTAAGAAGCCATAGTGTAACACCCGAGACTTTTATGTTGTATAAACCATCAAAGGAATCTTTTTCTAGACAACACTTGCTTGGCTTGCTTTACACGCAATCGCGACCTTCCTCGATAGCTTGCGTTGTACGCAATACTGAGTTTCACTAAACAACAATATGCTATTAAAACTAGCCGTTATGAATAGTAATAAACACTTTTTGAAATTTTATAAATTTCTTTTTTCAAAATGGACTTCATTTTTGGACTCAGAATATCGAAATTAGCCTAGGGTGAAATTTTGGTATTTTTCTGAAAACTTTCAATTTTTGATGAATAGTGAAACCACTAAGTGGTAGGTTAAAAACTGAATTTTGCATAAAACTTAATTTTACCGCTTCTGTGAATGGAATTTCAAAAATCCGAGAGACACGGTTAATATCAAGGACTAAAATGTGGTTCAATGAGATAAAAATAATTTTTTGGTGAATAGTAACGTTTTACTATTTTTACCGCGGTTAATAGTAAATAGGGTAACTAAGGGTAAATAAGATATTAATATTACCCTAACACATGTCCTAATTCTATTGGACAAGTGTAATTCGACCAAAAACAAACTTAGGAATAAAATATGACCATTTAGGCCCACTTGGATTAGATTAGGAAATTTATTATTAATTTATTTAAAGAAGGGTTAAAATAGTTAAAATCAAAGTTTAATAAGTAAATCATTTTTAATATAGGGTTATACATAAGATAAATTCAATTGTAAATATTAATTACAAAGCTAAAAAGATTTCCTACATGATTGTATTTTATTTGTAATTTTTAGACATCAAATAATTTAATTTATTTATGACACAAAGATGATGCAGTAATTATCTTATTAATGAAATATTGACAAAATTGATAATATAAATACCAAAATAAATGTAATTTGAGACTTTTTATGAATTCCACTAATTTTCTAGGTTACTATGATATATTAGTATTGATTTAATCAACTTGGTTCGAACAAATAATTCTGTTATGACTTTCACAAAAATCATATATCAAATAGTGTCAAAATTGACACAAAATAGTTTTTAAATCAAATATTATATTATTAATTGTTATTTTATTCCTAAAAATCTAAGGTTCGGCCAAATGACTTAGATAAGGATGTAGATATTAATAATAAACAATTTGGGGTTCGTTTGGCATGTTATAGTAAGTGTATTAACCATATAGTGAAAGAAAACAAAAAGACACGGTAAAAGTTAAATTAATAAACTTAGAGTTAAATCTAATTGATAAGGTTAAAATAATACCCTAAACTTGTCTAAATCCTATTGGTTGATAGGATTTCGACCCATCCCCACTTTAGCTTCGAAATAAAACCCTTTGGAACCATTATAAACCGATTTTGACTTTAATATAAAATAATATTTTGAGATATTCCTAAGGTGCCCCTCTCCTCCCTTATAAAAGGGCACCTCCTCCCCCTCCTCCTCACACCAATTTGAGCACTCAAGCTCGGCCAACCCCTGCCATTTTCTCCTCTCCACTTCCCTAGAATAATCCTAGAGGTCCTGGTCTTCTCCAAAGACCAATCTTAGTTCCTTAAGTGGAGGATTCAAAGAGGCGTTCCAAAGAAGAGGTAATATCCATTACCGATCTTTTCAATTTCTTTCTTCTTCAACTTCTTCTTCTTTAGTTGTTTCATGATAAAGTAATAAAATCAGTATTACTTACATACTGATATGTTATTATAAATATGAAACAACCCTAATTCACCTTCTATCCATCCTACGGAAAAATGAAATCACCGCGCGTGCGTACGTACGGAATACCGTCTCCACGCCGTGGTGTAATCTATTTTCCACCATCACCTAAAAAGGATGGGTATAATGGTGTAATGAGTAACTATATATGATTATTATGAAGTAATATTGATACTGAAATAATATATATATACTCCAATACAATTCCACGATCATAGGAACGATATCATCACTCGTGCGTACGTACGGAATACCGTCTCCACGATGTGATGCGACTCGTTCTACATGATCTTAATTTCATAATGATTATATAAATGAATTGAATGAATGAATATGGTATATACAACACTAATACCATTCTGTAAATGAATTATCTATAACCTAAAGATAAGAATAATAATTTATTCGACAAAACACGCATAAGAACAAAAAGTTATAAAGACCCGAGTAACAAGTAACAATGAAATATTACTAACAAGAAGCTAATAATATGACCATATATGATCTCATATCAATATTTATGATTCTGGAATAAGTCAATAACATTATTTAAACCATTATACAGGAGCTTCGGACACAAACAAAGCAAATCGGACCTAAGGTAAGGGAAATATCACAATCTCATTTTTATTCGAGATTGTTTATTCGTAAGTATTTACTGGGGTGTATTTTATCATCCACATCCATGTTACCTCAATATGTAATATTGTTTCCATCCACTTGCAAAAGTTTAAATCCAATTTTACCCTTAGGTGAGTTTTTAGTAAAGAATATGAAAGTAATCTTTTGTCGTTTTCCCGTATGAGGTACTTTTTGACTTTTCCGACAACAGTACGAAGAATGTTTTTTTAACATATACGGCATGAATGGATTTTTAAAACATTACTTCAAAGAAGCTTCCTTTACAAGTTTTCAAGTTTATTTTTAATCAACTTCTTTTATTTTAAAGTTGTATGACATGTTATGAAAGGAAAAATGTTTTTGAAGAAGAAAGGATATTTTCCTCAAGAATTCAATTCAAGTGTTTTATCAAAATTATTTTCCATCTAAGATAATAAAGGGTTCTGTTTCTATCCATATTTTTACATTGATTTGACTATGTTGTGATGGAATTATGTTTATGAATTCCTTTATCTTATATGAATTGATTTATGATGTCATGATGTTTCAAGAATCACATTTTGTTACATGTGTTATGCGATGATGTATGATTTATGATTATGTGGCACACATAAGAAAGGATTCATTATAAGATGGGTGGGACCTATATCTCCCTCCAATGCATTGGGTAAAGATTTTATATCTCATGAGATAGACATGGCTGGAACAGAAGGTTATTTCGGTTCAGTGATACAGGACTGAAACGAGGAGTGAACTCGGTTCAGAAAGGGACTTTGTCCACTAAGATAGTCTTGGCAATGAGTCATGACTAACAAGAAATGATTTCCATGATTATGTGTGCATGCCACAAAGTTTCAAGTTTTATGTTATGATTATGGGGATCTCATTTTCACTTCTATGATTTATTCCATGTTAAGATACTATGATCTCTTTTGCAGGTTTTGATTTTCAAAAAGATATGATATGATTTTTATTTCCTTTATTTGCCCTTGCTGAGCATTTGAGCTCATCCTTTTATGTTTTCTTTTCCCCAGGTCAGGAAGATGGATATTAAGTAGAATATGCTAAAAGGGACCCTAGATATGATGAAATAAATGGGAGACACTGTAGAAGATTTATGAACCAGTTGTTTATGTTTCCCAGTTTCTAAAGACACTATACCTATACGGTCCTTTGTGGTTTTGTCATATGTTGTAATAAGTGTGCTTCAATTTCGAAGTATTAAAAATGTATGTAAAGTATGGGTCGTTATAGTTGGTATCAGAGGAAAGGTATAGTCAACCTTTGGAAACTAGGATGTGAAAGCCTTAGTAAGAACCCTAAGCATAAGTCTAAGCATAGAACACAATCTTAGAAATGGCCATGAATAACCTAGGATAAGACCATAAGCATGAAAATTTTATTCTTGAATTATGTGGTTTCCTATTATAATTAGTGTTGCTCACACTATTCTTCTTGGTTTTAGTCAATGGCTGGAACCCGAAGGAACCGTGTTAATGCGGAATGCGATGGGCAATGCAATGATTGTCCCCCTGAGCAACCAAACGATATGGGAGCTGGATTGCAAAATCTTGTAGCCATGCTCACACAACTTTCTCAAGCTATGAATCATGCAGGATTTCCAAACGAGCAAAGGAGGGAGCAACATTCTGTTGAATCCTTCATGAGGCAGCGTCCACCTTCTTTCAGCGGATCTACTGATCCATTAGTTGCTGAACAATGGATTAGTACTACTGAAAAGATATTTTCAGTTCTTCAATGTTCTGAGCATGATAAAGTCATCCTAGCAGTGTATCGTTTGGAAGGAGATGCGGATCAATGGTGGAATCTTGTTAAGAATACGAGGCAAAGGGATGAAATTGAGTCTATGGAATGTGACGAGTTCAAGAACTTATTTTTCAATAAGTACTTCCCTCGTATTCTCCGAACAAAGATGGAGAAAGAGTTCCTTGAACTGAAGCAAAGGGATGATGAATCTGTTAGTACCTATGAAGAAAATTTTACAAGACTTTCAAGGTACGCTTCTGGTATTATTATCCAACCTGAGAGTAAGATCGATCGATTCTTTAGTGGCTTAAAACCAAGTCTTCGAAGGGCGTTAGCCATAAGGGACTTCAATAGCTACGAGGAAATCGTTCGATGTGCTCTCAAAGTCGAGATGGAGATTGGAGTAACCCATCAGTCGCATGGGTTTGATAAGAAGAGGAAGATGGAATTCAAAGGAAACTCTAAAGAGCACACTGAAAAGAAGATGAACTTTCCCTTATGCTCAAAGTGTGGAAAGAAACATGGAGGGAGTTGTCTTAAAGGGACAAGTAAATGTTTTAAATGTGGAAAAGAAGGTCATCGGGCATTTGAATGCCGTGATAATGGGAAGAAGATGTCTAATGACGCAAACAAAGGAAGGGATACACAGAATGAACCTACTACACTTCAATGTTTCAAGTGCAAGGAGATGGGGCATTATGCCAATCAATGCCCAAATCCAAGGGTTGATGATGATGGTCGACGTCAACAAACTCTTAAGGCTAAAGACAAAGGAAAGTCACATGCAATTTCTATCAGCGATGTGGAGTACGATAACGATGTGGTGAAAGGTACACTTACCAACCACTCTAAAGTAGAAAATGTTTTATTTGATTCTGGATCCACCCACTCTTTTATTTCTGAAGACTTTTCTAAGGGTATCACCGTATTACCTCAACAATTAGATGTTGAGTTAGCTGTGACAACACCTAATGGCACATCAATCGCATCAAAAGTTTATAATTCTTCTCCGATCGAAGTTTGTGGGAAAGTGCTTCCTGCAAATCTTGTGATCCTTCCTTTAGTGGAATTTGATGTGATTCTTGGCATGGATTGGCTTTCTCTACATGGAGCTCATATCGATTCCCAAAGAAGGGAAGTCACATTTCATATTCCAGATCAATCTACGATCATATATCAATGCAAGGATGAACATAACCTTCCAGTGGAAATTTCTTCCATCTTATGGGTCCTGATTCCACTAAATGAAGGTTATTTATCTCAAATGGTTGGTGAGAAACTCACGATTAAGAATATTCCCATCGTACAGGAGTTTGATGATGTCTTTACGGAGGAATTACCAGGTCTTCCACCAAATCGTAAAGTTGAGTTTTCAATAGAACTCGTACCGGGTGCTTTGCCTATTTCAAAGACACCTTATAGAATGGCCCCAATTGAGTTGCAGGAATTGAAGAAGCAACTCGAAGAGAATCTTTATAAGGGATTCATACGCCCTAGTGCGTCACCTTGGGGAGCACATGTTCTATTTGTTAAGAAGAAAGATGGATCAATGAGACTCTGCATTGATTATCAAGAACATAACAAGATCACTATCAAGAACAAATATCCTCTCCCACGCATTAATGACTTATTTGACCAACTACGCGGAGCTCAATACTTTTCCAAGATTGATCTTCGTTCAGGGTATCATCAATTAAGGGTCAAAAGTGAGGATATACCAAAGAGGGCTTTCCGTACAAGGTATGGACACTATGAATTTATTGTGATTCCATTTGGTCTTACTAATGCCCCTGCTATCTTCATGGATCTAATGAATAGAGTCTTTAGAGACTGTCTTGATCAATTTGTGGTAGTCTTTATAAACGATATTCTTGTGTATTCAAAGAGCAAGGAAGAGCATGAAGATCACTTGAATATTATATTGAATACCCTGAGAAAGGAGAAGCTTTATGCCAAATTTACCAAGTGTGAATTTTGGCTTCAAAAAGTTGTATTTTTTGGTCACATAATCTCAAAAGAGGGGATATCTGTGGATCTAGCAAAAACAGAGGTTATCGAAACATGGTCAAGACCAACAACAGTAACTGAGATCCGATGTTTTCTTGGTTTGGCTGGATATTATCGACATTTTGTAAAAGATTTTTCCCGATTATCTAATCCACTCACCAATTTGACTCGGAAAGTAGTTAAGTTTGTTTGGACAGTGGAATGTGAAGAGAATTTCAAGGAGTTGAAAAGAAGGTTATCTACAGTGATGCATCCAAGAAGGGATATGGGTGTGTTCTTATGCAAAATGATATGGTGATAGCTTATGCCTCACGACAGTTGAAAATCCATGAGCAAAATTACCCAACACATGATTTGGAGTTGGCTGCGGTAATCTTTGCATTAATGATTTGGAGGCATTACCTTTATGGTGAAAGGTGTGATATTTATACTGATCATAAAAGTTTAAAGTATATTTTCACACAAAAGGAGTTGAATATGCATCAAAGAAGATGGTTGGAGCTGATTAAGGATTATGACTGCTCAATCCATTACCACCCTGGGAAAGCAAACAAGGTGGCAGATGCATTAAGTCGACAAGACCATGATAGTTTATCCATGATGAGGATCACAAAGGATCCAATATTTATGGATTTACAAAGGATGGATCTTGGAATTATAATGGAAGGGGAAAAATATTATCTTTCTCAAATGAATGTTCAACCATCTATACATGTGAAGATTAAAGAGGCACAGAAAGAAGATGTCGAGTTACAAAAGAAGGTGAGAAATGTTCCTGAATTCAACCTTGATTGTGATGGGATAATAAAGTTCAGGAATCGGGTTTGTGTTCCTCCCATCCCCGAATTAAAGAAAGAGCTACTGGATGAGGCTCATAGTTCTTCATTCTCTATTCATCCTGGAAGCACGAAGATGTATAGGGACCTGAAAGAGTACTTCTGGTGGGATGGCATGAAAAGAGATGTTGCTGAATATGTCTCTCGATGCTTGGTTTGTCAACAAGTTAAAGCTGAGAGACAGAAGTCTAAGGGGATGTTACAACCATTACCCATACCCGAATGGAAATGGGAAAACATCACTATGGACTTTGTCACAGGACTTCCTAAAACATCCAAAGGCAATAATGCTATCTGGGTCATAGTTGATCGTCTTACAAAGTCTGCACACTTCATTGCTATTAGAGAGGATTTCTCTCTAGATCAGCTTGCCAGGATATATGTAAAGGAAGTGGTAAGATTGCATGGAGTACCACTTTCTATTATATCTGATCGGGATTCGAGATTTACCTCGAAGTTCTGGCGAAGTCTTCTGCATACTCTGGATACAGAGTTGAGTTTCAGCACTGCTTATCATCCCCAGACAGACGGTCAGTCTGAGAGAACAATTCAAACCCTAGAAGATATGTTGAGAGCTTGCTCTATGGATTTCAAAGGAGGTTGGGATCAACACCTACCTTTGGTGGAATTTTCTTATAATAATAGCTTTCACTCCAGTATTCAGATGGCTCCTTATGAATCTCTCTATGGAAAGAAATGCAGGACTCCAACTTGCTGGGATGAAGTTGGGGAAAGAAAGCTATTAGGACCTGATCTCGTTGATGAAATGGCAGAAAAGGTCAGATCTATTCAACAACACATAAGAGCAGCTCAGAGTCGACAGAAAAGCTATGCCGACAACCGAAGAAAAGACCTAGAGTTTGAAGTGGGCGATAAAGTGTTCTTACGAATATCTCCCTGGAAGAGGGTTATGAGATTTGGAAAGAAGGGGAAGTTGAGCCCTAGATATATCGGTCCTTTTGAAATACTGGATCGTGTTGGGAAGGTAGCTTACCGATTGGCGCTTCCACCGAATCTCTCTCAAGTTCACGATGTGTTCCACGTATCTCTCCTGAGAAAGTACATACCAGATCCTTCACATGTACTCAGCTCAGAAGTTGTACCGCTGGAGCAAGATATTTCTTATGAAGAACAGCCGATAGAGATTCTGTATCGTAGCGAAAAAGTCCTACGAAACAAGACCACTCGCTTGGTGAAAGTTTTATGGAGGAACCACCAACTTGAAGAAGCTACATGGGAGCTTGAGGATATGATGAGGGAGAAGTATCCTCATTTGTTTGTTACAAGTGACGAATTTCGAGGGCGAAATTCTTTTTAAGGGGGGTAGAATGTAACACCCGAGACTTTTATGTTATATAAACCATCAAAGGAATCTTTTTCTAGACAACACTTGCTTGTCTAGCTTTACACACAATCGCGACCTTCCTCGATAGCTTGCGTCGTACGCAATACTGAGTTTCACTAAACAACAATATGCTATTAAAACTAGCCGTTATGAATAGTAATAACCACTTTTTGAAATTTTATAAATTTCTTTTTTCAAAATGGACTTCATTTTTGGACTCAGAATATCGAAATTAGCCTAGGGTGAAATTTTGGCATTTTTCTGAAAACTTTCAATTTTTGATGAATAGTGAAACCACTAAGTGGTAGGTTAAAAACTGAATTTTGCATAAAACTTAATTTTACCGCTTCTGTGAATGGAATTTCAAAAATCCGAGAGACACGGTTAATATCAAGGACTAAAATGTGGTTCAATGAGATAAAAATAATTTTTTGGTGAATAGTAACTTTTTACTATTTTTACCGCGGTTAATAGTAAATAGGGTAACTAAGGGTAAATATGATATTAATATTACCCTAACACATGTCCTAATTCTATTGGACAAATGTAATTCGACCAAAAACAAACTTAGGAATAAAATATGACCATTTAGGCCCACTTGGATTAGATTAGGACATTTATTATTAATTTATTTAAAGAAGGGTTAAAATAGTTAAAATCAAAGTTTAATAAGTTAATAATTTTTAATATAGGGTTATATATAAGATAAATTCAATTGTAAATATTCATTAGAAAGCTAAAACGATTTCCCACATGATGGTATTTTATTTGTAATTTTTAGACATCAAATAATTTAATTTATTTATGACACAAAGATGATGCAGTAATTATCTTATTAATGAAATATTGACAAAATTGATAATATAAATACCAAAATAAATGTAATTTGAGACTTTTTATGAATTCCACTAATTTTCTAGGTTACTATGATATATTAGTATTGATTTAATCAACTTGGTTCGAACAAATAATTCTGTTATGACTTTCACAAAAATCATATATCAAATAGTGTCAAAATTGACACAAAATAGTTTTTAAATCAAATATTATATTATTAATTGTTATTTTCTTCCTAAAAATCTAAGGTTCGGCCAAATGACTTAGATAAGGATATATATATTAATAATAAACAATTTGGGGTTCGTTTGGCATGTTATAGTAAGTGTATTAACCATATAGTGAAAGAAAACAAAAAGACACGGTAAAAGTTAATTAATTAACTTAGAGTTAAATCTAATTGATAAGGTTAAAATAATACCCTAAACTTGTATAAATCCTATTGGTTGATAGGATTTCGACCCATCCCCACTTTAGCTTCGAAATAAGACCCTTTGGAACCATTATAAACCGATTTTGACTTTAATATAAAATAATATTTTGAGATATTCCTAAGGTGCCCCTCTCCTCCCTTATAAAAGGGCACCTCCTCCCCCTCCTCCTCACACCAATTTGAGCACTCAAGCTCGGCCAACCCCTGCCATTTTCTCCTCTCCACTTCCCTAGAATAATCCTAGAGGTCCTGGTCTTCTCCAAAGACCAATCTTAGTTCCTTAAGTGGAGGATTCAAAGAGGCGTTCCAAAGAAGAGGTAATATCCATTACCGATATTTTCAATTTCTTTCTTCTTCAACTTCTTCTTCTTTAGTTGTTTCATGATAAAGTAATAACATCAGTATTACTTACATACTGATATGTTATTATAAATATGAAACAACCCTAATTCACCTTCTATCCATCCTACGGAAAAATGAAATCACTGCGCGTGCGTACGTACGGAATACCGTCTCCACGCCGTGGTGTAATCTATTTTCCACCATCACCTTAAAAGGATGGGTATAATGGTGTAATGAGTAACTATATATGATTATTATGAAGTAATATTGATACTGAAATAATATATATATACTCCAATACAATTCCACGATCATAGGAACGATATCATCACTCGTGCGTACGTACGGAATACCGTCTCCATGATGTGATGCGACTCGTTCTACATGATCTTCATTTCATAATGATTATATAAATGAATTGAATGAATGAATATGGTATATACAACACTAATACCATTCTGTAAATGAATTATCTATAACCTAAAGATAAGAATAAGAATTTATTCGACAAAACACGCATAAGAACAAAAAGTTATAAAGACCCGAGTAACAAGTAACAATGAAATATTACTAACAAGAAGCTAATAATATGACCATATATGATCTCATATCAATATGTATGATTCTGGAATAAGTCAATAACATTATTTAAACCATTATACAGGAGCTTCGGACACGAACAAAGCAAATCGGACCTAAGGTAAGGGAAATATCACAATCTCATTTTTATTCGAGATTGTTTATTCGTAAGTATTTACTGGGGTGTATTTTATCATCCACATCCATGTTCCCTCAATATGTAATATTGTTTCCATCCACTTGCAATAGTTTAAATCCAATTTTACCCTTAGGTGAGTTTTTAGTAAAGAATATGAAAGTAATCTTTTGTCGTTTTTCCGTACGAGGTACTTTTTGACTTTTCCGACAAAAGTACGAAGAATGTTTTTTTTAACATATACGGCATGAATGGATTTTTAAAACATTACTTCAAAGAAGCTTCCTTTACAAGTTTTCAAGTTTATTTTTAATCAACTTCTTTTATTTTAAAGTTGTATGACATGTTATGAAAGGAAAAATGTTTTTGAAGAAGAAAGGATATTTTCCTCAAGAATTCAATTCAAGTGTTTTATCAAAATTATTTTCCATCTAAGATAATAAAGGGTTCTGTTTCTATCCATATTTTTACATTGATTTGACTATGTTGTGATGGAATTATGTTTATGAATTCCTTTATCTTATATGAATTGATTTATGATGTCATGATGTTTCAAGAATCACATTTTGTTACATGTGTTATGCGATGATGTATGATTTATGATTATGCGGCACACATAAGAAAGGATTCATTATAAGATGGGTGGGACCTATATCTCCCTCCAATGCATTGGGTAAAGATTTTATATCTCATGAGAAAGACATGGCTGGAACGGAAGGTTATTTCGGTTCAGTAATATAGGACTGAAACGAGGAGTGAACTCGGTTCAGAAAGGGACTTTGTCCACTAAGATAGTCTTGGCAATGAGTCATGACTAACAAGAAATGATTTCCATGATTATGTGTGCATGCCACAAAGTTTCAAGTTTTATGTTATGATTATGGGGATCTCATTTTCACTTCTATGATTTATTCCATGTTAAGATATTATGATCTCTTTTGCAGGTTTTGATTTTCAAAAAGATATGATATGATTTTTATTTCCTTTATTTGCCCTTGCTGAGCATTTGAGCTCACCCTTTTATGTTTTCTTTTCCCCAGGTCAGGAAGATGGATATTAAGTAGAATATGCTAAAAGGGACCCTAGATATGATGAAATAAATGGGAGACACTGTAGAAGATTTATGAACCAGTTGTTTATGTTTCCCAGTTTCTAAAGACACTATACCTATACGGTCCTTTGTGGTTTTGTCATATGTTGTAATAAGTGTGCTTCAATTTCTAAGTATTAACAATGTATGTAAAGTATGGGTCGTTATACATAGGTTGGGCTGTGTGTTTGGTATATGTATATATATAATTTTATCTTTGTGTTTTGTCACACCACATCCATGTCAAGCACCTAGTGCCGAACACTCCCATTTTATGGGAGAGGGTGTTCCCCCTTAGTTACTAGCTCCATCCTGCTCCTTCTTCCATAGGCTATGATGGCTTGAGGTGACCTTACACCCAAGACTCTTCGGGTAGGTCTCAGAGGCTGTGATGTCTTGAGGCGACCTTTAGCCCAAGACTCTTCGGGCAGGCTTACCGTTCCCAAGAACCTTCGGGATGAGGCCCAGGTGTCTGCGGGTGGGTTAGTGGTTGTGGCCCAGGTGTGTGCGGGCGAGATTCGTGGTTGTGAGGCCCAGGTGTGTGCGGGCAGGATGCGTGGTTTGGCCCAGGTGTGTGCGGGTAGGAAGAGTGTGGTAGCGTCAGGACGTTTGCCGTTAAAAAGAGCAGTATCTAATTAAGTGGGAAACGGTGCGGGGTACCCAATACTTTTGTTCTATATATATATTAAACATGTTTGTGTTACTTGGTGAGTGTGACCAGTGAGGCTGGGTGGATAGTTTTTCCCTGTTAGTTCTGGTTCTTCTGTTTTCTCACGGGACCTTAAGGTGTCTCCCCACTTGTACACGAGAGCTTTAGGTTCTCTACTGAGTATACTTGTATGCTCACCCTACGTTGTTTCAGGTTTTCAGGAGGACTACCAGTACTGTGCGGGACCCTACTAGTCAGGCAGTGGGAGTTGTGCAGTTGATGTTTTCTTGTTTTTCTTTTGGTACTGTACTCACTTTTACTTTAAGCTTATTTGTACTTGTACCTGTTTCAGTTTATTTATACATGCATATGGGACTGGGTTGGGTTTCTTTTCAGCACATTGTTCTTTTCTCTTTTTGGTGGTTGACTTGTCCTATTTCCCGATCCAAAATAATAAAAAGGGTAATGCCTCCCATATTTGTGTAAACTCATACCCTTGGTGCTAGTCGCCACCCCGGGGCCTACTAGAGGCGGGACTCGGGGGTCATTATCTCCCTTTCACCATTGCCAGCTCAGGAGGGGCATCTTTGATGGAAGGGGACCGTGACAGTAGGAAATCATCATACATCACTCTTTAAAAAATAATAAAATTCTATAGTTTAGTTGATGGAACACTACCCCTTTCCCCAGAGAAATAGTCCTTGGTGGGCCCAAGTATTGTATCATGCTAAAAATTTTGTTCTTTTACCTTCTCTGTAAACTGTCTTCTTCTTAATATTTTCTCACAATTTATTTTAGTTCTTTGACCATTATGTATTTTGTACCAGCATCCCTAGACAAATTATAATCTATATTGGGATTTTTATTAGTCCCTTAAATATTTTTGGCCTTCACCATCACTCTCATTCCATCATCCCATCCTTTTTATATTACTAGGTAAATCCTAGATGACCAAAATGATATTTTTTAATCATAAACTAATCCTTTATATCCTTTTCCCCTTACTCTTTTTGACTATGTAACCCCCATGATCGAATCCCCCATTTTAACATTCTATATTTCTAACCCTGTGAACTATAAATCATTTATCTCTAGTTTACACCGTAACTAAGGAAGTGTAAATTCTCATAAGTATTATGATTCATCATATCAAGTTTCAAGTTCCCCATTTTCTCTTTTATCTTAATATCAGTTCTTAATATTTCATACCAATTTTTCACCCGGATTCCTCCATCGCTTTCCTTCCCACTAAAACTATACATCAGGGTCACCAATACCTATTGAGAGCTCAATGATGCTATTAATGTTATATTATATGAAATATCATTTATTGTGATTATGTTCTTAAATCATGGTGAAAGAATCCTCCCACCCTAGACCTCCATTTCCTTTAAGATATGTTTCAATTTAGAGTAATCATCATTACCATAAAAATAAATTGGGTGATGTTAATTTTATAAATATGTCGAGGGAAGTTTCCTATATTATTCCTAAAAGGTTAATGTATGGGGATATAATGGTTTCTAATATAATAATCAGCTTCTTTATAATATTTAATCATGATGGATTCCCATGATTTTGATTACCACTTAAACTAACAATACTAGTTCTGACCATTTTACAAACATAAAAAACTGGGTTCTCGAATGAACCTTTATGTTTTGAATAGATATAATCTCCCACCCAATATCAGATGAAACGATATAACAGAAGGATTCAGAGATCGTCCCTTAATAGAATTTAATGTCATCTTTAACCTCAACACACACAGACTCCGTCAAGGACTTGGATAAATCAACATCAATATATATATATGAGTAACCAAGGGGAAGAAGGCAAAATTTTACCTATAATCTAAGAAAAATATTTGAACCACCAGGATTACATGCATGATATAATTTACTAGTTTTTAATAAATCTGATAAACGAATGGAATGAAACCCAAATACTATACTATTCAAGGGGCATGCCAAAAATTTAATTCATAGTACTACAAAATAAAAATTAATCAAAATCCATCAACCATAAATTTCCCTTTAGACCAGCTGATGTCGATATTCTCTTCATTATAGAAAATTATTACAAATTTTTTAAAATGGAGGATTAAAAAATGAATGATTATTAAAAAATTAATATGAATTTATAAATATATCATGAGTTCTTATATATGGATGTAGATGACTAAGGATGTCATAATAGATCATTAGAAAAGGAAAAAAGGAATTCTAAAATTTTATAATGGTTTTTTCGATACCATTAGAATACCCGTTGAACATCAGACATGGAGATATATATAGAAATTGATAAAGGTATTCAAGGAATGTGAATATAAAAAAATAAAGTAATGAAAGTTAAAGATGACTATAGGGTCTTGCTGTCCAAATCTCGTGTTAGAGGGGAAATATAATATACAATCTTGGCTAGCTAGGGCATCACAATGAGATTGAGGCAGAGAAATGTTGCATGTACCTGCATGATCATCAATAATTATTCATCATATCATTGAAGAAAATTGATAGAAATATAACGCACCATCTCATTCATTATTTACCTCATGGTTCATTTAGTAACCCAAGAAAAAAACTCAAGGCCACCACATAGGGGAACAATCGGTCCATGGTTTCCTCACTCAATTTCTACTTTCCAATACAATCCCTCATCAATCATTCAACAAATGTTAAATCAACATTTCCAACTACTATTAGAAAACCTATAAAATTTCTAATATATTATCACCCCAACATTTTTGGATATTAAAAAAATAAATAATATTTTATTGAACATGATTATAGAGCTCAAACAATATCATTATCTTTATCATCTCAAAACTGATATTCCATTACAAATTTTTATTCTTACACCACCCCTTCATGCTAGGGTTGTTATATGTGAACCTAAATGGATGAAATATTCTATGAAATATCTTATAATCAATCACCAAAAGCATAAAAACATTTATAAATATCATAACATTGAACAAAGCCTCATATCACCCCTGATGTTTCTCATCACACAAAGACACCCATATAAGATGTGATAAACAATATTTTTATTTAGTATAAAATTTTAATTCCACAATATTTTTTAGTATAACTAAACTTCATTAGAGGTATTAGTGGTAAAATAATAATTTTTTATTATTAATTTCCATTATAAACATCAAGAATAATTCTTTTGGGAACCAGACAAACAATAGAAAAAATCCAGAAACATTGAATTAAAGTTAAAAATTTTATTTTTTTTATAAATTTTTGAAATAAAATTGATGAAATTGATAATTTGAACTAATTTAATCTATAATATCATGATTTAAAATTATTATTTAAAATGTTTCATGTCCTTCCCTTCTGGGACTTCTACTAGGAGGACAGTGAGGATGTGAGTGACCCTCGATGCCTCCTTTTAGTATGCCATTTGTTTGTGACTAGAAATGAATGTATATAAGCAAAAAAATGAGAGAAATTATACTCATATTTACAAATATGAATGAAAACCCACCAAAAAATTCATATAACATACAATTAGATGCAGTACCAAATTCATGTAATTATATAAAATACAAAGCTTTTCAAAATGGAAAACCAAAATGAAACTCAAATGACCATGACTACATGAACATCCATGATCACCATGAGCTATTATAGACTACCCTAGTCAGCTAAACCATCATGAAATACTAAAAATATATATTGAAAATTGTAATCATGAAAACATACTATATTGGACCAAAAAAATTCTTTCTTGAGAATGTAAAATATTTACACTAAACCATTAATAAATTACATCAAAACCAACTCTTCACCTACGTAAGGTCAGTTAGAGACCTAAATCACAATGAATATGTCACCTAATATCAAATAAAATTATATTAACATAATAAAAATAAAAAATATATCAAACAACTACAATTCAACCACTTTCCATCATATTATGTTTCTGTCACACCCAAATGTATTACATTTGGCAACATCCATCCATCAAATATCCAATTACAACAATCAAATAACCCCAACCACCTATCCAAAAACATATACCACATACCACAACCACAACCAGATATCCTAATATATATACTACATACGAAAAACATATTTTAACCACACACATATATATAAAACACTGGTACATTGCATATCACTATGTTGTAATAGTACATCACATTGTTGTCATAGTCAGCTAATATAAACATCAGTGAAATCAAACAAATTACCTTCTACAACAAATAAAAATTACCAAAAATAAAATAACAACCACATGATATGAAATCTATCCTTAGAGTATTAAGGCCTATGAATAATATTATCAATGTATCAAAGCCCTTACAATATCTAAACAAATAATTAATAAAGAAGATGTATCCAATGTTCTATTTCTTCTAAAACCTAAATATTTTGGAAAATAATATAATGGAAAATAGTAAGGGTGTTTTTATGTCTCCAAGAATCTGGTTGATATAGTTATAAAATAATATAAAAATATATAAGAAATAGGTCAAGACACACAATCTAGGCCTATGGCTTGACTAAAATTTGATTTTGAATTTGTTATTATGACCTTATATAATTATAGAAATCTGAAGACCTCAAACCAATAACAAATTCAATATCTAAAAAAACATAATACAACCACACAATGCCTTAAATAGTACTAAAATCAATAAAAACTACCCATTTTTTCACATCATTTTCAATTTTGATTTTTACAATTAAAATCTATGTTAAATATATTAGTATCACATTAAATTCATCCCAATAATATTTTATATAGTGGTATAAAATTCAATGTTACCAGTTCATGTTACCACATATAATTTACCCATTACATTATTTATTAATTATTGAACAAAAATTAAGCATCTACTTGTTCTAATATAAAATATTTCATGATTAATTGTATTAATTAATTGCCAACCCGTATTTTTAAAAAATTTTGAGACAGCAGACCAAATAATTCCCCAAAAACACAAAAAACATCACATAAAAACATCCCAAAACCATCACATAAATTAAACCACATCGACAAAATTAATATAAAATCACATAGTTTTCAAACATAAAATTTGATAGGTTTAATGGGACATTCAATATATTTAACAAATTCATTCCCATGGCCCTAATAGATTAGAGTCTTTGGAGACTAGTTACACAATCATATTATATCAAAAAATATCTTCAAAATATCCCATAAATATCATTTGACATATTAATATTAATATAATACTATAGATTAAAATTTTTACATTGCTCGGGGAAAGGAATCCTAATAATGGGTGAGCTCAGATGATCAATAATGGTAAAGACGTGAGATATCAATTGATTATTATATTAATTAATATGATATGAAAATTGGTATTAGATCTTGAAAATAACATTCAATTGTTCACTCAAAATATGTCATGAACTAATTCATTGTTTCTATGAATAAGAATGATCATTTAAAAATACTTAAATCATAATAATTTGACCTCATTATGAATTAATCACTAACCATAAGTGTGTGTCAAAAAATTATGGAGTTATTATATGAGTTGAAACAATTTATTAAGTCATAGTTAATACCAAAGAATATAAAATCATGGTGGAATAAGCATAAAAATATATTTCCCATATCATTATATATTAGTATTCAAAACTTATACCTCATAGTGGATCAATCACATTCCACTTATTTCCGAAAGTGGATCAATCGTAACAAATTTCTTCCCCACAATGGTTCAAGAACATTGACTTATTTTTCATTATATTTTGTTGAGGTATAAAATATTTCACAATTCATTATATGGAAATGTATTTTTAAGATAACATTTAAATTAATTAAAAACATAAATATTTATACCATATGATCATAAAACATTTATTATAACACCATATCATAACTTATACAAATAAAATGTGTTAAAAAATAATCAATTCATCATATCATAACCCATGTAAAATAAATGGGATTAAAAAAATATAGTCATCATATTCATAAAACATCCAAAGAAATAAGTAGATTCTATCACGAAATCATTTTATAGAAAATTATAATTAATATCAATGAAGTTATTATCATTTTAAAATCTGTTAAAATATTGTTGGAATATTTGTTGAGGAAAATAACCTTTTCTTTTTGAAATAATAAATTTAAAATACAAAAATTTATGAAATATTATTTAAAAAATTTCACAAAAATGAACCATGATAAATTCTATAGAAACCATCAAATCATTATGATTTCAGGATAGTGTAAAATTCTATTCCTTTTGTATAAGGTAAAATAATACATTCATTTCCTACTTTTGTAAACAATAAAATGATACCTTGTTCGTAACCTTTCGCACAGATTCATTTGACATTTTTTATAGAGTTAAATATTTTGTAAAATATAATTTAAAATATCCCCGGAGAATGGATATTTTTTAAAAATATTATATGTAAAACAGAGACATGGAATAAAATAGATTCTTCCCCAATAGTACAAAGCAATTTCTTTTCATTAAAACCATTCTTATAATATAATTATTAATCTAAGTGAAGATAATAAAAAGAAAATTTTATTATCTGGAAATAATAGTATTAGAATAAAATATAATGAATTAATAATAATAGGATCATATATTTGTTTTGATGCAAATTAAATCACAAAAACTCTATATTATTTTATGATTAAAACATAAATCCCCTACCTCAAGTTGCATATTTCATAAAACATCTTTTAATATCCTATATTTAAAAAATTTATATTTTAGATGTTTATTATTTTAGAATAATTAAAAATATTATACAATTTTTTATTTTTTTATGACATTTTCATTCCATTTTATTAACAATTATCTATTAAAATCACATTTCTGGGTGATAACTATTTCATTTTTAATGTGTGTTTATGATCAGAAGTCCCAATCCTAAGACATTGACCATTGATATATCATATATATTCATTATAAATATATATATCTATTAATTGTAGAGATTGGAAAATAAATTACATCAATCATGGAGGTATTAGGTCGTACACACACATGAAAAATATTTCCATTTTTCAAATAATGAAGGGAATTAATTTTAATAAAAATTCACCATTAAAGAGTAATTTTTATATAATTTATGTTATATATATATATTCAATAAGTATTTAATTATTAACATCAATTTTCATATAAAATGATTGAAAATTTCACATCACCTCATCGAGGTGGTAGTTCACTCGTATTAATGAGTGATGTTATCATTTTCCAACAGAAGGAAAGGTATGAAGGTACATAATATCGTATAATTATATAATAATACTTAGTTCATATATATAATATTAACATAATTAATATATCATTATAACTATTCATTAAATTAGTTGATGAAAATATACTTATACTCCTCTGGGAAGATGGTAAATCATGCGTTTGTACAAGAAATGTTATTGTTTTTTATAGGATAGAATTGAGGTGATAATGTTTTCAAGTAATAATAATGTAATTTAAGAATATATATGATATTTGGTTAATTATTTTTAATTTTATATTGCATTTTTAAAGGATTTATAATAATAAATATAATTCTAAATGCCATGATAAGAGTAATACCACTTAATTGAGAAACCACTTTTTGATTACAGCTTAATCCTTGAAGGGATTGTATTTTTGAATAAAAGTAAGATATAGGCTGTGTATAAGAAATATAGGAACGTATTATGGTGGTTATATTATTATATTAATGGATATTATGGACTGAATAAGAGATTATTAAAGGCTAACTTTTATAAGTGAGGGGAGGTTCACTCTTAGAATTTCATAAATGATAACAATACAATTGATTCATTAATAAAGTAAATTTCATCAAAAAATACACATATCTGATGTAAAATAGTATTAGGTCTAAATATAATCATGTAACTAAATTTATATATGTTTTTGTTTAATAAGAAACCTTATCTTACTTATTGACCCCTTGGTAAGAATATTTTTAACTATAACCATATTAATGAGTTTTAAATATTATAGGCTTATTGTTTTACTTTTAATGTGACAATAGAATCGCAAATGGAAAATAGGTGATATTTTAAACTATATATAAAATCTAAATTTTCCTATTTTAATATCTAGTTATGTTTTTCTTAATATTATAATAAAATACTATTTAAATAAAATATTATTTATGACATTTTTTAAATAATTTAATTGATTTTACATTAAAGAATCATTGAAAAAAATAGAATTAGAAAATAATAATTACAAAATTTTATAATAGGTAGTGTGGATTTGAAAAATTATTTCAACATAATTATTCACTTATTTTATATTAATATTAATGTTTTTATAATAATTTTTTATTATTCCTATTAATTAAATAAATATTTTTTCGGTATTTCAAACGGAATTAATTTAATTATACAAATTTTTTAAAATGTAAATAATTTTCTATGATAAAAAATCAATTTATCAGTAAAATTATATATTACAATTAAACATAACAACAATTTACACATATTTAATGATTTTAGAAATATTAATGTCAAGAGAGTAATATTATGTATTTAGTTTTTTCCTAAATTAATATAAATGAAATAACCAAAGAAATATGTCCCAAATGGTAATATATTATATAATTTGATTGAAAAATCTAAATAAAATTCATTTAATTGGATAAAGATATGTTTTAGAGTAATTTAAAGTCCTTTCACAATTTTATTACAATATAATACATGTATTGCCCTTTATGGGGTAACACATTGTTACCATGTTTACTATTAATAATAATCTACAATAAATGGGAAATATTTTCCAAATTTGATCCCCATGGGTCCAAATATGAAAACCATTTTTCATGATTAAATTTATTTAGGTGATCTAAATTCATTTTAACATATGTGTCAAAAAAAGGAAAAACCTATCTTTTTGGAAATTAGATTTTTAAGCATTAAATTTGATATATATTCATTTATCATGGCTAGAAAAATATTAGAAAAATGTGAAGACATTTCATGAAATATAATAATATATATATATATATATCATAAATAATAACCAATAGTGTTCAATTTAATTTATTTAGAAAAATAAACATTGATTGTATAGGAACTACTTTTCAGAAAAATAACTCTTTTAGATTTTATAATGATTTTAATTATCATTTCGAATAAATTTTTATCCAATGGATTAATTTTAAAAATGTTTAAAAATTAATTCTTAAAGATTTAGTTAGTCATCTTCTGACCTACCAATACAATGTCTAGGAGATCACTATACACTTCACTATTTTTCACTTAGACTCTATTTTTTCTATATTACCAGCTATCAATGAAATTAATTTTCTTTAATGTAAAATTTATCATCACTTTATATAGACATAAAAAAAGAATATCTATATACAAAAACAAAAAATTAATATATCAGAATCAAAAATAGTTATTACATAACACCACTACCACATCCAAATCTAAACAAGAATATATTTTTCATATTTTCATAATTTTAAATGGAATATTTCTGAAATTATCACAAGACACCATAACCCTATGTTCTATTATAATTGTGGATAACATAGAAAAACATCATATTCGACATATTTATCTAACATCCCCTTATAAAACTATATAAAAAACATCTTCATACACATGTATCTATGCATAATTTGATCGGGAAGTTAAAAGAAATGAGTGACATAAAATTCACATTAATAGGATATATAACAATGGCCCAGAATTGATTAAATCATAGTCATGTGAGATAACAAGATTGTGGGAGAAATATATGATTAAATGGAGAATTTAATAATAAGAGGTAATCATATGAAATTATTAAAAATCGTATATCAGGTTATTACATAATATAATCCTTAATGAACCATAATTAAAGAATATAATATAAACCTTGGCATGGAAACATGTGAATATTCGGGCATATCATGGAAAAATAATGATAGAGAATTGAATAACCTGAAAATGTGGAATTTGAAGAGGAATTGGAAATCATAAAATTCTAATAATACCAAGAAATTCACATGAATTATGTTGAGAATAAACTTAATCATGTCTATGCATTATAATGTGAGAAAACTATTCCATTCCAATTCATCAATTTATAAAAAACACAATTATGTACATGAGTTATCAATATCACATGACAAATAATATATTAAAAAATTAATTGGTAGGTTAAATAGGATCCAATCAGTCATGTAGTAATAAAACATACATAATTATACCACATAAACATCATAACATTCAACATTCCTTACCATATTAATTAACACATGAATGAGAAATGACTCTCTTGAAAATTTCCTAAAAATATTATCATAATAAATCATGAGAAAGAATTTGTTTGGTATTATTAGAGTCTTTCACTTCTGAGGAATACTAATTATAAAAGGATAATGCATTATATGAAATTAATTTTATTAAATAATTTAAAATATTAATTGGGAAATTATAATAAATATCGATTTCTATTGGGAACATAGAAAATATGTAAAATTTATTTTTATAATGGGAATAATATTTCCTTATAAAAACATAGGAAACAACGAAATTATTCTTAATAAACATGAAGGGACATAACATATGGAAAATTATATCAATTTTTAAATGTTAAATATTTGTCCACCCTATTACGACTCCAAAAAAATAACCCATACCAAAAGATTAAGAAATATATATTTTTTAATCGTTGTAGTATTTCAATTATTATTATTAATAACCAAGAAAACTAAATTACATATAGATATGAACCTACATAAGATATTATAATAAATATTAAATTGATGGAAAACCATTTTCATTAAATATTTAAACATTTTAAAAGCAATGTTTTTAAATGAAATCCCTTACGAAATTAAAAATAAATACCAAATTGAAAGAGTGGAATATAAAATGACTCAAAAATACCTTTAATGATAGTATATTCATAATATAATAAATAAAATAGGTATAATATAAAAAAAATAAAAAATTTCTATGATATGATGTATGTCCTGATGAAGTGAAATTGAGAAGAAAACCCACTACCTCAAAGTTTGGTTTATTCAGAAGTGATCTAATTTCACTATATAATAAATTTTATGTTATTATTACTATGTTTAATAAAAATATTTTTATTTATTTTGAATTACATCTGAAATTTATAATTCCTTAGTTTCCATATAAAAATGTTTACTTGTTTAAATTTTCACTCTGATGTTAACCATTTTTTTACCTTATATTATTTGGTTTAGATGTTTCAATACTTCATTATTATTCATGGAAGAATTACATAAAAATATTATGAGATATGATAATAAATAGTATTGAGAGTATTATATATTTACATATCAATTATCTAGAATTTATGTTGACTGATCTCATGGAAGACATAAATACCCTCTTTTTTGGTAATTATTTATTTACAAAATCAACTGAAAGTGGTGGTAAATATAATTATAAAGATAACTAGACTAGAATTATAAAATCATATTTAATTAATAATTATAAAATTTTATGTCTCTTATTATGTTTTAATATCCATTCATGTTATGAACATTACAGAAATGTTCATATATTTCGTACAACCGAACGAAATAAGAACATGTTATAATAGTTGAATGAGTATGATAATTATATTTTATTAAAATAATTATAAAAGTACATAATCCCAATGGTTACATTTGGTTAAATTGTAAAATTATATTCAATAATTGGTAAATTTATATGATATGGAGTAGAAATGAAGAAAAATATATTTCATAGGTTGAGATCTTGAATGTCATCTTGAGATACCTCTTAGGAATGATGGGAATAAGACTTCTTCCCATGATAAAAATCTCCAGAATGTGGTATTAGATTATGATGTATGGAAATATTGTAGTTTAATTAGTTGTATTATAATTTTTGCCGTTTATTTGTATGGTTGGAGGATGGATCCTTTTATAAATGAGTGGAGTAGAATTTTTTATATATTAATTTCTTATTTGAAAATGGAATATCATAATCTTGAATGTGTATCGAAAATTGATATAAAATTACAATGGATGAGGTGGAGGTTTATAAATCCTCAATATAGCCTTCTGGGGATAATAGTTTTTAGTATTTTAACCATTTATCCCTTTGTTTTTGTATTTAACATTAGTGTTGTATATATCATAGTCCCTAATATTTTCCATGTTATCGTATTTTTATGAATAAAAATGAAATAGTCCTTACTATATAATTTGACCAACTGTACTAAAAATTTGATAACAATTTTATTGGATCAATATTTATAGGTGGTAAAAATTAATTTAAATAATAATATACTAAATGTAGAAAAATAGTATTTAAAAAAAAGATTTATAATGAATAAAAACAAAAATATGACAAAATATATTATAATATTAATTTCCATCAAATTTATATGTTTCTAATTAAAAATGAACATTTACATGAAATTAAATTTTAAAAATAACAAAATGGTTAATTTTAAATACTTAATTTATGGAAATGGAAAAGATGGATTTTTAACAGTATAAATTATAACTTAGGTTCAAAAAAGTCTTAATTATATGTATAAATTCAATATATTAATTTTACATGTACTATTTTACTAATTAAATTAATTTTTTATTGAGATAAAATATTCATTCATTTTTTATTCTTACTAATATAGTAATTATGTCATAAAAATGAAAATATTTGGAAAAACATTACATTCCCTATTCAAGTAAAAGTAATTTTATAGAAAAATAACAAAATTACAATCAATGATTTATTTTACTTGATAAATAAAAAAATATTTATTTTATTTCACTTAAAAAAAAAATTGTATGAAATTTTCTCTCAAATAATACATATAAAATAAGAATTAAAAACATTATTTTTAAATAATATTTTCTTAAACATTATTAGTTAAATTATCAATCATTCTAGATTCTTAATAATTTCATTGAAATTATAAATTTAATATCTATTGAATTTCATCAATATTTTTTATTACCAATAATGTTGAAAGGTAATAATTGTTTTAAAAAATAATGTTTTAAAATAATTCCTAATCAAACATTACATAAAATTTAAATCATATAAAATTTATTATCAAAATAATTACATGTTTATATTCTCAAAATATCTACAAAAATCCCATCAGGACCTCCATATAAAATATAAAGGGAATATATGAATTTTTAGAAGTTGTGTGTGGTTTTTCATCATGCATGGGTCTCATAATGATTTACACAAATATGAACTTCTATCACAATAAATTTCTATCAAGGAATACATGTTGATGTCTGTATTTGGCATAATAAAAGGAAAACACATGTGATTATGACACCTTTCCATGCCTGGACAAATGGCCCCCATAAGAATAAAACTGCATATGGATTCCATTGATTGATATTTAATAATATAGTTACCTTTATTTATACATGCTAATTAAATTACCAAATTCTAGCCCTTGTATTTAATAAAAATAAAATGTATCATTATTTTGTTTTGATCACATTCGAGTGTGAAACATGCTATTAAAAATATATATTTTAGGGAATATATTTACTAAAATAATGAGTTATTAAAATATACACCTTTAAAAATTATAAGTTATTTAAAATTAAAATTAGTAAATAAAAACTAGAGAGGTTACGATTTAATCATTACAAGAATAGGTTCCCACATGAAATCGTCAAACATTTTATTTCACCATAATAATTGATTGTGTGGGTGGTATTATTCCTCATATCATTACCTTTTTTACATGAATCTACATTGGTTTTTCTTCATATGAAATATCATGAAAAATTTAACAGTTTAAAAGTTTAAATAACTTGATGGATATGGTATATACATCAATAAAGTGACACATGGAGCACAAAATATTTTTTTTTCTAAATATACATCGAGTTATATATGATAATATACAACCTCAACCCGATCGGAATTCTAAAAATCACTTATGTACCTTGTGTTAACCTTCCCCTTCACCCCAAATCACATAAGACACATCCAAAGAGATTTGTAGTGGAACACCATGCAACCAATTTCAAAATAAATAGCTCAATGATGATTTTTTGTGTAATGATTTTTTTATTATGATTTCATAGGTTGAGAATTATTTTTATCATTCAAAAGTACATATTGGAAAATTTAGGGTCTCAACTGATTCATTTCTCTAACATTACATCATTTTGTTTGAGTTAAGAATCATTTCCCATAGAAATTCTCATATAGTCTAATATAGGTGATAATGTGGAAACATCTATTATATGAAAAATTAATGAGAGGAATATGTTAATCCCAAATTAAATTTATTTAAATTTAGAATGATAATATAATATTAATAAATTTTTAAATACTGATTTCATATTAACCATCAGTTTATGTTGATGGGTCATGAAAATTTTTTTCTCTATATCCAGTGCACATTTTAAACACTTCTATATCTGTGATGTAATCCTTGGATATTGATCAGATATAATTTAATTTTCTACTACATGATACCTTATCTCTTATTTTATGTATAACATAGAAATTTAATTGATTATGAAATCATATCTATTATAAATGATTTGAGTCAATTTTGTGAATCTGTCCACAACTCTCAAGATATAATTATTCCATTTTTTATTATGCGGTGGTTGACGATGAAAATAAATTATACCACTTATGTATAGATATATAAAACTCTTTAAATATTCCCTCATATTATTAATATTTATCTATTACATGCTTACCTTTGATCGATGGAGTCGATTACTATACAGTATTCTTCTTATTATTATTCCATCTAAAGTGTGTCATAAGATCTCTATAGATCATTACTATTCCTTTATTAGTAGAGAATAATAATTTATTTTCATTATAGAAAATTTTATTTTTCAATTATTTTTCATAGGACACATAATTTTGTTCAATATATTATAAATCTATATTAATCATGTGTGAACATCAGAATACTTTTTCAAGGAACAAAGCATAACTCTAGGATTCAATACTAATTTCATAGATGGATGGTTGAGAAATAATTTTGGAAATATAGGATTTCATCACATACTTTATGAATTTTATATCCACCCTTTGAATATCTATAAATATTGTTACCATTTCAATCCTTATCAAATAAAACGAAACATGATCCATTTTTCATAGTGTATCATTTAACATATATTCCATAACCAGTTGGTAATATATAGTGAAATAAAAAATGTTAATCAATTACATCCATCACTTTTGGTTCATATTCATCTCCATCTATGTGAAAATATACTTTATGCACTTTTGATGATTATATATAACACACTTTTCACTGTATAGATAATTTCGTCAAGTCAATAATAGAAATGGAACTAATACCATTTATATATCTTGTGTTGGATAATTATTTCTCATGGGGAATTAATTGATGTGAAACATGATTTATTAACATACCAATTTTCTTGAGAATTCTTATTAAAGGCATATTTAATGAAACACAATGTAATAAAAACAATTCATCGTAATATGGCTTCCTATGTAAAGGTGGAATAACCAACCTATTCTTATTCTCTAAGGAGTTTTCTTCAAATTATTTTATCATGTGTAATTTTACTAATATACATGTTAACATTGTCTATATTTTGGATAATTGTGTGAAATTTATAATAATATGCTGGTAATTCCCATTAAATGAAAAAGATATGTCTCTCAGTTACAATGATTATTATGGTCCATAGTTCAATAACCTTAATCTTTGAAGGATCTAAAAATTTTACACACTTTTGATTACATAAAAAAATAATGGTAATTTATACAAAAAATAATTCACACATTCTAAATTTGGAAAACAATATGACCTTTCTTAATGACATCAATAGAATCCCAAAACATTATTACGGATATTCAATTACCTTAAAGCATATTAAATTTCCTTATATAAATAATACCACAAAGTTGTTACACCACATGATCTTAGTATATATTTTCTATTATATAAAATTATAATCTTATTAAATCTTCTGATACACGAAAACCCAAAATAAACATAATAATTTTTTTATTACAATAAAATATGATTGTTATTAAAATATAGTTAAATGTCCTATAATGTTAATATTAAATATTTTATAAAAATAATAGGGTTATATTTTATATAGGGAAATACTATTACTTATAGATATATTTTTTCGAATAATTAAATATTTCAGATAAATTTAATATTTATAATTAAATTATATTAAGAATATTCTAGTAATGATTAGTAAAATAAATTATTGTCATACATATATTTATTAATTAATGATATTCAATACTATTAACATTAATCTTGGTTTCAAATTAATGTTTTCATTAAAAAAATATTTTAATTATTAATTATATGTTTTCTAAATAAATATATTTTGTTTGTTGTGTAAAATTTAATGAAATGTATTCTACATTCATGGAAAAATGATTTGTAATTCATAAATTTAGTATCATTTAATAAGAGATGTTGATTGAATTGTTATATGGTAAAAAGTGTATTGTTCATAAATTTAATTGTGTGGTCATAGTGTCATTCTATTATTAATGGAGTTTGTTAAAAAATATTTTGAATATTTTATAAAAATCTAATAAAAATATATACCATAAAAATAATAATAAAATAATTTAATGATTATTATATGAAATGTAAATTGAATAAATTCATTTTATGATTCAAAAATACTTTTTGAAAATTCTGGTTTATGGTGTTTTAATAATTAATATTAAAATTATTCCTATATAGAAAAATTATTTAATGAAATTATTTTCAAATTAAAAATTTCAATATTCAAAATTTTCAATTTGGTCAATTACATGTTTTTTCCATAAGGATATGTTACAGTTACACAAGATTGTCCACATAGTAAGGGGTAAAAGAATTAAACACACATAAACTAATGGTTGAGGACACATATATCACAAAAATGATTTCCTATTTGATTGGTTTAGTGTATTATGATCCTATATTATTTTATATTGTATGTAATATAATTCATTATAACATTCTTAGAAATTGAAATTTATTTTTTATTTAAGATTTAATGAAGTTACCAAAGTACCACACCTATCACATATAAAAGGATCCCATCACCTCATTTATTCTCAATTTTTTTCGGAAATCATCTCAAAAAATACCTAAAACATTTATTCCCCAACTCACTTTCTCACATCGTATATATATTTTTCACCAAAAGATAAATCTATAAATGTTAAATGAAATAAGTGAAAGAAAATAGCCACAAAATATGTAATTATTTTAGTCAATCACTTTCATGATTATTTAATTTCATGCATACAAATGATATTTTCCAAACCACCTAATATCATTGTATTAGTTTTATTAGAATATTGAAATTCCATTTTTTATTCATTAACAATTATCTTCCTTACTCACATTGTATTTGAAACTGAAAATGTCTCGAGTAATCCAGCTGGATACCATCTACATTAATGATATATTTCATTTTTAGAACCCTATTAAATGAATGGTGATACAATTAAATTTAATTAACAAAGAACATATTAATAAAATTATTAAATTTTTTAATGGATACTTTTTCATTTTTTTAATATTATTAACAATAAATAGTAATTATAAAATATATCTACATAACTGTGCATATATAGACAATTTGAATGTAATAAATTATTCAAATTATCTATTACATTATGTTTCATATAAATAGTTTTATAAATAATTTATCACACTATAATAATGTGGTATAGATAATCATATTTTTGTAAAACTTATATTATCATCTGAAATAGAATGTTAATATCTATTCTGTCATTATAACAATCACTTGTCTATATCAATTTTTCCCCATAAATAAGTGATTTCAAAAATTTATTGTAATGTAACGTTAATAAATATTAAATAAGGATAATATAGCGTTTTATAGATTAATTTATGAATTTTTTATAATTCATGAATTTAAATATATAAATTTAAATTGGTTAATCTTGTCAATTCATTATATGAAATCAAACTTTCAATCAAAAATTTTGTTAATAATCTAATGAAAGGATTTACAATATGTTATATAAAAATACCCCAATAATCTAGAACAATATCCACAAAAAAATCCATAAAATCCTGAAATTTATATATAATATTAAAAATTGACCATGGTAAAGGGACCATATCCTCTAAACCAAAAAAATCATTCAAAAAAATAATCAACCCAAACATATTCATTTTAAAAAAGAATTATTAAAAATGGATAATGTGAAAATAAATTTTATTGATATCTACTAAAATAAATATTAATATATATATGTTATACATTGGTAAAAAATATAAATATTTTCTACCGGATGCAAGACTACGTTCAACAAAATTGATGTATGAGGTAAGGGATTATTATACATTATAATTTTAAATCAAGATGTTTCGTTTTTAAATTTATTTTCATGGAATTATATTAAATTCATGTCTTCATCCTTGTAATATTTCCTTACCAATGATGCATTCTAGTGTTTTCATTACATGTTTCCTCTCTTCAACACTTAAATAAACTAAATTTATTTTTATAAGAAATGCTAACTCTATATCATCCTTTCATCGAGGAATAATTCATTATAGTGTATATAATTATTTTCTTATTTTATAAATGAAAATTTCCACAATAATATGTTTTATGGTGTTTTTCTCTATTTTAAATTACTCAATTAGAAATTTTTTTGAGAGTGGTATATTTAATATATTTCTTACGAGTCATTTTTGACTCTCTTTTCCAAAGATTGGAAGAAATGTTTTTTAATTTTTATATCATGATACCATTTCACCCCATCATGATAATTATTCATAAATATGATTCACTATAATTTTTGCATTGGGTTTCAAAGGAAAACATATATTAATTTTTCTGCATATTAATATTTTTTAAAATTTATCATAAGAAAAATAAATTTATTCTTGTTTGCAAAAAAATATAATGTATTTAACTGTTTTCTTCATTCAATATCAAAAAATTATAATGTTTATTTTACTTCTCCATTAATATAATATAATGGTTGAACCCATAGTCTTTCATCAGAGAACATATGATCAAATTATTTATTTTATTAATTGGGAAATATCTATATTCAATATATATGAATAAATATGGTTTTTTAGATTTATAAGGCATATTTATTATCTATATTATTATTATTAAAATATTTTATGAATTATTTATATATGTTCAATTATGGGTTGGTCCTATAATTATATTTTTCATCGATGTATCATTAGCTCTTATTTAACAAGCTATGATTTTCAAACCCTTTAATTGAAACTATCTTTAATTTCATGTGTCATGTTAAACAACTAACTAAAACAACACCAATCTAAAATGAATAGAGAAATATTAAATTTACAGAAATAAAATATTAATTATAATATTAAATTATAATAATCAATCAATATAATTGTATATTACTATTCTCTATGATTATTATTTTTTAAAGGAAGTCAATCAATTATTTTTCAAAATGGCTTCAATTTATTTTAACATTATAAAATAAAATGATCGCAGATAAAATTTAATTATAATAGGTATCATTTAGTTTCATAAAAAAATATATCAATATTAATAAAAATTAAATCTATATTATAAATGATTAAAAACCCTTCAAATTTTGAAAACTCATTTATTAAAAAAATTAGTTTTCATATATAAATATATTTTAATTTATGAAATATTTTATAAATTTAGAAATTGAATTTCACCCAAAGGAATTCCTTTTATATTAATCTTGTAAAAATTATCTTTGTGTGGATTTTTTTTAGAGAAGACAATATTTTAGGTGAATAGTGAAAAATATTTTTTTCTACAAATAACATGTATATTATGACATTATTAGCACATGATTTTGAATAGTATATTAATGAAACAAATTCATAGGTAAAAATATGTACTCTGTAATATAATTCATAATTTTAATATTTTTAAATTATTAGTCGATATTCTTCATTTAGAAAATATTTTATTTATTTAAAACATTTTTTTTAAAATTATTCATTTTTAAATTTCAAATTAATTTTACAATTATTATAATTTTAATCATATTATATGAATTTTAAATTTTTTAACACTAGAATAATTTTTTTTAAATATAACCATTTTTATATAAAGGATAAATTAATTATTTATAAACTCCATACCATCAAAGAATTCCAAAATGGTAAAAATGAGCATCCTAAGAGGCAAAGGGTACTAACATGATAAAATATAACTGTAATTGATTTTTTGAGGTATTTTTTGACCATTTATCTTCCCCACTAAATTATTTATCTATTTTTAGATCCACTTTTCATGAGTGTTAATTAAAAATTATTTATAATTTTTGGGTATTCACAATAATACCCCCACTTTTTTTACTTATAAGAGGTGTATCCTCTCCAAAAGTGACTTTATTAAAAACTAGTTTTCTAAATAAACAATAAGCCTGATATTGATAAAGTGTGAAATAAACATTAAGGAATTTTTCCTTTTTTAAAAGGACAGTACCTCAATGAATTAACCCAATTCAAAAATGAGATAATCAATGTAATTAAGTTTATTTTTTTAATCTCTCCATTATTTTTCAATTTCATTATGATCACTTATTCATTAAAAAATAGAATTAAACCATATTTAATGAATAAATGATTATAATTAGTATATTTATTTGATATTATTATGATGGTAGTATAATTATCAATATTTCACTTTTTTATTACAAAAAACCTCAATTTAGTGTAGTGTGCAATTCTGACTCCATGACACATCAAATTGTATTGACTTAAAGTCCTTACAATTTCATTAATTCAAAGTATTAATATGATTTTCCTAATAAGGGTTGTAATAATAATTAAAATATTTAAGAAAAATATATACTATTAAATGATAAACCACAGTACTAAATTTACTATATTCCATGGAAAATTAAATCGTCATCAATGAGTATGTGTAGAATACTTCCTCTATATTGAAATTGGTATCCATTTTTTAATTAATTAAATACATGTAGGGATATACGAATAATTTAAAGGATAAACTGAATTTTTATTAAATGGATAATTTTCAATTAACACAAATTAGATATCCTGTTAATGATATTAGGATATAAATTCATTATAAAAATCACCATCTGAAGTGCACTGTGTTGCATTTGTTGTCAATGAGGCATGAAGTTGTCTTGGAATGAATGGAAGTCAAGGAATGTCAAGATGTGAATGCCAAAGGGTGTGATGGTGTTGGTGGTGAAGGAGAATGGCCATGGTAATAAGATGCATGTCACTTAGGGAGATTCACTAAGTGGCATAGGAGATTATGGTTGAAACATTCTCCATGCGACATTTGACGATTGTTGAGCTGCTCTTTAAGTTCAAAGAACTTGTATCCTGATGATACAATGTCACAACATTGATTGAAGACCATGAATTGTCTTCACAATGCATGAGGAGTTGAAAGGAGTTCCATCCACAACTACTAAGTGGATGATGTGCATTAATGAAGTTCATACACTATCACTTAGTGCATGTGAATCAGAAGATGTTCCAATTGATCTCTAATTGGATCATTGAAGAATATTGGAGAATTGTGTGATTCATGAGATTCAGTTGAAGAAGTCCCTCCTAAGTATTGAACACATATGGAAGAGGAGATGAAGAAGATTAAGAAGAAACCGTTTGGAATTCCATTCCTAAGTGATGAATACATGTTGAAGATAATGGAGGAATTTCAAATGAAGAAGAAGAGAGGAAGAAGGAGAAATGAGAAAGATAGGCATTTGGCATTTGGCACTTGTCTTATATTCATGGGTTACTTTGTTTTTGACAAAGTAATATTCTGTCCTTTGCCAAAAAAATAGGCCATCTCAAGCCAGCCTTAAGGGTTCAACCCCCAAGGCACATGTGGGCCTAAGGCGCCACGCCCAAGGGGGGATCCCATGTGGCCAGCCCGAGAGGCAGAGGGGCCGTGTGTAAGCCCACGAGGACACGCGGTGGTGAAACCCGCGCACCCGGAGTGCATAGTGGGCGCTAGGAGCGCGCCCGCAGGAGCAGAGAGTGGGCGCAGAGCGCGCCCGCAGGGAGAACACGGTGCGGGGCGGCACCGTGGAGGGAGAAGATTCAATTGCCGAGTTGAGGGAGCGGCTGGGTAATAAACCGCGGCAATTCCTCTCGCCATTTCGATGTGGGACGCGGGATTTTCCCGCGGAAGAGATCCTGGCCGTCCGTCTCATCGCGCGCCAGATCCGAGCCGCTCATCTAATCGCGCCACTAGCGATCAAATCCAGGCCGTCCAAAGACCTGATCCGACGGCTCCGAGGCGTCTCCTACCTCGAGCTCGTGCCGAGGCCATGCCAAGGCCACCTGATGACCGCCGACGAACCAGAGGCATCCCGATGACCTATTTCGAGTTCCCGGCCACCATTGCCGAAGCCGAAGGCTCCATAGTGCTCGTCTGGCCACACTGAACACAACCATGCATTAAAATGAGCCTGCATGCAACAAGGGGAGAATTTCAGTTGAGGCCGAGGCAAGAGAAGCTGCCGAGGCCACGTGGTTGGTGTTTTTGCATGGGATGAGCCTAAACCGAAGGCTTTGCATGCGTTATGAGTCGCATGCACGTAGAGGAACAAAAAATGAGAGAACCCTTGTGAACCGAGGACCAAATTCAAGATTTGTAAAGTTTTTAAAGATCCGAAGATCTCGGGATTTTGAGATTTATCACGCGGATAGAACCGCCTCCCCTCTGCCTATATAAAGAGAGGCCGAGACCTCTGAGCCGCTTGCTGATGCACTGATGTTTTTGTTGAAGACCTGTTGATCCGTGAGAGCACCTTTGCCTCGCGAAGAAGAGCCTGCGCGCACCCCTACGCGGCAGTGAAGCCCGGTGCCATCAGAGGCTCCGTGAGATCCTTTTGCGCATACTTGCGCGAAAGAAGAAGTTCCATGTGCGCCTTTCACTTGCGCGGCAGGAAGAACCGGGGTCGCACCTAGCCTTGCGCGCCCTTGGTTGTAGCTCGCGGTGGCAGTACTTGCGCGCCCCGCGGCAGGAGTACCTTGCGCGGTCGGGCAGTGTGTGCATAGGCAAGAGGAGGTCGAGGCTTTTCCTCTTCTGTGTGCAAAGTAAAAGTTGAAGGCCGAGAGGAAGTGTGTGCAAAAGAAAGGTCAAAGACCACACATTTTGTGTGTGTGCAAACAAAGGAGAAAGGCTGTTGGCAGTAGGTGTGCAAAGGAGGAAGAACCGAGCCCTTAGTGCTTGGGTGTGTGTGCAAAGAAGAATAAAAGCATTACACCCTATAGGTTGTGTGCACTTGGACAATACAAGAAACGTGTGACTTTGTGTTCCAAGTGAAGACAGATTTTGTGTGTGTAAATTGAAGAGTAACACCCTACGGCAATTTAAGGGTGTGCAACAAGAAGTGTGAAGGACAAGCTCAAGTGTGTGCCAAAGTGAAGAAGTTTTGTGTGCAAAGAGACAAGAAGGCCGAACCTAGGTGTGTGCACTAAGAAGTGTGTATACACTTAGAAGAAGAAAAGGGAGGACATCCACACAAAGAAGAACACACATTTATGTGTGTAGATGAATTGCATAAAGTGTGTGAAGTCTGAGAAGAAGGTGTGTGCTTAAAGTGACTACACCCTTTGTGGGTCTACTGCACCAAGAAGAGGAAAGGAGGAGTGCATGCATGCATGCATGCACATGCACACGTGAATAAAGCCAAACCAGCTTGTGTGCATTTGAGGAGTCCAAGACCAGTGGTTCTTGAAGAATTGAGAAGGCCATGCAATCATTGCATGAAGAGACAGAGATACCATGCACTCAGTGCATGAAGTTGATGTGAACTGAGACTGGACCAGACTGAAGATAAAGATATCAGTTGTCTGAGCATTCAGTGGTTGAAGAGAGAAGCCAGGTCATCCTGAAGAAGGAGGTAAAGCCGGAGCTGGACGAGAAGCCCTGATCAACAACAAGTGATCAGAAGAGAAGAGCAAGGCCAGCAGCCTTTATCCCAGGCTTCTGAAGTTACTTGAAGAACTTAAAGTGAAGAAGAGCTACTCGTGTGACTCGAGGAGCCAGGAGAAGACCCTGTGGGACTCAGGGAGAAGAAGTCTTCAGTGGGATTCTGGAGCAGGCCAGTGGGACTCTGGTAACACTGTGGGACACAGTATAAAGACCCTCCTGTGGGACTCAGGAGAGATACAGTGGGACTCTGTATCGACCATTGTAATTCTAACAAGTTATAATGGGAGAATCCATGCTGGGAGAGCATGGAAAGGATGTAGGCCTTTGGTGCCGAACCTTGTAAATCCTTGTGTCCAGTGCCTTTACATTTACTGCATCATTCGTGGAAAGGTGAGAGATACAAGAAGAGTGGATCGAGGCTTTAACCAGCCATAGAGGTTTAATTGATAAAGAATCAATTAGTAAAAAGTTTTAAGGGATCACTGATTCACCCCCTCCCCCTCTCAGTGATTCACACTGATCTGGGCACTTCAATTGGTATCAGAGCGAGGTTGCCTCTAAAAGATCCAAGGGAGTCTTTATGAAGTGCAGATTTGAGGAAATGAGTGACCAGCCTCAAATAGAGATATCTGCCAAGACTCAAAAAAATAGAAAGAAGAAACAGGCCAAGAAGATGAAGAAAGCCTGTCCTAGCTGTGATGAAGTTGAAACAATGAATGATCTTCAGAGTGCACTCAAATATATTCAGAAGACAGTTCCCATGGAAGTGGCAAAGTGTATAGCTATAGGCATCCATGATCTTCATGAAGAAAAATCACAGTTAGAAGAAGAAGCCAATGCAATGGAAGATCAATTGGCTAAAAGGGTTGGCATAACCAACACTCTCAGAAGGCTGGTGAATGCCAAAGATGAAACTGTTTCCCTTTGCAATGAAAGATATGAAGATACCTGTGAAGAATTGCAAAGGAGCTCTTCTGAGAAAGAAATATTTTTGATAATGATCAAAGATGTTTTCCATGCACTGGAAAAGAGACACAGAGTTTCAATGGTTGTCAAAGATGCTCAACTTGAAGACAAAGCAAAAAGGGTGAAGGAGCTTGAAAATTCATTGCAAGAAATGAAGAAGGTGCATGAAGACCAGTTAGAACAGCTGAAAGAAAATTGGGAAGGAAAGCTACGAACTGTTGAGGATGAGAAGAACTCCCTTAACATGAAATGCTTAGAACTAGAGGTGATATTGAAAAATCTGCAATCACCCAAAGCTGAATCCTCCCAGACAGCTAGAAGAAGAAATGTTGCCACTCAAGTGAGCTTTGAGAAGGATGATTCTAAGAGAAAGACATCCTCTAATAAAAGTGCAACATCTTCTAGAAAGAAGGTACCATCCATACCATCTTGTACTGATGCTTCTAATTGTGTCTCCACAAAAATTGCAGGATGGAAGAATAATTCCAAACAAGTATGGATGAAGACAATGAAGAAAGAGAGCTCTCCTGAAACAACACAACTTGTCAAGAAAAGTTCCCTACAATCAGAAGGACTGAAGAGGTCAAGATTTGTGGGACAATGCTGGTGTTGAAACAAGTATGGGCATTGTGCAAAGGATTGTTGGTACAATCCACTGAATGCCAAAGCACAGAGGAAGCCCATGCCTAGGGGGAGCAAGCCAGAAGAAAAGAAGCAGCATCCACAGGTCCAGAGACATCTGTTTACTGCAAATAGATTTGGATTGCTTGATAACATCTCGGATGTGTGCAAAAGTGGTCAAATAGATACATGGCAATCTCCAACTGTATCCAGAGCTCAAAAGAAGAAAAGATCACTGAACCTGGCTAAGAGAGAATCCTTGGGAAGCAAACAGAAGAGAGGTGACAATGCTCCCAAGAAGGTTTTGAAAAGGGAAAATAAGTCCTTGGAGTCTAAATCCAAGAAGGGTGATGCATCCAGAAGGACCACCAAGAAATGCTTCTACTGTGGAAAGAAAGGACACACCATGGATCTTTGTGAACAAGCCATGGAACTGAATAGAAGCAGACTGAACTCAAAAAGACAATCAATCCAGAAGAAGAAGGGATTGATTGAAAACAAGTTGCCTAAGAAAGGTAGCTTGAAAGCATCGAAGGAACCATGTGGAATTTCCAGAACTGAGGCCACACTTCCAAATGATTTACATGTCATATGGCCACATCAGTTGCAACTTGCCAGAGAACTACAAAGAGCTGAAGATGAAGCTCTGGCATTTTCTAAAGCAAAAGGGAAGAAAAATATTTCACATGAAGATGGGTTGAGAACCACACCAGCACAATCATCAATGAAGATCAAATGTGCAAGTTTGAAGAATGGTGAAAATGGGACATCTCGGTTGAGAGAATCTTCTCAACCTTGTTGTTCACATTGATGAACCAAGGAGGTTCCATCTTATTCCCTTATACATTGGTATTTACATGTGCTAACATTGCAGGGAATTGAAGATGATGATCATTCTCAGCTGGAGGATGGTTTGGATTGAATGGAGTTCACCCCTTGAGGGGGAGCCAATCTGGAGAAGATGATGTTTTGAAATTAATATCATCTTGAGAAAGTCGATGAAAGGGAAAGCTTTATCTTTGCACCTGAACATTCTAATGTGTTTTGTGAAGTATGTGCAGGATTCAGCAATTCATTGAATATCTGAAAAAAAAATTCAACCTCTTAGCATGATCTCACATGTTTACAGTGAATGTGGACAGCATTGAGTTCCTTGGTTACATCACTCTTGTTTTCTACACCGGGTTAGCCCAAGTAGACTTAGAGCTGATTTACTAAAGGTTCTTTGCTAAAGAGAACATGTGACATCATCCCTCTCTCAGTGTTTTTCAAGAGAATACTATTCAAAGGGAGGAAGATATTTGTGAAAGTGAACCACACCACACCTTTGCATTTGATTTCCAATAAGGGGGAGAAAATATTGGCACACATATTGACCCATTCATATGTGCTGAAGGAGTGTATTGACAACAAATACAAAGGGGGAGATTGAAGTGCACTGTGTTGCATTTGTTGTCAATGAGGCATGAAGTTGTCTTGGAATGAATGGAAGTCAAGGAATGTCAAGATGTGAATGCCAAAGGGTGTGATGGTGTTGGTGGTGAAGGAGAATGGCCATGGTACTAAGATGCATGTCACTTAGGGAGATTCACTAAGTGGCATAGGAGATTATGGTTGAAACATTCTTCATGCGACATCTGACGATTGTTGAGCTGCTCTTTAAGTTCAAAGAACTTGTATCCTGATGATACAATGTCACAACATTGATTGAAGACCATGCTTTGTCTTAACAATGCATGAGGAGTTGAAAGGAGTTCCATCCACAACTACTAAGTGGATGATGTGCATTAATGAAGTTCATCCACTATCACTTAGTGCATGTGAATCAGAAGATGTTCCAATTGATCTCTAATTGGATCATTGAAGAATATTGGAGAATTGTGTGATTCATGAGATTCAGTTGAAGAAGTCCCTCCTATGTATTGAACACATATGGAAGAGGAGATGAAGAAGATTAAGAAGAAACCGTTTAGAATTCCATTCCTAAGTGATGAATACATGTTGAAGATAATGGAGGAATTTCAAATGAAGAAGAAGAGAGGAAGAAGGAGAAATGAGAAAGATAGGCATTTGGCATTTGGCACTTGTCTTATATTCATGGGTTACTTTGTTTTTGACAAAGTAATATTCTGTCCTTTGCCAAAAAAATCCGCCATCTCAAGCCAGCCTTAAGGGTTCAACCCCCAAGGCACATGTGGGCCTAAGGCGCCACGCCCAAGGGGGGATCCCATGTGGCCAGCCCGAGAGGCATAGGGGCCGTGTGTAAGCCCCAGAGGACATGCGGTGGTGAAACCCGCGCACCCGGAGTGCATAGTGGGCGCTAGGAGCGCGCCCGCAGGAGCAGAGAGTGGGCGCAGAGCGCGCCCGCAGGGAGAACACGGTGCGGGGCGGCACCGTGGAGGGAGAAGATTCAATTGCCGAGTTGAGGGAGCGACTGGGTAATAAACCGCGGCAATTCCTCTCGCCGTTTCGATGTGGGACGCGGGATTTTCCCGCGGAAGAGATCCTGGCCGTCCGTCTCATCGCGCGCCAGATCCGAGCCGCTCATCTAATCGCGCCACTAGCGATCAAATCCAGGCCGTCCAAAGACCTGATCCGACGGCTCCGAGGCGTCTCCTACCTCGAGCTCGTTCCGAGGCCATGCCAAGGCCACCCGACGACCGCCGACGAACCAGAGGCATCCCGATGACCTATTTCGAGTTCCCGACCACCATTGTCGAAGCCGAAGGCTCCATAGTGCTCGTCTGGCCACACTGAACACAACCTTGCATTAAAATGAGCCTGCATGCAACAAGGGGAGAATTTCTGTTGAGGTCGAGGCAAGAGAAGCTGCCGAGGCCACGTGGTTGGTGTTTTTGCATGGGATGAGCCTAAACCGAAGGCTGTGCATGCGTTATGAGTCGCATGCACGTAGAGGAACAAAAAATGAGAGAACCCGCGTGAACCGAGGACCAAATTCAATATTTGGAAAGTTTTTAAAGATCCGAAGATCTCGGGATTTTGAGATTTATCACGCGGATAGAACCGCCTCCCCTCTGCCTATATAAAGAGAGGCCGAGACCTCTGAGCCGCTTACTGATGCGCTGATGTTTTTGTTGAAGACCTGTTGATCCGTGAGAGCACCTTTGCCTCGCGAAGAAGAGCCTGCGCGCACCCCTGCGCGACAGTGAAGCCCGGAGCCATCAGAGGCTCCGTGAGATCCTTTTGCGCATACTTGCGCGAAAGAAGAAGTTCCCTGTGCGCCTTTCACTTGCGTGGCAGGAAGAACCGGGGTCGCACCTAGCCTTGCGCGCCCTTGGTTGGAGCTCGCGGTGGTAGTACTTGCGCGCCCCGCGGCAGGAGTACCTTGCGCGGTCGGGCAGTGTGTGCATAAGAAAGAGGAGGTCGAGGCGTTGCCTCTTGTGTGTGCAAAGTAAAAGTTGAAGGCCGAGAGGAAGTGTGTGCAAAAGAAAGGTCAAAGACCACACATTTTGTGTGTGTGAAAACAAAGGAGAAAGGCTGTTGGCAGTAGGTGTGCAAAGGAGGAAGAACCGAGCCCTTAGTGCTTGGGTGTGTGTGCAAAGAATAATAAAAGCATTACACCCTATAGGTTGTGTGCACTTGGACAATACAAGAAACGTGTGACTTTGTGTTCCAAGTGAAGACACATTTTGTGTGTGCAAATTGAAGAGTAACACCCTACGGCCATTTAAGGGTGTGCAACAAGAAGTGTGAAGGCCAAGCTCAAGTGTGTGCAAAAGTGAAGATGTTTTGTGTGCAAAGAGACAAGAAGGCCGAACCTAGGTGTGTGCACTAAGAAGTGTGTATACACTTAGAAGAAGAAAAGGGAGGACATCCACACAAAGAAGAACACACATTTATGTGTGTAGATGAATTGCATAATGTGTGTGAAGTCTGAGAAGAAGGTGTGTGCTTAAAGTGACTACACCCTTTGTGGGTCTACTGCACCAAGTAGAGGAAAGGAGGAGTGCATGCATGCATGCATGCACATGCACACGTGAATAAAGCCAAACCAGCTTGTGTGCATTTGAGGAGTCCAAGACCAGTGGTTCTTGAAGAATTGAGAAGGCCATGCAATCATTGCATGAAGAGACAGAGATGCGATGCACTCAGTGCATGAAGTTGATGTGAACTGAGACTGGACCAGACTGAAGATAAAGATATCAGTTGTCTGAGCATTCAGTATTTGAAGAGAGAAGCCAGGTCATCCTGAAGAAGGAGGTAAAGCCTGAGCTGGACGAGAAGCCCTGATCAACAACAAGTGATCAGAAGAGAAGAGCAAGGCCAGCAGCCTTTATCCCATGCTGCTGAAGTTACTTGAAGAACTTAAAGTGAAGAAGAGCTACTCGTGTGACTCGAGGAGCCAGGAGAAGACCCTGTGGGACTCAGGGAGAAGAAGTCTTCAGTGGGATTCTGGAGCAGGCCAGTGGGACTCTGGTAACACTGTGGGACACAGTATAAAGACCCTCCTGTGGGACTCAGGAGAGATACAGTGGGACTCTGTATCGACCATTGTAATTCTAACAAGTTATAATGGGATAATCCATGCTGGGAGAGCTTGGCAAGGATGTAGGCCTTTGGTGCCGAACCTTGTAAATCCTTGTGTCCAGTGCCTTTACATTTACTGCATCATTCGTGGAAAGGTGAGAGATACAAGAAGAGTGGATCGAGGCTTTAACCAGCCATAGAGGTTTAATTGATAAAGAATCAATTAGTAAAAAGTTTTAAGGGATCACTGATTCACCCCCTCCCCCTCTCAGTGATTCACACTGATCTGGGCACTTCACCATCTAAAATAAAAAAATTACCAAGTAAAAATGTATTATTATTATGATATATTTTAATATATATTATTTATTATTTTAATTCTGGATACATAGGACATATCACACTAAGAATCACAAAAAAAGATAATTATTCTTTGAGTATAGTGTTATTTCGATTGAAAATCAATTAATCATGGCTTGATCATTATATGGTCGAATTAAGAACCTATATAGTAATTAAAATAAATGTATGTCCCGAATTATCATTTAAACCTGACTAATTGTATCATTTTTATTAAACAATATAAAGAAGAAAAAACTTTCGGTTCACCAATAATTACCAAAACTTGCTTATGATAAATTTAATCATAAAAAATATAGATTAAAAACCTCATATGAGAATTTTAAAACATATATTTTTATTATAAAAAATTCCTATTACTAAATTTAATGACATGCTGAAAGATAAAATTGGAAGAAAATTAATATGGGTATTACATGTATGATACTAGTTTGAAATGATGAAGATGGAATACAATGGATATTGAAAAAAATTCAAATTATCTATATATATAATGATATTATTTAGGTGTAAAAATGGTTATGTTTAGGAATAAGTTTATTATTAGTTCAATTAATAAACATAATTGAATTATTCATTAGTTTTTATGTTAGTGAAGAATTACTTTAGACCAATGTAAGTGTTTTTTCATCTCAAATTTATTTCTTTAAAATTGGTTCATGTTGTAAATAATTTATTAATTTAACAATGTTTTAATACTATTGATTTTATTATTATTTCTAAAATTTTGTGTGTGGAATAATTAGCTATATAACTTGTTTTTCATTAAATGTAATTTGATCCAGTTGTTACCCTTGTTGAAAAGACTTTGTGTAAATGAATTTTCATTAATTGAGTTAAAATATTTCATATTGAACTTTTCATGGTTTATTCCATCCTAATAATTTAATATATATTATTTTTTATACATATTAAAAAATGAGTTTTAAAATAAAATATTGTTTTATTATGTTATTGTTCGGCAAATGAATTTTCAATGTAATAAAAGGTTACTTTGCTTTCATTTTTTGATGTTTTATGTATGGATAAAAATATCTGATGGATATGTTAATTCCATTTTCATGGTTTCATTATTAAAATAAAATTTAATAGTAATATTTTTCAAAAAAATATCATCTCAGCATGATTTAGTGTTATAATAGTTTGGCTCCTTTGTAGACATGAAAAACCATGTTCTAATTTGATGACAGATATTAAATGTATCCCAAAAAGATAATCCCATTTAGTACTCTTCTAAAAAATTCACTACATAAAAATTATACTTATATTATAGGGAATGTAATAATAAAAAAAGGCGAGATTATGTTCATAAGAAGGGTAAGTGGAAGAGATATGTAAGAATATCTCCAACATAAGGGAATGAGAACATGAAAATAACATTTAAAAAACATACCATACATATCAAATATCATAATCTTGAGTAACTCAATAATTAATAGAAGTTGATATTAAATTAATCATAATATAATCAGATAACTTGATCCATAAGTGCGTAACATTTTCATAACATAAATAATTGTGGCATACAAATATAAAAAGAAAGTTATTTCTATAGTAATCATGTCTCACAACTAAGGATATCATAGTGGAATGGGTTCCCACCCCAAAGCAGCACAATATTCATGGTTCACTCCTAAGTCCAGCATAGTGGAAAATATCCATTACTTAACTGGTTTCATCTTCATTAAATTCATATATATATATTAGGATATATAAATCATTACCCAATGTATTAGAGGGAGAAAAATGTCCCAAACATCGCATAATGTAGTCCAAAAATATATGCTCTAAAATATCATAATACATTAAGCATGTCATAACCCATGAGTGGAAATGGGGTTCATAAAATTTTATTCTTTTCATATCCCATAATAAATATGTGAATTTCATAATAATTATTTTATCATAGTATAAAAAATGGAAATTAGAATATTTTATAATAATTTCATCATGGTATAACCCATAGAACTGAAGAAGGTTTTATAACACTCTTCCCATTAATATATAGAATATCATTGTTATCCTTTAATCATATATCTAGTAAAGAATATGTAATATTAATGGATTTCATCACAGATTGTAAATAATTTTGAAAGGCAATCTGAAATATTTTTGAAGAAAATAACATTTATTTGAAATCCAATATTGAAACTAAAAATTTATTCCACATTTTGGCAATACTTTTTATTAAACATTTAAAATATATAAAAGTTTTTATAAATATAATTTAAAAAATTTATTGAGGAAAATACAAATTTCTCATTGAAATAAACATTAAATACATAACACATATTCAATATCCTTTTCAATTTTAAAGAATTTATTTAAAATATAAAAATGTAACCAATGGTAAAAAAAATATTTTCACTGAAAATAATGTTTTAAAATTTTAATGGAAGCCTAAATTCATTAAATAGTCTTGAAATTAAGAAATTCAAGGTCAAGCAATTCTAGTTTAAAAAAAATTTACAATTTTTTTTTAAAATCCAAAAAACAAAATTGTTAAGAATCTACACTGATAAGTAATTGAATAAAATTCCATAACAAATATAAAAAATTTAAAATAATTTATTGAATAAATAATTTTTAAAAATTTAAAATTTATTTATATTAATTATATTTTTGGACTAAAAATTTATTAGACTAAAGGGAGTAATAAAGATGATTTTGATTAACAAATTATTTTGAGCATTTGAGTACATAAAAGGAGGAAGATAAGGTAAAACCTGTATTCTAATGACATAAATATAGAATAATAAAAATAAAGTGTTTCATGAGAGATGGATCATATTTTTTTATCATTGGAAACACAATAAAAATAATTCAAAAAATGTTATTTTAACTTATACATCTTACCACATTCGTTAGACTGAATCATAATACACATGAAATAATAACAATAAATGAAACACATAAATTCATTATAATGAGTAAATTCATGATATTTAATTTCAAAAGGGTTTTATATACACCTAATAAAATAACATCAGTTCATAACATAACATATGTTTTAATAAAGGCCAATAGAGACCGATAACTCCCTTACTGTATGTATTTACTTCCTCTGTACTCATGAAAGCATCAATTATAAAAAAAATTATTAAAATTTTTTATATAACCATAAATATATATGTTATACCACATATAATTTACTTATGATCATTTATTACCAATTTATTTTTTAAATTACTTTTCGTGCAATAATACCATTATTTTTTACATGTGCATGGAATTTGTATTCATATCCCCTTTAATTTAATCATTGATCAATTAAATCAATAATATTATTAATTAAATAATTATATTATTTATAAAATAATTCTAATTCTAATTCTAGTCATGAAAGACGGTTTTTATAAATGAACTATGTTACAATCATAGTTGTAGTAGGTCGTACAAATGTATGAGAAACATCTCAATTATTCAATGATAAGTATGTAAATTTGGTACGATATATATTATCATTAAAAAATTTATTATAATATAAGAAATTTAATGTAATTTTTTTTAAAAACATTTAAATATCATCCTTATTTTGTGGTGAGGGAAAAATAGAGTCACCTTTCTTTGTAAAGGTTGTAGTCTAAATATACACAAACGACTTTATCATCTACCCGTGACTAAAATTTTAAGAAATGGAATAATATTTCATCATTTATAAATAACAAATATGTAATTAATATCATTATTTTATCATATATATCACATATATTAAATAAATTTATCTGTATAATCTCTCATTTAATCTATTAGTGAAATCATATCACATTGATTTTTGAGGTGGTAGTCCCCGATACACACCATCAATTTTATCATATTCCCAATGGAATAGAAATTAAAAATTGTATATATTATAAACTGAATATATAAATGTAATTTTTTTTTATAAAATTCATTTATATAAACTGTTTTTCACTATCATCATACCCATATGTGAGATGTGGTAATGGAATAAAGAATGACATCAGTTCACAAGGAGGTAATCTTTTGTACAAAGGATCAATGATTTTGTAACACATTTAACGGAGGTTTATATAATTTTAGTTCATTAACATAACATAATATCATCATATTATATGGATGAAACTATGGTTATTATATCAGAATGTTTTGTTAAGTATTGACGGAGGTGGAGGAAGAAATAATATAAAAGAACTTGTTGAGGAACATTAACTCTTCCTCATGTAACCTTCAATTCTATACAGAAAAATCATTCATATAATATATTTATTTAATAAATAATACCCCTTGAATCAGATTAAGAAAATTGGGAACTGACTTTTGTAGCTCTTGGATGAAATAAAATGGAATGATGTTTTGCAGAGTATAGGAGAGTCAGTGGTCTTTTATGCGTGAGGTGAGTAACACACTTGTAATTTTTTGAGAATTTAAAGTTTTTTCCATTTTTTGTTTCATGCCAAAAATCTAAAAAGTGTATTAATATCAATACAAATACAAGATAGGGTCTAAATTCATTCATTAAATGATCCACGATGGGGCATGATCTTAAACATCCCCAAGACTGCCTTTATAGGCCAGGGGGTGGAGGCAAGCAATGAAGGCATATATAATCTCCATGACGCCTTTCCCAAAGTATCCGTATGCACACACACATCCATCTCGATGGAAAAGTTCATAAAAAAATATTAAATTATGAAACACTTCTATAAATTAATGAATTCATGAAAAACATCATGGTAGTACAATAGTACAGAAATAGAAACTTTAAATTAAAGGGGAAGTACACACCCAACCTGAAATATTTCTTAACCTGAAAAAACAAGAAAAGAATGAAACTGAGAGATAATAGCTCCTAAATGTTAAACTATTACCACTGTATATGGTCCAAAGCACATTGTATCCAGAATTTCTTCTATATTCATAGTCATCCTATCTTCAATCATTATATGAGAAGATAAGTGTGTGAAAATTCTATGTAAGGGAGAGTATATAAATATCCGATAAGTCTCCACAAATGTTAAAGTGGGAGTTGTAGGATATAAAAAATGAATTTAAAGAATTTAAGTTCAAGATACAATCAAATATACCATCTCAACCCAATCGAGAGTGAAATTAACCTCATATAATCATAGGGGTATGATCATAGTGAGTATATAAACTACTCGTTGAGTCCATAAAACCTATTCTGGGAGGGTTGACTCATAAAATCCCAACAATCTAAACATAGAAAGAACATGGCATAATCCTTGTTTCCCCTCCCATTCTATATGTAGAGTAAAGAAGTAAAAGGTTTTGATATATATATATATATATATATGATCTGTCAAAAAATCCCATATGATAGTGTAAGGGGATATCCCTCCATGAATCAGCCTAGGAAGAAGTGTAGCCAATATTTCCCAAAGTTCATTAGTGATTTCCATAATCTAACAGGTCTTTTTATAAGTAACCATCCAATTCATTCCATTCCTCATCAATGTGTCAAAAAATTTAGGGGCCACAAACTCAATGTAGAGGACCGTGACCCTTGTAAATCTAGGGGAGAGACCTTGTTGTATCTATATTGGACTCATGCCCAAAATGCAGGGGAATTCAACTCTGATGATATGAGGACACATTCCATATTATTATAGCTGTTCCAATCAGTAGGTAAAGGACCTACTCCCATTCTAATTGGTGGGGGGGTCCACTATATATATCTATAACCAATTAATATGATGATGGTGGCTTACTCTATATTTATCGTGAAAGAACTCCCTATCCGATTGGGGGTTTCACCTGGTAGTTGAGGACCCACACCCAAGTACCACAAGGGGGTTCACCTATAGTCATTGATGACTTTCCTCCTCATGAAATAGGGGTTTCCACTTAGAATTTTGTTGTCCAGAACTGTCAATATGTGTGAAAGGTGGTTTTACTATAATAATTGAAGAGCTACAACATATACGGTAGAGGGGATCTACTGAGAATAATATTATAGTGATCTTTCATTATCACTTCCATAAGTGGGCATCACATCAACAAGAAATGTTCCTGAAAAATTTCACATCTTATCTCAAAATACACAACTGAGTGTTCCATCATGTTCTATGTGGAAAACCACTCAGGATAGGCTAGTCATCAGCATAAATATGAGATCAAACATTGTAGATATAGAACCACAAATTTTAATCAAAATGTCGCAAGGTGTACCTTGTGTGTGTGGCAAACCAGAGAGCATATAGTCCTGCTCCAAAACATGGTCGTGTCCTTGGACAAGAAATGAATCCCATCCCATGTATTAGTAAATGTAGTGTAGGTGGACAATATGATATTTCTAGGATAAATGGAATATGGCCATTTCATATTAGACTTGTCCATGTATAGAACCCTGTTTCCATGTATGAGACACTAGGACCATATACCGGAACCCGTGTACATGTATGGGACACCATTCCCATGTACCAGACCCCATGTCCATGTACTCCTATAGAAGTCTGTGTACCATTCCATTCAATTCCACATGACCTCATGGACATGTGATCTTTCACATAAAGTTTACACCCATGTATGTTTTTACACATATTGTAGGAGAGCTTACATGTCATTTCATTCGTATGTTTTACAAAACACTAGAATATTTCACTATAATCGATACACATCATTTGTAAATCCATGTAAATTTAATGTATTTTGGTATACTATATAAATTTAGATATTCTATCATCATTCCAAATCTATCTGATTTTCTCAATTATTCATATATCATGTCACGAATCTATACTAAATGAGTGGATCTGTCTATGATTTTCTGCCCATCATTCACCAAAAATTATCATCTGTTCATATACATGTGAAATCATACACCCTCTCACATCCTAATACATATAACATAGTTTAATTGGAAACTAATCATTAAAAAATAATCCTCATATTACCAAAAAACCCTAGATCTAAGCTCATTTTATCGATCCAGGACTCACAAGTGATTCCATCCCACTTACAAGGGTCTGATCAGGCTACGTACCACGAGGAAATGACTAAATTGGACAACATGTTCCTATAGGTGATGAACGCTAAGATGAAATGGGAGACAAAAAACCATAATAAAGGATTAGATCATCGCTAGAAATGTTTTCATCACAAGTAATCAAGAATAGTGATCTGGTGGTAGAACAGATTGAAAATAAATTAATATTTGAATACTCAGTTGCATGAAATTGGGTAGAATTGTCATATATCAAAGAAAAATGATTAATTTTATCAATAAATTTAGTCAAAGGGTGCTAATAACCAATTTATGATTCATTCTAGGAATAATTTATATTTTATTGATGAAGAATGTTCCCCCCATGATATTGAGAAGAATATTAATTCACAGCATTCTGATCAAATATGATACTTGTTCCATCATCGTCCGATGAGATTCAAATAATGTATTGGAAGGATGGGATAAAGAATTATCATAGGGTTTATATTTCCAACCATATAGAATTAACTCTAGATATAGTCGTATATAAAATTTTAGTGAGTCAAAAATAAAATAATTATTTAATTAATTAATTAATTAATTATATTAAACATACCCCTAATGAGAAAGGGATCTGAACACCCCATTCCACCTATTTTAGAGTGGAGGATAGTGTAAAATCCATATTAAGAACTCAGTAGTGGTCATAGATTTCTTATTTGATATTGTGTTTAAGATTTACCCTTTTTTCATTACTAATAACAATTCCTATATTGTAAAATATATTTAATATTTAGATAAAAAAAATTCAGGTACACTGGGCCTCAGAATGGCATTTCTTCATAGTTATTATCTTATAAATAGATATTGAAATATTTAAAAATCTTAAAAGGGAAAAAATTGACTCTCTACATCATTTCATCAATCATTATTTTCATCCATGAAATGAAAAACTAAACATATAAATCCTGATATTGATCCTCCACATGGCATTATAACTCTCAAGAACACTCCTACGTGTTCCCATATTACCACAACCATCAGACCAAGGGGATAGTATATCCATGTTGTGTCCCTTTCTTTCAATCATTAATCTCCATGGGGTTCTCTATAAATGTAGCTCCATCCTCGATGTCCATATCTCCCAAATTGATATCATGAATATGTTCATGCACGTATCTTTTCATGTTTGACACAATGATGAACTAGTTCACATGATTTAGTTTTCAGGGTAGGGTGTGGAAATAAGCAACTTGGCCCCACCTCTACATGTTCTCAATTGGCTTGATAGGCCTTGAATATTTCTTTCTTCCCACTAATAACCTACTCAAATCTAATTTTGAGGAGAATCTAAAAAAAATATGGAATTCATATCCAATCTCCATGGAACTATGATGTAAATTTGTGTAAGATTGCATTCTTCTCTCAAACATCCTCATATATTAATGGATGACATGAAAATTATCTGTTTTAACCCGCAACAACATTGGTCCCAAAAGATATGTCTCATGGATCTTTACCATCACAGGGATGACATGTATAGTCTCCAATATAGGTCCTCAAAATAAATAATGTTGATGGTATAGTTTTATCTATTTTATTACATAACCACAATGAAGGGAAAGAGATCCTTCCAGCTCTAGCCAATGTCTAACACACAATCCCTCACCTTATCCCCCATCACCGGGATAGTGTTATTGGTTTTCCCATATGTTTTGGTGTGAAAGGATGTAATTATACCCATATGGGACAAAAATTCCTCCTATAGTAATATCCAAAATTTTGACATAAAACGGTCATCATGAATCATGACAATCATCAAGGGAACCCCCTGAAGGCGAATGAACTCCCATATGTACAGTTGCCCCGAACTCTCTACCAATATCCACTCCCTGATAGAAATGAAGTGTATCAACTTTGTGACTATTTCAACTATCAACAAAATGTAATAATGACCCTTTTTATTGTATGAAATCCCTATCACAATTTCTACAGATATTCCTTCCCACTTCTACTCTGGGATCTCAAGGGGTTGCGACAAACCTACTGGAACATGGTACTCAACTCTCACCTACAAAGAAGTTAGGAACCGAGAGATGATATTAGGTACAATTCATATCATGTTAGACCACAATGTCTATAATGTATGTCCTCTATAAATATTCGACACATTAACATTTACATCTAGATGAGAATTGTGGAAATCTTGCAACCCCTCATCCTGAATCGTGATTGGGACCAATGACCATTCTTTGAAAAGAATGATGTGATTCACACATTCATAATATCCATTTGATGAGTAACCTATGGAAATTTTATAATTTAATACCTGACAATCAATTTCTCCAAACTAGTACTCTCTCATATTCTTGAGAAGTAGAGGATTCAACTCCATCGACTATAAAAACTTTGTACCCTCCACCTCCGCCAGGGTCTGATACATGGAGGAAATCTACTTAGAAATATCCAAAACCAAGAGATATTTGGACTTACTACATGGGATTACACTATATGGTTTCCCTTCCCAGATAATATACTATCTTTATTTTATATTCATGTATTTACTCTAATTATCACAACTTTTTCATGTTTATGTCTCTCTACATGAAGTTGTACCTATGAATCTGATGGAATGTCAAAACCATAAAACACTCCCCTATGAGGAAGTGCATCCAAATCCATAAGAAAAATATTATCTTTTCCCATATGTAGTTTTTGAGTCACATATTTATTCTCTTAGTGTATAAACTTCCTCGAACATTATGCAATAACAACCTTCTTCTACATTAAAACACAGTTGTCCCCAGATCATGAGGAATCAAAATACACTACGAACTCTATGCTTTCTTTTAATAGTCACAACATTGTAAAAATCACTATACACTAACTCAAATCCTCAAATACCCTATTTCATAGCTCATAAATTATAATTACTACCATTCCTACTTTACGGTGGTCCAAGGGGATGAAATTATTGATAAGTCTTCCACAAACCCCCTATAGGACCCTTCCAATATTGGAAATCTTAACATATATGAATCATTATTGCGTAGCTATAATTAAATAACTCTATTTATCATAGACAGTTCCATGTATAAACCATGATTTGTTATTAGATACCCCATAAAGTGAAACTCATGAATCTTAAACTACCACTTCGAGATCATTCCATTAAACTGGTGCACTCTATGAAAATATAAAATCATATTAATGTTTTCTACATACTCCTCCTAAGGTGAAGAGTATATGAGTATGTCATCGATGAGGATAATAAATATCATGTACATGTACAGCTGGATAACCTAATTCATCAATCCCTTAAATATGAAATTTGAATTCATCCCACCAAAGGGAATCACTTTGGACTCATATTCACATTAGCAACATCAGAATGCCACATGTGGAATATAATCTTATCCAACACTTTAATGGTGACATATGGAATTGATATCAATCATTGAAGTCCATATAATTCCTCTCAATAGGTCAATGTGTTCTTCAATCCATGGAAATATATACATATTATTTATCATTTCCTGGTTCAAGTAATTATTTTCCATGAATATTTTCATGCTCCAGTCATCAATTTTTCAGGAGAAATAATAGAACTTACCAGGGGAACAGACTAGGTATGATGAAAGGATTCTCTCAAATGACCTCCAACTATAACCATATATCCTACGGATCAGTATTGGTTATAAAAAATAAATAGAATCTATCATGGTAGAGTTGGAAGGCACATTAATGAAAAAATAAATCTCCCTCCTCAACGGTTGTCCCCGAACATATTCGGGAAATACGTCCATGTAATCCCCAACAAATAAAAGAACCAAGAATCCAAAAAATACTACTTCACTGATCAATATACATTCTAATATATGTGTGTTGGGATGAAACCTCCTTTTAATATATTACACTTTCCCTGCCATGAGAACTCTCTCGCAATAAAATGATAATCTCATTCTCTCAGGGCATAGGCATTAGACTTCTCTACCATGACATTCAATATAGGCTCAGATCATTGAAAAACAATCCATACCAAATATGGTGTCATAGGGTTACATCATGAAGACCAAAATTCCCCATTTTCACTTATCTTTACCGAATAATAGTTTACACTACTAACCGATTAAAGGAAATGAATATGAGTTCACTATAGGATCCTCAAGATGAACTAGATATAGTAGAGAATAAAAATTTAGATCCAGTTCTCTCACCAAGAGTATAGATATGAAAAAATGTTTGAATCATGTCTCTAATAATTATAAAATATTACCATAAAATAAATATATCATATCTTTAAAAACCAGTTGTGCAGTGGGATCAAAATCCTCTAAATCATCCAGATGTCTACGCCCCCAAATTCTAGCTCCCTGAGCAAGAAAATGGTCACTTGTTAATGATCGGGGAAGGATCTCATAGCATCGTCAACCACCCATAGTTAATCAATAATTTGTTCTAGATCATAAACCCAAGGGACCTCCATGCCTATTCTAATGAGATTCATGTTCATTGATCTACCACTGTTGTGGCGGTCTATTAGGAATTTGTATGTGCTACGCAACATGTTCTGTCATGTAGTCTCATTCTATGAGACATTTATAGTATCAAGTAAAACACCACCCCACTATAAGATTCCCTAGTTCTCTATGCATCCATTGAACACATTCTAGTTCCTCATCACAATGAGGTCTCCATCACTAATATCCTAGTGAATTGATTTGAACGGCTAGTGCAGATGACTCAGCTCTATGTAACCAACTACTAGATCCAACTGTCTGTCATCACACTGGAAAAAAATTCTAGCACTAGTGCTCACTCCAAAAACCTGACAAGGGTGGGATACACATAGGAATAATGAAATCTTGGATATTTCTACAAATTACCTTTCCAGATATCCACTCTGGTATGTTTTAATTTATTATCATGTCATAGGAGAACCACATAAGGTTTGTGAACCTTAGTGCATACTCAACAACCTTCTATCATCCCTAATGCAACTCTATAATATCATGGATTCATATTGAGTGTGAGGAGGATGGGTATTAATTATCACAAAATATCTTCTTGAAGTTAGTCTACGAGAGTCTCAACTCATCGTGAATCTACCCATCCGACCACTACCAATGTCCATCTACTCTATGGAAAACTCAAGCTTCTAGTGAAATGAAATGAATCATTACAATCCAAAAAATACTTAATATATTGACTACTGAATCTTTCCAACACACTACTTCCTAAAGATTTATCTCACCACAGATCCTCAGTAGCCACTAGCATTGGAACTCATTGTGTGAAATAAGCCTATGTTCATCCTTATATTTACCTCTTAGGATGATATGCTACTTGAAAGGTGTTGTTGTTTCTGCATAACCATGATGTGGAATTAGATCATGGGATTTAACATGAACGAAGGCCCTATAGATCTGTTGATTGTCTTCATGATGTGTAACTACTATCTGGGATGGCTGGAGATGTTGAGGAATCATGAGATTTAGTATGAAATACCATTATCAGATGAGCACACACACATATTTATCAATAAAATGGGGGTGTTAACTCAATAAAGATAGAAAACTAATCAATTATATAGGATTCATGTACAACTCATTCCTACAATAAATGTCTTAGTTTGACATGTGAACATGAATGTAGTCAATAATATGACGAATGGATGCATCAGTTGTCTCACCATCCCTGGATTCTCCATCAAGAGATCCATACTCAAGACACATTAAAACTATTTCCCAAACCCTTATTGAATCCTCCTAGGGTATAATTCAAATAACATCCAAAGGAATTGGCATTCTTTTGTTCCAAAACATTATTGACCCAACACAATCTATGGGTCGAGCTGAAACTACCCAAAAATTCCACCATAGGCCAGTGGTGGTGAATAACTCCAAAGGCATATCTATACTCAGGGAATCCTTGAACTATGTACCTTTTGGAATACACACAAACATATTGATTAAAAGGATAAAAGGGAAAGAGTAAATGATGCATCAATTATCTAATATAGATAAATCTTGTATAACCATAGGGTGTACACGAGTATGACAGTATAAATTTAAATGTAAAGGGGAATAATAGACACTAGAAATGAAATATTTCCAAAACTAAAAAAAAGAAAAATAATGCTGCTGAGAGATCATAACTCCCAAATCACAAGCAAAGACCACCATTCTCATTCAATGTAACCCATTATCCCTTAGATATTTTATAGTCACAATTTACCAACCCATCATTTTCATAATACATGACACGTTCTGGAGAATCTGATGTTGGAATGAGTATATATATACCCTGTAATAAGGCCAAAAAGCTGATGGTAGAGAAGTAAGATATAAAATAGGAATATAATGACAGTAAATGCAAGATATTGTCGATGTTAATAGCCAAATCCACAGAATAATGAAATTAAACTTTTCAAATCACATTTGGATCAACACTATTTGTAGATGAACTAATCATAAATTCTACACCACGTATAGTAGCATTGTACACTCATTAAAACATGATATTCGAAACATGTAATTCACATTACATACCACACATGTATTCACCTATCCAAGAAATAGAGTAACCAAATACAATGTGGGATATAGAATAATATATATATGTATATATATATATATATATTCTTTTTAAAAGAATCCGAAATTTGAGAAATATGATCTCTATCACAAAACTTATCCTATAAACAAGAGTAGCCAATATTTCCCAAAGTCCATCAATGATGATCAACATATCACATGTTTTATCAAATGTAACCACCCATGTAATTCCACACCTCGTTACTAAGCAACACATTGGAGGGGAAACAAACTAAATGTATATCAGTTGTGCTCTATTATTTAGTGGTGGGGGTCCACTTGAAAGATTCATTAGAGGAATTGTACCCATAACGATGGGGGGTTCATTATATTGGCATGAGGAAACTCACCCAGTGATGATAAAGGGTTCCACTCATTGTTTTTGCGACCCACACCAATATTAATGGTGGGGGGTTACACTCTATAGGTCAAGGACATGTTCCGATGAAGTTTGGGAGTTCCACTATAATAATAAAACCATGTTATATCTAAATGGGGGGTTCCAATTGAATTTTAGGGACCCAATCCTTGGTACCATAAGAGGGTTCCACAATAGTACCAGAGACACATTCTCTACTATGATAGGGGTATTTCACTTAGAAAAAAAATAGTGGACCCACATCCATGATGATGGGGGGAGCGGATTTTACTCAAGTGGCCAAGGTTCGGCACTCATGTTGACTAGTAGTTTTAATAAGATGTTAGATTACCCATTTCCTATCTAATAGGAAGTTCTGTTAACATGAATCCTATAATGATAAAGAATGATCACTATCATAATCTAGCAGCACCATAATATGTTTTGATCCCATAACATTTCATATTATATCTATAAATCCACAAAAGAGGGCACCATGAAATTATACATAGAAATAAACATTATATAGGCTACTCGTGGGTGAAAATATGAGTAAAAATAGAGATATAAAAACTTCTTAAAAATTGAGAAAGGATTACAGATCCAGTGAGGAGACCAACATGACTTTTGGTCCCTCTCAACCTCTTGGTTGTGTCCCGGGGTGACACACTTCTCTCATAACATGAAGAAGTACTTGTCTCATATGTTGGCTACCTAGTGTGTCCTAGAAAACCAGGATTGGGATATGTTTGTGTACTGGACAATGTATCAATGTATGGGACATCATGAATATATACCAGACCATGTGTCTATGTACTCTAGAAAACAACAATGTACATGGACATGTTATTCCACACAAGTTCCTACCCATGTTATCAATCTCACAGGGTGTCCACCAAAGGAAGGGGAACATGTTATGTTAGAGGGATTACATGTTGTTTAATCCCTTTGTTTTCAAAAACCCTATCTTCTACAATTGAAGGGGCTACCCTCTGTGTGTTAATCCTTGTATACGACATATAGTTAGTTTTTCACTAGAATGTCATATGTAGGACCTTCATGAAATATTTATCTATTTTTCATTGTTTCATCATACATCCTGCATCGAATTCATCTAGAATGGGTGGACCTATTAGTTAATTGTATTTTTAATCGGCTATTCCCTGAAAATCAGCCTCCATTCGTGTTCATGAAAACACGTACCCCACTACACATCCAAAAGCCTCCATCATAGATGAATCCTCATGTTATCATCGAAACTATAATTATAATATTATTATAAATGCCTATTTGGTCCTATTTTATTGATCTATTCTTTGAACATTACTCTATCATGGTTTTAGGGGTCCAATCGGCCTTGGTATAGCCTGAAAATGTCAAACCGAGACCGCATGGTCATACTGGTGATGAAAGTGAAGAATAAATGGAGGAAAATTACCATAAAATAGTTTTGGAGTCTCATTTTTCAATGACAAAAAAATCTGATCGGGGATTAGAATTAAATTGAATATAAATAATGATCTCAATACTCAAGCACATGAAATTGGCCACAATTATCACATAACACGTAATAATGATGGATCCCCTCAATCAATTAAAATGACAGTATAAATCAAAATTTAAAAGTCCTACCAAGATTTTTGGATCACTAACTAATGATGAATTCACATGATATTGATCAAGATAATTCATTGAGATTTCTACATACTGATCTTATCTGATATGTTGTTTTTTTGTTGTCTGGTGAGATTCTCCAACAATAGATGTTGGATGATCTCTAGAATTATCCCAAATTTTATGTAGATAAACATTGATAATTCACCATGGATACATTCTAATAGAACATTTCTCTATATATGTAATGAGAAAATTAATTGATGAATTTATTATTTTATTAATTCACTAAACATACCATCAATGAGTAAGGGAACTGAACATCACAAACCTACCCATTTTAGCTCACGCCTAGGGTAATCACTACATTATAGACTCAACCATTATCTTAAATTTTTCTTTGAGATTCTGTTTATAATTTATCCTATATTAAATAAAAAATTTTTGTTCGTAGTATAAAATTTATTTTCTATTTTTAAATAAATAATTTCGAACACATGAACTCTTGGAATTGCATGCCGTTATAGTGCCAAACTCGAGAATTATATAAAGAAATATTTGAATGTATTATAAGTAAAAATAATGGTCTCTAAAAATATTTTTGTCTAATCTATATTATAAATGTTTTTAGTTCATTTTTTGACATTTCTTTTTAGTTTCAACCCCTCTCCCAAAAATCTCATTATTACTCAGACAATAGTAATTAATATTTACGACATTCATTATTCATTTTAGTCAAAATTTAAATTAAACTTATTAGAAAATATAAATTTTTCTGATTCAAAATATGGAAGTCATTTTTCTAAATTCAATTCATATAAGTTGTATAATTTAATTTTAAATGTATTCCATTGAAGTGATAGGATAATGGGGTTTCAAAGAGATATTTTCGTAATTTCATAAAGCTTTTTGACCAATATTAATATGGAATTCATTAAAATGAACTAAATTGGATAAAAATATATATAATTTTACTAATTTTACTTTAAAACCATATTATAATATTCATTATCAATATAAATAATTTAAATGAAAAAATAATGTTAATTCAAAATTTAGTATTTTCGACTACTCATGAAAAATGTAATCCTTTTTGAAAATTCTCAAAAAAATCACCCTAATATATTATTGATATCCTTATATAAAAAATTTATATTTTTTTAAATAAAATTTCTAAATATTTTAAATAATTATATTTTTTTTTTTACAAAATGCGATAATTTTTTTACGAAAATGCAGTTTGAAGTGTAAAATCAGTTATATTCTTATGTCATTTCTATAGGAAACATATAATGAATGTTAAATAGTTTATTGAATACAGAGAATATAAATTTCATTAAAATAATTCGAAAAATTAATTTTTTAACTTATTCAGGTCAAATGTGTACATTTTGATAAAAGTAGTGTTTTAGAAAAATATTTTTTTTATTTTAGAATTGATTTTATTTTAAATTTTCATTAATAATCCTCAAGATAATTAATTTTATATACATGTTTAACCCATATACTTTTATGTTTTATTTAATCCTATTCAAACCCAAAATTCCAACAAATATGTGATACCTATGATATTAAATAATATAATTTTCATAACATGTCAAGTTTCGTTACAACATAGTGTTGTGTGAAATGCAAGATAAACTCATTACTATGTATAATGAAATAAGAAGTAATTTTTTCATGTAATGAATGATAAATTAGAAATTATGTGAAATAGAAAATATATACCAGAATAATTTTATTTCTAAACATTTTTTCCCAAAATCTTATGGTGTTACACATGTTAATAATAATAGTTTTTTCTATGGTATGCCTATTAAGTGTTCTAGTTATCAAGAAAAATATGGGAGATTATGTATAACTTTTATGACCCTATTCTTTATAGTTAAATTCATATAATGTTATTAGAGAAATATGATTCTAAAATGGATCATTTTTTTATTTAAATAATATTCCTCATTTTAATATTTTTTCTCTATGTATAAAATGATCGGGAAATTAAAATAGGAATAAGTGCAAGAATTTGTTAAACTTTTGTAATTTGGATGTTAAAATTTTGTTTGATTCCTAGAGTTATATAAAAGTAAAAGTATTATATTAATTACATGTATAAGAAAATTCTCAATAAATTTATTGAAGGATGCGATAAGTGGTTTCCAAGAAATTACATCCCTATCTGGATACTATAAGTGGATGTTCCTATAGAATATTTGTACCTAAGAGTAAAAATAATACAAATAGTGTATTTTAATGTGACTATGTTTTCAAATGGTACATGAAAACATTACATTCAACACACTATTTCTGAAACACATGTTGTTAATATTTTAGAAATTAACAAACTCATTCCAAAACATCCAGAAATATTTTAATTGACAGTGATTATTCTAAACCAAGGTGAAACCTTTTTCCTCACATTTTAAAGGGAATGTTTCATGAAATAAACATCCAACAATTTACTTTTATAAATTATTTAGTATTTTAAAATTATTAATTTTTCTCACATAATGTGTTTTATTTTTTTCAATGGATAGAACTTGATGCATTCAATTTAATGATGAATGATACGTCAAATTAAAAGCTTGTACTCCTACCAAATGTTGTTTGATTTTGAATAATAATCTCATATTAATTCCAAAAAAAATTTATCAATTTATTAATAAATATGAGCTTCAAAATGAGAAAAGTAAGAAAAACAATCTATTGAGTCTTTTATTAGAAAATACCAACCATATTTAAGTGGGTATGTTGATGAACTAGGTTTTATGTAATTTTTAAGTACCACTAAAATGATATTATACATTATACAAGGCTTGGAAGATGATCTATTCATTTTAGATGTTTATAATTTTTATGTAGAATAATCTAAATGGTGTATTATTATTATAAACAAAATGTAATAATAATAAATATACTTAATGAAGGTGGTTGAATTTATGATATTATTTCTCAATAGTTATTTTACTTATAATCATTAAACAATAATAGAGATTTAATTCCACACTCTTAAAAAGAAGAGAGATAAATCTATTAGTACATATGGGAAAAAATTCAAAATAATCTAGAGGTAGACATATTGTATTATCATCCTAAATAAAGAAATGTTTGACCAATTTATTAATAGATTAAAATATAGTCTCCGAAGTGAATTTGTAAGAAGGTACATCAGTATCTAGGAAGATATATTTCATTGTATAGTCCATATAGAAATAGTAATTGTAGTTAACTATCAATGTCATAGTTTTTAAAATAATAGGAATACTTAATTCAGAATTAATTATAAAAAATGTAGAGAGAATATAATTTTCCATCCCTTATACTTATAGTTTTTAAAGAAACATGGTTGATATTTACATAAAAGGAATGGTAAATGATTTATTTATGGAATAGAATTTCATCATGAAGAATATTTTCAAATTGGTTGAAAAAAGATATAGAATAATGGGAATGGAGATAAATATCCATAGAATCCACAACCCAAAATCTGGTTTGAAGATGAATCACATTCAAATTATACTAACTAGTTCCCAAATTCGATGAATAAATATGATGATCTATGTAAGAAACCACTTATGTTGAGAGAAATAAGAAATATAATGATATCACTATTTCTGACAAGGGATGTGTAATGACATGGATTAAGGTACACTTACCATATAATTTATATCTACTAATGTGTTAGATGATTCCAGATCTACCTACTCATTAATATATGAAGAACCATTATAAGGTTATTAAAATTACACATTAATGATTAGATGCTGAATTAGCATTGAAAATCGTTAATGGTATGATTATCACAGATCATGTCCACGATTATTATCTAATTTATTTTTATAGGAAGGGGCATCTTAAAAATCTCCTTATTATCCATCTAATTGAATTTGATGTAATATATTGCATGGACTATATTTATCTATATAAATCCTAGATCGCTTTACAAGGAAGTGATGTCATGTTTGGTATTACAAACCATCAATTGATTTTCAATAAGTGAAAGGAAAAACATGAACTTGTAATGGATAAGAAATATATTTTATGGGTATTGATTCATATTCAAAATGGTTTTTTTATCTCAAATGTATTGGGAAAAACTCAATATTAAACATATAACTATTGAGTGGGAGTTTAATAATGTTATTAAAAAGGTGGTCTCATGTCTTCCACCAAAATGATATTTGAAGTTCACAATAGAACTCATACATGGTGCTACTTCTATTTCAAAGAATCCCATACATATTAGACCTAATTGAGTTGCAAAAATTAAGGAGGAACCTCTAGAAAAAATTTTGAAAAGGGATTTCATCAGTCATGTGTGTAACCTTGTGGTGAACATGTACTTTTTTTATGAATAAATATTGATTAATGTGACTGTACATTATTATGAACATAAAAATATCATATTCATGGAATCATATCTTGTGACCTATATTGATGATTATTTTGACTACAGTATTGCAAAAAGTGGGTTTTAACATTAGGAAATCATGATTTTTAACATCTGTTAGAAGATGATGTTATTGATGGTGAAGTTGAGAATATATTTTTTAACAGTAGTTTAAAGAACTATCATTGGAAATTAATTATTGTATTGGGTTATCATCTCTGTCATTTCATGAATTACATGAAGACCCATTCAAAATAAGGTTTCCATGATGCTTATCAAATTAATAACATTAAAAAATTCATGATGTAATGTTGTTAACGACAGTTATCTAATAACAACTATGAAAAATCATCATGATTAATGGGGTTCTCACATTTATTATCCTATGAATGATGTTGAACCCCAATTTTTCAAAATAATTTTCTTTTCAAATATCCTTCCACTATAGAAAATAAAAGTAAAAGTAGAAAAAATATTAAATATAAAGCACCAGAAGAGTAAAAAATCTACAATCACAACCCATTTACAATTTAAAATTTAAAATTTATAATATATTATACAAACAAACTAAAATACAACATAAAATCTAATATGATTCTCCAATCCAAAAACATTTACAATTAAAACATTCATAGTTACAATTTAGAGTTAACAAAAATTAAAAACCAACCATATAAATAAAATTATTTCCCTATTAAATATTTATGTGTCATAGATCTCGTGTGCTTTATGAATGAGGGTCATAAAAATATAAAACTAAAAGAAAATTATTAGGGAATTATTTTCAATAAATCGAATAAAATGAATAAAATATTTAAGAAATGATTTTAATGAAATATAACCTCTTGATATATCATAATTGTCAAAGAACAAATTATTTCATTTATAAATCCTTACTCAAAATATCTACATTCTTTTACTCACTATTTATGAGAAAATATTTAAATTATTTTCACAACTAAAAATAAAATTCTTTGGTAATATATACAAAATTTTCTAATTTTAAATGCAATTTATCCTTTTCTTTTGTATATTATATATTGTTCCCTTCTTTATTGTTGTATGTTAAATGGAATTCCATGCCCTGTAAGGAAATTATATGAATGACATAACATTAAAAGTCAGTATATTAAAATAAATATTAAAAAATAAAACATACATGTCCAATAATTTCAAATTTTATTTCAAATTAACATGGTTTAAGAATAACCAATAATGTTCTTTATCCCACGAATAAGAAACACGGAACATCCAATGGACACTAATTTGAAAAATATTAATGTTATTTTTTATTATGTCAAATATATATATAACACATTGTGAGATATATGTTTCATACTACTTATGACAGGAAAAAATCATTAAATGAATAATTACGTTCTTTGGAAACATTCCATCAATATGGCTTATTATTTCCTCTTTAATCAATATCATCATGATAGTTTAAATAAACCGAGGATCGATAAATCCATTTAAATATGTATTGTGTTTCTCCTAACACATAGTATAATGAAACCTAATACAAAAATGATATGTATAATCATTAAATAAATTAATCGTAATGAAATATTTATGCTATAACCTATATGGATGAAACATGCATCATTTTGATGCGCAAATTTTCTCATGTTACAAGATCCATGATGAATTTTTCCAAAAGCACCATAGTAATTGCATTCCCATAAATAGAAACTTTAATTAGAATATCATAATAATAAAAGTAAAAAATTAATATCGTTTAAAAATATTATAACTAAAAGAATTTGTACCTAAAATCATTGTACTATATTTTTTTGGTGTCTATACAATAATTTTTTACCTTTAATGTATTAATAGAAAATATAGACAAATATATAATCACTAAGATATTAAAAAATATTAATACCAAAATGAAATAAAAGATAAAATATACACATACCTATATGGTAATACGTCGAAGATTTATATATGTAAAAAAACAAAATGTGGTTGATTCATTGTCCAAATGAACTCCCATCATTTGTAAGTAATGGTACACCAGATGAACTATCTGTAATATATAGTAAAATGACCCTTTGATGCTATATATCTATTTTTTATGATAAATGGTTTTCAAAATATAAAATATCATCCCATATGAAACTATATGATTTTGTAGATCCTAAAAATATAACAAAAAATAATAGGTAATCTATGGAATATGGGGTGTAAGAGTTGTTTTATGTTTGGGGACTATAGGCAGAGGTGGAAGAGTGGGACATGCGAGTAGAGGTGGAGGAGTGGGGCTCCGTTCTGAAAATGTCTTTGGATGTCTAAAAACATTGAATGTACATATGATTTGATCCTATAATCTACAATAACATAGATATCTTGACCATCATCTTAAATATAATCTATTTCATTATAAGCACCCTTTTATAGGAAGCTAAAAATTATGGAAATTATTCGTTCACTGATACACCCACTAGGTATCTTCATACATGACTCAGGTGTTAAGGATTTCCCAATGTTGTAGAAAAAATATCCTTCCTACCCTCAACTAAAAAGAAACAATGTGTTCAGTACTCCTCATGATAATCATGTATGAAATTTTTTAATTTTTTTTAATGAATCCCAATATATATAGAAATGATGTAAGTAAATTAAATATATACATTTAACATCCTATAATCCACTCATCTAGAACCCTACAATCATCCGTAAGATGCATCCCTTTTTCTCATCTGATCCCACATCCATTTTTCATGTCTAGTTGGGGGGTATGGGATGGAGGCGTAACTGTTATAGAGCCTAAATACAGAACACTCAGTTTTTTGAAATTTTTATCCATCATTTATACTTATAATAATATACATCATCTCTGAGATAATGATTAAGAGTACACAATTCTATATTGGATCTTCTAATGATATATCCTCAATTAATGAAAATTATGTATAAGGATTTCATTATTATCAAAAAATATATAAATGGTAACATTTTAGATACCAAAAATGATTCTCATCTTCTACATTCAACAAATTTATTCCATGTATATTCCTTTAAAATGTGAAACATATCACTGGTGTTATGATGTCACAAATGAACGAAAATGAGATTTTATTTGATGATTGATTTGAAATCATTCAATTGCAGAAAATCCAATGGTAAAAATTTACTCTTGACTCCTCATGTTTCATATATATCTTATTTCATAAGATAAAAAGGGGAATTATATATAAATATAATAATATATTACTAAGTAAAATATTAGAAAATTATCTTAGAAAAACAGTCTCTCTCAACTTAGATAGTGTTAATTTCCCAATACATCTCAAGTGATCAATCAAAATAATGGAATTTTTTAGATCGAATTGATATGAAATTATTAAATTGTTTTGAACCTAGACCTTTAGGAATATTATAATCATCAATGTATATCAGTATCCTTTGGTCTGAGATGTGGGAATCTGATAATTTTGATAAAACATTGATGTAATGTTCAAAAACCCCCAGACACTCCCTTGCCCTTATTGGAGTGGATGTCTCTTGTAAAGAAGGGTTTTGATAAACCAAAGGTATGAGTATAATAATCAAAAGAGTTATCTGTTAGGTCAGTTGATTGATCTTTCATTATCCTACTAATCAAGGGAAATAATGTTTTAAACAAATATAAAAATTAAACTATTATATTCATGTTTATAAAAAATATAAAATAGTATCAAATAGAAAATAAAAAATTAAAATTAAAAAAAAGTTATTTATAATTTTATAGTTATAACCACAATAATTAAATATGTAATTAAAAATAAAAAATGATAAAAAATCAAAAAATAGAGGATGAATAGTTAAAATTCTCTAAATGAATAATGTTTTACACTAAAAAGAAGATTTTCTTTCAATAAACCATTATATATAATTTTTTTATTTAAAATTTTATATTTACAGTAATTTTATTTAAGAAAATAAATTAAAATATATGTTCTCTATGGGTGAACATGGTAAAATGAAAAAAAACTAAAAAAACATATTAGTTATAATAAATCTAATAAGAAATAAAATAAAATAAAAATAAATTATATTTTATGAAAATTTTAAAGGGATAGAAGAAATAAACACATTTTACCTATAATATTAAAAATTTTCTATGGAATTTTTTCCAAAATACCTACATCCTTATTGTTTTCCATGGAAAAAACATTGCCTCCCATGTGGTCATCAATATTCTATATTCATATTTCAGAAGAAGTAGGTATCTGACATAAATCAAAATCATCTAAATGTTTATCATTACCAACCAACATTTTTTTCTAATAATAAAATAGAGAACTTTAGATCTATTTAGGAATTATATAGATTATTTATTAATGTTTTTCATTTGTAAAAGGATTAACTATGTATTCTAATTTATTCAGATTAACTAGTGTCATTCCATATTCATAGTGTCTAAAACTGTTGTTACAAATAAATAAATTGATGATAAACACTTTAACATAAAATTTAATGTAATCAAATTCCCATATTTCATTAATTACTCTTTTATATGAAATTAAAGCCTAAATTGGAATTTTGTCTTTATAACTAGAATATTTCATTGCTTCAAGGAACACCAATACACTACTATTTTAAACTACACATATATTGTAATGATCTTTTTTATTAAATTTATAGCCATGAATTTCATACCCAGAACATGTTATCAAATTTAAACATGAAAAACCCAAAAACCATATCAATGATTCTAATTCATATGATCTACCAAGAATTATATCTTAAAACAATGGAAAAAATGTAATGTTATGCTCATTTAAATTTCACATATCAGTTATCTTTAGATAAAATTGTTTCAACTCTTTAATATGAAATTATATATATGGTTTAGAATCATATATTTTATTCAATATATATAAATGTAACTTCTTTATCTATTAACCTATCAATGATTTGACATTCATTCCACTGACCCCCTTTCAATGAAATTAACCTGTTTATCACGAGATGGAGGCAAACCAATGTTCTCTACTATAAATAAGTACCATCTACAAAACACTGCAACCTCATCAAAAATAAACTTCTAAATAATGTATTTGTTAGATTAATCAGCTTATTACAGATTTAATTGAAAAAATAACACACCTTCATTACAGTCATTTTATCATGGATGTGAAATATTCCCTACAATTAAACTGTTAGGAGTTGTGCCATCATGATGTGACAATAATTGGAATTCATACATTTTAACATGAAATATTTTAATGAAACATTTTTATACATTTGAAGTATAACCCTGATGTGTTGTTATATCATTAAGACACTAACAAAACTGAATTTTCTACCTTAGGGTTATGTTATGACAAACTGGTGGGTGCAATGTTTTCCTTCCATCAAATGTGGTAGCTAACAAAAATGTATTCCTATTCAAGGTAAGACAAATGTTTCCTTCATACCATATTTAATATTCTCGTTAATATCTAATAATGTTATAATCATGTTTTCACATATATTATTCTCTTCATGAATGACCTCAATATTCTTTTTTCATAAGGCCCAAACTTTAATCTTTAAATAATATTGAATTATGTTAATAATTCACATTAAGGATAATTTTAGGCTTATATTTTTAGAGAATTAGGCTATAAGTACTAAATTACATCTCAAAAATGAAAAATTAGACACTTACGCAGTATCAATTTTTTCATTAAATAAAAACCCATAATATAAAACAAGAAATTTTTCTCGATATAAGTCTTCTTGAATTATTCCTTCCTCTTACCCTTACAAATAACCCTGGGAAAAACATTTCAAAAACCTGGTATGGGCCTTAAAATCTCAATAAGGGTTATAAGATAATGAATGAAAACATTCTTTCATCAATACAAATGAAACATAAGCTCGTTTACATACGTCATGAAATCATAATATTTACGAATAAGATAACAAAATCATAAATCATAGAGGTAACTTGTGGAATCCATATCATAGATTCGTAGTAGCTTTCACAACTAATTATACAGTTCCATTTGGAATACCCTTCACAGTATATTCCCTAAATCTCTATAGATAAACATTACCATTTACCACTGTCACATTACCCAATGCATTGGAAAGCTATATCAGGCTCTCCCACCCTTGGATTATCACAGAACAACCCATATAAGTAATCAATTCACAAGAACAATAAAAAATCATAATGTAATAAAAACTTTTCCACATTGAAATCACAATATATCATTTAATGATATTTAAATACTCCATGTTTTCTCAAAACAATTTTCAACACCAAAACATGAAAAAGGGTATATGTTATTTATGTTCCCTTTAAATAAATATTGTGGCTTATTATGGAAGCCAGAAATAAAATAACACTCGCGGTGGCAGAAAGGTCATTGTCACCGCGTATGTTAAAAAGAAACATTCCATTTTTCGTTTAGTGAAATTATAAGTAAAAAATAAGCACATTGAATGAAATTAAAATTCAAACGGTTTTATACACCGTATAAGATAATGTCATTTATAAATCAAAATATGCATCACTGAATGGAAATTGAGAGGAAGTCCCTTGCCACATATACGATGTGACTCATTCGTTCATTAATCAACAACATAATAAAATATTGTTAATTTATTCTATAATATTTAACTTTCTCATGTTTGTAATTCCCCTTTTATCACTTATTACCTAGTTAAAAACAATACATAATCATTGATTTAAAAAAAGTAATTCTGTTGATATTTGGTACTTGAGTAAAAAAAAATTTCTTATAATTACATGTCGTCCATGTAGTCAAAAGTCCATTATCACCAAAATAAAATTAATTATTTAGATATAATATATATAATATATATCCAGTATATATATATATATATTTATAATAGTACATAACATTAGGAGATAAGAAATGAAATGCACCGTTCATGAAGATGGTAAGCCAAACGTACACATCAATTCTACATTCATTTCTTTTTAATATTTAATTGAATGAAAAATTAATGATACATAAATATATTTAAATTCATGTATAATATCATTTTTAATTTCATTAACACCATCTTTTATACTTTCCACATTTGAAATGAATGAGTCATAACACATTGAGGGGGCATTAGTTTGCACATCCTCAAATAAAATTATCATATTTACCCAATATTGAAACCACAAAGGTATACTATAAATAAAAAATAAAGAAAAAAGAGAAAATATAAATATAATATATATCACATATAAATATTGTTCGATAATAATGGAAACCATGAAAGGTGATAGGATATATTTGAACAATCATCATTTTCTAAGGAAGTAGTTTTCCTTCCAGAGAAATAGTATGTCTGTATCCATTAGATGGAGATGTGTGGAAGTGTACTTATAATAATTCCCATAACATCATCCTAGTATATTTAGAATAATTTTTTTTATAAAATAATGGAATAAAGTGATTTTATGGTGTTGGAGATGGAAAATAAAAGAAAATAACATGAGAGAAGACGTTACCGTTAAATCGGGTCACTCCCTTTTGTTTGAACCAAATGGCTTTCTTGAATTGCCTTCAGAAATAGATAAGTATTGTAGGAGGAATAAAATGATTTTGGGAGATTATTGGATTAGTGATCAGATTATCTAATAGACTTGAGAGTTATGAGTAATGGGTTAGAGGTGATAGCCATTTATATGGGGGATGAGGGGCTCGTTAGTAAGCTTTGAAAATATAATTTTATTATAAAATAAATTTCGATTAAAAATGTACCCAAACTCATTAAATTCGAATATAATATAAAAATTTTAAGAAATATTGTCATCAAAATTTTTTAGACATGTTTTAGTTTCAATTTTATGCTTATCATTTGGCTTCAACCCTTAGATAACTAATTTAACTTTTACCATGTCATCTTGCATATTCATACTATATGGTTAATATAGTTACAATAAAATTCTTAGAGACCAAAAATATATTATTGATGAAAATTTTAACATTATATATTTCATTGGACCAATTCTTAGTGTTTTGGGACTATTTTATCATTTAATAAAGTATTTATTGATTTAAAAACTCTTTTATGTCAATTTTAATACTATTCATATCATAGTTTTTTGAAAACCCAAATGAAATTTATAATATAGAAGAGACATAATTAATTAAAATTTAACAAGTCATAATTATCTCTAAACCTAGTGTATGGCTTAAATAGTTTCAATATATATATATTTAAATATTTATAATCTCATTTATTTAAAACATTCATTAACAAGGTAATCACATCATCACTATTGTGTCAAAAATAAATTTATTTATATGATGTATAATAATTATAAATAAAATAAAATGACATAGGAATTATTTTAATCTTTTTAATAAATATTTATAGTAAAAAATATCCCATATATAGTCCCGTATAATTATTTCACTAAAAGATATATGTTTATGTTAGTTTTTCTTTAACAGTAAATTATTTTTTATATAATGTCATTTTTACTTATAAGTGGCTCCATGGAATCCCAAAATCAACAAAAGGATGACCACAGTTGGAAAATTATTATAAAATAGGTTTAGGTAAAATGTTAGGGTAATCTAATATTATTATAATATTATTTCTTACCCTTATTTACAAGATTTACCCTTTTACCATGGTAAATAAAATATTAACTGATGTTACTATTCACAATGTCTAAAAATAAAGGATACCGATTTACACAATTTGGACCACGTGATTCCAAATATGGAAAACATTTTTTTCAAATTGAAAACACCGAAGTTGTAAAAAATATTTAAAATTAATTCCTGTTATCATAACCAAAAACCTGTTTTTATGAAATAATAACTATTAAAAGATTGACATTTATTAATGTCCAGTATCAAAGTTAAATTTATTAAAATTTCTAGCATTGGATTAAGTGGTTAAAATATAATCCAATTACAATTTAATACCTATTATAAGGACAATCTAACTATATAAATAAATTAGATGAAAATACAGCTTCGACATAAATTTCAGTATTTTACACTATTCATTAAAACTAAACTTGATCAGAAAAATACCAAAACATTAACCCAAAGTTAATTTTGATTTCCCAAATCTAAAGAAGAATTTTATTTATTCAAATGTTACATTTAAAAGTGACACAAACTACATTTAAAAGAGGGTTTCCAACAAAAGTTGGAAAATCATCATTTTAAAAATATTAGACTTTTCCAAGATTAAAATCAAATTCATTCCCATTTTATACTTCTAAATTTTATTGTATAAATGTAAAAACAGTTAACAAACATGTATAATCATATTGTATTTAGTTCTGTTCATTCCCTCAAATACAATTTCTAGGAATTTACTACCATTTAAAATAATTTTATATTATTACTTTTAAGTATGAAACAGCCTTATATGAAACATAAGATTTCATAGAAAACCCATTGTTTCATGTTGGGTATGCCATCAAACATAGCACCCCCTTTAAATTAAAATTAATATTTAATACACAGATTTTAATAAATATTAAAATATAATATCCTTTACTTACCTAGGATTTTACATCATTCCCCCCTTTGGGAAATCATTTCCTCCAAATATATATTCACTTACCAAATAAATTGGGATATTTATCCCTCATATCATTTTAAGATTCCCACGTTACCTCTTCAGACATATTGGGTTTCCACTAAACCATTACCAAATGAATTAATCTATTCCGCAAAACATTCTCTCTTCAATCATGAGTCTGGACTCGTTGATCCTCATAAGAATGATTTTTTTCCTGCTGAACTACCTCTGGACACAAATTTGAGATGGATTTGTCAAATACTTTCTGATAATTGATCTATAAAAAACATTGTGTACCTATTATAAACATTGAGGTAAAGACACTCTGTAGGAAACTAATACATCATTCTCTAGGATTTCATTCGGTCTAATGAACCTCATCCTCATCTTTCTCTTCTTACCAAAACACATCACACTATTCCACGGAGAAACATTGAGAACGACCTGATCACCTACATCGAAAGAAATATCCGTGCTTCAGTTATCCACTTATATCTTCTTCCTTCTCTGAGCTGTTCTCATGTGCTTCTAAATCAACAGATTTTTTTCTTCCATCTCTTCTACCAATTCTGGTCCCATCAGTTTCCATAAACATAGTGCATCCCAAAAAACTTGAGTTCAATATTGCTTCCGATATAATGCCACAGATAGAGCCATCTATATACTATAATGAAATCTATTATTATAAGAATACTAAACCAAAAAAAGATGATTGTACCAACATACCTAGTAATCCATTGAAGAAACACATAGCATAACTTCCAATGTATAAATTTTTTGTTCTGACTGCCAATCAGATTGAGGATGAAAAGTTGTTCTAAAATTTACATTAGAACCCAAAGACTTATTAAGGACATTCCAAAATTTAGAAGTGAACCTCGGATCACAGTCAGATATAATGGAGAGTAGAACTCCATGAAACATAACTATATCTTTAACATACAACTATGAAAGTTGATCGAGTGAAAGAGTATCTCGAATATGAAGGAATTTAGAAGATTTAGTCAATCGATCATTAATAACCAAGATTTCATTATTACCTTTATATTTATTTGGTAATCCCACAACAAAGTCCATGGATATATTTTCCCATTTCCACTCTTGAATCAATAAAGGTTAAAGCCTCACTTTCGGTAAATGTTTCTCTGCTTTAACTGGTAGACAAGTCAAACAATTCACATTAAATTCAGCAATATCTCTTTTCCTTCCATCCAACTAGTAATACTCCTGATGATCTCTGTACATCACAGTATTTCTAGGATGAACTAAAAATTGAGAACTATGAGCTTTATATAACAATGATTTATTTATGTATGAATCATAAGGCACACATTACCTCTTCTAAAATATTAAAACACAATTTATATCTATATTAATCTCAGGTATCATACCCTTCTAAACCAACTGTACTATTTTATTCAACTCATTATCTTCATTCTACACTTGTGAAATTCTTGTCTGATAGAGATGAATTCACTAACACCTGAAACAAATTAGTGTGACATCATGCACTAACAAATTCAATGTGAAATTTATTCAAATATTTAATCAAAGGATATTGTTCAAAATGTAATATAATTAATATAGAATTACTTTTTCGAATTAAAGAGTTATTGAATTTATTTAACTTTCATGTATGGTAATAAATTTTATATCATAATCCTTGATTAATTTCATCAATCATTTCTATATCATGTTAAATTATTTCAGAGTTAATATTTACATTCTTCATTTGTAGTCATTATATATTTCACATTTTACTCCATACAGATGATGCCTCAAAATTTTTAAAGAAAAAAACAATAATAGGTAATTCCAAATCATGTGTATGGTAATTTAACCCATGAAGTTTCAACTAACATGATGCATAATCAAATACCTGAGCATTCTTTATTAGGACCCAACCATGTACTTTCAACAAAGAATCATTGTAGATAAAAATTCACCATCTCTTGAAGGAAAATACAAAACTGGAGCATTCACCGATCTTATTTTAAATTTCTAAAAACAATCATCCCATTATTTTGTCAATATGAACATAACACCTTTTCTAGTTAACATAGTCAGTGGGCTAGTTAACCGTGAGGAATTCTCATAAAACCTTTTTTAATAGCCTGGAATACCAAGAAAACTATGTATCTCATTAATATTTGTGGGTCATGGAAATTATTCAACAACTTTTGTTTTAGAAGGATCAACGGTTATGCCTTTTTATGAAACAATGTGACCATGGGATGAAATTTTTTGTAACCAAAACTCACACCTGATGAATTTACCATACAATTTCATATCATTTAATGTATGAAAGTCAACCATCAAATGAATTTATTTCTCCTCTTTTCATTTATAATAAACCAAAATATCATCAATAAACACACCACCATTTATCACAGGAGTCAATGGATCCATCCGTGTAACAAACTATTCAATTCTGATTCAGGCCATCTCAAGATGATGATCTACAAGGTCATCTCCCTCTGTCTTCCATCCCAGAATAGCTTCCCTCTTTCCTCTATGAAATACTATAATGAACATACATATCTTATTCAATGAGACATGATAATCTGTAAATGCTACATCATTTCAATCCTAACATAAATTAATTTATGGATATTATTTTAACAGTATTCTGACTCCTAATGTTTTCTAAACCTACCTGTGATGCCAACTATAATTCCTTAGACTTAATCATTACATAATCTTGATTTATGTTAATAATTCATATTGGTGATTTTTTCAGGTTTATATCATTAGATAATTATGTGATAACTATTACATTATATCTCAAAAATTACAATGTAGACACTCTTAGTCAGTATCCATTTTTATTCTTAGAAATAAAACCCTAAAAAGAAAAGAAAAATTATTTTCATGATATAAATCTTCTTGAATTATTCTTTTCTCTTACCCTTAATAATAACCAATGAAAAATATTTTAAAAACATGGGATGTGAATTAAAGTCATAGTAAGGGTTCTGTGATAAAGAAAGAAAACATTAGCCGATCAATACATACAAAACATAATCTATTTAATATACCTCATACAATCATAATATTTATGAATAAAACATATAAATCATAAATCATAAAGGTATATTCTGGCATCTATATAATAAATACATTGTAACTTTCACAACTACACATGGAGTAACATTTAGAATACCCATCACAATATATTCTTTAAATCTCTTTCGATAGCCATTAACGTTTAACTCCGTCACTTTACCCAGTTCATTGGAGAGCTATCTCGAGCCCAACCTCCCTGTGTTTATCACAAAACCACCCATATACATAAACAATACCCAAGATGTATAAAACAATCATAAAAGAAAGATAAAATATACACATTTCGATCCGAATATATCATTACCAGATATTGAAACAATCAATGTTTTTCAAAAAACATTTTAATTACCAAAATAGGTTAAAATGGTATGTGGTATATATTTTCTCATAAAACACTATGTCTTGTTAAGGAATCCAAAAACCAAATAACCCTCGCAGAGGTAGAATGGTAATTCTCACTACGTACGTTAAAAAGAAACATTCCCTTTTTCATTTAGTAAAATGATATGTAGAAAATGATTCCATTTGAATGAAATGAAAATTCACATGGGTTTATACACCGTATAAATAAATGTCTTGTATAAATCAAAATATGCCTCAATAAAAGGAAATTGAGACGAAGTCACTTACCTCATTTCCGACTTGACTCGTTCATTTTTTAATCTCATGAATAATAAACAAAATTAATTTATACTTTATTAATAACTGTTTTATAGTTTATTATTTGTTTTATATCACTTCTTACCACGTTATAAACATTACATAATCATTGAGTTAATAAGGGTTGTTTTGTTGATATTTGGTTCTTGAGTCAAAAATGAACTTCTTAAAATAACAAGTTGTCCATGTGGCCAAAATTCCATTACCTCTAGAATGATATTCATTATTTAGATATCATATATATATATATCATATATATCAAATATATATATATATATATAATAGTACATAACATTTTGAGATACTAAATGACATGCACCGTTCATGGAGACGGAAAGCCGTATGTACGCATGAATGCTACTTTCATTTCTATTTCATATGTAATGGAATGTAAAATTAATGATACATAGGGATATTATAATTCCAGTATAATATCATATGTAATTTTATTAACTCTTTCCTTTATATGTTACACTTATTTCATGAACAAGTCATATCACTTCGAGGGGCCGGTAGTCCGCACTTTCTCAAATGAATTTGTTGTATTTACCCATTATGGAAACCATAAAGGTATGATATAAACGAAAAATACAAAATAACAGATATAATTTTAATATAATATGTATCATATATAAATATAGTTTCATCATAATGTCCATCATGAGAGGTGGTATGAGATATTTGAACAATCATCATTTCGTGAGGCAGTAGTTCGCCGTCCACAAAAACAGTATGTTTGTATCCATTATATGGAAGTGTGAATGTCTAGTTAAAATACTTCACATAACAACATAATAATATATTGATAATAGTGGTTTTTTTATAAAAGAATGTAATAATGATATTTTAGGTGGTTGGAGAAGGAAAATAAAAATATTAACATGATAAAAAAACTTTACCTTTAAATCGGGTAACTCCATTTGGTTTAAACCAAAAAGGTTTCTTATACTACCTTCTACCTAGGGTAAAAATTATATGAGGAAGAAAAGGATTTTGGAAGTTCATTTGAGCTGAGGTTGGATGATCTAGAAGGATTTAATGTTGTTAGTAATGGGTTATATGTGGTGGCGTTTTATAAGGTGGAGGATGAGCACTTTAGGAATGTTTAAAAGTATTATTTTATTATAATCTGAAATTTAATTTATAAATTTTTGAAACTAATTCTATTCAGTGTTAAGATTAATATTATTTGAAATCATCTCAACCAATAGGTTTTATAAATTTTTTGTTTTCATTTTTAACCTTATCATTTAGATTTAACCATAAGTTAAATATACTCTTACCATGTCTTCTTGTATATTCATACTATATTGTTAATATAGTAACTATAAAATACCCAAGAGACCGAAAATGGATCATTAATTTCACTTTTAACATTATATGTTTTTTTACAAATCATAGATTTGTATGACTATTTTATCACTTAATAAAATATTGATTGATTTAAAATCTCTTTTTTGTCAATATTAATACTATTCATATCATTACTTTTTAAAAAATCCAAACCATCATGATTCTTTTAAAAATACATCATTAATTCAAATATAACAATTCATAATTGTCTTTGAGATCTGTGGATTGGATAAATTGTTTCATAATTATTTATTTTTAATATTTATAATCTCTTTTATTTAAATCCTTCATTAATAATGTATTCACTACATCACCATTGTGTCATAAATAAATTTATTTATTTGATGCATAAAAAATATAAACAAAATAACCTGATTTAGGAAATAATTTTTTTTCTTGTGAATAATTATTGTCAAAAATATCACTTATAAATCCCTATATAAAAATTATTTTAATAAAACAGATTTGTGTATGTTATATTTTCCTTAACATAAAATAAATATTTATAAAATTTCATTTTCACTTATATGTTTGTCCATGGGGTCCCAAAATCTACCCAAGTATTTCCCTGGTCAGATATGTATCATCCAATAGGGTTAAGACACGTTTTAGGGTAATTCAATATTATTATAATATTATTTTTAACCCTTATTTACCATATTTACCATTAGACCATGGTAAATAGAATATTTACTGAAGTAACAATTCGGAATTTCTAAGAATAAAAGATGTCTATTTACACAATTTTGAACACATGATTCCAAATATGGAGTCCATTTTTCCATATTCAAAGCACATATCTTGTTGAAATAAATTTAAAATTAATTCTCGTTATAAAAACCAAAAAGCGTGATTTAAGAAATAATAACTATCAAAAGATTGACATCTTTTTATGTCCAATTTCAAAGTTAAATTACATCCAAGGAAAAAAATTGGATTAAATGATAAAATTATAATCAAATTTAACATTAAATCACATTAAAATCAATCTTACTATATAAATAAATTAGTTGAAAATACATTTTTGGCATAAAATGCATTATTTTCCACTATTCATAAAAAATGAACTTTACCAGAAAAAATTTTTCGATTGTAAATTTTGATGTCCAAATTATAAAGAAAAAGGTTTATTTTGTCAAATGGAACATATAAAAGTAAAAAAAAATTAATGGGGTTCTCCATCAAAAGGCAGTTATACATTATTTTAAAATTATTAGTGTTTTATATTCTTAAAATAAGATTCATTCTCATTTTAAGACACTAAATTTTATTGGATAAAGGTAAAAACATTTAAAAAAAATTTGTAATCATATTTTAGTTAGTTGTGTTCATTCCCACCAATATAACGACTATGCGGTAACTACTATTTAAAATAATATTATATTAGTATTTTTTCGTATGACTCTGCTTTGTGTGTAACATAAGATTTCAGAGAAACCTCTTGTTATGTGTCAGGTATGTCATCGAACATAGCATCCCCTTTTAAGTAAAATTAATATTTAATTCACAAATATAAATAAATATGAAAAATATAATATCAATTATTTACCAAGGATGTTATAGTTTTACCACCTCATATATTTTATATGTTCTAAATAAATAATAACCCTTTCATCCAAATATTTTAATCATTACAATATTTATGTTTCCTTTTAAAATTATAATAAATTTTTTGTACCCACTCAAAATATATATTATTATAGAATGTTTTTCTAGAAATATAATATATTTTGGATTCACTAAATGATTTATCTAATATTATATAATTGTGATACACATATCATTACATTATATTAACAATTAATACTATTCTTAACCCATGTTGTAATTCATAATAGGAATCCTATTTATTTAAATAGGACACACTTTATGACCTAAAACACTATATATAAAAAAATTTCCATATGTTGAGTTGTAATTTATCATAAACATACTCATTGAATGCAGTTAAAAATATTAAAATTAAATATAATAAGACACCATAATAACTTCCTCCCAAATTAATTTAAAATAATCAATTAATGGTGAAAAAACCTTAAATATCATTTTTGTGTTGTTTTGGTCATGAGATCATTAAATTCAACATGATATAATTTCACATTATCAAAAACTCATGTGATATGTTTTAAATTTTCAATTAAACCATCTATGATTTATGGGTTATACTAAGGATTTTATATGAATTTATTCAATTAATGCATAGTCCATGTCTAATATTTCAATCTTCATTTTGAAATTTAGGAATCTACTAATAAATTTCTGTTCACCATGGAAAATTGGTTGGATGGAAAAATTTTCTATCACATATCTGGTCATCTGCATTCTATCATAACCATTTTATGTCAATTTATTTTTCTAATAATCACTTAAAATGTAAAATTATAGGAAATTTCAAAAAGGTCATGGAATGGGTATTTTTAACATCTAAATTAGTCTAAATTTTTCATTAAATTATATCTTGGAATCCCAAACATAAGAAATCTTTCCATAATTTTTTATTCAGTCCCTTATTCACCCAGTAATTTAGGAAGGTTTTTATTTTTATGTACCCTAATCAAATTTTACATTTTATTTTCTTTATAATTTGAATAATGAATCTCATTTTCCTTAATAATAATATCTATTAAAAATTGTATAAAATCATTCACACTCTTTTCACTCCTACCATGTTTCTCCTTCCACTTAATAAATCATAACAATGAAAAAAACTATATATTCTATTAATGATAGAAATAATTATTTATAGTATCACCACAATGACCCTCAGTTTTTGATTCATTATCAATTATTTCTACATTAATTTCATTAATAATTTCAATATATTCATCAAATATATAATCTTACAAAGAACTATAATTAATAGAAGTATAATTAAAGATAATCTTAGCATCAAAAAATCATGGGTTGTAATTCATATAAAAACCTTGAAAAATAAAAAAAACATTGACCTATTTCCTTTTAAATATCCCAATATTTTAGCTTATATGGAATGGGAACGAAAAAATGATTTTTTTGGAACATTTCAATTAAAAATACCAAAAAATCATCGAAACATTCCAAATATTAATAACATATTCGATGTTTTGTAATCAAAAATCAAACTATAATTATATAAAAAAATATCAAGAATAAATATCTTTTAAATGAATATAGAGGCGAAAAAACTGATAATTAATTATTCTTGTAAAGCCGTGTTTAGATTTATATCCATGATGTCATAATTCTGATATAGGAATGCATGGAAATTTAAAAAAAATGTGTCTATGATAAAATTATAAACTTAATTTTTTTATAATAATAGAATATATGATTAAATATAATTTATCAATAATGAAAATGAATGCGTCAAATTTATTTACAAAAAGAAATATAGTTATAATAATCTCAATTTTTTTCTTCTAATTGAAATTAGATAAAACTAAAAATAAAATACTATTCACCATAATCTAAATCAAGTGTACATTTTTTATATTACTTTTATTCATCATCATTTATTTTATATAGAGATTTTTTATCATGAAAAAAATTATTAGAAAAAAAATTTATTCATAATACAATAAAATCATATTGTAGAGTTCAAAAATCAAAATGTTGTATTTATAATTTAGTTTATATATACACATAAATAATATTATACACTATTTTATTCCTATTGATTTTTAAATTTTAGTAATTATAATTATGTAATTTGTATTCGATGACAACATTTTTTATTTGAATATAATGCACTAATAACCCACAGATTAAATATTCCCATTTAATTCATTTGATACAATAAAAATCCAATTTTTGGGAGATAACTAATTTCATTTTGGATACCAATTTATTCTTATATATTTCTTTGTAAATATATCATTGAAAAATAAACATTTGTAGTAGGATAATCCTCTAAATTTGGATATTAATGTAACCTCAAATGTAAATGGGGATAAAGTATGACTCGAGATAAAATAGAACAAGTTATAATGTATGATTGGGGATAAGCAGTGCATCATTCACTATTATCATTAGTACCAAATTGGATTATCACCCCATTGAATATAAAACCTATATTGTATATTTCTTAATTTTACATTTATATGTAAATAATCCGATTGATCGTTTATATTATATAGTAACCAATAATTTCATCGTTATATCGATAGTAACTAATAATATACAGACACCATGTTTGAAATATTTCATTTAAGGTTTTTAATATGCTCACATCACATGAAAAGTGTTGATATGTATTTATGATACTTATAGGATATATCATATTGTATTGTATACAAATTTTAATGTACATATACAAAACAATTTAAGATTACCAGGTCACTAATAAATTCAAAGTGGTTATTGAAATTTATTTATATACATGGAAGTGTATGTATAAATAAATAATTATTCACAAACATCATCCAAATAATAATCATTTCGATATTCAATGAATGAAATTTCAGATGAAATAGAATATAAATATATATGATACAATTCAATTAATATTCCCATCGTAATTATATAAAAACCAAAAAATTAATATATAATTCAAAAATATATAATATAACATATTACATTAAAAAATAATGAAATTCACACCTTTTCAATTAAAGCGACTGATAAAGTATGTGAAGTTGGTAATCTAATATTCTCAATGACCATATGAATATAGTAATGTAAAATGATGAGTTCGATTAAAACTGAGGGTTTATAAATATTGTAAAGAGGAATTTGAGTAGAAAAAATAGTAAAAACATGAGTAAAGAAGTATATGACATTGTACTACTGAAAGAGGGGCTTGATCTTCAAGGCTTACTAGATATATAAGAGATGAGCTTATCAAATGTGAAATATTGAGGCAGGTCAATCCTAATAGAGTATGAATATGGAAAAATGAGATTGGAGGCCAATATATCAAATCAAGGATGTTAGGGATTCATGACATAGGGAATGATTTTACATTAATGATATAGAAAAACAAAAAAATTATTCTTAATGGTAATGAATAAAAGTTTAAATGGAATTTCATTTCCCATAAAATATAATCGAGGTTATAATGAAATTTTTATTGTTTGATAACTTCATTAATTCAATAACTAATGTGAAAAATATTCTTTATCACAACTTTTATAAAATAACCTATATGATAAAGGAATGAATATTTTTTTCTTGTTTGTTATAATATAAAAGATGAGAAAATGGGCTTATAATGACATTTATTATATAAGATATGTGATAAATTAGCATATTGTGTCTTTTGAAAAGGTTATTTGATAATCGATATAATGAAGTTGATGCGATTAAGAGTTTATGTGCGAGTTCCAACTATGTGAATCTCAATAATTTTATATGATTTAACATCAAGTTAGATAACATCAAGTTAGATTTCACAAGGAGGATATAATAAATGCAACATTTTGTACAATTTGTGGTTACTATAAATATAATTTTATTCCATTTTGACATAATTATTCACGGTATATACTCATGCATTTATTTAATATACTCTATATAGATTACCCTTTTCAGTTTTGGTAGTATTTTTAGTTTTTATTATTATCTATTTAAAGAGAATGTTTGATGTTGATGATACCATTATGATTGTGCTAACAAAACTATGGAAAAATAATATGTGAGAAAAAACTGCAATGTGTAAATTTTGATCATAAAATTTTAATTTTATAGTAATATATTATCAATAGTTTATATATTAGTGGAAAAAAATGATAATGGCAATTAAAAATTTTCCCATACAAATATATATAAATGTTATCCAATATTTTCCTTGTTTTTATTGATATAATCTGTGATTTTTGGATAATTTATCGTGGATTTCCAATCGAATCAAAAAGATAACTAAGAATGGAACAAAGTTCCACTTGATGGATGAATATGAGGCAAATTTCACTAAACTAAATATAATATTATTCAATGAAAAATTAAATATATCACCCTATAGTGGAGTGGGGTTTTTAATCTACACTAATGTGTCAATGAAGTGGATTGTATTTTTATTCATATAGAATGATATGGTTATAGTTCATGTCTCATGACAATTGATGGTTGATGAGAAAATTTACCCAACTCATGATTTGGAATTAACTGTGGAAGTTTTTACATGAATGATATAGAGGGATTATATTTATTAATAAATATGTTATATATAAAATATCATTATATTTTTAAAATATTAATTCAAATGAAAAGAGGTGAATATATTCTAGAGAATATTTTGAGATATGTTTAATGATTATGAATTCTTAAAAATTTACCACCCCATGGATGAAAACAAGCTTATAGAGAATTTGAGTCGAAATGATTGGTATAGCTTATCCAGGAGTGGGACTAGAAAAATACAATATCTATTCACTTTCATATAATGGATATCAAAGTCATAAAAGATTGGGTTAAATCATATCATTATCAAATGATTGTTCAATGATCTATCCAAGTGATGATTAAAGTGTCATAGAAGGGAGATGTGGTCTTATACAAATTAGTGATAGTTTTTCATGAGTTCATCATTAATCATATTGGATTGTTAATTTTTGGGAACTATTTATGTGCTATGTTAATATGATAATTGAATAATGATATTGTATAGGAAGGAAATATTTTTTTATTTTCAATTTATCTTTGCAGTGAACTTATGTTTTGTGATCTAAAAGTGAATTTTATGTTTTCTGTAATAAATAGATATACTAAAAAGATTTAATATTGTTGCATTGTATGTTATATGTAAAAAATTTCTAACTGTATATTACAACCATTTCACATTAGAGAATAGGCATGGGAAATATTTACATTGTGTTTTTAATTGGAATAAGAAAATAATCTAAAGGGAATAATGTTATATGGGTTATTTGTTATCATCATATAAATTGGTCACACATTATTTCTATAAAATAATATTTCACCCTAGATCTACATTCCTGGATATAGATTAGAGAATTGATACTGTTTTTCACAGTACCACATTCTATTGTATCTAATTGGGATCCATGATTTACCTTGATGTTTTGGGGAATCCTTTAGAAATGTCATGATACCAGATTGAGTTTCAACAAAATGTATCATCATTATTCATATGTTCAATCAATGAGATAAATTCCAAGTCAATAATAATTGTTGAGATAATTTTCTGTATATTTTAATGATGTTTGGGATCCGTACAATCCAATAGTTATGTCTTTGTACAATGCTAGATCTCAGTCACGAATTATGACAACTCCATTTGAAGACCTATATAGAAGGAAGTGTAGAAGACCAATTTTATAAGATGAATTTGATGAGTAAAATATATTATGATAATAAGTATCTAATGAAATGGAATAGAAGTTTATAAAAATTCATCAACACATAAAGGGAGGAATAATGTTGACTGGATAGTTATTCTAATAATAATCATCATGATATAGAGTTTATTTTTTTGATATGGTTTTTTCAATGAATTTCCCTATGGGATAATTTTATGACATTTAAGATTAACTAAATTATTATCACTATTAAGATTTACATCATTGAGATTCTTGATTGAGTATGAATAGTGGATTATCTCTTGACACATCAACAATGCCCCTCTCAAGTCAATGATGTGTTCCATGTATCTCTACTGAATATGTAAATTTCTAATCCATAAAATATTATGGATATATAAATAGTACCCATGTATAATTATAATTACATTGAAATTTATTTAGATATTCTATATCGTATATAGATTTTCTTAGGAACTACTATCCAGGATAAAGATTTATAATGAAACCACAAACATGAGGAAGCTACATGGGAACATAAGGATATGATTTTCAAGATTAATTTTCAGTTGTTTATATTAGACTAATGAAGTATTAATGGGAAAGTTATTTTTATGACTTTTCTATATAACAACATGATATTTTATTAAATATTTTATACTCAAAAAAAATTTAAGTTTTAAATAGATTATGATAAACGCAACACATAGTTTTAACAAAACATGATATTCATTTAAAATTATAATTTTAATGTTATAATTAAAACATAGATTTAAATATTTTAGGAATTAATATAAATAAACATATGTTTAAAAAAAATATATTATATTAATTGAAATAATGTATATTTCTAAATAAGTAATATTATTTTGATAATTTTGTGTATACTTCAATATTTTGAAAATGGATTTCATTGTTTTTAGTGAAAAAAATAATTTAAAATTTCATCAATATTTTGAATATTTATTGGAAATATAATCTTTAAATTTTACGGGAAAAAAATTAGCCCCATGTGGATTTTTTGGAATTTTGTATCAAGAATAATTTTTTGATGAATAGTGAAAAATAATGAACTCTATCAGAAATATCCATTTAGTTTAATGAATTTAATAATATATATCTAGTTGTAATTATATATATAAGTAAAATTTGTTTAATAATATTATAAATAATATAATTTAGGTAATTATATTAAATTCATTATTAGATAATTTATTTTGAAACTAGGTGTACTTATAAAACTTTTCTCCTTGGAAAACTACTATTTCTGCACATTTTTTTGTTAAATTTTAAATTATATTCATTAAATGATATAAATTGTATTAAAAATTAAATAAATAATTTTATAAATCATAATTAATATTATAGAATAAGTTAAAATTAATTTTCAATCATAATGAATAGTAAAAACATTAAAAATTTAGTTACAGCTTGTAATGATAAAACGGGTTTACCAAGGGTTAGAAAATGATAAGGATTAATATTCCCTTAAAATGTGTAAATTTATTATTTTCATGAAATGTTAAATAATTATATCATATATGGTTCTAGTATTAGTTTTTTTTCTAATGTTTAAAATGTAGTTATAGATTTTTATTTTTTAAATTTATAAGTGTTTCATCACCCCCACTTATAGAAGGGAACCCCTATCATGTCCACCCCATTCATCAAGAACCTTTTGGTTTGGGAAATACATAAAAACTAATTTATTAATTTCCACCCATCTCTATTCAGAATGTATCTAGATTAATAAAATATTATAAGAAGGTTTTATAGCAAACCAATGGGGGTTTTCCAAAGAATATGTATTGTTCTTAGATGATCATTTTAATATTATATCAAATTGAAATTCATCCAAATATCTTTAAAAGAATATTATATAATTAAATAATTTTGAATTACAATATGATATATAACTATCTAAATGTAATAACTTATATACATCTCCACTTCCATCAAATGTTAGACAAAACTGTCGATTTTGTGTAAGACGGACATCCACATCATAAATAGATGTAATTTTTTTATCTCCACACATATATGAATATAATTATTTATTAAAAATATATATAAGATATTTATTACATAATTATACTTCTATATTTATATATGAAATCTAAATTCATAGCTTTCAATCATTTGTAAAATGATTACATTGCTTATCCTTACGTGTGGAAAACGCATCCAAGAAGCGATGTTATATGTTTTTTATTTTATTTTTTACTTGTATGGTAATAACGATATATTTAATGACTTTATATGATATATATATTTATGATCAATTTTTATTAAATGATAATTAGTATTTATGTTTCTTTTATTCTACCCATCCGGAGTATGGATACAACGTTTATGAGTATGTATGGCCTACCGTCTCTACAAACGGTGTGACACATTTTCCTATATAATTTTTTATTGAGGTAAATAAACAAGCATATAATGAGTATATATGATACTTAAATAATTATTAACACTTTGGATATGATGTAACCATAATCAACGCCCGATCAAAAAAATTACAAATCCAATACATACATGTAATACAAAGAAGTTATTACTTGAAACAGTTGTTTTAACAAAGAATTTTTATTTAAAAGGTGATAAAAGTGTATCATTAAATTATAAATGGAATGATATATATATAAGTGAGTGTGGTTATCTGACATATTATAATAATCCTATATTTATTTTATAGTATAACCAAATGTGTATAATGAATGTCGATACATAAGGTAAAGGATTTTATTCTTATATTTCTTACTTTGGGACACATGTTATGTTATAAACCTATGCTATCTTATGAGTTTTATATATATCCCCTTTGAAATTATATACCATGAATGTATTTATTTTTAGAATATTTAATGTTTCATTTATTATTATTCTTTCATGTGGATTCTGAATAAAATTTTACAAACAAGGTAGATGTTTCCTGTTACAATCCCATTCTTAGTTAGTATTCTTTGTGATTATGCACTTTATGATGAAACATCATGACCTAAATATGATGAAAATCATGAATGTTGATCAATTATATATTAGTATTAATTAGATATTTTAATTTAATTTAATTCCCTTTATGTACTCAATATTCCAAAAGAATTTTTTTAAGGATATAATTTTTTATTGCATTCGTTAGTCAAAAAAAATATTGTTACATATATATTTTCTAAACATGTTTTCAAAATTATACATATAATTTTTTTTAAAATGTGAGAAAATAATATAAAAATATTTTATCAATACTAAATTATAAAATGATTAGATTTTGGGAGTTTCATTCAACAAAATGGATCTTTGTCAAACATATGTAGCTAGAAGAAAAATTATTTGCAGATGGACTTTTGAACAATGAAATAAATTGTTATGAAAACATAAATTATATAACCTTATAGGATGATCTTAATTAAAAATTTAAAATGTATCATTTTAACATACGATACATTCATTTGTTTAATGTTCTGTTTTTTTCTATTAAAATAGTCTTTCAGACATGGTCATGATATCACCATTATTCATATAAATATTTTCAATAATATTTCTAATATTAATATATGAATTCATAAGGTAATTTTTACACATTATTTATTTTTTGAAAAATGTTTTAAAGGTAATTATATAGAATTTTTTGGACTACACACTATTGAATTTTCACTAAAAATGTGTAGGGAGTCATTATTTTAATCCATATGGAATGAAAAATATTTCCCACTATTGTGAAAAATCATGGATTTAGGGAATCCTTTAAATGTTTAAAATGTTCTATAGAAACAAAATATTTTATTGATTGTTTAGGTAAATATTAGATGTTACGTATGTTTTTAAAATTGGAAAGTGTATTCTCATCATGTAATGGTAAATGCGATCTTTCAAAATCATTTTCCTTATAAGAAGACATCATTTAATGTTATTTAATTTTTTAGGGATATAATTAAATAAAAATATCCATATTTATTATCTAGATGTTCTTGGTTTATGATAAAACTGATTTTCAGAAACCAATTCATTTTTCACTGGTTATGATATGGTGAAAAGATTAAATTTAATGTCTCATAAATTACGTGTAATTTTTTAGTTATATAGAGTTATTTTGATACCACAAGAATTATGGCCATGTGATTTCGTGTCCTGGTGAGCCTAGAATAGAATTTTGATCATTTTTTGTTCACGTGAGTAAACATGTGAGAGGATTTTTCTATCTTTTGAACAAGTGGTCAGATCTAAAATTCGAGGGAACTTTTTATTTATGAACATTGGGATTCGTCTAAAATGTACTTCACATCAATCAACAAGAGTTTGATGGAAAAGATAATTTTTGGGACATTTAAAAAATTAATAAAATAAAATTGATTTTTTTTTATTTTTCTTTTGAACCAATGATCAGTGGATGGCAATGCTGAAGGGACGAAACGAGGTGAAGAAGAGTCGCAATTAATGAATCCCTTTAATAGATAATTTTTCATGTGAAACTACTAATCTGTTTCATAAATTAAATTCTATAATAAAACAACACCTTAGTGTAACATAAAAAATGTGGCATGTTTCTTTTCATTAAACAAACATGTTGGATAGTGGGGGAATTAAACTAGTAGGATTTTCCAACAAACCTTCAATGAGAAACCTCTCCAATGAATAATGAAAAATGATGACAAAGATCAAACATAATTTATGGTCCTCGTAGAACGGAACTCGAAGTGACAAGTGACATTGACGTCTTGAAACCAGGAGTACGTAATGTTGTGGCAAAAAATATAGAAGAGGTGGGGGTTTAATTTGTGAAAGTTCAACCCAATTCTTATTTTAAAAACAATTAACATAGATCAACCCACAAACAAGATGATACGTGAATCGTGAATTTATGAAGGATGGTAACTTTTTTGGTATTATCTTTAATTGGTGTTGAAATTATCATTTGTTGATTGGACTAAAATCTCCAAACCTACCATGATTTTAAACTTATAACATAGAGGCCATGGGATAACATTAACAAGTCCATATCCCCTCAATCACATGTGTTCTTTGTGGAAGATAATCCAAATCGATGGAAAGTCGGGATTGAAACCTTTGTAGTAAAGAGAACATTCCCCAGAGAGATTAAGCCTTGATAGAACGAAAAAAGGGATACCAGAGAAACTAGGATGGTGCACTGAAGTAACCACTGGGGCACCAGTGGTGGCAGCTGGGAGTATCCCATAGCGGTGGCCAACAATAGTGGTTGTGGGCGGAACATGACACTCTTTTAAAAATTCATTGTTTAAACATGACCATTAAAACAAAGCCATTATGTTTTTTGTTATGAATAGAGAAAAATAAATCAGTAAAATTTTATTGTATACATTGGAATAAAATAAATTCAATGGATGTCTTTAATTTGAAATAAAATAGGAATGATTTGAATGATAATGGTATGTTTTCTAAAAACAATATTTTTCAAAAGGGAAGACAAATTTCTCTTTTTCCACAAAAATATAAATAATTTTTAGGTAATTTTGATTATTTATGTGAAAAATAAATATCTTTTTTTTAAATATAATTCTCAATATTTCCTTTTGGTTAATCGTTTATAATTTGATGAAGAGAATTATTTTTTGAGGAATTGTGATAAATAATAGATTTGGATTAAAATTTCCTACTCTTTGAAATTATTTTGAATCTTTTCATTTTTTAAATTAGATTTAAAGAAAAATTATATCAATTATATAAAAATTAACCCAATATAAGTGATTTTAATTAATTATATATATATTTTTTTATATTAAATCATTATAAAATTATAATAATTTTTTTTTTGGAAAATTAATTTTTTTAATCTATGGTTTAATATTAAAATAACATTTTATACATATGGGAGTTAAATTTTATGAAATTGAATCCATATTTTAAATTAGAATATTTTTTATTATCTAATAAGGTAAAATTAATTTTTTTCTATAATTAATGGTTATAATTGAATTCATTATTTAACGGGGTTATGGTAAAAGTGATTTAATCATGGAATTCAACATTGAATATAATGATTAAAAATTGCACATAACTTGTCCAAAATAAAATTTATGGAAATATTTAGATCCTATATTATTTTTTTCTTATTAATGACAATTTTTTATGCTTTTTTTTGTAATGTCCAAGGTAAATGAAGGATAAGAGATTTTCATATTTATTAATATTTTTTAATTAAATATAAATATTACTTTAAAAGGGTTTCTATGTTCGATTGCATACTCGATACGCAACAACATGTTCCTTTGAAATCGTACATTGTACACTAATAATATAATAATATTATTTTAAATGGTAGTTAACTCTTAGCAGTTTTATTGGAGGTAATGAACAAAACTAACTATAATATGATTATACATTTTTGTTAAATGATTTTACATTTATCTAATAAAAATTTAGAGGCAAAAAATATGAATGAATCTAATTTTAAGCATAATTTACATTAAAAGGCTGATTTATCACCTTTAAATGGAGAATCGTGTTTAAATATAGTTTTGAATACTTTAATACATTCTAATTGAATGAATAAAATCTTTCTTTAGAATAGGAACATCAAATTTTTCTTTGGGTTATTGTTTTTTTATTTTTCTGATAATGTTCATTTTTTAATGAATAGTGATAAATATTGTATTTTTATTCAAATGTTCCTTTTCATATAGTTTATTTATATGGATATATTATCTTTTAAATTGGTTTTAATGTGAATTTGAAATATATTTTTACCATTTAATACAATTTTTGTCATTGGAATTAATTTCACTTTGAAATTGGATATAAAAAATTATCAATTTTTTGATAGTCATTGTTTCTTAAAAACACGATATTTGTTTTGATAACGGTAAATAACATAAAAATTAATCAATTACACTTATATGTTTTGAAGTTGGAAAAATAGACATCATTTTTTAATTCATAATATCAAATATATCTTACGCTTAATGATTTGTATTTTTCTGATAAACATCAATTTTTTATGAATAGTGAAAGCACTTTATGGTATTTAAAAAAAATTGATTTTTTCATTTAAATGGAAATTTTCCACTTCTGTGAATTTAATTTTTAAAATCCAACATACATGGTTGTTATCAATAAGTAAAATTTGTTTCAAAAATATGAAAATAATCTTTGGTGAATAGTAACTTTTGATTTTTATTTACCGCGGTTAAAGGTAAATAGGGTAATCCATGTAAAAAGAATTTTATAATCATAAAACATTACCTTAACACTTGTAATAACCTTATTGGATGAGTAATGGACGACCATGGGAATCCTTGGGTCGCTTTTGGGACCCCATGGAGCCACTTATGAATGATAATGACACTTTATGTAAATTAATTTAATGTAAAGACAAAATTGACATTAACAAAAATCTTTTAGTAATTAATTTTTATATGGTGTTATATAAGTCATATTTTCGACTATAAATAATAATTGGAAAGAAAAAATATTTTATACATGCTATTATTTTTTTATAATTATTAGACATCGAATAAATTAAATTATTCTTGACACAATAATGATGCAGTATTTACCTCATCAATAAATGATTTTAATACATAAGATTATAATTATTAAAATATTACCAAATACATGTACAATTCTGATTGGATGATTTTATTTCTATTATGAGTCATCTTATCTTCATATTTAAGGTTTTTTGGACCATTATAAACCAAATATCATTATATAATAAAATAATATTATCACACCTTCCTGAAGAGCCCCTCCTCTCCCTTATAAAAGGAGACCACTTCTAGCCAATTTATCACACCTCTCAAGCCATTTGGCTCGTCCAAAATATGACCAATTAATCTCCCTACATACCTATCCTCCTCTAAGAAGCCTTACGTTAGGCGGAAGGCACTTCAAGAAGTCATTTGGTTCAAACCAAAGAGAGTTACCCAAATTAAAGGTAACTGTTTCTCTTAAATTGTTTTCTTTTATTTTACTTCTCCTACCCCTAAAATATTTTTATTCATTTATTTTGTAACATAACCAGTATCCCCAATATACTAGTATATTTTTATGAGTTGGATTCAAACTACACTTACACACACATCCATCTAATGGAAGAAGAACATAATGTTTCTGTGGATGGATAACTAACACCTCACGAAATGATGATAGTTCAAATATCTCTAACCACCTCTAATGGTGGCCATTATGATGGGACTGTTTTTATAGATGATATATATTATGTTTATTATTTCCTTATGCTTCTATACTTACCATTTATAGCACGCATTTATGGTTTCCATAGTGGGTAAATATGATAATCTCATTTGAGGAATTACGGACTACCGCCCCTCAATGTGATGTGATTCGTTAATGCCTTATGTGGGATGTATAAAGATGGAGTTAATGATATTATATATGATATTATACTGGAATTATCATATACCAATGTATCATTATGTTTTAATTCCATTAAAATAAGAAATATAAATTAAAGTAGCATTCATGCGTACGTACGGCTTACCGTCTCCATGAAAAGTGCATTTCATTTCATACCTCTAATTGTCATGTACTATTATAAATACATGTATATACTGGATATATATGATATATATGATATCTAAATCATGAATATAATCATACATATAATGTAATATCGACATAATGGACGTTATTAACTTAAATGATTACATAATAATTATAACATGGTAATTAGTGATATAAAATGAATAATAAACATGAAAAATGTTATTAAGTAACTAGAAATTAACTTTAGTTTATTATTCACTAGATTAAATAACGAACGATTCAAGTCGAACACAATGTAAGGGACTTCATCTCAATCTCCTTTCATTGAGGCATATTTTGGTTTAATACATGATTTTCATTTATATTCTATATAAAATCATTTGACATTTCATTTCATTAAAAGGGAATATTTTTATTCAAAGCGTTTTACTAAATGACAAAAATTAATTTTTTTAATTTCAGAGGGGGCGACAACCTTTCTGTCGCCATAAGTATTATTTGATCTTTTTCTTTCTTAACAACCCGTAATGTTTTTTAAAAGGAAAAATAAATACCATATACTCTTTTTATGTATTTTGGTATTGAAAATGATTTTGAGAATGGATTTATTATTTCAATATCTTGAAATTATATTTTGTTCTTACAACGTGGAAATTTTAGCTTTCCTTTTTTCTTATATTATGTGTTATGATCATGTTATGGTTCTTGGTCATTATTTATGTATATGGGTGGTTCCGTGATAGACCTAGGGCGGGTGATCCCGAGATAGCTCTCCAATGCAAAGGGTAATGTGACGGAGGTAAACATGAATGTTTAACCTAAGAGAATTATGGAATATACTGTGATGGGTATTCCAAAGTAACACTCTATTTAGATGTGATAGCTACAATGTAAGTATGGTATAGATTCCACAAGTTACCTTTATGATTTATGATTTCTATCTGTTATTCATAAATCTTATGTTATTATGAGGCATGTAAATGCGTTTATGTGTTGTATGTATTAATGAACAAATGTTTTCTTTCATTATTTTATAACCCTTATTGAGATTTTTATTCTCCTAACATGATTTTAAATGTTTTCACGGGACATAAAGATGAATTGGGTCAAGGATGGGATCATGGAAAAGTCATGCTGTCTAAAACCTGAAACTATACATGACTCTTTTTTTCAAGGTTTTTCATTTTATTAAAAAATAGATAGTGGGTAGAATTTTCTAAATGTAATATTCATGTTGTTATGTATATGTAATTACCTAATTCTATAAAACTATAAACCTAAAAAGATCCTCAATGTGAATTATTCATTTAATTCAATATTATGTAATGTTTAGAGGAAGGTCCTTATAGTTGGTATCAGAGGTCGGTATAGATAACTTTAAGAGTTAAGGTATTGATAAATTAATATCCATTAGGTAATTTATGTTAATATTGATATAATATAGCATTTACATATTACCATGTTGCTTCGCCTAAGAATTTTTTTTGTTCAGTATGGTTTTCTGCATAGGAAACATGGAAGTTATGTTTGGACGACTTCAGGGGGAATACAACCTTCCAAATCAGCAACCTGAAATGGTCGGAATAAGAACTCAATAGTTTGTTGCAGTGATGGCATAGTTGACTCAGGATATAAATAGTGGTGGTATCCATGCATGAGATTAGCGAGATTAACCACAGCGGAACGTGTCAGTAGTTGGGCATTTCATGAGGCAACATCCCCCATCATTCAGAGGATCATATGACCCTGAGCTAGCTGAAGGGTTGATTAAATCACTGGAGAAGATTTTTGATATCATGGGTTGTTTAGAACATCAAAAGGTTAGTCTTTATGTTTACCATTTCGAAGTTGAAGCTGATTTGTGGTGGTCGATGGTGAAATATATCATGGATAGTGAGAAGATTAATGCTCTCAATTAGGATGAATTCAAAGGAATGTTTCCTGAGAAATATTTTCATAATTTGGTTCATCTTAGGATGGAAAATAATTCCTATAATTGAGGCATGAGGATGACTCAGTGGCTGCTTGTGAAGAATAATTCACTCTACTGGAAAGATATGCTCCAAATTTTATAGGAGATCATGATAGTAAAATTAACCATTTTTACTCAGGATTAAGTCCAAAGTATCGAAGGTATTTAGCTTCTCATGAATTTAAAAGTTATAAAAAACATTTTCGTTGTGCGGAGAAGGTGGAAATAGAAATTTTTGATGATCATGTGTTCTTTGACAAACAACCGAATAAGAGTTCGAGGTGGAATGCGAAAAGGAATAACTCTTTAAAAAAGTCTGATGGTAAGAAACTTATGTGTATAGTTTGTGAAAATTGGGGTAAAAATCATGCTAGGGAATGTCTTTGGAATTCTGGTAAGTGCTGCCGATGTGGTAAAATGAGACATAAGGCTCGTAATATCACTGAAAAAGATCCAGGTAATGTAAAGACAAAACTTGATTTACAATCAGTAAAATGTTTTTAGTGCAATGCAATGGGTCATTATGCAAATGAGTGTCCAACAAAGAACTCAACACAAGGAATGCTGCCAGAATTAAAGCAAAAAGAGTGGTGAAATCCTTTGCAACTACTTTAGTATATGTTGGGACATCAAATGAAATTGTTTCAGGTACACTATTTGTATTTCAGATTATACCAATGTGTTGTTTGATTCAGGGTCTACACACTCTTTCATTTCTGAGATGTTTTCTAGTAAATTTGGAATTCCATCTCATGATATAAATACAGAACTTATGGTAAAATCATCTGGAGAAAATATAGAGACAAAAAGAAAACATAATAACATTCCCATCCTTCTGTGCGGAAGAATCCACCTACAAACCTTATTATTTTTCCTCTTGTAGAGTTTGATGCTATTTTGGGCATGGATTGGCTTTTTGTTTATCATGCAAAGATGGACTGCAAGGCTAAAAAAGTTTATTTTCAGAATGATTTTTAGTTTTTATACAAATATGAACACTTTCTATTAATAATATATATCGAAGAGGAGAAACTCGTAAAATATGGGAATGAAGGTTATCTTGCTCATATTGTTGAAAAAAAAGGAACTTTTCAGATTAATGACATGCTAGTGGTAATTGAGTACCTTGATGTTTTTTCTAATGAGTTTCCTAGTATTATACCTGATCCGGAAGTTGAATTTCCTATTAACATAGTTCCTGATGCTATGCTAGTTTTAAAACCCCCTTATAGAATGGCTCAAATTGATCTTTTAGTGTTAAAGAGGCAATTGCAGGAGTTATTAGATAAATGTTTCATTCGACCTAGCACATCACCAAGGGGTTCTATTTTATTTTTTAATAAACAGAAAGTTGGTTCAATGAGACTTTTCATTAGTTATATAACATTTAAAAACATCACTGTTAAGAATAAGTATCTTATGCCTCATATCGATGATTTGTTTGATCAGCTCCAGTGAGCTCTGTATTTTTCGAAGATTGAATTGATGTCGGGGTACCAACAGTTGAAAGTAAAGGAAGAAGATGTTTTGAAGGCCGTGTTTCATACTAGATATGGCCATTATAAATTTTTAGTTATGCCTTTTGGGTTAACCATTGCACTTGCTGTATTCATTGATCTTATGAATAGAATTTTCCATGAGTTCTCGGATAAGTTTTTGGTTGTGTTCATAGATGAAATTTTGGTTTTTTCCTAATGTAAGTAGGAACCAGAATGTATTTAAGGGATTTCTTGATAACCCTAAATGAAAAGAAAATATTTGGGAAATTCAAGAAGTTTGAGTTTTGGCTGCAAAAAATCTCTTTCCTTGGTCACATTATTTTTTAAAATGGCATAACCGTTGATCCTGATAAAACAACATTGTTGAAGAATTCCCAAGACCCACAAATATAACTGAGATGCATAGTATTCTTGGTTTGGCAGGTTATTACCAGAGGGTTGTTGAAAATTTTTCACGGTTATCTAGTCTAATGACTAAGATAACTCGAAAATGAGTTAATTTCATCTGGAAAAAAGAATGTGATGATTGTTTTCAGGAATTGAAAAGAATATTGGTGAATGCCCCAGTTTGGGAACTACGATCCATAAATGGTGAGTTTTTTATCTACAGTGATGCTTCGTTGAAAGAACTGGTTTGTGTCATTATTTATGATGATCATGTAATTTCTTATGCTTCACGTCAATTGAAACCTCACGAGTTAAATTACCCTACACATGATTTGGAATTAGATGCTTTTGTTTTTGCTTTAGAAATTTGGAGGCATCATTTTTATGGATTAAAGTGTGAAATATATACAGATCAGAAATGTTTGAAGTATATATTCACTCAGAAATAATTGAACATGTGACAGAGGAGATGGTTTGAATTAATCATATATTATTATTTCACCATCCTTTACCATCCATGAAAAGAAAATAAAGTGGATGATGATTTGAGTTGAAAACATAATGCTTCGTTAACCATGTAACATTTTGAACGATATCCATTGGTTATTGATTTGATTAACTTTGGAATAGAAGTTGTTGGTGCAGGAAATTATTCTGTTTTGCATGAGGTGTCAGTGAGATCATCTCTATCAGACAGAAATAATCAAGCGTAGAAGTAAGACAGTGAGTTGCAGAAAAAGGTAGTGTTGGTTCAGAAGGGTATGTTTCATAATTATAACATTGATAATGATTCTGTATTGAGGTTTGGGAAAAGATTATGTGTTCCTTGTGATTGACAGTTGAAGAATGAGTGGTTATGTGAATCTCATAGTTCTCTGTTTTCAGTTCATCTAGGTAGTACTAAGATCTAAATTGATATCCATGAATATTACTGGTGGGATAGAATGAAAAGAGATATTGCTGATTTTAAGGTGAAGTGTTTGACTTGTCAGCAGGTTAAAGCATAGAGGCAGTTACCGAAAGGGATGCTTCAGCCTCTACCGATGCTAGAGTGGAAATGAGAAAATATATCTGTGGACTTCGTTGTGGGATTACCAAAGACATATCGAAGTACAAATTCAATCTGGGTTATCATTGATAGATTGACTAAATCTTCTCATTTCATTCATATTCGAAATACTTTGTCTCTAGATTATATTGCTTGGTTGTATGTTAAATAGGTAGGCTGGTTGCATGGAGTTCCCCTCTCTATTATATCTGATCTTGATCTGAGGTTTACATCTAACTTTTGGAAAGGCCTTCAAAAGTCATTGGGTAATGAATTAAATTTTAGTACAACTTTTCACCCTCAATCAGATAGGCAATCAGAATGAACAATTCAGACATTGGAAGATATGTTACGTGCTTGTTCGATGGATTACCAGGGAAGCTAGGACCAACATCATTCTTTGGTTGAATTTTTATATAATAAAAGTTTTCATTCAAGTATACAGATGCCTCCATTTGAGGCATTATATGGAAAGCATTGTCGAACTCCAGGTTTTTGGGATGAAGTGGGTGAAAAGAAGGTGATGGGACCAGAATTGGTAGAAGAGATTACAGAGAAAGTTCAGTTGATTTAGAAGCATATTAGAACAGCTCAGAGAAGACCAAAAAGTTATGAAGATAACCAGAGGAAGGATCTTCCTTTTGAGGTAGGTGATCATGTCTTTCTCAAGGTCTCTCCATGGAAAAGTGTGATGCGTTTTCGTAAGAAGGAAAGTTGAGTCTGAGGATCATTGGACCTTATGAAATTCTATAGAATGTTGGATCAGTTGCATATAGAGTGGATTTACCTCCATTTTTATCCTAGGTACACATATTATTTCATTTTATTATGTTTAGAAAGTATATTCCAGATCCATCTCATGTTTTGAGCCTAGAGGTAGTTCAGTTGGAAAAGAATCTCTCTTATGAAGATCAACCTGTCTAGATTCTTGACCGTAGAGAGAAAGTGTTGTACAATATGGTAATTCACCAGTTAAAGGTTTTGTGGAAAAACCACATTATTAAAGAGGAAACCTGGGAATCTGAAAATGCAATGAGGGATAAATACACCCACATATTTTGATACGTGAATAAAAATTCAAGGATGCAATTTCCAAAAGGGGGAAGGATGTAACATCCCAGGTAAATGAAGGATAAGATATTTTCATATTTATTAATATTTTTTTAATTAAATATAAATTTTACCTTAAAAGGGTTTCTATGTTCGATAGCGTACCCGATACGCAACAACAGGTTTCCTTGAAATCTTATATTACACACTAATAATATAATATTATTATTTTAAATGGTAGTTAACTCCTAGCCATTGTATTTGAGGGAATGAACAAAACTAACTACAATATGATTATACATGTTTGTTAAATTAATTTACATTTATCCAATAAAAATTTAGAGGCTTAAAATATGAATGAATCTTATTTTAAGCATTATTTACATTAAAAGGCCGATTTACCGCCTTTTAATGGTAAACCATCATTAAATATAGTTTTTGTCACATTAATACATTATAATTGACCAAATAAAATCATTCTTTAGAATAGGGACATCATATTTTACTTTGGGTGATTTTTTTGGTAATTTTTTGATAATGTTCGTTTTTCAATGAATAGTGAAAAATATTGTATTTTTAATCAAAAGTGCATTTTAATATAATTTATTTTTATGGTTAGATTATGTTTTTAATTGATTTTAAAGTTAAATTAAAATCTATTTTTACCATTTAATCCAATTTTGGACATTGGAATTAATTTTTCTTTGAAATTCGATATAAAGAAGTATCAATCATTTGATAGTTATTGCTTCTTAAAATCACGCTATTTGTTTTGATAACGAGAATTAATTTTAAAATTAATTAATTCCACTTCTATTTTTTTAATTAGGAAAAATAGAAATCATTTTTTATTTTCATAATATCAAATATAACTTAGGCTGATTTTTTGGTATTTTTCTGAAATGCATCAATTTTTGATGAATAGTGAAACCACTTAGCGGTAGTTAAAAAAAACTAACTTTTTCATTTAAATGAAATTTTACCATTTCTGTGAATATAATTTCAAAAATCCGACATACATGGTTATTATCAAGAAGTAAATTTTTTTTAAATAAGATGAAAATATTTTTTTTGGTGAATAGTAACTGTTGACTTTTATTTACCGTGGTTAAAGGTAAATAGGGTAATTTGAGGTAAAAATAATATTGTAATAATTCAAAATTACCTTAACACTTGTAATAACCTTATTGGATGAGTAATTTCCGACCATCGGAATCCTTGGGTCGATTTTGGGACACCATGGAGCCACTTATTCAAAATAATTACACATTAGATTAATTAATTTAATGTAAAGTCAAAATTGAAATTAACAAAAATCGTTTAAGAATTAATTTTTATATGGTGTTATATAGATCCTATTTTAGACTATAAATATTAATTGGAAAGATGAAACTATTTCCTACATTATAGTATTTTATTTATATTATTTAGACATCTAATAAAATAAATTATTCATGACACAATAAATATGCAGTATTTACCTCATCAATAAATGACTAAAATAAATAACATTATAATGATTAAAATATTATCCAAAACATGTCAAATTATGATTGGATGATTTTATTTTGAATATGAGTCATCCTGTCTTCATCGTTAATGATTATTGGACCATTATAAACCGAATATCATTATATATTAAAATAATATTATCACACTTTCTTGAAGAGCCCCTCCTCTCCACTGTAAAAGGAGACTACTTCTATCCAATTACGCAAACCTCTCAAGACATTTGTCTCGTCTAAAATATACCCAATTACTTTCCCTACATCCCTATACTCCTTCTTGAATCATTACTTTAGGTACAAGGCACTTTAATAAATTTTATGGTTCAAACCAAAGAGAGTTACCCAAATTAAAGGCAATAGTTTCACATAAATTGTTTTTTTTCATTATACTTCTCCAACCCCTCAACTCTATGTATTCCTTTATTTTTTAACAAAACTAGTATCCTCAAAATACTAGGATGTTTTTATGATACTTATTCAAACTACACTTACACACACTTTCATCTAATGTATGAAGAACATAATGTATCTCGGGATGGAAAACTAATGCCTCACGAAACGATGATTCATCAAATATCTCCAAAAGCCTCTAATGGTGGCCATTATGATGGAAATGTATTTATATATGATATATATTTTGTTTATTATTTACTTTTTCTTCTGTACTTTCCATTTATATCCCGCCTTTATGTTTTCCATAGTGGGTAAATATGATAATCTCATTTGAGTAAGTGTGGAATACCGCCCCTTCAAAGTGATGTAATTCATTAATTCCTTATGTGGGGTGTATAAAAGATAGAGTTAATGATATTATATATTATATTATACTGTAATTATAATATACCTATGTATCATTATGTTTTAATTCCATTAAAACAAGAAATAGAAATGAAAGTACTGTTCATGCGTACGTACGGCTTACCGTCTTCATGAACGGTGCATTTCATTTCATACCTCTAAATGTTATGTACTATTATATATACATGTATATAATGGATATATATGATATATATGATATAAAAATCCTGAATATCATTCTGGATATAATAGACTATTGACCATATGGACATCACGTAAATATAAGGTGTTCATTTTTGACTCAAGTACCAAATATCGACAAAATCGACGTTATTAACAGAAATGATTACATAATAATTATAACATTGTAATGAGTTAAAAAAAAGAAATAATAAACTTGAAAAAGGATCTTAAGAAATTATAAATTAACTTTTGTTTATTATTCAGGAGATTAAGGAACGAATGAGTCAAGTCGGACACAAGGTAAGGGACTTCGTCTCAATCTCCTTTCATTGAGGCATATTTTGGTTTAATAAAGAATCTTATTTTATACACTATATAAACACCTTTGACATTTCATTTCATTCAAAGTGAATATTTTTAAATTAATTGTTTTACTAAAAAACAAAAAGTAATGTTTTTTAATGTAAGTGGTGACAATGACCTTTCCACCCCCCGCGAGTAGTATTTGATATTTGGCTTCCATAACATGTCGTAATGTTTTATTAAAAGAAAAAATAAATACCATATACTCTTTTTACGTATTTTGGTTTTGAAAATTATTTTGAGAATGGATTTATTATTTAAATATCTTGAAATGATATTTTTTTATTGCAATGAGGAAATTTTATCTTTCCTTTATGCTTATGTTATGTGTTATGATCATGTTATGGTTATTTGGAATTATTTACGTATGCAGGTTGTTACGTGATATACCTAGGGTTGGTGATCCCTAGAAAGTTCTCCAATGCATTGGGTAACATGAAGGAGGAAAACACGAATGTTTTTCTTAATATATTTATGGAATAAACTATGATGGGTATTCTAGAGTAACTCACTATGTAGCTGTGATAGCTATAATGTAGGTATGATATTGATGCCACAAGTTACCTTTATGATATATAATTTCTATGTGATATTCATAAATATTATGTTATTATGATGTAAGTAAAAGATTTTATGTTTTGTATTTATTAATGAACAAAAATTTTATTTCATTTTTTTATAACCCTTACTGAGATTTTTATGATCATAACAAGTTTTGAAATGTTTTCACAGGACATAAAGATGAATAGGGTCAAGGATGGGGTCATGGAAAAGTCATGCTGTCTAAAACCAAGAAATATACATGACCTTTTTTCATGAGTAATTATTTTATAAGAAAATGGATATTGGGTAGAGTTTTATACATGTAATATTCATGTTGTTATTTAAATGTAATGACCTAATTATCTAAAACTATAAACCTAAAAAGATCCTCAATGTGAATTATTCATTTAATTCAATATTATGTAATCTTTAAGGCCATGTCCTTATATTTGGTGTAAGAAAAAGATGAGGACATCACATTATCATTTCAAAACATCCATGTGTGTCATCTCCCCAACTATTTAAAGGACACACAATCCCCTCATATTTTTTCACTTCAAAACAACAGCGGATAAGCCAATCCATTACCAAACCCATTTCTTCCTTTCCTACCAATATCCAAAAGGCATTATTTTTATTGTTATTACCTTTTCTAATGGCTCTAGGTATAATCCTAAATAGGCACTTTGATGAAGGGGTAAAATTCATAAATTTTCATACTTGTTTTATTTTTTATTCCAAAAACTTTAACCCATCTTTTATTATGGTAGTATAATAAAACAAAGACATAGTATATAATTATATGTTATTAAGCTTAATGGGATAATGCAGTTACATATTTACTTTCACCAAATGGGAAATGAAATTATTGATCATGTGTAAAAAACTACCACATCGCAAACCAATATAATTCATTTTTCATCACCACATTTATATGATAGATATAATGATGGATTTAAAATATATACATTTGATATATATTAATTTCTTATAGTTATGAAATTATGATATCACATATAATTTATTACTATCTATTTCATCAGGAATGTGATATTGTTTCTTGTGTGGACGATGGACTATAACCTCGCAAGTCTTGTGATTATTTTTTATCTTACCATACACATTGAAGGTTTTATGGTTAATTTTAAAAAATATATGTGATATTAATTATCTAACCATAGTTATGAAAAAATAATATCACAAATAACATCTTAACATCAAATAATTTGAAAAATAATAATGTGTATCTTGCGTAAGTGTGGACTACTACCTCCATATAGTGATATTAAATGTATTTCATTTTAATTTTCCAAGGACTATAATAAGGAATTATTTGGTTAATATATATCCTTTATGTGATATAACCATTATTATTTAAAGATAAATTAATATTTTTCTTCTTTTCATTCAATCCTCAAGGAAAATGGAAACACCATTCTAACGTACGTATAATGGTGTAATCCGTTTCATTATAATAACATTAATAGTTAAATCTCAATAAAAATTTTAATGAATCCTAAATTTTCAAGAATAATTTTTTCAGAATAAATATTTTTTTATTATTTTAGATTATATAGAATGACTATTAAAACCATATTTCTTTAATGAAAATTGAAAATTTTGATAATTAATAAACAAATTAAAATGATAAATATTACATTGCGAAAAAATAAAAAAAAATAACAATGAGAAAATTTGGTTCTACTAGATCAGCTAGAACCACCCCTCCCATGAACAACACTACACAAATGAAGCAAAATATTTTTAAACAAACCAAAATTATATAAAATGGAAATATAGAACCGTTAGATGAATTTAGGTGAATAATGAAGGATGTAATGCATAATTATTTATTGGAGGTAATTTGAATATTATAATACAGACCAAAAAAATGGGAATAATAACCATATAATTGGAAATAACATTCTTGTCGTCTAAATAGTAATTTTAACACTAAATAATTAATATTTATATGAATAATATTTTTTACGATTAATTTAAGTAAATCAAATATTATATTGACAAAAAATAATTATCATGTTTAGAAACACAATGAAAATAAATCACATTTTTAATAAGCTATATTTTAATGTATGTCATAAAAATACAAATTTATATTTAAAATGTTTTAATTACTCATGTAATACATTTAATTTAATAAAATTAATTTCATTTTATAAATCACCATATGAATATTGTATGATTGTTATTTCTTTGTTATTTTATGAAAGACATAAATTTTTATATGAATGTAGAAATATAGTTTTTCATACATCATGTATCTTAAATTATATCATTAATGATTAAATAGAGAACTCGTCATTTAAAGAACATGAGCCTCGACTAAAAAATATTTTTTAATATATTTTTCATTAGATTATAATACACATGATTACATAACCTAAAATTTACTTTCCCTATTCTATAATCTAATATATTACATTAAAAAATTTACATTTTTTCAAATTTACTTTTATTTATACTAGTTAATTAAAATTATAAAGTGATTTGAATTATATTGATAATTTTATTTAATTTAAATATGGTTTATAATCTAAAAAGTATCACTTTTATAACTTATACCTAAGATATGGTATTTTATTGAATTTTATAATCTGAAAATACCCCTCCCTTTATGTATACATTACCTCCTCCCTCAGAAAACCACTCCTTACTAACTATAAAAAGTATAATATCTACCTAAATAATAAATAATAAGCCTCTTTATCTCACCTAGGGACATTCTAGAGCCATCCATGTAATGACCCTGAATTTCTATGTAATTTTTTTTAAATAAATGGGAACTTTACTAGTTTGTGAAAATTGACGACGCATGATTCTGAGGCTCGGAGTGCCCGAAATGAATTTTTGAACTTCTTTGGGTACGTTTTGGAAGTGTGCGAGCATGTTTTTCTAACTCTGGAACTAGTGTTTAGAATTGAAATCTGAGGGCACCGTTGAACTTGCAGCCCCGATTTTCACTTAAGAAGTCTTTCACCTCAATGGCAGTCAGATGAGGGTTAAAGTTAGTTTTTGGGTTTTTCGTGTAAGAATAAATTAAAAATTAATGTGTATGACTATTTTATTTATATTTGCAACACCCATGTTGGTGTTTAGAGTTGGGGTACACCAGAACTAAACCTTCATGTGGTATTTAAGGAGTGGGGACCACTAGACCATAACTGCCCATGAGAGGTTATGGTGGTGGATACCATCCGTGATTAAACTCCACTTTAATTGTAAGAAACTCTCAACCCCCCATCCTTAATGTGGAAGAGCATCTTGACATCATCCCCATTACGCTGTGTCAATGCACCAGTTTATTATAGAGACATAAATTAATTGGCTTGACCCTTTTTAAATATTAAGTTAAAGAGCCGTTGGAATTTAGGAAGGTTCCTAATAAATCAACCGTTATAAATTCCACGATCATTACTTAACTCTCCCCCTATCCTATATATATTTAGCTTGGGGGGGTATTTGGGATGGATTAACAAGTGACGAGGCGCTGGTAAAGTGTCGCGATGTCCAACACATGGAGGATTACACTCTCCAATGAAGAACACTCCATTGAATAAGAACGCCTTCCACCTTCGACCTTCTTCCTAGGGACATCTTCTGACATGGGACGTCCACATCTTCAACTATGAAGTATCGACGCATGAGCCTGGAATTGTAGGTTTGTGGCGGATGAGACGAATGTCGAAAGCTTCACTTTCTTCTTTCTTGCACCAACAACATCAAGCAAACACATGTAAGGGTTTTTATTTGCATGATAATACATTCCTTGTTTTCTTTTTCGGTTTGGGAAAGAATTGTTGCGGAGGTTGTAAAATTCGGAGTTCATCGTTCTTCTTTCTTGTTGATTCAAATTCTACCACCCTAAACTAGGAGGGTGAGAGCGAAACCAACATGGAACGACCCCTCCGGAGTTCTTATTTGTAGTGTTCTTCGGAATGAAGGATGGCGAAGAAAAGGTTAAAGGTGATGAAGGCAATGGCACGGCCACCCGCAGCCACCGCGACCCGCACCGCCCATTGAGGTGCTCCGGCCTCCCGACCAACCAGGTTGCACGCCCTCAATGTGTCGCGCCGCCCCGGGTCAAACCGGCTCTGTGCCCCAGCTCGTGCCACCTACCGGCCTGACCACCCTGGCCCCACCACCCCCCACCCGCGCCACCGTCCAGCTGAGCCCCTACTGGCTGCACCGCCCCGGCCGCAACACCCACTGGTCACGCACCAACATTCACGCCCCTACCGGTTGTGCCCCCTAGCCGCGCCGCCCACCTGCCACTCACCCTGGCCGAGCTGCCCCTCGGCTGTGCCGCCCGCCGGCTGCGCCGCCCTCACTGGTCGCGCCCCCCTCGCAGGTCGCGCCACCCGCGGCCCTGTGAGCCGCCCTGGATCATGACTTTTAATGCCCTCCATGATTCCCCGAGGCTTCAGTTCCTCGTGGTATCCTCTGTGGCTTAGCTGCCCTCTCGGATCTCCAAGGCCCCTTGCGGCCCACTGGGTTGGGCCAGAGCCAGTAGGTCGAGCCTAACCCAACGTGCCGGGCCGGACCCAACGGGCCAGGCCGGGTTGACCCGAACTTGGTTGGGACAGGCGGGGTGGGGCAAGGTCGGTCCGACTGGGTAGGACCAGACCCAGGCCCACAATAGCCCTTTAATTTATTTTGGCCATATCGTTTCCACCAGACATCCGTATGACAAACCTTCAGCGACAAATGAAACCGTGGAGTGACATGGTCTCTTTGAGTATACATCACCAGAGTTTTGGTTTGAGATGGAAAACAGTCAGGTTGGATTGATCAAGAATCCAACCGTGCCCCCAGGACTAAATGGCTAATGACTCATAGACTGGTCGTCTGATTGACGTTCCATCTATTGTGTTGATACCCTTATGACATGGAAGACCTTTTAAATAATTTTTTGTGAGACTTCATGATAGTATAAGTATCAAATAGTAGCTCGTTGAGCAGATCCTCTCAGAGATGAGCATGCGTAGGGAGAAGACCTAGTAGATGGATGAGACCTGACGACTGCTGGCCATTTTTACATAGAGTGACTGTACTAGCCCAGTGGGGAGATCCTCGGTGTCGCAGTATACCCATAGTGGGGTGCCCCTTGGTGTCATGGCAGACCCACTGTACTCAACAGGAGGAGTGCCTCAGCATGCTACTAGGGGGAGCACACATGGTGACATGGAAATCCCACAATGGGGAGCGTGCTTGGTTTTGTAGAAGATCCACGATACTCGATAGGAAGAGTACCTCAGTAGTTCAAGGTTAGAGGGAAGCAGGCTTGCTGTCATGGAAGCCCCACAATACTCGATAAAGGAGGAGTTCTCCAGCAGCCGAGGTTTCGAAAATCTGACCGTGGATGTTACTTGATACTACCCCTATAATAAAATCCTTGTTTCAGCTGAGTCAGTTTTTCTATTTATTCCTCTTGATTGATATGGATTACATGATAACATAAGTATATGTATGGGCATTAACCTATGTAAGGTAATCTGTTGATTTCATACCATGTGTTTATCCTTGATAGATTTTGTGAGACCTAGAGGTTCTTAGGATCCCAACTGAGTATCATTATAATCACCCCTACATGGGCTATGCACGCACTGTGTTGTGTTTTATGCTGAAGACAGACAACACTGACAGAGGCTGATAATACAAGGACTGGACGGTACCCGTAGGTGGTCCATATGGCGTGTCGGTACATGGAGGAGATGGATGGGAATATGGTGATAAAGAGGTGATCTATACCTACCCTTCAGGTAGGAACCTTGGTGGATAACCCAGAAGCTGTTTTTACTTTTTAATCAGTTGTACATGTACTTTCTTTTCTTCTACCTTTACTATTGGGCTTGTATTCTGGCCCCTTTTACTTTTCAGCACTCTTTTTGTTATATAGTTTATGTGTGTTGGTATCTTGTTGTGTTCATGGATGTGAGTGTTTATATGTTATAAAGGAAATTCCTTCCATGTTTTAGGGAATTATGCCTTTGGTGCTAGTCTCCAGCCCCTGGCCTATGGAAGGCAGGCATGGGGTAGTCATGTTAAGGGCCCCGGGGGAAGGGTCATGAAAAATTGGTATCAAAGGAGTTGGTTCCACCACAAAACATTGGACTTTGATCTTTTCTGTGAAGAAATACTGTTATGTGTATTGAGTTCGACTTTCAGTTCAGGGATTCCAATGTTGGTACGGCGGCTGACGTATCCATACACTAAGACCATGACCTCTAATTTCCGACTTAGTGCACGAAAAAACTAACTTCGTGTGTGTTTTCAACGTTTTCATTAATTCATCTCACTAGATCAGCTCACTAGGTATAACCTTTTAACCGTAGAGCACCCGTTTTTTTTTCATAATGCCTCCACACAGACAGCCACTCAGTGTTCTGAGAGTTGTCCGCACTGATAGCCCACCGAGCGACGAGGCTGCGGTGCAAGGCCCTCTTCCAGTAGAGGCACCAGCGACGGCACCAGTGGTACCACTACTCATTGGGCCCATGATGACGCCATCCCTAGCATTAGATGGTTCACGCTTCTTGATCATTTTGCACAAGTTCCAGCACATGATGCCACCCAGGTTCGGGGGAGAGATAGACCCGTATGTTGCTGAGGATTGGCTGGTGGCCATGGTGAGAGTTTTCCGACTGGTAGGTACAGCAGCCGATCTCATGGTGATTCCTTCTGCCATCCTTCTACATGTAGCAGTAGGCAGATGGTGGTGATTGATTCTCAATGTTCACAATGAGGTGTCAATTTTTTTGGATAGACATTGAGAGCCTGTTTCAGGCATAGTCTGTCTTAGCGACTATTTGCGCAATTTGCATTCAAGAGATACATCATCTGAAGCTAGGTAGCATGACTTTAGCTCTTTACTCTGCGAGGTTCACTAACCTCTCATGATACTCAACATATAGGGTGAGGGACCCATTCTTCAAGGCTCAGACCATCGAGTAGGGACTCCGGTGGGAGATCCGGGATACGATGATCTCACTCAGTATCCCGACGCAGGAGGGGGTGTTAGAGAGAGCTCTCTTGGTGGAGAGTTTCCTTACTATCTTTTCTCTAGCAGCGAGATTCACCACCAGTCGACACGTAGCAGAGTCTTTTGCAAATGGAAGTAGATCGATGTCGCAGAGGTCCAAGAAGACCAGACCTACAGGTGAATGACCACATGATTCAGATTCAGTTGTACGGGGAAACCGAAGAGGAGACAGACATGCTTGGAGCGGGCAGTGTTTCACATGGGGCAGGCAGGGTCACATGGCTCCTAACTGTCTGACTCACCGTTTGGATGATCAGAAGATGGTCGACGTTCCTCCCAAGCAAAGATAGAGATTCAATCGATGTTTTTAGTAGGGAGTTGGTGGACATGACAGAGGAGTTGGTCGTACAGTTGGCGATGTGAGACGATTTGGGGTGTTAGTTCCACCACCACCAAGAGGTCTACCCCGACTTCCGGGAGCAGGTTGACATGGTAGAGCTTAGCTCCATGAAGCTGAGGCCAACATTCACGGCGCTCTGGAGATGATAAGATTGATGATATGTGTCTACTCCACCATTGCTTCAGTACTTATAGACATAGGTTCTAGTCATTATTTTGTTTCATGTACCCTCATTTGGGGCTTTTAGATTCTGACAGAGCCATTGGCTCAATCCTTACGGATATAGATTCCTACCGGAGAAGATTAAACGATTGAGCACTACTTTCAGCTGTGGGAGATTACTCTAGGAGGTGATAGTTTCAGTGGGGATATCGTATTAGAGGCGTCGAGGCCTTACGATGTAATCTTTGGTATGGACTGGTTATCTACGGTCCATGCTCAGATTGACTATATTAGGCACAATGTGGGGTTTGTCCACAAGAATGGGACTAGGTTTAACTTCACCGGTGAGAAGGGAGCCTACGTAGTGTTGGATGGACTTACCCAGAGGAGGGTACAACCGATTTCTAATCAGTGGGCTAGGCTTACCCTAGGATCAGTTTATGTGGATAGTATGAGATATCCTGTAGTGGTGGACTAGTACGCAGATGTTTTCCCGGATGATATCCCAGGTCTACCTCCTTTCCGAGTGGTGGAAATTTGCATTGAATTTCACATTGGGACGGTACCTATATCTACAATAGTGTATTGGATGGATATCATGGAGTTTCGTGAGCTGCGGGTACAGCTAGAGGACTTGTATGGGAAGAGGTTCATACGGCCTAGTGATTCACCTTATGCTACAACGATTCGATTTTCTAAAAAGGTGGATAGGATCTTGAAGCATTTTTTTGAATACTGTTTCCTAAATCAGGTGACCATGAAGAACAATTACCCACTCTTGAGGATTTACGACCTCTTTGATCATCTTAAGGGATAACGATGGTCCTCGAAGATAGATCTCATATTTGGCTATCACGATACTTGAGTTTGAGACGAGGATGTGAAGAAGACGGCTTTCAGATGTCGGTACAACCACTATGAATTCTTGGATATTCTATTCGGCGTAACCAACCCTCCATTAGTGTTCATGGGACTTATGAACATGGTCTTTCAACTGTACCTTAATCAGTTCGTATGGGGTCTTCATCGATGTCATTCTGATCTACTTGACTACTAAGGAGGAACATGCCTATTATTTGAGGGAAGTAGTGGAAACACTCCGAGAGAAAAAGCTTTATGGTAAGCTCTAAAAGTGCCATTTCTAGATCTGAGAGGTTCACATTCTCGGACATGTCATATCAAATTCTGGATTTGTAGTGGATCCAGCAAATATTGAGGCGGTACATGCTTGGGAGCCCCCCAGAACTATGACAGAGGTACGAAGTTTCTTGTGTTTGGTTGGATACTTCCGTGGATTTGTGCCAGATTTCTCCAGAGATGCAGCACCACATTTAGCCTTGAAGAAGAAAGGGAAACCCCTTGTGTGGTCAGAGAGATGTCAGTAGAGTTTTCAGGTGCTGAGGCAGAATCTAACTAGTGCCCCCATCTTGAGGGTTACAAATGTGGGAGTAGGGTACATAGTTTACTGCAACGAATCAGGGACCAGGCTCAGATGTGTCCTGATGTAGGAGCGAGAAGTGATCACATATGGCTCTCGACACCTGAGACATCGTGAGAAGAACTACACTACCTATGACCTTTTGTATGTAGCAATGGTCATTTCCTTGATGATATGGAAACATTATCTGATGGGCGATCATTTTACAATGTACTCTGATCATAAGAGTCTTAGGTATATCTTCTCTCAGAAGGACCTGAACCCGAGACAATGAAATTTTCATTAGTTCTTCAAGTACTATGACTTTGAGATAGTGTATATTCCAGGTAAGGATAATGTTTTTGTAGATGAACATAGCAGGAGGTCATGTATACAACTTCTAGGAGAGGCGATAGATTAGTGGGATGCTTTGAAGATATCCTTCGTGGATCGGGATGAAACAGCATTTTTGTAGTCTCTTACAGTCACTCCCCCACTTCTTCTGAGAGTCAGGGAGGCGCAACGTGGGGACACTGACTTTGTGGCTCGAAGTGATCAGATATCCACAGGGCAGACGCCAGATAGATTTTCTGAATGTGGGGATCATTTCATCCTCTTCAGAGGACGTACCATGGTATCGGTTTCACTTTAGGAGGAATTGTTGACGGAGGTCCAAACATCCCCTCTAGTGGTACATCCAAAAGTGGTGAAGATGTACCAGGATCTCTGAAGACAACACTGGTGGCCGGGAATGATGAAATTTATAGGAGAGTTTGTTCCTCGATGCCTCATTAGTCGGTAAGTGAAGGAGGAGAATCATGTACCAGCAAGCTCAGTTCATCCCTTAAAGGTCCTAGAGTGGAAGTGGGATGGGATATCCATGGACTTTGTGATAGGAATTCCACGTACATATAGGGGACATGAATCGAATTGGGTGATCATTGACCGACTCACAAAGCTGGCCCGATTCCTAATGATCAGAGAGCAAGGTTTAGTAGAGATTTTGGGACGCCTCTATGTGCCAGAGATTGTGTGGTAAATAGAGAAACTTCGATGATTGTCTCTGATCGTGACACATGTTTTACTTCCCGGCTATAGAAGGGATTGTAGGTGGCTTTCAGGATTCATCTTTTTTTGAGCACCGCATTCCATCCTCAGACGGATGGTCAGACCGAGAAGACCATTCAAACCCTCAAGGACATGTTGTGTGTTTGTGTCCTTGACTTCAGTCGTAGCTGGGAGGATCACTTACCTATGTTGATGTTTTTATACAAAAACTACTATCACTCCATCATTGGGATGGCACCTTTTGAGGCATTGTACAGGAGACCTTGCATATCACCATTGAGGTGGATCGACCCAAGGGAGTCAGCACTAGTGGAACCAGAGATTGTACAAGCTAACATAGAGAAGGTTCATGCCGTCCAGGAGAGGATGAAGACTGCACATAGTAGGAAGAAGTCGTCTCTTGACAAGTGATAGAGACCTCTGGAGTTTGAGGATGCAACCATGTATTTCTATGGGTCTCACCCCAATGAGGTCTACAAAGATTTGGCCGAGGCAGCATGTTATCCTTGAGGTTCATCAGACCTGTTCTGGTCCTCAGAAGAGTTAGAGAGAAGGCATACCACTTAGCTCTTCAACCTTAGTTGCACCGGGTGCACGACATCTTCCACGTATCCCATTTGAGGACATACGCGCACAACCCATATCACATCATCGAACATGTAAATCCGGGCATTCATGATGGGGTGAATTTTACGAAGGATTAAGTAGATATTGGGGATCGACATAAGCAGTTCTTTCATGGATGGTCGATACCTCTGGAGCTATTTCACTGGCATCACAGGAACCTCCCGGAAATCACATGGGTGTGAGAGGCTTAGATGTTTGCTCAGTACCCCCACTTGTTCCCTTATTTTGAGTTATGTCTTACTGGGAAGTAATGACTGAGGTTAGGAGAATGTAAATACTGGAAACTTCAATGTATGTTGTTTAAATAAATGGAAATTTTATGAGTCCGCGAAAATTGATGGTGCGTGATTCCGAAGCCCGGAGTGCCCAGAATGAATTTCTGAACTGTTTTGTGAGTATGTTCAGTAAACGTGTGAGTGGGTTTTTATCTAACATTTGAACTGGTGCTCTAAATTGAAATTCAAGGGAATCATTGAACTCACAGTGTTGATATCTTCTTAATAAGACATTCACCATGATGGCAGTTGGACGAGGTGAAAGTTAGTTTTTCGGTTTTTCATGTATGAATAAAATCAAAATAAAATTGTATGACATTTTTATTTTAATTTTCAACACTGATCTGGGTGTAGTGAGGTGGGATTCACAGGACCTAAACCTCCATTTGGAACTTTATGTGTGGGGACCACCTGACCATAATCTCTCATTAGAGGTTATGGTAGTGGGGACCACCCGAACCATAACCTCCCATGAGAGGTTATGGTGGTGGGGACCACCTGGTATTAAACCAACCACTAATTGTATGAATATCTCAACCCCCCATCATTAATTTGGATGACCTCTTGACTTTTTCCACATTAAGTTGTGCTAACACAACACTTTATTATGCCAATGTAAATTAATTGGCTTGACCCTTTTCAAATATTAAGTAACAACGTCGTTGGAATTTAGGAAGGTTCCTAATAAATGAACTGTGATAAATTCCATGATCATTACTTAACTCTCCCTATCTCATATATATATATGGAGCTGGGGAGAAGGATTTGGGATGGCTTCACCAAGCGACAAAGCACTGGTAATGTTCTGCGACGCCCAACATTTGGAGGATTATACTCTCCAACAAAGAATACTCCACCGACGAAGAATGTTGAACTCCATCAACCTTCTTCCTGGAGACATCTTCCGATGTGGGATGACCACGTCTTTGACTATGAACAATCAACACACGAGCCCAGAATTGTAGGTGTTTGGTGGATGAGACGAACGTCGACAACTTCATTTCCTTCCTTCGTGTGCCAATGACAACAAGAAAACAATGGTAGGGGTTTCATTTGAGTGATAATACATTCCTTGTTTTTCTTGCGGTTTGGGAAAGAATCGTTGAGGAGGTTTTAAAATTTGGATTTCATCATTATTCTTTCTTGTTGAGACAAATGCGACCACCATTAATGCGCAGGGTACGGGCCAAACAAACATAGCCCAACCCCTCCTCCATTCTTCTTTGTTGTGTTCTTTTGAATGAAGGAGAGTGATGAAGGCAACAACACCACCACCTGTGGCCGTTGTGGCCCACGTGGCCCCTGAAATGCTCCGGCCTCCAGGTTGAACCAGCTGCAGGACCTCGCTGCGCCGCACCACCCATGGCCGAACAGGCCCCACACCCCGACTTGCGCCACCCCCCAACCCAACCACCCCGGCACCGCCGCCGCCAGCCACGCCACCCACCGGTAGAGCCCCCAACGGCCGCGCTGCCCCAGCCATTCCTTCCACCGGCCGCACCTCCCCAGCTGCGCCCCCCCCCCCCCCCCGGTCGTGCTTCCTGCCTACCGAGCCACCCCAGCCGCGGCGCCCACCGGCTGCGCCACCCACCACCCTCCGAGCTTCCTTATGGCCTCATACCCTCGCGACACCCTCTGCGGCCGAGCTGCCCTTGAGGACCTACACGCCCCCCCCCCCACATCGTGCTGGGCCAGATTAAGCATGATGAGCCAAACCCAACGGGCTGTGTCGATCCGACCGGGTCTGACTAGAACTGGGCCCACTCCACCCAATTACTTTCTTTTGGTCATATCATTAGCACAAGAAGTCCGTTAGACGAACCGTCAGTGGCGCTAGAAATCTATGAGCGAGACATTACCTTTGAATATACTCCATTTTAGTTTTGGTTTGAGATGGGAAACAATTAGGTTTGACCGAGCATGAATCCAACTGGGACCCCTGGACTAAATGGATAATAACTAATAGACAGGGCGTCTAATTGATGTGTCGTCTATTGCATTGAGACCCCTTATAGTGAACCGACCTTTTCATTCACTAATATTACATCATTTCAAAGATAAACAACATAATAGTATTACACATAGAGGATACATATGTTTAGTGTCTTGGGAAAACTAGGACCATACATGACAAATACAACATCAACCATAAACATTTATTTAATTTCTTCTTCACTAGCTTCTTAGTGGAACTTGTCCTCTCCTTAGTACAGGTATCCACCTGAGTATATACATCAAAGGGGGTGATCTAGAAGCCCAGTAAGAGGACAGATAAGAACAATATAGCATGGGGTGAGCATAATCATGTCTTAGGAAAATGATCTTGAACATGAGAGGAGCATAAATAAAAGACTTTAAATGTGGCAATGCATAAAAATGAAACATGATGTCTTAGTGGTTAACTACCACAAATATTTGTGAACCAAGATATAATCTTTTTCACACATCATTTCACATTTACTAATGAGATTCATCACTTTACCAAATTCATTGGAGCTCTGAATAATTCCAGGCACACCTATAACATTTAGACATTCATATTGTGCTATATAATTCTGGGCGCACCCGTCACATCGTAACATTATCATTCATCATGCATGCCACAATGAACAAATAACATAAATGGACATAACTAAACCATGAAAAGGAATGTGTTTCATATCAGAATAACACATTGATAAACTTTGGGTTCCCAAAATAAAGAGGGAACAACATACATGATACAAGAATCATCAACCTTGAATGAGAGGTAACAGTTGAGTTCTTAAGAGAAGAGTTCATTCAGAAAACATTTGGATAAACTTCAGTATAAAACATTAATATCCCAGAAATGGAATGAAAAAGATGAAGAAATGATATTTAAGGAGTGACCATGTCAAAAATGTAGTGAAACGGGTAGAACCTGGAGGATAAAAGTTGGGTTCGAGAATTTCCCATTACCTTGTACTTGAATGCCTCCTTCTCTCTAATGTCTTGTATAATGATATTATATTCATTAATTAGAAATACAGAACCATGTGTACATTAATATGGTTCATTATGGTTTCATTATGTCATATTATGTTCCATTGGATGACTTATATTGTTTAAAAACTTTGTTTGTGGATGTTCATTTTTGTCGGTTTTCTTGGGTGATTCACTTGTATTCTTAAATTGATGTTCGGGTAGATCATGGGTAAAAATCCAGAAATGAAAATACATGTTATTAATGATATTATAGGAGCATTAATGATTTAATAATGAATTATATTAGATCCATGTGGATGAATCATTAGATTAGAATTTAAAGATAGTTAGTTAGGTTAATTTAGGCTGTTTTGGATCACAACGAACTTGTTTTATATTTTCACTTAGTAATATGGCCATAGGTTATTTCTAGAATTTAAAATAGAACATAATACATATAAAATATTCTAGTTCAACCATAAAAATGGTATCATGACCATATTTGAAGGTAGAAATGGAATAAGAGAACATGTCATTTTTTTGAAGGTGATAAATTTAACACCTCATGAAAAACGTTCTCTTTAATAAAATAAAAGGAAGAGGGAAAGGGGGTGCGGTGACATATTATCCCCATACAATCATAAAATTATTTTATATGTATAATACTAGAGTTAAAAAACAATTTGGTTTAATATAGGTGATGAGAGATCAAGAAAGGAACTTGAACTTGAAAGGAAATTAAAGGAGAAGTGGGAGAGAAATTACCTCTAGAATCTTCCCCTTGAGAACCTCCTTAATGTCCTATTCTTGTACTTTTGATGAGACCAGCAGCTTTTGTACGTGGGGTAGGGCTAGGGAAGGTGTTTTGTCAAAGTTTAGAGAAGTCTAGGAGCATCAGAGGTGTGAGGAAAAGTGGGAGTAAATGGTGGCTTTTATAGTGGAGGGGAGAGGGGTTTCCTTAATATAAATTTGATTAGTTTATTAATTTCACCAAAGACAAGGAACAGTGAGTCTTGAATGACCAAGAATAGTAATTTTATAATGTAATCCCGAACCAAGTGGGATTACATCATAAGAACATCATTGATGACTCAATTAATACATTATTTAGCTTTTATTGTGAATTATCAGATTCTAGTATTCATCAAAAATTCAAGTACCTTAGAAAAATCCCAAAAATCTAACACAACGATTTTTCGACGTGTAGAATCCTAAAATGAAGTCCATTTTTCAAAAATAATTTTCTAAATATAATTAATTTAATATTTAATTAAAAATCAAAATTTACTTTAAAAACAATTTTTAAGATTAAAACAGATTTTATAGTGCATTCAAAAATTATGTAGGGTCTTCTAAAATTATCTAAATACTATTAGACATTGATTCCATAATTTATGAATACATATCAGGGAAATAAATATTCTTTTAAATTAATTAATTAATTATAATTATTTATTTATGACTTATAAAATACTAAAAACGTTTACTAAGGTTAAATTTTCAATTTCATAGATGTCTGAATTTTTTTATTATTCATAGGTAATGTTTCTCTTTTTTACTATTCATAAGGGTCATATTACTATTCACAAGGGTAGGTTACTATTATTCAAAAATTATTATTTTTTCATTAGACTCCAAAAACCAACTTGAATACAACCGTGTATGTCGGGTTTTCAAAATTCCAAATATAGGGGTGACAAAATTATGTTTAATGGTCACTTATCACAAATTAGTTCATAATTTTGTGTTTTGATAACATAAATATAAGAAGGGAATTTTCCATTGAAAAACATCGGGTCGTTACATTCTTCCCCCTTAAGAAATATCACCCCCGAAATTTCACTTTACACAAATAGGTAAGGGTACTTCTCCTTCATTGCCTCTTCTGGTTCCCATGTTGCTTACTCAAACTTATGGTTACTCCACAACACTTTGACAAGGCGGGTTGTCTTGTTGCTTAGAACCTTCTCACTTCAGTCCAAAATTTTTACCAGCTTTTCCTTATAGGAGATATCATCTTCCAGCTGCACCACCTCTGGGTTTAGTACATGCGAGTGGTCTGGTATGTACTTCCTCAGTAGTGATACAAGAAAAACATCAGGAACTTGATCCATATTCGGTGGAAGTTCTAGACGATAGGGCACAGATCCTATACGGTCAAGGATCTCAAATGGGCCAATGTACCTAGGGCTTAGCTTCCCATTCTTCCCGAATCTCATGACTCTCTTCCATGGAGATATTCGAAGGAAGAATTTATCTCCAACGTCGAACTCCATGTCCCTTCGACGGTTGTCAGCATAGCTCTTTTGCCGAATTTGAGCAGCTTGGATGTGTTTCTGGATGACTTGATCCTTCTCTGTCATCTCTTGAACTAGATCGGGACCAAGTAGCATTCGTTCTCAAACATCATCCCAACTGGTCGGAGTTCTACATATCTTCCCATAAAGGGCTTCATACGGAGCCATATGAATACTCGAGTGGATGCTATTGTTGTATGAGAACTCAACCAATGGGAGATGCTGATCCCAACCACCTTTGAATTCAAGAGAGCAGGCTCATAGCATATCTTCAAGCGTCTGAATAGTCCTTTCATACTGGCCATCGGTTTGGGGGTGATAGGCCATGCTAAAATTTAATTCAGTACTCAAAGAATTTTGAAGGATCTTCAAGAATGTAGATGTGAACCTTGGATCACGGTCAGAGACAATTGAGATTGGAACACCATGCAGTCAAACCAATTCCTTCACATATATCCTTGCAAGTTTTTTGAGTGATAGGTCTTCCCAAATAGCGATAAAATGGGCAGTCTCGGTGAGTCGGTCAACCACAAACCATATCGCATTATTCCCCTTTGACGTCTTCGGGAGAACCATGACAATGTCCATAGTAACATTTTCCCATTTCCACATGGGTATAGGCAGTGGATGCATCATACCTTTGGTCTTTTGCTGCTCAGCTTTAACTTGCTGACATACCAAGTACCTTGATATATATTCTGCAATCTCCTTCTTCATTTTATCCCACCAGATGTGTTCTCTGAGATCACATTACATCTTGGTACTCCCAGGATGGATATAGAAATTTGAGCTATGTTCATTATCCAATAGCTCCTACTTTATCCCAGGTGATGAAGGAACACAAAGCCACGTTCCAAACTGAATCACACCATCATCGTCGATATGGAACTCTTGAATCTACCCTTCCTTTAATGCATTCACCCTATTTTGTATCTCCACATCATCCCTTTGTGATTCGTTAATCTTCTTTTAGATGGATGGTTTCACAATCATTTGGGAAAGGTAAGATGTATCCCCTTCCCTTACAGTTCCCAAATCCATCCTTTTCATAACCAAGAAGATAGGGTCTTTCTCAATCCTCAACATGGATAGAGTAGAAGGTTCTTTTCTACATAGAGCATCAGCTACCTTATTCATCATTCCAGGATGATAGTAAATAGAGCAATCGTAATCATTGATTTGAACTAACCAAATACGTTGGCGCATGTTGAGTTCCTTATGTGTGAATATATACTTGAGGCTCTTGTGGTCAGTGTATATGTCACACTTCTCCCCATAAAGGTAGTGCCGCCAGATTTTCAAGGAAAAAATCACAGCTGCCAGCTCTAGATCATGCATCTGGTAGTTCTTCTCATGTATCTTCAACTGTCGTGAGGCATAGGATATCACATTATCATTTTGCATGATTACACAACCCAAGCCTTTCTTTGAAGAATCTCTGTATATCACAAAACATCCTCCACTTTTTGGTAGTGTGAGTACAAGTGTAGTGATTAGCCTTCTCTTTAGCTCTTTGAAGCGTCCCTCACATTCTTCCGTCTAGGCATAATTCACCCCTTTCCTTGATAACATAGTTAGCAGGCTTGACAATTTGAGAAGTTTCTCACAAAACGTCGGTAGTACCCAATTAATCCAAGAAAACTACGGATTTCCGTGAAACTGGAGGGTTTGGGCCATTCCTCAATTGCCTTTGTCTTTGAAGGGTCCACAGAAATTCCTTCACTTATGATCACATGTCCCATGAACATGACTTTATTCATCCAAAAGTCACACTTTCTAAACATGGCATACAAATTCTCCTTTCTCAATGTCGCCAACACAAGTCTTAGATGTTCTTCATGTTCCTCCTTTCTCTTGGAGTAGATGAGAATATCCTCAATAAACAGTACCAATTTTTTTGAGGTAATGTCTAATGACTCTATTAATCAAATCCATGAAGATTTCTGGGGAATTAGTAAGTCCGACGGGCATCACCAAAAACTCATAGTTCCCATACCTTGTATGGAAGGCAGTCTTCTGAATATTTTCCTTCTTCACCTTTACTTGATGATATCCAGAACGAAGATCCACCTTTGAGAAGTATTGAGCTCCTCTTAACTGGTCGAACAAGTCATCAATCCTTGGGAGAGGATACTTGTTCTTTATGGTTATCTTATTGAGTTCCTAATAATCGATACACAACCTCATGGTTCAATCCATCTTCTTCACAAAGAGCACTGGCTCACCCCAAGGTGATGCACTAGGGAGTATGAAACCTTTGTCCAGATGATCTTGCAGATGCTTCTTTAACTCCTCCAGTTCGATAAGAACCATTTTATTGGGACACTTCGAGATAGGAGTAGCTCCAGGTATGAGTTCAATTGAGAACTCTACCTCACGAGACGGGGGAATTCCGGGTAACTCTTCAGGAAATACATCGCCGTATTCCCTCACGATGGGCATTTAATCAAGGTTGGATCTTTCTTTCGACTCAACCATTTGGGCGAGGTATGGTTCTTCATAGGGAATCAACACCCAAAACATTGAAGGATTTCTCATACGAGACTCATGATCTTCCTTGCATTTGTAGAGGATCATGGGATGGTTTCCAATATGAAAATATATTTCCTTTTCCCGACTGTTGATATGTGTTCTATATAACGAGAGCCAATCCATCCCCATTATAGCGTTGAATTCTTCCAGGGGAAGTCTTACGAGATTTTCTGGAAGAATTTTCCCACATACGTCAACAGGAGAAGAGTCAAACACTTGGGTTTCAATGATTGCACCACTTGGTTTTTTACAGATATCTCTACTTCAAGGTTTCGGGGCTTCGATTCTATGGTTCTAGAAAAATTGCAAGATATAAAGGAATGCGTAGAACCATAATAAAATAAGAATTTTTCAATTCATGAGTGAATAGGAATTGTTTCTTGTAGGACATAATTATCATGATCCACCTCCTCAGTAGCGATGGAATAAGCCTTCCCTTGTTCCTTTGGCTTTGGTGGTTGCTGGCACTGATTACCCTCGAGAGCTTGAGGTTTAGTGCACTAGTTTGAATAGTTCCCTAGCTCCCTATAGTTTTAGCACTGAACCACGAGTGGTTCTATCCTTTCATCAGCTACATTATCCTTCCTTTACAGGTCTTTTCGACACTCTTGAGCATGGTGTCCTTCTTTCCCACTCATGAAGCATTTCCCCATCCCTTTGAGGCAGTTCCCATTGTGCAACTTCCCACATTTTTCGCATGTGGGTCATTGATTTTTCTTCCCACCTTTTTCCTTAGATCATACATGTTGAAACTCCATATTTCTTTTGTTATCCCCATAGCCATGATACCTTTATCCAAACTCCATCTCCACTTTGAGATCACACCGAACAACTTCTTCATAACTCCCAAAGTCTCGAATCTCAATAGACATTCGAAGGTCTAGTTTTAATCCACTAAATAATCTATCAATTTTTCTATCATTATTGATAATAAAACCCGAATCATACCTTGCGTGACATGTGAAATTTTCTTCATAGGTTGTGAAAAATTCTCCTTATTTTTTCTTGAGCTCTATAAATTCTCTCTTCGTCTTCATGTGAAGAGTTTATGGGAAATACTTATTAAGAATCATTATCTTGAAGTCTTCAAATTCCATCTGTTCAATTTCCTCCATTGGCTTGATGTTCTTAATCAAATACCACAATTGATCAGATTCTCCATCTAGATGATAGACGGATAGCATCACCTTCTCCGCCTCAGAACAGTGATGTACGGAAATGATCTTCTCCATGGAGTTGACCCACGGTTCCACAACTAGTGGATCATAAGATCCACAAAATGGTGGTGGTTGTTGCCGCATAAAACATTCAATAGCTAGTTGCTCCCTCTTTGTTGAAGGAGGAAGTTCACCATTATTATGGTTATTGTTCATAACCTGATATAATTTGGTAAGCATCTCCATGATGTTTTGAACTCCACCTCCCAAATCATTGGGGATGTTGTTCGGGAAATCGTTGCATTGGCCCTCGCAGGAGTTGTTGGCCTGATTTCTCCTAGTTCCCACAATTTTCTAAAATAGAAAAGGTTAGAACAAAACATAAGTAAACAAGTCATGAATAACTAATTCATTTAAAAATTTATACCAAAAAATAACATATGGGATCCCTATGAAAATATTATTGTGTGCATTTTTGTACTTAATCTCATACTATATGTTTTCTCTAGGGTTCACTAATCCTAATACCCAAATTAACAAAGCCATTAGTTTGATACCATCTATAGAGACCAGGAATTTTCATTCATTACTATTAGATCATTTCAATGATAAACAACATAATATTATTACACATAGTGGATCCAGATGTTTATTGTCTTGGGAAATCTAGGACCATACATGACAAATACAACATCAACCATAACCATTTATTTAATTTCTTCTTCACTACATTCTTAGTGGAACTTGTCCTCTCCTTAGTAAATGTATCCACTTGAGGATATACATCAAAAGGGGTGAGATAGAAGCCTAGTATGATGATAGATAAGAAAAACATAGCATGGGGTGAGCATAATCATGTCATACGAAAATGATCATGAACATGAGAGGATCATAAATAAAAGACTTGAAATGTGCCAATGCATAAAAATGGAAAATCGTGTCTTAGTGGTTAACTACCACACATATTTTCGAAACAAGCTAGAATCTGGTTCATACATCATTTCACATTTACTCATGAGATTCATCCCCTTACCCAATGCATTGGAGTGCTGTATAATTCCGGGCACACCCGTCAAATTTAAATATTCATATTGCGCTATATAATTTCGGGCACACCCGTCACATCATAACATTATAATTTATCATGAATTCCACAATGAACATATAACATAAATGAAAATAACTAACCCATGAAAAGTAATGGCTTTCATATCATAATAACACATTCATAAACTTTGGGTTCCCAAAATAATGAGGGAACAACATACTTGAAAAAAGAATCATCAACCTCGAATGAGAGGTAACAGGTGAGTTCATAAGAAAAGAGTTCTTTCGGAAAAAATTTGGATAAGCTTCAGTATAAAACTTGTATATCCCAGAAAAGGAAAGAATAATATGAACAAATGATCTTTAAGGAGTGACCATATCAAAAATGGAGTGAAAGGGGTAGAACCTGGAGGATGAAAGTTGGGTTCGAGAATTTCCTCTTACCTTGTGCTCGAATGCCTCCTTCTCTCTAATGTCCTGTATAATGAAATTATATTCATTAATTAAAAATACAGAACCATTTGTACATTAATATCGTTCATTATGGTTTCATTATTTCATATTATGTTCCTTTGGATGACTTATAGAGTTTTAAACTTTGTTCGGGGATGTTCATTTTTGTTGGTTTTCTTGGGTGATTCACTTGTATTCTTAAATTGAAGTTCAGGTAGATCATGGGTAAACATACAGAAATAAAATTACATGTTATTAATGATATTACATGAGATTTAATTTTTTTATAATGAATTATATTAGATCCATGTGGACAAATCATTAGATAAGAATTTAATGATGGTTATTTAGGTTAAATTAAGCGGTTTCTGGATCACAACAAACTTGTTTTAACATTTCAGTTAGTAATATGGCCAAAGTTTATTTCCAGAACATAAAATAGAACATAATACATATAAAATATTATTTTTCGATGAAAAAAATTGTTACATGACCAGATTTGAATGTAGAAATGGAATAAGAGAACATGTCGTTTTTTAAGGTGATAAATTTAACACCTCATGAACAACGTTCTCTTTAATAAAATAAAAGGAAGAGTAGAAGGGGGTGGGGTGATATAATATCCCCTTAGAGTCATAAAATTATATTATATGTATAATACTGGAGTTAAAAAACAATTTGGTTGAATATAGGTGAGGAGAGATCAATAAAGGAACTTGAACTTGAAAGGAAATTAAAGGAAAAGAGGGAGAGAAATTACCTATAGAATCTTCCTCTTGAGAACCTCTTTAAGGGCCTATGCATGGTCTTTTGATGATACCAGAAGCTTTAGGACGTGGGTTATGGTCTAGGGAAGGATTTTGGGATGATTTTAGAGAATTATTGGAGCTTGAAAGGTGTGAGGAAAAGAGGGAGTGAAGGGTGGCTTTTATAGTGGAGGGGAGAGGGGTTTCCTTAATATAAAATTGATTAGTTTATTAACTTCACAAAAGACAAGGAATAGTGAGTCTTGAACGACCAATAATAGTAATTTAATAATTTAAATCCGAAACAAGTTGTCTTATATCAGCATAACATCATCGATGACTCAATTAATACATTATTTAGCTTTTACTGTGAATTATCAGATTCTACTATTCATCGAAAATTAAAGTATCATAGAAAAATCCCAAAACCTTACCACAACCATTTTTGGATGTGTAGAATCCAAAAATGAATTCCATTTTTCAAAAATAAAATTTTAAATATTATTAATTTAATATTTAATTAAAAATCATATTTTACATTAAAAACAGTTTTTAAGATTAAAACTGATTTTATAGTGGTTTCAAAAATTACATAGGGTCTTATAAAATTATCTAAAAACTATGAGACATTGATTCCATAATTTATGAATACATTTCAGGGAAATAAATATTCATTTAAATTATTTAATTATTTATATTTAATTATTTATGACTTATAAAATACCAAAAAACGTTTACTAATGTCAAATTGTCACTTTCTAAGATGTCTAAATTTTATTTTATTATTCATAGGTAATGTTCCTCTTATTTACAATTCATAAGGGTCATATTATTATTCACAAGGGTAGGTGACTATTCATATGGGTATGTTACTATTCACCAAAAATTCTTTTTGTTTCATTAGACTCCAAAAACCTTCTTGAACACAACCGTGTATGTCGGATTTTCAAAATTCCAAACATAGGGGTGACAAAATTATGTTTAAAGGTCATGTATCACTTAGTGGATAATTATTTTGTGTTTTTATGACATAAATAGAATAAGGGAATTTTCCATTGAAAAACTTTAGGTCATTACACCCCTATTACATGGTGGACCTTTGAGATACTTCTTTATAGGACTTTGTGAAGGTTAGATTATCGACCAGTAGCTCATGGGGAGGATCCTCCTAGAGACGAGCGAGCATATTGCAGTGACCTAGTAGCTGGGTGAGAACTGACGACGGATGACAGTTTTGACTCGGAATGACTCTACTAGCACAGTGGAGAGCGTCTTGGTGTCACGGAAGACCCATAGTGGGGTGCGCCTTAGTTTCGCGGCAGACCCACCGTACTCAACAGGGGGAGTACCTCAGCATGCTACGATGGGGAGTGCACTTGGTGACATGGTAGAACCACAGTGTGGAGCGCGCTTGGTGAAGTGGAAAATCCATGGTACTCAACTAGTGGAGTTCCTCAGCAGTCCAATGTTAGTGGGAAGTGTGCATGGTGCAATGGCATTCCCACTGTACTCGATAGAGTATGAGTTCTCCAGCAGCTGAAGTTTTGATAATGCGACTGGGGATGTTTCTTGATATTACCCCTAGAATAATATCATGGTTTTAGAAGAGTCAATTTTTATATTTTTCCCTCATGATTGAGATGGATACATTGATAACATAGGTATTTGTATGGGCATATACCTATGTAAGGTCATCTATTGATTTCATAATTTTTGTTCATACTTAATGGATTTTGTGTAACATAGTGGGTCTTGGGGTATTTACTGATTATCCTTATACTCACCCCTACATAGGATATGCCCGCAAATTTTTGTGTTGGATGCAGACGACAGACAACGCTGACTGAGGATGAGAGTACCAGGAATGGAAGGTACCCTGAGGTGAACCATATGGCATGTCGGTACACAGAGAATACAGATAGATGTGGTGTACTGAAGAGGTGATATGTACCTACCCTTCAGTTAGGAACCTCGGTGGATGACCCATTAGTTGTTTTTCCTTTTTCCCCAGTTGTACATTAACATTTTTTTCTTGTACCTTTATTGTTGGGATTGTATCCTGGCCCTTTTAATTTTCAGAACTCTTTCTGGTATACAGTTTACTTGTGTTGGTATCATTTTGTTTATATGGTTGTGAGTGTTTATAGATAATAAAGGAAATGCCTTCCCAGTTTTAGGAAATTACGCCTTTGGTGCTAGTCGCCAGCCCCTAGCCTATGGAAGGAAGGCTTGGGGTATTCATGGCACAGATCCCAAGGGATGGGTCTTGACAATCCAAATATTTTCTTTAAAGGATTTTAGTAGTGCGTTATTGGAGCCACAAAATGAAGAGGGTAAGTTCCCACCAATTCTCCATATCATCATCCCCTCCTACTTCTCTTTGTATCCACCCATTTTAAAACTAAATATTATAAGGACAATTACTTAGTATATTAAAATTATATAAATGATGTTAAACTAATAAAAATACTATATTAACTACCTATTAAATTATCATACATCCCATTTCTACTCTTTTTACAATTTCATAGTAATCGTCAATGTATCGCCAACAAGGAAATTTATAATTATTTTGTTATCAACAACTAAATTGATGGCTATAATAAATTATTTATATTATATAAATGTATATATTTATTTAATTTAATCTTTTATAATTAATTCTACTTTTATTTAAATGAATTTGAAAACAATAGATAATGAAGTGAAAATAGATAAAAATTTATGGAAATCATGTTATAAAAATTCATCAGTATCAACCAAAAAATGGGAAAGACAATAAAATTGATATAATTGATAAATATTGAACTAAATTAGCATATGTAACATATATTTCAATTTTTTAATAATCGCATTTTTTATTCCAGAGGTTGGAATATAGTGAAATTATGTGGGATTTAAGGTAATGGGATTCTCGAACCCAATTCATATATATTGTTTTATCACAATTTAATGACATTATAATTATTAAAATTAAATTAATTGATATTCACTTTTATTTTTTGTGATACTTAATTTTACACCTTAATTTTTAAGAAAAATATAAATATTTTCCAAAAAGAATATTTTTACTGAAAACATATTAAAATAATGTTTATTTGTCAATTCATCACTCTAGAATGATGAAATGTATTCAAAATAAGATATATCATATCCATTTTAACCAATTTTTTTTTGGAATGTATTAATTTTGATTTCATTTCAAAACCCATTCATTTCAAAGGGTTACTTAATGGATAAAATTCTTATATATATTTTTGTGTGATGTGTGATTATTTTAATTTTATAATTTGATAGGTGGGAGTGGAATTATATATCTCTAAATTGAAATGGTAAAAATGATGTGTGTAATTAGATAATATTTTTTAATGACATAATTCTGGATTTGTTAAAAATGACGATGTTATGATTGATGAACATACATTATGAGTGACCATGATACTAGATTTATTTATAAATATGTGTGGTATTTTTATATTGTGACATGATGTTTCATTTTTTTCATTGATAAATTACATGAATTTTTCAAATATGTTACTAATTCTTATGTTGATGATCCCATTATTATGAAATGATTATATGATTTATTGTCACCAATGTACTTTTGACTCAAGTATCTTATTTCTGATATATTATCATTCCCCTTAACAAACAATAAGTACCCACCTTTCATTGATGTACTTGTTCTAGTCACTAAATTTACTAATGAAAATGTGATAGATTTTATTTTGATATTGAATAAGGATTTTAATAATGTTTTTATTATGTATAAGTAATTTAGTATCGTAATTTTTCCAATAGACTAAACCATTATATTCTTGAATTTATAACTATATTTATCACTAATATGATATAATAATCATGGTCATGAAATTCTGGTCCGTATAGTTTGTGTTAGAGGTAGGGTTTACATAATATTGTATATATAATATTAGAACATTCATAAAATGCCTTATGATATGCCTAAGTTTTTGTGAACCTAAATTAATCCTTGTTATAGAATAATTTGAAAACAAAGGGAAGAAATAATATATTTTTTGAGACATGATTTGGCACATAAAAAATTATTTATTCACTCTTTTTTTACTTATGTTTTGTTAATATCATCCCAATTTTAGAAAATGGTGGGAACCAAGAGAATCTAGGAAATCCGACTATGATAAGGATAGTGAAATGATGGTCCAAAAAACACCCCCAATTCCAAAGCATGCGGGGTTCAAAAAATCATGGTGATGCCTACAAAGATGTCTCAGGATATGAAAAATGACCTAAACAATGTGGAAAATCAACCAACACCTAATAATGAACAACAAGTTTTTAACTAAATTATACAACAATGAACTTATATATTTATTTGATCTTCTGACCCACTTATTATAAAATAGTGTGTTAACTCAGTGGAGAATTTCATTTTTGTGCCCAACTAATCTGAGAAGAAGAAGGTGACTATATCTCTATATCCATTAGATTGTGATTCCATTAAATGGATTCCATTGATAATGAATATCAAGCCAAAGAATGAAATAGAAGAGATCGAGTGGTAATACATTTGGAAAATATTTCATAACATGTTTATCCAAATAAATATATGAGAAACGATGAAGATATAATTCTTGGAGATGAATAAAAAGGGAAGTCAATATGTCATGACATTTAGGGAAAAAGATCGCAATTATTGGAATAAATACCACATGATTTTTTTTAATAAAAAAATAGATAGATTATTTAGTGTATTAAAACCACACCTTTTAAATGATAATAATAACAAAGAATTTTAGAGTTATAAAGATGTGAATTGATGTCAAATAAATGGAGATATTGATCTTGGAGAACAGTCCCATAGTTATATAGATAAGAATAAAAAATTTGAGTTTCATTCTGGCGATTCAAATGACAAAGGATGAAAGATGATGAAATTTCCCACATGATAGAAATGTTGGGGAAAATATAATCGGAATTTCGACAATGGTATAGGGAAATTTTTTATTTGTGGTGGAGAAAGCCACCAATTTCAATAATTTAGAAGATACATGAAAAATCAATCCAACCTGATATAGTATAGAATGTAATATCGTAACTCACAACCCATAATTCATTTGTCAAATTATTGGGAGAAATGAACTATGAAATCTAGGGAACTAAACCCTGAGCCCAGGTGGTTAATCAACATTAATCCCACCAAATAAAAATGAATAATGGAAACCATATTCCATCAATACTACTAAAGTGGATCTAGAAAATAAATTCATACAAGGTACACATATTATTAACTATAAAATGAAACAGGTTTTATTTTCTTATAATTCGATTAATGTCATTATAACCTTAAAATTTGCTGGAAAGGTAAAATCAAACCCATGATTCCTTAAAGTAGATATACCAATAAAAATAACTGTTGGTGTGATCATTAAACCCAAGAGTTGAACACTTCTTTTATAGAGTATGTGGGATTATTCTACCATCATATATCTCCTTCTCCACTTAGTGGAATTAGACTATATATAGGTCATTGATTAACTATAATTATATAGATTTGAAATAAACCTTCAAGAAATGAAAATCTCTTTTCTTTTTCTGATCCATGTAATGCTTATCTAGAGATACAAGGCTTATCAAGAATCTTGTTTGTAAAATTCAATAATGGTGGGGGTATTGATACCATATCATGATGAAAAACATTCAAAAAATGGATAATTCTATAGAATGTTATAAAATTGATGGAATTACCATAATGTGGGAATAAACAATGGTATTTCATAAATTTTGACCCAGACATCCCCCATATCATGAAGTAGAGTTTTTAATATATCTTACACCCGAAGCTACTCTTCTCAACAAATGAACCTATAGTATGGAACAAATTTAAGTAGAGGAATTATTGAACATGAAGAAATATAATTTTGATAGAAATTTTCATACACTATAGTGCTTCACCATAGGGTAAACTAGTTCTCTTTATAAAAAAATAGATCAACGTGGTTCTGTGTCGATTACCTAGAGAACAACAAGATCAATATAAAGTTAATTTTCCCCTACCAAGGATTTATGAATTGTTTGATTAAATTTTAGAATCTTAGTAATTATGAAATCATGATATTTATTATGGATGTCAACAACTAATGGTGAATAATAATTTTTTTTAAAAGATAGAATTCATTACAAGGTATGGGAACTATGAGTTAATAATATTTCCCATATTACTTATAAATTACAAATAAAACATGATAGATTTGATGAAAAATGTATTTATAAACTTCTTCAATGAATTTTTGCTATTTTTTATCTATGATATTATCATTTTGTCTAAGATTTCGTAGTAATATTAATTGTATATTAAGAATATGAACATTACAAAAATGAAAAAGAAAATGTATGAAAAGTTTATCAAGTATAATTTATGGATGTAGTTACTCCCATTAATAGGGAAAGTGATTATATGTGAGTGAATCCATGTGGACCAATATAAGACAAATTCAGTTGGGGAATGGTCCAGATTCACTAGTGTCATTAAAATAACTTTTTCTTATCTTATATGTGTACTAGCAATGTTCTATGAGAAATTTATCATTTTTTTCTAAACCACTAACAAAGATATCATGAAAAGGGGTTTTATTTGGATAAAAGAGTGTAAGGAAAGATTTAAGGATTTCAAGAAGAGACTAATAACTTCCTCTATATTCAAACAACTATAAAGTGGATAATTTTTTTTATATATAGTGATGATTTAATAAATTTCATCAGATGTGTATTCCAACACAATGATAATGTGAAAGCTTATTCATTATGAAAACTAAAGGCCCATGAAAAAAATACCTCACTCATTATATGGAGTTGAAATCATTGAAATTTTCCATCATGATTCAGTGTAACAACCTTTATTTTGAGAAGTTTGACGTAATACCAATCAGAAGAGTCTCAACTAAAAATTCACATAGAATAAGTTAAGAATAATTAAAAAAATTTGTTTAGAAACAATCAAGGCCTAATATTTATCTATTTAATACCATCTGGGAATGGTGAACAAGGTAGCTGATGCTCTTAGAAGAAATGAACATAACTCTTATTCAATGATGTGGATTGAGAAATACAATATTATCATTGATATTAATGTGATGGATTTGGAGGTCCAAGTGGTAGGGAATACTTCATACATTGACCGATTTATATTCCAATCAACTATATAACAAATTATCATGGAGGAACAAGAGGTTGATATGGAGAATACAATAATGGTGAATATTTAATGGAAGGGAAGATACATTTGTTCCATATTGATGATGATTATGCGATTCAATTAAAAACGTAAATGTACGTGTCGTCATCACATGAGATATTAAAAGAGATATTAAATAAATCAGACACCTAATCTTTCTCAATATATCCAATAAGTGCCATGATGTCTTGTGATATAATAAGAAACTATTGGGTGGAATAAACCAAGAATGTTATTAATGAGAATGTATCAATATTCCTTGTATATCATCAAGTTAAAGCCAATGGACAGATGCGTAAGGGGATGATGGAACCATTAAAAAAACCAATGTGAAAATGGGAGATCACTATAATATACTTGTTTTATAATCTAAAAAATACTTCAAAATAGAACTATGTGATATGGGTTTTGGTGGATCGAATAACTAAGATGACTATATTCAACGCTATTCAGGAAGAATGATTCCATACAAATTTAGCCATGATATATGTAAATTATAAAAACCCTTCCCTTTATTACACATTAATATTGGATTTATTAAAATAGATAACACATAAGAAAAACATAAATATCGATAAATATTGTATATTTTTTAATCAGGTACAATAGATAATAACATAAAATAAGTAATAAATAATATATATCAAAAATCCCCTCAACATGGTCATAATATTTCTTATTACTTAAAATTGAATGGGATAACCTGGGGACAAACATAACCTATGGGTGAGAAATAAAGACCATCAACATAATAAACCTGAAATCACATGAAAAAATTAATACATCAAAGAAAATATATAATATTAATGGGTAATACAATGAGTGACAATCATTATCATGAACAATAGGGCATGATATAGAATGATAATCATAAGTGAAACAGTATAAATGTGGTAATAAGATAAAACTATGTATCATAAACAAATGTCAAGTATATGTATAGAAAAATGATAATGGAGAAGTATCATGATGGATTAGTTTCACTCCCTAATCCATTGAATGATTTATCAAGAGACTAAAACATTACCCAATTTACTAGACTGCTATATATTTTTAGGCACACCCGTAACTTTGATTTACTTATCATTCTTATGTATGCCACATTGATCCATAAAATTTAATTTCATCATCATAGTATTTTATTACATAATCATGAAGTGTTGAGTAAATATATTGAATTCCAAAATTAGATATTTATAATTGTATAAGGGTGAAACCACTTGATTGGAAATTGGTATGGTATTCACTATACAATAGTTTCGTCGTGGAAAATGACAGAATAATTTCAACATCATAACAAAGTCATAGATAGATAAATAAAAATGATAGACAAGAAATAAAAAAATATATCATAATTAAAATATAAAATTGGAAATAATTGGACAATTCAAAACCATATAAGAATATTCATATTTTAAAATATAAGGAATAATATATTGAAGAAACATGAATAAAGAGGAGAAGGAAATGAATACTTACCCTAGGAGTGTGACTCCATATGAGTTACAGGAGCTTCTAGAGATACTAAGGGTTCTTTGGAGGACTCTAGATAGGGGTTGAGAGTAATAATTTTATACAAGGTTTTTTAGTAAATAAATATGATATATTTGGTTATATTATATATGAGATCAATGGGGAATTATTTATTATTTCCCAATCATAGTCTGTGGAATCTATTTAATAAAATAACCAACACCACAAGACTTACCATGGTTTTACCATGGTTTCTACAAAAATGGGGGTTTTCATTATTTTATTAGGCCAATGGACTAAATTAATAATGTGATACCCCTCATTTTGGGTAAGTGAGGCATACAGTTAATTAAATTATATGAAAACCAAAAAATATATTTATGTATTTATATAATTTATAATGGATTAATAAAATTCATAAATTAAACATAAAATAAAACTATTTTAATATTAAAACTTATATTTTATTAGGGATACCATCAATAGTATTTATTACATCACTTTTGGATCATTCTAATTTAATAATATACGTCATATATTGATATGATGTTTAATTACTACCTGAGCATTTGAAAGTATCAGCAAATTTTTATAAATTAACCAATATATAACACTGATTTTATGATTCATAATATAATAATAATTTTATTAAAACAATTTTATAAATATTTTTATTTTCACAATTAATAAATTAATATACATTTATTGAGAAATTCTATATTTTTTGACAATAATAGATTTCAGACCATTTTAAAAAATTATATTTGACTTCATATGAAAAATGTGATAATTTATATTGAATGAAAATTATTTAATAATAATATTCAATTAAGATATTACATATTTTAAAAATCCATTAATTAATAAATATAACCATACTAATTTATGTTGAATACTAAATAAAAATATATTTTTTATATTATTGTTGAAAAATAAAAATAAATTATTAATTAATAATAAGATAAAAACCTAAACATTATTTCCTTTATATTGTAGTATAAAAATTTATGTCATTATTTTCTTGATAAATTAATATTTAATACAATAGTAGACTCTATAGGGTTATGTTTCATGATGACCATACTTTCATTAGGTGATTTAGCACACATGTTTTGAGTCCTCATCTTGATGAACTCAAACATAACTTATAAATGGTTTCACTCAAGCTTACATTTTTGGATCTAAACTAGTTATTGGTCAAAGGGAAAATCAAAATGATGTTATATCCCACAAAATCACTAATAAATTGGATTTATAGGGTATGATCCTACTAGTTTTGTACATCACGTCCTTTTCATATGACAATTGATTTTGTAAAACCATCTATTTATACTAATCATTTGATCACTTTTTAGTGGAATTATTTTCAATGATAATTATTCTTAACGAACATTTAAATCTGATAGGATTATATAAAACTATATATATTCTTATTTTTTCTATAACCATAATAAATAAGGGTCAAGCAGTCTCTTGTAGTGTAACATGGGTTGTCGAATCCTCAGAGACCAAAGAAGAACATTAAGAAACTCAATAAAAAGAGATGGATTTTTGGATATGAAGTGGCCAACTTGGGTTTATTTTAGATGGTTTTAAAAGAGCACTAAAATATCTATGTGAATTCAAATTATGAGAAAATGAGTTTATCCTAGGATATTGCTCGGGGTGGATTGAATGAATTATTTTTTTTACGATTTTAATTTAATTAACTCAAGAAGGATTCATGCAATGAATTCAAACTAACCTCATCACTTACTGATTAAACACCTTCAAAAAACATTCTAATCACCAATACACTTGTAGGATCATTTTAATGAGCACTCCAAGGTAATGTATATAATTATCACATGAAAGTGGGGTGAATAAATTCAATAAGGAAGAGGAAGAATAAAAATCATTGAATGAAAGAAACTCAATTAAAAGAAATTAATAACATTTAGAGAGTGAGAAATAACATTCAATCCAACCCCTTTCTACTCCCTTGGATCAACCCATAAAAGGTATAACCCTCCATTGATGACAATTTCTCAATGGAAGCGGAAAGTAGACTTACAAAGGTGGAATTGAAGATGTAAAACCAAAAAAAATATATGATGTGTAATACATCATTTCACACACTAAAACCGATGAGGGTAATTATGTTTCATCACTTAATCTGGTTACCACATTTCCTCTTCAAACATATGTATATGTGAGGGGTCTAGTATATTCATCATAAAAAAATAAAATTGAATACATCATGTAATTGAGATAGTTTAGGTGGGAGTGATAGTGGATTCGTCACCACACTGATGTGATCTAGGATCTCAATTATGCTAACATATCAATGACTAAGAATTACCATCATCCAAATTATCATGACTCTATTCTGTAATGATATGAAGTGGAATACATTGTTTCAAAAATAAAAATCTAGGTCTTATCAAATATTTTTTCCAAAGCTATTTTGTATACTCTGAGGGGCCTTGATTTGTTGCCGAATGGTTTTTACCATTTTCAAAATTTTGTTGACCATTTTAGGTACTACCCTTTTGGGTTCTACAATATCATCCCAACATGAATGTGTTCAGAATATCCTCATATAGAGGGATTCCTTTGAATTAATTTGGATTCTTGAGTGGAAACTATTATTGTATGAGTAATGGACAAGAGGAATCTATTGATTCCATAAACATTAATATTCAATTGAGCATTCTATAAACATGTCATCGAGTCTACGGATATGCCACTTAGATTGGCCTTAAATTTGAGGGTGATGAAAAATAATAAATTTCATCCCATTTTTACGATAATATTTTAAAATATTCAAAAATATTGATGTAAATCATAAATCTTAATCAGAAACAAATGATTGTGGTGTTCCATGGATTATCTCCATTTTTCTAACGTATTTCTCTGAATTTGGATCATCTGATAAGTCTTCTTGAATTTCAATGAAGTTAGAATTTATTGTATGATGATCTTTACAAACCATATAGAAATATTTATTCTTGATATCATTAGAATACATTTTAAAAATTCCATGGTATTGTTTTCCCATTTCCATGTCGGTATTGGTAAAGGTGTAATCTAGCATTTTGATTCCTACCATTCCTATTTCACTATTTTATATACAAGATATCTTGATGTATATTTAATAATCTCATTCTTCAAATTTTCCCACCTATAGTATTGTCGTAGATCTAAATACATCTTTTTTTCTTAATAGATGGAGGAAGTCAAATTTATTAATCATTCATGATCTCAATCTATTACTTAGTATTTGATGGTACACATTGACATGATCCAAATATTACAAATCCTTCTTAAATAACATTAAAATATCATGATTTCCATTTTCTTATACCGTTCCAATTTTTTCTAAAATCTCAAATCATCTATTCAATAATCTTTAATACACTCCAAAAGGTACATATGAGTTATCATTTGTTAATTGATTGTGTATTTTCCTTCATTTATGATGCATGTGTGCAATCGTTTTAATATATAAATATGGCCAATAACTCTAAATTGTCATCAATGATTCAATTTATAGAACCATTATACATTGATAATCAACTACTTTATTCGCTTTCGTAGGATGGTAGTGAGTTGACCCGTCATAGTTCCTCAGTATCTCTAACCATCTTTGTTATAATATATTCATCTCTTTATGTAAGAATATATACATTAGCCTTTTGTGATCTGTAAACATTTCACAATTATCCTCAATGAGATAATTACACTTTTTTTAAGTTATGTTCATTGCATCAAACTCTAGATCATGCGTTGGGTAGTTCAGTTTGTGAAAATTCAACTAACTTCAAAAATATTATATCACTTTGAACATTTTCATTAACACACATCCAAATTCCATATTCAATGAATCACTAAATGACACAAAAATTTATAAATTTTGGGGTACTGTGAGTTCAAGTGTAGTGATAAGCCTAATTTTTAAATCATTAATGATCTCTTCATATTCATAATACTATGAAAAAATTATTCCCATTTAATTGAGAATGGTTATAGAGTTTGAAAATCTTGTATATTTGTTTTTCAAATCTATGCTATTACATAACTAATCCAAGGATACTATGAATATCTTTCACAAATGTTGGCCTTGGACTCCCATTAATTTATTCTATCTTTGAAAGGCCCATAGATATCCCATTAATTATGATTATATTCTAAAATGTTGAGTCATCTTTCAACCAGACCTCACATTTTCTATACATGTCATAAATCTTTACCTTTAATGAGGTCTTTTGAACAACACTCAGATTATCCTCAATTTTTTCACGATATTTAAATACCATCTGTACAATCCACCAGATAATTTTCATGTTAATCCTCTAAGAATCTATATATCTAGTAAACAAACATCTCGAGATTATTATTGAGTTTTAAAGGAATTAATATTAAATAATTCAACATGTACTATGTACAAAAACCATTCTTGAGGATATCCCCCTTATTCACCCTAACATAGTAATATCCCAACTAAAGACCCCCCTTGGAGAAGAATTATGCTTCACATAGCTGGTATAACAAGTCATAAATATTTGTTAGATGATACTTTTCTATATTGTGATATTTTTTATCTTATGATATTTAATGAAAACCCTCATTGATCCATCATTATTTATGATTAAGAGAACTGGTGTACCCCAAGGTGAAACACTTGGGCGTATAAAACCTTTATCCATATTCTCTTGTTGTTGTTTCTTCATATTCTCATGTTAAACAACTACCATTCAGTATGTATGCTTCGATAATGGTAATGAACCAGGTATAATATAGATTGAAATTTAAACCTCTCGGCTTAGAGGAAGACAACGAAATTCTTAAAGAAACTAATCAGTGTATTACATCACAATGGAATTGTATTCGAGGATGATAATATCCATATAATAAATATTTTATGATAGATACTATTTACTATAGTGAAATAACTTCAATTCTTGAGATGTTTGTGTTAAATAATGTTCGTCTTCTTCCATGCTGTTATACAGAACCGGGGATCAATTCTTGACAAGGAGAGTGATTTACTTCTCCCAAACATTTATGTTGGCTTTGTACAAGGAATGTCAACCCATGCCCATAATTTCATCAAATTCCACTAATGGGAGTACCAGTAGGTTGTTTGGTAAATTAAGACATCATATTTTGAATGGGGAGGAGTTATATACCTGATATTCAATAATTTCACTACTTCAAATTCTCAATGATATCTATACTTCCATGCTTTTTGTGGTGTTTGAATATTTCAGTAAACATCCATGATTAAAACGAATTAATTGAACTAGATTGAAAACTATGTTCTCTATTTTTGAATCAAAAACTAGAATAACAATCAGCACTTTGTTGGTGGGATCCACCAAAGTAGTCATGATATCATAATCTCTCCAGTTCATCCTTTGAGGTTGTTGGTTTCTTAAAACCCCTTTTATTAGTGTATTGGTTTCCAAGGTATAATTGTTCCGTATAGTTGAAAAATGAAAAATACCCTAAGTTTTTACTTGAAAATTCCATTACTCCATCAAATTATTGGGTTTCTCCCATTGGAAATCTCAAGCTACATGTCCTTCATTCCTACACATAAATAATTTCATTGTCCCCCATAGGCAATTTCTAAGGTTCTTCTTTTTGGAACTCTGACAAGTGGGATATTGAAATTTATTAGAACACTTAGATTCATCCATAATACCATTTGAATAAAACATTAAATCCCAATTTTAATTCCTATGATTCCATTGAGATTATTGAATCTTTATTTTGGCTTTGGGGACACATCAGACAATTTCTTCATGTCTATAAAATCTTCAGATCTCCAAGGGGTTTTATAGATTTGGTTATAGCGCACCGATGATGTCGTTAATAATTAACATTGGGATATGATAAATCATATGGTATACCATGAATTTCATGTGAATTTTTCCTCATATGAACCAATATACCTGTCAACTTTTATATAATAGGTATGTAAATACCTTTCAAATTTATATCGGAGAGAGTGAGAAAAATAATTTTTAATTTTTTTTTTCACAAATTCCTTTCATCCCATTACTTTGATATATTACTCATGATTAATATTCTTTATCAATTTAAAATACTAATAATATTTTCCCTCTATAACAATGAAATATAACCTTCTCATTCTTAATACAGTAAATGATATAGAATATCTTCCCAAAGGAGTTGATCTAATTTTCTACAATTAATGGAATATATGATCCATTGAATGTAAGAGGCCTTTGTCGCATAAATCTATCAATTCAATCATGTTATTACTTATGGGGATTTGTGAGATCCTCATATTCTCGGTATATATTAATGACTTCAATCAACAGAGGATGTATCATCACAAATATTGTGATTTATTCTCCAACTAGTGTGGGAATCTCATTAGGGGTTGTCATCACATTGCCCATCACATTAGTTAGTTACCCAATTCCTAAAATTTTAAACCATTGTCTAGAATAAATTGAAAATTATGGATGAATATTTTTAAACTATTAAACACATAAATAATAATATAATAACATTAAATAGAAAAATTTTAATGTATATGGATTTCCATAACTTATGAACCTATATGCTTTAATCTAGGTAATCCATGAACTATTTCCAAATAAATATTCATATGTTTATTTTTTCCTTTTAATTGTGGTTTGTAATTAAAATTTTATTTTATCAAATCACATCGATCAAAGTGTCAAATTTGTTTTAAAGAAATGTTCATTTTTGTTCACCAGTTCTTGATTGAGTTTTGACCAATGTTGTTTTCTTGAGTTTTACACTATATACATATGTGTGAGTGCCACATCTACTTGTAGTACCTTGACATGGTTTTATTTTATACAAACGCCAATTAATATTTACCTACCCAATTTCTGTGCATTTTTCTTATATTTATCTTAATCCCTATGGATTTTTTTAGAGTTTTCTAATCATAAGCCACAAAATAACTAAACATTTCATTTCAATCAACAATAAAAATCATTCGATTTATTACTCATTAGTACATGATTTATTACATTAAAAGAACATTATAAAACCTAGAATATAGATAAAAGTAGTGTATTTGGTAATTAGGTATATTAAATAACAACATAAAATAATTAATACATCATCGTAATTGAAAACCCCGTTTACATGTTAATAATATTCCTTTATACTAAAATCAATATGGGGAATCCTAGGGATATACATAAGATAAGGGTGATCTATAAAGGCTTTTATTGGAATAGAAAAGGAATAAACTATGGAAATTTATACATGATAGGAAATAGTAATATCAGCGTGGAAAAAAATAATTGAGATTCAAAAACATGAACAAAACGACATGAAATATCACGATAACCCTAAAAGCACACGAGAAATGTTAAAACAACATAAAAAATACATCATAAACATAGTTCAAGGATAAAAATAATTAAAATTTGATAAAGAAATTTACCATGATGGATTATGTTCACCACATAATCCCTTTCATGATGTATCATGACACTTAAATATTACCAATTTCCTTGGGGCATTATATTATTCCGAGGGCCCCCATCCCATTCATTTAATTATCATACTTATGTGTTCCACATAGATCATACAACACATATTCATCGATCAAAATATTTTATTCCATGAAAATGGAGTGTTGAAAACAAACATGTTATATCCTAATCAATATATGTTTAAGTTTCTTAAGTTGAACACCCTTGACAGGAAATTATAATGGAATTCACTACACAATTGTTGTTGTCATAGAAAATCACTACAAAATTTTAGTGGCATAATTTTGTTACATAATGATTCATAAATTTGGTTGATGTAAGATAAAGGGGTATTTCATAATTTTGAAAATAAATTAAAATAATAGGGAAATGTAAAAAAATTTCCCAATATTGTTAATTTGAAATATATAGCGTAAGATAAAAAATAAATATGATCAAAATGGTGGATGAAAAGAACCTTGAACTCTAGAGTGTGACTACAAATGCTTGAGAGTATATTTTTTAGAGAATAAGATGTATTTTGGAGGACTCTATATTTCTTAAGGTATGTTATTTATGTGCTATAAATATTTTTATTGAAGTGAAATTGGATCATGGGTAGGTTTATTTAGGAACTGATTGGGAAATTCATTATTATTTCTCAATCTTATTTTTTTTGGTTCTATATAAAAAAATAAATGAAACGAAAAACCATCTCATGGGTTCTACCAATGTTATTAGGGAAATGATTTTTTTTAATTATTTTATATGTCCATGGTACAATCATAATAAAATAATACCCTTGATGTGGTTTAAGTTCGTATTAGTCTTAATGAAATGATTTTACAACCTTGAATTATATTAATGTTTTTGGAGGATATATAAAGGATTTATTAAATTAATCAAATACACATAAATCCAAATGATTTTAAAGATAAAAATTATATTTCCCGTATATTCCATTTATAGTATTTATTACATCACTTTTAGGACATTATGATTTAATTATGGATACCATATATTTATATGATATTAAATTTTTAACTGAAAATTAGTCTATTTTAGAAAATTATGAAAAATTCATCATTGAATAATTTCAAAATTATGATAAAAATATATCATTAAATTTGAAAAAAAAATTAGAAAAATTTATTTTCATATTTATATTCAAAGTAGACATTTTTTTAGAATTGTTTCGGTTTTTTATAATAATAGTTTTTTAAGTATAATAAAAATTAAATTTGACTTCAAATAAATTATACAATCATTTTAATTTATTAAAATTTTTTAATAGTAATTTTTTATTGAATAATAATTTATTTTAATCATCCATTAAATAAATAAATCAAAAATCAATATTGAAATTCAAAATTAATTTAAAAATATAAATCGTTTATTACTGTAGAAAAAACAAAATCATTTATAAAGTGACGATAAGAAGAAAATATGAACATTATTATAATGAAAATACAATATAAATAGTGATATTATTATATTCTTGATAAAAATCCCATCAATACACCTGAAAATACCACAAAGTTAAGGTGAACGATTATGACACCTTCGTGGGATGTTTCGGCGTACATGGTATGGGTCATCATCTTGATGAGAATAAACATATCTCATAAGTGGTTCTTCCCATGATTATGTTTTGGGATATTAGAATGGTCTTAGTCAATTTAAAATCATATTGATGATATCTACCTCAAAATCTCTTATAAATGGTAGTCATAGAGTAAGATCCTTCTGCGTGAGGCCTTCACCTCTATTGTGTTGGTCACAAAAATATATTAAAACACTATATTTATAATAATCATATGATAACTATTAAAAGTCTTCATTATCAATAGTAATTATTCATAATATTATTTTAAATATTCTAGGATATAATAAAACCAAATAAGATGATGTGTTTTCTATAAACATAATACATAATAATGAAATTAATTTTAAAAATAAAGAAGACTTTTATTTATTAATGTTCGGTTCATTGCATGAAGGAAATGTTGAAGTTATATTTAGTGAAACTATTAATCATTTTGGGTCATATAAAACAAATAAAATATAAATAATATAACTTAATTTTATAAAAAATTATAATTTTAGTGTGGCCTAACACCCTCAAGTTGATGTCTTATAAAGGGGGACTATTTATATGACTAAGGCCATGCTATGAACTTTATCAATTTTATTTAAAAGTGGTTGGTATAAAAATATATAATTTTATTTTTTCTCCTACAATTAGAACTTCCACTCATGTATTCAAATGGCCTCATAGGAAGTTCATTGTGGGAAGTGATGTATAAATCGTACATTTTTAAATGATGTTGGACAACAAAATATATTTGGGCCTGGTATTTTGCAAGACATCACATAGTTTATTTGGTTTATCCCATAACATATCAATTATACATAGTTTATGATAAACTTTATATGATGAAAACTCTCAAAGTTACATGGATATTGATGTTATATGACTTGTTTCCATCAAATATCACAATGAAATAGAGTTTGGTAGTTTGCGATGAATGAAAATCTTATCCAAAGGAAAATTGGGCCCTTTGAAATCCTTGATTTCATAGGTGTAGTGGCATATCAGCCAGAAGATCCACCAAATATTTCTCAGGTTCTTAATGTTTATGATGTATATATATTTTTAATGTAGATATCCAACCACTCACATGTACTAAATACAGAGGTGGTGTTATGAAAAAAATGACCTGTTATATTAGGTGCAGATAGTGAAGATCTTATACTGTAGATACAGGGATGTAATCAACAAGACAAAAAAATTCACAATGTGCTCTAGAGGAACAATATACTGGAAAATAAAACATGGGAACAAAATGGAATAATGAAACAAACGTCCTTCATCTAATATCATCCATGAATATAAGTTGAAATTTTGGGGGTGAGATATTTAAATGGGGAAGAATGTAATAACCCAAACATTTTAAATGATGATTTTTTTAAAAAAATCTGTGTTATACTATATTAGAGCACATGGGAAACAAAAAAAAGTTTAATTCATTAAATAAAATTGTTACATCAAATAATGAATAAACCAATTAAAATATAAAATATTATAATGTGATAATAAATTGAAAAATAAAAAACTAAAATGAGAAAAAACAAATTAGATCACCTCGATCATCTTGAATCATATATCTCATAAAAAAACAATGGAAATGAAAAAAAATATTTTAAAATCAAAAAAAATTTTAGGAAACTGAAATTTATAATCTTGATAAGAATTGAGGTCAATAATTAATTAATTAATGAAAAGGTATTTATATAAGATAATGTCACTCTTGGAATAGTAACTTTAACATCAAGAAAAATAACATAATTGTTGGAATATATATTTAACCACAAAAATAAATATTTATATAAATAATATTTTTGATTACTAATATATATATATATATATATAAATTACAAAACAAAAATATGTTGAAAAAAAATTAAAGAAATTATATGTACGTTTGTAATAAAATTAAGTTTATTGTTTATTATAAAAAATCCAATTGTTTTAAAAAATAACAATTATAAATTTCAAAAACTATTTTGGATAAAATGAATTTAATTATTAAAATAAACACATCAAATTTTTTAAGGGTTTTTTTTTCGAAATTTTATGAAATAATTCAATTTTTATGTCAATTGTTAAAATATAGTTTTCATCAAAATAGGTGAACCTTAAATTAAATCAATCATGATGTTATAATGAAATTCACATTTAAATTACATTATGCACACAAAAAATATGTTTAATGCTAAATATTTCATTAAAATATTATAAATAAGATTTAAAAAAATTACATTCCAAAGTCTAAAATACACTGTATAACATTGAAATAAAATTTCATCATTTTTTCAAATTTCAATTTATTAAATCAAATGAATTATAATTATAAATAGATTATAATTCATAAAAATAAAATTTTTTAGTTAAATTATTGTTTAAAATGTCAAAAATATCACTATTACAATTTTTACAATATATATTGTATTTTACTCAATATTGAATTCTAACAATGCCCCTCCAAAGTACGAATTACACCACCCACATCCTCTAGAAAACATGTCATACCTCATATACCAAATCAAAATATCTAAAAATATTCATCCAATTATTCATGTAATCATCCCTTTTGAGGTTATATAGAAATCCTATTCCAATTATCAAATGTTTTTACTACCATTGTTTAGAAGTAACACCAAGAAGCTGGTATGTTCTCATCCCATCTATCTATCAATATCCTCTCTTTATTTCTTTTTTATCCACCCCTTTTAAACCAATTTTTTTTAAAGTAATTATTATATTATAATTTTATTAATGAACTTAACCAATTGTATGTACTATATTTATGACATATTAAAATTTCTTACTTCCCATTTCATACCTTTTGATGATGTCTCTTTAACAGCCGATTAAATGACAAAACGATATTACCAATTCGGTTCTATTCACCAACCATATGGATGGTTATAATAAATAAATATTTTATACATAATATCACTATTACATTTCTAAGATCTTGAATATATAAATATTTAATATATTAGATCATTATTAATAATGACTGTGGGATTAAATATTTTGAATTTATTTTTAACAAATATTTTTCCTCTTTTTAAACTAGTATTATTTTTTTCAAAAATGATATATTTGAGTTGATTCTTAGTATACATAATAGCATAATAAGAAAAAATATCTAAAAATATCATTGAAACCAACTAATGTGAATCGTTATATACATGCATATATTTTATGTAACAACCATAAATTTTGGGGAATTTAATTTCCAATTAATATTATATTTTGATATATTTCACTTCACACAACATGTAAAATATATTTTATTTATGTCACTGATTCCAAACACTAAACAGACTTGTCAAAAATTATACACAAGAATGAGTAATCATACAATTCATGCAACACTGTGTTGTCATATGATGCACGGATCAGTGAGATTATATGAAACATCTATTCTTATTATTTTTATCTAAATAACATAATTATAACATATCCATTAAACATAGTAATATTAATATTAATAACTACTTTTCAATTATTCATAATAAAAGATATGATTCTTGGTAACGTCATTTTATGTTTAAAAGTATAATTTTCTTTAATGAACCACTTTTAATATACTCTTACTAAATATAATCTCATATCCACTTGGATATTGATTTTGGTAAAATAAACACTATTTTTTGAATTCAAAATATTGAAAATACTTTAGGGTTAATTTTTGGTATTTTTATGAAAACATTCAATTTTTGATAAATATTGAAAAACAATACATTAAACTTAAAAACTAACATTTTCATTTAAAAAATTATGTTTAAATTAAATTGATTATTAAATTAACAACAGATAAAAAATACATATATGAATACAATTTAGGTCTTCATAATCCTTTTTACAATAAAATTAGATATAAAAAATTATTGATCTTTTTAACATCTCTTTAACAAACCCTCTAGCCATGTCTTTGGGATAAGTAGTAAACATAATTTTACCACCTCAATGAATTAATGTTTAAAAAAATGGACAAACATTATAGTAATCGAGATGAAAAATGTGATATAATAGGATCAACATAATTTATGGTGAACAATATCTTTTAAATATTTTTCCTATTGTAAATGGTAAATATGGAAATAAAAGATAAAAAAATTATAACATTATACTATTATCCTAAAACATGTCTTAATTTCATTGGATATGTTTTTTTTCGACCCAAATAATTCTTAGGTCGAAAATAATGACCAATTTTAGTCACCTGTGTTAGAAAAAGGAATTTATTATATTTTATTTCAAGTAGACCCATTAGAGGCATATCAATAATTTAATAAATAAATCATACATATATAGAGTTATCCATAAGCTAAATTCGACTCTAATTATTCATTTGAAAGAAATGAAATTTATCATCATAATGATAATTAGTTTTTAATTTTTTGAGAATAAATAAGATAATTAAATCCATGTACAAAATGATGCAGTAATTGTTTAATTAATTGAGACTTCCAATAACTATTGTTTAAAAAATTAAATAAATATAATTTGACTTAATTAAAGACATACATGAATTTTATTAATAACATAGACATGTTAGTGACATATTATACATATTGGTTCGAAGTTATCATGCAATTTTGTTGTTTTTAAATTTAAAAATATTGATTAGTATCAAAATCAACATAAATGATACATTAAAAAAAATTATTAAATGATATAAAGTCCAAAAAATTTATGTTTCAGTAAATTCATATGTTTTTTACACAATTACATGATTTATTTTTATTCTATTATTTAATGGATAGTTCTATTTATTTCATTATGATTCATATTTAATGAACCACCCATATTTATTGTATTATTCTTATTATGATTTTTGATATGCAGGCCATGATATTATATTTTTGATAACGCTCTCATACCCCTATTCTCTTGATTATTATTACATGTTTCCATTTTTTACCATTTTTAAGCATCTAAGCTCACCCTTTTTCTATTTATGTTCCCCATGGATATTATTATATGTACTATGTTTTATGTGTCTATGAATGGTTCTTGTCAAGAAGAACCGTGTGGGGGATGATTTAGGTCTTTTATGTACCAGTGTTGTGTTTCATGTTTCCAAAGGCACTAGACAAATTATGGTCATTGGGCGTCTATGTGTATAATTTCAATAATTCCCCAAAAGCTATGTAATGTGAATATTTCTAAAAGAGATAGTCTATATAGGTCCATCAGATCCAGGTTATAGTTAACCTTTAAAATATACTATGTGAAGAACATAGTGAGAACCATAAGGGCTTGCCAAACAATAAGTCTAGGCGTAAGGAGAACTATATGAAAATTTCCTAGATTTTTGGTGAATTATATAGTGAGTGGTTTCCTAGAAATAAATCACTTTTGTATACTACAAGTGAATGTTTCTATACCATATATGTACCTAGGTGAAACAACCCCAACAATATGATTCGAGCTTGGCTTGGGGAAATCTGGTATTCAACCATGGGCCTTACTGCACATCTGGTTTGACATTTCCAGGGGATATGTTTTGGGAATTCCAAAAATCTTCAAAAACCATCAACAAGTATTTTGTTATATGATAGATATGTGTAAATTATGATAAACCCAAGGTGTCATAGACTATGGAACATGTCCTTATTTAGAAATATAATAAGTAAATCTTTTTAGAACTATGAGGTTTTCTACTATGATAAGTAATGTTAAAACCATTCCTCTAGTTTTATTCAATGGTAGGATGTAAAAGACACTATAATAATGTTGAATGTGATGGATTATTTTTAGATTGGAAATAATGTGGATTGATCATTGGAGTGAAATATGTTGTGATCATGACTAAAAAATATTCACAGAACATGACTAACCATGATAACCTTTTCCAACTCATGGAATCACTAAGGAAGAGAAAGATGGATCTTTTTGAGAGTTCAAGTAATAGAGACCTTGAATTAAACAAAATTCAGTTTCCCTTATTTTATGAAAATGGAAAAAATCCACTAAGTGATTTCCATATAAGAAGAGGAAGGTGTTTTGATTCTGGAAAACAAGGACACAAAATACGTGAGTGTAAGGGAAAAATGAAGAGTTTGGTTGAAAAAATGGATGGGGAATTTGGCTTTCCTAATTATTGATCAATGGTTACGTGTTTTAAGTATAGAGAAAATGTTAATTCAAGTTTTTACCTCGGTCTAAGGGAATTAAAAATAAGTTTATTTGCATGTTTGGAATGTTACAAACCTGTAGTGGTATTTTTTACTTTTATAGATTAATGCATGTTGATTTTTCATAATTGATGAATAGTTAGACTTTTTAATTTTTTATGGGACATAAGATCATATAAAAGTGTATTTTAGTTCTGTATTCATCAATTATATGTTCTTTATATTTATTCCATGTGGTAATGGAGGTAATGTAAATTGTTCAAAGCACAAACCAAGAATTATAATTTTTTATAGTTATCTATGAAATATTACTCAACCTTATGAATGGGATATAAAAATTTCATAATAACTATATTTTCATTAAGCTGATGGAATTTTAAATCCTAATATATTTATGACATTGAGGCCTTTATCACTACATTGATCATTCACTTGTTTGTGATTTATCACCAAAATCACTTCTTATAATTATTTACGCTTTTCCTCCATGTCTCATATTCACTCCCAACCTTTGTTATCCTATACAGAAACCCAATTATATGTCGCCCTAGGTAAACATTATGGTTCAAAACATTCATTTTTATTTGAGGTCTTAGCTACCTTTTTTAAGATGTGGTATTCTATGAATGAAACTATCAAGTATTAAACCTTTGTTAAAATAAATTAATTTCATGGGAAAAATTTATTTTAATGGGGGTAAAATTTAAAACACAAAGATTTCGGTGAAATATTTTTCGAATTAATTTTATATTTTGATATTTTTTACCTCACACAATATTTAAAATATATTTTCACAATGTCAAATATTATTTCACACTAAACTGAATTGTCATACATTACATATGAATACGAGTTATTGTATGATCCACACAATACATTGTTGGCATACGATAAATAAAACATTAAGTTTCTTCAAAAAACACACATTATAATTATTTTATTAATTATATAATTATAAAAAATCCAATAAAAATATTTTTATTAATAGTAATAACTAGTTTTAAAATATTTATAAATAAAGATATGATTATTGTTAATGTCTATCAATGTTAAAAAATATTGTATTCTTGAATAAAACGCTTCTAATATACTTATAATATAGATAATTTCATACATTCATAGAAATTTATATTGGTAAAGTTAAAAACATCATTTAATTTTGAATATCAAAATTATATTAGTGTTAATTTTATGGTAATTTTTCCAATAAACATTCAATTTTTTAAAAGATAGTGAAAAACACTACATTATTATTAAAACATGAATTTTTCATTTAAATATTTATTTATATATTATATTAATTTTAAATGTCACAATAGATAAATAATACATATATTAATTAAATATAGGTAATAAGAACTTTTTATAATAGAATTATATATAAAACATTATTGAGCATTTTGGAAGTCTCTTTTACCTGCATTATAGCCACATTTTCGTGATTTGGATTAAAAATAATTTTACAACTTATGTGGATTTAATTTCAAAAATGGACACAAATGGTTGTAATTAGGATTAAAAATGTTATTAAATGGGATAAAAAAGACATTTTGGTGAATTTTAATTCTATATTTTTTTTACCACAATTAATTGTAAATAGTGTAATTAAAGGTAAAATTAATGTGATAAAAATATAAGATTACCCTAACACTTTTCCTAATTTAATTATATATATATTTCTTAACCTAGATCAACATTAAGTCAAATATATGATCCTGTTAAAGAAAATTGTTGTAGATTATGATCTTAATTGTATTTTATTTAATGAAGGGTTAAAAGAGTCAAATTCAAAATTTAATAAATTAATAATTTTTATTGGGTTACACTGAATATAATATCTACTATCATTTTCGTTTAAATGATATGAAATTTTTATTCATTGTGATAATTTATTTTTAATTTTTATTATATAAATAACTTAATTAAATTATTTTATAATAATGATGTAGAAATTTTATAATTTATTGAGATATCAAATTAATGATATTAAAAATAGGAAATAAATATAATTTACTTAATTAATGACATACACAAATTTTAGAGATAACCAAGATATTTATGATACATATTTGGATTATTTTGTTGATGTTTTCATATAGGTTTGAAATTTATAAAAACACAAATATTGAATAGTATCAAAATTGACAAAAATGATAAAATAAAATAAATGATATTTTATTAAATGATTTTAAATCCATAAATATTTAAGTTTATTCAACATAAAATGGATAATTTTAATTGTTTTATTAATGATATAATTAGAGTTCACATCGCATTATATCGTATCTATATTTACCAAATAGTGTAAATAGACAAGTTGTCATGGTATGAAATAAATTAGTTAACTAATGGTTAATGCCAAAAGATAAGGTTAATTATAGAATATAAACATGTATACAATTCATAGAATGAGATTATTTTATCAAATTCTCATATCAACATCAAAATAACTCAATTTGGATCTATTTTGTATCAAAAATAAATTTATAATAAACTAATTTTTTTGGAGTCTCCTAAACTGCCCCACCCCTTATAAACGGTAAATTCTCCTTATATTTATTTCACACCTCCAAATCCCTTTTGAAAGGCCAAAAACAGATCATTTCCTCTCTCAAATTCCCTATCTAAATCTAATACACCAAACATTCAGAATAAATCTATTATAAAGAGTCGTTTTGTGCAAATCAAAAGGATATACTCAAAAAAGAGGTAATTCTTTTATCACCTCATTCAAAGTTCACATCTTGTTCTACTATATAATTTTTTGTTTTTTTCATAACAATGTAATAAATAGATCATCTAAAATATTATGATATATTTTAATGATTTTGGGACAACCATGTTTATCCTTTTACCAATCCCATGAGAAACAATATCACCAGGCGTGTCTAAGTATGGCTTGCCGTCTCCATGATATGAAGTAAACTGTTTTTCATGTATACTTTTTTATATGGGTATGATGATGAACCTAAAGGATTTATATAATAAATATAGAATAATTTTGTCTCTCTATAATTAATATTCCATTGATGTGCCAACCCTTTACCAATACTGAATGATATCCTCACTCGTGCATATGTACAGATGACCGTCTCCACGATACAATGAGATTCATCTTCAATATTCAAATTTCAAATATAATTTTAAAAATGTATATTATTAAAAAGTATGAAATGTTTGATATAATAATTTTACTAAAATGAATAAATATTTATTTACATACATATATACACATGTGTCATTTACATACTTTCCTACAACATGACAATTAAAAACTTAAATAGCGTTCACGCATAAGTACGGGTTACCGTGTCCACGCATGGTGTATTTCATTTCTATTTGTTTATGTTATATATTATTAATATATAAATATACTGTATTTACATGATATTTATAGTATTATATAAATTTTGGATTAATTATATTAGTATAATGGTCCATGATATAACAAATTAATACACAAGAAATGAATAAAGGGAATATTGCCCGAAGTAAAAACCTTATCATATAATCATTAACAAGTGGGTCATATAAGGTAATAATCAAAAAATATATTGTAATATGTATTATAATATTTATCTATATAATATTTATAATATACTTATATTAATTATACAAGAATCTTGTGAGAGTACGAAGAGAGTCGAGAGAGAAGGTAAGAGATATTTTTGTAATTTAATTATTATTCGAGTTTGTTTAGTTATAATCCCTTAATGTTGTTCATTTACCATCCATGCCCATTATATCTAATAATGGATTCATAAAATTATTATTATTATTATTATCATATGTATGATTAATGAAATTTTTACCGATTTTTTAATTTTTACTACATCGTTTAAAGGGAATCATTCATTTGTTTTCCAAATGATGTAATTTTTTTAGTTTCCGATAAATGTATAAGAAGAATGATTTAAATTATCTTATACATAACGAGTGGATTTTTGTGCTTTGATATTGCCTTATTTCATGGAATATTACCTTACATGTTTTTAAGGATATTTTAATATAAAATTTTTTACTTTAAAAATTGTGTGTAATTTTATGAAAATAAAATGATTTAAAAGAGGAAATAATATTTTCCTCATGAATTAATTTCAAATTTTTTATCAAAATTATTTTTCATCTAAGAGAAAATTCATTGGTGTCACTCATTCCATTATATGAAATTTTTTTAGTTTTTTTATTCATATTATATATTTAAATGAATTATGTTTTGATGATACAATGTTTATGAATCTCATTTCTGATTCATGGGTTATATTCTATTGAAACCCACTTATTTACACAAGTTATGTTTATGATAAAATGATTATTAAACCTCTCTATTTTCATAGGTTGAGATATTTTTACATGTATATGATACCCATTTCATTTCACTAGTTATGTTATTATTTTTAATGATCTTTTGTTATATGTATGTATGATTTTATATTGAGATGGGTGTGACCTATATCTCCATACAATTGATTGGGTAAATTTTGATATCTAATTAAATAAAAAAAGTTGGTCATGGGATTGTAAAATCAGAATAATTATGTAGATGCTCAATATACAAGAGGGGGTGAATTGTACACTTTAATAATTTCCTCAAACAAGGAAAGATATAAGTTTAAAAAAGTTAAACAAAGTAAATTCACAACAACTCTAACACCAAGTAAAGATTGGGACAAAGTGTGAAGTTACAAACTTCTAGTTCTATGCACTTGCTTAAATCTGGAATGTGATTCCGAAAACAGGTTCTGGAAATATGGATCTAGAAATAGAAACATAACCAAAGTTTACAATATGAGATTCTACCTTAAAGCGTATAGAATATAAATGAATAAGAGTACAAGTGTAAGGAAATAAAATAATATTATACTTTCCTTATAATACATAATGCAGCGGAAAAAAATTAAAAAAAACTACTAGTAAAAAGATATAATTTTTTTAACCCAAAGAGAAGGGTATACAACAACCATGGATAAATGTCACTTGATTTATACATTCAAGAAAGTAGGTCTTACCCACACCAGGGTAAGCACACTATACGAAGATCGGAGTCTTTGTTTTGCTATCCCAGCAAGCCCTCAACATCAAGGTAGTTGGAACCTATGCCTTCCTCAACATGGAAGCCTTCGAACTTCAAGGAAGTCGGTACCTCTGTCTTCCAATCCCCGGAAGCCCTCGAATGTAATAACCAATATTCGGATTCACAAAAAGTAATCTGAACGAGAAGTTCAGTATGTAAAAGGCATGAAATTATTCTCTCTCTAGAAACCACCTTAACAGTGTGTGGTCTCTAGAGCGATCAACTTCAGTGTAAATTCTTTTTATGAGATCTTTCAAATGAGATCCTATTTATAGGCTCAGTTGGAACTATCATCTCCCTTCTCCAACAGTCATACTTTCCTTAAATTTCGGAGGGACCTGTACACATGTCACTAAACCAATGGTTATTTAGAAACAGAATGGACGACATCATTTTATAACAAAAGATACGTAACTTAATGCACGACATCATTTTATAATGAAACGAGTGTAAGAATAGTAAAAACTAATGTTTAGAATGTAAGAAAATAAAAGTTCTAAGTCTAACTGAAATGGAATTCAGAGTCTTATAATAAAAAGAATTTTCAGATTCTGTTTTAGATGAATTCAGAACCTGAATTCTGTGGAAATCTAGAGTCTGAATTTCAAAGGAAATTCAGAGTATGGTTTCACTAGAATTCAGAATCTGAACATACAAATTTCAGAGTCGAACTGAAAGAAGTTCAGAGTCGAACTCATATAATTTCGGAGTCGAACTAGTAAAAGTTCGGAGTCTAACTCATAGAAGTTCGGAGTCGAACTAGTAAAAGTTTGGAGTGGAACTAGTAAAAGTTTGGATTCGAACTCATAGAAGTTCATAGTCGAACTAGTAAAAGTTCGGAGTCGAACTCATAGATGTTCATAGTCGAACTAATAAATGTTTTGAGTCAAACCTTGTTAGAGTTCATATCCAGAATTTGGAATGGAACTATATGATAGTTCGTATCCATAATTTGGAATGGAACTATATGAGAATTCATATCCACAAATCAGAGTCGAACTATATGAGAGTTCGTATCCCGAATTCGGACTGGAACTTCATTACAGTTCATATCTGGAATTTGGAGTGGAACTTCATTACAGTTCATATCCGGAATTCGGAGTGGAACATCATTAGAGTTCATATCCAGAATTCGGAGTGGAACATCATTACAGTTGATATCCAGAATTCGAATCCTTAATCAGAATGCTTCATATCTAAGTATTATATGATTCTGAGGTGTTAGGTATGAGTCCAATTTTTATACTTAGGAAAAATAATGATATGAACAATGAAAATATGTTAGGGGTAAATTCCATTGAGAAGGAAATTTCCCTTATATAAGTAAAATGCATATTTTCTTAAGTATAGTTTGTTTGTGATATTCAAAACAAGATTGAATGGAAAACTCATAAGGAAAACCTTATTGACTCCAAAATCTCCCCCTTTTTGGAAAGCACAAACATCCATACAAAAAATAATATAAGGACTTTGAAATTTTTCATTAGACGTTGAAATTAAAACTTATCTCCCTTCATTCATGAATGATAGTGAATATACCTAACTCCCCCTTAGGCATTGAAACTCTAAGGAGTGTATTTTGGATTTCGGGAATGGAGTTTTCATTATCATGGGAATGAAAAACTTCATGATGAAAAACTCCCCTTTCCTTTAAGGATATTTCACTTAGAAATTTTTCCTTCTCCGTTTTGAATTTTTTTCTCCCCTTTTGAGTAATTATTTTTCCTTCTCCCCCTTTGTGATTATCCAAAAGAATTTAAGGGAATGGAATTGACATATGGTACATGAAATATTAGTATAAAACAATAAAAGATAAAACTGTCCAAAATTTTCATTAGAGTTACGAAAATTTTACAAGGAATGGAAAATAAAAAAAAGTTATTAGTGGGTTTATTTGTCTTCTTTTTCCTTCGGAATAATCTTCTTTAACATGGTTTTAATTTTCTTCAAATATCTGTGATCTTCCTCAGCTTTCATCTCCAATGCTTTTATCCTTTCATATTGGGCATTCAAATCTTTTGCCTGATCCTTCCTGGCCTCTTCCTGGATCTTTAGTAACTCATCTTGATTTTCCATATTCTCTTTAAACACTATCTGGAAATATCTTTCCCCTTTCTAGTTTTGTGCAACCGAGTTAAGCTTCCCATTCAGTTCTATAACCTGTTGATTCTGAAAACATTTCTCAATTATCAGCTCATCTTGAAGATTCTTAATCTTGTTATCATAGGTTTCAAATGCATCTTCTAACCCATTTTGAAAATGATCAATGTCAGCCATGTCTTTGTCAATTTTCTTAGACCAAAAAGTGGTTTTGCTGCATGATTTCATGTTTACATCATAATTGATAAGGAAATTTGTATGGTCGGCCTCAATATTTATACACTTATCCATCATCATAGATAAGGATTATGACTTCTGATTCAAACTGTGTTGTAGCATCTAGCATCTAGAGTATATAGTGGGAAATATCAGAATGGTGTCCACCATCTTTTTCAATGATTCAAAAACAAATTCATTACCATGTGCTGATGACTCTAAATCAGATAATTTTCTTGGAGATTGCCCTTCTTCAATTTGTACCAGTTTTCTTTTAGAAGAACAACCAACCTCTTTCTTCCTGATGATATCTTTTGTTGGTGTATCCATGAGCACATTCTTACCCTTAACAGTTTTTAGAATAGGTTGATCATATGGAGAATCTTCCTCACATTCTGATAATTGAACAATCTCATCTTCATCTATTTTATCCTTCTTTGTTCCTTCTTCCAGAAAATTCTTCTCATAGTATTTTTCTGCATCTTACATAACATTTCCCTCCTCTTCCTGTTTCTTATAATCATTCTTCTTAATTTCTTTCTCAACTCCCTTTCTCGTAGTGACTAATTTTTCGGATTCTGCCTTTTCTTGATAATCTTCTACTTGCTTGATCAAGTCATCCAGATCATCACATTATTATTATTATTCTTCTTCCTCTACTCTCTCAACAAATACTTCTTATGTTCTTTCAACAACATATTTCCATTTGGATGTTTCCGGAGTGGATCATTTCTTCTCAGGGGTCTCAGGTAATGATTTAACATCAAAATTTTCCAGAATGGGAATCTGTTCAAGAGCTATTTCAGTTTCTTTCTAAAGATATTGAACAACCTTCGCTTCAGGAAATTTCTTCTTCAGCTTCTTTTCTTTTTCTTGTTTGTCTGACTCATCAGCAGCTCACTCTTTTAAGGCCTTATCCTCGGCAGGGTCTAATCCGAACTATGGATCTCATTATTTTCACTTTTCATTGTCTACCCTCCACTTAGATCCCATATCAATCTGGGTATGCTTTTTGTTTTTTCGTCTTTGTAGGTTCATATTGAGTTTCCTTATACTTGGGGGTTTATTCCTCAGCAACCACTTCCATAAGATTTCTATTCATTGTATCTTTCATCACTGGTTCCGCCTTCTCCACACTTTCTGGAATGGTCTCAGCCTTTTCTTCTGGTAAAGGGTAGAATTATCAGGATTTATCAGAAAAAACCCATCTTCATCCTTTTTAGTGTATCATCACTTACTAACATTACTTGGAATTTTCTTTTCATGGAAGTGAAAGAAACATTGAATGTGTCAAGACATTTGATAATATGTTTGGAAATCATGGCCGGATATATGTTTATATAAGATTTCAGATTCCCTTATTTGATATTCATAATTGTAATCAAAATATGCCTCATCATATTTATATTCTTTAGATTTACTAAAAAATATAGGACATAAATATATCTATTCTTAAAATTATCATTGTCACCCCTTCTTGGTATGAGAAAACCTTGTACCCATAGCTATAGAATCTGATTATTCGGAGTGAGATGAGAAATCATAGTTGTCTTGGAATCTTTAAGTCCAAGACATTTCAAAGCCTTTACCTTGCTGAAACGTCCTTTCTCATTCGGAAGCTTGTGTGAACAAAACTCATCTTCACCTTCATACGTTAAACCCACCAAAATTGAAGCCTTGGTGTAAGATAATTTGTATGTCTTCCCATAAGACATTAAAGAAAAGAAATATCTGTCATCATCCTCAAGGAAGGAAACAGACCCGTAGAACTCAACAAGAAGATCTGTATAAACCACATCCTCTTTCTCTGGCTTCGATAATAAAACCTCCTCCCAGCCATTTAATTTGATATTCTTAGTTATAAGAGAATCATACTTGAAGAATATCGGATGCACTAACCTCTCCCTGTAAACAAAACACATTGAGATTGGATTTTAGGGAGACATATATTGAGATGTAGCTTCGATAGACATTTGGAATGGAGAGTTCTGGAGGATTCAGAACGGGCTTCAGAAAGATCGGAATAGTCCTCATGAAGAGTGTACGGGCTTCGAGACACGAAATCTTTGAAAAAACGATGTGATATGACCTTCAGGAGTCCCCTTTATATAAGCATTGAGACGAAAATTTAGTTTACCTGATTGATCGAATGGTTGAGATACATTTATATTTGATCTGACGGTTGAGATACAAACCGCAAAGAAACATATCTCTGATACTTTGAGGTTTTAAGAAAATCATTTGGATTTAAGAAAACTAGAATCCAAAATTTTTTAAAACACATAAGAAAATACCAGTAAGAAAAATATGATTATAAAGACATAAGTAAGGAAATCGTACCTTTCGGATTGGCCTAGAAGTTTGTTCATAATAGGTAATATTCTTCTTTAAGAAAAATTAGACTACGAAAAAACTAACTATGGAAAAAAACTCGCTATGAATAATATATGTATGAAAATTCTCATCACAAAAATTCTCTCTAAGATAAATTCTCATTACATAAATTCTCATTATGAAAATTCTCATTACAAAAATTCTCATTATGAGATGTTTGAGTACGAAAAATTTCATTACGAAAAGTATGAGTATGAAGATTTTCATTACGAACAGTATGAGTATGAAAAAGTTCATTACGAAAAGTTTCAGTTTCGGAAACTTCCATTCCAAAAATTTCAGTTCCGGAAATTTCCATTCCGAATATTTTAGTTCCAAAAATGTTCATTACGAAAATTTTGGTTATAAAATCCCTTTAAAAGAAACTGACTACGAAAATTTTGATTACAAAAGCCATAAAAAAATTACAAAAAATTTGATTATGTTATCAAGTAAATGTACTCCCCCTATGAAAATGAGTTTAGTACTGTAAGGAGAATATTTCAAAAAGAAGCTAATGAATAAGGATTACCTTATAGTTATCATTCCTAACTTCTGTCCAATGTATTCAAATCTATCAAAGGGTAATGATTTTGTGAAAATTTCAGTATGTTGATCTTGCATTCTGATAAACTGATGAATAATATCTCCATTATCTTCCTCAAAATAATAAATGAATTAGACTTTCAGAATCCAACCATTTTTGGATCCTAGATTTTCAGACAACAAAATTTTGGGTACCCACATCTTCTTAAAAAAATAAGCCTTATGAAAACCTAAATATTGGGTTTTGTTTAAAGAACAATTATTTTCCCCATGACTACTACATTAACACATGGTACAAAATGGGGCACTTTGATGAAAAAAATAATTGTTACTAAGAGTTGGTTTTTCATGGGTATAACCAAATCCATATTTGCTTTTTAAAGATCCTATGTTTTAATACATTTTATCAAAATTTTCACTACCTAAGGTAAAGTCTCACAATCACTTTTTTAAGGAAAATATTTCGGACATAAGTTTTACAACCAAGTTTTTATCTTAAAATTCATTAGATTTAGAAATAGAGCTAGGGACAAAAACACTTTTCATTTAATTTAATTTTTATAGATCATTATAACGTTTATTCTTATCAGAATTTTCTTCCTCAAGAATTTTTGAAATACTATCAAAATCATAATTTTTCTTATCAATATCTTTAGAAAGATCTGATTTCTCTTTAGTAAAAATAATATTTCTAGAGTTTTCCTTATCAAGTTTTTATTGAGTTTTGAATTCTCAATATCATGAAGTTCAGCAAACCTAGAAACTTCTTCATAGGTAGGTATATTATTTTCTTCATCATAGTAATATTCTTCATCCGAAGAGTTATGATATCTACTATCATTACAATTCAAGGAAACATTCATCAAAGATTCAGCATTGTGTACCTTATCCATAAAACAATGATTGTTAATAAGTAATCTGGCTATAAGACCAAGATTCTTCTATCTAGAAGATTCATAATCAGAAGATTCATCTAAAGAGTCACTACCACTGGTACTCTAGGTGTCATTTTCTTTCAGAACATTCTTAGCTTTGGACTTGTAATACATCTTTCTATTCCTTTCAGAATTCCTCTCTTTTCATTATTTATTTTTAAGCATAGGGAAATCAGGTCATATGTGTCCACTTCTCTTACATTCATAGCATGTGACCTCTCCATATTTCTTATCTATCCAATCCTTCTTCTTATTCTTTGATTGGAATTTTCTCTGACTATATATCTTATTCATCCATTGAGCTTGATTAGCTAACTCATTCTCTGAGACTTCACTCTCACTATATTCAGATTGGATAGTATCCTTCTGAAACATGGATCTAGTTACTCTCTCAGGTGACTTTTCTTTCATGTGATTTGATGTAATAGTAAAAGAAACAGTACCATTCCCATTCTTCTTTTTGATGTTGTCAGCATCTCTCTTCATTCTTGTTTCATGATGAAGAAGAGTTCCAAATAGTTTATCAAGAGAAATTTGAGTAACCATTCAGTTCTCATCATTAGATATTATCTTTTATTCCCACTCATTGGGCATAATATTAATAATCTTATCAACCAGAGCTTCATCGTCAATACCATTCTCTCCCATAGACTATAAGCTGTTCACGATAGTCATAAATCATTTTTGTACATTTGAAATAGGTTCTCCATAAAGAAAAATTGAAACAATGATATTCTTCTCTCAACATAGATTATCTAGTCTCAATCACATTAGATGTACCACAATTATTAAATTCAAGTTTCTTCCATATATAGTTAGATGTTTCACATGAAGAGATTTGGATTTATATGTTCCTAGTCATTGAACATAGTAGAGTATTATGAACCATATAGTTTAATTGATAATAATTCTTCTCTTGGTTGTGAAAGCACTAACTTCCTTATCAGGAATTTTATAACCTCCAGTAAGCATGCCAAAGTTGTCTGCCATAGTATTGATAACAAAAGTCTTAATTTGATCTCTCCAATACTCATAATTATTTCCATAAAAAATTTGTGGTCTTGTCGGATTTAGGTTGTCGATGGAACCAACATTTAAACCTGCCATATTTAAGAAATTCTTTCTAGACAGAAACTTGTAAATAACAAAAGTCCAGATTCAAGCAAAAATATACCTAATAAAGGAAAATATTGAAAAATGAAAAAACTGAGCAAGAAAAACTTATATGTGAGTATAAGTAATTCAGTAACCTGCTCTGATACCAAATGTGATATTGGTATAAAGTATGAGGTTTCCAACCTCTGATACCAATTGTAGGATTGGAATAATGTTGTAGATTCTCAATATACAATAGGGGAGGGAGGGTGAATTGTACATTTAAAAATTTCATTAAACTAATAAATTTACAACACCTCTAACACCAAAGTAATATTGGGAAAACATATGAAGTTACAAACCTCTAGTTCTATGTACTTGCTTAAATCTAAAATGTGATATTATAAACAGGTTCCAGAAATATGGATCCTGAAATTGAAACTTAACCAAAGATTAGTTTATGAGATTATACCTTAAAGCTTATAGAATCTAAATGAATCATAGTACAATTGTAAGGAAATATAAGAAGATTATACTTTACTTACAATACACAATGCAGCGGAAAAACAAGTAGTAAAACTAATCAGAAAGGATGCCCTTGAACTTCAAGGAAGTCGGCACCTCTATCTTCCTATCCCCGGAAGCCCTCAAATGTAATCACCAACATTCAGAGTCGCACGAAGTAATCTGAAAGAGTAGTTCAGTATGCACAAGGCATGAAAATATTCTCTCTCTACAAATCACCATAACATGGTGTGGTATCTAGAGTGATCAACCTCAGTGTAAATTCTTGTTATAAGATCTTTAAAATGAGCTCATATTTATAGGCTCAGTTGGAACGGTCATCTCCCTCCTCCAACCATCATATTTTCCATAAATTTCGGAGTGACCAGTATATGTGTCACTAAACCAACGGTTAGTTAGAAACAGAATGGATGACATCATTTTATAACAAAACATATGTAACTGAATGCACGACATCATTTTATAATGAAACGAGTGTAAGAATAAGAAAAACTAAAGTTCAGAATGTAAGAAAATAAAAGGTCGGAGTCTAACCAAAATGGAATTCAGAGTCTTATAATAAATAGAATTTTCGTATTCTATTTTAGAGGAATTCGGAAACTGAATTTTGTGGAAATCAGGAGTCTGAATTTCTATGGAAATTCCGAGACTGGTTTCACTAGAATTTAGAAACGGAACATACAGTGTTCAGACTCTAACTAAAAGACGTTCGGAGTCGAACTCATATATGTTTGGAGTCAAACTAGTAAATGTTTGTAGTCAAACTCATATAATTTTGGAGTCGAACTAGTAAAAGTTCAGAGTAGAACTAGTATTAGTTCGGAGTCGAACACATAGAAGTTTAGAGTCGAACTAGTAAAATTTCTGAGTTGAAATCATAGAAGTTCATAGTCGAAATAGGTAAAGTTCAGAGACGAACTTTGTTACAGTTCGTATAAAGAATTTGTAATGGAACTACATGAGAGTTCATATATAGAATTCAGAATGGAACTATATGAGAATTTGTATCCTGATTTCAGAGTCAAACTATATGAGAGTTTGTATCCAGAATTTGGATTGGAACTTCATTACAGTTATTATCCAGAATTCAGAGTGGAATTTCATTGCAGTTTATATCTGGAATTTGGAGTGGAAGATCATTAGAGTTCATATCAAGAATTTGGAGTGGAAATTCATTACAGTTCATATCCAGAATTCGGATTCTAAAATACAATGCTTCATATATAAGTATTATATGATTCTGAGGTATTAGGTATGAATCTTATTTTCATATTTAGGAAAAATATCGATATGAACAATGAAAGTATGGCAGGGGTAAATTCCGTGGAGATGGAAATTTTCCTTATATAAGTAAAATGCAGATTTGCTTAAGTATAGGCTGTTTGTGATTTCAAAACAAGAAGGAATGTAAAACTCATAAGGAAAACCTGATTAACTCCACAGGTATTGAACATTGACTAATATGATGGACTTGGTAATGAACCATTACTGCTAAGAAAATTTAAGGAATGAACTCATACTACTAACATGGTATTGGGAGTGAACCCATACAACTATGATGTTCATTGAGACGATGTCTTGGCTAATATAGGAATCCATATATGTTTAAGAGTTTTCCAAAATTCTATGTTTTATTTATATGATATGATTTCATGGATTTTTCTACTTATTTAATCATGATTCATGTCTCATGGAATACTAAAAGTATTTATGACCTTATTTATAATTTTATATTTGATATGTAGGGTATGATCATCTATTTTCATGATCATGTTCTTATACCCCAAATCTAATGTTTATTATTACATGTCTCCACTGGTTTCCTTTTCTAATAATATGAGCTCACCCCTTTTATGTTTCATTTCCCCTAGATTATGATGAGTTGTACAATGTTTGATGTGTCCAAGAGGGGATCTAGTTATGGATAAACTAATGGGTGATGATTTATCTCATTTATTTACTAGTGTTTATGATTCCATGTTTCCAAAAGCACTAGGACAAATACAGTCTTTTTGCGTTTGTTTGGATAAGTTTTATGTATTCTGAAAAATCTATGTAATGTCAATATTTTTAAAGGTGTGGGTATCTATAGTTTTTATAATATCTTGGTAATAGTTAACCGTAGAAATCTAGGATGATAAAACGTTAGTCATAACCATATGGTTTTTCTTATGGATAAGTTTAAGGGTAGTAAAAAGGATAGGAAATGACTTGAAATTTTCGTTCAGGATAGATTGAGTTCTTTCCAAGAAACACATCTCTATTTCGATACAACAAGTGCATGTTGTTGTAGCATAAATGTACCTAGGTGATACAACTACAAAAATATTCCCTGGGAATGACTCGAGGTAATGAGGTATACAACAACGAGCCTTGTTGCACACCAGGTTTGACTATCCAGGGGGATATACATTGGTAATTAACAATATCTTCACAGACCATCATGAATGATTTAGATATAATTTAGCAATTAATAACATTGGATAATCCTAAGGTGTCATAGATTACGGAAGATATCAGGTTTTATAAATCTTGTTAGTAATTTTTTTCATAGAAATGAGGTTTCCTACTATGATAATTCATGCTGACACCATGGTTCTGGTTTTAGTTAGTGGACGGAAGTGGAAGGAACAAGAGTTATGTTGAATGTGATGGATGATTTTCTGAGTAGAAGTCAGGTGGGATAATCATTAGAGAGAGAAATTGTTGTGATCATGTTTAGTTAGTTTTCATGGAAAATGACTAACAATGTTTACATAATCCAACTGTTGGACTCAAAAAGGAAGAGAAAGAATGAGTTCTCTAAGAGTTTGGGTAATTGAGAACATGGATTAAAAAAGATTAGGCTTCATTTGTTTCAAGAATGTAGAAATAATAACAGAAGTGATTGTCATATATGTACAAGAAGGTGTTTTGACTTCGGAAAATAAGGACACAAAGAAGCTGACTATAATGGAAAAATAAAGAGTTCAGTTAACAAAAAAGAATTGTAATATTGTCCTCCCTATGTTTTCATCAATGGTTATGTGTTTTCAGTGTGGATAAAATGGTCATTATGTAACTTAATGTCCCCATAGGAATGTTCCTAAAGAGAATAAAAAAGGTGGTATGAGTAATGGTTACATTGTGGGTGATGATGAGACTACTGATTAAATGTTTAAGGAAAGATGTATGATTGTTAATGGGTTAAGTATATAGTAATCAATGTATTTATGTATTTGGATTAAAATGTAATGAATGATGAAATATTCAAGTATTTTTATACATATGTTTTTTCAGTTAGTATTTACAATATTATGTTCAACTGACAATGTGATTTAATGACAATGTGATATTTTCACTAAAGGAATGTAACCCTTGATATGATCTTTATGTTAAGATAATGTTGTATGGAAAATGATATATGGGATATGAATATGTAAATTTGGAAGTATTGATATCTTTTTAATTAATTAAGGACTTATTGATATGTGGTTTATGCTATCACATATGATGCTTATAACATTTTTTTATATTTAATGAAATAATCCAAAATACATTGGAATCCGGAAGCGTGCATGTTTTCAAAGAAGATATAATAAAATTCATGTTTTTACTGTGATTCAAGAGAATATAAAATACGATTATTCACATGTTTGGAATGATACAACCAAGATCTAATTGGTGATATTCATGGGAAAAATTTTAATATAATTCGGGGACTCTCTTTCATTTTTTTTTTACCATTCATTAGGGTAATATGTTTAACCATTCATGAAATGTTTAATTTAATCATTAGTGGAACTATTTTTGAACTGAGTTGGTGTTGGAATCCTTGGTCACTAGTCTTATCATTGATTAAAATTATTTCAATTATTTCCATGTTATATTATATAAGCATGGTTTAACAATATGACATTATGTATGTGAGGTGAAAACCAATCATGCTCGTCAAGGTCGTGGGTCCTGAACCCATTACCGAAAGATGATAAGGGTTTTATGCCTACCACTAGCCTAGGCTATATCCTAGTTAATGTATAACTATTTATTTTTAGAATAAGTATTTATGATGAATAAATACTATTATTATTTATTTTTAATGATAAATTCATGTTTATTTTTAAAAGAGTTGAATTGTAAAACTTTTTATTCCTTTATGGTCATTATGATCTTTTAAAAGCATATTTTATTGCTCTATTCACCAATGTTAATTTTTAGACATTCATTCCATGAGGTAATGTATGTATCATAAATTTTTCCAAGAACAACCCTAGAATGATATTTTTTTATAAAAATTTATAATGAATTACTCAACGTTCTGAAAGTGATCAATTTTTTCCATAATAGCATTATTTTTATTGAGCTGGTGGTCATTTAAATCATCAATTATTTATGACATTAAGGCCCACAAAATTTAATATATTGTTCATGTGTTTCTGATTTACGAACTCAATAACTCACCATTAATATTTACTCTTTACCTCCATGTTCGTTCTTCATTTCAAACCTATGTTCTCCTATATAGAAACCCAGTTGTATGTCACATTGGGTAACCGTTATGGTTCCAAATTTTTATTTTTATGGGATGTTTTAGAATATATTTTTATAACATGGATTTATATGAATGAAACTGTTATGTAATAAACCTTTGATAACCTAGATTAATTTTGAAGGTGAAATTCATTTTAAGGGCTAGAATTTAACACCCCAGGATTTTTGTGATTTTTTTTCAAACTAATTTATTCTTTTCATATTTTTCAAATCACAGAACACAGAAAATATATTATTACTATGTCAACGACTACTTTGATACTAAACCAACTTTTCATTTGTTACACACAACATATAGTAAGCATATAATGAAAGAAACACTGAGTTGGCGTACAATAAAAACGACACTGAGTTTATACGAAAATTGTATTTTTTTTATTATAAAAATTAGATAAATATAAATTATGTGTTTAAAGTAGTTATATGAAGTTAAATAGCTACTTTTCATATATAGTTAATAATAAATATGATTTTTTGTAATGTCATTCCAATCTTAAAAATACAATTTTCTTGAATGAACTGATTTTAGTGTCATTTTAATAAATATAGTTTTAGAAAATCATGGAAATTTATTTTTGTAAATTAATAATCATTTATGAAATCAAAATATATAAATTATCTCAGGACGAGTTTTTTTTTGAATCCTTTTATTTTGTTGATAAATAGATAAAACAATGCATTATTGTTATAAACTAGACATTTTAATTTATATAATTATACATAAATTAAATTTATTTATAAAGTCACAATAGATAAATAAAATATATATATATTAGTAAAATACAGGTCATTAGAATATTTTTTAAAATAGAATTAGATATATAAAATTATTGAACTTTTGAACGCCTCTTTTACCCTCATTCTAGACACATTTTCAAAATTAGTAGTTAATATAATTTTATAAATTTTCTAAATTTAATTTCAAAAAATTGATATAGATTTTTATAATCAGGATGAATAATGTGATCTAATAGGATCAGAAATATTTTGTTGAAGAGTAAATTTAAAATTATTTTTACAAATTTTGAAGGTAAATATAGTAATTAAAGGTAAAAAGATTTTTATAATAATATAGTATTACCAATAAAATTGACCAAATATCATTGGATATTATTTTTCCAACCTAAATAATCCTTATTTAAAATATCTGATCGTCTTTAATCCACTTGTGTTAAATTATGACCTTTATTAAATTTTAATTAATGAAGATACGAGAGTCATATTCAAAATTCAATAGATAAATAGCTTTTTAAATGGGGATATACAAAAGATAAATTAGACTATAATTATTAATTTCAAACATAATAAATTTATCTTCATCATGATAATAAATTTTTTATTTTTAAATAATGAATAACTCAATTAATGTCTTGTAAAATAATTATAGTGTAATTGTTTAATTAATTGAGATATCAAATAAATGTTATTAAAAATATATAAATAAATAATATTTTAATTACTTAATGACCCACAAAAATATTATAGATAACAAAGATATGATAGTGATATATTGGAAGTATTGGTTAGATTTCATTATGTAGGTTTGATATTTATAAAAATAAAATTATTGAATAGTATCAAAATTGACATAAATGATACTTAAAATAAAATATTATTTAATTAAATGATATAAAATTAATAAAAATACAAGGTTTGGTAAAATAAAGAGTATAATGTCAGATATGTCATAAATGATCAAATTTGGGTTATTTTGGCATTTTATAGTAATTTTATTAAACCTGTAGTGTAGAAAGACAAGTTATCATGATAACAGTTAAATTATTTAACTAATAGATAATGATAATTGATAAGGATAATTATATGACCTAAACCATTATAAAATTAATTGTAAGAGAGTATTTAAGTCCATACACATCTCAATTTATAAATTACTCACATTGGATCTATTTTAAATCTAAAATCAATTTATAACAAAGAAATTGTTTTTGTGTTTCCTAAAATGCCCCTCTTACCCCTTTTAAATGTGAACTTATCCAAATTAATTGACCCCTCCAAAGTCAATTGGATTATAAAAAACCTACCAATTCACTTTTCCAAAATCCCTTAATACATCCAAGAGACCATAATTTGGGAATAAATTCATATTATGGAGTACTTTTATGAAAATGAAAAAAAAGATACCAAAAAAAGAGGTGGTTGTTTTGTCACCTATTTCAATGCTACTTTCTTCTTATACATATATTTTCAGTGTTGTATCCATACTAATGTAATAAATTCAGTATATAATATATGCTATTATTTTTTTATTATTATGTTTCTTCCATATTACTCCTTTTATTACCCGTCTTACGAAATACAATATCACCATGCATTTGTACGCACAACTAACTATGTCCAAGTCATGGTATAAACTGTTTTTCATATATAAATTAATTATTTGTGTATGATGATGAATGTAAAGTATTTAAATAATTAATATGACATAATAATTTTTCTTTATAATTAATATTACATAACATTTCCAACCCATTAGCAGTATAAAATGATATTATTGCTTCTATGTATATACGACTTACAATATCCACGGTGCATTGACATTCATCTTCCACATTCATAATTCATGTATGATTATGAAAATATACACTATTAACAAGTAATAAATTTATGATATAATCATGCTGATAGTATAATGATATATTTATATACATAAATTTATATACATATTTCATTGAAATGCTTTCTTTAAACATGACAATTAAAAACGAAAACATCGTTCATGCATACGTACAACTTACATTCTCCATGAACATTGTATTCGATTTGTGCTATTGATTATTAAACTATAAATATACGAGATATAAAAGATATTTATAACATGATATAGAAAATAGAATCATGATTTAAGAATAAGTGAAAATGATATAACTAATTAAGACACATGTGAAGAAAAAAGTGAATATTACTTAAAGTAAAACCATAAAATAGGATCACTAATAAACAGGTAACATAAAGACATATTAAAATTGTATAGGGTATTATATATAAAAATATTCCTCTATAGAATTTGTAAAATAATCTTATATTTATTATATAGGAATATTGCAAGAGTACTTAGGCAGTCAAGACACATGGTAAGGGATAATTCCTCAATCCATTTATTATAACATATTGTTTATACATAATGATTTATGGGGGTTTATTTAACAAAATCATCCATGTTTTGTAAAACTGTTTTAATAAAACTATTACTATTATCATATATGTGAATAATTTAATTTTTTACCCATTTTTTAATTCTTTTACATGGTTTGGAATGATTTTTCTCCAAGACGAAGGACATGTTGAATGTTTTTAAAAAAAGTATGAGAAAAATGTTTTATTTAAACATATATGGTATGAATGGATTTCTGCACATTCATAACACCATATTTCATTGAAAATTACTTTAAATTATGTCAATTTTATTTTCAAATGAGATGTTTTATTTTTTAATTTTGTGTCATTTTAATAAAATAAAACATGTTTGAAAAAGAATGTATATTTTCCAATAAATTAATTTCATGTGATTTATCTAAAGAAATCATGTATGATAACATCAATTGGTGTTACTCATGACTTTATAGAGAAATTATTAATTATTGTATACATAATATTTTACTTATGGTATTAGGATTTGATGGAATGATGTTTTTGAAGCCCATTTCTCTTTCACTAGTTATATCCATTTGAAAACCACATATTTTCATGGGTTAATATTATGATAAAGGGATTATAAAACCTATATATTTTCATAGGTTAAGATGTGTTTATATGTTTATGTTACCAATTAGATTTCATTGGTTATGTTATCATTTTTAATGATCTTGTAGAAACTGTACATATGATATAACTATGATATGGGTTTGATCTATATCTCCCTTAAATGAATTGGGTAATGTTATATATGTTATGAGATAAACTAAGATGGTCTTTTCAGTAAAACATGACTACAATGATAGAAATGGGAGTGAAACATGAAAACTAAGATGGAATTAGGAGTAAATTCATGCTAATAATATGGTATTGGTAGTGATCCATACTACAAATATTTTATAGTAAAATATGACAAGGATACTATGGAAATAAGTATAGGCTTATGTGTTTTCCACAATTCCATGTATTATTCGTATGTTTTTATTTAATGTCTTATGATCTTTATTTAATTATATTTCACATATTATGAACTACCATGATTTATGTAGTGATCCCAATTATCATATTTGATATACAAGGTATGATATTATATTTTCATTATCGCGTTCTCATAGACATATTCTCATGTTTATGCTATATATCTACCTATTTTACCTTTACTAAGAATCTGAGCTCTCCCATTTTTTGTTTTAGTTCACCTTATTTTTTATTATATGTACTATGATTGATTTGTCTATGAAGGGTTATAGTAATTAAAAACCTTACAGGAGTTGGTTTAGCCCATTTATTTACCATTTTTTGTGTTTTTATTTTTCTAACGGCACTAGAAAAATTACTTTATTTGGGTGTCTATTTGTATATTTTTTATTAATTCCCAAAAAATCTACATTATTTGAATATTTTGAAATTTTATGGTCTCTATTGTTTCTATTAGAACCATGTTACATTAATTCATCTGAATATAGGATGATAAAACGTTAGTTATAACCAATAGGGAATGCCATAGGATAAGTCTATGGGTAAATAAAAGTATACGAATTTTTTCTTGGAATTTTGGGGATTGATAGAGGGATTGGTTTCTGAGAAATACATCTCTACCTAGGTAATACTATCAAATGTTTTTCTAGAACAGATGTACCTAGGGTTAAAAAATCCAATAAGATGTTATAGTCTTGACTATTGTTAATATGGTATATAACAATAGGCCTTGCTACACACATGGTTTTACACTCACATGGGATATGATTTAGGAATTAATAAAATCATCACAAACCATCATGAAGGATTTAGGCATAATATATCTACGAATAACATCAGATAAAATAAAGGATTTATTGATTATGGAAGGTGTTCAAATTTAGAAATCATATATGTAATTATTTTAATGTCTATGGGGTTTTCTACTATGAAAAGTAATGCTCACACTATTCTTCTGGTATTAGTCAATGGTGGGATGTTTATGAAGATATATTAATGTTGAATACGATTGATGATTTTCTGATGACCATTGATGTGGGATGATCAATGGAGTGAAATAGGTTGTGACCGAGGATAATTAGTTTCATAAAACATGATTAATAATGTTTACCATAACCAACTCTCAGACTCACCAAAGAAGTGAAAGAAGAAGTTCTCAGAGAGTACGAGTAATGGATACGATGAATGAAGGATGATTCGGTGTCCATTGTGTCAAGAATGTGGAATGAATCTTCTATGTTATTGTATTAGAATAACATGATGGTTTTTAACTATGGAAAAGAAGGACGCAAAGTAAGTGACTGGATGGGAAAAAATAAGAGATCAATTAATGAAATTGATTGGAATTTTGGCCTCCATAATTTTCACATTAAAGGTATAATGTTTTATGTGTGGAGAAAATGGTCATTATGCAACCATATGTTCCAAGAGTAAAATTCTTGAAGGGAATAAAAAAAATTATGACTAAAATTTATATTTTGGATTACGAAGAGACTACATATGAATTGTTAATGGAGAGATGTATTATTGTTAATGGGTTAAGGAATAAGTAATCAAATTATTTATCTATTTTGATTAAAAATTTATGAATGATGAATTATCCAAAAAAAATATTCTTCTTATGTTTTTTTTCTATGATTTTAAAAATTTATGTCAAAGATGTGAAATGATTTAATCAAAAGGTGGTATTTTGACTAAGGGAAGGCAAACCTTGATATATTCATTATTTTATGACAATGTTGTATGGATAAAAATATGGTGGATATGAAAAAGTAAATTGGATAGTATTGAAAAACTTGGATGAAAGTGAGGACTTGTTGATATGTGGTTTATTTAATCATTGACGAGGTTTAAAACATTTTTGGATTTATAGAATTGATCCAAAATACATTGGAATCTCTAAGAATTCATGTTCTTCAAAAAAGTGAATGGTAATTCAGGTTGTTATAAATATTCAAGAGAATACATAACAAGGATATTCACATTTTGGAATGTTACAACCAAGAAACACTTTGTGATATACAAGGGAATCGATCTTAATCTGATTTTGTGAATCACTTTTTAATGTTTTGGATATTTAGGTTTGATAAGTGTTATAAGGATAAATAGTAATGAAATGTTTATGATATAATTCGGAGGATGATTTTATTCACTCTTTATGTGTACAAAACATTGGTTAAAATGATAATCAGTGATTAACCATATTTCAATGATGTTGATATTATATTATATTAGTCTGGTTTTGAAAAAGGACATCAAGTATGTCTGGTGACATCCAACCATGTTGGGAAAGGATATGGGTCATGAAACCATGTATGAAAGACAACATAGGTTTCACACATATCACTAGCCAATGTGATGTCTTGGTTTATGTGTAATTATTTTTTTCCAAATAAATTTTTATGATGAACTGGTATTGTTATTTTTCATTTTTATAGATTAATTCATGAGGGTATTTAAGTGATTAATAGTTAAATTTTAAATTCTTTTATGTGCATTAATATCTATTAAAATCATATTTTAGTTCTTTATACATAAATGCTAATTTTTGGACAATAATTTCATTAGGTAATTTATATAAGTTTTTCAAAGCACATCCCATGAATGAAAATTTGTTATTAAAATTTATCAATAATTTCTCAATGTTATGAAAGTGAAAATTTATAGCCTAATACCTTTATATTCTTTCATCTGATGGACTTTAAAATCATAAAATATTTATGAATTTGAGGCCCTCAAATTTCCATTTATCATTCACTTGTTTATGATTTATTACCTCAATCACTCCCTATAAATATTTACTGTTTTCCTCTATGTCGAATCTTCATTCCCAACCTATGTTTTCCTATGTGGAAAACCCAAAAATATGTCATATTGGGTAACCGTTATAATTCCCAATTTCCATTTTTATGGAAATTTATGGTATCCAATTTTAATGATGTGGTTTTTTATGAATGAAATATTCATTTATTAAACCTTTCGAACCCTAGAAGAATTTCTAAGGATAGATTAATTTCTAGAGGTGTAGAATGTAACACCCAGAGATTATGGTGATTTTTTTCTTCAAATTAACATAATATTTTCCTATTATTGACTTCATATAGAACTGAAAATATATTTTATAAATTTCATAGATTCCATTGATACTAATCCAACTTTAATTACATTACACACAATACCATGTCAGCATATGATGCACACAAAATTGATGTGGTGTGCGATACAAGAAACATTAATTCTACAAAGCATAATTTTTTATTAATAAATAAATGAGAATATTAGAACCTAGAAGTTAAACATTTTTATATGAATAGTAAAAAAAACATTTCACATAATGATAATAAATGATTGGATTCTTGGTAATGTCATTATATGTTTAAAAATTCCATTTTCTCGAATAAACCAATTTTAATGTAATTTTAATAAATATAATTTTAGAAACTCCTGGAGATTAATTTTGGTAAAATTAATATCATATTCTAATTTAGAATACTGAATTTATCTTACAGTAAATTTTTCTGGTTTTTTTACATTAAATTTTTAGATGAATTGTAAGAAAAATGAATTTTTGTTTAAAACACAAATTTTTTCATTTACACAACTATATATACATGAAATTTATTTTTAATTAAAAATTGATAAAAAATATATATATTTATCCAAATTAGTAAATTGGGATATTTTTACAATATAATTAGATAAGAAATCATTGAACATTTGAACAACTCTTTTACCAGCATTTTAACCACATTTTTTGGACTAGTAGTAAATGTAATTTTTCCACTTCTGTGAATTTCATTTCAAAAAATGGACATATCATATTGTAATTAGGATGAAATTTTTTATCTAATAAGATTAATATAATTCTTGGTGCATAGTATCATTTAATTTTAATTTACCATGATTAAAGGTAAATAGGTTAATTAAAGGTAGAATAATATTATAATAATATAAGAGTACCTCAAATCATTTCCAAATTTCATTGTATATATTTTTCTTGACAAAAATAATCCTTGTGTAAAAAATATGAGCATTTATTGGCCACTTGTGTATGATTAAGTCAATTATTATATTTTATTTAAATAATTTTTAAAAGAGTAATATTCGAAATTTAATAAATACACATTTTTAATTTAGAGTAAGACATAAGATAAATTATAATAAAATTATTCATTGGAAAAATAATAAATATATTATCATTATTATAATTTTTTTTAACGTATAGTGAATATATAAATTAATTAATGTCCTGTAAATTAATGATACAAGAACTGTCTAAATAATTATGATATCAAATAAATTAAATTAAAATATTCAAATAAATAAAATTCATTTAATTAATGACATAAAATAATTTTATTGATAACATATACAATTTAGTTACATTTTTTTATTATTGGTTATATGTATTCATGTGGGTTTTATATTTCTAAAAATGAAAATATTGAATAGTATCAAAATTGACATAAATTATAATTTAGAATAAATAATATTTTTTTTAAAAATATAAAAGTCTTAATAATATAAGGTTCGGCCAAATAAAATTTATAATTTAAAATAGTTCATAAATGATCCAATTTGGGTTCTTTTTTAATTTCATAGTAACTATATTAACCATATAGTATAGATAGGAAATTTTTCATGGTAAGAGTAAAATTATTTAACTATAGGTATTGTAAAAACAATATGGTATATTGTATATCCGAATCAGGTATGAAATTAAATTTTTGAGAAGAATTTTAACCATATTATTCATAAATTCCAAAAAAAAAACTCACTTCAGAGACATTTCAAAATGAAAATCAAAGTATAACAATATTATAGTTTTGGAGTTTCCTAAAGTTCCCCCCATCCCCCATATAAAAGTGAAGATCTCTTTATCAGTAATTAACACCTGAAAATCTCATTGAACTGGAAAAAAACCTTTCAATTTCCTCTCTCAATGATTATATCTACATCCTACAATCAATAAATTTGGATGAAATCCATCATAATGGGTTATTTTGGGAAAATCAAATGTAGATACCCAAAAAAGAGGTAATTTTTTTATCTCATAATTCAATGTTCTTTTCTTCTTCTGCTTCCCCTTTCTATGTTCTTTACATACCAAACTAATAACATGAGAAACCGACATATTATGAGTTATTTTTATGATATTATCAAAACCATATCCCTCATTTTACCCATCCTATGATAAACATTACCACCATGTGTGTGTACGTATGACTGTTCATCTTCACAACGTGGTGTAAATTGATTTTCATGTATACTTTTTTTCTGTGGGTATGATGATAAATATAATGTATATAAATAACAAAAATTACAAAATATTATTTTTTTATAATTAATATTAATTCAAATTCCCTACCCTTTACCAATATGGAATGATATCAATGCTTGTACATACATACAGGTTACCGTCTATAAGACACGATGAGATTCATCTTCCATAGTCACCCTTCAAAGATGATTATAAAAATATATATTAAAAACAAGTATTAAAATTATGATATAATCAGGATAATTTAATTATGACATATTTATATACATATATAAATATATTTAATTTACATAAATTGTTTCCACATGAAAATTAAAAACAGAAACACTGTTCCGGTGTATATACGTCTTACTGTCTCCATGAATGATGTATTCCATTTCAAACTTATTTATTCAATATATTAATACAACAAAAATGTAATAGATTTTAATGATATTGATATAATGATATACAATCAGGAATAATTTTATAAGTATTTTTTTCGATGATATAAAAAATTAAGAAACATGTGAATAGTAGAGCGATTATTACCTCAAGTAAATCCTTAGAATAATATTGTTAAAAAGCATGTAATATATTGTCATGATCAAAATATATATGGTATTATGTATAATAATATGATTCTGTCGAAAATTTATAATAAAAAATATCTATTATAAATGAATATTGTTTTATTTTGAAGATTGTCAATACACATGGTAAGGGATAATATTGAAATCAAATTATTATTCGGGATTGTTTATAGAAAAAAATTTACTGGTCTTTATTTATAATTCGTGATAATGTTTCTTCAAAAAATTCTTAAAATTTTTACTATTATCATGTGGATGGTTAGTGTCATTATTCCCATTTATTTACTTTTTATTACATGATTTGAATAGAATATTTTTTTTCATTTTCCAAACAAAGTAACGTTTGAATTCTCTAGAAAATGTATGAGAAGAATGTTTTCTTCTATCAAATAAAAGAAAAATGGATGTTAATGCATTCATATTTCTTTATTTCCAATAATATGAAATTACTTGTTTTCAGGATTATTTTCAAATAAAAATTTTACATTAATAATTTAATGTAATTTTATAAAAAAATAATTTTGGAAGAAGAAAGGATATTTTCCTCAGGAATTAATTTCATGTGTTTTATCAAAATAACATTGCATGGAAGATGATATACAATGGAATTACTCATGAATTTATAGATAACTAATTCAATGTATACAATGGTATATATTTTTTTAATTACTTTTGTTTTGATGGAATACTGGTTATGAAGAATGATTATCTTTTATGAGTTTTATACTATAGAAACCCACTTCATTTCATCAGATATATTTATGATGAAATTATTATAATCCCTAGATCTTCTCATAAGTTATTAGATGTTTACACTTTTATAATACCAATTTAATTTCTCTGGTTATTTTATTGTTTTAATTATCTTTTCGCACAGGTAGGTGTGATTTTATTATGAGATGGGTGGGACCTATATCTCCATAAAATGCAATGGGTAATGTTTTATATATCATATGATAAATTAAACTGGTATTGGATGTGAATCTTGACTACTAATATGGCCATGGAAGTGAACCATGAATACTACTATGTTATGAGGAGTAAAATTATACTACTAATATTGTATGGTGAGTGAGGCCATTATACTATGATATTCTTGTTAGCGATTCCTTAAATATTGTGGAAATCAATATATTCTTTTGTGTTTGCATCAATAACATGTTGTTTTTCTATGTTATGCTTTCTTGGATTATGCCCTTTATTCCATTATGATTCATTTTTTATGAACTACCAATAATTATACCACGATTCCAATTATGATCTTTGATATGCAGGTTATGATCTTCTGTTTCCATGATCATAGACTCATACCCCTATGTCCATGTTTATGCTTACATATCACCCTTGATAGCCCTTAATGAGATTCTAATCTCACCCCTTTTTTGTTTTCATTCACCTAGTTTTTTATGTCATGTTCTATGTTTGATGTGTCTAAAATGTTCCAGTCAAGAAGAACATATTAGGAGATTTTTTAGATCATTTATGAACCAGTGTTTATGTTTCCATGTTTCCAAAGGAACTAGACAAATTACAGTCTTTTGGTATATGTTTGTATACTTTTTAAGTATTCCAAAAAATCAATGTAATGCCAATATTTTCAAAATCTCGTGTTCTTATATTTTACATGAATTATATAATTTAAACATTAAATCTCATAAATTGTATCAAAATCCCAAAACCAAAATTTTTAGTGTCATTTGATATTAGTTAAATAAACATATTATTACAAATACTTCTTAATCATCTCCCTTAAACATATCTACATAAAATTTCATTCTACTCATAATCCAAAATATATGTTCCTAATGAAGTGGAAAAAAGGTGTATAATAAAATGACATGGGATGGAAAACATTTAAATGTGTTAAAATATGTTAGATAGTATTCCCATTACATATCATGTTCATGTTATAAATATGTTATTACAAGGAAAAAATCCTCATAAAATGTTTTCATAAGTAGTTATAGAAAATATTATATCATGGAATGAGATCATAAGATCATATAAGGACCAACATGGAAGAATATATCATATTTTATAGCTTCAATACATGTAAATGTAATCTTATACCATGGATATATAAAATTACAACATATAATAACATATAAACCATGAATAGAAAAAATAATCGGTCATAATAACATTATGAGAAACACCTATATGTCCCACAAATTAAGATTTGAACAAAAAATAGTATCCATGCATTATGATTTGTAAAACCTCAACAATTCCAAAGTATTATGATATGAAATGACATAATAATGTGCATAAATAATCATTATCCAAAGAGATATGAAAGTTTAAACAATTAATATTAGAGATATATAGGACATGAGCTATCACGTAATAATGAACCATAATTACCTATTACATAAGAATGCAGAGACATTCATCTTTCTTCAAAGAATAATTAGCCATTATAAAAGGAATTTAATTTATAATAATATAATCCATAAACATCATAATTCATAAAAAGGATGAAGGTCAATAGTAATATTAAATATATCCCAAATAAAGAATTTAAAAAATATTTTTTGACATATATGAAAAATAATGTCATAAAATCATTAGAAATATTATTTGAAAGTTAAGAAGAAATATTCTTTTCCCATGGTAACATTTAAAAAAATAAAGAGTAATAAGAATTGAATTCTCTTTAAAAATAAGAAAACATGGATTTCAATCTTAATTAAAAAAATTAATGTAATTTCATGAAGTGAGTTTCAAGTAGTAAACATTAAAAATAAGATTTTTTTTAAAATCATTTTAAGGATGTAAAAAATGTACCATGTAGAGAATATCCCAAAAATTTCATTTCAAACCATTATAAAATATAATTGATAGTTTAAAATAGCCTCAACCAATCATTGAAATATATAATATAACATTCTAGAAATACAATAATGATTATTAATGTGGAGGGAAAGGAGTTACGTAAAATACGTTAAAATATTTAAATCATTGATATAAATTAAATAATTTTTTCCCTTTTTAAATAAAAACCACTATGGAAGAATTATATTTGTAATGAAATTAAAATTATATTTATTGATATATAATAATGATATATTATTTCCAAGGGTTATTACATGGAACATTTAAATTATGACATCTGTATAATATGAATCATGGATTTATGGAGTGAGGTTAAGACACAAAACACTTACATTGAAGTTCTTATTAGTCAACCACTCTCCAAAAACACTAGAAAATAAAATTATGTCTTATATTTATTTTAATATCAAATGTATTAATTTTATAATTATTACATACAATTTTTATTACCTATTAAACATATATATTAGTTATTATTAAAATTAACATTCCTTAGTATACCGTCTAATTTATCTTACATAATCTGGTTTAAAGATTTAGGTATGTGAGAAATATTCCTGAATTAATACAATAAATAAGGTAAATAATATGGTTATAAATGTTTTTATATTTTTCAGGATTATGGAATCCATTTTAAGGAACTTTTTCTGAAGGTTTACATGAATCTCAAAAACAATGTTTTTTAATGTTATAGAATTAAAAAAACAATTGAATGTATTTTGAAATATAGTATTTAATATTACAACTCCAAAATTATTAAATATTTATATATTAATAATTGTAAAATATTTTTACCCATATTTATGTTTTCATAGTCATTCATGATATAAAAATAATGATAATGTTCATATAGGTGTTAAAAGTGGTGAAATAAACAACACATTATAACTATTGAATGAGTAAAAATAAGTTATTTTATAGTGATAATATAATATCTAGATATTATTATTTGATGAAAAAAATAATGTGATAATTTTGATTCAAAAAGAGATAGACAAAAAATATACATAATGAATAATGTATCTATTACTTCAATAGAATCAATTTTATCTTGAATGAATGCTTAGGAATGAAGTGTTTGTGACTTCTCCTACAAACATTGGACTATGAACATTGCAGAGTAATATTAGGGAAGTAAATATGGTATAATAACGATAGTGACAAATTTTTATGGTTTTTCATTGAAGTGGTGGTAGAGGGATCATTTTAAAAGTGGAAGGATTAGAATTTATGAAATTTTAATTTCGTAATATTAAAAATCAAGTGATATTCATTTAAATGAGATAATAAAAAGAAACAAACTTTATACATAAAATGTAGTTGTTCCAAAAAAACATATCCATGCATTTGGAGATAACAGTTTTTGGTATTTTATGGAAATATACCATTATTTCAAATAATTAAATTAATTGTGAATTAACCTTGGTGACAAAATATTATAAGTGTAACTTATTTCAATGAAGAGATTTGAAATGAACCATTTTACATAAAATTTGAAACCAATATTACATGTATAAATTTTTACTGATTGTAAAATGTAATATTCATAATGGTATGATTCAAGAAACAATTTAAATGTTTAGAAAAAATCCTTTTTCAAATAAAAAGGAATGTATATCGAAAAAACATATATTATTAATTCATATGACATTTTTTTGGTTTGGATTGAAAAAATTAATGTTTCTCGAATATACAATAATTCTAAAATAAAATGTATCATTTTTAATAAATAATTGATGTAAAATTATGGAAAATTCTTTTATTATAAAAAATATTACATCAGTTTTAAATGGTCAAGAAGAGATATGTAATTCCTCAAATTAATTTTAAATGATTTATTTGTATCCTTAAATAAATATTAAGTTGATAATATGGTTTAATATATTTATATGTCATTTTTATAGAATATTGATTTTATAAAATGTTAGAATTTTTATAAAAAACTATTTGTTCACTATTTACATAAAAACAAACTTCTTGGAGAAATGTAAAGTTTTTTCCAAATATTATTATCTTATAAAGATTTCATTTTTTTTTTAAATTTTATATAAATATAATTCTAATATTTCAAAAAAACATTATCTAAATAAAACACATATTTTACATACTAATGTTTTTAAAACAAAAAAATTTTGTTTAGACATGAATAATTAAATTAAAATTTCTTATTTTTTATTAATTATTTCATGGATTTGAATAATTTATCAAAAAATTAATTCCACCAATACATTATATTAATATTATTCAATAAATTAATAATGGTAATAAACATTTGTATTTTAAAAAAAATTAATACAAAAAAACTCATGAAAATGAATTTATAAAAAATTTATTAAGATAATAATAACATTTTTATGATGTCCTAATTGATACTAAAAACCATTCATGATGTAAATACAAGTCCTAATGGTAAAAAATACAATGGTTCTAATCATGGGTTACAGTACTACTAAGACGGTTTGCGTAGTGATATCCAGAAGCGTAAACTTCCCCATATAGGATTTCACCAAATCTGGACCTGTTGATGTTCTTCGTAAGCCTGGTATTGGAAAAATACTAGTGACTCAACCCCTATTCTAGATCATAAATATGTGCCTCTTAAAGAAGAATGATTCTCATTTATTCATTTATTTTAGAATTCATAATGTGATTACTTCTATTTATACCAACCAGTTCAATTAAAATATTAATATATTAATAGTTTATACTGATAAATTTTATCAGAGTTTTATTTTATTTTTGTGTTTCTTGTTAAATAATATATTCAAAAATATTAATTCAAAGAGAAATATATACTAAAAATTTGGATCTCATAGACAAAATAATTTCAAATATAAAAACCCAAAACATATACCACTCTAAGGAAAAAAGAAATTATAATGAATAATAGATGAAGAATCAATAACCATGTCCATAGTATAACACATAAATCCATATCCATTTCCTTATACATTCATATTCATTCAAAACAATATAAATTACATATTAATAATAATTTCTAGATTCCAATTGCTCTAATTTTATTTCAAATATTATGTTATTTTACAATTATAACGGTGATTATCAATTAAAAAAATGATCATTATAAAATTATAAATGGAATCAAAACAACAGACATTCATTTTTCCAATTGAGCATAATATTCCATTAAATAGATCACCATTTACATAAAATTTTACATATCAATCTTAAAAAATCAAAATTTCCTCATTGATTATAATATTTATGTAGCTAATAAAATATTATATTGTTAAAATTTTAAAATAATCTCTAATTACAAAAATATAATAATTAAATTAAAAAAACTATTATGAAAAAATATAATATTAAAAAATAATTTATAAAGTAACACTAAAATATAAAAAATAGGATTTTCCGTCCACACTCATTAATTACTTCATGATTGTTTCATTATCTTTTCTGAACATTTATTACAACTCATCCATTTAATGATAATGTGTGAATAATAATGGATTTATTTAGTTAAAATAGTGACACCTTTCTAAAAAAATACCTCTTTAAGAAGCCTGGAACAGCAAAATGAAAGTGCATGTGAGAAATAATGATCAAATAATATTTATCATAGAATTATCCAAAAAACTATAAATATTATGAACATATTAAATCCTTGACCAATGAAACATTAACATTATTGTATCCTACTTCCACAAACTCTCAAATATAAGATAAAAATTGGATGAATATAGAATGTGTGGAAAAGAGGGAGTAAAACACACCTCAACACATGGGATCTCATCATCATCAGGATAATAATCATATTCCATTATGGAATAAGAAATGTTATCATATTAAAACCCATGTGTAACAAACCAAAATTTTATAACCGAAATTTTCCTTTTTATAAACATGTCATTTTAGTAGTGTATCATAAATTACATTCACCACACAGTAAAACCAAAAAAATAACATAAAAAATTGAACATTAAAGTTATAAAAAAATGGAGATAATTATTTAAACATTAACAACTATATAAAATATAGATATTTATGATTACTTATTTATGGAAATATTTATATGATCAATCGACCATATTAATCACACTAATAAATTACATTGTAGAAATAAATCCCAATTTTAGTAATATAATATTCAATAAGAAAATGAAAAAATATATAACCTTGAGAGAAAATATAATTTATCGATGATTAAATGAAATATAATTTATTTATAAGAAGCTAGAAACCCATATTATAGTAATAAAAATTATTCTTAATATAATAATAAGATCATTAGAATATAAAGTTGATCATTGGGATTGTAATGTGGCCACTATGATTCATAATAACTCTATTAGAAATTTAAACTAACCTATCGAAGTGTATAATAACATCTTTTATCCAGTAAAATTATGCTATGAAAAATTTATACAATAGTTCAAGTAAACAATTCTTAAAAAATTTATAAATCAAATGATTATATTTTTGTAAAACATAAATGTTTTAACTTTACTTTTATAATAAATATAATTATTTAAAATAATTATCATTTTAAAAAATAGATTTATATATTTTAAAAAAATTATTATAATGGTTAGATTACTTTTTGATCCCATTTGTAATTTTTCAATATGTTAGTGAGTTAATCCTAATATTAAAAATGGAATTTTATGAATAAATGAGAGTTTTATCTAAGAAATAAATTTCACATTTTTAGAATGATTTTTTAATGAATATGTATTTTATTTTTGGATTATAAAATTTATTAAAATTATTGGTATATTTTTATATGTTTCTAAAATAGTGGAATTTTTTTATAATGGTGAAATATAGTTAAATTTGGTATTTTACATTTTTAGATAAATAAATAAATTTTTGATTCATAATGTTATAAAAGCACATTTTTTCAAAATCACACTCACCATTTACATTATATAGTCACTAGAATCAGTAATATTGATATAATTCATAAAAAAATAAATCAATGAATATGATTTTAAAAAACGCTTTTCTGATGCCCTTATAAATACTACCCCTCACAATACCTTATAATTAAACATTTTAAAAAATTGATATTTCCAAATATAAGAAGTAATATTTCTAAAACCTATCCACTATTTCGTTGTGATGATATTCTCACCCAAAAATCATTTCCAACTTCTTTATGGAGTATTACAATGACACATTTTTAAGGGGTAATATTATCAATTTATATTTATTTATTCTTTCTTTCATCTACATTCTCCTCTACTAACTCATAAATCAAGAATGAGTGAATCCGATATAATTTATATACTATAATTGTACGATGAAAGTTTAATGTCTATCATTCATCCTCTTCACCTCTCTATTTATTAAATGAATGAATCCATTATCCATCTTATGCTGGTTCAACGCCTTGATGGATATTGAATTTTTATCCAAAAATGATTTAATGTATTGTCATAAAACTATTATTATGCGTAAATAAGATCAACATAGTTCATTATAACTTATTATATATTTTTGTGATTAATATATATACACTCTATTTAGTAAAATGACACAAGATTGTGATGGTCATTCAATCCACCTAAATTAACACACAACATATAATTAACATTTTTACATAATGAATAATCCCTATATGAAAACTCATATGGGTATTTAGAATGATTAAAATTTTTCTATGTATATGAATACCATTTAATTTACCTTATGGATCAGTATTCCTCTTTTGTAAACGAATTCAGAAACTATTCATAAGTGATCGAATCCAGGAATTATGAAATTAACACCAGCGAGAGTTATTAATTGAAATTTATATCTCATAGAGATGAAAACAAATTAACATAATAAAATTATTTTAAATTACATATAATTTTTAATTATTTTTAATGAATAAAATTTTATTATCCATCATGTAATGTTCATGTATAGAATGACATTCAAACATAAGGAAATGAATCTCTCTGAAACACAACATTTTTTGGGTAACACTTTTTATCTCATTACATAACGTTATATATATATATTATTATTATATATCTATTATATGTTTTTTATATATTTACATAAAATATATAAATACTTTTATTTCGATTTATTTCATGTGGATATACTTTTTTTTTAAATTTTCTATTATCAATTTCTATTAAAAATGAATATTACAGGGACCATCTCTATTTTATTTTCCTCCATTATTGTACCACAAAATGAAATGTTTTATAAAATTCATGTTTTCTAAAAACACTTATAATTATATCTAACTGAATTCTATTTTACATGTGGTTTTATGGGAATTATTATGATCTACCTTCTTCAATGTCACATAAACATTTTTCATAAAACCACTATCATAAATAATATTTCAAAAATTATTTCTGTTCACTTTTTTTATTCAATTTCAATACACATAATTTTCATGTAATATTGTTTTATATTTACCTAATAAAGTCCAAGAAAAAATTAATCCATTTTTTCATGGAAACCATTATGATATACCCTCTTGTTTTTCAAAAATACATGGTTATGAAACCCATTTCCTTCTTTAGGAAATTGATCTGATTAATATTTATGAAAGATTTACATTTTTAACACATAAGAGAGTTGTCACAACCCCCTCCCCCAAAATTTTACCCCTCTTGGGCTGGCAATGTGATAAGGGAGATAATGACCACTGAGTCCCGCCTCCAGTAGGCCCCGGGTTGGATACTAGCACCAAGGGTATAGTAAACAAATAAATGGGAGGCATTACCCTCTAAGAGAACACATACAGAAGAGGAAGAGATACGATAGACACCAAAAAACTCCAACTAAAAAATGGAATATATAAAAAACCCAGGTACATATATGAAATGCTATGCAAATGTACTATAACTGAAAGGGGAATACTACAAGTACACAAAAGAAAATAAAACAGCAGCAACCACAAGCCCGAATAGCTCCTGCAACCTCATGCTATTAGTAACCCGCCTGATCACCAACCTACTCCAAGTGACCTGAAAAATATTTTATATAAATTTAGGGTGAGTATAGCAGTATACTAAGTATGATCCTCCCTAAAGCCTCCCATGAAGAAGCAAAGAAAGCATGCTAAAGCCTATTGAACAACAAGTGAAACTAACTTGTCACCTAAATAGGTATACTATGTTCCCAACCTCACAATGGATACTCTCACCAAGTAACACATACAAAAATATAGCATATAAAAAATAATATCAAGGGTACCCCGCTACTACATCCCCACTGGTTTTCCACTTTTCCCCAATGACATACTTCATGTGCATATCTCTCCAAAGGTTTCCCATATAATCTTGGGCTAATCTCCACAATCTGCAACACGTGCACCACAAAGGCTTTCCCACAAACACCTGGGCTAAACACCACACCATCCTCCCAACCAAAAGTAACCAGGTAGTTCCTGGGAGAAACCACATCTCTCATAACATGTATCATACGTTGGGTATTGTACCTCAAGCCATCACAACCCATACGCCATGTAAGGATCCTCAAGCCATCACAACCTATACACATTACACCTATAATTGTCCATAGGATACTATATACATAATATATGTGTGTGAAATAACCACAAGTCACTACAGCCCACTACACACATATATGGGGAAACATACTGTTGTGACAAAGGCACTAGTACCTACCAAGAGAAGTGATCGGGGATAAATGGGGTAGTCAGCCATTCATCCTCCCATCAGAATGTTGCGGAAAACATCCCATAGGGCTCAGAATCCCCGGGGCGTCAGTTGGCCTTACCGACGTGGTGGATTAGTGTATAGAAACACACAAAGTACAGAATATATATAACTCACAACCACAATATGGGCATAACCTAGTCTTAGAGACAACTGCAGCTAACAGCTCTCAGACTCTGAGCTGCAAGTTCTAAGACTAGGAATCCTATAATCACACAACCATTTAAATAGCTTTATTATATTACTTCATTCCATTTTTATCAATTCCACTATACGTTAATTAATTCTTTAAGATTTAATTAACCATGAAAAATTCCATATTAAATTCCATTAGCATCACACCCAACGTATATTGTCCCTTCAAAAATTACTACCTCATCATTATGTTCTAGAAAACTCCAACCTGATGGGTTAACAACACTTATTCAAATATTCATTACAGATTTACTTTCCCATATTCCCAGGCTTTCTATAAAAGAATACAATGCTACTAAACATAAAGGGGGATCAACATGGGGAGTATATAAACTACCTGTCGAGTCTTTGCCACCAATAGCAAGAGCATAGATACATTCTCCCTCGAGGAGATAAACATGGAAAGCACGTGGCATACCACGCGTGTCTTCACCTCTTTCGGAAGAAGGGTATGTATGACCAGCTTCCTGGAGTAGTGGGGAAAATTAAAGCACATTAAAAATCAAACAAAATGACCAACATCCAGACATCACATCAATCCCATATCATCATCCTTGGTATCCTCCCCGACACCCACATGCATAAACCGATGCATCTCGCCACTCTAGGCGTCATCCGCTGCCACATCCATAAGGCCTCCCTACCCCCACATATCACAACACCCCTCCAGGGTCACATCACAACACAAGTAGCAGGAAATAAAACATCACATCAAATGGGATCTTTTCCCTTTAGCAAGGAATCCAGCCTTGAAACAAAATGAGCACTTAGGGCACTAAAGTACAAGGCACTCGCCCGTTCGAACAAGAGGGTGACTATGAAGCCTACCATTCGTTATCTTTTATCATTAAACGTATTCTTTAATCCCTCATGAATTAACAAATTAAATTTGTAGGTTCCAATTCAGGAAACCAATTCAGTATGCTATCTCAAAGGATTTAACAAGCTTACTATGCCAATTTGATTAATATAAAAATTAGAACAACTACAACAACAGAAACAACCAGATTCATTTAAATTCTTCAATATCATTAGCCAATAAATTATCAATTAATTCCAAATTTATGTTCATTATCAATTTCAACCAAGTACAAACAGCTAAGAAAAACAATCATATATATCACACTATCTACAGAAACATGAAGAAATAACATACGAGCGATAAAAATTTCTTTAACCAGTTTAAATATTTAATTAGGTCAATTTCATTTTGATCCAATAGTCTAAATCATGGTAACTCTATGATTGCACATAAAAAATTATAGAAGAAATTAATTCCCTACCTATAAGTGTTATTGGTGTTCTTTACCCCCACAACCGGTCACAATCCTTCTCTCACGATAACTGCATCCACCCGAGGATACCACGGTACGTACGCACCAACCAAACCCCAAGAAAAACCCATTAGAAGCATGTATATTACATGATAATATGGAAGGGAGAATAAGAGAAGATGATCCACGAAGGAACGATGGTAAAACATACCTTATATCGAAAAATGATCGACACATCTTGGTTGCATCAAAATATAGCGGAACCAATCGGTGGAGTACGGTTTGACTGTAAAAATCCTACTGGAAGGATTGAATGGTTCTAGCATCTCATAGCTGAGAAAAAGAGTAAGAACAATGTAGGATGATATCTTGTCCCTTTTGAAAATTTACTGGGGTGACTCTTTATGATCCGATTAACTATCCATTAAAAACGGATCGCATTAACCCACACGGTTTCACCATTTAAAACATCTTGGCCTTAAGAATAATTAATATAGGATTTATGGCGTTTGAAACGGCCATAAGATCCCTTAAAAAGGATTTAAATTTATTTTATGTCAAAGGAAACGTCAAAATGGGAAAAATTGTTAGAATTTGGAAACACTGTTCATGTACCATTACTGTACACCAAACTGATCTATGAAACTGATCTGTGTAACCGATATGTGAAACCGATCTGTGAGACCAATATCTAAGACTGATCTCTAAGACCAATCCATGAGACCAATCGGTGAGACCGATTTGTGACACCGATTTGTGAGACCGATCTATGAGACCGATCTGTGACACCGATCTGTGACACCGATCTGTGAGACCGATCTGTGACACCGATATGTGACACTGATCTCTGAGACTGTTCTGTGAGACCAATCTGTGAGACCAATCTGTGAGACCGATCTGTGAGACTAATATGTGATCCCGATATGTGAAGCCGATCTATGAGCCTGATATGTGAGCCAGATCTATGAGACTGATCTGTGAGGCCGATCTGTTACTGTTCATAAAACTGGAAACATTGTTCATAGAACTGGAAATTTGGAAATATGTTGGGAATATGTTACCTTGACCTCCTGGAACACCTCAAACACCATATTTTTAAAAATTAATAGAACATAGAGGTCTTTTCCATTACATCAGATACCTCTCAAAACATTCTAGTCCTCGAGAAATCAAAACCAACCCAGAAGAAAAAAGGGTTCCGAACAACCACCCCGTAAGATACCTCTCAGAGGCAAAACCACCCCGAGTTGTTCGAAAGCTAAATCAAAAAAACGACATCCGAGAGAAAGGGGACAAAAAATCCATATCCAAACAATTCAAGCATAACATCACATCAATGGTACATAAAAAAGGATCAAAGAAAACTCAGCATAACTTAAAACAACTCTGGGTACTGGACACGCATCTGTGACTCAGATTCCCAGGTACTCTCCTCCATTCCACCATGTCTCCACAAGACACTGAACAAAGGAATTGATCGCCCATGCAACACCTTCTCCTTGCAGCCTTTGATTTCCACTTGTCGCTCCTCGAAGGTTGCATCATCATCAACATCGATCTCTCCCCAATCGATGATGTGAGAGTTGTCATGAAGATAATGACAGAGCTATGATACATGGAAATCATCATGTATCCAAATCATCTGTGGGGGAAGTGCTACTCGATATGACACATCTCCAACATGAGCTAACACCTCAAAAGGCCTAACAAAACATGTGGAATCCTTACTTCTACGACCAAACCATTGCTTCCCACGACGGGCAATCACCTTCAGAAACACAAGATCCCCAACATTAAACTCCAAGGGTCTCCTCCTTTGATCATCATATGATTTCTGACAATATTGCGCTGTCTTTATCCTCTCACGAATCACCAGAACCATCTCGGTTGTATTCTGCACTAGGTATGGTCTGAGAATTGCTAACTCTCCGACCCCAGTCCAGCACAACGGAGAACAAAAAGGTCAGTCATACAATGCTTCAAACGACGCCATACCAATAGTGGAGTGAAAACTATTATTGTAAGATAATTCCACCAAGGGTAAGTTCCTCATCCTTGAACCTCTAAAATCAAGAACAGAAGATTGTAACATGTCTTCAAGAGTTTGGATGGTTCAATCAGTTTGACCATTCTTTTGAGGATGAAAAGCAGTGCTAAGGCATAGCTGAGAGCTAAAAGAATGTTGGAGACATCTCCACACCCTGGAGGTAAAACGAGGATCTCGATCAAAAATTATCATCCTCAGGACTCCATGATGTATCACCACCACCCTTAGATACTGCCTCGACAAAACCTCCACTGAGCTCGACTCCTTGATCACTATGAAGTGGGCCAATTTTGTTAAACGATCCACTACAACCCATATAGCATCATGCTCTCCCGGAGCTCAAGGTAAACCTGTAACAATTTCCATTGAGATGTCTTCCCACTTCTACTGATGAATCTCTAATGGCTGGAGAAGAACACCAGGAACACTGTGTTCGGCCTTCACCTTCAAGAAGACTAAACATCGAGACACAAAATCTGAAACTACATGCTTCAGCCCAGTACACCAAAACTGACTCTTCAAAGGAGCAGTACATCTTTGCCACACATGGATGTACTGCTAAGGGAGAACTATGGAACTCTTGGAGAACCGTCTCACGCATCTCCAAGGGAAAAAAAATCCTTCCATGATACAACACTCAGTGTTGTTCAACTTCCAACCAACCATCAGCAGCCTCACCACAGACAACTCTGTCTCTCCAAAAATCCACCTATGGATCACCCAACTGTGAATCTTCCACCTTCTGCATGAGGGATTACTGTACCGTCATCTGTAAAAGACAACCTCTACCTCCAACCTCTTTCATATGAAGATGAAAACCTGATAGTTCCTCCATGACTCTCCAAGAATCACCGGATTTATGCATATCATCACTACGTGAATTTCGGCTCAGCGCATTAGCTAAAACATTTTCTTTTCCAGGTGTATACGAAATATCTAAGTCATATTCCTGCAAGAACTCCATCCACCGACGCTATCATAAGTTCAAGTAAGGCTGGGAGAAAACATACCTCAAACTCTTATGATCAGTGAAAACCACAAAGCGCTCACCAATGAGGTAATGTCTCTACAACTTCAGATCAAACACTACAGCTGTCAACTCAAGGTCATGGGTGAAATACTTGCATTCATGGGGACGCAACTGTCAAGAACGAAAAGAAACCACTGACCTTTTCTGCATGAGAACACAGCCTATCCCCAGATATAAAGCATCATATAACACATCAAACTAAACCCCTTACCTGGATGACAAAGAACTGGAGAACTCACTAACTTTTTCTTGAGATACTCGAGAGATTCCTGACATCGATCAGTTCATCTGAGCACTTGATCCTTCCCGTTCAAAGCTGTTAGAGGAGTCTAAACTTGAGAGAAGTTGGCTACAAACCTTCTGTTGTAGCCTATGAGACCAAGGAAACATCACACCTCTGACACTGTCTTGGGGGCTTCCCAAGACACCACTGCTTCTATCTTTGACGGATCCACAGCTACTCCCTGTTGGGACATGACATGCCCCAAGAAATGGACTTCTTGAGCCCAATAATCACACTTAGACATGTTCCCAAACAACTGATATTGGAGAAGAACTCCCAAAACAGCTCGTAGATGCTCTGCATGCACCTTTTCAGATGTGGAGTACACAAGGATGTCGTCGATGAAAACCACCACAAACTTGTCCAGGAATTCACGGAACAAGGCATTCATCAACCCCATGAAAACAGCTAGAGCATTCGTCACACTGAACTACATTACAATGAACTCATAATTCCCATGACGACAATGGAAAGCAGTCTTCTGAATATCCTCATCCTTCACCCATATTTGATGATATCCTGACAACATGTCGATCTTTGAGAACCAGCTCGCACCCTTCAATTGATCGAATAAATCATCAATATGCGGAAGAGGATAACGATTCTTTATCGTCACTTTGTTTAAATGACGATAATCGACACACAACCGCAAACTGACGTCGACCATCTTCACAAAAAACACTAGTGCACCCCATGGTGACACACTTGGTCAAACAAAACTGTACTGAAACAGACCATCAACCTGTATATGTAGCTCTAGTAACTCAGAAGGGGCCATCCTATAAAGAGACATAGAGATAGGAGACGCTGCTGGCTGTAGGTCGATCCCAATCATGATCTCTCATCGAGGGGGTAATGATATGACCTCATCTGGGAAGACATCAGGGTACTTCCTACAACCCAAGGAAATGCCAGTTGCTGAACCTCCTATGAACTCATCATCAACTCATCCATCAAGGATAATAAAGATGGAACTTTCCTGGGACCCATCCAAGGATCTCGCTCATCAACAAAACACACCTGCTCTCCATTTTCTTTAAAGAAAACGACCTTCTTCCTGTAGTAGTCCAAGATAGACTGCACCGAATACAACCAATCCATGCCAAGGCTGAAATCATATGGTTGTATTCGAAAAAATAGGTAATCTCCCCATGAGAGGGGTTGCCCCAACACTAGATCACAGTCTCTACATAATTCAAACAAGTCAGCTCGACCTCCAACTGGCGTAGTCAACCCCAAGGGCACTAAAATCCTCTCTACCTCAAGTCCCAAGGCATGGACAAGGGTAGGTGATATGAAAGAGTGTGTCGCTCCTGAATCAAACAAGGAACACCCCAAGGTAGAAACAAAGAAAAGGGTACCTCGAATGACATCTAGCTCATCTGGAGATGGAAACACTAGAGCATGAAGCTGACCACGACCTCCTCCACGGCCTCTCAGACCCTGACGACGACCACCACCATGGCTGCGCTCTGCTCACAGAGGAAGGGGAGCATCATGGGGATGCCCTCTTCTTTCCCCATCTACCCTCTATTGATCGAAAGTTGGAGCATCCTACTGCTACTGCCTTCGATGGAACTTCCTCAACAGAGGATCTTGGAGTTGAGTGCCCGGTGCACGATGAATTCTTTGAAAAGTAGGGCACTCCCACTACTGATGACCACAACCACCACAAGAAAAACAAGCACATGATCCCTTGGCATAACCCTGAGAGTTGCTTCCTCCAGAGAAACGAGATGGGAAGGGTTGGAACCTACCCCCAGCTAAACAAAATCTATTCTGCCCTAGAAACCCGGAACTCTAGACCACAAATCTTCTTCATGAGTAATCATGACGATTCCCCTCTCGTGATGATCTGGTCCTGGCCAATGCCCTCTCAACAACCTCTGACCCCACCAGCACCTCAAGATATGTCTTCAGCATATATGGGGTGACCTAGCACTGGATCTCGGGACGCAAAGCCTCCTCGAAATGCCTCGCCCTATCCTCCTCATCTGGTAACAGGTCTGAAGCATATCGTATAAGGTTCCTGAAACGAATTCCAAAATCTCGAACACTGGAGATCCCCGGTCTATGGTTGAGAGGATCTTGACTACTAGATGCCTTCGCGGTCGAGGAAAGGAACTCAACTCTAAATATGACTTGAATCTCCCACCATGAGATCACTGACTCCTCACGATCCCCGAGGAACAAAAGACACCACTGCCATGCTACTCCACGTAGCATCGTCACAACCAAGCACGCCCATTGTTCTTTCTGAGCACGAATCGAACTGAATCCGATCTCGGACTCCTCTAACCAGTCTTTCGTGACTGAATCAGAAACAGATCCCTTATACGTTTATAGAATCTGGCGCTGAAACTCTCAGAGTTTCTTCCTCCAAGTGTCACTATCGTCAACCTCTACCCTACAGTGTTCGGCTGGAACATCCTGCTGGTCATTTTCTACACAAACCTAACAAGGACATCATCCTGGAGCCATACCTGTAAAATAACAAGCTGTTAGAGCTCCGAAGCCCGGATTATGGAAGACTCAAGATTAATTAATACATTATTTTCATTCATTCATTTTAGTTTAACCTATCCCAAGGTCTATCCATTCAAACACAGGTACATGAAGAATGATGCATGATCCTTTCCTATGTCTCTACCCTGCAACTAGTATCACATTGATTAGTAGCCATTGTAAACAAAAAGGTCAGCACATTGGATCATAGGGGGCCCTAAACGCCTATTTCTCAGTCGGTCTCTAGTGTTTACCTCACTTGCTAAACATGAATGACATAGTTTCCCTACCAACCCATGAAACCCCACATGTGCCTAACTCTGAACTCCATCATATCCGTTAACTAGGCCTCTGAAAGCACTCTATCATGACCCCCTCCCCACAAAGTGTAACCCTCCTGGGTCGGAAATGTGAGAAGTGAGATAATGACCCCCGAGTCCCACCTCCAGTAGTCCTAGATTGGAAACTAGCACATAGGGTATAGTAAACACACAAATGGGAGGCATTACCCTCTATGAGAACACATGCAGAAGAGAGAGATAAGATAGACACCAAAAAACTCAATTTCAAAACTGGAATATAAAAGAAACCCAAGTACATATATGAAATTCCATGCAAAAGTTCTACATCTGAAAGGGGAAAACTACAGGTTCCCAAAAGAAAATAAAATAGCAGCAACCACAAGCCTGAACAGCTCTTGCAACCACAAGCTAGTAGTAACCCGCCTGATCACCAACCTGCTCCAAGTGACCTGAAAACAGTTTATTTATACATAGGGTGAGTATAACAGTATACTCAGTAGGATCCTCCTCGAAGCCTCTCATGCAGAAGTAATGAAATCATGCTAAAGCCTAGTGAACAACAAGTGAAACTAACTCATCTCCTAAATAGGTATACTAAGTTCACAACCTCCCCATGGCTACTCTCACCAGGGAACGCATATAAAAAAATAGAATATAGGAATGAATATCAATGGTACTCCTCTAATACTTCCCCATTGGTTTGCCGCTTTTCCCCAATGACATACGTCCTGTGCGTCTCTCTCCAAAGGCTTTCCCATATAAACTCGGGCGAAGCTCCACAATCTGAACCACGTGCACCACAAAGGATTTCCCGCAAACACCTGGGCTAAAAACCACACCATCCTCAAAATAAAAAGTAACCAGGTCATTTTCGGGATCCACCACAGCTTGCATAACATGTATCATACATCAGGTATTGTACCTCAAGCCATCACAACCCATACGCCGTGTAAGGATACTCAAGCCATCCCATCCTATACATGTTTCACCTATAGTAGTTTATAGGATACTACATCCAGAATATATGTTTGTGAATTAACCACAAGACATTACAGCCCTCTACACACATATATGGGGAAAACAAACCAGTCTGCCAAAGGCACTAGTATCTAGCAAGAGAAGAGAGTGGGGCTAAAGGGTGTAGTCAGCCATTCATCCTCCCATCAGAATGTTGGGGAAAACACCCCCAAGGCTCAGAATCCCTAGGGCGTCAGTTTCCCTTACCAAAAGGATGGAGTAGAGTATAGAAACACAAAAAGTAGAAAATATATATAAATCATTACCATAGTATGGGCATAACCTAGTCTTAGACTCAACTGCAGCTAACGTCTCTAAGACTCTGGGTTGCTACTTCTAAGAATAGGTATCCTATAAGCACACAACCATTTAAAGATCTTTATTATATTACTTCATTCATTTTTTATCAATTCTAGTGTATGTAAATTAATTATTTAAACAATAAATAACCATGAACAATTCCACATTAAATTCCATTTGCATCACTCCCAAAGTCTACTGTCCCTTCAAAAATTACTAACTCATCATTATGTTCCAGTAAACTCCCACCCCATTGGTTAACATAATTTATTCAAATATTCATTACATAAAAACATTCCCATATTCTCAGGCATTCTAGAAAAGCATCATATGGTACTAAACACAAAGGGGGCTCAACACGGTGAGTAGATATACCACACATCAAGTATTTTCCGCCTATAGAAAGATCATAGACCCATTATCCCTCGAGAGGTTAAACATGGAAAGCACGTGACATATCCCGCATGTCTTTGCCTCCTTTAGAAGAAGGGTAAGGAAGACCAGCTGCCTTGAGATGTGGGGAAAAGTAAAGCATATAAACATTCAAAAAAATCTCCAACATCCATCCATCTCATACCATCATCCTTGGTGTCCTCCCCGACACCCACATGCATAAACTGATGCATCTCGCCACTCTAGGTGTCATCCGCTACCACAACCACAAGGCCTTCTTGCCTCCACATATCATAACACCCCTCAAGGGTCACATCACAACACAAGTAGTAGGAGATCAAACATCACATCAAATGGGATCTTGGCCCTTTAACAAGGCATCCAACCTTCATACAAAATGAGAAATCAGGGCTCTAAAGCACAAGGCACTCGTCCATTCGAACAAGAGGGTAACTAAGAACCCTATCAAGAGTTATCTTTATAAACCAACCAGTTCTTTAATCACTCATGAATTAACAGATTCAATTCGTAGGTTCCAATTCCATGAAACCTATTCATTAAGCTATCTCAAAGGATTTATCATTATTACTATGCCAATTTGATTAACATAAAAATTAGAATAAATAGAACAACGGAAAAACCTGATTCATTTACATTCCTATTTAAATTTATCCAATTAATTATCAATTAATTCTAGCTTTAAATTCTTTATCATTTTACAACAAGAACAAACAGCTAAGAAAATCAAGCATAGATATCACACTATCTAGAAAAACATGAGGCAATAACGTACGAGCGATAACAATTTCTTTATCCGGGTAAAATATTGAATTAGGTTAATTTCAACGTGATCTAAATGGATAAATCATGCTAACTCTACGATTGCACATAACCAATTATAAGAAGAAATGAATTTCCTACCTCAAAGAGTTCTGGACGTTCTTTACCCACACAACGTGGCACAATCATCCTCTGGCGACAACTGCATCCACCCGAGGATGCCACGGTATGTCTGCACTAACCAATCCCCAAGAAAACCCCATTAGAAGCATAGAGATTACATGCTAATATGGAAGGGAGGACAAGATAAGATGATCTCTGAAGGAACAATGATAAAACATACCTTATATCAAAGAATGATCGACACAACTTGGTTGCATCCAAATAGAGCGGAATCAATCGAAGGAGTAGGGTTTGATTGTCAAAATCCTTCAGGAAGGATTGAATGGTTCTAGAATCTCATAGCAAAGATCAAGAGTTAGAAGAAGGTAGGATTATATTGTGTCCCTTTAGAAAATTTACTAAGGTGACGGTTTAAAATCCGCTTAACTCTCCATTAAAAAGGGATGGCATTAACCCACGTGGGTTGACCATGTATAAAATATCCCGGCCTTAGGAATAATTAATATAGTATTTATGGCTTTTGAAAAGGCCATAAGATCCCTTTAAATAATGATTTAAATGTATTTTATGTCAAAGGAAATGTCAAAAGGAAAAAACTGTAGGAATATGGAAAGACTGTTCACCTACCGTTACTGTACACCAAACTGATCTATAAAACCGATCTGTGAAACCAATCTATGAAACCAATCTGTGAGACCGATCTGTGGGACCAATCTATGATACTGATCGGTAAAACCGATCTGTGAGACCTATCTATGAGACCGATCTGTGAGACCGATCTATTACTGTTCATAAAACAGGAAACACTATTCATAGAACTGGAAATTTGGAAAAGTGTTGGGGATATGTTACCTTCACCTCTTGGAACACCTCAAACACCATATTTTCATAAATTAATGGACCGGAGAGGTTTGGGACATTACAAGAGTACATGTTATGATTGAAAAACCATAAAATATATCTAATTAATTGTGTATTGTTTTTTTCTTATTCAATTCTATGTTTTATATTTGGGATTAAAAAAAATCCCATAAGGGACTCCAACCATAATGTGATGTTCTCTTGGTGGTTATCCTTTACATGTTTTTATGTCATGTTTTATATATCATCCCCATTCCAAGATTTTATTTGTATTAGGATTCCATTTTCATTATGTTTATATTTTTTTATTATTTATGATTTCTATATTTCATTGTATGATGTTATGCCATTTTACTCACATGTTATTTTTTGTTATCATGGTTATTCCCTTACTATGAATTTTAGCTCAATCCTTTTTTCTATGTACTCCCCATGTAATCCTATATAGTTTTGGAATCATAAAATGTGTTATTGTCTCATTATAGTGTTTAAAAAAGTTATTTTGACTTAAAGTGACATTGATGTATTGGGAATATAGTCTTTCAAAGATACTAGGAATTTCATTCCATTAGATTTATATAAAGTATATTTATGTTAAAAGTAATGTAATAATTTATGTAAATGGATTGGTTCACTATAGTTTGAATAAAATTGCGGTTTAGTTACTTTTGGTAATTAGGACTAGGATAATTTAGGAATCAGACTTGTGATAGTTTAATGTATAGTAAAATTACCATGAATATCCTAGATTAAAACATTGGGACTCTTATTTTTGGAATTGGGAATCATTTATATGTTATTCAATATATTATAATATTGTTATTTTTATATGACATCTACATTATGTATTACCATCCATAAATGTTTTTAGTTAATGTAAGGAAATAAGAGTGGACATGGAAACAACTAATGTTATATGAAACATGAGTATTAACCTAATGAGACCAATAATAATTTGGGTGCGGAGATGAAAACATTATTCAATTGCAAGATAAAATGACTAATGATATTAATAATAATATCAATCACGTGTAGCTACGTTTTTATAATAATAAATGGAATGCTTTAGTCTGTTCCATCCGATAAAAAAGTATCATAACATTAGTATATCATATTTTACAATCATCAGGGAAAAATTTATTAACACCATTTAAAAAGTATTTGATTTCATATAATGCATGGATCATGATAAATTCATACATTCTATATATTATATAACAATGGAATGTGACATGTGATGGAATATAATGAATAATATTATTTCTAAATAAGAAATTGATTCCATAGAATGGGAATGAATCTATAATAAATTTTTCAATAAATATTTTTCATGAACTCTGTTTCTAAAATGGGGAGGGAGATACTTGGACTGAATAATACAAAAGAAGATTATATGGGGGTGAAGGGGGGAAATTCCCAAGGATTTGATGATGTAAATATAACATTTTCATCAATTCCAAAATTAATTTTATGTACTTATTTTTTTTTTCATAAATCCATGTTTATGAAAATCATTTGAAATATGAAAAATTGAAAACCCTAAAGTGGCATTTTATTATTCCCTAACATTTGAGATATAGATAGAAGAATATTTGTGGAATCACCATCCTATAGAATAATGTTTAATATGGAGTATAATTTTAGTGAATTAGTGGATAAATCACATATATGAATGAAACCACAACATCCCATGTTTTAAAAATTTTGATTGAAAGTATATCAAAAACTATATCAAGGGAACTGGGAGATACTTCAAATGTAAAAAAGTGGGGCATATGGCAAGTCAATGTTATAGGGAGTTAAAAGAAGTATTATAATGAGACTAAATAAACTAATGTCTTAATCAACAATCAACCTATAATAAAATGATTTAACTAAAATAAACATGGGAATAATGAGAATCGAATCCCTAAAATACATTTTGTTAGAGACAATCAATAATAATATATTCTATGGCCTAGAAATCAAGGAATGATTTATGAAATCATTACTTCTACGGAAGATCCCAATACTGATGTAGTGAAGGGTACACTGGCTGTTCATTCAATATAATGAACAAAAGTTTTGATTCTCATTCTACAGAATCATTTACACCATGCATGTTTTGTAGAACTATTGAAAAACAACCTGAAAGAATTGGTGTTGAGATATTTTTGAGAATATAAAAATGTAAAATTATTACAATCAATGTATATATATCCTCCGTGGTCAATTTATGTGAATTAAAAATATAAAAAAAATTCTTACATCATTTAGTGGAACATTGCTTCCATACTTGGCATGGGTTATTTTTCATTATATATAGAAATCATCAAATATCAATAAGGGAAGATCCCTAATCAAATAACAAGTCATCATATGATTTTTTACAAATGTAATTAAGAGTATGAATCTTATTTGGATTAATTATATCATGTGTGGATATTATTTCTGAGTGAGAATTAATATCTACATGTAATTATTGTGATAAATGACTGAATAATGGTTGAGGAGATTCACATTAGATAGAATATATGGATGTATTCTGCAAATAGTTGTGCACAATTCCTCCCAATAGATTTTTTCAGTTCTCAATATAACTTATACCAAGATCTATTTATATATGAAAGACTACTTATAGAATGGACCACATTATGTTGCAGGAACCGAAGAAGATGTAACATGAGAATCTAGACAGGGGTATTATATTCTAGAGTGCTTCACAATTTCTTGTGCAAGTAAAATTAATAATGATGAAGAATGTGTAAATGTACATCTATATTTATTATCACGAACTAAAACCTCAGATAAAGAACATGTATCCACTACCATTTATAAATTACTTTTCTGGATAACATTATCGAGTCCATTTTTTCACTATAGAGAAGGTTTATTCATGATCTCACAAATTAATGGCAATAATTAAATATATACCCATTACAAACATATGAATGATGTATGGAAACTACAAGTTCATTTTGATCCCCTTCAAACACACAAATGCTCCAAAAATATTTATGGTCATAATGACAACACTCAGTATAGATTATATTGAAAAAAATATTGGAGTATTTACTAATTATATTATGATATTCTATAAAATAAAGAATGAGCATGAAGGGAATTTTATTAAAATTATTCAGACATTTATCAAGAAGAAGATACAAAAAAAGTAAAACAAATTTTAGTTATAGATGGAGTTATTATCACTATTAGGTCATGTTATCACGAGTAAAGGGTAATCTATAGACCCATACAATATATTGTAATTTTAGGAGTGACCCAAAACAATATTTATAATAGAGATTTGTAGGTTCCTTAGACTTGATTGATATTAAAAATAAATTTTGAGAAAGTTCTCAGGATTGTCAATCCTACTATAAGAGGTTACTTAGAAGGATATAAGGTTTGTCTAGACTAGTGAATGTAATGAGAGATTTAATGAATTTAAGATAAGGATTATCAGTACACATTTTTTTTGTTTCCCCCATGTTGTGAACTATTTAGGGTATACATTATTGCTTCAAATAAGTTTATGGGTTGTGTACATATGAAAAATTAGAGTGTTATTTCATAAACATTAGTGTTGTGTAAATTTCAATATAAGAACTATCAAAACATGACCTAGAGCTGTATGAAGTAATATATTAGTTAAAAACATGGAAACATTATCTATATGTTGAGAAGTGTTAGGTAAATATGGATAATAAGATACTAAATTATATATTCCTATTGAAGGACCTAAATATGTGCCAATGTAGATGGTTTTGTATGATCAAGGACATTGAATATTCAATCTAATAACGTCATGGGAATGAAAATAACGTGGTAGATGATCTATGTATAAGGAGTATGGAATCCATATCATTACTAGTAATATAGAATGATATAATCTTCATATACATGAAAATGAAAAACCTATGAATAATAATGTAAGAAAAATTATCATTCTATTCAAAAATGATTTCTTAACCACATATTCAGAATAATATAATGGTTTTTTCAATAGATGATGGAGTTTTTTATCAAAGGGGGAATCTATAAGACATAAGAGATACTCATTGATCCAATTTTAAAAGAATTTAGTGTAATATTTAGGTCATCACTAGTTTTACCATCAAATCCAGAGATAAAGAATGAGATTTTTAATTATGAACATGGATTAATCTTCTCTATAAATCCAGTGATCATGAAGTTGTATCGTGATATTATAGATTATTGTTTGTGAAACAATATGAATATAATTTTTGAAAAATACACAAATATGTTCCTTGTATAAAGTATGTAAATAATTAAATGAATAATTATAAGGTGATGATGATACTATTTTCCATACATACTTGGAAATGGGAAAAAATACTATATATTCTGACATTAGTCTTTACATTAAATAAAATACAAATAATTCTATATGTTTTGTATTCGATAATCATAAAAAGTCTATTTAATTTATTACAATTCTAAAGGAATTATCGGTTGATCCGCATGAATTAATATGTTTCAAATGTATTATGGGGATACATGAAACCCCAATATCAAATATTTTAAAAAGATATATAATTTACCACTTTTTCGACGATATAATCCAACATTATCTAAAAATAAAGCTGAAATTTAGTATATCTTATCAAAAAAATATAATGGCCAATCTAAGTGGAATATCTCGACCCTATAAGAGATATTATTAGGAAGCTAAATGGACTTAAAAAGGTGGATGGGGTCAAAATAATTCTTTGGTATAATTATAATAAAAATAGTTTTCAATAAAGATAAAAAAATTTATCTATATAAATCCTTTTATGGAATGAGATTTTGAACACATGCATTATAATATGATGTGGGTAAAACCAAGATTATGGGCCCTATACATGGTAAGGGGAATGGTAGAAAAGTTCATGAATGATTTGATGCACATTATGGCTTCCCAAAGTTAACATAATAGTTCAAATGACAATATTTTATAAGACAAAAATCATGAGGGTTATGATAATGTGATCTTATATATATTTAAAGGAAAAAGAACCATTAGATTTGGGAATAATTATATTATAAGTCTCTAGTAAATCAACACTTATTAGACACCTGATCATAACAGAGCTATTGATTATTAACTAGAACATCCACCAAATAAATCTCAATTACACATCATATTTATAATATTTTTTCAAAGGATATACGTAATTGATTATTCACACATACCAAATTCCAAGGACATATAGTTGGAAATAGAATTATCTAAGGAGAATATATTGTTGAAGATAAATGACCATAAAGATAAAGTTACACTAAATAATGAAACAGACCTTGTCAAAGTATTATGGTGAAACAATTAGAATGAGGATTTGACAGTGATAATGGAGGAATATATGAATCTGATGTACCCACACATGTCTTCACCATATTATGGAAAATGTATTTCAATGGTAAAATATTCTAATGGGGGAATAATATAACGCCTGAATATTTTATCATGGTAATTTACATTTTTCACTATTTCATATTTATTAGTGTAGCATAAAGCACAATCAAGACATTAAGAAACATAAATAACATATTTTAAATTAATATAAAAATTTAAATTTAGAGTATAAAATTTCATATAACAATTGAATTTATTCTTGGGTGATAAAAAGTAAGAAAAAGTATAACTAAAATATAAAACTTTTCTTCTACCTAACCACCAGAATAACCATACTAATTTATAAATATGTAGAAATTATGAATAATATTAGTAAAATAACATTAAAACTATAAATAAAAAATATATATAAATTAATGATAGAAATAAAATATTGTTAATAATGAATGAAAACAGGTGTTTATATGAAGTAATGAGGTCGTATGTCTCTTACAAACTAGACAATTAGAATAGTAATGTAACAATTGGTATAATAAACTAACCATTAGATTAGTAATCCAAAATATTTGAATTTTAATCTACCCATTTGAATATTAGACTTATCTAAGGTAGTGTGAAATAATCTATTAGTATTATATTAAATTATAATATGTTATGTTTAATTCATTTTAATTTTAAAAAATGTTTTCAAAATGATAAATTAAATGTTTGTACTTTAATGAAATAAATTATTTAATTTCAATATTATAATAAATAAGATGATTTTAGTTTATTGTTTATATAATGTAATAATAAATTAAAATTACCATGTATTTTAATGGAATGATAAACTGATGACACCATAAGTAGTTTTTCAAGGGGTTAGAAAATTAATCATAATATTAAAATTGTAATTTCATAAAGAAATGAATAATTTATTTCAACTATATATATATATATCATATTATGAATATTATTTTATGAAAATGAATTTAATTTTAGGAATATACGTATATAAAATTGTGTATGGATTTTTTTTTAATTTACTAAAATTGTAGAATTTTTGGAGAATAGTGAAATACTGTGAAAATGGTATTTGTAATTATAATCTTAATCCATAATTTTTTGACATGGATAATGTGAGAACCCATTAGTTAAATATTACATGCACTGGTTAATTTTTATATTCATTATAATCAAAATTATTCATCATCTTGAGAAAAAAAATAAACCAATGAATATAATAATCATGGAACCCCTCTACACCTATTATAAATACCACCCCTCACAACCCATAATCCTCAAACCATTATAGCCTTGTATATTTATAATTTTCTAGAGAAATATATTCCTAGAACTATTATTCACATCATAGTACATCTGATATCACTAAAAGAACACATCCATATTTCATAATGTATATTTCAATGGGGCATCAATTAAAATGTAATATTTTTTAATTTAACTATATTAAATTATTTTCTTTTTATACAGTCACCTCTCCACTATAATAAAACAAAATTCAATAAACCTTTTATAATATATATACTTAAATATTTTGTCTATAATGGAATATATACCATCTTTCCCCTTCCCATATCATATTATTGTATGAATGAAACCAATATCCATATTATGTTAGTTCACCGACTCTATGTAAAATGAGTTTATGTTTTACATTAAAATAATTAATGTTGGTCATAACAAATTTATTATGATCAAATAATAGAAATATAATTATAATTTTACTTATTCCATTTTCTTTAACTAGTTTATGAAGATTAAATTAACTAAAAACGAAACTAGTTTGTAAAGGTCGTTAAAATCCCCCAAATGAACTAACCACATAATATTAATATCTTTTATCAATGAATCATCCATATTTAGGACAAAATATGAGTATTTGAGGCCATTTATATTGTTATATGTACATGAACACCATATTATTTCACATCTTGGGTTTTAGTCCCATTTGACCAACACATAAATAATTATAGATAATTGATCCGACCTTGGAATCAGGGAAGGAAAACCCAAAAAACAATAAAATTGAACATTATATATCATTGAAATGGAAATAAATGAACTCAGTAAAATTATATTAAACTAAATATATATTTTATATCTTATAAAAAATAAAAAATGAATATCAATTTATTAACTTTGATGCAATGTTCAAGTGATGAACAATTTTGGAACATAATGTAAAGGATCTCTCCATAAAACAATATTTCCATCAGATTATGATTTATCACTATTTACCAAACATTATATATCTATTATTATTATTTATAACTTGTAAATTATTCATATATATTCCAAAAATATATGTATTCTATTAATCACATTTTTTTGATGTGGATATACATGTTTCGAGGGTTCCCTTCTAAATTTCATTCAAAAAACTGACTAAAGGGAACTTCTCTATTTACATTTCCAAAATTAATTTAACACTTAATGAAATTAATAAAAACCTAATTTTGTTCCTAAACACACATATTTCTATATTTAAATAAATTTTATTTCAATTATTTTTTCCGGAATCAATTTCGATCAAAATTCATTAGAAAGTCTTTATCATTTTTCCAAAAAACCCCACTTCAAAAAAAAATTCCAAAATTATTTATCCTCACTTTTTTATGTATTTATTTTAAATGGTATTTTAATTAATATAAAAAAATATTTTTTCATCTATAAAATCAGATAATGATACAATCCTTTATTTCATAGAATATATTTGGACAATCCCCATTCCTATGCTATAAGACTAGGTTTTTGAAACCTATTTCATTCCATGGGAATTTTTATGTTTTCGACTTTTGATTGATTTCCCATTATGGAAAATATAGCCATGCACATGTTATTTTGGGTGCACCAATATATCATTCCAATTCAATGGGTAATTTTTATTCATAAAATAGAAAGTATGTGGTTAGGGATTCAGACTAATTCATAATGGGACTTGTTCCATTATAAGATGTTTCCATTGAAAATACCATTGACTTATGACTAGGGAAATCTTTATTTTTCCGCTGAATTCATTTATTTAAATTACCTTATAAAACCATGTTATTTTTTCTCCCCTGTGATTATTTATGATCCTTCTATTTTATGATATTAATTTATTCATTTTTACTCACATGTTATACTTCGTTAAAATTTTTATTACCAAACATTGTTTTTTAACACCCGTATTTTTTCTTTATTAAAAATTTGAACCATTTATTCTTTGATGATATAGAGGATATTGTATATCATAATGAAGATTAAAATAATTTTATTTTTATTAGTTTTAATTTGATGTATTATGAACCTACTCTTTAAAAATAACTAGGCATTTTGATCCTTTGGTTGTATGTAAGGGATATTAATGTTAAACATTATGTAATAATATGAGAAAAAAGATGAGGTCACTATACCACAAGGATCCAAGGTCTAAAATGAATATGTATCAATAGAATAGAAGTTTATAGAATAAATAATTTATTATTAAATATTAGAAACATGTTATTAGGATATGATGAGAACCATGATGAAATGACATTATATCATTTTGGAAAACACAGTATCTTAACCTCAATATCCCCTTAATTAAACAATTTAGATTTTAAAACTACCATGTAACACCATATTGAATAAAATATGGAAATAATGGAATTATTGAATATAATATAATAAAAATATACTCTTTTCCTTTCTCACTAAAACATAACCATCCCTACAATCAAAGGAAAACACAGTTCCATAAAAAATGAGAACTCTGGAATCCAAAAACAATATTCCAATTAAAAATTGAAACACCCAACAATAAAATGTCTCTAGTATATTTTTTACAAGGGAATCCTCGTGCAATATTATCCCCTAGGGTAAAACCCAGATATTTGTAGAAAAAAACTCCAAAATGAAACAACTCTTCTTATCCATCTATCTAAAAACATCACGATAGCCATATTAATGGAACAAATTTGGATTCGAGGTGACATTAAAGATTAGTATCCTCCTTTAACCCCGAAATTAATACACTTAGGTATCCCCCAACATAATCTTAAAAACCATTAAAACAAAAAAAATAGATTGTAAATGTATATAAAAGAACACAACATTACAATAACATCCTCTCAATCAATATTTTCCATCATGAATCAAAACTAAAATCAAAATAAAGTTGAAAGATACACAAAATGATAACAAACTTCCACATACCACTAAAATATGACTAAATGTAACCATGTAAACAATTAAACAAACCCCAAGAAGAAAAATAACTCATAGTGAACTAATCTGAATTTCATATTTATAAAAAATTCAAATAAAATATATATTGTACACCTAAAACAATATACTCAATACCAATTTGACCAAGATACACCTTCCCAAAATAAATATTTCATTAAATAAAATCATAATTCTAAATTTTTATTAAACAAAAATTTCCCTATTAGAAGGGTTTCATTATGAAAGAGAATGAGGATAAATGCATTTATTTCTTCATCCAATAAATTAACAAAATCCATTATATAAAATAATATCCACAAAAACATTAAAAGTATTTAATATACCACATAACAAAATTATATCAATGGGTAACTAATTGGATAGTGAATAGTGAGGTGAACAACAATTAATTCATCCAAAAACTAATAAATATTAACAATTATTACTCCCTTCATGATGACATGTTATGTTCATGAAATTTAGATTTTAAATAAACTAAATCTAAAAAAATGATTTTTAATACCTCTAAAAATTCACAAATTAAAAAAATTTCTTTGATTGAACTAAACATTAGAACTTATTTTTCTTATTTTGTAAATTTTGATATAAATAAATTTTAAAAAAAAATACCCATTAAAATAATATCCTAATTAAATTGTAAAACATGTTGAAGATGAGTAAAAAAATATAACAAATGAAAAATAAAATAAATTTATTGATACTATATAAAGAAGATTCTCATGAATAGAATATGGTATTTGAGTCATAACATACCCACTATTAAATTATTGGTACAAAAAAAACATCATCATAGATGATTTACATCAAAAAAACAACACATGAAAAAATAAACCACTTACTCTAACCAATGAACACTACGAATAAATATGATTATATATATTCAATGTATGATCACATTGAAGCTAATATAAATCAACTCACTCATCCAAGGTGAACTTGAGATACTAAAACCCAAATATTAGTGTCATGATCAAACTCTATACGGAAAAATCAGTCTTTGACTTGGAATACCAAAATAAAACTAATATGAGGAATCATATTCATTATTCCTAGTGTCTTAGACTAGTAATCCTTTTATCATCTCATCATGATCCATCAACTCTATCTAGGAGCTGAATCTCAAAAATTCCTTTTACTATCAAATATATGACCAAAATTTTTCCTTAAAATATAATCCTTACACATCTTCACCTTTTAATTTACTACATGGTTTTTAAAAAAATGGACTAAAAGTGAATCCCATTATCACGCAAACATTATCCCCCACACATACACATTTTATTGCTCTGTGTATTCATCCTTTTTTACTAGGGACACATAGACACTCTATTATCGGGATAAGAAATAAAACCCAAGGAACCTATTTTATAAATATAATAAAATCACAACATTTCGGTCACTATATTAATATTATAATATGATATGGATACTTTAAATTGATCTGGATTTATATCCATTTTCATTGAAACATCAAAATATTCTATCCACTATGAAACCACAAGGCCTGACATATCTCTATATAATGAAAAACATTTTTTATAATAAATAATACATTATACATTATCCCACAACTCCTCATTTAACCAATGAAGAATGTATCCTTGATGATGATTTGAGAACATTTATTAATACACGAATTGTTTTAAAAAAGGTTATTTGATAAAATGAAAATTGAACACCTATAACAGTTATAAAAAGCATATATAAATATTCATGTACTATCATACACACTATAATATCAAAATTGTCTAATATTTCTTGAGAAAATTATGATATTTTCCACCAAGTTAAATTATATAATTTCTTTAAAAATTCAATCATATTATTACTCCCATGACACCACCAATCAAATAATTATACAATAAATACATCCACATTCTTCACCCACCAAATATTGTCTTCATAAAATTGGTCATAACCAGTATATCATGAAATCACCCCAAAAATACATTTCAAGGAAACAAAAACAATCATTATGTACATTTCACCAAATTTATGAATATATTGAAGTTAAGTCTTAAATGAAAAGTAGTAATAGAAAAAATATTTCCTAAAAATAACACAATTAAAAATTATCAAATTTACCACATTTATTAACTTAAAAAATAAAAATCTATATAATTTTAATATACATTTATTAATTAATTATTTAAAACAAGAAAAATATACCTCAATATAATATTCCGTTATTATATTGAAGAACACATTTAGTATTAGTAAAAAATTTATACAAAAATTATCAAAACATTTTTCATTTATGATGATACATTATCAACATTACAATTAATCATTTAAATAAGCCAGGAAAAATATGAAAAATTATTGCACACATTATTACAAAATATTGGTAGAGTAGGAAATGATAATGTTCAAACATAAAAAATCGTTAAAACATAATTCATTTCTTATTTTGTGGGAAATAGTTGTTAATAAATTAAAAAATTGAAATTATATTTTTTTACTTTGTATTGACTATTAAGAAATCACTATATCAAAATGTATCTTGTTTTTTATTTTAACATACTTATAAAAAATGTATGAAATCTAAAAAATTAACTGCATGTAAATTAAATTTTCCTAAAAACAACCATGTATTGAAATTGAAAGGATGATATATATAAATATAAATATATATATATATATATATAAACATTTTTATTTCATTTATATAATCCACATCATGTACTTCATATAATTAATATTTACACATTCAAATTATAAATAAAAAATACAGTTTCACAATAAGTAATCTATGAAATTTATATAATCATAAATATAAAATAACATATCATAGAATATTTGAAGGAATTATAGTTTAATAAAATATAATCAATTATAAATAATTTACTATGGTAAAAATATAAATTTTATCTTTGAAGAACAAATATGAACAAGAATTAAACCAATTTTACACAAGCCATATTTCTATTTATCTCTAACCACATTTTGTAAATTAATGTAATTTTATCATAAAGAGAACTATTAGTATTAGGTACACATACTTTTAAAAAATATAAATATATGAAAAACATATAAATATCCACATATAATGTGCTATCATATATATATAAATGCCAATAAATACAATAATGATCCAATAACATAGAAAAATAAATAAATTAACCAGCTCATATAATATGATAAAATTAACTAAATATTATGAAAATAGAAGAAAAATAAATAAGAATCATAATAACCCATTCATAACCATGGAACCATAGAATCTTCCCCATGCATTAAGTAGGTCACTATAACAAAAATGGAAATTATTTAGGGTGTTTTAATTTAATTGTCCACTTAAATATTCACTGAAGTGTTTCAATTTCACCATGTACAAAAATACGTATGATCAGTTTACCAAACCTAGTATTATACATGATAATACATTGAAACTATCCCATAGTGTTTATTAAGGTAATAGTAAGTGTTCCAAAACCTATGGGCCTTAAACATATGTTTCTTATCCTGTCTCACCTGTTAAATCACATGATAATATTGATTAATATTTCCTCCCTACTAAACCCAAGAATTCATCAATTTTTCTTATCTAAGAACTCTATCATAAATATCATCCAATTATCTAACACAACTCTATCAGGAAATATCCTGTAGGAACCCCTCGTAGTGTATTACAAGGCTGAGAGTAACCCCTAAATCCCAAAATAATAGTTCATGTGTTTTTTACTGGATTCAGTTATATTTAAACAAATATGTTGGAGAATTAACTACAAAAATCATGGTAACACTTAATAAAACATAAATAAATTGTATATAAAAAAATTAATAACAATATATAGTAAATTAAATTAAATTCTAAATCGGTTTGCCAAAATATAATACCGAAGTACACCTCTTATGTATGTGACACTATAGACATCTGTGATCACTATGAGCTAGTTAAATCAATCCAGATAACCCACTGTATTCTACATTTCTGAATATATATATATATATTGTTATGTGAGCATGAAAGTATACCCATAATGATCATACATGGATACTCTCATGAAACAATGTGGAAAAAACATATTAAATACATTTTAGACAACAACAGAACCATCTCATCAACAATTTAATGAGGCAAACTCTCCCCATATGACATCCAAAAATTTTATTGTAAGGAGAATTTAAAAAATAAAACTAAGGTTACCTATAACCACTTCCCCATAGATCTAATCACTCTCATGGCCTAATGGATTATGTTTGGGAATTTCTTACCCAATCATATCTACATATCCATAATGAAAAGAGACATTAACAAAAATTCATATCTACGTTCCACATAACACAACCTCATTATCACTACATGTTTTATATCCCTACCATATTCCATATCATCTCATCGTTACTATCAAACATATCATTATCAAATTAGATTACAATGATCATGTTTGGCATAAATATTTTGACATCCTCCTAAAATTCACATCACCCAATATTCCCAACCAGACAATAACATCATATGATCTTTACCCTAACCCCATTGTGAACCATGAATCATATCCTCAAGACATCGTGACCAATATTCTTATTTGGATGGTATAGTGGGGTAGAGGATCTGGTAACCCACCCATTCTATCTTTTACCAGGTTACTAGGGAAAAACCCCAATACCCAAAAAATGGATTCTAATATGGTTTCTTATCTTAAGTGGTGGAGGGTATTGTCATGACCCCCTACCCACAAAGAGTACCCCTATTTGGTTGAAAATGGGAGATGACAGATAATAACCCCCCTGAGTCCGCCCTCTAGTAGGCCCCATGGTGGCGACTAGCACCGAGGGTATAGAAAACACACAAATGGGAGGGATTACCCTAAAAAAGAACACATGCATAAGACAAATATAAGATAGACACCAACTATCTCCAACTAAACATGTAAAATAAAAGAAATATCAAGTACACATATAAAATGTCACGAAAAAACTACTACAACTGAATGGGGAAATCCACAAGTACCTAAAAGAATGTAAAAACATCAGTAACCACCATCCCAAATAGCTCCTGCAAACCCATGATAATAAAAAACCAGCCTGATATCCAACCATCTTCAAGTGACCTAAAAATGTTTATATATATACAGGGTGAGTATAACTGTATACTCAGTAGGATCCTCCCTTAATCCTCTCATGAAAAAATAATGAAAGAATGCTAAAGCACAGTGACCAACAAGTGAAACTAACCCATCACATAAACAGGTTTACTAAGTTTCCAACCTCACTATGTCTACTCTAACCAAGTAACTCATACAAGAATATATCATATAATAAAATAAATCAAGGGTACCCAGCTACTACTTCCCCGTTGGTTTTCCTCATTGCCCCAATGTCGCACATCTTGAGCATCTATCTCCATAAAGTCTTTCCCACACACACCTGGGAGAATCACCACAACATGCACCTCATGCAACAAAACCACCACTTCGACATAAGAAAAGTAACTATGTAGTTTATAGGATCCACCATAGCCTTTATAACATGTATCATACATCGGGTTAATACCTTAAGCCATTACATCCCAGACACCATGTAAGGATCCTGAAGCCATCACAGCCTCTAAACATTACACCTATATTCGTCCATAGGATACTCTATCTAGAATATATGTGTGTGAATAACTGAAAGCCATTACAGAACACTAAACAAATATATGGGTAAAAATAACCAATGTGCCTACTAGCACAAGTATCTACCAATAGAACAGAGCAGGGCCAAATGGTGTTGTCAACCATTCATACTCCCATTGAAATGTTGGGGAAAACACCCCTAGGGCTTAGAATCCCCCGTGTGTCAGCAGCCCTTACTGACAGGGAGGAGTAGCATATAGAAACAAAAATGGTACTGAATATAATATATCTCACAACCATACTAACCTAGTCTTAGACTCAACTACAGCTAACGTCTCTCGGACTCTGGGTTTCCACTTCTAGGACTAGGTATACTATATGCACACAAACAATTGAAGATCTGTAAAACATTACGCCATTCCCTTTTTACAAGTTTCACATTATGTTAATTAATTCATTACACATTAATTAACCATTAACAATTCCACATTAAATTTCATTAGAATCCCAGCCAACGTCCATTGTCCCTTTAAAATTACAACCTCGTCATTATGTTCTAGCAAAATCCAACCCCATGGGTTCACACCATTTATTCAATTATTCATTATAGAATTACTTTCCCACATTCTTAGGCATTCTAGAAAAACATTCTATGCTACTAAACAAAAGGGGGGGTCAGACCAGTGAGTAGATGCACTACTTGTCGAGTCTTTTCCACCTATTACAAGAGCGTAGACCCATCCTCCCTTGAGAGGCTAAACATAGAAATCATGTGCAATACCCCACATGTATTTGCCTCATTCGGATGAAGGGTATGCAATACCAGCTGCCTTTAATTGTAGGGAAATGTAAAACAGTTAATCGACCAAAAAGAAACAACAAGCATCCAACAAACACATCCATCCCATTCCATTATCTTTGGTGTCTTCCATAACACTAACATGCATAAACTGATGCATCTCGCCACCCTAGGAGTCATTTTCTTCCACAACCAAAATTCTCTTTGCCCCCACATATCACAAAAGCTATCCAAGATCACATCACAACACAAGCAGTAAGAAGACAGACATCACATCAATTGGGCTCTAGGACATTTAATAATATAGAGGGTAACTCAGAACCCTTCAAGTAATTATCAAACAATATGTTCTTTAATCCATCTTGAATTAAGAGATTTATTATTCATAGGTTCAGAAAATTCAGGAAACCTTATCAGTAAGATATCACAAATAATTAAACATGCTTACTGTACATTTTTAAATGGGAAATAAAATATGACCGATATCAATTTATTTATCTGGTTGAAATATTTATTATATCAATTCCATTGTGGTCTAGTGGGATAAAACATGCTAACAATACAGTTACATGTAAAATAATTTCATAAATATATATGTGTACTATAAAATGTATATGTGTACTATAACATACTTTTCTGAACATAATTTCATAAATATATATGTGTACTATAAAATGTATTTTAAATTTTGATTTAATTAATGTCCTCTGTAAGAATATTCCATTGAAAATATATGTACCTATACCAACAGTTTTGAGAACCATTGGTATAGGTTCCTTGATTTTTATATCCATACAAACATGTTTAGACAAACCGTTGGTATAGGGGGGACCTATACCCATGGTTTGGACAAACTATTGGTATAGGGTCTCTATAATGGACTTATACCAATGTTTTTTTGCCAAACCGTTTATATAGATCCTAATTAGTGAGACTATATAAACAGTTTGGCCAAACTGTTGGTATAGCCCCCCCCCCCATACCGATGGTTTGTCCAAAACTGTTAGTTTATGTTCATATAAGTGACCTGTACATAAAATTTTGGCCAAAACATTGGTATAGGTCCAAATTAGTGAACTATACTAACCGTTTACACAAAACCGTTGGTATAGATCATTTTTCGAGTAGCCTTATTTATCTACACAATGAGTCACGATCCTCCTCTCATGATAACTCTATCCACCCAAGGATTCCATGGTATGACCACACCAACCGAAACCCATGAAAACGCCACTAGAATCATGGAGATTACATGATATAATATGGAAATAAGAAAAGGAGAATATGGGCACCAAAATAATGATGATAAAACATACCATATATCAATGATTGACTGATACAGCATGGTTGCATCAAAATAGAGTGTAACCAATATGAGGAGGAAAGTTTGATTGTGAAACTCCTTTGAGAAGGATTACAAGGTTCTAGCGCCTCATAACTGAGAACAAAGAAGAAGAATTAGGGAGAAATATATCATGTCCCATTAGAATATTTGATGGAGCATCAGCTTAAGATATGCTTGATATATTATTAAAAACGGATCAAATTATTCCATGCAGTTTATCTAGGTAAAACATCCCAAGCCTTCAAAATAATTAATATATGATTTATGGCATTGGAATCGATCTTATGAGTCCTTTAAATGAGGCTTTAAAGGTATTTTACGTTAAACAAAACGTTGAAGGGGTGACACTGTATGAAGATGGAAACACTATTCATGAACACAAAATTTTGAAAAGTAAAGAAATGGTGACCATTTAAAGGTCACTATTCGAGAATCACTGTTCACAAACTCAAAATTTGGAAAAAGAAAGAGAAGGTCATCGTTAGAATATCACCGTTCTGGAAACACTGTTCATGAACATAAAATTTGGAAAAGGAAAAAGAAGATCACCGTTAGAACCTCACTATTCTGGAAACACTATTCATGAACTCAAAATTTGGAAAAGGAATGAAATGGTCACCATTAGAAGGTTATCGTTCTAGAAACATTGTTCAAAAATTCACAATGTGGAAATGGAAAGAAAAGTTCACCATTAGAAGGTCACCATTATGGATACACTGTGTATAATCTCAAAATCTGGCAAAGGAATGGAAGGTTACTTTTAGAGGATACAAATAGAACTGTTCTCAAATGGAATTGTTAATATAATTTGAAATTTGGAAAAGGAAAGATTGGTTACTGTTAGAGGTTACCAACAGAACTATTCACCAATAGAACTTTTAATTGAATTGGAAGTTTGGAAAAGGAAAGAGTGGTTACCGTTAGAGGATATTGATAGACTGTTCACCAATGGAACTTTTCATCAAATTGAAAATTTGGCAAGGAAATAGAGGTTACTGTTAGAGGTTACCAATAGAACTGTTCGTCTATGTAATTGTTCATAGAATTGGAAATTTGTTAAAAGAATGAGAGGTTATCGTTAGAGGTTACCGATAGAATTGTTCACTGATGGAACTGTTCATAGGAGGTTACTGATGACACTATTCACTAAGGGTCACCGATGACACTATTTATATAAGGTTACTGATGAAACTGTTCACCTATGGTCACAAATGTACTATTCAAATAATGTTATTGTTGCACTGTTCTCAACTGTCTACTGTTGGAATAGTTCACCGAACTAGATAAATTGGAAAATTGTTGGGGATAAGTCCCCTTGACCTCATAAATCACCTCAAACACCATATTTTGATAAAGGAATGGGCCGGAGGGGTCTGGTCCATTACATGTATGAAATAACATGAAGGGATAGAGGATATAAAACAATCCACAGAAGCTTGTCCAAAGGGTGAACACACATTTTGGTTTTCATTTATTTCTACCATGATGACATAAACATAAAATTTATACATATTATTTTTTTAACTATGATTATCTTGGAATACCCATATTGAATAACACCCTCATACACACTTTTATTAGTGTCTTTGAATATTAGATACATGACATACAAATTTTAGAAAAAGATTTCAATAACTCCAAAAAAATAATGTTCTCACATGATAATCATTATGGAATATAATACATTATAATATTATTCATACTAATGAATTGAAAACATAATAAAAGTGTTAAATAGAAGGTAATATCATTTGAGATATTGATCGTATAAACATATTCTAATATAATGATGATCATAAGTGTGAATAAGTGAAATATTTTGGATGAAGAATATAATTGTAAAATCAAAACTAATAGATAAGAATAATGGATCACAGAATGAATCCTAAAATAAATTTGATTCCTAACATAGATGTGTAGACTCAAAAATAAATATGGAACATGAATAAGATTATAAAATTGTATATTATATTGATTCTCACTCATAATACCATCATATCACTATTTTAAAATATATCATATAACCTAATATACTAGGATTACCACTTATGTATCAGAACATAAAATATCATATGTTATATTATTTACCCATTAAATTTAAAGGATAATAATTATACGCCCACACATCATATTATGAAATTCTCTATATATGATTTCCAAAGTAACATGAAATGATTTTTATGTCTATTAAAACACAATTTATTATTTAAAATGATATGGGTTTTATAACATTAATCAAAATAAATATAAAAATATAATTTAGAGAATGAAAACGGAAGATATTATTAAATAAAAAACCCAGTGAAATATACAAAACATTAAATTATACTGAATTAGATGATAAAATATAGATAAAGAATAGAAAATTATTTTGAAAATATGAAAAAAACATTCTTTTCATTTTGTTAACATCTAAACATAAATAATTAAAAATCAAATGGTAGTTAAACGAATGTAAGAGTATATAAAATTAATTTTTCGAAATCATGAAAATGTATAAAAATAATCAAAATGAAAACAAAAAAATGGGTAGAATACAGCTGTGTGAGAGTATTAATAAAACAGAGGAAAAGTGACACATCTCACTCCTTTGAAATTAAAATAAGATAGATATAATGAGACCTTAATAAATCTATAATAGATATAGAATGAATTTTAAGAATAAATACAACTAATATAGAAACAGATAGGAATGATTTCCAACCAAAAAAGAATATAAAGAATGTTCCACTTTAAAACAACATTTTTGGTGAATTCTGAATAAATACGGGTAGAAATGGTATGAATACAGGTAAACAGATATTATAATAATTTGACAAAAAAGAAATCATGACTCAATAGGGAATGTACCTAGAAATTTATCAATGTAAAATTATAAATATATATTATCATTTCAATGGGGTATTAGAAAACAAAAACATATAATATTAATAATGTTTGTATTAGAAGTCAATAAAAGGAAAAAATGATATATATTTTTAATTATATTGAATTATATGAAATAATTAATAATAAATTTATCTTGGTAATTATATAAATCATGTAAAAGAAATTTTTTGGGGAATATTGAATATATATCAATGAAATAAAATTTTGATGGGAAAAACCGTTAAACCTAACTCAAATAAAATAAATTAAACTCCCAGTTTAATAAATATAAATATTTTAATTACATATTTTATTTTAGTATTAATATATTTTAACATTTATAATGTTGAAATGTAATATGTTTTTACCTATATATTAGTCAATTATTTTTTAATATATTATTAACTTCTTGCTGTTTTGATTCATTCGTTTTGTTAGCATGGTGATGTTGATCATTATTATTTGGTACCATTTTGATCGTTTAACTATTAGTTGGGCTTTTGGAATTACTATATTATAAATAGTTATATAGTCCCATGTTATTTGATATAAGATATGGGTATAATTTGTTAGATTTAAATTCATAACAAAAATATATCAGCCAATATCTTCAATAAGAACAGCATACAATATTGTAATCCTTATTTTTCATAACACCCTTCCAAAGCAATAAACATAACAAATCAAGATCTAAAAAATCATATATCACAATCATGTAACTTTTTATACTCATACATTATAGAAATAATAATTATAGTACAACATAATTCATAAATGATGTAAAATCATAATATTTTAATATAAGACATCTATCAAATGAGATATATGTGATCAATTTATTTTTATACAAATAACACCAAACTAATGAAAAATGGTGATAAATTTGGATAAAAATAAATATATTAAGTTTCATCATTAAATCAAGGATATAGAATTAGTGGTAATGAATATGAATACCTAAATTATCATATATTCATAAAATGAAAATAAATTATACATTTAATATGTTCGAAATTCAACAAGTATAACTAAAATGACTAAAACGATCATTTTAAATGTATAAATTTATTTTCTATATATATATTTTTTAAATGTTATGCATTTATTTATGATGAATCATATGATTTACAATGATAAAACATATTTCATATGAATAATTGTTTCATAATATTTTAATTAGTAAATGATAGGAAATGTGAATTAGATTAATTAAAATTCCTATAAAATTATTTTCCAATAAAAATATTCTTTCAACTATATCTCACCATTTAATTTAAAAGTTATTTTTCAAAAATTAATAATTTAAATTTGAAAAAAATGAAATTTTTATGTATTCATCATTTTATTTTTATCTTTGTATGATATTTTGGGATTTTCTTAACAAGAATTATTTTACAAGAAAATAGTGTTTTTAAAAATAAATTACATTTTTGGAAATTATAACTATATAAGTTTGTATTGAAAGATAATGAAAAAAAATTATAAGACAAAATTTATTTATTTAATTGAATTTTAATTTTAATTTTTTTACTATAGATTATCATTTAGATATTTCAGAACATAATTAACATTTTCTTGAACAAAATTCATAAATTTAAATTTTAAATATTAAATTATTTTTAATTAATTTTCCCACTCTAATATTTATTAAATTTGGAACAAATTTTCTTGTTAATATGTTTTCCCTTTATATAAAGATGAAGATATTTTGAAGAATTTATTTCTAAAAACTTATAGAATGGTCCTCTCACATCCCCATCAACAAAATCCTAAATGATTACATCTATATTGAAACCAAACCATTTTATTCCACCTAGAATACTCAATTTCACAATTAATCTTTTTTCCTTAAGATATATTACCATTCCATCGATTCTTAAGTGATCTTCTAAGGAAATATCTAAGATACCAAAAACTGTAATCATGTTTATATAGAATCATTATATCCTATTCTTGTTTCTGAATTATAATTTATAAAGAGATATATAATTAAATCATAATTTTGTACACAATTAACATTATTATGAAATTATAATAATTCTTAATCATGATTTTTTCAATTAAAAAATTTAAGCTATCATTCATCCATTGTATAGACTATTGAATAAATTACAAAGTGTTATTGATTTACATTCTCCATGTTGAAATGATAGTATAAAGGTGGAATTTAGCTAATAATTATTCTATATATATCATATTTATGATTAGGAAATTTTATTTCATATCATTCCTTCCTTTAGATTGAGGAAAATCAAATCTTCATACATTCGTACATGTAGACGAAAAACTCCATGAAATGGTGTTTTAAAATTTTCATTACTGACATAAATAAATGGATATATGGTTGATATAAAAGGATAAGAACTATATTTATGCTATTTTTAAGGTTATGGTATGAAAAATGTAATTACATATTAATGATATGTTCAAATATATGTTATCATTATATCGATACATTAAACCAGCCATATTCAGAGGAAAATGATCTATACATTCTATATGAAGACAAAATATAAACTACAATCTATTTATATTTTATTAAAAAATTTATATATCACAAAAATAAATACTAAATAATATCATTATTCTTATATAATAAATACATTACAACTAAACCACCACATAATCATTGATTAATAATATTAGGAAGATGTTTTGGATGATTTAACAACTATATTAAAAAATATTTTGCATCAATATCATGGATAGTTATTAGAATAAAGTTGACGGTATAATATGATATTAACATGTAAAAATGTTTTTTTGTTATTTTATATCAATATTTAATAGATTAATTAAGAAATCACCTGTCATTCATTAAGAATCACTAAAACACGTTTTTCCCATATTTTATTTACATTGATCCTAAATTAAACTAGTATAAATGGAAATTTTATTTCTTTAAATAACATGGAACATATATTACCAAACCTTATATGATATAATTATACTATAATTTTATAAAATAACATATACTGAAAACACTTTTATAAATCTAGGTCAAAATGATAATGATTAGTTACACATATTATTGAAAATATGAACAAAACAAACTAATATATATTTTAGATTGATTTTAAATGAGGACTATAAATGGATATATTATATTTTTTTGGTTATTTATTTAATTAACATAATTTAATTATTCTTACTATTTGGATCAAGAGTATAATGAATTAGGATAGATGTAATGGTTTTGATATCAAATTCCTCTCTTATAGACATGTTTGGTATTATGAACACAATTAATTATATTTCATCTATATAAATCATATTTGGGAAACAAAATCAGTTTTTATATTTTAATAATTTTATATTTTTTTCTTAAATTACAATTCTAATTTTTCAAGGTAATTTAATTTAGACATTTTTCCTGTCAAAAGTGGTCATTTTCTCAGACTGTTTTTTCATGTGATATGATTTTGATATTAGACATGTTTCCCATTGAATGGGGTATTATTTTCCACAGATATAAATTTATAACATATTAGTGTTATTAATGGTAAATTCTTAACTGAATCATTTACATTTCACTAAATACATTATGACTGAGTTATTACCATAGGTGTAGGTATTTAGTGTAACCAGATTTCATTTCATTGAGTTATCGAACATTATCTTGTAATTATTTACGCTATGTTGGGTACATTCATCCATTATATTATTTTATGTGGTAGTTGTTATTCAAATTTCAACCACATTAAACCCATAAATGAAATATTTTTTAAATTAGGGAATTGGATTATTATTATAGATATTGATAACTCAAGTATCATTTCCTCAAATTGCAATTCATCATCCTGAACTAATTTTTGCCTCACATAGGATCTTCCACAATAATATCTCAATATATGGTAATCTCTCTAAATCTATAGAATATGAAGATATTTTTAGATAAATTAATATAGTCGTACAAATCATAAAATGAAAATTGGAATAATGGTATTCATAAAGTAATAATAATATATTATCCATTAATATTTTTATGTGTTCTATTCATATACCAATTTATAAAACATAAAAAATGTGTATTATTAATGATATATTATCGTATATTCTATTTAAATTATAGTTTATCAAAATTATTCATATCATACATAATAAACTAACTTTAAATTGACATGCAAATTTGTGTTTTATGGGAATTTTAAAAAAAATTATAAAATTTCATTACAGATTTCAATTTCTATTTATATTATAATTTCAAAAAATGATCTCCATAATAGGGTTTATGCCTTATTATTTCTCATGTAATGTATATATTTATCATTTGAGGTATTCAACTCACAATATCTCTTAGTTAAATTCATCATCACTTGTTTTTTAATACCATTCAAATCATTTTTTTGAGGATGTATTTGAAACGATAGAATCTATCCGATGATCATGATATTTTTTTGATTTGGGACAAGACATCACAATTTTGTTTTCCCTAGTCTATGGCCCTTAGGAATCCCATAAGAAAATCCCTCATTATGGGAGAGGTATCCACACCATCTTGTAAAGGGTCCCTTTGTGCTCTACCTCCTTCGATGTGGGATAAATATCATACATCCCCTAGATGGGACCAGTGTCCTCACTAGAAAATCAAATGGAAAGTGGATCTAATACCATTTTTAATGTCCCAGTCCAGCCCACAATCTTGATATTTTACTATTTGGGCCTAGTCTCCATTTTCTTTCATTACATGGGCTCTGGGCCATAGGCATCACCTAGGAAAAGTCCTCATGATGGAAGAGGTATCCACACCATTGTATAAAGGGGTGCTTCGTGATTTACCTCCTTTAATGTGGGATTAGCATAATCCACTATAACGAATTGAGCCAAGATTCCCTCCAACCTGGAACTCTCTCCGAACGTGAATATACTCGAAGCACATTCTTGATCCCTACTGGTTGGTGACAAGAATTTTGGCATAAAATGATAAACCCAAGGGAAGTATTTTTCCCACCAGAACAACCACATCCCATACAAATATAAAGAAATAGAGAAACAACTAAATAATATGAAATATGAAATGGAATAAAACCAACAAATACACTAAATGATGGAATGGACGATCTCACACCATCTCACCACTAGCTACCCAAACAGCTAACATAAACCTCTCTATGACAATATGTCTCATTTTGGTTCCCTACACCAGATTACAAATAATGGTCTATGAACCAATGAGGATGTGTGTTGGGTTTGAGCTAACAGGATCAGATGGATCCCACCTAGGTGTTCCATAACATGTCTCTGTATAAAAAATCATATATTCTAATTTTAAATAAAAAACATACATGATAAGTAGAAAAAAAGATTTATAAAAAACTTTGTAAACATTTCCCTTTTATACAATTATAAACCAAATTTGGAATATCAACATCAAAGATTATATTCTATATCATTTGTCAGAAACATAAACATCCATATCAAAGAAAACTCAAAAACCCAAAAAATATAAAATAGCATCATTAGTATCACTACATCAATGAATACTATAGGACTAGGTAACTGACTACTCATACCATTATAATCATGTGCAAATAATTGATCCAAGAACAATGTCCCATGACGTTGAACAATACACAATGAGTTAACCCCCCAAAATATCAATATCAGTACCCTAGAACAACGAGCCTTGGTAAAAGTAGAATAAACCAAAAAAAATATCCTTCATAATCACAAAACAATAGACGATGGACTTAAGATAAACCTTCCACCTAAGTACCAAAGGTATTCCATGTTCTATCTTTCATAGATCATTTTCAAGTTTTGAAAACCATTTCACAATTTCCATTTCAATTCATTAAAATACCCATTTTATCTCCATTTATCAATAATTAGGGAAACCCCATTCTTCAATAAAAATCATTTTCAACACACAAAAAACAACCATGAATATTTAATAAATCCATATATAAGGTAAAACTACAGGTGTATTACAATATGCTAAAGATAGAACTACATACCTCAAATATCAGGTCACACATTCCTGAAATGAAATCCACCAAAAAATAAATCCAATAATAGAAAAAAAGACCCTAATATCCGGCTCAGATATAATAGTAATTATTCAAATATAAATAGATGAGGTTGGGGGAATATAGGAAACCCACATTCCCCGAAGATGAACATCCCCCACACCATCACCAACAATGGAAAAGGAATACATAATAATATCTCCCGGTAGATCTAGAATAAACCATGAAGAAACATCTGACATAAATAAATGCATCCATTACTATAAATCTAGGGTTCTACTACGAGAAACCACAATGAAGAACCAAAAATACCACTTTCCCAGAGAGATGCACCACATATGAAATGATGATCAAAAGCCAACCATATTGATATGGAAGGGGTGGAATCTCTAAAAAATTCCAATGTATATCCTTAGGTAAATAAAAACAACGAGTTGATGGGATGACCAAACAAAAAAAATCTAATTTTGTAGTTCAAAACTAGACATGGTCTAAGTCACGACGTGTATCCCTAGGTTATTTCATTATGGGAACGCTGGAAAATTACACTGAAAAAACTGCCACTACTAAATAAAAGTACGATACTAAAACCATACATGGAGGGTACACAAATTTAATGATGTGTACTAGTTCACAACGTGATCTCCCCTTTGATGACATGAATCCAGTAACCAGTGCATGGCATGTACCTACTATTTAGCCTATAGAAAACCCCCAAAACCACCTCTATGGGATTTGAAACAAAAGGGAACATATATAGAGGGATAAACAATCATTATCAATGTACAAGTATGTTAAAAACTCCACACCAAAAATATTTCTCAACCCTTGTATGTCATGTGAAATATGTAACCTCTAGAAAGAGATGAGGTCATTTATCCCACATCAACGACTTCTGTTCCCATGTCTCATAAGAATCCAATCATTATTTTCATAGAACTACGACCAACATAATAAACATTCTATGCTAGAATTTCTCTTGAGAGTTAATTATTTTAAATGGGTTCTCTATAATAGATACATCTAGTTGTCAATTAATTTTATCCGAACTCATAACGTTAGAGGGATCAGGGTGATATTTCTAGAGCTGAGATATATGGAAAACATAATGAATACTTATAAACTAAACCAGAAATGAAAACAAATAAGAAACTTTTCTAAGACTCTCAGTGGAATCAAATTTTCCAATATATCTCAGATCCAAATTTCCCTATGTCCCAAGTTTGCATTGACCCAAACGAGAAGAAAATTTATGGACAACTCAATCAACAAAAAAACCTCCAAAGGATGATGTTGTCAATCTGTAAATGATTTTTCTTGAATTTTTACTGTCACAAGACATCATCGTACTCGTAATATTTTTTTAAATCACCTAAACCAAACATCATATTACCAAGGAAAATTCCACAATCTCTTCCCAAAAATGTGGTGATCAACATGGGTGACGATACACCACTTCATAGGGAACCATTCTTATCAATTACTGAAACATTCTATAGTAAAAAAATCACAACCAGTCCCAGATGACCATCCCATTGTCCACAAAAATTAAAAAAAATAGCATGAAGAGTATCCTATAGGATCTAAATTACACACATAGTCTTCCAATTAGTCTATTGATGGTATGATCTTTTCAAATTGATCTAAATTACCATTTCCTCTTGAATACTTTTCCAGAACCAAGAAGTAAAGCCAAAATCTTTATCTAAGACAACAGCAGAAGGAATCCCATGTATCCCCATGATCAATGTAATGTTTGTCATACCTAGACCATTAAATATATGGTATGTTTATTTAGAATTAAATGAACATACATCATTAATCGAGGAACAACCACACACACACAGAATTTTTCCCGTAGGGTTTTCTTGGAATCCCAACAACAAAATCCATTGATACCTCAACCCATTTCAAAACAGGCACTAGAATAGTATATGGAATACCATAAGGTTTCAAGTGCTCTTCCCTTATCTATTGTCAGGTTTAACAAGGGGACATAAGTCATCCTATAAATCTAGTCAACATATTTAACGAATAAAATATGTTGGGTTACGACTAAGGCCTACAAGATGCATATATAACCTAAGAACCCCACACCATCAAATCGTTTCTTACATTTCACAAAATAAGTCATCCCCTAAATGAATAAATGTGTTTTCACAAAAATACTACCTTCCCATTTTATTACATTAATATAAATTTATTCTTTAAATTAAAAAACCATAACACATTTATTAATATCACATTGATTTCAAACTGTTTGCATATCTAATTAAAACTTCCAATTAAATTTTACTATCCCACTTTAATACTTGTCGGTTATCATGAATTATAATTATTAATTTTTTAAAAAATTACCCATATACTAATTCCACAATCAATTAATTTGTAATTTCCACATTAATTTCAAAATGAAACCATATTATCATTACATTATGAGACAAACACAATAAACCGACCAAAAATCAATGTCCAACACTACATAAATACATAATAAGCTAACCATGTCCATCAATATACATCCACAAAAGCATGTATTTCTGTTCTACATAAATCATTAAAACTTAAAAATAATAACATGATATCACCAAAACCTTTACTGAAACATTAGTCTCACAATAATACAACAATTTTAGGTATATCAACCCCCAAAAAATCAATAATAATAAAATAATAATTAAAATATATAAATAATGAAGGAAAAAAATACCGTTACAAAAACACATTAACTAATGTCGTTTTATTCATATTTCTATACTAATTCAACATTGTAGACATAAACACAGCATAGTTAATTTAAATATTTATATAACTATAATTTTTAAACTATTTTTATTATTATACATTTTTTATGGTTTTAAATAAATCATGAATAATATGATATAATCAATAGAAACCACATAAAAAAAGCCATCATCATCATTTTAGATAATCAGGTTACCTTGTAAAATATTTCATATCTTAAACATTATTAAATATATGTGGTATCATTGCTTTATATTTACTCATAATTTACCATATTGTGTTTTTAATCAATTTTTATCATTTCCCGATTTTATAATATATCAAATCATATAAAGAAAATAATAAAAAACAATAAATTAAACCCAAAAATAACTTTAAAAAAACAATAATTGTTGAAGAATAAATTATTTATGAACAATATTATACAATCCCCTAAACTTTTTAAATACTTCATAACCTATTAATTATATATTTTGGAAATTAAAAATACCCATTAATTCTATTATAATGGATGATTAATCTTTGATTTACACTATGATAATATATAGAAAGTTTGAATCCCCCAATAGAATATGAGTTTTCACAAAGAATATTTAATGAATAGGAGATAAACAATGATCAAACACTAAAAAAATATCAATGAACCAACTAATCACATATCCATGTCAACCCCAAAAACCATAACTAATAAATCATAAAAGGGAAGGGGCCCCACTATTATATCCTCTCAAAAATAATAATAGTTCATCATGATAGGGAATGGAGGGAAAATGTAAACAGTAAAAAGCCTCAAATAATTTGATATCAACCACCATTTAAAATAAACAAAGTATTCCATAGAATAAATAATCTTACCTCTAAAAATACCATGTGATTTGTTCTATATAGTGTATGTGAATGAAATTGAAGAATATTTGTTTTAAATCTTGAATTTGTAATTGAATATTAAAAACCATGCAGAATTGTATAATGGGAGTCACCATGACTCAATGGTATCCCAATCATGAAATTAATCAATTATCTTCAATCCATCCAAAGGATTAAAACCAATACAATATAACATGAACACTGGTAATAAAAAATCAATACTTTTGGAAACATTATAATCGAGAAATTATTGAGAATATTGGCCTAATCCATACCCACCTCTGTCAAACTTGATTGAACCCAGATTTCCACCTCTGTGAAAAAAATTTAAAATGAATAAATTATCACAAAATTGAGAGAATAAAAAATTCACCATTTTTGAATTTCATGATGTAATGTAATAGTACATTATCCAACGAACCCCATTTAGTAATTTCTAAAAACACATCATGGAACATAAGTACATGACATGAACAATCATTATACAATCACTTTCCTCCATTTACAAATGATGACACTAAAATCACAATGAATATACATACAATGAAACAAAATCACATAATTTTAAATCCAAATTTATCTTGGCATGATAAATAGAAAATGACCAACATAAATTCTCTAGCCCACAGACTCACATGATCATGGTGAATATTTTTCTACGTTCTAAAATTAGTAATAAGAATCCTATTTTATTCTCGTAATACATTTCCAAATGATATATTTATACACACCCCAACACCATCAACAATATAAAATAAAATATTAAGGGCACAAAACACTATATTATTTTACAAAAAGTATATTTAATTATAACATTGCGGGAATGATGTCAACATAATGTGAATGATTAAAATGTATTTTTTATCTATTATTTCCAAATATATTATTCATTTATAGGGTAATGATGTATAATGATTTTAAAAAAACATCATCAAAGAATAAAACAAAAAAGTATCTATCATTGCTGATAAATATAAATCTATGTATTATGTAATAATATATTTTTGAAATATCAACACAAGATATTGTTCAATATAAATCATTATTTTCCTCTAAAAATAAAAATTAATGTGATATGAATTTTTATTGAGTTCCCACAATACATTAAAATATTTTTTTCAATTATAGGGGTAACTTATAGTCTCTATAAAAATTGAATTATTATATAAAATACATATATGAGGTTAATATAATTTTTATATATTTTGTGTCTTGTTTCATTTCATGGTGAATTTAGATTTTTTTGGGAGATTTATGGAGTAATGGAGGGATTAACCTCCATTTACAGATATCTAATTGGAGAGGAAGAGTTCCGATTAATTTTAAAACATATACCTAAACATTTGTATAGGTCCATAGGAATTCTAATGGGGGATGGTATATGTGTCTTCCCCTACAACTAGAACACTCACGATTTTTATCAAATTTCTAATGGAATTCAGATGTTCAGGTTTAAAACTAGATTATTTATGTCATTTATAATCTAAAGTCACACTTTATAAACTCCATCTCTTCAATTCATGGTTACTGACTGCTATTTATCTCATTATAATGTTTTATATTTAAACTCAGGTACTCCAATGGAATATATCTTCCAACCTTATCATATAAGTCTCCAATTTTTTCAGGGGATAATTTTTATTAAGGTATTACGTTATCATACCAATATATATCTTATATCATCTAATTTTCAATATAAATAGTTAGATGTAGCTTTATATTTTTATTGTGATGATTATACCATTCAATTTCATTAATTCACATTTTGTTTTTCTGTTCCTCTTTTCTGATATAAAAGTAATATATTTACATTCACCATTAATTTGTTGACCTATGTAAAAAAAATTCAAACCAATAAATATCCTTTTGTCTTTGGTTGAATATAGACGTCATGTTGAAACATTATCTTCCCCCTAGGACCCCTAGAACTACTTTATTGTTTTATTATATTCAAATTATTTTACTCTCATATATTTATTTTGGTTTGGGATAGAAAATATATATCCCCGTGTTTATTTTTCAAAATCCAATCATTTAATTTTAATAAATCTTTTCTAACCTTGGTTAAATGATTTTTTTGGATTTAATAATTTTTATTACCACTTATAATTTTGTGGATACACTGATTCCTTTATATATTATCAATAAATGATAAAAAAAATTAAAATTTATTCTAATAATATATAACTACCATGATTGATTCTACAGTTTCATGCATCCCACATGTTGAGTTTATACCAATTTGGTTAGTTGTACATATTATGATGGAATGTTTTCATTCGCTATGGGTATTCAATACAATAATATTTTAGGTTGGAATATTATGCATGTGAAGGTTACGTGAAGAATATATAGTAATGGATTAAATATATACTTCTCTTAAATATAATATTAATGGAATGGGATGGTCTCATAGTATGCATACTCTATTATACCCCTATCGGATTCCTTTAATAAAATTAGTAGACCAAAATATTTCAACATGATTACATATAATTCTCCCCAATTGAAAATTTCATTCACTATAACATTGGTTATTTTCTATCATGGCTCCCTAGTTAAGGATAAATAATTTCATCATATTAGGATCCTCATGGTATACATATTTAATTATTTAATTAATATATTTTAGGGTTTAAAACTTGTGAGGTATGTTTCTTGTTTAATTTTTGTTTAACCTAACAGTTTTCTATTGTAAGATACACATGAGTTTCTAATATGTTTGTATGGACAATTGGTGACTAAATATGCGATATATCATTATATCATCCTATCTGGGAACGTCCATGAATTTTTTCAGACAATTTGTTCAAAACGAAGGATTGTTCAAAAAACACATTCATACAACATAGTTTTTTGTGGAGTGTGGTATCCAAATATATATTTTTTCATATATTAGATAATGATACAATTAATCAAATGGGGTATTACCATTACTATTCTTCTACGATTTTATACATTTGGTTCATCGCTTTTTTTATAACATTTTTGGCTAAAATTGATGTACAAAAAAATTCATCAGTTTTTCTTTCTTAATGAATGGTACCAAAATGTACTACCTATACAATATATTTTTCATTTATACATAACATATAATTTTTTATATTTGGATAAAACTTTTTACTTTATTAAATTAATATTAGTTTAAATACATGGTGTCCCTATGAACCTTTTAGTCTTTCCACTTTATACAGGGCCCTTAAGGCGTAGATCATTATATAATGTTGAAAACAAATCTCACTAATATCAATATAAACCCCTAAATTTCTATTATCCCGTATAAATATCAAGATTCACTAGATGTTTTTCTTTTAAATCCAACTACCACTCTTTGGGGTGTTAGTTTTCATTAAAAATTGTATTATAGAATAATTCATTGGTTTTATAGAATTTGGATTGACTGTATCCACAATATATGGTAGTTTGGACTCAATATGTATCACATATACTTTTAGGACCAATATAATTATAGAGGATTTCATAGTTATCATTATTTGTACTGGGTTTCATCTTTTTTTTTAATGTTCTATATCTCAAGTATCATTCATCATATTATGTAATAGTAGGTATGCACATGTCAGATATCATGGTAGAGTATATTCCTTCCAATTTCTATTCTTTAATGATTAGAAAAAAATTGGGAATCATATTAACTGTGGAATTATAAATAATGAAATATTTTTTCCAATGTATCTATTACTCAAAAATAGGTCAATATGAGTCAAAAAATGGTTTCAATGATTGTATTAAAATTTTATATTGTTTTCAATCGGTTTTTTTATGACATCTTAATCCCAAATAATATTTATATATTTATAATTAATTAATGATATAAAAATAATTATATTTGTATTAAAAGTATGTCTAACCAAATACAATGATTAAATATGTGTGTTTTGAAAAATTAATATGAAATACAGATTAGAAGTGTCTATTTATAATTAATCTATGTGGTGTAGTTTTGAAAATTTTGGGTATCCTACTGTTAAATAAATCTCATGATATCAATCATTACAATCTTATAGAGAAATTTTATTATATTAAAAATGCCACCTATATATGAAGAGGTACTTAAGAAATTTCTATAAGTGATACCTTATAATGACACAAAAAATTGAATATCAATGCATCACCATGAAATATATATGTAAATTTCATTAATACTGCTATATAATGAAAAAAATAAAAACAAACACTATTTTATTTCGAAAAAAAATTATTTACATTCAATATGAAAATATACATTATAAAACTAAAAATAGAATTATATGAAAAATTAGTCATTTATCTAATACAAATACATTTTTGTATTATAGTACATCATGGTCCGAGAAAATTATCATATAAATTTTAAATGATATAAAAAAGAAACATAATAGTGTTGATGTAATTCTAAAATTTTAAATTAGGAATGTTTAAATGTGTGAGGAATTATATAGTGTATTAGAAAAATAATATATGAAATATTTATAGGGTGTATTTGAAATTTATGACTACTAGAATTCTAATGATTCCATTTGAATAATAACCTATTTTGTGGAATAATATCAAAAAATTTATGGTAAATGATCACTTATAATTATAAATAATTTTAATAACTAATTATATAATTAAATATATCATTTCAAAATACCAAAGAATAATTAATCAATTGATGTAAAATATGTATGTATAAATTTTCTTTTTTAGTAGAATTTATTTTGTATCAATTTATAAAAAAGAAATTTTAAAATAAAAATATAACAAAAAACTCGCAATTTAGAAAATTTATCTTTTATATTTGAATTTATTTTTTAGAATAATCTTATCAAAATGAACATATGATAAATTTTTTATATTCTTTAGAAAACAAAATGTTTTCAACTGTGAAATAAGATAATGTGTAGTATTTAATAATATAAGTTTATTATATATGATTGATTTCATAGAGGATTATGAGAAGATGATTTTATAAGACACACATGAAAGAATTTATTTATATATTCTAAATAATTAACAATTTTCGTGTCCTTAAAGAAAAATATTAAACTAATTATTATTTAATCGAAAAAACTTTTGTCCTCCTCTTTTTAAATGTCATCATCCTCCACAAATTTTTAATCGCATTAAATTTTTGATACCATTACTATGATCTAATAATTTCAACCCATAACTATCCTATATACATTTTGGACACTCATTTATTATCAAAATATCAATTTATAAAGGATTAAAGTCATGCATATTGGATCCATCTCAAAAAAGAGAAAGAAGTGTTGTGTTTCTCACATGTTTCAATTTCATTTCCTTATTCCTTCAATGTCCTCATTATAATTTCATAAAAAAATAAGTTAATAAAAAATTAGGAATTTAAATATACATTTGTATTATTTCTATCATCATAAATTATATAATATTTTTTAAATGTTATCCCACCATTGGCCATTTTCACTTTTGAAGAGGCCTAAAACTGAGTGTCGTGGGATGGAGGAGTAGAGAGTTATTTGAGTAGAATTTGGACTGGTAACAAGGATTTAGAGGTGTAATGAGATTAGGTAATGTGTGGTGGCATTTATAGTGTGGGAGAGGAGGGTTTTTTCAATATTTTATAGATTATTTTATTAATTTTCTCAATACAAGCAATATTAATGGTTCCTATGAAAAAAATAGTACTATGATCATGTGAGTTAAATCACAAGGTTCTTTCATTATCTATCAATCAATAAATAGTGTATTAACATATAAATTATATATACCACAAATTATCGTATTTTAATATTCACAAAAAATCATATATTTTAGAAAAATTCCAAAAATTCCCCATAACCATTTTTCATCTTGCGGACTTAAAAAATGAACTCCATTTTAGGAAAATAATTTTTAAAATATGTGAAATTTAATTATTAATTAAAATAATAATTTCATTGAAAAATAAAATGTTTCAATTAAAATATTCATTTCAATCAAATTGAAAAATTAATTAATGGCACTTAAAATTAACATATAATTATAAGTCAACAAAATACATATTTCAAAAATAAAATTTTGAATTTCATTTCATTTTATATTATTAAATAAATCATAAACATTTAGTTAAAAATACATGATTTACAAAAAAACCAACACTATGATATAATTATATCATATTTTTACTTATAAGATAAATTTTATTTATAAATTAATAGGTAAGGATACTTATTCACATGGCCTACTTACTATTCCTTAGAGTCATATTACAATTCATAACGGTAAAATTTCTATTCATAAGGGTGAGTCACTATTCACAAAAAATTTAATTTCTCTTATCGGACTCCAAAAATCTTATTGATCGCAACCATGTACTTCAGATTTTTAAAATTGAAGTCAAAGAAGTGATAGTATTATGTTTAATGGTAACATAATACCCTTTAATTCATTTTTCAATGATTTCATGTGATTAAACTATATGAAAATTATATCAATGAAGTTTCCATTGATTAAAAATTGGGTCATTATATTCATACCACCATATGAAAATTCTACCTTGAAACATCATTTTACATTTTACGTCTTAAACAGGTCTGGGTACTTTTCTTTTATAGCCTCCTCGAGTTCCCATGTCGTCTCTTTGTACTAATGGGTTTTCTATTGTACTTTGACATGTTGAGTAGTCTTATCTCATAGAACATTATCTATATGATCCATGATCTTCACTGGTTGCACCACTTATGAATGATCAAGCTTCCTCTTTACCACCTCTGAAGATATTACATGTTAATGGTCTTGTATGTACTTCCTTAAGAGGGATTCATGGATGACATTATATACATTAGACATGGTAGGTGAAAATTCAAGTCAGTATGCCACAACTCTGACACGATCAAGGATAACAAAGGGGATGAATTACCAAGGACATAATATTGCTTTCTTCCCAAATCACTTGACAATTTATGTGGTGGAATACCATGTCTCCAACTTTGAACTCAAGGGCCCATCAACGATTGTCTGCAAAACTATTCTGTCAACTTTGGGCTTCCTGGATGTGTTGTATAATGGTTTTCACATACACTGACATTTCTTCAACCACCTCAGGTTTGAGAAGGTTATTCCCACTGACTTCATCACAACACGCCGATGTTTTTCAGCATTTCCCAAAAAAGGATTCATATTGTTCCATTCGGATGCAAGAGTGGAATTTTTTTGTAAGAGAATTAATCTATTAGAAGATTTTGGAACCATCCTACTTTGAATAGTATAGAACATTCTATCAATATTTATTTTATGGTCTGAATAGTTCACTCAGATTGGCTATTAGATTGATGATGATAAGCCATACTAACGTTCAATTCAGTGCTTATAGCATATTAGAGATTTTTCCATAACATCTATGGGAAAAACAGATCTCTATCAGATACAATAGATAGCAGTACCCCAATCACCATACCACATCATTCACATATATCCATACAATTTTATACAATGATAATTCCTCGCAAATTGATATAAAACGAGATGCCTTTGTCTAAAAATCCAAAATGACCCATATAGTATTATTTTCACTAGATGTCCTTAGATGTCTAGTAACAATGTAAATGGAGATGTTCTCTCACTTAAATGTTGTTATGGGAAGTGGATGAATCATACCAATAGACTTCTATCATTTTTCCATCACTTTTTTATATACTAGAAACATTTATGTATACTAAACAATCTCCATCTACATATTTTCCCATGAAAAGTTCTATAGGAGATCTCGATACATCATCTTGCTCACTAGGTGAATAAAGAAGGATGAGATATATGTCTCATTAAAAATCTAATTCTTTATTTCTAGACTTCATGTTACAAAAAATCATGAAACAAATTATTATATTACTTCTCTATAAATAATGAATTCAGAGGATTTACCATTTCATATAACTTCTACCTTTTCATATTTTCCACCACTTTTCTTTAAGCATCCATTATTTTATCGATGGGGGTTGGTTGAGCAACCATTTTGGAACAAATTCATGATGTTCCTACCTTAATGATTCACAATTATTTCCTATAAAAATCTAATAAGATTGGATCCTTCTCAAAACTCATCATTGATAATGATTCAAGATCCTTTCTACATAAAGCATCTTCCACCTTATTTTACATAGCAAGATGTTAGTTGATTGAGAAGTATTAATAATTTATGATCTATAACCATGTTTTATGGATAATATTATATTAATTCTATGTGAATATATATTTTATATTCTAGTGATTAGAATATATCTCACAATTATCGCCACAGAGATAATGCCTCCATATTTTCAACACGAAGATCACACCCGCCAAATTCAGATCATGTGTGAAATAGTTTTTCTCATGGGGATTTAGTTTACATGAGGCATAGGATATCAATATATCATTTTGAATAATCACATAGCCTAATCCATTCATTGAAGAATCATTGTGCACCACAATAAGTTATCCACTTATCAGGAGTGTGAGTACTGATGCATTGATTATCCTCTTTTGAGCTCCTTAAAGCATTCCACACATTCTTGAGTCCAAACAAACATCACCCCCTTAGATTTCAACTTTGTAATTTGGTATGAAAATAAGAATAATTTAATGAAAAATTGTTGATAATAACTGGATTGAACCAGAACAATGGGGATATCTGTTTCAAATGTTGGCCTAGCCCATTCTTTGATTGCCTTTGGCTTAGAAGGGTCTTAAGATTTACCTTTGCTGGTGATAACATTCCTTGAGAATGTTACGTCAACCATCCACATCTCACATTTATAGTAATATTGATAATTTATCTCCCTTCTTGATGTCACTAACATCGTTTTTAAATGCTCTTCATGTTACTCTTTGGTCTTTGAGTATATAATAATATCATCAATAAAGACTACAAAAAATCTGTCGAAGTAATCTCTAAATACATTATATATTAAATCCATGAATATTTATGGAGCATTATTGAGACCTAAGGTAATAACTATGAAAAAATAGTTCCCATTCCTCATTTAAATGGTAGTTTGGAGAATATCTCCCTTCCTTGCCCTTAATTAGTGACATCCTAACCGATGTTCCAACATAAAGAAATAAATGGTCCCACAAAGTTATTCAAACATGTCATCTATCAATTTTAAGGGATAATTTTTCTTTTTTGATATTTTATTGAGCTCATGATAATAAATAGAGAGGTACATTGATCCATCATTTTTCATGAATAAGTGTTCTGGCACACCCCATGGTGATGCACTCAGGCATATAAACCCCTACAAAAGATTCTACTATAACTGCTTCTTCATCCCTTGAAGCTCAATTGTTGACATTTTATATGGTGTATTTAGAATATATAGGGATTAAAGAATATTTTCAATTGATGACTCAACCTGTCGATTAAGAGGAACACCAATTAATTATAATGGGAATATATATTAGTGCAATCCTTCATAATTGGGATATCATTAAGATGTATCACATGATTTTCTCAATCATTTGATCTAGACATTCATTCTCATAAGCCCATAGTATCCACAATTAAGAAAATGATTCTAATGTATATTAATCTTCTTGCTTACACATTTAACGAATGGGAGGATGCCTCAAAATTTTAAGAGTTATCTCTTTTTACCGAAAATTGAGTTTTGATTTGTATAACTAAATCTTATCCACACCCAAGATAACATCTAACTCTACTAAAAGAAGTATGGAAATAAATTCTGAAAGGTTAATTCCAAAACTGATAACCAAGTATATGATATATAATTTTAATGCAGTAATTCCCTATTTTTTATTCTGATATAAAACTCATCATCTAAAATTTAATGTGGTTTTTTAATAGATCTAATAAACTTTCAGGATATGATATAATACGTAGAACTAGAATCGAATAGTATATTTTATATTAATGAATAAATAACGATCCAACCTGTCAACACATCTTTTTTAGATCCTCCTCAGGAGTATTGATAGTATAATCCCTTATTTTTTCCTAGGATTTTGTTTTTGATTTCCTCAGACACACCTTGGCTTAGGGAAATTGTTCACAAAATGTTCATTCTCCATGCAGTTGTAACACATCACTATATTATTAGAATAGTTCCGAACCTTACTTTATTATTCCACATTAGTGGAATTATTCGTATACCTTGGCCAATTCTTACAATGATATATTATTCATCCAAATTTTAGGAAATTATTGGTTCCCTTTAAAAAGTTCCTAGGATTCTTCTTCCCACAATTTTGACAGGTTGGGTTTTCAATCATCCTTCCATTATGGGATTTTTTTTCCGAACCACCCATATAAGAATCCATTTCCCCCTTTTTTTTACAAGTCCCATGGTACCATTCATAGTCTCTTATATCCATTTGAACCATGAGGTCATAATGTAAAATCTCCTCATAACTATTCATGTCACGAAGCAACAATGATTCTCATCAACTCTACTATAGTCTACCAAAGAAGTGATTCACATTTAATTTGATTTTCATTAAAAGGACATAGGAATTTATTATAAGCATTGGGTTGTTTTAATTATAATCCCTAATGGAATGATCTTCCTTATACTTGAGCCCATGTAACACTCATTCCATTTTGAGGTAGGGTTTTTGGGAAAATATTTATTGAGAAACATTTTCATGAATTCCTCCAAATAAATGGAATCAACTTCTTCATGGGACATCGTATTCTGGATTAGTTTATACCACTAATAATATTACCCATAAAAAATAGGCCACTAGCATGAATTTATCTTCTTCTAAGCACTGTGGGATAAAGAACATCTATTAAATGGAGTTAAGCCACTATTCTGTAAGGTGATGATGAAAATATCCACTGAACATGGGAGGAATTTTTTGCATGAAATATTTTACGACCACATGTTCATTCCATTGAGGATGAGGGAGTTAAACATGATTCAGTTTTTATTCATAACATGATGCAGTAGTGATCATACTATTATAAATTTTTAATCAACTATTCTAATCATATCAATAATATCATTAGGGAAATATTTACATTCACTATCACAATGATTATTAGAATGTGTTATTCTATTTCCTACCAATAACATTGAAAATGAATGTACAATTATGGGGATTGAATAATTATCGAATTAACATAAAAATGATACATTAAACAAAAAAGGGTAAACTATTAAATGGAAATTATATCAAAACTTGTGGTTCCCTATGTTTAAATGCAGGTTATCTTTGATTTGTTACATAAATTATATTCTTTTGGGCTCTTTTTTTGTTCCCTTAAGAACAATTAATACTATTCTTGTGAATTTACTATATAATATCACCTAAGAGTGTCAAACTATAAATGTACCAAGGCATGTTTTTGTTAAAAAATTCCTATTAGAATCTAGCTCAATGAATAGTTTTCAGGTTTGACTCATACGTACATTTTTTCTATATCTACCTCCACTTGTTCTTATCCAGATTGGGAAATATTTTATTAACAAACCACTTACTATATACTTACCCAAATATAGGGATGTTTTCTTATACATATTTTTATCCTTGAGGATCTTACTAGTGTTCTCTATTAAAAATTAAAAAAAATAACTATACCATCCTCATATACCTAAAATAGTGAGCCTATAATTTTACACATAACATTATATGATTTTAAGCATAATAAAACATTATATTACAAAACAATTATCCTAAAGTCCAATATCATGGATGTATTGGTAATAAAAAATAAATCATGGGACTACTTAAAAAAATTCAATATTTAGTCTTCAAATAGATTCCCTATCTTCCATTGCATTCATACTTATTCATTCGATAGCCTGAAGATAAAATGAACAATGAGATGAGTGAAAAAGACAAGAACAGGAATAAACATACGAATTAAGCTTTATCACATGGGATCGAAGGCATTTGATAATGATATAAAAATCAATGGAACAAGAAGATTCATAAAATTTAAATGTGGTATCATATAAACATGGATTCTTAATAATGCGTCTAAAATATAAAACAATAATTTTTCAAGATTTTAGATGTTCCCTTTATTGGGATTGCTTATTGGGAAGTATTGTGGAGGGAAGCACTTAAAGAGTTGTAAATGTCATACAGATAATGATGAATGGACCTTTATACTTAATTTTGAAGCATGTAAACATATTTTAAAATATTTACATATAAATAACAGATAAATTTATTTATTTAAAAATAAATATAGAGAAACTCGAAAGAATAATGGTGGTTTAGGTTGAATCCCATACCTTATGTCCAATGGTGTACTTCACAAGATCCTAATGTTCTGAAAAACAAAATTAAATTATTTATTTATTTTTTACAAAACCTATTATACATATATCCTTATTAAGTTCATTCATTGTTTCTTTTATATGTTAAGAAGACCAATTTCATTTTTTTGGTGTGCTTGTTTCCTTGATTTTCAGGATTCATTTAGTTATATACATGCATGTATAAACGTATAAGATGATAATGGTCATCTAGAATTGGTGTTTTATGTAATTAGAGAACATACAATATATTAAATGGTTATAAAATTAATTTGGTTATTTGGTGTGAAGATAAATCATTATACAAAACATTAATGATAACTGATTTGGTTAATTTGATTTTTCAATCACAAAAAACACATTTTTCTTAAAAAAAATTATATCATGAGAATATAAGATTCTAGAGCCATAAATTAGACATCATGAATATATTATATTATTATTCAACCATAAAAATGGATTAATGAGACTAATTTATGATAGTAATAGAAGTTAACAAATTGTCATCCTTGAATGTGAGAAATTAACACATCTGAGATGGTATTTTTATTTTTGGTATAAATGGAGGTTGAATGAGGGGGGAGATGATGCATTATTCCATTATCATAACAAAATACCAGTACATATAAGGTATTGGATTTATAATGTCATTTGAATGAAAGGTGGTGATAAATGAATAATGTCAAAAGGGACTTGAAAAAAAATAAATGAAATGAATAGGGGAATTTACCTCTTGAATATATATTAATTGAGAACCTATTTAGGGGGAAGGAATTGTCTTTTGAAGTGAAAAAGTTCAGATAGACATGGGATAGAGGCTTGGGAGTTATTTAAGAATAATTTAGACTATGCATAAGGCCTCACAGGTGTGACGATTGGAGGTACAACTGGTTGGTATTAAAATTGTTGGATACAAGGTTTTTCTCAATATTTTATTCATTAATTTATTATTTTCTTCAAAAATTGAAATAGTAACGATTATCGAGTCAAAAAAATTGTAAAATGGTCATGTGAGTTTTAACTTGAGGTTCTTACATCATCATTGACTCAATGAATATTGTATTAAATCGTTAATGTATATATCACACGAATTAATATATTTTACTATTCACCAAAAATTCAGTTGTTTCAGAAAACAATTGACCACATAATTTTTTCAATATGTAGAATTAAAAATTAAATTCCATTTCATGAAAATAAGTATTTAAATAAATGAAATTATATTTTAATTGAAATCATTATTTATTTGAAAATTTAAATGTTTAAAATTAAAACCTCATTTCTATCACATTGAAAATATAATCATGGTCTCTTAAAATTATCATATATTCATTATTCATCATAAGAATTATTTATGAAAAAATTATATGAAAATAATTTTTTCCTAAAATTATTTAATTAGTCATCGAACTGTAATAAAATATACATTAATGAAAAAAATACTAACATTATGATATAATTATATCATATTGTCACTTGTAATATAGATAAATATTATTTATAATTTCATAGGTATGGTTACTTATTCATTTGGATGATTTTCAATTAATATGGGTCATATTACTACTCATAAGGGTAAAATTACTATTCATAGGGGTCACTTACAGTTCACCAAATATTGTTTTTTTTTCTTATCCAACTTCAAACATCTTACTGTTCGCAACTATGTACGTCAAATTTTCAAAAATAAAATAAAAGTGGTGATAATATTATATTTAAAGGTTACATAGAACACAGTAGTTAATTATGTTGTGATTTCATGTGATTGTACTATATAAAAATTCTAATAAGGGAAGTTACATTGATTAAAAATTTGGTAGTTACAAGATAGAGGTCCTTCCAATCAAATATCAAAAATAATATGTATATATTCCACTGTATCATAAATATTCACATTTTCATAACCCTTGAAATGAAATAGGATTCTTAAACATTTCATTATATCATAAATCTTAGTAAAGAGATAGGTTTTATGATAATTTTTACATTTAATTATAAAATCAGGCATGAAAATAAGTGGGTTTGGTAATTATTTTACATTGTTATAACATATGGAAGAAAAAAATGATTCATAAGAAATTAATCGTGCAACAACCCCTCCAAGATGAATGAGTTTCATGATTCTCTTATCATCATGAAACATTAATATTAAGAATATTAATATTTTACTTATTTCATATCCTTAATAAATAATAAAATTATATCAATGTATTTCATCTTATATAGACTTTTTTATTAAAACTTATATAAATTGAATCATTTATATAAGAAGATATATTATAATTAAAAAAATGAAATAAATCCCTTTAGAAATAACTTACAATTAAATAGAAAAAATGAATAAATTCATATTTTAAATTCATTTATGACATTTCTTGAGGAAAATGTCATTTCCCCTATAAATTTACTAAAACCAGAAAATATTTTTCAACATAATTTTTTTCAAAAATAACATTGAAATCATATAAAGGAATTAGAAATGAAAATAATTTCATAATGGTGGGAAATTATATTCATGTTATACATGATAAAACAAACATACCTTTCATATTTTTGGTTATATCAAAATGAAAATTGAATTTAAAAAAACATGAATATTCCTTTAAAATAAATTAATATAAGAAACATGGGTAATAATTTATTTATGAAATAATTTGGACTATTTTAAAATATTTTTTTCTTTTTAAAAAAAATTATATTGGAAATGAAATGTATTTCATCAGAAGAGTAAAATAAATATGGTAATTATTTGAAAACTAATTTTGATTTCACATGTATACAAAGAGAAAAAAATTATGGCAGAACATTTTTATTTTTTAGGAAACCATATTATAATAAAATACTCCAGTTTCATGATATATTATTATTAAAATTTCTTTATTGGAAACATAATCATGAACAATCTCTATAATCAATGAGATTGAACCATAAAACCATTTACACTTTGTTATCATTGAATAGTAGGCCCCATGAATGATAGATCCTAAAAATGATATGTAAAGATCAATGATTCATATAGGAAGAATCTTAAAATACATTAATGGGTAGTATAAAAACCACATAAAATAACTTGGTGGTGAATATGAAATTTTTATTATAGATTTATGAATGTGATATGAAAACCCTTAAAACATTTTCAATATTTTGAATCATAATCCCTAATATTGCATAGCAAAAAAATATATCATTAAAAGATGATATTTTGATATAATATATAAAATTGTGTTATATAAAACACAAAAATAAACGACTGGTGAATAATCATTTTTAAATGATAAATAAAATAATTATAAATCCCTTACCATAAGTCTCAACATCCTTCGTACAAGTTGAAATCCCACCTACACCGGGTACCATCCTTAGGTTTTCAAAAAAATCATTCTTGTGCTATATTTTTTCTCATAATATTAATTATTTGATTTTCAGAGTGCATATGGTAGTTGATTATGGAAGGGTTTGGATGAAAAAATGTTCTAAGGTATGAGGAGGATATGAGAGAGGCTAATCTTTTTTATGTTAGGTGTGTAAAATACCTTTAATTTTATTAAAATAACATACCCATATTAATCTCAAGAAATGAGAAAGCAGAATAGATTATTCTCAATACTTATACATAAAAGGGTTTAAATATATCCAATATATTTATTTTAGGAAACCTTTTAGTCCATTTTTAATATTATCATTCTCATCTAACAACTATATAGACCCATTTATCCTTAACAATGTTAATAGTGTTTTAGCCTTTTGAGTATTTGTTTTGGAAAAATATTATTTGGACCTAATTTGATAATATATAGTTTTGAAATTCCAAATATTCAATACATTTTTCCAAATTCAATTAAAAATGTGGTAAATTGTATTTTAGTAGTAATCTCGTAGATGAGATGAAAATGTGGGTTTTTGAAGAGAAAATCATTAAAAGTTTACAAGGTTTTTATATCAAAATTCAAAATAAAAATAATTATAACGGCTTAAACTGGATTAATGGATAAATAATATAAATAATATTTATGTTAAATTAATAAAAAGTATAATTTAACTTCATAATTTATTTAAATGAAATGGTATTTTTCCATTAAAATTCATAATTTGTCACTAGTGATCACAAAATAATTTTTTATAACATTATAAAAAATTCAACGTAAACTAATTTTGACTTTATTTTTTAAGTAATGAAAATTATTTTTGTAAATAAATTTCATAAATTGTTTAAATTATTTTAAAAATAATTGAAAACAATATGGAATTTTTTTTAGAAAAAATCATTTTTATGCATCAAATTGAATTTATTATTTTCTTATATCTAGAAAACACATAATATTAATGGTAAAATGTTTCTTCAAAATTACTATATAAATTTCATTAAAATCTATAAAATGATATATATTTTTCAACTTAATGAGTTAAAATGTATTGATTAGATAAGAATATTTTTTCCAAAAAATATTTCTTTATTTTTAAAATTGTATTTATTGTTATAATTAATTATTTTTTCACCAATGAATTTATTTTATATACAACTATAAACAATATATAGGCATAATTTATTTAATATTATCCATAGACTTAATTCTAATGACTTGGGGATAACTTCTATTTTATATAATAATATTTCAATAGTATATAATGATTCATTTAAAATCAATATTTCATGTATTGAATGTTAAACTCACTGTCAAGTGTAACCAAAAGTATCATTAAGATCAAATTAACCTGGACAAATTATTTCAAAAATATTAGGACGGGATGTTATACCCCCCCCTTAAAAGTCATGTTTCCCTTGAAATTCTTCTCGGTCAAAAAAAGGTTTATAATTTACAATTCACTTCATATAAATAAACATCATAAAAAGGGTCAACAAAAAATAATTTTAGAAAAAATAGAGATATATATGAAAATGTAATCTAGAATAACAAATATTAGTCTTCCAATTATTATAACATATTTTTGTAGATATGATATGGAAAATTATGAAAAGGATAAATATATATATTATGTTATCAGGATAACTGATTATAAGAAATAGTGTGATGCATAAAATGTTAATGACCCGAAATCCATAAACGATAGATGTGTGAAAAAGGAAACTGTTGTCATAAAAATGATGATAGTAGGACAAAATTTTTTCAATATCCCTATTCGAATATTGGGGAATTCCTTTTCCTTGTAAACTATGATAAAATTAAAATGTACATTCTTGATATCATTTTATTTCATAAGAACAATTTCATTATTTGGTTGTGCCTTGATCAATTCCATTCTTATATGATATTAGTTGAGATAAAATTTTCATGTCTGGAGAAGTAAATAAACCTATAATAGAATGATATGTCAATCTTTCAATATCTATTTTTAAAATATAGTATTGGTTATCCAATATGGATTAATATACTTATGGTGAAGTAAAATTTTAATCTCTAAACCACATTTCATGATAAAAATAACCATACCACAAATGGTTAACCTTATAAACCGTCAAAAAATATAAATTTATGATGAAAATAACATAATTTATGATAATGATCACAACATTAATGTCCAATATATCATATATTGGTTATTGATCATAAAATACCAATCATGTCAATACCTTCCCCATGAATCATCATAAAACATTTTAATTAAAAACAATTAACACTAAACCATAATGTAAACATAAATTCTTCCACATTTCCTAAATTAAACACATATTAGAAGAACTATTACTTAAATCCAAAAATGTTGTCTACTTTATCAATGATATCATAATACACCTTGTCAAAACATACCTAATTAGTTACATGGTCATTAATACTATCCAATTGTTTTATTCATATAGAACATATCATTATCCCAACATCATTATTACAACATGTATAAATATTAAGGGCTGTCTTCCTTTAATAGTGTGTTTTACAAAATGTATCACCTTTCTGTTAAATAAAATTTATAGCCATTAGTAAAAATGATCATATTATTGAAAATACCTAATGAAAAACTAATATAATTAATCCTTATATATATAATTATTATTATAAAATAATTCTAAAATTACAATAAAAATGTAGTTTAATTATTCAACACCAACCTAATGATATTAACTAGGGTTCATTATGTTATTTCATAACATATATTTCCATTCATATTTCATATTCACTACTGAATTTCATTTTTCCTGCTATTTCATACAATAGGGATATTACCTAAAACCAATGGGTTATGCTATCCCAATAGTTCCTTGAACTGTTGGTATGTATACCATTGTAGTATCCATTTACTAATGGTTTCATGGAAACCATTGAGATTTTTTTATTCCAATAGTCCATGAACTAGGGTATACATATATTCCAACATACCTATAAACAAACGGTATATAGAACCACTGATATACACTCTTCTTCCCACACCATCCTTCCTAACAGTATACCAACAGTTCTATAAACCATAGATATATTATCTTATAACATGGTAACAACAATGTACATCATGCACCTCTTCTTGTCTTCTAGAACCTATAAACATGAAATTGTCATTAAAAATGAAATATTTAAATCCAAGATTGTATAAAAATTATATATAAATTGGTTTCAAATGATATCTTACCTAATATTTAAGGGATAATATTTGTGATTTTTAATAAAACCTACCATTTAAAGGAAAATAATATAAACTATGTTGATATTCATGAATAATGGTAATTCCTACATCCGTTTATGGAAATCGGTAAGGATAAGGGATTCTATCATTTATCTAGTGTTATGGTGTATTTATAGGTGATTTTTGATTCAAAACAATGTTATTAATATCGTTATAACATGGGAAAAATGTTTCAATATGAATATTCAACAGAGGAGGCACTAAATCATATGAATTGGTGTGTGGTTAAATGACATTTTTGGTGAGGAGAAACATAAGGAGATAATGTGTTGAACAATGACATCATCAATGTTTTTAGATATATGGGAATAAATAAGAAAAATCATGGTTTTTTTATTTGGAATACTGGCATAATATTTGGTTTTCTGGTCAGAAAAAAAAATAATGGTTTTTTCCTTGGATTCATTTTGAGAATTTGGGATTAGAATGATGTTTTTCACCGATAAATTATTAACCAACATAGGTCAAGGTACATGGATGGGTTTTCCACTGATACTTCAATAGGATGAGAATAATTATAGTGGGGATATTTTTAAAACATTTATCTATACTTGCATTTAGTAATTATGGAACAATTCAAATTTTGAATTTCACATGGGGACAATTTATCAATTGTTTTTGAGTTCTATTTATGAGCTTTTTAAAAAATAAAAAAGTAATATTTAACATTATAATGGGAATCGATGTGTATATTGATAACTCATGGGAGCATCATGGAAGAGAGGAGGTGGCTACTAAAAACTGCAACAGATCACCGGATGACTGGTGGTCTTTTTGAGGGGAAAAGTTATGACATCCCCACTATGGATTTTGAAGTGGGAGGTCCCATTTTACTCATAAATTCCGGAAAACCAATGTAATTCATACCTCCATTAACCCCCTTGAGTTCTATTTGATCTATGGATGGTTGTGTGACTTTTCATTTGAAATTATAGGTTAGATCATCTCTCTGGTACCCTTTTCTAATAGAATGAGCACACATCAGTCATTATTATTTTCTCTTATATATATTTTGGATGTTTAGTTATAACTTTTAATTGAGTTGGTATTATATTATATTATTTAACTACTTTAATAACCATTCCCACAAGAACATACTAATTTGACCTCCCCCTCATGCACCCTCTAGTGACCTGATTTTACCACTATTTTTAGACCACTCACAGTTTTGTTCCATTAATAAATCTATATTTTTTACAACTATTCTCCCCCATCATCAGTTTATTTGGTGGAATTTAACCTTTTTAAGGGTCCTCGTAATATTTTTTCTTACTAATTCCCATTTATAAGATGCATCATGCCTCCATCTATTCTCTCAATTAGATTAGATTGTGCACTTTCACCGATATATCAATAAATTTAACAAGGAAATAAATGGATTTAAATGGGTTCAGATTTAACCCAATGGATGCACTAATTGACACTTCCAAAATTATCATCAATATCTTCCCATATGAAAACATGATTACTTCTACATTATCCACCCAACAATTTTTCAATTAACTGAAATTCTACAATAACATAATTTATTTAGACTATCTATTGATGCATGATTACCCACCTAAACGTTTTGTGTATGTATTATATTCCCAACCCTCACATTAGAAAATGATTCCATCCATATGGTGATAGTAAATATGATCGTTCGTTGTCTTGGATTACAATATATTACTCAATATTTATGTCGTAATATCAGCATGTGTATTTTCATGGAAGTTAACGTATTTAAAACCACATTTAATTATTACAAGGATGAAATTTAATTCTAGATCATGTACATATATAATTTCAACTTATATTCATCATCATATTATTTCCCACTCTTTAACTAATAAGTTAAGTTTTCTAAAACATGTCACTCAAACTGTATTGTCCTTCCAACTAGATTCGACGAGGAAAAATTAAATGATCTTATTGTATACTATATTAAGGTATCTAACTAGAATATGGTATAGGCTAGTATATAATATTATCGATTTTATAGAATCAAGATAAAAGTTTCTTCAAAAACCCCACCCAAAAATCCTTCAACTCATGTATTATTAGAGAGTGAGTCCTATAGAGATTGAGTGTCGACTCATGTTCACGAACTATTCATCTATAGATAAAAAGTCATGTGAGTCTAAAAGGAACATCAGTTTTTCTTAAAAAAAATAATCAATAGATATTACATTATTTATAGTTTTGGATATATTAATGCATTCAAAAGATTTTTAGTCCTGATGGGAATTATAAAGCCAAATGATTTTAAATTTCTTCCATCCTTTTCTCATATAAAATCAATGAAATATATAATAAATTTATATTTTCACTTAGAAATAACATGATGAGGTGAATAAATGTATTTATGAATTCTATCTAGAAGAGAAGGGAATGATTAAATGGATGAGGATACTAATTTTTAGTAAAAGACCAACATCATTTTGTGGTCCCCAAAATTTTGTTGGTCTATAGTGAAAGTGAATTTTTTTTCTTTTTTCCTTTTATTATATTCCTAGGATCCTAAAATATATTTTCTTAATCCTATTATATCATTTTCATCTATATCGAAACTATGATATTAAATAATTTTCTAAAAAATTTCAGTCAGTTCAAAGTTTAATTTTCAGTGATGGAAAATTATTTTTATCATAATTTTCTAATTTTCTGCATCATGTTGCAAGTATATTCTTTTTCCCGATTATTATTTGTTTTTTAGACCTTCCATAATAATGAAGTAAAAGTGATTGATCCTGATTAACAAAAAATAAATTTTATTTTCAAAATTATTGATCTAATTTTGTATCTGTATATACAATATTTAATGGTTGATAATTCAATTATATTATAGTAGACGGTGTTGAATCATTATATTTGAATTGTTATGTATTGATATAGTTAGTCCCATAAATTTAGTGAATAACTCAACACATGTTTCTGGCCCTTTGTATATTCAGGATTAAGTCATTGATTTTTCTTGAATAAAATTTAGGATGTGTATTTTTTTTGTAATTTTTTTAGTATACAGTTTTATTTAAGAAATTTTATTATTTTTTACCGTAGTTATATTCAATATTAGTACACATGTGTGGCGTATAAATTCAGAATAAATAACAATGAAAACATTTTTAGGTTAAAAAGTGTTAACAATAAGATCTATAATGGGTTATTCCAAAATAGGAATACATAAAAAATGAATCATTTGATTTAAAATAGTTTAATAGGCATTAAATAGATCTTGTTTATGATTCTATGATCTTAGGAATGTGTCATTTTTTGATCTGTTAGAAAGTATATGTGAACTAGACTATCGGAGGTATAGAATTGTGAAGATGTTTCCAATTTTTCCCTCATTATTACACGTTTCCTAGGCCCTCCCATGGTTCAGGCATTGTAATGAATTTGTCAGACACTAATATATGAATGAAAAGGATGTATTGAGTTGGATGAGCTATTCTCATGGGCTGGAACAAGAGTTCATGAATAAAGGAGTCACCACTTGGGAACAATTTCATCTACAAAAAATTTATTAAAATAGCAGTGAAAGAAGAATTAAACATTGGATGAATCGTTTGTACATCCAACATCCACACTGAAGGACAAGAAAATAAAAAATAGCAACATGGTATCATGTTATAAAATAATGAAACACACTATTTAATACCTCTATTACCCTGATATCCCTCCCCTGCAAAGAAATCAGCATTGCCACCTATAGTACCCATATGGACACCTTCATAGAATTTAACTACCCTCCATCCATAAAATATAGTAAAACGCCTAAGTTACCAATGAGATAATGAAAATAACATAAAAACCAAACAACAAGAAACAAGTTTGATGTGAGTGTATAATTCATCACCAATAGTATAAGAACCACAACTCCCCAAATCTTGTTCATTCATGCAACGAGAAATAGATCAATGTCTCAAAATGATACTATAAAATAGTACATTCCCCTAAATAATCAATTATTCTATTCTAAATAGTATATAATCCATCTTTATCAAGATTCATGTGTGTTTTGTTTTTTTGATACATGTTTTGCTCTAAAATTTTCATTAGATTTAGTTTATCTAGTTTTTGTTTATATTAGCTTGGAAAATATCATTAATTTACGATAAATCAATTCAATTTGATTAAATTAGGTTAATATAAGATTTTTTTGGTGTATTTAATTCATGTTGGTTGTTATAGTATAGGTTATAATTCATTATATTTGGTGAATTTGATTCAACATTTGTACTATCAAATTATTTTATGTTAGATTACATTTACTTGGTAAAATTTTTTATTAGTCTATTTTTTCTATTTGAATTCTATTTTATTGATTTTGATCATTGTAGATTTATTTTGGTTGGTAATATTGACACTGATACTAGCATGGTTATTTTAGTTTGAGATTTTTTTAGATGTTTCATTCTATTTTTATTTGTTCTAATTATATTAATTGTGGGTTTTATGGTGCCAATTTATTTATTTTTAATCATTTTGGGTTAACTCATCATAATCATATTATATTTTTTAAATTTGGTTCTTCTTGGCTCGTTATGTTTAATACAATCTTAATCAACTTAGGCCAGGAGAGGTATAACTTTACTATAGTAGTTATGTATGAGTCTATTTGGTACAACGTGAAATGTTTTTTAGATATGGTAAGATATATATTATTTGATTAGTATAACATATTTTAATCTAGTGTAGATTAATTTAGGAATATTCAGGTTTAATCATTATAGGCTAATAAAAATTATATTATTTTATTTTATCCTACAAATTTTATGTCATATTTTATTATGTTCAGATTGAATGAGTTCATGTTGGTTTAATTTTATTTGGATTTTTTTATCTGAATTACGTTAGGTTGAGTAGATTTGATTTAATTTGGTAGACACTTCATTTCATATCAAAAAATTATTCTATGAAATCTACATTATTAATTAGTACAAAAACATGGTATCAAATATATTTAGTCAATTTTTCTTTAAATTTCAAGTCCAATGCATTAGGGAACCCACCTAAAACACAAGGCACTCTGATTATGAAGATAGAAACATGAAAATTCAATTTATCATTTGAACACATATTAAAGTTTTCATATATATATATATGTGGACAGCAAGTACTTACATACAAATTATCATGTACAAATATGTACAAGGGGATCCTTACATATGTGTTTATTCTACATACACCCCTTTACCTTACACACATATTCTTTTTTCATGTATATACTTTAGCACACCTAGCCCCTAGATATATATATATATATATTCATACAACCATGAGTGAATATATATGTGTGTAGGAACAAATATGTGTATATCTCTACCTATTAATACATGTGAATGTCACCTTTGAAAACCGTAACCTGAAGTCATCGTAGTGAAGTTCAAAAATATCTAGAAAAAACATAGAAAACTCAAAAACCCCATAACCCATAAATTAAAAAAAAGGATATTAATGGAAAAAAACTATAGATATTTTCCATATTTTAAAAATAAATCAATTTTGGGATAAGTCCATACAATTTGATAGAAATTTTTCAGACTACATTAAGATAGAAAAGAATAATGAATCATTAAAATCAATAGACAATTCAAAATTATCTATTATAGAAAATAAAATGGTTGGCTTATTCTAAGTGGTTGATTGGACTTATTTAATATACATTCAATTGAATACTTCAAGAATTGGTGAGTATATAATTTTAATTGAGGTGATAGAAAATAAAATTAAATGTGGGGAGGAAACAACAAATACCACCGAAGTTGTTTTTGATACCTAATTTCTAGAATATATTATCGGAACATACATAATAATCACCTTACATATAGTTTCGTTATCAATACTATGTCAATAAACCTGAATCAGTTATTGAGAGTCTATAATGGGTCACCCATACAATGTATATCCCTAAAAAATAAATACAAATAATTAAAATTTATAAATAACCCAAAATATATGAACATAATCAAAATTAATAAAAAATTAAAAAATGTATCATAAAAATATGATTCAATGAATGTAGAATAAAAAATTCACTAGGCTGATTAGAAAAATATAAAAGAACATAACAAAACATAATAAAAAAATAATTTATACCAATATATCCATTAGATGATATTAGGATTCAGACCATATCCCCACTCACCCATTGATAAAAATACATGAGATAATTGTATCAAATGATTAATCATGAAGATATACACATAATATGAGCTATAGACACACACAATGTGATACATAGGATGTAAGCTAATGGGTTCAGCAGAATGTCACAAAGGAATCATTGTAATTTTATTCATTTGGAAATTCTTGAACTCTAATTTGAAATAAAAATAAAAATTTGTTTTATTTCTAATATACACCTAATAAATCCAATATAAGGTCCATGTCAATTTCATAAAAAAACATTACATTATGTTTTCATTTAATGAAAAAATCACATTGATTAAAATTCTACAGAGATTGGAATTTTTGTTTAAAACAACCATTCAGAAAACATATATGATAACACAACATGAGTGCATTCAATATAATTTTTTTCCCCAAACATCTTGGAAAAAATAAAATTAATCATGACAAACACAAACAAAATGCATACCACTATGATGTAATCACCCATAATGATGTAAATAATAAATATAAATGAGATAATTCTACGAGAATAATAAAATTAATTGGAAAATTAAATCAACATTGAGATTATAATCCCTTATTAAATCCACATTTAAACAATCATGTGTCCTAATATCCAAAGTAGATCCTAATTTTAGATGATCTATAATTAACCCAACTAATATAAGAATAATTAGTCCCCTATGTTTTGTCTAGAAAATTCAAGCCACCTGCATATCCCACACCAACATAATTGAGATAACACTCTCCATGTCCAATCTCTTCGTATAGGTTAAATAGGAGGCCTACATACTATTCTATGTAGAATTAATATTGAAATACCACCTTCTTATCTTTGTTATCATGACCATAAAAGTGGTGGTGATTGAACATTAAATTGAAGGAGGAAAAACAAAGAATAAAAAATAACTCACCCTCTCCTCTAACACCATCTCGTAGATAAAAACCCATTACAACATCACATATCAATGAAATATAAATAATTTACCCACCACGATGCTAAAAAACATGCGGAAATCAGTTATCCCCCCACCATGACATCAACCATCTAACTCACAAACATCTAAATAGGTCCTTATTTACATTTCAAGACACCCTTTTTAAAAGATGAATTTCTTTATTTAGAAACCAAACAAGTCTAAAATCCTTTAATTTATATAAACAATACATTTTAAATTCTTATATGATTTTTTAAAAGTATTTAATTATGGAAATATATTTATTTCAATGTGAATCTTGAGATTCATAAATGTACTGATCTATTCCATGACATAAATTTAATTAAAAAATATAGAAACACCACATACTATCATATAGAGGATTCATTTCTTCAAAAACTAATTTATGAAACTCAACCACTCTTTGAGTAAAAAATAATGAACTTTCAATGAAACATGGACCCCATCAATGTGAATATTGAACTGGGAAATAAAAAACATTTCACCTTAGTAGTAAGAACATAAAGGTTGAATAACACTCTATCCATGGAATATAAAAATAATAATCCCTAATATTTAGTCCCCTGTGACACCTATAACCTACAAAAAAAAAGTTTCTATTTCACAAGATAAGTCAGAACCAAGATAAAAGAGTTATAGATATTGATAATATGTAAATAAATGAGATCGCCTATTAGAACAGACATCAAACAACGAATTGATAACCATTGTGTTTTAATGGGGAGGATGGAAACTGAAGTAGGAACAATGAATAAGAATAAAGCCGAGTATTGAAGTTGGGTATTGTCTATGAGTGGGTTGAGCATGATGGAGGAAAATTTAATCCAGGTAAAAGAGGTTTTCTGGGTGAAATGAGAGGGTTTACGTCGGGGATGAGTGCCATTGATAAATACGGAGATTTCATTCGGTAGAGATGAGGGTTATTACTAGATAGGATAATTTTTATGGAGTGGAGATTTTTATAATGTGGGGAATGAGTGTATGAGCCTGATAGAAATTAAAATCACTAATGGTATACCTATTGGTTTTTAAATCTACCAGGATATCATTACATAAATCATAAATCCTAATATTATTTTTAGACTATTAGTATAGGTGCATGTATGTGAACCCATTTTCTAGTAGTGTCATAGTATCTTCACCATCAAAAGAATAATCATTACTCATTAATAATTGTTTATCATATTCATTTGGTTTACCCTCAGGAAATTTATTTTCCATAATCCCATAAATTAAATATTGAAAACATTCAACCAATGATGATACCTTATGGATACCAATATTCTCATCCATTACATTAATCAGAAATTACCTTTTTTTCATTTAATGATAAATGATTTATTTCTTTTTTTCCTTACCCATGCCATATTCTCATTATATTGAGACATTCCACTATGTTATACCTCTCACACTCTCGACATGTAGTAAATTGAATCTCTATTCCTCTATGGTATCCACTAACTAAACTATCAGTGTACAATAATCTTTTTTAGATTAATGAGTCCAAGAGTTCGTTAAGGTTTGTATTGTTAATCTTGTTATTGTATAAATTATTAAAAATATTCAAAATATCCTTCACTCAAATCATCAACCAATTTGGCTGCTCAATTGAAAATATTCCTCCTTATTTATTTTTAACCTAGTTATTTCAAGTTCCTCCCATTGACTAAATCAAAAAAACATAGTGTGAGAAACACTAATCATAATAAGAACCAAATAAACATTAAAACCACTTATAGGATACATAAATCCAGACACCGTATTTTTAATCTATAATAACATAGATTTATCCTAGGAAATTCATTGTATTAATATATTTAAATACTTAATGATTGTTCATAAATAGTTTGTGAATATCCAATGCATATCCCTATGGAGTTTCAATCCTAGTGTGCTACAAGGCCCGTTACCCTGTACCAAGTGATAATCGGTTCTAACTCAATTAACACTATCCTAATCCTTTACCACAATGAATATATACTCCAAATCCACATCCACTTGTAGAATTATTACAGGTATTTAATTTCATAGATAAAACGTTCTCTATCTATCACCAAAAATACTTGAAATTTTCCTATATTTTGGATAATTGTTATCATTATCCTTAGATACAACCAAAAAAATTACTTATAAATATCCCTTGGTAATCCACAAACAATTTTTCATTCTAGTTAAAAAATAATTACTAATAATTTAATCTCATTGAAAATATATAAAACCAGGATTCTCATTAATGAATTTTACATCTATTAAGAATAAAATTTATTAAATTTCATAAACACAAACATAAGGACCATAAATTTTAAGTGGGGTTGAATGCTTGGTATGCAATATTTTCATTTATTGAATGATCTTCAACGTATATCATTAATATATATCCCTTTTTTACTTTTCAGAAACATATCCAATATAAAACATTTTTTTTTACTTTGGGGAATCAAAACATAATAAATAGGGAGCTCAGGTTCTCAGTATTTGTGATAATTGGAGGTACATAATAATAACATCAAAATAACTATATTGGTAGATGATAATAAAATTTTAAAACAATACTCTATATATTAGAAATAGTTATATTGATAAATGAAATAATTATTAGTAGTTCATAAGATTGTGTTTAAAATGAATAAAAGAACATGATCAATGAGAGCATAATATTAGAAAAAACATGGAACTATGGCATGCACATAATCATAGAAAACCATTTCCATAGTAGTAATATATCAATACTATCGATATCACACTGGAATGGGTATACATACCAAAAAATCATTGTAGTAAAGGATCACTTCCAAGACCATCATAGTGGAAAAATTTTCATACAGCATTGGGCTCTCTCCCCATTCTAGTTCTTTCTATCATAGGAGATAAAAACATGTACATAATGCATTGGAGTGAGATATAGGACCCACCATTCACAAAATTCAAATAATTTATTTGTTTAGAAATACATAATAAAATATTCCACATATCATAACACATGTAATATAGAATGTTTTTATAACTATTTAATCATTTCTTCATACCATAACCGATTATAATAAGTGGGTTTCATTAATATTTAATCATTGTGTAACCCATGGAAGAAAAATGGGGTTCAAAAATATTTTACCATGGTATTACACATGGTTGAGAAACAACATTAATATGAATATTATCATTGTAATCAATTTATACTATTAATTAGAATGGTATCCTTAATTTATGACACTTGTAAATTAAAATTTATATCAAAGGATTCCATGTTTTAGGGATAATAATTTGGAATTACATGTCAATGTGAACATAGTTTTGGAAAATAAATGTTCTTATAAAATTTTTTAAAACATAAAACAGTTTGGAAATCCTTATATTTTATAATAACAATAAATATATATAAAATATTTTTTTAAAATCAAAAAAATACATTTCATGATGATATTAATTTTTTCGAATAAAAAAAACTATTTAGATCGTATTTTTTAATTATTTTTTATATGATAAAATCATTGTAAACTTGCAGTGTATTATTCAATGAAATAATGGTCATGATAAATGGAAATTATTTTCATGTGGTAACTGATAAAACAAAGAGTCCATTCATATTTTTGGTAAATGAATAATGGGAATTTTTTTTAAAAACAAAATGAATATTCCATAATTTTTTTTAAACATCAAACATGGGTACAAAATTCATTAATAAATCATTTGAATGGAGATAAAAAACTCTGAAAACACTATTATATAATTGTATTGGAAATATATTGTATTCAATAAAAAGAGTAATAAATATGAGTTTTTATAGAAACATTATTTTGAAATCATGATTAAAAAATAGATCAAACTTAAAGTAGAACATGTTTTCTCATGAAATAACCAGTGGATAAAAATATTAATTAGTTTATTAATACCAATATCATATGATTTCATCATTTGATGGGTAAACATGAAATATATCAATAAATTATGAGATTGTGACATAAAACCCTTACCACATTAGTAACATTGAATCATAATCCACATTAAAGATTTATGATCAAAACTATATATGAATATCAATGATATTCAAGAGAATAATCATAAAATAAATGAATGGTAAGTATACACAACATATAAAATAGATTGGGTTTTATTATGGAATGTGTCTCACAAAATTAAAATTGTGAGAAAAAATCCTTAACACAATAAATATTATTCTGAATTATAATCCCCAATGAAACATAACACCAAATAAAATATTAAAAATCATGAAAAAAATAAATTCATGATATAACATGTCAATGTGTAAAATATACACTATAAAAAATATGGTGGTGAATTTTTATATGCCTTCAGAAAATGAATGAGTTACTAGAAAAAACATTCATTAATTATCCACTTCTTTGAAACATTTGTAATCCTCATATACTTCTGGTATCCTTATTAGGTTTGGAACAAATTACTTCTTAGTTTGGATTTATAACAGAAAAACACTTCTATGAATATAGGTGGGAATTTAGGAAGTGATTATGGAGGGGTTTTAAAAACCAAAATTTCTTAAAGTTCTAGAGGGGGGAGAAGAGTGGACATGCTTGTATAAGTGAGGTGAGTTTAACACTATTAATTTTTTAAAAGAAAATGGTGTAAGAAGATTTTTATCATGCCACAATATTCCATAATTCAGAAATCCAATGACACAGTAATATTGTGTCATAAATATAACCAACCAATATATTCTAGGTAAAAATTTCAGTTATTTTAATCATTATCATTTTAGTTTAACCTCGAATAAACCCATTTATAACTTAACCGTTGTAATTAATATTTTCTACTGTCATTATTAATTTTGGGATAAAATTAATTTAACTTTATAATAAAATAAAAATTATGATTTGTTAAAATACTGAATAAATTTTTTCCAAAATTCAGTTTATAAATTTTATAAAATTTGATTTAAAATTTATTCTGAATATGTGCTACGAAAATATGTTTTCAAAGGGAAACTGTTTTTATGCATATAAGTTTTTTATATGTAAATAAAATATGAAAATGATTATAATTATGAAATTTTGATTATAATATATTTAATTAAACTATATTTAATTTAAAATTTACTTACAAGACAGCTAAACTTTGTGATTAATTTAAATGAGAATGTATATTTTCAATTAAAATTAAGTATTTTTCTCTATTTACCAATAAATTAAAATTTTCTAAAATTTCTCAAAAATTTAATGTAATATTCTTTTGAAATTTTGATTTCAAAACCCAACAATTTTTTTTGGAAAAAAATCATGGAATTAAAAAAATTGGTTTTAAAATAAGTGATCATAATTTTGAAACACTACTTTTTAGAATAATATAGTTTTAATATAAATAATTAGATTTATTCATATATGATGTCTAGAAAACACATAAGATGAATTTTTATAATATTATGGAAAATAATGTATATTTATATAATTAAAATCATTAACCAAAAGTGGAATGATAAATTTATTTAGGACAAATGTTTATTTTCAATATAAGTTATTTTTTAGAAACAAAAATTATTTAATTACAAATAGTTTTGTCACGTTTATGTAAATTTTGATTTATGAATATATTTTATATACATGTTTAAACTATATATTTTCATTATATATATGATCATATTCATACCTTCCACTCAAATGTCTTGGAGATAATTGTCATTATAAATAATAATATTTGAATAGTATGACACATTTAGTTTATAATTATTACTGTATGTAACAGAAGTTAAAATAAATTTTATTTGTTAAAAAAATAATAAATAATATTATTAATTTGAAAAAAATATATTCAAAAAAAAATCGGTGTTACATTTCCCTTCATCATGGCTTCTTTTATAAAAACCCATTTAAATAAAACTTTTCTATTTATTAATTATTTAATTGTAGAAATACAATAAAGGGTTAAATATTCTAATATTTTTTGAAATAGTCATTATATTAATGAAAACAGTGGTCATTGTGTGAATTTTTTTTAGGAAAAACCTATTTATTTATCACATTTTATGTTTTCCCATAATTTCATAAAACATTGTCAAAAATGGATTGTTACCACTCCTACATCATTAAAACATTCTCATGATATCTCATTCACCTATGAACTATCATCATTAACCAAACTAAAACATTCAATTTATCAAATATAAAATTATAAAATACCTTTTCATTATTTGATTTTGTATATTATATCATTTGGTTATTATATAACACTTGATTACCTACCCAATATCATATTAATGGTTGTTTTTAATTATTTTGAATTATTCATGATGAAATATATGGGTAAAATATGAATTTACCTACTGTTAAGTGATGGTTGAACCTAAATTTATCTATCCCCCAATACATTTGGGTCTTTTATTAACATATGAGATACCATGTGTGGTGCATGGAAAATTTTATTAGCCTAATTTGGTATGTTTTCCTTGTAGTGATGCTCGAATTATGCTTATGATTACATGTTTTAAATATACTTTTATCATATTAATGATTCCAATATATTTTGATATTATTTCATTTAATCCAAGTTTTAGAACACACGATCCTTATTCTTTAGATACCACGATATAATTTTAGAATTATATTTATTATTTCATCATTATACATAACATTTTTAATTTTATTTATAGGAAATTGAGTTCACCCATTTATTTTATAGATTCCTCCAATATATCCTTTACATAAATAAAAGTAATAACTGATATAGGATGAAATTTTTTGGATCAAAATAAAAATATTTAGTTTTTATATTGATGTATTATGAATCCATTATTTCAAATACCTCAAAAGTATAAATGTATAGGATACAATTTATGTTCATTTATGTTATAATAATGCAATTATATGGATATGAAATATGAGTTCATAGAGAAACAGAAATCAATTTGTATATATAGGGTATCTATAAAAAATAAATTGTTTTATGGTATTATCTTAACACATTATGAAAATGGTTCTACTAAGGTTATATAGTTATTCATGTGTGGTTTTACCGAGAAATTGTTTGAAGAGTTTAATAAATGACTTAAATTTCCTTATGAACAAATTGATCTATTAAATAAAAATTGAGATAAATTAAAAATAAATATGGTCAAGTGGATTGATCATTGTTGGTTGGATCTCATTGGAGATGATTTTATGCATCAAGTGTTGAAATACCATGAAGATTATATGTATATGATTTTTCATTCAAAGGAATATTATATAGTAATACCCCATTAAGGATGTCTAGGTGGGGAAGATTCAATTTCATTCTTCTAAAAAATGCCTTTCATGTGGTGTCATCAGTGTGGATAACCCCATCACATTAATCCTCATTATATTTATCAATCAAAAAAGTTTTATAAACATTTTAGATATGATAATATCCATAATTTTTTTATCATCATAGATATTTTTTATTTATTATAACTATTTATCCAAAAAAATATAAAATTACTCATTTTACAATTATGTCTTAGGCTCCACTATTTTGTTACATGTTATAATATTTTCATGTTCTGTAGTTCATCTATAACGTAATATAGATGTTTTTCATCATTTATATGCATGATAAAAATTGTATATTCATAAAATACAGAATAAAAGTACTTTATATTTATATGATAATTAATTCCTTTGGCGAATGAAATAACCCATAAGGGTATTTTTATCTGTTATCTTAGATGAACCACCTCTATGGTGTATATGAAGCATCATGATTCATGATAAGGATGTATTATATTTCATTTCATGAATGGTTTCTTTACCTTAATTTTTGGATTGTATTAATTAAAATTATATATGAGTGTTTTAACTTTCACTAGATACACCTCATTGGTTTGAAGGGTCGATTATGATTGAAAATTTAGGCATATTACATTGATAAATTCAATAAAATATGACACTATGTTTTATCTGATACGGTAGATTTTAACATGATTTATTCTTAAAAAAATCTGTATTACCTTTTAATAAGAATATTGTAATACCGATGATTAATTATTTCTAACTGTATATAATTCAAATAACTTATATTGTATTTCAATGAATTAATTGAATTACCTAGATATTTAGCTCGAATGTTAAAGGAGAATGATTCACTATGTTGGTCACATCTCTATGTGGTGAAGTAATCATTTTCACCTAGATAATGTTAAAAATATATTTGGAATATTATCATGAGAAAATAAATTGAACACATTTATAATTAAGAGGATATACAATTTTATAAGAATTTATAATCTTACTAATTAGTCAAATTGGGAAAAAATACATCTAAATTCACCTTTATCCCAGTTATATCTAATTTCTGGTGATACCAAAGAATATTCATAAGGTATATTTACAATTTTGATATGTAAATTTGGAAAATAGGTTAATTATTTTTTACATAACAACTTCTCCATCAACATTTATTGACGGATAAATAATGTATTTTATCCATTTCATGGTTCACCATTTTTTGTATCTCTATAAGAAATCAAGGTTTATTATTTTTCTAAGAATAATTTCCTACATATTTTAAAATCATATATTATTAATTATTATCCATACAAGTACATATAAAGAAGTAAAAAAATTCTAGATTTTGGCTGATATCTTCCAAAAACATGTCATTTACCAGTTTTTTAAATCAATGGATTTGTTGAATTTTGAATCTATAATATCATGGAATGTTGCATTGTTTTTTGCTGATGGTAAAATGTTTCTCTTACCATGAGGTATTATTACCTATTTTATATAAGGCCCCAGCCTTAAACCTTACTTAATATTGAATTAAATGAGTAATTCACATTGAGGATCTTTTCAGGTTTAGAGTTTTAGAGAATTAGGACATAACTATTACATTTCAAAAGATTACAAAGTTGTCGCTTCTACTAAATTTCCATAAAATAAAAACTCTTAAAAAGAAACATGTATAGTTTCATGTTTTAGGTAGCATTACTTTCCCTTGATCCCATCCTTGACCCTATTCCATGCTAAGTCCTGTGAAAAACATTTCAAAAACTTAGAATGAGCATAAAAACTCAGTAAGGGATACACAAAGAATAAAAACTGTTAGTTTATCAAAACAAAAAGTAAACCATGTATACTTTATTAAAGCAATACTTTTCACCTTTAGGAAGTAGTAAAAACTCTTCACTGAATAAAATATCATTAATTACCTTTTTTTAACCAAAGGATTACCATAAAACCCATATAGAGAACACATAACATATATAAAGGTAACTTGGGACATAAACATACTTATGTGGAATAACTATACGGTCGACTCCCACACATATCACTTAATGGAATAGCCATACGGCCAATTTCCATACATACTTAATGGAATAGCCATACGGACGACTTCCATACCCAATGCATTGGAGGTTATAACGTAACCACGCATCCTGGTATTCACGGCACCAACCGTCATATGGTTTATAACATAGCCACCCGTTAAAATGTCCATGTACCAATATAAAATCATAAAACATAAAACCAATATAAAGGAATGATAACATTTCCACATTTCCATCACAATATATCATAAATATATTGACATAATAGAATCCTTTATCAAAACCATTTTCAATACCAAAACACGTAAAAGAGTATACGGTATTTATTTTATTTTAAAAACATTACGGCTTGTTGAGGAAGCCAAAGACCAAATAATACTCGCGGTGGAGGAAAAGGTCGTTGTCACTGCGTATGTTAAAAGAAACATTCCTTTTTGTCGTTTTGTAAAACGCTTGGTAGAAAAAGATTCCTTTTGTATAAAAGTAAAAGTCAAAGGGGTTCATACACCGTATAAAAGAAAGTTGTGTATAAAACGAAATATGCCTCAATGAAATGAGATTGAGACGAAGTCCCTTACAAAGATGGTATCCTTGGTTTAAGGATAAATCAATTACATAATTATGTGTGACAAAAGAATACACCAAATATAAGTGGATATTAAGTGTAAAATAATAAAAGGACATTCACACATATTCAAAGGATGGCATATTCAATAACTACATGTCGAACCCAAAGAAATAGAAATTGGGTTAAGAAGTTCCCTTGACAGCCTTACGACGTCACATCAAAATGTGTTTATGAGAGATGAAAAGTGTATCTCATCACTTGGACATAAAATTTACATCAATAAGGATATATGAGAACATATCCCAACATAATAATATGTAAATTAAAAGACCCAACAAAATAAGTCTTTTAAGAAAAAGGAGGGTGAAAGGTTCCCTTACCGACATGGGTATCTTTCGAAACATACGACCCGTGAAAGAATGACAATACTTAATTGATGTAAATACTCATAAATGAAGGAGTATAACAAAATGAGTAAAATAATGGTCAGTAAATACACCACTCAACGGAAATTGTGGAAAATGTAGCATAAATCTCACGGGAATAAAAGTCATATGAAAAATAACTTACGAAAACTCGGCAGCCTAACAGCGCCACTTAAAACTTCCAAAAATGGATTAATGAGATCAAATAGGGTATCTAATCACATTACAACAAAATTTACAGAAAGAGGAATATGAAATAACATCCTCCATCATAACAAATACGAGCTTAAAAGAGGTGACATAAAGGATAGTACTTAAAAAGAAAGAGAGAGGTTAGATCTCTTACGAAAGTTCGACAGCCTAACAGCGCCACTCAAAACATTCAAAATGGATTGATGAGAGAGAATAGGGTCTCTCATATCATGAACATAAAAATTACAGTAAGTGTAATATATAATAACATCCCAATAACAAGAAAGATGATCTTTATAGGGAATGACATAAAAGAGTGTACTTAAAAAGAAAGAGAGGAGTAAGATCCCTTACCTCGGGTCCGACTTGACTCGATCGTTCTTTAATCTCCTGAATAATAAACTTGAGTTAATTTATACTTGATTAAGAACCTTTTTAAAGTTCATTATTACTTCTATATCACTTATTTCCATGTTGTAAACATTATGTAACCATTTAAGTTAATAATGTTTGTTTTGTCGATATTTGGTTCTTAAGTCGAAAATGGACTTCTTACAATTACATGTTGTTCGTGTGGTCAAAGCTTCTTTATATCCAAAATGACATTACTGATTTGGATAGCATATATATCATATATGTCCATCATATACATGTATTTATAATATTACATAATCATTTATAGGTAAGAAATGAAATGCACCGTTCATGGAGACGGTAAGTCGTACGTACGCATAAACGCTACTTTCATTTCTTTCTCATATTAATGGAATTAAAATTAAATGAGAGGTATGTATATTTTATTTCCAGAATTATATTCATCATTTAGATTTATCATTCATTATATATATCCATTATATACATATACTTTTAATAGTACATTACATTTGGTGATAAGAAATGAAACGCACCATTCATGGAGACGGTAAGCCGTACGTACGCATGAACGCTACTTTCATTTCTATCTCATACTTTAATGGAAATAAATAATAATGATATAGAGGTATATTATAATTACAGTATAACATCATATATAATAACTTTAAATCCATCCTTTATACGTCCCACATATGGCATTAACGAATCACATCACTTTGAGGGGGCGGTAGTCCGCACTTCCTTAAATGAAGATATCACGTATACCCATAATGGAAGCCATAAAGGTAAGACACAAATGAAAAATACAGAAGCTTAAGTAAAATATAAACATATTATATATCATATATAAAAATAGTGACATCATAATGGCCACCTTTTGAAGGTGTTAAATGAGTATTGAACAATCATGGTTTCGGGAGGCAGAATTTCGCCATCCACGGAAACCATATGTTCTTTAACCATTTGATGTAGTTGTGTGAGAGTGTAGATCGAATAAATCTTATAAAAACATCCTAGTATATTGAATATACTGGTGTTGTTACAAAATAAGTAAATAAAAAGAGTTCAGGGGGTTGGAGAAGCAAAAATAAAACAAATGAACATGAGAGAATGAATTACCTTTAAAAGTATAACTCCTTTTCATTTGAGCCTAATGGCTTCTTTTGAAAGGATTCTGCCCAAAGGGAATCCTCTAGGATGAGGAGAGGTATGTGGAGAGAATAAATGGGCAGGTTTTGGCCGAGCCAAAGGCTTTTGGAGTGTGGGTGTTGAGGTAGAGGTGGGGGCCTTTTATAAGAGGAGAGGAGGGTCACTTTTGGAAAGTAAAGAAATATTACTTTATTTGAAAATGAGTTTCGGATTTAAAGGGTCCCACATTGATAAAATTAGAGGATAAGGTGATAAGGTTTCGAAATCCACCCATCCAATAGGTTTTGGAAATGTGTAGGTCTTAGATTTTACATTATCTTTCCATTTTATTTAAATCGTTAAATAATGAGGTCATCGCTGCATCATCATGATGTCATAAATTATTTAATTTATTTATTGTCTAAAAATTATAAAAAAAATATAATGATGTAGGAAATTTTTTAAGATTTCTAATGACTATTTATAATCAAAAATATGAATTGTATAAACCCATTTAACAATTATTTTAGTAAAACATGTCATGTTTGTGTTATTTTTACTTTTACATTAAATAAAAAGTTATTTATGTCATTTTCCAACCAAAGTGGCTCCATGGGGTCCCCATGTTGTCCCATGGCTTGTCTTGGTCGTCAATTACACATCCAATTAGTTTAGGACATGTTTCAAGTTCATTTAATATTATTAAAACATTATTTATACCTTAAACTACACTAATTACCTCTAATCGCGATTAAAAACTTAATAAGTTACTATTCACCAAAAAAATATTTTTATCTCATTTAACCACATTTTACTTCTTAATGACAACCATGTATGTCGGATTTTTGAAATTCAAAACACAGAAGTGGTAATATTTCATTTAAACGAAAAATCAGTTTAATATAAGTACAACTTAGTGGTTTCACTATTCATCAAAAATTGATGTTTTTCAGAAAAATACCAAAAATTCCCCCTAAGATATATTTGATATTCCGAATTCAAAAATGAAGTCCATTTTAAAAAATTCACAACATATATGTTTCATTAATTAATTTAATAATTAATTCCCGCTTTCAGAGCAAATAACGTGTTTTTATGAAACAATAAGTATCAAAAGATTTACACTAGTTTTGGTCCGATTTCAAAGTGAAATTAATTCCAAAGACCACTATTGGATTTAATGGCAAAAATATTTTCTAATTTCAATTTAAAACCAATTAAAAAGATAATCTAATCATATAAATAAATTAGATTAAAAAGAGGTTTGAATTAAAAAACAACATTTTACACTATTCATTAAAAAATGAACTTTATTGAAAAAATACCAAAAATTTACACAAAGTAAAATTTGATGTCCCGATTCTAAAAAAGAGTTTTATTTGGTCCAAAAGAATGTATAAGAGTGATCAAAACTATTTTTAATGACTGTTTGCCATCAAAAGGCGATAAGTGAACCTTTAGTGAAAATTTGGGTATAAAAGCCTAAAATTGAATTCTTTCCATGTTTTAAGCCTTTGGATAAATGTGAAAACATTTAAAAAACATATATAATCATATTTTAGTTATTTCTATCCATTCCCGCCAAAACAACATCTACATGTTAACTACCATTTAAAATAATATTATTTTATTATTAGAGTGCAACGTAAGATTCCCAAGAAACTCGTTGTTACATATTGGGTATGCCATCGAGCATAGCATCCCCATTAAAGTAATATTAATATTTGATTCACAAATATGGATAAATATAAAGATGTCATATTATTTATTTACCTGGGGTGTTACATTTTATATGTAATTTTCAAAAGTTTCATCCTAAATAACTTATTTTATAAATAACCTAGATATGTTTTTATAGTCTAACTAGTGTAAATAATCCTTCCTACAATGTAAGGGAATTCAAAATTCCCCTATATTTATCTTTCTATATCATCCATGTGTAGAATATGAGGTGTATTGTGATTTGAATTTTGTTTGTTTTGGTTGTTTTCTCAAACATGATATTTTAATAATAACATATAGTTTTAGATTTTTTCACACATACAAAAATAAAATGCTATCCATTAACTAAATTTGGTTTTTGTGGTTCATAGTCTAAACTATTAAAGGCATTAAAGGTTTACATAGAGTATTGTATCCTTCATTAATATGTGTATCCATAAATACATATTATATTAAAGGTATCTAAATATAAGGTAAATACATTTGTTGGTTTATATATAGCCCTTATATTTTTACTTTTAGTATTCTCTACGGAAACACAATGTATTTGTTATTTCGTTTAGTATCTATTTACACAAAAAAATGGGGTAGAAATGATAAATATGTTGGGGTTTATGTCTTTCATTGATTAAATTCATGAATATGTGAATGATGGTTAGAGTAGAGAATTATTACACAAAGTTGATGAAGTATAGTCTCTAAATATATTCCTAATCCAACTTAAATGTTCTTGGATGAAACATATATCTTATGAATATAAGAGATGAATTAATGAATGTGTGTGATAAGTCATTATGGAAAAATCATATCTGGATCACTAAAATGGGAAGGAAAACTTTTCTCCTATTTTAGTGGCCTAGTTTAATGAATCCTTTCTTGAGATCACAATTAAGATGTCCTAAAATTATATAGGATCTGTGAGTTCTTCAGAAGATTTCAAATACTCCCCATCGATTCCCTATCCTACTGTGGGGATGGGATGATACATTAATATAATATTTTTTACATATTCATTAATCCTATAGTGGCACCGTTATAGTGGGAGTTATGCTGGACCACCTCACTATAGTGAATAATATTTTCTCTCCAAAAAATATTCATAAGTTTATGAGGTTGAAAAAATATATGATAGAGAAGTTATAAAGAATTATAGAGTGATTAGTATATTTATTTTGGAGTATACCTAATATTCATATATAAATTTTAGAAAGGGATTCCAGATGTATTTTTTATGGTAAATTGTGTGATACTTTATAATCAAAAATCAAACACTAATGTATGTTATCTACCAATGTTAAAAGAGATATGATTTTAGATTATGTAACTAAATTCATTAGCTGATTTTAGGATCACCTATAGTTAGTGAATACTTCTCTAATAATATATATAATTCACTTATTCTGATAGAACACTTCGAGGCACACTCTAGGAGATCTTGTCACTCTTATCGTTGTAGGATGAGACATGTGAATCATTATTGATAAAGCCTAGTATTATTTACGATATGAATAAATTGGTGAATATAGTCATGAAATGGATGCGGTGGCTCAATGAAAAATCTTATGCTGATTAAATATTATGAACCCTAGTATTAAAATTGCAGTTGATGTTTTCTTATATTATTTTTTGAGGTTCAGAAACTGATGAATACATTATGAGAACAAAATTTTCTATTTTTATCCTGTCTACTGATGGAAGATTAACCTCATGAGTAATATAAATTAATTTTATACAAATAATATATGATTATTTCATTGAATAATATAATTAATTGATGATATTATTAAATTCATGATTCCAGTTTATTTAATTATTTCGAATTTTATTATGAATCATCCTATACAAAAAATATATATTTATGATTTCAATGTAGGTTTCATAATATATAAGTCTAATTTCAAGAAATATAGATATGGTTAAATAAAAAATACAAAAAAATGTTATTACTTTCCATTGACAAGAACATAATTTGAGAAACATTGAGCTACATGAGATTAAACAATGATACCCAACCCTCTATAGTGATATTGCAACTGAAAATGATTTTTTATAGGAACGAAACAAACTACTAAATACAATATATCAATAACCCCACGATGTGAGATAATATATAATAATGACCAATCTAGATGCAACAATATAAATTAATAATAAAATAATGGTAATAAAAATATTAGATTAAATATTGGAATGAAAATACGAATAGAGACTTAATGAAATCTTTATGTGTGATTAAATTCAAAAATATTGAACTTAAGAAAAATTAATTCATGATGGAAAATATTTGTGTAACAAATAATCAAAGAGAAATCAATGAACCATACTTCTATATGAAACATATTTTCTAGTATTTAAATAGATTAATTGTTAATATTATATGTAATTTTATGATTAAATAAGAGTTACAAAAAATTTTATGGACTTCAGTTAAAAAGAAAAATTCATCATTAAACTAATCTAACAAAATAATGTATATACATCAGATGAACCCACATGATATCCATTGATAAAATTAATAAGACACTAGTTAGTGGATAATTAAAAATAATTTCTATTTATGGAATATTTCGTAATGAAGACATATACCAAAATCATACATAACAACTAGTCCTTGTGAAATCAATGTAATATAATAACATCATGGGAAATAAATTTCTCTAGAAATAAAAAGTTAACCCTAATACATATGAAATTGTTTTCAGTAATTTGTATGGAATTAATAACATATTATATAGATATCTATTTATAGTATTTTAGGTTTCATTTTATTTTATATTTTAATTTTTATATAGTCAAATTACTTTTATTTTCAACATTCTTCAATTTAGGTTTAATGATTTCCTCTCCCTAGTAGAGCGGTCTCATACCCGCATTCCTAGAAATGTTACAACATAGTTAACCTAATGTAGTATTTATTTAGTTATTAAACTATTATTAAGTCTAACATTATCATATTTTTTCACTCGAAATCTAGGTGGGTGTTATAGAGATATGTAGGTTACAATATCTCTTACCCTTCACTATACTTAAATTTTACTCTACGAAATCAAAAATCAATAAATAATTTCATCATTCATTGTTATGGTAATTTTAATTTGTTTTTACGGGTGGAAAAGACCACTAGTTAGTATGGTATGTGATTATCTTAGTTTATGATTCATTCATTCACTTACCCATATAAGTGTTGATTGTTTAATGTTCCTAGATGGTTTCTACTTGCATATGAAATCACAAAAAATGAAAAATACATGTGTAATAATATAGTAGTTGGTAGAAATGTGGTGAGAGTGTGATAATTCATTAGAGGGACCTAAGAGATTTTATTTTTATATTCCCATGTGGTGATTCTTTCTTTTCATAATTTTTTTGAATAATTTTTTGTCACTTTATTTCATTTCAAATAAAATTATTTTTTTAAAATATTTTAACACCTCCAAATTTTGATTAATTTTTTAAGATAATATTATTCTCTTTGGTAAGTTTCATTTCAGGAAATATTGATGTAACCCCTAATTACATAAAACTTTGAGTTTTGTATGTGTCCCATGTAACTCTATATTAGTTGTTTGTTACATGCATCACTGAGTATAAATAAAAGATGTTATGTTATTAATATTTAATTATTTAATATGATAATTATCCCCAAGAAATTATCATGTGATGTATGAATATTATAGGAAAATTTATAGAATTTATTTTTTTCACAACTATATAAAAATAAATCATTGCTGATTTATAATATAAAATGAAATTGAAAACCAATTGAGAAAAATAAAATTCATTTTCTGAAAAAAAAACATTCCTTATGAAAAAACATTTAAAATAAATTAATTAAATAATACATTTCTGAATTATTTTAAATCAATATATATGGTTTATATTAAATAAACATTTAAATATTCATCATATGTATTTTTTAAAAAATTATATTAGAATAAATCCAATTTTACCCATAAAAATTCTAATTTTTAAAAATATATTTCTTTATTTTTTGCAGACATATTTGAAAAAATATTTTTTATAAAATTTATAAAATTAAATTTGAGATAAATGATAATCATTTTTGATAGAATAATATCATTTTTATATTATTTGAAATGTTTTGGACTTTTTAGAAATGATTATTTTTCATATTATTAGTGAAATATACGGAATTTTAATTGAATACATCCATTTTATATATACTATTAAAAAAGATAAAATATTTTATAATATTATTTTAAAGTAAAATTATTTAAATAATAAAATTATTGATTTAATTGGGTTTATTTTAATCAATTACATTTTTAAATTGGATAAAAAACATTGTTAATATTTTATCATTTTCTCATTGAATCCTGTGTTTTTCATACTTCTACATGATGAATTTTATATTAAATTTTTTTACATCAATTTATTAAATCTATAAAAAATTATTAGACATTTTGATTCCGGAAAAAATGTTTTCAAATATGTTCTTCATATTTTTTTTAAAATGAATAGTGTGAATATTTAAAATTAACTAACGTGGTTAAGGGAATAATGGGTCTTCCGGGGGTTATACTAAAATATAATGGTTAAAAATACCTAAATACATGTATAAAATATATTTTTTCCCCATATATATAACCTAATCATTATTAAGATCTATAATAATCCTATTTTTATTCTTTCATCCTATGAAAATTAATATAACACTTTTTTCTTTTCAAAATAATATAATTGCCCCACTCTCCCCACTTATAAATGGACAATGCATGTCCTCTATTATTCACACCATCATACAATAATATTTAATCCAAAAAACAACTAAATAAGATATAAACATTCCTACTCTCATACTATAACATTATTTTGGACATTAATCTTTCATGTGAAGGCTTTCTATTCAAACCTATGGATGTTAACTGAATACTATGTAGCATTCTTCAAGATGTGGTTTTATATTATTTATTCCTCCACCTCATTTAATTTTTTTACCCCATGATAATATAAAAATATAAATATTGTAAATAGTATTTTAGGTTTTTATTTTCATGGAAATACCTACATAAATATCATATTTCATCAAATAAGATATAATATCTTAATTCCTATGTACAACAGACTAGTGAGACACAAACTGAAGAAATTCATCTTTCCATTACCACCTCGCATGATTGGTTATGATTATGGATATAAATTTTATATGAATATTTATAACATAATTATACCTACGTAGTAATTGTAAAAAAAAATTCTCTACATTACCAAGGGGATATGTTAACATCTCTTGTGTAAATGATGGACTACCGCATCACAAAGCGATGTAATTTGTTTCCACTAATTCCTAACATAGAAGATAACACATATAATGTTAATGAATATATGTGATATAAATTATATAATTATTAGATTCATGACATATTTATCAATATTGAATGTTAATTTACTTTTTTCTATATTACCTTATCAGGCGTTAAATTATGATAACTTTATTTTTCAACGTGTGGACAACTACCTCTGCAAATTGATGCGACTCTCTATTTTGATCACCACACCACATGGATGATATATATAAGTATATTTAAATAAAATATATGATAAATATGATATTATAATAATTAATTAATTAAAATATTACTTTTATAATAACCATTCTGGTCAATTACTAAGGGAAATTTTAATCATGTGTACGTATAACCTACCATCTCCATAATGGTAATGAACTTAATTTAACGCATAAAATAATTCATGATTAATATAAAATTTTAATTGATGTACCAATACTCTAATTGTTTTATGATTATTATTATGAATACTATATAACCATGATCATAGTAATGGGACCAAAAATTAAAATTCCAAACACATAGAACAAACAAAGTGGTATTTACCAAAAACGATGTCTTAACAAGGACTTATTAATAAAGAGATAATAAATGTTTGTAAGTACATTATATATGGAATTATATTTTTTTTTATATTTAATATATGTATAATAATCTTATATTTATTTTGTATGATTTTTTTATTGATTATCAATGAAGATGGGAATATTGTAATGGATTTTCTCCAAACATTTTACTTATGTGTTACACATGTCATAGTAACCACCTATTTAAAAAATATAGTTTATATTATGAAAATTACAGTATTTTATGAATAGTTTACTTAAAATTATTGGGATTTACATATCTATTTTATTATCACACTCTTTAAGGGTATATATTTCATTTTTACCCAAGTAGTGAGGGATTTTTTGTCTCAAATTTCATTCATTGAGACACATGTTATCTTATGTACCTATATAATTTTATGAGGTGTATATAAAACACATTATAAATTTAATATCATTAATTTATGTATTCAAATGAAATTTGAGGATTATTTTTTTACTATCATTTTATCGGGATTATGATTCAATGTTACCAAAGTGGTAAGAGTTCTATGTTTCAATGTCCTTATTTTCACTATTATTTATGATAATGATTCTGATGTATGATTTTTATGTTCCATATATCTATAAAATCATGATTTTTTTCTCTCTTATGGAATTTATAAAATAATTAATTTTATCCCACCATTTTCCACTATATATATACTCATATTATCAATGAAAATAAATTCATGAAAAATAATCTTTATTTCTCTATTCAGTCAAAAAGAATATTTATTCCACACCCATTCTTCTAAACAAAAATTCAAAAAATTATAAAACTACCAAAAATATTTATTAATGATATTTTATCCAATTTTAAGTTTTTTTAAATTATTTCTAAAGGAATCAACTTGTTTATTTTGTAATGAATCTTGTTTTCCTTTTACAAAAATTTTGAAAATAATATTTGTTTTAAACCTTAAAGTCATGAAAAGTAGACCCCATTGTGATGAATTCTCATTGATTACATAAATCCTTAATATTTTTCGAATTTTATTTTAAATTAATTTTTTTCTTTAATATCTGGTATATTATAAGATTTAAAATAGATTATGTCAACATGTAATGTATTCTGACAATTTTTAATATTCTAAAATGTTTTATTCAATGATGAAAGGTCATTTAAATCTAAACATGATTTTAAATTATTTTATGACATCCATTATAAATTTACAAGGTTATTTTTGAAATAAATAAATTCCAGTAGGTTTTATTAATTTTTATTTTTAATTGTGTATTCCAATGAAACGTTATTTCCATAATGGGACATTCCATGGTCTTTTTCAAGATCATATTCCATCTGAGATTTTAAACATGGATGTTAATTATTCTTTACTAGATATTTTATCCAAGAATATTATTCATATTATTTTCCTAATTTTTTTCTTTTTTTAAGGGTAGAATTTTTGTGAATCTGGTTTATTTCCCACAGGTTATAAAATGTTGAAATTAGTTTGAAACCCACTAATTTTCATTTGTATTGATATTATGATGTAATGATTAAAATATGTATATTAATTATATAGGTCATGTTGTGATTAAATTTTAATGAAACCCATTTCTCTTATTTGGTTGTGATATTATAAATTTTTCCTAGTATAGTGTTACACATCTGTATGATTTCCAATATTTGATTGGTGAGACCTATGAATCCCTCTAATTTATTGGGTGAAAAATTATATAGAATATATTGGAATGGGGAGTGAACCTGATTTAGTATGCGAAACAATCACCGATGAATGTCTAGGGAGTGATACTTTACAACTATGTTGGTTTGGGGAGAGAACCCCTTCAACTAATATAGGTTTGGCAGTAATACTTGAATTTTAAAGAAATAATTTTATTTTCTTATATGTATTCCATAATTTCATGTCTTATGCTAATGTAATTATCTCATGTATCATTCCATTTTATTTCTTAATAATCATTATCATATGAATTTCCAATCATTATTCAATGATTAAATATTATGATATTTTATATAAAACATATGGTTTCAAATGGTACTCTCATATCATCATATGGTTACGTTATTGTTATTCATACATATCTCTATTATTTACCCTGAAAAATAACATGGTATCACCATTTCATATGTTTCCTTTCCCCATGTTAAGAAGAATGTTTTTAAGAATGGTATTTATAAGAATAATCCAAATGGGGAAATCATTATTGGAGACATTTAAGATCAATCATGAAAATAGATGATGGTGAATCTACTCTCCAATGAAAAAAAATAATTATTCTCATCAGGTGAGTTTTTGGGATGCATTGAATATTTTCATAAAACAATGTAAAATTAATGTATGAAAATATTGGGCATTTGAAGATGGTATTGGGGGAATGGTTTTGTTAACCATATTAATATAGGATCATAAATTATTAGTGAGAAGCTAAGGGATTATTCTATGGATATGTCTTGGTATTTATGAAAGGATATGTAGAAGGATGAGTTAAGGTATTAGAAAATGTTTAATAGATTGGGTATATGATAGGGAATGTGGTTTCCTATGAATAACATCCCTATCTAGATATTGTTAGTGGTTTTTTCTCATTCACAAAGGTTCCTTAGGGTAATAACGATGATAATGGCGCATTGATCATGACTTAATCATCATCTAGTGCACAAAAATGGTCCTTACTGCACTCTTAGTATAATACTCTTGGAGAATACGGTTTCAATGATTAAAAAAAATTTAAAACCATCATTATGGATTTAAATAGATGATGATTATTAATGGCCGAGATTAATCATTTGGTGTAATGGTTTGAAAAGAACGTGTAATGTTTTAGACACCCTACAAGTGATTTCACTTGATTATTTGGTTCCCCTTCATGACTAGTATTTCTAACTCTATGAATTTTTTAGTCTATAGACGAAACCCAAAGTTACCATATTTATGATGAGTGTAATATACATAGAAATGATTTTCTTACTTATAGACTAACTGTTTTGGGATCTCGAATAAAAAATCATTTTCATTTCTCACCTAAATTTCTCAAGCTACGAATATTTTTTCAAAAATCAAAATTATAAAGGAGGGAACCATGATTATTTGATTTATTAATGAGAAAATTCCCACCTTATTTTAGTGGTTCTTTTGATGCACTAATTTCTTAAGAATAGACTAGCACCACGAAAATATTATTTTATATCCTCTAGTTTTCGGTACATGAGAAAACCATTTGGTATTTCTATCATTTGGATTGTTAATAGGGAAATTAATGGACTCTTATCATTAATATGAGAAAAATAATAATAAATAGACTTCTTGGATTGGAACTAGTTCAGGAATTTATTTTTCCAAAAGTAATTTCATCATATTTTTTGTATGAAGATGAAGAAGTATTTCCTTGTGTTAATGATTATGGTTGCTGAATCTATTGGTACCTAAGGGGAAATGTTTACAATGATTTTGAAGTATACATATGTTATTATCATGAAACCTACATGTCAAGTTGAATAATTCATCAGCATATTAAAACCAAGTCATTTAATAGAATTATCCATTATAGAATTTAGTAACCATAAAGATATTTTTCAATGTGACTTCAATGTGGAAATTTATGATAGAGTGAATTGTAATTATCATTGTTATGGTAAGAAGAGAAAAATGGGATACATAGGATGTTCTGGAATTATTGGAGAGATGAATATGAGATTTTATTTTATAATCCTATTGTATAAAGAAACATGGAGAAAATTTTACAAAATTAACTAGTGAATGTTTTATCTGTGGATGAGAAAGTTCATCAAGAAATTGATTTTTTATGTTTTGGAAAAAAGCTACCTATCAATGAGAATTGACAGAATGTTTCACAAAATGAAAAAACCACATTCTAGTGTTTAAAATTTAATGAGTATGCTAACTATGAAAATCAATTCCATATACCAATGGATAATGGGAATGATAAGCTATATATACATATGAATAAAATTAACTAAAGTAAAGCTTATAAGATCATCAAGGTTAAAGTGATTCATGAAAAATTGGGAAAATTAAACATCCTCCCCTTAGATAAGAGTTTAATGTATTATTTTTTATGAAATAGAAGTATGGAAATCATATTGACTATCCTTAAGTAAAATTCCATGGTATTATATCCCCTAACTAGAGATTTGGAATAAGAAAATAACATTGTATACTATATCAATACAAATTTTATCCCAAAGATCCTATAAAAATATTTTTGTTTATGATAAGATCATATTGATGGAATAAATTGCTAATTGTATTTTAGAATTATTTCTTTCTCTAACTGATATTATATTAAATGTTATAGAAAAAATCATTGACGAATGAGTTCAGGTTGGTTATATATTCAGAGTCATCTTCACCCCTTTTGAGGATTCAATTAATGGGATCTTATTATGATTAAGGATAATTTATTATACATTTATAGTAATACAAACATTTGGTTTTCTTTATAGTGATTAGATTTTTTGGGAATGAATTTTATTACACTTTGTGGAAATATGATTACAGGTACTCGTAACCCTTACTGTTTATCATATGATTGATGTTGACATAATTTGGGGTCATGTACAATTATCTTATGATTTTAGTACACAACATTTATATTATATAAGATTTATCTTTTCATTTATATCCAAACTATATATTTAATAAGTGATAAGGTTTCGAGGAGTACCAAATTCAATTTTATTTTACAAAAATCTAGATTTTAAAAGAATATTTTATTGATGTCTTCAACATTTACTAGTGAAAATATGATTTAACGTCAGTTTTTTATGTTTGTTTCTAACCAAATTTTATAAAGGTGATGTAAAAATTATTATTTTTGGAATTGGGTTTTCTAAAAACCAATGACAAAAATGTTCTTCGTTAAGTGTTTTAGTGTCTGTTTTTGGAAAACTGACACTAAAAACTGAATACTTTTTTTAAAAAACTTTTGGCGTGGGTTTTTAATAAACCGACTTCGAATGTTAATTTTTTTTTTGGAAAATTGAACATATTACAGTACCAAAACAATAAAAACCCATATAATAAATAAAAAACATACAAAAATCAAACAGTATTTATCCTTGATTAAAAATCTATAACTTATATGTTTTTATCTAGTAAATCAAAAAACTATCTCCACATTTGTATTATTAATTGGAATTAAAATAAATATACATGAAACTTACAACATGCTCATTTTTTATTATTATTAAAGAATTCATGTTATTATCAATATGTTAAAACAGTTATAATGTCAAAAGATTTTTTTTTAAATCCATATTTAATATTATTCATAAATATTATATTATACCTACCTCAAATCCAAATAAAACATATCAAATATTTTGAAAAAATATATTTAATATGGGTATGATAAAATTGGAAATGACAATAGAAATCATTGGATGACTAAAATAACATTGAATGATATGAGATAAAAAATAGACTAATATGGAAGAAAATATAAAATATATAATACATCTAACCTTATAGAATTCAATAGCTTCCCTAGTTGTGATTATCTATTACAGGAATTATAAAAAATAATTACCAAATTCAATATGTCCTTTTTGAATATGACACTACAGTTGTAACAGATTAAAAAGATATTTAAAATAAATATATAACAAAAATATGAATAATGTATAATATTAAAACTAAATACCTTTACTTCCACATATTTTATTTTATTTGTGGTCTTTATCATCTTGTATTCCTTGTATTTTTTCCATGAAGTACATTTTTAAATATATGAACAAAAAATAAATTTATAAACAATGAGAATTAAACATAATTAGATTATAAAAAACATAACTTTCTAATAATTTTGAAATTTTTTATGAACATTTTCTGGTACATAGAGAAACCAATATAATGTGAATTAACATGGGAAAAATACACCTATAATTCAATGCCCCTATAATACAAAAATTTAACAATTAATGACAATATAATAATCATTATTTCTTAATTATTTTTCCATTCATACTAATCAAGAAATGGAAGAAACCAACATTGAATATTCATATTTGATGATATCGCTCATATATATATGAAACACTATAAAAATTTTCACATGTTGCACTTCAATGAGTGTGAATTCTAGATCTATAATACCATAAATGCATGTAAATTCATTTTGTAAAAGAAGCGTGTGTAGATTCCTAATTTAAAAATAAAATATATTTTGTAATTTTAAAACAATATTTTTTTAAATAAATACAAATTCAAATGTCAATTTACATACATGGGTAACAAAAAAACCACATTCAGGCTGAGCTCTTCAAAATAAACTAGATGCATGATATCATATTTCAGTAGTCCCAATGTACAATTTATTTTTCATATATTGGTCTTCATCCAAAACTCATAGATATAATTCAATGAATAATAAGTGTATGATAATCAATGTATCCCATAAGAAATATCTAAATTATCTATATTTGATTGTTCTTGAACATTTTTTTTCATTCTTGCTTCTACTTTTTCCCTTCAGATAATCCAATATAAATTAAATGTCCAAAAGAGTTATAATTAATTTTGAATAACAAGAAATTAATATTTGAAAAAACACATACCTCATATTAAATAAAAAAAATAAAACAAGTTGGAGAAATTAAACAATGACCCATAAAATCCCCAACTCGTGTGATCTCATTTGTAGTAAATTGTAGTAGAGCATTAGGATCTATGATATCGAGTACGGTTACTCTCACTTGACCCATCTATATGGGCTGATGATGTACCGAATCCCCCAAAAAATTAATGATTCATAATAAAACAATATGTATATGAGGATATGTATAAAACAACTCACAATATACATTTTGGTCTGAGTGAGGTGGTGGAGGATCAAAGTAAGTAAATGGGGAAGGGTTTTCCGGGTGAATAGTCTAAGAAGGCTGAAAAATTGAAAACTATTATACTAGTGTTTATAATTTATAAAATAGAAAAATTGATGATAGCTAATTAATATACTAATTGGTCTATGTGAGGGGGTGGAGGATCGACGGAGGTATATTGGGTAGGGTAGAACAGGTGAGAAGGCTGGTTAGGCTAAAAATGAAAAAGTTGTATTATTTTTTATAATTCAAAAAATAGAAAAAATTATGACAAATAAATAATATTCCTAGGAAGGCTACTCATATGGGGTAAGGTAGTCAGATTGGTATTGTAATCAAGGTGTACAGGCTGGGAAGGAATAAAATGTAAAAATTTATATTAGTGTTTATAAGTTATAAAATAGAAAAAATGATAACAAAAATATAATATAACTAGGATGGTTTCTCATACAGGGCATGGTAGGAATACGGGGCAGGGTAGTTCAGGTGAGCATTCTAGGAAGGCAGAAATTTGAAAATGTTATATTAGTGTATATAATTTATAAAATATAAGAATTGATGATAAATAAATAATATACCTGGGAAGGTTTCACAAACTGATACTTTATTGAAATGTATTCTAATAAATCCCGCTGCATTGTTGCTAGAATTTGATCACCCATAGATTGTGTCAAATTTTTTATCTCACATTTAAATGATTCTATTTTTTGGACTTTAGAATTATTACACTTCCCAAAAAAACCAAATACTAATACCTACCTGATATCCTCTTACACGTATGGGGTGTTATGTCTTTCCAAAAGTTGTGTCAAGGATAACCATATTACCATCAGAGATAAAAGAGCCATGTGTCTCTTTCTCCTGATGTTCATCTTGAAATGAAAATGAAAACATATACATTAGTGTTTAAAAATTTAAAAATTTAAAAATTCATGAAAAATAAGTAATATTTTCTTACAATTTTATCAACTACTTGCTTAGCATCCTATGTAATATACTTTTCATTATTCATTCCTCTTAATAGTTTTCCATTTTCATGTAGAGTGGTAAGAGATGGAAAACCATATTGAACCTCTTCTGAACGACTTCTAGAATGATCTCTAAATGATTCCAATTTTTCTTAAATCATTTTCTGCTCCAAACACTGATAACATCAATGTGATAAAGTAAAAGTGTATACATTTCTCAATTGAATCACATGATGAAATCTTCTAGAATCCTATAATATAAAATAATCTACTACATAATTAAAAACGTATAATAAATATTAAAATATTAAAAAATTATCATGCCTAAAAGTTTTCATCACGAGGACTGTCAAAAAATCGCTTCCATGTATCATCATCATCTATAAACTCATACTCGAGGCTTAGGTTTTCAAACCTTCGCTTTCAGAAAATGTAATTTTTTGTTAGTTTTGTTTTAAAATATTTCCATCAACCAGCCGCTAAATAGAGTTTTCTTTTCTTAATTTCTTTGGGTTCCTAAAAATTGAATTTCATATATAAATTAATAAATTAATAATTTCATCTAAAATAGTTAATATTGAAAAAATTAGATAAAAGGAATAAATTAAGATACTTTTGTGTCAAGGCCTCCCGAACTTGTTGTTTCGTCATCCTATCCACTAACTTCAAATCATGATATAAAATAGTAATCATAAAATGGATCTGCATCGATATAAAAGAGGTAAACTAAACTGAATTTTTGCCAATTTCATTATTATTGTCATCAAAACAAATGTGTAATCTTTCATCATCGTGAGAAAGTGATACTTTAGGTAAATGTGTAATATGAATTTTACCAACTTGGGAACATGATATTTTAGTATTAACAGAATATGTCTCCTTTGCCAAGGATGCATCAGTAGTCCTGTAATTTTTTTCTGTAAATCAAATATTTTATTTCATTTAATAAATATATTACTAAATATTTATTAATATGAAAAAATATATATACCTTGGAAACAAATCATCTATCTCTATATTTGATATTTTTAATAGAATTTGTAATGAAATATTTTGTACCTTATTATCATTAGAAAACTGAATATTTAGAAAAAATAATGAAAATAATATGTAAAAAAAGTCATCTAGTTGTATGTTTTTAAAAAAAGGAAACAAATATAAATATTTAATAGAAAAATTAAGAAACTATTTTAGTATCTGAACACATGCATTCATCATGATTTTATTTATTTCATTCACTATTTATGTCTTACAATTATTGTAATCATCTTAAAATTTTGTATTATATGAATAAGGCTCATTTAAATCAGTAACATCATCAGCATTATCTCCATCACCCAAATGGCATCTTTTTCATTTCAAAATGTTATACCACTGATCAATTGATAGATCAATTACATAAAATACTTGTTTTTCATGTTTCTCCATGATAAATTGTTCCACATTGTAATTAAATATTTTCAAATCAACCATTTTAAACCTATATTCATCATTTTTCATGCCACTCATACTATCAACCTAATTACACATAATAATAGTGAATAAAAATTTAATATAATCAATTTTCCAAATGTCTTCAAGAACTCCAAAATATTTTGTCTGTGCAGACATTGGATTTTTATCTTTGGCAGTCGAAATATGACATGCATCACCGAAAACCATCACACCGCTATTCAGATCGGTACTCTTTTCATCCATATTTTTTTGTGTAAAATGTGTACCCATTAATATCAAAACCAAACCTTCTGATAACATTAACAGATGGCCTCTTTCTATCCACTTAAATTTTTGTATGTTGGTATATTTTTGGTGAATTTCTCTTTAAACCATGAAAAAATTCTTTCTTATGGTCAATCATCCCCAAATTTTCATTTATTTTCTGATATAATAACATTATTTCAGCAACATACGAGGATATATATGATTGAACCTCATCTGTGTTGTTAAAAATATATAAATGTTCTTGCATCATTTCATCATGTGGAAGGAATTATACCTTTAAGACTCAAACCCCTCTACCTTCACTATCAACTGTCATATGTCAAGATATTGGGAGACAAATATGCTTTACCTCATACAAATAATCATTACAGAACTGAATCACCTGTTCTGATACATAGTTTTGAAATATAGGTTCCGCTGGTTGATAATTATTTTTTACATATCCATTCAAAGTTTTCATATATCTTTTAAAATGATACATCCATCATAAATAAACAATCCCACAAATTCTTATCTCACGCACCAAATGAACTAGAAGATGAACCATATTATCAAAAAACATATGTGGGAAATCCATTTCTAGTAGACAATGAATAAGAGTGATTTATTCTCCAACACACCAACATATTTTTATCAACTTCATTGGTAAAAATTTATTTGAAAAAATTTCACAACCTGATTATTGTCTTTCTAATAACTATTGAAAATTAATCATGCTCTACAACTGGTAGAAGTTGTTGCATCAAAACGTGGAAATCATGATATTTCTTACCAATTAATTTATGATCCTTCTATGACACCAAATTATTCACATTTAAAAAAAACCAATGGGTACATTAAAAGAATGAGGACACTAACAAAAATTTATCTATTCAATCATTCTTAATTTGTGAGAAGCCAAAGGTATATATGTTTTTTTCCATTCATAGTGGGAGGTGAAATCAAAATTATTCTCATTAATATCAAGTACAATCTAGCATGAAATCCATCTTTTTAATTTTCTTTTATGTCTAACAATGTTCCCATAAAACTGTTAAATATGTTTTATCTGAATATGCCTAACATCTATGATATGTTTTTTCTCTAAAAATCTATAATAAGGTAGTTCATTTAGAAAGATGGGTTCTTCTAGATATTCATTTTAAGGCCATAACATATTTTCTAACCAAATTTTGAATCAATATTTTTCACCATGTCATAATATTCTTCATCAAAAAATGGATGATGGGGATGGTTTTTTCTTATAAACCATTAACTTATTTTTTTAACCTATGAAAAGGATGATAAATTTGAAAAAAATCATCGATGTCATATATAAATTGTCTTTATTATATTATGAAATTTATAATATGAAGTTTTTTCCTCACAAACTAGACATGATTCATGACCCTTAACACTATATCCAAATAGGTTTCAATATGCATGAAAGAAATTTATAGTGAACGTTATAATAGCACGCAAAAGAAAATACTCATTCTTGTGTGCATAAAAAAACACAAAAAACATACACCAATAGTAGTTTTAAATAAACATTTAATGGTGAATGATACACACAATATCATTTCCATGTTATTTTGGTCAAGAAAAAATCATGATCATCATAACATATTGTTTCTTCCAAAATAGATGTGGAGGCAAGTTGTAAACTACTAGAAATACAATCCATGAACTATATTGGATACGTAGGCTTTGATATGGATTCATTCCATCTTTTCATAACCCCATTTTGATTTTACTAACTTCACTTCGAAAATCATGAAATTATTTATCAAAACTCTTCCACTATGGTGAATCGGCAGGGTGTTGTATGATACCTTCGAAGATGCGCTCATCTGAATTCCATATTATCCTTTTTTTGTCAACTGAATTTGAATATATATTATTCAAATAAGGAATTATTGGATGGTAACAAATTTATTTATCGAGAGTTTTTATTTTGGTGCTTATGAACTAATCACTGTTGAATTATAATTATTTTATGTAAATAATATAGGATGATACCATTTGAAGTACATTGTTTATTATTCATTACATTATATGACATTACCTTAGAATTGATTTGAGTTTACTTTCTCATCTATCATATAGCGTTATATCCCATATGTAGGACAACATGTTAAATATTCATATTCTTTCTTATACAGTACACAATCATTGGAGAAAGAATGTATCTTTTTATACCCCATTCCCATTAGGAATATTATTTTTTTCACCTCATATTAGAATGTAGAATCCTTTTCCTTCTAGAAGTTTCCCTTTAAAAATATCAATTAATTTAGAGAATGTTTTATTACTCCTCCCCTTTTTTCTTTTATGATAACTACAATAAAAATCTACAGATAACACTATATAATTACTACAACCATGGAATAATGGTTTCTCAGAATCAACATATAGTTGTTCAATAGTTACTATTTAATTATGGTTTCAACACCAAAATCATGAATTAATTCATTAATACAGTCCTATGCTTCATTATGAATATTGTCATCAACATTGGATGTTGAATTTTCTATTATTTCTCCATGCCAGATCCAATGTGTATTATTAAAGCTAAAACCATAAAAAATGAGATGATCCTTCATTTCTCTAGAGTTTAACAATTTTAAATTAAAACTCTTTACACATTGAAAAAAAAATCAGTCAATTTTTTGAATATGTCGTTAATAAAATTACATGAATTAATCAACTCATTTTTCATAGTCACTTGTGGTTCTTCGTAAATAAATCCAATTACGATCCATTCAATACGTGATATCACAATATAATAGTTGAATATATTAAAACGAATAAACATTAATATATATATATATATATATATTGTAAAAAGAGACATATTTAATAATAAATATCGATAATTAGATATAAAACATCATATATGAAACAATTATACAAATAGTAAACTTTTTTCATATTATATAAATGTGTTTTAATTATATTATAATTTAATTATAATATTAGTATTCAAAAATTTATTAATTCATTTTATATATTTTTGGAATTATTTGGATGTTGCGCATGTCAAAAGTACTAAAAAATATATTAATTTAACAGTCGAAATATAATATATTATTAGTATTATGAAATAAGAATTAGTGTAATTGTTTATATTATAAGTGGAAAAAATGATACTCCCAAAATTATGAATGATGAAATTAAATACATAAGTAAATTGGTAAATCTGAGAGCATGTTCATTTTTTTTACATTGAGGTTGAGAGATTTGAATTTTTTAAATGTTGAGTCTTCATGATCTTCTCTTGATCCTGAATGGAAAATTTCTATAAAAGATTGTTGGAATGAAGGAGTAGAAACTGTCACGAGAAAAATATATGTGGTTATCACACTAGTTTATCTTCACAATGAATTGAGTTTTGTGAATCAATTCATAAAATCAATATGCTTTTGAATACTCACTTTATTATGTGATGATTTTTTTAGAAACCACAAATAAGTGAAAATGTATGATGTGTATTACGATGAGCATTAAAAACACATAACAAAATATTTGTTCCATTGTTTTAACAGTGGGTATATTATTGTTTTACGAATGGTGACTAAGTTCTAAAAGAGAGAAATTTTTTTAAATTACGTTGACATATTGTGAGTTCAAGAGGTAGTGTGAGATTTTATCACATAATAGGATGCCACATATTGACATTATGTCATGTGTGATAAATTAATGCATGCAAGGGTCTGTATGAATGAAATAAGTTAATAATTTCATTCATATGTAAATTAATAATCATTTGAGATAATATTCATACGCTAATATAAGTAAAACCGTGTGATATAAAATGTCAAACATGCAGAAAAAAATGATGTATATATTTTGAATTAATATAGATTATGTGATTATTTCAAGTGAGTGGGAATTTCACAAAAGACATTATGCATGATTGTGTTTTCATAAGATAATCAAACATAGTGAGTTTGTACTTCCGAAAGTGTATGTGATGTTGAGAAACTGTTATATGTTTGCATTCATCATACAATAATAGGGAGATAGTATTGTGGGATGTATGAATCATTTGTGTTGAAGGAAGCAGAATAATGTGAATTCATCCAATTGGGTGTGTACAATATTAATAAATTTTCTAGTGTTGAAATATGTATGATAACAATGAAGAGATATTATGAGATATACGCGCATGAAGGAAGTATAATGAAAAAAATGATTTGAATTTTAAACAAATGAAATATTGCATAAAAATAAAAGGTCTATGCATTTGATTTTACATACATCAGGTACATGAAATATAGATTTAATGAGTGGATGGAATCTAAGAAAATAAAAATGAATTTAATAGACTAAAATCAAACTAACTCTTCCTAAATAGACTCAACCATTTTGGAACCAAATTGAACAATCCTAGACTAAATGTAATTAAACAAAAATAGAGTAAATTTATATGGGATGATCACGTTTAGTGATAATATAAACCATGATTATCAAATTTATAATAAACTATAAACTAATAATTGAATAAAATAAAAAACATAATTAAATTTTAAATAATTTATCAGAAAACTAAAAAATCATAAAATATTTGGAGTTTATCACAGAAATAGATCCAAATCGTATCATTACTCTGTATAATTCAATGGGCTATTAAACACTTCAAGATCTATACAAAAAATTATTTGTAAAAACGAAAAATAAAGATGAACAACAGACTAAAATCATACCACAAATGAATGTCAACAAAAAGAAGATTTGGATGAAAATATAACTCGTAAATGATGACAAATTGGGAGATAATCAAGAAATCTTACAGTAAATCCTGAAAATAGAAAAAAAATCAAAAAAATGGTGGTTCAAGATCACAAATGCACCATCAATGTTATCGCGAGTCAAGAAGATCCACCATTATTTACCTTTCAAAGATCAACAAACTTGAGGGTTTCCAGGTCCTGCCTAATTGTAAACGACTTTAGGCATCAGTTTTTACAAAACTGAAGCTGGATAGTTAAAAAAATATTTGTAGCATCGATTTTTGAGAAACCAGATGCCGAATCTATGTTTTTATCATACTGTGTCAGTTTTATGAAAAAATGATTCCATAAATATGTTTTTGTTATATATGGAGTCAGTTTATATAAAAATTGATACATAAAGGTCCCATTTTTGGATTAATGGCATCGGTTTTTGTAAAAACCAATATTAATACTATTTTTTTGGCATCCGTTTTTTGAAAAACCTACACCATATGTGATAAATTATAGTGTTTTCACCATCAGTTCATCTAAAACATGATGCTAAAAATTACTCTTAAAATTTTTTGGCATCCCTTTTATGTAAATCTGATGCAAAAAATTTCTCCTACATACTATTGTAATCGGATTAGAAAAAATGGTCTTCATTACATAAATGTTAATTAAGGTATTTACATTAGGGATGATGTTGACATTGATTTGAATTTCATCACTACGATTTCTCTTCATAAATATAGTGAGTGTGAAAAAATAGTTGAAACCATAGATAATATAATAATATATTGTTCTATATAATTTAAATATGGTTTACATACACACATTATCCATGTTGGGTTTTCATCGAAAAATATGTTTCACTTGAAAATTTTGGTGGCTCTTTAAAAATACCATTATAGAATGATGTTTAGAACATCAATATACTCGAATTATGTTGATGAAAATAATTCATTAGGACATGAGGAAGTAGATTAGATGGAAGAAATAATAAGATCCATTCTACGGCATGTAAAGACTACACAAATTTGACAGAAATGTTATGTTGACAGTCATAAGAATTATTTAGAATGTGAAGTTTGAATTATTTTCTTTCTATGAATCACTCTATTGATGATGGAAGGGGAAAATAAGTCATATGTATATCAGTACAATTAACACAACTAATCGTATTGGGATAGATGATAATAATTTGTTCCTTCCACCAAACCTCACTTAGTATCACAATTTATTGTAGGTATCTATAGTGAGGATGTAAATTCCATATCAATTAGATATGAAAAACTCAAATATCATAACACTATGCCACGCTATTTATTATGAGGAACTACCGATAGAGATTCTATATGTAATAGATGATGTTATGTAAAACAAGACTGCTAAAATGGTTAGTGTCATTCAAAAACCACCAACATGACAATCCTATATGGAATCATGATTATCTATTGAGGAAAATGTATAATAAATTTTTTGAACCAAAGTAATGACTTTTGATGGTGAAATTCAATTTCATGGGGTACAATTTTACCAATTGAAATTTTGTGGAATTAATTTTTCAAATAAAATTAATCTATTATATAATATTCATGACACACTGTATATATTTTATAATTATTTACATAGAAAAAAATGTTTTTAAGGAAATACATGTAATGCTCGGTTTATATTACGTTATAGAAAACAAATCGTTTAAATGAAAGGTGAAATATTATTTAAATATAAATTCTTAATATGAAAGTTATCACCTAACCAATAGAATGGTGGGAATGAATATGATTAAATAAATAATGTAAATATTTGGATTAAACGTGAAAATAAATTAGATTCTTTAGTGAAAAATTAATATAAAATGAATTAATACATTCGAAAATAGACAAATATTTTTTGGAAATATTGTATTTATGGAAACAAATTTTATATAAATAAATTAATCAAATCATTTTATAAAATATTTTTTAAAATTTATATGTTATATAATCAATCAATTGTTTAACATTAATCTTATTTATTTTATATACATTTTTTTGAATAAATCAATGTTTATAAATAAAAAATGTATATTCTAAAAAGTTAATTTGTAGTATTTTTCCTAAAAACACATTTTTAAAAAAATATTATATAATTTAGGGAAAAATAAAATTCAGTTTTTAAATCAGGTTTTCAAAATTAAATTAATGTTATGTTTTTATAATTTTCTAATAATATTTAATTTATGAATAATGTTGAAAAATACTAAAATTTAATATTGAAATTACTCTTCGCAAAAATTATTTTTAATGTTAATTTTTTATTAAATTCAATTTAAATAAACATTATTTAATTTATATTTAAATTAATTAATTTTGTTTTATTGGAAGAAATTTTTTATTGAAATTGGATATTAAAAATTTGTAAACATTGGAACATTTCTCCTTGAAAAAATGCTCTATCATCACAACTACGAAGTTAATGTTAAATTAAATTTTCCAATAATATCAATAGAATTTCAAAATTTTATTTCCACATTTCTAATCAAAATAATTTATTTTTTATAATATGATATACATAATTTTGTACATAAATTAATAGTCAAAATAGTAATAATTAATTACCACGGTTAAGGTAAAAAAGATTTTGACATGGGTTAAAATAAGAGGATAATGGTTAAAATTACATAAAAACTTTACTAAAGTTTATTATATGAAAATATTTCAACCTAATAATGTCTAATTGTGTATAATACTCAATTTTTTATCATGTTTCATGATAAAAATTTGGTAACACGTTTTTTATTTCAAACAATTACAATTTTTCCACTCACCTTAATAATACCAGCCCACCCATCCCCTATCTTCTTTACACCTTCATACACAGTTGTTCTGGACAATAGAAACCAAAATAAATTCCAAAAATACCTCTTTTAACCTATATTTCATATTTTTTGAATAAATATTTCAATTTAAGGCTTTTGGGGAAACCTAAAGAGGTTATTTGAAGAGGTGGAAACGATTTTCAATGAGTGTATTTATTTTATTTCTAAACAAACATATTTAAATTATTTTTAACCAAATGTAATATAATTAATTTCTTATATTAAAAATATTAATATGTTTTTATGTTAATTTCATTGCATTAAAACATCCTGAATTCTGTAAAATATGTTATTAAATCAACATTTCTGTGTACCGTATACTACTGCCTCTGAAACTAATGTCATTCACATTTCCATTACCACCTCTCATTTTTGGTTATGATGATTGAAATAAATTATATTCATGGTATTTTTAAAATAATTATATATATTCTTTCATAATATCATATACACCTTTTTTTACATTCTATTTCATAGGGGATGCGATATCATCGCTCATGTGTATGACAGACTACGACCACATGAAGCAATGTAATTCATTTTCACTAATTATTTACATGGAAGATAAGAAGGAAAAGTATAATGAATATTTGATATATAAATGTTTTAATTATGAAACTAATGACATATTTATCATTACAATAATATAATATATCATTTTCTTTTTTAACTTTTGTGTCACTAAAAGATAATAACATCATTCGTGTATGTGTGGATTGCCTCTTCTCGAAGTGATATGATTATGTCTTTCCATCAAAAAACCATAGGGATGATATGAATAAGTATATTTAAATAATTAAAACTATTTTTATTAAATTAGGTTCATTATTTAAATATGAAATACTACTAACCTCTTTTACATAATGATAATTTATTAATATATTCATTGATCATGATGAAGTACGACCCACCGTTTTCTTGATAGTAATACACTATATTTCACAAAACCATCATTGATTATTCTTATTAAATGTATAGTTTATGTATAATTATTATAATTATGTCATTGTTATTATTATAGATATAGTATATCTATGATCGTAGTAATGGGACAAAAAATAATAAATCCAATCACATGAGAAATTCAACGCAATTTTCACTAGAAATATTATTTTAACAATTGTTAATAAAAGGGTAATATTTGGTTATAATTATATTAAATATGGTATGATACATATATATATATGGTTCATTAGTATATATATAATAAATATATATTTATTATAAATTATTTCTAAATTTGTATGAAGGAAATCAAAACATATGAAAATGGAATTAAATATCACTTTTTTACTTAGACACAAGTTAATTCACCTCATATTTCATTTATCTCGTGTATATACATAAAATTAGTGTATTTTATGACTATTAACATAAAATTATGTGGATATTCTAATCCACACATTAACCCCTCTATTACGGGGTATATGGTCTTAAATTTAACCAAGTCATGAGATATTTTTTTCAATTTTCCTTTACTAATACATATGTTATGTTATAGACCAATAATATTTTTGTATGTGTAAATAAATCCAATTTAATAGTGAATATCACGAATTTATTTATTCTCATTATATTTAATGTTTTGGTAATTTTTTTTCTTTAATGGTTATTAATAATTAATATTATAAAATGGTAAGAGTTATATGTTACAATCTCTTCTTTTTTCGAGATTGTTTATGATTATGCTTGTGGTGATAAAATATTTTGTTTCACATATCATGAAACTCATGAATTTTAATCTACTATATTTAAATAATGGGAATATATTTTTTTCTTCATCATCCATTATTTATGTTCTCATTGTTGCAAAATGATTTCTTTGTGAAAAATTGCATTTATTTCTCTCATATGTCGACATACCATTTTAATTCTAAAACATTGTTTATAAAAAAATCAAAAAATGAATTCAAAATTTATTAAAAATTATTTAATAAACATTTATCAGTTTATGATTGTTTTATGATATATTTTTAGTGGAGTCCACTTGTAATTTTCCTAACATTAGATATTTGGATTTTACATTAAGTTTGAATGGAATATTTATTATTGTCATGAAAACCATGAAAATTATTTTCCACTTTCTTGACTGATAAATGATTTAAAAATCCCTTATATGTTTTAAAATGTATTTTCAATGTAAATTTTTTATTTAATATTTTCTATTTTTATTATATTTTAAATGAATTATTTAAAATTTAAATGTATTATGAAAATATGTTCTGTATTAAAATTTAATTTTAGAAGAAGAAATGTTATTTTCTATATGAGATATTTTAAACTATTTTTAAAACATCTGTAATTTGTTTTAAATTTTATTTTCAAAGGAATATATTAACCTAATATTTTTTCATAATTTTGGTTCAAAATTGAAATTAAAATAGATTTTATTTTTCTTAATAAATGTTATGCGTACCTTTTCAAAATAATTTTCCATATAATATGTCATCCTTTGATGTTAATTTTTCTTTACAAGTGATGTTATCCTCAGATAGTATCCTTATTCATTTTCTCAACAGTTTATTTTCATAATGATAATATGTTTATGAAATTTCTTTATCTCCCACATGTTATACAATTAAGATATTTCTATGAAACATGATTATTTTCACATATTATATAATTGAATAAATAATTATTATTAATACAGCCTATTTTTTATTGGTTATAAATAATTTAAATTCAAATAATCCAACTCAATTTCCTGTGTTATGATATGACGAATGGATTTTGATCATTTGGAACACACATATATTATTTTTATTATGTGATGGGTGGAACATTCCTCTACCTCCATTGCATTACATAATGATTTATACCTCATGTGATAGAATATACAAGAATGTTGAGTGAAAAAAATTCATTAAGTGACTTTGTCCACTATGATGTCTATTAGAGTGTACTTTACCTCCTATGTCAGTTTTGTGAGTGAACACATTCAACTATGATAACCATTGTAGTGAACCATTAATAAAATGTTAATTATTATATATGTTTATGTGAATTCCTGAATTCCAATTCTTATTCTGTTTTTATTCACTCATTGATTTTTTTCATTTATTTTATTATAATTCATTACATGTTTATTTACAATCATTAATCCATTACACATTATTATGATCTTTGATATGTAGGGTATAGTTTTAATTGTTATTATTATGTTATCATACCCTTCTGTTCATATTATGATAACATATCTCCCTTATTTAACTTTTCTAGGCACCTAAGATCACCTCTTATTATGATTACTTTCCCCACGTTTTGTAGAATATATTTTATTCGGTATGTTTGAGAAGAGTAATATTGTTTTATAACTTTATGAGATACATTAATTCTAATTTTTTAAAATATGTGATGGTTTATCATGTCTACAAAGCCAATAAACAATATCAGTCCTTAGTCATGTGTTTTCTAATTTATTTAATATTCATCTAATATGATGTATTATCAATATATAAAAAATTGTGTTTTTAAAAACTAATTTTTAATGCTATAACTTTATTAATATATCATTGAAATATAAATGGTTGATAATAGAAGAGAAATAGATGTTTAGTAACGCTCCTTGAGAGGAAACCTAGAAAATTTTAAGTGACATATAAATGGATTTTTTTATATCATCTATATAAAATTCTAATTTTCAACAATGTGAATACTATGAAATCTCACAATGAAAATTTTTGGATTTTTCAAATTACAATAAAGGGTGGAGGAAGTGAAAAATTAGGTAACCAAGTGACCAAATATTATTGGATTAAATTACTCAATTAAAATATCTTAATTATCAAAATATATATCATGTATAGTGTTTCATACCAACTAAATCCAAATAATATCCAAACTGCATCACCACAAGACCACTATCACGCGTCCTCATATACAAGAGGCATCTTACTAGTGGCATGATCCTACCATAGAACAAGGATAGACAATACCATATTTTTTATAGTACAAAAATCAATAAATAATAAGAAATATTATGATAAAATTAATCACACTTCACATAAAAATTTTCAAATATATGTAATGTTCCCACAATCAAACAAAATAAACATGAAATCTCATGGTAGTCTCCTGATTACAATAGAATCAAAAATAAAATACATGATTTAAATTCCATAAAATTGTGCTTGGCATCATGATTTTTCCCCACATCCAAGATCAATCACAAATATTCTGAAAATAAACTATTTATAACAAGGTTTTTTCCATAGTATTGACCATAAACCATGAAGTCTGCTCAAGAATAGATGATGAATTTATCATTGTTTGATTACAAATTTGTAGTACACCACCATTGGAATCGAAATAAATATCTAATCAAACCAAAAGTTATGCTAATGTTCCAAGTAACGACACACAATCTAACAAATGAAAATATGTTTTCATAAAATAAGAAATTATTAATTATCCTTTTTAACAATACATTTAAAAAATGGCACCCCATAGAACTAATCATAATTATGCATTTTTTTGTTTCTCGAACCATAAAACATAGAATGGGGTATATTTTAGTCAATGTAATTTCTTTCATTAATCATTTCAATTCTATGTACCATGGATATTGATCCAAGGTATCCACTCTAAGAAATTGTATTATTAGTGTATGGACTGTCTAACTGAAACCCAATAAATTGATAAACATCATCATATCCAACATCCCAAATCATGGATACCTTGAATCATGTATAAAATCCTAACCCATATTATATTGATCATCATGCCCAACATACTTAAACCGAGATGTATAGATCCATTTCTATCATGCCAATCCATTCTATAATTTAATCATTTGAAGGTTCAACATAATTGAAAATTTTAACACACTAATTTTACATGGATTTCCATTTTCAACAATAATTTTTAAAAATTTTCTATAATATCAAAACCATTAAAAACATCCATTTTTTAACACATTCCTTATTAATTCAAATAAAAATATCATTAAATTTCCTATAAAACCATTTAACCACTTAAAATATGTATTTAATCCGCTAATTATACCATTCCTCTTATCCTATTATGGGAAAACTAATTTATGAGTTCTATCATGAAACCCATTTAACCATGTAAATAATCCATCTAACAAGACAAACTATGTTAAAAATTAAAACTAAAACATACATCATTCAATTTTATTATATAACATTTCTAATATTTGGAACACCCCATGGGTGGATATAGGTCCCTTATCTTACTCATCAATAGACCTGAAATGGTTTATAAAATGTTTATCACATCCAATAAATTCTAGAACAATTTTCTTATTAATGAAATTATTTTCCCGAAGCATTGGTACCATCATACATATGGAAAACCATTGAAAATTATTAAGACTCTGGTAAAACCTCTTGGACGTCCTTCCTTATGGTCATATATATATACTCATACAAACTATTCATTTTATTCAAGTTAAACTTCCATAACCAAAAAAATACAAAACCATAGAATAAGTAAATATTAAAGGTAAAAGAATATGGTCAACCATGTAGTGAACCATCTCAATAATATAATAAAAAATAGTATACATACATTGATAATAAAATCACACCGAAATTTAAATAATTTTACATAGAATATAAGTTTTTACACTGTTTTAAGTGTTTATGTGGATTGATTTACACCAATTTTCATAACGGTTAAAATGGGATAGAAAATAAGGACGGTTTTTATAGAAATTAGGAGGAATAAGTGATAACTCGACCACTCATAATGAGGAACATGCTTTTGGTATATGGTTTTCTAAGCCATGTGCCAAATGTTGGAGATCCACATTCTAAGTAAACCATATTTAAAATAGTTTTCTAATCCACCCACATCGTTAGGTAAATAATGTGAAACTCAAGTGAACTACTATGTAGATAGTTCTCAAAATTCTAATGGTCACAATGTAAGCCTCACATGGTTTATAAATACTTACTACCCCATCAAATTTTCTATGTTGTAATGGTGTACAGTTATCCAAAAAAATGTGTTAAACATGAACAATGTGTTCTTGGCCTAATTGTCTTCATTTACATGTATCGAACAACCAATACCCTATTGATTCCATCACTACTCCAGGTAATAAATAGAATAGTGTATTTTTAAATGAGGATATCCAAAATTGAAAAAATATATATTCAACAGTCAATATCATAAAACATCCCTTCTATATAGTATTTTAACCTTGAAATGCACTCCCATACGTCATATAGACATAATGGTACAATTATCAGGCCTTTAAGACCACATATAATTTTTATTCTCTTGTAATTCCTCATTAACTTGAAAATACTTCCACAACACTTAGTCCAAAAGAACAATATCACCCCAAAGAGTAATTTCACTATGATAAAGAGAATAAAAAATTTCTTATTAAATGATGTAACTACCTAAATTATAACATCATCAATATCAATAACATTAGATGTTTTTGTGTGCAACTACCAATGATTTCACACAAATAATACATCATGAATACCACTAAATTACTATAAAAATTCCAATCAATACACTAAAGGACAGATCCCCTCTACTATCACAAATAGACCCACATTCCTAAATTCTATCTTAAACTACGTCCAAATCTACTTGTGACCTAGTATGAGAGACAAATAAAAAATCCAATCCCCCACTAAATACTCAAGTGGATGTTGTTCTGATTGGTTTATGAGTGTTGTATACTCTAGGATATATCGATACATTTTTAGATAAAAAAACATGATCTGGAAACACTAATATGATAGCTATCACCAATGACTCCAATTCTCCAACTTCTTACTCCCATAAAGGTGGTATAAAAGGCCCAAAATACAGTTCCTAATATGGTGATATCTAATTAGTCACTTTATTAATTACTTTATATGATAAACCAAGAAGACATAGGTTTTTATTAGAGGATTCATGGAAATAAAGGAGGAATTCACCCAAATGTCCCATGACGGTTAGATGGACTGGTCAGATTGTTTATCCATATGTGGGTGGTATGTAGTGGTCAAAAACACAATAGTACATATCACCTTTTATGTATTTTTATATGTGAGTAGTAAAATGGGGATCTTCATCTAAAACGAACAATCTGAGGAATCCTCTAGAAATGAACCTTCTCTAAAACATAAGGGTTACCTGACTCCTTGATGTTAAATGCATCCAAAATCAATATGAAATTGGATTCCTTTTATAATTTATCCATAGTCACAAATATTTTTTCACTCGTATGATTATTCTTATGTATACCCACCAAAAATTACATGGTAACATTTCCCATATTGAATTTTATAATTGGGCAGGGATGTGATGGGACAAAAGGACACATATAATCAGACATCGACTACTAATAGGTGTGTAATTACATTACAAGATTCATGTTACACCTCATTGTTTATTGACACCAACATAGTCTACAAATATCATGGTACATTGTGATGAATCATGGTTGTACCACCAATTTCAAAGCTTGAAAAACTTACTCAGATCCTCTTTCATACCCATGAGCCCATGAGTATGACAATGAACCTGGATAAAGTCACTAAACGATATCAGTCCTTAGTCATGTGTTTTATAAATTATTTAATATTCATTTAATATGATTTATTATCAATATATATATAAAAAATTTGTTTTTAAACACTAATTTTTAATGCAATAATTTAATTAAAATATCATTGAAATATAAATTGTTGATAATATAAGAGAAATAAATGTTTAGTAATGCTCCTTGAGAGGAAAACTAGATAATTTTAAGTGACATATAAAGGAATTTTTTTTATATCATCTATATAAAATTATACTTTTCAACCATGTGAATATAATGAAATCTCACCATGAAAAGTTTTGGATTGTTCAAATTACAATAAAGGGTGGAGGAAGTGAAAAATTAGGTAACCAAGTGACCAAATATTATTGGATTAAATTACTCAATTAAAGTATCTTATTTATCAAAATATATATCATGTATAGTGTTTCATACCAACTAAATCCAAATAGTATTCAAACTACTTCACCACATGACCACTATCATGCATCCTCATATACAAGAGGCATCTAACTAGTGGCATGATCCTACCATAGAACAGGGAGAGACAATACCATATTTGTTATAGTACAAAAATCGATAAATAATATGAAATATTAAGTTAAAATTAATCACACTTCACATAAAAATTTCCAAATATATGTAATGTTCCCACAATCAAACAAAATAAACATGAAATCTCATGGTAGTCTCCTGATTACAATAGAATCAAAAATAAAATACATCATTTAAATTCCTTAAAATGGTGCTTGGAATCTTGATTTTTCCTGACATCCAAGATCCATCACAAAATTTCTGAAAATAATCTATTTATAACAAGGTGTTTTCCATAGTATTGACCATAAACCATGATGTCTTCTCCAGTAGAGATGATGAATTGATCATTGTTTGATTACAAATTTTTATTACACCGCCATTGGAATAGAAATAAATATCTAATCAAACCAAAAGTTACGCTAATGTTCCAAGTAATGATATACAATCTAACAAATGAAAATATGTTTTCATAAAACAAGAAATTATTAGTTATCCTTTTTAACAATTCGTTTAAAAAATGGCACCCCATACAAGTAATCATAATTAGGAATTTTTTTTTGTTTCTTGAACCATAAAACATAGAATGGGGTATATTTTAGTCAATGTAATTTCTTTCATTAATCATTTCAATTCTAAGCACCATCGATATTGATCCAAGGTATCCACTTCGAGAAATTGTATTATTAGTGTATGGACTATCTAACTGAAACCCAATAAATTGATAAACATCTTCATATCCAACATCCCAAATCATGGATACCTTGAATCATGTATAAAATCATAACCCATATTATATTGAGTATCATGGCCAACATACTTAAACCGAGATGTATAGAGTCATTTTTATCATGCCAATCCATTTTATAATTTAATCATTTGAAGGTTCAACATAATTGAAAATTTTAACACACTAATTTTACATGGATTTCCATTTTCAACTATCATTTTTAACAATTTTCTATAATATCAAAACCATTAAAAACATCCATTTTTTAACACATTCTTCATTAATTCAAATAAAAATATCATTAAATTTCCTATAAAACCATTTAACCAGTTAAAATTTTATTTAATCCACTAATTATACCATTCCTCTTATCCTATTATGGGAAAATTAATTTATGAGTTCTATCATGAAATCCATTTAACCATGTAAATAATACATCTAACAAGACAAAATGAGTTAAAAAATAAAACTAAAACATACATCATTCAATTTTATTATATAACATTTCTAATATTTGGAACACCCCATGGGTGGATATAGGTCCCTTATCTTACTCATCAATAGACCTGAAATGGTTTATAAATTTTTTATCACATCCAATAAATTCTAGAACAATTTTCTTTTTTATGAAATAATTTTCCCGAAGCATTGGTGCCATCATACATATGGAAAAGCATTGAAAATTATTAAGACTATAGTAAAACCTCTTGGACGTCCTTCCTTATGGTCATATATATATACTCATACAAACTATTCATTTTATTCAAGATAAACTTCCATAACCAAAAAAATACAAAACCATAGAGTAAGTAAATATTAAAGGTAAAATAGTATGGTCAACCATGTAGTGAATCATCTCAATAATATAATAAAAAATAGTAGACTTACCTTGATAATAAAATCACAACGAAATTCATATAATTTTACATAGAATATAAGTTTTTACACTGTTTTAAGTGTTAATGTGGATTGAGTCAAACCAATTTTCATAACAGTTAAAATGGGATGGAAAATCAGGACGATTTTTATAGAAATTAGGAGGAATAAGTGATAACTCGACCACTCATAATGAGGGACATGTTTTTGGTATATGGTTCTCTAATCAATGTGCCAAATGTTGGAGCTCCACATTCTAAGTAAACCATATTTAAAATAGTTTTCTAATCCATCCACATGGTAAGGTAAATAATGTGAAACTCAAGTGAACTGTTATGTAGATATTTTTCAAAATTCTAAAGGTCACAAAGTACTCCTCACATGGTTTATAAATCCTTACTACCCCTTCAAATTTTCTATGTTTTAATGGTGTACAGTTATCCAAAAAATGTGTTAAACATCCACAATGTGTTCTAGGTGTAACATCCCAAGTAAGTAATGAATAATAGATATTTTTATCTATGTCTTTTAATGATTAAGATAGTGTTATAGAGGCTTAAAATGAAAATAAATACAATCTTATGCATGGAATACACTAATATTCATAAAAGATTGTTTTACTGCCTTTTGATGGAAAACCATTTTTTAATCTATATTTTGAAAATTTTATAAACTATGTTTGTCAAAATAAACTTATTCTTTATGATTGGGACATCAAAATTTACCTTGTGTGAATTTTTGGTATTTTTCTGACAATGTTCATTTTTTAATGAATAGTGAAAAATACTGCATTTTACATCAAAACTGATTTTTAATCTAATTTATTTATGTGATTAGATTATGTTTTGAATTGGTTTTGAAGTGAAATTAGAATATATTTTTACCATTTTATCCAATGGTTGTCATTGGAATCAATTTCACTTTGAAATTAGACTTAAACTGGTGTCAATCTTTTGATACTTATTGTTTTGTAAAAACACGCTATTTGCTCTGGCAGCGGGAATTAATTATTAAATTAATTAATGTGACTTATATGATTTGAATTTTGTAAAATGGACTTCATTTTTGAATTCGGAATATCAAATATAGCTTAGGGTGAATTTTTGGTAATTTTCTAAAAAACTTCAATTTTTGATGAATAGCGAAACCACTAAGTGGTAATCAAGCAAACTGATTTTTCAGTTAAATGAAAGTTTACCACTAATGTGTACTGAATTTTGAAAATCTGATATACATGGTTGTCATTAATAAGTAAAATGTGGTTCAATGAGATTAAAATAATTTTTTGGTGAATAGTAACTTATTAAGTTTTTAATCGTGATTAGTGGTAATTAGTGTAGTTTAAGGTATAAATAATGCTTTAATAATAGGAAATGACATAGACCCATGTCCCAACCTTATTGGTTGTGTCATGGCCGACCATGAAAAGACATGGGTCAACTTGGGGACCCCATGGAGACACTTTGGTATGGAAATGACATAAATAACTTTTTATTAAATGTTAAAGTAAAAATGACACAAACAAGAGATGTTTTACGAAAACAATTTTTACATGGGGTTATAAAGATCATATTTTTTTATTCTAAATTGTCATTGGAAATCTAAAAAGATTTCCTACATCATAGTATTTTTTTTTATGATTTTTAGACATTAAATAACTTAAATTATTTATGACATAATAATGATGCAGCGATGACATCATTATTTGACGATTTAAATAAAATGGAAAGATAATGTAAAATCTATAAACTACACATGGCCAAAACAAATTGGATGAGTGGATTTCGAAGACTTATCACCTTATCCACGAATTATATCAATGTGGGACCTTTTAAAACCGAAACACATTTTCAAATAAAGTAATATTTCTTTACTTTCCAAAAGTGCCCCTCCTCTCCTCTTATAAAAGGCCCCCACCTCTACCTCATTTCACACACTTCTCAAGCCTTTGGATCGGCCAAACCCTGCCCCTTTACTCTCTCCACATCCCTCTCCTCATCCTAGAGGATTCCCTTTGGGCAGAATCCTTTCAAAGGAAGCCTTTAGGCTCAAATCAAAAGGAGTTGCACTTTTTAAGGTAATTCATTCTCTCATGTTCATTTGTTTTATTTTGCTTCTCCAACCCCTAAAACTCTTTTTATTTACTTATTTTGTAACAACACCAGTATATTAAATATACTAGGATATTTTTATAAGATATATTTGAGCTACACTCTCACACAACTACATAAAATGGTTAAAGAACATACGGTTTCCGTGGATGGCGAAATTCTGCCTCCCGAAACAATGATTGTTCAATACTCATTTAACACCTTCAAAGGTGGCCATTATGATGTCACTATTTTTATATATGATATATAATATGTTTATGTTTTCATTAAGCTTCTGTTTTTTTCATTTTGGGCATACATTTATGGTTTCCATTATGGGTAAACACGATATCTTCATTTTAGGAAGTGCGGACTACCGCCCCCTAAAAGTGATTTGATTCGTTAATACCATATGTGGGATGTGTAAAGGATAAAGTTAATGATGTTATATATGTAATTATACTGTAATTATAATATACTCTTATATCATTATGATTCCATTCCAGAAAATATGAAATAGAAATGGAAGTAGCATTCATGCGTACGTACGGCTTACCATCTCCATGAACGGTGCATTTCATTTCTTACCTCTAAATGTGATGTAATATTATAAATGCATGTATGTACTGGATATATATGACATATATGATATGAACATCATGAATACCATTCTGGATATAATGAACCTTTGACCGAATTAACAACATGTACGTGTAAGAAGTCTATTTTTGACTTAAGAACCAAATACCGACAAAATGAACATTATTAACATAACTGATTACATGATGTTCATAACATGGTATTAAAGGAATAATGAACTTGAAAAAGATTCATAATCAAGTAGAGATTAACTCAGGTTTATTATTCAGGAGATTAAAGAACGGTCGGGTCAAGTCGGATACGAGGTATGGGACTTTGTCTCAATCCCCTTTCATTGAGGCATATTTTGTTTTATACACAACTTTCTTTTATACGGTGTATAAACCCCTTTGACTTTTACGTTTATTCAAAAGGAATCTTTTTTTATATGAAGCGTTTACTAAACAACAAAAGGGGAATGTATTTGTCGTACGTATGCGGCGACAACGACTTCTCCGCCGTCGTGACCGTTATTTGAGTTGCGGCTTCCTCTACAAGCCATACCTTTTTTTAAAAGAAAAATAAATACCATGTTTTACTTTTATTTTAGTTTGGTATTGAAAATGGTTTTCATAATGTTTTTATATCAATGTGTTGTACTGATATCTTGTGATTGAAAGGTGGGAATGTTATGTTTTATTTATGCATGTTTTATGTGATATGATTATGTTGAGGTTCTTGGGCATTATTATGAAAACGGGTGGTTCCGTGATAAACTAAGGGCGGGTGAGCCCGATATAGCTCTCCAATGCCTTGGGTAACGCGAAGGAGTGAAACGTTAAGGTTTCTCCGAAGAGATTTAGGGAATATACTGTGATGGGTATTCCAAACGTAACAAAGAGGGTTACTCCCTACGTAAGAATGTTATGAATGCCTCAAGTTACCTTTATGTCTTATGATTTCTATGATTTATTCATGATTTTATGAGGTATGTTAAAGTGCCTATGTTTTATGGGTAATGTATGATTTCATTCTTATGTATATATGAACTCATGTTTCCTTTCCATGTTTTTTTTATAACCCATACTGAGTTTTTATGCTCATCCCAGGTTTTTGAAATGTTTTTCACAGGTCAAGGGAAAGGTACATGATAAGATGATAGAGTCAAGGATATGTCAAGAAATAATCCATGTTTTATTTTAAATGTGTTTCCATTGATGGGAATGAAGAATACTACCTTTATGTAACCACTTTGTTTATATGTGGAATGTAATGCAAGTTTTATGATCTAATTCTCTAAAACTCTAAACCTGAAAAGATCCTCAATGTGTAATCTTGTAATAACTCAAGATTAAGTATGGTTTAAGGCTGGGGCCTTATAGTTGGTATCAAAGATCAGTTTAGATAACTTTAAGAGTTATAATTCTATTAAATGATTATCCAAAAATATTTTTTTTCGAAATGATATAGCATTTGAAGATTACCATGTTGCTTCATCTAAGACATGTTTGTTCAGAATGGTTTTCCGCAGAGGAAACAGGGAAGCAGTGCTAGGAAGGCATACAGAAGGAAATAACCTTCCGAATCAGCATCCTGAGATGGTCGGAATTGGAACTGAACAGTTTTTTGTAGTAATGGCGCAGTTGACTCAAGCGATAAATGGAGGTGGTATACATGCACGAGATCAGCCAGAAAAACCGCAGAGGAACATGTTAGTGGTGGAACATTTCATGAGGCAACATCCACTATCATTCAGAGGATCATCTGACCCTCTGCTAGCTGAAGGGTGGATTAAAGCACTGGAGAAGATTTTTGATGTCATGGGGTGTTCAGACAATCAAAAGGTTAGTCTTTCTATTTACTGTTTGGAGGGTGAAGCAGATCAGTGGTGGTCTATGGTTAAATATATCAGGGATGCCGATGAGATTGATGCTCTTGACTGGGATGAATTCAAAGGTATTTCTCTTGAGAAGTATTTTCCTAAGGTTGTTCGACTTAGGATGGAAAAGCAATTCTTGGAATTGAGGCAACAGGAAGACTCAGTGGCTGTCTATGAAGAAAGGTTCACTCGATTGGCAAGGTATGCTCCAAATTTTATCCGAGACCTTGATAGTAAAATCAATCATTTTTACTCAGGATTAAAGCCAAAGTATCGAAGGGCATTATCTTCTCGTGAGTTTAAAAGTTATGAAAAGCTTGTTCGATGTGCTGAGAAGGTGGAAATGGATTTTGCCGATGACCAAGTTTTCGATAACAACCAACAGAAGAAGAGAACGAGGTGGCATGAGAATGGAAATAATTCTTCGAAGAAGTCTGATGGTAAGAGAACTAAGTTTCCAGTTTGTGATAAATGTGGCAAAAGGCATGCTGGGGAATGTCTTCTGAATTCTGGGAAGTGCTACCGATGTGGTAAGATGGGACATAAGGCTCATGATTGCACTGAAAAGGATCAAGGTGAAGGTAAGAACAAATTTGATTTACAGTTAGTGAAATGTTATAAGTGCAATGAGATGGGTCACTATGAAAACGAGTGTCCGACAAGAAGCTTGAGTGATGGGAAGCAGTTAGACTACAAACCAAAAGGGGTGGTGAAATCCTTTGGAACTACTTCAGCAGATGTCGGGCCATCAAATGAAGTTGTATCAGGTACTTTGTTTGTTTTTTCAGATTATGCCAGTGTGTTGTTTGATTCGGGTTCTACACATTCTTTCATCTCTGAAACCTTTTCTAGTAAAATGGGAATACCATCTCAAGAAATGACTCCTGAACTATTGGTAAAAACACTTGGGGGATGTGTCGAGGAAAAAAGAATTTATAAGAATCTTCCTATCCTTATCTGTGGAAAGAACCTACTTGCAAACCTTATTGTTCTACCTCTACTAGAGTTTGATGTTATCCTGGGTATGGATTGGCTCTCTATTTACCATGCTAAGATTGACTGTAGAGCTAAAGAAGTTTCTTTTCAGAAAGACTTTCAGTTTGTTTACAGGAATGAACCCTTACTTTTGATAACATATCAAGAGGAAGAGAAACTTGTAAAAGATGGAAATGAATGTTACCTTGCACACATCGTTGAAAATAAAGGAACTATTCAGATTAATGATGTGCCAGTGGTAAATGAGTATCCTGATGTTTTTCCTGATGAGTTGCCTAGAATAATACCAGATCGGGAAGTTGAGTTTACTGTTGACTTAGTTCCTGATGCTAAGCCAATTTCAAAATCCCCTTATCGAATGGCACAAATTGAACATTTAGAGTTTAAGGAGCAATTGCAAGATTTATTAGAGAAAGGTTTTATTAGACCTAGCACATCACCATGGGGTGCTCCTATTTTATTTGTTAAAAAGAAAGATGGTTCTATGAGACTTTTCATTGATTATAGAGCCTTGAATAATATCACTGTTAAGAACAAATATCCTTTGCCTCATATCGATGATTTGTTTGATCAGCTCCAGGGAGCTCAGTTTTTTTCAATGATTGACTTGAGATCGGGGTACCATCAGCTGATGGTAAAGGAGGCAGATATTCCGAAGACAGCGTTCCGTACGAGATATGGCCATTATGAATTTGTAGTAATGCCTTTTGGGCTAACCAATGCACCTGCTGTATTCATGGACTTAATGAATAGAATTTTCCATGAGTTCATGGATAAGTTTGTGGTGGTTTTCATTGATGATATTTTGGTGTTTTCTAAAAGTAAAGAGGAGCATGAAAAACATTTAAGGGTTATCTTGCAAACCTTAAAAGAAAAGAAACTGTATGGGAAATTCAGTAAGTGTGAGTTTTTGTTGCAACAAATTTCTTTCCTTGGTCACATTGTTTCTAAATATGGAATAACTGTTGATCCTGCAAAAACAAAAGTTGTGGAAGAATGGCCAAGACCCACAAATGTAACCGATATTCGTAGCTTCCTTGGTTTGGCGGGCTATTACCGAAGGTTTGTTAGAAATTTTTCACGGTTATCTAGTCCAATGACTAAGCTAACTCGGAAGGGTGTTAAGTTTATCTGGACAAAATAATGTGATGATTGTTTTCAGGAATTGAAAAGAAGATTGGTGAATTCTCCAGTTTTGGCACTACCTTCCAGAAATGGTGAGTTTGTTATATACAGTGATGCTTCATTGAAAGGACTTGGTTGCGTCCTAATGCAGAATGATCAGGTAATTGCTTATACTTCACGACAGTTGAAAACTCATTAGGTAAATTACCCTACACATGATTTGGAATTAGCTGCTGTTGTTTTTGCTTTAAAAATTTGGAGGCATCATTTTTATGGAGTAAAGTGTGAAATATATAATGATCACAAAAGTTTAAAGTATATATTCACTCAGAAAGAGTTAAACATGAGACAAAGGAGATGGCTAGAATTAATCAAGGATTATGATTGTACAATTCATTACCATCTGGGAAAAGCAAATAAAGTGGCTGATGCTTTGAGTCGAAAAAGTAATGCTTCATTAACAATGTTGCATTTGGAACGTGATCATTTGGTTAACGATTTGATGAACATTGGCATAGAAGTTGTTGGTGCAGGAAGTCCTTCTGTTTTGTTTCAGGTATCAGTGAGATCTTCTCTATCAGATAGAATCAAGCAAGCACAGAAGCAAGATAGTGAGTTGCAGAAAAAGGTAGAGCTGGTTCAGAAAGGTAAGTTGCCTGAATTCAACATTGATAATGATTGCGTTTTGAGATTTGGGAAGAGATTGTGTGTGCCTTGTGATTCACAGTTGAAGAGATAGTTGTTATGTGAAGCTCATAGTTCTCCGTTTTCAGTTCATCCGGGCAGTACTAATATGTATAGAGATCTGCGGGAGTATTACTGGTGGGATGGAATGAAAAGAGATATTGCTGATTTTACTGTGAAGTGTTTGACTTTTCAACAGGTTAAAGCAGAGCGGCAGTTACCGAAAGGGATGCTTCAGCCTTTACCAATTCCAGAGTGGAAATGGGAGAATATATCCATGGACTTTGTTGTTAGATTACCGAAGACATCTCGAGGTAATAATGAAATCTGGGTTATTGTTGATCGCTTGACCAAATCTGCTAATTTCCTTGCTATACGAGATACTTTCTCTCTTGATCAAATTTCCCGTTTGTATCTTAAAGAGATAGTCAGGTTACATGGAGTTCCTCTCTCCATTGTATCGGATCGTGATCCCAGGTTTACTTCTAACTTTTGGAAAGTCCTTCAGAAGTCGTTGGGTACTAAATTAAATTTTAGTACATCTTTTCATCCTCAATCAGATGGGAAGTCAGAACAAACAATTCAGACATTGGAGTATATGCTACGAGCTTGTTCTATGGATTATCAGGGAAGTTGGGACCAACATCTTTCTTTGGTTGAGTTTTCATATAATAACAGTTTTCATTCCAGTATACAGATGGCACCATTTCAGGCATTATATGGGAAGCAGTGTCGAACTCCAGCTTTCTGGGATGAAGTGGGTGAAAGGAAGTTGATGGGACCAGAATTGGTAGAAGAGATGGTAGAAAAAGTTCAGCTGATTCAGAAACACATGAGAACAGCTCAGTGCAGGCAGAAGAGTTATGCGGATAACCGGAGGAAGGATCTATCTTTTGAGGTAGGTGATCATGTTTTTCTCAAGGTTTCTCCTTGGAAAAGCGTGATGATATTTGGTAAGAAAGGAAAGTTGAGTCCAAGGTTCATTGGACCATACGAAATTCTGGAGAGAGTTGGATCAGTTGCATACCGAGTGGCTTTACCTCCGAGTTTATCTCAGGTACACAATGTTTTTCACATTTCGATGTTAAGAAAGTATATGCCAGATCCATCTCACGTTTTGAGTCCAGAGGTAGTTCAGCTGGAAGAGAACCTATCTTATGAGGAACAACCGGTCCAGATTCTTGACCACGGGGAGCAAGTGTTACAGAATAAGGTGATTCATCAGGTAAAGGTTTTGTGGAAAAACCACATGATTGAAGAGGCAACATGGGAATCTGAAAATGCAATGAGGGATAAGTACCCCCATTTATTCGATAAGTAAATAAATTGCGGGGATGCAATTTTCTAATGGGGGGAAGGATGTAACATCCCAAGTAAGTAATGAATAATAGATATTTTTATCTATGTCTTTTAATGATTAAGATAGTGTTATAGAGGCTTAAAATGAAAATAAATACAATCTTATGCATGGAATACACTAATATTCATAAAAGATTATTTTACTGCCTTTTGATGGCAAACCATTTTTGAATCTATATTTTGAAAATTTTATAAACTATGTTTGTCAAAATAAACTTATTCTTTATGATTGGGACATCAAAATTTACCTTGTGTGAATTTTTGGTATTTTTCTGACAATGATCATTTTTTAATGAATAGTGAAAAATACTGCATTTTACATCAAAACTGCTTTTTAATCTAATTTATTTATATGATTAGATTATGTTTTGAATTGGTTTTGAAGTGAAATTAGAATATATTTTTTCCATTTTATCCAATGGTGGTCATTGGAATCAATTTCACTTTGAAATTAGACTTAAACTAGTGTCAATCTTTTGATACTTATTGTTTTGTAAAAACACGCTATTTGCTCTGGCAGCGGGAATTAATTATTAAATTAATTAATGTGACTTATATTATTTGAATTTTATAAAATGGACTTCATTTTTGAATTCAGAATATCAAATATAGCTTAGGGTGAATTTTTGGTAATTTTCTGAAAAACTTCAATTTTTGATGAATAGTGAAACCACTAAGTGGTAATCAAGGAAACTGATTTTTCAGTTAAATGAAAGTTTACCACTAATGTGTACTTAATTTGGAAAATCCGACATACATGGTTTTCATTAAGAAGTAAAATGTGGTTCAATGAGATTAAAATAATTTTTTGGTGAATAGTAACTTATTAAGTTTTTAATCGCGATTAGTGGTAATTAGTGTAGTTTAAGGTATAAATAATGCTTTAATAATAGGAAATGACCTAGACACATGTCCCAACTTTATTGGTTGTGTCATGGCCGACCAAGACAAGCCATGGGTAAACTTGGGGACCCCATGGAGACACATTGGTTTGGAAATGACATAAATAACTTTTTATTAAATGTTAAAGTAAAAATGACACAAACAAGAGATGTTTTACGAAAAAAAAATTTACATGGGGTTATAAAGATCAGATTTTTTTTATTATAAATAGTCATTGGAAAGATAAAAATATTTCATACATCATTGTATTTGTTTTAAGATTTTTATACATTAAATAAATTAAATTATTTATGACATAATAATGATGCAGCGATGACATCATTATTTGACGATTTAAATAAATTGGAAAGATAATGTAAAATCTATGAACTACACATGGCCAAAACCAATTGGATGAGTGTATTTCGAAGCCTCATCACCTTATCCACGAATTATATCAATGTGGGACCTTTTAAAACCGAAACACATTTTCAAATAAAGTAATATTTCTTTACTTTCCAAAAGTGCCCCTCCTCTCCTCTTATAAAAGGCCCCCACCTCTACCTCATTTCACACACTTATCAAGCCTTTGGCTCGGCCAACCCCTTCCCATTTACTCTCTCCACATCCCTCTCGTCATCCTAGAGGATTCCCTTTGGGCATAATCCTTTAAAAGGAAGCCTTTAGGCTCAAATCAAAAGGAGTTAAACTTTTTAAGGTAATTCATTCTCTCATGTTCATTTGTTTTATTTTGCTTCTCCAACCCCCTAAAATCTTTTTATTTACTTCTTTTGTAACAACACCAGTATCTTCAATATACTAGAATGTTGTTATAAGATATATTTGAGCTACACTCTCACACAACTACATCAAATGGTTAAATAACATACGGTTTCCGTGGATGGAGAAATTCTGCCTCCCGAAACGATGATTGTTCAATACTCATTTAACACCTTCAAAGGTGGCCATTATGATGTCACTATTTTTATATATGATATATAACATGTTTATGTTTTCCTTAAGCTTCTGTTTTGATCATTTTGGGCATACATTTATGGTTTCCATTATGGGTAAACACGATATTTTCATTTTAAGAAGTGCGGACTACCGCCCCCTAAAAGTGATTTGATTCGTTAATACCATATGTGGGATATGTAAAGGATAAAGTTAATGATGTTATATATGTTATTATACTGGAATTATAATATACTCTTATATAATTATGATTCCATTCCAGAAAATATGAAATAGAAATGGATGTAGCGTTCATGCGTACGTACGGCTTACCGTCTCCATGAACGGTGCATTTCATTTCTTACCTCTAAATGTGATGTAATATTATAAATGCATGTATGTACTGGATATATATGACATATATGATATCGACATCATGAATACCATTCTGGATATAATGAACCTTTGACCGAATTAACAACATGTAAGTGTAAGAAGTCTATTTTTGACTTAAGAACCAAATACCGACAAAATGAACATTATTAACTTAACTGATTACATGATGTTCATAACATGGTATAAAAGGAATAATGAACTTGAAAAAGATTCATATGAAAGTAGAGATTAACTCATGTTTATTATTCATGAGATTAAAGAATGGCCGGGTCAAGTCGGATACGAGGTATGGGACTTCGTCTCAATCCCCTTTCATTGAGGCATATTTTGTTTTATACACAACTTTCTTTTATATGGTGTATAAACCCCTTTCACTTTTATGTTTATTCAAAAGGAATCTATTTTATACGAAGCGTTTACTAAACAAAAAAAGGGGAATGTTTTTGTAGTACGTATGCGGCGACAACGACTTCTCCGCCGTCGTGACCGTTATTTGAGTTGCGGCTTCCTCTACAAGCCATACCTTTTTTTAAAAGAAAAATAAATACCATGTTTTACTTTTCTTTTATTTTGGTATTGAAAATGGATTTCATAATGTTTTTATATCAATGTGTTGTACTAATATCTTGTGATTCAAAGGTGGGAATGTTATTTTTCCTTTATGCATGTTTTATGTGATATGATTATGTTGAGGTTCTTGGGCATTATTATGAAAACGGGTGGTTCCTTGATAAACTAAGGGCGGGTGAGCCCGATATATCTCTCCAATGCATTGGGTAACGTGAAGGAGTGAAACGTTAAGGTTTCTCCGAAGAGATTTAGGGAATATATTGTGATGGGTATTCCAAACGTAACCAAGAGGGTTACTCCCTACGTAAGAATGTTATGAATGCCTCAAGTTACCTTTATGTCTTATGATTTCTATGATTTATTCTTGATTTTATGAGGTATGTTAAAGTGCCTATGTTTTATGGGTAAAGTATGATTTCATTATTATGTATATATGAACTCATGTTTCCTTTCCATGTTTTTTTTATAACCCATACTGAGTTTTTATGCTCATCCCAAGTTTTTGAAATGTTTTTCACAGGTCAAGGGAAAGGTACATGATAAGATGATAGAGTCAAGGATGTGTCAAGAAATAATCCATGTTTTATTTTAAATGTGTTTCCATTGATGGGAATGAAAAATACTACCTTTATGTAACCACTTTGTTTATATGTGGAATGTAATGCAAGTTTTATGATCTAATTCTCTAAAACTCTAAACCTGAAAAGATCCTCAATGTGGAATCTTGTAATAACTCAAGATTAAGTATGGTTTAAGGCTGGGGCCTTATACTAGGCCTAATTTTCTACATTTACATGTATCGAACAACCAAAACTATCCTAATTTTATCACTACTCTAGGTAATAAATAGAATAGTGTATTTTGAAATGGGGATATCCAAAATTGAAAAAATATATATTCAATGGTCAAAATCATAAAACATCCCTTCTATATAGTATTATAACCTTGAGATGCACTCCTATATGTCATATAGACATAATGGTACAATTATCAGGCCATTAAGACCACATATAATTTTTATTCTCGTGTAATTCCTCATGAACTTGGACATACATCCACAACACTGGGTCCAAAAGAACCATATCACCCCAAAGAGTAATTATACTATGATAAAGAGAATAAATAGTTTCTTCTTAAATGATGCAACTACCTAAATTTTACCATCATCAATATCAATAACATTAGATGTTTTTGGGTGAAACTACCAATGATTTCACACATAGAATACATCATGAATAGCACTAAATTGCTATAAAAATTCCAATCAATACACTAAAGGACAGATCCCCTCTACAATCACAAATAGACCGACATACCTAAATTCTATCTTAACCTACGTCCAAATCTATTTGTGACCTAGTATGAGAGATAAATAAAAAAATCCAATCCCCCACTAAATACTCAAGTGGATGTTATTCTTATTGGTTTATGAGTGTTGTATACTCTAGGATATATCGATACATTTTTAGATAAAAAAACATGATCTGGAAACACTAATATGATACCTATCCCCAATGACACCAATTCTCCAACTTCTTACTCCCACAAAGGTGGTATAAAATGCCCAAAATATAGTTCACAATATGGTGATATCTAATTAGTCACTTGATTAATTACTTTATATGATAAACCAAGAAGAAATAGGTTATTATCAGAGGATTCATGGAATTAAAGGAGGCATTCACCCAAATGTCCCATGACGGTTAGATGGACTATTCAGATTGTTTATCCATATGTGGGTGGTATGTAGTGGTGAAAAACACAATAGTACCTATCACCTTTTATGTATTTTTATATGTGAGTAGTAGAATGGGGATCTTCATCTAAAATGAACACTCTGAGGAATCCTCTAGAAATGAACTTTCTCTACAACATAAGGGTTACCTGACTCCTTGATGTTAAATGCATCCAAAATCAATATGAAATTGGATTCCTTTTATAATTTATCCATATTCACAGATATTGTTTCCCTCGTATGATTATTCTTATGTATACCCACCAAAAATTACATGGTAACATTTCCCATATTGAATTTTATAATTGGACAGGGATGTGATGGGCCAAAAGGACACATATAATCAGACATCGACTACTAATAGGTGTGTAATTACATTACAAGATTCATGTTACACCTCATTGTTTATTGAAACCAACATAGTCTACTAAGATCATGGTATATTTTGTTGAATCATGGTTGTACCACAAATTTAAAATCCTGAAAAACTTACTCAGATCCTCTTTCATACCCATAAGCCCATGACTGTGACAATGAACCTGGATTAAGTCATCACTGTCAATTTTCCAGTTAGGTGGTATCTCCAAATAGTCAAAAAACACCAATGAAATGAGGATCCCTAGATCATTATACTTCATCATCTTGACATTGTTCAAAAGAGAGGGTACACCAGATAAGGAAGAAACAATAAAAAATTCCTAATACTCCTGAACCGCTATATGTATATTAATGAAAAATAACATCATCTGTGATTCAAGATTAAACTCATAAAAATCATAGATTCTATATTCCTTATAAACAATTTACCAAATCTATTTCCTTTTCCCACCGAATATAATAGCTCAAAAAGAAATACTACCCTTTTCTAAACCATAACTAATGTCAATGATCTAGAACATGTTAAGGATATATTAATTTGAATCTTATAATCTGGGTAAATAGTAAATCATTCAATAAGGAGGTAATGTATCCATTATTTGAATTCATGAAAAACCATGACCAACTCATGATCACACAATAGATAAGTCAATTTATTTTATCACGACTATCTTGATTTATATTCCATGACATGATTTACACTCAACAATAGTTTCCAAATCCAAAACCAAAATACATCATATTAAATAATATATTCCATACCTTGTATCTGTATTATCATAATAATTTTTTGGGTAAAATTCTACTTGAGCTCATAGAAGGAACTCAGAAATTCTATACACCAATCAAGCCATATCTCATTTATGGTTAATCATGAGATAGATTATTATAGGCCGGAAAATTCTCTAATAAATCATCAATTGTAACCCACTAAACAAATATTATTTCGATTTTGAAAACATACATTTTCTAATACAATGAAATAAAAGGATAGCACTTCTAAGAGTCCATAGACCCACCTTATATTAGGATGGTGTGTCCCATTAAATTCATATGTTTAATCTATAAAGAAAATATAGATAACATAAAATTTATCTGATGATTTATAAATTTACATTGGAAAATATTATGATATTGGAAATGGTCATCTCTAGAATGGGATTGAAATATGATTTCATCCACAAAAATAACCGAAAAATGATCAAAATATCAGTGGATGAACTAGTTCATCATAGACTTTTACACATTATGAGAACTTTTTATAACAAATGACATATAAATGAACAAACACAAGTAAAAAAACTTATTATATCAATTCATGGTTTATTATATGATATAAACCTTTAATAATGGTATCCAAATATCAAAATAATCTTTTAGAATACATAGGTACCCATTATCTTGTCAATTAGATCAAAAATACATGAATGAGTATACCAATTCATAATTATCATTTGGTTTATAATTCCTTAATGGACCCATAAGTTAAGTATTCTATCCTATTTCTTGGAAAATATAGTAGGATGACCCTAATGAAATTTACTTGACTAAATGAACCATTTATCCTCTAAATATTCCAATTGAGTCCTATATTCTAGAAGCTCACAAGGCTCAAATTTATAAATTTAAACAGACTTCACCCCATGAACCATGTAACATCCTGTTAATATATTTAATGTATTTATCATCTCTATTTTTTGTTCCCCCATTATATGGGTGAATTTTCTTCTCCCAAGGATGGAAAAAATGTATTGGGGGAGGTATCCTAATTTTAGTGTATTTATATTTGTCTGATTTAATAAAGATCATGTATAGACAAGTTAATATATTTTTTGTTTTCATCTTATGTTTAGAGAATTTTGGTGTTGTTTAAAGAATTAAATCAGAGTTTATTTTGATTCTATACGCTAGGTGATTTAGAAAAATGTAATGATTAATTATGGGGAATGTTTTACAGACCATATATATTTTTCAAATCATGTATTGGTCACTAAGTGGATGTATGGAACTGGTAAAAGGGTTGAATGTTTTATATGATGTTAACTAGGTTCATGTCATGTAATTTATGCATCCACTAATTGGTTCATGGTGTTATAGGTTAACATGATTTGAGAATATTACTCATATTTAAATGGTAATAAAATAGTTTTTAATATTAAGAATCTAATTTTATTATAGTTTTTTAGTTTCATGGATTACATGAAGTGAAATGGGTTTTCACACCATGAAATTCACTAGGTCAAAAGATTTTATGAACTACATGGTTGATACTATTTTTTATTCTAGTGAAAACCATTTTTATAAAACATATGGTCTCTCCCAAGATGATTTGGGAACATGGATCCGAAAGGATCACCTTTCCCAGAAATTGGTCATCTTTTCAATTATGTAATCTCTCTATGGGTTGGAGATTATTCTTATCCCATGATTCTTTTTATCATGCTAGCACTTTTGTGTTGAATTATTAGATTTGTTGATCAATGATGATAATATTCTTGATCCTTTTTAGATAAGTTGTGTGAAATTTTTACAAGGGATGAACCTTGTTGGTTGTAGTGTGATTGGTGTTTTATTTGACATAGTTTAACCTTTCTACCATATTATATTTTTTGTGATGTGATTCTAATACATGGGCATCAATAGCAAGAACAATGTTCTTAACCTCATTTTTTTCCTACCTGGTATTATGAGAACGTGTAATAATGACCCATACTTTACATACATTGATATTAATTAAAAATTGTGGAATATTATTTTAAAAATATAAAAATTCATGAGAGACCTATATAGTTATTATTTGTTTATAATCATGGAAACATAAACAACTCTTTCATAATACATCTTCACTATGTCCCACTTTTATAATCACAACTAGACCCATTTTTGAAATATCATATTTAATACCTATTTTTGCGAAATGGGGAAAAGATACATCTGAAATGGTGAGGTCAAATTCTCAGTAAGGGTAAACAAGGTAGATATAGATCATTCCATAATCTTAATACAAAAGTACATAACATTTAAAAATATTGTTATGAATTTGAAGGATTATGATATTACGCCATGGTATATATCATAAAAGTTTATATAAATCAATGAACATATTCCCAAAAGTCATAACATAAGACATTAAATTTTTCGGAATAAAAATAATCATAGAAACTATTTTCCTATTAGTCAAGCCTCATAGATAAGACAATCATAGCACAAAAAAGTCAGTTGTTGACCCAAATTCACTCTTCGTTCTAGCCCTGTAATGTTGAACCAATTTCGTTTCCCATTCTATCCATGTATATATAATTAGATATAAATTGGTACCCAATTTATTAGAGAGAGATATAGTTCACACCCATCACATACTGAAACTATTCTTACCTATACCACCAAAAACATAAATCATTCAGCATAGCATAACCTAAGGAATAAACTGGGTTTCTCAAACATTTTTCCATCATATCGTAATCCATATAAAACTAATGTATTTCCTAAATATAATTTCATAATAAAAAAAATAAACCCACAAGAATAATGGGGATAATATATTTGAAACTTAACTATATTAAAGTATGTCATCCGAAATGGAAAATAATTTTGATTAAACGGATGAACTTAATTCCTGAGGATAATATTGTTTGTCATTCAAAAACTATTTCAATTATCAAAATTACACACAATTTTAAAATAAATAAATTTAATTGAAAATAAAAATAAAATATTTTCAATTGAGAATCATTTAAATACGGTGTTATTAAATTTTAAAAAATTGTTCATGTCGTAGAATTTAAAAGAAATCATTTTTCTCATACTTTTATTGAAATGTTTACATGTACCTCATACCGATAATGAAAAAAATACTCCATTAATACCATTTATGAAAAATAAACCAATGAGTAAATTTATGTTTAAAAAATTGTATATAGCTAGAAATAATATTTTGGAATACATATCTAGGAAACATAGATGTGGATGATAAATATACACCATTAAATAATTACAAATAAACAATCATGGATAATAATGAGATTTCAAAACTACCCATTCCAACAGGTCTGATATATTTTTTATATATCTAAACCTCTTGTATAATGATTTAAATATTGTTATTGACTTAGCCTAGATTCATATTTATTTTTATGATATCATATTTGATCACATTATCATTTGTTTCTAATAACATTTCATTATTACCTTCTATTCAGGTATTAATTGCATCATTTCCTAATGAATGTTTTTTGGAATAAGTTTTTATCTCCTTATTATAGTTATATAACTAAAATATGATATGTTCATAATATATACTAATTATGTAATTTTTTTTATTTTATATAATAATTCTTAAATTAAGATCATTTATAATAAATAGCATCAGATCATTGAGATGGTCGGTTGTAAGTACGAATGATCGATGGTATCATTCCCATAATTGTGGAATGATATTGAAGTGGATTGTGAATAAAATATTCGAATAAATATAATGATATAATAATTTTATTTAGTTATCATTTCCCTCATTATTCACATCCATTTATAGTGGGGGAGGAAAACATATTACACCACAGCGTGGAGACGATAAGTTGTACATACACACGCATGGTGATTTTGTTTTCATATTATTGATAATTGGTGGAATATGGTTGTTAAATAATCATAATAACATCCCAGTATATTTGTAAAATGGGATTTATTACTTTATAATGGATTAAATCATATAGAGGATGTCTAATAAAAATTATGTTTGAATGAATCATTAGAGGAAATTACATCTTCTTTGACATCCTCCCCATAAATCTCCTATTAAAGCACTAGATTTGATCTTTGAAGAAGACCATAACCTCTAGAATGTAACAAGGGGATTTGATATGGGAAATCAGCATAGAATGAATAATATTTAAGGCTCAATGTGATGTGATGTGTTGAGCGAAGATGTGACCTTTTAAATTTGAGGTGAGGGACACTTTTGGAAACTCTATAAATAATAATTTATAATAAAATCAAAACTGATCAAAAAAAACTAAAATGTCCCATTTTGGATGACTATATTTGATATGGTTGTAATCTCATCCACAAATAAATTTCTAACGTGTTTGTTTTTAAATTTTATCCTTAATATTTTAATTAACACTTAGTTATTCTATTTTATTTTAAAATTGTGTAATATATATTTAAATATTAAAACGGTGAAATATTTTCTTATTTTAGGTTAATAAGACCATAAGTAAATACCTTATAACATTTCCACCATATAATAATTAATATATATTTTAAAAAACGTTTTTTATTTTAAATAAATATTATTTTCTTGAACAAACAATAGTGTCAAATTTTTCACTATTCACTTCATTAATTTTCAAATATTTTAAGATAATATGATAACTTTGAAACCATGTATATTATTATATTTAAATGAGGTAATGGAAATCTATATAATTCATTGGCCATAATGAAAATAGACTAGTATATTTATTTTAATATTTTAATAACATTTATTTTCTATCTACATCAATAAAATATTTACTAAATCAATATTTTGTCATTATTTAATAGAATTAATTATTGAATAAAAATATAAAAAATATTTTGAAGATAATTATATTAGATTTCATTAAAATAATTGTAGTCCAATTTATATAATGTAAAATCCTTCAAAAAAAATCAAAAGTTTTAAAACATGAATGTAACAACCTTAACATCACATTAAATAATATATGTGTCAAAATCACATATATAAGGATCCAAATAGACATTAACATGACCATGTGATGGTTATGTTTGAGATATAATTGACCAAAAATATTTGGTCTTGATGTTTGTTATTTTAATGGTTATTATAATTTTAAAAATTATTAAATTATTGATTTATCATCAACTAAATAATGAATGCATCAATAAAGTCTAATACGTTATGGTAATTATTCATTTCATAAAAATTAAAAATTAATTATCATGTTAAATGAAAAACAAATTTCTTTAAAATTTCTATATATACTCTAATATTACTTCTGAATTCCAATATTTAAAAAATGAAATAGTTTTTAAATTGTTGTAAGACATATTAAATCGTTCATTTAATAAATTAAATTAAATGTCCTAATATCATACAAGTTGCCTCTAAAGGGAACAATATAGTCAAAATGATTATTTAGGTCAATACACGCTCATCTAATAAAATTAATTCAAGTGGTGATGTAATTGTATGATAGTATTCATACCTATAATTACCTGATTTACCCTTTTTCTCTATTAATAAAATTTAAGGATATTACTATTCTTAAATCCCAGAAATATAATAAATTTGTTTACATAATTTTAACCTAATAATTCCAAATATGGAAACAGTTTTTAAAAATATAAAACAAATAAGTTTCAGTAATTAATTTAAAATTAATCATGTTGTCAAAATGAGATAACTAGTTTTAAAAGTAAAAACATTGCCGAAGATTGAAACTTTTTTACATCCAAACTAAATGTAAAGTTTATGATAGTTACCTACATTATATTGAATGATAAATATAAATTCTTTTTATAATTTAAAACTATTAAAAAATTAATTTAACCAAATATATTATTTTGAATAAAAATGTTGTTTTCAATATAAATTTATTACATTTTAACTATTAATCAAAATTTATAAGTTGTCTAAAAAATATTAAAAATTCTTCCAATGAAAATTTTTATATAATGCTTCTAAAGAACATGTTTATTCTATCATATAAAAATTATTAATGTGCAAAAATCATAACATAAAATGGGTTCTCCATTATAAGGTGAAAAATAACCCTTTTGAAAAATATAGGTTTTTATATATCAAATAGTGTTTATTCATAAAATATGATAAAAATTTCAATTAAATGAATATCTAAAATAATTTATTGAGCATATAACATATATATTTTATTACTTTCATTTAATAACAGTAAACAAATCATTTTATTAATAATAACAATACCAAAATATATAAATGATTTATATATATATATTATAAATAATTAGTAGCCAATTGATTCACCATACATTTTCAAAATATAGTTATGATTATTCCCACTAACCTAATAGTTAAGTTAAAATTTTCAGTGTATACTAGGATTTTCTCACATTGTGTTTATACATAAGATTGTGTTCAATGAAATCTATTAAATAATTGAAATTATTAAGAGAAAATAATTCATAAAAATATTTGGGTGTTACATTCTACACCCGTAAACTAAATTCAGCACTCAAAATTAATTATTTAGATACAAAAATATGAAGAAAATTATTCCTCAAAACATTCTCAAGTACCCACATAGCTTCCTAAAATGGTGGTTCTTCCATAAAACATTAACCAAGAGATTGGTCGTATTTTGTAGAAAATTTTCATTACGATACATAATATATATATGTTGTTATTCATAAGAAATATCTCTCTTCATCAGTACAACTTTTGAGTTTAGTATATGTCAATAGTCAATTATGTACATTCTCATAGTTGATATATGGGCCCTATCATGAACTTGAGAGATATTTGGTGGAAGCATGCATCCGTAAGAGACCTTCCCAACACTATCCAAAATTTCAAAATGACTGATATACCTAGGGATAAAATTTCCCTTCATTACAAATGTCATTACTATCTTATATGGGGATATTCATTGAAACATCTTTTCACGCACTTCAAAATCTAGGTTTTGCATCGATTTTCATTATAAATATTTTATCGACCCTGATATGCTCATATGTGTTGTCAAATAGGTCTTATATTTTCTACCATTTCATCAACGGTATCAGAAATTAATAACATTATATTCCCAACATCAACCCAAAATGTTTTCACTTAATTCCATAGAGTTCTTAATAAGAAGACATATAAATACTAGATTGAAAGCTATTGTTGTAAGAAAAATCCACCAATGGTAGGATTTGAACCCAAACATATTTAAAATCCTTTGAGATAGCTCTCAAAATGAATTCGAGAGATTAAATTTTCCTCTCAAACTAACAATATATCTGAGTATGAAAAAAAGTGATAAAACATACCTCTCTATCAAGAGGATTGTGATGACTTTCTTGAACGTTGAGGTAAACCTCAAATCCCAATCAGTTATAATGGAATGTTGTACTCAATGTCATCTTACAACATCCATTACATATATCCTAACAAGATGATTATGAGTGAAATAAACTATAATAGTAATGAAGTGTACCTAATTCATAAAGAGATCAACTATAACCCATATAGTATTACGGAATTTAGATGTTTTGGGATGTGTGTTGACAAATTCCATTGTGTTATTTACCATTTCTATTCTAGTATAGGTAATGGTTGTAACATCCTCTTAGACTTATGTCTCTCGTCATTAAATTGAGGAAAAATCTTTCAATAAGATACATATTTAACAATATCTCTTTTCATTCCATCCCACCATAAATACTTTTTTTTATATCTATTAGTCAATGTGATTCCATTTTGAATAGAGAATGAGGAATAATGATCCTTATCCAAAATTTCAATCTCTAATTCTGGTATTTGATGAATACAAACCCAATTACTGATCTTTATTATTTCGTCACAATCAAGGATTAATTCAAGGAAATTTTTCACCTTTTTTGTTTCCCTACATCTTACTTATGAAACTCATTAGTCTTCAATTTTATAGATGGTGGAATATTCATTTGAGAAACATACTATTTCATCCCTTTCATTCATATTTCGTGATATATCCATTTAAAATATATAATTATTTGATATTTTGTTATCCTTATCAGGGATAGGCTATTATGGTCTTTTAGAATTAAATCTTCATATACCTTTTTCACCTTCCTAGGGTTGAAATTTATTACAAAGTCAAAATATGTAATTAACTCCAGCCATATTCTGTGGCACATATTCAACTTCATTGGTGTGAAAATATACATTGTTCTTTTGTTATTCGTACAAATATCACACCTTTCACCATATATATAATCAGTCTATATATTTTAGCAAATATTATAGTATCTATCATCAAATCATGAATTGAGTAAATTTTATCATGTTTTTTCAATTTTTCGAGGCATAATATATCACTATATCCTTTTTCATGAAAACATAACTTATTAACTTTTTGGATGAATCACTATATATCACAACACTTTCTCCACTACAAGGAAATGTGAGAATAGGTGCACTGGCTAATGTTCTTATGAGCTATTTAAAATTATCTTCACATTCCTACATCCACTAGAAAATAACTCATTTCGGAGTCAACTTGTGGAGTGGATTAAATAATCCTGAAAAATCATTCACAACCAATTGTTAATATCCATCCAAATCAATAAGTCTTCAGATATATGATATCTTTGTTGGTCTCGACCAACATTAAATAACTTCTGTTTTTTTATCTATAGATATCCTCTCATATGAGTTTATGTTACCCAAAAATAAATCTTTTTAAAACCAAAACGTACACATGATAAATTTTTCATTCAACTCCTCCTTTTGGTGGGTCTTTAGTATAATTATTATATGATCTTCATGTTCTTCATTTCTCTTCAAATACATAATAATATCTTACAGAAATACTACTATAATGTCATCAAGACAGTCTCCAAGGACTCCATTCATTATATCGGTGAAGATAGTGGGGAAATTACTTATTCCAAAAGGCATAAATATAAATTCATAGCATCCATACCATGTACAAAATGTCATATTTTTAATATACTACATTTTTACCCTTAATTAACCATATCCTAAACTGAGTTCAATCTTGGAAAATAATTGACCTTCACATTTTTGGTTGAATAAGTCATCAATGTGGGGAAGAGGATGTTTTTTCTTGTTAGTGATCTTGTTACATTCATGATAATCAATATAGAGTTTCATTGATACACTTTATTCTTTAAAAATAGAATAGTTTAACCCCAAGGTGATGCACTAGGTCATATAAATCCCTTACCATGATTATCATGGATTTTTTTTTCAATTCCAACAAATAAAATGGAGATATTCTATAATGTTTCATTGAAATAGACCTAGTATCCAATATGTCTTCTATTGAAAACTCATCCTCATCATTCAGTGTGATACATGGAAATTCTTATGGAAATTCATCATCAGCCTCCTATACAATGGGTGTATTTTTAATTGTGTATTTTTAATGACCATTACAGATGGGTAAAATTTATTTAAAAGAATCAAGACCCATAATATGGAAAAGAATTTAAATTGAAATTTATACTCATAGTTCCATCAATATATGATCATAGATTGATCTGGAATATGAAAATTGACTTATCATCCTTATTAATTGATATTATATATATATATATATATCCAATCCATGTGTAGAATCACATAAAATTCTTTTATAGAACGGATCAAAAAAAAATTAGGAATCACTTTGCCAAAAACATAAACTAAAGAAGAATGACAAACATTTGATGCGACCATTGTACCATTAAGAGTTTTCAAAATAGCTCAGCATCTAATTGTTGAGGTAACACAAATATAACATTAAAATTTCATCATAAATAAAATAGTTTGTGGATCAAGAATAAAGTAAAACATTTTTTACTCAAAAGTATACGGTAATTGTACCTTTCATCACTTCATTATCATATAGTACATTACCAATAGTTATATCATGTGACATATCTTTGTCTATATAATGAAGAGTTTGCTGACATTGATCATCATCTATAACCATTGGATTGTGGTATTGATTAGCACAATTCCCCATTTCATTTCACTTGTAACATTTAAGTGTATGATAATAAGTTTGTGTATCATTTTCTATATTCGCATACTTATTCATATTTTCCACATCACTTTGGAATTCAACTACATAATAAACTTATCTCCCACACTTATAACATTTTTAGTCCCTTTAAGATAATTCCATCCATGTTTGTCTCCATACATTGATCATAAGGGGAAACAGATCTTCTTTTTAGTGTGGTCTTTAGATTTTTTGTAATACCCTATGATTTTTAAAATAATTTTAATATTGAATGCATGAAACAAAGAGTCTCTACAAAACAAAATTTTGTTATAACCTAGCCAGTAAACATAATTTTTCTACCTCGATGTTTTGAACTTCAAAAAACTAACATACAAGTTTGTGTTCAGTGTGATATTTAATGTTTGATAAGACAAACATATTTTTTATTGAATAGTAACATAAACTTATGAATAAGAATATGAATTTTAATATGACCCATGTCAATAGTAAATATTATTATTATTTTATTTTCTTATTTTTATATGGTAATGTGATCTTGATAAATTTTTTAAGGTGATATAAAACAAATTATAGTTTACAAATTGTTATTTTTCGAATAAAATATGATTTTAATCAATAATTAAATCAATATTGTTAAAAAAATTATGTTCAATAAATGGAGTTCATTTTTTAATTATCTACATAAAAAAATTGTAAGGGTGATTTTTTGGGAATGTTTTGAAATTCCAAAATTTTTCTTTGAATAGTGAACTTTTATAATTTACAAAAAAAAGTTAATTAAGTTAATTTCAATATCATGATTGTGTCATAGATAATGTAAAAATCCATTCCGTTAACTCACATACAAATATTAATATTCATGGTCACAAGAATCATTACTATTAGTTTTCTTTGGTTAATAATAAAATAATGATTAAAACAGTGGGAAACCCCTCCCCTCCTCCACCAAAAAAATACCCCTCACTCCTTCTAATCGTCACTCCTCTAATGCCTCGAGACTTGTCTAAATTCTTCTCAAATATCATCCCAAGATCCAACCCCCACATCAATCATCACCTGTTTCCATAAAAATACCAAAACCTCTCCCCTAAAGAAGGTCTCAAGGAATATTACTTTATGAGGTAAATTCCTCTTTTCATTTCATTTAATTAATGTTCCTTTTTTATTTTTCATTCCTCACCTAAATTCATCCAACTGTTGTGATTACATTAGTACCATACATGTATTTTAATGGTGTTTTGAAATAATGAATAATTCTTCATCATCTATCATTTCCCCTCTTTTTATAGTAGAAATGAAAACACTATTTGGGATGTGTTAATTTATCACAATCAAGGACGACGAGGATTCAATTTCTATTTCCATCTTTCATTATGGTCACAATGCCATTTTTATGGTTTATCCATAAAATATAAAATGTATTATAACTTATTTAATGTTCTGGAATCCTTTTCTACAAGTGATATTTTTTTTTAAATCAAAATCAGCTCGTTGTGATAAAAAACCACCAATTAACCCAAAAAATCTTCAAAAAAGATTTCTATAAGGATTCAAATTCATTCCCAATAAGCAAGTTAATTTTATAACAATGTGGGTAATTATTGATCACTTATAAAATAATAATTTTATTCCTAGAAACCATTCCTATTCTACCTTTTTATCTGTACATGGATATAAGTAAATCAATTATGAAAACCAACAAAGAAAATGCTCCCATAAAATGAAATTGATTCTCTTAACCCATAAAAAGGTCATGAATAAACCTAATATGGTTATAGTAAATAAATTAAATATATATTATATCATGGAATAATCAATTTGTGAACCTAAATATGGTTATTCATTTTATTAATAGAAAGTGAGGAACACCATCAGACATAAGGTAAGGGTTTTCCACAAGAACCACCATTTTCATTCGGTTTACTTGAAATTTCTACATACATAAATGAAATTCTTTTTACATCATATATACTCATAATAATTTCAATATGGAAAATAAATATGTATGTTTGAACTACAATCATTCCTTCATTTATGGAGAGTAATATTCGTTAAAATGATTTAAAAATTCTGAAAGAAAATCTTGTTTCAAAGGAATTTCTCAAATTCTTACCTATTTCAAAGTGCACTCTATAATTTATTTTTATATGAAATTATTTTTTTAATATAAATAATTTTTATATGAAAGTACTATATTACATTAATTATTGATTTATTAAAATAATTTTCTAATAGAACTCATCTTTTTAAATTAAATTATTATTTATCTCAAGAATTACTCGATGATTTTATAAGAGTATTTTCATCTATTTAATAACTCTAGTTTATTAATATGTATTATTGGGACTAATATTTTATGATATAATATTTCATATTATAATTAATGGTCTATGATAAGTTTTACTATGGATTTTCATTCTTTAAAACATTCAAGTATTCACATCGAATGTTTACTGTTTATGATTAATGTTCGGGGAATGTTATTGAAATTTCATATGTTAGTGTCCATATAAAATTATAGATTTTTTATGTTTATACATGTACATATGATGAATTAATTATATTTTATGTGATGTTTGGGGAACTCTATAACCCCTATATTCATCGATATGTCACATTAGAATAATAGATATGGACTTCATCATGGCCTTTCCCATTTTTAGATATGGTTTTGGATGAGGCCTTGTTAATTTTTTCTGTCTTGGGCAAGGCCTTGTCAGTAAGATTCAGAATTTCCGGCATACGCATTTTTTATCATTATGAACCAAGAAATTCATAGATCATGTGTTTATTCAACTAGTATAATAATAATAATTATGTATAATTATAGAAATATTAACTAAACTCAATTTTATTCCATAATGTGTTTACTTTTATTATTTTTTAATGCATGAGTTTTCTATTATTGACCATGCCTATAGTTTATTTCTATGATATATTTCACTTTATTTTATACCCTTACTGAGCATACTTTATCACCCTTTCTTATGTTTCATTTTTCCCAGTTTAAGAAGTGTTATATTATGATTGCCTTATAAGGATAATCTTAGAGTGGTGAAAGTTCCCACCAGAACATATATGTTGTTTTCATTTAATGTCGTAATGCGGAACTTATTTATGTATCATGATTCCAAATATACTAAAATATTCATTCCATTGGGATAAAACTTTCTGTTAATCTTTCCTACTTAATGTAATAATGAATCATCTCCGGGATATGGAGTTGGGTCTTTATTGTTGGTATTAGTGAAAATTTAGTAGAAAATGTGGAAAATAGATTTAAAAATTCCAATTATGGGTTAAACCACTAATAAGGACATTGAGGAAAAATATATTAGAATTAAATAGAATTTTGGTAAGAAATATATTAAGTGGATCATTCTAGAAAATATATCCATGTATGTATACTACATGTGTACATGGTTCTGTCACTGATGTTCCATGGAGTGAATCCTCTGACAAGGAGTTTCATTCATGACCTAGTGTATCTCAATACAGGAATTTAGATACATGGACATTAAATTTCTTTTGCAAAAAACATAATACATGACACAAATAGACCCCCAAATACCGTGTTAGTTTAGTGTCTTTGTAAACTCCGAATATAATCTTCTTACATGGTTTAATATCTTCAACATGTCTGATAGAAATATTTCCATTTTTTATCCTACCTATAACCTTTATTTATATATTTGGGAATAGAAAAAATAAAATGTGTGAAGCAAAAATTCTCATTAATCATAAAAATAGAGAACATAAAATAATCCATAAACATTTGAACGTAAAAAATGAACATAAAGATTAAACATCAAAATCATGAGCAATGACATAAATCATAGTAGTACACAACGCATAGGTAATAATGGAAAATTAACCATGATTCAATATTATTGGAATAAAACCATTAATTTATTAGAATAATAATCACATATTATGATTTCTATAGTATCCATGACATTTATGCCCAAACCAACATAGTAGATGAAGTCCACTTCTGAACTGGGTTTTCTACCTGTTGCAACCCTATATTACGGAACCATATTTAATTTTCATTCCAACCATGTCAATATTATTAGATTTTAATCATTTCATAATGCATTAGAGGTAGATATAGGACATAACCTTCTCATAATGAAATCATTATTACATGTTCCACAATACATAAATCATTCATCATAACATAACCCAAAAAATAAAATGTGATTAAATATCATTCCATCATCCATATAAAATATCATTATATAATTAAAAAAATCAAATCATAGTAATAATAGGGATAAAAAGATCACTCAATTTACAAGATCCATCTTTGATGGAAAATAATTTTTATAAAACACTTGAACATAATTTTTGAGTAAAATATATTTTCTTTTCAAAAATGTTTTCTTTTCTCAAAATGGCGTGTTATTTTATAAGAAAATAATTTATTTGAAAATACACTTGTAAACATGTAGAGTAAGCTTCATGGAAATGAGTCGTTAATAATATTTACAAATCTGTTCATGTCATATTAGGTAAAAAACATTCTCCTCGTACTCCTTCTAGAAAAGTCAAAATGTATCTCATATGGAAAACAAATGAAAGTTTCCTTCCAAAACATGTCAAAAAAGTAAAAATGGGTAAAAAAGATAAACTTACAGAGAGTAATAGGAAACATTTAATGAGAATAATTTTATAAAACATAGAAATTGAAATTAGATATACCTCCAGAAAATACATATGTATAAATTATTTAAGATAAAAATGTGATTACAAAATTATCCCTTAACATAGGTCTCTTTTCTTTCGTATGTGTCTAAAACTCTTGTAAAGTGGGTTTAAATATATTATGAACTTAAAATAGAACCATAATAATATTTATGATATCATATATGACTTATTGATGACTTTATATTACACCTTTATTTATAAATTCCATGTTAAAGCAACGTTTTGGGTCATAATCGTTTTATTTATCGTTTGTGTTAGGATTTTTTATTCTTGATATTATTACATAGATTATGATTTACATACATCCAGAATGTAAAAAATTATTTATATAACATATATATTCAGTATATAAATATATAAATAATAGATAGATAAATGAAGTGGAATACACCGTTCATGGAGATGGTAGTCTGTACGTACGCATGAACACTATTTTCATTTCTTTATTGAATTGAATGGATGTAAGTAAAGGAAAAAAATATATACATATAAATAAATCCAGTAGATTTATTATTCCATATTCTCATTATTATTCATTATATATATACTTTATAAACTTTATTTAATGTTTAACAAGTATAATGAATCTTTTATCTTCGTGGAGATGGTAAGTCGTTAATACGCACAAGCGATGATATCGTTACAATAATTGATGAATTGTTTTGAATTGGATGGTGTCTAATATCTCAGAATTAATATCAGGTAATAATAATCATATATAGTTATTATTTCCACCATTATTCCCATCCACATAAGGTTGTGGTGAAAAACAGATTACACCACTGCGTGGAGACGGTAATCCGTACGTACGGAGGTGCTGTGATTTCATTTTTTATAGGATGGATTGAAGGTTAAATAGTATTGTTTCATATTTATAATAAAATATAAATATATGAGTTATACAGATTTTATTAAATTTTAAGCAAAAACCTAAATGAGAGGAAGTATAAGATTTAATAAATTTGAATGAATCGGAAGAATATATTACCTTTTCCATTATGTACCACTTATGAATGACCTCTTAGGGGACTATAGTTAGCCTTCTGAGAAGACAAGAACCTCTAGGATGTAACTATGGATGTTGAGAAGGGAATTGGTCATAGGATAGTCGATCTCGAAGTCTCTAGTATATGTGAGGAAATGATGGAAGAGATGCATTTTTATACGAGAGTAGGGGAAATTTAGAAACCTCTCAAAATAATAAAATATAATTAGACTATTCTCAATATAAATAATTAAAAATGGCCTATAAATGATACTTATAATAATATTTCGACCATATATTATCCCCTTGAGATTATTTAAAATTTTTGTTATTTTTAAATAATATAATAATATGTTAATTCAATAAGATATTATTATTTCCAAATTTAATAATATATAATTAATTTCACTTAAAATACAATATGACAAATTGGGAATTATAATATAATTATTTACAAAATCTATAACATATCACGTAGATCATTGAAATTTTTTAGACACATTAAGTAATCCAAAATATAACAAAATTAATACTATTAAAATATTTTATTCTATTTTTATGTTAATTCACAAATATTGTTTTAGAAATGAAGAGAATTTTCAGGTGATAAAATAAAAGTAAATTAATATAATTAAACTGGTTTCCTTTTTATCAATATTTAATTTTCTATTCGTTCATATATTGATTTCGTCCCTTTTTGGACTCATAAAAGATATTAAAATTCAAGATAGAGTTATTTTGTAACTATCATTGATTTAAATAATATAAAATTTATTTTTAAGTAGATGTGTCCATTAAACAACTCAAAATCGGTAATAGTATTATAAGTATTGAATCTTATTCATCCAATAATTTTTAGGACATATTTTTGTTTTATTTTAAACATTATAATTTTGATTTACCTTTAATTAATTTCGTTATCTCTTACCATGGAAACATGTCTTTTAATTTATTTATAGTTAATATAGACTCTATAAAATGCCATAGAATCCATAAATGGACCATTTGTGACATATTTATCTTTATCCCTAATATATTACTAATTGTTTTTATGAATTTTATATAATTTCATAAAATATTATTTATTTTAAAATATCAATACTATCAATTTTGACAGTATTCATTAGTTGACTTTTTATAAATATCATAACATTGATATATGTTCGAAAAAAATTAATATAAATCATAAATAACATGTCAAATTAATCAATAAAATCAGTGGATGACATTAATTCACTCAAATTATATTTACTTTTTGTATTGATAATGAAATTTATTTAATATTTCTCTTCATAAAATAAATGAAGTCTCACTATTGGGTCAATATTTTTTGTAATTATTTAACCATTAAAATTTTAAAATAAAATTCCATTATGTAGTTAATTTCATTACCTTTATAGTGACAACATAATTTTGATGTTTTATGATGTTTATCCTTAAGGTAAAATTATTAAAATAATAATATATTAGAGAGTGACATGTTGTCACTTAATTTTTTTTAAATAATAATTACATTATTTTCAAGGAAAAGGGTCCTTGAAATTTATCTCTTCTACCAATTAGGGGATATGTGTCGAATTTTATTCATCCAATAAAATTTTGGCCGGTTTTATGTAAATTTTATAATATTACTTTTACCCTTAATTACTCGATTTACCTTTAACTATTGTAATAAAGAACAATTACCTATGTTACTATTCATAATGCCCAAAAATAAAAGTATTCTATTAATTTAAGTTTGACCTACTTATTACAAATAAGGAATCCATTTTTTTAAATTTAAAATACATAATTTTCAGTAATTAATTTAAAATTAATCCTGTTGTTGAGAAAAAATGTTTTAAAAGTAAAAACATTGCAAAAGATTGAAATGTTTTTACCATTTAATTCAATGGAAAATAAATTCTAATTAAATAAATAATATTAAATGGTAAATATATATATTCTATTTTTACTTTAAAACGTTGAAATATTATAATTTAACCATATAAATTATCTCAATGTAAAAAAATAATTAAAATATAGCGTATTTTTACAATTTATCATATTAAAAAATTTAATAGAAGAATATCCAAAATTTTACCAAAGTAAATTTTAATATCATGATTGCAAAGAAAAAGTTTATTTTTTCTAATTTAACTAAAAAATTTTCAAAAAAATATATTTATAATGGGCACCCCATGAAAAAGGTGTTAAAACATCATTTTTGTAAAAATAATTATTTTATCTGAAAAAATTGATTTTGTGGTCATATCATGTGTAATATGAATGTGAATGTTATATAAAATTAAAAAATCGGTTAATAATATTCATAATGGCTAGTTTATATAATATTTTAATAATATATTGTTTTTTAGTGAAACTCGGTATCATGTACAATACAAGCTATCAAGGATGGTCACTCTTGCATATAATGAAAAAAAAGTCAGTGTTGTGTATAGTGAAAGCATTCTCTGGTGTTGTTTAAAACATAATCAATACATAGTTCATTTATACATTGAACAAAAATCCATTCTCAGTGTTGTGTGAAATAAAATCTATGAATATAACATCAAATTGCGGGTAACATTGCCCCAAAATAGTGTTGCATATAATATAATCTAATACGTCGTTGTGTATAGTGCAAGATAATCATGGTGTAGAGTACAAAACAAAACATCAAAATAATTAAAATGATTATATATCATAAAATTTTAGGGTGTAACATTCTACCCCCCTTAAAATAAATTTCGACCTCATAATTCCTTGGGGATATAAATGGATTTATATATAAATTTTTTTTCATGGAAACCCACATCAAAAAAAGTAATACTACAAAGTAATTTTAAAAAGAAAATTTAGAAACATAAAGGTTACCCAAATAAACTATACACCCTATTTACACATAATAGATCATAAGTGAAAACATGGATATGGATTTGAAATATTACCATAAAGTTATGATAGAGACTGGTAGAGAACATGGCCAAGAAAAAGTCAACAATCACAAGCCATAAATTTGTGATGTTCTATGGTACCATCTAATTCATTGGATATGAGGGTAATAGGATAAAATTTGTGATTTTCAAGATTATTTCCCTAATATTGAATAACTTTTTTCATAAGGATAAATACATACTTGATTTCTTGGCAATATCCTTGTTGTTCCTTCCCTGGACAATTTCCACATCTTCTCTTATTTAATGAAATGAACTTCAATTTTTCATTCTTGAAGTGTTAGCAGGTCATACGATGAAAATATAGGTCATTAAATCTATATCAATAAAATACTAAAACTTTTTATGAATTATGCATACTTGTACCTATAGATTGAAAATACATTAATCTAACAAACATCAACCGGAATATATATTATACTATCCATAAATGGAAAGAAATAAAATCCTTCCAAAAACTGAAAATATAAAACATTATAAGAAGGTGAGCTAAATCTACTTAACATTATTCTATAATATCTCATATGTATGTTCTTGTTTATCACATTCCAAACATCATATTTCGTTAATCATTTATCCTCTTCAAATAAAATTGCCGTTGAACATTAGTGACAACATTAATTCAATCAAAATTAACGCTTTCCATACAGAAAATTTACCAAAAATAATATATAATCAAACCATGATTCACATTGTCCATTTATTAGTTATTAGTTAATTAAAAATATCAAACCTATTATCTAATCCTTATTCCTTCATTATGAGAATTTCCAAAAATATTTGACCAACCTTTCATGGTTAAAAGTATAATTCAACATATAAATTAAAATAATTTAGGAAAAATAATAGTGTAACAATCATTAGATGTTTATTTATTCCATTGTACCATTAAATTATGTATACAATATTACCCTTGATAAAAATGAAAACATTACACTACCTTTGTAAACAATTGACTGAGCATCATCATTTTATTCCTCAACACTACTTTCATCTCATATATAATTTTCATTCTCTTCATCATCAGCAACACAAATACCTCCCATACGACCTTGTTGAGTCTCCTAGTGAGATTTTACCTTAGGGCATCGATTTTAATAATTACAATACATTCCACATTAAAAAAATATAATCGTTGTTTATGTCTTAGCAATGCTATTATCATTTTATGTAGTGTCAACTAAACCTTTTCCATTTCAATTAATGGCTATGTGTAATTCTTTTCCACACCCTAAGAATCTTCTAGTTCCTTTGAAACACTCTCCTTGATACCCCTTCCCACATGATTTATATGTGGTAAATCGATCATTATTTATTCTATGATCATCATGAAACTTCATCATTATCTTATTAGCTGAGTCACGAAACATACAAATGTTTAGATTATGGATCATATTATGAGATTACTGATTGTGCGTAATAACGATTTCTATCCTTCCAAATTCCATTTCATTTGGTGTCTCGTAAAGAATATAATTCCTTTGTATATCATATTCTCCAATTACATGAATCCTCTTGTTTCCAGCCATTCTCTAAAATCCAAAATGAATAGTGTGAGAGGAAAAAATCATACTAGGAAAACAACATAATCATGGGGAAGTAATTTCAATATCTAACATCATAGTTATAATAAAAGATTATTAATGATCTTTATCATACTTCTAGTACTGTAACCTACACTTATACTTCACCATAAATACATCCCCAGAAATACCCTAGAAATATCTCTAGGGATCTCGCTAAAGGTTTCACATCATAGTTTTCGAAGGTTGACAAAACATTCAATCTGATACAAACTGTAGACACCCAAGATTTTTATACATGAACATTACATTTCTTTTTCAGAAATATTAATACATTTCACAGAAAAAATCCTAAATATCGTGTTATTTTAGTGTCATTAGAAACACATAACACAATCTTCTAACTTGGTTAAAGATCTTGAACATCTCCCATGAAGACCTAACCCTTTTTTTTCCTACGTAAAACCTTTATTTATATACCAGGGAAAATAAATCAAAAATATTTTGAGCTCAAAGTCTCAGTAAGGGTAAACATAGAGAACATAAAGTAATCCATAAAATTTTGAATATAAAAACATGAACTTAAAGTTTAAACATAAAAATATTAAGAAATTACATAAATCATGATAGTATGTAAGGAATAGATCAAAATAGAAAATTAAACATGATATAATAGAATTTTCATAAAACATGAAATTGTGGAAAACTAATAAGAACATATTATGATTTCCATAGTATCAAAATCATTTCTTCCAATACCATTATAGTGGACGAAGTCCATTACTGAATTGGGTTTACATGCCATTCCAGCCTGGTATTACATAACCAGATTTACATGTCATTCCAGCAATGTCTAACTCATGAGATATAAATCTTTAACCAATTTATTAAAGGTAGATAAAGTTCCCACCCATCCCATAATGAATTCATTCTAACATTTTCCACAAAACATAAATCATTCATCAAAAAATAACCAAATAAATAAAATATGATAAAATATCAATCCATCATCTGTAAAAGAGATCTTTACATCATTAAAATAATCAAATCATAGTAATAATAGGGATTGAGACATAAACCTATTTAAAAGCCTCATCCTAGATGGATAATAGTTTTGATAAAATACATGAACTTAATTCTTGAGAAAATATCCCATCTTCTTCAAAAATGTTTTCTTTTCTCAAACCATTATGAAATTTTAAAAGAAAAGAATTCAGTTGAAAATACCTCTATAAATGTGTAGAGGAAGATTTGTGGAAATAACGCGTTAGGAAAATTTAAAAAAGTGTTCATGTTGTATAAGATAAAAAACTATTCTCCTAGTGATTTTTCCGGAAAAGTCAAACAGTGCCTCGTATGGTAAAAAAGGAATATTCTTTCCAAAACTAATCATAAATGTCAAAATTGGTAAAAATGTCTTCATACTTACATTAAGGAAATGTATAAATTAAATAGTAATATTCTTATAAAACATGTAAATGGAAATTAGATATACACCCATAAAATACTTATATATAAACAATCTAAGATAAAAATGAGATCACAAATTTATCCCTTACTTTAATTCCGATTTAATTCGTATGTGTCCAAAACACCTGTATTGTGGTTTTAGAAATATTATTAACATGTAACATAAACATAATAACATTTATCATATCATATTTGATTTATATATGACTTTATATTACCCATTCATATCTAAATTCCATGTTTAAGCAGTGTTTTGGGTAATAATTGTTTTATTTATCATATGTGCTTGGACTATTTATTCTTTATATTATTAATAGATCATTATTTACATACTTACAGAATGTAGAAAATTATTTATATATCATATATATTCATTATATAAATATATAAATAATAGACAGATAAATGAAATTGAATAGTCGTTCATGGAGATGGTAGTACGTACGTACAGGTGAACGTTGTTTTCATTTCCTTATTGAATTGGAGGGAAGTATGTAAATGAAATTTTATATATAAAAATAAATAAAATAGAATTATTATGTCATATATTTCATATTTATTTATTATATATATACATTCTAATCATTAATTTTTAAAAAGAAGAATTAATAACATCACATCGTGGAGATGGTATGTCGTACTCACGCACGAGCGATGATATCGTTACTATAATAGATTAATTGTGTCAAATTGGATGGTTGTCATAATTAATATCATGTTATAATAATCATATATAGTTTTTATTTCCACAATTATACACATCCATGTAAGGTGGTGATGAAAAACAAATTACACTACGACATGGAGACGGAATCTGAATGAACTCATGTGCGGTGATTTCCTTTTTTTATAATATGGAGAGAAGCTGAAATATGTTTATTTCATATTTATAATAAAATATAGGTATATTAATTATAGTAATTTTATTACTTAGTAATGATATAACTAAATAAGTGGATGTTTGAGAGGAAATAAATTTGAACGAATCGGTAGAATAGATTACATATTTCTCTATGGGCCTCCTTTAAATGTTCTCGTAGGGAACTAGAGATTGACTTTTGGGAAGAGGAAAACCTCAAGGATATAACTAGTGATGTTGAGAAGAGAAATGGGTAGGAGTTGGTCGATCTAGAAGTATCAAGGAGGTGTGAGGAAAAGTGGGAGGAGAGGCCTTTTGATAAGAGTTGAGGGGGCATTTTCGGAAACTATAAAAATATTAATATATACTGTGATTATTCTTGATATAAATAATTAAAAATGGACAATAAATGGAATTTATAATATATTTTCGACCATATATTATCCCATTGTTATTATTTAACAATTTTTTGATTTTTAGATAATTTAATAATATATTGATTCAATAAGATATTTTTATTTCCAAATTTAATATAATTCAATTAATTTGACTTAAAATACAGTAAGAAAAAATTGGGAATTAGAATATGATTCTTTCACACATCTCTATTATATCTTATAGATCATGGATATTTAATAGACGCATTTACTAATAAAAAATATTAAAAAATAATATTATTGAAATCATTAAATTTTTTTTATGTTAATTGACTAAATACAGTTTTAGAATTGAAGAGACTTTTATGTTAATAACATAAAAATAAATTAATATAATAAAAATGGTTTCATTTTTATCATAATAGACATTTAGATTCGTTCATATATTGATTTTTTCGTTTGTGGATACATAAAATATATTAATATACAAAATATTGATATTTTGTAACTGTCTTTAATTTAAATAAATATAAATTTTATTTGCAAGTACAATTTTCCATTAAACAACTCAGAATAGATCATATTGTGATATTCAATGAATTTTATTCATCCATTTTTTTTTACAAGTTTGGGGTTTCTTTTAAAAATTATAATTTTTATTTAACCATAATTAATTTCTTTAACTCTTACAATAGATACATGTTTTTTATTTAATAAGAGTTAATAATGTCATTCTAAAATGACTAAGAATCCAAAAATGGACAAATGTTGAGATATTTAACATTATCCCAAATAGATGGCTGAATTTCATAATCTTATGAATTTTATATAATATAATAAAATATTATTTATTTTAAAATATTAATTGTTTCAAGTTTGACACTTCATTAGGTATCTTTCTAGAAATATTATATTATAGATATATGTTGGAAAAACAATCTTTAATAACATAAATAACATGTTAAAGTCGTCCATAAAATTAGTGGATTACATTAATTCACTAAAATTATATTTATTTTTTGTATATATAATTTAATTTATTGGATATTTCCCATCATAAACAAATTCATTTATCACTATTGTGTTAATATTAATGTTTAATATTTAACCTCAAAATTTTCAAAATGAAATCCCATTTTTTAAATAATATCATTTTTTCTAGTTATTATTTAATTTCAATTTTTTATGATGATTATCAATAAATTAAAATTATCACACTTATATGATATAATAGTGTGACGTGTTGTCACTTTCTTCTATTTTAATAATAATTACATCATTTTCAAAGAAAAAGTTCCATGAAATGAATCTATTCCGACCTTTAGGTGATATGGGTCAACTTATATTCATACAAAAAAAATTTGGTAGGTGTTTGGTTAATTTAATAATATTATTTTTACCCTTATTTACCCAATTAACCTTTAACTATGGTAATGAAAATAATTACCAAAGTTACTATTCGTAATTCCCCAAAATAAAAGTATCTTATTAACATAATTCAGACCTACTAATTCCAAATATAGAATCCATTTTGTAAAATTCATAATAGAAAAAGTTTAATTAATTATTTCAAAATTTATCCTCTTTTTGAGAAAACATGTTTTTCTAGTCAAAACATTGCTGATGATTGAAATGTTTTTACCTATGAAATTAATGTAAAATCAATTTTAATGACATAAATTATATTAAATGGTAAAAATATATTCTTTTTATACTTTAAAATCATTAAATATTATTAATTAACCATATAATTTATCTCTGTGAAAAAGTTGTTTTTTAATTAACATTTAGTGTAATTTTACTACTCATCAAAAAAATAAAGTTATTTGAAAAATATAAAAAAATTATCCAATGTAAATTTTTATAACCTGGGTCACACCCTGACCCCGTACGATTATTTTTATTTTATTTTATTCTTTTCTCGGTCCTGTATTGGTTATACGAATTTTAGTTTCAGTTTCAGTTTGAAATTTCGAAGCATAATTTTATTATTATTATTTTTTTCTTTTTTTTGTTGGGTCCTGGTCCGGTGCGTGGGCACTGCACCATTAGCGATGACCATGCGTTTGGGCCAGGTTACCGTTTTTTCCTGACGCTTAATATATATATATATATATATATTTGTTTATAATATAATAATTGTTAACATTATATTGTTACGATAATAATGATAATTAATATTTCTCATTTTATTTTAATTTTTATCTTATTTCATTTTGATTTTTTTTTATTTCTTATTCTTTTTTTACTTCTTTTCATAGCCCTAGTCACCCCCATCTCTCTCCCTCTCTTCTCTCTCATGCACCATGCCTCCTCCTTCGGCCCCCCACTACAGCCCACCGCACCGTCACCCTACCGGCCTCCCGTCGCCGCCCCACGCCCCCCCTGCCAGCCTCCCGTTGACGTCTCATGCCCCGGTCCCATCGCCCTGTTGCTGCCTCCCCATACGAACCGCTGCCCACGCCGGCCACCTCCAACAGCGCACCCGTCCACCGCGCGTCCCCCCGCCAGCCGCGCCGGTCTCCGCGTCCCGCCACCTCCCACTCATCGGCCGCATCAGCGCCCCGCCTGACCTCGCATCTCCGCGCGCCCCACCTTCCAACGCGCCTCCACGCACCCCGCCCGCCCTCTTGCACCCTCCGATCACTGTCCGGCCTCCTGCCGATGCCACCCTTGCCGGCGCCACCCCTACCAGCGTTGTTCCAGTTTTCCCCGCACCCTGCCGGCATTGTCCCGGTGATCGCGCACCCTGTCGGTGTCATTCCGGCCGTCGCACGTCCTTCTGGTGTCATTCCGGCCAGCCCGCACCATGCTGATGTTGTTCCGACCTTCTCACACCCCTCATCGGCGTCTTTGCTGGTCGTTCCCCCTTCCGCATAACTCGTCCGGTTGAGCGTTCCTCCGCACCGAGGTGAGGGTTACACTGTTTGATTTTTTTGGTTATTTTATTTATCTAATTATTTATTTTTATCATTGTTTATTTGTTTTGGGTCGTTTCGATTCGCCTACACTGATGTCGAGGTGGGTTTTTGCACTGTTTAATCGTTTGGATTATTTTGAGTCCATGCTTCTTTGTTTTTAGTTGTTTTGTGATTTTTGTAGCGGGTTTGTGAGAAAAATACACTTAACCACGGTCAAAAGGTTTCGCGCTCTTGGGCGCTAGTGCGAGGCGCATCGCATGGTCATGTCTGAGCTTTGTTTTTAGATAGGTTTCCCCACTACACTTACCGTTATGTTTATAAATTATTAATTTCTTGTTATTTATTTAAATTTTTGTAAATAATAAATAATACTTAATAATTATTTTTAGAATAATCATTTTCTGTAAATGAAACTTTTTATTCTTGTGCATTGAACTGAAAATATTTTTCTTGACGAATTGTTGCATTATTATGAAAATGATGTTTGTATTTTTTTAAATTTATTTAGGAATTTTCAACTGTGGTTTCAGTTTGATGTGAAATGTTTCTTTGCTAAAAAATGGTGTTTTATTGAATAGTGTTTTGACATGTCAATGAATCTATTGGTTCCACTTTGAGAAACACTTAAAGGCTCAGTTGGCACTTTTAAAATGGTTTTGAAATGATTTTGATGAATATACCTCGAGATGGGTACAACTAAAGGCCCGATTGGAATTTTGTGATAATTATTGTGAAATGGTGACGTGTGAAATCTATCAAAGGCCCATTTGGCATTTTGAACTGATTTTTGGTAAAACCCTTCTTGGGATGGGTTCCTTTCCTAGTTCTGATCCGTGTGATTGGGAAGGTCCTCAGTGTGGGACCTCCCTTGTGAAATGTATGTTGATGGAATGTAACAACCCTTGAGGTGGACGGGGTGGTGACAGATTGCGTGATGTGTTTGGATTATATATTTATTTTCTTGACATGTTGTTTGAATTGTATGGCACACACTCCTTAGAACTATACATGGGAACCTGGCATAGTGAGTGAATCATTGGAGAAAAATTGTTGCACTAGTTTAGTTTACGCACTGGCTAGTGGCCCTATAGTGGGGGAATACTGAGTTATTGCTGCTATGGGGATTGGACCCCTCGGTTAGGCAATGTATGTCTATACCGAGTGTTAGGGCGTAATGACGTCATCGAGTTAGGGCATTGCTTTAGGATGAGTCATATGTATAGTACATTACGGATTATTCATGATCTCTGAGGTTCAAACCATCTTTCCTTCAGTGCTTAATTGTTTGTGGTAGATTGACAAGGTACCTTGTTCGGTTGATGGCCCTCGTGTGTTACTTTTCCATTTCCCTTGTTGTGTGTTGTGTGTGGTTTTTCCTCTTGGATAAAAAAATAAATTTTATATTTTAAATTGGCTGAGAAAAGCGTTTTAAAAATGTAATTCACTTTCTCCATTTTACATTAAAACTTGTTTTATTAGATTTTGAATAAGGGCAATGGACTGTTACTTTTTTTGAAATGAAAAGTGTATGTGAAACCCACATTTTAGGTATTGTAGTTCAAACCTGAAAATAATAGATTCTTTATTTAATGGTAGTTTTTTGTTAATTGATTTATCGGGCAAGCCTACCGAGTTTTAATACTCACGCTTATAGTGTTTTCTTGTTTTTAGTTCTATTTCAGGTTCCAACTTCAGTTGTTTTCCTTGAGCGACGTATGTTGTGGTTTTGGAGGGTGTCCCGAGGGATCACATGGAGTTTTGGTCATGGTCATGTTAGTGACTTTTTTGGTTGTTCATTCTTTATTTTCCTTTTTTATTTTTTATATTTCTGCTGCTTAGTTATTTTTCTTTTGGTCCAATGCATTCCCACTTGTTTAATTTTGATGCCCGACACTGGTTACGAGCCCATGGGGATCGGGAACACCCCTCAGGCCATGTCTCTTGATTGCTCGGGTGTCCAGTTCAAGGTCGACTCGGGTGGGATCGTGACAAAATGGTATCAAAGGAGGCCCTTGTTATTTGGGGTGTTTGGTAGATGGAGATTAGGACTGTCAGGGCTCAAGAGGTAAGTGCGGGAAGAGCATCGTGAACTCTTGCTCGCACTGATTCTCGTGTGATCCATGTGGAGTCCGAGTGCACGGTTTAAGTTCCTCATAGTTTTTGACGCTTACATGGGTTGTGACTCACTACCATGTAGCCAGGTTGAGCATTAATTCTAGTTCCTTGTTTCGATGATTTGTTATAAGTTGTGTTTTGTTGATTTTGGTTAGTGTAAGTGTGCTTTTGACAGTGAAAGTGGATTTTGAAATAAAATTGTTTTCTCTAAAATAGTTTTAAACTAGTAATGTGGGTTTTTAAATTGAAGAATCATTGCATTTAAAGTTAGTGTTTATTTGGGGTTGGTAAAGGGTGGCATGGTGTGACCCTTGGTATTATTTATAAAAGATCACATGTGTGTGTGTGTGTTTGAACCAAAAGTGCATGGGGGCACTTGTTCATGGATGATGTGGATAGAAATGGATGGACACACATGTGATGATTCATGAGATGCCATCAGTGAGTTTTTGAAATATAAAGGTATTAAAAATTGGATTTTCTTTGAGAAATATAATATGGTTGGTAAAAAGGGGATCTTGTTTTTAAAAAGGTGCCTTGTGATAAATTAGTTTTGGAATTTAATGAAAATGGGGATTTTTTTTCAAGGGAAAAATAATTCTGGAAATTGGTTTTTGTTTTAAAATGTGGGGTTTGTTTTGTAAAAAGTGAGTTCTGTGTCTGAAATGTATTCTTTGAGTATGGTGTTTTTGAAAATGAAATGAAGTTGCGACTTTCAAAAAGTGTTTTTCTGAATTGGTTTGTGGTGTTTGGTGTGCGATTCATTTGTTTGTCACACAATTATCATTTTGGTTATGATTTGTTTGGATGTTGACTTCTCGCTCTATGTTTCTGTGTTGTTCAAAATCTACCGCCCAGAAAAGTCTCCAAAAGTTGTTAATGAGTCATGCCCAATTCTGGTTTCTATCGAGTGTTGCCTTTTTATTGCAGTGATTGATGTCCATTAGAGGATTTTGGGTCGTTTGTGGAATTAGAGTGAGTCTTCAGGTTGTTGGTAACTCTCAAGGTTGTTCATGTTCGCGTTGTCTCGGGTTTGTATGAGGGTCCAGTTTTGGACCAGTGAGGGTTGGATGTCCCATCATGGTTGGAGTTGGGTTGACATGGTAGGATTTGAAGTTTGTATTCATCCAATTGATCATATCTGAAGATGTGAAGGCATGTGTGAGCCACTTCAAGGAGTTTTCATCTGAAGTGAAAGTTCTTGGAAAATTCATTGCCTCTCATCATTCTTGATGGTTCCACATCTGGCGAGTAGGGTGTACGAGGGGAACCAGTCTATAAGAAGTAATTATAGTTGGTTCTGACATTTAATTCGTCAGATCACTACATGATGTACTATGGGTATGGCCGGTTCGGCCATTTCAAACTTTCTTGTTGCATCCCTCCGAAGTCCTGCCATCGTTTTGGTCATTCTGATTGATGGGGGATGTTATGTGGGAACTGTTGTTTGAGGAAGTAGTTTAGATTTGGGGATGATAGTGCCTGACTGTGAGGCCGGAAATGCATCATCCATGAGAGCCCTAGCCACAGGTCTCGGGGTGAAGCTCGCACACAGTTAGGAGTTGCCAGGGGTGTTAAGCCTCGGACCAGGTTGTGTGTTCCATGTGGGGATAGAAACATTTTAAAATATTCTTGTCCTAATTTCTCTACAACTAAAGTTGTGTCGTCATTGTATGGTCATTGTTTCAATGGAAGAATGTGATGAACTTGTTCTATTGCATTCTAAACGGTCTTGTTTTTCTGAATAGGGTCTTCTAAATTTTTCTTTTCTCTTAAATTTTGTTTGAACCTTGTATGGGTTGATCTTGGTTTAGTTGTGCTATTTTGGAGACGTTTGTGTCTTGTGGAAATGAGGAGCGGTGTTTCTGACATGCTGTCGGGGTTATGTCCTTGTGAGTTTTCTTCAGTGTTTGAAGTTTTTGGCTTGCGTTGAGAGTCCCAAGTTTCAATAAAGGTGTTCCCTTTATCGTGCTATGGAAGATGGTGTGGATTGGTTGGGAGTTCCAATGTTAGCCCCCTCCCTGGGGTTTTGTATTTGAGTATGAATTTTCATACTAGTTAGGACCTTGTGGTGGGGAGAACCCTCTTGTGTTCTCCCATTCTATTGTGTTGGGGTTTCTCATGAGTTGGTTGGGTGTGACTTGTGGAGTGAATAGTCACCATGAGGTCTTTGTTTTGTCTCTCGGTTTTGTTTGGGCATTGACTCGAGTTTGGATAGTCATTTGTCTTGGTGACTTTATAGGGGCAGAAAGTGTCTGTGGTTGAGAGAATAGTCATCCTGAGGACTTTGTTTTTTTTTTTGTGGGGTCCTGGTCCGGTGCACGGGCACCGCACCGTCAGCGGTGACAGTGCATTTGGCCCAGGTTACCGTGTCTTTGCCAGACGTTTAAAATATATATATATATATATATATATATTGATAATGTAATTATTTTTAGCATTATATTGTTACGATAATGATGATAATTAATATTTCTTTTTTTATGTTCATTTTTATCTTTTATCATTTTTTATTTTTTGATTTTTTTCATTATTTCTTATTATTTTTTTCCTTCTTTTCCAAACCCTAGCCACCCCTATCTCTCTCCCTCTCTTCTCTATCGTGCAACCTACATCCTCCTTCGGCCTCCCGCTACAGCCCACCGCACCGCCACCAAGTCGTCCTCCCGTCACCGCCCCGTGCCCCCCATGCTGGCCTCTTGTCGTCATCCCATGCCCCAGTCTCGTCACCCTACTGCCGCCTCCCCGTGCGAACCGCCCCCAGTGCCGACCACCTCCGACACTGCACCCCATTGTCGCGCTTCCTCCCGCCATCTGTGACGGCCTCTGAATCCCGCCTCCTCCCGCTCGCTCACCGCACTAGGGCCCCGACTGACCCCACGCCTCCGAACGCCCCACCTGCTTCTGCACCTCCGCTCACCCCGCCCACCCTCCAGTAGCCTCTGAATGCTGTCTGGCCTCCTGCCGACTCCGCCCTTGTCGGAGATGTTACGGTTTTCCCTGCACCCTGCAGGTGTCGTTCCGGTTATCGCACACCCTATCAGTGTCATTCCATCTATCGCACGGCCTTCCAGTGTCGTTCCATCCAGCCCACACCTTGCTGAAGTTGTTTCGACGTTCTCTCACCCCACGTCGGTGTCTTCATTGTCCGTTCTCCCTTCCATGTAACTCGTTCGGTTGAGCGCTCCTCCGCATCGAGGTGAGGGTTACGCTGTTTTATTGTTTCAGTTATTTTATTTATTTATTTATTTATTTATATCATTGTTTATTTGTTTTGGGTCGTTTCTATTCCCCTGCACCGATGTCGAGGTGGGTTTTTGCACTGTTGACTCGTTTGGATTATTTTGAGTCCATGCTTCTGTGTTTTTAGTTTTTTTGCGATTGTTGTAGTGGGTTGTCCAGAAAATCCGTGAAACCATGGTCACAGGTTGCACGCTCTTCGGCGCTGGTGCACGGCACGTCGCGTGGTCATGTCTGAGCTGCGTTTTGAGGTAGGTTTACCCACTGCACCTACAATTTAGTTTATAAAAATTTAATTTCTTATTATTTATTTAAATTTTGGTAATGTAGAAATAATACATAATAATTATTCTTAGAATAATTATTTGCAGCAAATGAAACTGCTTATTCTTTTGCATTTAACTGAAATTATTTTTCATGAAGAACTATTACATTATAGTGGAAATGATGTTTGGATTTTTTAAAATTTATTTAGGAATTTTCATGTGTGGTTTTGGTTTTATTGGAAAGGTTTCGTTGATGAAAAATGTTTTTTTATTGAATAATGGTTTGACATGTGAATGAATGTGTTGCTACCACTTTGAGAAACACATAAAGGCCCGGTTGGAACTTTTAAAATGGTTTTGAAATGGTTTTGATGAATGTACCACAGGACGGGTTCAACTAAAGGCCCGGTTGGCATTTTGTGATAATTATTATGAAAGGGTGACGTGTGAAATCTATCCAAGGACCGTTTGGCATTTTGAACATGTTTTTGGTAAAAAAAAACTTCTTAGGTTGGGTTCCTTGCCTAGTTCCGATCCATGTGATTTGGAGGGTCCTCGGTATGGGACCTCCCTTGTGAAATTTATGTCGATGGCAAGGGACTACCCTTGAGGTGGACAGGGTGGTGCCGGATTGTGTGATTTGATTGGATTATATATTTATTTTCTTGACTTGTGTTTGAATTGTATGGCCCACCCTTCATAGAACTATACATGGGAACGTGGCATATTGAGTGAATGTTCTGAGAACAATTGTTGCACTAGTTTAGTTTACGCACTGGCTAGTGGACCTATAGTTGGGGAATACTGAGTTACTGCTGCTATGGGGATTAGGCCCCTTCAGTTAGTCTATATAGGGCTATGCCGACTTTTAGGGCATTATGACAGCATCGAGTTAGGGCATGCCTTCAAGATGAGTCATATGTAAAGTAATTTCTGGATTGTTCACGATATCCTAGGTTCGACCCATGTTTGCTTCAGTGCTTACTTGTTTATGGTAGATAGTCGAGGTGCCTAGTTCGGCTGATAGCCCTCCTGTGTTACTTTTATACTTCCCTTGTTGTGTGCTGTGTGTGGTTTTTCCTCTTAAATAAAAAATAAATTTTGGATTTTAAATTGGCTGATAAAAAATTTTTCAAAATGTAATGCACATTTCCCTTTTAACATTAAAAATTGTTTTTTTTTATTTTTTGAATAAGGGAAATGGACTATTACCTGTTTTAGAAATGAAATGTGTTTTCTAAACACATATTTTAGGTAATTTAGTTCAAACCTAAAATTAATAGATTTTTATTTAATGTTAGTGCTTTGGGAATAGATTTATCGGGCTAGCCTACTATGTTTTAATAATCAAACCTATAGTGTTTTCTTGTTTTTAGTTCTGTTGCAAGTTCCAACTTCAGTTGTTCTCCATGAGCAACGTTGGTTGTGGTTTTGGAGGGTGACACAAGCGGTCACATGGAGTTTCTCTCGTGGTCAGGTTAGTGGCTTTGTTTGTTGATCATTCTTTATTTCCCATTGGCCTTTTTTTATTTCCTCTGCATAGCTATATTTATTCTGGGCCAAATCGTTCCCACTTGTTTACTTTTGATGCCTGGCACTGGTTTCCAGCCCGTGGGGATCGGGAACACCCCTCGGGCCATGTCGCGGGCCGGATCGGGCGATCGGTTCAGGGTCGACCCTAGTTGGTTTGTGACAACCTGATTCAAAATAAGAATTTTATATTGTTAAATATAACTTATAAATGTCTCAAAAACATGATTTAAAATGGGCACTCCATGAAAAGGTGGAAAAATTTCCTTTTTTAAATACTTATTTTATATGAAAAAATTGATTTTGTTGTCATATCATGTATATAATGAATGAAAATTTTGTATAAAATTAAAAATGTGGTAAATAATATACATAATGTCTAGTTTATATAATATTTTAATAATATATCATTGTTTAGTGAAACATGCTAACACGTACAATGCAAGCCATCGAGGAAGGTCACTCTTGTGTGTAATGCAAGCCAAGTAAGTGTTGCATGTAGTGCAAGAATTATTTGGAGTTTTTTATAACATAATCAAAACGTAGTTCATTTAGACATTGATAAAAATTTATAATGACTATTTTGTGAAAAAATTTCTATCAAAAGAACTTGAAATTGTGTGTAACATGTCCCAAGAATTGTGCTCTGTATACTAATAGCTAATACAGTGTTGCGTATAGCGCAAGATAATCTTGGTGTAGCGTACAACACTAGACATCAATGAAATTAAAAATAATATATCTCATAAAAAGAATATATCTCATAACCCAATCTATTATATGCCATTATTTTTAAATGGTATATAGTTGAAGGAATTGAAACTGCATGAACGCATGTATCCCATGTAGGTATTTCCTTCCTATGAAAGATTGTGATGTTGGATATGGATTGAGACTAGTGCGGAGAAAATTATAACTATACTGGGAAAACATAATCATGTTATTATCAATAACTTTACTGTATGAAGCATCTGTATCCACAAACTTGGATAAGCTATGTTAGATATCTTTATGTAAAAACAACCTCCAACATTTGATGGGAATAAAAACCCATTTCAATCGGAGAATTTGATAAATTCCATAGACAATATATTTCACACCATGGGATGTAATGAAAGGTAAAATGTTGTCATTGTTGTTTATCATCGGTAGGGAGTTTCTAATAAGTTGTGGTCACCAATTCAAAACCCAAAAGAGGAGGAAGTGGTAGAAACCATGGAATGTGGTGAATTTAATGAACATTTCATAGAAAAATACATTCTTCATGAACATTGAGCTGATATGGAAAGGTTGTTTCTGAATATGAGGAAAAAGGAAGATGATAATGTTTCAATGTATAAAGATAACTTAACAAGGATAGAATGGCATGCTATAGACTATATACTTAATCCAAGGAGAAATATTGAACGATTTTCTGAGGGAATAAATCCATTCCACCGGTGTGTTCTAGTATTTGAAACATTCTCATCATATGAAGATATATTCTCGTATGTTATCTAGATGTAAAAGATGTTTTCTAAGTATTATGACATAAAATGAATCTAAGAAAATAAGATGGTATCAAAAACTCTAGAAAAAAAATAATTAAATGTGGAATAAGATAAAATTTTATTTTCTACCATGTGATATTTTTGGATTGAAACAACCCGGTTCCTGCATAAATAGAATAGTGTAGTGCTACAATTGTGGACATAAATTCCATCATGATGGGTTTTTAAAGGGGAAGAAATATTCTATTAATGTTAAAGTATATAAAAATAGGGAGATGGGACACTATGATAATGATTATCCAAAGCGTCAAGAAACAATTCCTCAAAAAAGGCCCAAGGAGGGGGGAAAAGCTTATGGGATCACAATTGCTGATATTGAAGTTCCTAAAGTTGTGATATAAGGTACATTAATTGTTTAATCAAACATAAAAAATGATTCATTTGATTTTGGGTGATCTAATTATTTAATATCATCCTAGTTCTCCAAGATAAATAGATATTTCTAATTTGATTTAATAAAATATTTTTTAGTCAAAACTCATAAGGGATGTTTCTTTGCAGAAATTTTCTTCAAGGAATTACCCATTATGGAATATAAATGTTCTTCATATGTTTATTTTATTATCATACCCATTATTGGATTTGATATAATCCTTTGAATGGATTGTATTTCTAACCATGATGTGAATAATTATTGCAAGAAAAATGATATAACAATATTTGAGAATGTTGTGGAATCAATTATCTTTAGTTGAGAGACATCACCATATGATTCTTATCTAGATACACCCCTGGTTCCTATAAGAATTAAATTATGAGGGAGTACGAAAAGGAAATAAAATTGGGTGAGGAATGTAATGTTCAAATAGAATATGTGTGTATTGTTTAATAATATGTTTGTGTGTTTCCAGAGGATTTTCCTAGAAATCCCACAGAGTATGAATTTGAGTTCTCCATTGACATAATTCTTGATTCAAGGCCCATATCAAATACCCCTTATATAATGTCATTGTGTAATTAGTGGAGTCGATGAAACAACTAGATGGATTTTTTGATAAAGTATTTATTCTCCCTAATATTTCTCTATGGGGAGCCTCTATTTTTATCATTATGAAGAAAGATGGATCTAAGTTTTTGTGCATTGACTATAGGGAGATAAATTCTATAACAATAAATAAAAATTTTCCTCAACCATGAATTTATGATTTATTTGACCAACTTCATTGAGACAAATATTTTTTGAAGATTCACCATTCATATCGATATCATCAGTTGCGTGTGAGTACAGAAGATTTTCCAAGGATATCATTTAAAACCAGGTATTGGCATTACGAGTTTACAGTAATGCTTTTGGACTGAATAATACACCATATATTTTAATTGACCTAATGAATAGATTTTTCATGTAATATCATGATGACTTTTGTTTATTGATGATATCTTGGTATACTACAAAATCTATGAAGATGATGAAAATAAAATTTTCACTATTCTAAAGACTCCTAGAAAAAAATAATTCTATGTGAAGTTTAGAATGTGTCAATATTGGCTTTAATTAGTTCCCTTTCTTGGACACATTATCTCTAGTGATGGAATATATGTGGATCCTGTGAATAAATTGGCTGTGAAATAATTTCCTACTCAAATGAACATAAATGTGTAATCTATTTTTAATTCTTTAGCAGGTTATTATCATCATTTTGATCTGAACATTGACTATCTATCCCACCAAATGACCAAGATTACACATAAAGGGGTTACATATCAATGGAAAATAAAATGTTATAAATATTTTGTGGAATTTAAGATGAGATTAAAGAATGATCTGATCCTGACTCTACCATCAGGGATGATGGGTTTGTGATCTATAGTTATTCATCAAATAAAAAACTTGGTTGTGTCCTTATACAGACTGAAAGAGTTATTTCCAATGCATCAGGGAATCTAAAAACTCATTAAAACTATCATATTAATGATCTTGAGTTTTCTATTCTGATCATCACTCTAAAAATATAGGGACAATATCAGTATAGTGAAATAATTGAGATATATACAGAGCATTATATTTTGAATTAAATCTTCTCACAGAAAGAACTCAACAAGAGGAAAATATGATGGCTTAAACTACTAAAATATTAAAAAATTTCCACACACTACAGCCCTATAAAAGAGAATATGGTAGCATATGCATCCTTAGGAAGTATCATGGAGTTCCAAAAAAATAAAGATTGATAGGGATTCATTGTACATGGATATAGTGATGATGCATATGGAAATTTTCAATGAATGTGAAACATCACTACTTTTTAAAATGGATTCCCAACCAACAATATTGGAAATAATTAAATCCTCACAGAATGAGTAAAATCATCATCAAAATGAAATTGATTCTATTAAATATGGGATGTTGGATAACATCCTTTCTGAAGATGGAATTAGGAAATTTGGGACGGGGCATTGTGTTCCAGCAATAACCGAGCTAAAAAGAGAGTAACTAGATGATACACATAGTTCTAATATCTCTACACATCTGGGTATCACTATGATTTATTGATATTTTAATAAACATTTCTAGTAGGAAAACATGAATTAGTAAGTTTTTTAATATGTATCAAGATGTTTAGTCTGTCCACAAGTGATGGTCGAACGACAACATCCTAAAGAAGTCATGAAACCTGTACCTATTAGGACACAAAAATGGGATGACCTCACTAATGATTTTGTCACTATATTACCTAATACTATATGAATGAATGGTAGAAATATGGGTAATTAGTGATATAATTGTAGGATGTTAGCATTATTTTCTATAAGGGAATATTTTCCACTCGAACACCTTGCACGACCCTATATCAATGATGTTGTGAGACTTCATGGAACACATTTGTCAATGTATTCTGACCATGATCTACGAATAACATCGAAATTTTTCAATAGTCCTTATAATTATCGAGATACTAATAGTTGATTCTGTACTTATAATCACCTAAAAAATGATGGTCAATCAAAAAGGATGATCTAATCCTTAGAGGATAGGTTGAGATCATTTTCACATGAATTTCAGGGTATGTGGGATCAATATTAACCTATAGTGGAATTTTATTACAATAACGGTTTTCATTAATGTATTTAAAAGTAACCATATGAATCATTTTATATAAAGAGATGTCGTACACCAACTTATTTGGATTATGTTGGAGAATAGAAGCTTGTGGGATAAGATCTTGTGGAGGAAACAATAGAGAAGGTAAAGACTATTCAAGGCTATATCGAACCATCTCAAAGATGAAAAAAATTTTGATAATCAATGGAGGGTTTTGGATTTTCATGTGGGATATCATTTTTTCTTATAAGAATCTCCATGGAAGGGTGGTATAAGATTTGGGAAGAAAAGGAAACAGAGCCACATGTACATATGCCCTTTTGAAATTTTGCATAGATTTTGAGTAGTTTCATATCATTTGGATATGCCAACTACCCTGTCTAAAGTAAAAAAATGTTTTCCATGTCTCATTGATATGAAATTATATTACAGACCCAACATATATCCTCACTTAAAAAGGTAGTGAATTTTATCTTGAAATATCTTACTGTGAAGAGCCTATTCGGAATCTGGAAACTAAACAAAAAAGTGTTGAGGAATCAGACAGATTTACTATTAAGCACACATTATAAAAATAATTATATCGAAGTTGAAACATGTGATCCTATGATGTTTTTGATGAAGCACTACTGAAATAATTTTATGCGGTAACATTCTTGTAATTTCGAGGTCGAAATTTTTTCTTGGTGGGGATAATATTACACACCAATATTTTTAAAATAAATTTACTATTTAATGCATTAAAAATTAATTCTCTTCAAAACAACACTTTTTTAAAACCTATAATGTAAAAATATTTGTTTTCCTTTGTGTGATGAATTTTGAACAACTGGAAAACACAGTTGTGTTTAGTATCATATTTAGAGTCTGATAAGGAAAACAATTTAAATGAATAGAAATACACCCGTTTGAATAGTACCATGAATATTAATACAACCCTTAATAATTTTAATTAATAATATTTTTTTTATTGTATTAATGATATATGATAATGCAATATTAATTACTTTTTCAAGGTGGTCTAAAACGAATTATAGTATTAAAATTGTTAATTTTCAAATTATTTATTATTTTATTTTAAAATTAAATTAATAATATTTAGAAAATTATTTTAAAAAAATATAGCTAATTTTTTAATTCCTCACGTTGATAAATAGTTTAAGTGATCTTTTGGGATTTTTTAAAATTTCTTGATTTTTTGGTGAATAGTGAAATTTGATAATTTAATAAAAATGATAATTAAGTGAATTTCTACATCATGATCGAGTCATGGATGATGTAAATGTATATTTATAGTACACACACTAATATATTACTGTCCTTGGTCATAGGAATCAATACTATTGGTTTCCATTGGATAAATAATAACATGACATTTAAAATAATGGGAAAACACTCCCCTCATCCACTACAAAACCCCCTCACTCCCTCTTCTCATCACAACACTCAATCCTTGTGACATGCCAAAATTCTACTCAAATATCGTCCCACTATCCTCTTTTACGTCAAGAATCCATTGGTCTCATGAAAAGACCAAAACATTTCCCAAAAAGATCCTCTCAAGGATGATTACTTCAAGAGGAAAATTCAAGATTTCGTTTCTTTTATTTCCAGTTCCATTCTATTTATTTTCATTCCTCACCTACATTCATAAAAATTTTATAATTAATTTAATAACATAAATGAAATTTAATGTTTTTATGGTAAAAAAATTATTCATCATTTCTCCCTTCTCCTTCTTTTATAATAGAAATTAAAACACCATCGAAGATGTGATAATTTATCACATTCAAGGATGATGAGTTTTTAGTTTCAATTAATATTTTAATTAACAGAAATGAAATCATTTTTATAGTTGAAAAATACTATAATATATTTATTATATCTTATATATTGTTCTCTAATCCTTTTCTACACATGATATTAATTTATAAATCAAAATGAATTCATTGTGATAAAAACCCGCCAATTAACCCAATCAATTGTCATTAATGTTTTGTATAATGATTCATCTTCACTCCCAATAACCAAAATAATATAAAAACCATGTAAAATTATAGTTTTTAACTAATAACATAAAACTTATATTATCGACAACCATTCTCACTGTACATTTTTATTTGTACATGAATATAAGTAAATCTATGATGAAAACCAAAGAAGAAAACGCTCGCAAACAATGAATTTAAATCCATTAACCCATAATAAATGTCATGAACTAACCTAATAAGGATATAAAAAATCAATTACTCATATATTTTGTTTTTTATTCATTAATTTATGAACCTATATTTTATTATTCAGGTCATTAAGATCAATCGAGGAACGACTTCAGACTTAAGGTAACGATTTTCCACATGAACCTCCATTTTCATTTGGGTTACATTGATTATCTACATACCCCAATTAGATTTTAATTAATTAATATATAATCCTCATAATTTTTGTTTTAATTTTATATATATGTGTTCCAACCTAAATCATAACTTCATTTATGGGGTGTTATATGTTTTAAAATGATGTTTCAAAAATTCATCATCAAATATAATCTCTTTTCAAAGGAATTTGTCAAATTCTTACCAATTTTGAAGGTAACCCTATAATATTTTATAAGAAATAATTATTCTATTAAAATAAATAATTTTAAATTGAATATACTATATTACTTCAATTATGGTTTTATAAAATTATTTTACCAAGTGAAGTCTTTTTTTAAAGAAAACGAGTATTTATCTCAAGAATTACTCGATGATTTTATAAGAGTATTTTCATCTATTTAAACACTCTCATTTATTATTATGTATCATTGGGACTTATATATCGTTATGTAATATACAATATAATATTTAATTTTTTATGGTATTTTTTTTTGATTATTCGATGTCTTCAAATCATTCACCAATTTTCTCTGAATGGATAGTGTTTAGGCTTAATATTCTGAGAAAGTTATTTAAATGTCATTTGTTAGATTCAATATGAATGTATATGTTATTTATGTTTATCCCTATTCATATGAGTAATGAATTGGAAATAATTTTTTTTTCTCCCTATATAGCCCCTTTATGCATTGTTATGTCTCATGAGATAAATATATATGGACTTGGTCAACGCCTTGCAAATTTTTAGATATGGTTTCGGTCACAACCTTAATCATTTTTTGATGACATGGATGACGCCATGACTGTATGTTTTCGAATGTCCAGAATATGCATTTCCCTCATTATAAAACAATAAATTCATATTTCATTTGGATATTATAGTATTGGAATACAAATGTTTAAGTTCTATTTTAGAAATCATTACTTATCTCATACTCCTACCATAATGTGTTCATATTTATTATTTTTAAAGGAATGTGTTTTCAATTATTCACCATTACTATTGTTTATGATTATGTTATCTTTCAATATATTGTTTACATTTACTAAGAATCTGAAATTACACCTTCTTATGTTTCATTTTTTTCAATACAAAAAAAGGTATATTATTATTGACTTGAAGGGATAGTCTTAGATTGTCGGATATTCCCAATAAAACTTATATGTTGTTTTTTATTTCATGTTGTAATATTGAACTAATGTATGTATATTTTTTAAAAATCTATTCAAATATATGTAACTTCATGATATGATTTTTTTTTAAAATCATTCAAATTTAATGTAATAAATCACTGGCTCTAGGAAACTGTGGTTGAGTCTTTACATTTTCCATTGAATTCCATTTTTATCTTCTTATTGAACCCATAAGATGTATTGGTTACTCCAATCACTATATAAACCTTGATATTACATAGAATTATTTCATTATATATATTTAATTACCTTATGGATAATTCCATTAAAAGGCATGATTTTATTCCATTAAAGAACATATCATTTTTACTCTCAGGGTGGATAATAATTCTTGAAGCATACATTGAACGTCCTATAAAATTTAATATGTAGGTTCCAATAAATTTATTATCCTTTTTCTTGATCTCTAAGAAATATTTATCCATATTTTTTCTATGAATAAAATTAATATAGTTATTTTAAAATGCGTTCTTGAACACGTTCCATTCGGTTGAATCATTTTCATCTCTTGGCCTCTTATATTGGATAATGTTCAACCATTGATCAGACTCACATTCCAAAAGATATAATTCTAAGATGAAATATATTTTTCTTAGGATTGGAGGTCTAAAAATATATTTCTATTGGTACTGATCCATTGACAATCCACTAATGAATCTGATGACCTTCTGAAATAAGGTTGATGCTACCTCATAAAGGTATCAATAGAATGGCATGCCCTCATATTTTCATTTCGAAGTCCTGAATGATTTATAGGTTGTGAAATTTGTGTGGAAATATCTACAAAAATATTTTATTCAGGTCCCAAAATATTTTTTTAATCATGAGTAAAATCATTTCATTACCCATTAAATTTATCATTAACATGGTTACCCTTTATTCCAGCCGTTCAGAAAAACCAAGAACCACATTTTGAGAAACACTACCCCTAATGGGAAGACCACTTAATAATGAATGTAATTTCAATTTATGGTATTTATATTTTATCCTAGGTTATTCATGATCATTTATAAAAAAACATGGATTGAAACATATACTTTGACATTTTATAGGGTTCTTCTTAGGGTTTTCTCATCCTTGTTTTCAATGGATAAAAATACATTTATATGATACCAATAATAATGACCCATAATTTAAATACAATGATATTACTTCAAAAATGATGAATATTCATTAAAAAATATAACAAACCAATTTCAGGACTATATAGGTATAGTGTATATAGAAACTGGGAAACATAAACAACAAGTTCATATAACATCTTAATTATCTACCACTTATTTCATCACTAGTAGACCCCTTTGGAAATCCCTTATTTAATAAGAATATTCATGACCTAGGGAAAATAATAAATGAAAGGTAAGGATCAAATTCTTAGTAAGTGTAAAAAAGGGATACATCAGTCATATCATTATCATAATACATATGAACATAGAATTTGAAAATACAATTCTATATATGAAGGATCGTGATATTATTCAATAGTATAAATTATAAATGTTTTGATGAATTAATAAATTTAATCCCACAAGTAATAACAAAAAAATGAATTTCTTAAATATAAATAATCATATATATCATTTCATATTAGTTATGTCTTATTTCAATGACTATCAGAGCAGACAATATCAATTATTGAACTGATTTCAGTCCTCATTCCAGGCATATACTATTGAACAGAGACCATTTCCCATTCCATCCATATATATCTCATGAGATATAAATACTTACCAAACACATTGGAGGGATATATATATTCCCCACCTATATCATAATGAAATCATTCTTAAAAGTTCCACATAAATATAAATCATTCATCATAGTATAGCCTATGGGAAAATGGGTTTCTTAAACATCCTTACATCATAACATAATATATATAAATAAAATTTATTTCATAAATATAAGTTCATCAGAAACAAAATTAATTTATAGGAATAATTTGGATACTATACTTTAAATATAATCCTATATAATAATGTCATGTTAGATGTACAATAATTTTGATAAAACACTTGAAATTAATTCATAGATAAAATATTCATTCTTCTTTAAAAAATTTCTCTTTTATCAAAATAATGCACATTTATAAAATGAAATAATTTATTTGATAATAAACATAAAACCTTGTAAATGAGGCTTCACAGAAATAAATATTTATGAAAATGTAAAAAACCATTCAATATGAATAAGTTAAAAAAGAACATTCATCTCGTACATTTTTCGGAATGTTTAAAAGTTCCTGGTACTAAAAAAGAAAACATATTTCATTTATACTCTTTAAGAAAAATTATATAATGTGTAAAATGGACTTTAAATTTTTTAAGGAATAGGATAAATATTTTTGAATACATATTTAGTAAACATCAATATAGGGGATAAATTTTCCCCATTAAATTATTATGAATAAACAATCACAGATAATAATGAGATTGTGAGATTATCCAATACCATGTGTCTGATATCATTAATATATATCTAAACAACTATTATAATTATTAAAATAATTTTTCTTACTTATTAAAAAATCATAGTTAATTTAATGATATCATATATTCTCGTATTATAATTTTTCTGTTAAAAACATTTTATTATTAGTTGTTATTCAGGTACTAAATTCTTCATGTTCTTATGTATGTTTTGTCAAATAATTTATGGTTATAGTTTTTATAGTTATTACAATAAAAAATGATATTAACATAATATATACCATATTTATTAATTATTTATAGTTATATAATCATGGTTTAATAAAGATCATGTAGAATGAATCCCATGACATCGTGAAGACAGTAGGTCGTATGTACAAACGAGTGGTGGTAGTGTTCCAATAATTGTTTTATGGGATTGTGTTGGATGGTGTATAATATTTTAGAAAAAATATTATGTTAGTAATAATATAATTTTATTATTTCCATCATTATACCCATCCATGTAAGGTGGTGGTGAAAAACAAATTACAACACGGCGTGGAGACGGTATGTCGTACCTACACATAAATAGTGATTTTATTTTTCATATGATTGATAGAAAGGGAAACATAATTTTTTAAAAATATTAATAATATCTCATTATGTAATATAAACTATAATTATTTCATTATAATGAAATATCTCATGAATATGATGCAGAAGAATAAGTAATTTTGAAATAATTGGTTGATGAGAATACTACTTCATTGACGTGCTCCCTCTAAATATCCTCTTAATGCACTGGTGTTCATTTTTGAAGAAGGCCACAAAAACTATAATGTAACTAGGGAAGTTTTTAATGGAAATGGAGAAGGTATAGAAGAGCTTGATGGATCAAAATGAATTAATAGGTTTGTGAGGTGGTGCCCTTTTATAATTGAGGTGATGAAAACTTTTGGAAACTCCATATATAATTATATATAATAAAATCAAATGCAACAAAAAAACCATAAAAATTTACCAATTTTGAAGATAATATGATATAGGGTTGTAATATCATCATCCAATAGATTTTTTACACGTTTATTTATCAATTAAAAAATTAATATTTGAATTAATGATTAGTTATTCTATTTATTTTTTTTACTATGGTAACAAATATTCAAATATTAAAAGGGTGGGGATTTTATTTATTTGTAGTCAATTATACGATAAATAAATTACTTATAACATTTTAACCATATAATAATTATTATATATATTTATAAAAAAAATTAAATAAAACATTATTTTGATAAACAAAAAATAGTTTAAATTTTGACACTATTAAATTTATTTTATTATATATATATATAGAATACAGTATAAAATTGAAATAACTATTTAATTTTATTACTAATAGGTCATGTTGATCTATTAAATAAATTATATTTATTAATTATCCAAAATTTTATTTATTTATATATTTTAAAAACATTTATTTATTATTTCCATTTATAAAATAATTACATCATAAATTTTGTGTAATTATATAATATACTTATAAGATGAATAAAAAGAAAAAATAAGATATTATGATGAGGATATATATAATTGATTTCATAATAATAATTTTAGTCTAATTTATATTCTAGAAAAGACAACAAAAAACTGTTATAATTTAAAAAACATTAATGTGACAACATTTACATCTACAAAAATAATATAAGTGTCATAATCTCTTCAATAGTGCTCCCAACAGTCAATAAGTCAACCCTATAAGCTTCTCCTTGATCCCATTTCCTTTCACCACATCTTTCGGAGCTTCTACCTCAGCAGTAGTGATAGTATAAGCTTCTCCTTGATCCCATTTCCTTTTCTAAGGTAAGTTACACTGATTCTTAGGCCATTAATTTACATAATTCCCCATCTCCCTACAATGTTAGCATTGAACATCGTTTTCTTCTTTCTTCCACATGCAATCAGGAGTTTGGTGGCCATTTTCACCACACATGTAATAGATTCCAATTCACTTCGAGAATGTACCGAGGAGTTTCTTATCACATTTAACACAGGATGGAAATTCCACTTTTTCCTTATTCCCATTATTTAAATTTCCAGAGTGTTTATAAGATCTCTTCTTCCCTTTATTTTCATTAAAGTCGTAAGACTTAGAAATTTTTTTTGTCTTCATAGCACCTGAGAAAATGTCTTCCTATGATGAGAAGGATTGTGAGACTAATGCTTAATTAAGAAATGGTTTTAACCCATCAATCAAATGATCAATATTATTTCTTGGGTTACGTATATAATATGCAGCATGCCTCGCTAACCTTTTAATGTTATCCTCATACTTTGTGACATTCTTGTCCCCCTTTTTCCTCAGAGTTAGAAATAGTCTTTCTATATCTGCTCGATGGTAATGAGGAAATTATTTTTCTTAGAAAAAATCTTTAAACTACCTCCATTAAATATTTGATACTTCATCATATTCCGTTGTGTTTTGAATCAATTACTCCCATTGATCAATATCTCCAATGAGGCGGTAAACTGCCATGATAACCTTTTCCCTTTCACTACTACCCAAGGCATGGAATATTTTCTCTAATAAATATATCCATTTCCCAACTACGAATGTATTTTTAATCGCACAGAATTTTGGTGGTTGTTTCCTCATTAAGCGTTCTAACATTGATCTTCCACATTGTGGATCAGGGTGCTCCATATGGGTAAGGTTATTATTCATAACCTGTGTAAGTTATCCCAGTATGGTGATAAGCTGATCAGCACCAGTTGTATCACCAGATCCACTATAATTATCTTGAGTAGAAGGGAAATCCCTACAAGGAGTGCGTGCATTGATACAGTTTCCATTCCTTCCACTAGGCGCCATTTTAAAACATTAGAATAAATAAGATTCCTTTATTAATCGAAATACATAATTACAAACTTGTAAAAAACTTTACATAAATTTAATAGTTTATGCATATAATCCATAATCGTAAAAAAAATCATTGAGAAAGTATATACTCATAAACTATTCATAATGGCTTGTAAAGAAAATGAGAATTATCCTATGAAAATCCCCTAGGAGTGTCGTAACCAATAGTCTAGCAAGGCCTATTGTCGTGCTCTAGTTCCCATTTGAGTCTAACTCAAAGTGGTGTTTATAGGTTTTACCCCTAGGTACACCTGTCCCAATACCGCCTCTAAATGCTCATATTCAGAAAGTGACGTATTTCTTAGAAAACTCAAAAAATATCTACAATATCAAAATTATAGGAAGTTCTTCTATACTAATCCTCAAAGTCTATCTTAGGGTTATGTTCCCTAATTAGAGTTTATCTAAATCTGGCATCCAAGGTTTGTAATAAAATTCCAATGATACCAACGTTAATGCCCCAACCCCAGTTACCAAGAGTCAGTACATTATGACATAACATTTTCATGATAAAAAAAGATCAAGTCTCAGAAGACTGATTAGTTTAGTATCCCTGGAAACACTAGATACATTCATAAGACATACATTACATGATAAAGTGAAAAAATACGACAACATGGTATCCATAGTACACAATCATATCCCTTCAGACTATCCCTGAAGGTCGGTCATAAAATAATTCATTGCATCCTGTGAAAAATAAAACATAGAAAGGGGTGATCTTAGATTCTCAGTAAGGATAACAATATAGAAGAAACTTTCATAAATAAGCATAAACATTTTTAGGCAATGTATAATACTAAAAATAGCCTTTTAAAATTGAACATCAGCATAATATGGAAAAGATAATATCAAATAATTCCATTTACTTACTCACATGGACATTCTACTAGTCGAATTATCACATGAAATATCAATAGCCACTTTCATAATGATGTAATGTATAATGCTAGACAATCATAACCACATAGTCAAGGCCTTTTTCCAAGAATACAAATAAGATTTTGTCAATGCCTTGTTCCAATACACTAGTTAGTATCATGAGACCTACCGATGCATCGAGGAGCTATAGCGGTCTCCACCCGTCACATAATATGTCTAATGCATTCCTCATCTGAAAGGGTTTAAACATAACATATACATTCGTATGAAAACCGGCATACTAAATGTCAATAATTTATCCATAAACCATGAAAGGTATAAAAATAAAATATCCATAGTAAAACATATCACAAACTCTTCAATACAATATGGATGTTTTGTATCATAATAAATCAATTTCAAATAAACTTAAAATCCATCAATGTATGTTAACATAGATGAAATCAAAACCTTTTTTTTGAGAAATATCTCTTAATATTTTGAAATCATTTAAAATTCATATAATTATAAAAGAAAACAATTAATTTGGTAATATTTTTATATGCTTTTAAGGGAAGCTTTGATGATGTTGTAACTGTGGAAAATAGCCGCACCTGTCATATAAGTTAAAAAAAGACATTCTTGCCTTAATTTTGTGGAAAAGGTTGTAAAGTACCTTGTTTGGAATTTGAAAGAAAGATTAATTTATAAAAATATATTAAAAAGTCAAAAAATGGTATAAATGACTATAACCCATTGTTTATAAAATATTATGAATGTTTTGAAATACATTTTTAAGAAACATGGATGTGGATGATAAAGAGGTCCCAGTAGATACTTACATAAAAACAACGTTGGATAATAAAGAGATTGTAAAATTTACACATACCTTTTCCTTTTTCTTGGTCGAGGGTAGGTTTAAATATTATATAATGGAGAAATAATTGTTATTAAATTATACAAGAATCATATTCATTAATATTATATCATATATGATCTTTTAACATTGCATTGTTAATAATATCGTCGTATTATAGTTGTTTCGGGTGTAAACAGATTCGTTTTCCTTTTATATTCATTGTTATGTGAGTAATATTTTTTTATATGGGATGTATCTTCTTCATATCAAAAATTATATGAATTCTTTAAACATTATTTTTATTCATCTAAAGAAAATTAATCTTGAATGGATACGATGGGGAATGAATCTCATCGTGTTCGTGGAGACGGTAATTCGTACATACGCATGAGCGACAATATCATTCTTCTGATATTAAAATAATATATAATTGGATGGTATATAAAATATAAAGAATCATTATCATGTTATATTTATTATTTACATCATTTATACAACATTTTTATACCCATCCAAATAATAATTTATTGAATAACAACTACGCCACAATGTGGTGACGGTAAGTTGTACGTACGCACGTATGGTGACATGTAATTCAAAGGATGGATAGAATAATGAATATGGTTTTACCATATTTATAATAACATCACAATATATATAATATACTAGATTTATTATTTTAAAATCTAAACAACAAGGAAAGAAGAAGTGGAAGAAGAAAAGAACTTGAAAGAGGTGATAAAATATGTATCTCTTCTTTGGGTTCTTTCTTTTGATTTGATCAAAAGGAATCTATAAGATGACTTTCTGACTAAAGGATGGCCTATAGGATGAATTTAGGAATGATGATAAGATATTTTGGCAGGGGTTGGCCGAGTCAAATGGATTTGAAGGTGTGAATTAGAGATAAGGGGGAGTGCCATTTTATAAGAGGGGTGAGGGGCACCTTAGGAAAAGCTAGAAATATTATTTTATAATAAAATTATTTTCAGTTAATAATGTCTCAAAAATAAATTATTTAAAGGATAATGTAGGTATTGGTCAAAAACCACTCAACCAATTGGTTTTAGACAGGTTTGTGAAACTATATTACCTTTATCTTTTATAATTAACTCTTAGTTAAATTGTTTAACATTTACCATGTCTCTTTGTATTTTTATATTATATGGTTAATAAACACACTATATACTTCCAAGATAGCCCCAAATGGTTCATTAATGATACAACTATAATTATATAAGCATTTTTCCAAACCTTAAATTTTTTAAAATAGAATATCATTTAATAATATAATATTTGTTTTAAAACCTCTTTTATGTCAATTTTGACACTATTTGGTATTTTGTTTTTGCTATATTCATAACAGCATTATTGCTTCGAAAAAAATTCATCTAACCAACAATAATATGTCAAATTAACTTAAAAATTAGTGGAATTCATAAAAAGTCTCAAATTATATTTATTTAAATATTTATAAAATCAACTATTTTAATATTTCATTAATACGGTAATTACTGCATCATCATTGTGCCATAAATAAATTAAATTATTTAATATCTAAAAAATATAAATATAATATTATTATGTAGGAAATAGTTTTATATTTATAATGAATATTTATATTAGAATTTATCTTATGTGGAACCCAATATTAATAATGTATTAGTTATTAAACATTTATTTTAACTCTTTTAACTCTAATTTGAATTAAATAATAATTAATGTCCTAATATAATCCAAGTGAACCAAAGAGGTTCATATTTGATTCCTAAGGTTGTTTTTGGTCTAACTAAACATATCCAAAAGAATGAGGACATGTTTTAGGGTAATAATAATATCATTTTTACCATTAATTACCTTATATACTTTTAACCATGGTAAATAAAATAAATTACTATTGACCAAAAATTATTTTCATCATATGGAACCACATTTTACTTATTTATATCAACCGTGTCTCTTGGATATTTGAAATTCCCCTCACAGAAATGGTAAAATTATGTTTTATAGGAATTTTCAAAGTCTTTTAGGAGGTGGGTAAAAGATAGTAAAAGTTCAATAAAATATTTATATATCCAAAATTAATATAAATTGACTACAATGAATTACATATTACTTATTTAGGTATTATGTATGTATTTTGACCTAAAATAAATTTTAATGAAATAAATAGTTATTTAAATAAAAAGCCGTTTTTAACTAAAAACTGAGTGATTTTTAATATTTATCAAAAAATGAAAGTATTCCGAAAAATAACAATAATAAACCCAAGGCTAATTTAGATATTACAAATTCAAATATGAAGTCCATTTTGAAAAATAAAATTTATAAATTTTTATTAAGTTGGTATTATTATTTATAATGACTTGTTTGATTGGTTGTGGTGTGTTATAACTCAATGTTGCGTACAACGAACACTACTGTATTATTCAAAGAGAAGCGTACCATAGATTCTTGGGGTGTTACACCTCTTAATTGATTTTTTTATTCAAAAAATGAGTTAACTGTAAGTGTATTGTGAAAATGTTATTGATTCCCACTCCCATCGGATTGGGCATCTCTTTAGACCAATTGTCACATTGATCTTCATATCAGTTTCTAGACTGAGTCCTATTATTATCAATCATTCGCTAGAATAAAAGGAATGTTCGGGGTAACACATAAAGTGTATTAAAACACAAAAATGGATGACATATAAATTACTTTATTTCCTTAACTTATGGATTTATAGGCTTCAATCTATGTTATCCATGATCTTTTTCCCAACATATATTCATAGGTGATTTTTTTTAATTCACTTAATAAAGGTTCGTAATAAGCTTATGAATTTACCAAAGAGTATCCCCCCATGAGTATCGTCACCAAGAGTGAAGCAAGGCCCTTTTTCATTCACCATCTGTCGTTTGAGTCTAGTAAAAGTTGTGTTTTCAGGTTTTAACCATAGATACATTTGTGTTGAAGAAGTGTTGTTTTCAAAAACACTCTATTTTATTATAGGGATATCGTTGAGAATAATAATATATCTCTATATGACGATTTTGATGTTCAAAAATACCCTTATTTTTTATTCTAATGTTTTAACAATGAGTAAATTTCAAGAAATTATTATACTTTATTTCACTATTTTGGAATAAGAATAACGAGATTAATCTGAGTGGAATATATGACAAAGTGTTTGGAAATTGTTTTAGCGTATTAGCATCTCATAGAAATATTGTCCATGCTCTATGTATTCGGAAATCACATTAGCATGTTCTATAAATACTAGTCATACCATACATTGAGGTTCATTACGTATGGACGAAATCTGTCATTTACATTATGGGATATTAGAATGGTATGGTTAAGAAACCATATGTTATCAAAAAAGTATGGAAGAAGAACCATATGAATGGAACTAACCTTACGTATGGGATATAAGAAAAGTATGGAAGAAGAAGAACCCTATGTTCATATGGAACGTTATGTTTGTTTCTCAAAATTATGGTTCATCAACCGTAATTTTTAAAAAAACCTTACGTTGTATCAAAAAGTATAGATCATGTACCTTACATTTAGAAGCTGATAAAAGTATGGATTATATAAAATTTGTTTGAGGGTTGAAGAGAAAATTATGGGTGATCAACCGTATATTTTATGAATGGATGATCAACCTTACATTGTGAACCTTACGCTCCGATAATGTATGTTATGTAGTTCATCCCGACATATGGCTTCAGAGATTTAAATTATGACTTTATCGAACAACTGTCTTTATGCATATTGTTAGGGTGATTTCAACCCATATTAAAAACACAATTTTAAATCACGTCTTTGACTAATTGAAAAACATTTATTTTTTATTCAAAGGATTTATTTAAGATTAGCTTTTTAGGTTGAATATTCAGGAGGGTTACGCCCGCCCTGTTATTCAAACATTTTAATATATTGATTATAAAGGCGATATTTGTGGATCAAAATTTGAATGAAAAACACTCGTTGTTATACTATATATATCTGTGATATTTATTAGTAAAATGAAATGAATAATCAAAAAGAATAAAAATATAAAAATACCTTGAGTTTTTCACGATAACAGTTTACATAAAAATTTTAGATTTACAGATCTACTGTTACAATTTATGATCAAACTCATCTTTCTAAAGAAGAAAAAACGCGTTTAAGATAAACTATTTCTTCATAAAGGATCTGTCTTGAATCCATTTTTGTTGGAGTTGTTGAATTTATTTCTATATATATTGCAACAGGATCGACTCATAACTTCTCTTATCTGAAGAACATCTATTCTAAAGATGATGATATATCTACTATCAATTGTGTGTTGATGCAACAGTGAAGAACGACCGGAATGTATTTCAAGACAAATACACATTTTTGAATAATCAGATTCTCATACTAAGTACGATATTCAGTTATGTGTATGAACCTAGAGGATCTATTAATAGCCTTAACTGGTAAAGGTGTCAACATCCTACACTTAGTTTTGGATGGTTTGTTGATAAGAGGACCGGATAGTAAAAATCCACAAACACGTGTAGTTGAGTTTTGGTGGAGTGGTCTAGGGGCCTTATGTTCCCCGAAAACCTATAAATCCTTAACATTATCTATTTATTTTATTCTACCTAATCAACATGATAAAGATTAAAGGATAGACTCGTCCATCATCACGATTTGTGAAGAATTTGTAAAAAACACAATTTACCCCCCCCCCTCTTGTGTGTATTTGGTATTACTCGATCCAACAATTGGTATCAAAGGAGGATATTTTGTCAAATATATAATATTCTAAATGTTTTTGTACTATACAGAGCGTAATGGATGATAAAATAGAGGGTATGTCAGTGGTTCAATCTCCCTACATAAACAGTGAAAATTATTGATGTCAAAAATCAAGGATATTCATTTACTTAAAGAACCTTGGATACAAAGACTACTCGAAATTTCCAAATCCCTAGGTAATTATAGAGAAACCTGAAACATGGAGTGTCAATATAGAAGCAGATTCTGAAATCAATTTGAATGCTATGATTTCTATCATCTGTGGTCTTGGACCAGATGAATTCAATAGAGTATCTCAGTGCCTGACGACTGATGAAATTTGGCAGACGATTGTAGCTGCCTATGATGGAACTGACAATGTATGACTGATGAAGTATGCCACTCTTAAATTGAAATTCAACACATTCAGAATGTATAAAGGAGAAATAATCATCTAGATGAGTGGAAGTCTTGCAGAAATTGTCAATAACATCACTAGCTTTCGTGAGCCTATGCAACAAGAAAATCGGGCCCTGAATGTTCTAAGAGTATTACAAACTAAGTGGAATAGAATTTCAACTACAATTTGGCTATCATCACCAGTCAAATATTTATCTATGAGAAAATTAATTATATCTCTGATGATTTATGAAGATGAGATGCAAGATGAATGAAATTACAATAAAGTCTTGATCAAAATAGAAAATAATGGTTTAAAGGTAACATCTCAAGGGAAATGTAGAAAAATAAAGAATTAAATTAATGTGAAATGAAAGATTTATAATTCATCTAATTCAAATGTGGAAATGGATCAGCTAGCCATAAAGTTCATTAAATTCTACAGAAAGAATTAGGGATTAAAAAAATCATTAAAAAAGGATTAAAAATAACCAAGTGATGTCAGATGCTTGGAATGCAAAAAGATGGGTCACATAAGACCTGATTTCCCTCAATTAAAATGAGAAAACAAAAAATCAAAAACAATGATTATGTGAAGAAAGAAAAAAGAGAAATGAAAACTAATTGGATTGTTTCTAAAGACTCCATATGCTCATCAATGTCTGACACCAAAAAATAAGAATCGAATCTAAAAGAAAACATGTTCTTTTTATAAGAACATAATGGTGTACAATCTTTCTAATCATATAATTCTAATTCGAGTTCTATTTTTCAAATAATAAACATAGGACCTACTACAATATGGTGGAAGAGAAATATGATTCCTCATTTTAGAAACATAAATCACTGAAAAATATTTACACTGTTGTTTTAAGAGAAAGAGACACTATGCTAAAACAAAATCATGAGTTAATTGATAAATATAACCAATCAAACACAAACTATAAAAATAATGAAACTAAAATAAAAACCCTTCAAAGATAAGTAGAACCATACAAAATTTATGCTCTTGTTTTTAGAAAAGGAGGAAAAATCACAAATGAAATTCTTGGAAAGAATGTGATTAAAAATGAATGATATAGGATAGGATGTAATGGTGAGAAACCAAAGTGTATAAGGACTATTTTTTCCATGTACAAATATTCAAATTTGAATCCAATATGGAACAAATGGTAATATTTTTAAAATCTGTTATTTAAGAAAACCACAAATTATTGTAATTAAGGTATACTTTCTGAAAAATGTTTATATGGTTCTATTGATTATAGAAAAACAAATCGGGTCTGGATTCCTAGGTCTTTATGGGAAAACACTACTTGACCCAACCAAATATGGGTACCAAAACAAACCTTTGTTTAAATGCCTTTACAAGAAGAAGGTCACAGAAGCAGAGAATGTTTACGGTATATGGATAGTGGATTATCCGGTCATATGAGTAGAAACTCCTCAAATTTTAGAACTCTAACTCAAATGGATGGTGGATTAGTAACATTTGGTGAAAATTCCAAATGTAAAATTTTTGGTATTGGAACTTTTTTAGATCTAGAAGTTGTCACAATTTATAATATACACTATCTACATGGATTGAAACACAACATGATAAGTACGTATCAACTTAGTGATGATGGTTATTTTGATGATTTTTCTAACAACTGTTGTTCTATTTTTAAAGATAAATTTCATAAATTTAGAGCACCCTGAACTGATAATGCTTATACCCTAAAATTAAATTGTTTGTGTAAACAAAAAATAAACTTCTTAACTGTAATGATAAATCAATCATGGATCTCGTATAGAATACTTATATATTGAAATATATATGCTTTACAAGAGTTATCTATGAAATAATTAGTTTCTGATTGTCCGAGTCTCTAAATTGAAAGTAATAGATTCTGTGTTGCATTTCAACATAGAAAGCATCACAAATCATCCTTCAAATATGTAAACAAAATTTCTACATCTAATCTTCTACAACATACCCATATATAGTTTTTTTGGAAATTCAAGAATACCAAGATTCATAGGTAAATTATAGTATATGTTTTAGTTGATGGCTATTCAATATTTCCTTGGATTTATTTTCAAAAATATAATAATGAATATTTTACAATATTTGAAGGTTTTTGAAAAGATATACATAATGAATAATGTTTGAAAATAATTTAATTAAGACATTATCATGCAGGAGAATTTTAGAATCTATAATTAAATTCATTTTCCTCAAATATGGGTATTAGACACACCTTCTCCACACCAAGAAAGCCTCAACAAAATGGAATTGGTGAAAGAAAAAATAGTACTATTAATGAAATATCTTGGACTATTCTAAATGAGTACAATCTTCCAACCTATTTATGGGACGAAGCTGTAAGTACATCCTTCTATATCTGAATAAGTTTCTAATCCGAACTGTTTTCAAATAGACACCCTATGAACTCTGGAATAATAGAAAATATTATGTAAATTACTTTAAAGTTTTTGGATGCAAGGTTTACACCTTAAACACCAATGACTATCTTGGTAAGTTTGATCCAAAATCTGAAGAAGGATTTTTGTTAGGATATTCTCCTATATTAAATGATTATAGAGTTTTTAATAAAAATTTGAGAATTGTTGAAGATTCAGTTCAAGTGAAATTTGATTAATCTGATCCCTTTGTGAACAGGAAAGACCAAATTGAGGAATCTAACTATAATGATAACATGATTCTTGAGAACGTAAAGCCGACTTCAAAAAAGACATAAATGAAATTAGGTCCATCTTAGAAGAACATGACACTGATGAACCTAACAGTGTACTACCTAGATTGCCTAGAACCCTGTAGATTCAAACTTTTGAAACTATTATAGGATACATAGACACTAGAATTAAAACTTGAAGAATTGTTGAAAATCTTGTTAAATATTATACCTTTCTATCCCAATTATAACCTAATATATTAGAAGAAGCCTTATTTGATGAAATTAGGATGATAAAAATTCAATAATAAAAAAACCATTTCAATAGAAATGACGTTTTGAATTTAGATGAATGACCACAAGACTGTCATGTTATATGATATAAATGTGTCTTTAGAAACAAGCAAGATGATCAAATAATAAAAACTAAAAATAAATAAAGACTAGTAGCCCAAGGATATTATTCGGATGAAGGTATATATTATAATTATACATTTTCCCACATATATAGATTATAAGTTATTAGAATACTTTTAACCTATGCATATCATATGAACAATAAATAATTTCACATGGATGTTAAGTCTACCTTTTTAAATGGTTACTTATTGGAAGAAGTTTTTGTTGAGATACCTCATAGTTCTGAAATTTCAGAAAAACCAGATTTAGTTTTTAAACATACTAAAGCTCTTTATGGCCTTAAACAAGCACCTAGATATTGGTATCAAATATTAGGTTCTTTTCTTTTGAAAAATGATATTACTATTGTGATGAAAGATCCACCATTTTTAATGAAAACTGTTAACTCCAATATTTTATTGGTACAAATTTATGTTGATGATGTAATTTATGGTTCAACAAAAAAAACTGTCATGAGTTTTCAAATTTAATGCTGAGAGAATTTGAAATGAGTATGATGGTAGAATTAAATATATTTTTAGGAAATAAAATTTATCCAAAGAATTTTGGAACTTTTTTTTAAAAAATGAAAACACAATATAAATTTACTAATGAAATTTTTATTTGAAAACAGCAAGACATATAAAAATACTATGTGTACTATTATAAAACATGATTTGGATGAAATTAGAAAATCAGTTGACAACAAGTCATATAGAGGTATGATTTTTATCTTATTATATCTTACTTCTAGTTGGTCAAATATAATGTATTCAGTATGTCTTTGTGCAATGTTTCAATATGATCCTAATGAATCTCACCAATATTCTGTTGAAATAATTTGTAGATATTTAAAAGGATCATTTTTTCTGTATCTTATATATTCATAAACTTCTGATTTTAATTTAATTTTATATTCAAATTCTGACTTTGGAAGCTATCGATTAGATTTATAACCCACCTTGGGAACCTGCAACATTTTAGGAAAATAATTAGTGTCATGGTCTAGTATGAAACAACATTCAGTTACCCTATCAATAGTTGAGGCGAAATATGTGTCTGCATGCAGTTTTTGTGCACATGTTTTGTGGACTAAAAACAATTTTATGGACTTTAGACTAAATTTTATTAACACACATATTTTTCATGACAATACAAGGGAAATAAATGTTTCAAAAAAATCATATTAATCATTCAAGAACTAAGATTATTGATATCAGACATCACATTCTAATAGATCATGTTATTAAAAAGGATATATTATTAGAATTCATAAGTACTAAAATTCAATTACATAATATTTTTAAAAAAAACATCCTCTGAGAGGTTTGATTTTATTATGGGGGATCTAGGTTTATTTAATTTTAAAAGATTTTTTAATTTTAATTTTTCACGTGTTTATATTTTTTTCTTCACTGTTTTAAATAATTGTATTTAGAAATAAATTTATATTTTTTTACAGTGTATATCTTATTTTATTTCAATAATGTAATTATTATTATGCACGTAAATGGAATAGGAATCAAGGATGTCAAAAATTATTTCAAATTACAAACATGTTTATTTTATCAAAACCTTTCGAAACCCTAAGAACCCTTACCGCCTTCTTCTAACAATGACTAAACCATAAAAAACCTAAATCTTCGAGCCATCATAAATTTGAAATAAAAATTGACAAGACACAGAGAATCGAGGAAGGAGAATCTAGGAATTCCAAGTGTTAATGCACAGTAGGAATAAATATTCTACATGGAAAAGTAAAAAATTTGGAAGGGTTGTTTAAAACAGATCTCATGATGTGTAATTCCATCCCTTTAGATAATATCAAGAAAGAATTCAGTGGAAATAATACCGAGTTTCTATATAAGGTATATATTCGTAACTTTTTAAAATATATTCAGTTCAATCTGGGTTATATATAGGACACCATATTTGAAAAAATTGAAAATCATGATTTTTCAATTTCATCTATGGAAAAATCTAGAATCTAAAACTTCCCTCATGAGGGAGATTATCATTTTGACATAAATAATATTAGAGACAATGAACATAAGTTAGAGGACAATATGTCATTTTTATTTGGTTCTACAAGTATAAGAAAAATGCTTGTGAAGGATCTAGAACCTCATTAGATGATTCTTGTTAAGTTTGTGCAAACTGGGACTGCACCTAGGATGTCATAGATGGAGACGATTTTGTTTCCTATCATGTACATAATATTTTTTCTTATGTGTGAAATCAAGTTTATGTTTCTTGGACATATGGTATGATATCTCAACTATTTATATCAACTAGAGGCTAGAATGAACTTTTATCCCTATGGAAGGTTCATTTCAATATTTCTGTTTATGTCTGATATGGTGAGGTTCATAGATGCCAGAGTAAGATTCCGTCACAAAAATTTCAATGATAGAAATATAAGGAAGATTGGATTCTTCTAGAGTACTGTGAATGGCATGCTAATGCCTGTTGTAGGTGAGTATGTCTAGGACTTGGCTTAGTGGAATCCATCTCCTAAATCTAATGAACTAATGGCACAATATAAAGAGTGTGGAACCTTAAAGAGATTATTATTTGAAATAATTGATCCACCTGTGAATGAGGAAAGTAAAAATATACTTCTAAGAAAAATTCCTAGAGTGGATCAAGCTAGTGAGGATCCTATTCAAGTAATAGTTGATACTACTGAACCTCTTCTGAGCAACAAATTTATTAAATAATATTCGGTATAAGATATTTAACAACCAATAGTTTTTCAAATTCAGGTGGCTCCTCAAGTTGAAAAATAATTTTTTCTTCAAACTATTTAAAACCTTAGAGAATTTGAAGTGTCTATATCTGAATCTACTGAAACTGTATAGCCTACTGAGATTGTTCAAGAGGTAATAGCTCAAGAGGAACCTGTTTTAGAGGATCCATCCTTGTAGGAACTCAGTGAAGATGATGCTCTGGGGAAGCAACATCATATTGATGTAAATCTATAATATAATCCTTCTAAGAATTATACTAATGTTATTAATGAATTTTTTTCCTTGGATGAGATAGTTCCTCAATCGGAGGAGAAATATATTGATAAAATAGGGGAGAAGGATACATATCAGAGATTTGATGCACAATCATTGCCTCTAACGATAATAAAACTAGTTTAGAATAACACAAATGGTGCCTCTGATTTTGAGAATGATCATGTGGAGTTTTTAGTCTAAAAATTTAAAAACATTCACGGTGAAAATTCTTATTTGAGAAGAGCATTAGAAACTGAGAGAAATATGTTTCAGAACATAAAATATAGTTTACTCTCAAAATTGGATGTGGATGTTTTTAAGAATGAAATGTCAATTTATGTTATAAAATTTAAATCTAAAATTGTACTAAAATCTGATTAGGATGATTTCAAATTTTTCATGGAGAAACAGTTTTTAACTCTCCGGCACACTCAAGAAGGTACATCAGGTACTTCACTTGATCAAATAAAGAGATTTCAGTACATTACAACAATAACAAGCGATATGAATGATTGATTGTAAGACTTACAGTGTAACAGTTCTCCATTATCTGTTCAGCTGATAATCAAAAACACCTTGTTTACCAGTTTACATCAGATAATATAGGGGTCAGAGTTTTGTTGAACATATTCACAGAGAAACTAAATCTGTGTGTAGAGAAATAATATTGGTTACATGAGTTTTCAGAGTCAATTTGTTATAAGATATCCATCTAACATAGGATGGAAGGAATCTCATAGTCTAGTAAGGTGATGGACTAATGAAAAGGTTGAGACTATAGATTTTATGGCTCAAGGAAGTCATTAAGAGGTTGATAAACCTATTAACCAATCCTTTTGTGCCAAACATTGATTCCTAATCTCATTTTGGTACATTTATATATATTATCAATAAAAAATACTTTCCTATCATTTTTATTTGATTTGATTTTACTGTACAGTCTATGTCAGAATTCTAGTAATCTGGTTTCAAATATTGGTAAATAATTTATTAAACCACATACTTATGTTCATTGATATACTAAAGAAAGTGTTATATTCTTTATCCTATCATTCATTTTGATATAAAAAAGGGGGAGAAATTTGAATAAAAATCATTAAATTTTATTTTCATTTTTTAAAATTTAATTAAGATTTTTGAATGTTTTACTAAGAGGGAGAACATAAAAGTTTTCATTTTAATGGGAGAAATTTATAATATTTTTAATGAAATTTGTTTTGGATAAGCATGTAATTTTATTTTCTTTATTTATAAAGGAGGGGATATTTTGTTACATTATAATGGGGGAGAAAATGTGAAAAATATAAAATAATTTTGTTAAAATAAAAAATAGTTTTTATCCTTGAAATTTTTTAAAATATATGAAATTAATTTTGTATGCTAATTTCATTGGTTTTTTGATTGGATTTGTGATCATAAAAAGGGGGAGATTGTTGAGAATGTGTCGTTTTAAAAAACTGTATATTTTATTAAGGAGAGATTGTTCAGAACAATACTATATCTCTATATGATGATTTTGATGTCCAAAAATACCATAATTTGTTATTCTAATGTTTTTACTTTGATTATATTTCAGGAAATTATTATTCATTATTTCTCTATTCTGGAATAATATTAAGGCATTTAATCCAAATGGAATATTTGAAAAAGTGTTCTGAAATTGTTTTGTTTATTAGCATGTTCAGTAAAAAAAATTCATCCTCTAAATATTCAAAAATAATGTTAGCATGTTCTGGAAACACTGTTCAAACCCTATGTTGAGGAACATAGAATAAGGATGGAATCCGTCATTTACTATATGTGATATCATAAAAGAATGTTTAAGCATCCACAAATTATCACAAAAGTATGGAAGAAGAACCCTATATTTGAAAGTAACCTTTGGTTTGGGATATCAAAAATGTATGGAAGAAGAAGAACCCTACGTTTTTATGGAATTTTATGTTCGTTTCTCAAAAGTATTGTTAATAACCCATACATTTGTAAACAACCATACATTGTATCAAAAAGTATCGATTTTATACCTTATGTTTAGAATATGATACATTTATAGATTATATACCACTAATTTGAGAGTTGAAGATAAAAGTATATATGATCAACCATACTATTGCAAATTGGATGATCAACCTTATGTTATGAACCTTACATTCATAGAAAGTATGTTATGTAGTTCAACCCTACTTTTGGTGTCAAAGATTTAAATTACAATGTCAATGAGCAATAGTCTTTATGAAGATTATTAGGATTATTTCAAACCAGATTAAAATCCAGATATTAAATCACTCCTTTGACTTATTCAAATCTGTTTATTTTTTATTCAAAATATTGATTTAAATGATGTTTTCATGACGAATATTTAGAGGAGGTACAACTGCTCTGTTATTCCAACATTTGAATATCATGACTCTAAAGGGAACATTTGTGGATCTAAATTTTAAAGGAATGCACATATTTTTATTATATATATATATATGTCATATTTTTTATTAAAAATAATTTAATCCTAGAAATGAAGAGAAATACAACAAGATCTTGAGATTTTCGTGACAATAGTTTACAGAGACATTTGAGATATACCGATTTTTTTGTTACATGGTACGATCAAAATGTATTTTCTATAGAAGAAGAAACTCATTGAAGATTAACAATTTCTATATAGAAGATCAATAATTTATCCATTTTTGTTGGAGTTGTTGAATTTATTTCAATTTCTATTTCCACTAGATCGACACAAAACTACTATTATCTGAAGAACATCTTTTCTGAAGACGACGATATATTTACTATCAGTTGCGTGTTGCTGCAACTGTGAAGAACAACATGAAATTATTTCAAGACAAATACTCTTATTTTATTTTCAGTAACTGGATTCTCATACTAGGTATTGTATTTTGTTCTGTGTATGTACCATAAGGCTATATTTTTAGCCTTAACTTGTAAAGGTGTCAACTGCCTGCACTAAGTTGTGGATGGTCTGTTAATAAGAGGACAGAGAGTTCAAATCACAAATCTCGTCTAGTAGAGCATTTGTGGAGTAAACTTAAGGCCTTCTATTCCCCAAACCACTATACATCCATGCATTATTTATCTATTTATTTTCCACTAATAAACATGCTCATAAAAATAAAATGACAGATATGTCCATCATCACGATTCGTGAAGAATTTAAAATACACATAATTCACCCCCTCTTGTTTGTTTTTGGTATAACGTGATCTAACAATTTGTGCTAGATCCTCCTCTACCTTCTCATATCTAGAAGGAGATGTATTTTATTGATAAAATACTTACTCAATACTCACCAAAATAAGTGATTTTTTTATTATACATAGTCTTATTTCTGAGGCTATCACTAGGGTTCTCTTATCATAATACTAAAAATGACTAAACCAATACTTTGATACCAGCAATAACAACCCTTTTCTTTATTACACACATAATAATGATTTATTACATAAAACCTTTACTAGATACAACATAGAATACAGAGAGGTATGATATCTTTTGGCATAGTAACATTACATAACAACTTAAAACATAAAACTCAACATCTTATTGATAACTTCTTTTACCTGACCCCCTCATTCTTTTATACTTAGCATTGCATGGGATAACCTGAGGACATGCATAATAAATGGATGAGCTATAAATCCCAGTAATCTAGTAAAAAAGAAAATCATTAAGAATAAAATACATGTTTGGAAATAGAAATATCAATAGATCATATTAGAAACAAGATCATAAAGGCATGATATAACATGATTATCATAACATGGAAATGTGGAGACAACATTTAACATGTCTTTTTCTTGAGACAAGGATCATTTCAGATGGAGAACAAGTAAACCCTCATATCACATGACTTAGAAAGTGTAAACCCTCATTGGACTTTACGCATCATTATATTAATCTTTAACCAATTCATTAGTGCATTATCAGGGCTCGCCCTTCTTAATCAATTCATTTGATGCATAAGTGATCCACAAGGATCATATAAAATAGATTTATTAAAAATCATAATTTATTCCACGATAACGGAATTTTTAATTCAATATGAATCTACATAATCAATTAGTCAATGTGTATAAAATTGAATACCCTTGACAGGGAAATGGGAATGGTATTCACTACACAATGACTTTAACTTGGAAAACCACAGATCAATTTCGGGAGCATAATTTCATGAGATAAGAACTCATAAAAATGGTTGAGGAGATATAAAGGAGTGTCACATTATATTTACATGAATTTTATAGTAATTGGTACTTATAGATATATTCCCCAACTTATGTAATGGAATTTAGATTCATAACACAATAGAATTGCTTGAATGTAAATGAGACGATAGAAATTTCTTACAGAATTTATCCATAGTAACATGTGTACATTGGAGGAAATAATTAGAGAGATATAGGTCTATAGTCATTAAAATATTATTAGGGCAGTATGGTGGGGGTTCAAAATCATACCCCATTAGAACGATCCTATTAAATGATGGAAATATCTTCAAATTACTATGAAGGCCGCTGACTCATTTTATTGATAGTTAATATAATCTTGGAAAATGGAATTTAAAACCATAACCATGATGATGTAGTATAGTTATATCATGATGTTCAAAATTTCACATATGAACCTCTCTCCTCCGATAGATATCTCTTACTTTTGTAAGATAAAAGAAAGGGAATAAACATTCCCTGTGTGAACATCAAGATAAAGCTACTTCGCTAAATCATCAACCACCATCTCCAGTTCCCAAAAAAAGACTATAATGATAATTTAATGAATATATGCTAGGAATAATAATACTAATGAAATATTAGAAAACCAAAATATCTAACCTCTAAATATCTAATGTTTTGAGGGGTCATAAACCTCTAAAGCCTACAGTTTTCTATGACACCGAAAGTCATCTCCTAGAGCCTGATGTTGGATTCCTAATTGTTGTGGTTGAAGGATATCATAATATTATCCTCATCCCATATCCTCTAATACTCATATAACAACTCTAACTCCATGGGTAACACCATTCTTTCTCCTAGCTGATCATTTATCACCACAGTTCTTCTATCATTGGAGTCTGTCGACAATTTTCAGGATCATCTCGACATCTCTGATTAGGATGTCACATACTAGGTGACCTCAAAGATCAAAAGAATATAGAAGTAACAATACAAGAAACTATTTTCCAATATGATTCCACTATTCCACAAGATCACACATATGATTTTGGAAATGATAAGAACCCATATTCCACGATATAACCAACTTGATCATATTATCTACTGTAGAAAATTCTACTCTATTACACCCACTATCAACTCCAGTTAACTAGAATCCCTATAAGAAGCAGTTATATATCACTAGAGCCTTATCTATCACTTAATGATTGGTGGGAAGGCATAAGGTTAACAATTTGTCAAAAATATCTTGGTGGAGTCCCTTCTCAAACTATAGTTCTTAGAATTAGACATCCTGAATCATATAAAGTGAGTATTGTGTATGGTGTGTGATCCTCTCCATGTACTCAGTAACTTTTATCCATACATAGTTAGTATCATGAATATCTCAAATTATTAATAAGTAAAAGAAGGAGGAAGAAAACGTAGCATGGAATAACTGCTGCACGTCAATCCATGAAAGTACTAATTCATCTTACATTTGGGTAACAAGACTCCTCCAACACCCAGTTGCTTCATAGAAAATGATTGATTCGAACACAACCACCTAATACATTACTGTCCAAACAAGATATAATATATGTAATACCAACCATTTTCAATCCTCTCTAGCATCGGGATCTATCCCACTGTGGAACCACAACAACCACTAAAATCGGATCTCATGAAGTGTGTTTAGCCGACATGCATCATCATCTTGATTTACTAGTTTGATATTTTACTCAAAAGGGGTTGGTGGTTACCCCTTTCCACCAAGAGGAATAATATCATGTAGTTGAACCTGAACTAGGGACTCATCACTCATTGGATCGTCATCATAATGCAGATATTTCATCATGGCATGATGGCATCATGGATGCATATTGAAAATTTAATCATGATACACCAAATCCCGATGACCATATATATATATATGAGGATCTAATTGAAGAATAAATTTAAAAGACTCAATACTATAGGATTAATATAACACAAATCCCTGAAACCAATGACTCAGTGTAACAAGTTGACATGAACAAGGTGAAGGTCATGGTGAATGGATACAGCAGCCACATGTACGATCACTAGATTATCTAGCCTAAGAGCCACACTCGATACACTATGAAATTTTATACCTCATCCCAATAAATCCTCATTAGGGGACTAGTAAAAACATTATCCCATGTTTTTAAAAACCATTGATACCAATATGTCCAGACCCTACCCTAATCGGGGCTAATACAACAACTACCCCATTATCACCTCCATATGCTAGGGGTTTCCAACGAGGGTCGAATGACATATTCTAAATGAGAGGCCTTTTCTTAATGTACTTCTATGAACACACCCAACCATATCAATTCAGAAATATATTTTACAGATAATAAAATGTTTCAAGGTTTGGAATGTAAACAATGAATGTAAATCATTTACGGTGTGAAAGACTACGACAAAGAAAACTGAAATGTAAATGGGATAAATACACACCCAACAAAAAATATTTCCCATCCGGAAAAAGTTGAATGGAAAAAACCGAGGGATCCTATATCCTTATATCCATGATACGACAACTATTCGTGTCCTAGAGAACCATATATCCCTAAGATCATCTAAACACATTTCAAATCTACCTTTCTTCATCATGATACATTTGACATGCATGAAGAACACATAAATGGGTGATTATAATCTCACCCAGTATGATGCCTTGAAATATGAAAAGGGGATAATTAATAGTCACAATAGTAATTGAATGATATTATATATTTAATAGTGAAATGATCATCCCAAAGAAATATAATAATCTTATCCAAACACATGGGGCTCAACATGGTGTTTGGTGGAATACATGTCAAGTTTTATACACCCATAGAAGGAGTGTAACATCATCTAACAACAATGATATCAACATTATGAGTATGTGGAATACCTCATGAATCTATGAAACCCATGGAAATAGATTAACCAAATAAAACAACATTGATTTATATATATATATATATATATATCTGTGTGTGTGGGTCTATTCTCTGTAAAATAAGAACAAATGAGATAGAAAGGGAACTCAATCACATATCCCAACATATGAAAAGAGTCACAAACAGTTCCCTAAATCCATCAATGTAGACCATTATCTCGTGTTTCTTCCATGTAATATTTATCAATGTATAGACTTCCCATTGTACTATGCTTTTTAGTCTATGGGATACAATCTCAATGATGAGGGTTCGTTCCATGGTATAAAAGGATGGTTCCACTTAGTAAACTTTTATTAGGTGCATACCCTATTCTAATAAGAGGAGTCTACAATAATAGTTCCTTGATGACTAATTCTCTTCCGAAATGGATTGATCCTCCCTAATAGTAGATAGAGGACCCATTCCATTCCCATCAAGAGGGTTCCATTCTAATATTACAGGACCAATTCCCTAACGTCATTGTAGTATTGCACTCCAGTAATCGATAAAGGACAAATTCACTACCCAACAATAGTGTTCCACTCTAATGGTCGATAGAGGACCAATGCCCAACCCAACTGTAGGGGTCCCCTGTGAAATTTTGAGGGCCCATTCATTGTCCCAACGAGAGGGTTCCACTCAAATTTGTTGGTAGGGGACTCCTACAATGTTCTAATAGAGGTGTTCCAATATATAATTCAAAAGGAACGATGCCATGACTCTATAAAAAGTTTTTTCTATAATGGAAGATCGGGAACCCAATCCCAGACTAGCCAGAGGGTTCCACTCTAAATGCCTCTGGAGATCATGTGTGGTCACAACCATAACTAGGAATTTCCTAAATATGAACAACTCCTAGATCATCTCATGACACATAATAATGTCAAAAATCAATTTCTACATGTAAAAGAACTTAGGATAATATACGTATGGGCCAAAATATGCGTTCACGTGAAGGAGATATGAGGGATTGATATTACCTCAAAAGGTAAATATATTTTATATTATGCACATGAATTTTCTTATTGAAAATGCGATAAATATCTAAGATCAAGTTTGATTACAAAAAGCATTTTTTATCATAGGCATGACCTAAAATAGATCTTCATGTGGAATTTAGATAATCCTACCATTGGTGGTAAATTAAATGGATTAATTAAATTATTAATTTAATTAATTCATTCAATTAATGCAAATGATAAATTTATAAGCATGATTCAATGTATATTTTCCAAGGGGTAGACACATAAAACATTGGAGATTCCAAATTGATCTTCCCACACTTTCAATTGAAAACCACATCAGATGTTGATAAAACACTGAATTAAGGAAGAACATGATTCAGTTAATTCAATGACATCCCCCAATAATTGGGGAACACATTATTTTTTTATTAAAATACAATACCCTGGGAGTAAATGTAAAATTGTGTATTATAAACTTCCTGATAAAAAATAGAGAATATGAACTTATATTTAACGAGATGCACCAATTGATGAAAATTTAATTAACCCATATATTGATTTAAATTGATTATTATTTCATTTATAGAATATAAAATTATTGTTCTTGATAGTTTTCCAAGAATTCATTGAAATGATTTATAAAATATTCTTTTTTACCTTTCCCCTGTATTGGTTTGTGTTCCAAAACATTGCACCATGAGGTAATGATTAGACATTACCAGTGGGATTGTGCTCAATCAGATCTGTGAATTCAAAATAATTTCAATTCAATTATTGAAATGTCTAATTTAGAATTGAAGAAAAGGAATTGTGGGTTTTAGGTGACTGATATTTTCATTTGATATTCTAATTAGTGATATCAGTGATGAGTTGAACATGGGGTGAACATAGTTCATGTGGGAATTGTTCAAAGGAATTGGTATAAATTTTCCAGCCCCCATATTTATATATATGAGAAAAAATGTAGAGATCCCAAAATTTGGGAAAATTTAGAAAAAATATTCACAGGGGAATATAATGATCTTGATGTGTGGGAACTATTCTGAGATTCTACAAAAGTTTCCTCAATGCCATGTATTTTGATGAAAACATGTATTGTATCCCCAATGTTGCAGTGTCTAAGGTTTTGTTAAATTTTGTAGATGGAATGGTGTGTAACCCTATAATAAGACATTCACCACTTCCCTAATTGATGATCTATGTGGTGGAAAAAATGGATAGGACATCGTGTGGGATTAAACAGCTCGGGGAACATAGTGTACTGAAGTACACATACAATTCCAAGCACACGCCTGTGATCCTAAGTGGAATGGGAACACCATATGGACCCCCTAAATTCAATAATTACATGAATGTGAATCCTACCATGTATAATAAGTGAAATAATTAGTTAATGAAGTGGGACCACATTTCATTTGGGTCCCCTCACGTGTCGTGTAACCCTTTTTCCATTTTTAGGAAACAAAAATCAATTGTATATCCTTTTCTTGAACATGTATTTTTCCATGGTAGTATCCTATACACAGTGTTCCCTACGTATAATTATTTGGTGGCTTCTATTATGTATTTTAGAAAATATTGAGATATTTTCTAGGAGTAGTTCTTGTTTATGTGATGACCGATGATGGTAGTGATCACACAAGATAACCATTGGATTTCAGATTGGAACCCCCTATCTAGGCATGTGTCCTCTATCTACTATCAGACTGGAACCCTATGATATAGTTATGGTATGGTTCCTATAACTTTAGATAATGGAACACTCCTATATCCATAGTATGCAGTCCCTATATCTATTTATCAGAGTGGAACCCTTGTGGTGGGACCCAACATGGGTCCTCCATTTTTCATAGTGGTTCCCTCTAACGGGGCTACACAAGGGTCCTTTATCAACCATTAGAGTGGAACAATCCAAATAGGCAAGGAATAGGTCCTCTATAAATTATTAGAGGTGAACCACTTATTAGAATAAGGGAATGGTTCCTCTAATATTATAGTGGATCCCTCAAACTGGAAGGGAATTGGTCCACTATTGACTACTAGAGTATAACCTCCAAATGGATTGTTCATGGGTACTCTATCGACTATTTGAGTTGAAACCTCTTATTTGAAAAGGGTATGGGTACTATACCAATCTAATTAATGCAACCCCCTTCCTGTGTCTTGTAATGGGAATTATACCATGATATTGTGGACCTACATCATGTAGTATTGTGGTGAGATGAGGCTTGAATTTTTTGTTTTCTACTGGGAAGACATGTGAGATGTTGGGTATCATTGATGGGTTTCTATAACCATTTGTGACTCTTTTACTTGGATGGACTGTGATATGGAGATCAAATTTCTTTCTCATTTGGGATTATTTTACTGAGCATATATATATATATTATATCACTATTTATATATGTATCCATGTTGGTGGGTTTCGTTACTACTTTTCCATGGGTGTCATAGATTCATTGGTTATTCCATATATTCAATTTGTTGATATAACTGTGGTTTTATTAGGTTACTCTTCTGATATGGGTTTCATAGACTAGATTTGTAGACCACATACACACAGTGTTGATCCAATTGTTTTTGGATGATATTTATTCATTTTTAGGTAGATCTATTCACTATTTACCATTTACTATCATTCTATTCCATTTTTTGTCTCATATTGCACCCCATTTCACCATTCCTGGATTCCTACTAGGTATATTTATACTCACCTATATATGGAATTTTCCCAGACATTTCATCTCTTAGGAACATGATGGACAGGTCGGATGAGACTTCAAAGGATCTTAGGGTCACTTGGTTATTGGGAGAAAAAACAGTGGCGATTTCTTAGTGACTTGGTGTTGGACTCTCTCAAATTTTTACTTTTTATTTTATTCGTGTTGGGAAATATTTCTTGTTGGGAATTTATTATACCCCATTTTGTTTCTGCTTTCACTTCCATACTCATTTACAGCCTTGAGGTTCCTGATACGTGGATTAAATTTTATATATTGGATCATTTTATTATTATTATACTACAATTAATTATTATTATTGTTATGTGTTTTCATACATGTACGTTATGAAAAGAGGATCCATTTAGGATATGAAATTCAGTGACGGTCTGGACCTCATGTCCTATGGACACAGGCATGAGGAAGCTATGACTCGATCCCCTAGTAGGGTCAGGTCATGAAATGTGGGGAACGATACTTGGATGAACTAATTTTTATCACATAGAGGGTGGTCCCATTGATATATTAATGCCTATCCATGACACTTCCTCTCTGATTTTCCATTCTTGGATTGCTATTTTTTGGATTCTTATTCATCTTTTAGAAATCCCATATTAGTATAATTTAATATTTTATAATAAATATTCTTAATGAATTTTTTTTTTTGTTTTTTTTAAATATGATATATGACTTATTATTTGGATAATATTTCATCAAGTATGTTTTAGTTCTAATATTCTATATTTTTAATATATAAAAGTTTATATTTTTACTACATCTAAGAACATTTTGTTCTTATGAATTTAGATTGGTACCAATTGTGATTAGATAATCATACCATGGTGGGAAACTATCTCACACAAACATTTATATTAAACATGGAGGTTTTGATCATAATTTTCTGATAGGGATGTTCCCCTAATGTTTTTTTGTAATCCGGACTGATACAGTTATAGTATTTGGTTACATTTACTGTAATTGTTAACCATATGACATTAGTAGATAAAAAATATACAATGACATAGTAACTACATGGTGTTGTGTAGAATTATCTAGAATGGGTGTCATCATCCTTTATAAAGGGAGATCACATTACATATTTGTTCACTTATAAGAGGATTTTTTCTGTTATAAAAATAACATACATGATTGATTTGAAAGAAAAAGGATTCACTCTATCATGATATTTTCATAAATGGTAGATCAATTGTAGATGATTTATTCAATTTCATAAGATTCATCACCTAATATGTGTACATCCTTTTTGGGGAATAAGTAACTTGTATAGGAGACACCATAAAACTCCATAAATTTGATTTTGATTTTTTTTCACCATATATAGGAGCTCATCATTATGGGGGTTTGGATTGAATCTCGGTCCGTGGGAATAATTCATGTTCGGTATATGCACGGTTATATTTTTTAACAATGTAACAAGGAGATGTCAACTCATAATGACTTTTGAAGCACCCTAGAGATGTATGTGTATTATTCTCTATAAGGAACTAAACTAGAAAATTGTGTGGTCAGGGTTCAATCACTTGATGACCAATGAATCATTCCCCAATGTGAACAACAGGGAAGGTCATGTGATTCCATATGGAATAAAACACATCAATAATTTCATGATTAATATTCTACAAATACAAAACCCTTTTATTTTGTCTAGACTTTCACCAAAAGATAAACACTCTATTTTATGATTAATAAAACAACATAACAAAATTTGTTTCATCTTCTTATTCATAATTACATTTCTTTAATTCACATGTAATATTTTCCAAAATATCCTGGGAAATTTGAAAGAATTAATTCTAAAATTATTTTAAATTTCTAAAGGGTACATGTTAAAAAATAGTCGTCCACAAAAACTATGAACTCGTCCTTATAACTAGAAAACACCAAATGGATAAACATAGTAAAATATATCAAATAAAATACTATGAAATATACATGTTATGAAATGGATATATATATATATATATATTATAATTATATCATCATAATAATGTAATAGTACAAAATCCATAAACCATATATTTTATTTGAAAAATTTACATTAATATATAAATTCATCAAGATAAATATGATAAGAATCAATTTTTTAACTATCATATATGATTCATACTCTATATAAATACCATATACACCTTCACACTTCCATGAAGATTCATATTTTATCCTAGTAGTAAATAGTGCGTTAATATAATAAAAATATAAAAATAAGACTTTTTGTAAGATAATTATATTTGGTATAAGACACATTTTGAGGAAAACCCCCATAAGAAATAAAATTGTGATTACTCATCCTTGTATTTGTAAAATCGTAATACTAACAATAAAATCCACAATATTTAATCAATGAATTAGTTTCATATCGATTAATATTTATAAAATATTTACAACCCTCACAATCAAGTGAGGTTTTGAATTAATAAACTAGGTATAAGAAAAGATATATATACATATTTAAATGACATTAATAAATGTTCATAGGATTTAGCAATACTATTCATGGAAGTTTATAAGATAATATAATTAATATTTACAGTGATTAATAAAATAAAAAATTTAATTTAATACATGAGTATATGGAAAAGTGATGTGGAGATAATATTTGAGTGTGAATAGAATTTCTAATTGAAATTTAGGAATGTTACAGATTATATATACCACTCAAATAGAAAGGGGGATTAATTAATTAATTTTTTAGTGAAATGAAAATGATGTACGTTACTTATAGAAACATTTTATACATATAATGAAACTATTGAAAATTTAAATATTATGGAAAATTAAATATACATGTAATAAATCTTTTATCATCTCAGATGATGTGGTTGAGTTGACCCAAGTATTACATACATAAATATTACATCATATGAGATGAATAATAAATACATCATATAATAAAACACCCTCAAGAACCAAAAAGGATTACACTAATTTAATATTATATATAAAATTATATTATTTCATGAAATACATTCACCATCTCCCAAAAATATCATCTCTTATAGTACTCTTCCCAAATATATTCTTTTTAAAACTGTTCCTCATAAATTGGGAATAAGGAAACAAATGGTATGGTGAGATCATATGTTCATTGTGGGTATATATGGGAGATATAAATAAAAAATTAAATGAACTTAAGATAATAAAAGGGTTATGTTAAAATTATAAGAATATAAAACATTTCCCAACAAGTCCCATAACATAAATAACGAGTCATATTGAAATTATTAAACATTAAACAATAAATGATTTATATGAGTATAAAATAATCCGGGATCAATCTTGATCGATGAGATAATGTATTAATAATTATACATAATTGTGTGTCATATACATAAGAAAAGAAAATCATTTCTTTTATCAAGGTTCATTATCGAGAAAATTCTATTTAGAAAAGCTCCATTATAGATTAGGTTCACTTCACATTTCCTTTCATATTATATCATGTTGTATAAAGCTTTACCCAAATAATTTTATATGAATATAATATTAGTACGATGAATTATATATTTAAAATCATATAAATTTTTTCAATAAGAACATTTAAACAATTATCATTTCATCGTATCTTAATTAATATGTGGGACTGAAAGGGGTTTCGTGAAGACATCCATTGAAAATAAATATTATAAGTATTAACTAGAAATAAAGAGGATGGTATTATAAGATAATATACCCATTACATCATATAAATCCTTAAACTATACTGATTTATAATTTATATAATGTTATAAGATAATTATAATTATACATTGAAAAAGGAGAGAAACTATACATTTCATTTGGTGAATTTTTAAAAGAAAAAAATCCATATAAAATTTAAATAGTATTTTTTATCTAAAACCATGGAATATTATTAAGGATTATTTATAAATAATAATAAACATGCCATCAAGAAAATTCAGTCATTATTTAAATGTTTAAAAACAATTTATTCACACTTCTTTAAATACGAAATAACACATTTTGGATAATGGAATAAAGATTCCCTAAAAATAAATTTAATTAATGTTAGATATTTTGTAAAAATATCTCTAAAATTCATTTAAATTCCAAAAATTACATTAATAAATAAAATTTTAAGATCATAGATATAGAAAAAATAGTCATCGTAAAAAAATAGATATACATTGATATTTTTTATAATAATTCCTTTAGTTTTTTTGATTAACAAAGGGAGGGAAAAGAAAAAAACACATGAAAACTATATAATAACTTATATTAAAATAACAATTATGGGTTTAATTTCAGAAATAACATTCATTTTCCCATAAAAAAATTAAAACATAAAAACCACTATAAAAAGTGACATTTAACATAATCCCTTACATCATGTCTTAATTTTAATCACATGCACTATAAAGAATTATATAAAAACTTTATATTATTATATATCCATACTAACAAAATAAATACTTATCTTTATCTCTTTAATTATTTTATGAAGATTCCTATGAATAATGAAATCACATGAGTTTGGGATGAATCATGTCTAACATGATATAATGAATTATTTTTCACTATTTAAATCAAATGCATAACAACTATTAAGATGAGTGTATCCTATATGTAATGAAGAATTTATGTACAACATATAAAAATTATGTTTTTTCAAGGTCGGTGTAATTACCTACTCATTTAAAGGGTTTTCAGATACCCCAAGATGGAATCTCTACTATAATCATGTTATAATTTAAAATGGTACATGAAGAAAATGGTTATACACCTTAGTAGATGAACATAAATATGATCATAATTATACCAACCATCGATAAAAATCTTCATCTTCAGTTTATTAGATACCCCAACTGTTTGATTGGTTAGGCCTCCCGGTAATGTCTTGGTCCGACTAACCACTAATATGTTAGTTAGATCAGTTTGTCACCTAGCCTCAAGCACACCTCCTCGTATTCCAAACACTACCTACTAGCAAGGAGGGTCTATGGAGGTGATAGTTTGGAGAGTATAGCCTCATGATCAGAGTAGAACAGTGTAAAATCTACAATTAAATATCATACAATAGTGGAAGAAATTATAAATGAAATAAAAGTAGTGAAATTATAATAATAATTATATATACAAGTAATGATTGACAACACTAATAAAAATCAGACACATTCTAGTGATGATGATGTTTCATAAACTAAAATTAAATCCATATAGAAAGATAATATACAATATAACACACAACTAGACTAATAGAAAAAAATGTAAACCCCAAAGGCAATCTCCATTAGCAACATGAGCCCAGCATAGTTCTATTCTCCTAACTCCCATGTAGTATATAAATAGATCTAGAAATCTATAATGTTCCTTCAATCATAAGGTTTACTCATGTACCACATAGAAATAGCAGCCCGAGTATGGTGTGAGATATAAATCATAGTATGTTCCCACCCACAGATTCAATAACAATATACAGTGAATGAAGTATAATGTAATGTTTTGTGTATGTATAATTATAATGTTAAACATGTAGTGATAAATAAATAAATATCAAACCACCATGATTTGTAATGGACACCAGGAGACTATACCTGCCTGGACTCATATATACACGTCTGGAAAGTGACTATATATATATATTAGTAATATACTCCCAGTTTATTTTTATATTACATCTACCTATAGGATCTAAGTGTGTGTGGATATGTAAGGTCCATATACCTGGAATACTAGTTGATCGCTGGAGCAGGGCATAACTGAGAAATTCATAACTAATATAAATGATCCTAAAAACATGAAATTTGGTACACTTACAACATCCTATGAAGAGTGAGAAACATCATTCCAAAACACATGGGATGATGAGTGAGCCTCCCAAGAAAATCTCTAGTCATGGAACATGGATTATAAATCCAAGCATCTGTATAGTATCACTGGAGTGAGATTACATGAACACAACACCTAATGTAATGGAGTGTGATTTTCATTATGTATCCACACCCCTTACCATCCTACATGGCCTCTATAATGGAATAATCACTTTTGTAATAAATGGCCACATGGAAAAACCTCTCACACCTAACATTTATCCATCCCATATAAAGGATTTTTTGTAAATATAATGAAATCCAAGTAGTAATACCTCTCATGATTTGAAATTAACTAAACCATTTTTAAAAAGGGTATTACACTACTCAAAAAAACATGCATGTCATTCTTAATAAATAATCACAATAATCAAGGTTCAAACACTAAATTCGATTCCATTTAATTGAATTGATTTAAAATGTATCATTAAATTTAATAAATATGGAATTTCAATTTAAAATATAATGAAGTTGCATAAAAGGTACCATGGTCTAGCCGGTAAAAACCTATAAAGCTATTATCGTTCATTATGAAACCCCATCCCATCGGAGGATCTTGGTTAACAAGTCATATACATAGGAGTGGGGAATGTCATGCACATAGATGGATCAATGACCTTTTTAATCTTTTATATGGAATTATTTAACTTTATTTAATAACATGAACTTATTCAATATAATAAAACCATCCAAATAACTAACAAGACATCATATCATAAAGGATAAAAAAGGCAACCAACATATCATGATTTATATAAAAAATCATTACTTTTTAGTTATGAAGATATATCACCTCTATAGAGAGGTTTTATTATAAAAGCATTAAATTTTTTCAAAAAATTCATTAAGTCAACTCACCCTCATGGTTTGATTTAGAAATTATGAATTTTAAAACAAAGTACTACACATAGGAATTTAATTTAAAAAGTTTAAACAAGGAACAATAGAGGTTCCATTATCATCTAGTTAAAACCGTACAAATGAAATTCCATTTTTTATCCAGGATGAATTCATAGAGGTTATTCTAGGAATAAAATCAATTAAATATAATGGGGAAAAACAAGCTAGTGCACCCAACGATGTTTTCGTGTTGATATTGACATCCTCAAACCACACAAAAAATGAATGGTATAATACAATGTAGAATGATTAATTTAATACAAAGATAAAAATTATATAAAAACACATTGCAATGGATAACATTCCTCATAACAACACATTTCATAAAATGATAGAAAAATTAAAAAACATTTACAGAAAACCTTCCTTTAACATAATATGACATTCTTATCAAATTGCAAGGTCTAATTCGATCCAGTTTCTAAGATATATATGAAACAGACCATCTCCATGAAAATAGCGAGAATGATTACACACAAAAATAGCATATTATATGGGAAATATAACATTAAATATATTAGATAGGATCTAAGACCTTAACTATATGGATCCACAAAGACTGATATTATGTTATCTGGATGATGGATCCATCAGTTATCTCCATGAATCGATGGAGATGAAAATATCTCATCAAGTGGACGGAGTAGCTTCACACAACATCCAAGGGGATAGGAAAAAAAATGAGGTTATAACCTCATGAAGGATAAAAATGAATTGTTACCCTAAATATCGAGTCTCACAGTTTGGCCAAACCATGTACCAAGTCTGGGACAACCATTTCTTATGAAACTATCTCACATGATTTAAACAACATGATTACCCTAACCATGCTCCAAGAATACAATGAATATTTCTTAGGAACATCCCATTTTTTAAAAACATTGTATTCTAGGCCCACATTTTATGTATGTCGTACTTATATATTGTGGGGGTATATGATCTATTGTTGAAGTAGCATGGTTTTCTACTGGAGGATGTATGGTTTTAAAAATACCTTGACACTCTATCATTCCTCATTAATTTTTATTTTTAGAATCCAACTTTCCTGAAACATGACATAGAACTTGAGGAAACATTTAGGCCTTCAACCACATCGATAAAAAAATCATTGATGTGATCCAACCCTCTAAATTTAATTCTAAATATCCTTTAAAAAGGACCCATCCAATACAATGTTAAAGGATCAAGTTCCATTGTATTTTTATCCATTAAGAAAATGTTGTTATGACATCCTCACATTAGAACATCTAGTCCACAATAATCATTTGGGATCAATGAAACCATCATCCATCATACAAGGTCTTGATATTGTGATCAAATGGTTTTGCAGTGTTTCCAAGCACCGAACGCACCTATGATCACTTACTAAGTATACAACAGTATATAAAACCACACCACATAAAAATCTCATTTCCCAAATGGAGTACCTAAAAGTAACTTACCAGAGCTTGTTTAGCTATATACATGATCAAATCATCTCCTCTTTAAATTGATACCCAATGATTGACCACACATTATGATTTAACATCAAAAAGTTGCCTTTTCCAAACCATGGTTCCTCCACCATTAGAATTACCTCACAAAGAAGGCCTCTTTGCATTATATTTATTCTCCTAGAATGTTTTTGAATTGTTTAAATGGATGATTCCGTACTGACCTCACATAAACTAGTTGATCCATTGTTTCATGAAAAACCATGGAACACACATACTCCAATCATCTCAACATGAATACATGATTTAAAATGATACTGTTGGACCCTCTATGATATTATACTTTTCAAAATCACAAATAGTGTTAATATACAGATTCTACCCTTTCATGAAATTTTAATATCTTTAGGAAAACCAATTCTGTCATATAGAAACATATACATTAATTAGTCAATAGCTTATAGTCATGAATAAATATGTTAAAAAGATTATTTTTACATGTTCTTTTGATTAACACTTCTTCTAGTAATGGTATATGCAAGATATACTGTTCATAATCTTTTTTTGATTCCCTGACAAACCGAATTCGACAAACCAAAATCGAAGTCGACACACCGAAACCGAAGAATGGCATAACGAAGTTTGAATAACATAATTTCGACAAACCGAAGTCGACACACTGAAGTTTTACAGACCAAAGTTTGAAATAATGAAGTGTGACACACCTATGTTGACCCACCGAAGTCAACAAACCGAAGTTTTACACACAGAAGAATGACAAAACAATGTTCGAAAAACCGAAGTCGACACCCCGAATCTGATGTTCGACACACAAAAGTCAACACACCGAAGTATGACACACCAAAGTCGACACACTGATGTTTGACAGACCGAAGATCAACACACCGAAGATGACATACCAATGTTATCAAACCGAAGACAACATACTGAAGATGACACACCAATAATCATGAATGATAGTTTCCATTTCATTAATTTAAATTTATTTATAACAAACATATTTAGACAAATTAATATTTCTGTTATTATTTAATGTTCTCTTTAGGAAAATCCATAGACAGTACTAGGTACATGAATGTGAGAAGATCATCATGCATAAAGGATACTGGAGTATAAAAGGTCCTCATCTTTCATGTTAAAAACATGGTAGATGCAGTATGCTCTGGGACACAGACTGTGCGAATATGAAAAGAGAATAACTAAGCACTTGAGATTACAAGAAGTCTGTAACAAGCTACCTTCTCCGAAAAAGGCTCAGTATAAATCGAGACATTAAAGATCTGAACCCTTTCACTCTTCGAAGCTGGATTACAAAAACTACGATACTTTTTTCTAAAGAGAACTTCTTAAAGAAGACTCAAATACAATATTTTCTCAACATTTATTGTGTCTAGAGAAGTAATTCATAACACAAAGAGAATTCTTAACTCTACTCTTTGTCTAAACTCGGTGGTGTTTTATATTCACTATTTTAAAAGTGTTTATATTTTTTATAACACACATTGTCCCCTGAGAATAACTGGAAGATATCAAACTATCCAAATACTCAATCTCTTATTAAATTTTTTCCCACGATTAACTTTGGTAGAGGTCAAGTGTGACCTGTATAGACGGGTGTTCTGTTGTAAACCTCGAACCAGGGTGTGGATAATGAGTTTATTTATATAAATAGCTTGGTGGCAGGTGATCACCATGTGGAGATAATTGATTCTCTGCTTGAGACTGAACTTATTGTTAACATTTTTGTGCCAATCTTCAATTACTCTGTTTTGTTTTATCCACTGGTTATATTTTTCAAAGGCAAAAAATATATATTTTCTTAAACTCTGATAGTTAGTTTTTGATATTGGGTATTTTTGCTTAATTTAGTTGACCTGTTTCAAAATTTGAATGAGTGATTACATTGATTCAACTGAGGGCTGTTCATCCTTATAGAAACTTGTCGAGCAATTAAACATTTATATATCTCCATCCTTAATTGACTGGGCTGTTTTGAATTGGGGGATTTTCATCATAATGTTTTGAACAGAAATTTTAATTGGAACTCAATTCACCACCCTCTTCAGTATCCACTCCGACCAACATTTGGTATCATAGGGGTATTTATTTTCAATATTTTCATTTTATTTTCAACATTGATTTTAGTTGTATCTTAAAAATACTAAAAAAAATTCATATCTAAATTTTCATTTCTACAAATTCTATGTAAAAATAGAAACTATAGTTGAGGGTGATGCTAATAAAATGAAACCATTATTTAATGGTAATAAAAATTCTCAGTGGAAATTAAAAATGAAAATGTATCTAGAGAGTATGGGACATGAAATATGGTATACAATTGAAGGGAAACATGTATTTCATAGCACTGCTAGGGACACATGATCTCCGTTGAATAAATCTAGATATAATAATAACTATAAATCAATGAATTATTGTACTATTCTCTAGTTGATGATGAATTCAATCGAATATCATTTTGTTAAACTGCATATGAAATTTGGGATACTTTAGTCATTTCCCATGAGGGAAAAACTAATGTTAAAGAAATGAGAATAAATACATACACTATTAAATATGATAATCCTAAAATGAAGTCTAATGAACCTATCTTTGAAATTTTTCTCCGGTTCAATAAAATAATGAACAATATGACTCTGCTTGGAAAACTAGTGGACAACAAGGAACAAATCAGGAGACTGCTTTGATGCCTACCTGATAGATGGAGGGGAACGTCGGTTTCCATCTGAGAATCTTGTGACATAAGAAAGAAACTAGTGAAAGAGCTAATTGTAAAATATATAATGTACAAAGAAAAACCTAAGGTGAATCAATATGTAGCTGAGGAACCAAGGAAAAAATTAGTATCATTCCAGACTACTACTTCAAAGAGAAAAAATAAAGAAAAAGATCAAGTTCCTGAAGAATGATCAACTAGTAAATAGTCAAATTCAGAAAGTGATGAGGAGATGGATCATCTTGCAAGAAGATTATAAAATATCTACATAATTAAAATATTCTTCAGGAAGACTAACTACAAGGGGAAATATGATAGTAATGTAAAAATGATGAAAGACAAAAAATGGAATGACAAATCAAATGAAATAATATTCTATGAGTGAAAATGAAAAGGTCATGTGAAGGCAGACTGTACCAAGATGAAATTTAAGAAGAAATATGAAGAAAATGAAAAAGGATATAAAAAGGCTATGAAATCTACATATAGTTCTTCAGAAGACAGTTCCAGTGGATCTGATGCTTCTGATATTGAATAGAACAATCATGCCACCTTATTTCTCATGACACAAACACTAGAGCTAACACTTAACTCTCCTATACATAATGCCTATAATTCTAGGAATAAGAGTGAGTCACATAATGATGAAGATATGACTAAGGATGAAATATTTGATATGGTGAAATGACTAAGGATACCTTTAATGAGTTAAAGGACAAATATAAATCATTAAAGAGACAACATGCTTTAAATGAAAATTATAAGTCAAGTCTGGATATTGAAAAAGAACAATTCTCCCGACTGTTAAAGGAAAACACTGAGCTTAAATTATCTAATGAGTAATTAAGAAGATATCTTGAGAAGTTTACTCCACGTAGAGAATCCTTGACATAGTTTCTAGTAAAATAGATTTCTCCAAAATATAAAAATGGTCTAGGATATAAACCAGGACATAGAAGAATCATTAAAACTAGATTTATTCCAAAATCTGGACAATTCAAAACTAGCTCAAGTTCTAGACCATTTCTGAAAAAACAATAATCCAAAATACCGAAAACAGTGTTTATGTCTCAAAATATATATGCTGATTATAATAAATCTGTGAGACATTTATGGGTTCCCAATGTTATACATGATAACCACTCAGGGCCCATGAAAATCTCGGTACCAATGTTACCCCATGTTTAATCAGATTTTCAGGGGTATTTCCTAAAGAGTTCTTGTAAGAAATTGTGGTACTTGGACAGTGGATGTTCATGACATATGACATGACAATACTCATTCTTTAGGATCCTAATCAATGTTGATGGTGGTCACGTATCATTTGGTGATAATTCTAAAGGGAAAATCGTCAGCCTAGGCCATATTGGTAACCCTAATACAGTATTAAATTCCAATGTACATTTTGTTGATGGATTAATGTACAATTTTCATAGAATCATGCAGTTGTGTGATGATGGTTTCAATGTAAAATTTTGAAATGATTAATGTAATGATTTTAATTCCAAAAATGATTTAATATTTTCTTCTCTATGAAATGAGAATGTGAATGCTGTTGACATAAACGTTTTAGCTATGAAAAATGATTCTTAACTAAATGATTCTTCTAAGGAATCCTGGATGTGGCACAAATGATTATAACACTGCAATATGCACTCTCTTATGAAACTGCAATAGAATGGTTTAGATAGAGACTTACCTATACTGTAATTACCACTTATCATGGGTTCAAATCCCTATCAAAAGGAAAATCAACACAAATTTTCTTTCAAAACAATGAATGAAGTTTCTACTTTTCAACTGATTGAGGTGGTTCACATGGATTTGTTTGGACCATAAAGAGTTTCAAGAATAAATTGGAAGTAATATGTTTATGTTCTTGTGGATGATTTTTCTAGGTAATCTTGAGTATACTTTCTCATACACAAAAGTGATGATTGTTCTTATTTTATCATATTCTCCAAGTCTATGTAAAAACATAGCGGAGATAGATTTAAGAACTTGAGAAGTGATCATGGCCGTGAGTTTCAAAATCAGGAGTTTGAAAACTATTTCTCACATAATGTCTATAGTCACAATTTATCTCCTCCTAGAATGCCTCATCAAAATTGAGTCGTGGAAAGAAGAAATAGGACCCTTCAATAAATTTCTAGGACTATGCTCAGTGAGTATAATCTAACTATTTATTTTTGCGCTGGTGCTGTAAATACAACTTTATATACAATTAATAGTGTCTTAATTAGACCTATTATTAAGAAGACCCCTTATTCACTCTAGAGAAATAGAAAGCCCAAGGATAACTACATTGATGTTTTTGGGTGGAAAATATTTATCCTTAACATTAAGGAAAATCTTGAAAAATTTACTTCCAAAAGTGATAAAGGAAATTTCATAGGTTACTCATTCTAAAGTTAGGCCTATAGAGTATTCAATAAGAAAAACAAATGTGTGGAAGAGTCAGTTCATGTCAAATTTGATGATAATGATCCACATGAATCAAAAACCTCTCTTGAATATCTTGAAGCAGATATGTCAGTTCTGAACTTTAATGATAATGATAGTGAATCCCCTGTAAATGTGACCAGTTCTAGGAATCTTCCAGAATCTTCACCTATTGAGTCTGAACCAATAGAAAATCATGAGGAGTTTAGTTGAACTCTTTCTAGAGATATTAAAACTATCAAGAGTCATTTTTTAGATGCTGTATTAGGTGATTTAAATCGAGGAACACAAACTAGAGCTTCTATGAGAAACCATGTTGATCATCATGCATTTCATTCATAGTTTGAACCAAAAAATATTAATGATTATAAAAATGATGAATTTTAGGTGATGTAAATGAAAGAATAATTAATTCAAATTGAATGAAACAATGTCTGGGAACTAGTTGAATGACCTAAGGACAATTTGACAATAGGCACTAAATGGGTTTTTCGGAACAAATATAATGATTCTGATAATATAGTTAGAAACAAATCTAGGTTAGTTTCACAAGGATACATTCAAGATTGAGGAATAGAATATGGGGAGACTTTTTCACCTATATCTATGTTAGAGGCTATTAGGGTACTACATTCTTATACAGCTCTTCTGAATTTTAAACATTATCAAATGGATGTCAAAAGTGCTTTTCTAAATGGGTATATAGTTGAGGATATTTTTGAATAACAACCCTTAGGTTTTACAAATCCCCATTTTTTCAGACCATGTTTTTAATATTTCTAAAGCTTTATATGGTTTTAAACAAGCTCCAAGAGCTTTGTATGATAGACATGGTTCCTTTATTATTTCAAAAGGTATTAATAAAGTAATAGAAGTTCCTAATTTGTTTATTAAAAGGATTTCCAAAGAGGTTTGGATGGTACAGATTTATGTATAAGATATAATTTTTGGATCATCTAAAACTTAATTATGTAATGAGTTTTGAAAAATAATGAAAAATGAATTTGAAATGAGTTTAATGGGAGAACTGAAAATTTTTCATGGATTTCAGATTTTTCAAAATAAAGATGGTATTATTTTAAATCAAAGTAAACATAATAATGGTATTTTAAATCATTTTAGTTTGGATTGTAATAAAGGTAGTGATACACCTATGAGTACCACTTGTAAGTTGGATGCTGATGCAGCTGAAGAATCAGTGGATCAAACCAACTAAACTGGTATGATAGGGATTCAGCTCTACCATAGTGCTAGTAGACTTGATATTATGTTCAGTGTATGCATGTTTGCTCTGTTTCAAGATAATTCCAAATAATATCATTTAAATCATGTTAAAAGGATTTTCAAATATCTCAAATATACTCCCAACATAAGACTATTTTATCTAAGAGTACAACTGTTTAATTTAATAATTTATTCAGATGCTGACTTTTCTGGTTGTATGTTAGATAGAAAAAGCATCTCCGGGACATGTCACATGTTAGGCAACTCACTAGTATCATGGTGCAGTAAAAAAACGAAATTCTAGTGAATTATATACTACCGAAGCAGAAAAAATTTCTACTGGTAGTTTTTGTGCACAAATTTTGAGGATGAAACACAATTTACAAGACTATGGATATCAATTCAAACATGTCTCCATTAACTGTGAAAACACAAGTGCTATTACCATTTCAATAAATCCAATATCTCATTCTATAACAAAGCATATTGATGTAAGACATCACTTTTTGAGATATCATTATAAAAAAGGTGATATAACTGTAATACCCTAAGCCTCCACAACACTCATCTCTTCGATTAATACAATAGCGTGTGTTGTACGCAACTTCGAGTTCTAACACACCACAAAAAATAAAAATATATGTTATGAATAGTAAAACCCAGATTTTGAAATTATATAAACATTATCTTTTAAAATGGACTTAATTTTTGTATTTGGAATATTGAAATTATCCTAGGATGAATTTTTGGTATTTTTATGAGAATATCCAATTTTTATTATGAATAGTGAAAAATATAATCTTTAATTAAAAACAACATTATTAATGAAAATAATTTATAATGCTAATTTATACTATTGAATGGTTTTAAAGTATAATTAGAACATATTTTTACCATTTAATCAAATGTTGGTCATTGAACGTAATTTCACATTTAAACTAGACATAAACAAGTGTTAATATTTTGATAGTTATTATTTCTTAAAAACACGCTTTTTGTTTTAACAACGGAAATTAATATTAAATTAATTTCTACCACTTATGTGGGTTGAATTTAGAAAAATGGATTTCATATTTAGAATCAGGAGGTCCAAATTGTGTAAATAGGTAACTTTTATTTTTACACATTTTGAAAAATTACATCGGCAAATATTTTATTTACCATGATTAAAGGGTAAATATGATAAATAAGGGTAAAAATAATATTATAATAAAATTAAATTGCCGTAACACGTTCCTTAACCCTATGGGATGATGAATTTCCGACCTTCGGCATCCTTGGGTCGATTTTGGGACCTCTTGGCACCACTTGTATGTGATAATGACACTTTATATTAATTATGTTAAAGTAAATACAAAAAATGACATAAGCATATATCTTTTAGTAAAAAAAAGTTTACATAGGGGTATATATGATATCTATTAGACTATAAATTTTAATTAGAAATATAAAAAGATTTAATACATAAAGATTTTTTATTTATAATTTTTAGACATTGAATAATTAATTTTATTTATGATACAATGATGATGCAGTATTTTTCTTATTAATGAATGAATCAAATAAATGGTAATATAAATTTTAAAATAAATATAATTTGAAAGTTTTGATGCCATACACTAATTTTATAGGTTAATATTACATGTTAGGATTAATTAAATGAATTTTTTTCGAATTAATAAAGTTTTTAGGACTTTATCAAAAATCAATATTTAAATAATGTCAAAATTGACATAATAGAGTATTTAAAACAAATTTTATATTATTAATTGATATTATATTCCTAAAAATCTAAGGATCAGCCAAATGAATTCTATAAGTTTATATATATTAATAATTAACCACTTGGGGTTCTCTTGGTTTGTTATAGTAAGTTTATTAAGCATATAATATAAAAATACAAATAGACATGGAAAATGTCAAACTATTTAACTAAGAGTTAAATATAAATGATAAGGTTAATATAGTGACCCAAACCTATCTAAAATATATTTGTTGAAAGGATTCCGACCATTCCCTACCTTATCCTAGAAATAAGTCACATTGGAGCAATTTAAAACTGAATATGAATTTATTATAAAATAATATATTATGTTTTTCCGATGGTGCCCCTCACCCCTCTTATAATAGGGCACTACCCATCTCTCAAATTCATACCTTCAAAGCCTTTTGGTTCATCCAAAACCTACCGAAATATCCTATCAACTTCCCTCAATTCATCTTAGAGGCCTTCCTTTTGTCATAAATCCATCTTAATGAGCCCTTTTGATAAAATCAAAAGGAAAAACCTAAACAAGAGGTAAAAATCCCACCACCTCTTTCAAGTTCCTTTCTTCTTCCACTTCTTTTTTCTTTATTGTTTCCATTCTAAAATAATATCTCCCATATATTATATATATTGTGATGTTATTATAAATATGTAACAACCAAATTCAATATATTATCTATCCCTTTATTGACATGTCACCATACGTGCGTATGTACAGCTTACCGTCTCCATGTCGTGGTGTAATTGATATTCAATACATTATTATTTCGACAGGTATAATAATGATGTGAAATACATTTAAATAATAAATATAACATGATAATGATTCTTTATATATGATACACCATAAAATTATATATTATTTTAATATCAAAAGAATGATATTGTCGCTCGTGCGTACGTACGGATTACTGTCTCCACGAACGCGATGAGATTCATTCCCCATCGTATCAAATCAAGAATGATTTTTATTTCATAATTAAAAATAATGTTTAAGGACTTGATATCATTATGGATATGAATAAGATACAACCTATGGATAAAGATCACGGCTTATGTAATAAAAAATATAAAAGAAAACGAGTGAGTGAACACCTGAAACAACGATAATACGAAAATATTATTAACAAAGAAATATTAAAAGGTCATATACGATATCATATTTATTTATATGATTCATGTATAATTTAATAACAATTATTTTACCATTATAAAATAGGAAAAACTACCTTCAACCAATGAAATGTACAAGGTAAGGGTTAATTCTAAAATCTCTTCATTATCCGAGGGTGGTTTTACCTAATTAACTACTAGGACCTCTTTATCATCCACATCCATGTTTCTTAAAAATTTATTTCCAAAAAATCTTACTATTTTATAAACAATGGGATAAATTAATTTATACCGTTGTTTTACTTTTTATAAGATGTTTATAAAGTAATCTTCGTGACATTCTCCAAATAAGGTCATTTTTAACCCTTTCCACAAAATTAAGGTAAGAATTCCTTTTTTAACATATACAGTGGGTGCAGCAATTTTTCACGGTTATAAAATCATTAAAGATTCCCTTAAAAGATTATAAGGATATTTCCAATATAAATGTATTATTTTATAATTATGTTACTTTTCAATGATTTAAAAAAATGATATTTCTCTCAAATAGTTTTGATTTCATCTATGTCAACATCCTTTGTTGGATTTTATGCTAATTTGAAGTTGATTTATTATGATACAAAAATTCCATATATTATTTAATTTTTTGTGATAAGTTTGATTGTGGAAGTGTTATTTTAATACCATTCATGGTTTATGGTTAAAGTATTGACATTTTGTATGCTATTTTTAATACAAATGCTTCTGTTATGTTTAAACATGTTCATATGAGGAATGCATTAGACTTAGTATGTGATGGGTGGAGGATGATATTGCTATTCGATGCATCGATATGACTAATGAGACAAACTAGTGTCTTGGAACAAGGCCTTGACAAAATATTTTTTGTAGTATTGGCACAAGGTCGTGACTATGTGGTTGTGATAGTCTGGCATTATGTATTCCATCGTTATGAAAGTAGTTATTGATAATGCATGTGATTATTCGACTAGTAGAATAACCATGTGAAAAAGTAAATGAAATTATTTCATTTCATTTATTCCATATTATGTTTATGTTCATGTTTAACTGGATTTTGGTTTATTTATAGATTTTTTTAATTTTTTATGCTCATATATGAATGTTTCCGCTATATTGTTATCCTTACTGAGCATCTGAGCTCACCGCTTTCTATGTTTTATTTTTCACAGGATGTGAAGAAGTATTTTATGACTGTCCTACAGGGATAGTATGAGGGGATATGGTGTGGACTGTGGAGACTACGTTGTTGTAGTTTTTCACTGTATGATGTAATGTAAGACTTATGTATATATCTAGTGTTTTAAATGATACTAAACTAATCGGTCTTTCGATACTTTATTTTTTGTGATCATGCCAATATTATGTAATAACACACCAAATCTGGTTAACTGGGGTCGGGGAATTATAGTTGTTATCAGAGTATGTTTAGTACAAACCTTGAAATCGAAATTTAGATAAACTATGACTAGAGCACATAGACCTAATATGGACTTTGAGGATTTGTATAGAAGAACATCCCATAATTTTGGTGTTGTAGAGATTTTTTGAGTTTTCCAAGCAATATATACCTATCTGGATAAGACCAGGTAGAGGAGACTCTGGTATATATGTACCTATGGGTAAAATTCGAAAACACCACTTTGAGATAGAAGCAAACGGGAAATGGTGCACGAAAACGGGCAATGGTGCACTCTTGGTTATGACATTCTCAGGGGATATACATAGAATAATTCTCATTTTCTTTACAAACCATTATGAAGGGTTAGTGAGTATATACATTCTCCAAAAAACATTTTTCATGATTATTGATTATATCCATACACATTGCAATTTATATTAAGTTATTTACATATTTGGAATTATGTATTTTGATTCATAAACTGATCTAGTTTATGCCATTGTTTAGAAATAGAGCCTAGTGGAAAGAATAGAAACTGTATCAATGCATGAACTCCATGTAGCGATTTCCCTCTTACTCAAGATATTTATAGTGGAGCTGGTGATACAATTGGTGGTGGTCAGCTTATCATCATACTGGGAAAACTCACTAAGGTTATGAATAATAACCTTACCTGTATGGACCACCCTAATCCATAGTGCAGAGGATCAATGTTAGATCACATCATGAGGCAAAAACCACCAACATTCAATGGGGATTAAAATCCATTAGTAGCTGAACAATGGATAGATTTATTAGAGAAAATCTTCCATGCCTTGTGGAGTAGCGAAAGGGAAAAATTTGTCATGGAAGTTTACCACCTCACTGGAGATGCTGATCAACAGTGGTCATTGATTAAAAAAAAGGATGATGATGAAGTATCAAATATTGAATAGAGATAGTTTAAAGAGATTTTCTTGGAAAATTACGTTCCCTGTGAACATCGAGCATATATTGAAATGAAATTTATGAGTCTGGTGAAAAAAGAGGATGATAATGTCGCAAATTATGAGGCTAACTTTATAAGGTTAGCAAGACATGCTGTAGAATATATATGTAAACCAAGATGTATGATTGATAATTTCTTTGATGAGTTAAAACTGTTTCTCCATTGAGCATTAGTCTCACAATCATTCTCGTCGTACGAAGATATTTTCTCATGTTCTATCAAGACATAAAAGGAATTGCATATGTCTTACGACTTTAAATAAATGCAATAGATGAAGAGATCTGTTGATCACTCTAGGAATGGAAATAAGGGGATGAAGGGAAAAGTTGAATATCTATCCTACAGTAAATGTGGGAAGAAACTCCCCGATTCTTGCTTAAAGGGAATGGGAGTATGTTTTATGTTTGGTGAAAAAGGCCACCAAACATGAGATTTCAGGGGATGAAAGAAGCTACCGATGTTCAATGAAAAAATTACAGGGTGATGGGACATTATGAAAATTAATGTGCTAAGAATTAGGGTAACTTAACTCAGAAAAGGAAAAGGGATCAAGGACATTCTTATGATATCCCTACTACTATGGTGGAAGCTCTGAAAGTCGTGGTGGGGGGTAATTTAATGGTTTCCTCAAGTTTAGAAAATGCGTTATTTGATTCCGAATCATTGCATTATTTCACATCTTCCCAATTTTCTATGAAGATTATATATTTCTAATTTGATTTAACAATGGATTTTTAGTTAAAACATCTAAGGAAAGTATCATTGCTACAAATTTCTATGAATCAGGTCCCATTAGAGAATATAAATTTTCTTTATCTGCTGGTCTCACTGTCATACCTATGATTGAGTTTGATATAATCCTTGGTATGGATTGCCTTTCAGACCATGATGCGAAGATTTATTTTAAGAAGAAAGAGGTTACGATTTTTGATGATGATGATAAGGAACACCTTATTGTTAGATCAAAATCATCACCACCTCATTCTTATCTATATCCACCCTAGTATCTCAACTAAATTCAATTATTGGGGAGGAAGAGAATGAAATGATTATGGGTGAGGAAAAGAATGTTCAAATAGAGTATGTACCTATTGTGAGAGAATATGTTGATGTTTTTCCAATGGATTTACCTAGAAATCCTCTAGAATGAGAAATTTATTTTGTCATTGATTTAATTCCATGATCAAGACACATACCAAAGACCCCTTATAGAATGGAAACTATGGAATTAGTGGAACTAAAGAAAAAACTATAGGAATTAAGTAATAAGGGGTTTATTCACAAAAGTGTTTCTCCATGGGGAGCCTCTGTTCTTTTTGGTAAAAAGTGAGGTGGATATATGAGGTTGTACATTGACTATGGGGAGATCAATGATATAACAATATAGATCAAGTATCCCCTACCTCACATTGATGATTTACTTGACCAGCCTCATTGAGCACAATTCTTCTCAAAGATTGACCATCGATCTGGATATCATCAGTTTTGTGTGAAGGAGGAAGACATTCTAAAGACATCATTTCAAACCAGGAACCAGCATTACGAGTTTACAATAATGCATTATGGGCTGACTAATTCACTCTCTGTTATCATTGATCAAAGTAAAAGAGTTTTCAAGGAATATCTTGATGACTTTGTAGTGGTATTTGTTGATGATATCCTGGTATACTCTAAAATCTACCAGGATCATTAAAATCACTTGCGCATTATTCTAAAGACTCTTAGAAGACATGAATTATATGGGATGTTTAGAAAATGTAAATTCTGGATTTCGAAGATTTCATTTCTTCGCCATATTTTCTCTAAGGATGGAATATCTATTGATCCTTCTAAGACAAGAGCAATCCAAGAATGGCCAGCACCAATGAGTATAACCGAGGTATGAAAATTTAGTGGTTTAACAGGTTATTATCGATGTTTCATCCAGAATTTTTGCCGATTGGCTAGCCAATTAACGAAGATCACACGTAAAGGGGTTAAATTTGTTTGGAAAAAAGAGTGTGAAGAATGTTTCGAAAAATTGAAGATAATATTAGTCAATGATTGTATATTGACTCTACCATCGGGAAATAATGGGTTTGTTATTTATAGTGATTCTTAGAAGAAAGGACTTGGTTGTGTCCTTCTGCTGAAAGATAGGGTTATCGACTATGCATCACGACAACTAAAATTCATGAGAAAAAGTATCCTACTCATGATCTTGTCTTAGCTGCGGTAATATTTTCTTTGACGATATGAAGATATTATCTCTATGGTGAAAAATATTAGATATATACTGATCACAGGAGTTTCTAGTATATTTACCTATAGAAAGAACCCAACATGAGGAAAAGGAGATGACTTTAACTACTCAAGGATTTTGATTTCACGATACACTACCACCTGGGGATGGAAAATAATGTGGCATAAGCTATGAGCAGAAATGATCATGGAGTTTTGAACATGATGAGAGTTGAAAGGGATCATATTTTCATGGATCTAGTAATGATGGATATGGGAATAACCATGGAAGGTGAAACAGGGATACTTTTTCAAATTGTTTCCAAACCATCTTTACTAGAAATGATAAAGAGTTCTCAGACTGGCGATGAAGAATTTCAAAAGAACATTAATGGTGTGAATGATGGGATATTGAATGACATTGTGTATGATTATGGAATTTTGAAATTTGGGAAGATAATTTGTGTTCCTGATATACCTGATATAAAAAGGTAATTGTTGGACAATGCTCATAGTTCCAATTTCTCTATACACCCTAAGAGCTTCAAAATGTATTGAGATTTTAAGGAACATTTTTGGTGGGACATCATGATGAGGGAGATTTCTGATTTTTTTTCCTGATGTATGGTTTTTCAACAAGTGATAGCTGGAAGGAAATAGCTTGGAGGAGTCATGCAACCTCTTCCCATACCTGAGTGGTAAATGGATAATATAATGATGGAATTTACATGGGACTACCAAATACTCCTAAAAGGAATGATGCAATATGGGTCATTGTTGATCGTTTTACCAAGTCAGAGCATTTTTTTGCTATAATGGAAGATTTACCACTTGAATGTCTATAAAGACTATATATTAATGATGTTGTGAGGATTCATGGAGCACCCCTATCAATTGTTTCTTATCGTGATCCATGTTTTATTTCATGATTCTGGAAGAGTCTTCAGAAGTCCTTGGATACTGAACATCGTTTGAGCACTGCCTACCACCCTCAAATAGATGGACAATTAGAATGGACTATTCAATCCTTAGAAGACATGTTAAGATCTTTATCACAAGACTTTCATGGTATGTGGGATTTATATTTACCTATAGTTGAATTTTCGTATAACAATTGGTTCCATTAGAGTATTCAGATGGCACCATATGAAGAGTTATATAGAAATAGATGTCACACACAAACCTTTTGGGATGATGTTGGTGAAAGAAAACTCATATGCCCAGAACTGGTGGAGGAAAAAATGTAAAAGGTGAAGGTAATCCAAAACCACATCAAAGCTCCTCAAAGTAAGAAGAAGGGCTATGATGATAACTGAATGAATGATTTGTAATTTCAGGTATGAGATCATGTTTTCTTGAATGTATATTCATGGAAGTCAGTTATACTTTTTGGTATGAAAGGTATATTGAGTCCCATGTACATAGGACCATTCGAAATTCTAGAACGAATTGGGGTTGTAGCTTTTCGTTTGGCAATGCCGCCAAATCTCTCCATAGTTCATGATGTGTTCTACGTATCACTGTTGTGAAAATACAAGCGTGAACCAACACATGTACTCATCTATGTGGAATTAGAACTGGAACCTAATCTGTCTTATTATTAAGAGCCCGTTAGGATTCTTGATATGAGAGAACAAGTTCTGAGAAACCGTACGACTCATCTGGTAAAAGTTCTATGAAAAAACCATAAGATGGAAGAGGCGACGTGGGAACCCAAGGAACTTATGATTAAGAACCACCTGAGTCATTTTATGCAGTAATAATCTAGAAATTTTAAGGATGAAATTATTTGAAATAGGGGAGAATCTAACACCCCAATCCTCGATGGTACTCTTCTCTTTGAATAATACAATAGCGTGTGTTGTACGTAACTTCGAGTTATAACACACCACAACCAATAAAACTAGCAATTATGAATAGTAATACGGACCATTCGAAATTATATAATATTTTTTATTTAAAAATAGACTTAATTTTCGGATTCGGAATATCAAAATTAGCATAGGATGAATTTTTCGTCTTTTTCTGAGAACTTCCAATTTTTTTACGAAAAGTGAAAAATATAAACATTAATGAAAAAAACTTTTTTAATAAAAATAATTTTTAGAGTTAAATTATATTATTGAGTATATATAAAGTATAATTTGAATATATTTTTACCATTTAATCCAATGTTTTTCATTTGACGCAATTTCACATTTAAACTAGGCATAAACAAATGTCAATCTTTTGATAGTTATTATTTTTTTAAAACACACTTTTTATTTTAACTACATGAATTTATTTTAAATTAAATCCTGACACTTTTGTGGTTTGAATTTAGAAAAATAGAGTTCATATTTATAATTAGGAGATCCAAATTGTGTAAATACTTATTTTTATTTTTATAAATTTTGAATAATTACTTCGGTAAAAATTTTATTTACCATGATTAAAGGGTAAATCTAGTTAATAAGGGTAAAAAATAATATTATAATAATATTAATTTAACCTAACACATGCCTTAACCCTGTTTGATGGTTAATATTCGACCATGGGAATCCTTGGGTCGATTTTGGGACCCCATAGAGACTCTTGTACGTGATAATGACACTTCATATTAAATAAGTTAAATTTAATACAAAAATGACATAAGCATATATCTTTTAGAGAAAAAAATTGTACATAGGGTTTTATATGTTATCTCTTAGACTATAAATATTAATTATAAATCTAATAATATTTCCTAATAAATTATATTTTATTTATAATCTTTAGACATTTAATAATTAAATTTATTTATGATACAATGATGATGCAATATTTTCCTTATTAATGAAAGAATCAAATAAATGGAATTATAAATGTTAAAATAAATATAATTTGAAAATTTTGATTCCATAAACTAATGTTATAGGTTAATATAAAATGTTATGATTTATTAAATAAATTTAGTTCGAATTAATAATGTTTTTATGACTTTATAAAAAAAATTATTAAATTGTGTCAAAATTTACATAAAAGAGTATTTAAACCAAATATTATATTATTAATTGAAATTATATTTCTAAAAATATAATGTTTGGACAAATGAAATAGATAAGGTTATATATATTATTAATGAACCACTGGGGGTTCTCTTGGCTTGTTATAGTATGTTAATTAACCATATCATATAAAATTACAAAGAGACATGGTAAATGTCAAACTATTTAACTAAGGGATAAATATAAATGATAAGGTTAATATAGTGACCCAAACCTGTCTAAAATCTACTGGTTTAAAAGATTTGGACCCATCCCCACCTTAGCTTCTACATAAGTCACTTTGAAGCCATTATAAACTGAATATGAATTTATTGTAAAATAATATTTTATGTTTTTTCTAAGGTACCCCTCACCCCTCTTATAAATGGGCACTCCATCTTCTCTCAAATTCATACCTTCAAAGCCTTTTGGATCGACCAACCCCTGCCAAAATAACCTCTCAACTTATCTCAATTTATCCTAGAAGCCTTAATTTAGTTATAAAGCCAACTTAAGGATCCCTTTTGATCAAATCAATAGGAAAAACCCGAAGAAGAGGTAAAAATCCCACCACCTCTTTCATGTTTTTTTCTTCATCCACTTCATTTTTCATTGTTTTTTCCATTATAAAATAATAACTCTAGTATCTCCTATATACAATAATGTTATTATAAATATGTAACAACCAAATTCATTATTCCATCAATCCCTTGAATTACATGTCACTATACCTGCGTACATACGGCTTACCGTCTCCATGTCGTGGTGTAATTGTTATTCAATACATTATTATTTGGATGGATATAATAATGATGTTTAATTAATGTAAATAATAATTATAACATGATAAGATAATTATTCTTTATATATGATACACCATATAATTATATATTATTTTAATATCAAAAGAATGATATTGTCTCTTGTGCGTACGTACGGATTACCGTCTCCACGAACACGATGAGATTCATTTCCCATCGTATCAGTTCAAAACTAATTTTTATTTGATGATTAAAAATAATTATTAAGGACGTGATATAATTATAGATATGAATAAGATACAACCTATGGATAAAAATCACATCTTATGTAACAAAACATATAAATGAAAATTAGTAAGAGAACACCCAAAACAACAAAAATGCTAAAATATTATTAACAAAGAAATATCAAATGATCATATATGATATCATATTTATGTATATGATTATTGTAAAATTTAATAACAATTATTTTACCATTATGCAATAGTTTAACCTACCCTTGACCAAGGAAAAGTACAAGGTATGGGATAATTCTACAATCTCTTTATTATCCGAGGTTGTTTCTACGTAAATATCTACTGGGACCTCTTTATCATCCACATCCATATTTCTTAAAAATATATTTCAAAACATTATTAATATTTTATATAATATGGGTTAAAGTCATTTATAGCCTTATTTTATTTTTTATAATATGTTTATAATTGAATCTTTTCGTCGTTTTCAAAATACAGTCCTTTTTAACCTTTTCGACAAAATTATGGTAAGAATGCCTTTTTTAACATATACGGAGGGTGCGGCTATTTCACACCGTTATAAAATCACCGAATCTTCCTTTAGATGATTATAAGGATACTTTCAAAGTTACTGTTTTATTTTATAATTATGTGACTTTTAAATGATTTCAAAAAAAGAGATATTTCTCTCAAATTGTTTTGATTTCATCTATGTCAACATCTTTTGTTGGATTTTAAGCATATTTGAAGTTGATTTATTATGATAAAAATCTTCCATATAATATTGAAGATTTTGTGATATGTTTGATTGTGGACGTGTTATTTTTATACAATTCTTGATTTATAGTAAAAGTATTGAAATTTCGTATGCTAGTTTTGATACAAATTTTTATGTTATGTTTAAACCTATTCATATGAGGAATGCATTGGAGTTAGTAAGTGACGGGTGGAGCCTGCTATAGCTCCTAAATGCATCGGTAGGTTCCATAAGACAAACTAGTGTCTAGGAAAAAATCCTTGACAAAACCTTATTTGTAGTCTTGGCACATGGACTTGACTATGTGGTTATGATAGTCTGGCATTATGCATTCCATCATTATGAATGTGGTTATTGATATTGCATGTGATTTTTTACTCATAAAATATCCATGTGAATAAGTAAATGGAATTATTTCATTTCATTTTTTCCATATTATTCTGATGATAATGTTTCAAAGGAATTTGTTTTAGTTATACATTGCCTTAAATTTTTATGCTCATTTATAAAAGATTCTGCTATATTGTTATCCTTACTGAGCATCTGATATCACCCCTTTCTGTGATTTATTTTTTCCCAAGATGTGAAGAAGTATTTTCTCACTGTCCTATAGGGACAGTCTTAGGGGATATGAGTGTGGACTATGGAGACTAAGTTGTTGTATTTTGTCACTGTATGATGTAATGTAAGACTTATGTATGTATCTATTGTTTCAAAGGCTACTAAACTAATTGGTATTTCGAGACACAATCTTTTGTGATCATTATAATGTTATATAATAATGCACCGACTCTAGGTAACTGGGGTCAGGGCGTTACAATAACTCTCGAGTTTATTGGGACTGAACATCAGCTTGCTGATATATTCCTTAAACCCTTAAATTATGAAAGAATGAATTACATCCGACATGAATTAGGAATGATAAATTACAAAATGATTTTTTTGAAATCAATTTTTGGGAAACCGATTTCTGTGAAATCGATTTTTTTTGAAACCAATATTTGTGAAACCGATCTTTGTGAAACCAATCTTTTTGAAACTAATATTTCTGAAACCCATCTTTCTAAAATTGATCTTCATGAAACCTATTTTTTTCTTTTCACCGATATATTTATTGTCAATTTTGTAAATTTTGTCTGCTTTAAGTGAAATGGTGTTATTTTATCTCTTTTAACATGCCACGTTTAAATTTTACATTTTATGATTTACAATTCATAAATTATGTCTTATGTCCAATCCATACCTACCATTAACCATCTCTACATCTCTAAAGCATTCTACATTTAGTCACTCTCTCTCTCGACTCTCGGCCTCTCAAAATAGTTAGAATTTGAATCTTCGCCATGGAAAGAACTAAGCGCGCAATGGAAGATCCTCAAAGATATCCCCCTACTAAGCGTTTGAAAGGTGAGACTAGTTGAACTGTGAAAAAAATCATAGAAATCCGAGTAGTTACACCTTAAAAGGAAGTGTCTTCTGAGTGGTTTATGTCAATAAAATTTTTACTAATAAAGGTACTGCAATCTCAAGGGTGGTTGAGTTGGTTTTCCAACAATGAAAGACCCTATGATCCCCAACTATTGCATGAGTTATATCAGAATTTGAGTATAACACTGGATGAAGCCAAGTAAGAAAATATAAAATCTATGGTAAAATGAAAGGAAGTGGCTTTTTTGTCTCAGGAATGGGATGAATGCTTAGAGGTACCTCATTAAGGTTTCTATGGTGACTATCTTTGTAATATTCCACCTCCTTTAAATTTTATTCCTATGAAGATTCTCTGAAGGAGCTGACTGTAAATGAAGAATCCAAAAGGAATATTGCAAATAAATTCAAAGGAGAAGTGAGATTTCTTTTTTAAGTTTAGACAACATCAAATCTGCCCAAGGAAAGAAGATTTCTCTACTGTGAAGTATCAGGATGTATTCTTGATATTTTTGTTGAAACATGGAATAAAGGTGAATTTTTGAAGATATCTCATGGTGAACATTTATGATTTGATTAAGCCATCTATGAAGGCAACCTTCTTATACTATCCGAGTATGATTTTTTCCATGTTGAAAAATCTAGAATATTTAGAAGATAGAGATGATATGATAACTGCCTCTAGTGGTTTTTGTCTTCAGAGAGACATTTGTAAAAGGATAAAAATATTTTGGAACCCATGGAAGAGATATTGGGAAGGATATGAAGAAAGATTCTATGAGGAGTTCAATCTAGTTGAAAATCATTCTAGACCAAAGGACTATGTTGATCCCGGTATCAAACCAGGATAAGTTCATGTTTATTCTGATGAGGAAGCTCAGGATGACGTAGAAAGGAAAGAAGGATATCTTTTTCATGATAGGAGTGATCCTGATATTTCTAAAAGTCTCAATGATATGACTTATCGACCTTCCAGTCCAGCTATGGAATTGTATTCAAGAGAAATTATTCTAGGTGATAAAAAAGTGGAAGAAACCGAAGTTACTAAAGATGAAAGTTATTTTAGTAAATCAGATGGGGAATCTGATGATGATGGTGGTGATGATGATGATGGTATTGATGGTGATGATGGTGATGATGGAGGAAGTGTTGAGCATGTTAGTGACTCTCTAAAAGTGGGACAACAAGTGGTTGACAGTTCCAATGAGGAATCTATTCATGAAGCTGGTGATGGAATTGAGCCTGATGATCAATAGGTCAATGATGAAAGAGATGCTTGACATGAGGATAGACCAATCTCTCCTAATGATGAAAAACAAGATATCATTCAGGAATTGAATGATGTTATGGCTGCTGGCCATGAAGAAGAAGATGTAGTTCCACTGCCTCAAATAGAGGAAGTACCTGGTGAAGCTGAAGAAGCTGGAGCTCAAGCAGAACATGATGTTTGGTTGGTTATTGTCCCCAGACAAGGTGTTATAGCCAGAGACCAGGATGAAGAAATAGATGATAGTGATGTTATTTCTGAGCCACAGGTAAGAAGGGTAATAATTGATACCGCCGCGCCAAGAGATTTCAGGTGTGCTAGAGAGTGGAATAGTAATACATGATCTACTCTTTTCGGTTTAGAAAATAACTTAGATGAGGAGATGGTACCCCCTCCTTCTGTTCCACAAGTCCATGCGGACCCAGAACCTTCTACACCTATTCCACCAGTTGCATCTCCAGCAGTAGACCCAGTTGCTCAGACAGTTCTGAGTGACTATGTCACTAAGGATGATTTAGAAAAGTTCAATAATGATCTATGTGACTCTGTGAAAGCTTCAATTGGATCCAGAAATTAAATGACCACAATAAATATCTCATATGCTGATGCAACAAATATTGCAAGAATTGTGATTCGGGAGAGTCAATGGAATTTTATTACTATAGCAGAAATCATTATTCGACACAACACTTTGCAGAGAGAAGAAATAAGAAAGATGATAAATGAGCTAAATTCCTTAATCTCTGACTTAAAGACCTCCTTTAGTGGTGTTCTGGATGTTCTTATGAGATTTATAACTCATCTACTCAGGGTAGAATTGAAAAAGTTGAAAGAAGAGCTTGGAAAAATTCTCACGGGCCCATGCAGTTATCAGAGTGGGAGAAGTGATGTTGCTGATTTGGAGTCTCTCAAGGCTGTGATGAGAGGGGAAATTCAAAAAATCCAAAGTCTTTCAGAAAAACAAACCCTTAAAAAAGTATATCATAATACCGATCTTGTATGTAATATCGTAAGACAGTGAGCCAATAAAGCCTCTACAACTCAGAAAGAAATTTGGGAAAAAGTGGATAAGTATTCCACTAAGATATATACCATGCAAGACCTCATCAACGGTTTCATGTTTCTAGATGAAAATCTTCGAATTCCTCCAATCACAGAAGCGTTCAAAAATCATGTTCTACAATTGAAAGAGTGTACACCATTTCTAAGTAAATTTATGTAGAATAAGGATGACTTTGAGAAATCCATGCAATATAGAGGAGAAATCATTAATGAATTCATCAACCTGCTCAAACCTAATCTGAATGTTCAGGACGAGGCTATTATGGTCCCTCCAGCTGCATGAATTGGTACTGCATCTCGGCCTCTTGCTCCAATGACTATCTCTCATGCTCTGTAATGTCCCGTAAAATTCAAGGGAAATTTTTTCTTAATTATCATTGGAATTTTACAAGAGCGCGGTTTCTGACGACACCTAATTCTGAGGCCCGGAGTGCCCGGAATCAATTTCTGAAGTTTGGCTCGGGTATGTTCAGTGAACGAACGAGTGAGAATTTCTAACTTTTGAACCGGTGCCCGGAATCAAATTCTGAGGGCACCGATGAACTCGCAGCATCGATATTCGCTTAAGGAGACCTTTTCCGAGGTTGCGTTTTATGCGGGTAGAGAGTTAGTTTTTGGGAATTTAAAATGAAGTTTGATAAAATGTGGGAACACATTTTATTTTTTTATCCATGTTGGTTATAACCTCCCAAAGGGAGTTAGGTGTGGGTCCCACATCCACTTAACCTCCCTTGAGAGGATTAAGTGTGGTGGGACCCACACGAACCCTAACACTTCATCTTCCATTTAAAATCCCTATAACTCCTCTTTATTTAATCTTGACAACTTGAGTTATTTATTGAGCTGAGTTGTTTTAATTTCAAACTTTTGAAATTCAAGTTGTTTAATTGTGTAAATAAAATAAACTTTAAGCTTATTTTATTTTGGATGGTATCCTTTTCCACCTTGAGAGGATTTGGGAAGCTCTCTCCACCTTCTTCAACTTTGACAAAGAACACGAAGAACACTAAAGCTCCGATGAAGAACGCTGCTTCTCTTCTTCGTAGCCGGTGTGTTTCCGAAGATCTATGATGCCACATCTTCGATCTTCTTCCCGTGTCAACGAAAGGAGACGCTGATTCCTACTCGGACTATCTCCGTCAGCTTACGAAGCTTCTCCAGTGACGTACCTCTTCAGACGCACCTCGATGTCAACGGAAACAATGTTCGATTTCCACAACGCCCGACCTCCGCAACGCTTGTCTTCCACGGATTGTTGACGTGCTCCGCACTTGAAACCGAGGTAGGGGTTTACATATTTATTTGTTCATAAATACAAACTTGGTGATGATCGTGGATTAAAACCCTTTTTGTTATCAAATAACGCAAGGGGGGTCAGACCGCACAAACACGGCCGACCCTCCTCCTTTTTTATTCGTGGTGGTTTCTTGAGGTTGATACAAGAAAACGTGGTGCCGTCGCACCACGCGGTATATTGCGGAAGATACGCCCGGCGCCGTCGTAGCGCGCCGTGGAATGTAATTTCAAGGACGTGACACCGTCGCATCGCGTCGAGGGAAGTCGAAGGCATCGTGGCCGGAACGGGGCCACTGCGGAGGGGAGCGGTTTCGTCGCACCGTGCTGGACGACGAAGGTCGCGACTGGTTCTGGGACACGGTGGAACGTGAAGACCGGCGGCCAGCCGGGCCGCCGGTGTCGGAAGCCGGAAGGGGGACCGGCCTTGCCAGTCCCGTTGAGGAAGAACCGGCCGGCCAGGTCGGGCCGGCCGGAAGGGAGGCAAACCAAGGGAAATTAATTCCCTCAGGCAGCAAGTGAAACGGCCCCCAAAATGAGGGGGGCCGGTTTCACAAAGGGGGGAAAGCGTCCCCCCTGTTTCCCAAACAGCTCGGCCTTGGGTCGAGCTGGAAGCGCGCCCAGCGTGCTGCCTTGCGCCGAACCGGCACGCCTGGCCGGTTCGCCAGGCCAGGCCGGGCCAGGCCGGGTCGACCCTGTCTGGGGCGGGTCGACCCGGTCCGGGCCAACCGGGGGGTCTCGGGCCGGGACGGCCCGGGCCCGAAAACCCCGTTACCGAGAGGTTTGGATTCAAATGCCCATAACTCGGGATACGGACTTCCAAACGACGTGCCTTCAGCGGCGATGCGATCCTTGGATCGAGACGGTCGTTTCGGTATATCGCACTCAAGGTTTCGGAATACTTTGAGTTCGGCAGGGTTGGTTTGTACACGAAACCAACCGGGTCCTCGGAGCGGAACCGCTCCTATCTTGAGCTACGAATGTCTGATTGACGAGCCGTCATCTTTGTTGAGTTCCTCTTTGTGAGACGGATGTTTTGACATACTCCGCCCGAGGTTTGGACGTACGTGGAGTACGGTCGGGTTGGTTTTGACTTAAAAACCAACCAGGCCCTGGGATGAAAAAGCCAATAACTCTCAGACCGGGCGTCCGATTGACGCGCCGTTTGTTGCGTTGAGTTCCTGTTGACGATACGGAACTTTTGGATACATCAACTCTGGACTTTGTGACAGTTGATGTATCAGACTCTCTGCTCGTGGAGCGGACCCTCCCGAATGAGTTTGCTGTGTGCGGGGAACCCTAGAGCTAGCTGCGACTGCTACTGTGACTGCGACGACGATGGTGGAGAGATCTTCAGTGGATTCGACGACGATGACTACAGCACTCAGCGATCCTGTGTGGATCAGTGCTACCAATCTTGTTTGGATCGGTGCTACCGATCTTGTATGGGACTGATCCTCTGTGGGTCAGCGCTCAGCGGTCCTGTGTGAACCAGCGCCTACAGATCCTGTGTGGGTCAGATCCTGTGTGGGTCTTTGCGGGGGTTAGTACCTATCGATCCTTTGTGGGTCCGACGACTTAGATGGATCAGTGATCATCTCTATCGTCTTTCGAAGAAGTATAACTGTGTGAGATGAATCCTATTACTTTCCTGTGTGGATTGTGTCATGCTATCCTGTGTAGATTTCGTTTTTATTTCCTTTGTGGAATACGTATACTTTTCTCTGTGGACTATGTTGTTCTTGGGATCAGAGGTTGGAGCGTATTGGAATTGATGACTTAGGTATATGTATGGGAATATACCTAAGCAGTGTCGGTTGTTACTTCATGATTGAATCTTTCCATTGTGGTTTATTCATTGTGGATTTTGGGAGACATTCAGGGGTCTCGGGGTCCCTACTGAGTAACATATACTCACCTCTGCACAGGCTATGCCTGCACTACGTTGTGTTGGTTGCAGACGACGGACAGCGGTGATCATGGTTGTGGCTTTCTGAGCAGGACGGTACCTAGAGGTGGAGAAATGGGCGGGACGTGCTCGGAGAGGACGGCGGGACCCGAGGAGTAGTGGAGCTATCTGTACCCACCCTTCAGGTGGGATTTTCAGTGGACAGCTCGGTGTAGAGGCTTTTACTTTATAGTTTTTGTTTTCCCTTTCGAGTTGTACTTTACTTTCAGTTTGGGTTTGTATACTGGCCCATTTTCTTTTCCGCACTTTCAGTTGTACTCTGTTTTTACTTAGTGATTACTTTTTCGCTTTCTTACTCTATGGTGCTTGTTTACTTTACATAGGCAATTCCTTCCCTTTTTACCGGGATTTACGCCTTGGTGCTAGTCGCCAGCCCGTGGCCTATGGAAGGCGGGCTTGGGGTAGTCACAGCACGGGCCCCGAGGATGAGTCGTGATAAATTGGTATCAGAGGAGTTTGTTTCTACCGCGAACTCTAATCTTTTCTATGTGAATCAATAATTTTAGGCGTATTGAGTGTGGTTATCAGTCCAGGGAGTCCAGTGTTGGTGCGGCGGACGACGTATCCGTACACCAGGACACTGACATCTGATTTCCGACTTAATGCACGAAAACATTGATTGCGTGTGTGTTTGAAGTTTTCTGTGTGATTACTTTGTATCAGCTCACCAGGTATACTGTTCTGACCGTGGCGCACCTGTTTCCTCTTCAGGATGGACCCACGATGGCAGCCAACTAGTGTTCCGAGAGTCGAGTGTGATGACAGCCCATCGAGCGACGAGGCCACGGTGCAAGGCCCTTTGTCAGCAATAGCACCGACGGTAGCACTACCCGACGAGCCACAGATGCTTCCAGCACCAGCCGCTAACGATACACGTCACCTTGGAGCTCTGCATGAGTTTCAGCGCCAGTGACCGCCCAGGTTTCGGGGGGAGATGGATCCCTAGGCAGCCGAGGACTGGCTGGAGGCAATGGTATGAGTTTTCAGGCTAGTGAGGACACCCGCAGACCTCATGGCGGTCCTCGCTGCGAGCCTACTGCACGCAGCAGTAGGCTGATTGTGGAGCTTGATGCTCCAGATCCACGATGAGGCATCTCTACTCTGGACGGACTTTGAGAACCTCTTCCACTCGGAGTTCATCCCAGCCACCCTCTGTGCGGTGCGCATTCAGGAGCTTCTTCAGCTGCGGCAGAGCAGCATGACGGTCGCTCAGTACTCGGCGAGATTTACCGATATCTCGCGCTACTCGACCGACATGGTACGGGACCCATTCTTCCGGGCCCGGACCTTCGAGCAGGGATTGAGACACGAGATCAGGGAATCGCTGATCTCCCTCAGCATACTGACTCAGCCAGGAGTACTGGAGCGGGCCCTTTTGATCGAGAGTTTTCTTGCTGAGTCTACACCAGCGCCGAGACCCACCGCAGGGCGGCACGTGGCAGAGTCTTCTGCAGCTGGCAGTCGACGGATGACTCAGGGGTCCAGGCAGACCAGACCTTCAGGCAGATGACCTCAGGACACTGGCTCAGCAGTGCGGGGCACACAACACGGAGTCTGTCTTTCGAGAGGCAGACAGTGCTACTCGTGCGGCGGGCAGGGCCACATGGCTCATGACTGCCCGACCCGCCATGCCAAGGAGTAGCAGACGGTTGAGGGACCACCGAGGCAGAGGCATAGGGTCGACCGTGGCGGTCCGCAGGGAGGAGGAGGACGAGGCAGAGGAGCTAGTCGAGCAGTAGGTGGCGACGCTTTGAGGCTCTACCACCACCACCACATCCAGGAGGTACACCCCGACCACAGGGAGCTGGCGGGCAGAGATAGGAACAGATCCAGGCAGTAGAGGCCTACGACCACGGCGTGCCAGAGATGATTCGAGATACTATCTGTGTTTATTCCACCGTTTCTGCAGTACTTATAGACACAGGAGCGAGTCACTCTTTCATAGTCGCTGCCCTTGTTCGGAGCTCGGAGATTCCGACAGAGTCGTTTGCTCGATCCTTACAGCTAGAGACTCCTACGGGAGCAGACTCGACGATTACGCACTGCTGCCGGCAGTGTGAGCTTACTCTAGGAGGCGAGAGTTTCGGCTGGGATCTTCATGTAGCAGTGTCGAGGCCTTACGACGTCATCTTGGGCATGGATTGGTTATATATGGTCCATGCACAGATTGATTGTTTTAGGCGCAAGGTGCGATGTGTACGCACCGATGGGAGCAGGTTCATCTTCACCGGCGAGAAGGGAGCCTTTGCAGCACAGGATGGACTTCCGCGGAGGAGAGGACAGAACATCATTAATCATTTGGGTAGTCTCATCCTAGGATCAGTTGACATGCAGAGTCCTGGTTTTCCTGCAGTGGTGGATCAGTTTGCGGACGTTATTCCTGACGATATCCCAGGGTTACCTCCTCGCAGAGAGGTAGACTTTTATATTGACTTGTACCCCGGGACAACCCCGATATCGACTCCAGCATATCGGATGGCCCCCGCCGAGCTTCGAGAGCTACGGGTACAGTTGTAGGACTTGCAGGGCAAGGGGTTCATCCGACGCAGTGTTTCATCCTGGGCTTCCCCAATTTTGTTCGCCAAGAATGCGGACGGGAGCTTGCGACTGTGTGTCAACTATCGTTGCCTGAACCAGGTGACAGTGAGGAACAAGTATCCGCTACTGAGGATTGATGATATCTTTGATCAGCTCAAGGGAGCACGTTGGTTCTTGAAGAAAGACCTCAGGTCAGGCTATTATCATCTCAGAGTCAGAGACGAGGACGTGCAAAAGACGGCCTTCAGATGTCGGTGTGGCCACTATGAGTTCATGGTTATGCCTTTCGGCGTAACCAATGCTCCAGCAGTGTTCATGGAACTCATGACCAGGATATTTCAGACATACCTCGATCGATTTTTCATGGTCTTCATCGACGACATTTTGATCTACTCGACGACTGAGGAGGAGCACGCCTACCACTTGCGGGTTGTACTACACACACTCCTAGAGCACCAGCTTTATGGTAAGCTCTCGAAGTGCCAGTTCTAGATACGTGAGGTCCACTTCTTGGGATACGTTATCTCTGAGGCAGGAGTTGTAGTGGATCCTGCGAAGATCGAGGCTGTGTTAGCTTGGGAGCCACCCAGGAGCGTGACGGAGGTGCGGAGTTTCTTGGGACTAGCTGGATACTACCGGAGATTCATGCAAGATTTCTCTAGAGTTGCGGAACCACTCTCAGCTTTGACGAAGAAGGGGAAACCCATCGTGTGGTCAGACAGATGTCAGCAGATCTTCCAGGAGCTGAGACAGAGATTGACCAGCGCACCTATCTTGAGGTTGCCTGAGGAGGGAGTAGGGTACGTAGTCTACTGCGATGCATCAGGGACCAGACTCGGATGTGTTCTAATGCATGATCGGGCAGTGATCGCCTATGGATCATGACTGTTGAGGCCGCATGAGCAGAACTACGCTACCCATGACCTAGAGTTAGCAGCAGTGGTCTTCCCTCTAAAGACATGGTGACACTACCTGATGGCCGAGCGCTTTATAGTCTTTTCTGATCATCAGAGTCTCAGGTATATTTTCTCGCAGAAGGACCTGAACCTGAGACAGCGGTGATGGCTCGAGTTCCTCCAGGACTATGACTTTGAGATAGTCTATACTCCTGGAAAGGGGAACGTGGTAGCCGATGCCCTCAGCAGGAGGACGAGCATTCAGCTACTTGAGGAGGCGACGGAGCAGCTAGCCTCTTTGCAGATATCCATCGTGGATAGGGACGGAGCAGCCTTCCTTTAGTCTCTCATAGTCTCTCCTCCACTTCTACAGCGGGTCAGAGAGGCACAGCGTGGGGACGCTGACTGTGAGACGCGGCATGCACAGATATCCTCGGGACAGGCACCTGACGGTTTATCCATTGGAGCAGAGCACGACATCCTTTTCAGAGGACGTACCATGGTACCAGTCGCTTTGAGAGAGGATGTGCTGAGAGAGTTTCACACCTCTCCTTTAGCGGTACATCCTGTAGTGGCGAAGATGTACGAGGATCTCAAACAACAGCACTGGTGGCCGAGCATGAAGAGGGTTGTGGAAGAGTTCGTTTCTCAATTCCTCACCTGCCAGCAGGTGAAGGCTGAGCACCAGGTACCACCAGGCTTGGTACAGCCCTTGGAGGTCCCGGAGTGGAAGTGGGACGGAATATCTATGGACTTCGTGACTAGACTTCCACGCACTTCCAGAGGTCACGACTCCATTTGGGTTATTGTCGACCGACTTACCATGTCGGCTCACTTCTTACCCATCAGAGAGCAGGGCTCAGTGGAGAGCTTAGGACGTCTCTACATGCATGAGATTGTGCGGCTTCACGGTGTGCCATCATCTATCATCTCTGATCGAGATGTTCAATTTACTTCCCGACTTTGGAAGGGATTGCAGGAGCCGTTCGGGACGCTGCTACGTTTGAGCACAACCTTTCACCCTCAGACGGATGGTCAGACGGAGAGGACCATTAGGACTCTCGAGGACATGCTCCGCGCATGTGTCCTTGACATTGTTCGTAGCTGAGAGGACCACCTACCCTTGGTGGAGTTCGCGTACAACAACAACTACCACTCCACCATCGGGATGGCACCGTACGAGGCGTTGTACGACCGACCTTGTAGATCTCCATTGTGCTGGACAGACCCTGGTGAGTCAGCACTTGTGGGGCCGGAGATGGTTCAGGCCATGACAGAGAAGGTCCAGGACATCTAGGAGTGGATGAGGACAGCTCAGAGCCGGCAGAATTCATACGCTGACATGAGGCGGAGGCCACTAGAGTTTGAGGATGGCGACCACGTCTTCTTGCAGGTCTCACCTCGACGTGGTATACAGAGATTTGGCCGAGGCAGCAAGTTATCTCCACGCTTCATCGGACACTTCCAGGTTCTCAGCAGGATTGGCGAGGTGGCTTATCGCCTGGCTCTACCACCTCAGTTGCACTAGGTGCACGACGTCTTCAACGTATCTCATCTGAGGAGATACATGCACGACCCGACGCACATCATTGACCATGGGGAGAATGACATTGACGATAGGGAGACTTTTACGGAGGTTCCGGTGGAGATCGAGGATCGACAGGAGCGGGTCCTACGTGGACGGTCGATTCCTCTAGTGCGAATCAGATGGCAGCACGGGAACCTCCATGAGAGCACTTGGGAGCGGGAGGCTCAGATGCATGCTCAGTACCCACATTTGTTTCCCTAGTATTGATGTATCTTTACGGGGACATAAATCCCTGAGGAGGGTGTAATGTAAAGACCCGTAAAATTCAAGGGAAATTTTTTCTTAATTTTCTTTGGAATTTTACAAGAGCGCAGTTTCTGACGGCACCTAATTCCGAGGCCCGGAGTGCCCGGAATCAATTTCCGATGTTTGGATCGGGTACGTTCAGTGAACGAACGAGCGGGAATTTCTAACTTTTGAACCAGTGCCTGGAATCAAATTCCGAGGGCACCGATGAACTCGCAGCACCGATATTCTCTTAAGGAGACCTTTTCTGTGGTTGCGTTTTATGCGGGTTGAGAGTTAGTTTTTGGGAATTTAAAATGAAGTTAGATAAAATGTGGGAATAGATTTTTTATTTTTTTTTCCAAGTTGGTTATAACCTCCCAAAGGGAGTTAGGGGTGGGACCCACATCCACTTAACCTCCCTTGAGAGGATTAAGTGTGGTGGGACCTACACGAACCCTAACACTTCATATTCCCTTTAAACTTGCTATAACTCCTCTTTAATTAATCTTGACAACTTGGGTTATTTATTGAGTTGAGTTGTTTTAATTTCAAACTTTTGACATTCAAGTTGTTTAATTGTGTAAATAAAATAAGTTTTAAGCTTATTTTATTTTGGTTGGTATCCTTTGCCACCTTGAGAGGATTTGGGAAGCTCTCTCCACCTCCTTCAACTTTGATGAAGAACACGAAGAACACTTAAGCTCCGATGAAGAACGCCGCTTCTCTTCTTCGTAACCGGTGTGTTTCTGAAGATCGACGACGCCACATCTTCGATCTTCTTCCCGTGTCAATGAAAGGAGACGCCGATTCCTCCTCGGACTATCTCCGTCAGCTTACGAAGCTTCTCCAGCGACGTACCTCTTCGGACGCACCTCGACGTCAACGAAAATGACGTTCGATTTCGGCGACGCCCGACCTCCGCGACGCTTGTCTTCCGCGGCTTGTTGACGTGCTCCGCACTTGAAACCGAGGTAGGGGTTTACTTATTTATTTGATCGTAAATACAAACTTGGTGATGATCGTGGATTAAAACCCTTTTTGTTATCGAACAACGCGAGGGGGGTCGGACCGCACAAACATGGCCGACCCTCCTCCTTTTTTTCGTGATGGTTTCTTGAGGATGATACATGAAAACGTGGTGCCATCGCACCACACGGTATATTGCGGAAGATACGCGCGGTGTCGTCGCGTCGCGCCGTGGAATGAAATTTCAAGGACGCGACGCCGTCGCGTCGCGTCGAGGGAAGTCGAAGGCGCCGCGGCCGGAACGGGGCTATGGCGGAGGGGCGCGGTGACGTCGCACCACGCCGGACGATGAAGGAAACAGCCGGTTCTGGGCCGCGGCGGAACGAGAAGACCGGCGGCCAGTCGGGCCACCGGTGTCGGAAGCCGGAAGGGGGACCGGCCTTGCCGGTCCCGTTGAGGAAGAACCGGCCGGCCAGGTCGGGCCGGCCGGAAGGGAGGCAAACCGGGGGAAATTAATTCCCTCGGGAAACAAGTGAAACGGCCCCCATAATGAGGGGGCCAGTTTCACAAAGGGGGGCAGGCGGCCCCCGAGTTTCCCAAACATCTCGGCCTTCGACCGAGCTGGCAGCGCGCCCGGTGCGCTGCCTTGCGCCGAACCGGTGCGCCTGGCTGGGCCGGTCTGGGCCGGGTCGACCCTATCCGGGGCGGGTCAACCCGGTTCGGGGCAACCGGGGGGTCTCGGGCCGGGACGGCCCGGGCCCGAAACCCCCGTTACCGAGCGGTTTAGATTCAAATGCCCATATCTCGGGCTACGGACTTCCAAACGACGCACCGTCAGCGGCAATGCGTTCCTTGGATCGAGAAGGTCGTTTCGGTATATCGCACTCAAGGTTTCGGAATACTTTGAGTTCGGCTGGGTTGGTTCGTACACAAAACCAACCGGGGCCTCGGAGCGGAAACGCTCATATCTTGAGCTACAGACGTCCTATTGACGAGCCGTCAACTTTGTTGAGTTCCTCTTAGTGAGACGGATCTTTTGGCATACTCCACCCGAGGTTTGGACGCAGATGGAGTACGGTCGGGTTGGTTTTTCCATAAAAACCAACCGGGCCCCTGGGACGAAAAAGCCTATAACTCTCAGACCAGGCGTCTGATTGACGCGTCGTCTGTTGCATTGAGTTCCTGTTGACGATACAGAACTTTTGGATACATCAACTCTGGACTTTGTGACAGTTGATGTATCAGACTCTCGGCTCATGGAGCGGACCCTCCCGAACGAGCTTGCTGTGTGCGGGGAACCCTAGAGCTGGCTGTGACTACTACTGTGACTGCGACGACGACAGTGCAGAGATCCTCAGTGGATTCGATGACAACGACTACAACACTCAGCGATCCTGTGTGGATCAGTGCTACCGATCCTGTGTGGGTCTGATCCTGTGTGGGTCAGCGCTCGGAGGTCCGGTGTGAACCAGCGCCTACAGATCCTATGTGGGTCCGATCCTGTGTGGGTCTTTTCAGGGGTTAGTACCTATCGATCCTTTGTGGGTCCGACGACTTAGATGGATCAGTGATCATCTCTATCGTCTTTCGAAGAAGTATACCTGTGTGAGGTGAATTCTGTTGCTTTCCTGTGTGTATTGTGTCGTGCTATCCTGTGTGGATTTCATTTTTCTTTCCTGTGTGGAATACGTATACTTTCCTATGTGGACTGAGTTGTTCTTCGAATCAGAGGTTGGAGCGTAATGGAATTGATGACTTAGGTATATGTATGGGCATATACCTAACCAGTGTCGGTTGTTACTTCATGATTGAATCTTTCCTTTTTGGTTTATCCTTTGAGGATTTTGGGAGACCTTCAGGGGTCTCGGGGTCCCTTATGAGTAGCTTATACTCATCCCTGCATGGGCTATGCCTGCACTACGTTGTGTTGGTTGCAGACAACGGACAGCGTTGATCGTGGTTGAGGCTTGCTGAGCAGGACGGTACCTGGAGGTGGAACAATGGGTGGGACGTGCTCGGAGCGGACGACGGGACCCGAGGAGCAGTGGAGCTATCTGTACCCACACTTCATGTGGGATTTCCAGTGGACAGCTCGGTGTAGCGGCTTTTACTTTACAGTTGTTGTTTTCCCTTTTGAGTTGTACTTTACTTTCAGTTTGGGTTTGTATACTGGACCATTTGCTTTTCCGCACTTTCAGTTGTACTTTGTTTTTACTTTGTGTTTACTTTTCCGTTTGCTTACTCTGTGGTGCTTGTTTACTTTACAAAGGTAATGCCTTCCCTTTTTACCGGGATTTACGCCTTGGTGCTAGTCGCCAACCCTGGCCTATGGAAGGAGGGCTTGGGGTAGTCAAAGCACGGGCCCCGAGGATGGGTCGTGACATGCTCTTACTCAGATTCGACCGATTATTACTCAGAAGTCTCCATGTCATGTCTTTTCAGTGAGAAGGCCTACCCTTTCAGCTACTGTTCTTACGAGTGTTGCTCTTCCTTGTTTTGTAATCCAATCACCTCCATCCTCTTCCACTCTCAAACCTTCTTCTTCTCCATTGGATCCTTCAGACAAAGCCAAATCTCCTCTACATCCAATCCCTTAGTGATGTGTTGTTTATTTTTTATATATATTTTGTCTTTTTGTTTGTCTTGTACTCTTATTCTTTTTAATGAAAAATTTTTATGGTTTCTTTCTTTTATCTTATTTCTATTTACTGCTTTTCTCTTTTTGTAAATGCAAAAAGGGGGAGAAAAAATGGATGGCATATACTCTTTTAAATTCATTTAGTGAGGGGGAGATTTTTTTTATATAAATTGTAGCAATGGAAATCAATAGTTTTATTGGACAATTACATTCTTCTATGTTGAGCTATCATCATTCTATATATTTTCATGTATTCCATAATTTATGATTTTCAAAATGGGGGATATTTTTGAACCCTCCATGATATTGAAATTTTTATAATCCCAAATAGTTTCAATATACATATTCTACCCTTTCATGAAATTTTAATATCTCTATGAAAATAAATTATGTCATACATCAACATATACATTAATAATTCAATTGCTTATAGTCATGAATAAATATATTTACAAGTGTAATTTTACAGGTACTTTTGATGAACACTTCATCTTGTAATGGTATATGCAATATAGAATCTTCATAATCTTTTTTGGATTCCCAGAAAAACTGAAGTCGACACACCGAAACCGAAGTCGACACACCGAAACTGAAGAATGATAGGCCAATGTTTGAAAAACTGATGTTTGAAAAACCGAAGTCGACATACTGATGTTCGGGAGACTGATGTTTGACACACTAAAGTATGAAACCCCTATGTTGACACACAGAATTTGATAGAAAGAAGTTCGACACACCGAATAATGACAAACCGAAGTTCAAAAAACTGAAGTCGACACACCAAAACCGATGTTTGACTCACCGAAGTTGACACACCGATGTATGACACACTGAAGTCAACACACTTAAGTTAGACAGACCGATGTTCGACACACCGAAGATGACAGACTAATTTTAGCAAACCGAAGACAACAGACTGAAATGACTCACTAATAGTTATAAATTTATATTTCGATTTCATTAATTCAAATTTATTTCTAACAGTCATATTTATACAAATTAATATTTCTGACATTATTTAATTTTGTCTCCAGGACAATCCATAGACAGTTCGATGTATATACATGTGAGAAGATCTTCATGCCTAGAGGATCCTGGAGTATAAAAGGACCTCTTCTTTCATGTTAAAAATATTATAGTAGCAGTACATGTTGAGACATAATCTATGAAAATACGAAAAGAGAATAACTAAGAGCTTGATAATACATGAAGACTGTAACACGCTACCTTCTCCAATAAAGGCTCAGTATACACTAAGAAATTTTAGAGCTAAACCCTCTCACTCCTCGAAGTTGGATTATAGAATCTATGATACTCTGTTCTAAAGACAACTTCTAAAAGAATACTCAAATACCATTTTTTCTCAACAGTCATTGACTGTAGAGCATTACTTCACAACACACAAATAATTCTTTACTATACTCAATGTCTTAACTCTGTTGGGTTTTATATTCACTATTTGAGTAGTGTGTATATTTGTTTTTATAACACACACTATCTCATGAGCATAACTGGAGGATATCAAACTATCCTCATACTCAATCACTTATTACATTTTTTCCCATGAATAACTGTGGTAGAGGTCAATTGTGACCTGGAAAACCGGATTTGCTACAGTAAACCCCAATCCAGGGTGGGGATAAAAAGTTTATTTATATAAACAACATTGTGGTAGGTGATCACAAAATGGAGAGGATTAATTCTCTACTTAAGACTGAACCTCTTGTTTACATTGTTTTTCCAATCTTCAATTACTCTATGTTGTTTTATCCACTGATTATATTTTTCAAAGACAGAAAACTATTTTTATTTTAGCTCTGAATGTTAGTTTTGGTTAGTGGTAATTTATACATAATTTAGTAAACCTGTTTCAAAAGTTGAATTAGTGATTACATTGATTCAACTGATCACTAATCAACCTTATAAAAACATGTTGAGAAATAAAACATCTATTTCTATACTGCCTTAATTGACTGGGATGTTTTGAATTGGGGGATTTTTATCATAATTTTTTTAACCGAAATTTTAATTGGAACTCAATTAACCCCCTCTAGAATATCCACTCCAACCAATAGATACATTAACAACTAAATTCATTGAAAATTAAAAACACAAGAAAGGCCACCTCCGACTGGCCAACATTTAGATTCTTATCGTAGAATTTTGGCACAATTAAACTAAACTACAATGGAATCCTAGAAGGGACCTAGAGTTTAACATAAACCTGTTCAACAAAGATAATACTGTAATTTCGATGGACAAGTTTGGTTAAAACACCACCTAACAATTTAATCTTTCATGCCTTAGCACGATCAAGGGGGTATCCCAAATCTATCCCACTAAAACTATCACCACTTCAAACATCATTTCTTGATCCCAACCATAATTTTTGGGAAACCTTACTTTCAATTAACTAGATTCCAAGGGACTGTTCCATGGTAGTCCATACTCCATAATTATGAGTGAGATGTTTGTATAAATCATATTCATCCAAATCCAATAATTGAATGATCCTATAGCAGCACACACATAGAGATCATGTTAAATGAAATAAAAGTTAGCATACAAGAGTCCTTCCATGGAATTCATACATGGTAACCATAGACCACTCTAGAATAACAAATCCTCAATAAGAATAATGAGTCAAACATGTAATAATATTGAGATTAAATCTCAATACCAATGGCCTTAAAACATTAACAAAACATAATACCAGTTCTCTCTTAGTGAATCAAGGATGATTTCATGATACGTGTAATAATAATATCTATAGAAAGTGTACACTTATAGGATACCAATAATTCAAAAAAAGAAAGAACGATAGAAAAATATTTGATCATCTTCCTGAAATGATCTCAACTTCACCTTCTAACACATCCACAACCAAACCATGATGCCTTTACAAACTGATGAATCCCAATATTGTTCAAGATTTAACCACTAAACTTTATCAAATAAAAAATCTATTCCCCAAAGTCTCACACATATAACAACATCAACATCATTCTTCTAAGAATGCACTGGCATGAATCTAACCTTCAATGTAAAAAGGAATTAGAGCATGGAGAACCATTTCAAAATGGTAATTTTTATGTTATGTTACATCTACTACCAAGGACACACATTGACTATAATAGAAGTGACTCTCCTCTCATTTGGATTTTCATAGTTTCCATTAGAGGACCAAAATCCGCCTCTCATAAGCATGTGTGGGTAGAACAAGATTAGACACTTAAACAACTGTCGTCCGAGTCATAGTCACATACATCATTGAATTTGACATAAAATCCAAAACCAAATAGGGAAGCATTTCAAAATGCCTGAGTCTCTATAAATTACTCATGAGCATTAGGACTAACTTGGTTTATATAACTTACTACTCAATCTATTATGGAGATGACTAAAAAATGCACTCAATTGAACTGGTAATAATGATTATACTGAACTTAAATGGGTTGTTACATCATTTTAAAAACTTGATAGATACCACACATGTTTACACACCGTACCTCGATTTTATAAAAGAAATTGGCACATCCATACTATTATGAATAGAATAACTATCGAATATATTCATGTATGAAGTTGTCAATATGTGATATTTACCCAAAATTGGTATTACCCCTAATATTTTAAAACAACTGATGACCTCAAGTGTCTCCCAATGAAATAAACAGGGTCACGAGTTATATCAAATTGCCAACCTTACCCATAGAATGTCTAACCTTTCAACATAGTTCATTACTCGATGCTCACCCCACAACATAGAGAAAGAAAAGCATTACCACCTATATAGACAAGGGTGTCATTCAGAAACAAAGAGTCTTATATGGGACATCGACACCTGAATAACACAAAACATTAGAGAAAATCATGAAATTTCCACAACATTTAAGATCTATGTCTACTACCAACCAAGATATATCCCTTTACGAAATCAAAATATCATCCCAATCATTAGGTCCCATCACACAAAAGACATATTCTCAAGATCGAACCATTTAATCCTTTTATATATGAAAAAAAATTATTCAAATGAAAAACACTCAGATTTCAAATCATGGGATACTAAAAGAAAAAATAAAACTACTCTTACACGAGGGTATAAACAATGGAAACAACCTAGGGTCCTATTTTATCACCAATAAATTGATTCAAATTAACCTTTTTTAACAATAATATGGATTTAAAAACTACATCAAGTAATAATTATAAAAAAACACATGTAACATGATTTAGATAAATATCTAGTGAATAAAATACTTGTATCATAAAAAATATTTTAAAAAAATTATACATTTTTTAATTTTTCTTCCTTATTCAGACATTTATAAAATAATTTCCCTTTATATTATATATGATAGGAGACCTACTAGGGTCCCATTAAGTAAAAATAGATTCATCAATATTAAACCCTATTTCAGTTTCATAGTTATATTAAATATAACACCCAAATATTCCATTTCATATGAAATTTGGTCCAAATGACATGCATGAGTCAATTTATGGATTTTAGAAGGTAACCATTTCATTTCAGGAAAAAAGTAAACTGATTTTACATCTTTATGAATTTAAAAATATAAGATGGATATATAAACAATGGTATTATTACATGGGTTCCAATTTACCTATCTATAAATAACCTAGAACATTTATAGATTGAGATTTGTCTCCCATTTAATAACAGTTACCCTTTACCATTACTAATTCAACATCCTTATAAATATTAACAAATTTTTATAAACATGTATAATTCTATTAAATTTTATGATTATATGGGTTAACTTTAACCAATTATAAGTTTCCAATACAACTTCTCATTAAAAATATTCTCACATTTAAATGTGAAACAAATTACATCTAAATAATGATACCATTTATTTAACAAGACAGATGCAAAATTTCATTTCAAGAAGTAAACACTAAAGGAATGATAAAATATATAAGAATGAAATATAAATAGACAACTTATGATAAATAATAAGGAATCATCTCACATATTTACCTAAGCATGTTATAAAATAAGGCATGTTGTAGTTAAAACTAAACATGAAAAAAACTAAGAATTGAATAACACTATTGGAACACAATCAAATCATAATAAAATCTAAATATAAAACTACATGGCTTGGAATAGGCATAGCAAGAGAATTCATATTTTCAAAAAATGATGAATAATATGCTTCATTCTTCCCACATAAAGACAAAGGAAAAATACCATAAATTGATAAATAAATACACAGTGTAATGTACACTATTCATTATTGAGGAAATTCTATCAAGAATAATAGAAAATAGAATGATCATAAATCCAATCCCTTTCCAATTGGTTATTTATACATGGGTGGAATAATGAGTCCTAGAATCGAAAATTTTCAAATAACCAACACATTCATATTTTCTTGTTTTCCAACATAAAATACATAGACAGGGGAAATAAAACAACCTCAGATACCACTTTGAAACAGTCTAGTCTGATTCACCACTAATATATTATCCAGACTGGTGGATTATGTGGACTGATGTGTACCATCCCATATTCTAGAGGCTGATGAATAACAATGAGTGTTTAAAAATGTGATTCTGTGGAGGCTAGACCTTGATGATTATAGTATCACAATAGTAACTCAACAATTTATTTACAGACAATAGTGGAAGAAACACTAAATGAACGGTAATTAATTGAATAATAACAATCAAATGAATATTTCATGACAGAAAACAAAAATATAAAATTGATGCACGCATTTCCATACAATGATACATAAACTAAAAATAAATACATAAAGAAGGAAGATATACAATATAATTTATGACTAAAAATGAAAATCAAAGTAAATCCCCAATTGAAATATCAAGGAGATTCATGACCTCTATATAGGCCTTTTAGTCCTAACTCCCTGATTGTATATAAATATATTAACCAATCAATATGGTATTTCAATCAGAAGGTCTAATCGGGCAACCTAGTTCAATGGAGACCTGGGCAGGGTATGAGATATAAATCATTGTATGTTCCCACCCATGAGGTCTAAAACCCAATCTTGTCCAAGAAATATAATTTAATTCATTGTGCATGTATAATTATGAATGTAAATAAAAAGTTATCAATAAATAATCAATAACTTGTCTAGGTTACAAACAGACACCTAGTGGTCATAGCAGCATTGAATTCTATCCAGAATAAGTATGAACCATGACTACATATATGTGGTAAAATATATTGATATTGTTTAGTTATATATTGAATATATATATGTACAAATTGAAAAATATTCCTAATGTACATATACCTATAATAATAGTTGTTTGATAGAGCAGGGCGTAGCATAGACATAACTAACTTGCCTAAGTTAACTTAAAAGATCATGCAATAGGGTACATACCCTGCATCTCAAGAAGACTGAGATATTTGATGCAACAACACTCAGGATGGCGAGTGATCCACCTTTGATGAAGTATAATAATGTAATGTGGAACATAATTCCCAACACCCATATAGTATTTCTGGTGCGAGACACCATTAAATCAACACACGGTGTAATGGAGTCTGAATCCCCTCCTGGCTCAACACCCCTTACCACCTTGAACAACCGTTGTAAAGGCGTAATCACATTTATAATAAAATCCGAAGAGGAAAAACCCCGCATGACATACATTTATCAAGACCATATAAATCAATCATTTTAATTATAATAATAAGCATTCAGTAATACATCTCATTCATTTCATTTAAATAAACCCATTATAACATGGTTATCTCATTTATCACAAAACATGCACATAATAAATAATGAATAATCACAATAGGCATGGTCTGTCAAAACAGTTCCATTCCATTACATCCGATTCTATTAATGAATGTCATTCAATTTAACAAATCATAGATGTTCAATTTTAAATATCAAGAAGGTTCTTATAATCTACCATTTTCTAATGGGTAAATAGCTACCTGGGTATTCCATTTCATTATTCAATCCAGTCCCATAGGTGGATCTTGGACCATGAGTCAGTTTTGTAGGATTTGGTTAGGTTATGAACAAATATATTATATTGAATAATGTAAACATTTATAAAGAAATAGGGAAAATATATAACAACATGAATGAATTCCATGTAGGGAAACATTCCATATAATAAAGTCATTATAGCACAGATTAAAAACAAATAAACCAGAGAAGTATAATTTAGATAAAAATTTAATGATTTTTAATTTACAAAAAAAATCATCCACATAGTGGATTAATTTTAAAAACACAACATTATGATTCAATCAAATAATTAATTCAATAAATAATCAATATTTAATTTACAAAATATGCATTTTAAAATAAACATCCACACATTGCGAATTATTTTAAAATGGTCATACAAGGAACTGAAGAGGTTGCATTCTCATTTGGTAAAAACCTTACATGGAAAATTACATTGTAAAGAATATCTAAAATCATGGAATGAGTTCTCGGAATGTAATAAATTAATTATAAAAGAAAAAACATGCTACCAAACAAAATGGGGAATCTGTATTAAGGTTTACATCCTTAAACAACACAGTAAAAAATCACGGGTATAATATAATGTAAAATGACCAATTTAATATGATGTAAACAAATATAATTGAAAACCCAAAAAGGGTTTGTGTGAGGTGCAACAACACTATTCATAAAATTATGGAAAATTTAGTAAAATGTCATAAACCACCTACCTAATAGTAAGGCTAACCGACTCATCCAATATAATGATTTTATTAGATCTGGTTTGGATGAGATCTAAGAAATAGACATTCTCACTCAATGTTGGGAAAAGTATCTATCACCAAAATATAATAGAATTTATAATCAAGAACATGAAATATATTTTATAGGATATGAGAGCTTATCAATACAGATCCATAGTGACTGAGACACTTGATTTGGACGAAAGATCAATGAGTTATATTCATTCATTGGTTAGAGAGAACGAGATCTCACCATGTTTTAGGGAGTTGCTTCAGGTGACTTCTAAGACAAGAGGAAAATAATAAATTAGGCTTTAACCTCATGAATGGTTAAAATTTAATTTTACCCCCAAAATCCATGATGGATTGTTTGGCTACACAGTCCAGCTAAACATGTACCATCCATGCGACACTACCTCATTAAGAAACTATCACTTAAGGATTGAACTAAAAATTTTCCCCAACCATACACAGACCATGTGATTAATATTTCATATGTACATCCCATTTTAGTACTAACCATGTGGGATAGGGACATGGTCTGGGTAAACCATGAACATCCTGTGTTGGTAATTTATTCTCCATATCAACATCTACATAGTTTTTTACTAGAGTCCGCACGGTTTCTGAAAAGCCATGTGACTCTGTCAGTCCTCTCTCATTTTGAGTATTCAGATTCTGACGCTCCCAATGATTGATTTAGTGGCCAATGAACTTTGTATTCCATCTACCAAATCTAAACACAACAGGTTGAATTGTTTTAACTCTACAAATTTATATCAGATGCTTGCTGTTATAGAAAATATTATAGTAAATACCAATGTTAAAATTTCATTAGATTTTCATCCTTCCAAAAAAACAAAGGTCATTACACACCTAGTCTCTTGGGCCTCTTCATCAACTAGTTATACCCCCATAGCCTAAAGTTCCTTTTTTATTTTTCTGGGGATCTAATCAACTATTGCATGATATATTGATCTTGCTCCTTGAACATGCTAGATCAAAATGTTTTGTGTCAAATTCATGATCTTTTCATAAATTCTAGTCTTGATCAATAATTATGATCACCTATAGATGGCCAACTACTTCTGTACATCACTGGTTGGGAAATTATTTTTTGATATACTGAAGACTCAAAATCAATGAATATCGAAAACTTTGATATGAATTACATCTAAACACTAATTTTATTTCTCTCTTGATGTTTTTACAAAATCACTAAATACTATTCATGATAATTGTGTTGCATGTACATATATTTAACCATCATTAATAAACACAAATATATTGATGTCACATTCTTCATGCATGTGTAAACAATTACTAGTAAACTCAAATCATTAAAAAATTAAAATACATAATATTTTCACTATTCTTTTCATGTGTTACATCATGTTAATTAAAATGATGAATAATGAAATAAAATATACAATACTTAAAATACTTCTTCAATGATGTGTTAATTATATACTCTCTATGCACATAATTCATCCTTTACATACATTTGTATCCTTATCAACTCAATTAATTCATAAAAAAAATATGAGCGCGCACTGTGAAATCCTTTCTTGTAGAAATTTAAAAACTCATTCATCCTTGCAAATAATTTTTTAATCTACTTCTTCAAGAAACTGAAACAAACAATTGGTTTTCACTCTACCTGAAGAAAGAATTAAATTACATTAATTTAGGATATGACTCAAAAAAACTATACAACCTCTTTAATATATCCAATATCAGTTCATCCAACTACTGGAACATCATAATTATCTGAATCTCACAGATATCACAGTTATATCTTCACAAAACACATTGTGGTAAATCTAAAATGGTTTCTGGAATGAAAAAAACATCATGGATACACAATGAATTTCCAATTCTCATGATGAATAAATAGAACTCACTTATTTAATAAATAGCATTTAATTTATCTGATTTGGTATCTTGATTACCTCTAGTATTTATTTATCCCATATAAAAAAAGATATCCATAAGTGGAATTTAATGAAAAACCTCCACTGACTTAGTTCATGCATTTTCTGTTAACCTTTAATCGCATTGATTTAAATCATGCATTCCAAATAAGATATTAATATTAAATATTCACCAATGTTCATTTGTCTCTTGGATTAAGAATATAAGTTTCATGAAAATCAAGATCCTTGAATATAATGATCTCATTCGATCCATCAATATGCTGAGTTATTTCATAGGGGCTAAGCTCAATATTTTCTTGTTGGGCCAAGAAGAATTCTTAGTAAACTCCAGTGTAGATAAAAAAAATAATTTATCCAATGGATGTATATGATACCATCCTTGAACGAATGCCTCATATCATTTCTCTTTCATTATCTACAATCAACATGTTTATTTTTAAAGACTGAGCTACAGTTCTATCCTAGTAGAATCTAACATCGAATTTTCATGTGCTCAACCACTTCAATTTATAACAATGAACACACACTGCTTTCCATTTCTATGTATGAGGTCTTCTCTAACTTTCCATTGGCACATCCTTGTTCTATAAATCCTCCTCTTCTATGATAACTCTAATGGAGGATCAAATGTTTTCTCTTTTATTCCATTCTCTAGGAACACTATGCACACCCACATTCTCTATCACCTATGATGGTTGCCTATGGGTCATCTGTCAACCTATGTAGTTGCTACAGTACCCTTATAGTGATTCTATACAAGGAAATTTATTAATAAAATCACTTGGTCATATCTATTATAAAGTGAAAATTTGACATTCAAAATCCACATCTTTTTCAATAATTCTTCAGGTAATTTTATTCTTGATTGTTTCATTTTTTCATACATGTAAAATATTGACAAATGTATTTGAACATAGGACATGTTCTAAAATAATCAAAATTTGGAATTTTGACACTTCATTTTCTCAGCTTATTGACACCAATTTCAACATCAAAAAACCACTGGGGATTTTCAATCTCCTGAATTAGATTTTACATTACAATAACCAAATCATTTTAAAATTAAATGATATATTGTTTCCATTATTATAATGAAATAAAAATAAATATGTATTACAAGGAATTCTTATCTTTATAATTCAAATTATGTGAACTTGTTATAATCACATTTAACATAACATATTTTTTTTTTAGAGAAGGATGGATTTACCACTAAAATGAAAATGAGATAAACATAGCTAAATCCCAGACTATGTTATAAATTCCCTTTGTATAAAACAAGAGTAATCAAATTTTAAATAAATTTTCTTAATAAATGTTCCTAAAATGATACTAACATTGAACCCTTTTCTAATAGAGTGTCAATATATTTTCAACTAATATATTGCATACATGTTAGCAAAAAAAATACATTCTAGTATCAAAATCAACATTCTATTTTGAAGTTAACTTTTTTCATCATCATGTAATCAACCTATACATTTTTGAATTTATGTTTCATCATTAAAATTAATGAATGTAACTAACATACCTCAATGATTACGGGAATCTATCTCTTGTTTCTTAACTAATAGAATTTCCAAATTCAAACATCACCAGAAATTCTAATATTCGTAAGATATAAGATAAAATAAAAATATTTAGTTATTGATCATATGTGATCCCCCTCAAAAAATTCAATAAATAATTCTTCATAGATAATTAATTTCTGCAAGAATAAAATATAGGGATATTCAATGATTATTTTAAATGTTGTAGAAAGATGACATGATCCAAAAAATCTTCCATGATAGAATTCTTTCTTTTTTTATTTTGGTAATAAATTTTATGAATTATATGTCTCCCAAGAATAAATAAATATCCAACAATTCCCAACATGAATAATAAACACAATGTATATATAGGGCTATGGTGGTTCTTCAATGATCCTTTGTTAGAGACACATTGTTGGTAATTTATTCTCAACCCAACAATATTATTAGATTTAATGGAATTCATCATATTTTCTAAAAAAGAACATTAAATATTTTATGTTCACTCCATCTTACTTTTCGATTCCTACAATGTTGGCCATATGATCAAGAATTATTTAGGAACACTTTTTGTATTCAATTTTTGTATGTAATTATTTTTCCCAACACAAAAAATCATAGTCACCATTTACCTTTATTCTTCTTGATTTATTCATTTCAATGTGACAATGTAAGAAATTATTTCTGAATAACAAATAATATTACACCATTCACACACAACTTCATCATTCATCATGTTAAAATTTCTCAAAATCCTTACAGATTTTTCATCTGAGCTATCTTTCACAACATCAATCCTGTTGTTTCTCTTCTAGAATGATTATTCATACAATTCCAAATTCATTCCTTTAATATGAATGATAATTTTCAATTCAAAATATACCATGATATGACCTTTCATAGCACAATAGAAGTGTATTTTTTTGGTGTTACACTATTCAAAACAGTCTTCACAAAATTATTGGGTGTTGTGTGTTTAAAAAACATATTCTTTTATTCACATCCTAGTGATGACCAGCCCTATTCTATTCTTACCTTCCCCATATATTGTTGTGTACATAAATTCATGTAAATATATGATTTGTGAATGATTTGTTCATACTGTAACTCATCATAACAATGACCTCTTCTGTTTCAATATACATAGAAATTTGTCAATTAATCATATTTTATTTTATAGACTAATTCTATTTCTATGTGTTCTATTTATATTATTAAGGTTACCACTTCTCTTTTTTTCACCCCCTAAAGAAATACATTTTTTAATTTTATTATAATTAAATGCTGTGAAAAATATATATTTCTTGATTTCTAATCCACCACGAACACTAATAGTTTCTAAAAATAATTATTTATATTTTTGTGACTGATTAGAAAAATCTTGTAAATTTTAATAATTCTATGTATCACATTTCTTCATCAGTTATATAATTGGTGAATAAGATTTTCTACACTTCTTCACATCCATCATAGGAGTTATGATATATTCATAAAAAATCTTCATACTCATGTTCTTCAATATTTTAATGTTAAATCTACAATAGTCATTAATAAATATTTAGTTCTAAATGACATTTTAGATAAAAGCATTGCATTCAACAATAAGCATGAAGTAGATTTATCCTTCGATGATCTCATGATCTTTTGGACAGTATATTAATTATTTTCAGGAAAATTAATCATAGAAAATGAATAAATATATGTTATTATGTTCTGAATAACTTGTGATGTCTTAGCTTTTATCTCATACATATTCATTAGTTTCACTTATACTTCACGAATATTTATGTTGAGGCCAATCATTTAATCTTCAACTAATTTAATAATTTATTACCTCTTAATATTCATATTTTGATACTTGTATTTATTCATCTAATTTTCCTTATGTTTAAAATTATCATGTTCTTTGGTACTTTATACATTAACATCCAGATAAGTATATTTAACATTCATTGTTGTATTATGCTTTTTCTCCAGTACATGGATAACTTCTATACAGGCCATTTAAAAATCATCTCTCTCAAAAAACAATACATTTAATTTCTTCTATAGATTAGAAATAAAAATCTAAAAAAATTTATATGTATTATTTCATAAAATTCATATGTTTTTTGAGAGTGATATATATTCCATCATTTTTAATAAAGGCTCCATCCATAATATTTACTTCTTATTGCATATATAAATTTTTATAGAAATGTTCCTTGAAAAATCAGATAATTCATGTGACTACTTTTTTATGAACATTTTTTAGAATCTCTCTAAATTCATATATGAGGATATGTTCCTAACAACTATAACTTGATATAAAAATATAATAATCAACTTGTTTCATTGAATAGTTATCAATATATGTTCCTATAGAAAGAGTTGATTTTTTTTTTCAAATCCATTTTCATCTTCTTTTCCACTCTTTCCTCCCAATTTTAATGAGTCTTGACATAAAATTAAACCTTGTTAACATCAGGAGTAAATATATGATTTTTTATTTGAAGAAATTATAAATTTATCTAAAATAGAATATAAAATTTATTTACATATAATGTAAATAATTGGAAACGTAATGTTGATTCATCCAATGTTTTCCCACTCTATGGTAATAATTAATGTGTCTACTGTATCAAGAATTTATTATTAGTGGGGTTTGAATTGGCTATGAAAAGTTTTAATAAATTAATTTTCCACTTTTATTTCAAACGTCCATCACCTATTAATATTACTAAATCCTATAGGAAATGATATAATTAAAGGAAAAATTAGAAATTAATTTTACAAGTTTAAGTACATAGAATTACTTATATACAAGGTGTATAACCCCACCAATATTGATTCTCCTATATAATATAGTTATAACAAAAATATCATCAGACATCAACTGGTTATACATCATATTATTTTATCCCACCATTGGATCCTACTTTTAGCCCCCAATGTTCAAACACTTGTTCCTCAATTGGTTAGACACCAAAACCATTTAATTTTTTATATCTCCAATCTCTTGAGCCACTTCAGTGACTGCTTAGACACCCCAGTCACATGAACATTCTTCTTCATTGGAAAATCTAATATATTTAAATAATATATCTTAATTTTTCTTACATGAGTTTCTTGGATCACAGTAGATCACATGAAATTCAACAACCTTTTCATCAATACTAGTCTTTATCGATAATTACAGTCACTTGTAGATAGTTAAATGCCTCTCTAAAAAATGTAAAATGAATGAATTATTTCTTATATTGTCCAACTAACCATAGTAAATTATATAAAATCATATATTAATTCCTTTTGGAACAATTATTGGTGTTTTATTCTTTCTTCAATCTCAAAACACAAAAAATATTCATACAATTCATACTAAATTTATATCTATATAACATTCATTAATGAAATCATTTTCATGGATGTATCATTCATCATGAATTTCAAGACAATTAGTGGGCATCTTACAATTTTAAATAATTAAAATTATAAATATTATCATTATTCATTACATGTGTCATATCTTGTGGATGAAAATGATGAATAATGGTATCACATATACACTATCTCAAATACGTATTCGCATCTGCATTACTTATATACTCCCTAAGAATACAATACTACCCTCTAATTAGTATTATGCCTTATCAAATAATTTTAATCAAGAAAAATTTGTGAACACTTAATGTGAAAATGATTCACATAAGAATACACAACATCCTTTAAAATAGTAAATTGAACTTACAGCTAATTATTCTTGAAACTGAATATTATATTATTATGTCACTATGTCATAAGCAAGTAATACATTGCTAGAAATTTATTTTAAAACTATATACATCCTCTGTTACTATTTCAAAAACTATCTTTCACAACTACATACAGATTATGAATATAAAAATAAAGAGAAAATGACTGTTATATATTTTTCATAATATAGTTGGAGAAATATAATCATTTTTTGAGAAAAAAATTCACCTTGAAAATGTAAATGCTTTGTAACACTCATAAAAAAATACATGGAACTCACTACACAGATATAGAGAGATTCATTACACTATTTTGATATTTCAATGATCTTGTATTATAATTTAGCTCATATGAATAAATGAACTCCTCAGGTGGTGTTTATAGATTAAGCACTACCAACATTGTTTATTTTCACTAACTCATCCTTTAAGTGAAATGACAAAACTCGCACTTCATGTTATGATATTTTCCATCAAATTTATCCTTTGTACCCTTGCCTATAGGATTATGAAGATCTATTTCATTTAAATGATGTCTCAACAATATATCAATCTCATTAAAGAATAATGGTAGAATTTCTTTGACTATAGTGGATTCACTTGATCTATGGTCATTTAATAATGAATAATTCTCATCAAACTTCAATTATTATAGAAAATCCTTCATCGGAATGATGAAGACAATACTAGATGTTTTGGAATATCTTGTATAATTTAGATCATATCATCTTTTATCATCCAATATATTCTAAATTATGGAGCTATAGTTTAATCCCAGATGAATCTCAAGTCATTATTTTTTGTGTTGGATATCTATGTTTTGTAAATTTGATCTCTGATAGTTTTCTAGTTGTGTACATGGGGTCAACATACAATACCATCTGGAACCCCTAATTCCTAAAATATTATTCCTCCATTATTTCCTACATGGTGGATCTTCTATTATCTCTTACTTCTATATCTGGTAATGCAATTCACAACCACACACTCTCCAGCACATGCTGGCTAGCATGGGGCCGACATTCCACCTAAGAAATAGTTCACCCCCATTATTAGATGGTATTATACTACATTTTATAACATAAATCCTTGGATTTGTGACATATAAAGAGAAAATAAAACATTATATATCCACTTCAATCTAAAAAATTATTTTTATAATTTATTTATGGTTGAGATCAATGTGGCATCCTTAATACCAATGGAAACATGTCTCTGAACATAAAACCACTTATACTATCATAAAAATTATGACTCATTGAATTTTCATATTATAAACATATTGAAATGAATTTTAAAATCAATAAACAAATTGGTTTATTCACAATTCAATTCTAAATTAACAATTTATCATTTAATCTTCATTAAAATCAATATTAAGTTGTCAACTATTCTACATTACATGTATGTTTGGGATCTGTGATTCTTGTTTTTGAACCTTGTTCATAGTTTTATCATTTATAAAACATTATTCATGAAATAAAAATAATATTTCTTTATTATATAAATTTCTATAACCATGCATTTATATTAGTGGGGAAAAATAAATTTCAATCACTTCATTGAGAACACCATCTGCACAAACAAACTAGTAAGGTTTTTCTTCAATGGTTGCAAATAAAGGATGTTAAATAAAATTTATATTCACCAATAAAAAAGTATATCATAAATATCTTATTTATTTATTATATATAAATATATAATACATTATAAGTGGTGATGAAAAAAAATTACATCACTTCATGGAGGCAATCATCCAATCCTACGCATGTGCAATGCAGTCATTTACTATATGATGGACGCTATGTATTAAATATTTCATAAAACAATATAATAAAATTTCAGTATATTTATAGTTTTTAACATATTTCAATGTATAAGATTTATTTAGATTACTTGGAAGAATAAATAATCATTAAATTACTTGATTGAGACAATTACTTCTTTATTATACCTCCACCGTTATATTACACCTAAAGCCTTCATAGGATGTTCTTCTAGTCAGTCCATAATCACTAATACATAAGAAAGATAGTTGGTAAGTTATTAGGGTTGATCATGGTTAATCCATGGTTCTTAAATTTTTTGATCATGTTTCATGAGGATGTTATATTTTATTTGGGAGAGTATATGCACACAATAATGATCCTTAACATTAAAATTATATTGAGTCAATTTCATGGGAATGTGGAACCAAAACTAAAACATAAGGTGAGTTAAAGTCAAATACTACTCAAAAATAAAAATAAATTATACTTTTCATATTATTAGAAACAATATCCATTTGATTAATCCTTTTTAATCCATTTCATCTTCTTCTATGATAACTAAACTTCCTTCTGTTGTAACTTATTTTTGTGATCAAAATTCATATTTAAAATATATTTAAACTTGTAGTTATTAATTCCAAATATTGATACAATTTAACTCATTAAATCTCAATTGGTGGTATTAATTTAATTTATTATCCACACCAAAAATTGAGAAAACAATCATTTTTAGTAAATATTTATTATTATCAGAAAAAATGAATGTATTTTTATTGTATTCCTAATAACAACCATTAGATGAAGGTTAGTTTATATTTCTTGAAACGATTAAGAAAAAAATCCTTAAAATAATTTATCAATAATATTAATTTAATTGACCTTTATTAAATAATTTTTTCACATAAAAAATTGTTTTCATAAATATATCATTATTTCATAAAATGATATTATATTAAATTATAACATATTTATAATAAATTTATTATTGATAATTATTTTTATATTAGGATATTAATATTATTATATAAATTTCAATATAAATTAAATATATATGATAAAATATTTTTGTAAACAACATTTCAATTTAGAAAATAATTATTAAACACGTTTTCATTATCATTTCAGAATAATTTCTTGGATGTTCTTAATATATTTTGTTATTTATTAATCAAATTTTATCAATATATCTTATTTATATTATTACTAAAACCCTCCAAATTTTAAAAAAATTAATTCAAAAAAATAGATCAAAACTCTCTCTTTAGAATAAATTTTATTTCTTTAAGAGACATTGGCTCCATTTTAAAAAGTCAATTATTTAAAATTTTCATTTAAATATGATGGAATGTATTCAATTTTATTTACTAAAAAATTAATAACATATGACTAGTGTTGTGTGAATTAAAATATACTTAAGATATCAAATTTCATAATGAGAAATATATTTTAAAATCATGGTGTGTTACATCATGTCTCCCTTAAAATAATTTCAACCTGAAATTATGTTTTATTAATGGAATGAAATGATGAAAATTATTCCTAATTACATCTGTCGAATCAAATATAGATTCCACCACATTATTGATATTCCACCCAGAATTGACATTGTGATTGGACGTGTTTTATAGCACGTTATCTCATTAATCCAAAATCTCTAATGGTTATTAATTATAATAAAACTCCTTAACAATCTATAATAACTATGATTTCATTACAGGTTAAGGACAAGATATGTACTTATTTAAAATTAACACATAGAATACCTTATGAAATTTGGACTGGTTTAGTTTAATTTCCTAGAAATGTAATACCATCCTGATATAGTCCATAGTTTTAATTAGATAAATATATCTTCGGATATTCTTCCCCTTCGTTTAAATTCTCATAAAAAATTTCAAGGAGATGTTTATTGAAATTTATTTCCACAATATTCAAACTCATTATCTCACCATGGATGGAAGCAGAACTAATATTTTTATATAGGTATGACCGGACATGTTATAGAATTTACCTTACATTACCTTGAATTTCCTTATCTGTATCTGGTACATATCATCTTCTTTCTCCAACCATCATCTAAAAATAATTATGTTCATCAGATATTTTTATTTGGATCTTTAAAAGTGCCCATATGAATTCTGGAGTGAAATATATTCTTATAAATGGGAATTATTTATAAAGTTGTTAATCCTATCAACCATTTAATCTTATATATAAACCTCTCATCATATCATATAGGGTTTTATTGTTCCACTTATATTTAATATTTTTCCAAGGATAATATATTGTGTTAAATCATAGCAATGTTTTCAATTCCTGAAAAAGGATTTCGTGGAACATTTAGGTACTCCTAGGGTATCAATATGATAAAATTGATAGTGGTAGTCTATGGTACCTTACCACATCATTGTTTAATATACTTTCATGTTTTATTATTGACAAGTCTTCTTTCAAAAAAATGAAATGTGTTAAATCTATAATGAAATCAACAAGAACCAAAATGAAATTATGTTAAATATATGTCATGGGGAGTCCAATGAAAACAAGCATGGTGATGTTTCATCGTTTACATATAAGTAACATTAATTTATGTATCATTCCCTTAGAAAATAGACGTTAAATGTTAACTTGATAATTTTCTAGGAATAAAGGCACATACACCTCAATATCCTTTTATATGTTTTACCAGGGTATATTCTCCATGAGATAAATATTCATATATTTTAATTATGTGAAGGAAAAAAATTGGTCAGCTATATTATTCAACCAACATATCATTCATTATTTCATGAATTATTAGGGCCACTCGTCGAGCTCTAATACCTTATAATTACATTTAGCTCCAGGATGATCTATTAAAAAATTCTTAACAAATTTTAAAGTATCTCATCTCCCTTTTGTAGCTCCTTTATCTTTTATTGAATAGATTGTAGAACACTAATTTGAAAAATATTAGATTTTTCTTCTTCCCTAATAATTTCAAGGGATATATTGTATGAATATATAAATATTGAATTTTTTTCAATCCTTATCATTGAAAAAGTAACACAACACTTACACTGAGGGAATCATCAATCTTTTTTTTCTTCCCATATTAGAGATATATTGAGAAGTCCAAATTATTAATCAACTATTTATTTGTGAATATTTATTTATATATTTCATGACAGGTACATATATCACACATGTTAACAAAATGATAATCCCATCACTTCTCTAAAGTAAAAATTGTGGAAGAAAAAATTAAATCACGAGATAGTTAATTTTTCTCTTGACCCTTACAATGAAGTCAAGTATATGGTACTACAATGCCATTATTCATGACCAAAAGACCCAGTACATTATTTGATGCATCACTATATATAAAGACAACATCCCCACCAATGGATCATGAATATATAGTCGAACAAACCATGTTTCTCCTCATCTGCTGGAAATTGTCTTCCCATTTATGTATCCAACGTAACATGGATGCCTTTCATGGAAATTTTGTTAGTGGATTTGATAATTCTATGATGTTACCCCTTACTATTTGTTACTATACATATAATCTATGAAAATATTGGTTATATTTTAGTTTGGTTTGTATAAGTCATTCATTAATATCATTTTTATAGAATTATTCACATATATACTACAACTTTTAATTACAATACCCAAGACTGAGTCATTTTGTATAAAAAAACATTTCTTAAAAATGTCCTTAAAATACGGATTTATCAAGCCCTCTAACCCAATCCCCAAATGATCTTCATTCCCTCCATTTCTCAAATAATATATAAGAAAATAATATAAAAAGTGAAAAATGACCAATAAAGGTATTCTCAAAATGCATTATTCATTATATCTATGATTGTTTTTAGGGAATTGTTGCTTACAAATGGAATAAATATTAATTAATAGTGTTTAGACCTCATATAGAAGGTTTTTTCAAGTATACCATCCCATTTATCCTTTGTTTAATATTGTCTTGATCAATTTTTAATCTTGGATAAGTATTATGTTCCTCATATTTGATCAAATATGTCCCCGATACGGGATAAAAGATGCTTTTTAATAATAGCTATCTTATTATGTTCTGAATATTCAAAAAAATATGAATTTACCCGTGAATATTCTTAATAAATAATTGGTTCAGCCTATAGTGAATTAGTAAGGAAATTTTAATGGTTTTCTTGAATATTCTTTACATTCATCATTAATTTTTATAACTTAATAAAGATTATTCTATAATGAGTATTTTAAATAGATGTAACACAATATATGGGTTATATTAAAAACTCATTGTCATTATTTGTGTGAAAATATGGAAATTCCTCCTGAAATAAATGGGAATTTTCCTAAATAAAATATATTTAATTAATGTTGACTTTCACCCGAACAATTTTCTATAGGTACCCATCATAATGGATTTTAAAGTGAATGTTAATTAACCAAATCATATCACTCATGAGTGTCAGTACAAGTATGAAATTAGGGCTCACTTACATGGAATATGTAATGATTGAGTTAATTATCGACCAATCTATTTCATGGTTATTACCTATAGGTATATCTATACAAGTTCCTTAATAAGATTTTTTAATACAAATAGGTATTTCATTATTAGGAAAAAAATTATATAATTTACAAAAATTTTATGAAATTTAATTTATTAGGATATATCCATGGGGATCTTATTATTTATTTCTGATCCCAATATCCAAAACTATTTAAATCCTTCATGGATACCATATATGGAAGTCATAGAACAACATATATTAATATTACATCATTTTAGATGAATATTCAACACATATATCTATAATACATGTCCAGAAACGATAAATTAATGATATATGATGAGATTTGATAAATAAAAAACTTATCTAGAGAATGAAATTATACATATCCAAATAAGACAACTCCATATAGAACACATCTTAGTCATATTTTATAATAATACTTTCATTATGACTAGGATGGATGGAAACATAAATAAGGGTGAAAACATATACTTAGTATTCTTAATCTTGATGGATATCAATTAATGAGCATATGTTACTATAAGCTAGTGAATAAGTGTATGAGAATATGGCAACAACATAATAAATTTTATCAAATAAGAAAAATACCATATATTAATAGTTATAGAATACAGATTTGTCATAATAAAATACATGAGCCATTAAAGTGTTGTATAATCAATATATATTCATTATTAGGGATGGGATATCATTTATATATGAAATATGGTTTTTTAATGTATAAAAACTAAAACAATATCACCTCCTTAGTTAAGGATCACATCCAAGATTTTCATTATAGGCAGACTCACATAGTCGATTTGGTTCACTCCCCATTCCTACAAACAAAATGTGCAGTCCCATATTAGATTATACTCACTCTATATTACATTATATATCACTACATTAGATATCAATACTTACCTATTGTATTCGATGGCGAAATAATTCTAGGATAAATCATCAAATAATGAAATTCATATACAAATGTTCCGTACGATCGTAAAAATATTCATCATTTCATCATAGATTAATTAGCTCAAGGTAAATAAATGAGTTTCGGGAAAAAAATCATCCAAATACCATCATCATAAGATATAAAATGAAATAATGTTGATCATATTATTATATAAAATAAGTAGTAATTAATAATAATCCTCAAAATTTATGATCGTTTATAAAGAACACTTTTACAAAATCATTTTAAATATATTTTGAATAGCGTGAGAAAACCTCCCATTGATTTAAAAAATTAAAAAAATAAAAACTTCATGAATAATGGAAAATTTATTTTCATTATAAATACATAAAATCTTGTAATATATTCATAATAATGGATAATGGAATGGTGTTTTTATAAGTATTTCATGTTGTAAATGTCAAAAAATAATCTTTTCACACTTCATTAAATTATGTAAATAATAATGGAATTCAAAAAATTCAAAATAGATAAAATTAAAATTTACTCAATCAGGGTAAAATATATTATAATCACACCTTAATTAGTAATTTAAATATATATAATAACATACATAAAATATTTTTTTACAATATATATTGAAAGAAAAAGATTCGCAACAAAAAATAAGAAATAAGGCCTAATATTTTTTTAAAAATACATTGTAATTTGTTATTATCAACAAGGTGGAATGAAATAATAACTAAATAACATGTAAATAAATAGTGTAAAAGGAAAAATATTGGTTTTAGATGATAAATCCGAAACAATTTCCTCTAATTGGAATAAATGAAGAATCCTTATGAAAAATAAGACTGGAACATAATCTCTTACCTCGACTCATTAAATTATCTGTACGCACTCTGACATCATATTTAATGAAATATTACTTCATATAAATATATACCATAACAATTTTTCTAAATATCTTACTATATATCCTTCTATTATAAATTTTATTTCCATTAATTAACAATTATTCATTAATATCATCATTCAGTTTTCAATTATTCCAATTTCTCTATATTTTTCAGTTTAGTGATTGTAATCCTTGAACCATGGACACAGTTTCATCATATAAATATTTTAATCATTTAATTATAATCTTATTTTTTTAGTTATATGAACTTTTATATTAATCTATTTATGTTGGTTATCAAAAATCAATTACATCACTATTTGTTTTTGGTAGTTCAGGCGTACAAAAGAAGGGATGTTTTCATTTTTAAATTTATCTAAATAATGAAATATATCGAATATTTTATATTTCTATATTCCAAATTAAATAATTAAAATAATATATATTTATTAAATTCATATATATAATCATCAATTAGTGGTAGTGATAAAAATTAAATACATCTATTCGAATAGGTTGTAGTATGCACATACACATGAGCAAAAAATTCATTATCCATTGTATGGATGATAATTAGTTGATGATTACTTTATCAAAATAATTGATTATTTATATTTATGATACTGTTTTAATAATTTTATTATGTACATAACATATTTTATATTCTGTGGAATAAGAAATAAACATGAACGAAGATGGTTATGATAATTATCTCTTTTTAAGGTAACCTCTGTTGGATCAGAACATAATCATTTATATGTTAGCTGTTTTTGGGAGAAAATTAACCTTATGATATTGGTATGAGAGTTATGAAATTATTTTTTTGGAAATTTATTTATCTAATATTCTCAATGTGTGGAGAGAAGTTATGAGTTATGGTTCTTATTATATGTGATTGAAAGGACACCACAAAAAATACCCTTTACCTTAAAATAATATAACGACAATTTCATATTTATAATGGAAAAAAAATTAATATATGTATCGGTGTGGAAAAATATTCATACAAAAATAAATTAAGATAAGTATTTCGTATAATAGATATACTATAACTTAGTTTAACCCCATAAAAAATATACAATGATAACATAAATTTTTAAGACGGGTTTTTTATCCTTATGAAAGAAACTATAATTGAAATTTTAATAAAATTTAAAAAATTCATATTCCTAATATGGAGACAATTTTATTAGATTTAGATTCTATTCGTGATATAAATTAACTCTATTATCCACAAATACTTTACCTTAATTTTTTTTTTAGAAAAATATGTTGTTTTCTAAGAATAAAAATATTTTTTTATAATTAATTTTCTAGTAAAATCAATTTGAAAAATGATAATTTTTATTTAATATATTTTCTGTAAATTTCAGTTAAATAACTTATTAATAGTGATTAATTTATTTTATAGGATAAAATAATATACGGACATAAAACACAGTTTGTTAAAAAATATATATGTTTACCTTCAATTGTTATTTCCATCATATATTATCTATTGATAAATGAATTTCTAATGATAATTAATTTTAAATAATATTAATAATATTATAATTAAAAATTACTTTTAATAAATACTAATAATGGAATAATATATTTCAAAAAAAAAAACATCTTTCATTTAACCATGAATTATTAGACTAGTATTCATTTACATTACCTAACCATTTCGTGGTTTTAATTAATTGGTTTTATTACTTTTTATACCAATTTGATCAGTAATTTTAATTCTTTCATATATTAAGTGTATTAGAAATAATAAATTCACATAACTAAAAAAATTCTGAAATAATCTATTTATAAATAATTATATTTCATTAATAAAATTCCCACTTCTTTTAAAATTTTATTTATTTATCAATTTCATTTTCAGTATTGTAGAATCTTACATTTTTTATTTTATTAAAACATTTTTAAATGAATGTTGTTCTTTCGTGAATCAAAATATAAAAAATGTATCTACTTTTTTAACAATAAATTTATTCTATTGTCATGGGGTGATAAAGCAATGAGGAAGTGGTGTGGTCACATATTTAGAGAGGATAGTGAGGATGACATAAAGGGACCCATATTGGAAAACATAGTGGTTGATGGATATGGGATGGGTGAGGTAAAATGGAGGATGAATTATATTTATCATTGGGTAGAAAAGGGTGGTAGGAGGGAGTTATGACACTCCATAGAATAGGGAATCCGGAGGGCACATAGGTGGTGTGTTTTTGTTGACCTGTTAGGGGTGTGATAGTGTGGTAGTCGGGGTAACGATATAATCATGTGAAAAATGTTAGATACAAGGTAGTATTTATCTCTAAAATTCACTTTGATACATATAATAATCATGGAATCATATGAGTGGATTCTTTCCATGGGGAATGAATGTTTGGCGAGATGGTAGACTGACCACCCAGCTATTTCTGGCCATCTAAGATTGGTCTAATATCACCCTTTGTGTTCTAATATAATGGGCATGAAATTTGTGTTGGAATCCATTTTCATTACAGTTTAAGGGACTACAACCCTAACATTACACATGGAGCACCTAGAGTTCTCTATAAGGATCATTCATTCTTCCATGGGTGATTTTTGGTATAATATATAAGAGTTGTTCAATTAAGTAAATTAAATAGAATATCATAAACATTGTTTCATGTGGATCACAAGAGTTTACTAAATTCACCAATTTTCTATGTTATTTAGTAGATAAATTTATATTTCATATTATAATTTTTTTAATGATTATAGGATTCAAAATTAAATATCCAATCATTCTCATCAAACATGAAGGGTATCCTATTCTTGATAAATATTTGGGGTGAGGTATCATTTATCTAAATGTTTTTTTAGATAAATAATGGGTTTTACTTCACCATTTGTGTTCTAATAAAATGGGAAAGAAATCTGTGTTGGAATCCATGTTCATTACAGTTTAAGGGACCCCAACCCTAACATTACACATGGTGCACCTAGAGTTCTCTATGAGAATCATCCATACTTCCATGGGTGGTTTTTTGTATGATATATAATAGTTGTTCAATTAAGTAAATTTAATTGTATATCATACTCTCTTTTTTTGTGGATCGCAAGAGTGTTCTAAATTCACAAATTTTCAGTGTTTTTAGTAGATAAATTCATATTTCATATTATACTTTTTCATAATGATTAAAGGATTCAAAATTAAAGGTCCAAGCATTCTCATCAAACATGTAGTGTATGTTATTCCCGGTAAATATTGGGGGTGAGGTATAATTTGACTACATTTTTACTTATATATATGTTTATAATTAAACATTAATACTTATTTAATTTTATCAATTTTATTATCTTATAAGCAGGGTCATCCATTACAAACATTTACCTTTGGTTTGATATCCTCTATTTGGGGGGTGGATTATAGATTTAGTTAGGTATTATCCAAGTATATCTATGGTGTGCGATCCTTCATCTCATCTACTATGTAGTTTTATGTTTTACATCAGGGATTGGTTTCCAAAAGATTTATTTTTTGAGATTAAATATGTTTCTAGATTTGGGTAGTTTGGTTTCTTTGGGTGTCGTGTAGTTTTCCCATGTTGTTGGCTATGAAAAATGTGACATTGTCCTATATCATAGTTTGTCCTATTATTTCTTTATATATTTTATAATTATGATATACTCCTTACATTTCATATTGTCTAGTTGACCATTTTTTTATTCCATGATTTTTGGTTAATATTATTTGGTATCAATATACTCACCCTCAGTTCTCTTTTTTTCCCACACATGTTGTGTCTTTTGGAGATTACAGGAGGTTCTGTAATGACCATAGTGGATATGGTGCTGATAGATCTAATTAGTCACTGAATATAATTATATCAATCAATTATCATTCATGATCTTGGTATTGTATTGGAATCCTCACTACTTTTTTAGATCATCCTTTTAACTTTTTATTGTCATTGAGTATCTATTTTTTCCAATGTACATTTATTTTTTTTAGACATTTATTTGAGGATTTAAAATTTATTTTGAAGAAATATATATATATATATCATTCCTTTTTTAATTATGTTGATTTTATATTACATCTATTATAGGGACATTTTTTGTACATGATAATTACTCTAAGTTTTCCCATCATGACTAGAATGCCATATATGTTCAGGTAATTAGGAATTGAATTATTCAAAGTGATCATTAGATGTACAACTAATATTTTCTCTTCCCAGGAGGGGTATAAGTGATTAAAGTTATATTATTGTTTGAGTGTATGTTACTTGAATAAAAATCATGAAATAAATAAAATTAAATGGGAACATAAGTATTAATAAAAAAAGATGTGGATCATTTGATTCGCTACATGGGTTCTTTCGAGAAAAAATTTAATTATTTAGAATTAATTAAATGATACCATAATATTAATACTAGGTCCACCATGCCATATTTACTTTTAGGGGAATAAAACACATTTTAAAATATGTTATGCACCTTGAGTCTCACGTAGTCAAATAGTGATGAATTGTAATCACATCACAATAGGTTATGATCTATAATCCTAAACCCAACTCCATCCTTTTCTATTTCACCCTTGGATTAACCAATGACTATAATATATATAGTATGATACAATAAGGTAAGTAAATATCATAAATCATAGAATGGAATGAAATTTTTCTAGATACCATTTAAATACAAACAATATCCACACTAGTCCTACACACACTCACATCTTTATAAAAAATGAATTAAAACATTAACAAAATAATTAATTCAAGATTAACATTAAAACCTCTCTAATGATAAAAAAATATTTTTAGATACTCCACTATCATCACATATTGAAGATGTATAGTTGATGAAAAAAAATTAAAATGAGCAATGTTAGTAAATAACATCAATTTTATGTAAAATTTTATAAAAAGAAAATTATAATTCATGAATTCCTACAAAATTGTTCTCCTGATCTATGTAGGGATGACATAAAATATTTTAATAATGATGGAATGATGGTTATTAGTATGAAGAATTATTGAAATTGAATAATCCTTAACATTCATATACAAGGTTACATTTAGTCATGTTAGAGATGTGATCTTCCCAATGTGTGAATATTTTCTATCATTTAATTGATTTATAATTCTCCAAAATCTACACTATGACCTTTATTTCGTTTCTCCTTCATGGATGAAAAAAATATGGTCCTCAAAATATGATAAATATCATATTGTCCTATGATATTGATATTCCATCCATGGTATTTGTAAAGACCCGTAAATTTCAAGGGAATGTTTTTCTTAATTTATTTGGGATTTTACGAGTACGCAGTTTCTGAAGGCACCTGATTCCGACGCCCAGTGTGCCCGGAATCATTTTCCAAAATTTAGCTCGGGTATGTTTAGTGAACAAACGAGCCGGTTTTTCTATCTTTTGAACTGCTGCTCGGAATTGAAACATGATGGCACAGATGAAACTGCAATGCCAGTTTTTGATTAAGAGAACCTTTCCCAAAGGTGCGTTTTCTCGGAAGGAGTTGTTAAAAATTGAGGATTAAATTTGAAGTAAATAAAATTGTGGTACAATTTTATTTTCTTTAACTAAGTGGTTATATCTTATGTATGGGAGTTGGGGTGGGTTCCACTAGCTTCTAACTACTCTAGTTAGGATATTTGTGAGGTGGGGCCCACACGATCCCCACCCCTTCACTTTCCCTAAATCCCTAACTCACCCCTTTTAATTAAGTGACTCCTCCTCTCCCCACCTACCACATTTAAGCTTGCCAAATTATCACATAATTAATTATACAACTCCTTGTTTAATTAATTAAGTGATTTGGTTTTGAATTTTGTATTTTATTTTGAATTCATGGCATGAATTAATAAAATAAGGAGGAGCCTTATTTTATTTTTGTTGGTTGGATTGTTGTGTGGAGACTTTGGGAGAAGATCTCTAGCTTCATCTTGATGAACATCATCTTCAATGATGAACGACCACTCTCCGATGAAGAACGTTGATTCGGTGGCCCCGGATTCTTTACCCTCTTCTTCCTCCGCGACAAGGGAAGAGACACCAACGATGAAGGAATCGACGCCATCGTCCGCGGTGCTAGACAACCACGAACATTCTTCAGGGTAGGGGTGTGTTTTGAATTGATAAATACTGTTTTTCATTCCATGTTCATATTTCTCACTAAACCTTTTTCTATCAAACTAATGCGTATGGAACCAGACCAAACTAACGTGGTCTGATTCCTCCGTCATTCTTTTTGTATGGTGTTCTCCAACCGTTCTTGAGCAGTGAATCAAGGCATGTTTTCGGAGACGATCGGTGGCCCGAAAACATCAGGAATGGCCTTGGAACATCTGGGCGACCTAGGGAAGGGAGTTTTGTAGAAAAATGATCATCGGAACAAAGGACAGATGCATAGGGAGGCGTGTTGGCCAGAGGCGCCATTTTAGGAAAATTCCAGAATACTGGGCGTGTACTTCCAAGGCACACGCCGTGTAGTAAAAGCATTCAGAGACATAAGTAAAGGACATCAGAAGAAGTGACACATGACGTGTGACACCGGGCACACGGCGTGTACTGTCTACACAGTTTGTCAGAGGGGACTTCGATGGACATGGCGTGTATTCGAGGGAAATACACGGACACAGACAGAAATACACGGCCTCGAGGCATGGCATGTAATTCCTCCACTATGGCAGAAGCGGCTTTATGATTCTTCGCGTGTAATTCGGGAGATACACTGAAACGGGCAGAACTACACGGCCAAGAGGCACGACGTGTACTTTCTTCACCGTGGTAGATGCGGCTTTGGGATGACTCGACATGTATTCTGGGTATACATGGACACGGGGTGGAGTACACGAGCATTTACTCCCCCACACGGCCTTCATTTCTAGTGTACACGGAGCCGATACCAGAAGTTTGGACACGGCATGTAACCATACCGCACGTCGTGTACTTACCTTTTACACGAACAACCCTTTGACACAGGCTGTGGCACATGGATAGCACCCATAGACTGATGAAATGGCATGTTAAAATGCCACATGCCATTTAATTACCTTTTTACATGACCATCCCCGTGACACGGGGCGTTTCACATGGGCAGTACCTGGTGCCTGATGACACGGCGTGTATCGCTTACCTACACTAATTGTACTTTTGGGAAATTGCTTGGTTGCCTTGTTCTCTATGACATGGGCACGTTTTTCTTGGTTTTCTCCAATTTATGTGGGATAGAACTATAGAGTACATAAACTCTAGTCTTTTTGACGGTTGATGTATCCACCCCTTTTTACTCGAGGAGCAGACCCTCCTGGAATCAAGTGTGTTGTGGGCAGGAACCCTAGAGATGGATGTGACTGCGACGATAACCCTGTTGGGATCCTACATGGGTTCGATAACGATGATGAATGTACTTGGATACTATGTGGGTTCGGCAGCGAGGACAAATGTAATAGGATCCAACGTGGGTTCGGCAACGATGGTTACTATACTAGGATCCTATGTGGGTTCGGCAGCAACGTCTTTTTTACTTGGATCCTATGTGGGGTTGGTAGGGGAGATGATTCAGGGGCTACATCTATCATCTACAACCCTCTTTGTGAGTAGTATACCTGAGTGAGCTGATTCTTGACTTTCAATCAATATCTTAGATATGATTGACTAGCTTTCATGTGTGGATTTGGATGTACAATCCTGCGTGGATTGGGTTGTGTTTTCCTATGTGGATTGGGTTCTGTTTTCCTATGTGGACTGGGTTGTATTTGGACTCATGTGCTGGAGCCGAGATGGAATTGATGACTTAGGTATATTTATGGTTATATACCTAAGTAGAGTTGGTTGATACGTTGTGATTGTATCTTTCCTTTGTGTTTTATCATTCTTGGATTCTGCGAGTCCTTCGGGGGTCTCGGGGTCCCTAAAGAGTATCATTTACTCACCCCTGCACGGGCTATGATCGCACTACGTTGTGTTGGATGCAAACCACAGACAATGCTGATCTAGGAGGAGGATCATGGAGATGGACGGTACATGAAGGTGGATCACTGGGTGTGATGTAAACGGAGCGGACGGCTGGAGCCGAAGAGTTATAGAGACTATTTGTACCCACCCTTCAGGTGGGAATTCCAGAGGACGGTTCGGAGTTGCTGCTTTACTTTTTGTTGATGTACTTTCTTTTCAGTTGTACATTACTATCAGTTGGGTTTGTATTCTGGCCTATTTACATTCTAACACTTACTTTTGTACTCATTTTACTTAGTGTTTACATCAGCGTGCATAATCTGTGGTGTTTATTTACTTTATATATCCAATTCCTTCCCTTTTTATCGGGATTTACCTCTTTTCTGCTAGTTGCCAGCCCCTGGCCTATGGAAGGCGGGCTTGGGGTAGTCACGACACAGGCCCCAAGGACGGGTCGGGATAAATTGGTATCAGAGGAGTCGGTTGTAACACAGAACTTAGGACTCTAAAAAAAATTTCTGTGTGAATCAATAGTGTTTAGGGTAATAAGTGTGGTTATGAGTCCAGGGAGTCCAGTGTTGGTGTGATGGCCGACGTATCCATACACCAGGACCCAGACTTCTAATTTCCAACTTAATGCTCGAAAAATGTGATTACATGTGTGATTCAAACGTTTTCTATGTGATTACATTGAGTCATCTCACAAGGTATATTTTATTGACCGCGGTGCACCAGTTTCTTTTCAAGATGGCCCCACGACGGTAGCTAGTTAGGGTTCTAAGCTTTGTGTGAGACGACAGCCCACCGAGTGACGAGGACTCGGTGTAGGGCCCCATTACAGCGAAGGCACCGGAGGTACCTCTACCCGCCGAGCCACTGATGCCACCAGTCCCAGCTGTTGAGAGTTCACATCGCCTGAGTGCACTACATGAGCTTCAGCCTCTGAGACTTCACAGGTTCCATGGGGAGACAGACCCTCAGGCAGCCGAGGACTAGCTAGAGGTTGTCGTTCGAGCCTTCAGGTTGGTAGGGACACCAGCAAACCTCATGGTGATCCTTGTAGAGAGTCTCCTGCACGCGGTAGTAGGTAGATGGTGGAGCCTGATGCTCCAGATGCATGACGAGGCATCAATTCTTTGGACGGATATTGAGAGCCTCTTCTGCTTGGAGTTCATTCCAGAAACCCTCCGTGAGGTGCACATTCAGGATTTACTACAGCTGCGGCAGGGCAGCATGACATTATCCCAGTACTCGGCGAGATTTTCCGATCTCTCGCGCTACTCCACGGACATGGTATGGGACCCATTCTTTCAGGCATAGCCCATTGAGAAGGGACTGAGACATGAGATCAAGGCTTCTATGATCTCCCTCAGTATTCCGACATAGGAAATAGTACTAGAGCGAGCCCTTCTTGTAGAGAGATTTCTTGCTAAGCCTACACCAACAGCGAGACCTACCACAGGGTGGAATGTAGCGGAGTCTTCTGAAGCTGGAAGTCGACAGATGTCACAGGGGTCCAAGAGTACCACACCATCAGGTGGGTGACCTCAGGATACTGGCACGGAGGTGCGGGGCACACACAGAAGAGTCTGTCATACGAGAGGCAGACAGAGTTATGCATGCAGCGGGCAGGGCCACATGGCTTCTGAATGCCCGACCTGCCATGCAGAGGAGCAGCAGACGGTTGAGGGGCAACCCAGGTAGAGGTAAAAGTTTGATCGTAGCGGTCCGCAGGGAACAGACGGACTAGGCAGAGGATCTGGCCAAGCAGCGGGTGGTGGATGACGCTTTGAGGCTCTACCACCACCACCAAGAGGTCCACCCCAACCATAGGGAGCTGGAGTACAGAGACAGGCTCAGCTTCCGGCAGTGGAGGCCTACGACCATGGCGCACCTAAGATGATTTGAGTTAATATCTGTGTATACTCCACCCTTGTTGTAGTTCTTATAGACACATGGGCGAGTCATTCTTTCATTACTGATGCCCTTGTTCGGAGCTCGGAGATTCCGACGGAGCCGTTGACTCGATCCTTACGGCTAGAGACTCCTACGGGAGCAGACATGACGATTACTCACTGGTTCAAGCAGTGTGAGCTTATTCTAGGAGGCGAGAGCTTCGGCTGGGATCTGCTTGTAGCGACGTTGAGGCCATACGACGTCATATTGTGCATGGATTGGTTATCTACAGTCCATGCTCAGATCGACTGTATTCGGCCCAAAGTGCGATGTGTTCACACCAATGGGAGCAGGTTCACCTTCACCGAAGAGAAGGGAGCCTTTGCAGCACTGGATGGACTCATGTATAGAAGAGGACAACCGATCAACCATCAGTTGGATAGTCTCATCCTAGGAGCAGTTGATGTGTGGAGTCCACGTTTTCCAATTGGGGTGGATCAGTATGCAGATGTTTTTCCTGATGATGTTTCCGGACTACCTCCTCACAGAGAGGTAGACTCCTATACAAACAAGTACCATGGGATAGCCTTGATATCTACTCCAGCATATCGGATGGATCCCGCTGAGCTTCAAGAGCTACTGGTGCATTTGGAGGACTTGCAGGGCAAGGGATTCATTCGACCCAGTGTTTCACCCTGAGCTTCCCTGATTTTGTTCGCCAAGAAGACGAACGAGAGCTTGTGACTGTGTTTCGATTACCGTCGCCTGAACTAGGTGACCGTGAAGAATAAGTATCCACTTCCGATGATCAACGACCTCTTCGATCATCTCAAGTGATCACTATGGATCTCGAAGATAGACATCAGGTCAGGCCATCATCAGCTCTGAGTTCGAGACAAGGATGTGCAGAATACGTACTTCAGGTGTCGGTATGGCCACTATGAGTTCTTGGTTATGACTTTCGGCATAACCAATGCTCCAGCAGTGTTCATGAGTCTCGTGAATAGGATCTTCCAAACTTACCTCGCTTGATTTATCGTAGTCTTCATTGAAGACATATTAATTTACTCAATTACTGAGGAGGAGCATGCCTACCACTTGTGGGTTGTACTGGACACACTCCAAGAGCACCATATTTATGGTAATCTCTCAAAGTGTTAGTTCTGGATTCGGGAAGTCCACTTATTGGGGAACATTATCTCTGAGGCGGGTGTTCCGGTGGATCCTAAGAAGATCGAGGTAGTGCTAGCATGTGATCCACCCAAGAGCATGATGGAGGTGCGAAGTTTCCTAGGTCTGGCAGGGTACTTTCAGAGATTTGTGCCAGAATTCCCTAAAGAGGCATCACTACTCTCCTCTTTGATGAATAAGGGGAAACCCTTCGTGTGGTCAGATAGATGTCACCATAGCTTCCAGGAGCTGAGACATAGATTGACCAATGCACCCATCTTGAGGCTTCCAGATGAGGGCATAAGGTATGTAGTTTACTGCGATGAATCAGGGACCAGACTCGGGTGTGTCCTAATGTAGGAACGGGCAATGATCGCATATGGATCACGATAGTTGATGCATCATGATCAGAACTACGATACCCATGACCTGTAGTTAGCAGCAGTGTTCTTCTCCCTAAAGATGTGGCAGCACTATCTAATGGGAGAGCGCTTTACAGTCTTTTGTAACCACCAGAGTCTCAGGTACATCTTCTCGCAGAAGGACATGAACTTGAGACAGCGGTGATGGCTCGAGTTCCTCTAGGACTATGAATCTGAGATAGTCTATACTCATGGGAAGGGGAATTTGGTAGTTGATGCTCTCAGTAGTAGGATGGGCATTCAACTACCTGGAGAGGCGACAGAGCAGTTAGCCTCTTTACAAATATCCTTCATGGATAGAGATGGGGCGGCCTTTCTACAGTCGCTCACAGTCACTCCTCAACTTCTTCAGCGGGTTAGAGAGGTACAACGAGGGGATATTGACTGTGAGACATGACATGCAAAAATATCCTCAGGACAGGCACCTGATGGATTCTTTGTAGGAGGAGATCACATCATCCTTTTCATAGGACGTACCATGGTACCAGCTGCATTATAAGAGGAGGTGATGAGAGAGTTTCACACTTCCCCTCTAGGAGTACATCCTGGAATAGCGAAGATATACCAGGACCTTAGACAACATCACTGGTGGCCGGGCATGAAGAATGTTGTGGCGGAGTTTGTCTCACTATGCCACCCCTGCCAGTACGTGAAGGTAGAGCACCGGGTACCAGTAGTCTTGGTACAACCCTTAGAGGTCTCGGAGTGGAAGTGGGATGGGATATCTATGGATTTCGTGACTGGGATTCCACGTACTCCCAGAGGACATGAATCCATTTGGGTGATTGTCGACCGACTCACCATGTCGGGTCACTTTTTACCTATCAGAGAGCAGGGATCAATGGAGATCTTGGGATGCCTCTACATTCAAGAGATCGTACGGCTTCATGGTGTGCCAACGTCTATCGTCTCTGATCGAGACTCTCGATTTACATCTCGGCTTTGGAAGGGATTGTAGGAGGCATTTGGGGTGCAGCTATGCCTGAGCACCGCCTTTCACCCTTAGACAGATGGCCAGATTGAGAGGACCATTCAGACTCTCGAGAACATGCTCCGTGCATGTGTCCTCAACTTTGGTCACAGTTGGGAGGATCACTTACCTTTGGTGGAGTTTTGCGTACAACAACAGCAACCACTCCACCATCGGGATGGCACAGTACGAGGCACTGTACGACTGACCTTGTAGATCACCCCTATGTTGGATATACCTTGGGGAGTCAGCACGTGTATGACCAGAGATGGTCCAGGCCATGAAAGAGAAGGTACATATCATCCGAGAGTGGATGAGGACTACCTGGATCCGGTAGAAGTCCTATTCTAATAGGATGCAGAGACCACTAGAGTTCGAGGATGGTGACCACATTTTCTTACGGGTCTCACCTCAGCGTGGATTACGGAGATTTGGTCGGGGCGGCAAGTTAGCTACGCGCTTCATCGGGCCATTCCAGGTTCTCAGTAGGATAAGCGAGGTGGATTATCACCTGGCTCTTCCACCTCAGTTGCACCGGGTGCACAACATCTTTCACATATCTCAGCCAAGGATGTACGTGCATGACCCGATGCATATCATCGATCATGGGGTGCTGAACATCGATGACTGGGCGACTATTGTGGGTTCCCGGTGGATATCAAGGATCGATAGGAGCGGGTCCTACGTCGATGGTCGATACCTCTAGTGCGCATTAGGTGGCAGCACAGAAACCTTCAGCAGTGCACATGGGAGTGGGAGGCTCAGATGTGTGCTCAGTACCCTCATTTGTTCCCCTAGTTTGTGATGTATCTTTACGGGGATGTAAATACCTGAAGTGGGTGTAATTTAAAGACTCGTAAATTAAAAGGAAATTTTTTTCATAATTTCTTTGGGATTTTACGAGTACGCAGTTTCTGACGGCAACTGATTCCGAGGTATGGTGTTCCCGGAATCATTTTATGAAATTTAGCTCGGGTACATTCGGTGAATGAATGAGCGGGTTTTTCTATCTCTTGAACTGGTACTCGGAATTGAAATCCGAGGGCACTGATGGAACCGCTTCGCCGGTTTTTGCTTAATAGAACCTTTCTCGAAGGTGCGTTTACTCGGGATGAGTTGTTAAAAATTGGGGATTAAATTTGATGTAAATAAAATTGTGGTACAATTTTATTTTCTTTAACTAAGTGGTTTATTCATAAGTATGGGAGTTGGGGTGGGTTCCACTAGCTCCTAACTACTCTTGTTAGGATATTTGTGAGGTGGGGCCCACATGAGCCCCACCCCTTCAATTTCCCAAACTCCCAAACTCCCCCTTTTAATTAATTGACTCCTCCTCTCCCACCCTCCCACATTAAAGCTTTCCAACATATCACATAATTAATTAGAAAACTCATTGTTTAATTAATTAAGTGATTTGGTTTTGAATTTTATATTCTATTTTGAAGGCATTGCATGAATTAATAAAATAATGAGGAGAATTACTTTATTTTGGTTGGTTGTCTTGTTGTGTGGAAACTTTTGGAGAAGAGCTCTAGCTTCATCTTGAAGAACTTAATATTCAACGAAGAAAGCCCACTCTCTGACGAAGAAAATTGATTCAGTGGCCCCGAATTCTTTACCCTCTTCTTCTTCCGTGACAAGGGAAGACACATCAACGACGACAGAATCAACTCCATCGTCCGCGGCGCTGGACAATCACAAACTTCTTTCGAGGTAGGGGTGTGTTTTGAATTGAGAAATATTCATTTTATTTACATGTTGATATTTCACTATAAAAGTATTTCTATCAAACTAATGTGGAAGAAACTAGACAAAAGTAATGTGGTCCGATTCCTCCACCATTCTTGTTGTATAGTGTTCTCCAACCATTCTTGATCGGTGAATCAAGGCATGTTTTCAGAGTCGGTCGTGGGCTCGAAATCATCTGAAACGGACTCGGAACATCGGGACAACCTAGGGAAGGGAGTTTTGTATCAAAATGATCATCAAAACAAAGGAAGGACGCCTCAGAAGGAGTGATTGCTAGAGGCACCGTTTCTGAAAAATTCTAGAATACATGATGTATACTTCCAAGGCACATGTCGTGTAGTACAAGCGTTCAGCGGTAGAAGTAACAGACATCAGAAGAAGTGACACACGGCGTGCGACACTGGTCACATGGCGTGTACTGTCTACATAGTTCGTTAGAGGGGACTTCGATGGACATTGCCTTTATTCGAGGGAAATACATGGACACGGACAGAAATACACGACTACGAGGCACAGCGTGTACTTCCTCCATAATGGCAGAAGTGGCTTCGCGAGGCTGAATGTGTAATCCAGGAGATACGCGGACACAGGAAGAACTACATGGACAAGAGGCATGGTGTGTACTTCCTTCGCCATGGCAGAAGCGGCTTTGGGATGACTCGGCGTGTATTCTGGGAATACACGGACACGGGGTAGAGTACACGAGCATGTACTCCACTACACGGCCTTCATGGCCAGTGTACATGGAGACAACCCCAGATGTTTGGACACAGCATGTAACCATACCACATGTCGTGTAATTACTTTTTACACGAGCATCCCTTCGACACGGGCTGTGGTACACAGACAGTACCTGTGGACTGATGACATGGCGTGTAATAATTCCACACACTGTGTACTTACCTTTTTACACGACCAACCCAATGACACGAGCCGTTTCACATGGGTAGTACCCGATGTCTGATGACAACGCATGTATTGTTTATCTACATGACGTGTACTTTTGGAAAATGGCTTGGTTGTCTTGTTCTCCATGACTTGGGAATGTTTTGATTGGTTTTTCCCTATTGACTTGGGACAGAACTACAGAGTACATTAACTATAGTATTCATGACGGTTCATGTATCCAGTCCTTTTTACTCGAGGAGTGGACCCTCCCGAAATTGAGTGTGCTGTGTGCAGGAACCCTAGAGCTGGCTGCGACTGTGAGGACTATCGTGATGGGATCCTCTGTGGGTTCGACGACGATGACGACTGTAATTGGATCTTATGTGGGTTTGGCAGCGAGGACGACTGTACATGGATCCTACGTGTGTTCGACAACAATGGTAACTGTACTAGAATCCTATGTGGGTTCGGCAGTGATGACTTCTGTACTTGGATCCTATGTGGGTTCGGAAGGGGAGATGATTCAGAGGCTACATCTATCATCTCCACCCCTCTTCGTGAGTAGTATACCTGTGTATGATGAGTCTTGACATTCAATCATTATCTTTGATATGATTGACTTGATTTTTTGTGTGGATTGGGGTGTACTCTCCTATGTGGATTGGGTTATGTTTTCCTGTGTGGATTGGGTTATGTTTTCCTGTGTGGAGTGGGTTGTATTTGGACTCGTGTGTTCGAGTTGAGCTAGAATTGATGAATTAAGTATATGTATGGGTATATACCTATGTAGAATTGGTTTATACTTCGTGATTGCATCTTTCCATTGTGGTTTATCCTTTGTGGATTCTGGGAGACCTTTGGGGGTCTCGGGGTCCCTACTGAGTATCGTATACTCACCCCTGCATGAGCTATGCCCGCACTACGTTGTGTTGGATGCAGACGACGGACAGTGCTGATCGAGGCGGAGGCTCATGGAGCTAGACTATACCTAGAGGTGGATCACTGGATGGGATGTACACGGAGTAGATGATTGGAGACGAAGAGCTGTGGAGACTATCTGTACCCACCCGTCAGGTGGGAATTCCAGAGGATGGCTCGGAGTTGCTGCTATACTTTCTTTTCAGTTGTACTTTACTTTCAGTTGGGTTTGTATTCTGGCCCATTTGCTTTCGAACACTTACTTTTTTACTCAGTTTACTTAGTGTTTACTTCAGCTTGCGTACTCTGTGGTGTTTGTTTACTTTATAAAGGAAAATCCTTCCCTTTTTATTGGGATTTACGCCCTCGGTGCTTGTCTCCAGCCTCTGGCCTATGGAATTCAGGCTTGGTGTTGTCACGACATGGGCCCCGAGGACGGTTCGTGACAGTATTCATTCATATGTAATGTCTTTCTTTACTGCGGTAATCTTATACAGCACATAGATAACTAATTTATTCTTATTCACAGATTGGGTGATAGATTTATTCTTATATAGTTGATGGGATATGGGTTTAACAAATATATATCATTAGAAAATATCTATTTAATAATATTTAGTTTCTAAATCACCCCACCATAGTTGAAATGTGAATTTCCATATGTATGTCCTAGTCATTTATTCTCATACAACACAATAAATTTCTATTTTAATAGTATGCATCCCATAAATTTACAAATGAATAAAATATTCAGTTGTAAAATTAAGATAATTATAATTTAAATTGTATTAAAGTAAAAATTTCAACGTGGGAAAATATAATACTCACTAAAAACCAATATTTAGTCAAATTAAACATAAATGTCCAAGAAACTATAATAAACTAATCATCTAGTATTTTCCATTTATTGTTGAATTTACAGGGATCAAATTATTGAATTATAATGTAAAAATTAATTTTCATGTTTTATCTGGATCTGATGCTCTCTGATATTTAACCCCTTTATTTATATACTAAAACTAATAGTAATAAAACAAATATAGTCATAACACAGTCCCAATACAGTTCATAAAAAATTTAGTTAAATGTCTTATTAAATTGACACCCCTTAATCCCAAAAATATATTACACTACTAGAGAAAGGATAATACCATAGAATAATTATATTGGGATTTAATTTACAATTCATAAAAATATTGAAGAAACCCAAATTTTTAATGAAGATATGATAATTGCTCATGGTTTGGGATGATCCTAAATTAAATGAAAATTTAATATAACATGAAAGAATTATTTTGATTATATCATGCTTCTAGAGTTGAGTTAGAAATGAAAAATTTACTCTTATTATTCTTCTAGATAGTAAAAAATTTAATTCTAACATAAAATTTCCATTCAAAAAGTTTCAATGATCTGGTCAATTTTTGGAAAGGGGTTGTTATGTGATACATAAATATAATGCACATTTATTTATAACTTTTTTAATACATACATTTCCACTAAAAGATGGTTTTCATGGATCATGGTATAAGAAGATTTTTTTAATCCATTCAATAACCATTACTGTTCCCATTATTCATTAAATGAAAAATTAATAGTTCATAGGTACCATTTCACAGTTTACAATAAGTGAATTACTAATATTTTCTTTGTTTGTGCTCAAATACACATCCCAACCAAATGTTATTAATATATAAATTATATATAGTATAAATAAACCTGAATAAAACATTTATATAGGAAAAAATATTCAATTTGTTTCTTAAAAATTTGTAAATGAAAAAAATATAAGCATTTAAGAAATTTTTGGGTACATAAAAATTCATCCATCTAAAAAATTTATTACACCAAATCTATCCCAGAAAATTATTTAAGAGGGGAGGAAAAATAAAAAAAATCATTCATAAAAAATCATATCTACTAAATTAAAATGATATTGAGTGAATTATCTTTTATTGGTATATTTATACACACCCAAACTTGCAAATCCCAAAACAAATCAAAGAACACTTGAGTACAATTTTTTAGATTTAAATTATAAATAATTAACAATCTGAATTGGAAAGGTACCATATAAATTTATTAAAATTTCAATATATCTATAACAATAATTTAAAAAATGTATATAAGATAAAAAATATGGAATCCTTCATTTATTTCAAAACATTTCATTACATTGTATAAAAAGAGCATCATTTAATGTTTAGTTTCTTATAAATAACGTAGCTAAAACACGAAAAATAAAAAAAATTATTGAAAAAGACATCAAAGTTATATTAATCGGACCATCCTATGCACTTTTATTTCATCTCATAACCTGATCACATACATTAATTGGATGGGTGGGCATAAGTCTCGATAAGGGAAAAGATAGGGAAATAATATACATGTGATCTTCAGGAATGTCACTATGATCATGAGGAATATCATTGTAGAATGAGAAAGAGAACATGACAAATGAAATAATCAAAATAACATGAATCATTACTGGTAAATGCAGATACAACATTTAATTTAGACATTTTATAATCATATCACCAAGGTCATTCACCATTGTACCATAAAGATTACGAAGATTATTCATCAAGGTATCGTATAACATGACAACCGTAGAGATTAAATTTTTTACCCAACGAATTGGACTGGTATGAGGGAGATATAGAAATATTTTTTCACATTAATTTAATAAACATATATATTAGTAAATCTTTACATAAATAACATGTGGATAATAAAATAAAATAGGTTTGAATCAAAACCAAGGTGTTTCAAAAGTGCTTAAAACATGAATATTAGGTCATTTTAACCTGTGGAAAAGGAAGGAAGGTTTATTTAATGAGAATCTTATAATCAAATATAGTATTAAATTTCAGTCACTAACCTTGGAAAATAATTATTTTTGGTTATTCCCAGGATGAAACATAAAGGATATTTTATTCCGGAGAAGAGTGAAATATTGATAATTAAATTTGAAAGTAAAAAATTTTAAAACATTGTTTTAGAAAAAAGTAAAAAAAGTGGTGAAAAGGGTATCCCATTTATAAAAAATAATTTTTAAATAAGGATATGATATAATTCATAATATAATATAGTAACCGTAAAAAATAGAAAACATATTTGAGAAAGTGGTTCTTGACATTAAATGAAAAGATGGATTATCCCTTTACCTTGGAAAGTAACTCTTAAACAATGAGAATTGGGACCATGGGGTCATAATGACACCTTGGTAGGACTCCTTGGGAGGTAATAATACCAAATATTTATGGTGGAAATATTATTAGTGAATAAAATTGTATAAATATCTGTGTATTTATATAAAATGTGGAGGATTTGTTTAGTAATTTCCCAACACAGGCATTGAAAACCAAGGTTGCGTAATATGAAAACCCATCAGAATTGCCATGGTATTTTAGAAATGTTTTGGAAACCTAGTTCGTATTTTATGTAATTATAATTAAAAGGAGTTTATCATCATTTTATATAACTTATTTTTCTATAGAAAAGTAATGTTTCAATAAAAATAATGATTATAATGTTAAAGTTTCCATTTTAGACTATGGAAAGTAAATTATAGTTTTTTAAATTGATTAAAATATATTTAAATACTTTATATTAATAAAATAAAATATTTTATTTTATTTATTATTTTTAATTATTTATTAAATAAATATTAAATAATATTACTCTATTAAACAAACCGAAAAACTCAAAACTAATTATTACTATTCAGGTAAAAATAAAGTATTTTAGAAAATTCTTATAAGTTCACCCTCACCGAATTTTGAAGTTATAATATAAAAATGATATTTAATTTAACATAATAATTTTCTATATATTAGAATTATAAATTTTAAATGTAAATATTCTTATTTATTAATAATTATACTTGATTGAAAATGCATAGTAAAATTTTTACACTTGAAAAAAAGAAATTTATTTTAACATTTTTATTTTAATAATAGTGTTTTTATCATAATATTTCTTTAAAATATAAATATATTATTCCTTATATATTAGTTTATTTTAAATATTTATATATTTTTCATAATGTACAATTTCTATCTGAAAAATCAATTTCTCAAATTCAAAAAACAATGCTTAATACTAAATTGAGGGAATATCAATTTTATTAATACAATGTAATTAAACTTTCAGTGACAATGTCAATTAAAAATGACCCCTTATAACACATGAACAAGAACTAATGGTAATGTATACTATAACACCCCGACCCCAGAATCCCAGAGTCAGTGCATTATTACGTATCATTGGTATGATCACAAAAGATCAATTCTTGAATGATCGATTAGTTTTGTAGCCTTTGAATTACTATATACATTCATAAGGATTAAATTACATCATAAAATGGATAAATACAACAACATTGTTTCCATATACAACCCTGAGATCCCATAGACTATCCCACCAGGTCAGTCATAATATACTTTTTCACATCGTGGGAAAAATTAAACATAGAAAGGGTTGAGCCTGGATACTCAGTAATGGTAACAATATAGAAGAAAATTTCATAAATAAGAATAAACCTTTAAGATAATGTATATGATTTAAAAAGTCCTTTTAAACATTAATATCATCATAATATGGCAATGATAAAAAATAAAGCAATTTAGTTATTCACATGGATAATGTTCAAGTCGAATAATCACATGCAATATCAATAGTCACTTTCATAATGATGGAATGAATAATCTTGACTTTCATAACCACTTAGTCTAGGCCTTGTGCCATGTCTACAAATATGTTTTTTTCAAGGCCTTGTTCCAAGACACTATTTTGTCTCATGAGACCTACTGATGCATCTATGGGCTATAGAGGGATCCACCCGTCACATACTAAGTCTAATTCATTCGTCATATAAAAAAGGTTTAAGCAGAACATAAACATTCATATTAAAACTAGAATAAAAAATGACAATAATTTATCTATAAACCATGAATGGTATGATATAACACATCCATAGTCAAACATATCATAAAACCTTCAATACAATATGGATGTTTTGTATCATAATAAATCAACTTCAAACAAACTTAAAATTCATCAAAAGATGTTGACATAGATGAAATCAAAACCTTTTTAGAGAAATATCTTTTTTTATTTTGAAATCATTTAAAAGTCACATAATTATAAAATAAAACATTTATATTTGAAAATATTCTTATAAGATTGTAAAGGAAATTTCAACGATGTTATAACGGCGGAAAATAGACGCACACGCTGTATAAGATAAAAAAACATTCTTACCTTAATTTGGTCGAAAAGGTCATAATGTACATTATTTGGAAAATGAAAGATTCATTTAAAAAAATATAAGTTCAAACAAGGGTATAAATTACATTACACCATTATCTAGTAAATAGTTAAAATTTTTTGAATTTTTTTTAAGAAACATGGATGTGGATGATAATGAGGTACCAGTAGATACTTACGTAGGAACAACCTCAGATAATAAGGACATTGTGAACTTAACATTTACCTTGTATTTTCTGTGGTCGAGGGTAAGTTAACTTCATGTATAATGGTGAAATAATTGTTATTATGTTATACATGGATCATATAAATTCATATGGTATCATATATTATCTTATAATATTTCTTTGTTATTAATATTTTAGTATTATCGTCGTTTCAGGTGTTAACTGATTATTTTTACTTTATGTTCTTTTTTATGTAAGTAATGATTGTTATGAATAGAATATAACTTATTCATATTCAGAATTATATTAAGTCTTTAAACATTATTTTTACACATCTAATGAATATTAGTCTTGAATGTATACGATTGGGAATGAATCTCATTGCGTTTGTGGAGATGGTAATCCGTACGTATGCATGAGCGAAAATATCATTCTTCTGATATTAAAATAATGTAAAATTGGATGGTATATTATATATACATAATCATTATCATGTTATATTTATTATTTACGTTAATTAGAAAACATTATTATACCCATTCAAATCGAAGGTCAATCTTTGAAATGTATTGAGCTCCATGATGTTGGTTGAATAAATCAACAATGTGAAGTAGGGGATACATGTTCATTATTGTTATATAATTCATCTCCCTGTAGTAAATCCACAACCGCATAGATCCTTATTTCTTCTTAAAAAAAGTATAATGGCTGCCCATAGAGACACACTAAGGAGAATAAATCCCTTATTACTCAATTCCTCTAGTTGTTTCTTTAGTTCCACTAATTCCACAATGGCCATTCAATAAGGGGTAATCGATATAAGCCTTGAACCAGGAATTAAATCAATGAAAACTCAATTTCTCGTTCTAGAGTATGTTCACGTAAATCGCCTAGAAACACATCAACATACTCTTTCACAATATTTACATACTCTATTTGAACATTCCTTTCCTCACTCACAGTTATTTTATTCTCTTCCTCTCCAATAATTGAATTTAGTGGAGCTACTGGGGGTGGATCCAGATAAGAATTAGGTGGTGACAATATTTCTCTAAAGATAAGGTGTTTCGTATCATCATCATAAAAAAATGTATCCTCCTTATTCTTAGAATAAATTTTTGGATCATGGCTTGAAATCAAATCCATATCGAGGATAATATCAAATTAAACAATGGGTATGACGATGAGATCAATAGATAAAAACATTTATATTCCCTAATGGTGACTGATGAAAAATACATTATTGCAGTGATACTTCCCTTAGGTGTTTTGACTAACAACTCCCTTATTAAATAAAATTGGAAATATCCAATTTTCAAAGCAAACTGGGAAGATATGATACAATGTGATGATCTAGAATCAAATAAACCATTTCCTAAACTTGAGAAAACCATTAAATTACCTACCGCCACATCTTTCAGAGCTTCAACATCGGAAGTAGTGATACCATATGCTTGGCCTTGATACCTTGTCATTTTCTAAGGTATCTTTTCCTGAAGTTGATGAAATTCATTCTCATAATTCCACATTTCTCTATAATTGTAGCATTCAACATCAACAACCTCTTCTTTCCCCTTGCAATCACGTCTTTGGTGACCTTTTTCACCACACTTGTAATAGACTCCCATTCTCATAAGGGATGTACCAGGGTGTTTCTTCCAACATTTATTGCAAGATTGGTATTCAAATTTTCCCTTCTTCCCCGTATTTCCATTTCCAGAGTGATCAATAGATCTATTCTTCTCTTACTTTTCATTTATGTCGTAAGACTTACAGAATTATTTTTCTATCATGATAGCACATGAGACAATATTTTTGTATGATAAGAAGGACTGTGAGAAAAATGCTCAATGGAGAAATAGTTTTAACCCATAAAATAAACAATCAATCTTACTTCTTGGGTTAAGTATATAATCTACCACATGCCTCTCTAACCTTGTAATGTTAGTTTCATAATTTGCGACATTCTCATCCTCCTTTTTCCTCAGACTCAGAAATTGTCTTTCCATTTCCACTCAATGGTCATAAGGAATGTATTTTTCTATGAAAATTTCATTAAATTACCACCATTCTTTATTTTATACTTCATCGTCTTATTTTGTGTTTTGAATCAATGACCACAATTTATCAACATCTCCAGAGGGGTGGTAAACTTCCAAGACAACCTTTTCCCTTTCGCTACTCCCTAAGGTGTGGAATATTTTCTCTATGGAGTTTATCCATTGCTCTGATACTAGTGTATTTTTACCCCCATTGAATGTTGGTGGTTGTTGCCTCATGAAGTTTTCAAACATTGATCCTCCACACCATGGATCAGGGTGCTCCATATGAGTATGGTTATTATTCAAGACCTGAGTGAGTTGTCCCAATATAGTGATATGCTGATCAGCACCAGTTGTATCACCATCACCACTATAATTATCTTGAGCTATAGGGAAATCACTACATGGAGTGTGTGCATTGATACACGTTCCATTCCTTCCACTAGGCTCCATTTCTATATAATGGAATATACTAGATTATTTTATGAATCGAAATAAATAATTCAAAACTTGTAAAACACATAACATAAACTGAACAGTTTATAGATATAATCCATTTTCATAAAATTGTTTTCTTTAAGTATATACTCATAAACCCTTTATAATGGTTTATAAGAAAAATGAGAATTATCCAAATCATATATCCCGTGAGTGTCGTAAAAAAGAGTGCAGCAAGGCCCGTTGTTGTGCACCAGTTCCCATTCATGTCTAGCTCAATGTTTTGTTTTTGGGTTTTACCTCTATGTACATCTATGAAAGAGATGAATCTATGTTCTTGTATCCATACAGGGATTTATTTCTTTGAAAAATCACAAAATATATGCAATGCCAATATTCTAGGAAGTTCTTCTATACTAATCCTCAATTTCTATCTTAGGGTAATGTGCTCTAATCAGAGTTTACCTGAATCTAGTTTACAAGGTTTTTACTAAACTTCCCCTGATAGGAACTGTAACACCCCGAACCCATAAGCCTAGAGATGGTGCATTATTACATATCATTGGAATGATCACAAAATATCATGTCACAAATGATTGATTAGTTTAGTAGCCTTGGAAATACTATATACATTCATAAGGTTTACATTACATCATAAAAATGGAAAACTAAAATAACAAATTTTTCATAGAAAACACTGAGATCCCAAAGACTATCCCTACAGGAATGTAATAATATACTTATTCACATCATGGGAAAAATAAAACATAGAAATAGGTGAGATCATATGCTCAGTAAAGATAAAAATATAGTAGAAACCTTCCTAAATAATCACAACCATTTAAGACAATGTATAAGAATAAAAAAATCCATTTAAACATGAACTTCGGCATAATATGGTAAAGATAAAAATCAAATAATTCCATTTAATTATTCAAATGGATATTATACTAATAGAATAATCACATTCAATATTAATATCCACTTTCATAATAATGTAATGTATAATGCCAGACTTTTATAACCAGATAGTCAAGGCCTTGTGCCTGGACTAAGAATAAGTTTTTTTCAAGGCCTTGTGCCAAGACACTAGTTTGTCTCATGAGACCTACTGATGCATCGAGGAGATATAGTATGATCCACATATCACTTAATAAGTCCAATGCATTCCTCATATGAAACAGTTTGAACATAACATAAACATTCATATTAAAACTGGCTTACGAAATGTAAATAATTTATCTATAAACGATGAATGGTATGAAATACCACATCCACAATCAAAAATATCACAAAATATTCAATAAAACATGGATGTTTTGTATCAAAATAAATCAACTTCAAACAAACTTAAAATCCATTAAAGGATGTTGATATAGATGAAATCAAAACCTTTTTAGAGAAATATCTCTTACTATCTTGAAATCATTTAAAAGTCATGTAAATATAAAAAAACATTAACAATTTAAAATATACTTATAACCTTGTAAGGGAAACTTTGATAATTTTATAATGAAGGAAAATAGCCGCACCCTCTGTATAAGTTAAAAAAATATTATTACCTTAATTTTGTCGAAACGGTCCTAAAATAACTTATTTGAAAAATAATGGAAAGATTCGTTTAAAAACATATAAGGTCAAATAATGGTATAAATGACATTACCCCATTTTCTAGTAAATATTAAAAATGTTTTGAAATACATTTTTAAGGAACATTGATGTGTATGATAAAGAGTACCCAATAGATACTTACGTAAAAACAACCTCAGACAATAAATAGATTGTGAAATTAACCATTAACTTGTACTTTTCCTTGGTCGATGGTAGGTTACCTTCCTCTATAATGGTGAAATAATTGTTATTAAATTATACAATAATCATATACATTAATATGACCTCATATATGATCTTTTAATATTTATTTGTCAATAATATTTTAGTATTGTCATCGTTTCGAGTGTTAGCTAGTTCGTTTTCCGTTATATGCTTCGTTACGTATGTAATGTTTCTTATGGATAGGATTTATATAATTAATATTTAAAATGATATAATGTTTTTAAACATTAATTTTAATCATCTAATGAAAATTATTCTTGAATGGATACGATGAGGAATGAATCTCATCGCGTTTGTGGAGAGAGTAATCCATACATACGCATGAGCAACAATATCATTATATTGATATTAAAATAATATAAACATTTATGGTATATCATATATAAATTATCATTATCATGTTATATTTATTATTTAAATCAATTACACATCATTATTATATCCATCCAAATATTAATGTATTGAATAAAAATTACACCACGACGTGGAGACGGTAAGCCGTACGTACACATGTATGGTGACATGTCATTCAAATGATAGATATAATAATGAATTTTACTGTACCATGTTTATAATAAAATAAAAGTATATATATAATATCAAAGTTATTATTTTAAAATTGAATCAACAAAGAAAGATGAAGTGGAAGAAGAAAGGAACATGAATGTGGTGATGAAATATTAACCTCTTCTTCTGGTTCTTCCTTTTGAATTTATCAAAATGGCTCCTTAGGATGGGTTTCTGACTAAAGGCCTCTAATATTATGTAAGGACAGTTGAGAGGGTATTTGGGAAGAGTCTGGCCTAGCCAAATGGCTTTGACTGTATGAATTAGAGAGATGGGGTCTTCCCTTTTATAAGAGGGGTGAGGGGCACCTTAGGAATAACAAGAAATTTTATTTTATAATATAATAATTTTCGGCTTCTAATGGCTTAAAAATGAATTATTTAAAAGATAAGGTGGGGATGGGTCAAAAACCACTAATACAATTGGTTTTAGACAGGTATGGGTCACGATATTAACCATCTCTTTTAGATTTAACTCTTAATTAAATAGTTTGACATTTACCATGTCTCTTTGTATTTTTATATTATATGGTTAATAAACATACTATACACTTCCAAGAGAACCCCAAGTGCTTCATTAATGAAACACATATCATTACATAAGTCATTAGGCCAAACCATATATTTTTAGGAATTTAATAGAAATTAATAATATAATATTTTTTTTGAGAACACTTTTATGTCAATTTTGACACTATTTGAATTTTTTTTCTAAATTAATAACAGTATTATTAAATATATAAAAAATCATCTAACCAACCCTAATATGTCATATTAACTATGAAAATTTTTGGAATTCATAAATATTCTCAAATTACATTTATTTATATAGTTATAATATCAATTATTTTAATCATTCATTAATACGGTAATTACTACATCATCATTGTGTCATATATAAATTAAATTATTTAATGTCTAAAAAATATAAATAAAATACCATTATTTCGGAAATATTTTTTATATATAATTAATATTTATAGTAGAATTTATATTATGTGTAACCCTATAATAAAAATGATTTAGTTATTAAGCTTTGCATTTAGCACTTTTAACTCTTCTTTGAATTAAATAATAATAAAAGTCCTAATCTAATACATGTGGACCTAAAGGATCATATTTTATTCCTAAGGTTGTTTTTTTTAATTACACTTATCTAATTGAATCATGACACGTGTTAGGATAATAATAATATCATTTTTACCTTTAATTACCCTATTTACTTTTAACCGTGGTAAATAAATTTAAAAAGTTACTAATATCCAAAAAAAATCAACTTATTGAATAATATTATACTTACTAGTATCAACCATGTCTCTCAGATTTTTGAAATTCAACTCACAGATGCAGTAAAATTCAGTTTTATGTAAATTTTCAAATGCTCCTAGGAGGTGGGTAAAAGACTGTAAAAATTTCAATAAAATTTTTATATATCTAAAATTATTATAAATTTACTCCAATTAATTACATTATACATATATAGGTATTATTTATCTATTTTGACTTAAAATAAATTTATATAAAATAATTAATTATTTAAAAAAAAGTCAATTTTAAACAATAACTCATTGTTATTCACTATTCATAAAAAATTCAATGTTTTCAGAAAAATTCCAAAAATTCAACCTAAGATAATTTTGATATTCTGAATCAAAATATGAAGACCAATTTGAAAGATAAAATTTATAAAATTTCAAAAAAGTGGGTATTTCTATTCATAATGGATGGTTTGGTTGGATGTTGTGTGTTGGACCTCGAAGTTGCGCACAACACAGGCTATTGTATTATTCAAAGAGAAGTGTACCATGGATTCTTGGGGTGTTACTTGTCAAATGGATATAGATTCATGAGGTGTATCAAATAACATCACTCGAGTGGTAATTTACACAATCTTGAACATGTATCATAGGCGCTCTCAATAAAGCTTCAATTTTTTAAGCTCGTCATGGGATTGGTCCAAAGTGAACCCTAGTAACCTTACCTCCCTCCCATTATATAAAAAATGGTATTCATATGAAACTAATATAATAGTTAGGAAAATTATTTCTATTTTCTTCATTAATTAATAATAATCATTTAAACATAAAAATTAACACTTAAAAATCAGTACCATGAGTATAGTTCACAACTGTCATATTTGATGAAAAGTCAAAAAATCGTAAAATCACAATGGTCAAATTTCCTTTTATAATAATTTAATTATTAGATACATATGGGTATTTGGGGTATGATACAATATAAAAAACGTCTTCTTTGGAAATTAATTTAATTGAAAATGTTATAGTTGTTATAATTTTCCCCCATTTAGAATTTTCATCCCCAAAATTTCTACTCATTCTCTCAATTGAGAAAAGTTGTTGGCAATTTTTTCCCATTTTCTCTAGTGGTTCCCACGTCACTACTTTCTATTTATGTTTCCCCCACGACACCTTGACTAGGTGGAATGTCTAGTTTTAAATAACCAGTCCTTATAATCTATGATCTCCATCAGCTCCAACTCATATGTGTGGTCATGTTCCAGTTTCAAAAACTATGGATTCATTACTTGTGAAGGGTCAATTATGTTCTTAATGAAGAAGGATAAATGAAATAAATCATGAATTTGGTCTATGTTTTATGGAATATCTCTCCAATATACCAATGTTATGATGTGACCAATGAATTCTTACAGGACAATGTAACTAGCTATAATCTATCCTTTATTCCCAAAAAGCATGAATTACTACCATGGTGATATTCAAAGGAAAAATCTATCAACCAAATAAAACTACAATTATCTTTGATTGTTGTTGTAAAACTATTGTTCATAAACTGAGGTTATATTTTTAACATAAACAATATAACATCATCAATCATTAGGGGAGGTTACATGTTCTTCACCGTGATCTTGTTTTTTTTTGTAATCAATGCATAAATTCATTGATCAATCCTTCTTCTTCACAAATATAAATGGTTCCCCCCAATGATACATGCTTGGTCGGAAAACACCTCTCTAAATGATCTTGATGTTTTTTATTTAATTCCACTAACTCTACATTTTCAATTACATATGGGGTATTTTATATCTTCTTGGATCCATGGATGTGTTCAATAGATAAATCTATATCTCTTCCTAGGGGTGTTCTATGTAAATCCTCAAGAAATATAACAATGTATTCTTATAGGATGGGTACTTTTCTATTCTTATAAATTCATTTGATTCTTCATATTATTCAATAATTTAAATAAAGTGGGATATGGGAGGATTTTCTAGACAATGATGTGGTTGGGAATCTATCCTTTGAAAATAACAGTAGGTTTTCCATTAATGAAAAGTATGATTTCATTTCTTTTGTTGTTCATTATAGAACTATAAATTAAGAACCAGTCCAACCTAGTATTGTTTCAAATTCCACCATGTTAATTAATACTATATTTGCAATGATATTTTTTTCCAAAGTGAATACAAGAGTTTCTATACACTATTGATTCTTGTATAACCATTCCAAAAGTGTTTAATGATAAATCTACTATTATAAGAGTATGGATTAAACCTATATTGATTGAAAATTTGGAGGAAATAATTTAATTCATAGAAATAGAACCAGATAATTTACTTACTAGGTTTTAGAAAAAAATGATAGTATCTCCCACCACATCATTTGGAGTTTCTACTTCAACTATCATGATAGGAAGTTTATATACTCACTGCCTTAGCTATGTTGAGGTTGATGGGGATTCCCATCCATCATATTATGATTTGGATAGTTTTTGTAGATGTTTTTATATAGAGACCGAATCCTTGGCATACATGGACATTAAATTAATTTTATGAAATTCTTAATACATAACAAAAAGAAACACACAATGACTGTAATAGTTTAGTGTCTTTTGAAACTCAGAACATAATCTTCTAATCAAAGATCATCAAAATCACCCATAATGATCTTCCCCTTTTGTTTTCTTAACTAAAACTTTTATTTACATCCTGGGGAAAAGAAAACATATAAAGGGTGAGCTCAAATTCTTATTAAGGGTAATAATGGAGAAAATAAAACAAACGATATACATTTTAACTTCAAAACATGAACATAAAGTTTACACATCAAAATATAGAGTTGTAAAATAAATCATGGAAGTACATAAGGAATAGGCCATAGAGGAACATTAATCATGATAAAATATCTTGGGAATAAAACATGTAATTTTGGAAACCATTAAGCACATGATATGATTTATATTGTAGCCAAGGAATTAATGCCATGACCCTCTTAGTGGACAAAGTCCGTTTCTGAATCGAGTCCACTCCTTGTTCTAGTCCTGTTTCATTGAACCATATTAACATACCATTACAGCCATGTCTATATAATGAGATATAAATCTTTACCCAATTAATTAGAGGGAGACATGGGTCCCACCCATCTCCTAATGATATCATTTTACATGTTCTACAACATAAACATAAATCATTCATCATAACCCAATGAATAAAATGTTTTTCATAAAACTAATTCCATCATAACATAATCCATATAAAATAATGGATATAATTTCATCATAAGAAAAAGTGAAACCATTTAAGTCATATAGAAAATATTCTTGAAACATACACATATGAAATAATGCCATCTTAGATGGAAAATGGTTTTGATAAATCACTTGAAATGAATTCTTGAGGAAAATATCCTTTCTTCTTTAAATTCATTTTCTTTTCCAAAAATTCCATGAAATCATAAAAGAAAATGATTTTATTGAAAATATTAATGAAATATTGTAGATTAATCTTGAGGAAAATAAGGCGTTTTGAAACGGTAAAAATCTGTTCGTGTCGTATAAGTTAAAAAAACATTCTCCTCGTACTTTTAACAGAAAAGTCAAAAAATACTACGTATGGTAAAAAAAAGAACGATTCCTTCCATAACACAAAGTAATAGTCAAAGAGGGGTAAACATGACAACAAACATACATGGAAAAATATTAAACACTTGATAAAAACATTTTTATGGACATGGATGAAAAATATAACCCCAGTAAATACTTACGAATAAACAATATTGGATAAGAATGAGATTGGAATAATTATCCCTTACCTTAGGTCTGATATGCTTCAAACGTATCTGATCCTCATGTATAATGATTTTAATAATGTAATTGACTTATTAAATAATCATATTAATTTTTATGATATCATATATGGTTCAATTATGACTTTATATTACCCGTTCTTTTGTAAATTCCATGTTAAAACAGCGTTTTGGGTAAAATCATTTTATTTATCGTACGTGTTTGAATGTGTTGTTCTTGATATTATTATTACTTATATAATGATTTAATTACATCCCGAATGTATATCATGATTTATATAACATAATTATTTCAGAATATATATATTTATAAAATATAGATAAATGAAATGAAATACACCGTTTTTGGAGACGGTAGGTCGTACGTACGCATGAACGATGTTTTCCTTTCCTTGTTGACTTGAATGGAAGTAAGTAGACGTCATATATATATATATACACATAAATCCAGTAGCTTTATCATGTCATATATTTCATTATTATTCACTATATATTCTTTATAATAATTCTTGAATGGTTAACATGGAGAATAAATCTCATCGCGTCATGGAGACGGTAATCCGTACGTAAGCACGAGCGATGATATCATTCCCATAATTATTGAATTGAGTTGGAGTGGATGATATAATATCTCAGAATCCGTATTATGTTATAATAACTATATATAGTTATTATTTACACCATTATACCCCTCCAAGTAAGGTGGTGGTGGAAAAACTGAGTACACCACGACGTGGAGATGGTATTCTGTACGTACGCACGGGCGGTGATTTCATTTTCCGTAGGATGGATAGAAGGTGAAATAGGGTTGTTTCGTATTTTTAATTACATATCAGTATATAGGTAATACTGATGTTATTAAATTATAAGGAAACAACTAAATAAGAGTAAGTATAGGAAAAAAGAAACTTGAATGAGTCAGTAGAAGAGATTACCTCTTCTTCGACGCACCTCCTTTAAACTTCTGCTAAGGGAACTAGAGTTTGACTGTTGAGAAGACCAAAAAATCTATGATATAACGAGAGAGGTTTAGAAGAGTAATTTTCAGGTTTTGGCAGAGATTAAAGGCTCAAAAGGGTGTGATGTGAAGAGGGAAGGGGTGCCCTTTTTATAAGGGAGGAGAGGGGAACCTTTGGAAAAACATAAAATATTATTTTATAATAAAGTAATATTCGATTTATAATATCTCAAAATTGATATATTTTGAATATACAGTGGGGATGGATCGAAATCCTATCAACCAATAGGTTTTATACATGTTTAGGTTCCTATTTTAACCTTATCATTTAGATTTAACTCAAAGTTAAATAATTTAACATTTACCATGTCTTCTTGTTTGCTTACACTATATGGTTAATAAACATACTATAACAAGCCAAAATAACCCCAAGTGGTTCATTATTAATATATATATCCTTATCTAAGTCATTTGGCCGAACGATATATTTTTAGGAATATAATAACAATTAATAATATAACATTTGTTTTAAAAACTATTTTTTGTTAATTTTGACACTATTTGGAAATTGATTTTGTGTGAAAATCATAACAACATGATTAGTTCGAAAAAATTTAATTTAATCAATAATAAAATGTCATATCAACCATAATAATTATTTTTATTTATTAAAAGTCTAAAATTACATTTATTTTGGTATTTATAACATCAATTATGTTAATATTTCATTAATAAGGTAATTACTGCATCATCATTGTGTCATAAATAAATTAATTTTTTAATGTTTAAAAATTATAAATAAAATACCATTATGTAGGAAAGATTTTTATATTCCTAATGAATATTTATAGTCGAATTTATCATATGTATAACCCTATATTAAAAATATTTTATATATTAAACGCTGATTTTAACTATTTTAACTATTCTTTAAATAAATTAATAATAAATGTCCTAATCTAATCCAACTGGACCTAAAGGGTAATATTTTATTCCTAAATTTGTTTTTGGTCGAATTAAACTTATCCAATAGAATTAGGACATGTGTTATGCTAATAATAATATCATTTTTACCCTTAATTACCCTATTTACTTTTAACAGTGGTAAATAAAAGTAAAAAGTTACAATTCACCAAAAATTATTTTTATATTATTGGGCCATATTTTACTCCTTGATATTAACGATGTCTCTAAAATTTTCAAATTCCACTCACATAAGCCCTAAAAATATGTTTTATGTAATTTTTCAAATTCTCATAGGAGGTGGGTAAAAGACGGTGAAAAGTTCAATAACATTTTTATATATCTAAAATTATTATAAAATGACACAAATGAATTACATTTAACTTATATAGGTATTATGTATAATTTTTTACCTAAAATAAATTTAATTAATATAAATAATTATTTAAATAAAATGTCGGTTTTTAAATAGTAACTCAGTGTTTTCACTATTCATCGAAATGTCAATGTTTTCAGAAATAATACCAAAAATTCACCCTTGGCTAATTTCGATATTCCGAATCCAAAAATTAAGTCAATTTTGAAAGATAAAAATTATAAAATTTAAAAAAGTGGGTATTACTATTCATAATGGCTAGTTCATAATAATATTATAATAATATCTCATTTAGTGAAACTCGGTATTGCGTACTACACATGCTATCAAGGAAGGTCTTGATTACGTGTAATGCAAGCCAAGTAAGGCCTGCGTGTAGTGAAATCTCTGTTTGGTGTTGTGTATAACGTAATCAAAACTTATTTCATTTATACATTAACCAAAATCAATACATAATGTTGCGTAGAATAATTTCCACAAAACAAACATGAAATTGACTGTAACACGAGCCAAGAATAGTGTTTCATATAAATCAAGCTAATACAGTGTTTCATATAGTACAATCTAATCATGGTGTAGTGTATAATAGAAGAAATCAAAGAAATTAAAAGTAATATATCTCATAAAAGCTCAGGATGTTAAATTCTAACTCTCTTAAAATGAATTTCACCCTTGAAATTGTTCAGGGGTATAAATCATTTACTACTTGAATGTTCCGTTTGTAGAAACCCACATCGTAAAAGAAATACTAAAACATAATTTTAAAAATTAAAGTAAGAAATGTAACAGTTACCCTGATTAACTCATCACTGGGTTTCCACATAGGAGAACATAGGTGAAAATATGGATATAGAAGAAAAATATAACTATCAAGTTCTGATGGAGAGTGGTATAGAACATGGCTAGGAAAAAGTCAACAATCACAAACCCATAAATTTTTTATTATCTAAGGTACCATCTAATTCATCGTATATAAGGGCACTAGGAAAACATTTTTGGTTTTCAAGATGATTTCCCTAAAGTTGAATAATTTGAATTAGAAGAAATACTTACTTTATTTCTATATAATATCACCTTTGTTCATGCCTGGAACAATTTCCACTTCATATCTTAAATAAATGTAGTTGAATTTTTCATTCGTGAAGTGTTAGGACATCATGTGATAGAATGAAAGGTCATTCCATATCCCTCAAACAAAAGCTTAGTAAAATTTATCAAATATACATAAGTCCATCTATGGCGGGGTTAATCGTATATGATTCCAAAAATGGACTTATAGATCAACTATCAAACTGCTTAATGAAACTAGTTTCTACTAACCAGGGATTTCATGTAGGCCAGTGGTAGGAAATAAAGGCCTCTCACACTTCGGTTTTGGGTTCGATTCCCACATCCTAGTCTGATGCAACGGGTTGTCACCCACCCTGCAGGTTGTCCCTTTTTCTAAAACTACATTATAATAACATTCATGTAATAAAATAGAAAAACATTCTATCCTTAAAAAAAATATCTTATGTCTAACTTAATTCATTCCAATCTTCGGATTATCCAAAATACTTCTGTCCAAGCTCATAGTATAAAAATAACAATTACTTGAAATGTCATATACCGAGCATTTGAATACCATCATTTATCCCCCATATATCATATGATGTATCCTATTGGTTACATTCCAAACATTTGAATACCTTAATCATGTATTCTTTTGAACCATAGTGAAAACATGAATGTTGTCACAAGGTAACTCTTTCCATATACCAAAATCCCAAAAAATTTATATACTCAATCCATGATATCAATTTTTCCTTATACTATTCATGAGCTCATTAATACTATCAAGCATTTAATTATATCCTTATCCCTTCTTTATGCGCATTTTAGGTGCTTTCCACAAATAACTGAATAACCTTTCATGGTTACCGGTACCATTCAACATATACTTTCAAAACTCAAGCAAAGGAAACAGTGTAAAAATCCTTATATTTTTCATTATTCCATAGTACCATACATTATTCATGATAAACATGCAATCATTACACTTACTTCTTAAACCACTGACTGAGATTCATCATTTCGTCCATCTCATCTATCATTTTTTGTCTCTTCATCATCATCCACATAAATACTACCCATATGACCATGCTGATTTTCATTACGAAATTTTACCTTAGGGAATTGGTTTGCATAATGCCCGTACATTCCACATTTAAAACACTTAACTATTGTTGATGTCTTAGAAATATCATTATTCTTGTCCATGGTGTTAACTAAACCTTTTCCTTTTCACTTACTGGATTTGTTTCCTTTTTTCAACACCCAAAGCTACTACCAGGTCCTTTGAAACATTCTCCTTGATGCCTCTTCCCACATGATTTACATGAGGGAAATTGAACTTTCTTTCCTCTATGATAATCATGAAACACCATATTTCTCTTATTAGCTGAGTTGGAAAACTTACCAAAAGTTGAGATTATTGATCATTTTAGGAGATTTAGGATTAGGCAGAATAACGATATATGGACTTCCAGATCTAGTTTCATTTGGCAGCTCATGAAGAATATCATTCCATTGTCCATCATATCCTCCTTTATCATGAATCTTCCTGTTTCAAGCAATTTTCTAAAAACCAAAAAGAATAGTTTGAGAGGCCACAATCATAATCAAGGGGGAGTAACTTCAATATATAACATCTTAGGTTTAATTCATATATTTTTACCATAATTCTAGGGCTATAACCTATACGTATACTTATCCTTAGGGACATCCGTGGACATACCTTAGAAATATCGCTAGGGATCTCACTAAAGTTCTCACATCCTAGTTTCCAATGGTTGACTAAACTGAACCTCAGATACCAACTGTAGAGACCCAAATCATGGCGTACATGGAAATTAAATTACCTTTTCTTAATACCTACTACATAATAAAAACCAACACACAAGGAATGTAATATTTTAGTGTCTTTGGAAACTCAAAACATAATCTTCTAATCAATGATCTCCAACATCTCCCATAAAAATATTCCCATTTTGTTTTCTTACCTAAAACCTTTATATATATCTTGGGGAAAACAAAACATATAAATGGTGAGCTCAAATGCTCAGTAAGGTTAATAATGGAGAAAATAAAACAAACCATATAAATTTGAACTTCAAAACATGAACATAAAGTTTACACATCAAAATCTCGAGTTGTGAAATAAATCTTGGCAGTACGTAAGCCATAGGTCATAAAGGAACATTAAGCATGATAAAATATCATGGGAATAAAACATGTAATCGTGGAAACCATTAAGCACATGATATGATTTCCACTGTAGCCAAGGCATTGATTCCATGACCATCTTAGTGAACAAGGTCCCTTTCTAAATTGAGTTCACTCCTTGTTCTAGTCCTATATCACCGAACCAAATTAACATACCATTCCATCCATGTCTAACTCATGTGATATAAATCTTTACCCAATGCATTTGAGTGAGATATAGTTCCCACCCATGTCATTATGAAATCATTCTTACGTGTGCCACAACATAAAAATAAATCGTTCATCATAACCCAAAGAATAAAATGGGTTTCATAAACATCATTCCATCATAACATAATCTATATAAAAAATGGATATCATTTAATAATAAGAAAAGTGAAACAAAATAAAATGGTTTTGATAAAACACTTGAAATGAATTCTTAAGGAAAATATCATTTCTTCTTTAAAATCATTTTTTTTCTCAAAATGCCATGAAATTTTAAAATTAAAGGATTTTTTTTGAAAATAGTCATGAAATATTGTAGAGTATTCTTCGTGAAAATAAGGCGTTATGAAACCGTAAAAATATGTTCAGGTCGTATAAGTAAAAAAACATTCTCCTCGTACTTTTAACGGAAATGTCAAAAAGTACTACGTATGGTAAACAAAAGAAAGATTACTTCCATAACACAAAGTAAAAGTCAAAGAGGGGTAAAAATGAATTTATACATACATGGATAAATATTAAACAATTTATTAAAAAACATTATAGACGTGGATGAAAAATATAACCCCCTTAAATACTTACGAATAAACAATCTCGTATAAGAATGAGATTGGATAATTATCCCTTACCTTTTGTATGATATGCTTCGTACGTATCAAACCCTCCTATATAATGATTTAAATAATGTCACTGACTTATTACAGAATTATATTCATTTTTATGATATCATATATGGTTCACTTATGAATTTATATTACCCATTCTTTTGTAAATTCCATGTAAAAGCATCGTTTTGGGTAAAATCGTTTTATTTATCGTACATGTTTGAACATGTTGTTATTGATATAATTATTACTTATATCATGATTTAAGTACTTCTATAATGTAAATCATGATTTATATAACATATATATTCAGTATATATATATAATATATAGATAAATGAAATAAAATACACCGTTCATGGAGACAGTAGGTCGTACGTACGCATGAACGTTGTTTTACTTTCCTTGTTGAATTGAATGAAAGTATGTAGATGTCATATATATATATATATAAATAAATACAGTGTCTTTATCATGTCATATATTTCATTATTATTCAATATATATACATTATAATCATTCTTGAATGTTTTTCATGGAGAATGAATCTCATCGCGTCGTGGAGACGGTAATCAGTACGTACGCACGAGCGATGATATCATTCCCATAATTATGGAATTGATTTGGAGTGGATGATATAATATGTAAGAATCAGTATGATGTTATAATAAATATATATAGTTATTCTTTACACCATTATACCCATCCAAGTAAGGTGGTGCTAGAAAAACTCATTACACCACGATGTGGAGACGGTATTCCGTACGTACGCACGCGTCATGATTTCATTTTCCGTAGGATGGATAGAAGGTGAAATATGGTTGTATCATATTTATAATAACATATATGTATATAATTAATACTAATTTTTTAACATTATAATGAAACAACTAAATAATAGGAAGTAGAAGAAGATAAAAACCGGAAGGAGTCGGTAGAAGAGATCACCTCTTCTTCGATGCACCTCCTTTAAACTATTTCTAAGGGAACTAGAGTTGGTCATTTGAGAAGACCATAACCTCTATGATATAACTAGAGAAGTTTATAAGAGTAATTTTCAGGGGTTGGCATGATTCAAGGCTCAAAAGGGTGTGAAGTGAAGAGGGAAGTGGTTCCCTTTTTATAATGGAGGAGAGGGGCACCTTTGGAAAAACTTAAAATATTATTTTATAATAAAGTCATATTCGTTTTATAATAGCTAAAAATTGATTTATTTCAATGATAAAGTGGGTATGGGTCGAACTAATCTCATCCAATAGGTTTTAGACAATTTTAGGTTACTATTTTAACCTTATCATTTAGATTTAACTCTACGTTAAATAATTTGACTTTTACCATGTCTTCTTGTTTTCTTACACTATATGGTTAATAAACTTACTATAACAAGACAAATGAACCCCAAGTGGTTAATAATTAATATATATAACATCATATAAGTCATTTTTCGAATCCATAGATTTTTAAGAATATAATAACAATTAATAATATAATATTTTTAAAAAAACTATTTTATGTCAATTTTGACAATATTTGGTAATTAATTTTTTGTGAAAATCATAACAACATTATTACTTCTAAAAATGTTAATTTAATCAATAATAACATGTCATATTAACCCTAAAAATTATTGGTATTTATTAAAAGTCTGATATTAAAATTATTTGGGTATTTATAATATCAATTATTTTAATGTTTCATTAATAAGGAAATTACTACATCATCATTGTGTCATAAATAAATTAATTTTTTTAATGTCTAAAAATTATAAATAAAAAACCATTATGTAGTAAATCATTTTATCTTTCTAAATAATATTTATAGTGTAATTTATCTTATGTATGACCCTATATTAAAAAAGTTTTAGTTATTAAATATTGATTTTAACTATTTTAACTATTTTTTAAATAAAATAATAATAAATGTCCAAATATAATCCAAGAGGACCTAAAGAGTAATATTTTATTCCTAAGGTTGTGTTTTGTTGAATTACACTTATACAATAGAATTAGGACATATTTTAGGGTAATAATAATATCATTTTTACCCTTAATTACCCTATTTACTTTTATCCATGGTAAATAAAAGTAAAAAGTTACTATTCACAAAAAAATATTTTTATCTTTTTGAACCACATTTTACTCCTTGATATTTACCGTGTCTCTAGGATTTTAAAAATTACACTCACAGAAGCAGAAAATTATGTTTTATTTAAATTTTCAAATTCATCCATGAGGTGGGTAAAAGACGGTGAAAAGATCAATAACATTTTTATATATCTAAAAATATTATAAAATGACTCAAATGAATTACATTGAACTTATATAGGTATTATGTATCAATTTTGAACTAAAATAAATTTAAATAAAATAAATAATTATTTAAATAAAAACTTGGTATTTAAATAGTAACCCAGTGTTTTCACTATTCATAAAAAAATTGATAGTTTTTAGAAAAAATACCAAAAAATCACCCTAGCCTAATTTCCATATTCCGAATCCAAAAATGAAGTGGATTTTGAAAGATAAAATTTATAAAATTTTAAAAAGTGGGTATTAATATTCATAATGGCTATTTCATAATAATATTATAATAATAACTCATTTAGTTAAACTCGGTATTACATAAAAAACATGCTATCGAGGAAGGTCTTGATTACGTGTAATGCAAGACAAGTCAGGGATGCATGTAGTGAAAGATCCGTTTGGTGTTGCGTATAACATAATAAATACTTATTTCAGTTATACATTAAACAAAATATATATTTAATGTTGCGTAGAATAATTTGTACAAAACTAACTTGAAATTGAGTGTTACACGAGCCAAGAATAGTCTTGCGTATACTGCAACCTAATAAGGTGGTGCATATTGTAAAAGATAATCTTGGTGTAGTGTATAATAGAAGATGTCAAATAAATTGAAAATAATATATCTCATAATATCTCTGGGTGGTACATTTTAAGTGATAGAAACCGGAATCATGGGACTTTAGGTTACACATTCCCCATCTTTCCTTTATCGTTAGTGATTAAAAGTTGTGTTATAGATATGAGTGATATGGAAATTTCATCCATATTTAGAATATTTCCTTCTCTCAAAAGATATGTTCTATGAATACTTGTTCCCAAATTTATTGTATATGAGATATTAAGATTTATTTTCCCTTCCTCCATGATCATAGTTATTCTCTAATCTTGGTTACATTGATCTGTTTTTTTAGATGTTCTATGGAACCACTACGTATCTATGAACATTAGTTTAACCTTCACATCACTCTTCACTATCTCTTCATATCTTTCATAGTCTCTAATTTCTTGATTCATCCTTAAAAAAAGTACTATTACACTGAAGAATCTATCTACTACACCATTTGGATCCATGATAAAGATAGAGGTTTAATGATAATGTCTTGTAATTTTCATCTCATAGCATCCCCCAGATTCATTTTCCTTCTACATCATATCTATAATTCCTTCTTCATTTTCATTCTCATGGAACGAGAGAAATATTTTTTGAAAAATGTTCCCCTTCCGACACAATACCATAAATCACATATACTTTATTTTTTTATTTTATGTCCACCATCTTATCAGCATCCCCCTCTAAGATGTATATAGGCAGTGTGAATTTCAGAAACTATAGAAAAAGAGAGTACAAAAAAATAATTTTCAATAGAGCTTATCCAATTTTAAGCAATCAATCTGTTAGCATATACACTGAAAGTAGGTGGTCATTGACCCATAAAGGAATCAATGGAAATTTTTCCAGTCAAGGATAATATGGTCTCAATGCATGATTAAATTTATCTTTCATTCATTTAGTTCTTTTAATCAACATTCCCGTAACACTTTCTATTCAAGCTCTAATCGAATTTCCATCCATGCACGGTTTTTTGTGCTCCCCAGTTACATGGTTCCTCGTATTTCTCAATATTTCCTAAATAAATAAAGTCTTAGTATGAAATTTATTTATTTAATAATATTATAATAATAAAGTAATTAAATTTATTAGAAAATCATGTTTAAATATTTTAATCATTACAAAAAAAATACATTTTCAAAAAATTATTCATAATAGTTTATATATAGATTGGAATTTACCAAAGATACTCCCATGAGTGACAAACCAGTAGTGCAGAAAGGCCCATCCTCATGCACCAATTACTATTAGAGTCTTTCTCAATGAGGGGTTTTAAGGATTTACCTCTTTATAAATTTATGTCAAAGCCACATCCACATGTTCATATCTAGACATGTATTTCATTGCTGAGAACCCACTTACATAATACATCACAAAAATACCATGATGTTTTCCTATATTTTAACTTGTACGTAGGGTTATTCCTAATGTTTTCATATACTAATATCAAAAAAGAACTAAAAATTAATTGGATACTAACTATTTAATCCTACCATTTTATTACATATCTTTTCATTACATTGTACAAACAAATGATCTTTTAATGTTTATTTTCTTGGATATAAGGTACATAATACATGAAAACATAAATCATTATTCTAAACACCATAAAAGGATACTAATTGGATTAAACTAGTTAATTTTACTAAATATAATAACAAGATACATACATCAATTGAAATGGTGGGAATATAGATGAGTATAGTAGATTAATGAAAAATAATTTACATGTGATCTTAAGGAAAATCAAGATGATCCTTGGGAATATCAATGTGGTATGAGAAATTGAACATGAATAATAACATAATAAAAATAACAAGACTTTTAACCATTATAGGTTGATATAAAATTTTATTTAGATATTCATAATCATATCCCCATTTTTAATAACCAAGGTTCCGTACAAACATCCAAAGTTATTCACAAACGTATTGTATGACATGTCAACTCTAGATATTAAATTTTTTAACCAATAAATTAGAGAGATATAATATCTCACCCTTCATATGATTTATTTTTCATGTGATAAACATAAATCATAGTAAATAATTTCATATATAATCCATGGATAATAATAGAAAATGGGGTATATATCAAAATCTGGGTGTTTCAGACGTGCCTACAAACATGAATATTATATCAATTTAGACCCATAAAATGGAATGCGGGATTCATGTATTGTAATTTCATAATAAATTAATTAATTATTACATATTTTTTTAATAGAATTTGAATATAAAGTTTCTTGGGTACTCACAAGATGAAAGTAAAAGTGAATTTCTTGAGGAGAATAGGGAAATTTTGAGAAGTTAATTCGAATGCATAATGGGACAAAACATGGACTTAGAAAATGGTAAAAATTGAGGGTAAATGGGTATAACCTTTAGAAAACATAAAAATTCATTAATGGAATGATATAATTTTTAATATTGTTGGCTAACAATAACGAGTATAAGACATATAAGAAAATCGGTTAATGAGTCGAAAAGAAGAGAAGGATAAATCCATTACCTTGAAAAGTATCTCCTAAAACATATGAATTGGGACCTTGGGGGTATTATGAAACCATAGGATGAATCCATAAGATGTAAAAATACCATAAATTTTTTTATAATGTATTGATTTTGAAATAAAATTTTTAAATCTGTGAATGTTTAATAATAAAAAGGAGAATTTTTTTATTAATATTCAAATATAGGCCTTTGAAACATATGGTGTGGATAAAGAAAAACCATGCGACTAACCAATGTATTTTCACGTGTTTTTTGACACATGGGTCATATTTTCCATCATCATAGTACATTATAGTATACAATCATTTTATATTAATTATTTGGTACGGAAATGTAAAATTTCAACAAATATAATGTTTTTAATGTTAGAGTATCCATTATAGACAATGGATGATAAATTATTGGTGAGGAAAATTTTATTAAAATATATTAAAATAATAGATATATGTAAAATAAAATATTTTAGGTCTTTTAGAGTGTTTAACTTTTGATTACATCATATGGACATAATTATAAGGTCATTAAATATACCAAAACATGCAAACTATATTTTTACCATTCATGAAATAATCAAGTATTTTTAAGAATTCCAATAAATTCAAGAAAAAATAATTATAATGTGATTATTTTAAAAAAAATATTATTTTATAAAATAAATTTTATAAATAAATAAATGATTACTTTTAAATAAAAATCATTATATATTAAAAAAATAGCGGACTGAATATGCATAGAAAAAAGTATGACACTTTCAAAAAAAATTATTTTATCATTTAAATTTATATAATAGTATTTTTATAATAATATTTCATTAAATTAAGTATTATTAATAATATATTATTTTACTATAAATGTTTAAATCATTTCCTGACATAAATTTTTTTTCAAAAATATCAATTAAAAAATTTCCAAAAACAATTCATAAAATGGAATTAAAGAATTATCAGTTTTATTTATACAATGAAATGATTAATTATTTAACAAGGTCTGAGACACATAACCCCTTATAAAAATAACATAAGACCTATGGTTAAGCTATGTGATGGTGATATATTCATGAGATAGTTTGGCTATCATTTCCCAAGTTGTAGTTTATTCTTACATGAACTTCTCTCATATGTGATTTTGTTTTTGCTTCAATTCATGTAGCTTGACATGGGAATTGTCACGTAGAAACCCCAGTGATGCTACATCACTCCCATTATCTAACAAATATGATCTATATGGCATGGAACTATCGGTTGAGGCCATCATTTAACCATTCTATATTAATTTTTCCTTATCATTTATAAATAAAAATTATTCTGTAAAAATTATTACCAAGAGTATAGTTTCCAATAGACATATTGACCAAGGGAAAAATTGTCAAATATTTATGGTCACATCTTTCTTTATACTAAATTCATTATTATAAAGATATGGTTTTTTGTGTGTGTGATGTAATATAACAAATATTTTATCAGGATACAAATTTCATTCAAAATGTTCAGGTAATTAAAAACAAAGAGATCATTAACACCAAATGGGGGGGGGTAACACTTTTTAAGACATATAATCTAATTTATTGTTAACATTGAATAATAATAGTGCTTATTATTAATTTTTTTATTATATTTTACATCCAATATTTTTTAATTTATGTGAGATACTTACATGATATTTAAATATCCTTTATTTAATGAAACATGTTAGAAAATTTGTTATTTAAAATAAAGAGTAATTTAAATTCAAACTGTATAAAAACCAAAATTGTAACATTAATAAATTATATGTAACACATAAAAAAATATATATTTAAACATAAATTTATTACTTAATTTATATTACTCAATTATTTTTACATTTAATTAAAATTATTTAAAAAAATTAAAATATTTTACCTGAATTTATATAACCCATATCACTATGTGGAATGGCGCATCAGAAAAAAAATAAAAAATCCTCAATAATTTACCAAATGTCCCATTAAAATTATTACATTATTTATATTTGAAATAGTATCATAAATGATCTCTATAGAAACATTTCATCACTAGTAATGAAGATTGAATTATACATGTGTTGTACATGTGAGAATCAAAGAACCCATAAAAATGTTGATGGAGTGTTATATTTGTTTCCAACCATTTGTGAGAATCATTTAATATATAACAGATTTTTAGGTATATATATTTCTTTTGAGATGATTTAAGAAGTTCATGAATGTGGACCTCTTGATTATTAAAGTCTTCATATGTAATATATGATTTTAGGTTTCTTATGATACCAATGATTCATAAGATGAGTATGGGAGATTAAAGTTTTAGATTGTATAATGTATATTCAAATGTAAAACCCACAATATTATTTGATTATAGTTAAAAATTGATGTTATGTGCATAGGAAATAATTTTTTAGAAAGGTTGTGGATTCAAAATCTAGTGGTTTTGATGAATTCAAGAATTCTATTAGTGTTTCCATTTTTATAACTAACATATTTAGTATGTTATGTAATATTGTTTTTATATTTCTATAAATATCCTGTTATATAATAAATAAACTTGTATAAATTATACTTAAAAATTTATAAAACATAAAATACATATTTAATGGTTCAACAACCATATATTTGATAAGAACACTATGGTGGATATAGAAATATGAACAGGCATGAATTAATTTGGATATGTAATATAGAATGGGTGTCGTGTAATATATTTTTTATATTCATAAGAAAAATCATGGAAGGAAAAAATTGTGTGATACTTAGAAATATTTTATAGTTTAATCCATATGAGTAATTAAGACGTGCATACTAGAAATGTGGTAATGTAATGAACCATATGTTGTTGTGTATGATATTTTATAGTACCTACCACAATGTGGTTTATGGAATCACATAAATTGGATTTCTAATTTTATAATTGTGTTACATAATAATTTTTGTCATTTCGTGAAATATAAAATATGATGAAAAGTGGAAATTATCAAAGTATTAGAGGATATGATGTTTATAATATATTGTCTCTTATTTTTAAGATACTTCCTTCATTTTATAAGGGTTATAAATTTTAGAAATTGAAGATTTTATATAATGGGGGTCAGGAATCTAAGATAGAATGAGACTTCGATTTAAAATTCATATTCGTCATGATTCAATGATGAGACAAGATTTTAGTATTTGATATAATTGTTGTGTATGTAATAATTCATCTATTCTGTGAGGAGGGATTCCAATTCCAAAATGAGCATCATTATAGTACCATGCTTGGAATGGACAATAATAAAATCGAACTCATTACATGGAGAGAATTCTTTATAAACAATTACATTAAAATATATTTTCATGAATTAATTCATAGAATAAATATATATATATTGGGTGGATGTCTAAAAAAATAAAAAACATTATTTACATGGATGATTTAATGAAGATATCTTTATTTATGTTTGATTATGAATTAATGACAATTAGTTTGAAAAAGATATTGGTATGAAAATTTAATTAATTTTTTATTAACATAATATGTTAATAATACTCATGTGATTATGGGAATAAAATAAATAATGATTATATAATGCAATGGTGGAGAGATGAATCTGATAATTCAGCCTATTGTAAATCATAATAATCAAAGAGGGAGAAATGGTTATTGAAACTGCTGAACAATGGATGATTCTGTCCCTCTTCTAAGCTGCAACATGTAAAAGTTTATATTGATTATATAAACATCATATAAGGAGGAAATATAATAACAAACATAGATTAATTTCATAAAGCATTCAATGATCATTATAAAATATTAAGAAGAAATAAGACATGGGTTTAGCCTGGCTGATCATATTCTGGGTATAGATTTCAATAATTAAGATAACGAAGATCTCATATACTGAAACTATGAAAGAATGAAACATTTTGAATATAGATTACAAACTAGAAAAATATAGACCATGGACAATTGGAGGGATCTAGTATAATTTAATATAAAAATATTGGGAGAAATCTATTTTCAAGGGATGTAGACGTAATACCTAAATAATGGATTCCACTAGAGTAATGTTATTTAGTGTAATCATTGAGTTAAGGACAATATAATCTAACTAATTAATATATATTTAATATAGTATTGATAAATGATAAACTTATACATGACCCAAATTTGGTAATGATTATTACAAATTAGAAACAAACATTATTAAAATACATGTTCCTTGAATTTCATTTTTTTTGTTCAAAAAATGTAAGGGTTATGTTAAATTATAATGGATAAATAATATATCTTAACATATCTGGGGAATTTCAAACATGAAATTAGAGTAGTATCATAAATTATTTACCCCTAGTGATATATCACTGCATCCTTGGGAATTTTAATTGGTATCTTATCTCACTAGGTTCTATCAGGAAGGTAATATCTTTAATATATTTTAGAAGATTGTATAAAAAAAATTAAAAAATAGAGGCTTTCATATATTTTATGGAAATAATTTTTATAAATGATTTAATTGTATGATCCACTGTCATCATTAACAAGGATAAAAATATTAGCCAATTATTAAAGTGGGACTTATACAACTTAAGACATTCTTATATGACAAAAATTTATAATTGGATTTTCAATTTTTACAGAAAGGAATGGACTCTAATTAGAATACCCATTCATGAAAAAGTATAATTAAATATTTTAGGACTCAAAAATTTCAATAATATGTGGGATGATATTGAAAAAAAAATTCAATGGAAATATTTATGTCAAATAATCAAAACAAAAAATATAGATAATGAAATATTAAGGATAATATAATATATAATGATTAAATTGTTGATGACTACATCATAAGTGTGAATTTGAGATTTAGTAAAATCATTATATATTCAGAAACCCAAGATTACAAAAACATTATCAATAATATTATGAGACATTTTGTGAGAATATTTTATGTTATGGTTTCTACATTCAATGAAAATAAGTAATATTCTCATAATGAGTTATACAAAAAAACTTTTTAATAATGAGAAGAGGTAACCCATGTTTTATATAAAATATACTTGGATAAATTGGAATTCAAATCTATTAACTATATTAAAATCAATGAAGGCAAGGATGAGTACCCATGTGAATATGAATAAGATAATGAAATTTATGAAGAGTATAAGAGGATCCTGGATATTACCTCAATGAAATATCAAAATTAAAAGGGTAAAATCCATGAGAAATCCCATTATTGTATTATAAATGTGTTGTAAATAGACATTTTTTAAATTATAGTGGATTGATTTAGAAAGGGGAAACTATTTTTTTCATCATGTAAAAGATGTCACCAAAACTGAAATGGAAATCCCATAAATTATTACAGTTGAAAGGAGAGGTTCTGAAGAAGTTTGAGAATAAATATGGTGAAAAAGGAAGTATAAGATGAATATTAAATAGAAAATATTGATTCTTAAAATGTAGGCTCCACAAAAAAACCATTTTTATCGCATGAAAAGGAAAATGAAATTACAATATGTGGTGTTGCAAGTGATGAAAACAGATACAATAAAAATATTTTTTAAAATTGGAATAATATGAATTGATAAAATATTCATGTATAATAAAAGGGTTTGACTAATTCAGAATGATTTATAAGGTATATATTACCATATCATGAGTAAATATATCTATATTTAATTAATTAATTTTCTAAAGGTTAGAATTTATGTACATGATTATATTCTGATAAATATTAATGTATATATTTCAAATAATGACTAATATATGAGTAAGACATAATTCTGATGTTTTAAGGCTAAAAACAATTGGAGCAATATTAATGAATATTATGAAATTAATATATATTTCGAGGATGAATCATGTAAATATATTGAGAATTCAAACCCAAAGATGAATGTATAAGTTATTCCAAATTCTTACAACATTTCCAAATAAGGTTCACCAAAATGTGTTTTTTTTAAACCTATTAGGAATGTATACTGATTAGTAAATTTCATGAAATAATAATTACCTTATCACGGGACATCGATTATTATTCATAATAGAGATATACCAAATGAAAAGTGATAATGAATTTTATAATTCTATTAGATAGTAAGAATAATTTCCTAGAAAGATCAATCAATCATGGATAACAACAGTTTTTAATGTAAATTGATGTTAATTTCAATTAATTTAGAGAAAATGATATATTTACATGTATAAAATTTCATTTTAATATTAACAAATAATATATTAATTATGTAGGATGTATAACATTTTAAGAAGAAGATGTTATGATAAGAATCACACTATGAATATAAATATATCATGCTTGCATACTCAGTATATATGTTATTTATTAGTTGATATTTATGAAAGATGTGACCAGTATTGCTATTTTGTTGAATATAATACAATAATTCATCTTGAATAAAAACATTACCATATTGATAATAAGATGATTTAGAAAGGATAAAGAGATGAGAATTAAATTCTTATTTAGTTGGACAATGAAACAAGATTAAGACACAAAAAAATTACATTAGAGTGGTTTATTATGTAACACCCCACCCCTTCCTCATTAGCATGAGGAGGTGGTGAGGGTTACTTGGCCTTAAGTGACGTTTACAACGCACCATAGGCTGGCAATAAATGTCTAGGTCTTCAAGGAACAGTGGGGATCGATTTTCCCTTAAGACAAAACCAACCAAACAAACAACTAAAGATGCATGCACTTTCAATCCCAAACATGTATTCCCAAAATACAACCATGTTGTTCCACAATACACCCCAAAACCAATATAACCAAACATATCAGAGTACACGAAGAGTTTAAACAACAAAAAATTTGTTCCATGACACCACCACATCTCCACACTATGCTCCATGCTCCAAGCTCCACCGAGACATCACAATGCACCACTAAAAAAGGGAGATGCCTTACCTTTGCCCATGTCACGATACACAACATCTCTAAAGACACCAACCTTCCAAAGCAGGGGGTGAGTACTAAAACTCAGTAGGTTTTTTCCAAATGACTTCTCTACACATGACAATAATTTAAAACTGTTAGCACATTTATAAAAAAACAATTTATATAAAATAATCACAAGTATAAGCAATTCCATAAGCCAAAAATTCCCTTACCAAGCCATCACACCCAAACCCAGAAACCAAGGGAAAGCCAACAAAACATACCACAAGACATTTCATCATTTACACACTAGCATAATAATTTCAAACTTGCAAAGCAATGCACAAAAAACAACCAAAACAACCAAACGGTAAAGCTTTCCTCCAACCTGTTCACCCATTCACACTAAGCGGCACTTCCCATACACTTATCCTTGATGGTGTCCCTTCCATCCATTATCCATCCATTTTTTTTAGTGTTACTTATTTCCACATCCACACAACATTAAAAACAAGTCAATGCCAATAATATAACCCCCCAAGGTCACAACCACATGCAATCAACCATTTCTATTTCATATCAATCCACTTCAATAAATCATCCATTTATTGAAAACCATTTTCCATGCCAAACCACATTTAAATAAAACAACCCTTTTATTGAAAACCATTTCCATTAAAAATTCACAAATAAACCATATCATCCCATTTTAAAATCTCCATTTCAAAATCCACAATAATATCATTTCACCATAAAACCCCCTTTTTCCAAAAAAAACCCCAAAACATCACCCAAGGGATTTCTAATCAATTTTTCACATCAAAACAAAATTAATTTCAAGAACATAAAATTAATTATAACAATAAATATTATCTCTAATCAAGTGGAGTCAAGAAAGAATCCACCAACCTTTATGGTTCCCGAGAAATTGACCCACAGGTAACCACGCTTCAAATCCGGCGATCGCACCACCGAAACCCCTTTATATCTCTTTCCATAACATTAACAAGCCTTAAAAACATCATCTAGGGAAACCACAAACCTATATATACACACAACATTTGTAGATCTAGAAAACCAATAATTATAGGGATGTAGATCTAGACAAAAACACAAGGAAACCAAAAATAGAGGCTTACCCAGGAGAAACCACCTTCAAACCGCCAATAAACCTCTTCAAAACGCTTCCAAATTTCGTGGGAGGGCCCCTCCAACCATTGAGAACCAAATATCTCGAGTGAGTCATGAGTGGGTGATTGTTATGGGTGAAATAGGATAGTCCCAAGAGAGCCAAGAACTTATTAACCTATTTTTAAGTGGTCGCTTGGTTAGACAGCACGGTTTGGAAAACATTGTGCTAACCATGTGCACGCTACTTCCTCGAGAGTTAGGGTATGCACAGTTTCCTCACACTATTTGGTAAACTGTTCACAGGATGTGTGAAGCCTACTGTCTCCCTTGCACGGATTCATGGGGAATCTGCATGGTTTCCACTAACCGCACACCCCTTTAAAATCCTCCAAAATCATCCAAAACCATTCCAAACACACCCACCTCTTCCCAACTCATCCCATGACCTCTAAACACATAAAATGCATAAACAAGGCTACATAACTCAAACCGGGGGTACTATATTCTCCCAACCATTGGGATTTATGTCCTCGGAATGTACTGAACCCTCCATTTGCCGAAAGAGCATGGGCCACTGCTCGGCCATTTCATTCTCCCGCTCCCTAGTCTCTTCTTGAATCTGATCATGCTGCCAAAAACACGAAATAAAGTGATGATTTTACCATGCAAGACTTTCTATTGCCTATCCAAAATACACACTGGCACATGAACCAACGAATCACCCAGTTCTAGCTCAACATGATCCCATCAAATCACATGGTCACGATCTAGCGGATACTTTTTCAACTACGACACATGAGACACATTGTGTACCGCACTGAACCTATATTGTAAATAAAAACAATAAGCCACCTCACCAACCCTCTCATGAATCTCAAAAGGTCTAATATACCTTGGAGATAACTTTCCCATCTTTGTAAACTAACGATGTCACAACCTAGGAGAGATATTTAAGAAAACATGATCACTCACTCGGATCGACAACGTCCATCGATGATGATCCGCATACGATTTCGGAAGACTCTGAGCCATCTCCATTTTCTTCCTGATCAACTTGATCTTCTCTGTAGTCTCCTGGACAAGGCTCGGTCCAACCATCGAGGACTCACCCATTTCCACCCAACATAGTGGAGAACGACATGGTCGCCCATACAACGCTTCAAATAGAGCCATCTATTCGGATTCCTGATAACTATTATTGTACGAGAACTCAACCAATGGAAAGTGATCCTCCCGCAAACCAACAAAATCCATGGAACAAGCACGTGAAATATCCTACAGAGTTTGTATCATCCTCTCGGATTGACCATCCATCTGAGGGTGATACACCATACTCATGGTCAACTTAGTTCCAAGGGCTTGCTGTAAGGATTTGCCGAAACGAGATGTAAACCTCAGAACATTATCTGAAACAATAGAAACCGGAACACCATGTCTCTTTACCACCTCCAAGATATATATTTTGGATAGATCCTCCACCATATAATATTCACGAATCGGGATGAAATGGGATGACTTCATTAGCTGATCCACTATCACCCAAATGGAATCGGGCTTTCTGACCGTTCATGGGAGATCTTTGAAAAAATCCATCTCTATCTACTCCCACTTCAAAACAAGGATTGTTTTATACTGCAATATTTCTACTGGAGTCGGATGCTCTACCTTGACCTGCTGACAAGTCAAGCATCTCAAAACTAACTAACCCACACTTCTTTCCATACCAGCCCACCAAAACTATGCCTTTAGCGCTTTATACATTTTCTAATTTCTAGGATGAACATCCCACCTGGAATGATGATACACCCTGAGAAGATCCTCATAACAAAAAACTAGGACAACCATCTGATTCTAAAAATAGAAATTCGGATCTCACATCATTTTCCAACCCTCAATTTTCACCCCACCATTGAGTCTCGACCCCATGGTCACACACTCAGAAACAAATATCTGTGCCTTTCAAACCAGGCCATCCAAGTCAGGAATCAACAAAACTAGAATGAAGACCACTCTATCGCCCTGGTCCTCACATTCCAACCACATATCAGCTATAACTGACTTCAACTGCCACTGGTCTGATGCCTGTTTTACCACCCGAGCATATGATTTTCTAATTAATGCATCTGCCACCGAATTTCCCTTACCCGGTGTGTACATCAAGTCAATGTCAAACATATAGAGATATTCCATCCATCTCCTTTGCCTCATGTTCAAATCCTTTTGTGAGAAAATGTGCTTCAAACTCTTATGATTTGTATATACCGAGAGTTTCTCACCGAATACACAATGACTCCATACTTTCAATGCATGGTCCACTACTGCCAACTCCAAATCATGAGTTGGGTAGTTCATCTCATGCACTCTCAACTACAGTGAGACATAAGCAACTACATGATTCCCTTGCATGAGAACTATCCAAAACCTTGATCTCGTTGCATCATAATACACCACATACCCTTTTCTCAGTTCTGGAAAAACCATGATTGGTGCTGATGTAAAGCGACCCTTTAGCTCTTTGAAAAATTGCTGACACTATTAATTTTACTGGAATGGAACATTGTTTCCTATAAAAACTCTCGTCAAATACAAACGTGAAAAATCACGAACAAAATGCCGATAATACCCAGCTAGACCAATAATTCTCAGCATCTCAAAACCATTTTTTGGCGGTTTTCGTGAGATTGCAGCCTCTATCTTTTACATATCCACTAAAACACCCTCTTCATAAATCACATGGCCATGAAAACAAAATTTATGTATCCAAAAGTCACAATTTGACAATTTGGCGTACAAATGATGATCCCTCAATATCCCAAGAATTGTCTCCAAGTGATTATCATGCTCTACCCTTTTCTTTTAATACACTAGAATATCTTCTAGAAACACCACCACAAATGAATCAATATATCTCTAAAATATCTGATTCATCAATGCCATAATCACTACTGTCGGATTCGTTAGACCAAAAGGCATAACGAAATATTCATAATGGACATATCTACTTCTGAAAGCTGTTTTAGGAATATCGTCCTCCCTCACCTACAATTGATGATATCCCAACCTTAGGTTGATCTTGGAGAACCATTGGTCTCCCTTCAACTGGTCGAACAAATCATCAATTCCTTGAAGTTGATATCTATTATTTATCGTAACTAGGTTATGTATTTGATAATCAAAACATAGCCTCAATGTTTCATCTACCTTTTTCACAAACAACACTGGAACTACCCACAAAGACATGCTAGGTCGGATAAACTCTTTGTTTTCTAACTCTTCCGACTGGAATTTCAATTCCCGCAATTTATTTGGTGCCATCTTATAAGACAATAGTGAGATAAAACTAGTCCCCGTAAGAATATAAATTATAAACTCCACTTCCCTTATGGGAGTTAACCCAGAGAATTCTTCAGGAAAAACATCCATTAACTGAGCCACCACTTCTATAAGAACACTCTACTCAACACCCATTACCGATTCTAATGACAACACAACCAACTGATATGATAACGTTCCTACTGCTGGTACCAACAAACTCGTTGCACCCTGCCTTTCATAACTCTCTCATCTAAAGAGATGTCTAACACCATTGTGTGTCGTAAAAGCCATTTTTTGCGCATCACAATCAATGTGGACCTTAAAAGCCAATAGTCAATCCATTACTAGGATTACATCATACCCATCCATCTCAAGCATTGAGAAATTCCACATTAGCTCAACCTCGCCCACAACGATACAAAATGATCTACACAAGAAGGCTCGACACTCTCTTCGACCCATAGGAGTTTGATGTTTCAAAACCGAGGGGATCATTTCTACCCTTAATCCCAAAAAATCAACCACGCGTGCAAGAATAGAAGAGTGAGAAGAACCCTTCTCAAAAAACACTTACATCAAGGTAGAATTTAAAAGAATAGTACCTCGCACCATGGATAGTCCTGACTGATCATCCACCACAACCTGCTCAGCACTGAACAATGAATTTGTCGCCACACTCTACTCTTTATTGCTTTCCTAAGGCGTCGTGGTATTCTGAGAATCACACTGACCCACTTTAATCTGTTGACGAGGGGTGTGCTGCTGTCCCTATCTCGTCGAAGCATATGACCTCTACGATCCCTGAGGAGTGTCACTCGCACCTGAACTTGGAGCATTCCGACAATAACCCTACAGATTCCCCATCTACATACAATTATGACATGCTTGAGTTTTTTTCATACAATCCTGCTTTATGTGGCTCGTAGAACCACACTAAAAACATCCCAAATTGCCCTGGGGCTTCAGGGGAAGATTTACCGATCCTGCCGTCGGATTATATGCCATATTCCTACCTTGGGAATAAGTATCGCTCATTTTCTTGAACCCAGTGTTAGAGTTCCTACTATTCCCCATGTGTACAACCATTCTTCCTCCACCCGAAGCACCCAACAAATCCCTATCAGCCACCGAGGCTCTATTCATCATCTCTGTGTAATCATCTATACACAACAATGCTATCTTTGATTGGATTTTATTCCATAACCCTTCTTTAAAGATCCGTTCCTTCAACGAATTGCTACCCACCACCTCGGGTGAAAACCTCACTAAGTTCATAAACATAGATGCATACTCCGTCATAGACATAAACTCTTGCTTCAAACTAAAGAAATCAGTCGTATGAAAAATTCTTAACGTATGTGGGTAGAATTGTTTATTAAAAAAATTCCTCAATGAATTCCCACATCATACCCTGGTCAATCCCATCACGGACTACCAACTCCCACCACCAAAGGGAAAGATCTTCCAACATATATGTGGCCAACTTCACTTTTAACTATACCAGAATTCCCATGAACTCGATGATCATTATCATTCTTTTAAACCATGCCTCTGCCCTCTCCGGCTCTGAATCACTACGGAAGATGGGTGGATCCTACTTTTGAAACTATACTTATTGATCCACATGCCTTGGTTCATTCATTTTATTTCAACTTTCCACAGCTTGGAAAGCTTGCACTATGCTTTTCACTAGCTTCTGGTTCACCTGAGGATCAGGTGCTACCACATTCTCAGCAGCCTTCTCTGGTTGGTCTCTACGACGCTTACCTATTGCCATTTCTATAAACAGAAAACAAAAAACCATGAGTCTCACATACGTAGACAATTCTAAATCTCATTTCAAATCATATTACACAACACTATCAGAAGAAGTCCTTCCGCCTTTTACACATGTGCCATGTTTCAACTTTTTGAAAACCAAACCATTTTCAAAATAGCAATTTATTCACATTACTATTTCAAACATTCATATCACATCATAAATCATTATACCTCAATGAAATATGAATCCTAGTCGGAATTCATTTCTACCATGCATGTCATGCTCATCTCATTGGCTACACCCACGACAATGTGATATTCAATTCCAATAAGTGTCTCCAGAACACTTATGTACCCAACTCCATGATAACTTGAATTTCAGCATGAAAGGGTTAGCTATGTAATTTTATGCTATACATTCCATGTTCTGACAATCCTACACCTTTCTACCATCCCGACTCATGGAATTCACCATAATGAATGTCAACACCAAATCCGTGAATCAACTCCAAAGGACCGAACAAACTGATACCACTTGTAGCACCCCGCCCCTACCTCATTTGATTGAGGAGGTAGTGAGGGTTACTTGACCATAAGCGATGTTTCCAAGGAGAAAAAGGCTGTCAATAAATGCTTAGGGTTTCACGGAATAGTGGGGAATGATTTTCCCTTAATACAAAACCAACCAAACAAAAAACTAAAGATTCATATACTTTCAAACCCAGACATGTATTCCCCAAAAACAACAAAGTTGTTCCACAATACAACCCAAAACCAATACAACCAAACATATCAGAGTACACACAGAACGTAAACAACAATCACTATGAGCCATGACACCACCGTATATCCACACCAAGCTCCAAGCTCCAAGCTCCACCGAGACATCACAATACACCACTAAAGGAGGGAAATGCCTTACCTTTTCCCACGTCACAATACACAAAATCTTCAAAGACACCAATGTTCCAAATCAGGGGGTGATTACTAAAACTTGGTAGGTTTTCACCAAATGACTTCCCTACAAATTTCACAAGGATAAAACCTTTATCACATTTATATAAAACAATTCATATAAAATAATCACAAGTACAACCAATTCCATAGGCCAAACATGCCCTTACCAAGCCATCACACCCAAACCCTGCAACCAAGGGAACTCTAACCAAACATGCCACAAGTCATTTCATCATTTACACACTAGAACAACAATTTTCAACATGCAAGGAAATGCACAAAGAACAACCAAAACAACCAAATGGTGGAGCTTCCATCCAACCTGTTCACCCATTCACACTAAGCGGAACTTCTCGTCCACTTATCCTTGATGGTGGACCTTCCGTCGACTATCCATACTCTTTTTATAGTGGTACTTCTTTCCACTTAAACACAAAATTGAAAACAAGTCAATTCCAATCATATGGCCCACCAAGGTCACAACCACATGCAATCATCCATTTCCATTGCATATCAATCCACTTCAATAAATCGGCCATTTATAGACAACTATTTTCCATGGAAAAACTCATTTCAATAAATCAACCATTTTATTGAAATCAATTTCCATCAAAAAGTTTCACAATTCTTCCATTGTATCCCATTTTAAAATCTTCATTTTAAAATCCACTAGAATATCCTTTCCCCACAAAACACCCTTTTTCCAAAAAAAAATCCCCAAAACATCGCCCAAGGGATTTCTAATCAATTTTTCACATCAAAACACAATTAATTTCAAGAAAAAAAATTTAATTTTAACCAAAACCATTAGCTCTAACCAAGTGGAGTCGAGAGAGAAGCCACCCACCATTAGGGTTCCTGATAAATTGACCCACAAGCAACCACAACTCAATTCTGGAGATCGCACCACTAAATCCTTTCTAGATCCTTTTCCCTAATATTCAAAAGACTTAAAAACATCATCCATGTCAACCACAAACCAAGATCTACACACAAAAATTGTATATCTATAAAACCAAGAAATATAGGAATGTAGATCTAGAGGAAAACACAAGGAAACCAAGAGGACAGACTTACCCGGGAGAAAACACCTTCAAACCGCCAAGAAACCTCTTCAAAATGGTTCCAAATCTATTAGGAGAGCCCATCCAACCATTGAAAACCAAAAATCCCGAGTGAGTAATGAGTGGGAGGAAATTTGGGGTGAAATATTTTAATCTTGAATGAGCCCAGAACTTATAACCTTATTTTTAAGTGGCCACAAGGTTAGCCCACACGGTTTGAAAAATTGTTCACTAACTGTGCGCACTCTTCTGCCTCTAGATTTAGGGTCCACATGGTTTCCTCGCACGGTTTGTCAAACCATGTGTCGGTCGTGCGAAGCCTACTTTCTCCCTTGCATGGTTTCTAAGAGAAACCGCATGATTTCCACTTACCATGATCAAATCGTGCACCCCATTAGAAGCCTCCAAACTCATCCTAAACCATTCCAAACTCACCCAACCTCTTCCCAACTTATCCCATGCACTTCAAACACATAGAAATGCATAAACAAGGCTACATACCTCAATCTAGGGGTTCTACAGATTATTTCATGTTATATGAGGAAAAGTCATGATTAGTATTTCATAACATGACAGAGTTGCATTAAATATTACGAATAATATATATAAGTTATGATATTCGGTATTAGGTTAGTTAAGATTAATGTTCAAAAATATAAGTCCAATGAAGTCATATTTTTTACAGTCAGTGACATTATAACTTTAGTGTTAGTCAAATTTCTAATGAAGGGAGTGAATAATTTTTTAATTTGGATACATATTTCATGAATAGATTTAATGATGACATATTTATCAAAAATGGATGAATATATAGTTGAAATTAATTTCAAATTCAATGTACAGATGATATTTATTATATAATCTTAAAATATGTGTTCAAAATATGAAATAAAATACATGGCTGCATTATTCACGAGAGTATATAAAATATATCAACAAGATATGTGGCAAGATGTATGTGTAAATTTTGTAAATAAAAAGTATATATATTTTATATATGATGAAATGAAAAAAAAATATGAGGAAGTCACATGAAAGTTGAAATTAAATCAACTATTCCAATTTAATTCTATAAATAATTTTTATATGGGACAAAGATATAAAAATGTTCATGATGTTATAGTTATTTCACCATATTCATTGATGATTCTAAATGAATGAAAAATTAATTGATTATGCATAATTCGAGAATAGTTAATAGAGATATGTTCTATCGAAACACATTTAAATCTAATCATTCAAATAATATTTTCTGGAATTTGAATAGTTACCCTTATACAGTCAATAAAATTTGAATTGTTGATTCTAAAAATATAATATCAGTGTATATGGGAAGAACTAGATAAGGAGAATTCAATGTCTTAATGATTTTATATAGATAAGATTCAAGTACAGGTCTGAAAATTCATGATATATTTTTCTTGATGCATGAATCCACAATTACTCCATCTGAATTTAGGTTAAAAAATGATCTTACATTGATCTAATTTAGTGTTTTTTCCAATCTAAATTTTATGATAATAAGAAAATTATATTTTGGAATATTTTATGACCAATATGAAGAAAGGTTAATAAAGGGATATATACTAAATTATAATGGAACTAAGTACTGGAACTAATTTAAAAAAATTGAAATGTCATTGGTTGTTGAGTGGGAAGGAATTCCCAAACATTGTTGAATTTTTCTAAAATTTTTTGGTTGGATCATCCATCCATGGTAATCATACCATAATTTTCAGAGTTTTAATTCTATGGTAAAATTATTTATTTTTATTATATGGATTGGAGAGTTAATATAGATATTTAATGGTGTTTTTTATGAATTAGGACCCAAACCCCCAGTTTTGGGGAAAAGAATACCGAGGTTCATGTTTCACACACGACCAGTCTAACCATGAAGACAATACTCTATAACTTTTTTTTCAAAGGGGTGTGGTTTGTTAAAAAACGAAAAACCTTTGGAGAAAATATTTGGTATCTCTACATCTATTCACAGATGGTTCTTACATATGGTTTATGGTCAGGAAAAAGTAATACTGCCAAACCTTGAGTCATTTGTTTAAATGGGTGACCATTTGGAAAATGACAATGCATAGTAGGAGCGTGGAATGTCATATTATGTGACATAACCATAAACCCATTTAAAAACATGTAAATTATGAATATTTTTCTTCCAAATTTATCTATGTTTTCATATTTTATTCCCATTCACATGTGGATCACTTCTAGAAGTAGAGAGATACACATCACTCCCTCTTCTAGGATTTGGGATCCTTCCTCCAACCATGCTCTGAATTGAAAGAAATAGGGTTCATTGGAAGAATATTATTAAGGAAATCCTCCATATATATTTATTTTCTCATTAAATATCTATAAAAAATGATATATCCATGAATGTAATTCTTCCCAATTATAATGTTAGTTTTCTAAAATCCTGATATTAATTGATTCTTTTTGGGTTAGAGGCCGATATTCAACAAGAGAGGGCCTGTGAATCTATGGTAGATTTAAAAAACTGATATCCGTATAGTTTTTGATAACTCTCATTGTGATACCTAATTTTTAAATTTATAACATGAATACAATAATTTACTAAACTACAGGGTAGAATAGGAATCGTATGTGTGAGGATGAACCTACAGAGATAGGTTTTGAGAAAATACTAATTAAATAAAACTAATATAGGAAATCTATGATATGTAGAAATTAATACTCTGATATTTAGTATTTTATTAGTGGAGATATTGGGATAGTAAAATATAAAATGTGTTCTAGGAATTGTTAACTCTAGGTATACAAGATTACATGGTATGAAATGATCATATAACAATCAATCTGTTGTCAGAACCAGATTCTAGTGAGTATGATGGTCATTTAAAATGATATCTATATTTTTTTATCCTTTTTAGGGTATGGTAATTTGGATTACAAAGAATGGGTAACTAGAAACATTATTTAAATATAAGGAATAAATAATCCAAGTGGTCATGGTTGAATTCTATAACATAGATCTTGTATTAAGAAGATGCATTCAACCAATCTATGAAATGGTCATGCTCAATGAAAGATAGAAATTAAACTCATTACTCAACCATCTCACAATGGTACTGAAAAATTAATCCAATTATATAAAAAAATGAATAATCCATTTGAAATCCCATCATTAATTGTATTATTGTATATAATACCTCATAAAATCCGTCCATATTCATCACGCACACAACAAAATGAATAAAACCCCCTCATGCAAGACATGAGAGGGTCTAGAAAATAATAATAAATAAAATATGATAGAAATCTTTGAGGAAAAGCTACACAATTGGTGGATGCATATTCACAGGCATTTATCAATGGTCCTCCATCTATAGCTCACCATGTGTAATCATGATTCGTGATTTCCTTCATGATTTTTGAATCTGCATGAATATCATGGGAATCACATTCAATGATTTCTCACTTCGACTAATTCCATGGGTTGAAATTGGGTATCATGTCGTGTAACTAGTTTTCACAGCGTAAAATGTTGTCATGACTTACTCTAGTAGCAGCTTCATAGAAGGAAGCCATGACATGTAATTGAATTACATGATGTTTAAAGTGTTGTTCTACACATTTCTATCCCCACAACATATTTAAAAATATGGTGTTTTTCCATATGTCTTTTCTCTCCATTATTCACCCTATTTAATTCCTTTTTCAAAGATTCATTATTTCCTTCCCTAAAACATATAACTAGTAAAATAACTCTTGAATTGTTAAAAATTTTATATTAAATACATACATTAATATAATAAATCATTCTAAAATGTATGCATGATATAAACTTATTAAATACCCCCATAATAGATTTTAGGCTTTTCATCAAGGATGAAATCTAAACATGATATAAAGGAAAATAACTTTACTATGCTTCAAATTTAGTATCTATAAGAGAAATTGATCATATAGAATGCTAAATGTCTGATCATCACGTATATAAGTTTTATCAAAGCCTTATTTTCAACGAAACAATCCAATCAAGTATTTTACATTTCTATTTTGAAATAGCCACTCCTTTTCATTTATCAATTTTCATTTTTAAATTCATTATTAATATCCATCAAATTTGAAATATAACTCAAATGAATTCTTCCACACATTATTAGGGTATAAATATAAATATATTTTATATTATTCTTCAATACCATGCAATTTACTATAGGCTTTCAAAAAATTTAGCATCTCCACCCTGTAAAGAATGAAATCACATTTAATCAATAGGAATTCAACGTTTAGGATAAAATGACATTGAGGTTTAGGGATGATAGGTAAATGGTTTAAATATTTTAATTTTTAATTAGTAGTTATTTCTCCTACCCACTTAACATTATATAAAAAGACAAGATATATAATGATATCCCTTAACAAATGACATCTCTCTCTTCCTCCAAAAATCTCTATGTGGGCTCATGATACATGTAAGTGTAATTATGAAATCATCTTCTATTGATCTTTTTTCTTTTGGATATTTTTTTATTTCATTAAATTTATACTCAAGAATAATATTACATCAGTAACCTAAACACATATGATCAAAATATCACCAGTTTGAAATATGTTGATTTTTTATCTTCCCAAAACCCTACCAAAATTTTTTACCTTCTTTTCTTTTCTTTTTTCAATATTTTTTAATAAGATAAGAGATTAATAAAATTCAACAAGATATTTAATGTCCTCCCTCATACCATAATAACCCCCACCCACACAAAATATCCTCAGTGAAATATTACCAGAAACAGACTATAAAGTTCATCCACCACACTAATATTTTAAAATATCATGAAAATATTGGTGGAATGTAGGAATTGATAAAATAGGTTTCTAACACGACTGATTTCCTAAAAATGATTTTCCTGTCTTATATAAGATTAAAATAGATTAATGTATGTTGTGTCCATGGATAAGTGATAAAAAACATTACCTTTGTCTTTTTAAATGTGTCTCTATTCATTCATCGTTTTGATAAGAATAAAAGTATGTTCTAGAAGGAAATACGCCCATTTTTATCATGAAATATACTACAGAAAAATAGAAAATATTGGTTAATCGAATTTATGTGGAATGAGTTGAATGGTGGGTTAAATTACTCATGGAAATTAACATGAATAATAAAATCAATGAATGAAAACATCAGAAATTCAAAGCACACCTAGATTTTAGAAAAATTTCATTTACCACGATAAATATACTCCCGCAAATAATGATTTTTCGAATCCTAACTACATGTGTATCCCTAATAATTATTTTTCCCATTATTCTAATTATAATTAACTATAAATGAATATTAAATACATTTAATTATCAATTTACAAAATATTTTAGTCTCCTAGTTATGTTGATTAAAGAATGAATCAAATGTGGTCATTAAATTTTTAGTTAAATCCCTAAAAAAATTTCAATGTGGGGGTACAAATAATAAATGTAGCGTTGAAAAAATTAATAACAAATAATATTTATGCATGAAATTTAGCTACACATGTACTTACTACAATAGATTCACGATGTGTAAATAGAATTCGTGGAATTTAATGTTGTTGTATCTTCTCCTCATGATACTTTCTTCATCATAATTCGTACTCTATGTTCCATTGATAGACCTATAAATTAATAGAGAAAATTAAATATAAAAGAAATTAAAACATTTTCAAAATTATATTTGGAATTAAAATAAATTCATAAAAATAATATTATATGAAATAATTAAATTCAAATTAATAGAAAGGGAAACAAAATCGAGATCCCTCAAGGTAGTTAGTCTTTTTTAATAGACTTTTAGCTTAACTATAACCGCAATAATTGATTGGAGAGTTTTGTAATGATAATTTTCTTATGTTCAACCAATTATGGATTTCAAATACACCCAGATCAAGATAAATTGTCCTCAATAGAATTTCGGTGGACCTTGAAGGTGGTGACTAGAATCTGAATAGCTTGAGTATGAAAATCAAAATTTCATCAGCTATTTAGATTCAATGAATGTATTATTATTTATATTATGTCTGTGTTTCATTAATTTATTAATTAATGACTACTTATTAATAATCCTGCTCTTCAACATATTCTTTTGTTGATTCTTCTTTTTGATCCTCTGGGTAGTCAACAAAGGGTGCTACTGGTTCTTCTTCTTATAATGGTGAACTTAAATTTTCTACAAATATTATTATAAATACCACTTTTGTCATTTACTATGAATCTTATTAGTTTTCTATTTTTTGGTTGTAATCCATGTTTTAGATTAGTATTTGTATTATCTCAGCAGTTGAGGTTTCTTTTTATTGAATTCAATCCTTTTGTTCTCTATCTTGCTGATGTTTTCTAAAATGTGAGTCACCCACTAAATTTTTTTGTCAAGTTCACCCTTTTTGTATTCATTAAAACCTGAAAAATCAAAGACATAATGATCAATATAAATATATGTTTCGAATATGTTACATACATCTTCTTCATTTTCCATGCTTATTTTTTAGATATGTTCATCGTAGAATTAAGGCTCTAGACTGTGGGGTGTTGTTAAATCAATTTTTTTGTGTCACCACAAAATGAATGAAATAAATAACAAGGAAATGGAGGGGAAGTGATCCTTTATCATGCGAGATGATATTTTTCATCCACTATACTGGAATTGGAAAATTTTAATTTCTTTTGGCCATTCCCTACGATAGAGGTGCATAAGAATAAGTAAAGGATGAAGAATTTCCTATTAATATATATATGAGAGATCAACATAAACTGGATGGATTGTGGAATGAATGTGATTAACATATTGATCTCTACAAACCCTAAAATGAATAAGGGACAAAAAATTTACAAATTCACCAGCCAAAATTATGGAATTTTAAGTAAATATAGAGGATCCTGACTACCAATTTTTATGCACACCAGTCGTGGGGAATGGAAAAAGAAATTATATTTTCCTTCTACAGCACCACCTTTATCTTCTCACTTCCAAACCATGCATGCACCTCCACTTTCTGCTCTTTCTCACCACATGAATGCAACCCCTATCTTCAATCGCTACCACCCAATGCATGGACTACTACTCATCGATCTCATATCATTCATGCATGCACTGCGACTCTCCACTCACCACCGCCCCATGGAAGTACCGCCACTCACCACCATCCCATGAATGCACAACAACATGTGTGCATCCACAACATAAACCCACCACATGCATCCACTACATGCATGTCACCCCCACTGCACTGTTGGATGGAATCACTGAATGCCACTTTCGCCTCACACATCCACTATTTTCCTCCATCGAGTTCTGCTGAATGAATGCAGTCACTGCTACCCCACCATTCTCTAAAACATGAAAATATCCATTGTTTCTGCATGCCATGTGGAGAAGCCCATGATTAACCTTATTCTCCATCACTACATGTGATCCATTGAGCACATCAACTTCCCCACAACCCACAGTCTTGCTGATTCCACCTCATTAAGGATGCTTGTGTGAATTTATCCATGATAAATAATGATTTTCCTTATTTCATCGAGTGATTTTGTTTTGAATTCATTTATCAAGAAATCTTCATTCATCGTGGGTCATGGGGTGATTTAAATCCTCCATGATATCCTCTCTGATATGATGGATCCTTGGTTTACATTATGGCCAAGACACTCCCCCTTTCCTATATAAAAGAGCATTTCCTCCATGCCAAACTAGTAGTTGACACCCCCAACAATATATCCATGGAGGCTGTAGTTATGCACCTACATTCTCCTATGTTCTTCTTATTTTAATTTTTGTAATTTATTTTAATTTTTTTATGATTCAATTTTAAATTATTAATATAATATGTTTTAAAAAAATAAATTCATGAATTTCTCATTAATTTTCTTCTACCCATATTTTTCGTCTTATTTTAATTATAATAATTATAATTATAATAAAAATAAATATTATTACTATTACAATTAATATTACTATATTTACTGTTATTATAATTATTATTATTATAATTTTCATAACTAGTTTTTTTAATGTTCTTAATATAAATAATAATAATACTACAATTATTTTTATTTTATTTTATCTATTATTCTATTTATTTCCTCTAATTTTATTTATTTATATTTCCCAATATTCATTGGCATTTTCTTCACATGATGGATTTGAACTAATCGATGGATTAAATATCATCAATAGAGATGTGTCCTGGAAGATGGAACATCCAAGAACTAGGAGTGTCAACAAACCTGATTAAAGGATGTGGTGTAATTTAGATTTCCTAGTATTTCGATAATATTCCAGAAATTATTAACAAATAATAGAAGTTACAATATCATATTTCTTGGTTGGATTGTAAAAAAATGAAACCTATAATGGATAATAATGATAGAACCCAAAACTGAGCCCAAGACCAAGGGTTTTCATCCATAACCCATACAATTTATAATATCATGTTAGTATAAAATTGGAAATTTTTATATTGTATTTAATTTTTTAAATATTAAAACCCCAAAAAATATTTATTACTGATTTCATTAATTAATGAAAACAACACCAAAAAATTAGTTTAGGGAATTATGAATAAGTGAAAAACAGAGAGGGTCCTCAAGTGAGATGACCATGGTCATCCACTTTGATATACTATGAAAATTAAATTAGTTTATATATTCCACACATCTGGAGTCCATCAAAATAGGTCATCACACACCTCCATCATAACATCAAATTCTATAATGTGGGTGGTTTCTTCCATTATTTATTCCACAACATCTTTTTTTTAGGGTTTCGGTAGATCTATGTGTTCATCAAATTCATTGCATAATTCATCCAGTTATTATTTATCTCTCATATGTATCTCAGTGGGAAAGTCATTCACCTTTTCCAATTTTAATGACTTCCTATCATGGGGCATGGTCAAAAGAAATTTTAACATTTATTAGTGAATCACAGTAGCCTCCCAGTGTAATCTCACTTGATGGGCCTTCCAAATTGTTCACCTAAATTATATAAATCACCAATTATATTTATATTATTATGTTTTAAAATAAATCAATGAAATTTTTTTGGGGTTTTGGTTAATTTTATAAGGACATGAAATTTTGTAATTTACACTAACATAAAATTTATGCATAATGAGTTAATAAGAGTAATTAATTGGTCTTGGGGATAGTCTTGGGGTCAATCATTAGTTTCATTTACATGTTTGTGTTTAGTTTGATAAACCAAAAATGAAATATCATTATTTAATATCTATTCTTTATCAAGAAATTGTGGAGTATCATCAAATTCCAAAGAACTATAAACTATATATCATCCTATAAACATGATTTAATATACTCTTTCTTCTTGGAGGATTTATCTTCCAGAACCCAACTCAATTAATCTTATTTCATCCATTGTATTTTAAATCATATCATATAAATAATTAACCAAGAGATAGACTTAAATAGGATTTAAATAAAAAATTTAAATAATTTGACTTTCATGTCATTAATGTGAAATCATCAAAACAGAGACATTCACCTTTCTATTGATGTAAATCAACATACTAAAAATATATCATTAATCTATAAGGATCATGAAAGAGCATCAAGCCCCCCAATCCAATCCTTGGTGTCATTCACTAATTTATGTGAGTAAGAGATTATAATGTTGGAAGTGGAATAAAAATAAATATAAGACAGAAATAATGAAATAAAAAAAATCGATAACGAATGAAATAAAATAGAATGGAAGAATAGGGGATGAGGAGGGAGATAGAGAAAATGATGAAATGATTGAAAATATATAATTTATAATATACATAAAATTATTATTCCTATTATTAAGATAATAAATTTTGAAAATGGAAAAAATGGAAATAATATGGAAATAATATTTTTGAAAAAATCATTATGTTTTAATCATAATAATAACATTTTTAATAATAAACATTATCATTATTATTATAATTAATGAAAAAATTAAATTGTGGAATAAAAATTAGAGAAAAATTTATGTTTTACATTATTTTATTAATATTATAATTTTAAATAAGAATGAAAAATAAAAAAAGAAAAAGAAAAAATGAAAGAGGAAGAATTTGGGAGAATTGAATAGCATGGCAGTGGATATTTTGGAGAACTACATGTTGTTGTCGAGTGAGTTTTTGGAATGGAGGAATGGATGCTTTATATAGTCAAGGTGAAGTGGCTCGACCTTAAGGGATTTCAAATATACCTCAAATCATGAAGGATATATTTGGGGATTTAAGTCACCCTAAGACCCAAGATGAATAAGGATTATATGAGGAATGAATTTATAATTAAGTTAATTAATGAAATATGGTTAATAATTCTTCAACATGGAAGAATTATTGTAGGATTCATCAGTTTTGTGGAAATGGTGAGCATACACTCATTGGTAAAGCAGTGTTGGTCAGTGGATCTCAATAATTTGTGGAGAATGAGGATCATCATGGATTGTTCCATGATGCAAGCGGTAACAATGGAGGTGTCCAAGATGTGTAAAATATAGAACAACAGTGAATGAATGCATGTAGCCGCACTTGATGGAAGTATAGAGTAGAGTGGTGAAGAATAAGTGGCATCTAATGACGCCTTGCAACAGTTCCACAGGGGAAAAAATCATGCAGGGGTTGCATATTGTTGAATTATATCATTTCTGCATACATGAAGTGGTTAAACGCATTAAGCGGTGCATGAATGTTGTGGTGACAACATCTGAGCGGAGGTACATGAATGCTGTAAGGGAAATCCATGAGTAGTGGTGGAATGGATTGTGTGGAGAAGAACATTGAGCAGCAGTGCATGCATGGGGTGTTGGTGTTGGGAATGTTGTAGTGTGTTCATGTGGTAGCGGCATGCCTATTAACTTATTTTTTCACAGAAACCATTAAAAAAGTTAGAAAAATTACATACCATAATCAAAAATTCATCAAAATTTCATAAATCCATTCAAAATATAATCCAATAAATTTTCAGTCTTCCTAAAATAATTTTTATTCCTATCATAAAAATTTCATTCATTTTATTAAAACATTGAAATTAAAGGGTTTGAAAATTTAAAATAACACTAAAATTATTGAAATTTTAATAATAAATTGATCATTATTGGTTTATTTCAAATATCCCCACACATAAAACATGATTTTATTCCAGAATAAAATCTCAATAAGATGTTAAATAGTTCACCAATTCTTATCAATATTCAAAATTCAATGTTATAAAATCAAATTATTATGAATGTTAAATAAAATTCTCGAAATTTATATAAAATATCAATTCAATTTCCAATTTTTCAATGAAATACTCAATTATTTTATTTTACTATTACTCGTTCAAAATAGATGTAACATATCATTTAATTAATTAAATCTCCTCCATTCATTGTAATTATACATTTATATTCATGAAATACCTCATTTGAATATTTTCACACATCTATCATGATAAAATTCAAGTAACATTATTTTAATATCTTGAGATCATGTTTCATATCCATATTCTTGAAAAATAACAATTATATACGCTTTGTAAATTCAAAAGATACATATAACTATGAGAATTTTTATATTAATCTTCAAATGTCTCTATGTCTTAAGGATGGTAGGAATTGATGTTTTAAAAATAAATCTCCAGGATGTGTTTTATCTCTTCATGAATAAAGAATATTCTGAAATGTAAATTTTTTATGAAATTATCCCATTCAACTTTTATCAAATTCCAACATCCCAAAAAATTCAAATGAAATAATGGGATCAGTTTGAGAATAATGAAATATTTGTTTCTTTAAATGAAATATTTTTTTATTTGTATATTTTTAAAGAACCATTCCTTTTATTTAAATTTCAAATTATAATTAACCTAACATATATCACCTAAATAAATATGATAAAAATAATATGTATAGTAATGGTGATTTTTGTTTTTAAAAAATCAAAAACCATTTTATCTCTTTTTGTTCTTTTTAGGATTTTTTTTATATTCAAGAGGGGAAAAATAGTACAGTATAATGAATAAATCCAAAACCACTTAAAAATTCCCACAATAATAACCCTCAAGATTATTCATTACAATTTAAATTATCCAAATTAACAAGATTCTTTTCACCCCCACACTTCTATATTAGAATATCATGAAATTAACAAGTGTAGGGTTAGAATTGGTAAAATTTCCTTCAAATGTGGATCATTCCTCTAAATTTCATTTCTGGTCCCTATGGGATAAATAATAATTGATGTAATAGTGATATATTTAGGATAAGTGGTTGTAAAAATATTCCTAAATAATTTTTGATTATTTTTTTATAGCTATAGAATTGACAAGATGATATGCATTTTATAGACAATGGCATACCTCACAATCACTTGATAAATATAGCCACGATAAAATTAGAAGTATATAGTCAAGAAATCCTCACATGAATGGGATATTGAATTTGGGAAAACCACTAATGTAATGATTAATAATTATAAAAAAATCTCATGACTTTATGAAAATAAATTCATGCAAAATGATTTCAAAATTTCATTTATTCTAATCAATTATTCCCAGAAAATAATGAGTTGACATTTTAATATCCATGATTTACATTAGTAATTAAATTAAACATTTTACTCATTAAATATAATTTTCATTGAAATATAAAATATAGAAACACATGATCCCTAAAAACACATGTCTCCAATATTATTCATGTAAAACATGAATTCAAGACTGGGAATGCAATTTTTTTGTTAATTCATAAAAAAAGTTTTGGAAAACAAATTATGGAGTTTTAATGTAACACCCCAGGTAAATAATGAATATGACATTTCATATTTATCCATATTTGTGAATAAAATATTTAAATGACTTTAAAGGGGACGCTATGCTCGATGGAGTACCCAACACGCAACAACGTGTTTCTTGGGAATCTTACGTTGCACTCTAATAATAAAATAATATTATTTTAAATGATAGTTAACATGTAGCCGTTGTAATGGTGGGAATGGATATAAATAACTAAAATATGATTATATATGTTTTTAAATGTTTTTACATTTATCCAATAAAATCTAAAGGCTTAAAATACGGAAAGAATTCAATTTTAGGCGTATATGCCCTAGTTTTCACTAAAGGTTCACTTATCGCCTTTTAATGGAGAACCATCATTAAATATAGTTTTGTTCACTCTTATAAATTCTATTGGACCAAATAAAACTCTTCTTAAGAATCAGGACATCAAAATTTACTTTGTGTAAATTTTTGGTATCTTTCCGATAATGTTCATTTTTTTAATGAATAGTGTAAAATGTTGTATTTTAATTCAAAACCTCTTTTTAATATAATTTATTTATATGATTAGATTATATTTTGAATTGGTTTTAAAGTGAAATTAGAAAATATTTTTACCATTAAATCCAATAGTGGTCGTTGGAATTAATTTCACTTTGAAATCAGAATTAAACTAGTGTCAATCTTTTGATACTTATTGTTTTATAAAAACACGCTATTTGCTCTGACAACGGGAATTAATTATTAAATTAATTAATGTGACTAATATATTTTGATTTTTGTAAAACGGACTTCATTTTTGAATTCGGAATATCAAATATAGCTTAGGGTGAAGTTTTGGTATTTTTCTGAAAAACTCCAATTTTTTATGAATAGTGAAACCACTAAGTGGTAATCAAGCAAACTGATTTTTCAGTTAAATGAAAGTTTACCACTAATGTGTATTGAATTTTGAAAATATGACATACATGGTTGTCATTAGTATGAAAAATTTGGTTCAATGGGATGAAAATAATTTTTTGGTGAATAGTAACTTATTAAGTTTTTAATCGCAATTAGTGGTAATTAGTGTAATTTAAGGTAAAAATGATATTATAAGAATGTGAAAACACCATGACACTTGTCCTACACCTATTGGGTGAGTCATGGCCGACCAATACAAGCCATGGGCCAACTTGGCGACCCCATGGAGCCACTTTAGTTGGAAAATGACATTAATATATTTTTATTTAATGTTAAAGTGAAAATGACACTAACATAAATTGTTTTACTAAATTAATTTTTAAGTGGGTTTATACAAGTCCAAATTTTGTTTATAAATATTAATTGGAAATATAAAAATATTTCCAACATCATAGTAATTTTTCTATAATTTTTAGACATTAAATAAATTAAATTATTTATGACATCATAATGATGCAGTGATGACATCATTATTTAACGATTAAAATAAAATGGAAAGATAATGTAAAATATATGAACTATACGTTTCCAAAACTTATTGGATGGGTGGATTTCGAACCATTATAACCGTATCCACGAATTATGTCAATGTGGGACCTTTTAAAATCGAAACACATTTTCAAATAAAGTAATATTTCTTTACTTTCCAAAAGTGCCCCTCCTCTCCTCTTATAAAAGGCCCCCACCTATACCTCATTTAACACACTCCTCAAGCCTTTGGATCGGCAAAACCCTGCCCATTTACTCTCTCCACATCCCTATCCTCATCCTAGTGGATTCCCTTTGGGCATAATCCTTTCAAAGGAAGCCTTTAGGCTCAAATCAAAAGGAGTTACATTTTTAAAGGTAATTCATTCTCTCATGTTCATTTGTTTTTTTTTTTGCTTCTCCAACCCCCTAAACTCTTTTTATTTATTTCTTTTGTAACAACACCAGTATCTTCAATATACTAGGATGTTGTTATAATATTTATTCGAGCTACACTCCCGCACAACTACATCAAATGGTTAAAGAACATACGGTTTCTGTGGATGGCGAAATTCTGCCTCCCGAAACGATGATTGTTCAATACTCATTTAACACCTTCAAAGGTGGCCATTATGATGTCACTATTTTTATATATGATATATAATGTGTTTATGTTTTCCTTAAGCTTCTGTTTTTTTCATTTTGGTCATACCTTTATGGGTAAACACGATATCTTCATTTAAGGAAGTGCGGACTACCGCCCCCTCAAAGTGATTTGATTCGTTAAATACCATATGTGGGACGTATAAAGGATGGAACTATGATATTATATATTATATTATACTGGAATTATAATATACCTTTATATCATTATTATTCAATTCTATAAAATACGAAATAGAAATGAAAGTAGCGTTCATGCGTACGTACGGCCTACCATCTCCATGAACGGTGCATTTCATTTCTTACCTTAAATGATTATGTAATGTTATAAATGCATGCATGTACTAGATATATATGAAATATATTATATCTAAATAATGAATATAATTCTGGATATAATAAACATTTGACCACACGAACAACATGTAATTGTAAGAAGTCCACTTTCGACTTAAGAACCAAATATCGGCAAAAAAAATATTATTAACTTAAATGATTACATAATGTTTATGACATGGTAATAAGTGATATAAAATGAATAATGAACTTGAAAAATGTTCTTATGGAAGTATAAATTAACTCAAGTTTATTATTCAGTTGATTAAAGAATGATCGAGTCAAGTCGGACCTAAGGTAAGGGATCCTACTCCTCTCTTTCTTTTTAAGCACACACTTTTATGTCATTACTTTTAAATCTCATCTTTCTTGTTATTGGGATGATATTTTATATTAAAATTACTGTAATTTTTATGTTCATGTGATGAGAGACCCTATTCTCTCTCATCAATCCATTTTGGATGTTTTATGTGGCGCCGTTAGGCTGCCGAGTTTTCGTAAGGGATTTTTCATCTCACTTTTATTCCCGTGAGATTTATGCTAAATTTGCCACAAATTCCATTGAGTGGTGTATGTACTGCCCATTATTCTACTCTTTGTGTAATATACTTTCGTTTATGAGTATTTACATCAATGACCTATTGTCTTTCTTTCATGGGGTGTATGTTTTGAAAGATACCCAAGTCGGTAAGGGAACCATTCACCCTCCTCTTTTTTAAAATACTTCTTTTATTGGGTCTTTTAATTTACATATTTTTATGTTGGGATATGTTATCATACATCCTTATTGATGTAAATTTTATGTCCATGTGAAGAGATACACTTTTTATCTCTCATCAACTCATTTTGATGTGATGTCGTTAGGATGTCAAGGGAACTTTTTAACCCAATTTCGATTTCTTTGGGTTCAACTTATAGTCATTGAATATGTCATCCATTTAATATTTGTGAATGACCTTTTATTGTTTTACACTTAATATCCACTTATATTGGGTGTATATATATTTGTCACACATATTTTTTTTGAGATTTATTTGTCCTTAATTTAAGGATACCTTCTTTATAAGGGATTTCATCACATTTGACATTTCTATTGAGGGTTCATTGTTGTTATGCACCAATTCACTCTTATATGGTGTATATATTGTCCTTTGGAGTATTATATCATGAATCCTTTTATTCTCATGATATTATAAAGTTCTGACTAAATGTTATTCCTCGATTATTGTATTCAAGTGTCTCTAATTTTGGTAAAACCCCTTTAACCAAAATATCGTTTTAAATGTTTTAATTATTTTTTCTTATTAATATCCATGTTTTCAAAATGGTTTTAAGGATTTATTTATATGGATATTAATGGTTTAAAATGATAAAATCTTCAAGGTGGTATGGGACACTTTGATTCAAAAATCTCTTTATTAAATGTTTTAAATGGTTTTGGAAATGGTTTCTTTTTGAATGGATTCATTATTTCAATATCCTAAAATGTTATATTGTGATTGAAATGTGGAAATGTTATGTTTCCTTTATTCATGTTTATGTGATACGATTATGTTATGGTTCTTGGGCATTGTTATGAAGAACGGGTGGTTCCGTGATAAACTAAGGGCGGGTGATCCCGATATAGCTCTCCAATGCATTGGGTAACGCGAAGGAGTGAAACGTTAAGGTTTCTCCGAAGAGATTTAGGGAATATATTGTGATGGGTATTCCAAACGTAACCAAGAGGGTTACTCCCCACATAGGAATGTTATGAATGCCTCAAGTTACCTTTATATCTTATGATTTCTATGATTTATTCATGATTTGATATGCCTATGTTTTATGGGTAAAGTATGATTTCATTCTTATGTATACATGTACTCATGTTTCCTTTCCATATCTATATATCCCTTACTGAGATTTTTATGCTCATCCCAAGTTTTTGAAATGTTTTTCACAGGTCAAGGGAAGGGTACATGATGTGATGATAGTGTCAAGGATGTGTCAAGAAAGAATCCATGTTTTATTTTAAATATGTTTCTGTTGATGGGAAGAATGAATACTGTCTTTTATGTAACCACTTTGTTTAAATGTGGAATGTAATGCAAGTTTCATGATCTAATTCTCTAAAACTCTAAACCTGAAAAGATACTCAATGTGTAATCTTGTAATAACTCAAGATTATGTATGGTTTAAGGATGGGGCCTTATAGTTGGTATCAAAGGTCGGTTTAGATAACTTTAGAGGTTAGGGTATTCCTTAAGCATAAGTGACATTACCATAATAGTTAGGATTTCAGAAAGATTCCTATTTTTAGATAAAGTGAATGAGTAAGTGTATCTTAGTTTTTACCTTCCTCATTAGTACATGATGGTTTTGTTGATATACTCACACTGACATTTCTATTTTTAGTGAATGTATGGATCTAGCAGGCACCAAACAGACAACAGGTTTGAAGGAAACTTTGGTGGTTCTCTGATTAAGATACTAGATAAAATGGAGGATTCAATGAGGAAACTCGTGGTTGTTCTAAACCAAATATCAAGGAGTCATGATCAACCACTTCAACCTTGGTGAGTTCTCTAATGCATCATGTACGGGATGGACAACTCGATGTGGAAATTCAGGTAATAATTATTAAGGTAACCATTAGGGTTTATATGATACTTAATTTTTAGGTAATTATGGGTTACTCTATGATATGATGGAAAATGAAAGGAATGAGATAAACATGAGGTTAAAATATGTTATGATTATTCTGGAAGATTTTTTTCTAAATTTGGGGAATGTTTTAAGAATTATATAGTTTTGGAAGAAGGACAACATGCAGACCGTGTGACTACCCGTCGCGTCGGACAAAGCTGCGGGAATCGAACCCACAACCAAAGTGCGACTGGTATTTATCGCCTACCACTGGACTACGTGAAGTCCCTGGTTAGTTTGGCTGATTATTTCTAGTTATATGATTTTATGAATTAAGAGTAAGTTGATTTTGGGTTATTTATGAAAATGATTAACCTATTTTGGAGGATATGTGATTAGGATAATTACTTTTCAATGTGAGACTTTAGGAGCAACTGATGTTGTTTGGAGATAAATGTTACGATTTAACTTGGAAGACTATGTGACTAAATCCTTCAAATATTTGGTTTTCAATCTTATATTGGTTTACTTTGAAGAATTTTATGGACAAATTGTTTATCGGATGGTCCTCATTGAACTTTGGGTTTTGTTGGACAAATTTTGGAGATTAAGAATAGATTTTCTTTTTATAAGGGGTTATCCTTTTCTGGATTATGTGATCTTGTACTAACCTTTTTGGTTTTGGTTTTGGTTAATGCCTAAATACATGGGATGGATATAGTTCTCTTTTGGGTATTAGGTGATTCTCTAGAAGTTGATTATAGTACTCTTAATGCGAACAAGTCTCCCTAAATACTCGTCTTTTGGAAAAAAATATGAGTTTGACTAAGGAATCTAGTAAAAGTTGAGAGTCAACATGATAAGTGATTATTTTTCCTTATGAATAAATTCCTCAATAAAATGTAACTTAAAACAAAAAATGTTGTCTATTAACTTTTCCTACTGGGGAATCGAATACCGTTTAACCCATCACAAGTTTGTGATTTTCTCATGGTTAACTTCCTCCTAAACATGTTTTCTATCACTCTCCATCAGAACATGACCCTTTGTTTTTTCCTCCATGTCCATATTTTCATACTTGGAATCCTAGTATTGGTTAACTAGGGTGACCTTTGTACTTATCTTTCTTTATTTTAAAGTGTTTTTTTACCGACTTTTGTTCCGATGTGGGACTTTCAAGGATGTTTCCAAGCGCAATTTTAAAATTGCGAGGACCCAATTCCCAAAAGGGGGGAAGGATGTAACACCCCAGGTAAATAAATAATATAACATTTCATATTTATCCATATTTGTGAATAAAATCTTTAAATGACTTTAAAGGGGACGCTATGCTCGATTGCATACCCAACACGCAACAACGAGTTTCTTGGGAATCTTACGTTGCACTCTAATAATAAAATAATATTATTTTAAATGGTAGTTAACATGTAGCCGTTGTAATGGAGGTAATGGATATAAATAACTAAAATATGATTATATATGTTTTTAAATGTTTCTACATTTATCCAATAAAATCTAAAGGCTTAAAATACGGAAAGAATTCAATTTTAGGCGTATATGCCCTAGTTTTCACTAAAGGTTCACTTATCGCCTTTTAATGGAGAACCATCATTAAATATAGTTTTGTTCGCTCTTATAAATTCTATTGGACCAAATAAAACTCTTCTTAAGAATCGGTACATCAAAATTTACTTTGTGTAAATTTTTGGTATCTTTCCGATAATGTTCATTTTTTTAATGAATAGTGTAAAATGTTGTATTTTAATTCAAAACCTCTTTTTAATCTAATTTATTTATATGATTAGATTATATTTTGAATTGGTTTTAAAGTGAAATTAGAAAATATTTTTACCATTAAATCCAATAGTGGTCATTCGAATTAATTTCCCTTTGAAATCAGACTTAAACTAGTGTCAATCTTTTGATACTTATTGTTTTTAAAAAACACGCTATTTGCTCTGACAGCGGGAATTAATTATTAAATTAATTAATGTGACTAATATGTTTTTATTTTTGTAAAACGGACTTCATTTTTGAATTCGGAATATCAAATATAGCTTAGGGTGAAGTTTTGGTATTTTTCTGAAAAACTCCAATTTTTGATGAATAGTGAAACCACTCGGTGGTAATCAAGCAAACTGATTTTTCAGTTAAATGAAAGTTTACCACTAATGTGTATTGAATTTTTAAAATCTGACACACATGGTTGTCATTATTATGAAAAATGTGGTTCAATGGGATGAAAATAATTTTTTGGTGAATAGTAACTTATTAAGTTTTTAATCGCGATTAGTGGTAATTAGTGTAATTTAAGGTAAAAATGATATTATAAGAATGTGAAAACACCATGACACTTATCCTACACCTATTTGGTGAGTCATGGCCGACCAAGACAATCCATGGGACAACTTGGTGACCCCATGGAGCCACTTTAGTTGGAAAATGACATTAATATATTTTTATTTAATGTTAAAGTGAAAATGACACTAACATAAATTGTTTTACTAAATTAATTTTTAAGTGGGGTTATACAAGTCCAAATTTTGATTATAAATATTAATTGGAAAGATAAAAAGATTTCCTACATCATAGTAATTTTTCTATAATTTTTAGACATTAAATAAATTAAATTATTTATGACATCATAATGATGCAGTGATGACATCATTATTTAACGATTAAAATAAAATAAAAAATATAATGTAAAATCTATGAACTATACATGTCCAAAACTTATTGGATGGGTGGATTTAGAACCTTTATAACCGTATCCACGAATTATGTCAATGTGGGACCTTTTAAAACCGAAACACATTTTCAAATAAAGTAATATTTCTTTACATTCCAAAAGTGCCCCTCCTCTCCTCTTATAAAAGGCCCCCACCTCTACCTCATTTAACACACTCCTCAAGACGTTGGCTCGGCCAAACCCTGCCCATTTACTCTCTCCACATCCCTATCCTCATCCTAGAGGATTCCCTTTGGGCATAATCCTTTCAAAGGAAGCCTTTAGGCTCAAATCAAAAGGAGTTACACTTTTAAAGGTAATTCATTCTCTCATGTTCATTTGTTTTTTTTTTGCTTCTCCAACCCCCTAAACTCTTTTTATTTATTTCTTTTGTAAAAACACCATTATCTTCAATATACTAGGATTTTTTTTATAATATTTATTCGAGCTACACTCCCACACAACTACATCAAATGGTTAAAGAACATACGGTTTCTGTTGATGGCGAAATTCTGCCTCCCGAAACGATTATTGTTCAATACTCATTTAACACCTTCAAAGGTGGCCATTATGATGTCACTATTTTTATATATGATATATAATATGTTTATTTTTTCCTTAAGCTTCTGTTTTTTTCATTTTGGTCATACCTTTATGGTTTCCATTATGGGTAAACACGATATCTTCATTTAAGGAAGTGCGGACTACCGCCCCCTCAAAGTGATTTGATTCGTTAAATACCATATGTGGGACATATAAAGTATGGAACTATGATATTATATATGATATTATACTGGAATTATAATATACCTTTATATCATTATTATTAAATTTTATAAAATATGAAATAGAAATGAAAGTAGCGTTCATGCGTACGTACGGCTTACCGTCTCCATGAACCGTGCATTTCATTTCTTACCTCTAAATGATTATGTAATGTTATAAATGAATGCATGCACAAGATATATATGACATATATTATATATAAATCATGAATATAATTCTGGATATAATAAACATTTGACCACACGAGCAACATGTAATTGCAAGAAGTCCACTTTCGACTTAAGAACCAAATATCGACAAAACAAATATTATTAACTTAAATGATTACATAATGTTTATGACATGGTAATAAGTGATATAAAATGAATAATGAACTTGAAAAATGTTCTTAAGGAAGTATAAATTAACTCAAGTTTATTATTCAGTTGATTAAAGAACGATCGAGTCAAGTCGGACCTGAGGTAAGGGATCCTACTCCTCTCTTTCTTTTTAAGCACACACTTTTATGTCATTCCTTTTAAAGCTCATCTTTCTTGTTATTGGGATGATCTTTTATATTACAATTACTGTAATTTTTATGTTCATGTGATGAGAGACCCTATTCTCTCTCATCAATCCATTTTGGAAGTTTTATGTGGCGCCGTTAGGCTGCCGAGTTTTCGTAAGGGATTTTTCATCTCACTTTTATTCCCGTGAGATTTATTCTAAATTTGCCACAAATTCCATTGAGTGTTGTATGTACTGCCCATTATTCTACTCTTTGTGTAATATAATTTCGTTTATGAGTATTTACATCAATTACCTATTGTCTTTCTTTCATGGGGTCTATGTTTTGAAAGATACCCAAGTCGGTAAGGGAACCTTTCACCCTCCTCTTTTTTAAAAGAATTCTTTTATTGGGTATTTTAATTTACATATTTTTATGTTGGGATATGTTATCATACATACTTATTGATGTAAATTTTATGTCCATGTGATGAGATACACTTTTTATCTCTCATCAACTCATTTTGATGTGATGCCGTTAGGCTGTCAAGGGAACTTTTTAACCCAATTTCGATTTCTTTGGGTTCAACTTGTAGTCATTGAATATGTCATCCATTGAATATGTGTGAATGACCTTTTATTGTTTTACACTTAATATCCACTTATATTGGGTATATATATATTTGTCACACATATTTTTTTTTGAGATTTATTTGTCCTTAATTTAAGGATACCTTCTTTATAAGGGATTTCATCACATTTTACATTTCTATTGAGGGTTCATTGTTGTTATGCACCAATTCACTCTTATATGGTGTATATACTGTCCTTTGGAGTATTATATCATGAATCCTTTTATTATCATGATATTATAAAGTTCTGACTAAATGTTATTCCTCGATTATTGTATTCAAGTGTCTCTAATTTTGGTAAAACCCCTTTAACCAAAATATCGTTTTAAATGTTTTAATTATTTATTCTTATTAATATCCATGTTTTCAAAATGGTTTTAAGGATTTATTTATATGGATATTAATGGTTTAAAATGATAAAAGCTTCAAGGTGGTATGGGACACTTTGATTCAAAAATCTCTTTATTAAATGTTTTAAATGGTTTTGGAAATGGTTTCTTTTTGAATGGATTCATTATTTCAATATCCTAAAATGTTATATTGTGATTGAAATGTGGAAATGTTATGTTTCCTCTATTCATGTTTATGTGATACGATTATGTTATGGTTCTTGAGAATTGTTATGAAGAACGGGTGGTTCCGTGATAAACTAAGGGCGGGTGAGCCCGATATAGCTCTCTAATGCATTGGGTAACGCGAATGAGTGAAACGTTAAGGTTTATCCGAAGAGATTTAGGGAATATATTGTGATGGGTATTCCAAACGTAACCAAGAGGGTTACTCCCCACGTAAGAATGTTATGAATGCCTCAAGTTACCTTTATGTCTTATGATTTCTATGATTTATTAATGATTTGAAATGCCTATGTTTTATGGGTAAAGTTTGATTTCATTGTTATGTATACATGTACTCATGTTTCCTTTCCATATCTATATATCCCTTACTGAGCTTTTTATGCTCATCCCATGTTTTGGAAATGTTTTTCACAGGTCAAGGGAAGGGTACATGATGTGATGATAGTGTCAAGGATGTGTCAAGAAAGAATCCATGTTTTATTTTAAATATGTTTCTGTTGATGGGAAGAATGAATACTGTCTTTTATGTAACCACTTTGTTTAAATGTGGAATGTAATGTAAGTTTCATGATCTAATTCTCTAAAACTCTAAACCTGAAAAGATCCTCAATGTGTAATCTTGTAATAACTCAAGATTATGTAAGGTTTAAGGCTGGGGCCTTATAGTTGGTATCAAAGGTCGGTTTAGATAACTTTAGAGGTTAGGGTATTCCTTAAGCATAAGTGACATTACCATAATAGTTAGGATTTCAGAAAGATTCCTAGTTTTAGATAAAGTGAATGAGTAAGTGTATCTTAGTGTTTACCTTCCTCATTAGTACATGATGGTTTTGTTGATATACTCACACTGACATTTCTATTTTTAGTGAATGGATGGATCTAGCAGGCACCAAAAAGACAACAGGTTTGAAGGAAACTATGGTGGTTCTCTGATTAAGATACTAGATAAAATGGAGGATTCAATGAGGAAACTCGTGGTTGTTCTAAACCAAATATCAAGGAGTCATGATCAACCACTTCAACCTTGGTGAGTTCTCTAATGCATCATGTACGAGATGGCCAACTCGATGTGGAAATTCAGGTAATAATTATTAAGGTAACCATTAGGGTTTATATGATACTTAATTTTTAGGTAATTAAGGGTTACTCTATGATATGATGGAAAATGAAAGGAATGAGATAAACTTGAGGTTAAAATATGTTATGATTATTCTTGAAGATTTTTTTCTAATTTTGGGGAATGTTTTAAGAATTATATAGTTTTGGAAAAAGGACAACACGCAGACCGTGTGACTACCCGTCGCGTCGGACAAAGCTGCGGGAATCGAACCCACAACCAAAGTGCGACTGGTATTTATCGCCTACCACTGGACTACGTGAAGTCCCTGGTTAGTTTGGCTGATTCTTTCTAGTTATATGATTTTATGAATTAAGAGTAAGTTGATTTTGGGTTATTTATGAAAATGATTAACCTATTTTGGAGGATATGTGATTAGGATAATTACTTTTCAATGTGAGACTTTAGGAGCAACTGATGTTGTTTGGAGATAAATGTTACGATTTAACTTGGAAGACTATGTGACTAAATCCTTCAAATATTTGGGTTTCAATCTTATATTGGTTTACTTTGAAGAATTTTATGGACAAATTGTTTATCGGATGGTCCCCATTGAACTTTGGGTTTTGTTGGACAAATTTTGGAGATTAAGAATAGATTTTATTTTTATAAGGGGTTATCCTTTTCTGGATTATGTGATCTTGTACTAACCTTTTTGGTTTTGGTTTTGGTTAATGCCTAAATACATGGGATGTATATAGTTCTCTTTTGGGTATTAGGTTATTCTCTAGAAGTTGATTATAGTACTCTTAATGCGAACAAGTCTCCCTAAATACTCGTCTTTTGGAAATAAAATATGAGTTTGACTAAGAATCTAGTAATAGTTGAGAGTCAACATGATAAGTGATTATGTTTCCTTATGAATAAATTCCTCAATAAAAAGTAACTTAAAACAAAAAATGTTGTCTATTAACTTTTCCTACTGGGGAATCGAATACCGTTTAACCCATCACAAGTTTGTGATTTTCTCATGGTTAACTTCCTCCTAAACATGTTTTCTATCACTCTCCATCAGAACATGACCCTTTGATTTTTCCTCCATGTCCATATTTTCATACTTGGAATCCTAGTATTGGTTAACTCGGGTGACCTTTGTACTTATATTTCTTTATTTTAAAGTGTTTGTTTTACCGACTTTTGTTCCGATGTGGGACTTTCAAGGATGTTTCCAAGCGCAATTTTAAAATTGCGAGGACCCAATTCCCAAAAGGGGGGAAGGATGTAACACCCCAGGTAAATAAAGAATATGACATTTCATATTTATCCATATTTGTGAATAAAATCTTTAAATGACTTTAAATGGGACGCTATGCTCGATTGCGTACCCAACACGCAACAACGAGTTTCTTGGGAATCTTACGTTGCACTCTAATAATAAAATAATATTATTTTAAATGGTAGTTAACATGTAGCCGTTGTAATGGAGGGAATGGATATAAATAACTAAAATATGATTATATATGTTTTTAAATGTTTCTACATTTATCCAATAAAATCTAAAGGCTTAAAATACGGAAAGAATTCAATTTTAGGCATATGTGCCCTAGTTTTCACTAAAGGTTCACTTATCGCCTTTTAATGGAGAACCATCATTAAATATAGTTTTGTTCACTCTTATAAATTCTATTAGACCAAATAAAACTCTTCTTAAGAATAGGGACATCAAAATTTACTTTGTGTAAATTTTTGGTATCTTTCCGATAATGTTCATTTTTTAATGAATAGTGTAAAATGTTGTATTTTAATTCAAAACCTCTTTTTAATCTAATTTATTTATATGATTAGATTATATTTTGAATTGGTTTTAAAGTGAAATTAGAAAATATTTTTACCATTAAATCCAATAGTGGTCGTTGGAATTAATTTCCCTTTGAAATCAAACTTAAACTAGTGTCAATCTTTTGATACTTATTGTTTTATAAAAACACGATATTTGCTCTGACAGCGGGAATTAATTATTAAATTAATTAATGTGACTAATATGTTTTGATTTTTGTAAAATGGACTTCATTTTTGAATTCGGAATATCAAATATAGCTTAGGGTGAAGTTTTGGTATTTTTCTGAAAAACTCCAATTTTTGATGAATAGTGAAACCACTAAGTGGTAATCAAGCAAACTGATTTTTCAGTTAAATGAAAGTTTACCACTAATGTGTATTGAATTTTGAAAATCTGACATACATGTTTGTCATTAGTATGAAAAATGTGGTTCAATGGGATGAAAATAATTTTTTGGTAAATAGTAACTTATTAAGTTTTTAATCGCGATTAGTGGTAATTAGTGTAATTTAAGGTAAAAATGATATTATAAGAATGTGAAAACACCATGACACTTATCCTACACCTATTGGGTGAGTCATGTCCGACCAAGACAAGCCATGGGCCAACTTGGTGACCCCATGGAGCCACTTTAGTTGGAAAATGACATTAATATATTTTTATTTAATGTTAAAGTGAAAATGACACTAACATAAATTGTTTTACTAAATTAATTTTTAAGTGGGGTTATAAAAGTCCAAATTTTGATTATAAATATTAATTGGAAAGATAAAAAGATTTCATACAGCATAGTAATTTTTCTATAATTTTTAGACATTAAATAAATTAAATTATTTATGACATCATAATGATGCAGTGATGACATCATTATTTAACGATTAAAATAAAATGGAAAGATAATGTAAAATCTATAAACTATACATGTCCAAAACATATTGGATGGGTGGATTTCGAACCTTTATAACCGTATCCACGAATTATGTCAATGTGGGACCTTTTAAAACCGAAACACATTTTCAAATAAAGTAATATTTCTTTACTTTCCAAAAGTGCCCCTCCTCTCCTCTTATAAAAGGCCCCCACCTCTACCTCATTTAACACACTCCTCAAGCCTTTGGCTCGGCCAAACCCTGACCATTTACTCTCTCCACATCCCTATCCTCATCCTAGAGGATTACCTTTGGGCATAATCCTTTCAAAGTAAGCCTTTAGGCTCAAATCAAAAGGAGTTACACTTTTAAAGGTAATTCATTCTATCATGTTCATTTGTTTTTTTTTTGCTTCTCCAAGCCCCTAAACTCTTTTTATTTATTTCTCTTGTAACAACACCAGTATCTTCAATATACTAGGATGTTGTTATAATATTTATTCGAGCTACACTCCCACACAACTACATCAAATGGTTAAAGAACATACTGTTTCTGTTGATGGCGAAATTCTGCCTCCCGAAACGATGATTGTTCAATACTCATTTAACACCTTCAAAGGTGGCCATTATGATGTCACTATTTTTATATATGATATATAATATGTTTATGTTTTCCTTAAGCTTATGTTTTTTTCATTTTGGTCATACCTGTATGGTTTCCATTATGGGTAAACACGATATCTTCATTTATGGAAGTGCGGACTACCGCCCCCTCAAAGTGATTTGATTCGTTAAATACCATATGTGGGACGTATAAAGGATGGAACTATGATATTATATATGATATTATACTGGAATTATAATATACCTTTATATCATTATTATTCAATTCTATAAAATACGAAATAGAAATGAAAGTAGCGTTCATGCGTACGTACGGCTTACCGTCTCCATGAACGGTGCATTTCATTTCTTACCTCTAAATGATTATGTAATGTTATAAATGCATGCATGTACTAGATATATATGACATATATTATATCTAAATCATGAATATAATTCTGGATATAATAAACATTTGACCACACGAACAACATGTAATTGTAAGAAGTCCACTTTCGACTTAAGAACCAAATATCGGCAAAACAAATATTATTAACTTAAATGATTACATAATGTTTATGACATGGTAATAAGTGATATAAAATGAATAATGAACTTGAAAAATGTTCTTAAGGAATTATAAATTAACTCAAGTTTATTATTCAGTTGATTAAAGAACGATCGAGTCAAGTCGGACCTGAGGTAAGGGATCCTACTCCTCTCTTTCTTTTTAAGCACACACTTTTATGTCATTCCTTTTAAAGCTCATATTTCTTGTTATTGGGATGATCTTTTATATTACAATTACTGTAATTTTTATGTTCATGTGATGAGAGACCCTATTTTCTCTCATCAATCCATTTTGGAAGTTTTATGTGGCGCCGTTAGGCTGCCGAGATTTCGTAAGGGATTTTTCATCTCACTTTTATTCCCGTGAGATTTATTCTAAATTTGCCACAATTCCATTGAGTGGTGTATGTACTTCCCATTATTCTACTCTTTGTGTAATATACTTTCGTTTATGAGTATTTACATCAATGACCTATTGTCTTTCTTTCATGGGGTGTATGTTTTGAAAGATACCGAAGTCGGTAAGGGAACCTTTCACCCTCCTCTTTTTTAAAAGACTTCTTTTATTGGGTCTTTTAATTTACATATTTTTATGTTGGGATATGTTATCATACATCCTTATTGATGTAAATTTTATGTCCATGTGATGAGATACACTTTTTATCTCTCATCAACTCATTTTGATGTGATGCCGTTAGGCTGTCAAGGGAACTTTTTTACCCAATTTCGATTTCTTTGGGTTCAACTTGTAGTCATTGAATATGTCATCCATTGAATATGTGTGAATGACCTTTTATTGTTTTACACATAATATCCACTTATATTGGGTATATATATATTTGTCACACATATTTTTTTTTGAGATTTATTTGTCATTAATTTAAGGATACCTTCTTTATAAGGGATTTCATAACATTTGACATTTCTATTGAGGGTTCATTGTTGTTATGCACCAATTCACTCTTATATGGTGTATATACTGTCCTTTGGAGTATTATATCATGAATCCTTTTATTCTCATGATATTATAAAGTTCTTACTAAATGTTATTCCTCGATTATTGAATTCAAGTGTCTCTAATTTTGGTAAAACCCCTTTAACCAAAATATCGTTTTAAATGTTTTAATTATTTGTTCTTATTAATATCCATGTTTTCTAAATGGTTTTAAGGATTTATTTATATGGATATTAATGGTTTAAAATGATAAAAGCTTCAAGGTGGTATGGGACACTTTGATTCAAAAATCTCTTTATTAAATGTTTTAAATGGTTTTGGAAATGGTTTATTTTTGAATGGATTCATTATTTCAATAGCCTAAAATGTTATATTGTGATTGAAATGTGGAAATGTTATGTTTCCTTTATTCATGTTTATGTGATACGATTATGTTATGGTTCTTGGGCATTGTTATGAAGAACGGGTGGTTCCGTGATAAACTAAGGGCGGGTGAGCCCGATATAGCTCTCCAATGCATTGGGTAACGCGAAGGAGTGAAACGTTAAGGTTTCTCCGAAGAGATTTAGGGAATATATTGTGATGGGTATTCCAAACGTAACCAAGAGGGTTACTCCCCACGTAAGAATGTTATGAATGCCTCAATTTACCTTTATGTCTTATGATTTCTATGATTTATTCTTGATTTGAAATGCCTATGTTTTATGGGTAAAGTATGATTTCATTCTTATGTATACATGTACTCATGTTTCCTTTCCATATCTATATATCCCTTACTGAGCTTTTTATGCTCATCCCAAGTTTTTGAAATGTTTTTCACAGGTCAAGGGAAGGGTACATGATGTGATGATAGTGTCAAGGATGTGTCAAGAAAGAATCCATGTTTTATTTTAAATATGTTTCTGTTGATGGGAAGAATGAATACTGTCTTTTATGTAACCACTTTGTTTAAATGTGGAATGTAATGCAAGTTTCATGATCTAATTCTCTAAAACTCTAAACCTGAAAAGATCCTCAATGTGTAATCTTGTAATAACTCAAGATTAAGTAAGGTTTAAGGATGGGGCCTTATAGTTGGTATCAAAGGTCGGTTTAGATAACTTTAGAGGTTAGGGTATTCCTTAAGCATAAGTGACATTACCATAATAGTTAGGATTTCAGAAAGAGTCCTAGTTTTAGATAAAGTGAATGAGTAAGTGTATCTTAGTGTTTACCTTCCCCATTAGTACATGATGGTTTTATTGATATACTCACACTGACTTTTCTATTTTTAGTGAATGGATGGATCTAGCAGGCACCAAACAGACAACAGGTTTGAAGGAAACTATGGTGGTTCTCTGATTAAGATACTAGATAAAATGGAGGATTCAATGAGGAAACTCATGGTTGTTCTAAACCAAATATCAAGGAGTCATGATCAACCACTTCAACCTTGGTGAGTTCTCTAATGCATCATGTACGAGATGGCCAACTCGATGTGGAAATTCAGGTAATAATTATTAAGGTAACCAATAGGGTTTATATTATACTTAATTTTTAGTTAATTATGGGTTACTCTATGATATGATGGAAAATGAAAGGAATGAGACAAACTTGAGGTTAAAATATGTTATGATTATTCTTGATGATTTTTTTCTAATTTTGGGGAATGTTTTAAGAATTATATAGTTTTGGAAAAAAGGACAACACGCAGACCGTGTGACTACCCGTCGTGTCAGACAAAGCTGCGGGAATCGAACCCACAACCAAAGTGCGACTGGTATTTATCGCCTACCACTGGACTACGTGAAGTCCCTGGTTAGTTTGGATGATTCTTTCTAGTTTTATGATTTTATGAATTAAGAGTAAGTTGATTTTGGGTTATTTATGAAAATGATTAACCTATTTTGGAGGATATGTGATTAGGATAATTACTTTTCAATGTGAGACTTTAGGAGCAACTGATGTTGTTTGGAGATAAATGTTACGATTTAACTTGGAAGACTATGTGACTAAATCCTTCAAATATTTGGGTTTCAATATTATATTGGTTTACTTTGAAGAATTTTATGGACAAATTGTTTATCGGATGGTCCTCATTGAACTTTGGGTTTTGTTGGACAAATTTTGGAGATTAAGAATAGATTTTCTTTTTATAAGGGGTTATCCTTTTCTGGATTATGTGATCTTGTACTAACCTTTTTGGTTTTGGTTTTGGTTAATGCCTAAATACATGGGATGTATATAGTTCCCTTTTGGGTATTAGGTGATTCTCTAGAAGTTGATTATAGTACTCTTAATGCGAACAAGTCTCCCTAAATACTCGTCTTTTGGAAAAAAAATATGAGTTTGACTAAGGAATCTAGTAAAAGTTGAGAGTCAACATGATAAGTGATTATGTTTCCTTATGAATAAATTCCTCAATAAAAAGTAACTTAAAACAAAAAATGTTGTCTATTAACTTTTCCTACTGGGGAATCGAATACCGTTTAACCCATCACAAGTTTGTGATTTTCTCATGGTTAACTTCCTCCTAAACATGTTTTCTATCACTCTCCATCAGAACATGACCCTTTGTTTTTTCCTCCATGTCCATATTTTCATACTTGGAATCCTAGTATTGGTTAACTCGGGTGACCTTTGTACTTATCTTTCTTTATTTTAAAGTGTTTGTTTTACCGACTTTTGTTCTGATGTGGGACTTTCAAGGATGTTTCCAAGCGCAATTTTAAAATTGCGAGGACCCAATTCCCAAAAGGGGGGAAGGATGTGACACCCCAGGTAAATAAATAATATTACATTTCATATTTATCCATATTTGTGAATAAAATCTTTAAATGACTTTAAAGGGGACGCTATTCTCGATTGCGTACCCAACACGCAACAACGAGTTTCTTGGGAATCTTACGTTGCACTCTAATAATAAAATAATATTATTTTAAATGGTAGTTAACATGTAGCCGTTGTAATGGAGGGAATGGATATAAATAACTAAAATATCATTATATATGTTTTTAAATGTTTCTACATTTATCCAATAAAATCTAAAGGCTTAAAATACGGAAAGAATTCAATTTTAGGCGTATATGCCCAAGTTTTCACTAAAGGTTCACTTATCGCCTTTTAATGGAGAACCATAATTAAATATATTTTTGTTCACTCTTATAAATTCTATTGGACCAAATAAAACTCTTCTTAAGAATCGGGACATCAAAATTTACTTTGTGTAAATTTTTGGTATCTTTCCGATAATGTTCATTTTTTTAATGAATAGTGTAAAATGTTGTATTTTAATTCAAAACCTCTTTTTAATCTAATTTATTTATATGATTAGATTATATTTTTAATTGGTTTTAAAGTGAAATTAGAAAATATTTTTACCATTAAATACAATAGTGGTCGTTGGAATTAATTTCACTTTGAAATCAGACTTAAACTAGTGTCAATCTTTTGATACTTATTGTTTTATAAAAACACGCTATTTGCTCTGACAGCGTGAATTAATTATTAAATTAATTAATGTGACTAATATGTTTTGATTTTTGTAAAACAGACTTCATTTTTGAATTCGGAATATCAAATATAGCTTAGGGTGAAGTTTTGGTATTTTTCTGAAAAACTCCAATTTTTGATGAATAGTGAAACCACTAAGTGGTAATCAAGCAAACTGATTTTTCAGTTAAATGAAAGTTTACCACTAATGTGTATTGAATTTTGAAAATCTGACATACATGGTTGTCATTAGTATGAAAAATGTGGTTCAATGGGATGAAAATAAATTTTTGGTGAATAGTAACTTATTAAGTTTTTAATCGCGATTAGTGGTAATTAGTGTAATTTAAGGTAAAAATGATATTATAAGAATGTGAAAACACCATGACACTTGTACTACACCTATTGGGTGAGTCATGGCCGACCAAGACAATCCATGGGCCAACTTGGCGACCCCATGGAGCCACTTTAGTTGGAAAATGACATTAATATATTTTTATTTAATGTTAATGTGAAAATGACACTAACATAAATTGTTTTACTAAATTAATTTTTAGGTGGGGTTATAGAAGTCCAAATTTTGATTATAAATATTAATTGGAAAGATAAAAAGATTTCCTACATCATAGTAATTTTTCTATAATTTCTATACATTAAATAAATTAAATTATTTATGACATCATAATGATGCAGTGATGACATCATTATTTAACGATTAAAATAAAATGGAAAGATAATGTAAAATCTATGAACTATACATGTCCAAAACTTATTGGATGGGTGGATTTCGAACCTTTATAACCGTATCCACGAATTATGTCAATGTGGGACCTTTTAAAACCGAAACACATTTTCAAATAAAGTAATATTTCTTTACTTTCCAAAAGTGCCCCTCCTCTCCTCTTATAAAAGGCCCACACCTCTACCTCATTTAACACACTCCTCAAGCCTTTGGCTCGGCCAAAACCTGCCCATTTACTCTCTCCACATCCCTATCCTCATCCTAGAAGATTACCTTTGGGCATAATCCTTTCAAAGGAAGCCTTTAGGCTCAAATCAAAACGAGTTACACTTTTAAAGGTAATTCATTCTCTCATGTTCATTTGTTTTTTTTTTTGCTTCTCCAACCCCCTAAACTCTTTTTATTTATTTCTTTTGTAACAACACCAGTATCTTCAATATACTAGTATGTTGTTATAATATTTATTCGAGCTACACTCCCACACAACTACATCAAATGGTTAAAGAACATACGGTTTCTGTGGATGGCGAAATTCTGCCTCCCGAAACGATGATTGTTCAATACTCATTTAACACCTTCAAAGGTGGACATTATGATGTAACTATTTTTATATATGATATATAATATGTTTAGGTTTTCCTTAAGCTTCTGTTTTTTTCATTTTGGTCATACCTTTATGGTTTCCATTATGGGTAAACACGATATCTTCATTTAAGGAAGTGCGGACTACCGCCCCCTCAAAGTGATTTGATTCGTTAAATACCATATGTGGGACGTATAAAGGATGGAACTATGATATTATATATGATATTATACTGGAATTATAATATACCTTTATATAATTATTATTCAATTCTATAAAATACGAAATAGAAATGAAAGTAGCGTTCATGCGTACGTACGGCTTACCGTCTCCATGAACGGTGCATTTCATTTCTTATCTCTAAATGATTATTTAATGTTATAAATGCATGCATGTACTGGATATATATGACATATATTATATCTAAATCATGAATACAATTCTGGATATAATAAAAATTTGACCACAAGAACAACATGTAATTGTAAGAAGTCCACTTTCGACTTAAGAACCAAATATCGGCAAAACAATTATTATTAACTTAAATGATTACATAATGTTTATGACATGGTAATAAGTGATTTAAAATGAATAATGAACTTGAAAAATGTTCTTAAGGAAGTTTAAGTTAACTCATGTTTATTATTCAGTTGATTAAAGAACGATCGAGTCAAGTCGGACCCGAGGTAAGGGATCCTACTCCTCTCTTTCTTTTTAAGTACACACTTTTATGTCATTACTTTTAAAGATCATCTTTCATGTTATTGGGATGATATTTTATATTAAAATTACTGTAATTTTGATGTTCATGTGATGAGAGACCCTATTCTCTCTCATAAATCCATTTTGGATGTTTTATGTGGCGCCGTTAGGCTGCCGAGTTTTCGTAAGGGATTTTTCATCTCACTTTTATTCCCGTGAGATTTATGCTACATTTGCCACAAATTCAATTGAGTGGTGTATGTACTGCCCATTATTCTACTATTTGTGTAATATACTTTCATTTATGAGTATTTACATCAATGACCTATTGTCTTTCTTTCATGGGGTGTATGTTTTGAAAGATACCCAAGTCGGTAAGGGAACCTTTCACCCTCCTCTTTTTTAAAAGACTTCTTTTATTGGGTCTTTTAATTTTCATATTTTTATGTTGGGATATGTTATCATACATCCTTATTGATGTAAATTTTATGTCCAAGTGATAAGATACACTTTTTATCTCTCATCAACTCATTTTGATGTGATGTCGTTAGGCTGTCAAGGGAACTTTTTAACCCAATTTCGATTTCTTTGGGATCAACTTGTAGTCATTGAATATGTCATCCATTGAAAATGTGTGAATGACCTTTTATTGTGTTACACTTAATATCCACTTATATTGGGTGTATATATATTTGCCACACATTTTTTTTTGAGATTTATTTGTCCTTAATTTAAGGATACCTTCTTTATAAGGGATTTCATCACATTTGACATTTCTATTGAGGGTTCATTGTTGTTATGCACCAATTCACTCTTATATGGTGTATATACTGTCCTTTGGAGTATTATATCATGAATACTTTTATTCTCATGATATTATAAAGTTCTGACTAAATTTTATTCCTCGATTATTGTATTCAAGTGTCTCTAATTTTGGTAAAACCCCTTTAACCAAAATATCGTTTTAAATGTTTTAATTATTTGTTCTTATTAATATCCATGTTTTCAAAATGGTTTTAAGTATTTACTTATATGGATATTAATTGTTTAAAATGTTAAAAGCTTCAAGGTGGTATGGGACACTTTGATTCAAAAATCTCTTTATTAAATGTTTTAAATGGTTTTGGAAATGGTTTCTTTTTGAATGGATTCATTATTTCAATATCCTAAAATGTTATATTGTGATTGAAATGTGGAAATGTTATGTTTCCTTTATTCATGTTTATGTGATACGATTATGTTATGGTTCTTGGGCATTCTTATGAAGAATGGGTGGTTCCGTGATAAACTAAGGGCGGGTGAGCTCGATATATCTCTCCAATAAATTGGGTAACGCGAAGGAGTGAAACGTTAAGGTTTATCCGAAGAGATTTAGGGAATATACTGTGATGGGTATTCCAAACGTAACCAAGAGGGTTACTCCCCACGTAGGAATGTTATGAATGCCTCAAGTTACCTTTATGTCTTATGATTTCTATGATTTATTCATGATTTGATATGCCTATGTTTTATGGGTAAAGTATGATTTCGTTCTTATGTATACATGTACTCATGTTTCCTTTCCATATCTATATATCCCTTACTGAGATTTTTATGCTCATCCCAAGTTTTTCAAATGTTATTCACAGGTCAAGGGAAGGGTACATGATGTGATGATAGTGTCAAGGATGTGTCAAGAAAGATTCCATGTTTTATTTTAAATATGTTTCCGTTGATGGGAAGAATGAATACTGTCTTTTATGTAACCACTTTGTTTAAATGTGGAATGTAATGCAAGTTTCATGATCTAATTCTATAAAACTCTAAACCTGAAAAGATCCTCAATGTGTAATCTTGTAATAACTCAAGATTAAGTAAGGTTTAAGGTTGGGGCCTTATATTTAATGTTAGTAATTAAAAAGTGAACTAACTTTCCCATATATCATAGACCTTATCCATAACATTATGAGGCTTCAATATTCCTTTTATGACCACAAAAATGATAATGTACACAATTAAGCACATGGATCATGTTATTAATGGTCATTAAAATGAAATAATGGAATAATGTTCTACTATATCACAAGAAAAAAATTGAAATCTAAACTACTAGAATGAACATTTAAGGGGTAAGTCTTGTTATGATCCCATAAGTGGGCCCTGAATTTTTAATTCCTCCAGAGGGCAGTAAAAAAATGTTATCAAAATATTATATGGTAGATTAATATTTGTTGATTTGAACCACAAAATGAGGTTTTTTTCATCGTATAAATCATCTTTGAAATTGAGGAATGATCCCTGTATATAGTATACTAGATCCTTACCCTCCTCAAAGTGGTATAGCTTACATGGTGGGGTAGGATGATATGTGGACCATCATCTTTTTTAGTTTCCACATGTGGAAACATCTTATCTCCTAATGCTTTCTCGATAGGAGTTGCATTAAGTGAATGATCGAAGGGGAAGTTCACATGTATTTTTACATGGATTAAATGTCACTTTTTATAAATTAAATTCGCTCATTCAATAAAATGAGCCTCTTTTTGGATTTCCTAGTTCTCAAAAACATGGATCATTCAGGATGGGGCTCCTCAAAAGTGTTTTCATCAAAATTAGGGATCTCTATGTGTTCTTAAATATGAACACATCAACGTTCATCTTATTATTACAAGTTATTAAATTATTCTCTTATTATATATATTAAAAAGTTAAGGAATGATTCCCAATTATAATTAAATAAAATAAGAATATAAAGTGTTTAAGAAATGATAATCTCCCCTAGTTCATCCTGGCTCAATCAATGGCTCAGTGGTGAGTGCCTCCTGGAGTCTGATGGTGGAATGTAAATTTAGGTGCTTAGACTCCTCTATATCGAGTATGGCCTCATGTTCTTGGACTATCATAGAAAAATATGGATATTCTTGTTTCATCTCATCATGGCCTCCTCATGAGAGACATGTGGGTCATGTTTTGGTTCATTTTCAGGATCAGATTTCTTTGATGTTTCTTGGACATATGGATTTTTCCATTTCATTTTTGACATGTAGATTTTGCACCATCTATTAAATATCAATAATATCATATTTTACGTTGTTGTTTTACACTTTCTCCTAGAAATATTCAAGTGAGTATTTTTCAAAAGTGTTGGGAGGAAATGTGGATTACTCTTCTTTTGTCTCAGACACTTGTTGATATAATACAGGTTGTACTCTATGAATTAAGTAAACTCTCTAAACAATAATTAAACCCCTAGTTTCTTGAGGGTCTCATTGATCTCTTGGATTTGGTAACTAAATTCATTCTATATGAAAATTTGGCTCCAATATCCCCTAATCTATCTTTCCCATAATTAAATAGGAACTTCTGTAGAACTGGAGGGATTCATCTATTAGTTCTATAACCTATGAGTAATTAGAAATCTATATAGAATTAAAATGATTTGAATTCATCATGGAATGGTTTTTTATTAAAGAAATAAATTCTATCATAATATTAAAAAATTTAAGATGTAAATGAATTACAAAGAAACTCCCTGGTAACAGTGCCAGTTTTGACACATACCTATTGTGGGGTATGGAAAAGAAAAATTTACATTCCTAATATAGTATAGTGGATGACAGGGTCATCTCACATGAAGATCCACTTAGTTTTTTTACTAACTTATTCCAAATACACTAAACTATTTTTTTGACTAATTTATGAAGGTAGTAATAAATAATATATTAGTATTTTAATATTCTAAATAATGACATGAAAAATAAGATTTTTTAATTTTATACTAACATAAAATTTTAAAAATTATGTGTTATTGTATAAAACACTTGGTATTGGTTTCATTTTTGGGTACAATCCTTATTAAAAATTGTAGGATTGATTTTAGATTGTTAATCCAAACATTAAATCTCGTTTTTTTAATCATTATTTAGAAATTGTAGAATATCATCAAATTCCTAAGCACTCTCAATTCAATATCCTCCATTAATCTTGGTAAACAACACTCCTTTCTATGAGAGGATCCACATTCCATGACCATTCTATATTGATGTATTTTCAACCATTTATAAGTTATAATCCAACATGTGATGAAAATATTAATGGATATAGAGAAATATGATTAAATATAAGAATATTGATAGATTGAGTTGCATGTCATTGAGGGGAGACACCAAATTGGGGACATTCAACTCACCGATGAATGCTACTCAATTCTATTTAAAACGTAAAAAACATTATCAAAAATTAAAGAACACCTTGACCTCTACTCAGGCCTAGCCTTAGGGTTATCCTCTCATTTATGAGAGTATGAGATCACCTTTGGTGGAATGAATATAAAAGAATCAAAATAAATGGAATAAAATTAAATAAAGAATAAATTAAAAATATTGGGGGTGAGAGAAGAGAAAATTAATATAAAATAGATTTTGGATGAGAGAGAGAATTATAGAAAGGTAAATAAAATAAAATGGGGGAGGAAGATAAATAGAATAGAAATAAAATAAAATAAAGATAATATATATTAATAATATATAAGGTTACGATAATAGTAATAAAACTTTTATTGTTATTATTATTAATTATAATTATACTAGTTATGTTAATTATAATAAAAATACTAATTATAATAATAACAACAACAATAATAGTAATAGTGATAATAATAATTCTTATTATAATTATAATTACTACTATTAAAATAAAAATAATAAGATAAATTTGGTTGGAACACAATTAAAGAAAAATTACTGAATTTATTTATTAAAAAAATTAAAATTAAAATTAAAAAATCAAACATAAACAAAATTTAATTAATACATAAAATTTTAAAATAAAATAAAAAGATCATGGGAGAATAGAATAGAATGGAAGAGGCCTTCTTGGAGATATCCTTGGTGGTGTCAGTTGATTGATTGGGAAGGAGGCGTGGATTTTTTATATAGGCATGGAGGAGTGGCCCGAACTTAATAGAATTTAATGATACATCAAATTACCGAGGATATTTTGGTGGATATAAATAACCCCATAATGCATGATGGATGATGATTTTGTGTGGATTTAATACAGAATTAAAGAAATCAATGAAATATGTTTAATCATTATTCAGCGTGGAAGAATTCATGAAGGCATCCTCAGTGAGGCGGAAATGGTGAGCATGAAATTGGTGGAATGTAGTGTTGGATTGTGGATCTCAAGCTATAGTGGAAACATGGTTTGTTGTGGGTTGTTCCATGTGGAAGACGAAAATAATGGAGTTGGAAAAGCTATGGATAATGGTGTGGCACTAGTGACTACATGCATACAATGATTCTCAATGGAGGTAAAGAGTGGAGGGGTGAAGAATATGTGTCGACTAGTTACATCATTCTATAATGCAGTGGGGCTACCTGCATGTAGTGGATTCTTGTGGTGGGAGAATGTGGTGGTTGTATTAATGTGGTGGTTGCAGACATATGGTAGTGCATGCATGGGGTGGTAGGGAGTGGCGAACAGCGGTGCACGCATGGGGCAACGATGAGAGGTGGTGCATGCATGGGATGGTGGTGAGTGACATGTGGTGATGCATGCATGGTGTGTAGGCTAGCGGCGAGAGGTGGTTAATTCATGGGGTGGCCTTGAGTAATGAATAGTTGTGTGTGCGTGGGGTGGAGATGAGCTGTGAATGGAGGTTCATGCACAGGGTAGAAGGATATGGTTGATCATGAATAGGATGTAGGTGAGTAGTGAGTGGTGGAGCATGCCCTGGGTGGTTGCGAGTGGAGAGTGGGGGTAAATTAATGGGGTAGAGGCCATCCTACAGGAATATTTTTTACACAAAAATCCTTAAAAGAGTTAGAAAAAATCTGAAACACAATCAAGATTTCATCAAAATGACATCATAAATTCCAAATAGAAGACCAACTACCTTTTTACTCTTCTTAAAATATTTTTATTAATATCATTATAAATTAAAACATTTAATGAAAACATTGAATATATGCAGAGGCAACATCAGTAAAAGAAGACACCACCCAAATTGTGGAATTTGAATTAATGATAAACAATCCTGACTAGAAGTTTATACGCACACCAATAATGGGGAATAGAAAGAACACTTATATCTTCCTTGTAAAGAATAGTGGATGACCAGGGTCATCTCTATTGAGGTTATTTTTAGATTTTTCACTAACGTATTCTAAATCACCTTATCTATGAAAATAGAATTTTTTTTGGAAATTGTAAATCCAGGTTCATGATTGATTTGGCTATAAATTAATTAGAATGCTTTCATATGTGATAGAACATAGTTAACTGAATCCAACGGCCTGGGAAGATAACCCCAAACTCACCAACATCACTTTTTCACAATGATCAAGTTACATTGGGTATTTGAGGAATTAGTTACTCGGAACCATTTATAAACACAGCGGAAAATTTACACAATGGTCATGGTGTGAATTGTTCTATAATCAAATGTGTTGAAATAAAAACTCCCTCACTGGTCCCAGAATGATCATTAATTATAAGGAGGTCAGGATGGTTCAATATAGTAAATTTATGATGGAAGAAGAAAAATTAAAAGAAGAGGAAACTGAGAAAACATCCATCAAACTCACGGGAATTATTGATAATGGAGATGAATCAGGCTCCCTATTATAATTTCAAGAGGATAAAAATGATTTTGTAATTCATGAAATCAATCCAAAAGCTCAAAAAATGGAATATACAGAAGGAGTGGTGGTGTATGAGAATTAAAAAATATGGTCATATTTCTATTTCCTATTATTTTTATCAAATCTATCCTCACATTATAACCCACCCCTATTCAAGATAAACCAATGGATGAAAAATCGAAAGATTGACCAATATGTATAGTATATTATGATGTGGGAAAATCAATAGTTGTTACCAATATATCACATTGATGTTATATATCAAAGGTAAAAGGTCAATGTGAACGAATATAAAAAAGATTTTCTACTTGGAGGCATCCTGGATTTTAAAAACTTTTTTCTAGGATTAAAACATATTTAATTTTATAAGTCTAAACAAACCTCCAAATAATTTCTCTCATTTCCAACAAGATCCAAATATTTTAACTGTTAAATGTCATGAACTTTTATTTTTTAATATTTTAGTCCACTATAAGGAAGAATCAATTATTTATTGAAGTGATGAAAAGAGGAACATTTCTCATCATGTGACCAAAACATGTAGTGTAATCACAGTTCACATTGTGAACCAGGCTAGAAAAAATCATGATAACTCATTATAAATCATCAAATGGAATGGGTTGTTGTTTTTACTTAATTACATTTATACATCTCTAGTTTCAGAATCCAATTAAAAAATGAATTTAATTAGTGCATAAACTAAATTGAATTAGATTCACCCAAAAAATGATTTATTTTTATACATCACTCACTGATATGTGAAACTTTATCACCGAGGAGAAATATTTTTTCATGATGGAAAATTGGAAATATTATTCCAATAAATGAAAAATATATTACTGAAAATTATACAAGTAAAATTTTTACATTAATTTTTAAATTCCTAAAAATTATCAATGATATGATTGTTTTCATGATATTTATTCTTAGAAGCATGCATTGAGTAAACTAATTATTTATTTTCATGAAATAACATGATTGAATTATATTCTATTCCCATACCTGATACAATTTTTGACCAATAATTTACAATTTTTATAATCATATGTCTTGAGTGAAAGATGGTGTATGCAAACCAACTGGAATGTGAATTGTTAACTTATCAAATATATGACTATATAATTTTACTTTTGAAATGATTGAGACATTTTATCAATGATCCCTTTTATTTTGATACCCACCTATACATTTATCCTCTTTCATAGTATAGAATACATGTATATGCTTGTTAGGATTAAGCCACATTACAAGCCACTATTTCATTTCTCACCCAGCTCTTTTTATTTGTCATTATTTTCAACTGAATGGGTGTAGTATATGGGTTTTTATAGTATACCTAAGATATTGTTCTTGAGAGGATTCTGTGGGGAGTTTCCATCTGATTTTGGGGAAGGTTCATAATTACATTCCTTATATTTAATTTAATATCCCACTTATTGTTAACAAAAAAAATATAAACTAAAAAATAAAAAAAGCGTTGTTTCTCATGTTGGTCAATATTCACCAATATCAGACCAAAGACCACACAGTAATATTTGTTTAGATGGTAGATGTGAGATTCCAAATAGGGAAGCTTCTAATAATTAAATAAATTGGATGTGAATTGTGATAATCCAACATCACCATTTTTTGGACTGATATTTTTTATCATATGTGGTTAGGTGGTGAATGTACGGTTTATTCAAACCATGACATTCAAGAAAATGAATAACAAAAATATAGGGTTAATATTCCTTAATTTGTCCATGATACATCACTGTATACTCTGAGGGTGTGGGATGGAATTATATTTTATTAAGGAACATTTCATTGAGTTTGTATTTTGAGTATAATGAATTTTACATTATATTTTAGCCTCCTCCTAGATCTTTACTATATATTTTTTCACTTTTACCTTATTAAACCCAACAATAGAGTCATTTGATCTTTATTTCAAGTCCCTCATAATTAATGGTGTTATTAGTACTTACACAATGTATAATATCAATTTAATGAAAGTATATGGTTACGATCATGTACTTAATGTATGAGAATAACTCCATTACATTGTTACATTGTGTGATGAGTGTAAAATTAATGGTGAGATAAATAATAAATAGTATGGATGTGGATGAAAAGTTGAAAACTATGTGTGAAGTGATAGAAATGTCTTGAGTTGTATATTTTAAAATAATCCTAATTTTGGGATTCTTTATTGGGTATGTGTTGTGATTTTTCAATATTCTGTTATAACTTGTTTTTTTTTTACCATCGTATGTTGAAAAATCCTTTGTTGATGTATGGATCCTTAGTGATTTAATGTAGTGTCTTTTCTCGGGGATGATCAATGATCTGAATGTGGGTGTATTTGATAACTCTATATTGCATACATACATTGATGTGTTTTTATATGTGCTTCCATTAGATAACATTTAATTTAATATAAGATATGTTCCTGATATAAATGTTTTGTAAATTATTATGAATGATAGAAATTAGGTGTAATACTTATTGAGAAATGGGAATTGATAAAAAATGTACTTCATTCCATGAGGTATGTGAAGCGTCATGACACCAGATTTTTATGGATGATCACGAAGAACTTTCGAGGCATTAATCTGAAAACAATATGTCAAAAGAAGGATTACAGATCATAAAAACGGAGTTACACATAATTTAACTATTACAATATGTGTACTGGTTCTTGTGGTGAAAATAATTACATATCATCAGGAATTTAAAATCATCCTTCATATTTTCACATGGTGTAACTGAGTTACACATGGTGTAAATTCCAAGAATTAAAATTTTCACCCATATTAACAAAATCTTCATTTTCCATAAAAATAATTTATCTTTGTACTCACCCAGACCATTCCTGTATATAATTAATTAATAATTCGGCCCATATGGAACCTATAAATAGAGACTCAAAATCTCCACTCATGGATCGAATTCCACTCTAGAGGATCGAACACCAAGAGTCTACCACAGGGTTCCGACCAAATTTTATCATAGATAAGATTTTCATTTATTTATTTCTTGTAATAATTGGGTTCATATGATTTTAATTCAAAAATATATATTTTATTTTTCACATTATTCTTAATTCATTTGTAATATTTCTTTTATATGTATTTGTATATTCATTATCTGAAACCATCCAATGATGATCAGCTAAATCCCATAAGGGAGGGCGTGATCGGTTAATGGGGGTACGTACCAAAAAAGAATGATTCTACTACACTCGTACTTATGATTTTATTTTTTTAGAATCAGGTTTTCTTGAACATTTACATTATTAATCACTGATTCATTTACCATAGGTGTTTAATAATGAATGAACCCCATCCTGATTAAGATGTTATATTGATGACTATTGAATATAATTATTATTCTTCTTTTTTCAATTATAAGATAACACTCTTACACTAATTTGATTCATCTGGAATTGATGAATATGGATTCTAGTGTAGTTTGATAGGTAATAACCATTTCTATAACGATGAAATTCACTGATTTCCTACTATTTGATATAATTATTTTTTAATGAATTTGAATTAATTTTTTTTTTGGAAAAACTCCCATGGAAACTCATCACCCTCTCTTCAATTTCACTATTTGAATTAATTTATTTTGTTTCCATTAATTATATTAATTAAAGAAAATAGTAATTAGAGTCATCCAACCCTTATTCGAGAGTTATCAACTTTTTATTCCCGGCTCGGCATGGGTTTCACCCAGCACGTCTACCCTATAACCTCTTAAATATGATTCCTTGAATCTGCTAATATATGTGAAATATTATATGATCTGTAGTATGGATTATTGTATGATAATTTCGATCGGTATTTTTCACAATGAATTTTGATAATAAGAATATCTCGCACATATCTCATTAGAGATTTTACATTTGACTCATTCTTCATTCTATATCTAGGACTCATGATGTTTATTCTCCTCCATGATTTATCATTAGAGTGGGAATTATGTTAAAATAATTCAGAATGTGTACCTATAACACACAACGTGTAATGGATTCTCCACCTGTAGTTTTCACGACATCTGTCAGATGTTTCTTTATGTCTTGTAGAATGGATCGAAACTCTACCACATGTCCTGTAATGATAATTCACTATGTGTAATAGGAATTTTTTTCATTTCATTCAATTTCATATTTGAATCTTTGGAAGCCCATTTTTCTGATAAAATCAATATATACCATGCCAAATACCAAATAAATCAATGAAAATCCTTAAATAATTGTCAAAAAAATGTAAATAATATTTAATATTTTTAAATTCCCCACATATGATCTATTTATTGTCATCATGAAAAAAGATCTTAATAGGGATTTTGTAATGTTAAACATTTTATAAAACATGAAACATTTATTACATCAAGGAAAATAAAATTATGTCTAAGAAGAACAATTCATCCTATATAATCATTCCTACAAATAAATTCATTTATTCGTCATAGCATAGTTCTTTAAAAATATTATTAATAATTTAATTAAAATATCTTAACTATTACCTAAAATCTATTCCCATTTTCAATTTACCTTACAATAAATTTTCACTTATCATTCAAGTTAAAATGTAACTAGTGTTATGATCATACCCTAAGTACATGCTCCTGACTATAGTATTTTGTTTGTTCTATCATCTAAAAATTTCAATTATAGGTACACAATAAATCATGAGTGATTCATCAATTACGTCCTAATAACTCTTTGTCAATTTGAAGGTAGGTTTATATTAAAAGTCAACTCAAAAAGGTGGGTAGGATCTGGAGTACAATGCATGACAATCATGGAAATTGTAATAAAATGATTACTCAATAGCTTAGTAAAATCCATTCCTCCAACACCTCAAGTTGGATCCATATATGTGTAAAGTAATTCCAAAAAGGGTATCATGTTCCTTCCTTTTCCTCAGAATTTTTTAATTTTTTATTTCATGTTTATGCTACATCTCACATCAATCCCCTAACCACATATGATCCTTCTAAGAATAATTCAGTCTAAAAGTGTTTATTTTTTACCTTTCTAATGCACAACCCTTGACTTTTTAAAATTTTCATGTATTTCTCAAGGAACATGATAGATATTAAATTCTAAAAGGTACACATGGATCACAACCGAATAGTATAATAAGAAAAGCAATACTTCTCTAAAGTAGAATCTTCTCATTCTGTCTATAAGCCTTTACCACACATGTTCGATGTAATGTAATGAAATATACATTGAACAAGGTAAGAATGGTTAATCAACTTAGAAAAGCATCATCCTATAATTTTATTCATGTAAAATATGTTCTTAATGAAGAAAAAGATGCAAGGTGGGTCTTAGTAAAAATTAGCTCAATAATGATTTCATAAATGTTTTTAAAATTGTATTTGATCAAAAAAATTTAGAATAATATCTCAATTAATGTTATAATATGTTTTATTTCCATGTTATTGCAAAAAAAATGTTCTTAGAAAATAATATTAAATTTTAGACTAAGAAAACTCTCATGTATGGGAATAAAAATATAAAGTATAAATAACTGAGGGAATAAAACGATGTAAACAATAAATTAACCTTAATTCCAAAAAAGTTGAATTTGAATTAAATCAGTAAGATCGACAATAATTATAAAAATATAAATAGAACGAAGCATAGATTTAATAATCTTTCTTAATTAACATTCTATTTTATTGAAATATATATGATGGTATATAGGTTAATTGTAGGCTTCCAATTTGAAAAGGCATATAATCCTCATCCCAAGTGGTGGGGACTTGACAAGTGTTCCCAAGAGAACCCAGATCAAATCTGGGTGGAGGCATATTTTTGGGGTACTGTAGAAGGTATTGTTCGGTATTGTTGTAGCCATAACTAATCATTCATTAGGGAAGTTGGGCCACAAGTTTGGCCCTTTGGTCTTGCAATGTTTTTAGGCCTCCCAAGGCCACCGGGAATGTTGTTTCTCAAGGCCTTTGGGAGACCTTATCGCCTTAGGGCCACCGAAGGCATTCGAGACACATGAATTCATATGTCCCAGTCAAAAAACAAGGGACAAGTCATCATAAGAGGAGTATGAATGGCGCATTCACTAGAGTCAAGAGAAACATTATTTTAAGAATGATAGGGTATGGCATTGCAATCGGTACCGGGCATGTGCAGCTTTGAATAGGACACCTAGCCAACCAGCAATGTGAAGGTGGAGTGCTCATCAAATGGCACATGATGAGGAGAAGCAGTTTGAAGTTGTCTTATCTGGGTGATTCCCTCTATGACCTACATGTTAGGTAATCATCTCTATGCCTTCTGTCCTTGTAAATGGTTCCACATCACTCCTTGAAAGGTGGATTATCAAAAATAATAAAAAATGAAGGCCTTTAGGCCATTCTGACTGACCAATTTGAAAAGTATCTCATTTCTGGATGAGGATAAGGAAAAATTCAGTTGCATCAAATGTGAATGCCATGAAAATCTCCCCTAACATAGATGAAGGAAATTTTTTTACTTGACATTGAAGTATCACTGGAGGATTAAATACTTCATAAAAATAAAATTAAAATTAAAAACATGAATACATAAGGAATCAATAGATCTATGTATGAAATCAAATGCCATGAGGGATCATGGGTGTCTTGAGTTTGACATGTTGATACCTAGAAAATGGAATATAAAAAAATTATACACAAGATAAAACATTAGTTACCTTATTTAATATTTTTGTAAGTAGAATTATAGGAAGGTGCATAGTATGATGATAAATGGAATCCAATTTTATTTAAATGAGTCTTGTTTATAAAATACTTCTAATGGAACCCATGAAAACAAATACAAGAACTAAAATCAACATAATGTATCAAACATGAAAAACAATGAACTATAGGATTCCTTCGAGAAATTGCAAAAAAAAATCATCATCCAGACTAATGGATCATAATATTAAGTAATGTTGTCCATCACCTGAATGTTTCCTTTCGTGTCTACATCTATACAATGCAGTGCCCTCTAATATATTGGTTATTCTGAAAGTATTTATTACTTTAGGATATTTGATAGCATGAATCAAATTTGGAAGGAAGGTTATTGTAGCTCATGGTGGTGGTAGAAATTTATGAATTTACAATGAGATTTCCCGATGATGATGTTCAATCATGTCCATGCACTGTGTTACTCATTCAACTAGAACAGATGGTGGTATTGGCCCATCGACCATCACATATGAAACAAAGGATCTAGACATGGCTATTATTAAATTCAATGATATGAAAATTATTCCATGAAATATGGAGAGAAATCGGTTCCCTTATATATCTTAGTTTACTAGTTAATTTTTTTTGGATACACAGAGTAAAAGAAGGAAAAACATCGAGGAATGATACAAAATTCTAATAAAAAATGAGAAAAAAATCCCCAACTATGATAAGTCAATGGAAAAAAATCACATCCAACATCCACTCATGATAATGTGGTGTTGGTGCCTATACAGCTAGATTAGTGAAAGGGATGGGAGTAGGGTTGGGTGGATCAGTTAACGAGGGTGGAGTTGTGGTGCATGGATGACCGTCTAGGGTAGGTGGTGGAGAGGTTCCAATACAAAGTGGTTCCATGAGTCTTGATGTCGGGTCAACAACGGGTACTTTTTTGGATGTAGAAGTGGATGAACCCATTATCTATTGGTCATGGTCGAAGATGTACTCCTTTTATGGAGTGGGGTCAATGTGCTATAGGGGTATGTTAGTTTGGGCTTTGGGTTGTGCCAGTGTGGTAGAGGAGGATAGGCTGGATGTTTTTGGAAGTGCCTAAGAGTCTGCAGAAGAAGGTGGTGGAGGGGAGGCAAAATATGAATGCTCGGTGAAGGGTAGATGAAAATGGAAAATGATATGTCGTAGGTTCTCGATGATGGATATCAACATTTCCCAGAGATATGGAAGATTGGGATGGGTTAGTGGAGTAGTGGTGGATGTTTTAGTGGTATATGATTGTATATTATTGGGAGGTGATGTTGGGAAGTGGTAAGTGGTTCAGGTGCATGATCTATTATAGGTGGAAGGTCCACTGCAAGTGCTGCCTCATCTACTCTTACTTCCCAGTGGTATGATTCATCATCCCTCACCAAGAGATACATCTTCTATAGTATTATAAAATCAATGGCCCTTATAGGACCACGATACGTGAGTGGTGGAGATGCATCAAATAATCTGAGATGTTTGGTGATATGGTGGTGAATATACCTCCCATAAATGTTCCTCAGTTCCACAATGTACTTACCTAATAGTAGAAGCACAAATGGGTATCCATGTAAATAGTAGGGCCTCCCATGGATTCTTCTAAAATGAGAACACCAACCTAGATCAAACTCCCAAGAGACTCTACCCCTAAAAACCGAGTGTAGTCCACACTATATGGAGAATCCAATGGGCACGACTGTATAGCTGAGTGGAAGTGGTCATCTGAGGTCATCAAATATCTGAGAATATCCTACAATCATATAACAAAGTTACCTCAAATTTGACCAAGATGTATTAAGATGATGTTTCAAAAATAACCCTGACATAGACAATTTTTCTTTAATGATTCCTAGACCAATACCAAATACGGAAAATGAGAGCTCATGTGGTTGGTCACCCAGACATAAGCATATTCACTCTACATGTTCCTCATATGTTGAAAGTAAATCCAGAAATATATCTTGATATTCTTACTCACATACCACAATTATTCAATGAATATGTTGTAGGTTTAGGATCCCTAGGATCTCATAGATTATTGTTTGGTGGGTGGGAACGACCATGTTAATGGTCTTGTTTGACCTCATGGGATTCCCTTGTATCTTTTTGGGGTTGATGTGATGATTTGGTTTTGAGAATTGAAGAGTATGATGTTAACTGATGTTTTCATATTTAGATGAGGAATAAGAGCGATCCTGTGATTTGGCATGGGAATCGGGTGCAGCACGGGCAGCTGTGGGAGGTAGAGGAGATGCTACCCGCGCTGTTGACGGTGTTAAAGGTGTGGTATATCATGTGAGTTTGGTTGGCGGATGACTGTTGTGATCTAATGAGGACTCTAAAGGGGCATGGAACAATTTTTTTGTCCTTTTCATCACCTAGGAAATATTTAGGGGTTCATTGAAATACTTTTGAAAGGAGTTTGGCATCCCACCTTTTTATTACACACCTTTACATTGCATTTACAAACATATGATCTTTTATGTCGTAGTGTCTTAGAAAGCAGGTACATAATACAGTAAAAAAATAAAAATTTATTATATTCCACATGAAATTGTTCTTCAAGGTTCATCATATGTACATTTATTACATCTCATAACCTAGGGACATAAATCAAAGTAAAGGGTTAGCAGATGGCTTGGTAAGGGAAAACAAGTTAAACCGTTTACAAGTAATCTTAATATATATTGATAAGAACATGAAAAACAACAATATTGATGAAAAATACAACATGAAGCATAACATAAATAAAATAACATGAATCGTAACTTGTATATTTAGATACAACATTTAATTTATACATTCCTAAGATTACCTCCAAGGTTTATCCCTATGGTTTCATAAAAGTTTCCAACGATATTCACCAATGTATCAAAAAGAAATTCACCCCTAGAGATTAAATTCTCTACCCAATTAATGAGAGAGATATCAGTGATCACCATTAATATTTTTTTTATTTTAATGTGAGAGACATAGATGATAATAAAAAAATTCATAGATTACCCATTGATATTAGAATAAATGGGTTTCATATCAAAATCCTGGATTTTAAAAAAGTGATTAAAACATGATCTTTATGTCATTTATAAGGCACTGAAAGGGAATTTGAATTTTATGTATGTCAATTCCAGAATAAAATAAATAATATTTATGTATTGATGAATACCAGTGTAAATTATAGCGGTGTGGGAATTCACATAAAGAAAATAAAATAATTTCATCATAAAAAGAGTCATATTTTGAGATAAAAATTATGCAGCCAAAAAAGTGTAAATCATGATTTTATAAAATATTAAAAAATAGAGGATAAGGGTCACCCAATCATTAAATTATAATTATACTATAGAGTTACTCAATAAAATTTAAATAATAACATGGTATCTAAATTTTAATGATATAAAATCGAATATATAACTTGAAAGGAAATGAGATGTTGAGAATTCCCTTACCATTAATCGTAACATCTAAGACACTATAATTGGGACCTTGGGGGATTTTGGTAACCTTGAGAGGACTCCATATGGGGTAATACTATCAGATCCTCAAGGGGGATGAATTTATAATGAATGAAAAAAAGAAATGGGTTCTATTTATTGTAAAAGAGAGTTTGTTTTTTATTAATTTCCAACGACACATTATTAATGTTTTTTTAAAAAAAAATTATATTTACAATGGTATTGGAAACAAGTGACACAGCATATAAAAATTTATTCATCATTATTAGACAATAATTATGACATAATATTTACATTAATTATTATTTTATTCAACACACCGAAAACCCAAAACTGTATTTTTATTATTCACTAAAAAATATATTTTGTAAAATTCACTTAAATTAATTGTAACCTAATATCGATGTTAGGAATTCGAAAATGACATCATTTTTATCATATTAAATATCTAAATATGAGAAATTTTACTTTTAACTAGAAACAATTTCATTTATTAAAAACAATAGCGAATAGAAAATGCATAGTAAAATGTTCGACACTTGAAAAAAAAAATTTAACATTTTTAATGAAAAAGAAGGTTATTATAACACTATTTCATTATAATAAAAATTATTAATGAATCCATAGTGTAATTTTATAATTTATATCATTCCAAAAAAATTCATTTTTACCCCAAAAAACAAGTTGTCAAATTCATTTTCAACTATTAAGAAAAACAATTCATAAAACGGAACTAATGAAACAGAAATTTTATTTTAAAAAAGGAATTATGTATTCAGTTACTAGGATTTTGAGACATAACCCCTTAAACATCATCATATAACCTCATGGTATGGTGTGTGATGGTGTTTTACTCTTGGGGTAGCTCGGGTAACATCGCTCGAGTGATAATATCCACTAACTTGAACTTATCCACGTATGTGATTTGGTTCAAGCATAACATGTCGAATCTTGTCTTCGTTTTGGTCTAGAGAAATGCCCAGTGACACTAATTCCTTCCCAAAATCCAATAAGTGGGCATTGTATGGCCTGATTCTACTATTTGACATCATGGACTCATTCTTTTGCATTAATTAACAATTATCATTTCTCTTTATAAATGATAATTATAACACTATCCATATAATTCTATAAGTCATATTGACAAATAGTTATAATTGAGCATTGGTCAAATAATGATCAAAACCCATTGGTAAATTTTCAATTATACTTTCACCATTAATAACAGGATATATACTTTTTGATTATAAAATATTAATAAAAATTTAAGAAAAAAATATGATTCAAAAAGTTTGGGTCGTTAAAAGGGGGTTGGGGTTGCACCATTGAGAGAGGATAGATGGTGGTTTGCAGTAGAGAGAAGTGGAGGGAGGTGGTAGGTGGTCGAGCGGCGAAGGTGGTGTCATTTGTGAAGTTGGTGGAGAGCTAAAGGGAGGTGGTTTGTGGTAGGGATAGGGGAGGGTGTAGTGGGAGGATTGTGGTTTGTCATGTGCGAAAAGTGGGACATCGGGTCATGATCTTAGGTTTCATGAACTATTTTTCAAAACTGTCATGAGGTGTTACACAATATTTAACAATGTTTCTCACTACGTATTTATATGTTTTATAGGTTTATTTATATAAAAGGTACAAGTTTTGTAATAGTTATACATGATGTGTAATTCATATTAGTGGATTTTCATTTGTACAAAATCATTCTTTGAGCTTCTAGCATATCATAATTTTTTTATGGTTATTATATTTTAATACAAGTCTAAGATGACTTAACCTATGTTCCCTACAAGTCAATACTTCCTTTATCATCAAGATATTAACTCCATTATGTCTCAAATGAACTTTAGGTTGATAATACAACATTTTTGGAAGGGTTCTGGAAGGATTTTCCACATTTGACCATTCAATTTGAAAGTTGTTTCACAATCCTTTTGAATTTAATGGTCTAATAAAGAAGAACATGAATGGCTTCGAAAGTGCCAGTCCATCCAGATTTTAGATTTTCAAGGATATAAATTAATCATTATTTGAATAAAAGAGAATTATTTTCTATGATAAAGATACTTCTTACGGTGCATTTATCATTCTATTTCATAACACTATCATTTAATATATTATAATTTTCAAAATTTTCCCTCCAAATTTCATCTAATTAACCTAGTTACATCATTCGAGCTTCTCCATCTTTTTGAGAATCCAAAGTTAACATCTTAATTTCCTAGTACACGTGATGCTCCAGTTCAACTTGAAGATGATATGGTTTCCCATAAACTAGTTTGAATAATGTCATACCAATGCGTGTTTTATACACTATATGGTATGCCCAAATTTAATCATTCATTTTCATACTCTAGTTACATTGTCTTCTTTCTTCCATCTTCTCTCAGATTTTTATGATCTCCTGATTTGAAAATTCTACTTGCCCGCTTGTTTTTGGGTGGTAGGGAGTTCATGTGTTATATCAAATTACATACATATCCAACAATCCTCTGACTACCAAGTCAGTAAAATGTGTTCCTAAATCACTAAAGAGTAAGATAAGAAATCCAAATATTAAAAATGAATTATTTTTCATGAAATAATTGACCACTTTTTTTGTTTCCTTTGATGTGGATTTGGTTTCTTCCCATTTTTAGAAATTTTCAAAATCAATAATAATGTATTACATTACATGTGAATTGGGAAAATATCACTTAATGTATATTCCCCATACATCGATGATCTCTAATTCCATTTTTGGATTGTAAGGAATTTCATTTCTTTTCCCAGTGTTCCCAGTTATATAGAACATATAACTACATTAAAAGAATTCCCTTGAGTCTATATGTTGATTGATCTAGAAAAGTCAACATTATAAGATCAATTTTATACTGTACTCGGGTCCACGATTTCCTCCATTGGTGATGTATAAAACATTTAGATCAAATTTTGGATTTAATTTTTAACAATACAATATCGCAACAAGACATCAATGCGGTCCTTGAATATTAGTGGTTCAGCCCAGTAGTACTTTTTTCTTCAACTAAAAATATTCTCATTTAATGGCTGGAGAGTTCTTCATGCTGAAATCATGTGGAAATGTAATAATAAATTTCATAAAACATGGATTTTCCTTAATATTGACAAGGATTTCCTGAGACAAATCATGATTGATGTTAGTATCATAGTCATCCTTGATTATTGGGAAAGGATGTTAGGATAGATGACCATTGGTAACATTTTATATGAATTTATTACATTTTATGAAAATATGTATTCATGATCTAAGAGGATCCACCAAATAAACAATTTACTGAAATCATTTTTTTTTCATAAATACATGAGGGAAGCATGAGTGGTGTATACAATCACTTTGGGAAAGACAAAATAGAAACTACATGTTTAGTTGGAATATACAACATATAACAGTTTTTTCTATATATTTGTGTAGTATAGAAGATATTCATTTAGTTTTTTTCCATCATAGTGGATAGGAATGAAGATGGGAAATATTAATTTTCCTAAAACATCACCAACAACAATGTCACTAGAATTACAAATTAGATAAATTTATTTGTCCCAATAAAGTTAAATGATCACATGGGATTCTTTCGAGATTTTCATCAAATTGTTTAATTCTTTCCAACATTCCCTAGTGAATTAAAATGAATTATTTTTTTATAATATATGTGATAGATGTTGGGAAACTTCTATAAAATATTTTACAAATCACCTGTAGAATATATCCTAGGGAAAAAATATCTTTATACCCTTGAACCTTGAAGGTTCAGGTGAATATTTTACGAACTACATTTTAGCTAGATCAAATTCAATTCACTCTTAGTAAATTTATTTTTAAGGAATTTTCCTACATGAAACATAAGATGGAATTTCTTCCGCTTCAAAACTAGATATTTCTCTCCAAAACATCATAGGACTAAATGAATATTTATTATACATACATTTCCATATCTTCCATAAAAGGATAATTTTTCCCTGAATATTTCTAATAAATCCATTACCATATCATATAACATATGAATAATGAGTCTCTAAAAATTTTCATCTATGTTACCCATACTGAACGACATGCGCCAATAGGGAAAATAGAAAAATGGATATGTGATTTTAGTTTTGGTGTAATGAGTTGTGTTCTCGGAAATCTTACTATATCTAAAATTTTATCGCTGATACAAATAATTCATGTTCTTCATGTCTATCCAAAATTGGATCCATAAAGGTAAAAGTAAAATGATCTTTCTATGTTTCTGTAATTACCCTTTTGTCATCCATGCAAACTATTCATCTTGTTATGGTGGTGTTGAGATCAAATCATTTTCCTCAGTTTTTTTCTATGATTCCACAATTCTGGGAATATACATGTAGTGGGCTCACCCACTCACTTTCACAGATTGAAAAGATTATTCCAGTATCTATAAGTTTGTTTACTTCCTTTTTAATAACATCATCAATTCATGGTGTTATCAACCTTTGAGGATGGCAATTCAGATTTTCATATTCAAAAATAAAAATGTTCTGGTTATATGCAACTGGACATATTCAATTGATATCAACTAATCCCCAAGAAATTGACTAATTTTTTCCTTTCAAAACATCAACTAACTTTTCCTCTTGTGAATGTGATTTTTCATAGTTATTATATACTATTATAGAGGTTGAATACCTAATTTATGAATACTTATGAGTACTAGTATGATTATTCAACTCCAGTGTTGGTGGTCAGATAATTGGTGGTGTTAATGGTTTAAATGTATCCCTTGTGAGAGTTTCATTGAAGCTACCTTCCTCAATATACAACACTTCTTCGACATCAAGGATTAACTCCTCACTATCATCTACTATGTCCATTTATTCATTTATCTCATGGGTATGATAGATAATGTTTCAATAAATAGCATCATATAATTCTTTAGAAGCTTTGATGATGTTGAATAATTCTTGTTCATCTCAGACGTAATGTATTATACACCCTTGTTTCAAATCTATCAGAGTTATTCTTATGTCCATGAATGGTCATATAATAATAATATAGAGGTATCCTTCTTCTTCATGTGTAAATATTGGATGTCATAGGGAATGATGAATTCTCCAAAATTAACAAACACATAATCAATAATTCGTATATGGTACTTGAATGACTGTACTAAAGCATATAGTAATAATTGAGTTAGTTTGAGATCATGATTTCCCAACATTTGAAATACACTCATTGGCATGGGGGGTGATACTTTCTTTGATATCCTAGAGAGATCTTCCAAATTTACAGTCTCGAATAAGACATGGAATTAAAAAACAATCAGGGATACTCAATTTTTTTTGGTATTTTATTCCAAAAAATAACAGAGAATACATCATTCAATGTGATGCAACATGTCCTTCCACATTTATTTTTTTGGGGAGAAGATCCTTTAATAATTTTGTATAAGCCATTATATGACAAATGTCTTCTGAAAAGGTTATGTTTATGTGAAATTTATTGATCATTTCTATGAACTTTTCATATTGTGCCTCTTATTTTCCTTGTTGTGATGTCATTTGAAAATGGAGTGGTGGAATGTAAGGTGTTGGAGTGATATAGACTTGTTCTTTTGGTTTCTCATCTTTTTTACTAATTGTGGCTGGTGATACCTCATCGAAAACTTCATTGGTGGTCCTATTGACTTTTTATTCTTTTACTGGGGGTTTCTTCATAGGTTACTCCTTTTTGATTTCATCCCTTCCATAGGGTTGTTGAAAATCAAATAAATTACACTCATTCTCACTATATAATTTTCTTGCTTCCATGAGTATATCTATGTATTACTAGATAGAGTACCCGGTAATCTATCAGATAGAGTATTTGAGATTTTACCCTTACAAAAATAGAAATTGTGTAGTGTAGCTCACTGAGTTTTATTCTTTGTTTCTGGAGTACTCATTCGGTTGTTTCCTTTTTGACCAAAATTAGCCAGGATATTTTCCAAATTACTATTGAGTAAATAATGTTAGTGTTGTGGTCTTAATTGAGCTGGTTGAAGCTTATATCGTTCAATAAATAGTAAATTATTTTGTGGTTCATGTTGTGGTGGTCTTGGAATATGGTTCGTTGGTGGGTAACTTGGTGGTCCATGGTTACGAAATGGTTCCTTACAACTTCATTATTGATTGTATCCCCTGTCGCTTTGAGTTGGATGTTGAGCTCACCCCTACTGGTAGTAATGGTTCTATTCATGTAATGGTAGATTTTACTAATTTTAATTGATCTAGTTAAAATCTTGAGAGTGTTATCCAACTCTGTACTTACAGTTCTCATATATGTTCAGGCCACCACACATATTTCATGTCTGTATCTCCATTAGAGGAAAAGGACGGTGTGGTGTAATAGGTAGCTAGAATATATCTAGATTCATTATGAGTGCTTCGACATTGTCTAATAGTATTGTATTTTCATCCACTTGGTACATTTCATGATGAGATAGTCCACTATTACTGTAAAACAATCAGTTCTTCTGAGAATCTACACCCAAAATGTCTTTATGTATTCTAGTGTCTTGAACATCAATCATCCTTTTATAGTAGCGTCAACGACAATGTCTGAGGGTTGTTGGAGACCACGGTAGAATGTCTGAATATAGATTGACATGTGAAGTCCACGGTGTTGACACTACCTAGTATTCTTCTTAAATTGTTCCCATTCTTCTCAAGAATATTATCCATCATTCTATGTGATTTTTTCAATATCAATCCATATTTTCCAAGTAGGGATTGGGAGAAATTATTTGTCTAAAAGATTTTGGCTATATCATTTCAAGTCGTGATTGGCATGGGATCGTGAATCATGAGCCCATATATGGCTCTATGTCAGATGGATAAGGTAAATATGTGATGTATAATAGAATTATACGAAACATCTTAGTTTAAAAAGGAATCACATACTTCTATGAAGTTGGATATGTGCTCATGCGGATCTTCAAATTGAAGTCTATTGAACTAACCCATGTTATGGATCAAGGGAATGAATGTAGGTTCTATATCCGAGTTATGGTCATGAATCGAATGATGCATGATGCATAGGGTATCACCATGGACTGATGGAAATACACACTCCATGATGGTTCTATATCATTGCAATAGGTGTTCCCCTAGGACTCCCTGTTGAATGTTAGGAGGGTGAAGTGGGTTGGGTTCTGATGGATTGTTTTTGTCGACCATGATTGACCAGTGGAGTGTAGAGAGAATTCGTTCAATCTTAGGCTCAGAGGTTAATTTTTCTTGTGCTTCAAGGATCTTCAAAATAGTTGAAGCACCCTGATGCAATCACTATTCCATGAGAGTAGGGATGTAGTGGTGCCTTTGAATGAAAATAAGAGAGAAATAGGTTTAGGGAGAGGTAGTACAAGGTCATTATGAAAAGGTTTCCTATGCAAAGAAAATCATTTCCCCAACAACAGTGACAAAATTTGATGCACCTAAACCAGTTGTTTAATTCATTCGAGAAGAATTTATATTAGAATTAATTATTTAAAAAACATTACTTTCTTATATTATGGAGTATAATAACCGTCCAGGGTAGATCCTTAGAGGAAATGGCTGAAAATACTAACATATGACTTGGAACCCTTTAGGGAAAGAGTCCTCGCAAGTAGACTCAATTAAAGAAAATTACTACTTTGGATTTTGAGGGATCAATTCAATAATCAAAAGGGCATCATGATCAATTTCAGTGTTCTGTAAAATGGATGATATTTATTTATACTTGGTATAATCATAAGTTTTAGGCTATGAAGCGAGTGATCGTCGTAAGGAAAAAATGGTCAATCAATAGGTTCTACCCTTGGGTAACTATTCCTTGATCGGGAGATAATGAAAATATAGATTCCTTAATATTTACTTTGAATATGTAATGTATTCAAGATACTGGTATATCCTTGTCTACTCCAACCAATATATGGTCTTTCTTTCTAATGTATCATGGTCAAGGATGTTCAAATGAATTTAACATGCAATGGTTATTTATCTTGATTACTAATTCTTAAGGTTACCATGTTGAGGATTAATGATTTATTGTGTTCAAATACACTTTCTCTCAATCCCTAACTTAGGTGGTCTATCAACTCATGGTAGGATCAAAGTCACATACACGTGGAATTGAATTCATGTTAATTATGATATGAAATATCACGTTTAAAAAATTGAAAAACATTCTACAATTTAAGCTATCTAAAATTGAAAACTATGTAACTACGATTAAGGAATGTGGATATCGAGTAAAACACAAATCAATTGACTACATACATAAAATATGGATGTATAGGAGTGAAACAAAGTCTTCTAGTTGACCTTTACAATGAAAAATTATGAATACAAGTCATGACACCAAAATAAATGAAGGCAACATCGAAAACATTTCACAATTCTCGTATTAAATAATAATAATTAAATGAAAATAATAAATTTTTTATGGTTAATGGAGTGGATGAGAATGAGTGGGAAATGAAGGAACAAAGGTTTTCTTCTCTAGAACATCTAAAATCATATGGACAAATATTAAAATCATATGGACAAATATTGTATATATAGGTGAAATATTACATGATGTGTAGTATGAATTCATGTCATGTGATGTTGATTTATGGTTTTCTCTATGTATTTGGAAAATACACATATATCGTGTGTGTCTCATTCGATATTTTAATATTTGAATCCTTTCACATCGTATATCAGAGACTTGTGACATGTATTATCCTCCATGAATTATTTTTAGAGCATGAATTATATTCCCAAGGTTTGTGACGTGTATCTACAACCGATGGCATGTAATGAATTATCTATTTTTAGTTTTAATGTCTTCCCACACAAGTTTCATCTGGACTTGTAGCATGTTGTAAAACTCTACCACACATCATGTAACTAGGTTTCAGGATGTGAGAAGGGAATTTTTTTTTTCATTTTCCACACATTATTTTTCGAAACATCAGAAGTCGGTTTTCTGTCAAAAAATATATATAATGTTATTTTTCAATTTTATAATTGAAATTTTTTAACAAAATGATAGAAAAAAAGATATGGGATAGGGTCCCTGCACCCATAAACCATGACCCATTGGGATGAACTATGTTCATAGGACATAATCTTGTAAATTAAGACATAAATATTCTCCCTATCAACAGTTCCAATTTGGATTCATTCTTGTCATGGGGCATGCCAAAAACAGTATTATTTCCCTACTGTAGCATTTTGGCTGACTATGGTCATCTCACCTGAGGATCCTTTTAGTTTATTTTCATACATATTCTAAATCACCAAAGATATTTAATTTTGTTTTTTGATATGAAATGAAAATAATGAAAATGTTTCTGGGGTATTGATTGCTTTTATGATGAGTTGTAATATGGGAATTTAAACTAACAAGAAAATATAGAGAGAAATTGTTAATAAAATAATGTACTTCTTTTGGGGTTAGTCTTGGGTTCAATATTTATTTTTCTTTATATGATTGATTTCAGTTTGATAATCCAAAAATTAAATATAATTTTTTAATTACTATTATTTATATATATATTTCATTATATCCTCAAATTACAATTTACATTCAATTACTCCTCTAAATTTAATCTAGCATCATGATACTCCTTAGTATAAGATTTTTTATGTTCCACAACCCGGCTCAATTGAAGTTTATTCATCCATTATTTAAATCAATTCCTATAATATGAAAAATTAACCAATATAGAGATGGAAAGATGATCTAAATAAATCAATATATATAGAGATTCATTTCTTTGGTATACATTCAAAAAATTTGATAAATTCACCTCACAATACATGCTACTCAATTTAATAAGAACATAAAATTAAACATTAACGAAAATTTGAGAAAACCTCGACCATCAGAGGGGCCAATCCATAGGGAAAACCATTCAATTATTAGAGTAATAGATAACCATAATTTAATTAGGAAGAATATAATACGTCATTAAATTAGGTGTAAGATATTTATACATCATGAGTACGTGTTACACATCATGAAAGCAGTCAATGTTACAAATCTACCAATGAGTCTCACAGGGATTCAAAAATCATAAAGGAATCTTTAGATCAGAATTAAATGATGTGTAAACAAATTAAACATCATGAAATGTTATTGAAAGAGACCATATTGTACCTATATATAAGGGAAAAAGTTTTTACTCAAATAATTCACTCGGTGCCACCACAACCATGATTCAAGACTGCCACTACTGTGATGAGTAGAATAGTATCTTTATTTTCCCATCCCTCATGGCATGAATGAGATGGTAATTATTTTATGAAGAAGATAGAAGGAGGATTTATTTTATTAATAAATTTTATTTATTAAATGAAATTCATTTTTGATCTTTTATTTTAACTCTAAATTCAAAAATTCTTTTCCTCGCTTTTTAATTCATGATCATTATGTGATCAATGAGGGAGTTATTCTTTTTAATGACTTTTACTAGAGAAGGATTCACACCATGGACATTGGAAGAGGTGTCTGATATATTTTATAATATTTCTGATATATCAATTCATCAAATACCCAATGTGACATGACCATTGGGAAAATGGTACATCTATAAGACACCATGGATTTTTAAATAAATTTAATATATAATGTAATGTACAAGACATAGATTCTCTGTGAAAAAAGCTTTTTATTATAATTATATAAACAAGAAACAGATAACCTAGAAATTAAAAAAATTTCCCATTCTTTTAATTGATTATCAGAAAACAGTTATACACCGTTGAGATCTGGACGATTTTTAGAGTCTGATAGATTCAACATAATTTTTGGAGAATAGTAACTTATACTTTTTTAATGTTAATTTTAGACTTACGAATAGTAAAATGATTCTAATGAACAGTTAATCAACCTAATGAATAGTAACAATACACATGAATTTATAAATAAAATTTTGAATATTTAAATGTATGTATGGTATAATCATATAATAGTAAATAAATGTTTTACATATTATAAAATTTGTATTAGTACTTTTATAAAACATAAATTTTTATTTATAATTTAATAAATAATATAACAATTTAAAAAACATATTTTCATAAAATAGAACTAGAAGATAATATTTTGGTATATAATGATTATAATATAATTTTAGGAGACCTTATATAAGTTTTCAATGTGTCAAAAAACACGTTATAATCATAAAATATGCATTTTTGTGTAAATGATGATTTTTATTAAAAATATAATTTATCAAATTTATAAAATTCTTTGCATAATATTGAGTTCAATTTTAAGTTCTACATGTAAAAAAATGGTTTGGGTGAATTTTTGGGATTTTTCTAAAAAAGATGAATTTTATATGAATTGTATAATACCGTAATTTACGTTATTTATACATTATAAGAAAAATACACTAGTCATAACATTATAGATGATGTAATCACCCCTTCTATGAAATCACATCCACTTATTAGTTTATTTCATCACATGAAACAACACACATCATTATATTGAAAAAATAACAAAATAATGATTAAAATAATGGGAAATCACCCCTCTCCTCCACTATAAACAAAACCCCTCACCCATTCTTCTCCTCATAACACTATGCCTGTAATGTTTCCATAATTCATCACAAAAACTCTTCCCTAGTCTACCCCCACATATAAGATCTTTTTTTCTAAATAATGGACCAAAACTAATCAACTTAAGGAGGTTTTCAAGGAGGAGTATTCAAGTGGTATAATCCTCTTCATTTTTCTATAAGTTTCATTTCAAGTTCCTTTTTTTGTTATTCTCTCCTCAGCTTTTCTATACAAAGATGAATTATAACTCCATTACCATCTATATACTAGAATTATATAATGTTAATGGAATATCCTTCCTTAATCATCATTCTCTCTCTCTTTTATTTGAAATACAAAACCATCATCTGAGAGGTGACGATTTAGAACCTTCGTGGTTGACAGATATGGATTCTTCAATTCATCCATCAAATATACTAATGTAACCATTTTTATTGTAAAATAAGACTAATAAATATGTATTAATACCTTTTTTAGGTAATAAAAGTATGTTAACTACATAAAAATTAATGATAAAACAAAATGACATTGTTATGATCAATAACAACTGTAAAAATTATAATGATTATCAATAAATGTCATATCTAATGATTCATACTCAAACCATATAACTAAATTATATATATAAATATAACCTTTTATACTTATTAATATTATTTATTATCATATAAATTAAATTCTATATAATTATAACCATTCTACATGATCTTCCATATTCATATACAAGATTACCAATTCTGAATGCCAAGGAAATGAACACTTCCTTTCGATATATTTGTATCCTATAACTCATGAAAAAGGCCATAAATAAACATAATAAAATGTTAAAAATTTGAATTCAAGTTGATAATTTTATGAAATAATTAAATAATGGATTTAGTTTTATAATCCATGATGTTATGGTCATGTGCAGAACATATTCAGAAATAAGGTATGGGTTTCAACCGAAACCGCCATTTTTATTCAGGTTACTATTTTTTCACTCTTTAACCCAATGAAATTATTAATTATTATTATTTAATCATAATATATTCTTCTTTCATTTTTTTATATGTACCAATAATAATTAAACTTTTGTTTATGTTTATTTACATGTTTTAAAAGGATCATTCTCAAGTTCGTCCAGATAAATAAGCCTGCATCAAAATAACTTCTCAAATTACTAATTGTTTTCTTGTGAACTATGTAATATATTTTAAGAAAACATTATTTTTCTAAAATAAATCATTTTAGTCGGAAAAAATATATTAGTTCATTTATAGTTTTATGATAATATTTTTCCAAATGAAATATTATTTTGAAAGGGAAAAAAGTGTGTTTTTCTCAACTGTTACGCAGTGATTTTATAAGAGTATATTGATCTATTTCAACACTCTAATTTATTAATTTTTTAAGTGGGATTAATCTTTTATGATATCACTTATAAAATTTTATTCAATTTTTTCATTTGATTCACTATGGAAGTACTATGTTGAAACCATTCACTATATTACTCTGAATACATGGTATTTATGTTTACTTATTGGGGAACATTGTTTATATTTCATATGATAGCTTAAATATGAATGTATATGTTAATTTTGTTTCTAACCTTTCATACGAGGGAATAATTGTACTTAGTATGTGTCGGGTAGGTCCTGTTATATTCTTTTAGTGCATTGATAAGTCTCATGAGACAAACTAGCTATGGTTTTTGCTAAGGTCTATCCCATTAATTAGATTATTGGAAACAATCTTTGCAATAATAGATTATTGGAATGAAACCTTGAAGGTGTGTTTCATATATACATTGTAATGAATTTATTTAATTATAAAACATGTAATTTATAGTCCATGTGATTATTAATCTATTAGAATATTCATTGTAATGTTTTATTATGAAATTAGTCAATTTTCTCTTATTCTGGAAATTTAATGCCTAAATATTTGTTTTAATGGGATGTGTATTTAGTTATTCAAAATGTTTTATTGGTTATGTTTATTTATGAAATATTAATCTTTATTTATTACCCTTACTGAGAATATATGCTAACCACTTTCTTATGTTTTATTTTTCCTCTATATTAAAATATGTTTATTGTAAATGAATTTTAGGGTTAATCAAAGTGTTTTTTGGTGTTACCAATGGAGTTTTTATGTTTTTTTCCTTTCAAGTTGTAATGAAACGATAATGTATGTGATTTGGTTTCAAAAACTACTATACTTTTCATTCCATAGGGATATGACATTGTTTTAATCATATTAATGTAATAACGTAGGGAACTATGTCTGGGATATTAGGGTCGTGATCATTACCATTTGAATTTGAGGAAGCTTAGTATAAACCTTGGAAACTAGATTTAGGAAACATAGAGTATGGTACATAATCCTACGGTAAAATTTTTGGACAAGAATAAAATAATGTCATTGAATTTTTTAAGGAATAGATTATATGTAACATCCAAAAAATACACCCCGGAGTGGATACTACAAGGGGATGTGGTTCTTAAACAAATTTACTTTAGGGCAACTACTCTGACAAGGTGCCCCATGCTTGAAATGAGGTAACCCTTTACATGATAACATTCCTTACTGTTCACCTGTTTTGAAACTTATGTGGTATATTCATAGGATACACTACAAGAAAACTGGCATTTCGCGGCGGTTTTTTCGCGGCTGTTTTAAAATCCGCTGCGAAATGTGTAAAAAAAATTGTTAATTTTTTTTTCGAGGAATAGCGGCGGTTTCGGTAAAACCACCGCAAAATGAAATGAAAAAAATAAAAAAAACAGGAGAAATCACGAAATCACTAAAACGACTATAACTTTTGATCCGGGCATCCGTTGGAGCGCCACGACCAGTCAAATCGAAGCTCAAGAAGAGATCTAAGAAGCACATATAATTAAAACCATGAGACTGTCTAAGGTGAAGAAGATATGAGAGTTGTAAGAAAGTTGAAAAAAGGTCTCCAACTTCAAACGTCCATAACATTCTCTCTGGGTGTCCGTTTGGGCTCTACCACATATCAAATCGAAGCCAACGAAAAGAGCTACGCACTATAGTGACACAAGAAAGCTTAAGTCATGTTTTTTGACCCCAAAAACCCCTCTGAAGGCCTCCAAAACCTCGTATCTGTCACCTGTGTCCCGTCGAACATGTCTTCAAACGGACCTAACTTTTGATCAGTGTGTAAGTTCGGACACCTCCACCTTCCAGATCGTAGTTCGTTCCATAAGCTTCAGTTTGAGTGGTCGCGACACCCACATGGACTCATGGATCATATGTTATGACCTTTTTAGTGGGTGTCGGGTTTGTCATGTTTTTCAATGCCTCGTTTCTAGCACCCGTTCCCCGTCAGCTTTTTTTTAACAGTCGTAACATCCGATCTGTCGGTCCATTCGGTCTCTTTCACCTATTAGCTCAAAGATCGTTTTAGGATCTTTGATTTGACTGGTCGTAGATTTAGAATGGACTCTTAGATCATAAGTTATCTCCGTTAATGTGAATCAAATGTTTTCGTCACTTTATGACCGTTTTGACGAGTATTAATGGTAGCTCCATTTATTACTGTTTATTTGGGTTTCCATAACTTGTTATCTTTATCAATGGTTTTTTTGTGGGTTATTATGATGATTGTGTTGAATTCTTAAGGGGTTTTCCAGAGTTGTCATGAGTTTTCACGCTTTCTCATTCTTTCTAATGCCTCATTCTTCATGCTTCTCCATCCGTTTTCATGCATTTTCATGATTTTTCATCCCTTATCACGTCTTTTCATACTTTTTCATGTGTTTCATTTATTATTTATTATTTATTATTTATTATTTATTTTTTATTATTTATTATTTATTATTTATAATATACTTTAATTTATTTATTATCTATTATTTGTTACTGGTTATTTATTTTTTATTATTTATATTCATTTATTATTTATTATTTATATTTATTTAATATTTGTTATTTATTATTAATAATAATAAAATACTATTGTTAATATTAATATTTGTTTTTGGTTATTTATTATTTATTATTTATTATTTATTATTTACATTTATTTATTATTTATTATTTATTACTTATTATTTATTATTTATTATTTATTATTTATTATTTATTATTTATTATTTATTATTTATTATTTATTATTTATTATTTATTATTTATATTAATATTTATTATTTTTTTTATTCTTATTTATTATTTTTATTATTATTATTTATTGTTTATTATTTATTATTATTTATTGTATATTATTAATTATTAATTATTTTTATTATTTATTCTTTATTATTGTTTATTGTTTATTATTTATTATTATTTATTTATTATTATATATTTATTATTATTTATTTATTATTTATTATTTGTTATTATTTATTTATTAATAATAATTATTTTATTTATTATGTGTTATTTATTATTTAATATTTATTATTAAATATATTTATTACTTATTATTAGTTATTTATTATTTATTATTTATTATTTATTATTTAATATTTATTATTTATTATTTATTATTTATTATATATTATATATTATTTATATTTATTATTTGTTTATTATTATTTATTATTTGTTTATTATTATTTATTGTTTATTATTTATTATTATTTATTATTATTATTTATTATTTATTATTATTTATTATTTATTATTTAATATTTAATATTTATTATTATTTATTATTTATTTATTATTTATTATTTATTATTTATTATTTATTATTTATTATTATTTATTATTTATTTATTAACAATAATATTAATTTTGTTTGTGTTAATTATTATTTAATATTTATTATTAAATATTTTCAATATTTATTCTTTATTTTTTATTATTTATTATTAAATATGTTTATTATTTATTCTTTGTTCTTTATTATTATTTATTATTTATTATTTATTATTTATTATTTATTATTATTTATCATTTATTTATAATTATTTATTTATAATAATTTATTTATTATTTAGTATTTAGTATTTAGTATTTAGTATTTATTATTTATTATTTATTATTTATTATTTATTATTTATTATTTATTATTTATTATTTATTATTTATTATTTATTATTTATTATTTATTATTTCTTATTTCTTATTTCTTATTTCTTATTTCTTATTTCTTATTTTTATTTCTTATTTATTTTTTATTTTTTATTTTTTATCATTTATTATTTATTTTTTATGTTTTATTTTTTATTATTTCTTATTTCTTATTTCTTATTTATTATTTCTTATTTCTTATTTACTATTTATTATTCAGGTTTTGTTATTTTTTATTTATTAATAATAATATTTTATTTATTATTTGTTATTTATTATTTAATATTTATTATTAAATATTTTTTTATTTCGTATTTATTATTTATTACTATTTATTATTATTTATTATTAGTTATTAGTATTTATTAGTATTTATTATTATTTATTATTATTTATTATTATTATTTATTATTTATTATTATTTATTATTATTATTTATTATGTATTATTATTTTTTATTATTTATTATTATTTATTACTATTTATTATTATTTATTAGTATTTATTAATATTTATTATATATTATTTATTATATATTATATGTTATATATTATTTATTATTTATTATTTATTATTTATTATTTATTTATTTATTATTATTATTATTTATTTATTTATTTATTATTTATTATTTATTATTTGTTTATTATTATTTATTATTATTTATTATTTATTATTATTTATTATTATTTATTATTACTATTATTTATTATATCTATTTGTTATGAATTATTTGTTTTTTCAATTAATATATATAAGTATATTAGTTTCTGTTTATTAACCACATGGCGAGCTTGCTAGAGTGGTAAAGTCTTTGGAAAATATGCAAGAGGTTAGGGGTTCAAATCTCACCTAATGTAGGATTTCTTTATATTGAATGTGCATTTGCATGTGCATGGGATGTGCATGCATTGATAAATAAAGTAAATAAAGAAATATAAAATAAATAAAATAAATACGAAATAAAGTAAATAAATTAATAAATAAACTAAATACGAAATAAAATAAATAAATAAAATAAATAAGAATTAAAATAAATAAATAAAATAAATAGGAAATAAATAAAATAAAAAATAAATACCAAATAAATAAAATAAAAAATCAGTACAAAATAAAATAAATAAAATAAATAAATAAAATTAATACGAAATAAAATTAATACGAAATAAAATAAATTAATACATAAAATAAATAAATAAAATAAATAAATAAATACATAAATACGTAAATACATAAATACGGAAAATAAAAAATTAAAAAATTAAAAATAAATAAGTAAAATAAATATGAAATAAAATAAATAAATAAATAAATAAAATAAAAAAAAATAAAATAAAATAAATACATAAATAAATACATAAATATGAAAAAGAAAAAAGAAAAAAGAAAAACTAAATAATAAAATAAATAATAAAATAAATAAGAAATAAATATATAAATAAATAATTAATTAATTAATTAATAAAATTTTTAAAGAAATGATAATAAAAAATAAAATAAATCTAAAAACCGCCGCAAAAAAACTGCCGCGAAACGTTCTGCGACGGTTTTGAACGCCGCAGCGAATAGTTTCCCGACGCACGATTTCGTGGCTGTTTTTCAAAGCCGCCGCCAATCTATTTAGTGGTGGTTTAAACCGCAGCGAAACGTAAAATTAAGCCACCGCTAAATGCCTTTTTTGCCGTACTGATATGTCACAATTTCTCTTCAAACCATAATTAATGATTTAAAAGTAAATATCATCCCCAGAAAACATGTTTATGATTATGATATTAACTATTAATAAAACATAAATTTATGTTATGTTTTTTTCTAGTATGAAAATATATATTACAATTAATAACCAAATTTAGTATATTCCATTTTTAAGAAATGGTCCCTAGTGGAAGGAATGGAACCCAAATCAATGCATGTATCTCATGTATGTATTTCCCTTATATGAAAGATAATGATGTTAGTATCATATGTGCGACTACAACTGAGAAATGTTTTACTATTCTATGAAAAATGACACAGGTTATGAATAATAACCTTACCTGTATGGAACATCATTATCTACAACATGGAGGAGCAATGTAAGAACACTTTATGAAACCATAAACACTATCATTAAATGGAACTACAAACCCATTTGTAGCTGTGCTATTGATAATTTCCTTAGAGAAGTAATTTTTCACTTTGGGAAGCAATAAAATGTATTAGGTTGTTTTGGATGTTTACTGTCTATCATGATATTCTGATCAATAGTGGTAACTAATCAAAAGCAAAAATGAAGATGAAGAAATTACAGACATGGAATGGATGTATTTGAAGGAAATTTTCTTGGATATATTTTACCCTCACGAATTGTGTATTGACATTGAGAGACAATTAATGATCCTAAGATAGAAATATAATGAAAAGGTTTCTAAGTATGAATTCAACATTACTAGGTAAAAAAGAAATGTCACAGATTACAAACATTATCGAAGATGTTAGATAGACCTTTTCATTGATTATTTTAATCCAATTCTATGAAGAGTAGTAGCCTCGCAAAAATTATAATCATAGATATAGTATCTTGTGATATCAATATAGAGAAAGAAATATTCAACTGTTATGGTTCTGAAGGAAAATAAGAGAAAACGTTGATGGTGAAGAAAAATACAAATAATGGGAAGACAAGAAAGATGGATTTCCAAAACTGTGATACCTATGGAAGAAAACACCTTGGTACATGCTTAGAGAAAAAATGATATTTCTTCATGTGTGGTGAGAAAGTCCACCATGCTCATGATTGCAAGGATAATAAATATTTTTCCAGTTTCTAATAATTCAACTTTATAGATATGGGGAACTATTAAAATGAGTCCCTATGCAGCAAGTGAATATATCCCAACATAGGAAAAGGTAACCAAACCAAACTTATGATATTACTATTTTCAAAGTAGAATAATTAATGGATTTGTTTTTTTAGATTCATAAATTATGTTTTAATGTAGTTCTTCTTTAAAGAATTAGAATCATGAATTTTTTATAATGGTTTAACGGTAATCATGGTGTTCATATTTTTTCTTTGTGAGAAGAATAGATACCTTAGGTCTTTTCAATAAAAAATATTGTTATGAAAACATTCTTATAAATCAGTGGAATATAAATTATGGACATACATAATTTGGATGAGTCTTATAGTTAAATAATTATAGAATGTATTATGACAAATATAATATTTTTTGATAAAATGTTCCGTCTTATTTGGTTAAAGTAATCAGTTAAAGGTCAAAGAAATTATGTATAGGTCGTTTGATTAAAGTGCTTCATATATCAAATTTACTCATGAATATTGATCATTTGGTATATGGAAAACAATGGGGATTGGTCAAACCACAACAAAAGTATGAGATCATAACATTCAGTATGAATATTTCATAATCTTTTTATCTGGATAGTAAAATAACCCCCCAACTATAATAAAGGATTTTTAGAGGAAAAAAAATGATTAATTTTCATTCTATGAAATCAATATTCATTTACCCGATCGATGATCAATTATTTATGGTTTTATGATTTTTAATATTCTAATTACCATGTTTTTTATCACTATCTATCAAAAAAAGATGGTTATATTTCTCTTGCATTGATATAATTTTACTTTATAATATTTTTATCCAATTATAAAGGATATTTTTCTAGTTACCTTCGTGTTTCCAAAATTTACTCTTTTTAAGTAGATTTTATATAACCTTATTTTAGATCTTGGTTTCCAAAAAAGTAATTTTCTAAAAAATCTTCATGCATTTTTTAAATTGTATTATCAAATTGTGAGGATGCAATTTATTGAATGACGGTATAATATAACACCAATGTATATAAAAAACATAATGTAGAATGTAATGCACATGACTTTGATTATATGCAAAATAATACATTGTTATTATAATTATTCAAAAAAGATAGAAATTTCCTAGAAATTAAACCTAATTTTTCACTTTTGTAAATTGAATCATGAAAAATGGACATACACAATTGCAATCAGTAATATATTTAGACTCTGATAGGATCAACTTAATTTTTTTTAATTTCAACTTGACCCTTTTGAATAGAAACATCACCATTATGAATAGTAATATGACCCATATGATTAGTAAATCAAACATATAAATAGTATCATTAAACATGAATGTACAAAACATATACATGCATCTTATAAATGTATGTGATAGAATTATATTAGAGTAAATAACTATTTTAAAAATCATCAATTATGTATTAGTATTTTTATAAAACATAAATTTTTAATCACAATTTTATAATAAATATAATTATTATGAAGAATGTTTACTTTCATAAAATAGAATCATCAATTAATATATGGATGGCTTATGATTATAATATAATTTATTGAGACCGTAGTTAATTTGTCAGTGTGTCATAAAAGTAGATATAATTCTAAAATAAATATTTTTTAGTAAATGATGATTTTAATTAAATAAATAATTTTACATAATGAAATAATTATTTTCATAAAAGTCTGTTAATTTATTAATTATACATGTGCAAAAATTGTTAGGGTGAGTTTTTGAGATTTTTAGAAAATAGTTTAATTTTTTTCATTATTAAAATATGGTAATTTAAGGTATTTATACATTAGAAGCTAAATACACGTTAGCTAACATCATTAATGAAGTAATAAACCATGGAACAAACTCAAATTTATTTATTATTGTATTTAGTCACACTAATAAACCCTATTAATTGTCTCATTAAATGTTATAAAATAATGAATAAAATAATGAGAATCCACCCCTCTCCTCCACTGTAAATATCACCCCTCAACACATCTTCTCATCACATCCCTACACCTTGAATCTTATCAAAATAAATCCCAAATAATATTACCCAGTGTCTTACCCACACCAATAATCTATTGTTCTTGTAAACATACCTGAACCAATTCCCTTAAAGAGTTTCTCAATGATGAGTATTCAAGTAGTAAAATCCACATCCCATTCCTTTTAGTTTCTTTTCATGTTATTTTCTCTTATCATTATCCATTCACCTCCTATAAATAAATGAACATGATAAATAGAGTAACACATATATAATCTAAACAAATCATGTTAATTTAATATCCTTAATCAAAATCCATTATATATCTCTCTCTCTCCTTTATATTAAAAACAAAAAGTTCATCTGATAGGTGTCGATTTACAACCTTTATAGATGAAAGATTTTAATTTTTCAATTTATCATCCAATACTACTAGAGAAACCATTTTTATGGTTAAAATAGACTATAATATATGTACTAAAGACGTTATTATGTCCGTGAAATGATATAATTAAAAAATAATCCTAAATGATAAAACAAAATGAGTCTATTAGGATCAATAGCCATCATAATAATGAAAATGATTATAACTAAATGGTTTATCTAATGATTGGTCCTCATACCATACAATCGAATGATATATATAAAAATTTATACTTATGGATTTATATTAATTTCATATAAATTCATTTCTGGTGAATTATACCCCTTTCACATGAACTTCCATTGTCATTTACAAGTACATCAATCATGAAACCGAGGAAACGAACACTCCCGAGATATAAAATTGTATATTTTTACTCATCAAAAAGTCATAATTAGGCTTAATAAAATTTTAATAAATTAAATAAATTTTTATATCATTATTAATTAAATAATTAATGGTTTTAATTTTCTTATGAGGATTTCATGGTCAACTGTAGAACACATTCAGACATGATGTAAGGGTTTCTACCTGAACCTCTATTTTCATTCAGATTACACTTTTTTCTCTCCATACCCAAATGAAATTATTAATAATTATTATTTAATTCTAAATATATTTTTTAATGTTATATGTCTATATACCAATCATATTCCTTCATTATTTGATGGGGAGTTACATGTTTTAAAAGGACCTTTCTCAATTCTTCCCAATAATCAAACCCAATTCAAGGGAACATCTTAAAATATTAACAATTTTCATGTCAGCTCTATAAACTATTTTCAACCACAGTTTTTTTCAAAAATAATTATTTTATTATTAAAACAAATATTAGTTCACTTATTGTTTTATGCAATTATTTTTCCAAAATAACTCACCTTTCCAAAGTAAATGGATATTTCTGTCATGTATTACTTGATGATTTCAAAAGAGTATTTTCATCTTTTAAATAATTATTTATTATTATTATTTATCATTCGGATAAATATATTATGATATAATCTTCGATATTATATTTAATGGTATTTTATTAGTTTGGAAGTCAATGTTCTATCATGAGGCCATTCACCATATTACTACAAATGGTTAGTGTTTATATTTACTAATTGTGTAATGTTATATTCATTTAATATGTTATCTTCAAAATGAATCAATATGATGATAATGTTTCTACACATTTATATTAGTAATTAATTGGACATAATATTGGTTGGGTGGGGCCCACTATATCCTCTATTCATCTGTATGTCTCAAGAGACAAAAAATATATTGTTTTAGCTGGGGCCTTACCTATTTATTAGGTTTGAAGAATAATTCCTTGAAAATAATAGATTCATGGAGAAAAATCCGTTGAGTTAGGTTTTAGATTTCCATAGTTATGAATTACAATCATTATGAAACTAGTAATTGATAGTCTTTGTGATTATTCATCTAGTATAATATCTATTTTTATGTTTTAATATAGAATTATTCAATCAGTTTCTATTCTTTAAACCTTATGATTAAAATTATGTTTTAATGTCATGTGTTTTAATGGCATGTGTTTTAATAATTCAACATCCCATATTGATTGTGTTTTTTATGAATTATTATTCTATTTTTCATTTATATACTAATCATTTGATATCTCCCCTTTATTATGTTTTAATTATCCTAGAGATGTGAAGATAATTATTGCGAAAGAATTACAGGGTTAATCAATGAGTTTTTGGGTGTTTCCAATAGATTTTCTATGTTAGTTTTCTTAAAATGTTGTCATGAAAATTTCATCCATGTAATCTGGTTTGAAAAACTACTAAACTATTCAGTCCTTTGGGAAATGACTTCCTTGTAATCATAATATTGTAAAAATTTAAGGCACTGTCACCAAGCTACAATTTTCAGAATCCTTACAATGTCATTGATATTGGGTTTGTCAACCATGACAGTTGGATTCAACTAACTCAGCCCTGACATTTATGAATTCATTCATATTTTTTTACCCTCCTAAAATGTGAACCTAAATTTTCAATTTCTAAAAACATTTTTCTAAATTCTAAAAGCTTCAAATCAACCGTCATAAATCATTTCAATCATCTTGTTTACATTTCTCTCATAAAATATTTCAGGTTTATTTTATTTAACATCTATTTTCACCAACCCTATCTCTGTGGGTTCAACCTCAACAATGTCATTATTATTTTCACTTTTATTTTAGTTTTTTTTATATGTCATTTCATATGTTTAGAAATTCTGTAACCCTATAAAAACTAATGGCTCCCGTAAGAACTATCAATTTTTGGCGCCATTGTTGGGGATGTGAGCCACTACAGAGCCCCGATTCACCCCTTTTTCTATAGTATAATATTAATTCATTTCTCTACACCAACTCATCGTTATCATAAATTGGTGATTTATTTGTTCCATAGCATGCATAATGAATGAGTATTGAATGTATGTTTTACATTATATTTTAATTCCATTTTTTTGGGATTTCTTATATTTTTTCAATTATATCCTTTACCTAATTTAATTTTTTCATAACCATTGGGAGTGGGGATAGGATTTCAAATTAAATTATTTCTTTATTTAAGAATGACCATTTCCTAGATTTATCAAATTTATCTACTTAATATGTGATCTAGGGTTTATAATTCATTCATGAGCATTGGTTTGGTCTCTTCCCTATGTTTAGAAAACATTTTGGGATAACCATTCATTATAATATGAAGTATCCAATCATGAGTAATGGATATGTTTATATGGAGAGAATTTACCATAACTATATAAATCTCTTGGACCTAATTCCACCACCACATAACTACTAATTATTTATTTCATAACTTATCATCCCTTGAACATGGATTCATTTCTTTTGGACACTTATTTTATATTTTCTTTGCCCACTTTTATATAAATCAATCACATTCACATCAGCTTAATTTCACCCTCTAAAATTAATAAATAATTTTGGATTATTTTAATAAAATAATATTTTCTCCATCCTCGTCTTAGTTTGTTCTAACCCAGACATTCATATCCTATAATACCATGTAGTCTAGGGCATTGTTTGTTTCATGTTATAAATTTCAAACTTTAGTAATCCTATGGGAATTAACAAGGTCTACAAGGAAATAATTTTTTATGGTCAATTATAGGGATAGGATTTGAGAATTTATTAGTTGAATAATTCAGACAAACTATTTTCACATCATTTATTGTTTTTCATATTAGCGTATTATTTTTTATTTATTCAATTTTTTTTACCTTTTACCACACATGTAATTTTTTATTATAATAGCTAGGTTATAGACAAAAATTTCTACCATTTAATATTTATCCTTCATAATGGAGGATATGGCATAATTATTCGATGAAGTTAAAATATAGAAAAATAAACCATTTGAGTACCTACAATCATACCCAATAATTTATTTCACATCACACCATATCCTGGAGGTTAAATTATATGAGGAGTATCATGAATAAATAATATCAGAAAATTAGGCATATGTGAGTACCAATTCCCCTGGATATGTCTATTATAACCACGATTCCCTTGATTCTGCCAGCTCAGAAAACGATGAAGAGGGTGACCTTATTGCTGAACATGAATTTTTTAAGGTACACATTAGTAAACATCAACAAGATGAAAAACAAGTAGAATAATTTCAAGAGAAAGGATCCTCAAATGTTGATATGCTACCAAGTATTCTCCCTAAACTCGGACAAAATATAAGGTAAAATTAAGAAGAAGATGAAGGGGACGATACGTTAGAAGCACCTTGCTCTGACTACGTAGAGGAAAAATAAAAATAAGAAACAATATTATAATTTTAAGGAGTTGGAGGCTGAGAAAACAATATGTAATTGGGACAATTCAACACATATAGTCATCCAAAGGAAAAATTTAATTTTACCGAGTAGGGAAAGATGTTAAGATCATTTTGGTTATATTAATTGTATTCAAACTCTGGTCACTACTTTTGAGGTCCAATCCAATTCCATTGAGTTAATGTCAAGAAGAATTAGGAATATTTTAATGTTATAATTAGATGAACACAAAATGGTCAGCATTATCCCACATTCCAATCAGCTAATCCATGGATGGTTTAACTAAATGACTGTTAAAAAAGTATATATTAGGAGGCAACCTGAGTTTTTCTTTTATTATATGATTTTAGATTTATTGGTATCTTAGAAGTTATTATTATATTATGATTTAATTTAGATTGTCCTATTCATTTTTATCATAATTCACAGGCCTATAATTGCACTTTTTACATTATTTTTCACATTCATCAAAGGTTGTGGAATTCAAATCAGGTTTAAGGAAGAAGATGCTACATGAAAATAACTATTCGTGAAGGAAAAATAACCTTTGTGAAAATGTGCAAGAAGAAAATTCTCAACCCATGCTTGAGGAATCAATTTTAATGTCTAGTAAGCATTTTAGTTTTGAATTATTTAGTTGTACCAACAACTTCCAAAAAAATGGAGCTTTAACTACCAATTTCATTCCCTCATTTGATTTTTTACTTTACTCAACAGATCTAGGAGACATAAATTGACAAACATAATTACCATGCGTTGAATTTTAAATTAATTTGTCAATAAATTTTAATCACTATAATAGTAAAAATAAGAAGTAGAGATAAACATGTGGATTAAAATTTGAAAAATTGTGATCTAGAGAAACATGTTAATAATTTTAAAATATTTTTTTCTACGAATTGGACATTTATTAAATTTATTACATTTTCATTTATTGATTTAATTGATTGTATACATTGTAATGATTTATTGTCTCAAGAATTATTCTCACTCCAAAAAAAATCATTGAGCACAATATTTTCCATTCGTTCTATAGTTTATTTCATGATAAACATGAGAATGTTTTTTTGAAACATTCATTGCATCTTATTAAATCTATAACTAAACAAAATCACATTTGAAATGAATAAGGAATTATTTTTTTATACCTTATATAAATACCCACCTTTCATTAATCCTTCTTAATCCCATAAAATCTATTATATCCCTTGATAGGAAATGGGTTGTGTTACAAGCCTATTTTATATATCTATACCCTTCTCTATATGTTTCTTGATATTTTAATGAATAAGTGTGGTGTATAATGTTTATTGGATGTTCCATGATATACTTCATTGGGTATATTTATCTAGGTTATTTTTTATTATGATTTGTGGAGAATCCATGCCATATATTAGTGTATTGAATTAGTCACCACTCTTTCCAATAATCATTTAAAAAAATAGAAAAACATGAAAAACATTTGGTTTTGTTTTAGGAGGATAAAATTCCCCATTTTTATAATCAATTTTTTATTGTATGTTCTTATGTTTTGGATGGTATATTTGCATAATCATTTTCATTTCAAAATGAAGAAAAATTATATAAAAAGAAGAAATTATCTTCATAGATTTATTCATTCATTATGGTTACATGTAACATGAGCCCAATCTGTGAATTTATGGCAAAGAACGAAATGAAATATATGAAGGGATATCTTAATTGAGCTATTTTTGATTAACATGAAAAATTATTTAGACTCAAACATACTTTCTGTGACAAAGATTATTTACATCATTTACCTACATGACCTAAGCCTCATATTCATTTGATCATAAATGTTGAATCCCTCGTGATTAATTGTGATTTATACCATTACATGTTGGAGAGGATAGATGAATAGAAAGACTATGGTAAGTGACATGTCCTTGAGGTATGTGAAGAATTCAATTTACAATTTCTACCCTCATTATGAGTAGAAAAATCTCATCTATTTTAAATTGAATGTGGAAAAAATATTATAAATTAATTGAAAAATAAAAATCTATCATTTACATGGACTAATTATTTCAAAAGAGGAAAAGTGAAGACATTGTTTTCTTGTTACATTGAATCAATTCTCTTTATAAGAGTGAATTTTTATTTACAACATATTTTACACCATTTTTGGTGAATTAATTAAATGTAGAAAATTATTTTTAAATTTAACCATTCAAAAAGTCAAGCATCACAAAATTGGATCCCCCTCCCCTTGACCCAATCGTTATACCCCTCTATGAATGTACGGGTCATAGAATAATGAAATGAAAAACCTATGAAAGAAATGAATGAATTTATTTAGGATGAGGATATCCTCTTTTGTGGTTGTTTTTCTTATTTTTTCAGAATATGATTGGGTTCTTTATTCGATACCATTGAATGTGAGATATCCCTAGTAATCCACTGTATTTTACTAGAAAAATAATTAATTTAATATATAAAATGTTATTGATATTAATATTTTTGTATTCTTGTTTAATAATGAAATTTATATAAATACCATGGAAAACATAGGAATTTTTGAAAAAGGAACATTATGCCATGAGGGAAGAGAAGCAGCGAGGGACCATATTCTTATGGATGATTTTGGAGCACATATCGGGAATAAAAGTAATAAACCAATAAAAAACGAGGCTTCTAGAGATGAAAAATGGAATTTAAAATTATGTAATTATTATAATATTAGTACTATTTTCTTTTGGTAAAATGAAGGAAATGGAATAAATCATTTAAAAGAATCATATAAATTCCCACGTGGTGTAAATTCCCTGATGGGATTGTTTCACCCATATTCCCAAAATATTTCTTTTTTGACAAAATATTTTAATAGGACCTGACCAAAACATTCTTTTATAGAATTCATTAATACTAGAGCACATATTAAGCCTTTAAATAGATAGTCTAATTCTACACTCACGAACCCCATTCTATACTTGAGGATTGTCCAACGGGAGACATACCTAGTGTTTTGACACAATTTATTCATATATATGTTTTTTTCTTTTCATTCATTCATGCACTCATTGGATTAATTTAACTATTAATTCCAATATGATTCATTTATTCCTAATATTAATGGTCATTTTTATCTAACCAATCATCTAGGGTGTCTATTTATTCATCATATGTGACCACCTGATGATGATTGGCCAATACCCATATGGGATATCCAGATTGGTTAATGGGGGTAATTGCAAAAAAACATGAATTTCATTCACTCGTAAAGATGATTTTATTCGATTTTATCATGTTGTGCTTTAATAACTGACTTATTCAATAATAAATAAATGGCCATATTTTTTGAATGAAGAATGAAGACCAACATGATTTAGATGATATATTCGTGACTATTGAATATAACTAGTCATCTACTTTGGGAAATGAAATCATAATGCATGTTGGATATTTTGATTCATTTGAAAATATTGATATGGGATTCTAGGGTAGTTTTATAGGTAATTTTCATTCTTCTATTGATGAAATTATTTGGTTTTATAGTTATTTGATATACTTATTTTTAATGTGATGTGGAAATTAAATTTATTAAGAAAATTCGACCCTAGAATTTAATTCTCTATTCATTTATTTCTATTGGAATTTATTTATTTTAATTTATGTCATTAATTTAACTAAATAAAACCAAAATTTGTTTCAAACAACAATTATTCATGTGTTATAATAATTTTATTTCCCAATATCTATGGCTTCAACACCACAGTTTTTCTATACTATACCGTTTTTAGTTAGTATGGTTCGAGAAAATATACATTATTAATTTCAACCATGACCAGTGTAATTAACGGTTCTTTATAGCACATAAAATTTGTTAACCACTGTTGGGGACAAGCAAAGTGTTTTAGAAAACATTAGACTAAATGATTGTGTGGAATAATTTTCTTACCCCATTTTAATTTACTTGTTTTAGGCTAGAAATTTGTTTTTTGGATTATATGTTTAACAATGTTTAAATTCCCCAATTACATGCCTCATTGTTGTTGGTGTTTTTATGGATGGATTACATGTCATATCAGATTTATTTCACTCAATCATTATAATTCCTTGAGTATCTGAAATATCTGACCAGATGGGAAGCAATGAATTCAGAAATGTGGAAAAAAATAACATTGGTCTGTATGATTCATATTCTCATGAGTATGATGAATCCCATTCCACATTGTGGAGAAAAACCTATTATCATCTCAATAGAGGATCTTCGTACTGTCAAAGATTGTAATTCAATATTTGGGATGAGCAGTACACTGCGAGGAACTCATACTTTAAGGAAACTAAAGAGCCCCATCCTGAAGATATACTTACCAGATTTATCAACTACTACATTGAAGTGATGAACATGAGGATGGAATATAATGAGGATGAAATCAGTGAGCAGTGAGAATTGACTACTCACATTTCCCAAATCATTTCGAATTTTATTTCTCATGTATTTAGGATACCAATAGTTTCTAATGAAGATACATGTTTGTTTGACTAATAAGATGACCATGTATTGAGAGTTAGTTATATTGACATAATGGAATCCCAATAGACATACATCAATGAATATAATTCAATACAACATTCTCAGGAGATGAATTCAGATGATAGGCTATACACATTTATAACCAAGTGAATTATATTATTGGATAAGAAGATGGAAGATAATGAAGCCAATATCAATAAGTTGGAAAATTTGATTACAAACAATTACATTTTTTCATATTAAAATTCACTATTATGAAAGGTAGCATTAATATATATACAAGAATTTTTTTTAATGGTGATGATGATCAATAGGTCGAGAAGTCAATACTATAGAAACAAAAAAGAATGAAAAATCATACAAGGGAGAGAACAAATAACATTACCTGGAGTATGATGACAATATTGAAAAAGATGAACCAATTGATTTATAAAAATAATCAGTACATAATACATACCTTATATAAATAAAAAAACTAGACAACAATGAGACTACCTATTTAAACTGCACGAAAAAGATGAAATAAATTTGATGTAAATTTTTAATTGTATGTTTGATGAGGAATAAAATAAGGTGTTCTAAGAAATAAAATCTATTAAATTTATTAAGGAATAAGAATATATAAATGAAGATGATATGAAAGTAAAATAGGTACTGACCAGTGAATTTATGAAGGAAGAAGAAAAATCAAATGGTGAAGATAATGAACAAATTTGTATTGACCTCACTAGTGTTATTGAGACTGAAGAAGAATGGAAACACCTCCGAAAATTTCAATATTCGGAGGATAAAACTCTGGGTTCAATTCAAGAAGTAATTCTAGAATCTAAAAATATGGAAAATAAATAATAATGAGTGGTGGAGCAGGAGAACTATAAAATATGGTCAGAATTTGATTTCCCATCATTTTCACTATATCTATCAATAAGTTGCATCCCACTGAAAATCATGAAGAACCGGTTGAGCATGAAGTTAAAGACAACCCTAGATGTAAAAAAGAGTTATATGTGGGTAAATAAAAGATGGATAGCTTTATTGCATGACCTAATTAGATAACAATGGTTAAAGGTTGAGCTGAATGACTATAACAAATGGAAGACACTAGGAGGAAACCAGTGTTTTGTAAAATATATTTCTAGGAATTAGATTTCATTTATATTATTGGTATAGAAAAATATTTATATGGTTAGCCTATGTACATGATTGAAAAAAATATTTTAAATTCTCAATAGCTGGTACATTTATAGTATATTTTTATATTACTGGTCCCTGGAAGGGAGATAAAAAACTCATTGAATAAGCTAAAAACATGAACATTACATGTTCTATAATTAGATTACATGTTTTGATCCTATCCAAGAAGAACCTACAAGACACATACATAATCATGAATGAAAGGAGGGTACTATTTATACCTCTTTATATATTGTGACCCCTAATTTTTTCTAGAAAATGTTTTGAAAAAATAACAACTTAGTTGAATTATTACATCAAATAAATTGACTTATATTCACCAATAAATATTCTTTATTTTTTTATTATACTCGCCAATCTAAGACACATATTCATCGAGGAGAAATAATTTGACATGTTGGAAAATTTGAAATAAGATTCCAATATTTGAAAAATACAAATGAAAATATTAAAATTCTATTTCATTCATTAATTTTGAATATCATTGAAATGTTTGTTGATTTTATTTCTTTTATTGATGTTGATTCATAGAAGTATGCTTTGAGTAAGATAATTTTCAATTTTCATACCATGAAATGATTGGCTTCAATTATGATCCCATTTATGAGATTATTTAGACCATATATTTCCTATTTTTCTGATAATATTTCATAAGTGAAACTTGGGTCATATAAATTAAATATAACTCAAATTGATATAATTTCAACGTTGTGACATGAAAAGATCAAAATTGAAAATATTGAGGCATTTTATTGATGATCCCTTTCATCATGACACCCAATTTCACATTGATACTTTATAACCCTGTAGAAACCATAGATGACCTTGTTAGCAATAATCCGTATTACATGCCATTATTTCTTTTTCTAATATTCTCTATTTAATTTTGAGGATATTAAATTTAATACATATAGGGGAGTGGTTTTTTATACTAGATATAGGATTCTATATCTTGAGGGGAGAGTGCATGGTGTTTCCATGGGATTTTTGGGAAGATTCAAATTTTCATTCATTATATTCAATTTAATATACCTATTATTGTAAAGAAATCAAAAAATATATGTGTTGCTTCATGTATAGGTCAACCATCACCATTTTCAGACTAATGATCTGAAATTCATATGTTTCTAGATGGTTGATATATGAATTATATTATGAAAACATATGAATAGGAAAATAAAAATGTAAAAATAGAATTTGAATTTTGAGAATAAACATTCGATATTTTATAGACCAATGTTTATTATCATATGTGGATAGGTGGTGGATGTGAGGTTAATTCAAATAATTACCTTCCATAAAAAGAAAAAAAGAAAACAACATAGGATTATCTTTCATCATGACTAATTTTTCTGTGAGTCTTCACTATGTGAATTTGGGGGGTTTTTGTCATTTAATTACTTTTTTCTCTAGAGCATTTCATTAAACATTCATTTTGAAAATCAGGAATTTTGTAGTAGACTTTATTCCACCACCACGAGCCTTACATTATTGTCATCATTTTTACATTACTACCCAAAGTCATAGAGTCATTTGATCCTTATTTTAATTCCCTCATGATTAATTGTGATATTTATATTTATAGTTTAATGAAAGTAGATTCAATAAATGATAATTGATAGGATCATGTACATGGGTTATTATAATAAATCCATTAAACTATTACATTGAGTGATGCATGGAATAAATAATAGTGAGGTAAATCATAAATGGAATGGGTGTTGATGAATGGATGAAAATTGTGTGTGATAAGGTAAAATGTCACAAATTACAGTTTATGAATTATGTAAGTTTTTTGGAATCTTTTTTTGGTTTTATGTGATTTTATTATGTTCATTTGTTATTATTTTATGTGACACATCATGGATAAAAAAATCCCCATGTTAATATATAGATTCATTGTATTTCGATGTTGAAGTTTTCTCTATGATTAGAAAATATTTGAGGGTGGGAGTATTTGATAATCCTTTTTTTATAAATATTTTGGTGTTTTTTATATGTTTTCCCATAGGATTTTAATTGTATTAACATAAGATATGTCCCTGATATTAATTTTTTTAATATTTTTATGAAAAATTTATATTTTCAATTTACCAAGGAAAATAAGGTATCTAAAGAATAAAAAAGGAACATAATGTCATGAGTGAAGCAAAGCGCATAAACACATGATTTTTAAGGATGATCATGGAGAACTTTTGATGAATATAACTGAAGAACCAAGGAAAACGAGGCATCTAGATTAGAATAATGGAAGTAAACATTGATTAATTAGTATTTAATTTTCACTGATGCATGTTCTGAAATTACGTATAGGACATGAATAATTTAAAAGAATCTTGGAAAATTACATTTGGTGAAACTGAGTTACAGGTGGTGTAAATTCCAAGATAGGAATTTTCACTAAGTTTCACCAATCTTTATTTTTTGACCCATTTTTTTAACATGGGCCCCAGACATGCCATTATTTCATGGAAATCATTAATACTATATAACTTCTAGATAATATGAATGGAGAGGCAAAGGAACCACTCAGATATCCCTTTCCATGCATTAGGATTGACCTCTAGGACACTGCCACAAGGGTTGGACCAAATTTATTCATATATATGTTTTTGTTTTGGTTTTTATTTTCATAATTTCATGAAGTCATTAGATTATTTTTAATTATATTCTATTAATTTTCCTCAAACCATTCTCATTCATTGTTTTCTAATCTATCTGCTATGGGTATTAGTTTATTCGTCATCGAAGAAAACACGACGATGATTGGATAATCCTCATAGGGGCAACCACGGTAGGATAAAGGGGGTGCGTACCAACAAATATTGGCTTTAATTTCCATTTGATGATGATTTTTTTGATAGTATCATTTAGTTCTTCCATATATACATTATTCATCATCAATTCACTGAACATTTTTTTTTCAACAGCAAATCAACCCCAACATGAATGAGATGATTTATTCCTGACCATTGAATTAAATTAGACTTCAACTTTTGGAAGCTGGAACATAATTTCTTTTAAATATTTTGATTCATATATCCATGATGAAATGGGATTGGAGGTTAGTTTTTCAGGGAATTACCATCTTCTATTAAAGAAAATGGATGGTTGTGCATGTATTTAAAATAGTCAATTTTCAGGTGAAGTTGATTTAAATTTATTCAGAGAAGCGTCCCCTATAAACTGAATCCCCTCTCATCTATTTCAGAATTTGAATTTATTTATTTTAATATTTTTCCATGGTAGTAATCCCACTAAATATTTGTTTTTAATATTGTTGTCTTATATAAAAATATCAAGGATGAAACATTTATGAAAACCAGATACTTTGAGAAATTTTGTGAATTGTTAAACAGAGAGAAGTGACTGGATTCGTTTTGGGGATCTCCTTTGGATATGTTATCCAAGTTCATGAGAAAAAATGAAATTTATAGTTTTAGAATGAATATGTAAATGAATTGAATAACATTTTTTTCATAAATTAACCTTTTATTTAATTATATATCTAAATGTAAAAATCTAAATTTAATATTATCAATTGCATAAGTAATACCATATATGGTATTTTTATCACTAAATAGTTATATTAGTCTATCAAGCTTCCCTCAACCATTTTCTTGATCACTAAAACACTCCCTTTCATTATTTTCATTAAAAATTAACCAATTTGGGAACAAATAAATAAATAATGTAAGGGTATATTATTATTTAAATCAAACAAACATAATATTTATGAAAAAAATAAAATGCAATTTCATATAATTTAAATTCTAAAAAATTATACTAAAAACAATTTATTTAAAAGAATACAATTCCTTTTAATTGAATAATTTAAAAAACATAAGCATCACAAAAGTGGTTCCCCCTTCCCTTTGCCCAATAACTATGAATATTTCCCTTATATGAAATAATGTTTCATTGAATCAAAAAATAAAAAATCCATTAAAAATTTGATGAAATTTTATTATGAGGAGGATCTAGTCATTGGTGGGGGGGGGTTCTCCACTTTTTCACTAGATGAGTGGTCTGTTGAGTGGATTCCAATGGAAGGAGGAGCTCCTCTCCATTTATATGTAATGATTGATCACATATCCTCAATTTTCTTCCAATAAACCCATGTTGGTGGGGGTAGGAATTAATCCCCCCTTCGGGTTTCTCCTATAGAGGAGTGAACACCCATAGTTGAAGATGTTCTGGGGCCACGTGGACGTCTTCCAAGTAGTGGAGGTTCCCTGGTGGATTCATGGAACATGAGGTGTGTGGGTTCTATGCTGGGGAGGATTCCGCAGGAGGAGGAGTGGTGTGAAAGATGTAAATGTGGGTCATCGGTGAATGGTAGTAACATGAGGGTAGTGATGATAGATGATAGTGGCTATTTCATGCATGCGGCCATGAAAAATCGTAGAGGACAGGTCTTCAACGATGTGGGTGGCAAACATGTGGTACTTGGGCATGAAACCAGTTGCAGTAACCTCTTCATCCGAACATCACATTTTATAGAGGAGGAAATTTTTGTGGTGTCATTTCACGAGCCAAGGAAAAAGGGGTGGTGGTGTTTTTTATGCATGGTCCATGGAGAGCTGATCATCTCCTTAGGCCTTAACATTAGTTGGATGAGGTGATTCTAAGAAATATCTAGTGATGGAAATTGGAGAGTGAGCTCAACTAAGCATGGGGTACGTCAACCATTGTGGAAAGTGAATATCGCATTTATTTGATGTAGTGATATAGAGGATCAAGAAATGGTTACCTCTTTCATACCCAATCCTTTGATATGGTTGATGGAGACTATGCAGCTGGAGCTAGTGGTGGAGGTGCGGTAGTGGGCTCCGGGGCAATGGTATGGGATGTCATGGTGGTGTCACGGAATCCCTTACTGGTCTACATAGATTTAGGTGTTGGGGTGATCTTAAATGAATAATGTCTGTGGATGCGAGGATGAAGGTGGAGGGGAGGCCTACATAGTGTCCAGATATGGTGTGGTTGGTGGGTGAGCTTGAGTAGAGGTGAGTGTGGAGCAACATTGACATATCGCACTGATGCTACGGTGGAGATCCCTTCCCCCATAGAAACTGTGGGACATGGTCCTCTCTCTTATTTCCATATATATTGGAGGCCTATGATTTCATGCTCTGAGGTGGGCTCGCAGGACACCACACACACACACTCATGCTGGCCACAACACATGTCGCTCATGTAGGCCCTTTACGTTTACTCTTCCACTGTAGGGAATGATCACATATGGCCCATACATTCATGAACACTATGTGGTAGCTATGGTCATGGTGTTCCACCACCCGTGATATTGCACGATGCTCCACCACCCAACTTGTTGGGATCCTGTGGAACCTCCTCGGATGGATAGGCCTGCTTCCCCTTCTGGGACGGATTAGTGGTGGGTAAGCCTGGTTGAAATTTTTCAAGAGCCATATATTTTTCTATAGAAAATGAATAAAAAATGTTAAAAAAAATTCATCAATGTTTATACCAATATAAAAAATGAATTCTAAAAATGAAACATCATCATAATTCAAATGCATTTCAACTTCATCATTCAATTTTTCCATAAATTATTAAATAGATGAAAAACAAGAACATTATCATTGAAATATATAAACAATTGATTGAAATTAGTTTAATAATATGTGCATTATATTGGTCTGTCAAATAGCCCACCACATAAACTATTCATGTCTTCAAGAATAAAAATTCAGCATAGAAGATCAGAGGTCACTAATGTTATCAATATTCATATTTCAAAACAATATTATCAAACAATTATTAATTATCAAACCAAATTTACCAATTCTATAAAAAATATCTATATAATATCTATTTTCTCAATGAATCATTTAATTCATTTGTTTTCATTTTACAATTTTGCAAAATGATGGGACTACTCCTTTCATTAATTCAATCTCATCAATTCATTATTATTAAACATGAAGGTTTATGATATACCTGACTAATCAATATTATCATTCATCACATATGATAAAATTAAAGTAGAGTTATATTCATATTATGTGGAAATAAAACTTATCCATAAGCTTGTAAAATTACTATTTTCTATTCACTGTAAATACAAAAATAATAAAACATAATGAGAACATGCAATTTAGGTTCTAATGACCCCGAGTATTAAGGTCGGTATGATTTTATGTTTAAAGATACTTCTCAATGAGGAGGTTTTAATATTAAAGAATAAAGAATTATATTAAAATACAATGGTTTCATGAAATTCTACCCCATGAATTTTTAATAACTCAATAATCCCCTAAAACTCAATGTAAATACCATGGTCAGTTGAAACATATTGAATTATTTATTTTCCCTAAATATTTTTTTATAAAATATTTTTTTATTAATGATCCTTTTCATTTTTATTCTTTTTTTGACTGTTTTTATTAGAATAAACCTCAAATCCCTCACTAAACCATGTACGAAAAATATCATTGGTTTATTAATAGTGATTTATGGTTTACCTAAAGAACAACCCATTTTTTCATTTTTGGCTTCTTTTTCTCACTTTTTTACAATCACGTGGGGGAAAAATTTGAGTAAAATTAATGATTCCACAACATTATAGAATTCTCACAATATCCACCACCACACTTCTTCCTTAAATATTTATCCTCTCATTTACAATGGTTCACATTACCTAGATACATAGACATTAAAATATCATGAAATTACTAATACAATGGTAGGAAAGGATAAAAATAGTATGAAACATGGTTCATCACTAAATAGACATTAATTATCTTTATGGGATAAATATGAATTGGATTAATGGTGGCCTTCTAAGGATAAATAGAATTTCAATGGATGGATCAATCATTTAAAATCATCTTTTGGAAATTCATAGCTTTGGAATGTTCAAGTTCATGTTTTAGTAGGTTGCATGTCCCATGATCACTTGATAAATGTGGTCACAGATATAATGGGAAATACATGATCTATATATCCTCCCAGGAATAGGACATGTGATTTGGAAAAATCACTCAATGCATGATTAATAATAAAAAATCAATTCACATGAATTTTAGAAAAATAAAAGTACAAATAATGTTTGCGGAATTTATATACTTTAATCAATTTATTACTTCAATTTTTGGGTCCTTATTTTAATTTTCATGCATCATATTAAAAATATAAGCCTCTATTTTACTCTATAATCATATAAAAATATAAATCTAAAATATGGTTTCACATGATTATTATGAAACCAATGTCTCCTAGTTCAGTAAAGTAGTGAATTAATTCATGTGGGTGAATTCCATTTTATCTTTTAAAACTAAAAAACATGTTGTTTCACTCAAAAAATTATGGAGACAAGAAGATATAAAATGAGCATGAACTGATTTTTGAAATAATTAATTTTATCTTTTTCCTCTACATTCTATGGTCTTCTTTTGTTGTTTCAATCAATGATTTTATGTGGAATGTAAAAACCAATCATTCCATTGAAATAACAATTCTATTAATGCTCAAAGAGGAGATGAAAAAGGTAACTGATTACAAAATACTATGAAAACAGTTAATCTCAGGTCGCCTCCAAGAATAAATTTTGGCTAATTTCATTGGAACGGACTCAACACATGTGATGAAATAAGTAGTTGGGTTAGAAAAGTTTTATCTCCTCCACCATTTCTTGAGGTAAGAGTACAAACACGTTTTTTAGATTTTTCCCATTAACAAAGAATGGGTTTTTCCTTCTTTTTTCATGACCTAAATGGAACCAAAAGAATACACATTAGTAATAATAAAAGGTCCTTACCACATGAATTAATCTTACATAGCATTTAATTTAGTCTTGACTTGTAGAGTTTAACTTGGTATCTAGGTTAAAAGTTCTTTGGGTGATTCTTTTTTTCATCTACTACCCTGGTTCTTTCTTTTAACATCATAAATTTTGAAAACATTATCATCTCTATTCTTACATCTCTGAAAACCATTGTTTTCCATCATTCCCATCTCTCTCTAAATGTACATTTACCTTTTTCATAACATAGTATTCCAAGTTATCCAATTCCACTAGTAGGTGATAGCCTTTTCCATAAATAAACCATTAATAAATCATATAAAATGTGTGCCTTGTATAATGCCTGGTACGCCAAAAAAGTGTCTTCAATCCTTTGTGTCCAATCATTAGGGTTCAATTTGATTTTTTCTCCCAACATTTATTCAATTTCCCAATTCGATACTTCATATTGGAAATTTTATTGGGGATTGTAAGTTGTAGACTTTTTGTGGTCCACTATGTATTTATTCTTTATAGTCACCATTCACTTTTTACAGAAATTCATTCCTTGGTCTCTGATGATTTCTCCAGGCACTCCAATACTACAAAAAATGATTCCCTAAATAATTACAAACAACAATCGTATCATCAATCCTGTTCACATTGGAATCCACCCATTTAAATACCCAATGAACAATAAATATATATTATTTCCTAAAATACATAGAAAATTTACACAAAAAATTAATTACACAATAATTAAAATATTTCTTATAAAATAATCAGTGCTAATGTAATTTCATGAGTTTTCTAAATGATTCCATAGAATTGACACATTTCCCATTTTTAACAAAAATCAGGAGCATATTTAAACATGGTAGGGCAATATATTCCAGATTAAAAATATTTACAAGTACTTTTCTGTGGTCTATAATGGAATCCACAAGCAAGAGTAAGAAAAAATAGAAGACAAATTCTTTTTAACTTTTAACATAACATCTTCATTTTGATTTGATCATTTAAATTTTCAAGACAAAGGGATCCTCTAATATGTATAATATAGACTCATACTTTATTTTATGTTTCATATGAGAGATAATTGAAGATGTTACCTAAAATGTGGAAAAAAAATTAATAAGTTAGCATACCATGTTACGAAATCCTATATGATGTTGAGATTATCTCATGGTATGTGATCTTTGTGTGGAAATAACTCTATAGTTTTTGTTTCAGTAGTGTTGTGTAGCCTATTGAGGTGAACTAAGACTTGGTTCTGATCTCCTTTTTTTCTTTAATCTCTATAATAAACTATTTATTGGGGAGTATCCAACTCAGAATCCTTGGTTTGGGATCATTCTTTTTCATAAAATACCTGAGTAATGCCTGATCAGAAAAAACAAATAATTTAATTCCATGAAAATTTGGCATGAATTTGTATAATGAAAAGAGGACTGCAGGGATTTTTTTTCAGTTGTTGTGTAGTTTAATTGACTAGAATCCCAGGTTATTAGATGCATAGCTTTTGCAATTTTTTTCCCTAATTCATTACGAAATAACCGGTCAAACTACTTGATTTGATGTATCAAAAGTATCTCAAATGGATCTTCCCAATTTTTGGAATATACTATTGGTGGTGTAATCAAGATCGGAATCAGTTCATCAAAATACATTTTGAATCATCGATGTGATCACTACCTTCGTCATGGGAGATTTTAAGGTTGGAATGGTTGTTCAAAAGGTTTTTTGAGTTAAGGTCATTATAGTTCACCTTGAAATCTCCTACCTATATTTTCCAGATTCCTTCATGCACATTGATGATTATGTTACATGTTTTTGGGAATGGTCATCCAAATATTATGGGTTAATTTTCCAATGCATCGTATTCCCCCATGGTTAGTATGTAAAAGACTGTTGATAAAAATGAGCCCTTAAACTCCCACAAGCACATATTCTAAAACCCCAAATGGAAATAATAGTGGATCAATTTCTTAGTAGGATGACCACTATTCTGGGATTTAGATAACCTATTTTCAAAGATGAGAATACATGATTAGAATTTAAATTTATGGATTAACTGAGTTCACACACAACATGTGAAAAATTTAAATAACTCATTATGTAGGAAATAGATAATTTCTATTGATATTAGAATTTTTTAGGTAAAGTTGGGGTGATAATGGATGATACATTCTTCCAAAGATGATTATTTCATACCCATAAATCTTCATTTTCATGGTGCCTATTTCCTTAAAAAACATCCCATATTTTGGTATTTGGTGTATTACAACACCCAAGGTAATGTTGATTTAAACATTACAAAAGGATTCCTAGAGATCTTTTTAAGGTTTTTCAACATCTAACATTGATGATTGGGTCATTGTATAAGGGAATGGTACCATATTTCCTCCTTCATCCTATTGATTCCATTTCACTTTTGTTTCTCTGTTATTCTTTCGATTGATGAGTTTCTATTTATGTTTTTGTTTCAAATCATCCAAAATACTAGGCTCAGGTAGAGGAAGCACCTTGCCACTTCGGGTTTTGATTTCACTGATAGTTTTATTTGGATTCAGGGTAGTCTATTGTGGGAGATTTCCTTTATTCATATTCATAAGATTCATAAGGTGATCAAACATGTTTTCCAAATGATTCATTATATTTGTCATCTCTTTAATCTATGTTTCTTGGTGGAATGTCTAATAACTATTTTGAGGTTGTTCAATGTTATTTCACTGGAAATTTGGGGATTGAAAAGTTTGTTGTTGTTGGTATGGCTTCTTGTAGGGTGTCTAGTTCTAAAATATCTATTGAAAAGGTGGTCTTACATAGTTCCATTTACCTATGAATCTTTCTTGGGTATGAAAATTTATCCGTTGTTAACATTTTGGAAATTTTCTCCAATGTGATGTGGCTTCACAACATTCAATATCATGAATATTAGTATATTTATTAGTGTAATGATTCTCTGATGATAATAATCTACATAACTAAGGTGGAGATGGTTACTTACTGACATTCTTAGTGGCAATTTTTTCATATGGCTTGTAAGTTCTTGAATTTGTGTTGTAAAGAGAGGTGATGAGTTAAAAGTCTTTACCTCATGTATACCTATTAAATATAGCTTATTATTTTGAATTATTTTGAATTCTAGATTATCATCTCAATTAAGTTAATGGATTTTGTGGGTGATTTTCAAAAACATATCCTCCATAGGTTTGCATCCAAAAGGTTCATATCATTGTCCAAAAATACTTGGTATAATAATATCTATAATTTATACTCCTCCAATATTTGGTGTGGGAATTTTCCACTATACTTATTGAATCCTTATCAATACTCATAAAGAGTCTCACTGGTATCTTGTAGAATGGGTTATATTTTATTCCTGATTTTTTATTCTCTGGGTGGTGGGGAAGAACCTTTTCATGAATCTTTGTTAATAATCATTCTATTATAGGATATTTCCTTATTATAAGGCATACAATAAATCTTTAGTTTCACCCTCAATTGAAAAAGAGAATGCCTACCACATCACTTTATCCTATCATACACCTCTCTGTTTGAAGCCTTAAAACACATAACTGAATTCAAGAATGTGCATATTTGGATCCTCAACTACAAGGCCATGGATTTTTGAAAGCACAAGAATCATGTTAACATGTAATTCAATTTCCTTTGGTTCTTGTATGGTTATATAATTGGGTAGGTTGGGGAATATCATGGAATAAAGGCATTCAAAGGCCTTTTGGGGGGTCCAATTATATTATGGGTGGTCATTAATAAGCACTTGATTATTTTGATGTTATTTCTTCAAAATAATTCTTATTATTGATATTTATATTCCAAGAAGTCAATGTTCTCTCTATATCAGGATCAATATAGATTTGTTCCTTGTTAGAGGACCTAGTCATGTTAATTTAGATTTTCACCTTCACCTAATATTGGAACCAGTTTTGACACATGCTAACAACGACATGTGTGCAAATTTTTTAAATCGACCCAGTAGTGTAGTAGTAGTGGTAACTAGAATTTCATTCTTCCAAATTATTGTGTTTTAATATTGGTGTCACTTAAAAATTTTAAAGTTTAAATTATTTAATAAATAAATATATTTTGAAAAGCTTGGTGAATTTATAATGATATTGAAGTGATTGGATTTAGTTTGGTTTCCCCTTTTGTTATGTAATCATTGCTTATATGAAAAAATTAACTTCTTGTTTTAGAATGATCAATTAAATGAAATAAAAATATATTGTTCATGAATACATAGTTAATTTAATTATATGTCAAAATGTTGAAATATTAATAGACTATTTTAAATTACTTATGCAATACCATATATGGTATTTATTTTCCCAATATATTTAAAATTTTCTACTTTAATTTCATCAAATGTTTTAGTAATCACTAAACCATTACCTTAATAGATTTTTTTAAATTTACCAATTTTTTATAAAATAAATATTACAAGAAAGGGTGAATAATATTTAAATCAAACAATGTAAATATTTAAATTTTATGACCATATATTCACATATAATTTAAATTCAAATAAAAAATAAAATTAAAAACCATTTAATTTGAACAAAAAATCACTTTTTCAATGGAAACATTCAATAAATCATACATCACAAAGTAAAAACCCTTCCCTTGATCCAATCACTATGAATTCAAACCCTCCATGAAAGAAGGAGATATTGAATTACAAAATTAATAACTAATTAAACCATTTTGATGAAACTTTATGAGGATTATTTCCTCATTGGTGGTGGTGGGGGTCATGTTTTCACTAGAAGAGTGGGAGGTTGAGTTGATACTAATGGAAGGAGGACGACTTCTTCTTTCATAGGAGACAAGGTATAAATTATCTTCTATTTCCATCCATGGAAAACATGTGGGGAGGCTTTTAAATTAACACCCCCATGTTCTTTTCATTTTTAGGAGAGAACACCAGTGGTTACAGCTATTCAGATGGTGTGTGGATGTCTTCCACATGATGGAGGTGCCTATGTGCATCATGGCAGCTAGGGTGTGTGGGTTTCACACAGGGATAGAGTCTGTGAGAGGTGGCCTTTTTGTGGGTAGAAAAGATGGATCCTCTTTGTTTGGTATGAAAGAGAGGGTGGGTATTGGAGACAGTAGGGGAGACTGCATGCTTCCATCCAAGCCATGTCATAGGGGTAAGGCCACCAGCGCTGTGGGAGGTGGACATGTGGTCCTTTGTTGTGGCAGCTGCGACAATGACCGCCTACTCTAGCCTTCACATTGGTCAGGGAGGCCCTCGATATGGTGGCAATGGATGATCTGATCATGAAGTGATGGTGGTACGGAATCATCAAGGTGCATGGAGAGATCTTCATCTCAATATTATTTCACTATGTTCGGAGGAGGCGACACCAGGTGGTCACGAGTGATGGAAGATAGTGAGGTAGATCAGAGAGATCGGGGTGGGTCATCCATGGTGGCCAATGAGTAGAGGTGGGGCAGTATATATAGTGATGCAGATGCTAAAAGGGTAGTGACGCCTACCCTCCTATGACATTTGATGTGTTCATATTACACCCTGATGTGGGGGCAAGATGTGGAGGTGTGGCAGTGGGCTTGGGGGTGATGGCATGTGATGGAACAGTTGTGGCATGGTGGTCCTCGGTGGACTGCAGCGATGATGGAGGTGGGTGTGATATTGAGTTTCAGAGGTCCAAGGAGGTAAGGCTGAGGGTCGAGTAGTAGTCTAAGCAGATTTGGGTGGTTTTCAGTGTGGTGGAGGAGATGGAACATAGGTGAAGGTGGTGCCACATCATTGGATCGTGTCCATCTGCGACAGTGCTATAGTGGAGATCCCATACCACATAAAAATAATGGGCAGGGGCCTCTCCCTTATTTTCATGGATGTAAGATCCTTAAGCATGACTGCTTTGGGGTGTTCTCCCTAGGAACCACACAAACACAGTCATATATGTCGTAACACAGGCGGCCTACACTGGCCCTTTGGTCTCCCTCTGCAACTAATGGGCTCGAACACCTACGAATTATACATCCTTGAACATTCTATTGCAGATATTTACATAGGGCTTCACCACCTACATGCTTTGATGTGGCTTCACCACACTTGCAATTGGGCTCATTTGGCCCATCCTAGGTTTGCATGTATAGCAACCCCTCATGGAATATCTATGTGGAGGGTCATCCTAGATGATGGTTTTCTTGAGCTATGGATAATTTTTTTACATAAAAATAATAAATAAGATACAAAAATTTTAAGAATGGTTATAAAAAATAATAAAATATATTCTAAACACAAAACATTTATTTTATTCAAATATATTTCATGTTCATAATTTTTTACACAAAAAAATAAATTAGATATAAAAAATTTAAGAAAGGTTATAAAAATTAAATAATAAATTCTAAACACAAAACATCTTTTTCAATCAAATTCATTTCATGTTCACCTACCAATTTATCTATAAATTTTTAAAATGATGAAAATCAAGGACATTATCATTGAAAAAACCTCAATAAATGAATTATTTTTAAAAAAAAAATTCACATTATTTTGATATACTAGTGGGGTTTAGTTTTCTTCGTATTATATGGGAATTTGGGGTGAAAAATAAAATACACACATTGGTTCGATAGAGAGAGACCGTAAAAAAATATATTCTTACATTTAATTTGATTAGTTGGAAATGTGATCTCCTAATGGGTATGCTTTGAAATATTTATACATGTGAAGCCATGTATGTTAAGTTTATCATACCAGTAATTTCATAAAGGTGGTTTAATATTCATTATTTACATGTGAAATGAATGTTTTTGTTCAATGGGAACCTTAAAGGAATGGTACAGGTAGTTATATTGATGTTGATAACTCGGTTGATGTGAAATGGTTTTCAAGTTATAGTTGAGACAACCATTAGGTTTCCAGTGATGAGGTTTCTAGGTATAAGAAAAGACATATGGGAATTTGGGTGGTAGTGAACATCAAGATAGTGAAGAGATTTTCACACGTGAAATGGATATTTCTTGGTCTTTGGAATCAGTAAGTTTGTGATTTCTGATCACTATTTTAGTCTAACATTTTGTTATAGTTGTTTACATAATTATATGACATAGTTGAGGTGGTTTTGACCACTAGTTTTGGGTGGTGGCCTCCATCGATTCATCATATTATGATATGGTGTAGAGTATCACATAAGGAGGTGTTTATCATCATAGAAATCCATGATGATGGTGGTGGACCGTTGGAAGATGGTGTTGAAATGATCAGTTGATGGTTTAGGATTTTGTTATGTTTTAGGCCATTAGGTAGGGATCATATTTTGGAGGATGTTTATCTTTGTTTCTCTAGATTTCATGATTTTATGAGAACGATGATTTATTATATAGTAAGGGATGTATATAATCATGTATTGAGGCTTCAGGATTTTTAGTAGATTTTGAATTTTTATTGGGTTCCATGTTACTGTGGACATATTTATTAGAATTCCATTGGGATTCTAGTAACTTCTATTATGAAAGTGAAGTTATAGGAAGGAAATAGGTGTCATTGATTTTTTTATGAGAGGTGTAGGATTAATTTCAATTTATGATATTTTTTAGCATATGTATGAGTACTATGTCACAGGTCCTCAGTACTACAATTATAACTATTTTCAACCGGTATATATTGGTAATATATAATTGGGGGAAAGTGTTATAACATATATATCAATTAATTGAAGCAGGAAAATGATCACCTATGGCTATTATGAAAAAGTACAAAAATTTGATTATTTATTATGTGTTATTTTCTATTATTCACTTACTTTTCTACATACTTTATTATTATGGATGTAAGAATTGAAAATGTTGGTGGTATCCTACTAAGTGTATATTCACACCTAATATAGTCTCAATAAAATTAATGTGGACATTATGGTTTTGAGACCTAGAATGTTATTGGGTTTGGATGTAGGAAATTAATCATCCAGGATGTACTAAATTTTCATGTGATTGGATGTAGAGGACATGATGGTTCCATGGCTTTGAGTAGTTCCTTATTTTATATTATTTATATATATACTAATATGGTCTACCACAATAAACCCTTATTTTTTTATAACTTGTATGAATATTAATGGAATTTTTAATTCATATTAAAATGGTATTATTCATTTTCTGTGATTTTTATTAATACTTCAATTTTATGTGATTATGTTTTAATTATTATATTACTTTGGTTAAATTATGGTTCTATATCTACTATGTTATATACTTATGGATTATAGTTATTTTTACCACTGAAGGTTATAGTCTCCCCACTATAATATAATTACACCTTATGTACTAGTCATAATCCATTAGCATACATAAATCCATGCATAAGGTATAGTGGACCACCATCCTAGAGAATAGTTTATGTGGAAAACTAGTTCAGGGTGCTAAAATGGTATCATGGTGGTTTCTACTACTTATTGGTTTTACTATTTGTAATATGCTACTCTTGAGACAACGATATAGTTTCAAATGGGTAAAGATATCATATTTGGTTGCCTAGATCCCCTTGAATATGGGACATACAAAATATCGAGGGGTGGGAAATTGATGTTTATTTTTTTCATTTCATAGATGATTTATTTCCACCTTGAGTGGTGAAAATGGATGTGATGTTATTTGATAATGATATTTAGACCCATATACTATTAGATAAATGGATGAGTTATATTGAATCCTGGTAGGCACTTAGGATCATATGTTGTGTTATTGTTCTTCTTATTTTCATTTAGAATATGGGATATGGTAATAGGGGTTGGGTTGCATAAAATGTGAACAAAAATATGAAAATTGTCTTCCTGTATATCCTTCTTGGGTAGAATTATACTCAACATGCTCAAGAGTGTGATTCCAAATTATATATCTATGTGATAAATTAAGTGGTGAGTTTCTATTGTGTTAAAAAATAAAAGTAGTTTTTTGTTTCTTATCCTATTGGTGGAATAATACTCAACAACCTTGGATATATAATACCTATTACGAATTATATGTGATACCTAACTCTTTTATGGTAGGTAATGTTCTATGATACATGTTGTCATGTGATGTAGGTGTTGTTTGGGAGTTTAAATATGGTCCAATTTACAACAAATTATTCATTTACCTATCATTAATATATATAAATTTTTTATTATTGTTTAAAAAAAGTGATTGATATTAAGTGTGATTCAACCATAATGGTTTGTTGTCATGTTTTAAGAGGGTAGATATATGGTTCCACTATAGTGTGCATGGGATGAGGCCCCAGATATTTGTTTGATCATGAGACATATGTACAGGATCATGCATATGTGGGGAATCCAAGTCAAATTGAAGTATTTTGGATATGGATAGAACATAATATCATAGAGAGCATGGTATGGTTCATATAGAGAATTTACAGGGGAGCTCACAAAGTTGATCCATCCGTGGAATATCTGACTCATGAGATCTAATCTCATCACCCACCATTATTCAATGGTGAGGGTGGACCATAAAAATTAGATAACTAGAGTGAGTCTATACATATGATATTCAACAAGCTTGGGAAACCCCTAGTTTAGAGGGCGAAGATGGAATATAGTTTTATTAATTGAAAGGAAAAGAACTACTGGGATGTATAGTTGAATACTAGTAGACATGAGGAACTCGATATGATATATTTTAAGGAAACTATATTCAATCCATTTTTCAAGTGTTGATGAGGGTGGGTATGTCCTATGAGTTCATTTACCATCAGTAGAAAAATATATCTATTTTTAATTTTTTGGAAAACTATAAAGACCTACCTCATTTTTCACATTCTATAGTGGGTGATGAAATTTCATGGGTGATGTCTTTTGAGGATGGTTTACGACACACCATCAAGGTGATGGTAAAGCTATTTATGTTAATATAATTCTTAGAGGTGGAGAATTAGTCTCGAATAAATGAGGGAATTTTTATGGACATATCATATTTAAGATGGGTGATGGAATTATGTGATCTTATCGATGACACTTCATGTAGTTGGATGCAAGGTCATGAGGAATATCAGTAGGCCCCTCAAGAAAAATGCTTGAATAGGTCAATGAGGATCGGTTCTTAGTGGGTTTTCTTCCAATGTAGAAAATTGGAGAATGTTTGGACTCCATGTGATTGAGATCCTATGGAGTTATTGGTATCTGGTCATATGTGGAATCTATAGGGGTTATATAGAAAACATCAATAATTATTGGGAGCCATTGATTTTGTAAGACTAAATGAAATAGGGAAAGATTAGAGGTAGTACCAAGAATTGGTATCTATTATTTTACTATTCATGTTGGCCCCGGTAGAGAGAGAGGCCTAGTAGTGTGGCCATTTGATATTATCTGGTATAACAATGATGGGAGGTCAAGCTTCGATTAGTCGGTCCTGAGGAATGGTTATTTCTATTTACATGGAAGATTCAAAGATGGATGGTCAACCAATGATGGTTAGAGTTACCCCTCTTTCACGGTGTTAATTGTTTTTTAAATTTTCAGTATTGGTGCGTGAGGTGAATATGTTTGATTTCGACTAACTAGACAGTAGTTAGTATATGGGTATCGGTTTTAATTCATGCTTTGTATGAGGTGCATAAGCATCAGGACTACGATGGGTATATTTATATACATATTATAGATGATTATGTTGTAAAAAAATTTACCTTAATTATTATGTGAATTTGATGATATTTGGGACTTGATGGCTTTCATATATGACATCAGTACTAAGGATAATCTGATTCAATATAGGAATATATGGGTGTCCTGTACGGCTTGGGAAATAATTAAGAAGATAATGAGGTGCATAATCATGTGAGGACATGTGTGTATTGGGAGGGATAGTGGAACTATCAAAATATTTTACCATTGGGTCAAGAAATGACAATAAATCAAATTATTATGGTGTAGAGATCCACAAGGGAAATTAACCATGGCCAATTTATGGGGTAGATTAGGGTGATGGTCATGATAAGGTTATGTTTGGTACCATTTCGTAAAAAGACCATATATCTTAGGGGTGAGCTATATTCAGATGAGCAGACTATAACATCCATGGTTTTGAGCATTGTAAATTCTCATGCTTTTTTATTTTTTTCATACATTTGGTTGACAGAACAACATTCCATATGATTTAGTTATTAATTCTGAGTGTATAACTACTCTATGAAATTTTTTATGGGTTTAAATTCTCACTGTTTTCCTTGAGATATTGAATTGAATTTTGAAGAATCAGATGCGGATAATCCAGTTTTAGGGAAGGGAAGTCCAGGGTTCACATTTGAAACATGTTCAATCAAATTGTGGGGAATAAACTATAAATACTTTTTTAAAAGTGAAATGATTTTATTTAACCGTATATATCTTATGGTAAACAATAAAAGAGGTTTATATATCTTTATAGAGTGTGTACATGATTGGATCATGGTCTAGTTAAACAATTCATCCATGATATATGACCCATTTCTTGGGGGTGACCATTTATTTATTGAGTACACACGATTGGTTCCATGTTATCGAAGCCATGCGACTTACCGCATTCCTCTTTTAAAAAGTGGGACATAAAATTTCCATCCATTATTTTTCCCTCTTTATACTATGCTCTTCTCACTCTTGTTTGGTTCTCCTCAAGGTGAAGGAATATATATTCCTCACCATCTTCAAGGATTAAGCATCCTTCCTTAGTTTATAATCTAAATTGAACATTGTTGGATGTTTTTTATGTTTAGCGGTATGGCCTTAATTCCTAAATAATTTCTTCAGACTTTTATCTGACCATATAAAATGTATATCTATACGAGTTCTATTCCATTATTTTTATGGACTTTGTCTCAAAAATATATTTATCTTGTTTAGTATCGAGAAAGAGTATTTTATTAAATTATAGAGTTCATATGTTTCTAAGGCAGGTTGTTCTTATACTTCTTCATATTTGTATGTAGATTATAGGGTGTGTTTTTAAATACACACATGTGGGATGACAATGTGAGAACCAAAATTCATAAATGTATTTCCTTAATTTGAAAAAATGATATTATGGGATGCTTATGAGTATTGGATATCCTATGTATACATGTTAATCCATGTAATTGGATTTTTACTAACGTCCTAGGTTACGATTTTTCTTTAAAATTTAGTATTTAAAAAGTTAAATGTTTCTATTCATTCCATGGGAATGTCACGTGCATGGCCTAAGGTGTTGGGGTGACATTTATCACCAGGTTGTCGTTACATGGTCTTTTTCTTATAGTTGTAATGGTTTTCAGGATTTATGTGAAAAGGTCATCATGTTGAAGGAATGGACAATGGGAGTTTGAGTGGTTTTGGCCATTGGGATTTGGGTTACATTGGCGGAAGTGAAAGAGAGGTTTTCTAATGATGTGGGCTATGTATGTTTGTGATTTCATCTCATCTCTATTGGATAGTTCACCATTAGAGTCATGTGGATACATATAATACATAGTTGAGCCGATGTTTACCACTCATTTTTGTGGATGAATAAGTAAATATTTTTTCATAGGGGGTGATGTTCACCATCAGTTAAAGAAGAAGTCCTCACCATAGAAATAAACATTGATAGTGATAGAATATTGGGAAATGTTTTTCAAAAAAAATTTAAGGTGGAGGATCAACATTTTGTTTTAGTCTATTGGTTCATGATTATATTTTAGATGATGGATAACACTATTCCATGAGACATTGGGTTGTTGAGATTATGGTGACTTATTATATGTTATAGGATATACATCTTCATTCATCCACACATTAGGCTATTATGTCGAAAATTATTTCTTGACGAATATCTAAGAGTCCTAAGATATATTTTATGGTTTTACCAATCATATACCATTTACATTGTTTATATATTGGGAGGTGTAATATGTAATGACATATGGGTGATTTGTATTTTGAAGGATCATATGGGATTTTCATATTTAATATTCGTGAGGGGATTCTTAGGCAGTAATCTGAATGTGCAATCAAATAAAAATATATCTTTTCAGTGATGTATTAAATGAAAATATATATTTTGGGTTTATATATAATTGATATATTGGTCATATATTAATAAAATAATTGATCACATATGGATGTCAAGAAAATTTGGATTGAGTTATTTAATAATTATGTGTGAGTTACTAGTATTAATTTACATATTAATATACTTTATAATTTTTTATGTAAGATAGTACCACATTGGTGGTGGTCTAATGAGTTCATACTCATACCCTAAACAATTTTCTCTTGAATTTTTTTGTATCTATGTATTTGAGATTATGTAAGGGATTGGACATTAGCACTAGAACTTATTGACCATGGATTTACAAATTTGGAATGGGATGAATGGTAGTGGACTTGGATGTTCATCTTCATCATGATGGACCCTATTTTGGGTTAAATATATAGAAATATTCCACATTATGGCCATGAGAGACCCTACATTTTGATCTATTTATTTAAATTTAATGACATTATTTATTCACCTGTAAATAGTGTTATTCCTTTTTTTCTTATTATTACAAATTATATTGTATAAGTTTGATTTGTATACTTTATAATTCTTATGATGAGTAATGTTCCTTACTCCATAGTGTTATATTCAAATGGACAAATATTATTATCATTAGTAAATTTTATATGCTCCACATTATATCCTCATCATAGCCTCGTTGTCAGTCTGCAACCATTGGCATACAGGGAGGTGCACCAAAGGCCTGACGCCCAACAAGTCCAGAGTATCATATAAGTGGAAATCTGGATCAGGGTGATAAATAAATAATAGGGTGTAATAATTATTTTAATATGACAAAATATAAACCAATTTTTTTGTTTAAAATAACACATTATTGAAAATATATAGTGGATTGTTTTCTGAAATGTCAGTGGAAAACAAAATTATTCAGAACTATGTCATGATTGTGTTGATTCGAATAATAATAGTGAATATGATGTTGTAAGTGAAGATGATAAATTGAATCATTAAAAAATGAATAAGAATATTTAATTGGAAAATATAATTTTATATATGAATGACCTTGTTCATAATTGAAGAATATTTATACATAACAACATAAAAACACATATTTCTCATGACGAACCACAATCAATTTTATTGATTAAAAAAATATTATAAAGACTTAATGAGCCAGGGGAAAGTTTCTAGTTAATGTAATTCCCCATTGGATCATTTTTAAGATCATAAAGAGGGATTCTAATTAAATCAAAATGGGTATTTAGATGTAATTACAATGATTATGTTTAAAAAAAATAAAACAATGTGTGAATATATGAATCGTTGGTTTATTAAGAACATTTTCAATAGACATTTATTTATTCCACAAGACATAACACCATATTAATTTTTTTGACTATTTCAATTTACATTAATTACATAATCTACCAAAGGGATGTGAGGTCAATACTCTTGAGTAGAGACATTGATGAAAAATTATACATTGATAAAATTTAAGTTTTTATTTGTTTTTTTACTAACATTTTTATTCAATGAAATGAATTCATAATATGTAAAAAATTATTCCCCTAATCCACAACATTAAAATATCGATAGATTTTATGACACATGAAATTAACTAAATTGAATTTTAAATTAAATCTTTTTGTAAAGATTAATATAACACTTACTCTTAGTTTTATTTTTTATGTTAAAATTATTTTCTATGGTTTCAATGTGTATTCTTATGATTAATATTCAACAAAAGTAAACAATATATTTAAAATTAATATATATTTATATAATGTGTTTCAATGTGATTGAAAGTCAGGGATACAATAGATCTTACGTTTTTGTAATAATAAATACATATAAAGGAATTATTGAAGATGTTTTGAAAAAAAATCATAAAAAATAAATAAACATTAAATTTAGGGTGAAGTTCAATAATGATGATTAAAAAAAATTAAATCTGAAGGTTCAATTGATGTTAATTGGTATCTTACTATACCCCACTAAATCAAGACTATAAATGTTAAATTATGTGAAACTGCATTCAAGGTATCAAACTAATCCAAAATAATCACAGGTGGTGGGTTATAAAAATGATCTCAAATATATTAAAGGGTCTTTGAATATTTGGATTTTTACAAAAGAGGTGATTAATTACACACATATAGATAAATTAAAATAAATTTTTCATGGGACTATGCTCATTATAAATAAACATCCAGTGGAATATTCATTTTAGTTTGAAGGATTTTTTGATGAAACTACAGGAAGAATAAAAATAAAAATAGGTACGATAGAATCTGAGTATATGGTTTTTAAAAATAAATATTACCAAATAAACAAGATAATATAGTGGTTCAAATATTTGATTAATATAATCGATAATCAATTGATAATTACATATTATAATCACAGTGATATTTATTTTACATGAATAAAATAAAGCATTACAGACTTAACAATTTTGATATCATTTATAACTTATTCAATGAGATGTTCCCAAATAAGTAAGTGGGTGTGAAAATTATTCCTACAAAAGATAAAATTGTATTTATTTTCACTAAGAACATTCCAAGTGATTTATTTAATGGATTAAGTTTGTTGATTCTTGTTGAGACATTACATCTAACTTTAGCTTCCGTACCATTACCCACAATCAATTGTATTTTGATTTAAAAGAAAACTAATTGTAGAAAACTCATGTGTATTTCTATTTTGAATCCAAATATGTCCATCTCATAATAACGTTGGAGACGTGAGTATATGGAATGAGGCGGGAGCATTAAAATCACTTAAAAATTTTCATTTCAGAATGGGATGTAAATATCATAAAAATATTGATCTATGCAATAACATTTTGTTATGAAATTTATCAATAAGAATGTATATAATTTGATGTTATTTTTTTCAGCTTTTATGCTAAAAATCTAATATAGGGCATTACAGATCGCATATAATTGTTAATGGAGTTTTTTATTTGTTTTCAACCATACGTGAAAATAATTGGTTATTATTAGCAATGTTTTAATGCTACTGATTATAAATTTTGGTTCATTTTTAAAAAAAATTAAATATAAAGATATTGATTCTAGATGTTTTTCCCACGATGATACACATTTATGATTCTAGAATTCACTATCATTCCAAAATGTGGTTCTAATTGATTAAATATAATCATTATATGTTGATCATTCCATATAATGTACATGAATATTGTTTGAAAATATTTATTTATTCTTGATGATAGAAAAAATATAGAAGGTTTGAATAAGGTAATGTATTTTTATGTTATAAGTAATATGAATTAGAAAAGTCCATGAGAGATCAAACTATGATACATAAAATGATTTATGTGTTGTGATTTATGTTTTTATAATATATGATATATCACATCATATAAAAATTATATTCGAAAAATCATATTGATGAAATATTAAATTCAAAAAACCATACCATAATGTTAAGAAGGACACTTATGTTGAGATATAACTAGTATGATCATGGATGAAAGGGAATATTTAATAGTTGTTAGAGAATGCATGAAATAATTTTTTCAGTTCTCACATAATAGTAAAAGAGGAAGAACCATACATTAATACATAAGTGTTTACAAGAATATATATAGATTACACATTAATATATATAGTTTTAATATAGAAAAGGTAAATACCATACATTGGTACGTAATATATTCTAAAGTTCCTATAAATATTATGTAATGAGAAATTACATACTTTGAAACGTAATATCATCTTGATGATACTTGTGGGTTTTTTAATCTTTAATATATACACAAGACATATAATGACTATAAAATTAAATATGTATCAAATGTACGGACATACATGATATAATTTATTTCATGACCCCCACGCTCCAAGGGATCCCATCTTGGTCTAAGAGTGGAGAAAGAGATATAATTAAACACGATTCCTTCCTCAAATAGGTTACACGGTGAAAACTATAATAGAGGCATATAAACAGACACATGGGAGCCATTACCCATAAAAATTTTAAAACATTTATAGATAATATACGAAAATCCACCAAAAACTCATTATTAGAATAAATATTGAATAAATCTATATACCTTATGTGATTTCGTAAAGAATTGGACATAACGAGAATGATAATACTGAAATGATAATCCCTTTAAGAGGAAATGAATATCAACTATATCCTAAACAACTCCTATGATATGTAATCTGAAGATCGATCACCAACTAAATCATGCATGCCTAAAATAGTATATATTTAGGGTTAGAAGAAAATTTATAATCACATTGCCCCTCCCTAAAACTACACCTAATAAAATAAAATGAATCATTCTAAATCCCAGTGTATAAATAAATTAAATTAGCTCATCTCCCAAACATGTATACTATTATTTTACCTTCCAAAACATGGCTCAGTTACCGAATAAAAAACAATTCTTACCATAATATTTAAGAAATACTTATCTGAATGGTTCACCTTTACGAACCCCCACTAGTTTTTCACTTTCACACCCCATTATTGCATGATCAGAGTCATTATCTCTTTCATTAATAACCATCTCAAAAAACACATAGGCAACCATATCATACCATGCACCTTGTTTAGCACATCATCACATCCATATCCACCATAAAATAAAGAATATTATTTCTAAAATCCATCAAATATATTGTTTTATCTACTATAAATAAATCCCTTAAATCGTATACATAACATGGTAGTAATAATCCTTATAATAATATGTCTTGAATAAATGAATGTCTTGTAACATCACACCATCACATCCTGAAAGACAAGGGAAACTGAAATCACCACCACACATGACCACAAATAATAATATAGTCAATGAACATTAAGGGGAGTGGGGATATTTAGCTACCAATAAGAAAACCCATATATTCTAATTATTATTTAGAAGAATGAGATACCAAATAAATGTATAAGACTCCATTATTTAAAAAATTAAATCAATTAATTCTAATGAATGATTATTTTTACAATATCCCCTTTTTTATGATAGATATGATCATCCTAAACAATTTTAATACATGTTTTCTCAAAATTAGAAATCCCATTTTTAATTCCCATCTACCAAATAATTTTTCTCTAGGTATTCATGAGTAATGTTGTAAATCAAGTTAGAAAGGTAGTCTATACTGTTTCCTCTTGTTCAAGATTTTTTCACATTTATTTTTTATTTTAAACATAGGATTGTATGTGACATTGTAAATAAGTTTTAAATTATGGTCAGTAAATATTTGCATTGTAAATAAATTAGTGTAACATTTCTTACAATGATTATAGAATATCCAGCATTAAAATCATATCACTGTTGGGTTATCATGTTGGTTATCACATAACTAACAAGAAAACCAATATATATAGCTTCACAATGTCAATTATCAAATATCTTATATGAAAACATTTTTTTTCATAATTTAAATTTGATTCATTCCTTATTTAGTATTCATTAAAAGACTAGTAGAAAATATAGAAGAAAAATAATGGAAAATAAGTTGAGAACATATAAAAATATCAAAAAAAGAAAAACTAGAATAATAACTTTAATGTTTAAAATCCATACACAAATAAAATAAAATATAATTAAAAAATATAATGAATTTTCCAATCAATTCTTATGTTTCTAATCCCCCAAGAACTATAAGAGAGATCATCATCAAAATTGGAAAAAATAAACGGAAATAATTTAACATGTATTTTGAATAAAATTAACAAAATATAATGTAAATATTTAGAATAAAATCTAACGTGGTGGAAGTTTTTAACATTATCACTTGATATTTTTCATTTAAAAATATTAATAAATATTATCTATGTTCTTTTATGAATTATTTTTTAAGAATTATTTTTAAAAGGAAATTTAAATTTAAAATAACATTATTATATAACATATTAAAAAGATAGTAATTGAAAATGAAAATTCATCTTTACTTTTACATATTTAATATTTTTCTCTTCTTTTGTGTAGTAATTATAAAGAAATTAAATTCCATTTTTGAAAATAATATGAATAAAATAAATTTAAAAGTAATTTGAGTATAATGAATTATTAAAGGATTCATAAATGAGTGTAAAATATTTTCATAAAATTATCTCACACTACACCATGGACAGAGCATTGCCAGTAACATTCTTTCACTTTTGAAGAAAAAACACCTTACATCCATTGGAAAATGATATAAATGAAAATTTATTATTAGTGGTTATTATTTTAAGATATATGTAACACTTTGGGATATATATGTTTTATACATTAAAATATAAGGAAACATCCATCACAAAATAATTCAATTATTTCCAAAATTTTTTGTAATATAAATTGTTTATTATGATTCATTTATAGTCATTTATATAGGTGAAATAAAATATTAGTCCATGACCCCACATAAAAATTTATTTTCATACCCCATATATATTTTATAAAGACTCATAACAAAAAACAAACATTAGAAAAATATTTAAATAAATTAATTTCATTGAAGAAAAATTGCTCATATATATATATTGAAAAAAGATGAATCGTGTTGATGATCAACTGTTCTATAGTTACAACTCTGAGATATAATTTTTTAAAATTTTTATAGTCATTGAACACCAACATAGAATTTATTCTACTAAAATCTCATAAATATCCAAAAAAATATTAATATGAGGACAATCTATCATGACTAGAATAATTTTTTTATAAAGTCATAGCACATTTTATTTTATGTTGTATGTACAATATTTAATTCCTTTAATGAATTACTAAAAATAAATATATATAAACAATAAAATTAAAAAAATATTAAAATTAACATAAAATAAAAGATAAAATATAAACATTCTAATATGGTATTGTGTTGAATATGTTTACATGGAAAACCAAAAATAGTGGTTGGCACATTCTACAACTGTACTAACATCATCTGTTTGTAATGGTATTCTTGCTGATCTATCTATAACATCTTCAATAGAGACCCGATTTTTACAATTATATATATATTGATGATAAAAGGTATCTACAATATAATATATCATCATATATTCATCAATATGGAACAATGGACCATAAATATGTAACTCATAGTAACTAGGATGTTGTGGATAATGGGGTGTAAGAGTAGGATAATAAGGATTGGGTTCCTCACGAAGTGGTGGAGGAGTGGGAGATTCTAGAGGTGTAGGAGTGTGATCAACAATATGAAACAATATTTTCATATCTACAACTATAGACTGCACCAATACTATAATTCATTCCTCTATGAAAAAATCAAATATTCTGAAATTCATCTTCCAAATATTCTCATATTTTAATAAAAAAATATAATTGAAGAGTCTTCAGGATTATGAAATTATTTTTCACCAAAAATTCATTTTGGGTTTCCTCAAACACATCCCAGGTTATTGGGATTTTCTATTGTCGTAACTAGATTACTCTCCTAACCATAGTTGTAAACACAACTTATGTTCTCTTCTCCTCCTAAATACTATGTATGATATATTTTAAAAATCTATTATGGATCATGATATATAATGAATTGAATTAACATAAATAAATAGATATAGTAAAGATCTTATAATCCACTCAACTACAACCCTTGAGTCTTCAGTAAGATATTTCCCTTTTTTGATAATCCAAGACTTTTTCCATTTGTTTATATCTAATGGTTTTCAACCTCTATAAATCCTTACGGCTTAGCTCTTAGTTTTTGAAATTTTTAAACCATAATTTATTCTTTCCTATAATGTATACCCTCCACATTATATAATTTGAGGGTATATATTTCTAGACTAGATATTGTGATGAGATCTCCATAATTTATATAATTTAATAATAAAAGAATCATTAATAATATTATTAATATTATAAAATATCTAAATGGTAACAATGCACATACCAAAAATTATTCTCACATTATACATTAAATAAATTTATTTTGTGTATCTTCATCCATAAATGGGTATATACTACATGTATAGTTATATTACCTATGTCCATAATTGAAATGTGATGTGAGGGTTGATTTAAAATCCCTTCATCTTCTAGTATCCAATGATATACATTTCCTCTTAAATCATTGAGTATCAGGTTTTTTATAGGTCATATTATAAGAAGGAGTAAAACAGATACTATTGAATAAATTTAAAGATAATGAAAATAATAATAATCAATCTTACCACAATAGTCTCCCATAATTTAGATATTTCTATTTTTTCAACACTTCTTCTATCATTAATAAAATTACTAATTTTTATTTTAACTTCCATGGTTATAAATGCCTTGAATTATTTTGAATTCAGAATGCATAAAATATCATTATAATTAATTTCTATCAGTATTTCATGGTCCTAGATATAGGAAACAAATAATTTTTGTAAATGTGTGTTACCAAAATTACAATCCCTATAACTCTTATTTGGCCCCATGTAAGGATATGTTTCTTGCAAAGAAAGGATAGTCTCAACAATAGGATAATGTGAATGTTTCTCCATAGAGCTATGAGTATGATCATATCATGATTAACATGGTGGATCAGTTTATTAATCTACTATTATCATAAAAATAAAAGAAATTTTTTTTAAAAAAATTTATGCATATCCAACTGTTTCATATTTATTTAAAGAAAAAATGAAAAATTATAAAACAAAAAATTAAAATAAACATAACACATTTTTATTCATAATTGTTATAGTTTACTAAAATTAATACATCATTAATGAGATATAAAAATCATAAAAAATAATGAAAAAAATCTCAAAAATGTTGTTTGGATAGTAAAATAATCCAATATAATAAATAAATTTTTACACCAAAATTATATTTTTTAATAAACATTTATGCAATATTTTTGTTTTTATTTCCAAAATTAGATTTAAAATAGTTATTTTTCAACATAATAAATAAATTTGTATGTTATATAATAGTAAACTTGGTAACCTAAACAAAACTATAAAAATATTAAAAGAAATTATATTATTTGTTATAATACATGTTTTAATGAAGAAAATAATAGTAAAGTGTCTAACATTTTATGAATTTTAAGAAGAAAATTAGTAATAAATATTTTTTACCTATAAAATTAGGAATTTAATAAAATATTGTTTTCCCCAATTCGATAATCACAATCATAAGTATTTCACAAACCATGTCAATAATTGGTTCATAAATATTATATGTTACTCATTCCATGGACATAGGGATCTCACATAAATCATCAGCATCGTCATCTTTTTCATCACAATCATATTATTTTTTCCTTGTAAAAAAATATATCCAAACATATTTGGATGATCAAGAACACAAATTTTTTTCATGTGTTTCCATTGGAAAAGGATCATATATGTATTTAATAATCAATTCAAAATTAATTTGATTCATACCAAATTCATCATGCTTGACACAGTTATTACTAATGAACCATTTTCAATTAAACACTTGTGCATGAAATTTAATATTAAAAACCATCCATTTTTATTAAATGACCCCATAATATTTACTTGATGCGAAGATTGGGTTTCTGAATTTAGAACTCAAAAAATACATTTCATATGAGAACACCAATACACTACTATTCTAAACTGCACATCTGTTTTCCTAATATTTTTAATGAAATATATTTCCATTAATTCTATACTCAAATAAATTTAACAAATTTAAACCTGGACCGCCCCCTAAACATCTCAATTATTTCAATTCATCTAATCCAACAATCATGGTATCTTTAAACAAAAAAAACCATTTTTATGGTAATTCAAATTCCGAATATCATTCCACATTATATAAGTTTGTTTCAATACATAAATATTCAATGTTATATATGGTTGAGCATCACCTATGTTATTAAAGATTTATAAATTTACTTTAATTTTATGTTCACCTATCAACAATTTTACTTTCAGGCCACAGATGCCATTTCCCCAAAAATTAAATTGTTTTTATCAAGATGTAGGAAAACTAATGTTCTCTACTATGGATAAGTAGCTTATAAAAACCTCTTTAGCATCCTCAGAAATATACTTCTCAAAAATTGAGGCATTAGGTTCATATGGATTATTAATATACCCTTCAATACATTTATATACCATTCAAAAGGATGCATCATATATAGATATATAAGAATTGAATTATTTATTGCTCGCAGTAAATTAACCATTATATTCACCATAATATCAAAAAGATATGGAGGGAAAAAATTATTAATTAAATAATTATAGAAAATGATTCATTTCCTAAATATTACATAGTATTAAAAAAAATAAACATATTAATATTTGAGATAAAAAAATAACAAACCATTCTGATAATCATTCCGACACCGATGGTCAATATTCCATGCCAAGAAACTATTAAGAGATGTTGTATCAGGATGTGACAATCAGGACATTGCATAGCTCTCAACATTAAATCCTTTAAAGATGAATTTTTTTTTACATTTTAAGAATAACCCTACCAAACTTTTATATCAATAATACCATAAAAAAGATAGTTTTCTACCACTTGGATAATATTGGACATGTTGGAGGAAATAATGTTTCCTTCCATCCAGAGTGGGAGCTAACTTTAAATTTATTCCCATTGAGAGTATGCCAAATATTTCATTCAACCCATATTTATTCAATCATTTAATATATAAAATATATATTATCGGGATTTCATATATATTATTTTCCAAATGCAAGAAGTTTATGTTATGTTTGAATACATTCCATATCCAATATGGTAGCTCAATAATGATTGAAAATTTTATCCAAATATTTTTTTGGTTACAGGATTTATGTGTCTTTTTTAATTTCACACCAATGATTTTTACCCTATAAAAATATTGATCAATGGATAATGGTTTTGCACAAATATCAAATTCTTGTGAGCCATTGATGGAATTTTTTAATACTCTATATTTCTGACCCATAGAAAAAAAACATTTAATGACACATGTATATTGTTTTTCTCTAATGATGCTTTTTAAAATAAGAAATATATTTCTCACTAATTTGACCTGGTTTATTTCCCTTAAAACCATTTCAATAAAACATTCATTATTATCGGAAGTTAATTACCGTGATTCTAATCATTTCATGGAGTAAAAAGTTTTCAATTTCGTAATAATCGTAAACTGTAATACATTCCTCCAATAAAAGAATATACTGATAAATAACTAGTGAAAAAACCTCAATATCATTTAATGGTTCAATTATTCCAGATATCATAAATCTCAATAGGTAATATTTTTTCATCACAAAAACTTCTACAGATATATAGTAAATTACCAATAAAATAGGTCCTAAACTATGTGTTCCACTAATTCTTTGATATGGATACATTACAACCATTCCCCATCCAGATATGAGATTACTACCTTCATTTCTGAAAATAGGAAATAGTTGACCAATTTATACCCATTGTGGATAATCATCTAAATGTCATAATTTTCTCTCACATATCCTCTCATCTATGAATAATCCTATCCTATTTTCATTATGTGAATGTTCAAATAAACATTACAAATGAGGGATTATAAGAAGATTACAAAATTCCATAGAGGGGGTCTCTATAACTGCTAAATAATTGTGTGAATTTTTATTGAACATATATAATGAGATACCACATTTATGTCACCTTGAAATAAATTTTTATTCCTTCTTTATATCACATTTTCATTCAGGGAGGAATATTTTATTAAACCGTAATACCATTGGGAATAGTAATTTCTTTGTTTTATATTTTTCATCTAAAGGGTCATTTTATTTAGGAATAATAACATTCAACAATTATGAAAACTCAATAAAACTATTTTCACTCCATCTATGTGTTAACTCAAGGTTATTCAATCATAACTATAAGGCCCCAGCCTTAAACCTTACTTAATCTTGAGTTATTACAAGATGACACATTGAGGATCTTTTCGGGTTTAGAGTTTTAGAGAATTAGATCATAAAACTTGCATTACTTTCCACATATAAACAAAGTGGTTACATAAAGATAGTATTCTTCATTCCCATTAATGGAAACACATTTAAAATAAAACATGGATTATTTCTTGATGCTTCCTTGACACTATCATCATATCATGTACCTTTCCCTTGACCTGTGAAAAAACATTTCAAAAAAACTTGGGATGAGCATAAAAAGCTCAGTATGGGTTATAAAAACATGGAAAGGAAACATGGGTACATATATACATAAGAATGAAATCATATTTTACCCATAAAACATAAGCACTTTAACATACCTCATCAAATCATGAATAAATCATAGAAATCATAATACATAAAGGTAACTTGAGGCATTCATAACATTCTTACGTAGGGAGTAACCCTCTTGGTTACATTTGGAATACCCATCACAGTATATTCCCTAAATCTCTTCGGAGAAACCTTAACATTTCACTCCTTCGCGTTATCCAATGCATTGGAGAGCTATATCGGGCTCACCTGCCCTTAGTTTATCACGGAACCACCCGTATTCATAATAATGCCCAAGAACCATAACATAATCGTATCACATAAAACATACATAAAGGAAACATAACATTTCCACATTTCAATCACAAGATATCAATACAACACAAAAAACATTGTGAAAACCATTTTCAATACCAAAATAAAAGAAAATTAAAACATGGTATTTATTTTTCTTTTAAAAACAACGTATGGCTTGTAGAGGAAGCCGAAACTCATATAACAGTCACGATGGAGGAGAAGTCGTTGTCGCTGCATACATACGACAAAAACATTCCCTTTTGTCATTTAGTAAACGCTTCGTATAAAAAAATTTCTTTTGAATGAACGGAAAAGTCAAAGGGTTTTATACACCGTATAAAAGAAAGTTGTGTATAAAATAAAATATGCCTCAATGAAAGGAGATTGAGATGATGTCCCATACCTCGTATCCGACTTGACCCGACCGTCCTTTAATCTCCTGAATAATTAACTTGAGTTAATCCCTACTTGCTTATTAACCTTTTTCAAGTTAATTATTCCTTTTATACCATGTTATGAACATCATGTAATCATTTAAGTAAATAATGTTCATTTTGTCGGTATTTGGTTCTTAAGTCAAAAATAGACTTCTTACACTTACATGTTGTTAATTTGGTCAAAGGTTAGTTATATCCAGAATGATATTAATGATTTGGATAACATATATATCATATATATTCAGCATATATATGTATTTATAATATTACATCACATTTAGAGGTAAGAAATGAAATGCACCGTTCATGGAGACGGTAAGCCGTACGTACGCATGAACGCTACTTCCAATTATGTTTCATATTTTTTGGAATGGATTCATAATGATATAAGATTATATTATAATTCTAGTATAATAACATATATAATATCATTAACTTTATCCTTTACACATCCCACATATGGTATTAACTAATCAAATCACTTTCAGGGGGTGGTAATCTGCACTTCCTAAAATGAAGATATCGTGTTTACCCATAATGGAAACCAAAAAGGTATGCCCAAAATGAAAAAAAAACAGAAGATTAAGGAAAACATAAACATATTATATATCATATATAAAAATAGTGACATCATAATGGCCACCTTTGAAGGTGTTAAATGAGTATTGAACAATCATCGTTTCGGGAGGCCGAATTTCACCATCCACGGAAACCGTATGTTTTGTAACCATTTGATGTAGTTGTGTGAAAGTGTAGCTCAAATAAATCTTATAACAACATCCTAGTATATTAAAGATACTGGTGTTGTTACAAAAGAAGTAAATAAAAAGAGTTTAGGGGGTTGGAGAAGAAAAATAAAACAAATGAACATGAGAGAATGAATTACCTTTAAAAGTGTAACTCCTTTTGATTTGAGCCTAAAGGATTCCTTTGAAAGGATTCTGCCCAAAGGGAATCCTGTAGGATGCGGAGAGGGATGTGGAGAGAGTAAATGGGCAGGGTTTGGCCGAGCCAAAGGCTTGAGGAGTGTGTGAAATGAGGTAGAGGTGGGGGCCTTTTATAAGGGGAGAGGAGGGGCACTTTTGGAAAGTAAGAAATATTATTTTATTTGAAAATGTGTTTCGGTTTTAAAAGGTCCCACATTGATATAATTCGAGTATAAGGTGATAAGGCTTATAAATCCACTCATCCAATTGGTTTTTTACATGTGTAGGTTTTAGATTTTTTCATTATCTTTCCATTTTATTTAAATCGTTAAATAATGAGGTCATCGCTGCATCATCATGATGTCATAAATAATTTAATTTATTTAAAGTCTAAAAATTATAAAAAAACTACTATGATGTAGGAAATCTTTTTATATTTCCAATGAATATTTATAATCAAAAATCTTATCTTTATAACCCCATGTAAAAATTGTTTTCGTAAAACATATTATGTTTGTGTCATTTTTACTTTAACATTTAATAAAAAGTTATTTATGTCATTTCCCAACCAAAGTGTCTCCATGGGGTCCCCAAGATGACCCATGGCTTTTCTTGGTCGGCCATGACACAACCAATGAGGGTAGGACATGTTTCAAGCTCTTCTTATTTTATTGAAGTATTATTTTTACCTTAAACTACACTAATTACCAATAATCGCGATTAAGAACTTAATAAGTTACTATAAACCAAAAAATTATTATAATCTCATTGAACCACATTTTACTTCTTAATGACAACCATGTATGTCGGATTTTTGAAATTCAAAACACAATGATGGAAAAATTTCATTTAAACGGAAAATCAGTCTTTATAAGTACCACTTTGTGGTTTCACTATTCATCAAAAATTGAAGTTTTTCAGAAAATTACCAAAAATTCACCCTAAGATATATTTGATATTACGAATTCAAAAATGAAGTCTAATTTAACAAATTCAAAACATATAAGTCACATTAATTAATTTAATAATTAATTCCCGCTATCAGAGCAAATAGCGTGTTTTTCTGAAACAATAAGTATTAAAAGATTGACACTAGTTTAAGTCCGATTTCAAAGTGAAATTAATTCCAACGACCAATATTGGATTTAATGGTAAAAATATTATCAAGTTTCACTTTAAAACCAATTCAAAAGATAATCTAATCATATAAATAAATTATATTAAAAAGAGGTTTTGAATTAAAATACAACATTTTACACTATTCATTAAAAAATGAACTTTATCAGAAAGGTACCAAAAATTTACACAAAGTAAATTTTGATGTCCCGATTCTAAAGAAGAATTATATTTGGTCCAATAGAATTTATAAGATCGATCAAAACTATATTTAATGATGGTTCTTTGTCAAAAGGTGATAAGTGGACCTTTCGTGAAAATTAGGGTATAAATGCCTAAAATTGAACTCTTTCCGTATTTTAAGCCTTTAACTTTTATTGGGTAAATGTAAAAACATTTAAAAACAAATATAATCATATTTTAGTTATTTATATCCATTCTCGCCAGTACAACGGCTACTTATTAACTAACATTTAAAATAATATTATTTTATTACTTGTGTGCAACGTAAGTTTTCAAAGAAACTCATCGTTGCGTACCGAGTACGCTATCGAACGTAGAAACCCCTTTTAATTAAAATTAATATTTAATTCGTAAATATTAATAAATATGAAAATTCTTTATTCTTTATTTACCTGGGATGTTACATCCTTCCCCCCTTTTGGGAATTGCGTCCTCGCAATTTTATTCACTTATCAAAATAAGTGGGGGTATTTATCCCTCATAGCATTTTCAGATTCACACGTTGCCTCTTCAATGACATGGTTTTTCCACAAAACTTTTACCTGATGAATCACCTTATTCCGTAACACCCACTCCCTGTGGTCAAGAATCTGGACCGGTTGTTCCTTATAAGATAGGTTCTCATCCAGCTGAACTACCTCTGGACTCAAAACATTAGATGGATCTGGCATATAATTTCTCAACATTGAAACATGAAAAACATTGTGTACCTGAGATAAACTCGGGGGTAAAGCCACCCGGTATGCAACTGATCCAACTCTCTCTAGAATTTCATATGGTCCAATAAACCTTGGACTCAGCTTTCCTTTCTTACCAAATCTCATCACACTTTTCCAAGGAGAAACCTTGAGAAAAACATGATCACCTACCTCGAAAGATAGATCCTTCCTCCGGTTGTCCGCATAACTCTTCTGCCTGCTCTGAGCTGTTCTCATGTGCTTCTAAATCAATTGAACCTTTTCTTCCATCTCTTCTATAAATTCTGGTCCCATCAGCTTCCTTTCACCCACTTCATCCCAAAATGCTGGAGTTCGACATCGCTTCCCATATAATGCCTCAAATGGCGCCATCTGTATACTGGAATGAAAACTGTTATTATAAGAAAACTCAACCAAAGAAAGATGTTGGTCCCAACTTCCCTGATAATCTATCGAACAAGGTCGTAGCATATCCTCCAAGGTCTGAATTGTTCATTCTGAATGCCCATCTGATTGAGGATGAAAAGCAGTACTAAAATTTAATTCAGTACCCAATGACTTCTGAAGGCTTTCCAAAAGTTAGAAGTAAACCTGGGGTCACGATCTGATACAATGGAGAGAGGAACTCCATGTAACCTAACTATCTCTTTAAGATACAGACGGGAAAGTTGATCTAGAGAGAAAGTATCTCGTATAGAAAAAAAATGAGCAGATTTCGTCAAGCGATCAACAATAACCCAGATTGCATTATCACCTCGAGATTTCCGAGGTAATCCCACAAAAAATTCCATGGATATGTTTTCCCATTTCCACTCTGGCACTGGTAAAGGCTGAAGCATCCCTTTAGGTAACTGCCGCTCTGCTTTAACCTATTGACATGTCAAACACTTCACAGTAAAATCAGCAATATCTCTTTTCATTCCATCCCACCAGTAATACTCCCGCAGATCTCTGTACATCTTAGTACTGCCAGGAATAACTGAAAACAGGGAACTATGAGCCTCACATAACAACTCATTCTTCAACTGTGAATCACAAGGAACACATAACCTCTTCCCAAACCTCAAAACACAAACACAAACTTATCCAAGAACTCATGGAAAATTTTATTCATAAGGTCCATGAATACAGAAGGTGCATTGGTTAACCCAAAAGGCATAATTACAAATTCATAATGTCCATATCTAGTACGGAATGCAGTCTTTGGAACGTCTACTTATTTTACTTCCAACTGATGGTACCCCGACCTCAAGTCAATCTTCGAGAAATACTGAGCTCCCTGGATCTGATACCACTTCATTCGATGGCCCAACATCTGCTGAAGTTGTTGCAAAGGATTTCACCACCCCTTTCAACTTGTAGTCTAACTACTTCCCATCACTCAAGCTCTTTGTCAGACACTCATTTGCATAGTGACCCATCTCATTGCACTTATAACATTTCACAAACTGTAAATCGAATTTGGTATTACCTTCACCTTGATCCTTTTCAGTGCAATCTCGAGCCTTATGTCCCATCTTACCACATCGGTAGCACTTTCCAGAATTCATAAGACATTCCCCAGCATGCCTTTTTCCACATTTATCACAAACTGGAAACTTAGTTTTCTTACCATCAGACTTTTTTGAAGAATTCTTACCTTTCTCCTTCCACCTCGGTCTCTTCTTCTGTTGGTTTTTATAGAACACTTGATCATCGACAAACTCCATTTCCACCTTCTCAGCACATATAACAAGCTTTTCATAACTTTTAAACTCACAAGAAGCTAATTCCCTTCGATATTTTGTCTTTAATCCTGAGTAAAAACGATTGATTTTACTATCAAGGTCTCGGATAAAATTTGGAGCATACCTTGCCAATCGAGTGATCCTTTCTTCATAGGTAGCCACTGAGTCTTCCTCTTTCCTCAATTCCAAGAATTTATTTTCCATCCTAATTAGAACAGCCTTAGGAAAATACTTCTCAAGAAACATACCTTTGAATTCATCCCAGTCAAGAGCATCAATCTCATCGGCATCCCTGATATTTTTAACCATAGACCACCACTTATCTTCTTTACCCTCCAAATCATAAATATCAAGACTAACATTTTGATTGTATGAACAACCCATGACATCAAAAATCTTCTCCAGTGCTTTAATCCACCCTTTAGCTAGCACAGGGTCAGATGATCCTCTGAATGATGGGGGATGTTGCCTCATGAATTGTTCCACCACTGACATGTTCCTCTGCAGTTGGTCTGGCTGATCTCGTGCATGGATACCACCACCATTTATCGCTTGAGTCAACTATTCCATTACTGCAACAAACTGTTCAGCTCCAATTCCGACCATTTCTGGATGCTGATTCAGAAGGTAATTCTACTTTGTATGCCTTCCCTGAAAAGATTCTCTGTTTCCTTTATGGAAAACCATTCTAAACAAACATGTCTTAGATGAAGCAACATGGTAATCTTTAAATTCTATATCACTTCAATTTGACCATAAAAAAATATTTTTGTATAATCATTTAATAGAATTCTAACTCCTAAATTTATCTAAACCGACCTCTGATGCCAACTATAAGGCCCCAGCCTTAAACCTTATTTAATCTTGAGTTATTACAAGATTACACATTGAGGATCTTTTCGGGTTTAGAGTTTTAGAGAATTAGATCATAAAACATGCATTACATTCCACATATAAACAAAGTGGTTACATAAAGATAGTATTCTTCATTCCCTTCAATGGAAACACATTTAAAATAAAACATGGATTATTTCTTGACACTTCCTTGACACTATCATCATATCATGTACCTTTCCCTTGACCTGTGAAAAAACATTTCAAAAAAACATGGGATGAGCATAAAAAGCTCAGTATGGGTTATAAAAACATGGAAAGGAAACATGGGTACATATATACATAAGAATTAAATCATACTTTACCCATAAACCATAAGCACTTTAACATACCTCATCAAATCATGAATAAATCATAGAAATCATAAGACATAACGGTAACTTGAGGCATTCATAACATTCTTACGTAGGGAGTAACCCTCTTGGTTACGTTTGAAATACCCATCACAGTATATTCCCTAAATCGCTTTGTAAAAACCTTAATGTTTCACTCCTTCGCGTTACCTAATGCATTGGAGAGCTATATCGGGCTCACCCGCCCTTAGTTTATCATGGAACCACCCGTCTTCATAATAATGCCCAAGAACCATAACATAATCGTATCACATAAAACATGCATAAAGGAAACATAACATTTCCACATTTCAATCACAAGATATCAATACAACACAAAAAACATTGCGAAAACCATTTTCAATAACAAAATAAAAGAAAAGTAAAACATGGTATTTATTTTTCTTTTAAAAAGAAGGTATGTCTTGTAGAGGAAGCTGAAACTCAAATAACGGTCACGACGGCGAAGAAGTCGTTGTCGCCGCATACGTACGACAAAAACATTCCCTTTTGTTATTTAGTAAACGCTTCATATAAAAAAGATTCATTTTGAATAAACTGAAAAGTCAAAGGGTTTTATACACCGTATAAAATAAAGTTTTGTATAAAATAAAATATGCCTCAATGAAAGGAGATTGAGACGAAGTCCCATACCTCGTATCCGACATGACCCGACCGTCCTTTAATCTCCTGAATAATAAACTTGAGTTAATCCCTACTTGCTTATGAACCTTTTTCAAGTTCATTATTCCTTTTATACCATGTTATGAACATCATGTAATCATTTAAGTTAATAATGTTCATTTTGTCGGTATTTGGTTCTTAAGTCAAAAATAGACTTCTTACACTTACATGTTGTTAATTTGGTCAAAGGTTCGTTATATCCAGAATGATATTAATGATTTGGATAACATATATATCATATATATTCAGCATATATATGTATTTATAATATTACATCACATTTAGAGGTAAGAAATGAAATGCACCGTTCATGGAGACGGTAAGCCGTACGTACGCATGAACGCTACTTCCATTTCTATTTCGTATTTTCTGGAATGGATTCATAATGATATAAGAGTATATTATAATTCCAGTATAATAACATATATAATATCATTAACTTTATCATTTACACATTCAACATATGGTATTAACGAATCAAATCACTTTCAGGGGGAGGTAGTCCGCATTTCCTAAAATAAAGATATCGTGTTTACCCATAATGGAAACCATAACGGTATGCCCAAAATGAAAAAAAACAGAATCTTAAGGAAAACATAAACATATTATATATCATATATAAAAATAGTGACATCATAATGGCCACCTTTGAAGGTGTTAAATGAGTATTGAACAATCATCGTTTCGGGAGGCAGAATTTCGCCATCCACGGAAACCGTATGTTCTTTAACCATTTGATGTAGTTGTGTGAGAGTGTAGCCCAAATAAATATTATAACAACATCCTAGTATATTGAAGATACTGGTTTTGTTACAAAATAATTAAATAAAAAGAGTTTAGGGGGTTGGAGAAGCAAAATAAAATAAATGAACATGAGAGAATGAATTACCTTTAAAAGTGTAACTCCTTTTGATTTGAGCCTAAAGGCTTCCTTTGAAAGGATTCTTCCCAAAGTTAATCCTATAGTATTAGTAGAGGGATGTGGAGAGAGTAAATGGGCAGGGGTTGGCCGAGACAAAGTCTTGAGGAGTGTGTGAAATGGGGTAGAGGTGGGGGCCTTTTATAAGGGGAGAGGAGGGGCACTTTTGGAAAGTAAGAAATATTACTTTATTTGAAAAAAATTTTCGGTTTTAAAAGGTCCCACATTGATATAATTCTAGGATAAGGTGATAAGGCTTCAAAATACACTAATCCAATTGTTTTTTTCCATGTGTAGGTTTTATATTTTTTCATTATCTTTCCATTTTATTTAAATCGTTAAATAATGAGGTCATCGCTGCATCATCATGATGTCATAAATAATTTAATTTATTTAAAGTATAAAAATTATAAAAAAAATACTTTGATGTAGGAAATTTTTTTATATTTCTAATGAATATTTATAATAAAAAATACGATCTTTATATCCCCATGTAAAAATTGTTTTTGTAAAACATATTATGTTTGTGTCATTTTTACTTTAACATTTAATAAAAAGTTATTTATGTCATTTCCCAACCAAAGTGTCTCCATGGGGTCCCCAAGTTGACCCATGGCTTGTCTTGGTCGTCCATGACACAACCAATGATGGTAGGACATGTTTCAAGCTCATCTTATTTTATTAAATCATTATTTTTACCTTAAACTACATTAATTACCACTAATCGCGATTAAGAACTTAATAAGTTAATATTCACCAAAAAAATTATTATAATCTCATTGAACCACATTTTACTTCTTAATGACAACCATGTATGTCGGATTTTTGAAATTCAAAAAACAATGATGGAAAAATTTCATTTAAACAGAAAATCAGTCTTTATAAGTACCACTTAGTGGTTTCACTATTCATAAAAAATTGAAGTTTTTCAGAAAATTACCAAAAAATCACCCTAAGCTATATTTGATATTACGAATTCAAAAATAAAGTCTACTTTAAAAAATTCAAAACATATAAGTCACATTAATTAATTTAATAATTAATTCCTGCTATCAGAGCAAATAGCGTGTTTTTATGAAACAATAAGTATTAATAGATTGACACTAGCTTAAGTCCGATTTCAAAGTGAAATTAATTCCAAGGACAACTATTGGATTTAATGGTAAAAATATTTTCTAGTTTCACTTTAAAACCAATTCAAAAGATAATCTAATCATATAAATAAATTAGATTAAAAAGAGGTTTTGAATTAAAATACAACATTATACACTATTCATTAAAAAAATGAACTTTATCAGAAAGGTAACAAAAATTTACACAAAGTAAATTTTGATGTCCCGATTCTAAAGAAGAGTTATATTTGGTCCAATAGAATTTATAAGATCGATCAAAACTATATTTAATGACGGTTCTCCGTCAAAAGGTGATAAGTGGACCTTTCGTGAAAATTAGGGTATAAATGCCTAAAATTGAACTCTTTCCATATTTTAAGCCTTTATCTTTTATTGGGTGTAACGCCCCGACCCCAGCTACCCAGAGTCGGTGCATTACTTCGTAACATTGGCATGATCACAAAAGATCAAGTCTCGAAAGACCGATTAGTTTAGTAGCCTTGGAAACACTAGATACATTCATAAGTCTTTCATTACATCAAAAAGTGAAAAACTACAATAACAAAGTCTCCATAGTCCACACTCATATCCTCTTCTGACTATCCCTGCAGGTCATTCATAAAATACTTCTTCACATCCTGGAAAATATTAAAACATTGAAAGGGGTGAGCTCAAATGCTCAGTAAGGATAACAATAATGCGGAAGCTTTCATAAATAAACATTAACATTTAAGGCAATGTATAACTAAAACAAAAGCCTTTTAAACATGAACTTCAACATAATATGGCAAAAGTAAAATGAGATTATGCCATTTACTTCTTCACATGGATATTCTACTGGTCGAATATTCACATGAAATATCAATAACCACTTTCATAATGATGGAATGCATAATGCCAGACTATCATAACCACATAGCCAAGGCCTCGTGCCAAGACTACAAATAAGATTTTGTCAAGGCCTTGTGCCAAGACACTAGTTTGTCTCATGAGACCTGCCGATGCATCGAGGAGCTATAGCGGGCTCCACCCGTCACTTATTAAGTCCAATGCATTCCTCATATGAATAGGTTTAAACATATCATAAACCATAACATAATCGCATCACATAAAACATGCATAAAGGAAACATAACATTTCCAAATTTCAATCACAAGATATCAATACAACACATTGATATAATAAAAATGCTTTCAAAACCATTTTCAATACCAAAATAAAAGAAAGTTAAAACTTTGTATTTATTTTTCATTAAAAAAAATGATGGCTTGTAGAGGAAGCCGAAACTCAAATAATGGTCACGGCGGCGGAGAAGTCATTGTCGCCGCATAAGTACGAAAAAAACATTCCCTTTTTGTCGTTTAGTAAAACGCTTCGTATAAAAAAGATTCCTTTTGAATAAACGTAAAAGTCAAAGGGGTTTATACACTGTATAAAAGAAATTTGTGTATAAAACAAAATATGCCTCAATGAATGGAGATTGAGACGAAGTACCTTAAAAGATCATTTTTAAATAAAATATATCTATTATGTGTATTCACTATATGTACACATAAAGAAAGTATAAATACAATATACAACATAATAATATCATGACATAATTTGAAAGTAGGAGATTAACCCAAAGAATGGAAGTTGGGTTATGAAATTCCCTTACCTTGTGTCCGACTTGACTCAACCGTTCTTTAACCTCCTGAATAATAAACTAGAGTTAATATCTACCTTATTAAGAACCATTTTCAATTTCATTATCCTTTTTATATCACTTATTACAATGTTATGAACATTATGTAATTATTTAAGTTAATAACGGTCGTTTTGTCGATCTTTGGTACATGAGTCAACAATAAACTTCTTATAATTATAAGTTGTTCATGTGGTGAAATATCCATTATATCCAGAATTATATTAATGATGTAGATATCATATATATCATATATATACAGTATATACATTCATTTATAATATTACATCACATTTAGAGGTAAGAAATGAAATGCACCGTTCATACGGTAAGCCGTACGTACGCATGAACGCTACTTCCATTTCTATTTCATATTTTCTGGAATGGAATCATAATGATATGAGAGTATATTATAATTCCAGTATAATAACATATATAATATCATTAACTTTATCCTTCACACATCCCACATATGGTATTAACGAATCAAATCACTTTCAGGGGGCGGTAGTCCGCGCTTCCTAAAATGAAGATATCGTGTTTTACCCATAATGGAAACCATAAAGGTATGCCCAAAATGAAAAAAACAGAAGCTTAAGGAAAACATAAACATATTATATATCATATATAAAAATAGTGACATCATAATGGCCACCTTTGAAGGTGTTAAATGAGTGTTGAACAATCATCGTTTCGGGAGGCAGAATTTCGCCATCCACGGAAACCTTATGTTCTTTAACCATTTGATGTAGTTGTGTGGAAGTGTAGCTCAAATAAATCTTATAACAACATCCTAGTATATTTAAGATACTGGTGTTGTTACAAAAGAAGTAAATAAAAAGAGTTTAGGGGGTTGGAGAAGCAAAATAAAACAAAAGAACATGAGAGAATGAATTACCTTAAAAAGTGTAACTCCTTTTGAGTTGAGCCTAAAGGCTTCCTTTGAAAGGATTCTGCCCAAAGGGAATCCTCTAGGATGAGGAGAGGGATGTGGAGAGAGCAAATGGGCAGGGGTTGGCCGAGCCAATGGCTTGAAGAGTGTGTGAAATGAGGTGGGAGAGGTGGGGGCCTTTTATAAGTGGAGAGGAGGGGCACTTTTGGAAAGTAATGAAATGTTACATTATTTCAAAATGCTTTTCGGATTCTAAAGGTCCCACATCTATATAATTCGAGGCTAAGGTGATAAGGTTTCGAAATATCTTCATCCAATAGGCTTTGGACAAGTGTAAGCCTCGGATTTTGCATTATCTTCTCATTTTATTTAAATCGTCAAATAATGATGTCATCGCTGCATCATTATTATGTCATAAATACTTTAATTTATTTAATGTCTAAAAATTATAAAACAAATACTATGATGTAGGAAATCTTTTTAGCTTTCCAATGACTATTTATAATCAAAATTTGGACTTGTATAACCCCAATTAAAAATTGTTTTAGTAGAACAATTTATGTTAGTGTCATTTTCACTTTAACATTAAATAAAAAGTAATTTATGTTATTTCCCAACAAAAGTGGATCCATGGGGTCCCCAAGTTAGGCCATGGCTTGTCTTGGTCGGCCATGACTCAACCAATGAGGTTGGGACATGTGTCTAGGTCATTTCATATTATTAATGTATTATTTATACCTTAAACTACACTAATTACCACTAATCGCGATTAAGAACTTAAAAGTTACTATTCACCAAAAAATTATTTTGATCTCATTGAACCACATTTTACTTCTTAATGACAACCATTTATGTCGGATTTTTGAAAATCAAATCACAGAAGTTGTAATATTTCATTTAAACGAAAAATCAGTTATTTAACAACCACTTAGTGGTTTCACTATTCATCAAAAATTGAAGTTTTTCAGAATAAGGCCAAAATTTCACCCTAAGCTATAATTGATATTCCGAATTCAAAAATGATGTCTATTTTACAAAATTCCAAACATATTAGTTGCATTAATTAATTTTATAATTAATTCCCGCTGTCACAACAAATAGCGTGTTTTTTAGAAACAATTTATATCAAAAGATTGGCAATTGTTTATGTCCAATTTCAATGTTAAATTAATTCTAATGACCACCATTGGATAAAATGGTAAAAATATATTCTAATTATACTTTAAAACCACCAAATATTATAATTTATCACTATAAATTATTTTTATTAAAAAAGTTGTTTTAAGTATTTTTCACTATTCATAAAAATTTTGAAGTTCTCAGAAAATTACAAAAAATTCAACATAGGCTAATTTCAATATTAGGAATACAAAAATGAAGTCCATTTTGAAATATAAAATCTCTATAATTTTAAAAAGTGGTTATTACTATTCATAACGGCTACTTTGATTTGTCGCGATGTTTTAGAACTCGAAGTTGCGTACAATGCAAGCTATTGCATTATTGAATGAGAAGCGTATCGTGGAAGCTCGGGGTGTTACATTCTCCCCTCCTTCAATAAATTGCGTCCTCGCAATTTGAAATTTTTCTTGGAAAATAAAAGGTTGAAAATAGAAAATACCTTTGTGGAAAACCCACATCGGAAATAAGGTTAATAGAATTTAGTCTTAATAAGAGGGAAATGGAAATAAGAAAGTCACCACCAAATCATGATCTCGATAAGGAGAACATTGGTGGCAATTAGAGACATATAATTTGAGGAAAAACGTAAATATTTGTAGGGATTGATTGAGGTCATCAATCACAATCAACTGTCAAATTGAGGGCCTCAAAGCCTTCAATCTATGTTGATTTAAAATATCATCAGTTCAACAAAACATAAGTTATTAGGATAACACATTTTTTTTGTTTTAATATCCCTTTACTAAAGTTTAAGAATTAATTTATTCATTGAATAAGAGATAGGTATATATATATATATGTGTTTGACATTAGAGTTTCAACCTTCAACTCATCTTTCACTCAAAAGATAATAGAACTCAAAAATATTATACTTATCCTAATTGTATAAGGTTCCAAATGTTAACACATACCATTTAGATTAGTAAAATTATTTTGTAATAACCGGGGACTTCCTGTAGGCTAGTGGTAGGAAATAAAGGCCTGTCGCACTATGATTGTGGGTTCGATTCCTGCAGCTTTGTCCGACGCGACGGGTTATGCCCCACCCTGCAGGTTGTCCTTTTCCTAAAACTATAGTATCATAATATTCCAAAAATAATCTTCATAAATTTTTTAACCTTAAACAATACTATCCATGGTTCAACTTAATCCATTCCAACCTTAATAGTTATCCAAAATACATCTGTCCAACTCACAGTCCAAATTTTATAAGGAAGGTAAACATAATGAAGATCCTTTATCCCACGTAACAACATGTGAGCACCTTCATCATGTATTCTTTTTAAACATACTGAATTACCATGATCCCTTATTCCTTATAGAATACTAGATATACTCCTTCTATCCAAAAATGTATACAAAACATCAATCAGTTTCAAGGAAGTTAAGTATATCCAATATAATTTATCCAAATCAATCACGTCTTATTCCAAAATCACAATCTCAGTATCAAAACCATATTATGGTTTATCTTTCTCTCAACCATATATTTTCCAAAAATTTAACCTACTGTGGAGTCACTTTTCTTGGTTCCACACAATCTCAAGTCCTTGATGAAATAGTACTGCAGTACAATCCTTATATACTCCATAATTATTATAACCAGTACATCATTGATACAACACTCAAATTAAAAAAAATCTTTAATAACAACATAAGAACTCTAATCATTACTCCTCATCTGTGGTAGTATCATAACTTGATTATTATCCAATAACATCATTTGGGGCATGCTCTGATGATTTGGACATTGGTTTGCGTAGTGTCCCCAATCCTTGCAGAAGAAGCATTGTACATTTGAAACCATTTTCTTACCCTTGCAGTCACGCACTTTGTGTCCTTTTTCTCTACACTTATAACAAACTCCCATTCCCTTTAGGCAAGTTCCATGATGTTTCTTCCCACAATTACCACATATTGGAAAATTCTTCTTTCCCCTCATCCCTTTATCCATCATTCTCTCTTCCATCCCTTTCATCTCTTGCTTCGCTTCAAAGCCATAGGACTCAGAGAATTCTTTACTTATCCTATTAACACATGATACTATTTCTTCATATGTTGAGAACACATGGGAGACTATTTCCCTTCGAAATGTTGGCTTAATACCGTGAAAGATACTATCCTTCTTACTCTTTGGATCATACGTACCGCTGGAGTTCACATTCCTTCTACTGGGCGCCATTTCTATACAACGGCATAAACTAGGTTAGTTTATGAATCAAAATACATAATTCCATACTTGTAAAACACTTTACATAAATTGAACTATTTATGGATATAATCCATAATCATAAAAAGAAATGTTTTCTTTGAGGAAGTATGTACTCATAACCCTTCATAGTGGTTTGTAAGTAAAATGAGAATTATCCTAAGCATATCCCCCGGGAGTGTCGTAACCAAGAGTGCAGCAAGGCCCGTTTTCGTGCACCAGTTCCCGTTCGAGTCTAGCTCAAAGCGGTGTTTTCGGGTTTTACCCCTAGGTACATCTGTGCCAGAGCCGCCTCTACCTGCTCGTATCCAGACAGGGATGTATTGCTCGGAAAAGTCATAACATCTCTATAATACCAAAATTCTAGGAAGTTCTTTTATACTAATCCTCAGAGTTCATCTTAGGTCTACGTGCTCTAATCAGAGTTTATCTAAATCTAGCTTCCAAGGTTAGTACTAAACTGCCTCTGATACCAACTGTAACGCCCCGACCCCAGCTACCCAGAGTCGGTGCATTACTTCGTAACATTGGCATGATCACAAAAGATCAAGTCTCGAAAGACCGATTAGTTTAGTAGCCTTGGAAACACTAGATACATTCATAAGTCTTTCATTACATCAAAAAGTGAAAAACTACAATAACAAAGTCTCCATAGTCCACACTCATATCCTCTTCTGACTATCCCTGCAGGTCATTCATAAAATACTTCTTCACATCCTGGAAAATATTAAAACATTGAAAGGGGTGAGCTCAAATGCTCAGTAAGGATAACAATAATGCGGAAGCTTTCATAAATAAACATTAACATTTAAGGCAATGTATAACTAAAACAAAAGCCTTTTAAACATGAACTTCAACATAATATGGCAAAAGTAAAATGAGATTATGCCATTTACTTCTTCACATGGATATTCTACTGGTCGAATATTCACATGCAATATCAATAACCACTTTCATAATGATGGAATGCATAATGCCAGACTATCATAACCACATAGCCAAGGCCTCGTGCCAAGACTACAAATAAGATTTTGTCAAGGCCTTGTGCCAAGACACTAGTTTGTCTCATGAGACCTGCCGATGCATCGAGGAGCTATAGCGGGCTCCACCCGTCACTTATTAAGTCCAATGCATTCCTCATATGAATAGGTTTAAACATATCATAAACCATAACATAATCGCATCACATAAAACATGCATAAAGGAAACATAACATTTCCAAATTTCAATCACAAGATATCAATACAACACATTGATATAATAAAAATGCTTTCAAAACCATTTTCAATACCAAAATAAAAGAAAGTTAAAACTTTGTATTTATTTTTCATTAAAAAAAATGATGGCTTGTAGAGGAAACCGAAACTCAAATAATGGTCACGGCGGCGGAGAAGTCATTGTCGCCGCATAAGTACGAAAAAAACATTCCCTTTTTGTCGTTTAGTAAAACGCTTCGTATAAAAAAGATTCCTTTTGAATAAACGTAAAAGTCAAAGGGGTTTATACACTGTATAAAAGAAATTTGTGTATAAAACAAAATATGCCTCAATGAATGGAGATTGAGACGAAGTATCTTAAAAGATCATTTTTAAATAAAATATATCTATTATGTGTATTCACTATATGTACACATAAAGAAAGTATAAATACAATATACAACATAATAATATCATGACATAATTTGAAAGTAGGAGATTAACCCAAAGAATGGAAGTTGGGTTATGAAATTCCCTTACCTTGTGTCCGACTTGACTCAACCGTTCTTTAACCTCCTGAATAATAAACTAGAGTTAATATCTACCTTATTAAGAACCATTTTCAATTTCATTATCCTTTTTATATCACTTATTACAATGTTATGAACATTATGTAATTATTTAAGTTAATAACGGTCGTTTTGTCGATCTTTGGTACATGAGTCAACAATAAACTTCTTATAATTATAAGTTGTTCATGTGGTGAAATATCCATTATATCCAGAATTATATTAATGATGTAGATATCATATATATCATATATATACAGTATATACATTCATTTATAATATTACATCACATTTAGAGGTAAGAAATGAAATGCACCGTTCATGGAGACGGTAAGCCGTACGTACGCATGAACGCTACTTCCATTTCTATTTCATATTTTCTGGAATGGAATCATAATGATATGAGAGTATATTATAATTCCAGTATAATAACATATATAATATCATTAACTTTATCCTTCACACATCCCACATATGGTATTAACGAATCAAATCACTTTCAGGGGGCGGTAGTCCGCGCTTCCTAAAATGAAGATATCGTGTTTTACCCATAATGGAAACCATAAAGGTATGCCCAAAATGAAAAAAACAGAAGCTTAAGGAAAACATAAACATATTATATATCATATATAAAAATAGTGACATTATAATGGCCACCTTTGAAGGTGTTAAATGAGTGTTGAACAATCATCGTTTCGGGAGGCAGAATTTCGCCATCCACGGAAACCTTATGTTCTTTAACCATTTGATGTAGTTGTGTGGAAGTGTAGCTCAAATAAATCTTATAACAACATCCTAGTATATTTAAGATACTGGTGTTGTTACAAAAGAAGTAAATAAAAAGAGTTTAGGGGGTTGGAGAAGCAAAATAAAACAAAAGAACATGAGAGAATGAATTACCTTAAAAAGTGTAACTCCTTTTGAGTTGAGCCTAAAGGCTTCCTTTGAAAGGATTCTGCCCAAAGGGAATCCTCTAGGATGAGGAGAGGGATGTGGAGAGAGCAAATGGGCAGGGTTTGGCCGAGCCAATGGCTTGAAGAGTGTGTGAAATGAGGTGGGAGAGGTGGGGGCCTTTTATAAGTGGAGAGGAGGGGCACTTTTGGAAAGTAATGAAATGTTACATTATTTCAAAATGCTTTTCGGATTCTAAAGGTCCCACATCTATATAATTCGAGGCTAAGGTGATAAGGTTTCGAAATATCTTCATCCAATAGGCTTTGGACAAGTGTAAGCCTCGGATTTTGCATTATCTTCTCATTTTATTTAAATCGTCAAATAATGATGTCATCGCTGCATCATTATTATGTCATAAATACTTTAATTTATTTAATGTCTAAAAATTATAAAACAAATACTATGATGTAGGAAATCTTTTTAGCTTTCCAATGACTATTTATAATCAAAATTTGGACTTGTATAACCCCAATTAAAAATTGTTTTAGTAGAACAATTTATGTTAGTGTCATTTTCACTTTAACATTAAATAAAAAGTAATTTATGTTATTTCCCAACAAAAGTGGATCCATGGGGTCCCCAAGTTAGGCCATGGCTTGTCTTGGTCGGCCATGACTCAACCAATGAGGTTGGGACATGTGTCTAGGTCATTTCATATTATTAATGTATTATTTATACCTTAAACTACACTAATTACCACTAATCGCGATTAAGAACTTAAAAGTTACTATTCACCAAAAAATTATTTTGATCTCATTGAACCACATTTTACTTCTTAATGACAACCATTTATGTCGGATTTTTGAAAATCAAATCACAGAAGTTGTAATATTTCATTTAAACGAAAAATCAGTTATTTAACAACCACTTAGTGGTTTCACTATTCATCAAAAATTGAAGTTTTTCAGAATAAGGCCAAAATTTCACCCTAAGCTATAATTGATATTCCGAATTCAAAAATGATGTCTATTTTAAAAAATTCCAAACATATTAGTTGCATTAATTAATTTTATAATTAATTCCCGCTGTCACAACAAATAGCGTGTTTTTTAGAAACAATTTATATCAAAAGATTGGCAATTGTTTATGTCCAATTTCAATGTTAAATTAATTCTAATGACCACCATTGGATAAAATGGTAAAAATATATTCTAATTATACTTTAAAACCACCAAATATTATAATTTATCACTATAAATTATTTTTATTAAAAAAGTTGTTTTAAGTATTTTTCACTATTCATAAAAATTTTGAAGTTCTCAGAAAATTACAAAAAATTCAACATAGGCTAATTTCAATATTAGGAATACAAAAATGAAGTCCATTTTGAAATATAAAATCTCTATAATTTTAAAAAGTGGTTATTACTATTCATAACGGCTACTTTGATTTGTCGCGATGTTTTAGAACTCGAAGTTGCGTACAATGCAAGCTATTGCATTATTGAATGAGAAGCGTATCGTGGAAGCTCGGGGTGTTACATTGGGTAAATGTAAAAACATTTAAAAACATATATAATCATATTTTAGTTATTTATATCCATTCCCTCCAGTACAACGACTACTCGTTAACTAACATTTAAAATAATATTATTTTATTACTTGTGTGCAACGTATGTTTTCAAAGAAACTCATCGTTGCGTACCGAGTACGCTATCGAACATAGAAACCCCTTTTAATTAAAATTAATATTTAATTTGTAAATATTAATAAATATGAAAATTCTTTATTCTTTATTTACCTGGGATGTTACAATAACAACATCGATAAAATTAAAAAAAATTACATCCTGAATACAATAGTTTTTCTACTTATCAATATAAGCAGTCAACTATTGGTACATTTTAAATTTTCTATACTTAAATATCATGAATTATTTCTTAAATTTGATCTAAGTCATCTTCATGCAATTATTTATCATCAATAAAACAAAAAATCTCCCTGGTTTTACCCAGCCAAATCCAAGGGTTGTAACCCAGATTAAAACCATGAAAATTTAACTGATATTTTATTTCACTACTTTTAATATCTTTATATTTAATCAACTTCTGATTGGGAATAAAATCAGGCTACTTTTTGGAAATTTTCATTTGGAAAATTCTAAAACATCATCCACACCATCTTCATATTCATCAATTATTTGAATTGTTGAAATAAAACATCAACTAATTATTATAGTTTAAAAATATTAAAAAATTTGTATTGTCAAAATAATATTGTGGTGATATTAGTGAGAATAAATTTTTCAATTCATACTTGGATAAAATTTATATAATTTTTTAGAATTTTAAATTATCTAAACATCAATATTTTATAATGATATATGCTCACATCACATGAAAATTTTTTATATGAATATACATAACATATAGGTTATAATATATTTAATTCTATTTAAATTAAAATGTTTGTATAGTCTACATTTAATAATTACTATGTCACTAATAAATGCATAAATCTAATTAAATTCCATCCATATAATTAGATGTGTATAAAAAAATTAATTTTTCACAAACATCCTCCAAATAAGAAACATTTAGAGATTCAATGTAGAAACGTAGGATGAGATTTAGTATAAATAACTATGACAAAATTTTGTACAAATACAATTATATATAGTTAGACATCAGATCCTTATGATATAATCACAAAATTTATGTTCTACTAAAGAACATTGTTATATAATGAAATCATCACCATTATAAATAAATTAACAGATAACTGTGGCATATGGATATTGTAATATGATATTTGAGATTAGAATATCTATATAAGAACATTAATTGATAATTTTATGTAAATAAAGGGGTTTAAAATGTTGGTAATTTTAGAATTCATTGAGTTTGGGAAACTCTGACCCTGAACATATGAAAGGGAGGAATTATATGTGAGTATTACTTGATAATTAAGATATGAACAAATCAAATGTACATAAATGAGTCTAACAAGATCTAAGGATGTATGAAGATATAAAACTGATATTGTAATCCAGTATATTGAAGAAATGAGGTTAGGGGTTCAACATGAGAAATAAAAATTTTCTTTTGTGAGATTGAATAAAACCAATATTATTTAATATGGAAACACATAAAAATTTTAATGGTATGTCACATCAATTATATAATAACCGACATGAAAAATATTCTTTATCACATTAGTGTTTTTCCATGAAATATATCATGGAATGGGTTATGCTCACCGTGTTACCATTTTGACTTTTCTATAAAACCCCCAATGTTTCCCCCATTTGTAGTTGGGTACAGAACTGGTTTCCAATGGTCGATGTACATCTATGTTTTCAGGACCACTAACACATAGAAACTCACATTGGTTGAGAGGATGGGTGTTTGTGCTCATCGCACCTTTTGGGGTGGAATTGTGGCCTACTCTGAGAATCTCTTATAGATTTAAGAAATGATCATTAATCTATTCCTAATGCAGATATATAACTAGTTACCATAAAGAAATCACTTTAGGTCAATTATCTTTTATATGAAAAATAGTGGGTTCTCTTAGGTGATTGAAAATATAAGTATCTGTGGTTCTTCATCTTTCATCGGTAATAAGTGGTTTCTTATATGATGAAACCATATTACCATGTACATTAGAACATGTTCCCATATAAAAATGTGATTAATAATTTGAGGATGGGATTGAGCCATTATGAGGCATCCTATAAATCTTAGTAATTGTATGAAACAAAACACACTTAGTTTGTTTTACCCATGCAATTTTACCTCATGCCGATGGACTTATATGGGTTCTCAAGGACACCTTCATGCTAAGATCCAAAAGGGACGTCCTACATATCTCCAATATAGTGAGAATCATATTTTTCATTGTTAATTATTTTAGGTATTATATATTAGAGCATCATGGGAAATTTTAGATACTCTTGGTGTATATGATATGATTACCAAAACCCCCTAAGCTCGGGAGAGCCATGCTCGGTGTGAGAAACAAGGGATATCATGTAACCAATGATATTTATTAGGAAAAAGGGATCATAAGTTGGTCCCTTAATGTATGATCAATGTGGAGCTTGATCCTCTTTAAGAGGTGACATATATGTTCAAAATATTATAGGAATCAGAGTCGTTGTAGTTCCCTTTATGTCGGCGCTTGCATACATATTCTTCCCTAATGATCGGGGATTACACACCAAGGACATACATCAATGTACAATCCAAGGATTCCCTATGATCCATGGAACAACCAGGATTGGCACACATATAATGTTTTATGAGAGCTAGTGTGGCATAGTTTTCATGAGTTTTCAATACATAGATGATATGAGGAACACCGTTATGTGATTCAAGCAATGTTTCTGGGGGACGTTGCATTAATTGGGTGATAGACCTAGAGGGTTTTCAAGATTGAACTATTTCTATTGGGGGCACTGTATGACTCACCTTGTTATGTATGGAGGACATTGGATTTCCTATATGAAAAATCAAAGGAATTTCGTGAAATCTCACCAATGTTCTCTGGTGTTATCGCGTGTCTTCAGATGAAAAATATGAATCTCGTGAGGGGTAGTGATCATGTATGTTTCTTAAAACTTCTTCCTTTGATCGTGGATCTAACCCATGCATTGTGAATGGATTTTTTTTTGTTTGATGTCAATACGTCTTAAGTATTGCATAATCTAGTGTCATGTGGGCTGGTCTTCATATAACATACTAGATATCCTTTGTGTCATATATGAATGATCACAACATGTTCTTTTACTCATAGTACAAGTCTACTCTGATTTTCCGCCAATGTATTACCGGATAGAAATCTATCTAGTCACATGATCGCTTTGAGAAGTAGTGAAGATCTGAATACTGTAGAGTCCGGGCATCAAGATTCAAATATTTATAGTGGTCCTAAAAAATCCAAATCTTTCATCATATTGGAGTTTGGAATTTATAGTCATATCCACCCTTGATACTCGGTAGTTTGTGCAGAATATCTGTCACAAGTCTAGGATGGTTTTGGTTAAAAGGCCTAGTACCACGTAGTTTCATGAGTCTATATAGTGAACTGCTTCATATATTTTAACTGATTATCAATGATCACGAGTAACTTTCATCAACACATCCTTTATAGGATTATTTTTAATTATCAATGAATTCTTTGATCATGTGGTTGAGTCAAATACCTCCATGTTGTTATTATAAAATGTTCAATGGCATTATAATGATTTAAATACTTGTGGAAAGAAACACTCAAGACCTTCAGTGTATTTTCTTGGGATCTCACTGGACAACCCTAAGGGTAATCTGTATACGTCACATGCCTTTTAGAAACCATGAGGACCTATCACCTCTTATATTTTGATCCCATTATTATGTAATTAATTTTGGGGATCATGTGAAATTTCAGTTGTTGTCTAGGTTATTTCTTCAATTATTTTCTATATGTGTCATTTGACCAATATGGGTCCCACTTGGGTATGTGAGAATTCTATTTCATGAATATGAGGATGAAAAGCTTACATGATTTTGCGAGATAAGGTGGGAATGTCTCTGATGACTCGCAGTGCCTTGCAGGACGTCAGGGGCATATTTCATGTCTTTCAGTGACATTGAACCCCTATCACCTCCTCTATTTTGGTATTGTTTGTTTTTTTAAATGTCATGGATCAGGCTAGTTGGAATAAATAATATCTATGATTTTTACTCTATTTTTTGACGATGTCTTTCTTGACTAATGTGGGTCATATAGAGATTCTGGAAGCATGTAGTGGAATAGTCTATCCGTATATCCTTAGAGTTCAACAGGGTTTCTTGTACATGTATGATGACAACCATGGAAAGGCGATGACAACCCATAGGGATTCTGCAATGTGAGATGTACATTCCAATGAGGTATTTCAACGTATCATGGATCAATAAGGTTTTAGGTCACATTTCCCTCAGTGACCGGTAATCCCTCTCACATCATTCTCATTATCAAATTTATTTAATGTGGTGAAGGCCCAAATGTTATTCATGATTTATTAAATATCTTCAATGGATTTTATACTTCTTAATGATGATATATCACATGTGCACCATTACCACTAGGGGTCTCTTCCATTATAATTTTATTACACTTTATTATCGAAGGAATTTGGAAGGTTTGTTAGGAACATTTCAATGAAAAAACATGTGGCCTCAGGGATCTAATTCAATATTCTTGGTGGGCTTTGAAATATGTGGTGGTTTTATTGATGTAGGCTCTACGAGATTGGATGAATGCAATACACATTGGGCGGGACCTTCATGTGACCATGATATTGTCACGTTATTTCAAGTCTCTCAGGGGATTAATGAATATTCAACCATCCACTAATTACTTTATTTCTTGAGGAATACAATTCCTAAATATTGTTATTTCCCCCCTTGTGATTTTTATGAAGATTATTGAGTGGGATTGAACTGATTCCTCATTAAGGAGTGATGTATGTGGGTCCAAGGACTCGGTTTTGATTATAACTAATGCCTATTGGAACCTTTGATGACGTCTCAAACTAGTGATTCAGGTGGAGTTTGGTATAATGGGTGATCTTTGGTATTCCGAAAACTACCTATATATAGGGGGTGGATGGGTGGAGGATAATTAATCCCAACATATACATATTTTCAGATCACTCATGATATTGGTGCCTTTGTGAGACCCTACCATTAACCCTAATCACGAACCCTAACTGCAAGTATGTGTTGTGAAATCATCCCACCAAAGCGCTTGACTAACGATGATTTCTACTCATGCGCTCATCTACCTTGACTAAGAACTATTTTTCAGTAATTCCTCAGTCATTATCTATGAGGTCCATGGTTGCCTCATGTAGTTTCACATGACACATTGACCAGATGATTTTAGAATTTGAGAATCATGTCACCATGTTTAGGTCATATGATTATGTGTCTTTATGGGGCGCCATATAATTTATAGGATTCCTTATAGGTGATATGCTCCCCATATGTACATTAGAGTCTTGTCTGTTCATGAACTATTTGTGTGATTCAAAAATCCATTGTTGAGTATCTGATTTTCATGATGATGTTGTGTCATGTTATGTTTTATTTTGTCATGAACTTGAGTTTTTTTCCTGATGTATACCACTTACTAATTTTCCAATGGCTTCTAGTTCACATCAACCCATTGACTAAAGGTCAAAGAGGTAGGTGAGAGAATTAATTTCCCACCACGAGGCTATGGTACTGATCATGGACCGTGCTTTTCATTTTTCTATTTTTCATATCAACAGAGCCAACTAAAATTTAATGGATCGAAATTCTTGAATTATACCTTTTATGGTATCCTTCAACATGATGGATATGGTCTTACCAGTGAAATGGGAAGGATATATATCTTGAAGAATGTTTTATCTTCATATTTTGAAAATAATCATGACTATAACAAGGATATTGTCATGACCCGACCCAACGGGGCTCAAGCTGAGACTCTGTCACGCCCCGACCCAACGGGGCTTGAGCCGCGACTCCCCAAGCCCACCTCCAATAGGCCAGGGGATGACGACCAGCACCGAATAGGATATCAAACACATAGGAGGCATTAGCCTAAGGTACATGTACACACGCACCCACAAAACCTCCATGAAACAGTTCAGAGATATAGAAACTGAAAAGTAAAAGCATGCATACAATCTATCACAAACCAAAGTGCAACAGAAAAAGTACCAAGGGAAAAACATGGCCCACCAAAAGAAAACTACAGAGCGCGTCCAACCTGCTCTGAAGAAGGGGAACACTTCCACAAACACCCGCTGAAAAGCTCCCTCGGCATAGCTCCGGTAAACTCCCCGGTCAACTGGCTCACTAAGCTCCACCTGCTCCGGGTCCTCCTGGGACTCTGTCAAAAGGCATGTGGTCTGCACAAGACACAAACATGTGTAGGCAAAGCCCATGCAGGGTTGAGTATAAGCATACTCAGTAGGCACCCCAAAAACCCAAAACCCAAGGGCGCAACTGAAAGGCAACAGTCCGCTCAAACCTTCCAGAGGAAACCCAGATGAGAGAAAAACTCCATCTTGTGACCATCCTCAGCTAAACACAACTTGTCAGCTCAACTCAGCTCAGGTGTATTCCCATACATACACCTTGAACAATCCAGATATACACAGCTTGCGCCACAAAGCCACAAGAGGTACCGACTTCATCACCATCAACTGCCCCCAACCAGGAGAGTACACCAAACGAACATTGTCATACCAGATGACACTCATCCGAGAGATACACTCCATCGGGTCCCAAACAAACATCTCAGACGCTCACTTGAGATGTTTGTTTGGGACCCGATGGTGTGTATCTCTCGGATGAGTGTCATCTGGTATGACAGTGTTCGTGTGGTGTACTCTCCTGGTTGGGGGAAGTTGCTGGTGATGAGGTCGGTACCTCTTGTGGCTTTGTGGCATGAGCTGTGAATATCTGGATTGTTCAATGTGTATGTATTGTCATACACTTGAGCTGAGATGAGGTGACTAGTTTTGTTTAGCTGAGGATGGTCACGAGATGGAGTTTCTATCTCGTCTGGGATACCTCTGGCTATGTTGAGTGGACTGTTGCCTTTCAGTTGCTCCCTTGGTTTTTGGGTTTTTAGGGTGCCTACTGAGTATGTTTATACTCACCCCTACACGGGATTTGCCCGCACATGTTTGTGTCTTGTGCAGACCACATGCCTTTTGATGGAGTGCTAGGAGGACCCGGAGCAGGCGGAGCTTAGTGAGCGATTTGACCGGGTTGTTTACCGGAGCTGTGCCGAGGGATCTTTCTGGGGGGTGTTTGTGGCAACGTTCCCATTCTTCAGAGCGGGTTGGACGCGCTTCGTAGTTTTCTTTTGTTGGGACCTATTTTTCCATTTGTACTTTTTCTGTTTCACTCTAGTTTGGGATAGATTTTATGCATTCTATTACTTTTCAGTTTATATATCTCTGCACTGTTGCATGGAGGTGTTTGTCGGTGCGTGTGTACAGGTACCTTAGGCTAATGCCTCCCATGTGTCTGATAGCCTACTCGGCGCTGGTCTCCATCCCCTGGCCTATTGGAGGCGGGATTGGGGAGTCGCGGCTCGAGCCCCGTTGGGTCGGGTCGTGACAGCTATGTAGTTGGCCTCATGAAAATTACCTAGAACATTAGTTTATGGTCTTTTATCCAGGACCATATGTTTCTTTATATAATGGGCTATTACATCGGACCATCTATTTCTTTAGTTTAAGGTCTTCTAGCTCAGACCATATGTTGATTCAGATTATTTTCTTCGAGCTCATACCATCTATTGCTTTAGTTTATGGTCTTTTAGCTCAGACCAAATATTTCTTTAGTATTAAGTCTTTTATCTAGGACCATCTATTTCTTTTTATTAATGTCTCTTAGTTGGATGATCTATTTCAAAAGTATAAGGTCATTTATCTCAGACCAACTGTTTATTTAGTTAAATATTTTTTATCTCCTACTGTAACACCCGAGACTTTTATGTTATATAAACCATCAAAGGAATCTTTTTCTAGACAACACTTGCTTGGCTTGCTTTACACCCAATCGCGACCTTCCTCGATAGCTTGCGTCGTACGCAATACTGAGTTTCACTAAACAACAATATGCTATTAAAACTAGCCGTTATGAATAGTAATAACCACTTTTTGAAATTTTATAAATTTCTTTTTTCAAAATGGACTTCATTTTTGGACTCAGAATATCGAAATTAGCCTAGGGTGAAATTTTGGTATTTTTCTGAAAACTTTCAATTTTTGATGAATAGTGAAACCACTAAGTGGTAGGTTAAAAACTGAATTTTGCATAAAACTTAATTTTACCGCTTCTGTGAATGGAATTTCAAAAATCCGGGAGACACGGTTAATATCAAGTACTAAAATGTGGTTCAATGAGATGAAAATAATTTTTTGGTGAATAGTAACTTTTTACTATTTTTACCGCGGTTAATAGTAAATAGGGTAACTAAGGGTAAATATGATATTAATATTACCCTAACACATGTCCTAATTCTATTGGAAAAGTGTAATTCGACCAAAAACAAACTTAGGAATAAAATATGACCATTTAGGCCCACTTGGATTAGATTGGGACATTTATTATTAATTTATTTAAAGAAGGGTTAAAATAGTTAAAATCACATTTTAATAAGTAAATCATTTTTAATATAGGGTTATACATAAGATAAATTCAATTGTAAATATTCATTAGAAAGCTAAAAAGATTTCCTACATGATGGTATTTTATTTGTAATTTTTAGACATAAAATAATTTAATTTATTTATGACACAAAGATGATGCAGTAATTATCTTATTAATGAAATATTGACAAAATTGATAATATAAATACCAAAATAAATGTAATTTGAGACTTTTTATTAATTCCACTAATTTTCTAGGTTACTATGATATATTAATCAACTTGGTTCGAACAACTAATTCTGTTATGACTTTCACAAAAATCATATATCAAATAGTGTCAAATTTGACACAAAATAGTTTTTAAATCAAATATTATATTATTAATTGTTATTTTATTCCTAAAAATCTAAGGTTCGGCCAAATGACTTAGATAAGGATATATATATTAATAATAAACAATTTGGGGTTCTTTTGGCATGTTATAGTAAGTGTATTAACCATATAGTGAAAGAAAACAAAAAGACACGGTAAAAGTTAAATTAATTAACTTAGAGTTAAATCTAATTGATAAGGTTAAAATAATACCCTAAACTTGTCTAAATCTTATTGGTTTATAGTATTTCGACCCATCCCCACTTTAGCTTCAAAATACGACCCTTTGGAACCATTATAAACCGATTTTGACTTTAATATAAAATAATATTTTGAGATATTCCTAAGGTGCCCCTCTCCTCCCTTATAAAAGGGCACCTCCTCCCCCTCCTCCTCACACCAATTTGAGCACTCAAGCTCGGCCAACCCCTGCCATTTTATCCTCTCCACTTCCCTAGAATAATCCTAGAGGTCCTGGTCTTCTCCAAAGACCAATCTTAGTTCCTTAAGTGGAAGATTCAGAGAGGCGTTCCAAAGAAGAGGTAATATCCATTACCGATCTTTTCAATTTCTTTCTTCTTCAACTTCTTCTTCTTTAGTTGTTTCATGATAAAGTAATAACATCAGTATTTCTTAAATACTGATATGTTATTATAAATATGAAACAACCCTAATTCACCTTCTATCCATCCTACGGAAAAATGAAATCACCGCGCGTGCGTACGTACGGAATACCGTCTCCACGCCGTGGTGTAATCTATTTTCCACCATCACCTTAAAAGGATGGGTATAATGGTGTAATGAGTAACTATATATGATTATTATGAAGTAATATTGATACTGAAATAATATATATATACTCCAATACAATTCCACGATCATAGGAACGATATCATCACTCGTGCGTACGTACGGAATACCGTCTCCACGATGTGATGCGACTCGTTCTACATGATCTTCATTTCATAATGATTATATAAATGAATTGAATGAATGAATATGGTATATACAACACTAATACCATTATGTAAATGAATTATCTATAACCTAAAGATAAGAATAAGAATTTATTCGACAAAACAGGCATAAGAACAAAAAGTTATAAAGACCCGAGTAACAAGTAACAATGAAATATTACTAACAAGAAGCGAATAATATGACCATATATGATCTCATATCAATATGTATGATTCTGGAATAAGTCAATAACATTATTTAAACCATTATACAGGAGCTTCGGACACGAACAAAACAAATCGGACCTAAGGTAAGGGAAATATCACAATCTCATTTTTATTCGAGAATGTTTATTTGTAAGTATTTACTGGGGTGTATTTTATCATCCACATCCATGTTCACTCAATTTGTAATATTGTTTCCATCCACTTGCAATAGTTTAAATCCAATTTTACCCTTAGGTGAGTTTTTAGTAAAGAATATGAAAGGAATCTTTTGTCGTTTTTCCGTACGAGGTACTTTTTGACTTTTCCGACAAAAGTACGAAGAATGTTTTTTTTAACATATACGGCATGAATGGATTTTTAAAACATTACTTCAAAGAAGCTTCCTTTACAAGTTTTCAAGTTTATTTTTAATCAACTTCTTTTATTTTAAAGTTGTATGACATGTTATGAAAGGAAAAATGTTTTTGAAGAAGAAAGGATATTTTCCTCAAGAATTCAATTCAAGTGTTTTATCAAAATTATTTTCCATCTAAGATAATAAAGGGTTCTGTTTCTATCCATATTTTTACATTGATTTGACTATGTTGTGATGGAATTATGTTTATGAATTCCTTTATCTTATATGAATTGATTTATGATGTCATGATGTTTCAAGAATCACATTTTGTTACATGTGTTATGCGATGATGTATGATTTATGATTATGTGGCACACATAAGAAAGGATTCATTATAAGATGGGTGGGACCTATATCTCCCTCCAATGCATTGGGTAAAGATTTTATATCTCATGAGATAGACATGGCTGGAACGGAAGGTTATTTCGGTTCAGTGATACAGGACTGAAACGAGGAGTGAACTCGGTTCAGAAAGGGACTTTGTCCACTAAGATAGTCTTGGCAATGAGTCATGACTAACAAGAAATGATTTCCATGATTATGTGTGCATGCCACAATGTTTCAAGTTTTATGTTATGATTATGGGGATCTCATTTTCACTTCTATGATTTATTCCATGTTAAGATATTATGATCTCTTTTGCAGGTTTTGATTTTCAAAAAGATATGATATGATTTTTATTTCCTTTATTTGCCCTTGCTGAGCATTTGAGCTCACCCTTTTATGTTTTCTTTTCCCCAGGCCAGGAAGATGGATATTAAGTAGAATATGCTAAAAGGGACCCTAGATATGATGAAATAAATGGGAGACACTGTAGAAGATTTATGAACCAGTTGTTTATGTTTCCCAGTTTCTAAAGACACTATACCTATACGGTCCTTTGTGGTTTTGTCATATGTTGTAATAAGTGTGATTCAATTTTGAAGTATTAACAATGTATGTAAAGTGTGGGTCGTTATAGTTGGTATCAGAGGAAAGGTATAGTCAACCTTTGGAAACTAGGATGTGAAAGCCTTAGTAAGAACCCTAAGGATAAGTCTAAGCATAGAACACAATCTTAGTGTTTTAGAAATGGCCTTGAATAACCTAGGATAAGACCTTAAGCATGAAAATTTTATTCTTGAATTATATGGTTTCCTATTATAATTAGTGTTGCTCACACTATTCTCCTTGGTTTTAGTCAATGGTTGGAACCCGAAGGAACCGTGTTAATGCGGAATGCGATGGGCAATGCAATGATTGTCCCCCTGAGCAAACAAACGATATGGGAGATGGAATGCAAAATCTTGTAGCCATGCTCACACAACTTTCTCAAGCTATGAATCATGCAGGATTTCCAAACGAGCAAAGGAGGGAGCAACATTCTGTTGAATCATTCATGAGGCAGCGTCCACCTTCTTTCAGCGGATCTACTGATCCATTAGTTGCTGAACAATGGATTAGTACTACTGAAAAGATATTTTCAGTTCATCAATTTTCTGAGCATGATAAAGTCATCCTAGCAGTGTATCGTTTGGAAGGAGATGCGGATCAATGGTGGAATCTTGTTAAGAATACGAGGCAAAGGGATGAAATTGAGTCTATGGAATGGGACGAGTTCAAGAACTTATTTTTCAATAAGTACTTCCCTCGTATTCTCCGAACAAAGATGGAGAAAGAGTTCCTTGAATTGAAGCAAAGGGATGATGAATCTGTTAGTACCTATGAAGAAAATTTTACAAGACTTGCAAGGTACGCTTCTGGTATTATTATCCAACCTGAGAGTAAGATCGATCGATTCTTTAGTGGCTTAAAACCAAGTCTTCGAAGGGCGTTAGCCATAAGGGACTTCAATATCTACGAGGAAATCGTTCGATGTGCTCTCAAAGTCGAGATGGAGATTGGAGTAACCCATCAGTCGCATGGGTTTGATAAGAAGAGGAAGATGGAATTCAAAGGAAACTCTAAAGAGCACACTGAAAAGAAGATGAACTTTCCCTTATGCTCAAAGTGTGGAAAGAAACATGGATGGAGTTGTCTTAAAGGGACAAGTAAATGTTTTAAATGTGGAAAATAAGGTCATCGGGCATTTGAATGCCGTGATAATGGGAAGAAGATGTCTAATGACGCAAACAAAGGAAGGGATACACAGAATGAACCTATACACTTCAATGTTTCAAGTGCAAGGAGATGGGGCATTATGCCAATCAATGCCCAAATCCAAGGGTTGATGATGATGGTCGACGTCAACAAACTCTTAAGGCTAAAGACAAAGGAAAGTCACATGCAATTTCTATCAGCGATGTGGAGTACGATAACGATGTGGTGAAAGGTACACTTACCATCCACTCTAAAGTAGCAAATGTTTTATTTGATTCTGGATCCACCCACTCTTTTATTTCTGAAGACTTTTCTAAGGGTATCACCGTATTACCTCAACAATTAGATGTTGAGTTAGCTGTGACAACACCTAATGGCACATCAATCGCATCAAAAGTTTATAATTCTTCTCCGATCGAAGTTTGTGAGAAACTTCTTCCTGCAAATCTTGTGATCCTTCCTTTAGTGGAATTTGATGTGATTCTTGGCATGGATTGACTTTCTCTACATGGATCTCATATCAATTTCCAAAGAATGGAAGTCACATTTCATATTCCAGATCAACCTACGATCGTCTATCAATGCAAGGATGAACATAACCTTCCAGTGGAAATTTCTTCCATCTTATGGGTATTGATTCCACTAAATGAAGGTTATTTATCTCAAATGGTTGGTGAGAAACTCACGATTAAGAATATGCCCATTGTACGGGAGTTTGATGATGTCTTTCCGGAGGAATTGCCGGGTCTTCCACCAAATCATGAAGTTGAGATTTCAATAGAACTCGTACCGGGTGCTTTTCCTATTTCAAAGACACCTTATAGAATGGCCCCAATTGAGTTGCAGGAATTGAAGAAGCAACTCCAAGAGAATCTTGATAAGGGATTCATACGCCCTAGTGCGTCACCTTGGGGAGCACCTGTTCTATTTGTTAAGAAGAAAGATGGATCAATGAGACTTTGCATTGATTATCGAGAACTTAACAAGATCACTATCAAGAACAAATATCCTCTCCCACGCATTGATGACTTATTTGACCAACTACGCGGAGCTCAATACTTTTCCAAGATTGATCTTTGTTCAGGGTATCATCAATTAAGGGTCAAAAGGGAGGATATACCAAAGACGGCTTTCCGTACAAGGTATAGACACTATGAATTTATAGTGATGCCATTTGGTCTTACTAATGCCCCTGCTATCTTCATGGATCTAATGAATAGAGTCTTTAGAGACTATCTTGATCAATTTGTGGTAGTCTTTATAGACGATATTCTTGTCTATTCAAAGAGCAAGGAAGAGCATGAAGATCACTTGAGAATTATATTGAAGACCCTGAGAAAAGAGAATCTTTATGCCAAATTTACCAAGTGTGAATTTTGGCTTCAAAAAGTTGCATTTTTGGGTCATATAATCTCAAAAGAGGGGATATCTGTGGATCCAGCAAAAACCGAGGTTATCGAAAGATGGTCAAGACCAACAACAGTAACTAAGATCCGAAGTTTTCTTGGTTTGGCTGGATATTATCGACGTTTTGTAAAAGATTTTTCACGATTATCTAATCCAATCACCAAGTTGACTCGGATGGGAGTTAAGTTTGTCTGGACAGAGGAATGTGAAGAGAATTTCAAGGAGTTGAAAAGAAGGTTATCCAGTGCACCTGTGCTCACACTACCTTGTAGTGGAGAAAGGTTTGTGATCTACAGTGATGCATCCAAGAAGGGATTGGGGTGTGTTCTTATGCAAAATGATATGGTGATAGCTTATGCCTCACGACAGTTGAAAATCCATGAGCAAAATTACCCAACACATGATTTGGAGTTGGCTGCGGTAATCTTTGCATTAAAGATTTGGAGGCATTACCTTTATGGTGAAAGGTGTGATATTTATACTGATCATAAAAGTTTAAAGTATATTTTCACACAAAAGGAGTTGAATATGCGTCAAAGAAGATGGTTGGAGCTGATTAAGGATTATGACTGCTCAATCCATTACCACCCTGGGAAAGCAAACAAGGTGGCAGATGCATTAAGTCGACAAGACCATGCTAGTTTATCCATGATGAGGATCACAAAGGATCCAATATTGATGGATTTACAAAGGATGGATATTGGAATTATAATGGAAGGGGAAAAATCTTATCTTTCTCAAAAGAATGTTCAACCATCTATACATGTGAAGATTAAAGAGGCACAGAAAGAAGATGTCGAGTTACAAAAGAAGGTGAGAAATGTTCCTGAATTCAACCTTGATTGTGATGGGATAATAAAGTTCAGGAATCGGGTTTGCGTTCCTCCCATCCCCGAATTAAAGAAAGAGCTACTGGATGAGGCTCATAGTTCTTCATTCTCTATTCATCCTGGAAGCACGAAGATGTATAGGGACCTGAAAGAGTACTTCTGGTGGGATGGCATGAAAAGAGATGTTGCTGAATATGTCTCTCGATGCTTGGTTTGTCAACAAGTTAAAGCTGAGAGATAGAAGTCTAAGGGGATGTTACAACCATTACCCATACCCGAATGGAAATGGGAAAACATCACTATGGACTTTGTCACAGGACTTCCTAAAACATCCAAAGGCAATAATGCTATCTGGGTCATAGTTGATCGTCTTACAAAGTCTGCACACTTCATTGCTATTAGAGAGGATTTATCTCTAGATCAGCTTGCCAGGATATATGTAAAGGAAGTGGTAAGATTGCATGGAGTACCACTTTCTATTATATCTGATCGGGATCCGAGATTTACCTCGAAGTTCTGGCGAAGTCTTCAGCATACTCTGGATACAGAGTTGTGTTTCAGCACTGCTTATCATCCCCAGACAGACGGTCAGTCTGAGAGAACAATTCAAACCCTAGAAGATATGTTGAGAGCTTGCTCTGTGGATTTCAAAGGAGGTTGGGATCAACACCTACCTTTGGTGGAATTTTCTTATAATAATAGCTTTCACTCCAGTATTCAGATGGCTCCTTATGAAGCTCTCTATGGAAAGAAATGCAGGACTCCAACTTGCTGGGATGAAGTTGGGGAAAGAAAGCTATTAGGACCTGATCTCGTTGTTGAAATGGCAGAAAAGGTCAGATCTATTCAACAACACATAAGAGCAGCTCAGAGTCGACAGAAAAGCTATGCCGACAACCGAAGAAAAGACCTAGAGTTTGAAGTGGGCGATAAAGTGTTCTTACGAATATCTCCCTGGAAGAGGGTTATGAGATTTGGAAAGAAGGGGAAGTTGAGCCCTAGATATATCGGTCCTTTTGAAATACTGGATCGTGTTGGGAAGGTAGCTTACCGATTGGCGCTTCCACCGAATCTCTCTCAAGTTCACGATGTGTTCCACGTATCTCTCCTGAGAAAGTACATACCAGATCCTTCACATGTACTCAGCTCAGAAGTTGTACCGCTGGAGCAAGATCTTTCTTATGAAGAACAGCCGATAGAGATTTTGGATCGTAGCGAAAAAGTCCTAGAAACAAGACCACTCGCTTGGTGAAAGTTTTATGGAGGAACCACCAACTTGAAGAAGCTACATGGGAGCTTGAGGATATGATGAGGGAGAAGTATCCTCATTTGTTTGTTACAAGTGACGAATTTCGAGGGCGAAATTCTTTTTAAGGGGGGTAGAATGTAACACCCGAGACTTTTATGTTATATAAACCATCAAAGGAATCTTTTTCTAGACAACACTTGCTTGGCTTGCTTTACATGCAATCGGGACCTTCCTCGATAGCTTGCGTCGTACGCAATACTGAGTTTCACTAAACAACAATATGCTATTAAAACTAGCCGTTATGAATAGTAATAACCACTTTTTGAAATTTTATAAATTTCTTTTTTCAAAATGGACTTCATTTTTGGACTCAGAATATCGAAATTAGCCTAGGGTGAAATTTTGGTATTTTTCTGAAAACTTTCAATTTTTGATGAATAGTGAAACCACTAAGTGGTAGGTTAAAAACTGAATTTTGCATAAATCTTAATTTTACCGCTTCTGTGAATGGAATTTCAAAAATCCGAGAGACACGGTTAATATCAAGTACTAAAATGTGGTTCAATGAGATGAAAATAATTTTTTGGTGAATAGTAACTTTTTACTATTTTTACCGCGGTTAATAGTAAATAGGGTAAGTAAGGGTAAATATGATATTAATATTACCCTAACACATGTCCTAATTCTATTGGACAAGTGTAATTCGACCAAAAACAAACTTAGGAATAAAATATGACCATTTAGGCCCACTTGGTTTAGATTAAGACATTTATTATTAATTTATTTAAAGAAGGGTTAAAATAGTTAAAATCAAAGTTTAATAAGTAAATCATTTTTAATATAGGGTTATACATAAGATAAATTCAATTGTAAATATTCATTAGAAAGCTAAAAAGATTTCCTACATGATGGTATTTTATTTGTAATTTTTAGACATCAAATAATTTAATTTATTTATGACACAAAGATGATGCAGTAATTATCTTATTAATGAAATATTGACAAAATTGATAATATAAATACCAAAATAAATGTAATTTGAGACTTTTTATGAATTCCACTAATTTTCTAGGTTACCATGATATATTAATCAACTTGTTTCGAACAACTAATTCTGTTATGACTTTCACAAAAATCATATATCAAATAGTGTCAAAATTGACACAAAATAGTTTTTAAATAAAATATTATATTATTAATTGTTATTTTATTCCTAAAAATCTATGGTTCGGCCAAATTACTTAGATAAGGATATATATATTAATAATAAACAATTTGGGGTTCGTTTGGCATGTTATAGTAAGTGTATTAACCATATAGTGAAAGAAAACAAAAAGACACGGTAAAAGTTAAATTAATTAACTTAGAGTTAAATCTAATTGATAAGGTTAAAATAATACCCTAAACTTGTCTAAATCTTATTGGTTTATAGTATTTCGACCCATCCCCACTTTATCTTCGAAATAAGACCCTTTGGAACCATTATAAACCGATTTTGACTTTAATATAAAATAATATTTTGAGATATTCCTAAGGTGCCCCTCTCCTCCCTTATAAAAGGGCACCTCCTCCCCCTCCTACTCACACCAATTTGAGCACTCAAGATCGGCCAACCCCTGACATTTTCTCCTCTCCACTTCCCTAGAATAATCCTAGAGGTCCTGGTCTTCTCCAAATACCAATCTTAGTTCCTTAAGTGGAGGATTCAAAGAGGCGTTCCAAAGAAGAGGTAATATCCATTACCGATCTTTTCAATTTCTTTCTTCTTCAACTTCTTCTTCTTTAGTTGTTTCATGATAAAGTAATAACATCAGTATTACTTACATACTGATATGTTATTATAAATATGAAACAACCCTAATTCACCTTCTATCCATCCTACGGAAAAATGAAATCACCGCGCGTGCGTACGTACGGAATACCGTCTCCACGCCGTGGTGTAATCTATTTTCCACCATCACCTTAAAAGGATGGGTATAATGGTGTAATGAGTAACTATATATGATTATTATGAAGTAATATTGATACTGAAATAATATATATATACTCCAATACAATTCCACGATCATAGGAACGATATCATCACTCGTGCGTACGTACGGAATACCGTCTCCACGATGTGATGCGACTCGTTCTACATGATCTTCATTTCATAATGATTATATAAATGAATTGAATGAATGAATATGGTATATAAAACACTAATAACATTCTGTAAATGAATTATCTATAACCTAAAGATAAGAATAAGAATTTATTCGACAAAACACGCATAAGAACAAAAAGTTATAAAGACCCGAGTAACAAGTAACAATGAAATATTACTAACAAGAAGCTAATAATATGACCATATATGATCTCATATCAATATGTATGATTCTGGAATAAGTCAATAACATTATTTAAACCATTATACAGGAGCTTCGGACACGAACAAAGCAAATCGGACCTAAGGTAAGGGAAATATCACAATCTCATTTTTATTCGAGATTGTTTATTCGTAAGTATTTACTGGGGTGTATTTTATCATCCACATCCATGTTCCCTCAATATGTAATATTGTTTCCATCCACTTGCAATAGTTTAAATCCAATTTTACCCTTAGGTGAGTTTTTAGTAAAGAATATGAAAGGAATCTTTTGTCGTTTTTTCCGTACGAGGTACTTTTTGACTTTTCCGACAAAAGTACGAAGAATGTTTTTTTTAACATATACGGCATGAATGGATTTTTAAAACATTACTTCAAAGAAGCTTCCTTTACAAGTTTTCAAGTTTATTTTTAATCAACTTCTTTTATTTTAAAGTTGTATGACATGTTATGAAAGGAAAAATGTTTTTGAAGAAGAAAGGATATTTTCCTCAAGAATTCAATTCAAGTGTTTTATCAAAATTATTTTCCATCTAAGATAATAAAGGGTTCTGTTTCTATCCATATTTTTACATTGATTTGACTATGTTGTGATGGAATTATGTTTATGAATTCCTTTATCTTATATGAATTGATTTATGATGTCATGATGTTTCAAGAATCACATTTTGTTACATGTGTTATGCGATGATGTATGATTTATGATTATGTGGCACACATAAGAAAGGATTCATTATAAGATGGGTGGGACCTATATCTCCCTCCAATGCATTGGGTAAAGATTTTATATCTCATGAGATAGACATGGCTGGAACGGAAGGTTATTTCGGTTCAGTGATACAGGACTGAAACGAGGAGTGAACTCGGTTCAGAAAGGGACTTTGTCCACTAAGATAGTCTTGGAAATGAGTCATGACTAACAAGAAATGATTTCCATGATTATGTGTGCATGCCACAAAGTTTCAAGTTTTATGTTATGATTATGGGGATCTCATTTTCACTTCTATGATTTATTCCATGTTAAGATATTATGATCTCTTTTGCAGGTTTTGATTTTCAAAAAGATATGATATGATTTTTATTTCCTTTATTTGCCCTTGCTGAGCATTTGAGCTCACCCTTTTATGTTTTCTTTTCCCCAGGCCAGGAAGATGGATATTAAGTAGAATATGCTAAAAGGGACCCTAGATATGATGAAATAAATGGGAGACACTGTAGAATATTTATGAACCAGTTGTTTATGTTTCCCAGTTTCTAAAGACACTATACCTATACGGTCCTTTGTGGTTTTGTCATATGTTGTAATAAGTGTGATTCAATTTTTAAGTATTAACAATGTATGTAAAGTGTGGGTCGTTATACCTACCATCTATTTCTTTATTTTAAGGCCTTTTTCTTAGACTATCTTTTTTAGCATGGAATACAGTGCACACATTCCAGGAGTGCCCTAAAACACTCTGACATACTGGAACCTACCCTGGTGTTTTATGAGGATCATGAGGATTGGAATAAACTTTTTCATTGTGAAATTCTTGGTTGAAGACTATAGGTGTATATACAAGAGAAATGGTCATGTATGCATAGTCACGAAAAGGGGTCCCTTAAATCTGTGTATCATTTCCAAGGGCTATGAAAGATCTATAAGAGTATCATTGATGAGGTTATAATACAAGGGATAAAAATACTTCCTAGTTATTTGGTGTGTGGATGATGTAAATCATAACATGAGAGTTTGCGTATATGAATTTGATATCGTGTGGACATATTAGGAATGTCCCTTGACATTATGAAATTCCAAGTTACACCGGATTTTTGAAATGTCTCACTAGGATATAAGTTCTTTTATATAATGGATAAGATGAATTTTGTTGGCGAATGATGGACCTTGTGCATTAGTAGCATTCCAAGAGAAAGAAAATATCCACATATTTATTAGGGATATTAATTATTTTATAAGACTCAAACATATAGATGATGATATTAGATATAGGATGAATGATATCTCGGAAGGGATCCAAAAAAGTAGGGAAGCTATCTCATAATGTGATTCTCTTGATGTATGAAATGTGGTTTCAAATAAAAAGATGTGTTCCATAAAATGATAGGAAATGAAGAATCATAGTATATCCTTTAGGAATGTTTTCAAACATGGTGACGTAATGCTGAGGATATTGAATCCTCTGGGATAATTTGGTATGGGAATTGTAAATCATGGCCTGGAGTGCTCGAATTTGGAGAATGGTATTGGATAGTCCTATAGGGAGTGTTTCAAATAGACAGGGTGTGTTGAGTGTTGTTTTGATGATGCTACGGCTCTCCAGAAATGAGATTTCATTTTTCAGAGTCACACATTTGGTTTACATTCATAGGGGAATATGCAGGAGCCATGGGCATGGATGAATAGTCGATTTAAGGGTCATTGATGATAGATTTTATTTTTTGGTCCATGGAAGGTTGTGATGATTATGTTCTCCCCATCTCACAATGTGTGGTACATGGAAGACAGAAAATACACAGAGGGTTTGAATTTCCTAAAGGTTATGCCACTGCCAAGAATACATGTTCTCATAGCAATGAGGTGTGAAAAATATTTCACTAACTTTTTCCTGGACCAGTGGGACCAACGAGCATAGCCTATCATTAAAAAGGGTTATGGACCCTATGATATTTGCACATTTTATGTTTTCACCATATTTTTTTCTATACTCTGAGGATAAATATTATAGCTTACAAGGACTCTATTTTTTCATCGGTCTTCCTATTGGGGTTTTGGTCCTGACATGTATTAGTGTCCCTTCTGCTTGTCATTTATGGTCTTGCAATTTCGACCACTATGTGCAAGATTTTAGGTTTTTAAAACATTAAAAAAATAATATACAGTTTAGGGTCATGAATTTCATGGATCTGACATGGAGGATATCAAACAATATGTTAATAAGGATACCCAATGTTATGATCCCTCCAACATCATCTCAATCATTGAAGGGAAAGGATGTAAATCATAGATAATGTTTCTTGGGTCATGAGTAATGATGTTGGACAGTAATAGAGGGAGTGGTTCATCCACACAAGGGTGTTGAGTACTATGATAATGATGGCTAGGATCCTTAGAATTATACTTTCATTTTTTATTGGAACACATTTGGTTGCTGGCCATATGTGTAAATGTAGGATCCTTGGGCTTGCATCTATAGTCAAGAAAAGGTTCCTTGAAGCATAGTATCCATTCTTAAGGACATTGAAGGTTGGGGTAGGTCTATGAAGCTCAATACATGATGTTTGGTATATGGATTTGAGGTGATCTTAAAGGATGGTAGAAACACCCCATAATCTGGTTGACCGAGGTGTTTTTCTTGTGGTCCTTTGATAAGGAGTGAAATATGGGAGTTGATCTCCATAGATAATTGTCATGTACTGGGGATGAATTTTGTCGCTGAATTTTAACATCACGTGGTATGGATATTCTTCCGCACAGCTTAACGTCACGTGGTAAGGATGTAGGAACTATTGTGATAAGTGGTAATGTTGCATATGGGCACAATGAAGGGAAATTCTTCATCAATATGTATCCCATGAAAATGATAATCAAGCCCCACATGGTTATAGAATTCTGTTCATTTTAATTTATTGTTTTATTGTGAAATTCTATACAGTTTAATGCCATGTGGTCCAGTTGAAATGTTTCATGTAGTATAATGTCATGAAGTGAGGATGATGTGTCATAGTTTAATGTTGGGTCATAGAGACATGTGATGAAAATTTATGGTCATGTGGAGTACATAGTACGATCGATTTCCTATCATGGGGGTGTGCCACATGGTGACAACAAGAAATCCTATGTTAATGAGGAACAAATAAGTCTCAACCACACAACCAAAATTTCCAGGAGGACTCTTGACAAAGAGAGTATAACGGTCATGGTGGAGGGAATGCCCGAAGATGAAATGTATGGGAGTCACTAATTATCTCATGCATATGGGAATCAAGATAGACATAGTTCTAGAAAAGGAAATACTCTACATATTCATGGATAATATGTCTAGGATGGAATTATTTCCATTGACAATTTCATATATTCCTAGGATTGGAGATACAAGCATCATTGCATATAATGTATTGTAAATTATCAAGCTAGGTGTATTTCTTGAAGCTCCATGATGTTTAATTTCATATTGTGAGGGAGACGTTGGATCAATGTGAATTGGTGGGTACATAACGGTTTGGACAAAGGATAGAAGACCGGTTCTCACAAAATATATCATGGGGATGATAATTAAACCACAAATAGTTCATGGATGACAATGCAATTTAATTTCAACAAAAAATGACATCATCGAAGCAATTTATCATCATTCGGAAAGGAATTATAAACTTTATTTTATGTTATTATACTCAAGACTATAATGGATTAATTTTGTAACTATAGTTATTTATTGTGAGGGTAATTCCCAATAACGATTACTAAGCTCCTTTGAGCTATGCTCTGTGTGAGAAACATGGAGTGACACGGGTTCCCCTATAGTGCAGAGGCAAAAAGGTCATGTGAAACATTAATTTTTTAGGATGTAGTGATTTGACCAAGATTTAGGATCAAGAAATATGAATGTATCTCATTAGGAATGATAATCAATATGTATGTAGTCCTGGAGGTAACCATGTAGTTTAACGTCATGTGATAATGATGAAGAATTAACCAATGTGAAGGGGAAGGGGAGTTGTGGATCTATAAAGTTTTATGTCATGTGTTAAAGAAATTGGTCATGAAATTTAATTTATTAGGTTAACGACAGATTTCATAATGTTTGACATCATGTGGTTTGGATGATACCGTCAATGAATTTTAACAACATGCGGTGAGGAATAAATGATCCATGCAGTTTAACATCTTGTGATGGGGAAGAAATGTTCTCTGATGTTTAAAATCATACGTCGATGAAACGTTTTTCAATAATGATTAATTTAATATGGAAATGATGAAATTTTCAATGTATTTCAACGTCATACAGCATGGATAATTATGAGTCTTACCCTTATGTGGATTTTGTTTTTACTTAACATCTTGTGAAATGTATTTCATGAGAAGTATTACATTGGTGGGAATTGTGACATGCTTCAAATGTATGGAGGCTAGTGAATAGGTTCAATTATGATAGACCTTATGTATGATACAAATTCATTCTAACATGGTCTCTAATTTGGGGATCTTCTTACCCTATATCATCTAGGTTCTGAGATCCACCACCAGTTCTCCCATAAGGAATCAGCGGAGGAGAAATGTTTTATTAAAAACTTGTGCCATCATTTTATAGTGGTTTTCAAGTGTGTGTACGGTGTGAAAACTCTTCTCATCTAGTAATTCAAACTCATCCATCAATTTCATTTATTGTTCACCATCTGAGAGCTACCCGAAAAAGGAAATTTGGAGTGAGGGAAGTCGAACCACAATGGGAAACACTACCTCCGTCCTGTACACCGGTGTGTGTGGCGTTTCCTGGGTATCAGTACATGTGCATGTGTGGTAGGCACACAAATTATAAGGGATTATATCTAGATATGAAATATTGTCCTTGTTCACTATCTACTAGAGTATGTTTGATATGGTCTCACTGATGGACTCTATCTATCCATTTTCTGATGCATGATAGTGGGATGAGTGTTTGGAATTAATGTTGTACTCCCTGTAATTTTTTACAACTCTGTGGAACCGATGTCTGTTTTTTTCCATCAATATTATGTGAGGGACTCCTAACCTAGTAATGATATTTGACTTCATGAATTTGATGATATTATTCATCACACAATCCTTTAGGCGTATCGACTCATCCCATGTTTAAAGGATGTTATTGGTAGTAAAGATGTAGATTAACTGTTTAGCAGTGGATGGGGGATATAGCCCTGATATATCAACCCCTCAAATATAAAATGTCATGGAATGTTTAGAAGTATGAAAAAATTAAAAGGGTTGATGGATGATGGTTCATTGGATCTGGAATTCAAGAAATGTATTGGTGAATTCATCACAGTAATGTATCCTGGTTTTCCTATAATATCCCTACCACCTGATTTAGTGGGAGGGCCTGGTTCCAGATTTATGGGTGCCACACGATCATGTATTGAATTCTTCCATGATGGTGAGAAATTCTACTTCTAGTATGTATTTGAGGATAATTCCAGAAATGTTGTGAATATATAGTATCACTATCATTTTGTCCATCTTGTAGAGTGAAGTCTTCAACCTGGTGCTGAACATGATCTCTTTTGATACGATCTGCAAAGAAAGTCTCATCTCAATGATAAGTGATTATAAAATCCATCCATCCAAGGGATTTCAATTTTTCATCAATCACATGGGTATTCATGACCTAGTTGATCACTTCCATGTCGCATATGATGACTGATGAAACCATTCTTCAATGTGAAATACAAATGGATGCTTTCACTTGGTTAGGGTCGGTCAGGATAAAAGCTGCATTGGAATATGTGTCGGTGAGATCATTCTTTAATTTGGGGACATAATGTCGTGTGGTATAAAATGGGAATTCATCCATTAATCCCTTTCCATAGTTAGTGAGGGGGTTTAGATACTATTTTTATTACAGATATTCCATTTAGATGATTTTTCAGAAACTATGAATACCCCATGATATTCAGGTAGTCTATGTGTTGTAGTTAGACTAATTATAAGACAGTGATGAGGGATTGGTATTTGGACTCATTATTTTTGCAGCCTTCATATAATAAGAAATTGTAGTGAAACTTTTATCTCTTTGGTGGATAGGTTCAATTCCTAGACCAACCTGAATGGGAATCAGGTTCCCATTCTTGTACTGAGAGTAATCCATGAGGTTCCATAAAAGTACATCTCTAATGTTGAAAGAGTTTCATGGGAATAAAATACCTCTTCATTAGGGATCTTAGTTTCTTCCATTGTATTTTCTAGGTGTAGGGTGTGCTGTGGGGAAATCATCCCAAGAATTCCCTTTCACTAACTTTTGAGTTATGAAATCAATCTCATATTTTTTTAGAATGGCCTAACATTGATCTCGGTTCCTAATCAACATGGGGATACCACGGATGTACTTCAGTGGATCAATATGAGTGACTAGATGGAACTCATGGTGCTACAAATAGTTCTTTAGATTTTGTATTACGAAGAGGAGTGCAAGGTCATTCTTCTCGACATCGTAGTATCCAGTCTCAGAACAAATCATGGTACAAATGAGGTAGTACATACTACTATTTCATTCTAGATCATTCTTCTTCATGATAACGGGGCATAATTATAACTCCATAGTAGACACATATAAGTTTATTGGCCTCCCATCAACAAGAATTCTTAAAATCATTGGATGTAGTAAGTAATACTTGAGACATTAAAATTATTTTCGACATTCATCATACCATTGGGAGGTGAATCTCTATTTTATTAACCTACTAAGGGGGGAGATAATTTCCAAACAATATGTATATGAATCTATGAATGTATTTGATATTATTTTTGAGACCAATGAGTTCATTTAGGTTCCTAGGGGGTGACATTTCAAAAATAGCACTAGTCTTTTCTAGGTCAATTTCAATGTCAATGTGGAATACCATAAAAAAAAATTCCTAATGTTAACCTGAAGTCACATTTCTGTGGAATCATATTTGAAATATGATGCCACACATTGTTGAAGATTTACCACAGATAGGTGAAGTGATCACGTCACTATCTAGATTTAACAACCTAGTAATCAACATAACACTTGGGTATCATTCCCTAAAATGGCTTCAAGATTTAATGCATTGAAAACTAACATGTGGAAAATACATTATTTTATCCATTGGTATTGTCTTGATAGAATAATATTCCTTGAGGTTTTCTGAAAGAAGTGGTTTATTCAATCTTAAGGGCATATTTTTTCAAGTGTCCCCTAAGTACCCATCCATGAAAGAATGGGATTGAATCCAATAGTTACATCGATCAAAATTTCTATGATCGGTAATGTAAAATAATCAATTTCATAATTCTAATTTATCTATCTGAAGTCATGGAAGATCCTAATTTTTCCATTATTTTTATTGAAGGGGATGATGACGGAAAGCTATATCAGGAATTTCAATTATTAGAAGACATTGGATAGGATCAGATTCTTGTATTATGCCTCTACGTTGGTGGAATTAGAGGGTGAATATTCATGGATGATTTCAGGTATCCCTGGTGCTCTTTTGTCTTTTATGAGATGATGTGTAGAAACATATATATTCAGTTTGTGAATTTATATGTATATTTAGAAAGCACATGTCAATGATAATTCTTATTTGAAATGTTAATCTCTTTCTATTCAAGATGTTGGGCAGCACTAATCAAGGCAGGTGATAGGTCCTCTTCTATCCGCTGATTTATCTTTTTGAGATTGTCTATTGTATTAGATATGCCATCCTTGATTGATGGATGAACATTCCTAATACCATCTTCATCTTCCACTATTTCTTACTCTATGGAGACATCTTCGATTTAGGAAGGAAACATGGAGACATTTCCATCACTATAAGAGTGAGGGAATCCATGAGAAGAAACATCATCATCCCTTTCCATCTGAATTACTATAGAGAGATTACATATCAGGTTGTTTCTATGGATATTAGTGGCTTGGACCTCTGGGATTATGTCTACTACATTGACCATGTATATGGGGAGGACATAATCCTCATAGTACATGTTATAGGGATTCATAGGGGAGGTCCCCAGTTCATTAAGAGCTGGATCCTATATAAAATCATTCGTCATTGGTTTATTTCCACCCTTCTTACAAAAATATGCTTCGTCATATGTAGCTCTACATGTCTTGAAGGGTAAATTTCCTCCATGTAGTATTCCAACCATTCTGTTGATGGGGTAATACAAACAATTATTGAATGTTGATGGAAACTACATGTGGATATGTAGTAAAGGCTTTCCATGTACAAAATTATATGTAGTGTATTGTTTGATAATAATTAACTCAACATCAGATGTGGGCTATCCAAAATGGTCTTTGAGTTTGATCTTCCTGAGGGCTCAATGCCCATACTTATCATATCCCTAAATAGTCATATTTTTAAGAGATATATCCCCTTCACTATACCCCAGTCATCAGATGGTTCGCATTGGGATATGATTGATCCCTGATCAATTATTAATTAGTATCCTTTAGACATTAACATTATTTAGTCTACCCAAATGGTAAAATTGTCTGATGTTCCCTTTGATGGCCTCCTCCCGATCTTGATAGATGAATGAGATGACAAAAATAAATCATACGTAAATAGACACTAATTTATATAAATTGGTGGAAACAACTTCTCCCTCAAACTCTCGTGGGATACAGAGTGCTTTGAAAAGTTCCTCCCTGAGTTCTTTTGATAGACGGAGTGCATCCAATATCAAGAACATGACTAAGACCATATATATCTATTTCAGAATATCATATTTTTTATACAGAGTTCGACGCTTCCTAATATGGACTGCTCCTCGACATTTGGTTCTGGAGCTGGAGCATCTGAGGAATATGGTCATGGTGCTTGTGCTGAGGTAGAGGGACTATCCACTAGTGGAAGTGAAGGATACATCAACCTTCCATATTGTTTGGGTTGATCAGATTGGACCCCCTCTACGTGGTCATGGAAGAGCATCAAATATGGGTGACTATTGGAGGGATCTTAGGGACCTCTTTTACTCTATTGAGCATGATGGAGTTTCTTCCGATGAATCTTAGAAGCATATATATCCTCAATGGGGACATGACCATAATATTGGGTTTAACTACACCATCTATATCCCTTAAATCCCCAGTTCTGGTAAATACATCATCTTGTTCCTCGTTTATACATGGGCAAACCTTATTCGACGACAAACTCATCATCGGAGAAGGGGACTATTAAGTGTATTGTTTTAATAGAAGTAAAGATGAGCACCTCATTTGATGATTATTTTGTTTAGTGGGGAGGTTCCAGTCATGTTGATTCCATAGAGAAGAAATAATTTCAGGTTAAATACATATTTTTAAGAGAATATGAATCTTCCTATTTTATTTAATTTTTCTACTAGTGGTTGGGCCAACCTTTTGGAGGTGCATCTGACACCAATTTCCTGGGTGTTAGAGTACCTTATGGTCTGTGCAACTGTGTTGTAAGAGTGGAATATGATCGATAAACTATCATCTGAACCATCTAGGAGTCTAATTTTCAACCACATCTAGATGAGATCTCCTTCCAACAATCCCATTAATTTAGTTATACCATGGATATGAAAGACACATTCTCTAGGTAATTATCCAACACCACATTCCTGGAATCAATCAAGCCTTGATGGATGTCTTTGAAGACAATATTTTGTCATATTTTTTCACAACCTTCTATGGAAATGGAATTGCTCGGACTGGTCGGTGAGTTTGACCTAATCAAGCTTCCTGGGATATAGATATTTGTCCAGGCCATAGTCCATGGAAGCGAAGTAATAGCCATAGATCTATTCGATATGAACAGAGGACACCTTATTCATCTGTTCTTCAAATTCTATATTACCATAATTAATATGTGTTTTTAGACGATAGATATTTATGGATGTTTCTATTCTATAGGAGGTGATTTTTGGTTTGGGTCATCCATGGCCATCTTTATATGTGATTCTACTAGTTTGAGAGTGATAACTATATATTCTGTGTTGGCTGGACTATTTCCCTATGATGCATGCATGAGTTGATATTTGGGTATATCCTACTAAATGGAATCCACCAAACATTGAGATATTTCATTAAATTCACAACATCCAACAAGATATTTCATTGGAATCAAGGGTTTCTACAACTCAACATATTTTTTTGGCACAAAATTTCTGAATCAACTCTTGTGAATGAGGGATGCTGAGTGAGTAGGTCAAACCCTTCCACCTTGCTATGAAATTAGAAACCCTCTCATTTTTAATGGTTTATAGTTTATCAGGTAAATTATTGTTGAATTCCTCAATGTAGAACTATATTAATAAAGGAATTAATGACAGAGGCATTCCTATAATAAAACAAATCCTTCTATCAAACTACTTTACCAAATGTAGGTTGTCCCTATAAGAGTATACAAACAAAACCTCGTATTCATTGCCTCAAATTGATGTTAAGGGCCCATCATCAGTCCACATAAATACATGATGATTGTGAGACGATATTTGGGTTCACATGAACCATAAAAGGATTATAATTTAGGATTTTCCATATTGGGATGAGGTGGGGTGTCATCGACCCATTTGGGATATGACTACCTTTCTGGCTGCAAATGAACGCGCAAACATACCATGGCTTTAATTTGAGTAGATAGGTATTTTCTGATGTTATGTATCTCTGGAGGAACTACTATGTAGACTATATCCCACCCATTGGGGGATGGTGTGGGTTGATGAGGTGGACCAATTTTTAGGTCATACTGATTTTCAATTAATCCCATGACTAAATAGTATCCTGACAAGAGATAGGCTACTGCCAAATCGGAGATAAGTGTTGATCATTTTCGACATCCTCATGAATTTGGGTTTCTTTTATAGACCTATATCTAGTCTAATATTAAAAACTTCCCCATGATGGTGGATCATTTGGGGGGGAGAACATTTTTCTCTTATGGGAGATGATACCCCACTGGAATATTTCCCCTGAGTAACTCATCATAATGTATATGAAGATCATGTATTTATTTCTCATATTGTTATAGTTGTTCCTCTAGGGAAGGATCCTTGCTCCTCCTGGGAGGTGATCTGTATGTTTTAGTACCCTTCCCCTTCTGTGCGTTCCATTTGGAAGGAGAAAACAAGATATTAATAATTACCATGTTTTGGATTTGTCACTAGTTACTTGTGCGTACAACCCCATATGGTTAATTCAAGTCACTTCCCCCGAAAGTATTTTTTCCATGTCATGTCTCTCTATATTTTTGTAGCGATAAATATATTCTATGTTCATAGTGATGACATTAGAAGAGGAATATTGAGAAATGGTGGTTGTTCCATTGATTTTGACACAACATGATGATTATACACAACTCTTATCAGGTTCATAATTGGAACATTTTTTCTAATTTATCAATTTTGGCTTGAAACCATTGGGGAGATTAACCATAATCACCGGGTGTTACTCCCATTTTTATCTATAAATAGATACTATAAAAGAGTTTCTGTTTAGGGTTTCTAAGATGTCCCCAACCATGAGAGGGATGTCTTGCAATAGATTGGATACCATCTGATGATTAATTAATATAAATATGGAAAAAATTGATTCACTATATGGGGAGATCATGATGAAAATTCCCCTATTCATGTAGGGAGGGGATCATTCATGGACACTATTGTAAGATATTAGGAAAATTGTCCATGATACGATGACTTTAGATGAGGATTTGATCCCTGCAAGGATAGAAATGAATATATAATTACACTTTACCCAGTGACACAGGGTTGTTATAGGATCCTTGATGATGTATCTAGGGTCCCCTCAGGGGTTGATGAAGCTGAGGATGCTGATTAAGATTTAAATTCCCCAAACTAGAGGGATGTGGTTCACTTGTAGCTATTACTGATTCTTCCCAAATTCTTTATGGAATTGATGATCCAAGAGGTTGAGGTTGTGGTAGATATTCCAACAGCCCAGCGGGTTGGGTTTAATCCTAGATGGTTGATACTTCAGCTATAGTAACTTCCCACTTGATTTGGTGTAATAATTATCTTTAAAGATATGGGTGTGATGGATACCCATGATGAGATTAATTTCTCTCGGTAAGTTGTCTAGGTGATCACATCTTTGGTCTCTATGTTCGAAATTTCTTATTAATTGTTATATATACCTAGTTTGAAGTCCTGTTTTCTATCCCCCCACTCAATGCGTGATGTCTGGGTATTGTCATAGGATAGGCATTCTGTTGCAGTGACCAACAGGCCCGATAATTTCATGGTCTGTAATCATGCCAGAGCCTATAAAATTATAGGATGTTATATCGGAACGGATCATCAATTCCAAAGCACCAAAGAAGTGTAACACTCAATTATGTACCCATCCTCTAATGATGATGTCTGACGTATATTCAAATATCAGCTATCGAATCATAAAAATCTAATAGAGGATAGCGTATTGCATGTTTCCACTGTGCTTTTCTAGTTTTCGATCTCGTTCCTTGGATATAATAGCTAGGTCACACTGGAAATAGAGCATCGATATTTTTTGGAGGTGAAACTTGTTTCCAGGATAAGGGAGATATCGATCCTTCTTTCACTTATGAGTAACCCAAATGTTGTGGAATAGATAAGAAATAAACGAATTTTTTTGATTATCTGGGATCTCATATATGGAAGTAGTGTGGTGCCACAATATGATGTAGAAAATATTTCCATCTAACTATATCCATTTATCAATGTTGACCTCATCCTCGGCATAATTACATGCATCCACCCTGTCAAACCATAAATGGTGGATCTGATGGTCGCATGATGTCAGAAATGGGGTGTTGTTAAAATTGGATGGGGAACCATATATAGTTGACCCCAGTGTTTAAAGAACATATATCTATGAAGGTGTCAAGGTTTTTTAACCTATCTATTTGGAGGTTTCTGTACAAAGGGAGGATTGCTTTTTTCCATGGGTGATATCATAGTGGGGAGGTTGACCATAGTGTTTTTCAGGAGTTGAGTCCCTGTGTTGCATCTCCACACTAAACGAGATGGACTATCTTTGTAATTAATTTATACTCCCTCCACTTCAATAGAATTGTAGACAAACCCATGTTGTGTTTAAAATGTGTCTCAAATGACCCCAAGGAAGATAACATTGAGAAATTTAGGGGTATAGTCAATCTCCTGCATCGTGGTCAGAATATGCCGACCTGACTTTTGTGACTGTGTATGGATATGATCATACTTCGTGACTGTTTCCTGAGAATATATTTAGCTGTTAGGTGGATTGGGAGTATGTTCCCAATGTTGATATGCTATTGGAATATTCTAATAATATGTATCATTTTTAGGGATATAACCTCGTCCTGAGGCATCTACCATTCCCACTTAGTGAGTGTATTTCAATATAAGAGTATGAGCCTAATCTTGTGCCTTTGGAATTGGCCACTGGACATTCATGGATGGAAAATGAGCCGTTGTCCAGGAGTGTTCCTCTCTCACTCAGTTTTCCTCAGTTGGATCTAAAATATGAGTCTGGTCCATAAATTCATTTCACATTGGATTATATTGATGGAATTGTGGAATGTGATAAGGAATATGAGCCTTACTATGTGTTTCCATGGAAGGATTCTACCACCGTCATTCATTGGAAGAAGTTGGAATATATTCTTGGCTTTAATTATCTATCATGATATGCTTGAAAACTCCATTTATAGGAATATGAGCCTCTCCCGAGGCTTGTTCCATTCCCACTAGAGCTGCCTTTTCCAGGATAAGGATATACGCATTATACATTGCCTTTGGAGTATGTCAAAGGACTTCATGGACATGCATTAACTCTTGTCTCGAGGGGTGTGTTGATCTCATCTATTTGGCCCCAGTTGGAACATGTGTATGAGCCCAATATGATGCATCTCCCTTGATCATAATATTTTGATAATTTTCCTAGGTGGGAGAAAGAGTGTGTGATTTCTCTGGTACAACCACTTGTTCTTGATAACCAGAGTGTTGTGTTGGCCTTGTAATAGGGATTTGATTATGTACCTATAAATACATCTGAAATAGTTCTATAATATGTCGGTGGGTTCATCGTCTATTTCTAGATGTATTGGTGTTTTAGAAATGTTTGTGTAGGGATATGAGCCCACACATTTTATATCATCGTGATGTACTGGAATATGACTTCTATTGAAGTAGGGATATATGGAACATCTATCCTCCTTGCTCTATTAGATTATGATGATGGGCTTCATATATGGGGGATAGAATATGAGCCTCCCCCATGCTTGATATGAGAATATTCTCACAGACATGTTTAGAGTGAGTAGGGATATGATCCTGTTATCTTATCCCCACCATAGTATGCATGTATTCATCATCAATGGGGAAATGAATATATACCCTCTACTATATATCATAGAACATTATTTTACAATGATTTTTCCTTGCAACCCATTCATGTGAGTTAGATGGATTAGATTATCTGATAGTACCCCTAGCAGGGGCCATAGGGGTACCGGCATGATGGTTTCATTGATGGTGGTTAGCAGGGGCCCTCCGAGGACTCTCCAGAACCTAAATGGATCCATATCAAGCTTCCTATCCAAACTTCCCTATATATGGAAGGTGTTGATTATCATGATCAGTGGATAATCTCAAGAAGATGTTTGTTGTGGCGATGAGAGACACAAGGTTTGCGGTATACATTCCTGAGTGATGTGGAATCAAAGAAATCACATCTAGAGGAAACCATAAGTATCCTCTATAGTTGAGATGGTACCATATCCATTTTACACTTGAAAATTCATATTCTATACTTGTCATTATATTTTATGTGCAGGTGAGACTATTTTACAAGATGTTGCTGCTGTAGATGCAGATGATTTTCTGGAACATATGTTGGATGATGATGACATCATCTCAAATCATGCTTCATAAGAAGTATATAAAATTATGTAGGTGAAAAATATCAATTCTCTAAGATATCGATCTATTGTAGGAATAATATGCTCAAATAGGTAAGCAAGGTTAAGTCATTTTTTCTTTGATTCTTGATTTTGATATTCCACTTATTTGATCTTATCAAAAATGGTGATGGACTTATGAGAAACCTGGATACAAAAGGCCATTATTATGATTACACTAGTCTTATTTAGTTTTTATACGGTTTACAAAATAAATTGGCTAACAATATATGACCGAATATTCTTCATATTAGAGAGATTCACATCGGGTTCACCACTTTTGTTCTATCAGGAAATTTTGCGTGGAATGGGTATCACTCATCACATTAATATTTTCACTTTTAACTAAAACTCCCAATGGATCCCCAATTCATAATAGGGTATTGATCTTCATTCAAATGACTTGTCGTCATCTAGGTTTTCAGGCCTAGAAACTCCGATGGACTCACATTGGATGACGAGATGGGAGTTAATGCTCATCATACCCTTTGGGGGAGAATTATTTCCATCTCAAGGAATCTCTTATAGATTTATGATAAGTTCACGAATCTATTACTAATCTCAATATGTGACTAGTTACCCTAATGAACTGACATTAGGTCAATTCTCTATTATATTAAAATGAATGGTATATATTGGGTGAGTCCATATGTATTTATCTGATGATCTTCTTCATTATATGGTAACATTAGGCTGCTTATAAGCTAAAACCATATATCTATGTTCTTTGGAACATTCTCCATTATGTGTATTTGATTAATATTTTGAGTATGAGATTGAGTGATTATGAGGTGTCTTTTGTATCCTAGTTATTGTAGGAGTCAAAACCCATGTATTTCATTTAACATGTTCTGTATTATGTCATGCATGACTTATATGGTTTCTTTAGGAAACCTTCAAGCATTGGTCCTAGAGGTACATCCACCGTATCCTGAGTATAGTGAGATTATGTTTTGTCCTAGTTCATTCTTTCATGACTTATATATTGGGGTCGGTCGTGTAACTGTAGAGACTCAAGGTGAAAATTGAATTATTACAGCAACCCCTACATATCACGTGAGCCAGGCTCAGTGTGAGAATCACGAGATAGAATGTAACCATTGTTATATCATTAGAAAAGGGGGTTATATGATTGTCCCTCTATGTATGATCAATATGGAGGTTATTCCTCAGAGTGAGGTGTCCTACGTATCCAAAATATGGAAGGAATCAGATTTGTCATTATTCCCTTTATGTCGGTGCATCCATAATGAGGTTTCCCTATTGATCAAGAATTACCGTTTGGGGACATGCATCATTTTCAGTTTAATGGATTCCCTGTGATCCATGGAACAACCTAAAATGACACACATATAAGGTGTGGCAAGAGATAGTGTGTAACAATCTAGATTATTTCATGAGACTCGGATTGCATGACCAACATTCGCTATGTGAGTCAGGCAATGTGTCTGAGGGAAAAAACAAGTCTTGGATGACGCCTATAGGATTCATCATGAATCCTAGATGAAATTTCTAGAGGGCATCACAAGTCTAACCTAACATTCCTAGAGGGTGTGATACGAGCATTGATGTCATGTTCGAATGGTTTCTTGTGGATTGGATAACATGAGAGAAAATTGTTATGTGAGTTAGGTGATGTGTCTGAGGAATATAAAATGTACTGGGTGACACACCTATAGGGTTCTCAAGATCGAAGTAGAACCTGTAGGGGAACTTTTTGTTGTTCTCTAACAGTTCTAGAGGATTGCGCGTGTCCCATATGACATGTCAAATTGGTGTCATGAAATCTGGGAGATGTTCCCTTATACCGACCCGTTTCTTTGGATATCACACTCAAAGCACATTAGGGGTAGCGAGCTTGTCTTTATCATAAGCCTTATAACTTTGATCATGGTTCTAACCTGTGTATTGTGAATTTAATTGGAGTCATTCAATATCTATTAATTTGGAGTCTCACTTTATCATGTAGTCTTGTGAAATGATCATCACATAACCTAATAAAGACCCTTCATGTGATATAACTATGATTAGATGAAGTTCATTTTTTTCTTATGTGTGGCTGCTCTAGATTTTCAACATTATATTACTTTATAGAGAGATGGATGATAACATGATCGCTCTGAGAAGTCCATAGAATTCAAGTGTCGAATCATACCGAGTCTGAACATCATGAATTGATCCCGTGTAGTGCTCGTCAAAAATATGAAACCCTATCATCATGATAAAGTGGTGAATTTATATGCATCTCCACCAACAATACTCATTGGTTTTTGCATCATATCTAGCGCAAGTATATTTCAGAGACAGTGAAGGGGTGTGGAACATTTCTATTTCCATTGTCTCTTCTAGGGACAACTTTAAGCAGATGACCTAATTTTTAGTGATTGAAAGTCTCCTTCATCAACAAATCTTTTATCATAAAATTTGAAATTATAGAAGACTAGTTAAACTATGAAGTTGTGTGCAATACTTCCTTGTTGTTTTGATAATATGTTACAGGGCCTTCGATTGATTCAAATACATATGGTCAGACACATGAGAGACCCTGGATGACTTGTCATAGGGTCTCACAGGGAAACACTATAGGTTCACTAGGTGCATAACATGCCATTAAGTGAACGTGAGTACCTCACGACTCTTACCTTTTGTCCCCATTTATTTTATGTAACAATCAGTTGTGATTAATGTGAGATTTCATGTGTATTGTCGAGGGTATTTATTCTATTTATTGGATTTGTGTCACAAGACCAATATAGGCCACATGGGGGTGCACAAGAATTATGTGGTATGAAGACAACGATGACAACCCTAATGGTTTCCATGATATAAGGAAGGCATGTATCCATGTGTTTGCGGATCCTTGTGGATTGTTAGGGGTGCATCACATGACTTTCATCGAGAACCCCTCTCACATCCTTCATTTTTGTCTTCATTATTTTATTTTACAATTGATAGAGATGATTCAAAAAATAAGAGTAGTATCTATGTTTTGTACTGAATTCTTTGATGATGTCTCACTTGATCAATATTGGTATCAAGGGTGTTCAAGAATTTATTGGATAACTCTAACCATCTATCCTTTTAGAGAAGCGTAGTTTCATGGAAATGTACATGTACATTCTTTCGGTGAGGTTTATGAACCAAAAGGGTATGTGTGAGGTGATGAAGACATGTCCTTGAGGTCTTTCTACCTTTCACATATCGCTAGGGGTGATAATCTTACGTCTTTCAGTGGTCGTGAAACCCTCATACATCCTTCCTAATAACTCCATCGTTTAATGCAGCTCAGTCTCGGAGGTCCTAATAGATTTATTAGATATCACCATGGGATTTTATTCTTCCTAATGATGACCTGGTGCATGTGATTCATGAAAAACAGGGGTCTCTTCCTCTAGAATGTCATCAATAGTTGTTCTGGAATGATTTTCCATGGTTTTTCTGGCACATTCCAACGAAAAACCATGTTTCCTTAGGGTAATAGTTTGGTTATCATGGGGGGGGGTGATAATAGAAGGTATATTTGTTTTAGAGGGATCTATGGGACTATCTGTCGGAGATACACCCTTGTGGGGGCTCTCTTGACCTTGAAATAAACACATGGTCACGAGACTCTCAGAGGCATCACAAATCATTGACCTTACCCATATTCGTTGGGTTCACAATAAAAATAACACACACATTCATGTATTTATACATTTATGATGATTCATATGCTTATATGGAAGGTCTCAAAAATAGATTATATAATTGTAGACATGATAAATAAGTAATATTCTACTTTCATGTTGTTTATCAAATAAATGATGTTGTAAATAAACATTCATTTCTTTTTCATGTTTGTTAAAAATATGCAACATGCAAATTTTATGTGATAAATTCTTTTTGTAATAGTGTGCTCTACCGTACAGTCAACTTCCATGAATGGTGAATAATTATGCCTTTGACAGCCAACACAAGAGTGGTGGAGACACATTCAAGGAAAAAGTAATTGTTTCCCTACTAATTTTAAATTTCCACGACATTAATAATATAAATTATTTTAGCATTATGGGATGTGGTGATACCACAAAGCCCCAATATACATCTCGTTAATTCTCCTCATTTATTATATAAAATCACACCATAGCCATAAGTGAATCGATTCTTAATTGAAGCATCATCCATTATTCAATTGATTTATCTCAGAGGTATATGAATCCAAAAAAAAATCAATGGATCAAGATGGAGGATGATAATTAACTGTAATTTGATGTTTCTTAAGCATAGTAAATTCATGAACTGAGTTATCAAAATACTGGTTTTAAGAGTCATTTTATTTCTTCAGAAAAATTTCACATCTACATGAGTTGTTTAATAGTAGAACATAATACTTCCTGGATTCATGTTGTTCTTGCTATTGAAAATAGTATTCATGACTTCACTACATGCAACCAGAAAAATATTCCTCATAAGATGAGAAAGAGGATGATCAATATCTATGTTTCAATTGTAATTTATATATGTTATACAATGCAGGTAGGTTTAAATAAAATTTCAGCTACATTCCACATTGCATAATCCATTACCCTACTTAAATTAACTGATTAATATGTTTTTTATGCAGATATGATTGGATAAAATTTGAGAAAATACTTGTGAAAACCCCTACATAAAATCCGTATTGTAGAGTTTTTAATGAATAATCCTCCAATTAATGGATAAAATTGAATTAATAATCCATTACTTATAGAAATCATTCTATTTTCCAAATATATTACCCATCATAGCCTCAAAGTTAAAATATATTGTGAAGGGCCTTCCATTTTCATTTTTTCCCAAATTAGTATATCATTTCTATTAATGAAATTATAATTCGCAACTACACCCTTGATTTTAGTAGGAATACCATCCTAGGAGTTTTCTAGCTAATCCTTGAATTAATGATTTGTGTCAAAAGAAGTATCAAAAGAGTTCAGATTGATGATAAAAGGAATAACTGTCTATTGTTACAACAAAAAAATTATGGATGATTTAGTGCTATCATACCAGTGTGATTTTATTGAAATGATAGAGAAATTATTCTTAAGATAATTCTAGATTTAATAATATATATAATCTAAATTCATATATTTGATCCAATTTATGGATATGGATATTAGAAGAACAATTTCCTTTGATTTCTCATTTATAATCCTATATATGACATTATTATTCAAATATTGATTGAATTTTACATGTGTTTTGTTTCACTCCCAGAAAATTTTATTGGTCTATAACATTGTTTCCATGGAATATTCGGAATACTATGTTGAAAAATTATTCCACTAAATATAAAAATTTCTGAAATATATGTTAACACTCATAATTATGGTTGAGACTCATTTATAAACTACAAAATGGTAAAATTTTTAAATAACAATTTCTCTAACAAGGATAATTCTTTATGACATAGAAAGAGTGATTCCATTCCATCAAGCCAAATGATTTAGGACCTGGATTACTATTTATGAAAAATAAGAAACACATTTCTTACCCCCAAAAAATAGGAACTCAAAGATATTTTAATGGAATCAAATATTCCCAAAATGCAAGATCATCAAAGATAATGAATTTTCATTACATAGTGATATTTTTACCAAATTATAAGAATGAACTTTTTATGATCATATCATATCATAAAACATTATCAATATTAAGAATAGTATTTTTATTAATTTTTATTCTTCAATTAACATAATGAGTGAAATGGATGATATCATCAACATAAAACAACTAACTAGGGTGAAAAGTCTCCTGAAAGGTCTAATGTGGTTGAGTTTATTGAAACTGTCCTGGTTGAGAAAAATTCTTCTTATTTATTCTTCATAATTGGGGAAATTATAGATGAAAGTAGATCATTGTTCCTTACACCTATGGTTAATTTTAAATATCCCAACATGGTTCCATTATTGTATAATAAAAAATTTTAAGATCACAAAATAATTATATCCAGTTTAATAATCATTCTAGAAATTTTATAGATTCTCAAAACCATGGAAATTAATCCCCAAATATATATGTAAAAATAATTCTTAACATTAATATTGAGTTAACTTTTTCACTATATTATGGATTTTCTAAGAAGATATATCCATTTAGAATTAGTAAATTCACCATATAGAATATATATACCTTGGATAAATCCATGACAATTTCGATACATAATAATATTATCATTGCTAGTGATCTTGTAGGAAATAAATTCTCATATAATTTTATTAATAGTGTTGATATAAACCACTGATCTAAATAGATTATTATCATTCCTAATATCCACATTATGATTAAGAGAATAAAATGGTGTATAGACTCCTCGTGTTAGTTTCCACCCATGAAAAGGTGACTGAAAAAAATAAAAATTAAATAATGAATAATATACCAATATTTTTGAAATAATAAATTTTTAAATACATTTGTATGAGGAGACACATAATAGTTTAATAAAAAAATTAAACTTTAATTATAAATTATTGGTGAAGGATAATGAGGATTTCATTTTCCACATAATTTAATAATCCAAGTAATTATAAATTCAATAATATCTAGACTACTATTGGGTCCATCAAATTGGGCCTTGTAAAAAACAACATGAGAATCCCATTACACTCCCTAATTAGGTAACACCCCATTAGTAATGAGAATATCCTGTGGCATATTGAGTTTCCTAATTATTTAAAGATAATTCTACCCACATAAAATTAAATTCCTCTCTTATTACCCCTTTTCATTAGGTTTAATATTGTATTTATTTCATATATAATTGTGTTTCCCTAATCAAGCAATGTAGAGAAACAACAACTACTTTCACTCACTTGAATTCTATAAAGAAATGAATCAAGATGAATAATATTTTCCTTTATATTGGTACAATGTTCACTACTCCTCACATTCAATCTAATATAAATAACACTGAGCATTATAACACAATCCATTGAATAATATTTATATATTATATAATTCCATTAGTCTTGAACCACTTGTCAGCATTTAGGATGGAATGTCATTGAATTGTTGAATGTGAATGGAAGAGTAATTTTTTTCTCTCTAGTGAAAAGGTTTATAGAAATAGAATGATGATATGAGTTTAACCCTGAATGAGTGGAACATGATGTCGAGGTCATAAATTCATGATAAACAATAACAAAGAAGGCCTTCTAAAATATATATGAATCCACTTTATTGATATGATTCATATAACATGTATATTTGTCTGCAACCAAATAGATTTCATGTGGAATGTTATTCTTGATATAAGTAGTAGAATATTTTGTTTAATTATAGGGGTTAACCCTGACTAGAATTTCATCATGATTAATAATCTCATTGAAATCATCTATAATAACCCAATAATAATTCATTGAACTTCTTAAGTCCCAAATACTCATAAAAAATATCTTTTTCATGAGTAACCATTATAAACCTAGATAAAGGATAAAAATGGTGTCATGCACAAATAGTTATAACATAAAATGAACAGCTTCTTAGTAAAATTAATCTATTAGATTTTATCTAGTAATGGGTGGGACCTGACCATAATACACATTATAGAATTACAAGACTAATTAGTGATTATCATATGGTATGCCAAAATTTCAAGAGAATTATTCTTCCCTAAATATATTATAGTGGGATCAAAAATACCTTGTAGATTTGGAATGTTCTTATTTATATAAATCCTAAGAGAATTTATTGTCTGAGGGTTGTCCAGTCCATTAAAATTATTTAAAATTACCCTCAGTTATGTTTTATTTTAGGGCTAGAGGCCCCTGTTTTTTTTCACTAGAATGCTTTCTCCTATAATAATTTCTTATTATAACCATCATCTTTTCATCCTCCATTGATATATAAACTTGTTCTTATCATGAATTTTCTCTATGTGAGCTTCCTAGTGCCTTTTTTATTTTAATAAATAATATCGGTAGGGAATAGTCTTTTTGACTCTCCTCAAAAGTTATTAGAGACTATAATGACATTACACTTACCATTACTATTTTTATTGAATTCCTCTGAAGATATTTTTTCAATAGTAATAACAATATCTTTATAAAGAGTCAACAACATCATGGATTTGAAAAAATTTAGTTTCATTTTGATTTTTATATGGATCAGGACTTATGATATATAGTGAATGAGTCTCATGATACTGTGAAATGAGTTTAACATTGACAAAAATGGGTCTCACATGATATTCATTTAATATTCATAATAAATAGCTATTTTATGACCAAATTTATAAAAATGGGGACTACCAAGTAGGGATAAAGACATAGTGATCATTCCATCATTCATTAGATCTATTTGTTTTTTAATATATCTACACATGATGACATCCAAAATCCCTAATGTACCCCTACATGTCCCTTTAGAAATATTCATAGGATCTCTAATAGGTGTGATCAATTCATAATGTTAGGGTAAATTAGTTGAAGATTTATCATCATTAATTACATTGTTGTATTCATCCAAAATTCTTCTTGTTGGATAAGGTATATATACTTGGGAGGTTCCAAGAAAATAAGAAATCATGGTGATGTTTTTGTCAATCTGGAACACTAGTTGATATTTAATTTTTCAATCCATATTAACAACCTAAATCCATGAAGCTCCCATGTATGTTCCTTCATCAGAATCCATATTCACAGTGGTAGGGGTGATAAATTCCCCAGGTGAAAATAAATGATTTAAATAAATATTTACTTGGTAAATTACATTACAATTTAACTTGTCACAGACTCTGATATGATGTTAATCATGTTCAGTTTCAAAAATTGTTTTTATGTCATGGGAATTTTAAAGAAATATATTCTCCTCTTCATTATTTATGATACAATTCCAAACCTCATTGACAAAATAAATCTATTAAATATTATTTAAATTTTTAGAATCCCCCGCTAGATCCATTAACTCTTCATCATAAAAAAAATCCATGATTCTACAATGGTTTTCCTTAATTTAATGAAATTATATTTTTTTATCCATTTCCCATGTCCAACATTTCATCAAGGATCAACTTTGTTTAAGACAATAACTCTGACTTTATTATTTGTATTGAACTCTTTCCACTCATTAACATCAGTTTGGGGTTTCACATTTTTTTGAATGATCATATAGTTAGAAATGTAATTCCCAACAATTCTACAGACATAAAAATGGGCATCACATATTCATATTCATTATTTACATCATTTCTATGATAAATTTCAATAATAATAATTACATCAAGGGGATTTGTTTCAAATTTGTAAACAACCATAATTTTTTAATATAACCACAACTAAACATTAAGGGTACATTGATCAATTTTTAGAGGCACTTCAATACTAAAAGAAAGAGTATATAGAATCGTAGGATTCCATCAAAATAAATTTAGAAAATGAATCCTAACCCTGTTTGATATCCCATTAAGAGAGTCATAAAATTATTTGTTATAATAAAAAAAAAACCCAATCATCTACAATTAATCCTGAACAATTTTATTCACCATAATCAAATGGAAGAACCATATCCAAATCTAAATAATATTATATTAATTACCACACATGTTGAGCATAAATCTTATATTTGAGATTAGAGAAAGATGACCGTTTATCATCCTTAAAGTACATGAAAGTTCCATAAAGGGATAATTTTCATAACTGATGTCTTAACTATAATACCACGGGATCTGAAAGGACTAAAAATCATACAGCCTCTACTTTTTTTACCATATGTTTTAGGTAAATAGTACATGTATGATTCCAACCCATAAAGAGACTCCACAAAGGTGATTCCATTACTTGTTATAATCAGTAAATTTCCATAGAATTTAGGTTTTTAGACAGTATTTTATTCTTATATGAATGATTACCCACCAGTGATATCTTTTTACTATTATGATTCCTTATTATTAAAACACCCTTCGCCTCCTGTTAAAGAGTTTCTTCCATGCAGAACACACACAACCACTGGAACAAAATATTTACAGGGTTCACTACTCAAAAATAGTATCTACGTCCTTGGTATGGTACGAAAACAATCCATTAGCACACAATCGACTAGAAAACAATAATTTTATGTGGAATACAATGACTAAGATATACCCTTACACACGTTTAACACTTGTAAAACAATCCGAAAGCGTGTATGCACCCACATAGCACAAATGGGAAATTGCAATATTTATGTGCTTCTTTTAAATTGAACAGGTGTATTATCTGAAGTACGAATCATCACTTTCTTACCTAGAATCCGGTAAGAACTATCTTATTCACAACGGAATACGTGTGAAGACCCCAAATATTTTTCACACCTTTTTAGGTGTCTTTCATAAAACATTTATGCCACACGCACAAGATTCATCTTTTGTCACAAAACACCTCTTACACACAACTTCAATCTTGCGTGAAAATATCTTCTTGTGCACAACTTATCCTTGCACTCAAATTTACTATATTCATGCACTCTCATTTTCCTGATAATATTTCACACCACAGAGCTCGGTATTTCTCTACGTTTCTAGATTTCTAGATGTGAGGGGGTCACCACTTTTTTATATACTGCTTCGACCCCTGCATGAAAAACCCCCAATGTGTCACGCAAGATCATAACATGTCGCGAAAAACCCATTTTGATGGTACCTTGGGAGAATAAGTCTTTTTCATGCCAACATTATCATTCACGGACATCTTTGAATCATTCGCGCACTTCATGGCTTTTCCATTTTTCAATGTTTGGACCACCAATCATGCCTTGCACACAAGATTCAAAACTCTCTTCAATCTTTCACGCCAACCTCATCTTTCGTGTACTTTTTTGAATCTTTCCATCAAAAGGATTTCATCACATGTTCTCCTAACTTCTGATATTGCTTAAATACATATCATAAAAGCATCATCTGGTTTTTCATGTTTTTACAAACTAATTTGATTTATCTTCTTTAACAAAAAAGACAACACTCTGTAACATAAAAATCTTCTTACTTTCGTCTATATCCAACTTGGTCCCAACACCTGAACATCCCAATAGAGTGATACACATTACTAAAATTGAAAATGTCTTCAAACATCCCCTAACAAATATCCATAGTGTGAATTTAGTGGGAATCAAGTATGTACTAGTTCACATGGAGAATTAGGCTTTTTTTAATCCATTATAATCTCAAAAAAATTATGGAACTCATGGAAACATCCAAAGATCCCACATGAAATACGCACTCAAGGTGTATGGAATCAAAATACATCTCATAGTTTGAAACTATTCATATAAATAAAAGCTGGCCATTGACCATCAAATAAAAAATGTAGATGATTATAAACAAGAAAACACAACTTTAAAATAATAACAATTGTATCGATGTGCTCCACCACACCACTTCTAATCATATTACTTATTTCATCTTTTAAAAATAGATTCACATCTTAAACATAGTTCCAAAATAATCATTGTGATTATAACATCCTTATACCATTATAATCATATCTTACACTGCATCTTGTCACCATAATCAATACCAGCACAGTCTCGTGCATACCTTCCCATTACCCATTACCCATCACCCCACCAATCATTCAATAATCACAATGAATCAATAATATATGGAATTATATTCATGCAGTACACATACATAACAAATGAATTATTCTATAAAAGAATTTCTGGAAGCTAGATCGGTAGATTCAAGGCATTAATGCCTTTCACAATCTAGAATGGTCTCCCTCATCACCAGTTTCTTCATATTATAAGAAATTCCATTTTATATCAATCTGAAATTAACCATTTTATTATGAATAGGTTTTAAATTTAAATCCCCCTAAATAAACATCTATATTTATCTATTTTCATTAAAACATGATTCAATAATTAATTCTATGTGTACAAAATTTCTTAGAGGATATGTTATTATCTTACCCATGTCACATTAATTTAATTACTAATATCATTTTTATTTTTATTGTTTATCTATTTAATGAAATTTTAATTTTAATTAAATAGGTGAAAAATTTATCCTTTTAGATAGCACACCATCTAGTAAATATTAATAGGAAACCTACGAAATATTCATCATAAAGTTCCAACCAATAATTTAATTCTTGAAACCTGGAAATATTTATTATTATTTCAATTATCAAATATATTGAATTATGAAATAATTATCATAAAATTTATTGTGCCGTTTAACAATAAAATACTTTATTATTTAATGTAAAAATATAATATCCATTCTATGTCATGTGATTACCATACTCTTTCTCCTAAATAATTTCATGAATAATCACAATGATAACACAAAATTAATGTTTTTTATTTTTTCTTCCACCCAAAATATAAAAAAAATATAAAATAATATTAATTAATAAATATGAAAAGTTATTAAATTCCATTAATAAACATATTAAAAATTTAATTATATATATAGTTCAAAATGTAATTTCTAGATTCCTAGATAATCTGGAATATTCACAGTATGTAATATTATTTATAATTTGATTCTGTTAGTAAAAAGTATTAGTAATACCATAATATATAGGTGAAAAAAATAAATATTATTTCTAAAAATATAAACAATGAAATAATTATATTTTATATTATACATTAGATATTATAGGAAAAATTTGTTTATTCTAGTTTTTTAAATAGTAATTATAATCACTTCAAGTGATAAAATGATCCGCATAATGTTATGGTCAAGGATATGGAATATAATTTTTTAGCTGAATGATGCAATTCATACTTGATTTATTATTTTTAAATTAATCGATCGGGAATTTTTAAGAGGAAAATAATAAATCATGCAATAATACTGAGATTTTTACAATTAAACAACAATATGAATTTCCAAATTTGTATCCAATTTAGTTATCCTCATATTATTACTTAGTCATTTTTCATTTTTATGGGATGTGAATGTGTTTTCTATATTTATCATTAATTTTTTTTCTCATAATAGATTATTTTATATCAGCATGAAATAAATTCAAATAAATAAATATAATTGGAAACATGAAATAACACCTTTTCTCTCTCTAGTTAAATCCCATTTTAAAAAAGATATTAACCTGTTTTAAAAAGAAACTATTTCTTTTTCATGGATGACTTACCGGTTCACAGATATTAAATTTTTATTCATATGATTTCTAGAATTTGGAAAAAAATATAAAACCAATTGAATGTTATTATAATCTATCTCAATTCATAAATTTATTTATATGGAATAATTTACTTTATTTTCTATATGTAATTTTCAACCGGTTATTATTCATATATGAATTATTATATTATTAAATAACCATTCTTCATGAAATATAATGAACTCAATGTATTTATTGGTTAACCACATCCATTAAAATGATAATTCATGATTTATTCAATGATGAAAAAACCAAAAAAAAGTCATATATCCCCTACATATAAGAAAGATTATTTCCAAAATATATTAACAGGGGAGGAGATAGAGGTCGAAACACATCGGTATAAAAAATACAAGTGATAACATAGATTCTTTTCATCAGTATTAAAAAATATAAATGGTAGAATTTTTTATCACAGACACTAGAGACTGAACAATTAATGAATAATATAATTAAATAACATATTCATTCATAATAAGGAATTATCAGAGGAGTCACATTAAAATTAAAAAAACACAACATTAATTAGTAATTAAGATTTAGTTTACAATTTATCCCCCACCCCATAAATATTTTTATACAATTCAAATTAATGAAGGTAAAAATATCTCATTTGATTCCCCTAAACAATTTAAAACACACCAATTTCCACATTAATTATCTTTAATTGTGTATAGAATGTCATATATGTCAAAGGGTAAAAAATGGTGGTTTTGAAATCAAAAGACTAAAATTATTCATGAATCATGGGTGACATTATAGAATCATGTGTTCACCATTACACAACTACTTACCCTTATATTATCATTATATGCTCAGTGTCATGGTTACAGAGGATTAAATAATTTCGAGATACACTAATAAACCTAATACTTTTTTCAAAAGTTGTGACCAAAGCCTCATTATTATTTAAAGAAAAGACATCTTTTTGACTCGATATAGGGAGACACATTACATAGCCTGAAATCCCAAGGCCATGTGGCTTGAATACAAGGCTTTAAAGCCCATTTTTGGGCCCAAAGAACACCTTAGTGAATAGTACTGCAACAGTACTTGGGCTGCTACATTACCTGTTATAGTACCGTCGCCGCTACAATCCCTACTACATTGCCTCCCCCACAACAGTGTCACCGCAGCTACAGTTCCGCCCCTACTACATTATTGCTATAGTACTTCTACAGTACTCAGAAATTTTGTCCACACCTAAATTTGATAACTAGTACTACTTCTCCTGAACATTAATAATTCTTGGTAACTAAAAATCTACCCATATAAATCATTTTAAATATATACATGTTGTTAATATAGATGAAACTGGTCATTATATAAGATTATGAAAACTAGTAATATAATTACATGACATAAGAAGGATACTTTTGTTAGTTTGAGAATCTCTCAAGGACCCCCTTACAATGTTTTTATATATCCTTAAATGATGACAGAGATTGAAGTTATTAAATACTCGACAAACTTACATTACCATTATTTATATATTGGAAACATAGTTCTACTTTTACATGGAGAATAAGTGATCCAGGTTACCTGAAAAATAATAATTGAAAAAAGATATTACCTGTATAATAAAGGGGGATTCAAAAAAGTGTAAAGAAACATTTAGATAATATTATTTTTATTAAACAAATTATAATTGAAAATGAAAAATGTTCAGACACCATTTTGACACTTAATTAGAAGAAACAAAAAATGGAAGGCTTTAGAAATTCAAGACCATAAATCATACACTACTAAAATAATTCACATACTTAAGAGTTTAATACAAAACAAATAATGAAAATGAATGTAAGGGATTTAGTTAAAACACCCCAATATATAACATTCAAATATTTCACTGTATTTAATTTACCACCACAACTCGAGAGGATCAAACACTATTATCTAACAACATCTTTTGAACACTCTGAATACTAGCTCTCTGGTGAGATACCTCTATATGCGAACAAGGACATTAATGAAAACATTATTGCAAGGATGAGAATCAATCTCATATATCAATATTATATCAGAAAATTTATCCATATGGAATAAATTATTAAAAAACATGGTATATTGAGAATATATATATATATATCTCTTCTTCCTAATTATGGTCACATAATCATGGTACTTACTACATAGATTTTCTTTCAAAACCTAATGATATTTTTATATCAATAAAATAATAATTACAAAACAACAAAATTATATAACTAAAGACTTTAGAAAAAATAAATCTTAATATATTTACATGTAAATCATAGAAGTTCAGGTTGTAGAAAACAATATTTTATCTTTCACAACAACAATTTCACTCAAGTATTCGATCAAATTAAAATCAATACACGCTTTATCCACATTTATCAAGCTAGAATAATTATTTATTAATAATACTAGATATTTTAGTTATAATATATTATTATGTCCATACTTGTTAAATATTTCATACAATATTCATTTCAAATGATCCCTAAAAATCTCAACATGTATCACATCTCCTTCTTTTCAAAATCGTGATAATAAAAATGATCACAACGTCTCTTGAATTACAAATTTGGAAAATAAAAAAATACCCTGAAATGATAAAATTTTTATTTATCCTTCATGAAAATGTATTCTACAAAATCCACATTGAGAAATTATCATCAAACGTTTGATAAAATTTATTTTTTAATAAATTCATGATTCATGGATGAATTATAAATTTTTAAAGAAAACATGATACCCAAAAAATTATTTTTTCCAATAAAAAATATTGGATATTATTCAACCCAAATTTACATTGAACTAAACAATATAATGTACCATGCATCCCAAAATTTCAATTTCCCACTCAAAATTTGCATATAAAGCTTAGAAAAATTTATATTAAGGAGTTTTGAAATAAAATATTTTAGAACACCTAAAAAATGATATTTGACATTCAATATTTAACAAGTTTCCATACTAATACACATATATAGATAAGTTAAATTATGTTATCAAATTATCTTCAATCAAATATAAAATATCTATCATGTTTCATAATAAGTTAATATCAATAAATTTAAAATGAAAATTAGTGAACCAAATTTTAACATCGAAAATTCATCTTGGAAAACATGTTTTTGGAATAATTCTATTAATCAGACAATAAAATTTTCTAGGATTTTTATAAAAAATTTATTTACCTAGAGTAAACTCATATAAAAATCACAAGCCATTTAACATCCAAAAAAATTGTATTCCAAAAGTAGAAAAACACAAACGAAACCACCCATTGCAACATGATATTTTTTTATTTGGGTGGTATTAAATCCCCAACCAAATTTTAAAACAAATAATTAAAAATAATGTGTCGTGATTGGTAAGGAGTATCCTATATTTATTTTCATGAGTCTATAATACACGCTTCTAGAATGATAGAAATGGATTATAAGAATATAATCACAGAAAAACAAAATCACATTATATCCAAAATCTTATGTACATAAAAACATAAAATATCATAATTACCATAATAGAAAAAATATAACATAAAACTAAAAATATAATAAATTATATCCATAACCTAAAATATCATCTTTCCTAAAATGATTTCCTATACTGCAAGGAAAAATGAAGATATATTGACTAATAAAAGGACAATAAAAATTATCACTTACAAATTTAAACAGTTTTCAACATAGAGGTATGAAGAGAAGAGTATTGGATACATTTGATGATAGAAGCCACTCATGTAAAAATATATCTCCATAACATATATGGATCATGTTATATAGTGATATAAAAAATTTCAAAGTAACACATTCCCTAAACTATAACTCAATCTCAACACAAAACTTGTTGAATGATTTATTCCATCCTTATTTAATGAAGTTGTTTATTGTTAGTTGTAACATCCCAATTAAGTAATTAATAATAGATATTTTTATCTATTTCTATTAATGAATTATATAGTGTTTTAGAGGCTAAAAATGAAAATAAATCCAATCTTAAGAATGGAATACACTAATATTTTTAAAAGATTGTTCTATTGAATTTTGATGGAAGAACCTTTTTAAATAAATATTTTGACAAATTTATAATCTATATTTGTCAAAATAAAAATATTCAATATGATTGGGACATTCAATTTTACATTGCATAAATTTTTGGTATTTTTCTGACAATGTTCATTTTTTAATGAATAGTGAAAAATACTGCATTTTACATCAAAACAGCTTTTTCATTTTATTTTAGTATATAGTTAGATTATATTTTTCATTGGTATTAAAGATTAATTTGAATATAATTTTACCATTTAATCCAATGGTGGTCATTAGGATTAATTTCACTTTGGAATTGGTCATAAACTAATGCCAAACTTTTCATAGATATTGTTTCAAAAAACCCCGCTATTTGTTATGACAGCGGGAATTGATTATAAAATTAATTAATGTGACTTATATGTTTTCAATTTTGTAAAATAGACTTCATTTTTGAATTCAGAATATAAAATATATCTTAGGGTGATTTTTTGGTAATTTTCTGAAAAACTTCAATTTTTGATTAATAGTGAAACCACTAAGTGGTACTTATAAAAACTGATTTTTCTGTTTAAATGAAATTTTTCCATCATCGTGTTTTGAATATCAAAAATCTGAAATACATGGTTGTCATTAAGATGTAAAATGTGGTTCAATGGGATTAAAATAATTTTTTTGTGAATAGTAACTTATTAAGTTCTTAATAGCGATTAGTGGTAATTAGTGTAGTTTAAGGAAAAAATAATGTTTTAATAGTATGAGATGAGCTTGACACATGTCCTACCATTATTGGATGTGTCATGGCCGACCAAGAAGAGCCATGGGTCAACTTGGGGACCCCATGGAGCCACTTTGGTTGGAAAATGACATAAATAACTTTTTATTTAATGTTAAAGTAAAAATGACACAAACATGAGTTATGTTACTAAAACAATTTTTATATGGGGTTATACAAGTAATATTTTTGACTATAAATATTCATTAGAAAGATAAAAGGATTTCCTACATCATAGTATTTGTTTTATAATTTTTAGACATTAAATAAATTAAATTATTTATGACATCATGATGATGAAGCGATGACCTCATTATTTAACGATTTAAATAAAAAGGAACGTTAATGTAAACTATAAACCCTACACATGGACAAAACCAATTGGATGAGTTTATTTAGAACCCTTATCACCTTATCATAGAATTATATCAATTTGGGACCTTTTGAATCTGAAAATCATTTTAAAATAAAGTAACTTATCTTTACTTTCCTGGAGTGCCCCTCCTCTCCTCTTATAAAAGGCCCCCAATTCTACCTCCTTACCCACACTCCTAAAGCCTTTGGATCGGCCAACCCCTGCCCATTTTGTCTCTCCACTTCCCTATATTACTCCTTGAATCCTAAATTTTGGCAGAATTCTTCCCAAGGAATCCTTTGAGCTCAAACCAAAGGGAGTTACCCAATTTTAAGGTAATGTCTTCTTTTGAGTGCTTTAGTTTTATTTTACTTCTCTAACCCCCTAAACTCTTTTTATTCTTTTCTTTTGTAACCAATACAGTATCCTCAATATACTAGGATGTTTTTATAATAAGGATTAGAGCTACACTTACACACACCTACATCTAATGGTTAATGAACATACTGTTTCCGTGGATGGTGAATTTATGCCTCCCGAAACGATGATTGTTCAACATTCTTTTAACACCTTCAAAGGTGGACATTAAGATGTCACTATATTTATATATGATATATAATATGTTTATGTTTTCCTTAAGCTTCTGTTTTTTTTTCTTTTTGGTCATACCATTATGGTTTCCATTATGGGTAAACGCGATATCTTCATTTAAGGAAGTGCGGACTACTGCCCCCTCAAAGTGTTTTGATTTGTTAAATACCATATGTGGGACGTATAAAGGATGGAACTATGATATTATATATTATATTATAATAGAATTATAATATACCTTTATATCATTATGATTCATTTCTATAAAATATGAAATACAAATGAAAGTAGCGTTCATGCGTACGTACGGCTTACCGTCTCCATGAACGGTGCATTTCATTTCTTACCTATAAATGATTTTGTAATATTATAAATTCATGTATATACTGGATATATATTATATATACATAATTATTATAATTATGGATATAATGGATACATGAACAACATGTAATTATAAAGGGTTTATTTTTGACTCAAGTACCAATGATCGTTAAAACGACCGTTATTAACTTAAATAATTACATAGTGTTCATGACATGGCAATAAGTGATATAAAAGGAATAATGAACTTGAAAAAGGTTCTTAAAGAAGTAGAAATTAACTCAAGTTTATTATTCAGGACATTAAAGAACGATCGAGTCAAGTCGGACCCGAGGTATGGGACTTCGTCTCAATCACCTTTCATTGAGGCATATTTTGTTTTATACACAACCTTCTTTTATACGGTGTATAAACCCCTTTGACTTTAACGTTTATCCAAAAGGAATCTTTTTTATACGAAGAGTTTTACTAAACTACAAAAGGAAATATTTTTGTCATACATATGCGGCGACAATGACTTCTCCGCCGCCGTGACCGTTATTTGAGTTTCGGATTCCTCTACAAGCCATACCTTCTTTTTAAAAGAAAAATAAATACCACGTTTTAATTTTCTTTTATTTTGATATTGAAAATGGTTTTCATAATGTTTTTATATCAATGTGTTGTATTGATATCTTGTGATTGAAAGGTGGAAATGTTATGTTTCCTTTATGCATGTTTTATGTGATACGATTATGTTGAGGTTCTTGGGCATTATTATAAAGATGGGTGGTTCCGTGATAAACTAAGGGCGGGTGAGCCCGATATAGCTCTCCAATGCATTGGGTAACGTGAAGGAGTGAAACGTTAAGGGTTCTCCGAAGAGATTTTTGGAATATACTGTGATGGGTATTCCAAACGTAACCAAGAGGGTTACTCCCTACGTACAGATGTTATGAATACCTCAAGTTACCTTTATGTCATATGATTTCTAGGATTTATTCATGATTTGATGAGGTATATTAATATTCTTATGTTTTATGGGTAAAGTATGATCTCATTCTTATGTATATATGTACCCATGTTTCCGTTCCATATTTTTATATCCCTTACTGAGCTTTTTATGCTCATCCCAACTTTTTTTTGAAATTTTTTCACAGGTCAAGGGAAAGGTACATGATATGATGATAGTTTCAAGGAAGTGTCAAGAAATAATCCATGTTTTGTTTTAAATATGTTTCCATTAATGGGAATGAAGAATACTATCTTTATGTAACCACTTTTTTTATATGTGGAATGTAATGGAAGTTTTATGATCTAATTATCTAAAACTCTAAACCAGAAAAGATCCTCAATGTGTAATCTTGTAATAACTGAAGATTAAGTAAGGTTTAAGGCTGGGGCATTATAGTTGTTATCAAAGGTCAGTTTAGATAACTTTAGGAGTTAGAATTCTATTAAATGATTATCCATTTTTTTTGAAATGATATAGCATTTGAAGATTACCATGTTGCTTCATCTAAGACATGTTTGTTCAGAATGGTTTTCCGCAGAGGAAATATGGAAGCAGTGCTAGGAAGGAATGCAGAAGGAAATAACCTTCCGAATCAGAATCCTGAGATGGTCGGAATTGGAACTGAACAGTTTGTTGCTGTATTGGCGCAGTTGACTCAAGCGATAAATGGCGGTGGTATCCATACACGAGATCATCTAGATCAACCGCAGAGGAACATGTCAGTGGTGGAACATTTCATGAGGCAACATCCCCCATCATTCAGAGGATCATCTGACCCTGTGCTAGCTGAAGGGTGGATTAATGCACTGGAGAAGATTTTTGATGTCATGGGGTGTTCAGAAAATCAAAAGGTTAGTCTTTCTATTTCCCGTTTGGAGGGTGAAGCAGATCAGTGGTGGTCGATGTTTAAACATATCAGGGATGCTGATGAGATTGATGCTCTCGACTAGGATGAATTCAAAGGTCTGTTTCTTGAGAAGTCTTTTCCTAAGGCTATTCGACTTAGGATGGAAAAGAAATTCTTGGAATTGAAGCAAGAGGAAGACTTAGTGTCTACCTATGAAGAAAGGTTCACTCGATTGGCAATGTATGCTCCAAATTTTATCCGAGACCTTGATAGTAAAATCAATCATTTTTTATCAGGATTAAAGCCAAAATATCGAAGGGCATTAGCTTCTCGTGATTTTAAAAGTTATAAAAAGTTTGTTCGATGTGCTGAGAATGTGGAAATGGAGTTTGCCGATGATCAAGTGTACTATAACAACCAATAGAAGAAGAGACCATGGTGGCAGGAGAAAGGTAAGAATTCTTCAAAAAAGTCTGATGGTAAGAAAACTAAGTTTCCAGTTTGTGATATATGTGGCAAAAGGCATGCTGGGGAATGTCTTCTGAATTCTGGAAAGTGCTACCGATGTTGTAAGATGGGACATAAGGCTCGTGATTGCACTGAAAAGGATCAAGGTGAAGGTAAGACCAAATTTTATTTACCGTTAGTGAAATGTTATAAGTGCAATGAGATGGGTCACTATGAAAACGAGTGTCCAACAATGAGGTTGAGTGATGGGAAGCAGTTAGACTACAAGCCGAAAGGGGTGGTGAAATCCTTTGCAACTACTTCAGCAGATGTCGGGCCATCAAATGAATTTGTATCAGGTACTTTGTTTTTTTTCAGATTATGCTAGTGTGTTGTTTGATTCAGGGTCTACACATTCTTTCATCTCTGAAACCTTTTCTAGTAAAATGGGAATACCATCTCAAGAAATGACTCCTGAAATTTTGGTAAAAACACCTGGGGAATGTTGAGGCAAAAAGAATTTATAAGAATCTTCCTATCCTTATCTGTGGAAAGAACCTACATGAAAACCTTATTGTTCTACCTCTAGTAGAGTTTCATGTTATCTTGGGTATGGATTGGCTCTGTATTTACCATGCTAATATTGATTGTAGAGCTAAGGAAGATTATTTTCAGAATAATTTCAGTTTGTGTACAAGAATGAAACCTTACTGTTGATAACTTGTCAAGAGGCCAAGAAACTTGTAAAAGATGGAAATGAATGTTACCTTTCACACATCGTTGAAAATAAAGGAACTGTTCATATTAATGATGTGTCAGTGGTAAATGAGTATCATGATGTTTTTCCTGATGAGTTTCCTGGAATAATACCAGATCAGGAAGTTGAGTTTACTATTGACTTAGTTCCTGATGCTAAGCCAATTTCAAAACCCCTTATCGAATGGCTCAAATTGAACTTTTATAGTTGAAGGAGAAATTGAAAGATTTATTAGAGAAAGGTTTCATTCGACCTAGAACATCACCATGGGGTGCTCCTATTTTATTTGTTAAAAATAAAGATGGTTCAATGAGACTTTGCATTGATTATAGAGCCTTGAATAACATCACTATTAAGAACAAATATCCTTTGACTCATATAGATGATTTGTTTGATCAGCTCTATGGAGCTCAGTTTTTTTCAACGATTGACCTGAGATCGGGGTACCATAAGCTGAAGGTAAAGGAAGAAGATGTTCCAAAGACCGTGTTCCGTACAAGATATGGCTATTATGAATTTGTAGTAATGCCTTTTGGGCTAACCAATGCACCTGCTATATTCATGGACATAATGAATAGAATTTTCCATTAGTTCTTGACTAAGATTGTGGTGGTTTTTATTGATGATATTTTGGTGTTTTCTAAAAGTACAGAAGAGCATGAAAGTCATTTAATGGTTATCTTGCAAACCTTAAAAGAAAAGAAATTGTATGGGAAATTCAGCAAGTGTGATTTTTGGTTGCAACAAATTTCTTTCCTTGGTCACATTATTTCTAAAGATGGGATAACTATTGATCCTGTAAAAACAAAAGTTGTGGAAGACTAGCCAAGACCCACAAATGTAACTAAGATTCGTAGATTCCTTGGATTGGCAGGCTATAACCGAAAGTTTGTTAGAAATTTTTCACGGTTATCTAGTCCAATGAAGAAGCTAACTCAGAAGGGTGTTAAGTTTATCTGGACAAAAGAATGTGATTATTGTTTTCAGGAATTGAAAAGAAGATTGGTGAATGCTCCAGTTTTGGCACTACCTTCCAGGAATGGTGAGTTTATTATATACAGTGATGCTTCATTGAATGGACTTGGTTGCGTCCTAATGCATAATGATCAGGTAATTGCTTATGCTTCACGACAGTTGAAAACTCATGAGGTAAATTACACTACACATGATTTGGAATTAGCTGCTGTTGTTTTTTCTTTAAAAATTTGGAGGCATCATTTGTAGTGAGTAAAGTGTGAGATATATACCGATCACAAAAGTATAAAGTATATATTCACTCAGAAAGAATTAAACAGGAGACAAAGGAGATGTATAGAATTAATCAAGGATTATGATTGTACAATTCATTACCATACGGGAAAAGAAAATAATGTGGCTGATGCTTTGAGTCGAAAAAGTAACACTTCATTAGAAATGTTGCGTTTGGAAAGTGATCCTTTGGTTAAGGATTTAATGAACTTTGGCATAGAATTTGTGGGTGCAGGAAGTTCTTCTGTTTTGTTTCGGGTATCAGTGGGATCATCTCTATCAGATAGAATCAAGAGAGCACAGAAGCAAGACAGTGAGTTGCAGAAAAAGGTAGAGCTGGTTCAGAAAGGTATGTTGCCTGAATTCAACATTGATAATGATTGCGTTTTGAGATTTGGGAAGAGATTTTGTGTGCCTTGTGATTCACAGTTGAAGAGAGAGTTGTTATGTGAAGCTCATAGTTCTCCGTTTTCAGTTCATCCTGGCAGTACTAAGATGTATAGAGATATGCGGGAGTATTACTGGTGGGATGGAATGAAAAGATATATTGCTGATTTTACTGTGAATTGTTTGACATGTCAACAGGTTAAAGCAGAGCGGTAGTTACCGAAAGGGATGCTTCAGCCTTTACTAGTGCCAGAGTGGAAATGGGAGAATATATCCATGGACTTTGTTGTCGGATTACCAAAGACATCTCGAGGTAATAATGAATTGTGCGTTATTGTTGATCGCTTAACTAAATCCTCTCATTTCCTTACTATACGAGATACTTTTTCCCTAGATCAACTTTCCCATTTGTATCTTAAAGAGATAGTCAGGTTACATGGAGTTCCCCTCTCCATTGTATCTGATCATGATCCCAGGTTCACTTCTAACTTTTGGAAAGGCCTTCAGAAGTCGTTGGGTACTGAATTAAAGTTTAGTACAGCTTTTCATCCTCAATTAGATGAGCAGTCAGAACGAACAATTCAGACATTGGAGGATACTCTACGTTCATGATCTATAGATTATCAGGAAAGTTGGGACCAACATCTTTTTTTGGTTGAATTTTCATATAATAACAGTTTTCATTCTAGTATACAGATGGCACCATTTCAAGTATTATATGGGTAGCGGTGTCGAACTCCAGCTTTCTGGGATGAAGTGGGTAAAAGGAAGTTGATGGGACCAGAATTTGTAGAAGATATGGAAGAAAAAGTTCAGCTGATTCAGAAGCACATGAGAACAGCTCAGAGCAGGCAGAAGAGTTATGCGGATAACCGGAGGAAGGATCTATCTTTCGAGGTAGGTGATCATGATTTTCTCATGGTTTTTCCTTGGAAAAGTGTGATGAGATTTGGTAAGAAAGGAAAGCTGAGTCCAAGGTTTATTGGACCATATGAAATTCTGGAGAGAGTTGGATCAGTTGCATACCGGGTGGATTTACCTCCGAGTTTATCTCAGGTACACAATTTTTTTCACGTTTCGATGTTGATAAAGTATATGCCCGATCCATCTCAGGTTTTGAGTCCAGAGGTAGTTCAGCTGGAAGAAAACCTATCTTATGAGGAACAACCGGTCCAGATTCTTGACCACAGGGAGCAAGTGTTACGGAATTTGGTGATTAAGCAGGAAAATGTTTTGTGGAAAAACCACATGATGGAAGAGGCAACATGGGAATCTGAAAATGCAATGAGGGATAAGTACCCCCATTTATTTGATAAGTAAAAAAATTTTGGGGACGCAATTTTTCTATAGGGGGTAAGTATGTAACATTCCATGTAAGTAATGAATAATAGATATTTTTATCTATGTCTATTAATGAATTAGATAGTGTTTTAGAGGCTAAAAATGAAAATAAATCCAATCTTAAGCATGGAATACACTAATATTCTTAAAAGATTATTTTACTTCCTTTTGATGGAAAAACATTTTTAAATCAATATTATGACAATTTTATAATCTATATTTGTCAAAATAAACATATTAATTATTATTGGGACATTTTATTTTTCATTGGATAAATTTTTGGTATTTTTCTGACAATGTTCATTTTTTAATGAATAGTGAAAAATACTGCATTTTACATCAAAACTGATTTTTCATTTAATTTAATTATATGGTTAGATTATATTTTTAATTCTTCTTAAAGTTTAATTTGAATATAATTTTACCATTTAATCCAATGGTGGTCATTAGGATTAATTTCACTTTGGAATTGGTCATAAACTAATGCCAAACTTTTTATATATATTGTCTCAAAAAAACCCGTTATTTGTCATGACAGCGGGAATTGATTATTGAATTAATTAATGTGACTTATATGATTTGAATTTTGTAAAATAGACTTCATTTTTGAATTTGGAATATCAAATATAGCTTAGGGTGAATTTTTGGTAATTTTCTGAAAAACATCAATTTTTGATGAATAGTGAAACCACTAAGTGGTACTTATAAAAACTGATTTTTCCATTTAAATGAAATTTTTCTATCATTGTGTTTTGAATTTAAAAAATCCTACATACATTGTTGTCATTAAGAAGTAAAATTTGGTTCAATGGGATTAAAATAATTTTTTTGTGAATAGTAACTTATTAAGTTCTTAATCGCGATTAGTGGTAATTAGTGTAGTTTAAGGTAAAAATAATGTTTTAATATTATGATATGAGCTTGACACATGTCCTAACCTCATTGGATGTGTCATGGCCGACCACGAAAAGCCATGGGTCAACTTGGAGACCCCATGTAGCCACTTTGGTTGGGAAATGACATAAATAACTTTTTATTTAATGTTAAAGTAAAAATGACATAAACATGAGTTATGTTACTAAAACAATTTTTATATGGGGTTATACAAGTCATATTTTTGACAATAAATATTCATTAGAAAGAAAAAACTATTTACTACATCATAGTATTTTTTATAATTTTTAGACATTAAATAAATTAAATTATTTATGACATCATGATGATACAGCGATGACCTCATTATTTAACGATTTAAATAAAATGGAAAGTTAATGTAAAATCTAAAACCTACACATGTCAAAAACCAATTGGATGAGTGGATTTAGAAACCTTATCACCTTATCATCGAATTATATCAATGTGGGACCTTTTGAATCTGAAACTCATTTTAAAATAATGTAACTTATCTTTACTTTCCAATAGTGCCCCTCCTCTCCGCTCATAAAAGGCCCCCACCTCTACCTCCTTACCCACACTCCCAAAGCCTTTGGCTCGGCCAACCCCTGCCCATTTTGTCTCTCCACTTCCCTATATTACTCCTTGAAGCCACACTTTGGGCAGAAGTTTTCCCAAGGAAGCCTTATAGCTCAAACCAAAGTGAGTTACCCGATTTTAAGGTAATGTCTTCTTTTGAGTCCTTTTGTTTTATTTTGCTTCTCCGACCCCCTAAAATCTTTTTATTCGTTTCTTTTGTAACAACTCCAGTATCCTAAATATACTAGGATTTTGTTGTTATAAGGATTCTAGCTACACTTACACACACCTACATCTAAAGGTTAACAAACATACTATTTCTGTGGATGGTGAATTTATGCCTCTCGAAACGATGATTGTTCAACATTATTTTAACATCTTCAAAGGTGGACATTAAGATGTCACTATATTTATATATGATATATAATATGTTTATCTTTTCCTTAGGCTTCTTTTTTTTTCTTTTTGGTCATACCTTTATGGTTTCCATTATGGGTAAACGCGATATCTTCATTTAAGGAAGTGCGGACTACCGACCCTCAAAGTGATTTGATTTGTTAAATACCATATGTGGGACACATAAAGGATGGAACTATGATATTATATATGATATTATACTGGAATTATAATATACCTTTATATCATTATGATTCCATTCTATAAAATATGAAATAGAAATGAAAGTAGCGTTCTTGCGTACGTACGGCTTACCGTCTCCATGAACGGTGCCTTTCATTTTTACCTCTAAATGATTATGTAATATTATAAATTCATGTATATACTGGATATATATGATATATACATAATTATTATAATTCTGGATATAATGGATACATGAACAACATGTAATTATAAAGGGTTTATTTTTGACTCCAGTACCAATGATCGTTAAAATGACCGTTATTAACTTAAATAATTACATAGTGTTAATGACATGGAAATAAGTGATATAAAAGGAATAATGAACTTGAGAAAGGTTCTTAAAGAAGTATAAATTAACTCAAGTTTATTATTCAGGACATTAAAGAACGATCAAGTCAAGTCGGACCCCAGGTATGAGACTTCGTCTCAATCTCCATTCATTGAGGCATATTTTGTTTTATACACAACCTTCTTTTATACAGTGTATAAACCCCATTGACTTTTACGTTTATCCAAAAGGAATCTTTTTTATACGAAGCGTTTTAATAAACAAAAAAAGGGAATGTTTTTGTCGTATGTATGCAGCGACAATGACTTCTCCGCCGCCGTGACCGTTATTTGAGTTTCGGCTTCCTCTACAAGCCATACCTTCTTTTTAAAAGAAAAATAAATATCATGTTTTAATTTTCTTTTATTTTGGTATTGAAAATGGTTTTCATAGTTTTTTTATATCAATGTGTTGTATTGATATCTTGTGATTGAACGTTGGAAATGTTATGTTTCCATTATGCATGTTTTATGTGATACGATTATGTTGAGGTTCTTGAGAATTATTATGAAGAAGGGAGGTTCCGTGATAAACTAAGGGCGGGTGAGCCCGATATAGCTCTCCAATGCATTGGGTAATGTGAAGGAGTGAAACGTTAAGGTTTCTCCGAAGAGATTTATGGAATATACTATGATGGGTATTCCAAATGTAACCAAGAGGGTTACTCCCTACGTAAGGATGTTATGAATGCCTCAAGTTACCTTTATGTCTTATGATTACTATGATTTATTCATGATTTGATGAGGTTTGTTAAAATGATTACGTTTTATGGGTAAAGTATGATCTCATTCTTATGTGTATATGTACCCATGTTTCCTTTCCATATTTATGTATCCCTTACTGAGCTTTTTATGCTCATCCCAAGTTTTTTTTAAATGTTTTCACAGGTCAAGGGAATGGTACATGATACGATGATAGTGTCATGGAAGTGTCAATAAATAATCCATGTTTTATTTTAAATATGTTTCCATTGATGGGAATGAAGAATACTATCTTTATGTAACCACATTGTTTATATGTGGAATGTAATACAAGTTTTATGATCTAATTCTCTAAAACTCTAAACCCGAAAAGATCCTCAATGTGTAATCTTGTAATAACTCAAGATTAAGTAAGGTTTAAGGCTGGGGCCTTATATTAGTAACTAAAGGTTTTTGTTGTACAAATAAATCCAGGTTCAAATATTTTATATCTTTATTAAAAAGATTGAATTATAAGATTTCTATATAATCATTCTGATGGTATGGAAATTCCAGAATGATGACAAGATTAGTTATTAACGTCAAGTGGTTATTAATTTATGGGATCCCTATTCAAAAAGGAAATTCAAATATATCAAAATAGAAAAAGATTATATATTATAAATCAAATAATTATTGGAAAATATCACCATCTGTAAATATATTTTTTTAGTTGAAGAAAGATAATTGACATAAAAATATATCTGGAATCATCTCCCACAAAAAATCTAACTCTTCACAAACCCTATAGAAAAAGAACCACCATTGTCGATAAGACTAGTACATTATCATTATATGAAATGTCGAACTTTGATCACAATGTTCATGATTTTAACCAAAGGATATCAAAACATCCTCCAACCAAAACTATAATGAATGATCTGTAATAGAGAACATATTCTTATATAAAATCTTCCCTATAACTCTCAATGTGTCCTCCTATGAGATATATGTTTCATGGATTCCATTGTGTGGTGATATTAAAATTCATCTTACTCATCAAATTTTATATTAACATTTAAAGCGCATCGACATAGAGCACACAGACTAGTGACAAAAAAATTGTGACTCCTATCTCAAGAAAAATATTATTTATGGCCAGTTATTTAATTAATCATTGAAAAATTTCATATAATATACCTTGTAGTAAAATAATCACATATAATAATAATGAAGTATCCATTTCGTAGTTCCATAGACCACAAAAAATATCACTTCTACATACATGTACAATATACATAATGGTCCTTGTTCCAGATCTCATGGATTCTAAAAATCTATTTTCATATCCAAATTACATTTTTTCTCTAATTGGTATCCTAGATGACATGGTTTCCATGAAAATATATGCATCATCACTATATATATCTCCCAAATATATCTTACCACACATCCATATCCATTTATAAATCACTATTATAACACCTTAACTATAAAGGAATCCCTCCTAGGAAAAAAAGAATGATATGACATGGGCCCCGACGTCTTACATTAATATGTCGTTGAGATGAACATTGAAACCAAGGGTATAATAACTGACACATGGGAGGCATTAACTTAATAATGTATTGTCAAGTGATAGTTATGATGCTAATTCTCACCAAAAAACTCATTCTTATACTAATAAAATCCCAAAACATGGTGTGATTTTACACATGGCGAGATCATAATTGAATGAAAACAATAAATAGGTAATCTTTAATTGTGACCCTGAATATATAATATCTCGTAAAAAACGCTCAAACAAGTAATGACTAATTTGATCACCAAACAGATCATGCTCACCTTAATGAAATAATATATATATAGGGTGATCATAAAATTTATAAACAATTGGATTTATTTTGAATCCTCTCATTACAAATATTAAATAATTATATTAAATACCAGGGAATAAATAAATCATACTATCTCACCACCGAAATTTTGATACTACTTTTCTAACTTCACTATGGCCCACTCACAATATTATATATAGAATTATTACAATATAATTAGTAACAAATATATATATATATATATATATATATATCTAGGTTCGCTATAATCACAACCCCAATACATTTTATCTCTCATATCCCAATTTCACATGTCATGACCTATATTTCATTGATCAATAGCCCTACTAAAAAACACACATGAATTGATATCATACCATGCACATTGTCCAACACATTATCACATCCTCATCCTCTATTTAATAAAAATTTTAATTCTATAATCCATCATAAACTTTTTATTATTTGTGATACCCCAAGATATCATATCATACAAGCCATATGTGTGGGAAATCATCCCCCTTAATACCCACACATAATAATATAACTGAAGAGAGATAAGGAGATAGGGCTTGTCTATAAGAACACATCATTAAACATTACATAAACTTGAATTAAATGAATAACTCACATTGAGGAGCTTTTCAGGTTTAGAGTTTTAGATAATTAAGACATAATTATTACATCTCAAAAGAATTACAATGTAGAAGTGTGTACTTTTAAATTATTTTGAGATGTAATAGTTATTTCCTAATTCTCTAAAACTATAAACCTGATAAGATCATCAATGTGAATTATTCATTTAATTCATGATTATATAATTTTTATGGTTGGGTCCTTATAGTTGGTATCAGAGGTCAGTTTAGATAACTTTATGAGTTAGGGTATTGTCAAATAAATTTCCATAAATTAATTTATGGTAATATTGAAATGATATAGAATTTACAGATTACCATGTTTCTTCACCTAAGATATTTTTGTGTTCAGAATGGTTTTCTGCAGAGGAAACATGGAATCTATGTTGAGATGACATCAGGAGGAATACAACCTTCCAAATCAGCAACAAGAGATGGTTGGAATTGGAATTGAACCGTTTTTGGAAGTGATGGAATAAATGACTCTGGATATAAATGGTGGTGGTATCCATGTATGAGGTCATCCAGATCAACCAGATAGGAACATTTTAGTAGGGGAGCATTTTATGATGCTACATCCACCATCATTCAGAAGATCATATGACCATGTCCTAGCTGAAGGATGAATTAAAGCACTGGAAAAGATTTTAATGTTATGGGGTGTTGAAAACATCAAAATTAAAGTCTCTCTATTTCCCATTTTGATGGTGAAGGTGATCAGTGGTGGTCGATGATGAAAAATATAAAGTATAGTGAGGAGATTTATGCTCTCGATTGGGATGAATTCAATGGTATGTTTCTTGAGAAATGTTTTCCTAAGGTGGTTCATCTTAGGATGAAAAAACAATTATTGGAATTGAGGAAGGAGGATGACCTAGTGGCTACTTGTGAAGAAATATTCACTCGACTATCAAGGTATTATCCAAATTTCATATGAGATCTTGATAGTAATTTCGACTATTTTTACTCAGGATTAAAGCCAATGTATTGAAGAGATTTAGGTTCTCGTGAGTTAAAATGTTATGATAATCTTGTTCATTGTGCGGAGAAGGTGGAAATGGAGTTTTTCATTGATCATGTATTCTTTCACAAATAATGGAATAAATGGTTGAGGTGGCATGAGAAAGGGAAGAACTCTTCAAAAAAGTATGATAGTAAGAAACATTAGTTTATAGTTTATCAAAATTGTTGTAAAAAGAATGTTGGGGAATGTTTTTTGAATTCTAGTAAGTGGTACCGATGTGCTAAAATGGGACATAAGGCTCGTAATTGCACTGAAGAAGATTAGGGTAATGGTAAGACAAAATCTGATTTACAGTCAGTAAAATGTTTTAAGTGCAATGAAATGAGTCATTATGCAAATGAGTGTCCAACAAAGATCTCAACTGAAGGAAAGCATCCAAACTACAAACATAAAGGGGTGGTGAAATCCTTTGAAACTACTACATCAGATGTTGGGCCATCAAATGAAGTTGTATTAGGTACATTGTTTGTTTTTTTAGAATATTCCAATGTTTTGTTTTGATTCAGGATCTACACACTCTTTCATTTCTGTGAAGTTTTCTAGTAAATTGGGAATTCCATCTCAAGATATGAATATAGAACTTATGGTAAAAACACCAGGAAGAAATGTTGAGACAAAAAGAAAATATAAGAACATTTCTCTCCTTCTATGCGGAAATAATCTACCCATAAACCTTATTGTTTTTGACTCTAGTAGAATTTGATGTTATTTTGGTCATGGATTGGATTTTTGTTTATCATGATAAGATTGAATGCCAAGCTAAATAGGTTTTTTTCATAATTATTTTCAGTTTGTATACAAAAATGATCCCGTGATTTTGATAACATATCCAGAAGCTGATAAACTAGTAAATGATGGAAATGAATGTTACCTTGCACATATTGTTAAAAACAAAGAATCTATTTAGATTAATGATGTTCCAGTGGTAAATTATTACCTTGATGTTTTTCCTGATGAGTTTCCTTGTCTTATACCTGACCAGGAATTTCAATTTACTATTGACTTTGTTCCTAATTCTAGTCCAATTTCAAAACCCCCTTATCGAATGTCTCAAATTGAACTATTAGTGTTTAAGAAGCAATTGCAGAAGTTATCAGATAAAGGATTCATTCAACCTAGTGCATCACCATGGGGTGATCTTATCTTGTTTGTTAAAAATAATGATGGTTCAATGAGAATTTGCGTTGATTATAGAGCATTGAATAACATCACTGTTAAGAATAAGTATCCTTTGCCTCATATCGATGATTTTTTTGATCATCTCCTAGGAGCATAGTATTTATCGAAGATTGATATGATGTCGGTATAAGGACCTGGCCTTAAACCTTACTTAATATTGAATTAAATGAATAATTCACATTGATGTTCTTTTCGGGTTTAGAGTTTTAGAGAATTAGATCATAAAACATGCATTACATTCCACATATAAACAAAGTGGTTACATAAAGATAGTATTCTTCATTCCCATCAATGGAAACATATTTAAAATAAAACATGGATTATTTCTTGACAATTTTTTGACACTATCATCATATCATGTACCTTTCCCTTTACCTGTGAAAAACATTTCAAAAAAACATGGGAGGAGCATAAAAAGCTCAGTAAGGGATATAAAAATATGGAAAGGAAACATGGGTACATATATACATAATAATGAATTCATACTTTACCCATAAAACATATTCACTTTAACATGCCTCATAAAATCATGAATAAATCATAGAAATCATAAGACATAAAGGTAACTTGAGGCATTCATAACATTCTTACGTAGGGAGTAACCCTCTTGGTTACGTTTGGAATACCCATCATAGTATATTCCCTAAATCTCTTCGGAGAAACCTTAACGTTTCACTCCTTCGCGTTACCCAATGCATTGGAGAGCTCTATCGGTCTCACCCGCCCTTAGTTTATCACGGAACCACCCGTCTTCATAATAATACCCAAGAACCTCAACATAATCATATCATATAAAACATGTATAAAGGAAACATAACATTTCCACCTCTCAATCACAAGATATCAATACAAAACATTGATATAAAAACATTATGAAAACCATTTTCAATACCAAAATAAAAGAAAATTAAAACATGGTATTTATTTTTCTTTTAAAAAGAAGGTATGGCTTGTAGAGGATGTCGAAACTCAAATAACGGTCACGGCGGCGGAGAAATCGTTGTTGCCGCATACGTACAACAAAAAAATTCCATTTTGTCGTTTAGTAAAACGCTTCGTATAAAAAAGATTCCTTTTGGATAAACATAAATGTCAAAGGGGTTTATACACCTTATAAAAGAAGGTTGTGTATAAAAAAAATATGCCTCAATGAAAGGAGATTAATATGAAGTCTCATACCTCGGGTCCGACTTGACTCGATCGTTCTTTAATGTCCTTAAAATCGGGTAACTCTCTTTGGTTTGAGCTCAATGGCTTCCTTGGGAAGTCTTCTGCCCAATGTTAGGCTTCAAGGAGTAAGAGAGGGAAGTGGAGAGACAAAATGGGTAGGGGTTGGCCGAGCCAAAGGCTTTGGGAGTGTGGGAAAAGAGGTAGAGGTGGGGGCCTTTTATAAGAGGAGAGGAGGGGCACTCTTGGAAATTAAAGAAATATTATATTATTTGAAAAAGATTTTCGGATTCAAAAGGTCTCACATTGATATAATTCGAGGATAAGGTGATAAGGGTTCGAAATACACTAATACAATAGGTTTTGAACATGTGTAGGTTTTATATTTTACATTAACTTTCCATTTTATTAAATCGTTAAATAATGAGGTCATCGCTGCATCATCATGATGTCATAAATAATTTAATATATTTAATGCCTAAAAATTATAAAAAAAATACTCTGATGTAGGAAATAGTCTTATCTTTCTAATGAATATTTATAGTCAAAAATCTTATTTTTATAACACCATATAAAATTTTTTTTAGTAACATAACTCATGTTTGTGTCATTTTTACTTTTACATTAAATAAAAAGTTATTTATGTCATTTCCCAACCAAAGTGGCTTCATAGGGTCCCCAAGTTGACCCATGGATTTTCTTGGTCGGCCATGACACATCCAATGAGGGTAGGACATGTGTCAAGCTCATCTCATACTATTAAAACATTATTTTTACCTTAAACTACACTAATTACCACTAATCGCGATTAAAAACTTAATAAGTTACTATTCACCAAAGAAATTAATTTAATCTAATTGAACCACATTTTACTTCTTAATGAAAACCATGTATGTCGGATTTTTGAAATTCAAAATACAATGATGGAAAAATTTCATTTAAACGAAAAATCAGTTTTTATAAGTACCACTTAGTGGTTTCACTATTCATCAAAAATTGATGTTTTTCAGAACATTTCCAAAAATTCAACCTAATATATATTTGATATTCCGAATTCAAAAATGAAGTCTATTTTACAAAATTAAAAACACATAAGTCACATTAATTAATTTAATAATTAATTCCCGCTGTCAGAGTAAATAGCGTGTTTTTATAAAACAATAAGTATCAAAAGATTGAAACCAGTTTAAGTCTAATTTCAAAGTGAAATTGATTCCAATGACCACCATTGGATTAAATGGTAAAAATATATTTAGATTACACATTAATATCAATTCAAAAGATAATCTAATCATATAAATAAATTAGATTAAGAAGCAGTTTTGATGTAAAATGTAGTATTTTTCACTATTCATTAAAATATGAACATTATCAGAAAAATACCAAAAATTCACACAAAGTAAACTTTGATGTCCCAATAATAAAGAATAAGTTTATTTTGACAAACATAGCTTATAAAATTGTCAAAAGATATATTTAAAAATGGTTTGCCATCAAAAGGCCGTAAAACAATCTTTTAAAAATATTAGTGTATTCCATGCTTAAGATTGGATTTATTTTCATTTTAAGCCTCTAAAACACTATCTAATTCATTAATAGACATAGATAAAAATATCTATTATTCATTACTTACTTGGTATGTTACATTCGGGGTTGCTTCAGTTGAATGTAAAGGAAGAATACATTCCGAAGACCTTGTTTCGTACAAGATATGGCCATTATAAATTTGTAGTTATTCCTTGTGGGTAAACCAATACACCTGCTGTATTAATGGATCTTATGAATTGAATTTTCCGTGAGTTCTTGGATATGTTTGTGGTTGTGTTCATTGATGATATTTTTATTGATTCAAAAAGAAAATAGGAACATGAAATTCATTTAAGGGTTGTCTTGCAAACATTAAATGAAATGAAACTTTATTGGGAAATTCATAAAGTCTGAGTTTTGGTTACAACAAATTTCTTTCCTTGGTCACAGCATTTCAAAAAATGGCATAATTATTGATCCTACTATAACAATAGTTGTTGAAGAATGGCCAAGACCCACAAATATAACCGAGATCCATAGTTTTCTTAGTTTGGTAGGATATTACCGGAGGTTTGTTGAAAATTTTGCATGGTTATCTAGTCAAATGACTAAGTTAACTCGAAAATGTGTTAATTTCATCTGGACAAAATAATGTGATGATTGTTTTCAGGAATTGAAATGAATATTGGTGAATGCTCCAGTTTTGGCACTGCCATCCAGAAATAGTGATTTTGTTATCTACAGTGATGCTTCGTTGAAAGGACTTGGGTGTGTCCTTATGCAGAATAATCAGGTAATTTCTTATGCTTCACATCAGTTGAATCCTCATGAGTTAAATTACCTTACACATGACTTGGAAGTAGCTACTTTTTTCATTAAAATTTTAGAGGCATCATTTGTATGGAGTAAAATGTGAAATATATACAGATCACAAAAGTTTAACGTTTATATTTACTCAGAAAGAATTTAACATGAGATAAAGGAGATGGCTATAATTAATCAATGACTATGATTGCACAATCAATTACCATATGGAAAAATAATTAAAGTGGATGATGCTTTGAGTCGTAAAAGAAATGTGTCGTTAGACATGCTATGTTTGGAATGAGATCCTCTGGTTTTTTATTTGATGAACTTTTTCATAGAAGTTGTTGGTGCAGAAAATTCTTCTCTTTGGTATCAGGTGTCACTAAAATCTTCTCTATCAGATAGTATAAATCAATAATAGAAAGAAGATAGTGAGTTGCCGAAAAAGGTAGTGTTGGTTCATAAGGGTATGTTGCTTGATTTTAACATGGATAATGATTGTGTTTTGAGATTTTGAAAGAGATTATGTGTGCCTTGTGATTCACAGTTATAGAATGAGTTGTTATGTAATGCTCATAGTTCCCCATTTTCAGTTCATCCTGGTAGTACTAAGATGTACAATGATCTTTGGGTGTATTACTGGTGGGATGGAATGAAAAGGGATATTGCTGATTTTACTGTGAAATTTTTGACTTATCAGCAGGTTAATGTAGAGTGGCAGTAACCGAACGAGATGCTTTATCCTCTACCGGTGCCAGAGTGGAAATGGGAAAATGAATCCATGGACTTCATTGTAGGATTACCAAAGACATCTTGATGTAATAATGTAATATGGTTTATAGTTCATCGTTTGACTAAATATTCCCATTTCATTCCTATTTGAGATAATTTCTCTCTAGATCAACTTGTCTGGTTGTATGTTAAAGAGATAGTTAATTTTCATTGAGTTCCCTCTCCATTGTATCTGATCGTGATCCCAAGTTTACTTCTAACATTTGGAAAGGCCTTCAGAAGTCGTTGGGTACAGAATTAAATTTTAGTACCTCGTTTCATCCTCAATCTGATGGTCAATCAGAATGAGCAATTCAGAACTTGGAGGATGTTCCAATTGATTGTCCACTGGATTATCAGGGTATTTTGGACTACCAACTTTCTTTTGATGAATTTTCATATAATAACAGTTTTCATTCCAGTATACAGATGGCTCCATTTGAGGCATTATATGAAAATCATTGTCTAACTCCAGCTTTTTGGTATGAAGTAGGTGAAAGGATGATGATGGGACCAGAATTGGTAGAAGAGATGGGAGATAAAGATCAGTTGATTTAGAATCACATGAGAATAGCTCAGAGCATACAGAAAAGTTATTGAGATAACCGGAGGAAGGATCCTCCTTTTGAGGTAGGTGATCATGTCTTTCTCAATGTTTCTCCATGGAAAAGTGTGATGCGTTTTGGTAAGACGGGAAATTTGAGTCTGATGTTCATTAGACCTCATGAAATTCTGGAGAAAGTTGGATGAGTTGCGTACAGAGTGGATTTCCCTCAAATTTTATCCTAGGTACAAAATGTTTTTCATGTTTCGATGTTGAGAATGTTAATGTCATATCTATCTAATGTTTTGAGTCCAGATGTAGTTCAGTTGGAAGAGAATATCTCTTATGAGGAACAACTAGTCCAGATTCTTGACCGAAGAGAGAAAGTGTTGTGGAATAAGGTAATTCACCAGGTAAAGGTTTTGTGGAAAACCCATATGTTTGAAGTGGAAACGTGGTAATCCTAAATCTCTATGAAGGATCAATACCCCCACTTATTTTGATAAGTGAATAAAAATTGTGAGGACGTACGCAATTTCCAAAAGGGGGGGGGGTATGTAACATCCCAAGTAAATGAAGAATAAGACATATTTAATATTTATTAATATTTGTGATTTAAATATTAATTTTACTTTAAAGGGGTTTCTATGATCGATATCATACCCTATACGCAACAACTGTTGGAACCATGGTCTTATATGCATGATTTGGAGTGTGGTTTGTGATTGTTTTCAATCATCAATGGAAGTTCAGATCATGTACCAGCAAAGAGATCATACCATTCAAGAACACAATATTATTGAAGGTGGAGAGGGGCTTTGCGAGGGAGATTCACAGAGAAGGAATGAAGGAATGTTGACGGTGATTCTTCGCGATTACGTCAAGCTCTGTGAACGAAAAATTGTAGTGGTGCTTCGCGATTTGGACAGAATTCCGGCGGGATGTTCGAAGCTTTGCGATTTGAGCTGACGTGGCGCTGACTTCACGCGGAAGGGTCGAGGGTCGGTGGAATCACCTATAAATAGAGGCCGACCCCCTCAAGAGAACTAGAGGGAATTTCAAAGAATGTCCTTTGCTCCCGGTTCGCAAAGGTCTCTCGTGAAGGCAGTGGGCTTCGCGAAAGAGGAGCTTCGCGGCGGCTATTCTAGCTCCGCGAAAGACGTGCGCTCCGCATTGGATCAGTGAGCTTTGCGAAGAGGCAGGAGCCTCGCGATAGCCATGCATTGCTAAGGCTGTAGCATCGTGAGAGTGCTTTGCGATTAAGCTTCGCGAAATGACAGGGGCTCTGCGAAGGCTTGTTTGAGATTTGCAAAATTGGGAGCCCTGCGAAGTAGGGTACATTGTGAAGGCCTTTTCCAAAGGTTGTTTTCCCAGTGGACAAGGGAAAAGGGGATATTCATCAGTGGTTGGAATTTGGACTTCAACCGAGCATTAACTCGGTACTCTGATGCAAGCAAAGTCTCATTCTGAACAGGAGACGATGAACTTAATGTCTATCTATTGAAGAGACCTTCACGTCTATAAACTGAGTGTGACTTCACCAATAGTAGTGAGCCAGGGAGAGTCAACAGGAGTGACCCGAGGGAAGCAGTGAGCTTTCCCTGAACCTTTGTAAAGGGAGTGATCCTGGGACAGAGTGACTGTGCCCGAACATTTGTATTCTCCAGCTAGTGAAGCATAATGGATTTTGGTACGACCGAAAACTTGTTGGCGTATGCTCCTTGGACGTAGCCCTTAGTGGTGAACCAAGTAAAAAGGGTTGTGTCTTCTCTGTGCATGTGCATGTTTGCTTTCTGATCTTTTTTATCATACAGGTTCAACAAGTTCCTACCAACGTGGGAACATGATCTATCACATTAGAAGAAAAATTTGTCACCCTAATTCACCCCTCCCCTCTCAGGGTGTCCTGGGATCCTTCAAGTGGTATCAGAGGGTGAAGGTTGCTGGTGTTGAATCTGACCTTTTTCGTCATGGAAAACGCGGTCAATGTCAGGGGAGTCCCTCCCTTCGATGGAAGCAATTTCCAGATCTGGAAGAACAGAATGAGATCTCATCTAAGATCTCTTGGAATGGAAGTTCTCTTTTCTACTGTGCAAGGAATACAAGTCACTGATCCAATAGGCCTAGCTTTGACTGAAACAGATAGGAAACTTCTTGATGCAGATGCTAAAGCACAGAATACACTCACTGCAGCCCTTTCTGATCAGATCTACCTAAAGGTGATGAATTTCACCTCAGAAAAATCCATGTGGGATAAACTTGAGAATATTTATTAAGTATATAGTAAAGTGAAGGAGGAGAAACTACAAGTGTTGCACAATCGGTTTGATGATCTGAAGATGCATCCAGACGAGAATGCAGACTCATTCTTCAATCGATTTACTGAAGTAGTTAGAGCAATTCGGGGTCTAGCGGAAGAAATCAAAGTCCTTGATATTGTAAAGAAAATATTGAGAAGACTTCCACCTCTATATAATGCGAAGGTGTCAGCCCTTGAGGAAAGAGATCTTTCCAAACTTTATCTAGATGATCTACTGAGCAGCTTGGTGGAAAATGAAATGAGAGTCAAACCAGAAGATGCTACGACTCGGGTGAGCAAGGAAATGGCATTCAAGGCCATGGATAAACTGAAAATATCAAAGGATAGTAGCGGTGAAGATGAAGAAGAAAAATAAATTCTTTCTCTCATTGCAATGAAGTTTCAGAAGGGGAAAGGGAAATTCAAAGGGAAGTTACCTCTCACGTGTTTCCGTTGTGGAAAAGTTGGGCACATTGCCTCTCGGTACTTAAAAATGATCAATGATGAAGACAGTAAGGATGAAAGCCTCAAGAAGCCTTAGAGAAGGTTCTTCAAAAAGAGAGACTTCAAATCTGGTAAGAAAATGCAAAGGAAGAGTTTTGTCTGTGAAGAGGAAGAAGATGATAATGAATTCTCTGATGATGAAGAACCAGAATTCAAAACTGGGAACCATGCTTCTATGATGGCCACTGTTGAAAATCCAGAAGATACTGAAGGAGAAAAACAACTGAGAACTTGTGTAGATCCTGAGATAAAACTTAAGGATGCGGTTAGTAAGCTCAAGATTAAATGTAAGTGCTGAAATAAATGGAAATCAATTGTAGAAGAATCAACTGAATACGTTGATCAACTTGAAGCTGAAATTGAACGACTGGAAGAATTTGTGAAGGTACAGTCTAAAATAATTGAAAGTAATGATGATGTAGTAGATCTGAAGTTGAGAATTGAGGAGGAGGCAAAGGTCATCAATGACCTCACCTCCAGATTGGATGAAAAATCCAAGACTAATGATGGTCTTGAGGAGGAAGTGGTTACTCAAAGGAGAAAACTGGAGACTGAATCAGTTCCAAAAGAATCGAAGAAGAAAATACAGTTTGGAAGATTCTCAGATGCAGAATTACTAGTAAGAGCTAAGTGTGGTTCAGATGGGGTTGAAAAAATCTTTAGTAATCAAAGACCCTCTTGCATGGGAAAGAGTGGAATTGGCTGTGAGGCTGAGACATCAACTGCTGGAAGTGAAAAGACCCAAAAGAAAGATAATATGAATGTTGAACATGTTGAAACATATACTAGAGTTCTGAAAAAGGAACCCTCAATCCAAACTAAAAGGGGACCTAAAAATTATCCTCAAACATTCCGAAATGACAGACAGTCTTACTATTCTCCCAAGGAAGAAGGTATGAGGAGAAATTCAAGTGAGATGACATTTCCTCTCATGAAGTGTCAGTTCTATGGCTATCTGGGCCATACCATGTCATATTGTGAAGAGGCAAGAAGCTATCTGAATGTAGAAGATATAGAAGCTCAACAAAGGAGAACTATTTATTATCCTAATTCTTATAGAAGAAATAATTTCTATGGATATTGTTTTTGTTGTTCTAACTTTGGTCATAAGTCCTCTAATTGCAGGCAGAGAAGGGACATAGACACCTCATACCGAAGTTCATGACAAGTCAAGTCTCATCAGCAAGATTGTGTTTCTCTTTCAAACAGGTTTTCACCTCTCAAAGAAGACTTTGACTATGAAGAACCTGGGTATGCGGAAGAGATAATTGAAAGACCATCAGTTCTCTATACTCGATCTAATGTCTCATGGAAGGAAAGAAAGAAGATTGAGAAATCCAACCTTGTATAGGTGGCCCTCAAAGCTACAAAGAACAATAGTACCTGGATTCTAGATAGCGGTTGTTCATCTCATATGACAGGTAATGTCGGCCTACTAACTAATATCATAAGGAATGTCGATGGTACAGTAAGATTTGGTAATGATGGGGCTCTGAAAATCAAAGGGAGTGGAAGTACCGAATTATCTAATGGAGAGATAAAGAAGACTGAAGTCCTTTACGTAGATGGCCTACTTCATAATCTCCTCAGCGTGAGTCAACTCTGTGACTCAGGACTTATAGTCACGTTTAATCAGAAAGGTTGAACTATCAAGGGAAGGACTAGCAATTCACTTATGAAGGGATGCAGAACAGAAGCCAACTTGTATCAGGTTGATAGTGACGAAAATGTATGTTACATGACTATTGAAGAAGAAAAAAATTTGTGGCATCGGAGACTGGGACACATCAATCAACAATAAATGGAGACAATATCAAAATTGAGAATTGTCATGGACATTCCCAACCTGAAGCGTGAGAGTGAAAAATCTTGTGATGCTTTTATTCTTAGGAAGCTGGTCTACAGTTCATATTGTCCAAAGAAGAAAAGAGCGTCTCACCTTCTTGATCTGATTCATATAGATGTTTGTGGGCCAATAAATGTTGCCGGAACTCATGGAGAAAGGTACTTTGTCCTTTTCCTAGATGATTACAGTAGAATGGCATTTTTGATGGTCATTCACAGGAAATGACAAGTCCTTGACTGCATGAAAACATATTGGCGAATCGCCAAGAATGATACTGGACGAACAATTAAAGTGTTGCGATCTGACAATGGAGGAGATTACACATCCATTGAATTTGAGAATTATCTGGAGAAGCATGGGATACAGCATGAGGTAGCTGCTGTGAGAACTCCAGAACAAAATGGAGTTGTTGAACGTAGGAATCAACAGGTGAACAAGATGTCACGAACTATGCTGATTGAGAGTCGTATTCCACGACATTACTGGAAAGAGGCTGTTCAAGATGTAGTGTACATTCAGAATCGAACAGGACTTTATATGGGTGAGACGAAGACACCATATGAATTGTGGCATGGATGGAAGACTCCTCTAAAATACTTTCGTGTCTTTGGAAGTAAATGCCTCATCAGGAACAAAGAAGGAAATCAAGGGAAATATGGCGACAATGCAGATGAAGGAATTATCCTCGGTTAATCGATGAACAGCAAAGCCTACAAATGTTTCAACAAGCATTTGGGAAGGATTTTGGAAAGCAGTGACGTTACGATAATTGAAGAGAAAACCACAAATGCTTCAATGACGTCATATGCTGATGTGATAGAAGGTCAGGAAGAAAGTGAACATCAAGAAAATACAAAAGTAGAAATAGAGGAAGCTGTTCAAAACACTTAGCAGTCACATCAAGATGTTGACTCAGAAGAAGAATCTGAAGAAGAAACTATGGCTGAAGAGAATACTACTGATCCTCGCAGGAGAAATCGAAGAGCTGAGATTGATCCATCCAACATAATTGGGGACAGGAGTGCACCCACTCAAACAAGAAGGATGAGGAATACCATGAAATCTGCATTTCTATCAGTTGTAGAGCCATCCTCATTCGAAGAAGCTGCAAAAGATAAATCTTGGGTGAAAGCCATGAATGATGAATTAAATCAGAATGACAAGAATCAGACATGGGATCTTGTCCAGAGACCCGAAGGTCATAATGTGATTGGTACCAAATGGATCTTCAAAAATAAGTTTGATGAGCATGGAAGTTTCATCAGAAACAAGGCACCACTGGTATGTAAAGGATACTCTCAGATTGAAGGCATTGATGTTGAAGAAACCTTTGCTCTAGTGGCTAGACTGGAGTCAATTAGGGTTTTCCATGCCATAACACTCCAAAGAGGATATAAATTATATCAAATGGATGTTAAGACAACATTCTTGAATGGTGTACTCGAAGAAGAAGTCTACATTGAACAACCAGTGGGCTTTGTTTTGGGTACTGATGAAACAAAGGTCTGTAAACTGAAGAAAGATCTATATGGTTTGAAGCAGGCACCACGGGCATGGTACTCATGGCTTGACTCATATCTCAAGAAGTTGGAATTAAAAATAGGAAGAGTTGATCAAAATCTCTATGTGAATAATTCTCCAAAAGATCAATTCATGGTTCTTGTCTACGTTGATGATATCATATTTGGTGGCAGCAGGCAGAAATCAGTGGATGAATTTTCCAACCACATGAAATCAGAATTTGAAATGTCTATGATTGGGGAGCTCACATATTTCTTGGGGCTGCAAGTGATTCAAAAGAAGGAATACAATTTCATTTCGAAGGAAAAATATGCATAAGAGTTGCTGAAGAAGTTCAATATGCAAGACTCCAAACCAATTTCAACTCCAATTGATGTTGGAACTAAACTTGGAAGGCATGAGGATGGGAACTCTGTTGATCCCACCATGTATAGGAGGATCATTGGAAGACTACTATACCTGACAGTGACAAGGCCAGATATTGTCTTTACAACATGACTTGTGGCCCGCTTTCAGAGTAATTTAAAGGAGGAACATATGGCAGAAGTAAAAAAGAATCATGAGGTACATTAAAGGTACACATAACTTCGGGTTATTTTTTGTTGCAGGCAGGGACAATGAATTATCTGCATTTTGTGATGCTGACTGGGCTGGTGATGTAGTAGACAGAAAGTCCACTAGTGGTGGAGCTTTCTATATTGGGCAGAAATGTGTTGGCTGGTTGAGCAAGAAACAGGAAAGTACTTCTCATAGTACATCTGAAGCCGAGTATATCTCCGCCACAAAGGCATGCACTCAACTGCTATGGATGAAGTAGAAATTAACTGACATTGGTGATGAGGTGAAGCAACCAATGGTGATATACTGTGACAATAAGAGCGCAATTGATCTTACGAAGAATCCTGTTCAACATTCTCGTACAAAACACATCTAAATCAGGTATCACATTATCAAAGAGAAAGTTGAGCAAAACGTGATCAGATTGGATCATGTGGGAACAGATGAGAAAGTGGCTGATATCCTGACAAAGCCACTGTCAGCAGCTGTGTTTGAGAAGCATCGGTTGAACCTCAGTTTTCGACCACCTCCCAGTGCATAAGGAGGATACGGAATACCCCTCTCCCCATTTGTTTTAAATGTTTTAATCTGTTTATGGATATGATGCAGGTTTATGGGGGAGATACTCTCCAGGGGGAGTATGGTTTGAGCTGAACGTGAAAAAATTTACTGGTCTTTAGATTTATTGTCAATGGGGGAGAAAGGAGAAGAAATAAATTCAGGCAACTTCTGTGATGAGAAGAATGAGAAGGAAAACAGTGGAACCCAATTCAAGCCTCCTCTCTTGTTTTCTACATCGAGAATTTCTCACATAGAGTTAGAGTGTCGGCTGGGTTGATTCCTGCGTTTTTTGGTTTTCACATAGATGGAGATCTATTGAATTTTTCTTCTAATTGCCAACAAACCCAAAGGGGGAGATTGTTGGAACCATGGTCTTCTATGAATGATTTGGAGTGTGGTTTGTGTTTGTTGTCAAACATCAATGGAAGTTCAGATCAAGTACCAGCAAAGGGATCATACTGTTCAAGAACACAATAGTATTGAAGGTGGCGCCGTTTCCCAGTGTTTGCCAAATTTTTGGGGTCCAAAATTTGGAATTTGGCGAGCATCGCGAAAATAGGATTTCCATGAAGATCATGATTTAATATGGCAAAGGCATGAATTTTGCGAAGATAGGATTCATGGTTTGAAAATCGCGAAAACCAGAAGAATGGAGGCGGTGAGTCTTCACGATTACGTCAAGCTTCGCCAACAGAAGAGGCTGAAGCGCATCGCGGCGGAGAGGGGCTTTGCGAGGGAGCTTCGCGGCGAAGGAGCGAAAGAATGTTGACGGTGATTCTTCACGATTACGTCAAGCTCCGCGAATGGAAAATTGCCGTGGTGCTTCACGATTTGGACAGAATTCCGGCGGGATCTTCGGAGCTTCGTGATTTGAGCTGACGTGGCGCTGACTTCGCACGGAAGGGTCGAGGGTCGGTGGAATCGCCTATAAATAGAGGCTAACCCCCTCAAGATAAGTAGATGGAATTTCGGAGAAAGTCCTTTGCTCTCGGTTCGCAAAGGTCTCTCGCGAAGGCAGTGGGCTTCACGAAAGAGGAGCTTCGCGGCGGCTATTCTAGCTCCGTGAAAGATGTGCGCCCCGCGTTGGCTCAGTGAGCTTCACGAAGAGAAAAGAGCTTCACGATAGCCAAGCATTGCGAAGGCTGGAGCATCGCGAGAGTGTTTCGCGATTGAGCTTCCTGAAATGACAGGGGCTCTGCGAAGGCTTGTTTGAGCTTTGCAAAATTGGGAGCCTTGCGAAGTAGGGTACTTTGCGAAGGCCTTTTCCAAAGGTTGTTTTCCTAGTGGACAAGGGAAAAGGGGGTATTCATCAGTGGTTGGAATTTGGACTTTAACAGAGCATTAACTCAGGACTCTGATGCATGCAAAGTCTCATGCGGAACATGAGACGATGAACTTCATGTCTATCTATTGAAGAGACCTTCACGTCTATAAACTGAGTGTGACTTCACCAACGGTAGTGAGCCAGGGGGAGTCAACGGGAGTGATCCGAGGGAAGCAGTAAGCTTTACCTGAACCTTTGTAAAGGCAGTGTGCCTGGGACAGAGTGACTATGCCCGAACATTTGTATTTTCCAGCTAGTGAAGCATAATGGATTTTGGTACGACCGACAACTTGTCGGCGTATGCTCCTTGGATGTAGCCCTTAGTGGTGAACCAAGTAAAAAGGGTTGTATCTTCTCTGTGCATGTGCATGTTTGATTTCTGATCTTTTTAATCATACAGGTTCAACAAGTTCCTACCAACATGGTAACAAGATCTATCACATTAGAAGAAAAATTTTGTCACCCTGATTCACCCCTCCCCTCTCAGGGTGTCCCGGGGTCCTTCAACAACGAGTTTCTTTGAAATCTTACGTTGCACACTAATAATATAATATTATCATCATAAATAGATGTTAACTCCAAGACGTTGTATTGGAGGAAATGAAAAACACAAACTACAATATGATTATACATGTTTTTTAAATGCATTTCCATTTATCCAATAAAAATTTAGAGGCTTAAAATGTGAATGAATCTAATTTTAAGCATATTTTACTTTAAAAAGTCGATTTAACGCCTTTTAATGAAGAACCCTCTTTAAATATAGTTTGGGCCACTTTAATACATTATAATTGACCAAATAAAATTCTTCATTAGAATGGGTACATCAAAATATACTTTGTCTAAATTTTTGGAATTTTTCAGATAAAGTTCTATTTTTAATAAATAGTGAAAATATTGTATTTTAATTCAAAAATGCATATTAATATAATTTATTTATATGAATATATTATCTTTTTAATTATTTTTAAAATTTAATTAGAATATATTTTTACCTTTTAATCAAATTTTTTTCATTATAATTAATTTCACTTTGAAATTGGACATAAAGAAGTGTCAATCTTTTGATAGTTATTGTTTCTTAAAAACACACAATTTTTTTAACAACAGGGATTAATTTTAAAATTATTCAATGCCACTTCTATGTTTAGAATTTGTTAAAATAGACATCATTTTTGACTTTGCAAAATCAAATATAGCTTAGGCTGAATTCTTGGTATTTTTCTGAACAACATCAATTTTTGATGAATAGTAAAACCACTTGGTAGTAGTTAAAAACACTAAATTTTACATTTAAATGAAATTATACCACTTCTATGAATTGAATTTTAAAAATCCTACATAAATGGATTTTATTATTTAGGAAAATGTGTTTCAATAAGATGAAATTATTTTTTGTTGGATATTAACTTTTGACTTTTATTTATTGCGGTTAAAGGTAAATAGGGTAATTAAATCTTAAATGAATATTAAATAATTCAAAATTACCTTAACATTTGTCGCAACTTTATTTGATGAGTAATGGCCGACCATGCGCATATTTGGGTCTGTTTTGGGACCCCATGTATCTACTTATGAAAGAAAATGACACTTTAGAGTAATTAATTTAATATAAAGGAAAAAATGAAATAAAATATTTTTTAGTAATTTATTTTTCATATGGTGTTATGTAAGTCATATTTTCAAATATAAATTTTTTTATGAAAATAACACCATTTCCTACATCATGGTATTTTTTTATAATTTTTAGACATCAAATAAATTAAATTATTTATGACACAATAATGATGCAGTATTTACCTCATTAATAAATGATTTAAAAAATAATATTTTAATGATTAAAATATTATCCAAAACATGTCCAATTCTTATTGGATGATTTTATTTCAAATATTAGTCATCATATATTCTACTTTAATAATATTTTTCCCTTTAAAAACTGAATATCATTATATAATAAAATAATGCTTCCACACATACCTAAAGTGCCCCTCATCTCCCTTATAAATGGAGACCACGTTTAACCAATTCCTCATGCCTCTCAAGCCATTTGTATCATCCTAACTCGGTTTAATTAATCTCTCTACATCCCTATACTCCTCCTAGATGCCTTACCTTTGGTAGAAGACAGTTCAAGATGTTTTTTGGTTCAATCCAAAGGGAGTTACCCAAATTAAACGTAACTATTTCTCTTAAATTGTTTTCTTTTATTTTACTTATCCAACCCCTAAACTCTTTTTCATCCTTTCTTTTGTAACAAAATCTGTATCCTCAATATACGAGAATGTTGTTATGATAATTCTTCTAACTACACTTACACACATCTCTATATAATGGGTGAAGAACATAATGTTTCTGTGGATGGAAAACTAACGTCTCACAAAACGATGATTGTTCAATTATCTCCTACCGCCTCTCATGGTGGACATTATGATAGAAAAATATTTATATATGATATATATTATTTTTTTGATTCCTTTATTCTTCTATAATTTCCATTTATATCATTCCTTTACGGACTCCATTATGGGTAAACATGATAATCTCATTAGAGAAAGTGCGGACTACCGCCCCCTCAAAGTGATGTGACTCATTAATCCCTTATGTGGGATGTATAAAGAATAGATTTAATGATATTATATATGATATTAAACTTTAATTATAATATATCTATGTATATTTATGTTTTAATTCCATTAAAATAAGAAATATAAATGAAAGTAGCGTTCATGTGTACGTACGGCTTACCGTCTCTATGAACTTTGCATTTCATTTCTTACCTCCAAATGTTATGTACTATTATTAATACATGTATATACTAGATATATATGATATATATTATATCTAACTAATGAATATAATTCTGGATATAATTGAATATTGAACACATGGACAACTTGTAAATATAAGGTGATATTTTTTTACTCAAGTGCTAAATATTGACAAAATGAACGTAATTAACATAAATGTTTACATAATGTTTATAACATGTTAATAAGTAATATAAAAGGAATTATAAACTTGAAGAAATAACTTAATCAAGTAGAAATTATTATTAGTTTATTATTCAGGAGATTAAATAAATATGGGGTCGAGTCGGACACGAGGTGAGGGACTTCGTCTCAATCTCTTTTCATTGAGTCGTATTTTCTTTTAATACACAATTTTATTTTATGAACTGTATAAACACCTATGACTTTAAATTTCTTTCAAAGGGAATAATTTTATATAAAGTGTTTTACTAAACAAAAAAATGTAATGTTTTTTTTATGTAAGTGGTGACAACGACATTTCCGCCACTGCAAGTATTATTTTATCATTAGCTTCCTTAACAAGACAAAATGTTTTTAAAAGGAAAAATAAATACCATATACTCTGTTTACAAATTTTGGTATTGAAAACGATTTTGAGAATGGATTTATTATTTAAATATCTTAAAATGATATTTTGTTATTGCAATTTGGTAATTTTATCTTTCCTTTATGCTTATGTTATGTGTTATGATCATGTTATGGTTCTTGGAAATTATTTACATATAGGGGTGGTTCTGTGATAAACCTAGGGCAGGTGAGCCCAAGATAGCTCTCCAATACATTGGGTAACGTGATGGAGGAAAACATGAATGTTTCTCCTAAGAGATTTAGGGAATATACTCTGATGGGTATTCAAAAGTAACTCCCTATGTAGTTGTGATAGCTACAATGTAAGTATGATATGGATGCCACAAGTTACCTTTCAGATTTATGATTTCTATGTGTTATTCATAAAATATTATGATTTCATGAGGTATGTAAAAGAGATCAGGTTTTGTATGTATTTATGAAAGAATTTTTTCTTTCATGGTTTTATAACCCTTACTATGCATTTTATGTTCATCCCATGTTTTGAAATGTTTTCATAGGACTTAAAGATGAATATGGACAAGGATGGGATAAGGGAAAATTCATTCTCTCTAAAACATGGAACTAGACATAATTTTTTTTCAAGATTTTTTATTTTATGAAAAAATGGAAAATGTGTAGAAGTGTCTACTTTGTAATTCTTTTGAGATGTAATAGTTATGTCCTTATTCTCTAAAACTCTAAACCTGAAAGGATCCTAAATGTGAATTATTCATTTAATTCAAGATTATGTAATGTTTAAGGTTGGGTCCTTATATAGTCAGCCATCTATATCCTTATCAAACTAGAAATTAGGGAAAACATCCGTAGAACCTCTAGTTGTCAAATTCCATTATAAAAAGGGTAGGATGTTCATGAAATTAGAAAACACATTTAACTAATAAATCTCATTACCACACTAAGGAAAGAAATCTTGTCATCGGCTGGAATACTATAATTGTTACATAGACACCATATTATCACCATTATGTTCTATATATCTAAAAACAATAAATGAATCTAGTTAAATATTAATTATTTCATTATCCTAAAATTAATATTTATTCATTTCAAATATAAACTATTTATTTACTTATGAAAAGTATTGAGAGCACTATTAATTCATTTTATGTATTCTCAAACATGATATCTTTTAAAGTATGAATCAAGAACCGACCTCATTAGTTATTAAATTAATTATAATTTAATAAACATCTGAGTACTATAAGGATTATACTAGTCCATCACATTCATGTTTCACTAATATTTCATTTCATAAAATTACATCATGTGGTGGGAAATATGTTATACTAATAACATCCATTCATAAACAATAAAAAGAAAAGGGTATCAGTATAATAAACATATTAAAAAAAAGAACATTCAATGTGTCCTCCCTACCACGATTTATCATGATATCACATCCAAATTCTTATAAAAATATCTTTAAATCTAGAACTCTGTCAATCATCATCATAAAAAACAACACCGCATTCAACCATTGTTATCATAACCAACACTCAATTTCATCCACATTCTGAAATTCATCATATCCATTGCAGTTACATCCCATTACTCATCATGACACCCATATTTACATAGTAATAATTCATCAACCATACAATGATATAGATCCTTTGATAATCGGTACATAATAAATCTATTATTTCACTCATAATTTGAAATAAAATAAAGACCACATATTCAAGGAATTTAATCTTACCACAATCAAGAATGAGATCAATTATACCCAATAAATTCATCCTAAAAATAAGAATTTTAATTCCATCATGAATTAACTGGTTTCTTATGAATAGGTTAATCATTCTAATATACAAAAATCAGTTTCAATAAGCATAAAGAATCAACATATCATGTTTCAGTCATTAATTACAAAATTATAAAAATTCCAAATATGTATTTATTATCGTGATCAAGTATCCTTAATTTAATTTATAATATCATCTTGATTTAGAATGGTTATATTTTACAACATATTAATCAATCAAGAAAAAAAATTAAAATACAACCATGTGTATAACACACTCTCTAGTAAACATCATCATCCAACATAAAAAAATTGATCATTATGTCCCAAAAACTAATTAATTTCCTGAAATATTAAAAAAATAATTATATTTAAAATATGAAAACCCTAATTTTAAATATCTAATATCCACAACTATAAGAAAATACTCAGAAAAATGTATTAACAACACAAACACTACAATATTATATTACTTAATATGAACAAATATAAAATGTAAAAATGATATGTTGTAAAATATTTCTCTCTCTAATTAAAATATTCAACATAATCATAACAAATATAAAACATGTAATTAATTGTGTTATAATAATTCTATTATCTTATAGATGATCAAATAAAATTTTCTATGGTATGTGCTAAATACTTTTACTCAAATATTCAAATTATTATCAAATAATATAATTATATATTTTATATTTTATTTGAAAAATTCAATGTAAAAAAAATTATCCACCGGTTCACGCCCAAATTTACCCAAGAGAAGAAGGGTAGAACGGTCTTTGTAGTGTAGCTTGGGTTGTCGAATCCACAGAGACCTAAGAAGATACCTAAGATACAAAACCCAAGGGATGTATTTTTGGCTATGAAGTGGCCAACATGGATTGATTTTGGATGGGTTTTAAAGATATCTAAAAGATTTAAGTGGATTTAATTTAAAAGAATGAGTTGATCCTAGGTTATCGCTCGGGGTGGATTGGACGTATTTTCTTTTTAATGATTTCAATTTCTTAAATTTGAGATGGGTTCATTTAAGGAGATAAAACAACATCATCACTTACTGGTTTAATGCCTACACCCTCTAATACTAATCACCTATACACTTGAAGGATCAATGTTTTGAGCACATCAAGGTAAAGGATCGTATTAGTACTTGAAGTGTGTGGCCGTAAATTCAACATGGACGATGGAGTTTAAAAATAATCAAATAAAAATCCCAATTAAAGAAGTGATTATACATTAATTAGGTGATAAATAACATAAAATCCATCCCCTTGCTACTCCCATGGATCAACCCATAAGTGGGTTAGCCCTCCATTGATCACATGGTTTCAATGGAAGCGGAAAGTAGACTCATAAGGGAGGAAATGGAGAAGTAAAGAAAACAACAAAAATAAAATGATCACTCCACCGTTGTGTGAATAATTTCACAAGGGTTGGTGTGAATAAATTCAAACCTTGTTCCAACGGTATCAAAGTGATATTAAGAACAACAGAATAAGATTATAAGAAGAACTTTTATTAAGAAACTAAAGTGAATTGAACAACTTACATGTGGAAGACAAAATCGAGGCAACAAAAATGCAGCATAACATTACAATTAAACAAAGCATCCAATATTTTCATCTCCTTCACCACCACTGCCTTAAATAGGAATTTTGGAAGCCTTGGGTCGAGCCTCCAACAGTACAAAGCATCTAAATTAATTTTGGTAGGCCATAGGTGGTGGAAATCTTGTGGAATTTGAACTTTTCCACATTTGACCCGAAGTGGCATCCAGCTTTCCTTCACCGAACAGACGCATCTGGAAGACCTTATAGACTGCCGAATCAGGGTGATCCATAGAAGAAGACAATGGATCTCCAGATGTCTTTTAACCGCCTGTAATATTTGGGCCCATTTGGAGTTGGGGATTCCGAGATATGATCACAGTAGTGGACTGTTGTTCTGGGCCGCAGAATCGGGCCCAGAATTTTATCTCTAACTTGGGAAGACTAAATGTCCAAAATGGAGGCAGAATTAGGATTAACCACTGAAGTGTGATTTGTTCCTATACATGTCTTCGATCATCCCACGAAATTTGGGATTAATTGGGCCTTTACGTTGGGCCCCACAGCCTCATCAGTGGGATGATGTCCAATCTTTCTTCTCCAGAATTGCTTCCTTTCATTTCCAAATATCTCCATCATCCTCCATGAATTCTCCACTGATCCCTGAATCAAACATTTTCATATTTAAGTGTAGATCAATTTAAAAAAATATCAAATTAAAATATGTATAATTCTATTCATTAAAATCAGATGAATCATTGGGTACATTAAATGATGTTCAAAAATGTACCACATAAAAGTGCATTTTAAGAAGGTATTACAATCATAATGTGAAATGATGTTCAAAGTGTAAAATGCACTAAAAATGGTGTTTATGAATAACAAAGAACATGAAAATTATGTATATTAACAATGAATATTAGCCTCATTTAGTGGCTAATAACACCCCCCAACTTGAGTTTTTCTAGTCCCGAGCAAAATATATCTCAACAAAATGAAATTCGAATTCCCTTTTCTAAAAACATTTTAATACAAAATGATCACCAAAAAACCTTATACCAAACAATCATGAAACCCATCAAAATATTTTAATACAAGATTGTTTCATAAGCAGATCCCAATCCCAAGCCCATTCCTTTGATCAAATCCATCATCATACTTCATCCAACTCAATTAGGTGTAATGATGTGTTGTGAATCAAAATAGATATGGGGGTTCGTTTTCATTCAAGGGGGAAATCATTGAAGCGCTAGGTGGAATCACATTTAATCCTAATATGAGTATTCTTCATCCTTTTTTTTGCAATATTGCTATAGTAATTGAGATTGCAGTTAACCAAATTAACCCATGTAGCAAGACTTTGCCGATGACTCCCAGACTCAAAGGCCTTAGGGCACCAAGTGAAGCCCACATACTCGGGCATCGTCTCCAGTTAACTTAATCAAAAACAAAGTCATATTACCATAAATAGAGGTATATTGAAAAACTCAGGGCTAGACAACTCTGGAGTCACGATCCCCAAGTGCCGAAAGCCTCACATTTTATCAATCCATTGCTCTATACGCAAATTTTTATTTGTATTTTTTTATTTTTTTTATTTTTTAATAATTTTTTTTAGTTTTTTTTGAATACTCGCATTATTCATTAAAATAAAACCAGCCTATTATATTTATTATGGGGCCCCAGAAATTCACATTAGTACCCCACAGTCTAGAGGACGTGCATTATGGCATTTTTTTTTATTTGGATGAAAATATAAACGATGAAATATCACATTGGACAGCCACACTTTCCAAAATCTATGCTCATGAAATTATACAAGGATTAAAATCAGAATTAGGGTATGCTAAATTATTTGATATTCAGTTTCAAAGTGTGGAATACATATTACCATGTTCAAAGTTAAAGGAATTTTTCCTTCCATTTAATTATTTTTTCAAATCATTCTTTTTTTTGACACAAAAGCATTTTTTATTTTATCCCCCCCCCCAACTTAAAATAACACTGTCCCTAGTGTTTAAATAAAAGAAAATTTAGAAGGGGGTAGAGGTAGAGAATGAATGTTCAAAAAGGAAATTGAAAATGAAGATCATGGAATGAAGTCACCTGGTGGTTGAAGTTTGAAGTTCTTGCTGCTCCAATTTATTCCTTTGATATCCATGTCGTTTGCAAAGTTCCCTAGTGGAAAAAGGAAAAACAAAAAAAAAACAAACAAAAAAAACAAAAACAAACAATATATATATATATATATATTTATATAATAAAGGAATTAAAATATAAGAATATATATAAAAATTATAGAATAAGGTAGCACAAGAAGCCTTAGGTCAGTGGTAAGCGCGCGCCCCTGTCTCCCTTCGGTCCCGGGTTCGAGTCCCCGCGGCTTCGCCGGTTGTGACGGGGTTTGCCCCACGGCCTATGGCGTGGAAATTTTTTTTTTGTATTATTATATTTTTTTTTCATAACCTATTGAATAATAAAAAAAATAAACAGATGATACATTTTCTTCTTTTTAAATTTCTGGGTAAGGTATTACTCAAGGATCACACCACATGACACAGATGAATATAGTGCTCCTCTTTCGTACCCATCCATACTCATAATAGAAGAACAGGTAAAAATTATATTTTGTTATTTTTAAATATAAAAATGATTAAGTAATATTATTTGAAAAATATAGATGATTCAGAAAGATTAAAAACATAAAAACCACGTGTTGCCTCCCGTGAAGCACTTTGTTTAACGTCGTTAGCCCGACATAGATCCCAAATTTATCAATTTTTTCCTGGTTCATAGATTGGATCAATTAACTCAACATCTATTTCCTATTTATTGAATGATTCAACGAATGTTTTTAACCTTTGACAATTGACTTTGAAAATGTGACCACTTATGGGATCTTGAATCTCTACTGCCCCATGGGGGAATACATGATGCACTATGAAAGGTCCTGACCATCTAGACCTTAGCTTTCCCAGATGTAAATGAAGTTTTGAACTATACAGGAGCACAAGTTTTCCCGGTTCAATATGTTTGACCTTGATATTCCTAGATTGGTAGGCTTGAACTCTATCTTTATTGATCCTTGAATTTTCATAAGCCTCTATCCTTAGTTCCTCCAGTTCATTGAGATCTAATTTCCTTTTTGTTCTGGCCAATGAGAGATCATAATCCATTTTCTTAATTGCCCAAAAGGCATTATATTCAATCTCCACTGGAAAATGGAATGCTTTACCATAAACCAACCTATATGGGGACATTCCTAAAATGGTTTTATATGCAGTTCTATAGGCCCAAAGAGCATCTAAGAGTTTCTCAAACCAATCTTTCCTATAGGGGATGACAGTTTTTTCAAGAATTTTCTTAATCTCCCTATTTTCTAACTCATCTTGACCATTGGTTTGAGGATGGTATGTAGTGGACACTTTATGAGAAATACCATATTTAGACATGAGTGAAGCGAATGGGCGGTTGCAGAAATGGGTTCCTCGATCACTAATTATAGCCCTAGGAATTACAAATCTTTAAAATATGTTCTCTTTTAGAAATCGAATCACAACGTGATGATCATTGGACTTACTGGGAATGGCCTTAACCCATTTTGATACATAATCAACAGCTAAGAGTATGTAGAGGTATCCCCGAGAGTTTGGGAAGGGACCCATGAAATCAATTCCCCAACAGTAAAATATTTCAACCACTAAGATGGGAGTGTGTGGCATTTGATTCCTTTTTGTGATGGACCCTACTTGTTGACACCTAGGACAGCTTTGAAAAAAAGTGTAGGAGTCCCTTGAGAGGGTGGGCCAGAAAAGACCACATTGAAGAATCTTAGCAGATGTTTTCTTAGAGGAAAAGTGACCTCCACATGCCTCACTGTGACAGAATTTCAGGATGGACTCTTGTTCAGATTCTGGAACACACCTCTTAATGACTTGGTCAGGGCATAACTTATAGAGGTAAGGATCATCAAACACATAGTGACTAACATCAGAAAGAAATTTCCTTCGAGCTTGAGTCCCTAAGAATTTTGGAAAGACTCCTGTCACTAAGAAATTTTCTATGTCAGCATACTAAGGGCAGTCACTCACAGAGTATAGGTGTTCATCAGGAAACAAATCATACACAGAGAGGTGATTTGAGTTGTCTTTGAATTCCATCCTAGAGAGGTGATCAGCTACAACATTTTCAACTCCCTTTTAATCCTTGATTGTGAGGTCAAATTCTTGTAAGAGAAGGACCCACCTAATTAGTCTAGCCTTAGCATCTTATTTTTGGAAGAGGTATTTTAGTGCAAAATGGTTAGTGAACACAGTGATGGGTGATCCTAAGAGGTAGGACCTAAACTTCTCTAAGGCAAACACAATAGCAAGTAACTCCTTTTCAGTGGTGGTGTAGTTGATTTGGGCATCATTTAAGGATTTTCTTGCATAAGCAATGACATAAAGAGTTTTATCACAACGGTGTCCTAACACAGCTCCAACAGTAAAGTCACTGGCATCACACATAAGTTCAAAAGGAAGGTTCCAATTTGGAGATCTCATAATGGGAGGAGAGGTGAGAGAGGATTTGAGGGTTGAGAATGAACCCTCACAGCTTTCTGTCCAAACAAATGGAGTATCCTTTACTAAGAGAGCACAAAGGGGACAGGATATTGAACTAAATTCCTTGATGAATCTTCTATAGAAACCAGCATGTCCTAAGAAAGACCTCACTTCCTTGACAGTTTTGGGTGATGGAAGGTGACGAATGATGTCAACCTTTGCTTTATCAACTTCAATCCCCCTACTCGAGACCAGATGGCCTAGAACAAGTCCCTCTTTAACCATGAAATGGCATTTTTCCCAGTTTAGGACTAGATTCTTTTCTTCACATCTTTAAAAGACTCTCTCCACATTCTTCAGACATCCCTCAAAAGTACCCCCAAACACAGAGAAGTCATCCAAGAATACTTCTAGAAAATCCCCTACCATGTCTGAGAGGACTCCCATCATGCACCGCTGGAAGGTTCCAGGGGCATTGCATAACTCGAAGGGCATGAGTTTGAAGGCAAATGTACCAAAAGGACATGTGAATGTATTCTTCCATTGATCCTCTAGAGAGACCTCAATTTGATTGTACCCTGAGTACCCATCTAAGAAACAATAGAAGGCATGACATGCCACTCTCTCAAGGACTTGGTCAATGAATGGTAAGGGGAAATTGTACTTCTTGGTGAATGAGTTTAGTTTCCTATAGTCAATGCAGACCCTCCATCCACTACTCACCCTTGTTGGAAGAATCTCTCTATCCTCATTGGTTATCAATGTGATTCCAGCCTTTTTTGGAACCACTTGGATCGGGCTCACCCATTCACTCTCAGCTATGGGATATATGATACCATCTTTCAACAATTTCAGAAGTTCTTTCCTTACTACCTCCATGATATTAGGATTGAGTCACAGTTGAGGTTGACGACATGGCTTTGAATCAGATTCCAAAACAATCCTATGAGTCCCGATAAGTGGGCTAATCCCAGGAATATCAGAAAGGGTCCAACCAGTGGCTTTCTTATGCTTCCTAAAGAAATCTAGAAGCATCCTCTCATGATTTGCTTCAAGAGAAGAAGAAATGACAATAGGATGTGTTTGATTTTCCCCTAGGAAGGCATACTTTAGTGCAGCAGGAAGTTCCTTCAATTCAAGATCAGGTTGGTTCAGAATTTCAGCAGAAGATTGGGACATTGGATCAAGATCAATTTCTTTTTTTAGAGTTTCAGATAGGATTGATTCCTCACATGTAGAAGTTTCAGTTACTAGATTGGCTTGATCAGATTTAGGGAAAGAATTTAGAGGGGTCTCTATGAAAGTGGTTTCTTGAAATGTTTCACTGATTGTTGGACCTAATACTTCATCATAAGAGTAATTTGAAAATGATTCAATCCAAGGAGATAAACTTCCTTCATATGAACAAAGGAAATCAATCTCATCCTGACTTAATCATCCATCAAATATTCCTTCATGTTCTATGGATTCATTATCAATGCTTCCTATCATGTTTACTTCATGAATATCCTTGTCATCCCCTATTTGTGAGTTGCATTATAGATGTTCAAGTCTAGACTCATGTTCCCAAAGGTGATGGTCATGTTCCCATTTCGGACTCGGATAACAGAGTTGATTGTTGCAAGGAAAGGACGACCAAGGATGATTGGGTTTTGTTCCTTATTTCCTAAGTTTGGATGGTTGTCAAGGACAATGAAATCAGCAGGGTAGATGAATTTTTCAACCTTTACCAGAACTTCCTTTAAAATCCCCTTTGGAAACCTAATGCTACGATCAGCATGTTGAAGTGTGACAGATGTGGGTTGGAGTTCTTCTAGGCCTAACTGGCAGTACACAGCATATGGGATGAGATTGACACTAGCACCTAGGTCACACAAGGCCTTGACAACTTTGCTCTCTCCTAGTTCAACATTGATGTAAGGGAAACCCGGGTCTTTCAACGTAGGAGGAATGGTCCCTTGAATGGTGGTACTCACATTAGCAGCCAAAAGGACTTGTTTTTTATGTGAAAATTTTCTTTTAAAAGTGCACAAGTCCTTAAGGTACATTGAGTAGGCAGGTATGGTTTGGATTGCATAGAGAAGGGGTATGTTCAACTTGACTTGTGAAAATATTTCTCTCAACGTTTCACTCAGTTCAGGATTGGGTTTCCCCCTCATGCGTTGAGGAAATGGTGCAGGTTGTGGGGTTGTTTGTTGAAGAGTTGTTTCCTTCACATTGTAATCAGTTTCCTCAGTTTTATCTTGTGGTTCATTTGAATTTTCTTCCAGGTGTGAATCTTCAGGTGGGTTCTGAATTAGTTGTTCAGGTTTCTCAATTGATTTCCCACTTCTTAAAACAGTCACAACCTTTAGTTGTTCATGAGTTGTTTGAGCACAACTTGACTCTCCCCTTGAAGTTGAGGATGGCACCGCCTGAGTAGGAATGGGTGCCTTTCCTGTTTTGATGGTTTGAAGTTCTTGTTTTAGGGAAGAGACTTCTGAGTTCATCCTCTCCATTTGTTTGCACAGTTGTTCTAGTAGGCTTTGTGGAACAGTTTGGGTTGGTGCTTGAGTAGGTTGGTTTATCCCAGGGGGATATTTTGGAGGTGGGATGGTTTGTTGAAAATGGACCGATGGCTGTTGGTATTGGATAGGTTGGGTTTGGAACTGGTTATGGGTTTGGTAGTTCTGGTGAGGGTAAGGATTTTTCCCTTGTGGTTGGCTATGTTATTGGTTATCCTTCCAACAGAAGCCTGGGTGGTCATTGTACCTAGGATTGAAGGTGTTTTGGTATTGGGGCTTTTGAATGTTTAGGGCATTGACTTCCGCTGTGAGTCCTCCTAGAAGAACATCCTTGATGGATGGAATGGTTGGGCAGTTGTCTGTTTTATGGTCATGTTTGTCACAAGTTGTGCAAACAAGGTCTACATTTTGGATTTCATGGACTTTCCTAAGGTCTATCTCTTCAACCTTCCTAGAGAGTGCTGCGAGTTTAGCCCTAAGGCTTTACTCTTCTCTAAGTGTATGAATTCCAGTGGTTCTTTGTGGCTTTTCAGAATAAGGTGAAGTTCCCCACGTTTGGTTTTGTTCAGCCAGACTTTCCAGATACTCGTAAGCATCATTTGGGGCCTTGTTTTTAAAAGTTCCATTACACATCATGTCAATGAATTGTTTATTACCCGGACCCAAAACTTCATAGAAAATTCTCACTTGTTCAGGTATGGAAAACCCATGGTGTGGAACCATGTTTAGGGTGTCTTTGAACCTCTCCCATGTTTCATAAAATGACTCTCCCTCTTTTTCAAAAAAGTTTTCGATGCTCTTTTTAAGTGCAATTGTTTTGTGATGTGGGAAGTATTTTTTGTATAATTCTATTTGTTGTTGGTCCCAAGAGTGGATTGATGCAGGTATCAAGTTGTTTAGCCATTTTTTAGCTCGATACTTTAAGGAAAAAGGAAATAGACTCATCTTAGCGGATTCTAGTTAATGTGGGGGACACATGGTTTCAACAATGTTGTTGAACTCTTTGACATGAAGGTATGGCATTTCTGACTCCATCCCATGAAAGGTTGGAAGGTGGTTTAGGACATGGGGTTTGAATATGTAGTTGGTGTCTCCAATGGAATTGTGTCTAGTGCATGAGGGGGCATTGGTCCAAGCTGGAGTGAGGTAGTTGTTCATGGTTTTATCAACTGCATTCCCTATGTTTGCAGCTTCTTGGTTTTGGTTTCCCATTTGATTCCCCCCAGGGTTTACAATTTGATTTTGTGGATGACCCTCCATTGGACTTGTTTCAAGTTCTGACTTTGGGGTTTCAAGAATATTTGAATCTGATTTAAACAATCCCATAGGTTCACTTGACTCCCCTATCCTAGGACTTTCCACCCTAACTAGTTTGTTTGAGAAATCGCGGGTGTAGGCGGACATGCGCCAAAAAAAAGCGAGAAAGGGACAAGAAAAGAGATATTGGGTGAGAGTAGAAGAATGGAGGTGAGGAAAGAAGGGTTTTTTTATCTAAGGTACTTACTTGGTCCCCGGAAACGGCGCCAAAATTTGGTTCACGCCCAAATTTACCCAAGAGAAGAAGGGTAGAAGGGTCCTTGTATTGTAGCTTGGGTTGTCGAATCCACAGAGACCTAAGAAGATACCTAAGATACACAACCTAAGGGATGTATTTTTGGCTATGAAGTGGCCAACATGGATTGATTTTTGATGGGTTTTAAAGATATCTAAAATATTTAAGTGGATTCAATTTGAAAGAATGAGTTTATCCTTGGTTATCGCTCGGGGTGGATTGGACGTATTTTCTTTTTAATGATTTCAATTTCTTAAATTTGTGATGGGTTCATTTAAAGAGATAAAACAACATCATCACTTACTGGTTTAATGCCTAAACCCTATAATACTAATCACATATACACTTGAAGGATCAATGTTTTGAGCACTTCAAGGTAAAGGATCGTATTAGTACTTGAAGTGTGTGGCCTTAAATTCAACAAAGACGATAGAGATTAAAAATCATCAAATAAAAATCCCAATTAAAGAAGTGATTATACATTAATTAGGTGATAAATAACATCCAATACAGCCCATTAATACTCCCTTGGATCAACCCATAAGTGGGTTAGCCCTCCATTGATCCCATGGTTTCAATGGAAGCGGAAAATAGACTCATAAGCGAGGAAATGGAGAAGTAAAGAAAACAACAAAAATAAAATGATCACTCCACCGTTGTATGAATAATTTCACAAGGGTTGGTGTGAATAAATTCACACCATGTTCCAATGGTATCAAAGTGATATTAAGAACAAAAGAATAAGAGTAGAAGAAGAACTTTTATTAAGAAACTAAAGTGAATTGAACAACTTACATGTGAAAGACAAAATTGAGGCCACAAAAATGCAGCATAACATTACAATTAAACAAAGCATCCAAGATTTTCAACTCCTTCACCACCACTGCCTTAAATAAGCATTTTTGGAGCCTTGGGTCGAGCCTCAAATAGTACAAAGCATCTCAATTAATTTTGGTAGGCCATATGTGGTGGAATGCTTGTGGAATTTGAACTTTTCCACATTTGACCCGAGGTGGCAGCCAGCTTTCCTTCACCAAACAGACGCATCTTGAAGACATTCTAGACGGCCGAATCCGGGTAGGCCATAAAAGGATAAAATGGATATCCGGATGTCTTATAACCGCCTGTAAAAGTTGGGACTATTTGGAGTTGTGGATTCCGATATATGATCACAGTAGTGTACTTTTGTTCTGGGCCGCAGAATCCGGCCCAGAATTTTATCTCTAACTTGGGCAGACTAAATGACCAACATGGAGGTCGAATTAGCATTAACTCCTAAAGAGTGATTTGTGTATATACATGTCATCGATCATCCCACGAAATTTGGGATTACTTGGGCCTTTAAGTTGGGCCCCACAGACTCATCAGTGGGATGATGTCCAATCTATCTTCTCCAGAATTGCTTCCTTTCATTTCCAAATATCTCCATCATCCTCCATGAATTCTCCACTGATACCTGAATCAAACATGTTCATATTTAAGTGTAGATCAATTTACAAAAATATTAAATTAAAATATGTATAATTATATTCCTTAAAATCAGATGAATCATTGGGTACTTTAAATGATGTTAAAAAATGTACCACATAATAGTGCATTTTAAGAAGGTATTACAATCATAATGTGAAATGATGTTCAAAGTGTAAAATGAACTAAAATGGTGTTTATGAATAAAAAAGAACATGAAAATTATGTATATTAACAATGAATATTAGCCTCATTTAGTGGCTAATCATCCACAATATGTAGTATCATTTATAATTGAATTATATAAATAAAATCCTTAAAAGGTTAACCGAATTCCATATATAATAAACTCCTACAATATTTTATTTAATAGTTATAAAAAATTAATAATATTCAATAGTATACATCATTTCTAAAATGTTAAATTATATTATTCAAAAATCTCTATTAACAAAAACTATCACTGGATGTGGTAATATTTTCCACTTCTAGATATGGTCAAGGATTTGTAATAAAAAATTTTAAATCCAAGAAATAACACATCATAAGATCATAATTTTTAAATTTAAGATCATGAATTATTAAGGGTATTATACTACACCATAAATTCAGTTTAGAAGAAACATTTTTACAACATAATGCATTCATAACCCTTTTCCTCCCTATAGTTATTGATAGATTACAACATAGTCATTCTCCATATTGAAGTAATATGAAGATGTTTTAGGAAATTATTATAAAAGCTTTATAGTATGAGAATACATTATCATCCATCAACATGAAACAATTGAAAAATAATGTATATGGTCAGCATTCAATAACACACATTTTACTATCCCAAGATAAATTATAGTTTAACAATTATTAAAATTGTTTCGTTGAATCCATATATTCTTTTTTCTTATATCATATAATAGATATCATATATATTATTTATTCATATGATTCTTATATCATAGATTATTTTGTTAAAAGACTACATCAAATTATAATCTATTACAATACAAATATTTTCTTTTTTGAACAAATATAATTAATTTAGTACACATGGATAACAAAATTTTATTCTTCATATATGATTTTCGAAATTCGTAAATAAATATTTTCCTGTGATATTACTGAATAATTAAATTATTTGTTTAATATAAAATATTTACTTGAAAAACTAAATCATGATTGGTTCAAACTTGTAAAAAATTAAATTGAAGTCACAGATACCATATTCAAAAGAAATTATCTATACCTGATAAATAATCAGGGATTAGATAGAATATGATGCATATAGTTTTGGAGAAGGTATGAGAAACATAAAAATACAAGAAAAAGAATCATAAAACATGAATGATATGTACTTGGATCACTGTGACACAAGAGAACGTATAGAGAACAATTCCGATGAATAACTCTATTTTTTTGAAATAATAGGGAATTATTTGGAGATTCATGTGACATACAATGAAAAAAATTATTTAATTAACAACTACATTTTAGTTTCCTATTTAAATCATCACATAGAGTCATGAAAAAATTATAATATTATGAAGGGTAAAGATATCTAAAATGAATCCCTTAACCGAATAAAAAAACTGAATCCCACAATAATTCTGATTCTATATATGAAAAACGTGTTATAGGTCAAACGGGAAGGAATAAAAAGTGTTTTTTAACTGAAAACTATACCTTTAGAAATTAAGTATTGTTTTTATAAGGGAGAAATGTTTTATAAACATATGTGTTTGGTTACACATACATGGTCATTAAAAACATTAAATGTCCATTATGAAAACATAATGAATTCATAGGTAACCATATAAAATTCGGAAATCCTTGTCCCAATAATTTTCAACATGATGAACTAACCAGATGACCTTAAAATGTATATGAATACGCGGACATACCCCAACCCATAAAGAAAATTACCATCACACATGATTAAGAAAACATATACAACCTATATGTCGGCTACAAAGGAACCTTACATGACTTTGAGAAATTATCATGGGCCCTAACATAGTGTTAAACTACCCTTGTATAATGAAGAAGATGACCCTTTCACAAGACATAGAAGGCCAACATGACCTTTACACATATATAGGATGAGGAAACATACATTTCCACACATTATATAAGATCTATGATACCAATATAATGTTATTTAAAAAATGAGGCATCCTATACCAATGAATTGGATTTCCAAAAAGGTTATATAAAATCATATAAAATTTAACCTTTTATTAAATTTACTTATTAATTGAAAGGGATAAGGTTATCAAAACCCTTATGAGACTTCTAAAACAAAAAACTGAGGGATTTAAAAAATTTGGACTATACATTGTATATGATATATATGATCATTTATTTCTTATGTAATTGTTATTTATTTGAGAAGTGTAATATATTATTAATGTGAGTTCCTGAGATAAATTAATTTTATGTTATTCTAATCATCAATCCATAAACATCACGGTTCATTAAAGATGAATTATTATCGTAAAATATTATATAGGTGTTAATCAATGAATATGATTTTTATTGAAGTGGATTCACACATTGAGAGAGTTTCATACATCATCCAAAAAAGTCATAGAGAGTAATAAGGTCCATACCATTCCATGATGTGATGTATAAGGCAGAAATTATTTTTTTCCATGAAAAAATGAGTGTAAATATTGTTCAATTACAATATATTTTGTTTATATTTTCAATAGTGAATATTTTTCATATCATGGATGATTGAATGATGATATCATTATTGATAATGTGTATTAAAGAGTATGAAATAGTTTACAAAAATAATGAGAATTTAGTGATTCTATTCGTTATATGTGTCAAGGAAATAAGGACCAGATACTGATTATCTAATTTCTTATAGTGGTGGAAGAACAATTAAACAACATATTTCATTATCTCATGAATTTTTTGATCATTCTAAAATCATGTGAAGATGTTAAATTGGAATGTAGTGATGATAATAGTATTTTGGTATTTGATGTTTTGAATTATTTTCAATATGATATTATATGTTAATGTTGTGAGATTAAGAAATATGTTTATTTCCCTTTTAAAATGTGATAAATAAGGATGATGGAATACTTTTGTGACATATTATAATATATATTGACCTACTACTATAGGAATATAGTTATTATTCAAGGGTATGTGGATGTCTAAACCCCAATATTGGTTTATATGGAGTAAAAAAAATTTGTGTAGGAATGGAGTGATGCCTTATAACATTCCACCCATTTTCATATATTCTAATTACTCCTGAAAAATATACATGACACATTAGACATGAACGTAGAAAGGAGTAGTCACCTACATTAGGGGTAAACCTTGTTATCATTTTGCAGTGCCATGAATTTATTTATATTTTTCACATTCTTGTGGGGGTTCGATAAATTGAATTTGTATTAAGATGTTATGGGTTCTATTTTCATATAATAACTTTTAAATAGTGTATAATTGATTCATCCCACCCTTCTCATGAATACATAACAACGTACCAGGGTGGTTCAAGACCTACACTATTATAAAAATAAACACAGCTTGGGAAACCAATTTGATGTATATTATTCTTATAAATCATGTTGTATATAGTAATATTCAATTCAAACCAAAAAGAGTGGAAAAAAATTATATTAGATTACGATACCACCATATCCATAAAATGAATCTCTTCTTAAGGACCATATGAATTCAATTCTATAACATTATATCATCATTCTATTTAGTTCCTATGAAAATAAAAAAACCATAATCATTCAAGGAAATTATTCTATTATTTTCATAATACAAGAAAATATGTATAATATATAATTATTGTGCATGTCATACTATGAATTTAACTGAAATATAAGATTTTAGTGAAGAGATTTAATAGTAAATGGTTTAAATTAAATTTTTTGGATTATAAATTGGGAAAAATGAAAATAGATTCAAAATAAAATTTATATAAATGAAATCTCATGTTTTTATATATATTAGGTTTCCTGTAAATGATAGCCCTTATTTTTGGTCACTGGCTCGATCATGTAACAAAACACTCATCAATAGACCCTTGGATATGGGAATATATTCTTAGTGAAACAAAAAACAATATTAGTTCCCCAAAAAAATTATAAAAATTTAAAATATATTGTAAGACTTGGTTGAGTTTTCAAAATCCTATATCCAGGGAAAAAAACATTAAATTTTGGCCTATATTTCTTCAATAGACCACATTCAATACATAATTGTCCTTATATATGGGGTAAACCCTAATAGATTTACCTGATGGTGTATAATATGTACTACTAATTCTATGGTTTTTCATTCCCCATAGTGAAATAAACCGAAAATGACTCATAACACCCACTCATAGAAGTTGAATTGAAAAATGAGTTATAAAAGAATATTGGATGTTCAGATTTATAATGAAAATGGAATTAACTGTTATTACAATCAATTAATGTATATAAAAAGATAGTATCAATGTTTTTAAAGAAATTATTGGTTAAATATTATTCCATGATCCAAACATTGAAAAAACAAAAGGATGGTAAGTTTAATAACTAATATAATTCCCACCCCATTTTGAAAGTACATTTTTTATATACATTATTTTTTTTGAGATTGAAAAATGTATGATATATACTTCACTTCAGTTTATATAGATATAGATTCATGTCTATCATAACAACATACATAAAGACCATTATATATATCCAAATCAGGGTTTTTCATGCTCTTCACATTATTTGATAGTTACCCAATTAAAAAGAAATTATTTCCATTTGGTTATATTAGTCCAATTTTCATTGTATGATGGAATCTAAATATGATAAAACATTTTCTTTATTAAAATTATATTCAATGTTTGGGGAATATTCATGTTATATTATACATGGAAAAATGGTCTTTTCACTTATTAATTTAACCCAAATTTGCTATAACTTTGTGTTGACAGAAGTTATTTCACCAAACATTTCATTAAAAAATTGTGAAAAAATCGGGATTAATACATGGTAAAGGGGAAGCCTTCTCCCATCATTAATTATTTTTTTGTATATGAATAATAAAATTGATCACCATTTGTATATGATTTTCTTCATGAAAACATTCTATAAGGAAAATATATTTCACAAAATGGAACATACCTGATTCATTAAGAAAATTGATATACTCCAATTTTGTATCTATTTCAATCTATAAATAAATCAGAAGAAAAAACTTCATAAATTATTTATTCTCAGAATGACAAATTTATAGACCATTTATCTATGAAAATCCTATAATAAAATCCCATTCCATTGAATAAGAAAACATAACATTATACTTTATCTTATAAATACATACTATATAACTATTGGATGTAATGTTTGATCCAACATAGAAAATATTTTTTACATAGGTATATTGAATTTTTTAATAAAATAGTTTTGGAAATGTGAGGGTTAAATAGAAACCAACAAGAATATTTCCAATGTTATTACTATGTAAGGTAAAATTTTATAGATGATAGAATTTAAAGGTGAGTTATAATGCTTACAATGCATTAGGATCAAAAGAACATAAATGATTTAAAATAATGAATATTTTTTTATAGATTTAATATTATTCATTCATTGATGGTCCATTACAAAATAATTAATAGTAAATAAATCTAATTAGTGGAGTATTATTCAATTTTAATTGTATTTCATTCATGAAAATCCTTACATGTAAAGAATTGTTGATCCAATATTTTCTGAATAATCATATCCTAATGATGTTTGTGTTCGTAGACATTCATCCTATTGGACATGTAACTCATTATGAGAAATATAGGAAATTTTATTCATAATATATCTTGAATGTAGACCATACATCAAAAGTTAATAAATTTTCTAAAATAAAATAAAAACTATATAATCTATTAAATATTAACAATTAATCATGCATGTAAAATGGTATAGTATACATAAAAAATTATTAAAAAATTAATTACAAAAAAATAAAGAAAAAACACAATTTATATTATATATCTGAAATATTCACATGGTCCAGGGGGATCTTTATTTTAACAATAAGACAATTTTCCCAAACACCCTTCTAGAAATGAACTATTATTGTTGGGGTTGATTTATAAACCACATAAAACTTACCTTGATTTCCAGAGAATCCCCAATTATTTCTTTCTTTAATAATGACTAAATATTCAACCATCTGGTGTATAATGGCGGTTGAGGATAGGTAAACTATTCCAATGAAAGAATAAATAATGTAAATTTATGTATAACCCATGAATTTTTTTATGATAGAATTCATTATGGATTGTGGGTTTCTATGATTTATAATTTTGTGAACTAACCATTCATGTTTCTTTATTAGTGAAAATGAAACAAAAATGGTTCTTGTGTTACATGTAATAGTTTTTGAAAAGTATATTAAAAAAATATGATTATTTTTTTAAAAAATATCCTAAAAATCTCATACTATTCATATCTACAATTAATGCAAGAGAAAACATGTATTAAAAAATTATATAAAATAAAATAAAATAAATAATAATTTAGACTATTTTATCTTGAAAAATAAATAATACATTTAAAAAAATTGTACATTTTGTAGTTATAGATATTGTACTAAGAAGTTAGAGGCTTTGTTGAGAGATATAAAATATCATCGGGTTTTTTGGGTGGATCAGAGTAGTTTTTATTATCCTTTTGTTGAATAGTATTTTGTTTCTTTATTAAACATAGTGTTGGTTATTTACAAGTATATATTTATTGTTTTTGTTCGAAAAACAAAAATTGATTCTAAATTAATAATCTAGTTTTTTATACTTAGCACGGATACAATTTTTTATAGTATGTGTACATTTTAATGAAAATAATCCACGTATATTTTTTCTTTATCCATCATTTTTTATTTCTAATAACTAATTTTTTATTATGATGCTCTCAGTTAATTCTAGAATAAAGTTTTTTGGATGATTTTGAATGGTAATGGGTCTATTTCGGATACTAATTTTTTATTCTGATTTTATTGGGTGATAGGAATAAATGATAAATGATATAATTGTAATGTATTTGTAATAAAATATTAATAACAACCATATTTATATATAAACCTGTGTTACCAGTGTAGGATCCCAGAATTTATGTAGGTATTTCCTTGTTTAAATTTGGTTTATATCTCAATAATATGGATAATGGACTGTTTATTGGGTGTGTTAGGATTCTTGGGGGTGTGTTAGGGGTTTGAGACATGAAATTAATGGAGTATTTGGCTATATAGTGCATTTAATATGGTTGTATCATGGTTATAGATAGTTTTACACCAAAAATGTGCTACCTAATAGAAGAAATTAATGTTTTAAGAAACTATTTTAGTGGGAGAGGAAAACTAGGGAAACATATACAATGGAATTCTGCATTATTGGGGCAATGTTTGTAAATCTTTACGGGCCTCCCCGGGTAACAGTGAGACATAATAATTCCTAAATAGAGGTTGGGGCATGGTTTAGAAAATTATATGGTAGAACCGTTTTCCCAATTAAAAAGAAAAAAACACAAAATTTTCACCCTAGATATTTTAAGGATCACACCTGAATTTATCCTCATTTAATGATCCTTCATTCATAGTGAGGAACCCATTTGACCACAACTCACCCAGAATAATTATCCTTCAATTCTTGTCCATTTTTATTATTGTTGGTTTTGGATCGAAGCTGTGAGGTATTGTAAATATCATGTTTCTTCTAATTTTAATATCTGGTATTGTAGTATCGTTATTATTTTTTGAATTCCTAAACCCCTCATTTTTCATAGAACTATAGTTTAGGGATTCAAAGGGTTCTTGAATTTTAATATATGTCTACAGTTAAGTGCGTTTTCATCTTCTTATTCGAGGTATGCAGTCTATAAGCTATGTCCCATAGTTTTATTATCCATTTTTTCTTGTGTTGTTATGTTCATGGTTCTCTCTTATTGTGAGTATGTTACCTTTTATATTGTTTGGTTAAATGGTTGGGTAAATTATAAAATTAAACACTCTTGACCAAAGATGGATGCATTGAGGATGATTTTACTTGTTTTGGGCCTCCCATTGGGATCTGCAGCTTTCCAAAACATGGTAAAATTGAAATGTTAAGAATAAAGTCGATTGTCTAGTAATAGAGCACATTATAATTGTTATTTCATGTAAGATTAACCATTAATAATCGACAATTTTTTTTCTCGATATGGACTAGAAAATAAGGGATTGTTTAGAATGATATGAAAAAGGGTAACATGGATTAATTTGAATGTATCAATTGGATAATGAATATTTAATAGAGTTTTGTAAATGGATTAAGGCACCTTAATTGATGAATGGTCTAAATGGGTTAAAATTTTAATATGCGGGCATTATGGAATAAGTTAAATGGGTTATGGTATGAAAAAGGAAATGTCATAAATGGGTTATGTGATATAAATCAAAAATGTGTAAATGGACTAGGTCATGATATTCTGTAATATGAATTATGATTTTTATGTATATTATTTAGGTATGGTTTGTGATAGGTTATATGTATAAATGCATAAATAATAATGGAAACAAGACTTGGTTGTTGTGGGGTATTTGACCTGAGGATATATTCCCATGGGACAGGTCAGATTAAGGCTCTAAACCCCACCACACAATTTATATGATAGAGAAGGATAACATGCCTCTATTACCCAAAAAGATTCATTTTATGAGGATTCCTACATAAAGTATCTGACTTAAGTGTCATGTTTTCTGTTGAAATTTTTAATCATAGTGATATTGGAATCTTGACTTATTCCCATATACATGATAATTTACCAACATAGGTCATTTTGTAAATGATGTGAATTCATAAAGAATAGAAAGTTTAATGGTAATGAATTCAGTAATGAATATGGTATACGTAATGAAATGGGATTAATGATTAATATTTTTAATGTGTATAATTTTAACTATTCTCACCCAAGTTACATTCTATTCACTATTTCTTGTATTTAGATATTGCATGCACTATCTATTTAGACTATATTTTTTAGTAACTTATTATGGTTCCCTATATTTTTTTACTCACACCCTACTTAGTCCTCCATTGGGCACCCTATAAAATTTCATAGATGTTGGTATGGACAAGGGAAATGTCAATATTCTATGGAGTTGAGATAGGACTGCGATGTTTAGGTTTGAGGATTCAAAATGGGAGCCGAGACCCATTTTTGGGATTCATCTATTGTTATTTCTTTTGGGATCTCTTTCACCATTATCATTGTAAGTGTGACATGACATACCTTTTGTTTGGTTGTGGTTGTATCTATTTTCGAAATTCATTTGTAATGAATTTTTCATGAATTAGAATTTATTATTCCTTTATTTTATATATTTTTTACTATAGGATAATATGGTAAATAGGGTATAGTATCCCCAAGGTATACAATAGATGTGCAATGCTAGTAAGAAACCTCTAGTGTATGAGGAGGAACACTTGAGGTCATTTCTCACCCCAGATCGAGGCACTGGTTTAGTGGCTTCCATGTTGGGGACATTGCAATGTGGAATATGAGAGGTTCATTTTAATGGTCCTATTATTTTTTATGGTAGATGGTATATTACTATGTTTTAGTTCTTGTAAATGATCTCATTATTGGGGGTACCTGAACCATGTATGAGAGAAATCCCAAGTCATGCAGGGTAGAATTTTTGTTCTTGGTGTGTGTTGTTATGGTTGAATGAAATTTTAACATTGGGTAATTCTCGTGTTGTGTGGCATGACTATTTTATTATATTGTTATCATGTCCAAAATAGTACGAGGTTGTGCATTAATGCATCATTATAGGAACCTAGGTATATAGTTGGAATTCATCATGGTAGGAACACATAGGAAGTGTGTATTAGAAACAGAGAGTATGATGCATTTTACATTAGATAATAATATGAAGAATGTAATGTCTAATAAACATGATCTAAATTGGTACATGGAAAGGATGTTAAATAGTGTTTAATGAATTGTTCCTGATGAATGAGTTTAAATGTGTTAAAATGTGGGTTATTATGATTTTTGAATATGTTAAAACGTTCTTTTAATTGGATTTAATGATATATATTGTTCTAAAGAAGTATTTTTCCATTGTGATACTAGAAATGATCTAAAAAGATGGTATAATAAAATGCTCGTGACCATGTATGTTGGTTTACCTCTTGTTGACCATGACCCACCATTGGGATGGAATAGGGTTGTGTTCTATGTCTGATGATGGCTATTGGGATAGTGTATGTTATTTTTTTCGGTATAGTGGATAGACATATTTTATTTTAATTGTGGAAAATTTATGTTATGAATTCTAGTGAACATGTTAATATGTTTATAGGAATTCCACCATTTCAGTGTGTTCTAGTGGAGAGACATGTATATATCATTAAACATTGTTCACTAGAAAAAGATTATGGAACCCCCCCCCCCCCAATGAAGGATATGATATGGGAAGATATGTTCTATGATGAAATTTCACTTTTTATATAGCCTATGGAGCAGAATATAAGATGGGTTGCACCATGTAAGTTGGACCAGACTAGAGAGTCTCTGCTGGAAAATCATACGATGTTTGCTTGAGATGGTGTACTTGAGTATGAATCATGATGTAGTTTGAAACATAATGGGACATGATAGATTGGTATCCCTGGTTTGGTGAACTGACCGTGTGTATAGGTGGTTTTGGCCTGGAGGGTGCCTTCCTTTGGAGGCATCAACAATCTGATGTGTTTGATAGTGGGGTGTCCCATCATTTATCGTTGGTTGGTCTATGTCATTGAGGTTGATAGGTACCATATGATGACATGGATGAATTAACCCTTGTGGGTAGTAACCGATAATGATATTTTAGGTTTTGAGATGGATTTCTTGGTTTGTGATGTCATTAGTTGTGGTTTTTTTTGCGGGTATTTGACTTTGAGTAAATGATTTCTTTGGTGCATTAGACATAGTGTTTTAGAATGGATATAAGACAACCAATTTTAGTGGATACTTTTTATAATTTGATGCATATGACCATCCGAGATGTCCTTGTGACTTGTTCCCCCAAATAGGAGTTGGGTATGTTGCTATCATTTGTCCATAAAGAGTAATATCATGGGGTTGTCAACCATTTTGAGAGAGGTCTTGGGATTGAGAGGCATATATTGGTTCTTTGGATTATCATAGGTATGGAGTTTTCCATGAATGGTATGTGGGTATGTAATGGGTTTTTGGAGACATGATTCTAGTTGTGATAATGAATTGATGGTTTAATGAAGGTCTAGGGTGACCTATTTGGTGGTAAGCCCAGTGCTACTGGTGACATGGAACAAGAAGAATAAGAGATGCTACAATGGTGGAAATGATTCATAATGAGTAACATTTCATTTTGGTAAATAGTACTTTTGTTTCCTAGTTATCTAAGAATATAACCAAAGTTATACTGGTTGGATGTAATGCTATTTTCGAAGAGTTATATCATTTTGATGGATAACTTTTATGACTGGATGATGATTGGTGAAAGCCTTGATGTTGATTTTGGGAATAAAAGAAACAGGTTAATTTATAGTGTAGGAAAAAAAATTTATTATGGTGACACTTGAGGTGTGGATGATTATTTGGTTGATATTTAGGATGAATGGTTTGGTTTTTGGGAGAGTTTTTGAGAATTTCTTGTGTCCAATAGGGATAACAGAGTAGCAGGAATGGTTAAGTGTGTAAGTGGGTGTTGGGATAGTCATGGTGATGTTTGTCCTATGTAATGTAAAGTTGTTTATAATGTGTTCTCATAGGATAGTGAATGGTCATAAAAGATATTATGAGGTTCATATGTGGTAAAATGTTTTTAAGGAATGATTCTATTAATAATGGGATAATAGGAGGCTTGGGATAAGCACATAATGTTCTCTAGGAAACCAAAGTGGTAAGTGTGGCTATGTGAGATGTCATTTGTTTTTTATTTGTGTGGTGGACCATTGTACTCTCTTTTTTAACTACCATGTGAATTGTGTAAGAGTTAAGGTGGTGTGGTAGAATTATGTCCAATGGAAATTTTATTTTAGGAATTCATAGTGTAGGGACATGGAGTAGTGGTTTGTCTGGGATGGAAATCACACATAGAAGGTAGTGGTTAAGTGGTGGAGAGATGAGTGTAGATAGGGAGGATTGAGACTCTCATCTAGTCATGGTGTCCCATTGTAAGAGGTGGCATATGTGCTGGTAAAATTTTGGTTGTTTTTGTCGACGACATCTTAGTATACCTTAGATAGTGACGATTATGCACAACATCTTGACAATCACCTAGGTGAAGTGATAAATATTTTGAATTTAAGATTGTTATTTGAATTCATTTGGTTGTATATTGGATATTATAGAGGTTTTTCTCTTATATATTTATGTGTATATGGATGGTGGAATATACACAAGTTTATTTTTCATGAGTGGGTTCTTTGGGAAGGATCAAGTGTTGATGAATATTGTGGGTTCCCTTCATGAATCCTAATAATGGGTATTAGTTAGTGAACTTTTTATTGATATGGGATAATCTAAATTTCCCCATTCATTTTTTTTTGTGTTTATGTCAAGACCCAAGTACGATATGTGGTTGTATATATTTCTTGAGAAAATAAATTATTATCACACTCATAAGGTTGGGAGTGATAATCTAGTCATAGATTTGTGGACCAGATCACGGAGTTTGTATGGTTGTATTGGGATGCCAATGAGAAATCTACGATGTATATGGCTCGGTTTCTGATAAATTTTTAGGTAACCCTCAGATGTGTTTCTTTAATGATCCCAGCATTGGCTTTAGTCTTGGGGTGGTATCAAATGAATTCGTGATTCTCATGCTAAAATCGTTGATGAGATTGGTAAGACGTGGAAACAGTTCATGTCAAGGGAGGCTTGTTTATGGAACATCATTGGAAGTAGGAAATGAATTCTGGTAGGTGTTTTTTGGTAACCATGGAGTTCCCTTAGGTGTATAGGTATCTTGTAAAAGTAATGTAATTTCATGAAAATAATAAATAAACGTTTTTCTAGGGTGACTCAGTTGGGGAAATCATGACTCGGCTATGAACAACTGAATACTGTGTTTGGTTTTAAACATCCTATGGTGGATGTTTTCCAGTGAAAAGATTGTTTCAAATTTTTAGGTAGTCTTTGAGAAAAAATTTATCCATATTCATTTGTGTATGAATGATTTGATTTATTGTGCTACAAATGTTGATGGGTGTGGTGGAGGACAGTGAGGGTTTGGAGGGTAGTGGATTCTGTTTCAGAGGAGTTCTTTCAAAAGTTAGGGAATGACCTCGGTATGTGTATTAGATGATATTTAATGGACATAAATGAGTATGTGGAATGATAATGTTAAGTTATATTCATTTCAATGGTATAATATGGGTTTTCGGGGATATACCACGTGGGGGATGGTCGGACATGATATGGCAGAAGAAAATGATGTGGAAAGTTGTAATCCACATTCGATTCTATGTTCTTAGTGCTATGTTACATTGGGAAATGAATCGATACATGAGAGAGGCCATTTGATTCTTATTCTTCAATTGGATGTAATAGTTATGACCTCCCGGGAGCTTCCAATGACAGTAATGGATTCCAATAATGTGTAAATTCATTTTGGACCCATGGGTAGGGTGATTGGAAAATGCATCAGGTGTGTCATAAAAACTAAGTTTAGGTCTAGGTATTCATTTTTTACAGCGGATGATCCAAAAACTGGATGGTGGTGAGAGTAAGATGAGGTGTATAATGGGGTCACCATAATGGTAAATTGTTCAGTTCATGGTGTGACTAGTGTTTCAGGTTAATGGGACCCAACTAAGTACCATTTTCATGATTTTCCCTGATAATGAGCATTGAATCGTGTTTTACCTGTTGAGTACCTTGAGTATTTATGGTAGGGTTTGGATGTTTAATTACATAATGGGACCATAAGGCCTCGAGTTTTAGATTGATGCATGTTGGGAAATTTTTTTGGGGAACTATCTATTTTTTTCGAGTGGTTTTGAGATGGGTCACCATTAGTGTTTTGAAAATTAGTTAAAATGGAACCAAGAGATCTGGTCCCTGAGTAGAAAATATTATTTGGCCAATGGCATGGTAACTATTTCTTCCACAATGGTTTCATGTTTTGTGTGATGTTTTCTAGTCATTAAATTTATCCATTGTTTCCTAGGATTCCCTATAAAGTACATATGTTGGATGTTTGGTTGAGGCTAATGCTTTATTTTAAGAGCATCTAGTTCTTCTTAGATGACGGTGAATATTTTTTCGATGTTAAGGATATATTGATGGTTCATGTTTTTATGGAAGGATGGGAATATTATACATGAAACATGGTATATAGAATCAGGTATTTGTGATCTATATCCCAATATCGTATCTTTGGAAGCTCATTGAATCCTAGATTTATGGCTCGATGAATATCCATTATTAATTTTGGAAGTTGCAAGCTATAACCCATTATAGAGGAATTTACCTATTTAAATTTTGGTTTAAATATATTTAATAGTGTTAATGGAATGTTTTAGGAGTGTGTAAGGAGTCACTGGTTGTTCTAGTATTTTTGGACATGAATGGAAAGGGGATTTGGTTATCCAGTGCATGTTACTAAGAATGTACAGAGTAAATGATAACATGGAATACAAATAGTTCTATACAATGTGATGGGTGAAAAGTTAAGGAAAACCATGTGGGGGGGGGGAGGTGACCATGGAACATAGTGATGATTCATTCCACACAATTGGTGCATGATTTCTCAAACAATTCTGCCCTCCATGGGTAACCCTAGAAATTACCCCCCCTTTGACCGAAGACGGTGCATAGTTTTTTAACGGTTTTTTCAAACCATGGGACAAACCATGTTCCCCATTAAAATGTGAACATTATAATATTTCCCCTAATGTTTTTATGTATATCACACAATTTTATCCCAATTTATTTTTCCTACATCAATAGTAATGAACTGATTAAACCAAGACTCTCCAAGGATCATTTTTTTTATTCTAGTCTATTTGGAGTGTCGTTGGTTACATATCAATGCTCCAAGTAAGTCTACTTCTCCTCTTGATTCTCTTTTAAGGATTAAGGATTTTAGATTCATTCTTCTTATTCTTATTCCCTAAAAACCTATTTTTATTAAATCATATATTTGGGATTCAAAGGGTGATCGAATCATGATCAGTGGCTATGGTTAAGCTTTAGTTCTTCTTTAGATTCCATGGAGGTGGTCTACAAGATATATCACCCAGTTTTGTGGTTGATTTTTACATGTGTGGTTTCATTCATGGTTCACTCCTGTTGTAAATTTCATGCCTCTAAGAGGGTTTGGAAAAATGGTTGGATAAATGATAAAACTAACCCATCATGATCCATGTGGGATTCATTTTGGAAGATTTGACCTGTTTAAGGACACCTGTGGGGTGCACCAAAATACCCAAACATGGAAAAAAATTGAATGTTAGGCCTGGAGTTTATTGTATTTAAATAGATCCCATGATAAATATGTTGATATTTTAGTTTAATACATATGTGTAACTAATTTTTGTTGTTTACTATTTTTGGAAATGAAAAAATGGAGTTTTTGGAATGATGTGAAAAATAGTTAAATGGAATATTTTGAATGATTCAAATGGACTATAAATTACTAATGAAAATGAATAAATGGATTAAATAACAAGATTTTATGAATGAGATAAATGGGTAAATTAGTTAATATATTAGCATTATTGAATATTTTAAATGTGTTATGGATGGGTTAATTGGGATAATAGATATAAATTGTAAATGTGTGGTTTTTTATGGATAGAAATTTTGTTATAAGAAAATTAATATGAACTATTATTATTATGTCTATTAATTAAGTGTGGTTTATGATATAGTATATATGGTAAATGGATAAATGAGATTGTTCACAAAGATTGGATGTTGTAGGGTATTGGACTTGAGGTTCAACACCCATGGGTTGGGTTAGACTTGCGATCTAAACCCCACCCCAAAATGCATGGGTAAGGAAAGGGGATCATCTCTCTACACCCCTAACAAATTATATTGATGAGACATCTTAGACTGAGTATCCAAGTTAAGTGTTGTGAATTTTTTTTGAGATGTTCATTCAAAATGAAATAGGAAATTGACTTATTCCATTATACATGATAATTGACTAGAATAATAAATTGTGTAAATGATGTACATGCATAACCCATAGATCATGTAAGGGAAATAAATTTAGTAAGAAATACGGTAAGTGATGAAATGTTATTAATGATGAATATTCATAAAGTGTATAATGTGAACTATTGGTACCTGAGTTTTATATTGGACACTATTGAAATTTATTTCATTATTTAATTCACAATATGTTTAGACTATTTATTTTGGAGACACCATTGGTGTTGGATTACTATGTTGTACTCAAACCCTTTCCGAGATTCCATTGGGTACCTGAGTAGATTTATTGGTTTCAGGTATAAACATGGACAAGGTCTCTATTCAATAGATTTGAGTGGGGATTAGAATGTTCATGGTTAAGTATCCAGACACGGAGTTAAGACCCATGTTGGGGATTAATCATTCTTTCTTTCTTTTTCACTTTTTTTCACACATGGAACTATTGGAAAGACATGAAATATCTTTTTTTTTGTTATGGTTGTATACTATTTGGGAATTTTGTAGTAACTTCTATTATGAATTATTTGTTATTGTCCCATTATTTAATATTTTTTGTTTCTAGTTACAATGATAAAGATGGTATAATCTCCCCAAATGATCCATTTGATCCTCTCTAATTGTCAAAACCCTCTGTTGTATGGGAGGGTGTGCATGTGGTCATGTGTTGATAGGCTTGAGGAATAAATTTTTTTTCATCCGGGTCGTGGTCATTACAACAGAGATGTGTGGAAGGATCATGAGGTTTGTGAAGTTAATAAATCTTGTTTCATGATCCTTTAAACTTATTCTTCATTATTGAAGGAAAAAATTTAGTCTCCAAGCATTATGTTTGTTATTATGGATCTGAAATTTTTCATATTTCAGGAATTTAATAAAATACATAGTTTTAATTGTGTAATTTTTTTTGGAATGGATTATTTGAAATTGATATATTTTTACAAAATCTTCATGTTTTTATTATTTATAAATATTTGTATGTTCATAATTTCCATTTTTTGGAAGCGAGTAATTATATGTTAATACATATTTTGGGGGTAGGATACAATAATATTTTTATGATTATTTAATTCTAACTAGGTAGGTAATGTTAGAAAACGTTTTATGCATTTGGGTAACAATATATATTTATTTTATGGGTTAGGATAATGGTGTCTCATTAGAAACTATATTAAGATTATATTAGATAGTGAATTTACAATTTTATATATGGAGGTTAATTAGAACACATTTTTAAATGAACTATAATTGGATTTGAAAATCTATTCGAATTGGTATTTTTATTATAAGACAGTTTTTGGGGCTATAAAATTTCGACATGATTAACATGATTATTTATAATATATTGAAATATATTATCCTAAAAGAATTTTAGAGGATATGAGACCCAATCCAGTAGTGAATTATTTAATAAGGATTATTATTGTTTTCAACTTCTTAGACACCATTATAATGGTGAATGGAATATTAGAAATGTACATATTTGATTAATAAACAAACAAATGGAAGGGTTTCTTTATTTTGGAAAAGATACATTGATTGAATTTTTTGGAAGAGACTGAGAGATTTTTTAACTAAAACATCATCTATAATAATTTCAATGTTACAACGAATAATTATTTCTTGGACTTATGTCAAGGATATATGTATGTCATTGATTTTTTACTCATCTAATGAATTTGGAGAGGTGTGATTTAGACGTAGCTAATAGTATGTAATAAAAAGTAGTTATGTTAGAGTTATGATATAAACATGAAATAAAATTAAAGGTGTTAATGTGTTGTGTTAATATATATAAGAAGATATTGGATTATTGAATTATTATGAGAAATGAATTATAGGAAATATTCAATGAATAATAAACATATCTAAAATTACTTGAATAATTAGTCAGAGTAGTGGAAATAATAAAATTTTAAATCATTTTTGTAGTTGGATGACAATATCATGTTATAAGAATCATTGATTCATTCCACTATATGGTATAGGTATATCTAGTTATGATTCGTAATTTGTGCATTATTTAACCAATTTAAGAGGTATTACATGTGAAAATTTTGAAGCCTATTAGTTTTCAGAAACATTGAAAAAAGATGATTTACTGTTATAATCGAAAAAATGTATCAATGATGGTCATTTCCAATTAGAATCAAGTACCATAGACATAGTAAATATAAAGCTGAACAAAATCACAACTACTATTCTACCCTTTAACATCACTAAAAATGGGATATATTATCACTAAATAACCACTAACTATAAAAGTTATGTAAATGGATTAGGTTTTTCATTTCTATAAGAAATGAAAATAAATTCAGACTATAAAATTTCTAAAATGAGTAATGATAAATTTCTACTTCATCAGTTCTTCTATTATCACTAATAAAGGGGGTATTTATGAAGGAATTTTTGGAGCACTGATAAGGTCCCCCTTTATCATCACTTTTATAATGCTGATAATGGGTTATTTCTTATTTTATTTATTAGAGATCTCAAACACAATGTTTTTAGTGATTCCAACAACATTTTTCATATTTTTTCACCCACTCACCAGTGACCTCTTTATTATAACATGAAATAATCCTTCCTCAGTACTTTTCCAAATTCTAGCCTATTGTGGACTTGCATCGCTCACCTATATGTGGTCCCGAAAACTCATTATTGGAACTAGAACACCATTACCATTGCACCATATGTTTTTTCACATATTTTATGATATTTATATTTATCTATTAATATTTAAATATATAATTTCTACTCATATATATACACATGTACAATTATTTTTAAATACATCTGTAAAGCATATGATTATGTTTGATGTATATGTATTTATATTTATTAAAATATGTTATATATTAGTTAAAATTTAACATATTCGAATATAGTATAAATATATTTCCACTTATTAACACACACACACACATATATATATATAAACATTATATATATGTATAAGTTTATATATATTTAGAAATCATTATAATTTAAAAAAATGATTAGTTTCTCGTGTAAATACAATATCACAATATATATATATATATATAATGATATATATATTATATTTTTATGCTAAATATATTAATTTATATCATTTTATATTAACATATTAACATATAGTTTTATATTAACATATAAATTTCTTATCATTTATTTATAAATATTTTTATGTAAAATATTTTTCTATAATATGTTTAATGAAAATGATAATGATAATGATTTAAAAAAAATAGATTTTTATATGGAATATATATACAACACACACACAAATATTAACATACACAAGAATACAATTATATTTCAAACATAAACATGAAAATATTTACATATTGTGTATTTATTGACACATATTTAAATATAAATATCAATATATATTTTTTATGACACAAAAATTTTTATATATTAACATTACTTGTATCTATATATATATACATATGAATGAATTTTTATAAGTTATTAAAATGGATATTATTTGTTTTAAATAAAATCAATATTAAATATTTATTTACATGTGGTTCATATATTTAAAATTTAATTTTTACATAAGTATGTCTAATATATATATAATTGATTTACTATATATAATTAGAAGAATATATGTATATATTTAATTATAAATAAATATACATTATAAAAACCCATAAAAAATCAAAACTATAATATTAATATCAATATATTTCTGAGTATTAATTACAATATCAATCTGAAAAATATAATATGTCCTTTTTAAATGAGGGTTAAATTCCACATAATGTTAACAAATTACTATCTTTTGACTGAAAAAATTGTTTTAGAGGTCTTCTTTGCATTTTTGACCTCAAAAAAATAGAATGGGGTCCTAGAAAGTCATCATTAAATAGATATATTCACGTTCTTTGATTTCAGAATATGGTAGAGCCCTAACGGATACCCAGATCAAATTGTATGGTAGATCAATGTTCAAGTCGTGTTTTCATCTTATCTTAGACATTTTATCAATTCAATAATTATTTTTGTCGTTTAGTAGTTCTTAAATGACTATTTCTAAATAATTATTAATGAAGTATTTATTAATAATATATTTTAACCTTTTTTATTTTATGTTCCATAAATATCTTATATAATTTGGTTAAATGCATATTTTTCCTTCTCTAAATTATATTTGAAAGCATATATTATACTTATGCGCATTTAAATATATTAATATATTATTATTTAATTTTAGTGAAATATAAACCTTTTCTGAACAATACCCTTTATGTGTGATATAAAAAACCGATGATAAAATAGAGAATCTACCAACATAATTAAAAAAATAGATATTTGGGGGTCCATTATTAGTTCTTTTTTAGTATCTTTAATAAAGGATCCCCATTATGTGTGTTTTATATTAGATCGTATAATGGAATGTCAATAGTTTGTTATTAGTGTTGATGAAGGGATACCCTTATAAGTCTATTTTGGAAGTGCTATTAAAGGCACCCTGTTTATTACTTATTTACATTAGAATTGATAGAGGGCCTTTGTCTCAGTGTTTCAAACACTAATAATGTATCCCCTTTATCAACGCTTTCATTAGGTATTGATAAAACCTAGATAGGGATAAACAAGGATATGTACTAGTATGTTTATATGAATAAATTCAATCATTATAATGATTAAGTCAATGACCAGATGGTTATATCAACATGAAACATGTTATTAGGTTTATGTCACTATGGGACTAAACATCATATGTTTGTTACTAAATAAGGTAAATCATATGTATATGTTGGGTTTTCTATTGAGAAAGGTACAACATATCATTATATTATTATTATATATACATTTTTAAATATTGGTGCTACTAATTTATTTATTATAAAATGAAGGTAGAGAATTTTGTTTTATGAGTATAAATGATACAAGATATTATGTGAATTTTGAAACCTCTGATAAAATTTGGTAATATGGGATTCTAGTTCTGGGATGTACTATTTTATAAATTGACCCAAAATTCTCTTCAAAATTTACCATCCTAAATATATATATGTATGATTTTATAATTATCATGGAATAGATGATTACACATAATTCCCACATAAATAGTTACATTTATAAAGTGACATTCATCACTTCAAAATAGGAGAATTACACATTCATGGGAGAATGATATATCAATTTTAAAAGATTTAGACCAATTATTATGGGTTCAAGGAATATAAAAATTTAGTTAGATGTGATGAATTTTAGGAAAATAAATTTATTGTCAATGGTATCTTTTCAAAAAATATTTAAATTTTAACCAGGAATTTTTCCATATAATTTTTTATGTATAAAATTATATTGGAGGTCTAATTTTTAATTTTTTTTACAGTAAATGAGTCTATAATATTTATATTTATATCAAAATAACTAACAGAATTTGAGATCAGGAACCTCACCATTAGTAGATCCAATTCTTTTTTTATAGAATTTATAGATCACGTAGAAATTTTGTGTTTACTACCATATGTATAATCAATTTACTGTTTGGAAAAAAATTGTCTCTATAATATAATATTTTATAGATTATATATATTGTGTGAGATTATTTTAGAATATATACACGAGTTTAGGATACCTTTAAATAATATTAAAGAGATATGATCTATAAAATGCATATTTTTTTACGTACAAACAATCATTATGATAATTTTTTAATCTATTTTATCTTAATAACTCCTCAATAGTCTAAATAATATTAATTAACAATCTATTTTGTCAATATATTGAAAAACAATCCTTTAATTTTTCATTAAATTAATTAAGTAATAATTATTAAGGTATGATCACAATAAGAACATGATAATTGTTTTTTTCACAATATAAGACAATCGCAACTATGAAGCATTCTGTAAATGTATGTTTTATATTTAGGATGATAATTACTCTAGGGGACAATTTTTAGGGAGGGAATATTATTTGTCCTTGAAAATATTATTGAAATTGTTTCATGGAAACACAGAATATCATAAAATTGGAAGGAAATTTTTGGCGATTATATTAACATAATAGAAACTTTATTCATGATTTTTTATTCTAAGTATCTCCCATAACAGCTTGAATAATTAATGATGTATCATTCATGAGTGTTTGTAAATGTCATAAATCATTTATGGAGATTTTGAGTTTGGTTACAACTTCAACCGTTGAAAAAAAGATATTATCCCATGCTTGTACAGGTATTTACTCTAAAATAAACATTATGTATTTGATATAATGCTTTACAAGAAACATTGATCTAAAACGAACCATGACTTTCTAATGAATTATTATTATCTAAATATAAATAATTCATACTAATTGAAAACTTTTAGAAATCAATAAAAATAATTATATTTAAAATTTTTTTCTAAAGGTTTGATATAGTTTAAATTTACATTACAATTTTTAATTAATAAGTAATCAATTCTCTATAAAACTAATTTTATTCTTGATTAAATATTTTTACCACAAAAAAATATTTTTATTGAATTTTCTAAATTAATATTATAATAAATTTAAACTAAATTTATATATATTAAATTATAAAATGATATATTTATTGATATTATCATATCAAAATTAGAATTATATTAAATTTTAGAGTTTATAAGAAAACATTATTTTTTTCATTGATATTGAAAAAATAACAATTTAATAGAGAACTAATTTTTTCCATTACAATATTTAAGAATATAATACAGTCATAAATTTATTTTTAAAAATAATCAGTTAAATATAAATAAAAATAATCTAGAAATTCCATTTTAATATAAATTAATACTTATTTCTGAATCAAAACATATTATTACATAAAAATGAATTTTTTAGGGAAAGTTGTTATTCATCAAATTTCACAGCATAATTTTAAAAGTCATTTCCAATGTTTATATATATTTATTTTGATAATATGGTTGTAATATTTTTAATAATTTATTAAAATATTTTTAAAAATACAAAAAACCTTTTTTTCTATAATGAATATAAAAATATAAATATTAATTAACATAGCTAATGAAAATGATATTACCCAGGGTTAAACTAAAAGATAAGGGTATGATTTCAACATAAACATTCATAAATCATCTTGGATAGATATATTTAGATATTATATCATATAATATTTTAATATTACTATTTATGTATATTTATTGGGTATGACATTAATATATTTTAATATTATTAAAATTTTCAGATATCAAACCCTCCCTTTTAAAGGAACACCACCAATCATTTCCCCTCAATAGTTCAAGACCCTATTATATCAGCTAGTACATAATAAAATAATTTATTAAAATTCCTACCTATATCCTATAGTCCCTTGTTTCATTATAATTCTATCCTTTCATGGCATAAGGTGAAATCCAAAGGAGGTTTCTCAAGGATGTGGTATAACTCTTATATGGTTATGTTCAAATTTATTTATTCTTTCTCTTTATAATAGCATATTTTATAAATAATAACATAATTAATCTAGTATAACGAATATAATGATATGTTATTATGTTGATTTTATAACCATCTTAAATATATGTTCCCTCAAATGAAAAAAGAAATTATTTATTGTGTGCACCTTTGGACTTCTGCCTCCACGTAGCGATATGATTTATTTATTTTCCACAGGAAATATATATTAATGAATGAATATTTAATAAATAAATATTATTATTTAAAACAACCTATATTGGTAATATATTATTTATATTTCATTCCATCATTTCGTTAAAATATTAAAACAACATTCATGCATACATACAGACTAAAGTCTCCATGATGTGTGTAATTAATTTTTCCTTTTCTATGCTTTATTAATGGTTCAAAATATTTATATAATGAATATATATAATATATATATAATTATTAATATTATATATAATATGAATAAATTTAAAAACTGTGACTAATGGGAAATTTGAACCAAAGAATTAATTAAAAACAGAAATAGTTTACAGTAATGGTTGATGATTTCAATAATGAATTACTAAGAAATGGGTGTCAAAATTATAAAAGTGGATAATATTTTATATTATAATTTATTCCATTATTATTTTATATAAATATAATGAACATAAAGGTATTTTTCAGGATTTTTAATAACATTTAAATAAATGCCAAATTTAGGTAAGGGGTTTATGTTAAAATCTCATTTTTACCATGATTGTTTATAAAAAAATTAATAAGGGTGAATCTTTATGATAAAATTACACATAATAAAATTGAGTTTCATCTCATGAATATATTTTTCAATAATACATTATTTATTTATTTTTTATCTCTTGAAGTTCATTAGAGACAAAAATAACATTTTTTAGGAAAAATGACATCATTTTTCTCTTTATTTAAGTATATTTTTATTCCAAGTAAATATATTAATTAAAATGTATTAAATAATTCTTATACTATTTTAAAATGATTTATAAAAAAAATTAACAATTTTTTAATCTAGTTATATTTTCTTAAAAAAATATTATTGTCAATTTCTAATTGATTTACTTCTTTCAAAAAATGTAAAAAATCATTATTTAAACATATAATACATGATTTCTAGTTAGCATATTCATAAATTATATTTTATTTTTATATTACATTAAAATTTTAAATCTTTTAATTCAGATAATATCACCTCAATAAAATTTTGTAAATTTTTATATATTAATCAAGTGGATGAAAGATTAAAAGGGTAATTTCGTACAGCAATGTCCCAATGTTATCTTATAGAAATTTATCAACTAAGATATCTGCAAATGATATAACATATGCTTCATTGGGAATATAATTAAATGATACCATCCATATTAATTATCTATATGATTTTTAATAATTATTATGAAATATTTCTGAAACAATCATTCTTTTAAACTAGATTTGTTATGATGGAATGAAAAAAAAATCATGCCCTTTTTGGAGGACATATATGTAGACTCTAATTGCATTATGGGTTGGTTCATTATATCTCTAAAAATAATTGTATTAAAATTAACTTGTATGATCTTAATTCATACATAAATGGTTATATGAATACTATAATAGGGTAAATATATAAAAACCTATATATTTCAAAAATATATATTATATCATATTAAAAAAAATTAACATAATAATAAAGCAGTCCATTCTATGAAATATATATGTATCATATCTTTTGAATCTGGGATATATGGAAAACATGATCATAAGTGAAATACATCATCTCTCACTAATTTCATCATATGTAGAACAATTATTAGGCAAATATTACATAATACATTTCTTAATGACTTATGGAATAGATACATATGAAAGGGCGAGTTCATTTAGTAATCAAATTTAAATAATTAATATATCTACATCACATGACTTTATGTGTATGATAATATTATAATGATATTATAAAAATATAAATTTTATATAAAAAATAACAATATTAAATAATGGAATAAATTTTGGTAGTTCATATGGAAGGAATTAGATAGGAATAAAATAACATAATCCTTGAGAGCATGACTTTATCGTCTAATATAAGTTTTTGGGATACCCATAAGAATTGATAATATAATCCATATTAGTCAAGTATTATTTGTAATACTATCATAGATGAATGGGTTCACTCAAAAAACTAACATAATATTCATGGATCACATTTAATAATATCATAGTGGACAAACTCCATTATTTAACTAGGATTACACCCAATTCCAATCTTGTTTATATAATGAGATATTAATATTTATATAAGGCATTTTAGGTTGATGTAATTCTTTTCCAACCCATCACATAATGAAAATCATACATATTTTTCTAGGATATCTTAAATCTCTCTTCATATGAAACGCCTTGTAAATTATATGGATTTCATGATCATTTAATCATAGAATTACCTGTGTAAAAGATAATATTTTCATAAACATTTTATCAATTTATCGTAGCATTGCATGTGTAAATGAAGTGGGTATCATAAAAATCTCAATAACATAATAAAATATTTTTAAAAAATCAAGGGTGGTTTTAATTTATTATATCTCAAGTATAGAATAAATAAAATTATGTGTTTTTGTTGATGATTTTATGAAATAAAATTAGTAGATCATTAAAATAACTTTGTGGAAAATATATTTTTCACATTGATAACATACATTTAAATTAAATAAATTAATTAATATTAATTAACGTAGTCTATTTGAAAATATTATTTTATCCGTGTAAATGGATGGTTGAAATAATTGAGTGGTAATATTGGAAAAAAATTCTTTTCATATAGTTTATGTTAATACAATGTTTCTATTCACAATTTTAGTAAAAGAACAGATGATCCTCATTTGAAAAATAACAAGAATATTTATCTTAAAAAATTAAATATGTAAATAATAGATAAAAATTAATTTAATAATTCATTAGTGAATAGTAAAACATTATATAAAATATTTTGGGAAAACATATACATAGATGAGAAATGATTTTCGACCTATAAGAGAAATAAAGCCAATTTTTGTTAAAAATATTTTTTAGATCTCTTTGGTTAATAAATAGTGTAAAATTCAAGGAAAATATGAATTTATAATAAATAAATGGCAGATAAAAGTTTTTTGAGCTATTTGTGAGATATAAAATTAATTGATAGTTATAATATCTTAACTACAAACAGTCAAGATAAAAAGAGAGAATTTAACATAATGTCCTTAAAACATTTTTAACATTTATATAAAAAACAATAAATTATGTATTAATATATTTATATATATATCATCCTTATATTACTAATTATAATGATAAAATATGTCCATGGGTAGAATTTAAACCACATAAAAGAAACAAGTGTTGAGTCTGGAATATGTCTCACATAAGTAAAATTATGAAGAAAATCACTTACCTGAAGTCCCAACATCAATCATACATATTCTTACCTGCTATATAATAAATATATATTCATTATATATATATATATATCATACTATATATTATATACTTATAACCATTTAGAACATATTTTTTGAAAATTGCTTATGTATATAACTCTTCTATGGAATTACCTCTCCATTTTTCTTATATGTTTTTATCATGAATTTTTACCATGAACATTGATTATTGAACCATAATATCCAAGATTTTGTTTGGATATTTATAACATATGAATTAATTATATATATATATACATATATTCATCAATGATATATTGAGACATAAAAATAAATTTCTCTATTCAGAGAGTTAGTAGGCCCTGCGTTTCCATGAACACTATTTTTATATTTCGATAGATGGAAGAAAAATTAAAGTACATAATTCTTTCCATTTATAGAATAATTTTTCAATTATATATGTAATATATATTCATTAAATTTTTCCTTATTATCACCCATGTTAAAATATGAATTAAAGAGTTTGCATCACTTCATGGATGTCTTAGTCCACACTTACACCCAAGAGATATTATCAATTTTCAATGGATTGGAATGTAAGAATGTTTATATGATATTACCATTATAGAAATTTAAATATTTCATAACCATATATATATAATTTAAAACAATCGTTATTTACTATCATGAGAGGTGGTTATGGAATAAAATTACATCAATTCCTGAGGTGGTATTCCTCCATACACACGATCGATGGTTTCGTTTAGTGTTTTATAGAAAAGAATATGGATATTGGTTATTCCATTAAAATAATAAAATTTATGTATATGAATGGATCTGATGTTATTATATCATAATGGAAGAAAAATAGTTGAGGGAGGTTAAATAAGAAATAAAATAACAATGCTTGATTAAGAACGATACATATTCTTTAGAAAAGCTATTTAGGATAACACCGCAATCCCTTTTATGATGCATTAAAAATAAAAAAAAGACGATAGGACATGATAATTGAATTAATTAAGATGTTTAATTGGTATTTAATATCACAAATTCCATTTAACTATGAATAATATAATACAATAGGTTCCCTTTTATAAGTGAGGTAGAGTATAATTTTTTAAATACCTAAAACTATTCAAAAATGGGAATCTACTATCTAACCAAGTCCATTAACAATTTATAAAAAACTGGATTATTGAAATTTTATGATTGATCGAAACATCAAAAACTAAAAAATAAACATGTTTAAAAAATTTTATTTCCCTTTACTCTACGGATCCCATATTCTTCATTTAATTTATCACCATAGTAACATTATTTTTTACATTATTAATTTACGTATGAAAAATAAAATTCTCTTTATTTGGTATTTTGTAATATATATATATATATGAATTATAATTTATTAAATATAAAAACTATGTGTGCATAATAATAGTTTTATCCTTAGAACATGTAATACAAAAAACAACATTTTAACCTCAACCATTGTAGTTAATTATTATTACTAAAGGAAATTAATTTTACATATAATATGAAAAGTGGATCATGAGGAGTATGATGATGGAATATTAGACCATATATTAATCCACTTATCTTATTTAGATTTTTTTATTATTTTTAAATAATTTAGGAAAATATTATTTCCATAAAATATCATTCATATCATTTTTGACACTATTCTTTTTATTAACATTAAATAAACCAATAAAAATAATTAAACTAAATATAATCTCTTAAATAATTCCTAATAAGATAGATTTATCTATAAAATTTGTTTAACATAGTTGTATACTCAATTTAGTTTACATTTAATATTTTCAAAATCACTTATTTTTTTTTTATTAATTAAACATATACTATGACTATATTGTGTAAGAATTTTATTAATTATATCATCAATAAAAAAATGATATTAATTATCATAAAAAATGAAAAATATTATCTCTAAAATCAATATTAAATACTTAACATTATTCTTTTTTAACTCTAGGTGAACAAATCACAAATTTTATTAAAGTATTAGTGTGATATTTTTTCATTTTTAATACATATTTTAAAATAATTGTCATAAACATTGACATATTTTTTGCAAAATGGAAAATTTATAAGAATTATAAAATATTTTTTATATATATTTTTATCCAATGTAGACTATATATGGTTCTAGTTCATTAAATCCATTTACTCTTTCATTTATCCCTATATAATGTTATTTGACACTTAACAGTGGTTACAAATTTCTAATGTTATTATTATTCATTAGAAAAAAATGATGCTTAACAATTATCTAATATTAATATTATGGTTTAGAAATATTTAATTCATTTTATAAATCTATGTTCATATAATTGGAAAAAATTATTTAAAACTAAAACCCCAATGGTAGAAAAAAGTGCTTTTCTGGAAAAAAATATTTAATGGAAAAAATGATTTTATAGTGAATATAAGGATATTTTTATTAATTATAATAATTTAAATAAATTTATATAGATATTTAATGTACAAAATTAATTTAAATCATTAAAAATTTGGGGTTATTTTAATAAATTGTATTTGATAATGGTAATGAGATATAAAAACAGTTATCAAAATAATATTTTTATAAAAAAAATAAAATTATTAAATAATCATAAAAAATTTATAATTAAAATAAAATTTATTATATTATTTAAAATAAAATGTTCCATATTTAATTTAATACCAAATAAAAAATATAATGGGACTTGTTTTAATGAAAATAAATGACAGAATTTGAATTTTCTATTATATTAACTATTCAATAACAAAAGAATCATTTCGGAAAACCTAAGAATTTGACCTGTAAATAATTTTTATATGGTGTAATCAAAACATAATTTAATTTAATTAAATTAAATTTAAACCCATTAAAATATTTAATTCATATATTTTATCAATAAAAATTAACAAAAAATTCTTTAGAAGAAATGGTGTTTATGAGGAAAGGATTTACATATATTTGTGTGATTTTATACATGGAAATTATCAATAAATTTATAATGAATAAAAAAATTCTATATATTTAGTAAATTACATAATTTTATTCATACCTTAATATTTATAATATAGGGTGTAATGGATATATTTAAATTATAATATTTCTGGGTTTGTTTAGGCTTGGGGTTTAATGTCATATACAATATCAAAAAAATATCATTTCAAAAAAACCTATGGGTATTTCATTATCCACCTTCAATGATTTATTCCACATAATTGATCATTATTGTGGAAATAAATTGGTTTCCATACGAAAATACCATTTTTATAATATTGTATCCTCTAAATTGTTAATAAATATTTCCCTATATAAGTTAGAAAGGTAAGTGTGAATGTTATCCAAAATAGCACATAACAAGATTTTTAAGTAGGAAAATATTAATAGGAAGTTTAAATATGAACTTCGAGAAGAAACATAATCCATATGGACTAATAGATATTGATAAAAAAATGGTTAGGAGAAAGTTAACAGTAATAAATCTCTAAATTTTTTATCGTAGAATATTCCATATATTCATTAGAAATTGAGGTAAAAGTATATCAGTTTTTTTGAAGATCCGTTTCCAAATTTAGATTGATTATATTACTATTAAAATAATGAATATAAAACTTATAAATAATTTATTTCAATTAATATAATAATTATATATTCAAAAATTTGTTTTCCTTCGATCAATTTTCTCTTTATTTCATTCCATATCAAATTATTAGATTAACAACATCATTTTCAATTATCATTTTATCCGATCTAAACAATACTAAAAAACATTATGAAAATTGTTTTGGTTTTTTCCCCAATCATTCATTTTGAATAAAATTTCAACTTTACATTAAATCAATTTCTTAGTTCATCAATACCATTTAACATGTGTTTCCATATCCATAAAGAAAAACTAATACATAAAACTCCTAAGGAGTTTCATGATTATTATAATGAAAATAAAATTGATATACACATCAAAACAAGAATTCTAAAATACCAATACATAATCACTTCTATCCATATAATTCAATAATTATCATAATATAGTTCATTTCATGTACTAGGAGTTAACTCTTGGATTAGGTCATTTACTCATTTAATTCCCATGTTCCCCAATATAAGATGTCAAACTCCTCTGAAATTCATTTAATTATACCCTTCTTTTCCACATATAAAATATTTTCTTGTTCCATTGAGACATTATCATATGATTCTCATTCGACCATTATGATTTATGGGAAATTGAGTGTTTTTCCACTATGTTCATTATTGTACGAAGATATATAAAATTTCATCAACCTATTATTAAAATTTTAGTGATCTCTTAAATGTTAATATTATTTATTATACATTATGATATTAGAGTAGGAATATGCACAATATAATTCTCTATATTAATTATCTAATTTTGTTTCTCCTAAGAATCATATTTTCCGTCATATTTTTTGTTTACATAATTCTATCGGGTGTGATCTATTGTATAAAAACAAATAACATAATATGATAAACAATAAACATTAAGGATTACATCATAAGAAATTATATGATGTCTAAATATTAACACCTTCTTTTCAATATATGGAAGGATATATTTAATATAGATCATATATATAATCATTTATTCAAATACTCTCCAATTTTTTGTAATGAGTTTGTGAATTTATAAAAACCATTCCCCATGAGTTTCAAATGATGTGTGTATCAATCAATGTTATAGTGTACCAATTAATGATCAATTCAAATCCCACAAAATCTTTTTGTACTTATAACCACTAGTTATTACTCTTGCAAATCCACATCTAATTATTGAATCTATGTAGGGATGTAAATTCTTGGAAACCACTCTTTCTATGCTTTAACAAAAAAATACAACAAATTTTACAATACATTGGATTATCCCTAGGTTTTCGGCTAATGATTTCTAGTCCTTGCTCATAATTGGTAAATAAACCATTATATTATACTAAATATTTTGATCCATGATTTTTCATATATATATATATATATATATATATATCTCATCATATCATAAGAAAATTCTTTTAATTAAATAAGGTTACATGGAATAATCATATAGTTATATTATCTTTCGAAATGAGGAGACATTGAAAACTAGTTTTAAAGCTAACTAAATTATCCTATAATATTTTCTTCATAACTAGAACCCTTCTTTGAAAAATATTAGATACTATATTTATTTATATCTTGATGAAAATAATTATAATAAATGGAGATATTAGATGCTTAATAATAGTAAATAATGAATATATCAATATATCATGAGTTTAAGTGTATGAAAATTTCAGAAAAACATTTGAAAACTATACCATGGATATTAAAAATCAAATTCTTATATCAAGAAATTAATCTTTATATTTCATAAGATATGGACCATAATGGGATCAAAGAACATATGTCATGAGAATGAAATAACTAAATTATATATAGATTTTTGGCATACATTAATGAATAGATCATTATTTCCTTAGTTGTTAAGGATTATTTACAAATGTATCACAGTTTAATTGGTTCAGATAAAAAGCAATCGTAGTACTAATGGTTCACACTCAAGGATATAATAATTAAATTTTCACTGATTGAACTGAATAGTTTTGTATTCATGGTAAACCAGATACATACTTGAATTTCTATTACATTTTAAATCATGAAATACAACATAGTAATTCAAAAATTAATGCACTCTTTTAATCTTTAAGAGAATTTTTTTTCATATCCTTAGGAGCGGTAACAATATATGGGTGAGCTCATGCACTCTTTACGAGTTATTTAAAGAAGATGGTATCATGAATAAATGTATCACAATGAAAAAAAAACAACAGTGTGTGTAAAAAGATAAACAAACATTATTTTTAATCAATAACTTGACTATCATAATTATATAAGAATGATAAATATTTAAGGTAAATAATTGAAGAAACAACCCATTTTATTTTATATGAAATGCATCCGGATATAATATAATGTGAAATCTTTGAGTATAATGATAAAACAAATCATAAAATACACATTCTTAATTATTGTTATTCAAATTCTTAGGATTCATGGTAAATATACTTCTAAGTCCTTCTACAATATGGATTAAAAACTATTTCCTATGTATACACATGAGACCCATTCAAATAATTCTAGCCAATTGATTTTTCTGATGAGACTACTGATATATTATGGGGTTATCTATATCCCAGAAAAACATAAATATACATGTCCAATGCATTCACCTTGTGTTAAATATTCTATCAAATTATTTAATAATTTAAATTATGAACAAATATTCATATTGATTAATGAATATTGATTTTTCAGTAAATTTCACATGTAATCAAATAGTTGTCAAAGTTAACACTACAAAACAAATGGTATACAATTTTTGAAATAATAATATCTTATATAAAATGAATATATATATAATATAAATTTAATATCCAATGAAAAATAATACCAAGAATATTTTTTCCTCGTATTAATGTTATGAATCCCAAAATTAAAAAGGAATTTTAGGTGACCATCATTTCATCAGGAATATAGGTTTTTTAAATGAAATAATTAATAAATTTGTATCAATGTCAATAGATCAAAGGGGATATATATAAACAATATAAACATGAATAGGTGAATATTAAAAAATATGTCTCAATGAAAAAAAATAATTGAGATGAATGTATATACCTCACACATACTTGTTTTCTAAATGCTCTTTATCCTCCTCTATAACAGTTTTATTAATGTTATTAATTTATAGTAGAACCATATTAATATTTATAATATATTATATTGGTAAAAACATGGTAGTTATTTTTTGGAAATGAAGGCTGGGTTGTGTTTATTGAGAATCATTAAGTGGAATATCATGAATTTTTCAAGGCGTGGGATCATATATTTCATGTTGAAAATTGTTTTTAAAGAGGCATTATTTTCCACTATTTTCCAAAACTTTTTGGTCAAAAAAGTGGTATTGAAGAAAACTATTTATAGAAATGTATGTTGTGTGAAATACTAAAGGTGGATTTGACTATTTTGTGCAATTTATGTACAGATATCTTCTCATAGGATTATGGTAAAAGAAACAGATTCACGAATGAATTGTTTCTATGAGAAAGAAAACCTTCTGTAAGGAAGAGTCATGCATGCCCAACACACTAGAAAAAATGGTTTTTTACTCTTGAGGAACATGTTGCGTAGAAGGAACTTTTCAAGATCATATCTTCAATGTTTGGAAAAGGCACAAAGTTTGTGGAATATTAAAATTGGTGTAGAAGATGAGGTTTCATGGAAGAGTCGTGTACGTCTAATGCGACATTAGAAGGGGATTTCTTTTCATGAAGAGAATCTCATGCGACATGGAATAATATTACTCACATGGTGATTAAGGCCAATAAATATGAGGCTTCCACCAATCAAGACATATAAATTTTTAAGGAATATCATGTTTCTCTTCTGTGTAAAACACTTGCGTACGGAAGAGAAGTAAATAGATAATCTTGCGCAAAAAGTGTTCCTTTAGTCTAAAAATACCATGTGAACCTTGTGTTGTAGAAGCATGAAATAAATGGGGTTTGTGAAATGTAAATGTGGTTCAAAATCCATCTTATGTGAAAAATATCATATCTTGTACACATGAAAAGGTGTTGCGCGCAAGTGATTTGTTGAGCTTCTCTTAGGTTTTGATTATCCGACATGTTTTATAAATTCATTCAACTAAATCAACTGAGGACTTCGATGAAATAAGTATCTAATAAAGGATATATACAAATAAATTAATTACCATCTATTGAATAAAGCTATGTGTCAACAAATTGAGTATGAATTCACCCAAGGCAGTGAGCTAGGGGGAGTCAACAGAAGTGTTCCAATGGATGAAATGACGTATACCTATATCCTAATAAAGGAAGTGTACCATGAACAATGTTATTGTTACAGAAATTTTTCATTCTACAACTAGTGAAGATTATTGGATTTATGTACAACCAACACACTGTCGGCATATTTTCAATGGACTAGACCTTATTAGTGAACCAATTAAAATTTTACAGTTTTTACTCTGCATGTGAATGTTTGATTTCAAATAAAATCTAATATATATGTTTAATTAATTCCTAACAATTTGGTAATAATATCCATCACTTTAAAAGAAAATGTTGACACCCTAATTCTCCCCTCCCCGTTTAGGGTGCTCCCATAGTCCAACAAGTGGTATCATAATGAAGGTTATACTATTTTGGATTCTATATAGTAATGTTATTATCATTTTATGATTTTATATTCTTTAATTATTTAACAAAGAATTGAAATTTTGATAATGATTCATTGAAGAAGTATATATACAACAAGACCATGAAGAACATGAAAAAGAAAGAGAAGAGATAATTGAATACGTCTCTCTTACCTATAGAAGTGGTAGTATCTAGTTCTCTATGCCTTTCTGAAAATGAATATAATTCAACCCTAGAAATAAAAAATCATGTTTCTTAGGTATCCACCAATGATAAGAAAAAACATTCTAACACATATAAATCCAAGTATTCAACTGATCTAGAGGTATTTGTTATCACCATTGATTGTTATCCTCAAAATAATGATTCCAACACATGTCATGATAATGATCAATTTAAAACCTCTCAATAATTCATAATGGATAGATTAAGAATTTTTCTACATGACATTCTTGAAGAGAGATCCACCCATGTTTTTGGAGTATTTCAATGTCTGTAGATATAAGTCAACTATCTGAGGAATGAATCATATTCTATGGATGTGGGTTTGCAATGAAAAATTCTAGACTGTTATATTCTCTCCAAAAAGGCTCGAAACAATGAATAAACAAAAGGTAACATGAAATAAGATCCTAAAAATACATTAATTATTTTGAAGATAAATAAGAAGTTAAAAAGGTTCTTGATGAAAATATACATGCACATAAAGAGAAATTGAAATATAAAACTGTCAAAAAGGGTATAAAATTAGATAAAATATCCATGAAAATCGAGGAACATCACTCCATGATTCAGAACAAAGTTAATATGCTTCAAGAAGATGTTTTTAGAATGAAAAAATCATGTAACAAATATATGATTTTGATTAAAGATCATATAATCATTCCTAATATGAATTTTCTAGATTTGGAAGCTATGTTCGCCAATATTGAGAATAAATTTACTAAAACATCACAAGATAAGGTAGCAGTTATATTTTATAGTCAATGATATGTGGAGGATTCTAAATCTAAAAGAACTATAACATGTGATTAAAAGATCATGACATCTTTTGGTGATCTATATCAAGAAGTTGAGAAGAAATTGGTACCATCTGAACCATTTTTTTCTAATACCTTTATATATATTATCATGAAGAGTGAAGGTGGTAAGAAAGAAATTGTAAAATTATGAATAAAAAAGAAATAATAAATCCACCACTATGATTAGATTGTATATATATAAAAGTATACAAGCTGGTTTCCCATAATAAAAATGAAAAATCATGATGAACAACCAACAACTGTATGCTAGAGATATAAATAGTTCACTATTTGTTGGTCAATGTTGGTGCTTCAATAGATTTATAAATTTTTATTATATTTTTTGTAAAATCCAGAAATTTAAAAGAACAAACGAATCTTATCTCAATGTCGGAGAAAACCAAAAATGAAGAAATAATATCCACCGGTCTAGATGAATTAGATTAATAAAAACATGTGGAATTATTGATACTATATATGATGTATGAAATGGTAGTGGTCACAAGTTTGTTAAATTCTCATCATAATATCTATCCAATTATTATAAGAAAATATGGTCACAAAATATTGCTATAAAATAAAAACAACCCTTGGAAATAAATCGGATGAATGTTGTTGACATAGATCCTCAAAAGAAATTTATCAATGAATTATTATTAAATGCTCTAAGATTATAAATCTATGATGTTTTAGGATAGAGAAACCTAGATAAATACTAAGATGGATGAACCGCATAAGAAATCATGTTGAAGATCCAATCATTTTTCAATGGTTCTCTATGATGTGTTGGTTTTCTAGCAATAATATTAGGAAATAATGGGGAAATGTGAAGCGTAAGAGCCCAAGGATAGTGAAAATAGAAAGTCAAAGGCCTCACATAATGTGGAAAAAAGTCATGAATATTTTCTGAAAAATTGTAAATCTAATGATAAACATGTTCTGTGTGAGAGATTCAATAAATATTATCATGTTACAAATGCTTTTTTAACCTTAATACCATAACATTAATCATTCCTTAAGATTTATAAAAAAAATTCATCCATGAAGGTTGTATATAAGAATAAAAATTCTCCAAAAAAAACAAAAGTTAGTTTGTTGAGATCCATTCCAGGATCACATAAATTTGAATATATGTTTAGATGATTATTTATGAAGAGTAGAACAAATAGAGCAATATGGTTGAGAAGATCATATCAACTGTGAAATTCATATAGATGAAGAAAGTAAGAAACACCATATTCTATTGATATTTTTTCTTTTGTAATTATTCTTATAATGTAGGGAATTGATTTTGAATAATGTTCTCTAGAGGAGAACTTGATATTCAGAGTGGTCTATCAATTCATGATATCCAAGATGAAAAAGTCACCGTCTTTGAATAATTAATCAATTAGATATTCAAATATATATATTATAGAGGATAGTTTTATATAAAGGAAATTTTGTTCTACTGTGGACAATTAGGATAAATAAAATACCTTCTCAGATTTGTCTTATCTATGGTATCTTAGAGAATAAGTGTTGAATAATATCATCCTTAGTGATGTTTTTAATGTATCCCAATGTGGACAATTATAATTTAATGATCCATTCGGATTTATTCCCCATAATTAAATTTCATAAAATAAATTCTTGATATGATCCAATAGTATAATAATGCTGATAATATTTTACCTTGATGGGGAGAGAAATGAATAATTATGATGAATCTGACATAAACATTATTCTTATTGATATCTAATGATATTATTTTGGATTTTCATGAATATCATGTAATTAGAAAATAGGTTCAATGATCAAAAAATAGATTCAGATACTGAAATAGTTAATTGATTGTAAAATAATTTTTAATGAGAAAAAATTATTATTCAAAATAAGAATCATAATAAGAAATAGTGGTGGAAGAAACATCATCCAAAACTCACAAGTGAAACATTATAGAAAAAATTGATTATACCTATATCAGAGGGGATTGGTTAACTCCCACGCCGAGAAAAAGAATGAGGGATAATGAAAACACTATCTTCATATAAATAGTGGGACAATCCTTGTTTGAAGAAGCTATAATGGATATTCTATGATCAATGGTGTTGCTACTGAAGAGCCATTTTTTCTAGTTGAAATACTGGAATGGATCAAAATTTTCATTGAAAAAAAAATAATATGAAGCTACCAATTATATTTAATAGATGTCAAAATAGATGTTTTGCTTTTATTTATTAATGAAGGGTTTGACATTGAAAAACCATTTAGATGTCGGCTTGTATATGATTATGTAAAAGTATTCAAATAAAATAACACTCTTTGGTTTGAAGATGCTTCACTAGCATGGTATTCTTTACTTGATTTGTATCTAATGAAGCCTCAATTCCAAAATTGGGGTAGGCATAGGTTAGTGAATGAATTTTAGAAATAAAATAAATTTGAATTGGAAATTACTATGGTTGGTGAAATAAAATTATTCTTGGGGATGAAAATTATTTAGAGTATAGACTACACCTTTTTATCTCAGTAAAAGTACGAAATAGATTTTCTAAAAAAAATTCAATATGTATGCATCTAAACCATTTCCAACTTAGATTGTGGTTGAAACTAAAATTATAATGCATGAGGATTGTACATTTGTGGATACCGACTTGTATAGGATTATCATTAGAATCTTATGTTAAATAATTGCAACATGGCCGGATGTTGTGTATTTTCTATGCTTTAATACCATCATTAATAGTAATCCAAAGAAAGAATTTATGGCAGAATTGAAAATAATCTGAAGGAGATATGTTTTCTAGAAATTCCACAAGTGGTGGTGTATAAATTTTTGGAAATAAATGAGTGGTCTGATAGAGTAGGAAAAATGAAATCACTTCTCTCAGCACTGCAGAAGCTAAGTACATCTCGGATACAGAGTCTTTCACTCAACTATATTGGATGGAGCAACAACTGACTGATGTTGGTCATGAGGTGGAATGGACAATGTTGATTCATTATGACAACAAAATATAGATATATCTTATTAATAATACTATTCGACACTCTAGTATGAATCATATTGATATTTAGAACCACATCATCATGAAAAAATTTGAACAATGCATGATTTAAATGGCTCATGATGGAACTGATGGGAAAGTGGATACTATTTTGACAAAACCACTAAAACATCTATGTTTGAGAAATATTGGTTTAACTGTGGTTTTCATACACCTCCTAATGCATGAAGATGTCATATATGTTCCCCTGTCCCCAGATGAAGTAACTATTTTATTCAGTTTGTTGAAGTGAAGAAGGTTTAAGGGGGGATACGATCCCAAGGGAGTGTGTTTTCCACTCTACACATCAAAATCAGGCTCTTTTATATTATTAGAAATGTGAGAGAATAGATAAATTCAATGGTATTCAATGGTAAAATGGAGGATTATTGGATTCATTATAGATAGATAATACATAAATTAAAAATGTCACAATTAGGGAGATTGATGAGTTACCGAAATGGGAAAATAAATGGAGAAAATCATAATGGATAAAATAATTCATTATTATGAGGAAACAATTAATCTTTCCAATATGTGACGACCTAATTAATGCTTCCCCTAATAATTTCTACACCAAGCATTACTCAATTATAATTAGATTTTCGGATGAGTTGATTCTTTTATATCCTGTTTGGATAGTGGTTGATGCTCTAATGAATTTACTTAAACATTTCGAACAAACCCAAAGGGGGTTATTGTTGGAACCAATGATGTTATGTGATGGAAATCATGGTTGGATTGGGTTTTTTTCCATACATACATAGAATATGAAGGGGTTTTCTTGGAAATGTATCATACCATTCTAGAATACAGCTGTTTTGAAGGTGTGGTCGTTTCCCACAATTTTCCAAATTTTTGGGTCAAGAAAACTGGAATTGCAGTACAGTGTTTATGTGAAAGTATGTTTTATAGAATAATTATGGTGTATTTAAATGTTTTATTCATGTTATATACCCGGATAATCTCATCCTAATAGTTAAAAGGAAAGAGCTACATGAAATATTTATTTCTGTGAGAAAGATGGAGTTTTGCACGGAAGTGTCTTACACAGCTAATGCACTAGAAAAACGGTTTTGCATGCTTAAGGGAATTATTTCATGTAAGTCATATTTCGGGAACATCTCTTCAAAATTTGGAAAAGGCATAAAGTGCGCATCAAATTTAAATGGTCTCAAAAGATGAGGTTGTGCAAAATATTCTTGTGCACCCAATGCGACATGAAAGGAGACTTTGCGCACATGAAGAGAATGTTTTGTGACATAGAATAATATTACTGTAATAGTGATCAAGGCCTATGAATAAGAGGATACTCCCACAAATGACTTAGAACTTTTCAATGATGATCAGGTTCCTCTACCACGTGAAATAATTGCAAGTGGATGATATGTAAAGAGTGAATCTTGTGCACAATGTGTTATTTTAGTATCAAAAGTCCATGTGAACCTTTTGGTGAGGCTGAAAAAAAAGAAAATAGGTGCACGAAATGATAGTGTGGCTTATAATCCATCTTGCATGAAAAATTCCAAATCTTCTGCACAAGAACAGGTGTTTATCACAAGTGATGAGTTGTTATTTGTTCTTATTTTAAATATCTATCTTGATTGATAAGTGTTTTTAAACACATCAATTCAAGACATTGATGCATGTAGTTTCTCATGCTTAAAAGAGACAAATTCTTCAATGATAATCTATTAGAGTGACCTTCAAGTCAATAAAATGATTAAGACTTCACCGATGGTAGTGAGCTAAGGGTAGTCAACAAAAGTGTTCTATGGAATCATTATGTTATCCCTAAAACCATGTAAAGGTAGTGTCCCTATCAAATAAGTGATTGTGTCTAAACTTTTTATTCCACAATTAGTGATGTTTTAGGTAAGCATGTCATACATTCAGCATTTGATCATTGGACTATACCTTAGTGGCGATCCGTGTAAAAGTGTTCTGTTGTTGCTCTGAATGTGAATGTTTGATTGTAGATCAAATCAATCATACAGGGTTAACGAGTTCCTACCAATGTGGGAATAAGATCCATCACATGAGAAGAAATGTTTGACACCATGATTCCCCTTCCCCTCTCAGGGTACTCCAGGGGTTCTTCAATATTACCCTCTTATAAAATTTTATCTCCTTTTCGTTAATATTGTCTCATTATTATTGTCAGTACCCTTCCGGGTATTTTTCAATGTTGTGAATCTCCAAGACCACCTCCATTATGTCTTGGGTAGCTGACTAGAATTCATTGGGAATATCAATAACATGGGAGGTTGTAGCCTAAGAAACTATACACATACACATATCTCTAAAGACATATAATGATGAAATGTAAAAAAACTAAAAAAATATTAATGCATTCATCTAAATCAATAACCAATGTACCATAAGTAGTAAATGTAAAAAAACATGGTTAATTGAAATCCCACCACAAGGAGTATAAAAAAATTTCCCACCTAAAAGTAATGGTAGGTACCTATGTCAAGATATAGATGGAAAAACTTTACTCTATCTAGACTCAATGAGAACAATTTATTCCTATTACATAAAGGAATCTATAAAATGTTTAGTAATCTACACAATACGCAACATGTGTAGGAAAGGATCATGAAAGGGTGAATATAAAACTACCTTGGATGACACCTCAAAAAAACATTAAAAAAAAGTTTCTAAAATATAGCTCAATATTATTATATTTCTATATCACTTTTATCAAAAATATACAGATATATTCAACAAAGTTACACCACCTCAATGGTAAATTCTAAACATTAATACCAAAATAGGACTCCATCACAAATAATACATATAATACTCATCTAGGAGAACAAACTACATGATTTATATTGCATGGATGGCGTCATTTTGAGGGGTAGTTTTCATTCTGTATCATCATATGAATGATTCACTGATGTCTGAAGAGATATGATACCCAAAAGAGGATCACTCCTGAGGCCATAGGGTATATAAAAAACTAAATCTGGAATAACCATCTTTGATGAGTAACAAAACACGCATATTTTTATTCATGATTATACCCTGAATGTTACCAAAGATATGAAGATGGTATATGATCTCACACATGGCCTACAAAAGGATTCTGACAACTCTATCCATGAATTACAATATAAGTGATCATTATCCTAAGTGTAGGATGATATTCCATACAAACACTTAGGGAAAGGAGATGGGGATCTCACCCTAACGAAACAATTTCATGATATATTGGAAAATGGATATATGACAACATTTATGGCGTACACAATGTATAGTATGGTTACACATCCTATAAATTGAACCCCAGGTACTACATGCCAAAATGGTCCATGTTTTTCTAATATTAAATGACTCATGGCTATCTTTATACTTCTTCTTATGTACATGTACATGTGTTTTCCCATGTCCACTTGGGTACACGTTGTCTATGTGGGAGTACATGGATTTCTAATGCCTTTTTACACCAACATATGTATGTGTTCTATCCAAAGTATATAAAGAGACTTTAAGGAGGGTTCATATTCCATGTGACAATGTAACACACCGTGTGACAGTTATATCTATTCAAAAACTGTATCCACCACTAAGAGGGTCCCACAAGACATGTAATCATGGAATATATTCCATGTGTCCCGATATTTTATAGAATCATATATCTAGATTCCATGTTCATTTTACATTCCCATATAAACCAATTTGTCCATACCCCATGCGAAAAACAAACAGTGTCTTCAGTCATGCCTCCCCACTATAGGATCATTAATAACCTTTCATCAATCCATTTATAAAATACCATTGAATAGTGTTATATTCTATATGCTGAAGATCATGAAAACTGAGATTCTACATCATCCAATAATTTTTTTTTTCAAAAAACACACCACCATTGCTTTGTGATGCGTATAAATAAATGATTCAAAACCGTTTCAGAAAAAAATTGGTGCGCAAAATTACAATTTATGGCATTCATCAAACAGTGGGTCTATTGAAGAATGCATGTGATGAAAAGTGAGCAATGGGATAAATTATCAATGAAAATTCATATTGAATGGTCCCTTGTTGATATTTGTTTCGGCCTTGAATCATTTATTCTCGAATTTTAACTAACTAGATATCAAATAATATAAAACAATATCCCAATAAAACCCTCTAATAATTTCATCCTATAAAAGAATGATCTTTGAATCAATATGTTGTTTGATTTATTTTTTTCATCATAGAAATAAAAAAAAATTGATTCAAAACATAAGAAACATCCTACCTTATTTTGGTTTCATCGCTGATGAATAATGGATGTACATTGTGATCATTGGTGATATCCTCTTATTCCATCTTAATCCCTTCGTCATTCTTCTATTTACTATCCATATACCAAAAAAATCTCTTTCAACTATCTCCACCGATTTTTTGGGTAATGTGGTTGTACATGGAAATTTTTCAAATTTTTTTATTCAAATAAAAGAATTAGTTCGCTGCATCATCGGTTAAATAAAATAATTTAATTTAATAATTTTATTTATTTTATTCCCAATACAATGTTTCCACAAAATCTTCATGACAACACGTGTTATATCATTCCAAGGATATAAACCATGTCGTAAACTCAATGGTTCCATTGATATTTGATCTCATCCACCGTTTATATATTATTTCACTTTTTTATGAAAAATACACATGAATTCAGTTTAATATTTTCAATATATTTTAGTCATTTACTTCCATTACACCGAGCTTCTGAATCACATACTGTCTCAACTCCAGGATTAAACAATAATCCCAACAATTTTCAAAAATTATATTACATGGATATTATGTGTTATTAAATTCTCCCCACCTTGGGGATTTATGTCTTAAAACTCTAAAACAAGGACTAAATAAAGATATATTGGAATTGAGCAAAAATACGGGTCTTACACTCACATGTTATCTCAAATATATTCCCTTGATACCACTAGTTGTGCACTAATAGAATTGGTATATCCTGAAGGATCCTCTCTAGTTTATTGTTGATCACCACAAGGTACTCAGCAAATGTATCTCCATCCATGATGTCTATCTCACCCTACTATATAATATGTGTTGGTTCATTCACAGACATCCATAGATGTGACCCAAGGAAGACATCATGTAACAAGTCTAACTACGTATATAGAGAAAACTGGTATTCCATATAGCCAAACCTCTATAATCCAATTCTACGTGACACCCATAAGACAACATGTTATATGACCTTAAACTCTGAAGGCCTCTCTTATCTGTCTTTATAATAATTCTAATGGATTTTTAGGTCCTTATATACACTTGTATTATATAAAACATCTAATTTCCCGGTGATACCAACTCTATGACCATATGTGTTAACACTTTGGGGTCAGTATAAGAATATTGTAACATGATGGGTTTCCCATGAAAATCAACAAATAGTGTCATACAAATGGTGGAATGGTAGCTATTGTTGTATATGAAATACACCAATGATAGGTGATCCTCAATGAAATAGTCAATTTCCAACATGAAGGATGACATAATTTTCCTCCAAAACAAGAATAGTCTATTAATTATGGATATAATCCTGTGGGTGGAATGAAATGCTCAAGCATAACTAAGTCATAAATTCCAACTACAATTCCATCCATAACCAATATTTGAAATGGGGATCAAGATCAGAGATGAAATTTCAAGGGAACTCCATGTATTTTGACTATCTCTTACATGTATAGGTTTCCCAATGTCTCTACTAAACACTTATCTCAAATATACTAGATGGTGGAAGACTAGGAGAGTTAGTAGATGGTCACACTAAGGGAATTTTTTCACTTATACGTTTGTTGTAAACCAATCATTAATTATGTGGACATTCCATTCCAGACCCACACAATTACCTTATGGGGTTGATCAAAATCCACTGGAACTTCATGATCATCATTATCTTACTCACACTAAGGAATCAAGGGATAAAAACTGCAACTACATTTCTAATCTCCATCCCCAAAAAATATCATTGATGTTCTTGGTAATTTTTTTTCAACACCAGGAGGTACCACTGAAGATATTTATGAAACTCTCCCTTAACCTTATCCTACAAGAGCACTGGTACCATCATGTGTCATTTGAAAAAACTGACATCTTCTCTCCCCCTCATAAATTAAATCGATATATTTTTTTTGGATATCTATGTGGGTAGGGTCTCATTGTTGTATTCACATGTTCAACTACCCTAACACTCTACAAAAGAAGAGGGGTAATGACCATCGACTCAAGGTAACATTCTCATTCTATATCCACAAAGTTTAACTGCAATGATTCCAACTTCTCTAATGCCTCATTTAGTAACTACAAACAAGATATCATATAAATATCATTTGAAAACATGAACCCCTTTATATAAGTATAGTGATTTTTCAAGAAATAATCTAGTAGAAAATCTAGCCATCACATCTGTTTAATGTAATGATCTTTTTGAGAGAAGTTGTTAGTGAGACTCTTATGACCAGAATATATGATACACTACTCTCCCATGAGTTATCATCTATGAATCCTTAGTGTAAATACTACCATAGATAAATTAATTTTGTATGTGACATATTTTTTATCACGTGGTATCAACTAGTGTGAACAATATGGAATCACTTCCGACCTATGAATAAAAAAATAGTCCCAGTTCCTAATTAATCTTAGAACACTATGTACAAGACACCCTCCTCCAGTAATCTCAGGATGGGAGTTCTCATCACTCTCTACCTGAAATCCTAATAAATGGTGGAAAATCTTGATCCCCACAAAATGATGTCCATTTTGGGTAATGGTTTTATGGGCTGCAGATATCCTAGAGAAATTATGTATGAACCTCTATTAGTATCCCATCAAACCAAAGAAGATACACAAATCCATCACTACCATGGGTTACTACTGGGATAACACTGCATCATCCTTGTAATAGTCCACCACCACTCCATATAGAAATATAATGTGTCCCAGAAATTCGAACTCATGTATATAGGACATACACGTTGATGTCATATGATAAATCTGCTAATCTCATATTACATCCAGAACCATCCTCAAGTGTGTCGTGTACCCCTCCTCAGAGGCCCAATACACAAGCACATAATCGAAGTACACTATCATGATCTTGTCTATGATGGGTTGAAAGATCCTATTAATGAGTCTGATAAACACTGCTCAGAATTTTATCATGCCAAAGGGAATCAACAAGTACTTAGAATTGACAAAATCAACACATGAATGCTATCTTTAGTATATTCTTGTCCTGTTCAAAGAACATGTGATAACCTATCATGAGGTCAACCCTAGAGAACCATATTTTCCATCTCAAATAATTGATGTGGTCATCAATCTTCGATAATGGATAATTATTCTTCATGCTTACCTTGTTCATGCGTTAGTAGGGCTCACATAATGTCAACCTCACATCCTCTTTCTTAGGGAATAATATTGGGAATACCAATGGTGATTAACTGGGTATATCAAATCAATTCATCTGCAATTGCTATAACTATTGCATTATCGTGCGAAGCTTTATGGGTTCCATCTGTTATGCTGGTGAATATGTCATTTTCATCCTATGGTGTATATTAATGCCACATTCAACATCACGATGGGGAGGTAATCTTAGAACATTCACATAGAATACTTACTCGTACACAACATCAAATGTAGGTAAATAAAAATTAATGAAAAATATTTCATCAATGGTCATTCCATCCAACTAATGAGTATTTGGTTGGACCCTTGTATGAATGAGTCTATCATCTGATCCATGGGATTGGATTCCTTCCATAATGGATAATATGGTGCTATAATTTATGCAACACCACATCCTTCACCTAAAATAACCAATATGTACATAATGTATAGTCATTTAGTACTACCTCTGATGATCATATAAGTCTAAATCACTATTACAATGATATCCAAACATAAAATCACACATCCAACAGTTATACCACACTGTCGGTACAAGTGTTTGATCACTGAGTCATCTCAAGTATGAGTCTGCAAGTGCAATGATCTATCCATTTGATCAAACTAAATATTTAAGTATCAATCCAGATTAGTGGAAATAAGGGAATGAATATTCTATATTTCAACTAGTACTGAAGATAAGTTTAACACTACACATATCACACCACTGAAAATTTATAAAGCCTCTAGGTCATAATCCTCAACACCTTGCATCTTCCCATCCCCTATCATCCACCTTTCTATGCTTTTCATCGACCACATGGGGGTGGTGGATGTAACAAGGCAATGCATAGACCATATCTAACTACTCACCCAGATCCCATACCATTTCTGACACCCTATAGAAAATGTTTTTACTATTTCTGCCACAACCTTGCTGGTTCATCCCTGGTCACTCGGTCAGTTGTACGATATGTCATAAAATCCTGGGAAATACATCATCTGTCATTACATGAGTATGAATGCCTCTCTATGGGATAACATGAACAATAAAGTGAGCCTTATACCACCTATCCTTAATATTGGGAACCCTCTTGAAAATTATTTCACATCCAATTCCAATGAACTGATGTTGGATGCCTGTTGTCATGGGCTCTACTCCAGTTTCCCAACTACCATCTACCATTATCTACATCTTCTCATCCAATAAACTATCAACCACTAAATATCTCTCTATCACCCAAACATATGTTGGAATATATAAAGGTATAATAAATGATAATATTCCCCTCTATTGCACATTTTTGAAAGATCGATCTCGGAAGACATAATTCTGATACATATCCATCGAGTACATAGAGATGTTTTTAATCCTCGTTGAATGCTCGACTAATTTTTTTCCTCCCTACTAGAACATCATATGTTCATATATATATATATATATATATATATATCATTAGGTGTAGATAGATATATCTTCCCTTTGAAAAATATATCATTCTATAACCATAATTGTGACACCTTATTTTATCATTGACTCACTAAACCCCAGAGTAAAACAAGTTAGACCTATAGAAGGCTCAATACTTGGACCACCTTATTATCTAATAGTGTCCTTTCTAAATATAAAACAAATGTAATGGCCTCAAGAATTTCCTAATTCACATGAGGGTAAGTATCACCTCATATCCAGATTGGTAGCGTTTAATCAAAATCTTGAAGTGTGCTCATCCTAGGAACTTTATCAACTAGTTCTATAGATACAATCTGATACTCTATATGTAGTGGTATTGCTAGAGTACCAGGTAACATATATTGTACAATCCCACGTATAAATGCCTCAGTGTAGAGGGGATCATCCTAATGATACTGATACTAAACCCTATATGGAACATGTCATGGATTCATCTTGAAATAAACAATATTTATCATGATCAATGATTATATCTGGAGTGATATCCAAAGAAGGACATGGAAACCACAAACCATTCATATATGATGCTTTTACCATCTGTCTCCCAACAAAAAAATTTATCATTCACCAAGTTAATATGTTGGTGATCAATGTCCTACAATATGGACACTCTTATGGACACATTTACACCGAGGTCCCTCTTCTAAATGTTGAACATGAATCACTTAACACTATATCAAAAAACATACTCATAGACATTGTTCCTAAGGTATATTTGACTAATTTGATAAAAATATGCAATGAAAAATCCTAGTGTGCCCCATGTTGTGACTCCTCGTGTCGTGCCCAAAATGGCGAGGGGATAGTGAATAGTATCATGAGGGCATATAACTAACATATCACGACTTAAGTTAAGTACTTATACATGTGAACACATCTCCAAGACCATAAAATGTTGAAATATTAACAAAAAATAATAACCATGCATGAATACATATAAATCCCACAACTAGAGTATGAAGCGACATAAATAAATATTAATATGTCCAAATGCAAGGCCCCCAAAAGCATCTGATGAAAATCCCAAGCTGAACACAATTATTGGAACTGATATCAAGATAGTATAGGAAAACACCTTTGTCTGACTAGTATCATAATGAACAATGTAGTCCTCATTTGAATATGTCTCTACGAAAACTAAAGTAATCTAAAAAAGACACTACGTATGTGTGTAAGACCTAGGTATGGGTGAATATAGAAATTATGAGTAGGACACCCAAAAAACAAAAATAATACAACATATTCATAATATTCAAATCTATGTAGTTATATGTATAAAACATATAAAACAATAATATATAGAAAAAATCAACAAATAAAAAAAAATTCTTAAAGATAAAGTAAAAAATAATAATACCAAAATAGTATTCTAGTTCAAAGATTCCACATAGAACTCTTCTAGCAGAAAAAACTGCATGAGTCTGATAGCATGGATGAATTCAATCTAGGAGGTAGCACTCTTCATGCCTTGTCATAGGAAGTATATCCTAATTTCTGATGAGCTACGATGCACATACGGGGATCACTCCCATGGTCATAAGATATTCCAAGAAATAAATATATAACACCATTTTATGAAGAGGATCATTTCCAAATATTTTTTTCAAGATGATTCCATGAAATTCACCAATGGTCAGAATATGGTAGAGGATATAACTCATACCATTAAATAAATATTACAAAAATGATATAATAGAATTAATGTTGATGGGATCAATATCCTAGGTGTAGGAGGTGATTCCAAGATAACCCCCAGGGAATGGATAATGGGAATTTAACCTAATAAATCTTGTCAAAGTCATATAGGACTTGGGTCTAGGTAAACATTTACCAAGAAAACGACGTGTTATAGTGTTACGGATTGTTTAAATTTAATCTCATGTCTTTCCCATGTAAATGGATCATCTAATAATACATGGAATGAGGCTTTAGTATAATTACTACTGCATTCTGGGACTTGGGTATTACCTTGTAATCCTCTCCAAGATGTTTCTATGTGAGAGTACATGACTTTATATCACCCTTCTACTTCATCCTATGTTTCTATACCCTTTAAAGTACAGTACTAGCCTTTGGGGTGGAGTTACACACCATGTGGAAATTTCATAGGCTATATGATATATATCAATATCCTGAAACCCTAACCACCGCTATGAGGGTCACACATGTTGGGTGATATGATATTACTCACTGAGTTTCTTGAGATTTTCTGAAATATTAGATCTGGATTTCATATGTCTTCAATGTTTCTGTGGATAAAACTCTAGCCACACCTTGTGTTGGAAACAAAAAGTGTAACCATTTGTGTGTTGCACCCTTGGGATCATCGAAATATTATCATAAAAATGTTTCTAAAAATTATATGAATGGGATTATTCTTTATATAGTGAAGACCATGACAATTGGTTATCTACATCATAAGATATGCTGAAATTTATTCCATCACATGACTATCATATCATAGAGAGGTCAGATATTGGATTTCAACCCATTTTTCCATAAAATAGGAGTGAAACGTTCTATTAAACAATATTCAACCAACTATGGGAACAATGAATATTTCCAGTGATTAATGGAGAAATGTGGTAGAATATCATAATGAACAATCATGAATAACAAACCTCAATTTATATTTTTTTCAACCTTGATTTGTTTCAATTATAATGACTGGTGAAGAGATAAAAAATAATCACAAAGAAATTCTCTTAATAATAACCAATAATAATACCATCAAACAAAACAATTGATTTTTGAATTAGTCTATTGGTTGATTGATTCAAATTCCTCAAGAAATAAAAAATCGGGAAAGAATCGACACACAACAAAAATCCCATCTCAATTTGGATTGATCACTAGAAAATAATAGAGTTGTGAAGTGATAATTGATTATATCCATAGATTCTATTTTGAATCGGTCGTTGATATTTCCCATGATCACCTTAGTCAAACAGAATTTAATTAATTTAACTCCAACTATTTACAGGGTTATGTAATTGTCCGTAAAAATTTTCAATACGCATGAATATGATGTGAAGAATTCATGTGGTGCGTCATTGGTTAAAAAATACTTTTATCTTATAATTTTATTTATTTTATGCCTGCGATAAATATTCCAAATATTTCTCCCAACAATAATATTTATGTCACACCTATGTTAAAACTCATGTTATGAACTCAATAGTACCTTGTGATTTTTTATAATTTCCCCCATATAGAAGTTATTTTACTTTTTTAGAAATATATACCCACGTATTATATTTATTATATTTAATATCATTAAAAATTTTATTTTGGGAACACCCGGCCTCATAATTGCAAGACTTCATAACACCTGGTTTTCCAAATATTCCATATAGTATCCAAAAAAATAATACGTGGAAATCCGACTCTTTACAACAACAATTGTTTTGGGAGTCACCTACCTTTTTTCACATGAATGTTTTCACATGAAAATTATAGTTCTTAAATATATTATGTAGTTCCACCACCTCTAAAATGATATTAATTTAATAAATATTTTTTCAATTTTTATAATTTTATAATCATTATTAGAATTGGAAAAAGGGTAATGAATCACATTTTTTGAGTAGATGTTATGTCGTACATAATCATGAGTAAAGTTATCACTTCCCTAATTTGGGAAATGGTATAGAAGTGGGTGATAAGTTAATTTCCTAGAATCATTATAATGTCAAAAATATCACATATATTCATTATATTTATCCTAATTACAGTACTAGATAAATAGTCTATATATGTTGTTTGTGACCTTGTATCTTGACACAAAGCTATTGCTATAGTTAATTGCCACTATTATGGAATCCATTGAACCTATTGTAGTGGTTAGATGAAAAATTATATTTCCATTATTATAGATCATTGAAATTGCGATATTTTTCGGGATCATTCAATGGATATAGATCTATATCCCTTGTACCATCACTGAAAATATTGTTATTTCCATGGTTATAAATTGTGGTTATATCCTCAACAACACCGAACTGTATCAATGGTTTGTAAATGTGGATATAGAATATTACACACAAACACATTTCCAATACATGTATATATGGAAAAATAGTAATATCTATTGATAAATCCATGTAACTTGTTCTACTTTCATGGTTTAAAATCGTGGATATATCATCCAGATTCAAAAAAATACTTAACCCTACATCCTGTTAAAACTCATGTCTTCTCTATCAACATCCAAAAAAATAACATGTCTCTTCATAGATGAGATTACCCATAAAATTTCTTATAGTTCATGAAAAAACAGGGAAAAAATAGATATCACCAATAGACATGAATAGTTAAGACCGGAGGGCAGTAGTAAAACAATTAATTGTCTCGTGAATCTTGTATACTATAACAATATAATAACATCATTAACACTTAATTAGACCCAAATATATATTCTATTAACATTTTCATATAATATAGAAATACCCCAAAATAGTATACACTAAACATCAATTAGAAACATTAGTCCTTATCAAAAAACTATAATATGGGATCCATTGACAGTAACATTGTAGAGGCATGATATGGTTAAAAATAATGGAATTAATTGATTTTTTTTTACATTTCATCAAAACAATTATTTTAATATTTACATAAATAATAGAAGACTCAGGTAGACATCAATTCAGAATAATTTTTGTTTTCACACATTAATTAGATATTCCAATGGTAGAGGGGTTGCAGAATAAAATATATTAGGAATTATGTGAGATATTTTGAAGAATAGATGCTCCATGGTGGGATAAACATCCTTAAGAACCACAAAGATTGATTTTACTTTGAATGGCGCATTTTGAAATTGGTATATGAATTTAAATGTTTTCCATGAGAAGTATTATGTGAAAATCGGTTCATAATATATAATCCCTAGTACTTTTTTATGACGAATTTCTATCAAATTCAATCCTTTGTACATGAGAAAACATTACTCGAAGAAATAAGTATCACTAACCAGGAAACAAATTTAATTTCTTATATAATGATATATTTTTATTCTAAAAATTCATTAAAACTACTACATAATCTTACATTATCTCAATCTCAGGAATTCACCCAAAACACATTAAAAACATATATATACTTTCCTACAGTTTTCATTATACATATATATTGTGTTGGTTAATTAATATTATATAGTACACTATAATAATAGAGATCTGAATGTATGTGTGTGTGTGTTTACATTGTGATATATAAGCGTCTATACATGCTTATTTAGATTGTATATGGTTTTGACACTTACTAACATAGAGTGAAATTAATCAATTATATATGAATCATGGTAAAACATTCCTACAACTCCTCAATGAGATAATCTAGGGATACCCCCAAAATTAGACATTAGAATAATATTACTTTAAATAATTTATACCTTAACATAAAATATAAATTAACTTTAAAATACTCATAATTGGAAATATCATTTCAATTATTACCTAAACTACTAAAGAGATAATAAATATTTCTTAAATATTTACAAAATAATTATAGAATAAGAATCAATATTCTATTATATTTTTATAAAAAAATCATTTATTATAAAAAAAATAATATCCACATAAAATCCAAAAGATAATAAAAAATATATTTTTTATTTATTATAGTACTAAATATTAATTTTTAAATCAATACATTGAAACCTAAAAAACTAATTTTTTCAATTGATATAAGTATTTCTCTCAATACATTTCACTCATTATATATCCAAAAACCAACTGTTTCCCCACATATTCTATTTTAGCTATAGAGCAAAAACACTAAACTAAAGGGAAAGAATGATACTTCTTTTTCTGAGGCTATCAATTTGTTTAGATAATACTGAATTAAAAGATAAAATAAATATTAACTATAAAAAAACACTAAAATATTTAAATGGAATGTAAATATAAAATAACAATTTATTTAAAACTCATGGAAAAATAATAAATACACTACACACAAAAAATTATTTCAACGTATTTCAAAACATATAATTTTACTACATATAGAAAAAATCAATTTTATTTTTTTTGAATTTTTTATTATTTTCCGAAAAAATAAAAATGTATTTCATTACCTGGATGTAAAAAAGAAATATGTAAGATTTAAAATTTTCGTAATGTGAGAAATATAATTTTCCCTTGGTATTCTACAAATAGATCCAATGATGTTCATATCATTACAACTATTTATTCCTTGATTTTTCGATACAATATTTACTATGAATTGTGATTCAATTCATAGTTTTTCAATATGATTTGTGTTTTCTATAAATATGTTATGTATTTCTTATACATGTAATATAAACATGGATATAGGACCCAAATAAATCTAAGTAATAGTCAAAATATAAAATGGCATGGGTTGTGGAGATGAATGTGATTGTAGGTTTTATCCAAAAAGTGAACATGAGAAGGATTTTGGAATATTGATCCATATTTTAGAATATATATATTATTTGAGTTTAAGACCATATATGTGATCCATATCCATTCTATCATATTGATTATAATATAATGATGTCTTTTTCAACCACGTAATTATGTTTTTTTTTTAAAAATTAGTGGTTATGATTTAAAATGAAAATATAATGTTATAATGAAAATCAAAACAATTGGATATACATAAATATAATCATGATGTCATGTAGAGAAATATAGATATGAAGATGGTTGAGAGGGATTCTATACATGGATTCATGTATAAAGAGAGTGGTTAGTTGTTTTTAAGAAATGATGAATACATATAACTTGTGGATATGGGAAAAAATATGGTGATGTTCACCCATTATAATTTATTTAATTATAATTTATTGTGATCTTAAAATAATATAATAATAATCCTTTAATTTATGGTTTTATGAAGAATAATAACATTCTTATTCAATTTTTCAGAGAGGCTTTATAATTTAAAATTCAATTCGAGAAGGATGGATATTCATTTTGATTCATCTATATATGTGGATGTTTTTTTATTTTATTAAATATATTTTGGTTTAATATGGATTTTGACTATTTTTTGAGATACATTGAGAATGTTGATATTAATTTTAGGGAAATATTGGGACAAAAAAATTTCAACAACACTCTCGATGTTTTATTTATTATGAACCCAGTTAATTCATTATTTCTAAGAAATTAAACCAGAATTTTTTGGCATTATGTGAGATTAAAATTTTGAAAATATGATCTATGTTAAAATAGAAATTTATTCAAAATTTCTATGTAATTAATATCATGACTTTGTCTTCTACATAAGAATAAGTCATGTGAACCAAAAATTAGAATAATAAATAAACAATTAATACTCTATAATTAAAATAATTTCATCACTTATTCTTTAACTAGATAAGAAAGGTAGTAAAAAATAATATTTTGGTGTGATCTCTTATTATTGTTAGAAAAAATAATATTTATTTTGTTACCTACACATAAAGTGGAATATGTAACATTTAACATTTTCTTATATTGAATAATATCATTGGATCCTCATCCCCACAGATTAACTTCAATGATATTAATTTTTTTTTCATATTTTAGAATGTTAGAATAATATTGATAATGATGAAACACTGAAAAATAATATGACTTTAAAGAATAAATTATGGAACTATAAGAAAGATCCAAAAATTATAGAACTTATACATTGTCCATGGGATTATTATAAAACAACTATATTTTCACATATAACACCAATATTAGATTCAGATACATCATGGACTTGTTTTCTCATACTTGAATTCGTGAAATCGTAAAATTCTATTAACATATTAACTTATAATCTATGTTAACATGTCATTTTTATGAAAATATAAACATTATAAATATATAATATTATATTTATGTTGAATATTGTAATATATAAATACATGTATAAAATATTATTAAATCATAAACTATTTTAATAAAAAAATACATTTAAACATTTTTTTATATGTGTATTTATATAATTTTGTTATAAAGGTAATTAAAATAAAATATAGGAATTTTTATATGAATTTTTTACAAATTACTACTTTGTAGTAGAAACAATTAAATAAAATTAACTTATAAAATCATATTTTCATGATCAAAATTAAAACGAAATCACTAAAACATCAATTTCTAAATATAAATTTAAAATAAATCATATATTTTTAAATGTGTATTTATATTATACGTATGTGGTAGTTCAAATAAATTTGTAACATATAATTAGTTATATTGATGAAGCTGATATAGTCCTTGATTTTTTTGTTCATGATCTCACATTAGAAGAAGAGCCATATATGGAAATATATATATATATATTTATTTATTTATAGTAAATTACTAATCATATTCATAAAATATGTGTTTTGAATCCTATAATAATCTTATGACAAGTAATAAGATCCCCATTCTTACACCTGTAAATGGAATCCATTTATCCTCAATCTTACATTTAAATAAAGAAAAAATTCCTATAAGCATAAACTGTTTGACTATTTTTTATGAATTAATAATAAATAATTAGAAAAAAATTGAATATATATGAAATACTCAACAACTAAAACATAAATCCCATATAGAAATAAGAATGAAAAAAATAGTGTAACACTTCACTATTAAATAAACCATTATTACAACTTATGTAAAAAATTAGTCGTAATGTTCGTATCATTAGAACCATCACAACCAACATTAACTACTCCTAGAGAAACAAAATAACCACATCCCAAACAACTAACATCAAAATATCCATTAGGCTCTACATTGAGAACGCCATCAGTATCAGTATCATCGTCATCGCCAACACCGACACTAACTCATGTACTGTCATTTTTTGTGTAGAGGAATTCAAAAAAATAGAATGCATCATCATAAAAAAACATTATACTCTAAAACATCTTCTACAGGAAGTGAATAACAATTATAAAACATATCATCCATCATCTGTTCATTTTTCATATATTGATGATGAGTATTGGCTTCTAATTATTGAGTGTATTTCTCGATTAATGAATTCATTTGTTCCACTTTGACCATACCAGAACTAGTAATTGATGGAACACAATCATAATACTGGTATCTTGATGGTAAAGTCAGCTTTGTTGTTCGAAAAAACACTCTCCCATGATGTTCCTATCTTAATAACTGATGTATATCATTATTTGGGACCTAATTATTGGTTTAATTTTCTTATAATATTTCTCAAAAAAATTATAGAGTGACATATAACATAAATTAATATGATAAAATAATATAAAAAATTAAATTCATTCAAATAAAATGAATCTAATATTTACAAACAATCACCTCTTGGGTGATATTTTTTACCACAGTATCATCTCTCTTCTTCCATTTGTAAAAAATAAAGGTAGATCAAGGATCACAACCCTTGATATTCAACTCCTTTTTCATGAAAACCATTAAATAGAGAAACTATAGATGTGAATAAAATAATAGTAAGACATGGCATATAGACTATTATTGTTCTTAATAAATTCATTTTTTATAAAAATACTAAACAATGATATATTAATTATAAAATAAAATATCAAACTAAAAGAAAAAACTAAAGTGAATTAATAAGAACTATTTTAATGTGTATAAATTTTTTTGGAATAGAACTAAATCTAATAAAATCAAAATGATATGAATACATGATATAATGAAAACATGAACTAGTCCTTTTTGAACAATGTGTTGGAAAAAACATGGACACATGAAATCAATTCATTCATTAATTTATGGATGTAAGAGAATATACAAAAATACTTTCTTTATTGTAGAGATATTTTATTTATTGTATATAAGATATCAGTGTTTTTTAACTATATTTCAAAAAAGAATCTTTTCTTTTATTTCCATGTATTTATCCTTCTTGATTGGATTATTATATTTTATAACAATTTAATGCTTATAAATCTATTCGATTTGTGGGAATTCATTCTTGTGAACACAAAAAAATTTCGTGGAAGAAATGTGAGTCACTATGGTATGTAAGATATCTAATATCTTCATTATTCTTACTAAATAAATCTTACAATCATTAATGTTCTTTATATTGGGTATTTAAAAATTTATTTATATTTAATTTACCATGTATGCATCCTTCCAAACCGGAAAGATGGAATTTGGAAGACATGGAGTTTTATAATGTTTATTACCTTCTAAGGTTGATTTTTTTGATACATAAAATATAATTCATTATTATGTTGAAGAAATATAACATATATAGTTTCTATATAGGAAGGACTGATATTGATAGTGAAACAAGATAATATTGAATTTTTTATAAAAATGGAGACATAGTGTGTAGAAATAGATGTAGAGAAATAGTGTAGGGTGGCTTGATGACCCCTTGAATAAGTTGTTCAAGATATTTCAATATTAGTACCTCAAAAACCCTCACTAAAAAACAACCATTTAATATCAATGTCACGGTCCACCTTCACCAAAAGGAGTGAAATGTCAGCAGATTTATAGGCCCTTCCTTCTTTAAGTTGAAGGAGAGATAATGACCCCCAAGACCCACCTTCAATAGGTCTCGGAGTGGCGACCAGGGCCAAGGATACAGAATCACAGACCAAATGGAAGGCATTACCCTTTTTCATTTAATAGGTTCAGGATATAAGATATTAAATCCCACAACACCAAACTAAAAGTAAAATTAAAGCCAAGAACCATTCCAAATGCATTTTACAAATTTAAAAACCATAATGTATATGGAGACAACTAAGCGAAAATACCAAAAGAAAGAAAAACAGCAATTGCGATGATCCATCACAAGGTCCAAGCTAGTATGGTCCAGCACGATCCCCAAAGTCCTCCTGGAAACCTGAAAGCAGTTTTATATACATAGGGTGAGCATACAAGTATACTAAGCATGGAAAACCAAAGACTCTCGTGCAAAAGTGGGGAGGCATGCTAATGCCCCATGGAAAATGAGCAAACCAAGAACCTATCAAGGAAACTAACCACCCAAGCCTCACCAAGGCACACTCCCCAAATAACGCAATTCAAGTAATGTATAGTAATAGCACATCGATGTTTGGGTACCCTGCGCCACATTCACACTGGTTACGAAAGACATCCTACACATCAGACCAATCCCGCCATTCACATCGCAGTCCCACTCCCATACCCCGCCCACACACACTTGGGAAACAACCACACATCCCTCCAGAAAACACCTCGGACACAACCACTAACTCGTCCACAAACACCTGGGCCACAACTGTTACACGTAACCCTACCTGCAAACACCTAGGCCAAAGAAACCCCTTCCATGCTCGAAGACACCTGGGCATCATCTGGAAGATACATGGGAAACCACCTACCCACACACACCTGGGCCAACCAGCACACTACCCTGCCCGAAGATCCTTGGGCTAATAATGGACCTCAGTCCATCATAGCCTGCCAGAAGATACTTGGGATATCCGAGAAAGGGAGAAAAAAGGAGCTAATAACCAACCACTAATAGTAGTGTTGGGAAAAACACCCTCCCCCATGAAATGGGGGTGTTCGTCACTAAGTGCTCACCTTGGGTGGGGCGCGAATAAGAAACACAAAACTAAAAGTATATGTATAGGTAACAAGCAGTCACCCAATCTAGGTTTTCTTCAGTGAGACTAAAGAACACTATACTTACTATTCATTCATAACAGAAGAGAACACCACCCATTCCAAGTCACAACTCACATCAAACCAAATCCCCATTTGTCCCATCCTTTCTTTCATGTTCAGTAATAATGTTTAGATATGTTTCTACACTACTGGGAAACTAATATCATATGCACAAACCAATGGAAAAGTTACACCCAACAACAATTTCTGCATCCACACCTGGTTCTATTGCAAGGCCACAACAAAAAAGGGATAAGGGGGATCCTTCGAAGTACTGGAACCAAATAAAACCCCAAGATACAGCCCCTTGTCCCCGAAATCCAGGAGACAATGGTTTCTCAACAACAGAGGATCCCACCCCAATTCATGATACAAACAGAGGATCCCATCCTCACCCACATCACCCCCAATAAACAAAGCTCACATCCAAGAAAACCATACGGTCACCCGCAAACTGCCCGTGTAGTAAACAACCAAACCAAAACTACCAACACAAGGCAAACCCAACATGTATTTTCAGATTTAAAAGATTTAACACACTCCATGATTTCAATTCCTCTGGGCTTAAACCGGGGTTATCATAGAAAAGGAGTTGATCTTGGTGCATTCACTTTCATCAGCTGAATATACGTAATTAACCAATTTCCTTTACACATCAAAAGTCCACAACCAAAATACAATCCATTTGAACATCACAAGGGGTAAGAGTTTATTAGTGCACAGAGAAAGACCACCAACAGCCATGATTTTCAGTGGGCATAAGCCCGCAAAATTTAGAAATCATTAATCATGGATAAAACAACATAGCAGCATCATCGATCACACCCCTCCCCTTCATTTAGGGTCCATTTATAATCTTTATTAAAGTTTGGTTCATCCAAATCAATTTAAATAGTAGCGTACCCTCCCCGCAAGATACACAGAAAGGAGAGACGAAGGTGAAACCCCTACCTGATTGATCAACGATCAAATCTACACTTGACGCGTGAGGAACAAGAACATGAGGTGCGCAAAATGTAGGGGTGTGACCTTGGTAACTCAAGGACGAGCAGACGAATCGATCGTAGGGTGATCGAGAAAAAGAAACCCAGAGAGGACTATTTAGTTTATAAAGGATGGGGATGGTTGAGATACTGAGATAAGAATGTGAAACCGCGTAAGGAGCGGGGTCGTGGGTTGACCACGCGGCCCCACACATCATTAAAGGGTCCCCGCTTGAGGGGAGGTTTAAACCGACGCACACCAGGGTACCTCACTTAATCAAACACCATGAATTGGAATTAATGGCCTTTAAAAAAGGCATAAAGGTGTCAAAATAGGGTTTAAAACTCATACAGGTTAGCCGAGTTACCAGTAGGCTATGGCTACCAGTATATTGAGCTACCAGTAGGTTGTGGCTACCACTAGATCAAGATACCGGTAGGCGGAGCTACCGGTAGGTGGTGGCTACCGGTAGACTGAGATACCGGTAGGCCGAGTTTCCGGTAGGATGTTCTACCGGTAGACCGAGCTACCGATAGGCCTGCAAACGGTTAGCTAAGGCTACCGGTAGGCCTATCGTGGGTCAAACTTCACCGAGAAGTTGGGATACCCTCCCAGACCACCTAGAACACCTCAAAAATCATATTTTTACTTTGTAAGGACCTCCAACAACCTGGGCCATTACATCAGATACCTCTCAATCTATTCTATCCCTCTAGAATGAAAACAACCCACAAGGAAAGAGTGGGTCCGAAAAAACACCTCGAAAGATACCTATCTGGAGTGAACCCCATTGTTGACTAAAAAACACATCCCTCTCAGGAACCAAGAAGCATACCATGTCAAACTGCCTAGTCATGTGGGTTTGGGATCCTCTTCCCCATGTCAAGATACTATCTGCTTTGGGAGGCACTGACTCGCCCACATGGGTTTAGTCGCATCCACCTTAATGCATCTTGATTAGGGGTCAGGTCATCCCCTCCCCATAGCCAGGACATTTCACACACATTCAAAATAAAACCACATATTTCATAGCCAAAGGTAAAGTGCTCCACCGAAACAAGTATAAATACAATAGTACAAAATTCCAAACAACTCCGGGTACTGCGCACGCATTTGTGCCTCCCTCTCCCACGTACTCTCCCCAAGCCCACCATGTCTCAATAACACACAAACTAGGTGAATTGTTCTCCCATGAAAAACCTTCTCCCCACGATCCTCGATCATCACTGGTCTTTCCACAAAGGTCACATCATCCTCAATGTCTAGCCCTCCCCAGCCGAGGATGTGTGAATCGTCGTGTAGATACCGACGGAGCTGGGACACATAGAACACGTCATGTATCCTCATTAGTGGCGGTGGTAACGCTAGATGATAAGACACTTCTCCAACCCTCCACAACACTTTAAGGGTCCAATAAACCTGGGAGAAAGATTTATCCCCTTGTTGATCCTCCGTTGTCCATGCCAAGGGGAGACCTTCAAGAACATGTGGTCTCCAAACTCAAACTCCAAGGGCCTTCTCCTGCTATTAGTATATGAATTCTGTCGGTCCTGGGCCACCTCCATCCTTTCCCATATAAGATGAACCTTCTCTGTCGTGCTCTGCGCCACCTCGAGGCCAAGGATGCCCTTTTCTCTGACATCAGTCCAACACATAGGTGAATGGCGCGGCCTCTCGTACAAGGATTATAATGGATCCATCCCAATGGTAGAGTGATAGATATTATTGTAAGAAAACTCTAGTAGAGGCAAATGTTGTACCCACATTCCCCCAGAGTCCAAAACACATGCCCGCAGCATATCCTCCAAGGATTGGATGGTGCGCTCTGTCTGTCCATCTGTCTGGGGATGGAAAGTAGTTCTAAGACGTAGCTAGGTTCCAAAAGCATGTTGCAATCATTTCCAGACTTGTGAGGTAAACCGTTCAACCCTATCCGAAACTATAGACCTTGGGACTCAATGAAACCGCACCATCTCATCCATGTACCTTCGTGCCAATGAATCCACCGCACTCGACTCCTTAATCGCTAGAAAGTGAGCTAATTTCGTCAACTGGTCCACTAATACCAAGATAGCATCGTACCCCCCCTGAAACATGGGTAGTCTCGTGACAAAATCCATCGATATGTCCTCCCACTTCCACTCGGGGACATCTAGAGACTGAAGTAGGCCACCTGGAACTCGGTGTTCAGCCTTTACCTACTGAAAAACTAGGAGCTTGGACACAAACTCTGCCACTACTCACATTACATCGGGCCACCAGAACTGTCTCATCAGACCCTGGTACATCTTCGAAACTCCTGGGTGTACTGCTAGGATTTAGTTTAGGAACTCACTGCGAACCTTGTCACGCATCGCCTCTGGAACAAATAGCTTTTCTAAGAAAAGCATCTGGTTCTGAACATCCTCCCTTTGTCCATCTGGAGCAATGATCTAGTCAACCTGGTATCGCATCACTTCGCACACTGGGTCTCCCCACTGAGACTCCTCCAGTTGGTGAAACAAAGAAGACTACACTGTCATCTGATACAGGAAACCTCTACCACTATCAATCCTCACATCCAGGTGCAAGGCAGCCAACTCCTCCATGGCCTTCCAGGCATCTACCGACTCTCAGACCACATCCTTCTGCGACCTCCTAGTCAGGGCATCGGCCACTACATTCCCTTTCCCTGAAGTGTAGGAAACCACAAAGTCGTAAATCTGGGGGAACTACATCCACCTCCACTTTCGCAAGTTTAGGTCCCAATGGGAGAAGACATACCTCAAGCTTTTGTTATCCATGAAGACCAAAAAACGTTCTCCGATGAGGTAATGTCGCCATAAATTTAGTGCGAACACGGCCGCTGCAAGTTCCCGATCATGGGTGGCATAATTACGCTCATGAGGACGTAGCTACCTAGACCCATAAAAGATAACCCCTTGTTTTTGCGTCAACACACATATGAGGCCTTGCCGTGAAGCATCACAGAACACCTCATACGCCACCCCTAATTCTGGTAGTCCCAGTACTGGAGCACTAACAAACTTCTCCTTTAGATAGCTAAAGTTTTTCATGCACTGCTCACTCCACATGAAAACCTGGTCCTTCTTGGTCAAGGATAACAACGGGGCTGCAATTCAGGAGAAGATGGGTGAAAACCTTCGATAGTTACCCTCCATCCCGAGGAAGATGTGGACCTCTGCCACATTTGTGGGTGCTTCCCAAGAAAAAACTGCATCAACCTTTGATGGGTCCACCTCTACCCTCTTCTCGGACACTACGTGCCCAAGGAAGTGAACTTCTCACATCGAGAACTTTCATTTCTACAACTTCCCACAGAGCTGGTGCTGTCAGAGGACCTCCAAAAACATCCTCAGGTGTTCCGCATAGTACTCCTTTGATATTGAATAGATCAGGATGTCGTCGATGAACACAACTACGAACCGATCCAGGTACTCCTGGAAGACAGAGTTCATAAACCCCATGAACACAACGGGGGCCTTCGTAACACTAAAGGGAATGACCACAAAATTGAAGTGCCCATATCTGGACCTGAAGGACGTCTTCGAGATGTCTCCCTCCTTTACCCTGAACTAGTGATATCCAGTCGATCTTCAAGAACTATCCTTCCCCTTTCAGCTGGTCAAATAGATCTTCTATCCTCGGAAGAGGGTAGCGATTCTTGATCGTTACCTGATTCAGCCTCCTGTAGTCTATTCACAACCTGAGACCACCAGCTGCCTTCTTTGCGAACATGACTGGAGCACCCCACGGTGATGCACTTGGTTGAACATAACCCCTCTTAATCAGATCGTCGATCTGAATCTGCAACTCCTGTAGATCCGAAGGTACCATCTGGTAAGGAGCCATCGAAATCAGACGGGCATCGGGCTGCAAGTCTATCCCATACTTGATATCACGTCAAGGGGGTAGAGTCGTTACCTCTTCAGGAAAGACGTCCATAAACTCTCTGATGATTCCTGTAACCTCCACCATCTCAGCATCTACTGGATCTACTGACAGGTCATCTAACATGGAGAGGAGGGGTTCCTCTCACCTGCTGCCCTTCTGAAAGCTTCGCTCACCGGTGAAAGTAACACGCCGGCCACCCAAGTCTGAGAACTCAACCCTTCCTCGAAAGCAGTCGATGAAGGAACCCACAGAGAATAGCCTTTCGATGCCAAGAATGACATCGTATGGTTGTATCTCTAGTAGTAGTAAATACCTGACCGACTGATGTGGCCCTATCATCTGTCTGCATCCTCGGCAAAAATATAAAAATTCGGTCTGACCTCCGACTAGTGTGCTCAGCACCAGGGGAATTTGATGTCTATCGGCATCTAGACCTAGAGAATGGGCTAGACCGGGTGGAACAAAGGAGTACGAAGCTCTAGTATCGATCAAGGCGTAAGCAAGGGTACTGAACAAACTGATCGTACCTCGAACAACCACTGGTCCCACTGGAACTACTTCCTCTGCGGCGTGCAACTATCCACACCCAGATCCTCTGCCCCTTGGCTGTCGGCCACCTCCCCGAACATTCCCTGGTCGGGTTCCCTTAGGAGCACCCTAAGGTCTGCCTCCCCCTGCAAGGTCTTCCCTCAGAGAAGCGGCAGCTCGCTGCCCCTGCTGCTGCTACTGGAAGGGCATAGCTAGAAGTTGCTGCTAAGGCAGGCGCTGGGCCTATCTGCCACTGTCGTACTGAACTTGGTTCGGGCACTGATTCCAGAGATGTCCATGGCTCCCACAGGAGAAGCACCTCGGTCCTGGCCCCAAAGGGAAAGGGTGAGGACCGGGGGCCCAGAACTGGAACTGTTGCGGCCTAGTCCCTACTAGTCGGAACTGAGAGGGTCCTGATGTTGGTGGTCTGGTGCTAACAGCCTTCCCCTTTGATGATCCTAACAGGATCCCCTCTCATGACTCACCTCCTAGAGCGTTCATCCTCTCCACCACTTCGGACTACTTCTAGACCTCCATGTATGTCAGCAAGGTGAAGGGGGTAACATCGTACTGGAGGGAGGGTCGGAGTGCCTCCTCTAATCGTCTCACCCGAGACTCCTCATCTGGAAAGAGGTCTAGGGAGAAGCGGATGAGGTCCTTGAACTTGATCCCCAGCTCCCTTACCGACATACTCCCATGCTTGGAGGGAGAGTATCTCCTACCTCTTCCCTTCCATCATCGTAGAAGAGAGGAATTCTGCCCGGAACGCCTTCTCAAAATCAGCCCATGCCACCTCATCCTCTCTCATCTCCCCCAGGTAGAGAGTCCACCACTGAAACGCTACTCCCCGCATCTGGCTAACGGCCAGAGGAACCCAGTACTCGGTTGGAGCCCAGATCAAGCATAAGGCTATCACCAGCTCCTCCAACCAACCCTCCGTCTACATGTCAGAGGTGTTACCCTCGTACTTCTCGAGGGTCTGTCGCTGGAAGGATCGAAGCATATTCTGCCACTGGTCATCCTCCTTCTCTCGATCAACTCGCTGCCAATCAACCAAGGTAGCCTCCTCGTCCTCGATCTCCCGCACCACACGTGGTCGCCTACCAGTTGTCATAGCTGCAAGGTAAACAAGGAATGCCTAAGCCAAAGTAGTACAGGATATTGTTCTTAAAATTTCTTAAACTTATTATTTATTTCAAGATACCAAAACACCCATTAAACACGAGAACACAAGTCATTATGATCCATGTACCTTTCCTAGGGTCTCTACCCCGAAATTAGTGTGGCCTCACTTGGTCATTTGGTAGGTCCAGAGTCCTTTCATCAGATCACGGGGGGCCCTAAAATCTCGTGTCCTAGCCGGTCTTCCCTAGCCTAATTCACGCAACATGTTCACCCAACACTGTTTCCCTACCATCCCATGCAATCCTCACTGTGCCTAACTCCAGACTCCATCCTATCTCTCAACCTTGCCCCTGATACCATTCTGTCACAACCCGCCTTCACCAAAAGGAGGGAAAGGTCCGCAGATTTCTAGGCCCTTCCTTCTTTATGTTTAAGGAGAGATAATGACCCCCGAGACCCACCTTCAATAGGTCCCGGAGTGGCAACCAGCGCCATTGGTATAGAATCACACACTAAATGGAAGGAATTACCCTTCTTCTTTTAATAGGATTGGGAGATAAGATAGAAAATCCCACTACACCAAACGGAAAGTAAAAGTAAAGACAAGAACCATTGTCAATTCATGCTAAAAAAGTAAAAACCACAATGTATAAGGATAATACAAAGCTAAAATAACAAATGAATGAACAACAACAATTGTAATGATCCTTCACAAGGTCCAACCTAGTACGCTCCAGAATGATCCCCGAAGTCATCATGGAAACCTGAAAGTAGTTTTATATACATAGGGTGAGCATACAAGTATACTCATTATGGAAAACCAAAGACTCTCGTGCACAAGTGGGGAGGCATGCTAATTCCCCGTGGAAAAAGAGAAAACCAAGCACCTAGCAAGGAAACTTACCACTCAAGCCTCACCAAGGCACACTCCCCAAATAACACAAGACATTTAATGTATAGTAATAATACATCGATGTTTGGGTACCTCGCGCCACTTTCCCACTGGTTATTGAAGACATCCTATGCATCATACTAATACCTCCATTCACATCGCAGTCCCACTGCCATACCCCACCCGCACACACCTGGGCCACAACCACCCATCCCCCCCGCAAACACCTGGGCCACAACCACTAACCCACCCGCAAACACCCGGGACACAACTGTCACACGTAACCACACTTGCAAACACCTAAGACAAAACAACCACTGCCATGCTTGAAGACACCTGGGCCTCATCCCGAAGATACTTGGGAAACCACCTGCCCGCACACACCTGGTCCAACCACCACACTACCCTTCCCGAAGATCCTTGGAAAAAAAATGGACCTCAATCCATCACATCCTTTCCGAAGAAACTTGGCCTATCCGGGAAAGGGAGCATAAAAAATATAATAACCAGCCACTAATAGTAGTGTTGGGAAAAACACCCTCCCCCATGAAATGGGGTTGTTCAGTACTATGTTCTCAACTTGGGTGGGCCTCAAATAATAAACACAAAACTACATGTATATGTATAGGTACAAGCACTCACCCAATCTAGGTTTTTCTTTGGCCAGACTAAAGAACACTATCCTTACTATTAGTTCATAAGAGAAGAAAACAACACCCATGCCAAGTCACAACTCACATCAAACCAAATTCCCATTTTTCCCATCCTTGCTTTCATGTTCAGTAATAATTTTTATATATGATTCTGCACTACTGGGTAACTAACATCATAAGCACAAACCAAGGGAAAAGTTACAACCAACAGCAATTTCAGCATCAACATCTGGTTCTATTGCATGGTCACAACAACAAAGGGATAAGGGAGATCCCTTGAAGTACTGGAAACAAAGAAAACCACAAGATACAGACCCATGTCCCCAAAATCCAGTAGTCAATGGTTTCTCAAAAATAGAGGATCCCACCCCAATTCGTGATACAAACAGAGGATCCCATCCTCACCGACATCACCCCCAGAAATCTATGCTCCCATCCAAGAAAACCATACGGTCACTCGCAAACGGCCCGTGGAGTAAAGAACCAAACTAAAACTACCAACACAAGGCAAACCCAATAGGTATTTTCAGATTTAAAAGATTTAACACACTACATGATTTCAATTCCACTGGGCTTAAACCGGGGTTATCATAGAAAATGAGTTGATTCTGGTGCTTTCAATTTTTTCAGTTGAATATACCTAATTAACCAATTTCCATTACACAATAAAAGTACACAACCCAAATAAAATCCATTTGAACATCACAAGGGGTAAGGGTTTAATAGTGCACAGAGAAAGACCACCAACAACCATGATTTTCTGTGGTCGTAATCCCACACAATTTAGAAGTCATCAATAATGGATAAAAAATTAGATCAGCATCATCAATCACACCCCTCCCCTTCATTTAGGGTCTGTTTGATATCTTTATTAAAGTTTGGTTCATCAAATTCAACGGAAACAGTTGCATACCCACCCCACAAGATACAAATAAAAAAGAGACGAAGGTTAAACCACTACTTGATTGATCAACGATCGAAGCTTCTCTTGAGGCGCGAGGAACATGAACAAGAGGTGCACAAAATTTAGGGGTGTGACATCGGGAACTCAAGGACGAGCAGACAAATCGATCACAGGGTGATCAAGAAAAAGAAACCCAGGGAGGACCCTTTAGTTTATAAAGGCTGGGGACGGTTGATACACTGAGATAAGAATGTGAAACCACATAAGGAACGGGGTTGTGGGTTGACCACGTAGCCCCACACATCGTTAAAGGTTCCTCGATTGAGGGGCTGTTTAAACTGACGCACACTAGGGTACCTTACGTAATCAAACGCCATTAATTTTCTTTAATGGGCTTTAGAAAAGGCGTAAAGGGGTCAAAATAGTATTTAAAACTCATACAGGTTAGCCGAGTTACCGGTAGGCTACGGCTACCGGTAGGTCGAGCTACCGGTAGGCTGAGCTACCGGTAGGGCGAGCTACCGGTAGGTTGAGGATACCGGTAGCTCGAGCTATCGACAGGGCAAGCTATCGGTAGGCTGCGTCTACCAGTAGACCGAGCTACCGTTAGGCTACCTCTACCGATAGACCGAGCTACGGGTAGGCTCAGATACCGGTAGGCCGCAGCTACCCGTAGACCGAGCTACCGGTAGCTGAGCTACCGGTAGGCCGAGATACCAGTAGGCGGCGGCTACCGGTAGGGGGAGGCTACCGGTAGACCGAGCTACCACTAGCTGAGCTACCGGTAGGCCGAGCTACCAGTAGGCGGTAGCTATCGTTAGACCGAGCTACTGGTAGACCTGCTACTGGTAGGTTAAGGCTACCGGTAGGCCTACCGTGGGTCAAAAATCACCGAGAAGTTGGGATGGCCTCCCAGACCACCCAGAACACCTAAAACATCAGATTTTTAGTAAGTAATGGACCTCCAACAACCTGGGCCATTACAATCATTTTTAGGGAAATGTCATTTTTAATTATGACATTAGGCATACATCATATCCAAAAAGTTATATTCCATATATGATTTTAGAAAAATTCTATGCAAATAGATATGAATGGTGGTGTTATGATTATCAAGAGTAAATACATGCATGAAAAATTGTAATATACTAGAAAATGGATATGATTACATAATGAAATTATTTGAATTCTACATTAGAAATCTAAGATTACAGTTAAGGTTTCACGGTGAGACAATAGTTTACATGATTCATAATTTCTATAGATTACAAAACCTAGATACATAAAATAAAATAATTGGGAAGGACACTATGATAATTAAATGTTTTTTACGATTCAATAAATTGAAAAATAAAATAATTTCCCACATAGATTATATACTAAAAAATTTAAAACATTGATATTTGGGTACTAATTAACATGTGAATAATATGGAATGTTGACAAGTTAGGTAGTTTGAGTACAAATTCAGGGTTTATAGCTCCATATTAATCATTCAAAATTAATAAGTACTCTTGTACTGTAGTGTGTCTAATTCCATAAAAAATTAAAAATTCTCAAATCTTATTAATAAATGATAAAAGGAAAATTTTAACACATTTTTAGGTATAAAAACCCTAACATGCTAGATATTTTTGAGTAAAAAAGAATTTAAAACCAGTTAGGATGAATATATTCAATAAATACTGCAGGAATGATGATTGACACATGAAGGATATAAATACAAAATTTCCATATATAAAAACTCATTCAATTGTTTAATCAAGTGATGAATGTTGAATTTTAAAATTTGTTCTGTCCATCATAGATAAGCAATATTATCATTTCATTAAAGGAAAATGATGAATCCACATTACTCTAATTCATGGAAATTGGAGTCACTATTATACTATAGTACAAATGGAAAATCATCTTAAGATTGGTGAGAAAGGGAACCAAAAATCAATAGAGAATGATAATAGAATTGGAATTATCATATATAACAAAAATATAATTTAATATAATATATTTTGAGAGGAATAAATAATTTTAGACTCCATCCAAATAACTAATGGCCACATACAATCAAAAAAAATCATCGTCCCTTTAATGGATGAATGAATAATAGGATGAATTCCAAAAATATAGGTTTACAATAAGATATTGATGAATAAAAAATTAATGATCTTATTAATATGAATTAAAATATTATTCAATATTCGAATAGTTATTTTAGAGAATAATTGAATATAATGAACACTAATGAAAATATATATATAATGTTTGAATATTTCAATATAGTTGGATTTAATTATTGTACGATTTCAATAAGGAACCAACCATAAACACTACATAATCATGAATAAAGTTACTAATTCACATTGAGGATCTTTTCAGGTATAGATATTTAGAGAAATAGGGCATAAATATTACATTACAACTCAGAAATTATAATGTTTAAACATTTATTAAATATCTATTTTTTTCATAAATTAAAAAACCTTAAAGTAAAAAAAGAATTATTTTCATGATTTAAATCTTCTTGAATTCATCCATTAACATACCCTTCCTTATACCATGTGAAAAACATTTCAAAACCGTGGGATGAGAATAAAAAGGCTATTAAGGGTTATAAGATAAAGAACGAAAACATTAATCCATCCATAAATACAAAAAATTAGATCTTTAAAATACATCAAGAAATAATATTATTTCTGAATAACAAATAGAAATCATAAATCATAATGGTTACTTGTGGAATCCATAACATACAGACAATGTATCTTTCACAACTATGTAGGGAGTTACGTTTGGATTACCCAGTACATTATATTCCCTAAATATATTAAGATAAATATTAAGGTTTACATTAGTCACATTACCTAATGGATTGGATAGCTATCTCAGGCTCACCTGCCCTAGGTTTATCACAGAACTACCCGTATATGTAAACAATGCCCAAGAACTGTAACACAGAAAACGATAATAGAAGAAAGATAAAATTTCCACATTTCAATCACAATATATCATTTCATGATATTGAAATAATAAATGTTTTCTCAAAACCATTTTCATTACCAACATATGTAAAAATGGTATATTTTATGTATTTTATCTATAAAATAAACACTACTGCTTGTTAAGGAATCCAAATATCAAATAACTCTCAAGGTGGAGGAATGGTAATTGTCAAAGCGTATGTTAAAAAGGCAAATTGGATTTTTCATTTATTAATATGATACGTAGAAAAAGATTCACTTTGAATGAAATGAAAATTAAATGGGGTTTAAGCACAGTATAAAATAAAGGCATGTATAAATCAAAATATGTTTCAATGAAAGGTGATTGAGATGAAGTCCCTTACAAAAATTACGAAGCCTAAAAGTGTCACATTTAAATTTAAAAAATGATTTTATGGGGGAAAAATGATCTCTCATCACTTGGAAATAAAATTTATAGAAATAAGGATATATAATAACATATCTCAACATATGAAAATTTAAATTAAAAGATTTAACATAAAAGAAGTATTTAACTTAAAGAGGAGGGTGAATGGTTCCCTTAAAAAGATCATTTTCTAAATAAAATAGATAAATTATGTGTATTAACTATAATTACACATATGTAATTCATAAATATAATATAGGATATAATCATAGTATTTCATAATAATGATGTCAAAAATTAACCCAATGAATTGAAATTTGGTTATGAAATTCCCTTACCTCGTGTCCGACATGACACGTTCGATCTTTAATATTCTAAATAATAAACTACAGATAATTTATACTTTATTAAGAATCTTTAGAAATCTTATTTTTTTCTTTTATATCACTTATTACCTCATTATAAACATTACATTCTTATTTAAGTTAATAATGGTAGTTTTGTCAGTATTTGGTACTGGAGTCAAAAATGATCTTCTTATAATTTAAAATAGAACATGTGGTCAAAAAGAACATTATATTTATAATGATATTCATTTTTTAGATATAATATATATCATATATATACATTATATATATTTATTTACAATAGTATATAACATTTGGTGATATGGAATGAAATGAACCATTCATGGAGACGGTAATATGTACGTACGCACGAATGCTACTTTTATTTATATTTCATATTTAATGGAATGAGAAAACAATGATTCATAGTGTAAAAACCCGTAAAATTCAAGGAAAATTTTTTCTTAATTTTTTTTGGGATTTTACAAGAACGCAGTATCGGACGGAACTTGATTCTGAGGCACGGTGTGCCCGGAATTTCTATCTGATGTTTAGCTCAGGTACGTTCAGTGAACGAACGAGAGGGAATTTCTAACTCTTGAATCGGTGCTTAGAATCGAATTCTGAGGGCACCGATGGAATCGCAACAGTAGTATTTTCTTAGGAATACCTTTTCCGGAGTTGCGTTTACATGAGAGAAGTTGTTAAATTTTTTTGGAAGGTAAAATAAAATTAAGCATCAATTTTATTTTTCTCTAAGTGGTTTAGAGCTTTTGGTTGAAGTTGGGTGAAACCACCCAACATCCATTTGGAGGTTATGAGGGTGGTGGGGCCCACACGAACCCTACCCCTTCAACTTCCCTAACCTTCCATAACCCTTCATTTAATTTGACAACTTGAGTTAATTAATTGTGTGGATTAAATTCAACTTTTGAATTTCAAACATAAGTTGTGTTGATAAAATAAGTGAGGTACTTATTTTATTTTGGGTTGGAGGCTTGTTGCTTGAGAGAATTGGGAGAAAAGCTAAGGGAGCCTTGAAGATCATCATCTTCTTCGTTGAAGAACACGAAGAATGTGAAGAAAGCGAAGAACACCGGATTCCTCAGAGGTCGATGTCTCCTTCCGCGACGTCTCCTTCCGCAACGTCTCCCTCCGTGACGGTTATCTCCACGACGAATCCTCAACCAACTTGTTCGACGAGGTAGGGGTTTTATGTGTCTGTTTTTGTGATTACTTCCGTTGTTTTCTTCGTTATATATCCTCGTTCTTTGGAACCACTTGATATCATTTAACGGGAGGGGGCCGGACCGCACAAACACGATCGACCGTCCTCCCTTTTTATTATTTGTGGTTGCGGTTCGAAGGGTAGTGACACATTACTGTCGCACCGCGCGGGGACGAGTGACAAAGATGTGTGGCGCCGTCACGACGCGCATTTGAAAGATGAACCAATCCGCTTGCTCCGTCGCACTGCGCTAGAAAAACAAGAAGACCCCGCGGCCAGATCGGGGCCGTGGCGGAGGGGCGCGACACCGTCGCGCCGTGCCGGACGAACCAATGCCGCGGCCGGTTCTAGGCCACAGCGGAGCTGGGAGACAGGCGGCCGGTTACGGGCCACCGGCATCGGAGCAAGGGGGACCGGCCTTGCTGGTCCCGTGGCGGCAATAGCTGGCCTTCTAGGGTGGGCCGTCCGGACATGGGAGAAGCTGGGGGTTACAAACCCCTGGCGGCCAGCTCAAGCGGCCCCCCATTATGGGGTCCGCGGTTACAAAAGATAGGGGTCAGGCGCCCCCCCCCCCCCCCCCCCCCCACCTCAAATGGCTCAGCCGTTTGGCTGAGCTCCTGGCCAGCACGCAGCACCCAGGCTGGGTCGGGCCGCGCCCAAGCGGGCCGGACCCGTACACGGTTCGGGCCGACCTGGTTCGGGCCGACCCTGGGGGTATCGGGCCGTGTCGGACCGGGCCTGAACCCCTCAATACTGAAACTCTTCCGGTCGGTCACCCATAACATGAGCTACAGGCCACCGATAGACGCACCATCAGCTGTGATGCGATCCATGGATCGAGACGGTCATTTCGGTATATCGCACTCAAGGTTTCGGAATACTTTGGGTTCGGCCGAGTTGGTTCGTACACCAAACCAACCGGACCCTCGAAGCGAGAACGCTCATAACATGAGCTCCGGACGTCCGATTGACGTGTCGTCACCTTTGTTGGATTCCTCTTAGTGAGAAAGATCTTTTTGATTACTCCACCTGAGGTTTGTACGCATGGGGAGTATGGTTGGGTTGGTTTTGACTTAAAAACCAACCGGGACCCTGGATGAAAAAGCCAATAACTTCCAGACCGGGAGTCCGATTGACGCGCCGTCTGTGACACTAAGTTCCTGTTGACGATACAGAACTTTTGGATACATCAACTCTGGACATTGTGTCAGTTGATGTATCAGACTCTATGCTTGTGGAGCGGACCCTCCCGAATGAGCTTGCTGTGTGCGGGAACCCTAGAGCTGGTTGCGTTTGCAACTGTGACGAAGACGATGACTTTACATAGATCCTCAGTGGATTTGACGGTGATGACTACAACACTCAGCGATCCTACGTGGATCAGTGCTACCGATCCTGTGTGGGTCAGTGCTCAGTGGTTCTGTGTGAGCCAGTGCCTACAAATCCTGTGTGGGTCCGATCCTGTGTGGGTCTTTGTGGGGGTTAGTTACCTATTGATCCTTTTTGGGTCTTTGTGGGGGTTAGTACCTATCGATCCTTTGTGGGTCCGACGGCTTAGATGAATCAGTGGCTACATCTGATCATCTCTATCATCATACGAAGAAATATACCTGTGTGAGCTGAATCCTGTTTTTCTTTCCTTTGTGGATTGTGTTGTGATATCCTGTGTGGATTACATTTTCCTTTCCTGTCTGTATTTGGATGTGTTTTCCCATGTGGACTGGTTGTACTTGGGATCAGAGGTTGGAGCGTACTAGAATTGATGACTTAGGTATATATATGGGCATATACCTAAGCAGTGTCAGATGTTACTTCATGATTGCATCTTTCTTTTTTGGATTATCCTTTGTAGATTCTGGGAGTTCTTCGGGGGTCTCAGGGTCCCTACTGAATAGCTTATACTCACCCCTCCATGGGCAATGCTCGCACCGCGTTGTGTTGGTTGCAGACGACGGACATCGCTGATCGTGGTTGAGACTTGCGGAGCAGGACGGTACCTGGAGGTGGACCACTATGCGGGACGTACTTAGAGCGAATGGTTGGACCCAAGGAGCTATGGAGGCTATCTGTACTCACCCTTCAAGTGGGAATTCAAGAGGGTGTCTCGATGTTGTGGCTTTACTTTCAGTTGTTGTTTTTCCTTTTGAGTTGTACTTTACTTTCAGTTTTGGGTATGTATTCTGGCCCATTTACTTTTCCGCACTTACTGTTGCACCCATCATTGCTTAGTGTTTACTTCTTCTGCTTTCTTTCTCTGTGGTGTTTGTTTACTTTACAAAGGAAATGCCTTCCCTTTTTAGCAGAATCTATGCCTTGGTGCTAGTCATCATCCCCTGGCCTATGGAAGGTGGGCTTTGGGTAGTCACGGCACGGGCCCCGAGTACAGGTCGTGACAAATTGCTATCAGAGGAGTTCGGTTCTACCGCATTACTCAAGACTCTGATCTTTTTCTATGTAAAGCAATAGTGATAAGAGTAATGGGTGTGGTTATCAGTCCAGGGAGTCCAGTGTTGGTGCGGAGGCCGACGTATCTGTACACCAGGACCCTGACTTCTGATTTCCCACTTAATGCACGAAAACATTGATTGCATGTGTGTTTCATGTTTTCTTTGTGATTACATTATGTCAGCTCACCAGGTATACTGTTTGACCATGGCGCACCTGTTTCTTTTCAGTATGGCTCCACGATGGTAGCCATCTAGGGTTCCGAGAGTTGTGCATGATGACAGCCCACCGAGCGACGAGGCCTCGGTACAGGGCCCTTTGAGAGCAGAGGCACCGATGGTACCTATCCCCGCTGAGCCACCGATGCTACCAGCCCCATCCGCTGACAATTCACATCGCCTTAGTGCACTACACGAGTTTCAGTGCCAGCGACCACCCATGTTCCATGGTGAGACGGACCCCCAGGCAGCCGAGGACTGGCTGGAGGCAGTGGTACGAGTTTTCAGGTCAGTGAGGACACCAGCAGACCTCATGGTGATCCTCGCAGCAAGCCTATTGAACGCAGCAGCAGGAAGATGGTGGAGCTTGATGATCCAGGTGCATGATGAGGCGTCTCTCCTCTGGACGGACTTTGAGAGCCTCTTCTGCTCAGAGTTCGTCCCAGCCACCCTCCATGCGATACGCATCCAGGAGCTTCTACAGTTGCGGCAGGCCAGCTTGACGGTCGCCCAGTACTCGGCGAGATTTACCGATCTCTCGCGCTACTCGATAGACATGGTACGGGACCCATTCTTCTGGGCCCGGACCTTTGAGAAGGGATTGAGGCATGAGATTAGGGCATTGCTGATCTCTCACAGCATTCCGACTCAGGCAGGAGTACTGGAGCGGGCCCTTTTGATCGAGATCTTTCTTGCTGAGTCTACACCAGCGGCGAGACCCACCGCAGGGCGGCATATAGCAGAGTCTTCTACAGAAGGCAGTCGACAAATGACTCATGGGTCCAGGCAGACCAGACCCTCAGGAAGACGACCTCAGGACACTAGCTCAGCAGTGCAGGGCACTCAGCGCGGAGCCAGTATTTCGAGAGGCAAACAGTGCTACGCATGCGGCGGGTAGGGCCACATGGCTCGTGACTGCCTGACCCGTCATGCCGAGGAGCAGTAGACGGTTGAGGGGCCACCCAGGCAGAGGCAGAGGGTCGACCGTGGCGGTCTGCAGGGAGCAGGCGGACGAGGCAGAGGAGCTGGCCGGGATGCAGGTGGTGGGCCACTCTTTGAGGCCCTACCACCACCACCAGAAGGTCCACCCTGACCACAGGGAGCTGGCGGGCAGAGACAGGCACAGCTCCAGGCAGCGGAGGCCTATGACCACGGCGCGCCCGATATGATTCAAGTTACTATCTTTGTCTTTTCCACCCTTTCTGTAGTTTTTATAGACACAGGAGCGAGTCATTCTTTCATATCCACTACCCTTGTTCGGAGCTTGGAGATTCCGACAGAGTCGTTGGCTCGATCTTTACGGCTAGAGACTCCTACGGGAGTAGACTCGAGGATTACGCACTGGTGTCGGCCGTGTGAGATTACTCTAGGAGGCAAGAGCTTCTACTAGGATCTTCTTGTAGTGGCGTTGAGGCCTTACGACGTCATCTTGGGCATGGATTGGTTATCTACATTCAATGCTCAGATTGGCTGTATTAGGCGCAAGGTGCGACGTGTACGCACCAACGGGAGCAGGTTCACCTTCACCGGCGAGAAGGGAGCCTTTGCAGCACAGGATGGACTCTCGCAGAGGAGAGGATAGCCCATCACTCATCAGTTGGATAGCCTCATCCTAGGAGAAGTTGACGTGCAGAGTCCTGGTTTTCGTACAGTGGTGGATCAGTATGCGGACGTTTACCCCGACGACGTCCCAGGGGTACCTCCTCGCAGAGAGGTAGAGTTTTATATTGACCTGTACCCCGGGACAACCCTGATATCGACTCCAGCGTATCGGATGGCCCTCGTTGATCTTCGAGAGATACAGGTACAGTTGGAGGACTTGCAGGGAAAGGGATTCATACGGCCCAGTGTTTCACCCTGGGCTTCCCCGATTTTGTTCGCCAAGAAGGCGGACGAGATCTTGCGACTTTGTGTCGACTATCGTCGCCTGAACCAGGTGACAGTAAGAAACAAGTATCTACTACTGAGTATTTATGACCTCTTTGATCAGCTCAAGGGAGCACGGTGGTTCTCAAAGATAGACCTCAGGTCAGGCTATCATCAGCTCATAGTTCAGGACGAGGACGTGCAGAAGAGAACCTTTATGTTTCGGTATGGCCACTATGAGTTCATGGTTATGCCATTCGGCGTAACCAATGATCCAGCAGTGTTCATGGCCCTCATGATTAGGATCTTTCAACCATACCTCGATCAATTTTTCGTGGTCTTCATCTACGAAATTTGATTTACTCGACAACTGAGGAGGAGCACGCCTACCACTTGCGGGTTGTACTAGACACACTCCGAGAGAACCAGATTTATGGTAAGCTCTCTAAGTTTTAGTTCTGGATACGCGAGGTCCACTTCTTTGTGCACGTCATCTCTGAGGCGGGAGTTGCGGTGGATCCAACAATGATCGAGGTAGTGCTAGCTTGGGAGCCACCCAGGAGTGTGACTGAGGTGCGGAGCTTCTTGGGTCTAGATGGATACTATCAAAGATTTGTGCCAGAATTCTCCAGAGTTGCGGCACCACTCTCAGCTTTGGCGAAGAAGGGGAAAACCTTTGTGTGGTCAGATATATGTCAGTAGATCTTCCAGGAGCTGAGACAGAAATTGACCAACGCAACTATCTTGAGGTTGTTGGACGATGGAGTAGGGTACGTAGTCTACTGCGATGCATCAGGGACCGGACTCGAATGTGTCCTGATGCAGGAGCAGGCATTGATTGCCTATGGATCACGTCAGTTGAGGTCACATTAGCAGAACTATGCTACCCATAAACTGGAGTTAGCAGCAGTGGTCTTCGCTCTGAAGATGTGGTGACACCATCTGATGGGTGAGCGCTTTACAATTTATTCTGACCATCACAGTCTTAGGTGCATCTTCTCTCAGAAGGACCTGAATCTGAGACAGTGGTGATGGCTTGAGTTCCTCCAGGACTATGACTTTGAGAGAGTCTATACTCCGGGGAAGGGGAACGTGGTAGCTAATGCTCTCAGCAGGAGGTCGGGCATTCAGCTACTTGGGGAGGCGACAGAGCAGCTAGCCTCTTTGCGAATATCCTTTATGGATAGAGATGGAGCAGCTTTCCTTTAGTCACTCATAGTCACTCCTACACTACTACAACGGGTCAGAGAGGCACAGCGTGGGGATGCTGACTGTGACACGCGGCGTGCATAGATATCCTCAGGACAGGCACCTGATGGTTTCCCATTAGGAGGAGAGCACGACATCCTTTCCATAGGACGTACCTTGATACCAGTTTCTTTATGGGAGGAGGTGCTGAGAGAGTTTTACACTTCTCCTTTGGCGGTACATCCTGGAGTGGCAAAGTTGTACAAGGATCTTAGACGACAACACTCGTGGTCGGGAATGAAGAAGGATGTGGTGGACTTCGTTTCTCGATGCCTCACCTACCAGTAGGTGATGGCAAAGCATCAGGTACCAGCATGATTGGTAAAACCCTTGGAGGTCCCAGAGTGGATGTGGGATGGCATATCTATGGGCTTCGTGACTGGACTACCATGCACTTCCAGAGGACACGACTCCATTTGGGTGATTGTTGACTTACTCACCAAGTCATATCACTTCTTACCCATCAAAGAGCAGGGCTCAGTGGAGAGGTTGGGTCATCTCTACGTTCTGGAGATTGTGCGGCTCCACGGTGTGCCATCATCTATCGTCTATGATCGAGATGCTCGATTTACTTCTTGGATATGGAAGGGGTTGCAGGAGGCATTCGGGACGCAACTACGTTTGAGCACTACCTTTCACCCTCAGACGGATGGTCAGACGGAGAGGACAATTCAGACACTCGAGGACATGCTCCGTGCATGTGTCCTCGACTTTGGTCGTAGCTGGGAGGACCACCTACCCTTGGTGGAGTTCGTGTACAACAACAGCTACCACTCCACCATCAGGATGGCACCATACGAGGTGTTGTACGACCGACTTTGCAGATCACCGCTGTGCTGGACAGACCCTAGGGAGTTAGCACTTGTGGGACCAGAGATGGTCCAAGCCACAATGGAGAAGTTCCAGGTCATCCAGGAGCAGATGAGGACAGCTCAGAGCCGGTAGAATTCTTATGCTGATAGGAGGCGGAGGCCACTGGAGTTTGAGGAAGGCGACCACGTCTTCATGCGGGTCTCACCTCGACGTGGATTACAGAGATTTGGCCGAGGCGGAAAGTTGTCTCCATTCTTCATCGGACCATTCCAGGTCCTCAGCAGGATTGGTGAGGTGGCTTATCGCCTGGCTCTCCACCTCAGTTGCACCGGGTGCACGACATCTTCCACGTATCTCAGCTGAGTAGATACATGCACGACCCGACGCATATCATTGACCATGGGGAGCTGTACATTGATGATGGGGTGACTTTTACGGAGGTCCTAGTGCAGATCGAGGATCGATAGGAGTGGGTCCAATGTGGACGGTCAATTCCTCTAGTGCGCATCAGATGACAGCACGGGAATCTCCAGGAGAGCACTTGGGAGCAGGAGGCTCAGATGCGTGCTCAGTACCCACTTTTGTTCCCCTAGTTTTCGATGTATCTTTAGGGGGACGTAAAGCCCTGAGGTGGGAGTAATGTAAAGACCCGTAAAATTCAAGGAAAAGTTTTTCTTAATTTTCTTTGGGATTTTACAAGAACGCAGTTTCTCACGGCACTTGATTCCGAGTCCAGGTGAGTCCGGAATTTCTATCCGAAGTTTGGCTCGGGTACGTTCAGTGAACAAATGAGCGGGAATTTCTAACTCTTGAACCGGTGCTCAGAATCGAATTCTGAGGGCACCAATGGAATCGCAGCGCCGATATTTGCTTAGGAAGACCTTTTCCGGAGTTGCGTTTACATCAGAGAAGTTGTTAAATTTCTATGGAAGGTAAAATAAAATTAAGTATCAATTTTATTTTTCTCTAAGTGGTTTAAAGCTTTGGGTGGAAGTTGGGGGAAACCACACAACTTTCATTTGGAGGTTATGAGGGTGGTGGTTCCCACACGAACCCTACCCCTTCACCTTCCCTAACCTTCCATAACCCTTCATTTAATTTGACAGCTTGAGTTGATTAGTTGTGTAGATTAAATTCATCTTTTGAATTTCAAACTTATGTTGTGTTAATAAAATAAGTGAGGTACTTATTTTATTTTGGGTTGGAGGCTTGTTTCATGAGTTCTTTGTGAGAAAAGCTAAGGGAGACTTGAAGATATTCATCTTCTTCGTCGATGAACAGGAATAATGCGAAGAACGCGAAGAACGCCGGTTTCCTCGGAGGTCGACGTCTCCTTCCACGACGTCTCCCTCTGTGACGGTTATCTCCGCGACGAATCCTCACCTAACTTGTTCAACGAGGTAGGGTTTTTATGCATTTTTTTCGTGATTACATCCATTGCTTTCTTGGTTATATATCCTTGTTCTTTGGAACCACTTGATATCATTTAATGGGAGGGGGCCGGACCGCACAAACACGGCCGACCCTCCTCCCTTTTTATTATTTATGGTTGCGGTTCGAAGGGAAGTGACGCGTTTCCGTCACACCGCGTGGGGACGAACGACAAAGATGCGTGGCACTGTCGCGCCGCACCGGACGAACGAAGGCCGGTTCCGGGCCGCGGCCGAGCTAGGAGACCGACGGCCGGTTCCGGGCCGCTGGCGTCGGGACAAGGGGGACCGGCCTTGCCGGTCCCGTGGTGGCAACAGACGGCCGGGTAGGGTGGGCCGGCGGGACAGGGGAGAATCCGGGGGTTACAAACCCTCGACGGATAGCTCAAGTGGCCCCCCATTATGGGGGTCACGGTTACAAAAGACAGGGGGCAGTCACCCCCCCCCCTCAAATGGCTCGGCCGTTTGGCTGAGCTCCTGGACAGCGCGCCGCGCCCTGGCCGGGCCGTGCCCAAGTGGGCAAGACCCGGACCCAGTTCGGGTCTCCCAGTTCGGGCCGACACTGGGGGTATCGGGCCGGGTCGGATCGGGCCCGAACCCCTCAATCCCAAACCTCTTCCGGTCGGTCGCCCATAACATGAGATACGTGCCACCGATCGACACAACATCAGTTGTGATGCGATCCTTGGATCGAGATGGTCGTTTCGGTAAATCTCACTCAAGGTTTCAGAATACTTTGGGTTCGGCCGAGTTGGTTCGTACACGAAACAAACCGGACCCTCGGAGTGGGAACGCTCATAACTTGAGCTCCGGACGTCTGATTGATGTGCCATCGACTTTGTTGGATTTCTCTTAATGAGACGGATCTTTTGGCTTACTCCGCCCAAGGATTGGATGCAGGTGGAGTACAGTTAGGTTGGTTTAGAATTAAAAACCAACCGAGTCCCTGAGACGAAAAGGCCAATATCTTCTAGACCGAGCGTCCGTTTGACGCACTGTCTGTGACGCTGAGTTCCTTTTGACGATACAGAACTTTTGGATACATCAACTCCAGACTTTGTGTCAGTTGATGTATCAGCCTCTTGGCTCGTGGAGCGTACCCTCCCGAACGAGTTTGCAGTGTGAGGGAACACTAGAGCTGGCTGCGTTCGCGACTGTGACGACGACGACAACTGTACATAGATCCCTAGTGGATTCGACTGTGACGACTACAACACTCAGCGATCCTACGTGGATCAGTGCTACCGATCCTGTGTGGGTCCGATCCGGTGTGGGTCAGCGCTCAGCGGTTCTGTGTGAGTTAGTGCCTAAAAATCCTGTGTGGGTCTGATCCTGTGTGGGTCTTTGCAGGGGTTAGTTACCTATTGATCCTTTATGGGACTTTGCGGGGGTTAGTACCCATCGATCCTTTTGTGGGTCCGACGGCTTAGATGAATCAGTGGCTACATCTGATCATCTCTATCATCATACGAAGAAGTATACCTATGTGAGTTGAACCCTGTTTTGCTTTCCATTGTGGATTGTGTTGTGTTATCCTGTGTGGATTACGTTTTCCATTCCTATGTGGATTGGGTTTTGTTTTCCCGTGTGGACTAGTTGTACTTGGGCTCGGAGTTTGGAGCGTACTGGAATTGATGACTTAGGTATATGTATGGGCATATACCTAATCAGTGTCAGATGTTACTTCGTGATTGCATCTTTCCATTGTGGATTATCCTTTGTGGATTCTGGGAGACCTTTGGGGGTCTCGGTGTCCCTACAGAGTAGATTATACTCACCCTTGGACGAGCAATGCCAGCACTACGTTGTGTTGGTTGCAGACGACGGACAACGCTGATCGTGGTTGAGACTTGCGGAGCAGGATGGTACCTGGAGGTGGACCACTGGGCAAGACGTACTCAGAGCGAACGGTTGGACCCAAGGAGCTGTGGAGGCTATCTGTACTCAAACTTCAGGTGGGACCTCCATGGGGCGGCTCGATGTTGCGACTTTACTTTCTGTTGTTGTTTTCTCTTTCGAGTTGTACTTTACTTTCAGTTTTGGGTTTGTATTCTGGTACATTTACATTTCCGCACTTACTGTTGTACCCAGATTTTCATAGTGTTTACTTCTTCTACTTTCTTGCTATATGGTGTTCGTTTACTTTACAAAGGCAATTACTTCCCTTTTTAGCGGAATTTACGCCTTGGTGGTAGTCTCCAGCCCCTGGCCTATAGATGGAGGGCTTGGGGTAGTCACGGCACAGGCCCTGAGGACGGGTCGTGACAAATTGGTATCAGAAGTGTTCGGTTCTACCGCAGAACTCAGGACTCTAATCTTTTTCTATGTGAATCAATAGTGTTAAGAGTATTGGCTGTGGTTATCAGTCCAGGGAGTCCAGTGTTGGTGTGGCGGCCGACGTATCCGTACACCAGGACCCTGACTTCCGATTTCCGACTTAATGCATGAAAACATTGATTGAATGTGTGTTTCAAGTTTTCTTTGTGATTACATTATGTCAGCTCACTAGGTATACTATTTGACCGTAGGGAACCTGTTTCTTTTCAGGATGGCCCCACGAGGGCAGCCTTCTAGGGTTCCGAGAGTTGTGCGTGATGACATCCCACCGAGCGACGAGGCCTCAGTATAGGGCCCTTTGACAGCAGAGGCACCGACGGTACCTCTCCCGCCGAGCCACCATTGCTACCAGCCCCAGCCATTGACGATGCACGTCGCATTAGTGCAGAGCACGAGTTTCAACACCAGCGACCACCCAGGTTCCACGGGGAGACGGACCCCCAGGCAGTCGAGGACTGGCTGGAGGCAGTGGTACAGGGTTTTCAGGATAGTGAGGATACCAGCAGACCTCATGGTGATCCTCGCAGTGAACCTACTGCACACAGAAGAAAGAAGATGGTGGAGCTTGATGCTCCAGGAGCATGATGAGTCATCTCTCCTCTGGACGGAATTTGAGAGCCTCTTCCGCTCGGAGTTCGTCCCAGCCACCCTCCGTGTGGTATGCATCCAGGAGCTTCTACAGCTGCGGCTAGGCATCTTGACGGTCAACCAGTACTCGGCGAGATTTACCGATCTCTCGCGCTACTCGACAGACAAGGTACGAGACTCATTATTCCGGGCCCGGACCTTTGAGTAGGGATTGAGGCAGGAGATCAGGGCATCGCTGATCTCCCTCAGCATTCCGACTCAGGCAGGAGTACTGGATCAAGCCCTTTTGATCGAGATCTTTCTTGCTGAGTCTACACCAGCGGTGAGACCCACCACAGGGCGGCATGTAGCAGAGTCCTTTGCAGCAGAAAGTCGACGGATGACTCATGGGTCCAGGCAGACCGAACCCTCAGGAAGAAGACCTCAGGACACTGGCTCAGCATTGCGGGACACTCATCACAGAGCCAGTCTTTCGAGAGGGAGACAGTGCTACGCATGAGGCGGGCAAGGCCACATGGCTCGTGACTACCCGACCCGCCATTCCGAGGAGAAGCAGACAGTTGAGGGACCACCCAGGCAGAGGCAGAGTGTCGACTGTGGAGGTCCGTAGGGATCAGGTGGACGAGGAAGAGGAGATGGCCGAGCAGCAGGAGGTGGGAGACACTCTGAGGCCCTAGCACCACCACCACCACCAGAAGGTCCACCCCGACCATAGGGAGCTAGCAGGCAGAGATAGGAACAGCTCCAGGAAGCGGAGGCTTACGACCACGGCGTTCTCGAGATGATTTGTGGTACTATCTGTGTCTACTCCACCCTTGCTGCAGTTCTTATAGATATATGAGCGAGTCATTATTTCATAGCCGCTGCCCTTGTTCGGAGCTCGGAGATTTTGACAGAGCCGTTGGCTCGATCATTACGTCTAGAGACTCCTACGGGAGAAGACTCGACAATTACGCACTAGTGCCGGCCATGTGAGATTACCCTAGGAGGTGAGAGCTTCTGCTGGGATCTTCTTGTAGCAGCGTCATGGCCTTATGACATCATCTTAGGCATGGATTGGTTATCTACAGTCCATTCTCAGATCGACTGTATTAGGCGCAAGGTGCGATGTGTACTCACCAATGGGAGCAGGTTCACCTTCACTGGTGAGAAGGGAGCCTTTGCAGCAAAGGATGGACTCTCGCAGAGGAGAGGATAGCCCATCACTCACTAGTTGGCTAGCCTCATCCTAGGAGCAGTTGACATGCAGAGTCCTGGTTTTCCTGCAATGGTGGATCAGTATGCAGACGTTTTCCCCGACGACGTCTTAGGGCTACCTCCTCGTAGAGAAGTAGAATTTTATATTGACCTGTACCCCGAGATAGCCCCGATATCGACTCCAGCGTATCGGATAGCCCCCGCTGAGCATCGAGAGCTACGGGTACAGTTGGAGGACTTGCAGGGCAAGGGATTCATCTGACCAAGTGTTTCACCCTGGGCTTCCCCGATTTTGTTCGCCAAGAAGGCGGACGGGAGCTTGTGACTTTGTGTTGACTATCTTAGCCTGAACCATGTGACAGTATGAAACATGTATCCGCTACCGAGGATTGATTACCTCTTCGATCACCTCAAGGGAGCATGGTGGTTCTCAAAGATAGACCTCAGATCAGGCTATCATCAGCTCAGAGTTCGGGACGAGGATGTGCAGAAGATGACCTTCAGGTGTCGGTATGGCCACTATGAGTTCTTGGTTATTCCATTCGCGTAACCAATGCTCCATCAGTGTTCATGGCCCTCATGAACAGAATCCTTCCACCATACCTTGATCTATTTGTCGTGGTCTTCATCGACGACATTTTTATTTACTCAACCACTGTGGAGGAGCACGCCTACCACTTGCGGGTTGTACTAGACACACTCCGAGAGCACCATCTTTATGGTAAGAACTCGAAGTTTTAGTTCTGGATACGCGAGGTCCACTTATTGGGGCATGTCATCTCTGAGGTGGGAGTTGCAGTGGATCCCGCGAAGATCGAGGCAGTGCTAGCTTGGGAGCCACCCAGAAGTGTGACTGAGGTGCGGAGCTTCTTGGGTCTAGCTGGACACTATCGAAGATTTGTTCCAGACTTATCCAGAGTTGCGGCACCTCTCTCAACATTGACGAAGAAGGGGAAACCCTTTGCGTTGTTAGATAGATGTCAGCAGAGCTTCCAGGAGATGAGACAGAAAATGACCAGCGCACCTATCTTGAGGTTTTCGGAGGAGGGAGTAGGGTACGTAGTCTACTGCGATGCATCAGGGACTGGAATCAAATGTTTCATTATGAACAAGCGGGCATTTATCGCCTATGGATCATGTCAGTTGAGGTCGAATGAGCAGAACTATGCTACCCATGACCTGGAGTTAGAAGCAGTGGTCTTCGCTCTGAAGATGTGGCGACACTATCTGATGGGCGAGCACTTTATAGTTTATTCTGACCATCAGAGTCTTAGGTACATCTTCTCTCAGAAGGACCTGAATCTGAGACAGTGACGGTGGCTTGAGTTCCTCCAGGACTATGACTTTGAGATAGTCTATACTCCTGGAAAGGGGAACGTGGTAGCCGATGCTCTCAGCAGGAGGACGGGCATTCAGCTACATGGGGAGGCGACATAGCAGCTAGCCTCTTTGTGGATATTCTTTATGGATAGAGATGGATAATCTTTCCTTCAATCACTCACAGTCACTCTTCCACTACTACAGCGGGTCAGAGAGGCACAACATGGGGGCGCCGACTGTGAGATGCGATGTGCACAGATATCCTCAGGACATGCATCTTATGGTTTCTCCATAGGAGGAGAGCACGACGTCCTTTTCATAGGATGTACTTTGGTACCAGTTGCTTTATGGTAGGAGGTGCTGATAGTGTTTGACACTTCTCCTTTGGTGGTACATCCTGGAGCGGCGAAGATGTACCAGGTTCTCAGACGACAGCACTCGTGGCCGGGTATGAAGAAGGATGTGGCTGAGTTTGTTTCTTGATTCCTCACCTTCCAGCAGGTGAAGGCAGAGCATCAGGTACCAGCAGGCTTGGCACAACCCTTGGAGGTCCCAGAGTGGAAGTGGGACGACATATCTATGGACTTCGTTACTGGACTTCCACTCACTTCCAGAGGTCACGACTCCATTTTGGTGATTGTCGACTGACTCACCAAGGCGGCTCACTTCTTAACCATCAAATAGCAGGGCTCAGTGGAGAGCTTGGGACGCCTCTACGTTTGGGAGATTCTGCGCCTCCATGGTGTTCAATCATCTATCGTCTCCGATCGATATTCTCGCTATACTTCCTGGCTTTGGAAGGGGTTGCAGAGGTGATTGGGACGCAACTATGTTTGAGCACTGCCTTTCACCCTCAGACGGATGGTCCAACGGAGAGGACTATTCAGACTCTCGAGGACATGCTCCGTGAATGTGTCCTCGACTTTGGTCACAGCTGGGGGGACCACCTACCCTTGGTGGAGTTTGCGTACAACAACAGGTACTACTCCACCATCAGGATGGAACCATAAGAGGCATTGTGCGGCCGACCTTGCAGATCACCGCTGTGCTGGACAGACCCTGGGGAGTCAGTACTTGTGGGACTGGAGATGGTCCAGGCCACAACGGAGAAGGTCCAGGTCATCCAGGAGCGGATGAGGACAACTCAGAGACGGTAGAAGTCCTATGGTGATAGGAGGTGGAGGACACTGAAGTTCGAGGATGGCGACCACGTCTTCTTGAGGGTCTCACCTCGACTTGGATTACGGAGATTTGGCTGAGGCGACAAGTTGTCTCCATGCTTCATCTGACCGTTCTAGGTCCTCAGCAGGATTGGCGAGGTGTCTTATCACATGGCTCTAACACCTCAGTTGCACCGGCTTCACGATGTCTTCCACGTATCTCAGCTGAGGAGATACGTGCACAACCTGATGCATATCATTGACCATGTGGAGATGGACATTGATGATGGTGCGACTTTTACGGAGGTCCGAGTGGAGATCGAGGATCGACAGGAGCGGGTCCTACGTGGATGGTCGATTACTCTAGTGCGCATCAGAAGGCAACATGGGAATCTCCAGGAGAGAACTTGGGAACGGGAGGCTCGGATTCATGCTCAGTCCCACTTTTGTTTCCCTAGTTTTTGATGTATCTTTAGAGGGACGTAAATCCCTGAGGTGGGAGTAATGTAAATACCCGTAAAATTCAAGGAAAAGTTTTTCTTGATTATCTTTTGGATTTTACATGAACGCAGTTTCTGACGGCACTTGATTCGGAGACACGGTGTGCCCGGAATTTCTATCCGAAGTTTAGCTCAGGTACGTTCTGTGAACGAACGAGTGGGAATTTCTAACTCTTGAACCGGTGCTCGGAATCGAATTCCAAGGGCACCGATGGAATTGCAACACCGGTAGGAACACCTTTTCTGGAGTTGCGTTTACATGATAGAAGTTGTTAAATTTTTGTGGAAGGTAAAATAAAATTAAGAATCAATTTTTTTTTCTCTAAGTGGTTTAAAGATTTGGGTGGATGTTGGGGGAAACCACCGAACTTCCATTTGGAGGTTATGAGGGTGGTGAGGCCCACACGAACCCTACCCCTTCACCTTCCCTAACCTTCCATAATCCTTCATTTAATTTGAAAACATGAGTTAATTAATTGTGTGGAATAAGTTCAACTTTTGAATTTCAAACATAAGTTGTGTTAATAAAATAAGTGAGGTACTTATTTTATTTTGCGTTGGAGGCTTGTTACTTAAGAGCTTTGTGAGAAAAGCTAAGGGATGCTTGAAGATCTTCATCTTATTCACCGAAAAACATAAAGAACGCGAAGAACACGAAGAGTGTGAAGAACGCCAGATTCCTCGGAGGTCGACGTCTCCTTCTGCGACGTCTCTTTCCGCGACGTCTCCCTCCGTGACGGTTACTCCGCGACGAATCCTCACCAAACTTGTTCGACGAGGTAGGGGTTATATGCATTTTTTTCGTGAATATTTCTGTTTTATTATTTGTTATCTATCCTCGTTCTTTGGAACCACTTGATATCATTTAACGGGAGGGGGCCCGACCGCACAAACACGGCCGACCCTCCTCCCTTTTTATTATTTGTGGTTGCGGTTCGAAGGGAAGTGACGTGGTGTCGTCGCACCGTGCGGGGATGAGAGAAAAAGTTGGGTAGCTCCGTCGCGCCATGCATTTGAAAGATGAACCAAGCCACGGCGTCGTCGCACCGCGCCAGAAAAACACGAAGACACCACAGCCGGAGAGGGGCCGCGACGGAGCTGGGAGACCGGCGGCCGGTTCAGGGCTGCCAGTGTTGGAGCAAGGGGGACCGGCCTTGCAGGTCCCATGGCGGCAACAGCCGTGCGTCCAGGGCGGGCCGGCCGGACAGGGGAGAATTCGGGGGTTACAAACCCCCAGCGGCCAGCTCAAGTGGCCCCCCATTATGGGGGTCGCGGTTACAAAAGACAGGGTGCAACCCCCCCCCCCCCCCCCTCAAACGGCTCGGCCATTTGGTCGAGCTCCTGGCCAGCGTACCCAGGCCGGGCCGGGCCGCGCCATCCGGGCCCGGCCGCGCCCAAGCGGGTGGGACCCGTACCCAGTCCGGGCCGACCCTGGGGGAATCGGGCCGGGTTGGACCGGGCCCGAACCCCTCAATACCGAACCTCTTCCGGTCAGTCGCCCATAACTTGATCTACGAGCCTCCGATCGACGTACCATCATTTGCTATGCGATCCTTGGATCGAAACGGTCGTTTCGGTATATCACACTCAAGGTTTCGATATACTTTGGGTTCGGCTGTGTTGGTTCATACACGAAACCAACCGGGCCCTCGGAGCGGGAACACTCATAACATGAGCTTCAGACGTTCTATTTACGTGCCGTCGACTTTGTTGGATTCCTCTTAGTGAGACGGATCATTTGGCTTACTCCGCCCGAAGTTTGGATGCATGTGGAGTACGGTCGGGTTGTTTTTGACTTAAAAACCAACCGGGACCCTGGGACGAAAAAGCCAATAACTTCCAGACCGGGTGTTCGATTGATGCGCCGTCTGTGACGCCGTGTTCCTGTTGACGATACAGAACTTTTGGATACATCAGCTCAGGACATTGTGTCAGTTGATATATCAGCCTCTCGGCTCGTGGAGTGGACCCTCTCGAATGAGCTTGCTGTGTGCGGGAACCCTAGAGCTGGCTGCGTTTGTGACTGTGACGACGACGACGACAGTACAGAGATCCTCAGTGGATTCGATGACGACGATTACAGCACCCAACGATCCTACGTGGATCAGTGCTACCGATCATGTGTGGGTTCGATCCTGTGTGGGTCAGCGCTCAGAGGTTTTGTGTGAGCCAGTGCCTACAGATACTGTGTGGGTCTGATCCTGTTTGGGTCTTTGCGGGGGTTAGTTACTATCGATCCTGTGTGGGTCTTTGCGGGGGTTAGTACCTATCGATCCTTTGTGGGTCTGACAGCTTAGATGAATTAGTGGCTACATCTGATCATCTCTATCATCATACAAAGAAGTATACCTGTGTGAGATGAATCCTATTTTTATTTCCTTTGTGGATTGTGTTGTTCTATCCGGTGTGGATTATGTTTTGCTTTCCTGTGTGGATTGGGTTGTGTTTTCCCATGTGGACTGGTTGCACTTGGACTCGGAGGTTGGAGCGTACTGGAATTGATGACTTAGGTATATATATGGGAATATACCTAAGTAGTGTCGGATGTTACTTTGTGATTGCATCTTTACTTTTTGGATTATCCTTTGTGGATTCTGGGAGACCTTCGGGGGTCTCAGGGTCCCTATTGAGTAGCTTATAGTCACCCCTGCACGGGCTATGCCCCGCACTACGATGTGTTGGATGCAAACGACAGACAGCACTGATTGTGGTTGAGACTTGCGGAGCAGGACGATACCTAGAGGTGGACCACTGGGCGAGACGTACTCAGAGCAAACAGCTGGACCCGAGGAGCTGTGGAGGCTATCTGTACTCACCCATCAGGCGGGACTTCGAGTGGGTGGCTCAATGTTGCGGCTTTACTTTCAGTTGTTGTTTTCCCTTTTGATTTGTACTTTACTTTCAGTTTTGGGTTTGTATTCTGGCCCATTTACTTTTCCTCACTTACTATTGTACCCAGCTTTGCATAGTGTTTACTTCTTCTGCTTTCTTGCTCTGTGGTGTTTTTTAACTTTACAAAGGCAATGCCTTCCCTTTTTAGCAGATTTTACGCCTTGGTGCTAGTCGCCAGCCCCTGGCCTATGGAAGGCGGGCTTGGGGTAGTCACGGCACGGGCCCCAAGGATGGGTCGTGACAAATAGGTATATTATATTTCCAGTATAATGGAATATATTATTTCATCAACTACACTTTTTATTAGTTCCATGTATGGCATAAATGAGTCATATCACTTTGAGGGGGCGGTAGTCCGCACTTCCGCAAATGTAATTATCCTATTTACCCATTATGGAAACCATAATGGTATGCTATAAATGAAAACTACAGAACCATAGAGACAATATAAATATAATATATATCACATAAAAAAAATCTCCATCATAGTGGCCACCATGAGAGTATGTAATGATATTTGACTAATCTTTTTTTTGTGAGGTAGTAGTTCGTCGTCCACAGAAACAATTTGTTCTAAATCCATTAGATGGAGGTGTCTATATGTGTAGTTTTCATCCTTCCCATAACAACAACCAATTATATTTATGATACTTGTGTTTTTATATAAACAAGGCATAATAATATAATATGGAGTGGATAAGAAAAATAAATGAAAATAACTTGGGAAAATTATTTTACCTTTAAATCGGGTAACTCCCTTTGGTTTGAACCAAAAAGGATTTCTTTAATTGCCTTATGCCAAGGTTAGGGCTTAATGTAGGAAGGCAAGGATGTTGGTAGTTTATTGGATCTGATTTTGGATGATCCATGAGGCTGGAGAGGTGTGGGTAATGGGTTAGAGGTGATCGCCTTATATAAAGGGGAGGGGATCTTTAAGAAAGAGTCAAAATATTATTTTATTATAAACTCAATTTTGATTTAAAAATGTCACAAACACATTAAATTCGAAGATAATAAGTCTAGTATTAAAAATCCTTACAACCAATAGGTTTTATACAAGTTTTTGTTTTAATTTTAACCTAATCATTTATCATTAACCCTTAGTTAACTATCGTAACTTTTACTATGTCTTCTTGTATATTAATACTATATTGTTAATATAGTTAATATAAAATTATTTGAGACCCAAAATGGATCATTAATGATAATTGAAACATCATATATGTCATTTTTATGAATCATATATTTCTTGGAATAACTTATCATTTAGTAAAATATTAATTGATTTTAAAAACACTTTTATGTTAATTTTTATACTATTCATGTCATGAATTTTTAAAAAATACAAACTAACTTGATTATTTAGAATAAAAATCATTAATTCAAATATAACAAGTCATAATTATATCTTAAATTCTTTTATGGAATAAATAATTTCAAAATAAATTTATTTTAATATTTATAATCCCATTTATTAAAATCATTCATTAATAAGGTAATCACTACATCACCCTTTTGCCGTAAATAAATTTATTTATATGATGTTTGAAAATTACAAAAAAATATTCATTTTGAATTATATCTATTAATCATTATAATTAATATTTATAGTCTAAAAGGTAATTTATATAACCCCTTTTAAAAATTGTTTCACTAAAGGAAATATATTTTTGTTAAATTTTCCTTAACATTTAGGTAACTTTTATAAAATGTCATTTTTAATTACATGTGGAAGTATGGGGTCCCAAATTTGTCCTAGGAATCCCATGGTTGGAAATGTATCAGAAAATATATTTAGGAAACGTGTTAGGGTAATTCAATATTATTACAATATAATTTTTTACAATTACTTACCAGATTTACAATTTAACCACGGTAAATAAATATTTACTGAAGTTACATTTCATAATGTATAAAAATATATGTTACCTATTTACATAATTTGGAACTCTTCATTCCCAATATGCAATCCATTTTTTCAAATTCAAAACATAGATGTTTTAGATATTAATTTGAAATTAATTCTCTCTGTCAAAACAAAAAAAACGTGTATTTAAGAAATAACAGTTATCAAAAGATTAACATATGTCTATATACAATTTCAATGTGAAACTACATCCAATGACAAAAATTAGATTGAATGGTAAAAATATAATCTAATTACACATTCAAACCAATTAAAATAATAATATAACTATATAAATAAATTAGATGAAAAGATAGTACTAGTTAAAATGAAAAAAATTTCATTTTTCATTAAAAAATGAACTATATCCAAAAAATAGAAAAATGTTTCCCAATGTAAATTTTGATATCCCAATTAGGAATAAGAAGTTTATTTTGTAAAATGGAACATATTTATGTGAAAAAACTAGATTTAGTAGGTTTTATCCATCAAAAGGCAGTAAAACAACCTTTTAAAAATATTAGAGTTTTTCATGCTTAAAATCAGATTCATTCTTATTTTAAGCCAACAAATTGAAGGGAAAAATGTAAAGACATTTAAAAAACATTTATAATTTAATTATTGTTAGTTTTTTTCATTCCTTCCAATAAAATGGCTATGTGTCAAATAACATTTAAAATAGTATTATATTATTATTTTTCAGTATGACTCATCCTTTGTGCAACATTAGATTTATGGGAACAACATTTTTTCTTATTGGGTACGCCATCGAACATAAGATCACCTTTAATATAATATTAATATTTAATTCAAAAATATTAATCAATATGAAAATATCATAGCCTTTATTGACTTGGGATGTTACATCATTCTCGTCTTTTGGAAATTGTGTCCTTTCATTTTTATTTACATGTCAAATTAATGTGGGAATTTATCACTGATAGGATTTTCAGATTCCCACGTTTCCTCTTCAACCATATGGGTTTTAACAAAGGATTTACCTTATTAATTAACTTATTCTACAACACTTTTTCGCTTCGGTCAATAATATAGACTTGTTGTTCCTCATAAGAAATAATGTATTCCAACTGAACAACATCTAGACTCAATACATGAGATGGATATGGAATTTACATTCTCAACATTGAAACATGAAAAATATTTTGTACCTGCGATAAACATGTATGTAAACTCACTCTATAGGAAACTGATCCAACTTTATCCAAGATTTCATTGGGTCAAATGAACCTCAGACTCAGCTTTCTCTTCTTACCAAAACATTTCACACTTTTCCCTAGAAAAACATTAATAAATACATAATCAAATTCGTCGAATGAAATATCTTTCCACCTGTTATCCACATAACTTTTCCTCCTGCTATAAACTATTCCCATTAGCTTCTCAATCAATAGAACCTTTTCTTCCATCTCATCTGCAAATTCTAGTCCCATTAGTTTCCTTTAACCTACTTCGTCCAAAAAAGCTGGAGTTCGACATCACATCTTGTATAATGCCTCAAATCGAGCCATCTGTTTACTAGAATGAAAATTGTTATTATAAGAAAACTCAACCAAAGAAAGATGTTGGTCCCAAATTCCTTGGTAATACATTGAAGAAGCATGTAGCATATCATCCAAATTCTGAATTGTTTGTTTTGGCTTCCCATATGATGGACGATGAAAATATGGAATAAAATTTAATTCATTACCCAATAACTTCTCAAGTCCTTTCCAAAATTATGAAGTGAACCTCAGATCACGATCAGATACAACAGAGAGAGGGAAACCATGAAACTGAGCTATCTCTTTAACATACAACCGATAAATTTGATCTAGAGACCGAATATTTCAAATAAGAAGGAAATCAGCAGATTTAGTCAATCAATAAAAAATAACCTAGATTGCATTATTACCTCATGATTTCTTTGGTAATCCCACAATGAAGTCCACGAATATATTTTTCCATATCCACTCTGGCACAGGTAAAGTATGAATCATCCCTTTCTGTAACTTTGGCTCTATATTAACCTTTTTCCAAGTCAAACACTTCACAATAAAGTAAGCAATATCTTTTTTCATTCTATCCCACCAATTATAATCTTACAGATCTCTGTACATCTTAGTAGTACCAGCATGAACTGAAAACGGAGAACTATGAGCCACAGAAAGCAACTCATTATTTAACTGTGAATCATAAGGCACACATAATCTCTTACAAAATCAAAAAACACTGTCCTATAAATATAAAACTCAGGTAACATACCTTTCTGAACCTGCTCTACCTTTTTCATTAACTCACTATCTTATTTCTATACTTTATTTATTTTGGTAGATAGATATAATTTTAAATAATACATGAAACAAAATAGTTTAATTTCCTGCAACAACAACTTTGATGACAAAGTCTATCAAATCTTTAATTAAAGGATCCTGTTCCAAACATAAAATGGTTAATGTAGTATTAAATTTTTGACTCAAAGCATCATGAACATTATTTTTCTTTCCTGGATGATATATAATTAGGAAATAATAATCCTTTATTAATTCCACCATCTCTTATGTCTCATCTTAAATTATTTATGGGTGAATATATACATCAAAATTGTGTGGCGAATATATATTTCATATTTTAATCCACACTAGTGATGCTTCCAAATTTTTAATTAAAAAACAACAACAACTAATTCCAAATCATGTGTAGGGTAATCTAACTCATCATGTTTCAAATGACTTGGAGCATAAGTAACTACCTGATCATTCTCCATTAGGAAACACCAAGTCCTTTCAATGAATAATTAATATAGATAACAAATTCACCATCTCAGTAAGGTAATTCCAAAACTCCAGAATTCACCAATATTCCTTTCATTTCCTGAAAACAATCATTGCATTCTTTTTTCCAAATAAACTTAACACCTTTTCAAGTTAAATTAGTCAGTGGGATAGATAACTATGAAAAATTCCCAACAAATTTCTGTAATAGCATATAAAACAAGGAAAAATACATATCTCGGTTATATTTGTTGGTAATTTCCATTATTGAATAACTTTTTTAGCATGATCAACAGTTATTCCATTTATTAAAACAATATGACCATGGAAATAATATTTTTGTAAAAAAAATATAACTTTCTTAACATTTAGTATATTTTCATTTTTAAGGTATGAAATGAAAACCATAAAATAATTTCATTTTACTCATTACAATTATTATACACCAAAATATCATCAATAAACACAACCAAAATTTGTCACCTAAGTTAACTAAGCCATCACTAAAAAACTATTCAGATCAAATTTTCACCATCTTAAGATGCTGATTTTGAAGGTTGTTTTCCTATCGATGTCATCCCATAATAGAATCCATTTTACATCTATGGAAATAATTTCTTAACACAATAATATCTTAGGATAATCAATATGTTAATCTATAAATTCTATATCATTTCAATACTAACATAAATTAATTTATAGATATTAATTTTGAAGCACCCAAACTCCTAATGTTTTTTAAACTGACCTTTGATTGCAACTATAAGGTCCCAACTGTAAACATTACATAATCATGATCTATGTTAATAATTCACATTGATGGTCTTTTTTAGGATTATAGTTTTAGATAATTAGGCTATAACTATTACATTTCATTTCAAAAATTACAATGCAGACAGACCTACTCAGTTTAAATTTTATTCAATAAATAAATACCCTTAAAAGAATTATAGAATTATTTTCTTGATATAAAACTTCATTAAATCTTAATTTATATTACGCTTTCTTATACCCTGTGAAAATCATTTCAAACACATGGAATTAGTATAAAAATTGCAGTAAGGGTCTTAAGATAAAGAAAGAAATAATTTGTCAATAAATACATACAAAACATAATCTCTATAACATTGCTCAAAAAATCATATGATTTATGAATAACACCTAGAAATAATAAATCATAAAGGTTACTTATGTCATCCAAAACATACTTACGTTGTAGCGTTCAAATCTATAGGGGGAGTTACATTTGGAATAACCATCATAGTATATTACTTAAATCTCTTGGTAGAAACATTAACATTTACCTCCGTCATGTTACCCAATTCATTGAAGAGATATACCGGGATCACCCTCCCTAGGATTATCACAGAACCACCCATATACGTAAAAAATTCATATGAACTATAACACACAAAATAATCATAAATTGAAGATGACATTTCCACATTGCAATCATAATATATCATTTCAACATATTCAAATAATCATTCTTTTATCAAAACCATTCTCAATAAAAAATACGTAAAAAGGGTATATGGTATTTATTTTACCTTAAAAAAACACAACATCTTGTTCAGGATACCATATATCGAATAACGATCACGGTGGAAAGGTTGTGGTAACCAAGTATGTTAAAAAGAGATATAAACCTTGTTGTTTAGTAAAAGTCTACATAGAAAAGTATTCCCATTGAATTAATTGAAAATTAAAATGGGTTTATACACCGTATAAAAGAATTTTGGGTATAAATTATAATATGCCTTAATGAAAGGCAATTGAGACGAAGTCCCCGCTGAAAGTCAGACAACCTAATGACGTATCATTAAAATTATTAAATTTAGATGATCGGAGAGAAAATTGTCTCTCTTCACTTTTACCTAAAATGTATAGAAATAAGGATATATAAGAACATGTCCCAACAGAAGAAAATGGAAATTATAATACATGAAGTAAAAGAAATATTTGACTTAAAGAGTTGGATGAAAGGTTCCCTTACAAAGAACATTTTGTAAATAAAATTGATCTATTATGTGTATTCACTATATGTACCCATAATTAATTAATCAATAAAATAAAAGACAAAATCATAGTGAGGGATAGTCAATATCTATAATATTAACATAATTAATGGAATTGGGTTAAAATGTTCCCCCACCTCGTGTCCGACTTGACTTGTTCGTTATTTAATCTCCTAAATAATAAACTAAAGTTAATTTCTACTTTATTAGGAAGCTTTATCAATTTTATTTATCCTCTTATATCACTTATTACCATGTTGTAAACATTATATATTTATTTAAGTTAATAAGAGTAGTTTTATCGATATTTGGTACTTGAGTCAAAAATGAACTTCTTATAATTACAAATAGTTCATGTGGTCAAAAATTACAGTATCTCCATAATGATATTCATGATTTTAATATTATATACATAATGTATATATATATGTATTTGTAATAGTACATATCATTTGGAGATAATAAATGAAATTCATTGTTCATTGAGACGGTAAGTCGTACTCATGCATGAATGCTACTTTCATTTATATTTCATATTTAATGAAATGAAAAAATAATGATAAATGGTTATATTATAATTCCTGTTTAATATCATATAAAATCTCATTAACTACATCATTTATTCATTCCACATATGTCATTAGTGAGTCATATCACTTTTTTTGGGTGGTAGTCCGCACTTCCTCCAATGAAATTATGGAATTTACCCATTATGGAAACCCTAAAGGTATGATATAAATTAAAAATATAGAATAACAGAGTCAATAGAAATATAATATATATCACATATAAATATAGTTCAATCATAATGTCAACCATAAGAGGAAGAAGGAGATATTTGAACAGTCATCGTTTCGTGAGACAGTAGTTCACCGTCAACTGAAACAGTATGTTATAAATTCATTATATGGAGGTGTGTGTAAGTGTAGTTTGAATAAATATCAGAAAAATAACCTATTATATTTAGGATAATGGTTTTTTATGTAAACAGATTATAATAATAGAATAGATATTGGATAAGGAAAATAAAAGAAAAGAACTTTAGAGAAGATGTTTTATTTAAATAGTGTAACTCCCTTTAGTTTGAACCAAAATGCATTCTTGAGTTTCCATCAACCTATAGTAATGATTATAAGTGGAATATTGTGATGTTGAGATTTTATTGGAGTTGATTTGGAATGTTCCAAGAGGATTTAGAGGTGTGAGTAATGGGGTAATGGTGATGGCCTTATATAAGGGGGAGGACAAGCTCTTTTTGAAAGATTGAAAATATTATTTTATAAAAAACTGAATTTCGATTTCAAAAGGTCCCAAAATAATTAAATTAAAAAATAATATTACTATAATTTGAAATAATAAAAACTTAATGCTTTTAAAGAATATTTGGTTTCATTTTTAACCTTATCATTTATCTTGAACGCTTAGTTATCTAATATAACTTTTACATTGTCTTCTTGTATATTCATACTATATGGTTAATATACTCACTACAAAATTCCAAATGACCCAAAATGGATCATTAATGACATTTTAAGAATCATATATGTCATTTGGAAGAATTATAAATTTTTGGTACTATTTTATCTTTTAATAAAATATTGATTTATTTAACAACTATTTTATGTCAGTTTTAATAAAATTCAGGTAATGTCTTTTTTAAAAATAAAAAAAATTCATTCATTCAAAAAAACATAATTAATTCAAAAATAAAAAGATATAATTATCTCTAAAATTCTTGGATGGAATAAATAATTTCAATATAAATTTACATTAATATTTATAATCTCATTTGTTTAAGTCATTCTTTAATATTGTATTCACTCCATCACCATGGTGTTAAAAAAATTATTTATATGATGTCTAAAAATTATAAATAATCAACCAAGATATAGGAAATAATATTATATTTCTAAATAATACTTATAGTCGAACATATCCCTTAATAAACCCCATATAAAATAGTTTTACTAAAAGATATATCTGTATGTTACATTTTCCTTAACATTAAATTATTTTTTTATAAAATTTCATTTTCACTTAAAAATGGTTCCATGGGGTTGCAAAATCTACCCATGTGTGCCCATGGTGAGACATTTTTCAACCAATTGGGTAAAGAAAAGTGTTAGGGTAATTTAATATTATTATAATATTATTTATACCCCGATTTTTAGATTTACACTTTTACCATTGTAAATTAAATTTTTACTGAATTTAGTATTCATAATGTCTAAAAATAAAATTTCCGTATTTATAAAAGTTGGGACTACTGATTCATAATATGGATTCCATTTTTAAAAATTCAAAACACAGAATTTGAAGAAATAAATCTAAAACTAATTCCCATTGTCAAAACCAAAAAATGTGTTTTTACAAAATAATAGCTATCCAAATATTGACATTTGTTTATGTCCAATTTCAAATTGAAATTACTTCCAATGAACAAAATTAAAATAAATTATAAAATTTTAATCTAATTTATATTTAAACCCGATTAAAATGAAAATATAACTATATAAATAAATCATATTAAAAGACAGTTTCGACTTAAAATGCAACATTTTCATTATTCATTAATATATGTACTTTATGAGAAGAATACAAACAATTTACCAAATGTAAATTTTGATGTCCCACTTCTAATAAGAAGTATAATTTATATAATGGAACATATAAAAGTGTCAAAAACAATATTTAAAAGGGGGTTCTCCATCAAATGGTGGAAAATGATCTTTTAAAAATATTAGAGTTTTTCTTTCATAAAATTAGATTCATTCTTATTTTAACCCTCTAAATGTTTTGGATTAATAAAAATATATTTTACAAACATGTATAATAATATGTAGTTAGTTATATTCATTCCTGAAAATATAACGGCTAGGCATTAACTACCATTTATAACAATATTATATTATTATTTTTCTATATGATTCAACATTGTGTGCAACATAAGATTTCAGAAAAACCCATTGTTGTGTGTCGGGTATGCCATCAAACATAGAATCAAATTTAAAGTAAAAATAATATTTAATTCACAAGTAATAATAAATATGAAATATCATACCCTTTATTTACCAAGTATATTACACTTCCCGGGAACTAGAAGAGGCATGATTGCATCTCATCGGGATAATATTCAACTTGAATAAAAAATTTAAAAATTAATTTGAGAGTAAAATTCTATGAAAAATGGTAAATTTATTTCAAAGGACTAAGAAAATGAGGGAATGAATTTTCTTAATGAATATAAAAATTCAAGGAGAAAAATCACTCTTGAACTTGTTTCTTAAAAAATCTATAGATTTTATTGTGTTTTAAGATTAAATAAAAATATTAATGGGAAATATAATAATAATTACAACATGTGTAATAATAAAATAGTTCGGTATTAGTATACGTAATAATAGAAAGGGAAAAATTATGAATAATTTAAATTGAATTATTATGAAAGAATAATATATATTTATGTTGAAATATAAATTATGATTATGGAATAAGAGAATAGTTGTTCCAAATTAAATTAAAATATAAAGAGAAACCAAATTTTAAAGAACAAAAAAACATTTAATGTAATAAATATATATTTAAATATAATAATATTGCAAATTTTAAAGGTGAAATTACATTTTTTTTCCATGACTTTTGAGTGAAGTGTCTCCAAGAGTTTTAATGGACTTTAGTTCAAATTTATTTCTTTTATTTATGTCATATTTCTCTTATAAATAAAAATTTTATAATTTAGTTATAATAAAAAATAATTAATTTATACTTTAAAAGGTAATTTTCAAACAAATAATTGATTACATATATAAATTTAACTAATAAATTGAATTATGAAAATTTTCAATTTACAGTCATCTTACTATATTGTGATATTGGTTAATAAAGAATGTAAAATATTTCATCATTCTTCATATCAACTCTCTTTATAAGGACTGGGACTTATTACATTACATAAATGTGAATTTCAGTCAAAAGTCATTTCCTTTCAAATAAAGATTATTTTCATGTTTTGAGTATTAGATAATTGGGATATAATACATACATAAAATTTCACATTCATATAGAGAATATATCTCCATAATAGTATCCATATCTTCCAAAATATGAAACATTATAAATAAAACATGTCTTCTATGAAAAAAATTCACAACATTTAACATGGACTCCTTCTTGTCTATCACATCCTTATAACCTTTGAAAATCGTTTAAAAACATTGAATGTGAATAAAAATCTTAGTACGGGATATAAAAAGAAGGAATGAAAACATTTTTCAATGAATACTTGTAATGTATGAAATACATTTCAAAAAAGACATAAATGTAACTATATAAACACACATTTTGAAACATTAGATTTTCATTAGATTTATAGAATACTTATAGAAAATAAATATATCCATAAAGGTATCTTGGGTCATTACTTACATAATCATGTAACCCTCTCGACTACTTTATAATTTGTAACCCTTAAGGCTACCTTACAGTGTCTGTAACCATCACAGTTACACTTGGAGTAACCATACAGTTAACTTCCAACATACAAATAATCGATGAATTCGAAGTATATATATGCCCCACAATTCATCATTACAAATGACCAATGAAAAGAACCTTATCATATAATAGAATAATTTCATAAAAACATTGCTTTTGAATTTCGTAAAATAGTAATTTTAAGAGGATTTTATAAGAAAGACCCCCTAAATATATCATATAATTATTGTGAGACATAATAGAGTGGATGGAATATGTATATAATATGAATATACACATAAATAAACATTATATAAATAAAATCCATCATGCACCCATTTTATATTCTTCATAAATAATGATATACATGGTTATTCCAAAGAATGGAAATCGGGTAAAGAATTTCCTTAACTCAGGTTTTTCTTTATTCAAAATTGTTTAAACCACCTATATAATTGTTAAAAGTGTGTTATTAATATGTTTTAAAGACTTATTCAGGTATATTTTACCTTATTTGATCATTTAATTTCTTTATTTATCCCTTTAATTATTAGTATTTTGTTCTTTACATTGTTTTGGGTGCGTTCTTTACATGTTTTCCATGATCGATTCATGATGAATATTCTTGTCAATTGGAAGTGAGACTCCAGAATTCTAATGTGATGGTATTTAAATATTTATAGAACCATAAATTATAACATTAATTTTTTTTAAATTATGACATATGGATGATTCATAAGTTAAATCATTACTGCTTTCTGTAGGACATTTTGGTGATTCTTCGATCATAATGAACTCATTTTGTTTTATAAATTAATAAAACATGTAAAAAATGATTAATAAAATTATATAAGATATCCTACATAATATTTAATCTGTTAAAACCATAAAAATAGTTCTATGAATATTTTTTAAGGATGTAAAATAAATTTAAATCACATTACCCTTGACTTCTGTTAATCGAAACATCACGGACGGTGTTTTAATGTCTTGAATAAGTGAAAGTGGAGAAGAAGAATAAGGTGATTCTTTCATAATAAATATGACATCCATAATATGTAATATAATGGTTCAATCATACCTCATGGATAAGGGGAGGTGGGGAATTAAAAATAATATAAAAAAATAAAATTAAAAAAATGAAAACAAAAGAGGATGTTTACTATTGATCTATTCTCCTTGAAATCCTTATAAAGGACCATGGTTTTTGCTTTTTGTTGAGACTAGAAGGTCTTGGACGTGGTTAAGGGTCCTTGGTAGAGTATTGGGAAGAAGATAGTCAAGGACTAAGGAATGAGATGTGTGGGAGGAAGAGGGGAGTGAGGGTGGAATTTATAGTTGAAAAGAGGATATAATTTTCATTATTTTAATAATTATTATAATATTTTTTTTTCATGGATAAAAATATTTGTGATTAATTTGACCCAAAATAGTAATAATCACATGTTAGTTCGAACCTAGTGGCCTTAATGAAACCTTACAACACTTATGAAGTAGTAAAATAAGAATTTAGCGTTTATTGTATTTTATTTACATCAAAAATTAAAAATATAAAGAAATACCTACAAGTCACCCTTACAATATTTCGATGTGTAGAATTTAGAAATGAATTAAAAAAATTGAAAATAATTTTATAATTATCATTAATTTATCATTTAAATAAAATCATAATTTATTAAAAATATCATTTTTAAATCTATAACTCAATTTTTAATACCTTGAAAAATTAATCAAGATCTCATTATAAAATATACTTAATAAAGTATGAAAATAAAAAATTTACTACTAATAAGGGTCATATTAATATTAATATTTATATTCACAAGGATATGTAACTATTAAATAAAAAACATGTTGGTTATATTAGACTTCAAATAACTTACTGATCACAACAGTATATACCCTTTTTAGATTCAAATCATAAAAGAAGAAAAATGATACTTAAAATGATTGTAATAAATATCAATATAGAACAATGTTTAATTCATTTAAATTTAGTTTTTAAAAATATGGGGGTTTACATTATCCACACCTTATGGAAATTAGATTCTTGTAATTTTATTTACTTATTGAACAAGTGAGTTTACCTTACCTTGTATCATTTTTAGATTCTCATGTGGCTTCTATAAAAATTTGGTTTCTCCAAAAAAACATTATTTAATGGATTAAATTATTCCTTAATACTTGTTCTCCTCAATCAAAAATCATGATAGGTTTCCCTTCATAAGAAAGGTTCTTTTCTAGCTGAACAGCTTATAGGCTGAAAACCTGAGATGAATCTGGCACAAACTTTCTTATCTTCTAAACATGAAAAAAATTGTGAAACTGAGATATACTCGGAATAAATTCCACTCAGTAAAAGACTCATCGATATTTCTCCATGATTTCAAAAGGGCTACTGAACCTTGGACATAGAATAATTTTTTTACCAAAACATAGAACACTTTTCTATGCTGAGGTTCTGAGATAAACAAAATCACCTACCTAAAAATAAAAGTATTTCTTCTTATTGTCTGTATAAAACTTCTTCATGGTCTGAGTTTTCCTCATGTGTTGTTTGATATCTTCACATTCTAAACCACTTTCTATATAAATTCTTGTCCCACTAACCACTTTTCCCTGAAATTATCCCAAAAAAGTTGGAGTTCTACCCTACATCCCATACAATCCCTCAAAAGGTTCCATCTATATACTGGAATGAAAACTGTTATTATAGGAAAATTCATATAAGGAAAGTTGACGATCCAAACATTCCTAGCAGTCCATTGAAAAATCTCAAAGAATATCCTCCAAATTCTGAATCCATTGTTTTGACTTCCCATCAGATTGTGGTTTGAAGGCATTATTGAAATTTAAATCTCTGGATAATGAATTCTAAAGGCCCTTCAAAAAATGATAAGTGAACCTGAGATCCTGGTCAGACACAATGGCAATAGGAACTCCATTTAACCAGAAAATCTACTTGATGTAAAGTTGAGAATGATGATCCAAATAAAATGTATCTCAAATAAAATTAAAATGTTCATATTTAGTTAGTCGGTCAATAAAAACCCAAATCACATATTTTCTGGAGAAATATTTGTTAGTACTACCACAATGTCCATGGATAAATTCATGCATTTCAACTCTGGTACTAGAAATGTCTAAAGCATCACCTTTGGTAAATCCCACACTTCATTGACCTGTTGATATGTCAAGAATTTCCTAGTAAAATCATAAATATTCATTTTCATTTCATCCCACCAGTAATTCACTTGAAAGTATTTGTACATCTAAGTACTTCCAGGATAAACAGAAAATGAAGATCTATGAGATTCACCCAATAATTATTTATTCAACTGGGAATCAGAAAGAACACACAACATTTTACCAAATTTTAAAACACAATCTTTATTAATGTTAAATTATGGAAACTTGTCCTTTTTTACCAATTCTATCTTTTTTGATAGCTCTAATTCATCCTTTTGTGGTTTCATAATTCTGTCTGATAATGAGGACTACACTGAAACATAAAAAAATAGAGGTATTTCCTTCACTAAAAACAACTAATCAAAAACTCATCAAATCATCAATTAATGGATCACGTTCCAAATTTATCATGGTTAATGATTCTTGATGATTTAAACTGAAGGCATCTACCTCATTTTTAACTTTTCATTGATATTACATGATAATTTAATCATAATATTTTATCAATTCAAGAAATATTCTCTACCTCATGTTTAATTACATATATGTGAATATATACTTCGGACGTTTTTGGTTAGTATATATTTTACATTTGTATCTATGTAAATGATGACTCCAAATTTCCAATGAAAAAATCACAGTATCACATTCCAAATCAAGTTTGGGATAAGTTAACTCATGATATTTTAGATGTCTTGAAGTATATGAAATTACCAGATAATTCAACATCAAAACACAATAAAGTACCTTCAATGTAACATCATTGTAGATGAAAAACTCACCATTTTAGGAAGGCGTGGTCTATAATTAGAGCATTCACCAAACTATTCTTCATTTCCAAAAACGGACATCACATTATTCTACTCAAATTAATTTATCCCCGTTTTGTATTAACTTAGTTAGTGGGATCGATAACCATGAAATATTTTTAACAATTCTTCAGTAATAACCATATAATCCAATAAAACTATGAATATATATTAAAATTGTAGGTCTTGGCCATTAATTAACCAATTTTTTGGTAGGATCAAATATTATTCTATAATTATTTACAACATGCCATTGAAAATAAATTTTTTTCCACTAAAAATCACACCTGTTGTATTCTCCATACTATTTATTTTCCTGTATGATTTTCAAAACAACCCTTTGATGTTTTTCATGCTCCTCTTTATTCTTATAAAATACCATAATTTCAATAATAAACATAACAAAAAACATATCCAGGAGCTCATTAAATATTCTATTTATAATGTCCAGGAATACAACATGTGAATTAGTTAACCCAAATGGCATAAAAACAAATTCATAATTCCCAAATCATTTATGAAATTCTATTTTTGGGATGGAACCATCCTTCAACATCAGCTAATGGTATCGATATCTCATGTCAGTCTTTGAAAATAATGAGATCCCTAGAGAAGATCAAAAGAATTAACTGATGTGAGGAAAAGGATACTTGTTTTTAATATAGATGTTTTTTCGGTCTCAATAATTAATACAAAGTCTCATGAAACCATATTTATCTAGGATGAACATAATAGTGGAACCCCATGGTGATGTTCTAGGAGGAATGAATCCTTTATCAAGATACTCCTACAACTGGTTTTCAATTCAAAAAATTTCAATTCGTCCCATTTGATATGGGTGTTTTTTAAATTGGTTTCGCATCGTGAACTAAGTCAATTTTGAAATCATTTCTACAATTTGGTATAACATCGAGTACCTCATCAGGAAACACATCAAGATATTCATTTTCCACTAGCATGTCATTAATAAGAACCGTTCCATTGTTTTCAACAATATTAGCAAGATGAAAATTATTTCCATCATTCAAAATATTCTCAGCTTCCTAGTATCTTATAAATTGTATCGGTTCATTTTTGTATACAAACTAAAACTCTTTCTAAAAAACATCTTTTTCTCTACAGTCAATATTAGCATGATTAAAAAAATCCAATCCATTCCAAGAATGAAATAAAACTCTAATGAGTGCAAAAAAATAGTATTTCAGGTAATTTCTTTCCACAAACAATGATAAAAATATTCGTATAATTCATCTTATCTATAATATTTCCCCTATTGATTTAACAATAAATTCTGGTCTCATTTGTTCAGGTGATCTTTAAAATTTATGAGAAAGTTCCTCAAAAATAGAAGAATGTTTAGACATCATATCAATTAAAACATTGGAAAAATCTTACTAAACACACAAGGTACCTGATACAATTTAATTTGATGGCATGAAATATGCTGACGTAGTCACAAAAGCTATCACAACACCTTTATTTTTATTTTTTGGCTTCATTTCATATTTTAGATCCCATTATGGGCATACATTTTACTAATGAACCATCTCCCCATATTTAAAAAACCTAATTTTTGTTTTTCATAAAAATTAGTCATAGGATCCTTTTAATTACAATCTTGGCCCATATGTCCAAAAATACCACTTAAAAAACACATCCTGGTTTTTGTAAGAAATTTCTTAAGGTTCTTTTTCACACTATTCCCAAACTGGAAACTAGATATTCTTACAATAATATTTTATTGATTGATACTTACCCGTCACATTCCATATGTACCTCTTCTTCTCAATGTTGTCAAAATGCATTTGAGCATCAAAAAACACCATCTTTACCCTCTCAACACATCAATCAAGTTTCTCATATCTTTTGAATTCACATAAGGCCAACACCATTCGATTCCATGGCTTTAATCCTTAGTAAAAGTTGTTGTGTTTTCGATCATGATCCCAAATAAGCTTTGGAACATACCTCGCTAGTTAGGTGATGTTGGATTCATACACAGCCATTTAATCTTCAGCCTTATTCATCAATTCAAGGAATTTTTTATCCATCATAAGTTGCACCACCCTATGAAAAATATTATTCAAGGAAAAGACTTTTAAATTCATCCCACTATAAGGAATCAATATCTTATCTATCCCTGGAATTCTTGACCACTAACCGCCACTAATAAATTTCACCTTCAAAACAATAAATGGAAAGACATACCTTTTGATTATCTGAATAGCCCATAACATCGAAAATCTTTTCAAGGTCCTTAATCCATCAATCCTATGCTACATGGTTAGAAGATCCATTGAATGCAGGAGGGTGTTGTCTCATAAAATGATCCAATATCTTCATGTTCTATTGTGGTACCTATGGTTATTCTCTTTAATGGATTTTACCACCATATTTTTCGACATCATCTGATCCATTTCTCTAAAAAACTATTATTTTTCATTCCCTACCATTCCATGCTACATTTTTAGAAGGATATAGTTCTATCGGTTCCACTCTTCTTTATCTTTAATGTTTCTTCTGTGGAAAACCATTCTGAACAAACATATCATAGTCAGAGAAACATGGTAATCATTAAAGACTATATCTTTTCAAATTAACCATAGAGTAAAAATCATTAATGGTATTTTATTAACATCAGCCTAACCCCTAAAGTTATCTAAACCATCCTCTAATAACAACTATATGGACTCATCCTTATTATATTATATAATCTTGAAATTTATTCAAGAATTCATTCACATTAAAATTGATGATCATTTCATGTTTAATAATTTTTTTTTGAATTGGGATATAATACATACATAACATTCCACATTCATATAAATCATATACCACAAAAACAGAATTCGTATCTTCTAAAATATAATACTTTTTAAATAAAACAAATTTCATCATAAAATCATCATAACATTTATCATGGCTTCCTTATTATCATAAAAATCATTATAACCTATCCAAGTCATTTATAACATGGTATGTGCACAAAAATCCTAGTAAGGGATATAAAAATAAGGAAAAAAACATAGTCCATGAGTACTTGTAAAGTATGAAATCATATTAAAAAAAAGACAAATGTTTACACTAAAAAAAATTCTTTGTGAAAAATTATATTACCATGATATTTACACGAATCATATAGAAAATAAATGAAATATTAAAGTTATATTGAGGAATTACTAACATAATCTATTATCTTAATTGTCTAACTTATAATTTTCAACGCTCATAGTTACTTTACAATTTGTTTAACCATCCCAATTACACTTGGTGTAACCATATGGCCAAACTCAAAAATACACATACCCAAGGCAATGTACAGAGATATAGTTCTCAACCATGATCATAAAAAACTCCCAATAACCATAACATAATCATACAACATGAATAATAACAGAAATATATTTCTTTTGAATTACATAAAATAGAGTTTTTAAGAGGATTTTAAAAGAATATACCCTTACAAATATCATATAATTGATGTGAGACTAAATAGAGAGGATAGAATATGTATATAAATCGTAAAATCCAATAATTGAAAATAATATCAAGAAAATTAATCATGAAAAAAATTTTAGTACAAAATAAATAATGATGTAGAATATTAACTCAAAGATTGGAAATTGGGGTATGAATTCTCTTACCTTATGTTGTTTCTTACTTCAAAATCATTTAAACCTCGTATATAGTGGTTAAAAGTGTGGTATTAATATATTATTTAAAAAAACTCAAGTTTATAATACCTTATATTATCATTTAAATCCATCATTTCTCCCATTAATTGTTTGTATTTTGTTTCTTCCATTATTTTGGGAGCGTTCATTACAAGATTTCTATGACAGGTTCATGATGGATATTCTTGTTGATTGGAAGTGAAAATATATAATTGAACTGGGATGGTATTTAAATATTTCTTAAAACATAAATTATACCATTTATCATTTTGAATTATTACATTAGGATGATTCATAACACAAATCATCATTGATGTTTGGTTAGGTCATTTTAGTTATTCGTCAATAGTAATGAACTCGTTTTGTTTTATAAATTAATAACATTTTAAAATATGATTCTATAAAATTATATAATATATTATATATAAAATTATAATCTTTTTCAACCATAAAAATGGATTCACGGACAGACTAGAATGAAGTAAAAAAAATTTAAATCACATCTTACATGATGTTGCTAAATCGACACATCACAGACGTTGTTTCCATTTCTTGAAGAAGTGTGAGAGAAGAATAAGTATAATGGTGAGTCTTACAAAAACATGGTAAAATCCAGAATATTTAAGTTAAAATATCATTCATACCTCATGGATATGTTGAGAAGAAAAAATAAGAAGAATAGAAATTAAAATTAAATGAAAAGAAATAAAACAAAAGAGGATGTTTACCTCTTGATATCTTCTTCTTGAGATCCTTATTAAAGCCCTTGATTTTGAAATTTCGGTGAGACAAGAAGTTCTTGGACTTAGGGGAGGGTCTTGCGATTATTATTTGGTAGAACATAGGTATGGTTCAGTAAATTAGAGGGAAGGGAGGAAGAGGGGAATGAGACTAGTATTTATAGTAGAGGGGAGGGGGTTTTTACATTATTTTAATCGTTATTATAATATTTTATCTCAAGACTATGAATTGTCTTGATTGATATGAAAAAAAATAGTAATAATTTCATGTGATTTAGAACCAATTGGACATACATCATTTTTCATTATCTATGACGTATCAAAACAAGTATTTAGCATTTATTGTATTTTATCATATTTTACTATTCATTAAAAATTCAAGATTATCAGAAAAATCTCAAAAAATCACCCTAACCATTATTCATCATGTAGAATTCAAAAATAATTCTCCATTTTTTTCAGATAATTTTAAAAATATAATTAATTAAATTTTTAGTGAAAATCAAAATTTATTAAAAAATAACAATTTTGAATCTATAACTCAATTTTTGACAGCTTTAAGAATTAACCAACATCTGATTATCTTATATCCATAATAAAATAAATCAATAATATTATTTACTATTAATAAAGGTCATATTACTATTCATATTAATATTCATATTATGATTCATAAGGGTATATTACTATTAAACAAAAAAAGTTGGTTCTATCAGACTCTAAATAACTTACTGATCAAAACCATAGATGAATGTTTTTTGAAATTCAAATAATATAAGTGGAAAAATTGTGTTTAATGCCTAGTTAAAAATATATACTAAAAATTTTATTTTATGTATTTCAATTTATTTTTTAAAAACATAGGATGTTACAGTCTCTTACTAACTAGCATTGATGTCAAATTTTTATTCTCACCACACATCACCAAATTCTATTAACCTTGTGGCATTATAATATTTTCCATCAGAAAAATTATATCGTAATTTCATTGGAAAACATATAGGTTAAAAAATAGTATAAATTAACATATATATATATATATATATATGGTTTATAAAATTTCATACCTAAGTATCCTCCCATACAATGTTCCTTATCTTGTATCTGACCTCCCTCCAACTTAATGGTAGAAATTGCACTATATATGTGTTTTTAGTATGAGTTCTCATAATCCTTTTTTATATTCCTTTCCATTTATTCCATTATGATAGTGTGATTGATGTATTGAACCATAAACTACATATTTTTCTTCCATAACTCTCATATTTTAGTGTGGACTCATCATCTAGAAGAGGATTTATCTAGTCAAGAAAAATATTAAGTGGTGTAAAAAATATATATGAATTTATCATTAATCACAATCATTTATGTTTTAACACGTACTCGTAAATGGGTGATTTAATAACATAAAAATTGTTACAGCTAGAGGGTGTGGGGAGTATCATCTATGGTATATATGATATTAATATTAATTATGGATGGAAAAAAATAAATGGATATACTTTTAATAAAAAATGTTGATATACATACAAATATGGATATGGGATATAAAGGGGATAAGTGTCTTGTGAAGTGGATTGTGGGATGGGGTAACAAGGAGGGATGAGAGTGTGAGAACTACCATCCTATATGTTTTGGAGGAAAGGTATGTGGAGTAGGTGGGTATGAAAAATACAGAGATAATATAATTTGAGGATGACCTCATTGTGACTAAAGTTGGATGAAAGCAGTCTAATCTAAATGAAATCTCGGTTATTGAAGAAGAATATGGGTTAGGTAAGCTATAGAATCCGTCATCTGTGTACCACCCACCGTATTTTCATTATATGATACATCATCTAATCAACTTATTGAGTATATACCCTCAAATAACATGGATAATAAAATAAAATTAATAAAAAAAGATAAATAATACGATGTAATATAATATTTGAACAAAAAATATACATGACATAGTGATCATAAAAATACATGCCTAAATCTTTAATGTGTTGTTCATTTCTCTACATTCTTCTCCTTTTCACATCATCATTATCAGAATCATTGACGTTAAATATTAAAATAAAATTCTAAGACAAATAAAAATAATTAAAATTTCAATTAATACAACTAGATGGGTTCAAAAAATATAAAAAGGAGAAAATAACTATTTAATTTAAAGAGTTATCATCCAAATATATAATAATTTCATTAAATTTGGATATTCAGTTATGACAGTTTCAACTCATTTGAAATTTTTACAATACATATAGAGAGTCTCACATAATAATCTAACATAGCCTTTTTTGGTTCCTATAAAAGGGATCTCAAAATAATATTTCATTTACATTAAGTCTTTTTATATAAATCATGTTTATTTTATAACTATCATTTATTAATTATAACGTGTAATATAACATATCCTAATACAATATGGTAACAAAACACATTCTTTGTAATTATATAATTCTATTTTAATAGTTCTCCAAATGATATACACAGTAATAGTTAGTGAGAATATTCTAGATAGATTTTAAATTCCAAATATGGGATAGATATATTACATGAAATAATAGAGAGAAAGCCCCAATATTGGACCCATTATATGTAATATCTCATTCATTTTCCGTTGAACATGTTTTCAACCATACATGAAGACCCTATGGAAAAATTAGAATCATTAGTCTATATAAACCATAATTTCTGATATATTTATTGCTCATATAAATAAATACATATAAATGAAGGGAATATTATATTGGATGAAAGAGATATTTCATTTTCTTATAATAGTTTCAGAGGTGACCTAATTGGAAATATGTATTCCATATGATTATCAATAATGAATCACTTCATTTAATAAAGGGTTATCTGCATAAAAATTATCATGTTCCATCTCATGGATGCAACCAAGTCCTTTTTTAATTAAATAAAATCATTAAATTAATCTTCCAATATATGTTCAATGACATTATTATGAATAATATCACATGGACATTATGTGGGAAGAGGTGGGAGTAGATATAGCTGAAATCACAGACTATATTGAATGTGAAATATGATCATGGTTGAGCATAAATATACAGTGGTAATATATCCTCATACCATAATAATCATATTCATGTCATTTTTGGGGAAAACATATATATATTATTTATTGAAACTGAAGAGGAATTATATAATATATATATTTAGTGTTTATAGTGTTTTTCAAATATTTTGTTTTGATTATTTGTACAGAATATTATAAATTATTTTCCATATGATATAAATTTATAATAAACAGAAATAGAATAAATTCACAAACTCAAAACTTATAAACTCATCTATATAAATATATATTTATTGTCATTTATCTACAGTGACATATCCTCCCATTCCTATTGAAGTCAATATGATATTATATCAAGGGATATATAAATTTATGTATTTCAGATTGTGAGTTTAATGAATATTATAGTTTATAGAAATAGAATATGTTTTTTAGCATAGGTTCTACTTGTGGATGGACTTATCTGAAGCAGTTGTGTGAGGTCCTCCCAAAGAATGAAATGCACTTAGCTGATGCACCGAATGGAGAGTAACTCAGCTACAACATTAAACTCCTAAAATGAAAGTAATTATTATAACAATAAATAAAACAATTATTGGTATACATTACCATGGGTAATGGGAATATTTTGGTTCAAATAAGTTGTATGGGTCCGTCTATGCAGGTCCATATCTTAAACTATAAAGGTTGAAGGAGTGATTTACGGTCCACCCACAGAATAAAATGTAAGTATTCGATGCATTGAATGGATTATAAATCGGATGCAATTGTCCACTTATATAAGATTTAAGGTTCATATGATGCACTGAATGGATGAGAAACTCGTGATGAAGTGGATGGAGGGGGGTGCCCTGAAGAGGAAGGGATAATCACAACATAATGGAGAGGATTTCTTCCGTGAATTGGATTGGAGCACCAATCAAGAGGGAGAATGGATTGATGAATGGGATGGGGTAGGGGAGAATCTTTATGGGATGGAGTTGAGTTCCACTATTGGTTGGAGAGTAGTATATTTTAGGAGGTATAAGGGAACACGGTGTTGGATGGGTTAGAATATTTTCACTATATGTTTGAGAGGATCTCTGTATGGGGGTGAAAAAACAAGGATGGTTGTTTCCATTGTTAGAGAAGCCCGTAAATTTAAAGATCACACATGAAAATATTTTATTAAATTATCAGTATAAAGTATGATATATAGAAATAAAATATAAAATAATGTCAACTATTTTTTTTGCAAATAGCTCATTATTCTAGTTTTGTGACCTTCCATTTAAAGCTTATTTTAAAAAATAATGTCATCTTTCTGTGAGTAGGTAGTCCACCGTAAACACAAGAGATATTATTATATTTTAAAATTAATGGAAAGTAAGAATTTATATATTATATAATCATTCTATAAGTATAATTAAATATTAAATATTAAATATATACACTAAATCAATCATTTCCTGTAATAGTGAGATGTTTTTCTTGATAGAGTCACGTCAGTTTGCGATGTAGTAGTCCACCGTACATATGATTAATGATTTTCTATGATGTTTTTTGGTATTGGAGATCAATATATGTTATTATTTAAACATAATAACTTATCATTATATGGGATATACTCGTATAATTTTATTTCAAAATTTTAATATAAAATCGATTATTATAAAATTATAAATAAAAAGAAAGAGATTTGTTATGATTATTACCTTATTTAAGATATATCTCCTTTAGATATCCTATTAAAGATACTAAGGATGTACTTTTTTGAATATCATGACCTATACAATATATATATGTTTTTTTGATATATATTTTGGGAAGGATTTTTCAAGAAAAAAGGCTTTAGTGGTGTGACGATTGGAATGTAGGTAGTTCTCTTTTATAATTGATTATGAGTGAGATTTTTTTAAATACACAAAACTATTAAATAATGTGATGTCACTCACACTGTATGTGCCCAAAAAATTCATAATTAATTTAGTTTGTCTATACTAATTTCGAAAAAAGTCTGATAATAATGGAGAAATACATATTTTAACGATGTTGTTTCTAAACTTTAATGTTTCATAACGTTAACAATTTTAGTTTTCACTAAGGTAACAAGTCTTTTCACCGAGCTAATTTTTTATTATACATAAAAAATATATGAGGAAAATTATATAATTTTTATGTAGTATATCTTTATAATAAATAAAATTTATAAAATAATAAATCATATATGTATTAAAAGTTAAAATGTAATAGAAGAACATGTAATGTTCTAGACTCTGTTTTACCCTTTACCATGGTGAGAGTTTTTTTTAAATATTTAGGCTTAAATATAAATTTTATAAATATATAATTCTTCCATTAATAGAATATGTATTATATGATTGGTAATATACCAATAACATGGTGGTGGATAAGATTATTATGAATTTAATATCATTGAATAAAATTTTTTTATTGTAAAATAATATTAATGACAATATTAACATTGTTGATTTAATTTGAATTTAAAAACATCAAACAAATGTGTAATTGAATTATATTATTCTAAAAAATGTATATTATGCTATATATATCAAAAATAATTATTTAATACAATAATTAATTCAACTTAAATTACATTTTATGTTTTTTGTATTACTTAATTAATTTTCTTAATAATTTTCTAATTAATTCATTGGCAATGCGTAATAATTTAATGTAATATTTTAATGACTAATCATAAAAATTAAATTTAACAAATGATTAAATTTTATTTTTCTCAAAATTTTCATAACTATCCATTTATGAATTTTTATTTTCTTATATGAACACATAATTTAAATTTAAAGTAAAGAGGATGAAATTTTTTCTTTTCATTAACTAAATTATTATATTAATTTATTTCATAGGAAATTGTTCCAAAAACACAAACAATTAATCTTTTAGTAGTAATTGATTAAATATAGACATAAAATAATTATTAGACAAGTTCGAATCCATTTCTAACCCTGATTTCTTTAGTTTAACCCCAAGATAAACTCATTATAATCCTAACCAAATTAAGTTATTTTTACTATCTTACTTTTCACAGTAATAAAAACGTAATTTTACGTTATTATATATTATTAATTAATCTAATTCATAATATTTATTATATTATTACAAATTATAATAATATAATATGAAAATTTTAATTTAAAATTAAACTTGTAGACATGATTAAAAAGTGGTTTTTGAATGAGAATAATCTCATAAATATATAATATTGTAATAAAAATTTTCTTTCACTTAAATAAATTTTAATTATTATAAAATACTTTAACTAAATTTACTTTTATTAATATTTATATGAATATTTAACATCTTAAGGATTCAAATTAAATCATAGTTTACAAAAAAAATTAATTATTTTTAACTAATTATTGATAATTTAAACCTTTCAGAAAGTTTTCAAAACAACTCTGTAATATAATTTTTACATGATAATTTCAAAAATGAAGTTAATTTTGAAAAATAATTTCTAAATAAGGTCTGTAATGTTTAACAAAATGACCTTTTATACAATTTTTTTTCTTCTAAGACCTTTCTATTTCATTTAATAGATCATTATTTTATATTTAATCAATAAATAATCATTGAATTGGGATATTTTCTCTCTATTGTTTAACCCTCTCTAGTCCATTATTTGGGACTAGTGGTATAGATGATTACCATTCCCATGTTGTTGACTATGCCAGTAATATGTCGGAGCAGCTTTTTTGATGTATACAGAATATTTAGATTAATGGTTGGGAATCAGCAGTAATGTCTAGATCATTTCTTACTTTATATGTTTTCATGATAATTTATTATCGACATTAATTAGTTGTATTATGTTTATGCTGTTATTGACTACTTCCAGATGAGAGTCATGTTCTCATATACAGATGTCCATCAAGCAATTTTCATTGGAAGAGGGTATTCCACGTGTCAAGTCTATATTTGTATCATCGTAATTATGAATTGGTTAAGTTATACATGGAATCTTTAGATAGAGGGTTGGAGGATGCTCCCATAGTTAATTGGGAGTTATTGTATGTTTTCCCCAGTGAGGTTGTGACCCTCCCCCCTCAATGAGACATTATATTTTACTTATATTTTCATCCTTGTGATTCTCCAATTTCAGTAGATCTGTATCCTATGGTGCCTTCTGCATTTTGGGAGATGAGTATTCTAATATATGATCTGATAGAGAGGGGTTTTTATGACATTTCGTGTCACCATGGTGGTTCCCATTCCATTTTTAAAAGACATAAGATGGTTGTATTAGGTTTTGTAAGAACTATCAGATCTTAAACTTGGTGATGATAAAAAATCACTATTTTCTTCTAAGAATTGATGATATTTTAAACCAATTGATGGAATATAGTTGGTTCAATAAGATCAATTTATGGTATGGATATCTCATTTTCGGAGATCCTAGAATATTTTTTTATCATATTCATCGATGATGTATAGATATACTCAATGCCAATGGATTATCATGTCGAGATTCTAAAGGATATTTTGTAGATTCTCTGTCACCACTATCTCTATGGAATGTTTCCCATGTGTAATATTTTACATGAGATATATAGTTCCTCACACATGTAGTGTCTCATCATTGTGTGTATATGGACTCATAAATGGTTCAGGCAGTTGTTTCCTGGCTATCACCAAATAATGTGGCAATGTTTTTTGTCTTTCATTGCAGTTCTACATATTATCAGAGGTCTTTGTCCAGTTTCTCTCATATGGAAGCAGCGTTGAAACATTTACAATGAACGAACAATACATTGGGTAGCATTTATAGTTCATTCCATGTTCAATTACCAGAATGTAATGATGGTTAGTTCTCTAGTGCTTAAGTTTTCTTAGGAGGGTGTCATTTTTTTGAATTCTACAACACGTTCCATCAAGAATTGGGATGGGGATAAATTAAGAAACAGCTCAAAATACCATATAGGTCAAGGATGTTAGTACGTAATGAGTGTAACTATACCACCCATGATCTATATCTACTAAAATCATTATTTTCATGAATTTGTGGTGCTATTATATCATTTAAGAGTGCATTGTAGTCTTCACTGATCACAAGAGTTTGAAGTATATATTTTACCAGTATGTTTTGAATATATGGATGTCTAGGTATATGGATTTGATACAGTACTATAAATTTTAAATATCTAATACATCTTTACATGGGAATTTAATTACCAATTATTTGAGTAAAATGTCACATATGGATGTATTTAAGGAGTTTGTTTATTCATGGAGAGCAATAGAGGAGTTAGGAGCCATACACATAGATACAATAGTGGATGAGGGAATATGATGTCTATTTCAAATGATATTTCATTCTTATCCAATGAATCAGGTGGAGGAGTCTTATCTGTGGTACTTATAGTTAGAGGTGATGAAGGATCGTATTTTCCATGGTGGTGCTATAGAGGGATGACTATATGATGGTCAGAAATAGATGGTGTTTTATGGAAGGTTGTTTTTTTAGTAGTGATATATAAGAGATTACTTCATGTGATTCATAGATCATCTTTAGTGATACTCCCAGAAGTATCTGAGATGTTTTATAGATTGGTGAAACAATTTTGGTGGCCTTTTATGAAATTTCAAGTAGTGGACTTTGTGGCTTTGTGTATGGTTATCCTGATTGTAAATTCCACGAATCATCATCATGGTTGTTCTTTTGCAACCATGGGATGTTACATAGTAGAAACTCAACAACATATAAATGTATTTTTTTTCATAGGGTTACACAAATATTATTGTAGATGTGATTATATCTTGTTAATTTTTTATTGCTAGTGAAATTGGTTAACTTCAATATAATAACAAAGATAAAAATTTTGTATGTTTTTGTAAAAAGGAATTTGGATTATGTGGTAAAGATGAATGGAGTTCAAAGGATAATTTATCAATTAGATAATCATGTTTTACCTCATGTTTTTAGAGTGGATTGTAGTATTTTTTTATATCTATGTTACCCCTCATCACTTCTTTTCACCCATATAAAGATGGGAAAATGAAATAGACAATCCAAACACATGATCTTATGTTGATATATTGCATCTTCGTCATTGGTGGATCTTGGGTAAGAAAAATTCCCATGGGTGAGTTTGATTAAAATAATATATATCAATATTCTATTTTTTATCTGTTTATGTAATTTTAATGAAGTTTGATTCATTTTTAGTTGTTTTATATAGATGATGCAGAGTCAACAGTTCTTGGACTCAATGTGGTGAAAAGCATGATTGAGAAGGGTTGGTAGGTTTACGAGACGATTAATGAAGAACAGGACCAAAAAAGTCATATATATATCATAGGAGTAGGTCCTTAGAGTTTGAGGTTGGGACCATGTGTTTTTGAAGGTTTCCCTTTGACATGGGATGTAGAGGACTGATAAATGTGGTAAGCTCCCCCAAGTTTGTTGGGCCATTTAAGGTGTTGGGTCGCATTGGTAAAGTGGAATACATGTTAGTAATTATTTCTTGACTGGACCTAATCCATCATGTATTCAATGTCTATCAAAGTAACACCCATGAGATTTTTTGAAGTGTTCATTTCGAATTCATTTATTGTATTTTATATTTTTCATTTCATGCAATAGTGGAAGAAGTTATTATATTTATATTATGTCAATAAGTTCAGTTTTCATTATATATAATTTGAAGATAATCATGACTGGAAATAATTTGAAAACCAACGCTGTCCTAATCACCATTCTCATATCAATGTTTTAAATCAATTTATTTTCATTTAAATAATTTTCTTAATTAATTTCTTTTATTTTATTATAATCTAAAACATTTCAAAAACCACCCAATTTTTTCCTCTATTTAAAAGTGGTAAAAAAAATTCTGTGAACTTCCATTTTAGATAATTCATAGGGCTAAGAACTAAACTATATATAGGAAAATATTTATAATAGTTTTTCTATTCCCCACGATAGGTGTGCGTCAATTTAAAAATAAGATGATTGTGAATAACCTAGGATAAACATAAGGAGAAGTCGATGAAAATGATGGTGTTATAATTTAGAAATCCTATAAGTAATTTTTCCGGATTATGTGGTATTATTCTATGATATATGAGCCTCACACAATGAATTTTTCTTTTAGTTATGTTGGGAACTAGATGAAAAAATGTTTACATTGAATGTTTCATATGATTATAGTATCTGAAATATGAAAATTTATTTCCCAACTAGAAACATCATAATATGAATAAGGAAGGTGGTGTGAGTACTGGTTAGGCTACAATTGATTAAGATACTACAAATGACATGTGAAAGGTATATAATGTTCTTCCATTATTGTTTACATTAATAATAAAAAGAATGATTCGATTGGGGTTAAGTAACTATAAGACCTGATTCATATTTCATATTCTTGGAAGGAGGTATTAATGAATACTATTATAATGATTGGGTAATGGATGAAGAATAAATCTCGATGAATGAAGTTCTGATGTTCTTGAATTAAAATATTATGTTATATGTATCATTAAATATATATGTATTTTCAGTTTAATTATTAATTAATGGTTGAAATGATATGTTTAATGGATATGAGTACATAAAAAAGTAATATTTTGATTAATTAAAGTTAACCATTAATGTGATCATGATATTAGGAAAATAATGCTTTTCTTTGATAAATAGATGAATGTTATGGATATTGTAAATTGGATAACACTTATTACCCTAGACCAGATTATTGATTGGTTAAAAAGGAGGTTTATTAGATCATGTATGATGTTTAAAACTTCATTTATTTATATAATATATCAAATTTAACATGAAATAAGAATATATTGATTTTTTTAATAAGTATTTATGGTAATTAAGGTTATTACCATATTTCAAGAGAATTTATGATGAAGGTATTTTGATGTTTCAATTTTGAATACAATGAGATACATTATTATATAAGAGGAATAATTGTTAATTGGATATTATGAAATTATTTCTAATTTTTTAGATTTCCAAATTTTGGAAGGGTAATAAGTATATCATTTTATGAAATTATTATGTTAAAATTTTGATTATATTTGTGACAATAATATATTATCTCACCACATGATGATTTATGAATATTAGATAACCTATTAAAAAACATGTTTTGGATTATAACTGATAAAATATGGGATAAGATATCATGGATTCTAGGATCTGTTAGTGCTTAGGAAAAAAATTCACTTTAATTTTTGAGATAAATAGGTGAAGTTGATGAAGGAACAAAAAAGTATGATATTTTCCTAAAATCATTCAGTTACATATTTTCATGAAAATAATTTTACAATACGAAAAATATATTGAAATCAAAAATATTATCTTAGGCCCTCGAATTTCTATGAATCAGATGGTCCCTAGTTCGTTATAATTTTTTGGCATTGTGATTGTTATCTTTCTCCTGACCATAATCAATATCACTCTCTATCAAGAACATTATGAATTTATTTGTCTCCCATGTCCATGTTTTTACATTCCACCTATTTTATCTAATGTGCAAACGTAGTAATATGTTACTTTGGTTAACAATTATGTTTCAAACATTCCTTATTAAAAGGATATTTCAGTATTCAATTTTACAATTTGGGTTTCTACGAAATGAAATTTAAACTATTAAACATCAACTAATTATGATTAATTTCAAGGATGAAATTAATTTTAAGGGGATTATAATGTGATAACACGAGATTTTGTGAATTTTTTTTCAAATTAATTTACTCTTTTGGATATTTTTAATATCATGAAACTCTAAGAATAGTTATTTTTAATGTATTAAGAACCTATATTTGTATTTAATTATAAGAAATTACAAGTTGGTAGTTAGCTAATGAAATATAAAAGATAGATTTCTCTATAAAAACACTACAGTTAGCTTCTGTTACAAGGAACACTGACTTTACCCGATGGTTTATGTAACACACAAGACTAAGTATTACCAAAAAATAATATATTATTAAAATATTACTATTTTATAATTATAATACATAACCAAGGATCTATGACATTGGTTATGAATAGTATTAAAAAACTAATGAAAACATATGGTATACAAAAATACATAATAAATTCATTAGTTACATTAAACCAATTGAATATAAGGAGAATATTTTTCAAGAAAAATATTTTGATGCTCATAATGGTTTTTTATCTTAATAAATTAAATTAATTTCATTCATTGAATGATATTATTATAAAATATATAAATATATATTATATTAAATCAAATATTTTTTATATTTATCCAATTTATTTGATTAGAATATGGTAAGAACAAACCATGTTTTACACATAAAAACTTATATTTCTATTATAGTACTTCTACCATATTTTGATGGAGAATCAATTTTAAATATCAATTTTTGTGAAAATTAAGAATTATTTGTAAAAATAATATTTATTTTTTAAAAATGAACATAAAAATTAGTTTAGGGTTATTTTTTTGTATTCTTCAATAAAGATTCAATTGATTAATGATTAGTGAAAAATAATAAAATGAATCTCAAAACAACTTTTTCATCTAATTTTTATATAAATTAAAATTATATTTTAAAATGAATATAATATTTCTTTTAAAAATATAGTTATCAAATTATCCAATTTATTCCATTGTAATTAATTTCTCATCGAAATTTGACATAAAAGTATAGAATGTTTTTAATAGTTTTACATTAAAATTTTTATTTGTCATCTCGTTAGCGGGATTAAATTTAAAGTAATTTCTGAAGCATCACAGATTATAATTTGGAAAATTTGATTCCTTATTTTTAATAAAACTAATTTATAATGTATAATATCATCAAATTATTTTGTACTAAAAATATGAGTGAAGGTAATTAAAATTAATTACAACAGTTATGATTAAATTAAACACAACAAGGGACTAAACCATAAAAATAAGGCCTAATACAACCTATAAAATTTTCCAAATTCCATCAGATGGACATATTTCAACCCTATACTCAATTTTCTATGATTCGGTAAATTATTTGATCCACTTTCAAAAAACAAAACTTGTGTGGGGTTTCAATTTTCCATAGTTTTACAAGAATGTCACTAATCCTTCCCTATAAAAATGCCTCACATCCTCTCACTTCTACACACCCCAAAATCCACTTAATTTCATCAAATATCATCCATGTTATCTATTAATAATAAATTTTTTCATCTTTTATGCCTCCATTTGGGCATAAATCCATCCAATTAAGCCATTTTTTGCCAACCAAAAAAGTTACCTGAATAAGTGGCAACATCCTTCCTCAAGCTCATTTATTTTTTTTGATACACCCCATATAATATCCATATTTCATGATTATATTTCAAAAATATTATCGTATATATACTAATTTGTTTTTACATTTATTTTTTTACCTACACTTACAAACACCAATATCTAATGAGTAACGAACATACTATTAACGTCTATGGTGAACTACCGCCTCACAAAACAACGATTGTTCATTTTTTTATTACCACGTATAATGGTGGAAATTATGAAAGAATATATATATTTTATATATGATATATATTATATTTATTATGTCTTTAAGGTTCTTTAAAAACTTCCATACACGTATATTTATACTTTCCCTCTTGTGTAAATACAACAATTTTGTTTTATGAGGTGTGAACTAACGCCACCTCAAATGGATGTGATTTGTTCATACACAACCTGGAATATATTATGTATGTGTTTATTGAACATAAATGATATATATGAAATAATTATTCTAATAATATTATAATATTTTAATAAATAAAAATATTTTATTTTCTTTCTTTGTTGAATAAGGAAGTGATATGGAAACAAAATCCCTGTGTACATATGACCTACCATCATTAATAATGGTGTAATCCATTTCATACATCTATATTATATAAACTATTATAATAAAAATATTTTGTGTATAAGTTAAATTATTATAATGTTTTAAATTTTTGACTTCATGATATAAATATAAAGACCAAAGATACAACAAACTAAGATACCTGTGAAAAACAAAGTTAATATTACTCAAAGCAGAACCATAACATGAAATTGTTAAAAAAATAAATATAAAGTCATAAAAAAATATATGGTTTTATATATAATAATATGTTTCTATATGAGATTTATAATAAAATTACATTTAGTATACTGGAGTTCTGAATTTGTAGATCAAGATTAAAGAGACAAGGTAATGGAATTTCATCTCTCTTTACTTCTGTCTGAAACATGCCTTATTCACCGCTCAATTATTTTGTGTGGTGTATATAGTTCCCATTAATTTATTATATTCCTATTATAATTAAATCTATGCGTATTTACATATACATTTTAGGATATTTCTATCATGGGGTTTAAGGTTAAATTATTACCAAATCAGTAATGTAAAATTTGTCTCTATTTTCCTTTCATTAAGACACATGCAATGTTATACAACTATATTTTTATATGAGGTGAAAAAACTACCTTTTAAGGTATATCATGAATCTAATTATTTTTATTATATTTTATTTCTCCATGTAATTCCATTTTCTTACATGGGTATTATAAATCAATGTTACTATGTGAAAAAAGTTTATTGAAACAATCTCAGCCTTTATTGAGATTCATTATGATCATGTTTGGATTTATGAAATATTATGATCCATCATACATGAAAAATCAATAGTTTTATGCTCTTATGATTAGTCGTAATTTAATCTTGTTAGAGTAAAATTTTTTCAACACTTTGGTCATTAAAATATAAATGAAATATTTTTAAGTAAATATGACTTTACATCTCTCCTCAGTCAGAAATATATGTTCTTTTAAAATAATGATTTATAAAATGGGATTACAAGAATATTTTACAAATCTGATAAATTAATTAATAGACATTTAACCATATTTTTCTTTTTACATTATTTCCAAGGGAATCTTATTTTCTCTTTCCAAACAAGGATATTCACCACCCATTTTAACGTAAAAGAGGAATGTTGTTTTTACCTCATACAACATGAATAAATTTACCTTTTTTCCTTTCATGGAAGCTTCCATTTTTTGTTCAAAATTTTATTTTTTATGAAAATGTTTACAAAATCTGTTTTAAAATAAATGGTTAGGAAAATTAAAAATCATCGACTTTTTTTCTAAGGAAAAAGTCTTTGACGAGGTCCTAAATAATTAATTTAAATTATTTGAAGTTTATTTTCATGATAATGGTTTTCAAAAGGGTTTATATTTTAAGAATAAATTTTTAAAAGAAATGATATTATCTTCATGATGTTTTTTTTAAATATCATTCACAACTATTTCACATATAAAATAACTTCAATTGGTGTTACTGGTTCCTTAATTAGTAAATGATACCACATTTCCATTAATATGTTATCATTAAATATTATACATTTTGAGGAATGCTCATTTTGAAATAAATTTCTCTTTCACATGTTATAGTTTTACAAAACATATTTCTTTTCAAGTTTTATGTTTTGATGAAATAATTTTGAAACCCATTTCATTTTACACATTTTAATGTTTGATTTCATGTTTATGTAACTTGTTTCATTTCTTGGGTTATGATAAGATTTTTTATGATTTTATAGAACATGTTTGTATGATTTCATTATGAGATGGGTGATACCATTATATTCTTCCAATGTGTTGTGTAGAGATAAATGTTTTTTAAGCATAAAGTGTATATAGGAGGTAATCCCAAGACCGAAACAAGAGGGTATATATAAGGACATCTCATTCCTAACACAAGAGGGTAAATAGGAGGACATACTAATCATGAAACAAGAGGGTTCAATGGATGGAATCCAAAGACTGAAGCAGGTACATGGTTGATTATCCCTAGACTAATATGTTATAAAGGTCATAGTATTCAGCCTTGACATAAGATTTTTATAAGATTGTTTTTCAACCTCAATTCCATGTTGTATTCATATGTTATGCTTTAATGGACCAGGTTCATTGTTTCATTATGAGTCATTTCATATGAACGGAAAATATTTATCCCATTATCCATGTTTATTATTTTTTATTTAAAGGGTATGATCATTTGATGATCATGATCACTTTCTCATACCCATATTTTCATGATATGCTTAGGCATTTTATTTATTTATCATTACTAAGAATTTAATCTCACCCATTTCTTATGTATCTTATCCCTAGGTTATGAATACAGGTTTTTAATTAGAAATATTATGGGGGATGATAATTGTAAGAAACATTGAAGATATTTCACTTTGTGAGAATACTTTTGTTCCAATTTTCCATAGGTATTAAACTAATATGGTCTTTGGGATTCTATTTTTTTAATGAATTATGTATTCTAAAATAGTGATTCAACGTATATGTACATTAATACTAGTTCGTTATAATAATATTTATTGGTATCTTTATGGTAACACACACATACTAAAATGGGGAGAGTTGGTTATTGAATATTATGTGATATTTAAGGAGCATCGATTGGAGATCCAAGATAATTGATTTAAGTTGATGTGAATGTATAAACTTCCATTGGTTCATATTCTATGGGCACATGGATCCCAATATAAGAGTATATGGGTTCATGATAGTTAGATTTTTTCCCCATACCTAGATTATTTTTATTTATTCCATTCTATCTTTTTCTATTTGCATTTATTTTTTACCATGATGTTTTATGATAAATTTTGTTTCCCCCATGATGTGATGTGTGTAGTGTGATGTGTTATAATTTACCTACATGTTAAAATGGGGGGATCTTATTCTTAATCAATATGTATTAATAGTGATGAAATTAAACCCATGCAGGTGAGTCAATCTCAACCAGAGTGGATAATATCATTAAATGAATGATAAAATTCACTATTTCATGTCTTCGGGATAGTGGACTTCATTATTTGTGTTATTTTTTATTGTTTTAGATGAGTTGGTTTGTGGCTACACATTTATGAGGTTGTGTGAGAAGTATATGGTTGTTTGTTTTACCATTTTTGGTTGGTGTTAGAATTTGAGTTATGATGAGATCCATGAGAGGTATCTCATGGGGTGGTTGATTAGAACCATTTCCCTCTAGGATTGGTTTTAAAATATTGAGATCCATAATATTTTTAGAGACCGATGATGTAATGGAATGTATTTTTTGGCCAATTACTTCATCATAAATCTAATTATTGTGGTATTTGGGGGATGATAGAGGTGTTTTTGAGATATGAAATACATTTCCAATGGTGATTAATTATGGTCATAGGTCATTCTTATAGTGAGTCAATTTGATAGCTGAGTTATTCTGGTGGTAGATTAACCTAACGGTAGGTCATTCTGGTGGTGACTCATTTCTGGAAGTGAGTCATTATGGTTGTATTTATTTCACGTAGTGACTCATTTTTTGGTGGTGACTCATTATGGTGGTAGGTCACGAAATCATTGAGCCAATTGTTTTTTGATTCATTATAACAGTAGGTCATGTCAATGGTGTGTTATTTATATTAGCGAATCATTCTAGTGTTAGGTTATTATGTCGGAGAGTCATTTACTGTGTTATGTCATCCAGAATGGGAGTGATTTCTAGAGGTGATTCGTTATAGCGGTATGTTATTCTTCTCGGGATTCAATTATGATGGCGATTCATTCTAGTAGTATTTCATTATAGTGCTTAGTCATTTCCATTGGTGATTAATTCTTGTAGTAAGTCATTTTAGAGGTGAGTCATTTCCGGGAGTGAGTCATTCTGGTGATTGGTAATTCTGGTGGTGTGACATTTCAAGTAGTTTCTAATTCTAGTGGTAGTTCATTTCTAGCAGTGAGTCATTTCTGTTAGTGGATTTGAGGAAGTGTTTCCAGTTCTCCAAAAAATATAAAAAATTCTTATTTTTACAACTTTAATGATAAACTGTTGATTTAATTTCTTAATTAATGGATTTAAATTAAATTCAATATATATTAATCATATATGTAATCTCTACAAATTTTAGAGAAATTTCATATGATTAAAATGTTATTATTAAAGAAATATTCCATTAATTGTTACATAAAACAGAATCCATTCACCCTAGTATAAGTTATTTTGATTATTAAGTGGATAGCATTCATTATTTCCTTTGTAATTATATTCTCTTTAGATGGGAGGTCCAAAATCCTTCTTATATTGGAGATGTGGAACATTGTTATGGTAGTATGGTCGAGCTGCCCCAAAGTGGTCTCCTCCTATATGAGCACCACTTTTTTGGTGAATTATTTTAGGGAAAGCCCACTTCTATTATATTTTAATTATTTTATTTATCATTATTTATATCATGAGATATGGTCTTAATAATTTTATCTTCTGTAGGGATGGTTGCGTCATATTTCAGAAAGATTGTTGAAATAGTTTAAGTTAAATTAAAAGGGATAAGGGGGAAAGTTAATCATTGTATAAAACTTTTTTTATTGTTTTTTTATTTTAAACATTATGGGATAACTGCTAGTGTAAAATCATAGTTTCTTGGTGTTCTTCTATGCACTATTATTATTCAAATTGTGGTATGCATGTTATGTTATTACTGACTAAAACTAAAAATGAAATTTGATATTTAAATATAGTTTTTAATGAATTAGATTCTCTGATATCTTATTGTATGTGTGACAACAAACATAAATAAAGAAGAGGAGTTTAATATGATACCCACACTTAAATAAAAAAATGTGTTCTATTATGGTATGTGATGTTATGCGGGGAATGATTTTGGTTTTGATTGTGGGATGATGTCTTGTGGAGAGCTTATGTTGTGATGTCTGTGGTGGAAGAGGATGGGAAATGGTTGTCTAGTGGGACTTAATGGAGGTTGTGATTTAGTAGTAGGGCTATTGTATTTTTCTTCCTGTTGTGTGCTAAACTGTGTTAGATGGGTGGTTAATAATGTATGGTGAAATAAACAAAAATTTTAGCAATGTTTGAAAAATTAAATAATTACGGTTTCTGTTTATTGAATGGTTACTATTAATATATTAAATATGGGATAGAATAAATAAACAATCATAATTTTTAATGTAATTTGTTGGAAAAGTTGAATTATAAAATTGTATTAGTTTATAATTTACAACTAAAATATGACATGTGTCTTGTATATCACATGTGTGGGGTTGTGCAGTTGATTTTGGTAGTGGAAGTGGATGTTCCAATGGGGTTTTTTTGTGCATTATATGTGAACCCTTAGGATGGTACTTCTGTACTATAACTCTCTCTATATTTATACCCTATTTATTAATTTTATTTCAATACACACCCCACCCTCATTGAGAATAATGTTTCCAAAAATGTATAATCACATACAGGGGGTGTGTTTTCTCCAACATCCCAATGGTAAGATGGACAATGGGACACCCGCTCCCACTTCTTTGAGTTGGTGAAATGGAGGGTCTATAAAAGACAATAGTGAAGAGTATTGATGTTTATATTTGATGTTATGAGTTTTTGATGGCCTAGAATCTTTTGGTTGAGATGTGTTGATATGTATTATTGCAGGGGATGTGAATTTTTGGTTGAGGGTATGAGGTTGAGGTCCTTAACATTCATGATACCATACTACCCTAGTTATGAGATATGATGTGTTGGACTATGTATCTGTAGGTGGGATGTGATTTATTGTGATGTTTTTTAGAATCTGTGGGACTTCGATGATGTATTATTATGGGGGTATGAGAGATGAAAACAAATTGGAATGTTGTGTGCAGTACCCTATCAATGATGTTCTTCACACTATATTATTGTACATTAATTATTTATTTTGGGATAACACCTTGGTGCGGTAGGGGGTTTGGTTAGTATACCTATATAGGTGTTGTTTGGATCTACTATTTTTCTAATAGGTGCATTAGTATTCGCTTTCAACATGTTCATGAGGAACTTTTCTTTTCATACTAAGTATACTTGTATGATTAACCTAAATATGTGAAACAGTTTTAGAAATCTAGGAGAACATCACCGATAGTGTTGGACTTCAATAGTTCATACCTTTAGACAGTTGTTGTGTCATTTCTCTAGTTGTTATTTTGGGTATTTATATTGGGGAGGTTTTATATATATTAGTTTTATTAGACATGAAATATGGGATGGTTTCTGGAATTCATTTATATATATATCATGGATTGTATTGTGGATGATTAAACTTTTCTCCTGATCCTAATTATACATTTGATGTTAATTCCTCCCATACATGAGACTTTCATTCCATCGATGATGGTTCACAACTCAAGGCCTAAAGGAGGTGGGGATCAGGGGTCATATTCTCTCTCCCCTCATTATGTTATTATTGAATGAACCTCTCCATGAAATAATAATTTTCCAAACTATATTACATTTAATATTTTTAAAAACATTTCTTTTATGTTCCACATAATAAAATAATTACTACATCATTGTTCTGTAAGAATTTAAGGTAAATAGTTCATCACTCTAAATTATAAATAAAATTCCACGATAATTAAAACTTATTTAGGATTCAAATAAATATTTATAACTTAACTTACATTCTTTTCAACACAATTTGAATGTGTAAGATATTTTAAAATGCAAGAGAGAGACATGATTCCCTTCCTTTAGTTAAATTATTATAAGGGTTATAATCAGTTCACATCCCACCAAAATAGTATATTTATTGGAATTAGGAGATATAGGATATAATGATGGAATTAAAATAGAAATCAGACAATTTTAATTGATTATAATCCCTATCTATTTTGTTTAACCCCATGTAATGTTATATTTTATTTAACTATGGTAATAGAATTTTAATATTGTATACTAATAACTATGAAAAAAATGTTATGAGTTTATTTAATAAAATTAAATATTATGATTCAAAATATTTAATCCATGATATCAAATTACATTAAGTTGAAACGTATAATTTCATTTAGAATCAAATTTTCCTCATGACAAAAATAATTTTTAAGGGAAATATGGATTAAAATTATATCTTTGACAGGTAATATAGATTAAATAAATTTAAATTAATATATAAATATATATTATATATTAATTTTTTATAAATAACTATTCATTAGTTGTTATTATAAACAAATAACATGTACACGAATTACGCACTTAAAGATATTTTTTCTAAAAACAATGTTTTTGAATTAAAATAAACTTATTCCAAAATCATGAATCATAACAATTGAATTTTAGTTAATTAGATTATTCTTAATCAAAATATTATTATGTTAGTTTAATACTGAATAAAATTATAGTCATGCATGATTTAATGAAACAAAATTACAATATTTTTCATGAACGGTCTTGTATACCCTGTTACCTTGATAACTAAACCCATCTTGAACACCATAGTATGTCAAATAATAAGTAGAATCATAAAATATAAAAGTTAGATATGTTTTCTAACAAAAAAAGTGGATTGAATAAATATATATGAGTATTCTCAAAGAAAACGCCCAAAGGAGACAGTATTATAAGGTAAATAGGTATATCATAAAACCAAATACTATAGCATCAAAGTACCATATAATGAAATAATAAAACCCATGTCCTAAAAGAGTTGTCAAAAAACCCCAAGGATCATGAACATACACCCCCCCATATTTAAATTCATTTTAGTTGGAAGAGGAATAATAAAATCAAGAAGCACCAGAATAAAAAAGGTATGGATTTATCTAAAAGACCAGTAGAGTATCACAATTTGTTACCTAGTTTGGATTTAGTAAATCAAAAAGGTATGGATTTACTAAATCAATTAATAAATAATGGGATAATCATTTCAAATATGTTCAAAATACAATTTCCCCATTTATAGCATCAATATGACAATTTCATTCCAAAACCAAAAAATAGGTTTCTTTTTCCTCTTTCATGCCTCTTGTAAATTAAATGAATCCTAGTTTATTATAATATTAATTTGAAACAATATTATAAAAAATTGTACATATAATTTCCAAAACCTCCACCAATTTAAAAACTCACACAAAAATTAAAATTCCAACAAAATTGAGGGGTTTTCCCAAAAAATACATGCTAAATAAATTACCATTTCAACGTCTCATCAAATTGTGTTTTCACAAATCAATTGAAATAAATTTCATGAATCACATATTTCAATGATAATTTAACTGGACAATTTTATATGGATCCACCTACTGTTGATCATGGTAATCACATTACACAATACCCACAATGTGTTTTTATAAAGACGATGAAAAAAACTAGAATCATAGTTCCAAATGAAAAAATTATATCTATCAAACACAAGATTGTATAAAAAACCCTTGAGAGGCAATAAAGAAAATTTGGAGAGAGAGAATGGGATAATATTATCATAGTATAGAGTGATCGAATGAGGTTCATTGTGCTTTGATCTTCCTAATAATGTATTTTGAGAAGAAAAAATGTCTTATAGAGCCTCCCAGACATTGTATTTCTATTTATATGGAGTTGGGGATGAGAATAAAGTAAAAGGGGGTATGTTTAAAGACCTGGAAATTTCAAGGAAATTTTTTTCTTAAATACTTTGGAATTTTACGAGCCCTCAATTTCTGGCGGTGCCTAATTTCGAGGCCCAGTGTGCTCGGAATCATTTTCTGATGTTTTTTTGGGTACGTTCAATGAACGTACAAGCTGGATTTTCTAACTTCTAAACCGGTGCTCAAAATCGAAATTTGAAGGCACTGATGAACTCACAACGCCGGTATTCGCCTAAGGGGACCATTTCTGCAGTTGCATTTTATCGGGAGGAGAAGTTAATATTGTTGGGGGTTGTTATTAAAAATAAATAAAAATATGAGTTAGATATTTTTATTTGGTGGGTTGTTATAATCTCCAAAAAAAAGTTGGACGTGGGGCCCACACACCACATAACCACCCATGATAGGATTTAGTGTGGTGGGGGCCATACAATCTGAAACCCTTTCACCTCCCCTCAACTCCCTTAAACTCCCCATTTTCTACCATTTATTTATTTTGACAACTCCCCTCCTTTATGGTGGAGCCTCTCCACCTCCCACATGTTGTCATTAATATGAAAACACCTTGAATTAATTTTTTGAACTCCACAATTTAATTAATTAATTTAAGTGTTTGAATTTTCAAAAACATATGGGAATAAAATAATAGCCTAAGCTATTATTTTGTTTCGGTGGGTAATTGTTGTGTTGGGGAGGCTTTGGAGAATTAGAAGAATAGAGTTCTTCTCTTGACAAAGAACACCATACTTCCATGAATAACATCTCTGATGAATAACAAGAAGAGATTATCCAATGACGCACCCTCTTTGGATTCACCCTGATGTCAAAGGAATTGATGTCCATATTCTGCGACACCCGACCTCCTTGACACTCATCTTCTGCGGCTCATTGATGTACAACATTCTTGAAATCGAGGTAGGGGTTTGTATAATTTTAAGTGAATAATTTGTACCACATTCTTCATTGAATATCTTGGATTATCTTCGGCCATCTTCTATCGCTTAATGTGGATGGCGTGTGCCGAACGAACATGGCCCGACAACACTCTTTTGATCCTTGTTTTTATTCACGATGGAGGTGGTGATGGAAAAGCTGGAGACGACCGAGAGTGGTGGCGGAAACGGAGGTTGTGCGCTGACTCGTTTGAGGACCGCGGCACCAGGTGACATGCAGGTGGAGGAGACTGCGGCCTGCATCTGCAGGCCGCTCCGACGAGGATGAACTGGCCGGTCCTTCGACTGGCCGGCTTGGAAGAACGTGCCATCTAAATCTGGGCAGCTCGAGAACCGAGGCACGTGCTTCCGCCAGCCGCTTCGGTGGGAAAACCGGCTGGCAGGCGGCCGGACAGGTTGAAGAATGTCGCAGCACCCGAAGGTGCCTCGTGGGAGAACAACAGACCTCATGTGGGGGCCGCTCACACCGGAGAAGACCAGTAGGCTTCATCGGGCCTGATATGAGGGGCGGCGCCGCTCGGCGCCGCCATTTCGGAAAACCAGGAGCCCCCCCCCCCCCCCCCCCCGATCTGCTCAGATAGATGGTTGGGCCACGCCCCATCGATCTCGGCTGACCCCTTCACTGGGTTGGACACGCTGAGCCAGGACTGGCCGACCCGCCAGCCCACTGGGCATGACGGGCCGGGCCCGTTTTTCTTAAATGTGAATAACTTCTTGACCGTGCGTCCAATCGACGCGTGGTATGCGGCATTGGGACCTTTACGATGATTCGGTCCTATTGTGACACTATAATTGAGTTTTGGTCAAATTTGGAAAATGGCCAGGTTTGGAACGAGCGTAATTCCAACTGGGACCCTGAAACAGAAAAGCCAATAACTCTCAGACCGGGTGTCTGATTGACGCGCCGTCAGTCGGGTTGGGTTTCATTTGATGAGACGGAACTCCTTGATACAATAACTCTGGACTTCGTGATAGTTGATGTATTAACCCCTTTGCTCGAGGAGTGAACCCTCCCAGAATCGAACGTGTTGTGTGCGAGAACGCTTGAGATGGTTGTGACTGTGTTGACTACTGTATTGGAATCATCCGTGGGTTTGAAAACGACAACTACTATACTAGAATCCTTCGTGGGTTCAACAGTGACGACTACCATATTGTAATTCTCTGTGGGTTCGACGGCAATGACTAGTATTATTCTATCATGTGTGGGTCCGGCAATTTTGACCTATGTAATTGTATCATGTGTGGGTCCAACATATTAGTTGGTCTTGTATCCTATGTGGGTCCGACAACTTAGCTGGTCTTGTATCCTGTGTGGGTCAGACAGCTTAGCTGGTCTTGTATCCTGTGTGGGTCCAACATCTTAGATGAATCAGTGACAACATTTGTTCATCTCTATTGCTATATGAAAGATATATTCTAGTGTGAGTGGAGTCTTGACTTTAAATCATTATCATTGATGGGAGTTACTTACTTTATGTGTGGACATGGTTGTTCTTGGGCTTGAGAGTTGGAGCCGAACTGAGATTGATAGCTTAGGTATATGTATGGGAATATACCTAAGTAGGGTATGTTGATACTTCGTGGATGTATATTTCTACTGAGGTTTATCCTTTGTGGATTCTAGGAGACCTTCGGGGTCTCAAATACCCTACTGAGTATCTTATACTCACCCCCGGACGGGCTATGCCCGCACCTCTTTGTGTTGGATGCAGACGACGAACAACATTGACGGAGGCAGAGAGTGAGCCCGGACTGGACGGTACCTGGAGGTGGACCACACAGTGAGACGGTACACAGAGCGGACCGATAGATGTGGAGTGTTGAGGTGGAAATTTGTACCTACCCTTCAGGTAGGGTACTCGGTGGACGTTCCAAGAGCTTCCATTCATAGCTGCTGTCCCTTTTTCAGTTGTAATTTCTTTCCATTGTACCTGTACTTTACTGTTGGGCTTGTATTTCCAGCCCCTTTACTTTCAGCACTACTTTTTTATTAAGTTTTACTTTGTGTTTACATCATGTTGCGTACTCTGTTGTGTTTTTTTAATTTATAAAGGAAATGCCTTCCCAGCTTAGGGATTAATGCCTTTCGTGATAGTCTCTAGGCACTGGCCTATGGAAGGAAGGTTTGGGGTAGTCACGGCATGAGCCCCAAGGACGGGTCATGACAAATTGGTATCAGGGGAGTCGGTTCTACAACAGAACTCCGGACTCTGACCTTTCTTTTTTGTGAGGCAATAGTGTTAAGAGTATTGACTGTGGTTTTCAGTCTATGGAGTCTAGTGTTGGTGTGGTAGCCGACGTATCCACACAATAGGACCCTGACCTATGATTTTCGACTCAGTGCATGAAAACACTGATTTCAAGTGTGTTTAAAAAGTTTTCCTTGTGATTAATTTGTGTTTGCTCACCAAGTATACTGTTTTGACCATGGCGCACCTATTACTTTTCAAGATGGCCCCACGAAGGAATCCATCTAGGGTTCCAAGTTATGTATGAGATGGTAGCCCACCGAGTGACGAGGCCTCGGTGCAGGGCCCCATCACAGTGCAGGCACCAGCGATACCACTACCCACTGGGCCACCGATACCACCAGCCTCAATAGTAGAGAGTGCATGCCACCTGAGTGCGTTTCACGAGTTCTAGCGATAGAGGCCGCCCAGGTTCTGTGGAGAGATGGACCCACAGGAAGCTGAGGACTGGCTAGAGGCTGTCTTTAGAGTTTTCAGATTTGTAGTGACACTAGACGACTTTATGGTGATCCTTGGGGCTAGTCTCCTGTATGCAGTAGCAGGTAGATGGTGGAGCCCGATGCTCCAGGTGCATGAAAAGGAATCTTTACTCAAGACTGACTTCGAGAGTCACCTTCGCTCACAGTTTGTTCCAGCCACCCTTCGTGCGGTGAGGATTCAAGAGTTACTTCATATGCAGCATGGAATCATGACAGTAGCTCAGTACTCAGCGAGGTGCACTGACCTCTCATGCTACTCCACGGATATAGTACATGACCCGTTCTTTAGGGCCCGGACATTCGATCAGGGACTCAGGAATGAGATCAGTGCTTCGATGATTCCCCTCAGCATCCCAACACAGGCGGCAGTGTTGGAGAGAGCCCTTTTAGTGGAGAGTTTTCTCGATCAGCAGTCACCCGCGGCGAGACACACCATAGGGTGATAGGTAGTGGAGTCTTCTGTAACTGGTAGTAGAAAGATTTCACAGAGGTCCAAACGGACTAGGCCAACATGTGGGTGACCTCAGGATTTAGGTTCGTTTGTGCAGGACACACGAAACAGACCCAACCTTACGAGGAGAAGGTAGTACTATGCATGCGGTGGGCAGGGCCACATGGATCTTCACTGCCCGACCGGCCATGCAGACGACCAGTAGACATTAGAGGGACCTCCCACGAAGAGGCAGAGGTTTAACTGTGGTTGTCTGCCAAAAGCAGGCGGACGAGGTAGAGGAGCTGGCTGAGCAGCGGGTGGTGGACGACGTTTCGAGGCTCTACCACCACCACCAGCAGAATGTCCACCCTGACCACATGCAACTGGAAATCAGAGGTGGACTGAGCTCCAGGAAGTCAAGGCCAATTACCACGGCACACCTGAGATGATTCGAGGTACTATATGTGTCTACTCCACCCTTTCGGCAAAACTTATAGACACAGGTTTGTGTCATTATTTTATTGCCGCTGCCCTTGGTCAGAGGGTGGATATTCCGACAAAGCTGTTGGCTCGATCCTTACGGCTATAAGCTCCTACGGGAGTATACTTGATGATTACACACTGGTGTCTGTAGTGTGAGATTACACTAGGAGGTGAGATCTTCTGCTGGGATATTCTTGTAGCGGCGTTGAGGCCTTATGACGTCATCTTGGGTATGTAATGGTTTACAATAGTCCATGCTCGGATCGACTGTATTAGGTGCAATGTGAGGTGTTTCCGCAAGGATGGGACCAGGTTCACCTTCACCAGCGAGAAGGGAGCCTTTGCACCGCAGTATAGACTTATACAGAGGAGAGGGCAGCCGATCACACATTAGTTGGCTAGTATCATCCTCGGAACGGTAGATGTGTGGAGTCCGAGTTTTCCAGTTGTGGTGGATCAGTATGCAGAGGTTTTTCCTGACGATGTTCTAGGACTACCTCCTCGCAGAGAGGTAGACTTCTACATAGACCTATACCCCGGGACAACACCGATATCTACCTCAACAAATCAGATGGCTCCCGCTGAGCTTCATGAGCTATGGGTATAGCTGGAGGACTTGCAGTGGAAGGGATTCATCTAACCAAGTGTTTCACCTTGGGCTTCTCTTATTTTGTTCGCCAAGAAGGCGGATGGGAGCTTGCGACAGTGTGTCAACTACCGTCTCCTGAATCCGGTGACCTTGAAGAACAAGTACCCACTCTCGGGGATTGATGACCTCATTGATCAAATCAGGGGATCATGATGGTTCTCGAAGATAGACCTCAGTTCAGGCTATAGCCAACTCAGAGTCTGAGACGAGGATGTGCAGAAGACGACCTTCAGGTGTCGCTTTGACCACTACGGGTTCATGTTTATGCCCTTCGGTGTAACCAATGCTCCAACAATGTTCATTAGTCTCATGAATATGATCTTCCATCCTTACCTTGATCGATTTGTTATAGTCTTCATTTGACGACATACTAATTAGCTCTACTACTGAGGAGGAACACGCCTACCATTTGCGGGTAGTACTGGACACACTCTGAGAGCACCAGCTTTATGGTAAGCTCTCAAAGTGCCAGTTCTGGATTCAAGAGGTTCACTTCACGATACACATCATCTTGGAGGCTGGAGTTGTAGTGGATCCAATAAATATCGAGGTAGTACATTCTTGGGAGCCACCTAGGAGTGAGACGGAGGTGCGGAGTTTTATGGGTCTGGCAGCATACTATCAGAGATTTTTGCCAGACTTCTCCATAGTTGCAGCTCCGATTTAAGCATTGATGAAGAAGGGGAAACCCTTCGTATGGTCAGATAGATGACAACATGGCTTTCCAGAGTAGAGGTGGAGATTGACCAGTGTGCCCATCTTGAGGTTACCAGAGGAGCTCATAGAGTACATAGTTTACTGCAATGCATCAGGGAATGGACTCGGTTGTGTCCTGATGCAGGAGTGAGCATTGATCGTGTATGGTACATAGAAGTTGAGAAAACATGATAAAATCTACGCTACCCATGACCTGGAGTTAGCAGTAATGGTCATCACCTTGAAGATTTGGCAGCACTATCTGATGGGTGATCATTTTATAGTCTACACCACCATAGTCTCAGGTACATCTTCTCGCAAAAAGATATGAACCTGAGATAGCGATGACGGCTCGAGTTCCTCCAGGACTATGACATTTAAATAATCTATACTCCTTGGAAGGGGAACGTTCTAGAATATTCTCTCAGCAAAAGATTGGGCATTCAACTACTATGAGAGGCGACGAAGTATCTAGCAGCGTTGCAGATACCCTTTGTGGATAGAGATGGAGAAGCCTTTATTCTGTCTCTCACAGTCACTCCTCCACTTCTTAAGCATGTTAGAGAGGCGCAATGTGGGGACATTGACTACGAGGCGCAACATGCTCAGATATACATAGGACATACACCTGATATATTTTCTGAAGGAGGGGAGCACGTCATCCTCTTCAGGGGACACTCCATGGTACTAGTTTCACTACAAGAGGAATTGATAAGGGAGTTTTACACTTCCCCTCTACAGGTACATCCAGGGGTGGAGAAGATGTATCAGGATCTCAGACGACAACATTGGTGGCCGGGTATGAAGAAGGTTGTAGCAGAGTTTTGATCATGGTTCCTCACTTGTCAGCAAGTGAAGGCAGAGCACCAGGTACCAGAAGGCTTGGTATAGCCCTTAGAGGTACCAGAGTAGATGTGGGATGGGTTATCCATGGATTTTGTGATAAGGATTCCACGTACTACAAGAGGACACAACTCTATCTGGGTTATTGTAGTCGACTCAACATGTCGGCCCACTTCCTACCGATCAGAGAGAAGGGATCACTAGACAGCTTGGAACGCCTCTACTTTCAGTATATTATACGACTTCATGGTGTGATATCAACTATTGTATCCTATCTTGATGCTCGTTTCACATCCCGGCTATAGAAGGGGTTATAGGAGGCTTTTGGGACGCAGCTTTGTTTGAGAACCTCCTTCCATCCTCATACGGATAGTCACACTGGGAGAACCATTCAGAATCTTGAGGACATGATTCGTGCATGTGTAATAGACTTTGGTCGCAGCTGGGAGGACCACTTACCCTTGGTGGAGTTTGCGTACATGAACAGCTACAACTCCACCATCAGGACAACACCATACAAGGCAATGTACAACGGACCCTGCAGATCACCTCTGTGCTGGACTGACCTAGGGGAGTCAGCACTTATAGGACAAGAGATGGTTCGGGCTATGATGGAGAAGTTGCAAATCAACCAGGTGCAGATGAATACTGCACAGAGCAGATAGAAGTCCTACGGTGATATGAGACGGAGACTACTGGAGTTCGAGGATGGTGACCACGTCTTCCTACGGGTCTCACCTCGATGAGTTATATGATGATTTGGTCGGGGCGGAAATTTATCTCCATGTTTCATCAGACCATTCTAGGTCCCTAGTAGAGTAGGAAAGGTGGCTTACTACCTGGACCTTCCACCTCAGTTGCACTCGATGCACGACGTCTTTCACGTATCACAACTAAGGAGATATGTGCGCAACCCTTCACACATCATCGATCACAGGGAGCTAGATATCGATGACGGGGTGACATTCATGGAAGTTATAGTAGAGATCGAGGATCGACAGGAGCAGTTCCTACGCGGAAAGTCGATTACTCTGGTGCGCATTCGCTGGCAGCATGAGAACCACCAAGAGAGCACATGGGAGCTGGAGGCTCATATGCATGCTTAGTACCCCCATTTGTTTCCTTAGAGTGTGTTGTAGCATTACATGGACGTAAATCCCTGAAGTGGGGGTAATTTAAAGACCCAAAAATTTCATGGAAATTTTTCTCATAAATACTTGGTAATTTTATGAGTCTGCAGTTTCTGACGGCGCCTGATTTCGAGGCCTGGTGTGCCCGGAATCATTTTCTGAAGTTTTTTTTGGGTACGTTCAGTGAACGTACAAGCGAGATTTTCTAACATCTGAACCGTTGCTCAGAATAAAAATCTGAGGGCACTAATGAAATCTTAACGCCGGTATTCACCTAAGGGGACCTTTACTGTAGTTGTTTTTTATCTGGATGAGAAGTTAATATTGTTGGGGTTTGTTATTAAAAATAAATAAAAATATGAGTTAGATGTTTTTATTTGGTGGGAGGTTATAATCTCCAAAAGGAAGCTTGAGGTGGGGACCACACCCCACATGACCACCCATGAGCGGATTTAGTGTGGTGGGCCCACACAAACCCAAAACCATTCAACTTCCCTCTACTCCATTAAACTCCCCATTTTCTCCCCTTTATTTATTTTGACAACTCCCTTCTTTATTGATGGAGCCTCTCCACCTTCCACTTGTTTTCATTAATATGAAAACACATTGAATTAATTATTTGAACTCCACAAATTAATTAATTAATTTAATTGTTTGAATTTTGAAAAACATGTGGCAATAAAATAATAGCCTAAGCTATTATTTTGTTTAGGGGGGGGGGGAACTTGTAGTGTTGGGGAGGCTCTAGAGAATTAGAAGAATATAGTTCCTCTCTCGACGAAGAACACCATTCTTCCACAAGTATCATCTCCGATGAAGAACACAATGAAATTCTCCAATGACAAACCCTCTTCGGATGCACCCTGACGTCAACGGAATCGAAGTCTGTATTTTGTGACGCCTGACCTCCGAGATGCTCATCTTCCGCGGCTTGTTGACGTGCATCGTTCTTGAAATCAAGGTAGGGGTTTTCATAATTTTATGTGAATAAATTTTACCCTGTTCTTCATTGAATTTATTGGATTATTTTTGGTCATATTCTATCTCTTAACTCGGAGGGAGCGGTCCGAACGAACACGGCCCGACGACCCTCAGTTGATCCATTTTTTTATTCACAATGGAGGTGGTGGTGGAAAAGGTGGCGATGACCGAGGGTGGCGGCGACAACGGTGGCCGCGCGCCGTCCCATTTGAGGACCGTGATACCGGGTGCCCTGCGGGCGGAGGAGACCACGGCCTGCATCATCGGGCAGCTCGGCCAAGCAAGAACCAGCCGGTCCTTCGACCGATTAGGCCGGAAGAACCGACCGACTGGAGAACCGCGACGCCTCATGGCGCCACGCTACGGAGAACCACGACACGCGCTTCCACGGGCCACATCAGCGGGAGAATCGGTCGGTAGGTGGCCGAACAGGATGAAAAAGTCTTCGACACCCAAAGGTGATGCGTGGGAGAACATCGACCCTCCAGTGCGGGCCGCTCGCACCGGAGAATACCGTCCGGCTTGGGCCAGTCGGACAGGAGGGGCATCACCGCTCGACGCCGCCGTTTCGGACCCCCCCCCCCCCCCCCCCCTATCCGCTCGACCAGCCTATCGGGCCATGCCCGGCAGGGCCAGGTCACGCCCCGACGGGTCTGACCCACCAGATCGGACCTACCGAGCCAGGACGGGCAGACCCGCCAGCCCACTGGGCTTGACAGGCCAGGCCCGTTTTATTTAAATCCAAATGACATCTCAACTGTGCGTCCAATCGACGTTCCTTCTGTAGAAATGGGACCCTTACGATGAGGCGTCCTTTTGAAATACTCTCTGTTAGTTTTGGAAAACTTTGAAAAATGGAGGGGTTTGGAACGACCGTAATTCCAACAGGGCCCCTGGAACAGAAAAGCCAATAACTCTGAGACCGAGCGTCCAATTGACGCGCCGTCAGTAGCATTGGATTACTTTTGATGAGTCGGAACTTCAGGATACATTAACTTTGGACTTAGTGATAGTTTATGTATCAAACCCTTTTATCTAGGAGAGAACCCTCCCGGAATTGAGCATGTTCTGCACGGGAACCCTAGAGGAGGTTGCGACTGCGTTGACTAATGTGCTAGAATCCTCTATGGGTTTGACAACGAAGACTAATTTACTGGAATCCTCCATGGGTTCGACAGCATTGACAACCATACTGGAATCCTCTGTGGGTTCGACTGTGATGACTACTGTTCTTGTATCCTGTGTGGGTCCAGCAGTTTTGACCTCTGTACTTTTATCCTATTTGGGTCCGACAGAGTAGCTAGTCTTGTATCCTGTGCGGGTCCAACAACATAGCTGGTCTTATATCCTTTGTGGGTCCGAAAGCATAGCTAGTCTTGTATCCTGTGTGGTTCCGAAAGCATAGATAAATTAGTTACTACATCTGATCATCTCTATCACTATACGAAAGATGTATACCTGTGTGAGCTAGCTCTTGACTTTCAATCATTATCATTGATGTGATTGACTTACTTCCACTTTGGATTGGGTTGTTCTTGTGTTCGAGAGTTGGAGTCAAACTAAGATTGATAACTTGGGTATATGTATGAGCATATACCTAAGTAGGGTTGGTAGACACATCATGGTTGTATATTTCTATTAAGGTTTATCCTTTGTGGATTCTGAGAGACCTTCGGGGTCTCAGGGCCCCTACTGAGTATCATATAATCACCCCTACACTGGCTATGCCAGTAGCTCGTTGTGTTAGATGCAGACGATGAACAGTGTTGACGGAGGGAGAGAGACGTTGGACCGGACGATACTCGGATGTGGACCACATGGCGAGATGGTATACGGAGTGGACTGATAGACATGGAGTGTTGAGGTGGAAATTTGTACCTACCCTTCAGGTAGGATACTCAGCGGACTTTCCAGGAGCTTCCCTTTTTAGTTTTTGTCCATTTTTCAGTTTTACTTTCTTTCCGTTGTACCTGAACATTACTTTTATGCTCTTATTTCCGAACCCTTTACTTTCAGCACTACTTTTTTATTCAGTTTTACACAGTTTTTACTTCAGGTTGTGTACTTTGTTGTGTTTTTTTACTTTTTTAAAGGTAATTCCTTCCCAGCTTAGGGATTTACGCCTTTGGTGCTAGTCGCCAGACCCTAGCCTATAGAAGGAAGGCTTGGGGTAGGCACGGGCCCCGAGGATGGGTCGTGACAGTAATATAAGTCTTTAAATAATTCATGGATATAAAAATTTCTACATAAGTTGTTTTCTTGGAAGTGACACATAGGTAAACAAACTGTGCTCCCTAAACATGATCCTCTCCAATGAGGTGGATGTTTTCTAATTGGGGGGGGGGGAATTTTAAAACCAAGTGCCAACTATGCACAACATTATAATTTTGAAAATCACTCACATTTTCATGTGATAAAACTAATGAAAAATAGAATAATGGATTATAAAAACATAGGGTATATCAGTACCTGAAAAAAGTAATTGGTTGCTTCATCCTCCTCACCAAAGAAACATTTTTCCTAAAAATGTAATCCATAAAATTCCATGAAAAAACATTAAGGCCCATACTATCTCATTAGTTACTCTCTACCCCAAGTATCAAATACACCATAACCAGGCTTCCATTACAATAGGAAAAAAATTTATCATACCCTGAAGAAGATCCATGGTTTTATAATCAACTATCCCGAAAACATGTTTAGTCAGAGATAAATCAGGCTCAATGAGAAGATCACTCAAACTCCAAACAAGGAATGAATTATATATGTACTTTTATAGTTGTGATAATTGGAACTTGTTATGTATCTACATCATCTTTGGAGGATGTGATATCACATAATTCACTTTCATCACCTACTCAACATCAACAAATGGTCCCATGAAACATGGAGAGTGCTTCCCATGCCTCCCAAGACCAGGATGACCTAAACAACATAAAAAATTCAATAACACCTAGTTAGAAACAAAAAACTACAATGGTCTACACAAACTATAATCATAATATTTATATTATATTTATATAATCTATATAATATGAAAAATGAACTAAATATTTTGGTTTTCCTCTTAATCCATGATCGGTCCAACCAAGGAGGCTTCACTGCTATCGAACTAACACAATGGAGAATTATAAGAATGAAAATATAATTCCTCAAAAGACACCATTATGATCATAGACTAGAAAATACTGTTATAAATAATACTCTACTAGTAATAAATGGTTATAAAAAAATACAAAAAAAATTGTGGGCGCATGAATTAATCATATCCTCTAGGATCTTTATAGCTATATATATATATGGCCATTCCTATTTGGGTATTAAGCCATACCCAAATGAACACAATATCTCTGTTCCACGTAGAAGAATATCGAAAACTGTAATGTAAAATAGGGATCCCTATTTGGGAATTGATAATTTAACTATATGAAAATGATGAAACTATCTCACATAGAGATTAGTCATCCCTTCAACTCTATTTTTATCAGGAAATCATATAACGTCAGCAAATTTGGTTATCCTATTGATCACAACTAATATCACATTATTATATTTATATGTAAATGGAAAGAGAAAAAAAATCCATATAAATATCATCCCACTTCCAAGTGAGCATTAAAAGTGGCTAAACTAATATCCAAGGTCACTAATGTCCATCTCTAGATTTTAGGAAATTATAACTATAAGAGAAAAAATAATAAATTATCATCTCATACATAGCCACCAGAGTTTTCACGAAATGTCATAGAAAAAATTTTAGGGTCTAGGGTGAACACTCTACTAGGAATTATGACAATACATTATTAGATATTTCATTACATTTAACAGCACAAAAAGTTTATTCAAAACACATATATTATCCTAAATGGTGAATGGCCACTCAGTAAAGGTGTTTCAGCTATTAATAGAAAATCTAATACTACAGAACATTTCATCAAGCTACTGCTTCTGAAGAATGTTCTCGAAAATAGTTGATATCATGTAAATATTTTCCTAAAGAACCCCATAGCCTATATTCCAAAAACATATATGAAATTTTGAAAAACAATACATCAAATTATACACTTCTTGTGTATTCTTTCACAACATGTGTACGATGATTCCTACTAAATACATCCCCCAAAACAATCTCTTTATGTAGGATTTAGGTGATATTGATATATAGTTATTTTACATACTCCACTCATATCATTTGGATGAGATTAATATATTTATGATATAACATATAACTCAAGATAATATATTTACAACACAAGATAAATCATTTCTAATAACATAATTATACCCACTCTTAGGAAGATGCCTTAATGCAACAAGTTCAAATTCATTGGTCATATAATTATTCTCATGTGTCCTAATATACAAAGATATATAGGAATTTATGTGATCATCATGCATAATAATATAGTATAAACTGAACCATATGTGTCATAGAAGATCACATATCCCAACCCAGCATCTGGAAGAGCCAACACAAGTGAAGAATCCAAAAGACATTTCAACACAAGAAAAATAATTCTAACAGTTTTCATCAAAAAATGAAATTTTCCCTTATGAGAGATAATGGTCATCAAAGAATAAAACATTGATAAATCCTCTATGAACTTGTAATAATATCACCCTAAACCTACAATGGTCTGAATCTAGAAAACATTACACAATTTCACCCATATAATTACAACTTTCACAATACTGAGATCACAATAAATACAATGTTCTAACACCACATTTACCATGAAATTTTTTTTCTGAATCCAAAAATTACATTTTGATATCATTGAATAATGATATTTATTTCTCAACAATTATAGAACTACTCGCAGATAATGCACGTGATCCTCTATTTTCATAGAGAAATAAAGGATTCCTTCCAAAAAGACCACCATAAACTTATCAAGATACTCATGGAAAATCCAATTCATAAAATAAATAAATACAATTGGATAAATGGAAATAAAAATGACCTAAAAATGTAATCATAAGGGACATAAATTCTCTAGAAGGCATTTCCAAAATTTCAGATTCTAATATACTCATCTACAGATAACCATAACAATGAGCAATCATATATTAACACTTATATCTATTTAAAATTATAAATAAATAATCATTATATGGAAATTTATACTTTTAAATTACCATATCTTAGTTGAGTTTTTAGTAATCAACACAAAAGTAAAGTGACCCATCATATTTCTAAGAAAATACAACACGCACCACCCATGAAAACATGCTCCATCATATAAGTCCTAACTCTAAATTTTCATCTAACTATGTCTTAAACACTATAATTTCTGTTGGTTCTATATAGTATAAAGAAACTGATACAAGTCATGTATCAAGTACAAATTAAGAAGAAAATTCTACCTCCCCGACTGATAGAAAAGTTAATATTTTAGAATGATAAATATCAGCAAAATCAATGAAATGTATAGAGAGATAATCACTAAAATATTCCCACTCCAAATCAAAAGAACGAAAAGATATTAAATTCCAATACTCTATATAAGAAGGTATTGGTATATTGAACATTGGTCCCATTATTCCTAAAAGATAAGACACATCCCATCGATCACATTAAAAGAAACCTGTTAATGATAAAAAAATCCAGAATAATTAGAAAAAATCCAATGCATCACAAAATTAAAAACAAGAGGTTTCATATTGAGAATCAGAAAATAAAAAGTAAGACCAACCATTGATAATGAGAAAACGCAAGCAAGACAACAATGACCCTACAATCAACTCATTATGAGGGGTGTAGTAATATCAATCACATATGGTAAAAGTGAGGTATGAATATTTAATAAGATAACAATATGAGATGATATAAATGAATGAGATTAAATAGTTTTAAATAAAGTAATCACTAAAGATGAAGATATAGTGATGGTACCTCTCATAATAACCATAATAATACCTTCTACCTCTAGAGACTCTTCAATTCCATGATGAATGTTTATTTTGGATTCATGTCGATGCAACCCCATAAATCATAAAGCATATGATTCCACCGAAGTAATTTTTGGTGGTGGTGATCCCATTCCACGACATAGAGAGGGGAATATATAATAAAACATCTAAAAGTGTCTTGAATTTCCAAAGGAGATGAAAATCTTGGGTTCCTTAGTAAAAACCCATTTTGAGTTCCCAGGAAAGCCACAATGAAAGTAAGAAAAAGTTCATCTCTGATGCATAACAGGAGGTCTTAATGCACCTAAAAATATTGAACGACTAATAGAATCATTTTGAATTCCCTTCCCATTATAGGAACTAATAACAGTACCACTAGAAGAAAAAATGAACTCCCATCATCCCTTATATACTAGTGAGATCATGATCAACCATCAATTCGATATCTATTATGTCAGTATAAAAGTGAAATTCATCAGGAAAAAATAATAATAAATATCTGATTGAAATACCATCTCAAATCATTGTGTATTCATCATCTCATTTGATACATATATGAGTGAAAAATGAACAAGCATAGTGAATTAGTTTTCATACTCATTCATGGACATGTCATCCAATATGAGTTTTGAAAGATGAAAATACTTAAACATTCTCATTGAATCTATATAGATTTATTCCATTAAAATAACATTAAATTCATTCTATTATAGTCCCTCAAGCTTATTTTTCTTCCGCTTCAGGTCCCACTATCTCCTAATAGATCATCGTATCGTGTAGTTGGCACAAATCACATTGATCTCATTAGGAATCTCCAATAACTCATGAAAAATATGAATCCTACTCAAAAAATACTCACATTTTAAGGATAATTTAATCATTGGAACATTGGTGGATTTTATAGGTGGAATTCCTTAGCATGATTCTGAAAATGATCCCTCCGGGGCTCCATAACAAAAACCAAGATGATAATGAGTGGAAGTCCCAGCCGTATTACTTGGAATTCCTGTAGAATAACCAAAAATATATTATAGACCACATAAGTATTTTCTTGTGGTGGTTAATAAGAAACATCCTCCTTAATCCAATTCACATATCCACTTAATGTAATGATGCTACACAACATTTGTAAAAAACAGTCAAGTCATTATAAGAATACTGAGATAAACAGTAAAACCATAGAAATAAGGAAATTAATGTCATCAGATAGATAAAAAAGATTTGGATATATAATTATCCCAATACAATGAATTTTAATGACTATATATAATATTAAAACTATTTTCCAAAAACATCCATGGTTACTTAAGGCTCATAATAATTAGATATGGTCAGGAACTCACTTGGAATTACCTCTTACGCCTTGAAAAAATGTCTAAAATCCATAATGGCATCATGGAATGATGGTCAACCTTCACCTCAGATACCAATTTTCCACTAAATAGTCATGAGACCCTGTTACCCAAATAACTGATTCAATCCTAACATATCCTGAAAGGCGTTTCAGATCTACATGTGTTGGTGACTAGCACCAAGAATCTTTCAATATAAAAGTATGAATGTTTTTTTATATAAACCCTAGAAAAATAGATACATTTAATTATTCTCAAACAAAAATAAATAATGAGATAGTACTAAAATCCCAAAAATAATTTAAAAACCCAAAATAGTATATAAAAATGAATCATAAACAAATAAGATAACCCTACATCCTAATCGACATGTCCCCCCAAACTCCAAGGAACAAGGACATTGTATTACTCCTCCTAGAGGTTCATTCCCGTTACTCGGACATGGATGTAGAAAATATAAAAATTTATGACGGATATGGTAGGGTGTGATATTAAAGGCTAGTTGGGTAAGAACATGTGTTCCATAATTAAATTTAATTAAAATAGTCAAATTGATGATATATATTTAAAATAATGTTAGAATGGGATAATATTTCATATTGAATGTAAATTATTTTATTTAATTTCTGGTGTTGGAAATATTTCAAATGTTGGACTATGAAAACCTTTTATATAATAAAATTTATATAAATAACTAATCATGAATTGAATAGTTTTACAATATGGGGAATGTATATCGAATTAATGACACTAAATAAAATGTTCATGTGTCATGTGGTATTATAGTTTGTAGTTATAGGATCCCAAACACTCATATTAGTGATCATGAAAAATGTGAGGCCAAATCTCGAAGAGTCATGCTGAATATGACTCATCAATGATCCATTAAGAGTATGATCTACCTAACATGATTTTGTAAGAGTTTTTATTTTCAATGAGTTTATTGAGAATTATTATCCTAGAATGCTTGTCCCAAAACACACTAAATATCGTGTCTCACATGTTCTCAATAAATAAATAAATTATGGGAATATCATTTCATATATGTTTAAAATAAAATATCCCCATTTATAGATTAAATATTCTAATTGCAATCCAATACCAAAACTTATTTTTTTATCCTTTCAAACCACATAAAAATATGCCTAATCATAAGTTCATATAAAATCAATTTAATTTAATTTTCTTAAAACAAAATTTTCAAATAAATTCAAAAATTTCATTCAATATCAAATCACACTGTATATCTAATGTTTTATTAGTATTAGGGGGTTTCCCAAAAATTATATACTAGATGAATTTCAGTTTTAAAATTTCATTAAATTGTTTTTTTTAATTTCTTTAATGGAATTTCAAACATCAATAAATTAATGGTCAGTTGAATTTTTAAAATATTAGATAGAAATACCTACCAATAATCATGGTAGTCACATTAAACAACCCCAAAAACAAGATTTTCCAAATGAAATATGGACAAAAATAGGGATTTCAAAAAAAAGAATCATGATTCAAAAAAGAGATTTATGTTCTATCATAAAATAGATTATCAAAAAATATAGGAAGGAAATGATGAGATATGCGGAGAGAAGAAATAAAAGAACACTCACTTGATGAACATTGATAATATAGGGTTTTTATGATACAATTCACTTAGGATGTGGTTTAGAGTATATAAAGAAGTTTTGTGAAATCCTTACGGAAATATAATATCATGTTCTAAGCTATTTTCGTTGAAATAAAGGTAAAAATGTGATTTGGGAAATTTTTAATTGAATTTCAAAAAAAATTACCACCTTCACGGTTTTTCGGGATGGGTTGAACAGTTAGAAAAACCATGCTTGTTAACCATGAATCCCTTTACTAGGTTGAAATATATCTTTCTAGGTGGGTTCATGGGTTGTCAAACCAAGTGCAATATATAAAACCCACATTTCATGGGGGTTCACGGTTTTCCTTGGGTGTTCACACAGTTTGGGAAAACCATGAACCAACTGTTCACATAACAGAAATATCCAAATTTTTAATTTTTCACCTGAAACAACTAGAGACAAGCCCCAACCAAAGCATGAAAAAATTAGGGTCTAAGAGTACCTAATAAATTATATCATTATGCAACAATATTTTAAAATTATTTAATTTTAACTATTCAAATATGAAACAATTAAAACATGATTTTTTAGTCATGTTAACCCATTCAATATGTTTTTCCATTAAAATGAAGTACAATGGTGACCACCTGGTTGTCTCATGGAGAGTTTGTAGGCTAAGCTGTCAACGATTCATTTGGAAAAATTTTTTAGTTAATGATAAGACTATAACTGGCCATTTAAATAGATTTTAACTATGTTAAATTACATAAAATATTATGAAAAATAGTAACATATTCTAGAGATTATTAATCAAGGGAAATATTGACTGAAAATAACAAACTAATGAATGCAACTGTGGGAAAACATCATCCATCATACACTGCCTTTATCACTATTGAGAATTTATTTAGAATTAATATATCAAATTTAAACCTCAAGACCTCATGGTAGAAACCATTATAGATTAGAAACCCTGAATATAAATAAATTATTTGTGTTTATATTCTAATGAATGTGATTATATTACCCAAAGGCAATGGAGAAGTCAAAACTAATTGGATTTTTTGTGCTCAATGGGGATATCTTTCCCAAAAATGTTTATACAATATTTAAATAAGTTTACATTAAAAATATGATAAACAATACAAATTAATAGAATAATTTTAAACAAAGAAATAATGAAACCTCCTTTATTCATGACAAATAATTCGAGGGAAACTCCAAATAAAAGAGTATACAATGAGGAGAACAAATTGAAAAATTGATGAATCCTCAAATCTCTATATGCCACCATTTCTTGGAGATTAGACCTTCATGCCTCTATTTTCATCAATATAAATCCACTTATCTAATATATCTTCATCAACAGATCACCATTCTTCAATCCAAAAATCTCAAGAAATGGAATGAAGATTAGTATGCAAAGAGAAAGGGGGTAACCAGGGTACAATCTAGAATGTTTATCCCATAAATTTTATTGAATTCTAACCTCGTATAGGACGAATAATGACATGGTGCATTACTAAATATTTTTATCAAGCTATTTCACTATCTACCGATAAATTATCATAATATTTGGACATGTGGTGAAACGATACAATTTAATTAATAAGGTGAAATGTTCCTTCATGAAGTGACTCTTCCTCTACCCTTAATTTCATTAATATAAATACTATATTAAGGTCAGGACTAAAGCCTATTATTTATCATTGTTATAGATTTTTGATTCATATATCATTTACATGTATAATAAAATTATTTGGACAAAATTTTACCCATTTATGAATCAGTTGTTGATGGATATTAAATTCTATCTAAAATCTGATTTTGTAAACTAAATGATTTGTTTAGGCTTCCTAATGGATGATTCGGAACATTTTCAATTCAGAACATATTCAGACCATTTTAATGGTTATATAAAAAATATATTTCAATCATTGGATCAGTATAAAAAATATATAACATAAAAAATGGGGATAACTATGAAAATTATAGAATTGGGGTATTTCTAAATTTATCTCAAAAAACGTCAAAATTAAATAAAATGTTTCAATTTGACTTTAAATAAAAAATTAGTGGGGGTTAAATAATTGAAATTCAAATAAAATATATTGATTATTTCATCTCTAACATTTCCCCCACACATAGTACTTGGACTCTCAGAAAAGTGAGCACTTAAATTTAATCACCAATGAAAATTTAAAACAATTCAATGAAAATATGAATATAAATATCAAGGATCCCACACATAATGCCTATTAAACACCTTAAATTATATATTATTCATAATATTTATTAATTCCATTCACATTTTAGCTATTCCTTCTTGAACATGTATGCCGAACTTAATTGTTTTCATTCTCTGAACTAATGATCTTGATTTTGACCATTGTTATTCTCATCCAAATTAATGTGAGGGTCTTTACAAGCATGATTTTTTTTCTAAATTTCCAACCAATTTATTCAATGAATGATATCCATCATTGGGACATAGAAATGGGTTTTTTTAGTTTTATGGTTGATGGGATTTCAGATGTGAAAAATTCCGATGCATAAATAGATGGGTTGGCTCTATATTGAAGAAAAATTACATGATTTCAGTATCCTCTTAAGCATGGTCTTCTCATCCTTATTCATGGCATAAAATCAAGTCCAAAATATCCTCAAAACATAATTAATGGATACCACATAACTTCTCCAAAGAACTAAAAATTTCACATCATTTTATCCTTAAAATATCGGTTCCTTATCTCTAGAAATAAATGACTTCATATAATTGGGAGATAAATAAAGGAAAATCACCCTTTTCCATGAATTATCCCGATGGGAATAGTTTTACTTTAAGTACTATCATCATCAATATCATCTCATCAAATATTATTAATTTCCACCAGAAAAAGGATCAAAGTATGTTTCACACCACAAGTCATCTCCCCAAAACATAATATTTAATGAAATCATGCAATGTACATCAAGAGTGGATAAGATATGGAAACATGCTTCTAATGTGGAAATATAATAAGAACTATATAGCTATTAAGGGATCAAAAATATCAAATGTATAGGTTAGAACATAATAAATAGGGATATCATTAAAAGTGTAATTTCAATCACAAATTAATTTACTTAATAATTTTGAACACAATAGCTTTAAAGATGAAAGGTTTTGAAAAAAAAGGAAAGTTATGGTTAAATAAAGCATTCATCGGTTCAGTAAAAAAGGTTTTAAATGCGAAGAAGAGGAAAAATTGGTTCAGAATCCTCATTGGAAAGTGATTTTCATAATTTTATGACACTCATGGAATAGAATTAAAAATTCAATGGTATTTTCATGATTTTCCATATTTTGAATCTAGAACAAAGCAGATTTCATCAATTATTTAGGGTGAGTTCCATTAAAAATGTTTCTTCCCTTCGGCATCAAATATTATCAATTCATACAGGATATTATATTGAATTTAATTAGTTTTTATCCATAATTTTAAATAAAACACAAAAAATATGAAAAATAAAACAAAAAATTATAATGGGAAATTATAAAAAGGCATTTTGAAAATAAAAAACACAAAATAATAATATTTTAAAAATTACCCCACCCCTCAGCACAATTTTTATATAATTTTCTGATTGTTAAATTTTAATATGAGAAACTAATATCATGAAGTTAAGACATGACAAATAAAAGTGGATAGTAAAGAGGAAACCTTGTTTTTATTGAGCAGCAACAACCTTGAGCTAGACTCCTGAAAGGTGAAAAATTAAACCCTATATGAAAAAATCATCAAAATTTAATTGAATGAAAGGGAAGAAAAATAAAAAATAGAAGGTAAAATAGTCTCAGTATGAACCAAAAATATAGTCAGAGAAATTCACATCCCATATCGAGGAATTTCTAAGTGATAATCCTCCATAGAATCATATGTGTAGTTTATTCCTCGTGAACCACCGAAATGAAATGTCAAAAATCCTATTCAAATAATATAAGTTGTATAGGTTACAAAAACCATATTTCATTAGGTTACACTCCATGAATTTTATATATAATGATATAGTGAAAAAGAGAAAAACTGTAAGGGAAATATCCAATGAATTTATCTTCACAAAAAAGCCACTCATTGTTGAAATTTAATTCCATATAGTGGTAAATATTCAATTTCTTCTTCAAAAATATTTTCTAATTTTAAAATTAGATCAGAACATCTATCCTCATGTGTGATTTTGTACTCAAACAAGAATGATATTTTTTCTTCAATTTCAATCATGACATCCTTTTAATTTTAAAAATTATTGAATTAAAAAGAAATGGGAGCTAAATATGTACAAGGTGAAGTGTTTATCAATTTATTGTCCAAATTTACGATAATGGATTGATCCAAATTTAATAATTATCCATCTAGTTCCATGGGTTCAATTTCTTTCCATGAGCGAACAATAGTGGTATTGAATGTAGGTAGCATTTTCAGTTCCCCCATATACACTTATGAAAATAAAGACTCAGGATTATCTTCCTCTCTATTAAAAGAATCATATAATAGTTATTAAATTTAATATTCATAATGTGTTTCATCACATAAAATTTCATATTCAATAAAGTCAAAACGATAATTTTAATAATACATTTGATTTCAAAAGGACACATCAATTTGGGAATCATATATGATTTATTCCATCAAATTTGAAAAAAGAATTTTCAAATAAATTTTCAAATTATCAAAAAAATGATTCTTTAATATCAAAGGTGTCTTGTATAATATTTTCTATTTCTATATCATCATTTCGGGTATTCAATTCATTCATTTTGTTGATATAATTTGAAATTATTCCATCTTTTGAAATTCATTAATCATGGAAGTTGGACGATGAAGATCTAAATCATTTTTTTTCATTTTGAAATCATTTTTTGGAGATAAAATTTTCAAAAATAATTATTACTAAACTCCTCATATTCTTGATGATTATGTAAAGAATATAATCCTTCACTATGAAAATCTATGTTTTTATAATATTCTAAAATAGTGGTCAAAATATTCTAAAGTTAAAAAACAAAAAAAAATCATAGGAAAGCTCCTCAGAAATGATTACAAATTGATGATGTTGGTTTATTTTTTGTTACCCAACTAAAACTTTTTCCTCTAGAAAAAGCATTATAGTGGTGAAAATGAGGTTATCTCACAAGGAAGTTTCATACTAAGATGTCAAACGGTCACATTGTTAATTTTTTTATTAATGTTAGTATAAGAATTGGGGATTTAAATTAATTTTGACTATGATAAATTATATAAAATCATATGATTACTATGAAAATACATTTTAGATTAGAAATATCAATTATTATGGACTGAAATGAAATATAGAAGGAAGTGACAGGAAAAATCTACCACAAGACACTCCTTTTATCATTTTTGACCATGGATTTCCAAATTAATTATTCAATTTATACCAAAATACATTTATTTATAAAAATATATTTACCAATATATATAAGTAGACATCAATAATTGGTTTTTATCCACTCATAAAGGTGATTCTATTACCTAAAGACCACCAATCAATCAAAAATAATTGTAGTTTTTTGGGCTTAATTGGGAGAGCTCAACCAAATTTTTTATAAAATATCAAGTCATCCATTTTAAATTCATAATATTAGAAATAATCAAAAAAATAGAGGAAATTGAAATCTATAATAAAATATACCTCATTCATTGTGGAAAACAAATTCGAGGACAATTGAAAAGATATGAGTTGTCAATGATGTGCACACACTAAAAATGGACGAATCCTCAAATATATACTTCCAACCGCTACATGGATAATAAAATACAATTACTTTATTATCTTCAATATAACTACACATATCCATAATTTCTTAATCAACACAGAACCCACTTTAAATCCAACCCCATTTTGAAATGAAATTAATATGAGAATATATAGAGAAAGGGGGTATCCCTGGTGATGTCCAGACTGTGTATCTATAAATATTTCATGAATCTAGACCTATACTTACATAATAAAACATATATGTATTCAAATATTTTGTTTCACATCGAAATTAATTCTCCCTAAAATATTTCATAATATTTCATCACGTTATAAAAATGTAATATTTATTTATTGAGGTTAAATGTTTCTATCTAAAGTGACTCTTCATATCCCTCTACATTCACTAGCACAAATACCATTATATAGACTAAAATTAACCCAGATATTTATCATATAAAATATTCTTCGATTCATCACACTATTAATCGTGGAATCAGATCATTTAGACACTTGTGGACCAAGTGATGCCTCATCTATTGAATGATATACAATTCTGTTTGAAAACAAGTTTTTCAATTTGAATGAATTGTTTGTGCCTATAGATGACCAATTCAAAACGTGGTCTAGTTGGAATATATGAATTAAATTATAAATGAGTTAAAAAAATTTCATTAATTATAGCAGTATAGAAATACATAATCCTAAAAAAATGGTGAAAAACTCTAAAAATTAATGAATTTGGAATATTTCATAATTTTTTCTAAAAATGCACGAAAATAAAAAAAAATTATTTCAATTTCACATAAAATGAAAAAAATTGGGTTTAAATGATTGAAATGTAAATAAAATATATTTAATATGTCATCTATATCAACAATCATTTCGAAAAAATCCCAAAATTTCATCATATGTTATTTTCAATATTCTACATCAAATTTTATATGAATTGTAACACCCCAAGATTTCATAGTGTGTTAGTTCTTCAAAATAATTCAATAACTTTCACTACATGCAACACCAAGTTCAAGCACACCATGACTTACCAAACAATCTGTTCAAAAGAGGTTATGAATAGTATTAGATAAATTTTAATGTTTATATAATCCTTATAATTTTAGAATCCATATTATGAGTTTCTTAGATATAATGCAAGAACAAATTCATTTTCAGTATTGCACTTTTATCAAATTTAATAGTGAACCCTTTTTAAATACTATATTTTAAACTTTTTGACTAAATGGGGACATCAAAAATTTAAAATGAAACATCCCAAGCTTCTACGGTACGCTTCTCTTTGAATAATGCGATAGCGTGTGTTGTACGCAACACCGAGTTCTAACAACCAATCAAACTAGCCGATATGAATAATAATACCTAATTTTTAAAATTATATATATTTTATATTTGAAAATGGACTTCATTTTTGGATTCGGAATATCTAATTTAGCCTAAGGTGAAATTTTGGTACTTTTCGGATAACTTTCATATTTTGATTAATAGTGAAAATTACTAAATTTTAATTAAAAACAACTTTTTTAATCAAAATAACTAATAGTGATAAATTATGAATTTTAGTAGTTTTAAAGTATATTTAGAATATATTTTTACCATTTAATATAATTTTGGTCATTGGACATAATTTTACAATTAAACCGAACATAAACAAGTGTCAATCTTTTGATAGTTATTATCTCTTAAAAACACGCTTTTTGTTTTGACAGCGGGAATTAATTTTAAATTAATTTCTGCCACTTCTGTGTTTTGAATTTAGGAAAATGGATTCCATATTTGGAATCAGGATGTTCAAATTGTGTAAATAGGTAACTTTTATTTTTACACATTTTGAATAATTACTGCGGTAAATATTTTATTTACCATGGTTAAAGGGTAAATCCGGTAAATAAGGGTTAAAAAATAATATTATAATAATACAAAATTACCCTAAAACGTGTCCTAACCTTATTGGTGGACACATACCCGACCATGGGCATCCTTGGGTCAATTTGGGGACCCCTTGGAGCCACTTGTATGTGGTAGGGACACTTTATATTAATAAAGTTAAAATAAAAATAAAAATGGCATAAGCTTACATCTTTTAGAAGAACAATTTTTACATAGGGTTATACATGTTGGATTTTCGATTATAAATATTCATTAGAAAGATAAAAAGATTTCGTACATAATGATATTTTATTTATAATTTTTAGACATCAAATAATTTAAATTATTAATGACACAATAATGATGCAATGTTTACCTCATTAATAAATCATTTAAATAAATAAGATTATAATTATTAAAATATTATCTAAAACCTGTCCAATTCTTATTGGTTGATGTTATTTAGAATATTAGTCATCTTATATTCGACCTCAATGATTTTTGGACCATTATAAACCGAATATAATTATATTATAAAGTAATATTTTCACTCTTTCCTAAAGAGCCCCTCTTCTCCCTTATAAAAGGAGACCACTTCTACTCATTCCTCACACCTCTCAAGCCACTTGGCTCGTCCAAACTCTGCCCAACTAAGCTCCCAAAATCCCTCTCCTCCTCCTTGAAGCTTCCCCTTAGGCAGAAGTCATTTCAAGAAGTCTTTTGGTTCCAACCAAAGTGAGTTACCTAAATTAAAGGTAACGATTTCTCTTGAATTATTTTCCGTTATTTTGCTTCTCCAACCCCCAAACTCTTTTTATTTCCTTTCTTTTGTAACAACACCAGTATCCTCAATATACTAGGATGTTGTTATAAGAAGGATTTAAACTACACATACACACAACTCCATCTAATGGATGATGAACATAATGTTTCTGTGGATGGCAAACTAACGCCTCACGAAACGATGATTGTTCAAATACATCTTACCGCCTATCATGGTGGCCATTATGATGGCACTGTAATTAAATATGATATTAATGATATATATTTTATACATAAGCTTCTGTAATTCCATTTTATTTCATGCCATTATTCGTTTCATGTTGTATATACATACGATAATTTCATTTGAGGAAGTGCGGACTACCGCCCCCTTAAAATGATATGACTCGTTCATACCACACATGGAACGTATAAAGGATGGTGTTAATGAACTTAAGTAACATGTATAAAATATTATATTATACTAGAATAGTAATATACCTATGTATCATTTGTATTCGATTCTTTTAAAATAAAAATTAAATGGAAGTAGCGTTCGTGCGTACGTACGGACTACCGTCTCCACGAACGTGATGAGATTCATTCTCCATCGTATCCATTCAAGTATAATTATTATTTGATGATTTAAAAATGATATTTAAGGACTTGATACCATTCTGGATTTGAATAATATACAACTTATCCTTTACAAACATGTCTTACGTAACAAAACATACAAAAGCAAACAAGTAAGTTCACACCCGAAACAACAATAATACTAAGATATTATTATCAAATCAATATTAAAAGATCATATATCATATCATATTAATGTATATGATTCTTGTATAATTTAATAACAATTATTTCACCATTATACAGGAGGTTAACCTACCCCAACCACGAAAAAGTACAAGGTAAGGGTTATTTCACAATCTCTTCATTATCCGAGGTTGTATTATACGTAATAATCTACTGGGACCTCTTTATCATCCACATCCATGTTTCTTCGAAATGTATTTCAAAACATTTTTACTATTTACAAGAATATGGGTTAAAGTCATTTATACCCTTGTTTGACTTTTTATAAGAGGTTTATAAAGTAATCTTTCCGTCGTTTTCAAAATAAGGTCATTTTTAACCTTTTCGACAGAATTGAGGTAAGAATGTTTTTTTAACATATACGGCGGGTGCGGTTATTTTCTGCCGTTATAAAATCGTCGAATCTTTCCATACAAGCTTATAAGAATATTTTCAAAGAAAATGTTTTATTTTATATGGATCCTAAATGATTTCAAAATAAAAGGAGATACTTCTTTAAAAAGATTTTTGATTTCATCTATGTCAACATCCTTTGATGGATTTTAAGATTATTTGAAGTTGATTTATTATGATACAAAAATTCTATATTTAATTGAAGGTTTTGTGATATGTTTGACTGTGGATGTGCTATTTTTATACCATTCATAGTTTATGGTGAAATTATTGACATTTCGTATGCTAGTTTTAATATGAATGTTTATGTTATGTTTAAACCTTTTCATATGGGAATGCATTGGACTTATTAAGTGACGGGTGGAGCCCGCTATAGCTCCTCGATGCATCGGTAGGTCTCATGAGACAAACTAGTGTCTTGGCACAAGGCCTTGACAAAATCTTATTTGTAGTCTTGGCACGAGGCCTTGGCTATGTGGTTATGATAGTCTGGCATTATGCATTCCAACATTATGAAAGTGGTTATTGATATTGCATGTGATTATTCGATTAGTAGAATATCCATGTGAATAAGCAAATGGCATTATTTCATTTTACTTTTGCCATACTATGTTGAAGTTCAATTTTAAAAGGCTTTTGTTTTAGTAATTCATTGCCTTAAATGTTTATGATTATTTTGAATGTTCCGCTATATTGTTATCCTTATTGGGCATTTGAGCTAACCCCTTTTCTATGTTTTATTTTTCCCAGGTAGTGAAGAAGTAAATTATGAATGACTTGCAGGGATATTATGAGGGGTTAATAGTGTGGATATGAAGAATTTGTTGTTGTAGTAGTTTTTCACTTTGAAATGTAATGTAAAACTATATGATTATATCTAGTGTTTCCAAGGCTACTAAACCAATCGGTCTTTCGAGATTTGATCTTTCTTTGATCATGCCAATGTTATGTAATAATGCACCGACTCTGGGTAACTGGGGTCGGGGCGTTACAGTTGGTATCAGAGGAAGTTTAGTACAAACCATGGAAGCTAGATTTAGATAAACTCTGATTAGAGCACGTAGACCTAAGATGAACTTTGAGGATTAGTATAGAAGAACTTCCTAGAATTTTGGTATTGTAGAGATTTTGTGAGTTTTCCGAGCAATAAATCCCTGTCTGGATACGAGCAGGTAGAGGCGGCTCTGGCACAGATGTACCTAGGGGTAAAACCCGAAAACACCGCTTTGAGCTAGACTCGAACGGGAACTGGTGCACGACAACGGGCCTTGCTACACTCTTGGTTACGACACTCCCGGGGGATATGCTTAGGATAACTATCATTTTCATTACAAATCATTATGAAGGGTTTATGAGTATATACATCCTCAAAGAAAACATTTTTATGATTATGGATTATATCCATAAATAGTTCAATTTATGTTAAGTGTTTTATAAGTGTGGGATTATGTATTTTGATTCATAAACTGATCTAGTTTATGCCATTGTTTAGAAATGGCACCCAGTAGAAGAAATGAGAACTCCAGAAATACACATGATTCAAAGAGAAGGAAGGATCATATCTTTCATGGTCTTAAGCTAGAATTTATAAGAGAAATAGTCTCCCATGTATTATCATCATATGAAGAAATAATATCATGTGTTGATAAGATAAGTAAAGAGTTTACTGAGTCCTATGGCTTTGAAGGGAATCAAGAGAAGAAAAGGATGGAAGAGAGAAAGACGGATAAAGGGAAAAGGGAAAAGAAGAATTTTCCCATATGTGGTAACTGTGGAAAGAAACACCCTGGAACTTGCCTGAAAGGAATGGGAGTTTGTTATAAGTGTGGAGGAAAAGGGCACAAAGTACATGACTGCAAGGGTAAGAAAATGGTTTCAAATGTACTGTGCTTCATTTGCAAGGAGTTTGGACACTACGCGAACCTATGTCCCAGTCATCAGACTATGCCGCAAATGATGCTATTGGATAATAATCAAGTTATGATACTACCACATATTAAGAATAATGATTAGAGTTATTATGTTGATTATATCAATTGAGTGTTGTATCAACAATGTACTTGTTATAATAATTATGGAGTATATAAGGATTGTACTGCAGTACTATTTCATTAAGGACTTGAGATGGTGTGGAACAAAGAAAAGTGACTCAGTAGCAGGTTAAATGTTTGGAAAATATATGGTTGATAGAAAGATAAACCATAATATGGTTCAGATACCAAGGTGGTGATTTTAGAATAATACAAGATTGATTTGGATAAATTATGTTGGATATTATTGACTACCTTGAAGCTGATTAATGATTTGTATATTCCATCATTGTTGGGGTTTAAAACATTTTTTGGATTAATGAAGTATATCCAGCATTCTATATGGAATAAGGGAACATGAATGTAATCAATAAGGAATATGGTAGTACATGATGAAGGTATTCATATGCTATTACGGGGTAAAAAGGATCTATATTATGTTTACATTCCTTATAAATGTTGGACTGTGAGTTTGGATAGAAGTATTTTGGATAGTTCTAGTTTGGATTATTTTGGATTTCCATAAAAGGGCAACCCGGAGGTCGGGCGGCAACCCATCGCGTCCGGCAAGGCTGCGAGACATGAACCCGCAACCGAAGGGCGACAAGGGTGTATCACCTACCACTGGCCCACGAGATGTCCTGGATTAAATAAAGTAGTTTTTTAAAAGATCTGGTAGATGAATTATAAATTCATTTATTTTGGAACCCTCTATGAATAGTATAAATAGAATTTTTTTTACGAGTGAATGATGAGTTTTTGGTAGAAATTTATTAAGGGATAAAACTCTAATTTTAAAGTAAGTATATCTCCTTATGATCTTAGCCAATCTCATAAATAAATTCCTCATCATTAAGAAAAGGAACTTAGAACAAAAATGTTGTCCTAGATGGTACCTTAAATCATCACTAATTTATGGCTTTGGGATTGTTGGATTTTTCATAGCCATGTTCTCTACCACTCTCCAACAGATAATTGATGGTTATATTTTTCTTCCATATCCATATTTTCCTACAAGGAACCCTAGTATGTGTTATTTTCGGTAATCTTCATACTTTCCACTCTTTATTTAAAATAGAGGCCTCATTAATTCATTTTTCGATGTGGGATTTCAACTAAGATATTTTGAAACGTCAAAAATGTGTTATCCTAATACCCTGTGTTTTGTTGAACCGATGGTATTTCAAATCATCATAGATTGATGAATTTAAGGACCTCAATTTTATACTTGTTTGTGATTGATGACCTCAATCACTCCCTATAAATATTTACGTTTTTCCTCCAATTATATGTCTCAAATTGCCACCAATGTTCTCCTAATCGAGATCATAATTTGGTGGTGACCCTTTCATTTCTCTTTTCCTCATATTAAGACTAAATTTTAGTAACCCAATTTCCGATGTGGGGTTTCCCACAAATATATTATCTATTTTCAACCTTTTATTTTCAAAGAACAATTTCAAATTGCGAGGACGCAATTTAATGAAGGAGGGGAGAATGTAACACCCCAAGATTTCATAGTGTGTTAGTTCTTCAAAATAATTCAATAACTTTCACTACATGCAACACCAAGTTAAAGCACACCATGACTTACCAAACAATCCGTTCAAAAGAGGTTATGAATAGTATTAGATAAATTTTAATGTTTATATAATCCTTATAATTTTAGAATTCATATTATGAGTTTCTTAGATATAATGCAAGAACAAATTCATTTTCAGTATTGCACTTTTATCAAATTTAATAGTGAACCCTTTTTAAATACTATATTTTAAACTTTTTGACTAAATGGGGACATCAAAAATTTAAAATGAAACATCCCAAGCTTCTACGGTACGCTTCTCTTTGAATAATGAGATAGCGTGTGTTGTACGCAACACTGAGTTCTAACAACCAATCAAACTAGCCGATATGAATAGTAATACCTACTTTTTAAAATTATATATATTTTATATTTGAAAATGGACTTCATTTTTGGATTCGGAATATCTAATTTAGCCTAAGGTGAAATTTTGGTACTTTTCGGATAACTTTCATATTTTGATTAATAGTGAAAATTACTAAATTTTAATTAAAAACAACTTTTTTAATCAAAATAATTAATAGTGATAAATTATGAATTTTAGTAGTTTTAAAGTATATTTAGAATATATTTTTACCATTTAATATAATGTTGGTCATTGGACATAATTTTACAATTAAACCGAACATAAACAAGTGTCAATCTTTTGATAGTTATTATCTCTTAAAAACACGCTCTTTGTTTTGACAGAGGGAATTAATTTTAAATTAATTTCTGCCACTTCTGTGTTTTGAATTTAGGAAAATGGATTCCATATTTGGAATCAGGATGTTCAAATTGTGTAAATAGGTAACTTTTATTTTTACACATTTTGAATAATTACTGCGGTAAATATTTTATTTACCATGGTTAAAGGGTAAATCCGGTAAATAAGGGTTAAAAAATAATATTATAATAATACAAAATTACCCTAAAACGTGTCCTAACCTTATTGGTGGACACATACCCGACCATGGGCATCCTTGGGTCAATTTGGGGACCCCTTGGAGCCACTTGTATGTGGTAGGGACACTTTATATTAATAAAGTTAAAATAAAAATAAAAATGGCATAAGCTTACATCTTTTAGAAGAACAATTTTTACATAGGGTTATACATGTTGGATTTTCGATTATAAATATTAATTAGAAAGATAAAAAGATTTCGTACATAATGATATTTTGTTTATAATTTTTAGACATCAAATAATTTAAATTATTAATGACACAATAATGATGCAATGTTTACCTCATTAATAAATCATTTAAATAAATAAGATTATAATGATTAAAATATTATCTAAAACCTGTCCAATTATTATTGGTTGATGTTATTTAGAATATTAGTCATCTTATCTTCGACCTCAATGATTTTTGGACCATTATAAACCGAATATAATTATATTATAAAGTAATACTTTCACTCTTTCCTAAAGAGCCCCTCTTCTCCCTTATAAAAGGAGACCACTTCTACTCATTCCTCACACCTCTCAAGCCACTTGGCTCGTCCAAACTCTGCCCAACTAAGCTCCCAAAATCCCTCTCCTCCTCCTTGAAGTTTCCCCTTAGGCAGAAGTCATTTCAAGAAGTCTTTTGGTTCCAACCAAAGTGAGTTACCTAAATTAAAGGTAACGATTTCTCTTGAATTATTTTCCTTTATTTTGCTTCTCCAACCCCCAAACTCTTTTTATTTCCTTTCTTTTGTAACAACACCAGTATCCTAAATATACTAGGATGTTGTTATAAGAAGGATTTAAACTACACATACACACAACTCCATCAAATGGATGATGAACATAATGTTTCTGTGGATGGAAAACTAACGCCTCACGAAACGATGATTGTTCAAATACATCTTACCGCCTCTCATGGTGGCCATTATGATGGAACTGTAATTAAATATGATATTAATGATATATATTTTATATATAAGCTTCTGTAATTCCATTTTATTTCATGCCATTATTCGTTTCATGTTGTATATACATACGATAATTTCATTTGAGGAAGTGCGGACTACCGCCCCCTTAAAATGATATGACTCGTTCATACCACACATGGAACGTATAAAGGATGGTGTTAATGAACTTAAGTAACATGTATAAAATATTATATTATACTGGAATAGTAATATACCTATGTATCATTTGTATTCGATTCTTTTAAAATAAAAATTAAATGGAAGTAGCGTTCGTGCGTACGTACGGACTACCGTCTCCACGAACGCGATGAGATTCATTCTCCATCGTATCCATTCAAGTATAATTATTATTTGATGATTTAAAAATGATGTTTAAGGACTTGATACCATTCTGTATTTGAATAATATACAACTTATCCTTTACAAACATGTCTTACGTAACAAAACATACAAAAGCAAACAAGTAAGTTCACACCCGAAACAGCAATAATACTAAGATATTATTATCAAATCAATATTAAAAGATCATATATAATATCATATTAATGTATATGATTCTTGTATAATTTAATAACAATTATTTCACCATTATACAGGAGGTTAACCTACCCCAACCAAGGAAAAGTACAAGGTAAGGGTTATTTCACAATCTCTTCATTATCCGAGGTTGTATTATACGTAATAATCTACTGGGCTCTCTTTATCATCCACATCCATGTTTCTTCGAAATGTATTTCAAAACATTTTTACTATTTACAAGAATATGGGTTAAAGTCATTTATACCCTTGATTGACTTTTTATAAGAGGTTTATAAAGGAATCTTTCCGTCGTTTTCAAAATAAGGTCCTTTTTAACCTTTTCGACAGAATTTAGGTAAGAATGTTTTTTTAACATATACGGCGGGTGCAGTTATTTTCCGCCGTTATGAAATCGTCGAATCATTCCATACAAGCTTATAAGAATATTTTCAAAGAAAATGTTTTATTTTATATGGATCCTAAATGATTTCAAAATAAAAGGAGATACTTCTTTAAAAAGATTTTTGATTTCATCTATGTCAACATCCTTTGATGGATTTTAAGATTATTTGAAGTTGATTTATTATGATACAAAAATTCTATATTGAATTGAAGGTTTTGTGATATGTTTGACTGTGGATGTGCTATTTTTATACCATTCATAGTTTATGGTGAAATTATTGACATTTCGTATGCTAGTTTTAATACGAATGTTTATGTTATGTTTAAACCTTTTCATATGGGAATGCATTGGACTTAATAAGTGACGGGTGGAGCCCGCTATAGCTTCTCGATGCATCGGTAGGTCTCATGAGACAAACTAGTGTCTTGGCACAAGGCCTTGACAAAATCTTATTTGTAGTCTTGGCACGAGGCCTTGGCTATGTGGTTATGATAGTCTGGCATTATGCATTCCAACATTATGAAAGTGGTTATTGATATTGCATGTGATTATTCGATTAGTAGAATATCCATGTGAATAAGTAAATGGCATTATTTCATTTTACTTTTTCCATACTATGTTGAAGTTCAATTTTAAAAGGCTTTTGTTTTAGTAATTCATTGCCTTAAATGTTTATGATTATTTTGAATGTTCCGCTATATTGTTATCCTTACTGGGCATTTGAGCTCACCCATTTTCTATGTTTTATTTTTCCCAGGTAGTGAAGAAGTAAATTATGAATGACTTGCAGGGATATTATGAGGGGTTAATAGTGTGGATATGAAGAATTTGTTGTTGTAGTTGTTTTTCACTTTGAAATGTAATGTAAAACTATATGATTATATCTAGTGTTTCCAAGGCTACTAAACCAATCGGTCTTTCGAGATTTGATCTTTCTTGTGATCATGCCAATGTTATGTAATAATGCACCGACTCTGGGTAACTGGGGTCGGGGCGTTACATGAATTCTAATAAATTACATAAATAAAATTTTCAAAAGATAAATATAATATGGTATAAAAAATAAAATTAATATTTATAAAAATTGTTTTTTTAAATAATAACAATAATAAAATATTATTTATTATTTAAAAAGAATTTATCAATAAAGTTATATTGTGCATGAACATAAATATATAAATAATATATATATTCTTATTAATACCCTCTAATTTAATGTCTAGGTTATGATAGTAATATTTAAATATTAATATGTCATAGTTTTGTAGGATTCGTTTCATTTGTCATATATTATATGAAACAACGTTTTTCAAAAAATGGGTTCTTAAATTCTCCCCCATTTTAAAAAATAGTGTCCTCACAATTTGAATTTCATATCAGTAACCAATGGTTGTACATTTCAAAATAAATTTTTTGAAAACTCACATGATGCAATGTTATAAAAAATATTTATATTATAATGATAGAAATACAAGTATAAGGTCATTGAGAATAACTAAATAATAGTCTTTCTTATAGGAAATCATTAACGAGAAATGAATATATATGGAAGGATTGGAAAAGTTTTTCTTAGTGACCAATTGGGAGTCATAGTGTACATGGTGACAGAATGTTAACATTTTTATTTAGGGAATAGATGAAAGCATGAATGCATACACGGTAACACACCCATATGGTGGTCGAATGTAATGAATAATGAGAGCATCGTTCTGAATAATAAGCATATAATCATTAGGTAAGAAATACATACTGTTGTAAATAATAAAACTTTCTATAGAAATCCCTAGTCTGACTATCACATCATTTGAACAATTCTTTTCTCTCCATGTTTTCACAATATAGGTTGTGGGATAGATGTTTTCTCTATATTTTCTGAAACTATACTCCAAATCACTAGGTATATCGTTCCTCCCTTGAAGACACATGAAAACATTTTAGTGTCGGTTTTAACTTTTTTAATTTGGATATTGAAGTGAGTACATAAGGAATGACTTGTGTCTATATATTTTATCTCGACTGTTAAAGAGATGCATGAATTATAAAATGATGTGATTCCTAAAATCATTGATCCCCTAAAATCTCTCACCATACCTCCTCCTCTCATCCCCATCAAGACATAATTCTTCACCATTCTGGCCTAGCATTGTTATGGGGGGTTCCCAATTATCCATATTCCTTTTAAACTATGACTTACTACCTATATTCAAGAAGGATATAGGTATAAAGTTTCTTAGAATCACAAAGTTAACTTCATCCATCAACATGTCCATAATGTTTCCACCAAATTTTTTACATAACGTTAAAAATAAATACTTTAATATCTAATTCAATCCCTTTAATTAGATAGATTACCCACAAAATCCATGAGGACCCTATGAATACCACCTGAAATTCCCTTATACCTATTAACTATATATCATATCACTATAACTATGAATCGATCATGGCCTGTAAGGAGTCTACATTTATGGTAAGGTTCATCCAATTTTCATAAAACCCTTAAACATCATAACCCATTCAATCTGGAATAAAACATGTTGATTCACCTTAGATTGAGGTTTTAAGGAACTTTGAAAATGTAAGGCCATAACCATGCCTCTTTGGTGAACATTCTCATCAATATTAATGGTCTAGATTCATATTCTCTATTTGAAAAAATTTATTTAGCAGGAAATTTCTTTACACCTGTTTTTGGGAGGCCATAGATCGATCAATAAACTATTATGAACCAGATTCCAAAAATCAAGACCATAAAATCTACCTGATTTTGATCCTTTGAAAAAACATCTATTAGCTTCATCAACTGTCCAAATTTTCTACTCATTATACATCATTCCATATTTCATAATTTATTCAAGTAAAATAGTGTGAAGGTAAGATTAGTAGACCGAAATTTTTGGATCTGGACATTTAGGAAAATAAGGCATTTCACCTTCTTAGTTGGTCTTCCAAAATATTATGTCACTAATTCATATGATCCATTAGAAAACTCAGTAATATCTTCCAATCTATCAATAATTCATTGATTCAGTCTTGAGACCCAAATATTTTGGGTCTTATAGCTCTTCCAATTTCCATTGTACTTATCAATCATGAACCTATCCCAAAAAGACATTCCTTTCATGATGTCCTAGGACAACATGGATTTCTTGGTTTCCACTACATTACTTAATCCAATGACACATTATCCACTATATTTTTCATTATTTTCCAGTAAGCCCAATGACACTGGAAATATTGGTTATGATTCTATATAAAGGCTTCCAAATAATTTTCCAACTTTATGATGATCCCCTTTAGAGTCGTAATGAAGAATAATATATAGACTAGTATATATGTAAGAACACTATTTACTTGAGTAATTAATCCTCTAAATGATAGAACCCTATTCTTCTAGATGAGCATTATCACCATAATTTAGTTAATCATTTCATCGAAAACAATTTTGTTGTCTCTTCCATTGTTTATGGGTGTACCATGATATACCATCGGTAGATGTCACTGTTGAATTATCATATTGTATTAAATTTCATTGATTCTACTTTTAGATAATTTATAAGAGATTCATAAACATTCTATTATCAAATTGAAATTTTTCCGCTCAACATTCCCTATATAGAAGTAATTTGACTAAACCCCAAGATTGATATTTCCTGTACATTGATAAAAGAAAAAAAGTCTTCAACAAACATGAAATGTGACACTAGGTCATTATAGAACCTATTTCTATAGGTCCATATGTCCCATTCCACAATATCTTGGTGAATTTTCCTTAAATGTGTATCATGAGACAAGATAAAAAAAGTGGGTGTTAAAGGGTCACCATACCTAATGACGCATGTAGATTTAGAGAACCCGAAAGCCTTTCCCATGAGAGAAATGGTAATCCACAGAAAACATAACACCAATAAAATAAGTCAAAAAACCACTGTTGAATAAATAATTTCCTCCTAAAACTTATAATTAATTTTTACTCCAATTTATGATAATATTGTTTATATAAACTTTTATTGAATGATTTTATCCAACTATAATTTTGTTAATGAAATATTACATCTATTCAGAAATCCCAATACCCCCAATGAATAGTTAAGCACTGCAAAAACCGATGACTATATTCAAAAATATGTTTTGTAATGACACTACAACGAATAAAGATAATGGGAGTTCTAAGGACATTATATAAAAAGTTTCACTTTTTTCTAAAGTTTTTTAAAGAGGTGTAGTCTTTAATTTTAGGAATAAAGATAATTTTATACATTAATAGATATGTTACAGGATCCAACTCTGAATATTTCATGGACCACCTCTCAAACATGATCCTTAATAATTTATGAGGCTTCGACATTAAATGAATCCAAAAAAGATATTTTTCTTCATGTGGAATTTCTAATTCATAATGATCATAAATTCACCTATCATTTTTAACATAGTAATTTCCATCAAAAATCATTCTCTCTATCATAAAAAATTACTGGAATACAATTCATAAAATCCTCCTCTCCATCATGGCTACATTGGCTTCCTTCATGGATGTTTTTTGGTCGAGTCATAAGACCTCCAAAAAAATATAGCACTAGATTCCTAGAAACATCCACATCCAAATGTTAGGACCAATATTATATTTTGACCATGATCCTCTTATTTATAGTTTTTTAATTAAATAATAATGTAAATTAGATGTATTTATATCCCCTTCTATTATCCATATAGCCTATTATTTTCCTTAAAACACATTCCACCTCCAGAAATATTTCTACAAGTATGATCTTTTTTTCGGCCGACAAAGAAAATAATTAATTATCCCTTCCATAAATAAGGGATTTCACTTAATTTTTAAATTTTATTATAATTTCCTACAACCTACTATCAACTCTATTGACCACTAATACAAAATTCATGATATCTATTATCATGCATTGAAGTTGCTTTGAAAGACCCAGCCCAGTATTGCACCTCTTGATCACTCCTAAGAAGATTTCCTTATATGTAAGTATTTTTACAACATGTTCCATATAGTTGAATAAAAAAGTCACTTCCTCCTAACACCCCCTGCTTATGAATCACTGGTAGATGTGATTTATCAGGTAGGGACATGTTCATGTGATTGAATGAGGCTAATGAAAAAGAATTCCTTCCATATAGATTAGAAATGAATTGATTAAGTCCACACCATATTATCATTTATCCATGATGATTATTACACTGTATATATTTATTAAAAGATAACCCCATGTCTAAATAAACCATTGAGGCTTTAAAATCCATGAAATCAGTAATTTTCGTAATATATAAACCAACACATGAAATTTTTCAGAAGAATCCCTAACTGTTTTGATGTAATCTTCTATGAACCAAGGAAGAGAGACAGCTTGGAAGAAGTGATGCTGCTTCAAGATATTGGTTCCATCCATTACATCACAAATCTCATTAAAATGAGAAATATAATGGAATTTTACCTACAATAATTTTGGTTCTGATGATATATGAAGAAGACTCAACATGTATCATTATGATTCTAGTTTTATATAAAAATTCCAATTTGAATATTACATGTTCTATTATGAAAGAAGTTTATAGAACCAAAACATTTCTAAAATGATTAGATGTGACCAGAATTTTAAATTTTTTTGAATAGCTACAATAGAGACGTTTAGATGACAAGAATCTACGGTAATGAAATTACATTTAATGTGATCCTTAGGCCCTGAGTGTTCTATATAATAATAGGAATCATTATGTAAGAGAGGGAGTGGCATTGAAACCAGAGATACCTCTCTTGGATGTCGCTCTAGAAGAATATACCACCTTATCCATTGATTGGGTGACATGCCCAATACCAGTCACCAACCTTCATGCAGAAGATAATTGTATCGACACGATGACCATTTATTCCAGTTCCATCACTTCATCACCTACCTCCACAAACCCTAAGAATCTGGTGTAAAAGGAGGATATTGTTGATAGATAAAGTAATGAAAAAAAATTTGGAAATAAAAATACAACCAACATGAAATTTCGTGGGTATTTGAATAGATAAATATTCTCCATAACATCCTACTAAATATCCTAGAAATGAGAGCATCCTGATGGAATAGACTTGAAAATATCCAAAGAAGAAAATGTGAAAAACGGGTTCACCAGTGATCTCACACTAAATTCAGACCATCAAGAGGAATAATTACAAGATGAAGAGGATGAGATGAGGACAATCACTAACATCCACATGATGGGACCCAATGGAATGTATGGGGAAATGAGAACCACAAAGATACCATGTAGCAGAAGGACCATCCAAACAATAGCACGAGGAAGAGAAAGTATTTTATTTTATGAGGTTACCACAGCATATGCAACATTGTTGTCTACATGATGAATTATATTCAAATGTGAAAAAACTTACATTGTAGGAGACACATCACCACTATAATAAATTATGGCAATGGATGCTAGCATCGAATCCCCTCCACATATCCCTTTAACCTCATCTGCTAGAACTGGAGAATCCATGACACTATGGAGCATAAGAGAGGATAATGGTTTTGGCACCAGCTTCACCACCTTCGCCCATCAAAATTCATATGAAGGATTGGGATAACAAAAAGATTCTCTAGGAGGAGTAGTACAAGAAGGATATTTAACAAGGTTATCCACCTTGAAAATAAAACTGATTCTTCTACACAGCTTCACTATGTGACCCTATATTACACATCCCATACATAATAAGGGTATTAGATGATAAAAAACACTTCCACCAAGAAAATATAACACCATAAGTTATAAATATATTGGATGGATGATTCTGTGACCAGTCCATCACATCCCATATACAAGAAATCAATTTCGACAATAGACAATGAGTGTCCTCATCCAGACCTAAAAAATCATTCCAATTCATTTATAAAGAATTATACGTTGGAGGGATTATGGATAGGAAGTGGGATCCCTATATGATGAATCCAAAAAACTTTTGTGCGTGACAGATTAGTGTAATGAGAAGCCCGAGACCAACAAGATAGTGATAAATTTTAGCAGCTGCACGGATGCTCCTCTCTAGACTAAAAAAAAATCCATTTAGTTTAAATGGAGAATATATAAGCAATATAGAGACAACACTAAAACCTCCACTGGATGCATGTGTCCCCATGAGTTCAGATATATCCAAAAAATGATAAATAATAATTCTCTCATCCAAATCTATCTACCAAATAGAGATAAATGAAAAGTAGATGCCTCATATAGCTCTTCTATTAAAATATCGACTACAGGGAAACCTTCAACATGGTGCAAGAATCTACCGGTGATCATGATAGCTGGAATACTAGGAGAAAAATTCTTCAGGGGTGGAGTTGATGGTCCAATAAGGGAATATTTAATGGATTTGACTACCGGATAACTAAGAGGAAGACTATCACCGCTGATGGTCACCAGTGGACTCCTATCCTCCTTTATATAAAGTAGGTGATCTAAAAAGCATGAAGGATGAACACCCCTTGCATAAGTTGTGTTGGTTTCCAAATCCATATCCCCTTTACATTTTCAATTTAAATTTTATGAAAAAAAATCCATAAATCATTGTGGGGTGAATATACCATTGAGTCAAATGAAATCATGGTAATAGTATAAAGATTTGTTTCAAGATACATTTATTAATATTGAGTTATAATTTTACAATCATGATAGTGAAAATTAAAATTTTACATACATTATTTCATTCTAATATTTACACACAATTTCAGGATTTGGTTTGGCATCAATATATTTGAATTTCATTTCTTAATTTATGACGTTAATATCCAAGATTATTTTATTATGCTTAACACACTAGAATTATAACATAACATAGAATAATATCCATAAATAATGTCAAGTCATTTGGTTTGTCTCTTAATATTTACCAAAACCAAGATTGTTACTAGAATATATCCAAATATAATACATTAATCATAAAAATTTCAATTTCTAAACACAAAGATAATCTCAATCCATTAAAAATGTATTTATCATTGAATCCCTTCCAAAATATTTCTAAATCAATTTGAAATTAATTTTTTTAATATAGTAACTAAATATCAAGATTAATCCTAAAATTAATCCGCAAAACATCATAATGTAACACTTAATGTCATATAAAAAGTATTTCAATACCTAGAACACTATAAAACATCAAAATAAAGAAGAAAACTTTGAAAAATATTAACATACACATTCCATAATAATAAACATATATGATCACATATATTCCATGAATCAGAAAATGTAGAAAGAATAATCATAAATTACTTTGTCACCAAATCAGAAACTATGTTCAAGTTCACAAATACTATCATATTTATTTCATCAATGTGAATAATTTATTTATACCAACTAAATAATATTACATTAAAATTGTTAACATATTAAGGGATATCAACACCCCAATAATTATTTTTCCCTAAAATATAAATTTATGTTTATATAACTTTTCATGGTTATTAGTACCATTCGATATGTTCTCCAAAGTCTAAAAAATAATAATCTGGAACAATGCTAAGATGTTTCTTGATTCTTATACCCAAAATATCCTTGATATCACTATTTTAACACATAATTTCAAAATAAAAATACATAAAAACATCCTACCTTTTACCATAATAATTAGAATATCATAGGCCCCTCATTTGAACATAATTTATGTCTATATTAGGTCATTGACTCAGACAATTCTCTAGTTTTCCACACATAATTCAAAAAAATACTTTGTAATATGTTACGTTATGAAAATAATTTACACCCAAACAAAATTCTTGATCCTTTGAAACAATCTCATGGGTTCGTTTTTCAACATTTATACCCTGAGGGTAATTTATCCCTCTTTCAACATTATTCCTTAACACATAAATAGTTATATAAGTCCATCTTTCACTTATTTGAGATGTTTGGAATCTCAAAAAATTTCAGGTTTTTAATCATCTATTATCATAGAAGACTACACATATTTATAATAGTATTCTATCTAGTCATAATCCACTATTATTTCTCATAATCACCAAAGATTCCATCACATCACTATAAACCTCAATTCTTAAACATCAAACGACTGATTAAAACCAAATATCGACGTATAATAAAAAAGAACCGTAGTGGGATATCACGTTAGCAGTTATAGGATGATTAAATAAAGGAAACTTATTCTCAATATATGGCTCATTGGGATTATCCTAGGTCATCCATGGTTGTATTTTATTCAAATCATTCTTGATACTTTTAAAAATGGTTTGTGAATTTCAAAAACTTGTCCCCCAAGATTGTCAACAAACATTCAATTGTAAAGCCTATTATCGTGAACCTGATGATTATAGATCAAATACCAAGGTTCTCTTTTAAGAGATATTAACCCATGACACAATTATTATAGAGACACATCCACATTTATTATCTAGTAAAAGATTTAATTTCTTGAAAACCAATCACTCTATCCTTAAAAAAAATCCATGTCATTTTCAAATGCTTTGACTTATCCCTAAACTTTTGTGTAATTATTTCTCATATTATTTTTTAAAAGATAAATAAACCATGATTTGATATAAAATATAGGAAAACATTAATTTATAAATATATATTACATATTAGTAGAAAAATTTTCATTTCAAAACATTGTGACCAACACCAGAATTGTGTAGAAATTTTATCATTTGAAAATTGAGTACAAGAATAATGGGTTCCTAATTGAACTCCATTATCCACCAATAAGTTATTAATAGATAAAATCTATCCTATGATTATTATACACAACAAATTACCTCAAAACCTGATAAAGGAAACAAAATAAATTTCGTGAATATATACATAGTATGGGTAAACATGGAATATATCAACATAACAATAGAATAGAGGTTTGATAACCTTAGAATAAGATTTGATAACAATAAACTTCATATCATAGATCATAATTTTCATTCATGTAATAACTCATCATATGACATAAGACATAAATAATAATGTAATAAAACAACATCATCCACGATATCATATTATTGTAATAAAAAACGATTTATGGAATACAAATAAGAAATGAAAAACACATCTTATTTTTTGAAAATGATCATTTCCAATACAATAATACTTGAATGGTATCACATAAAAAGGCATAATAATATTCAATGTTAACTCCAAAAATGTAATAGTGCATAAAGTCCCTTTAATAAAAAGTCTCACTCCCCAGTCACGTCTTGTTTATTTCGTGAGATTTTGAAATATACAGAATGAATTGGGGGAATATATAATTCTGGGACCACACATCAAATAATGAAAATAATATTAACATGTTATATAAGATCGTAAAACCATCATCATATCATAATACATGAAAATATAATGCAATTCATAATCATTTCATCAACGCATTTCCTGTGGAAATTTATTGGTTTCATCAACAATTCATCTTTTTTCATATCATAACCCGTGTAAATGAAGTAATTTTCATAACATTATAGTTACTATAATAAATATATATCTAGAGAAATAATATGTATGGTATTATTGGATCAAAACCAAGTAATTAATAAGTAGGTTCAAGGGTTTTTTTCAATGTTGGATAGAAATACCATTAAAAGATCATTAGAAATGTTCTAGTGGAAAATATCATTTTCAATTATAATTCACTTATTGAAAATATACCAATATTAAAGAAAAACATTTATTTATAAATAACCTTGAATAATTGTAAATTGATCTTTAATTATATCATTTTTTTGATAGAAAACGATTTTATTCATTTTATACACGTTGAAACAACATTTCCATTCACATTTTTGATAAAAAGTCAAAATATCATCATTCAGAAAATGAAAATATGTTTAATTTTAAACCATTTTATAATAAGATAATACATGTGTAAAACTGACTTTAAATAGTAACGGTTGAATTATAAAAACATTATTTAATATATCTATTGAATATAAAAACATAGAAGAGATGGGATTTTAGATCGAATTGTGAAATAATTAAAATTTACATAATAACATTATTTTGACCTCATTAGGTATTATAATGGTAAAATGGAAATTAAAACATGTATTACATATAAATAAAAATATAAGAATAAATTTAGATATTTTTTTAATATATATCATAACATTTCATCGTCGTATCTCAATTGTAAATAATAACGATAAACAATGTGATTGTATCATTCAACAATTAACACTTTGGTAAATTTTAAATCATGATATAATGAGATATATAACCTTATATGGTAAAAATACCAATATAAAAATAATAATAATCATCATCATCATCATCATTTTAATAATATATATAATATTAAAGAAATAACTAATGAATATGCCTTTTGCCTCATAGAAGTAAGAGTGAAATGAAAATCCATTACATCAAGTCTCGACATAAATCATATGTTTTAAAACATATTGTATAATAATAATATATTTATTATACATATATCCCCAAAAAATATCATTTATATCATACCATATATGATTAACATGCAACCATTTACCAACTGTTTATTAAAAATTATTTATTAAAATAATTATTTTGAATGAGTTTATCCTAATCCTAATACATGTACATGGGTGGTAATCCTAATCCTGAAATGTGATTAATTTCTTGGTGGAAAATTTTTTATATAATATATATATGATTATTATTATTAAAGACCATATACTAATATTTTTTGGAATGATATTATGAAAAAGGTATTCCCTTATGGATAATGATCATTCATTCTCTTATGATCCACATGTTTTGGATTTCCATATATATTCTGTGACCCATAATTATAATATATAAATTTATGAATTTGTTTTCAAAATTTTAGGATAATTATATAATACCATTATGATCCCATTATGATTAAATGATCATTGGAATATTCCTTATTTACCCTTATAGATTATCTTATAACACCTTCCATTTGGTTATATTTTCCCACCGATATAAATAATGGATTTAATTGTAAAATTTCCAATACAGGAGCTCGTTTTGAAGAACATAATTGGGTATTCTGTAGATCATATATGAAGCAATTTTTTATGTATCCATGTTTCCACAGACTCTGAACCATTATTTTTCTTGAAGCGATTATATGAATATGTACTAAAAATTAAAATAATATATAACATATACAATTAACATTTTTATGAATGATTATTTTGTATCAATTAATGGTTTTTTTATTTTTAGAAATTAAGATGATGAAACTTTAGTGATAACTCTTAGTGTAATTGAATGTGTTAGAGATAATCCAATGTTATTTTAAAGAAAGGGAATTTTTTTCATGAAAATAAATCAATGTATGGATGCTATAATGTTGTAGTGGTTTTTGAATACAGGTAACTAGGGATAAAAACATATATTATGGTGTACTGGATATTAAGTAGATATTTAATGGTGCAATATGAGTTGCCATAAGACTACACACCTAGCTAGACACTTCTGAGGTTATTCATGGTTTAGTTTTTTTTTCAATTATAATCATTTGTGATGGAATTTATTGGATGATATCAATGGTAGACCTAGGTTAAACATAAGGTTTCATGGAATGAAAATATTTTTCATGTTTTAGATATCCTATTAATTATTTTTTATGATTATTTTCATTTAAACTATGATTAATTCCTTCCATAGTGTGATTTTTTGTATTAATCTTCACATGAAACCTTACAAAAGCTTTTTAAAAATAACGTTAATAATAAATGAAATGATTTTCCTCTTGAAAAGCCGAATATTATGGGATTTATAATTAAAAATATAATTATTGTACTTATATAACATCCTCAAGAAATAAATCTGGTTTAAAATCCAATTGAGCAATGTAGGAAAACACATTTTAATATGTCATTAATGAGAAAACATACACCATCATTTAGTAGGTCCATTGATACAATAGTAACTATGAAATAGATCAGTGCCACTTAAACAATATTTTATAATAACTAGTGTTTGATATATTAAAATGCTAATTTTGGGATTTATCTTTTTGAAGGTGAAGAAAACCAATGGTGAAATCTTATTAATAAGACGATAATATATAAATAAATATAATCTATGGAGTGGGATGATTTTATAAGGTTAATTAACAAAAAACAATATGGCTCTTATTTTTCTTATGTAAATTGTAAAGGAATTCCATATGCTAATGAATAAAGTTAATGAATCCATTAGTACTTATGAGTATAATGTTTTATGAAATGTGAGGTACAGTCACAGTTTTATCATTTAAGCAAAATGTATAATATATTAATTATTTAGAATCATAGAAATACTTCTCCAGTGTCCATTATCTATATGAGATTTCAATATATATAAATTAATCATGTGATGTTATATTTATTTAGAAATAATGATTTGAGATAACTCTCTATGTCATGGTTTAGATATGAAATGAATGATGTAATTAAAAGAAAATTATAAAAAAACAAGATCAGGAAGAAGATGAGTCTAAATTTTTTCTATATGTGGTGATAGAAATATAGAGAAATTATTCTTAACGGGACTGGTAAATTATTTAAATGTTCAATGAAAATTCATTATGTGATAGAATTCCATAGTTTTTGTACTAGGTAGGATAATGATGGGAATGAGAGATGTTCCAAAGAATGATACTCCCACAATCCATGTTTTGAAATTCTTAGTGTATAGACATTATTCTAATCAGTTCATAAACATGAAGTATAATCATGATGATCAATTTCGAGAACCACATTATAACAGAGACAGTTTGATACCTCGCTAAATCACTATTGATGATGTGGGGTATGATAAAAATATTTTGAAAGGTAGAAATATCATATACGATAGACTTTATAATGTATTATATCAATATTTATCTACCCACTCCATAAAATTTGAATAGTCATATAAGTTATCATATTAACACCTCAACATTAAGATGTTGAGTTAGCATTGAAATCTCTATTTTGAAGAATGATCATCTATCAAGTCAATGATACATCTCCAACTAATATTTTTTGGAATTTACCCTATATATTCTCATTATTCTCCTTGTAGTGGAACTTGATGTTGTTTTGGGCATAAATTGAATTTATTTATATTAATTCCATATAAATTTCCATGGATGGAATTTTAAATTTGATATTATGAGCCTCCATATGATTTTTTGTTAGTGTGAGGATCAATAATAACATCTAATGGATATTACATAAATTTTATGGGTGTTGGTTTCAATTTGAATGGGTTATTAATCTCATATGGTTTGGGAGATACAAAAAATTGAAGATATACATATTGTAAGGGTGATTTTTATTGTCTTGTTGAAATATATTCACAATCATCATTTTAATGATGAGGTTGAGTTTTCAAAATAACTCATACCTAGTGAAACACCTATTTCAAAGACTTTACATAAAACTATACATTTTGAGTTGTATGAATTAAATAAATAACTCGGAGAGAGTCTAAAAAAAGGGGTTTTTAGAAATGTTCATAACCAAGGAGTTCACATGTTTATTTGGATAAAAAAAATCAGGGATCAGTAAGACTCTATGTTGATTACCAGGAATTGAAAAAGATCAAAAACAAAGAATAAGTGTCCATTACCACATATAAATGATTTTTTTGATCAATGGAGTGTAAATATATATTTTTCCAAAGATAATATTTGATCTAGATACTATCAATTGTGTGTAAAACGTGATGAAAATCCCCCAATTCCATTCTTATAAGGTATTTATACTATGGATTTATAGCGATTCCATTTTTTAATACTAACATGATTTCTTTTTTGATGGAATTAATTAATAAAGTATTTTTGAAATTAAATTGATAAGTTTTTAGTATATTTAAAAATGATATAACTATTTACTCGATGAGTATGAAGGATAATGAAGATCACTTGAAGATTTTATTGAATAATCTAGTAGAGGATAATATTTTGAAAAACATTTACCAATTTTATATTTTTATTACACAATGTTTCATATTTAAATTATAAAATATCAATAGAGGTTATATCCGAGGATCCATTAATGGCGGAATGTGTTAATAATTTTCCCAAACCTATTACTATTAATAGAAAAAATAAATTTCTTATAATGTTTAGATATTATCAATGTATTTTGAATTATTTTTCATAAATATGTATTCTAATTAATAAAATTACCTTGAAGGGATTCATGTTCCTTTCGACTGATGAACTATAATTAAATTTCAAGGACTTGAATAGAAGGTTGGTCATTTCTCTTGTACTCACACTTCCCTATAGTGGATAATTTTTTTGAGAATTAGTTTTGTATCAAATAATGTAACTTGATGCATTCTTTTGAAGAATAATATTTTGATAGCTTATCCATATTTTAATTAAATTTCATAAGTTGAAATATGAATCCAATGAAATAGAACTAGAATTAATAATATTTTTTTAATCTTCTAGAAGAATTATATTTTTAGATAATGGTGTTACATGTATATTGATCGTAAATATTTAAAGATTATATTCACTCAAGAATACATGAATATGAAGTTTAGAATATGGATGGAGTTGATTAAGTATTATAACATCTCAACAAATTACCACCATGGGAAAGAGGACATGGTGGATAATGCATTGAGTAAAAAGCATCTCACTATTTTATCATTGATGAGGATCCCAAAAAATACAATATTTATGTATTTTCATCATATAGAATATGAAATCTTGGAGGAAAGAGATAAATATTATCATTCTAAAATGTGTGATAAAAAATATATCCATCTTAATGTTAATGTGTTCCAAGAATAAGATATAAATTTAGAAAAGATATTGATAAATTTTACACAAGTAAATAGTAATTACGATAGAATGATAATGGTCAAGAATTGAGTCTATTTCTCAAAAATATTAGGAAACAATAAAGAGACATTACTTCAATCTCAAAGCTCATCAATCTATATTCTTATTAGTAGTCTAATGATATATAGGGTTCAAAAAGAGTATTTCTGGTGGAATAAGATGTAGGAAAATATTATACAGAATTTATCATAGTGATTTGTATGTCTTAATGTTACAGATGTGAGAAATAAATCAGTTGTCTTATTATAACTAGTACCCATAATACAATGGAAATGGGAATACATCACCATTGATTTCATCAGTGGACTTCCCAAAATGTCTGATGGCCAAAATACTATTTGGGTATTACTTCCCCACCTTACGAATTTAGCACACTTCATTCATATCAGAGAATATTTGTTTCATGGTCATCATTCTTTGATATACATTATGAACATGGAAATTTTTAAGATGAGTACCAAAATATATGGTTTTTTCTCAAGATCTGTGTTTTACCTCAAACTTTCATCCATGTATTCACTGTAATAATGATATTGAGTATTATTTCAGTACATTTTATATTTATTAGATTTATTCCTTGTCTAGTAGTACCATTCATACAATGGAAGACATATTATGATCATGTTCTCTTAAAATCAATGGTAGTTGGGATCAACATCATTATCATGTAAAATTATTTATTTAGAATAAAATTAACATAAAAATTCATATTCAACCTTATAGATCCATTTATGGTTGAATTTATAGAACTCCATCATGCTAGAATGATGTTGTAAAAAGAAATATTTTAGAACATTTTACACCGAAGAAGTATTAGATATGGTCAGAACCATTCATTAACACATCTAAGAAGAAAAAAGTTAATATAATACTTATCATGATAATCACTGGTGAGATAGGAATTCAATGAACTTGATAATGTATTCCAGTAAATTTTTACATGGAAGAAGTTTTTTAAAATTATTATGGAAATATGATCCCCATTTATGTATTTCCCATCAAGATTCTTGATCGAAAAGGAACAATATCTTATCTCTTGTCACTTAAAGAAAACCCATATAATGATTAATATGTGTTCTATGTATCTCTAATGATAAATTACATACCTGATCCTTCACATGTGTTTAATGAATAGGTTGTAACACTAGAGAATGATCACTTCTATGAATAAAAACTGTTATAAATAATTGATCTTATAGATAAAGTGCAATGAAATAATACTACTACAGAGGTTCAAGTACTATATAGGAATAAAAAATTTTAAGAAGATACATTAGATGTTGAGGATGCAATTAAGTAGTGATATCCTCTTTTTTCATTACTGGTGTGATTTAATTTCAAGTAGAAAATTAATTTCAAAGGGGAATAATGTGACACTCCAATATAGTCCAACAATTTCCATCGAAATAAATTTGAATTATTTAATTTTATGATTTTCATGAAACATGTTGATTAAATAAATTGTATTAAAATCTACAATTCTGATTATTTTAAATGTGAATATTATTAACTAGTTGTTAAAATTTTTGTATTAAAAAACATATGAAAATTATATATATAGGTTTTATATGATGAATTTTTCTGACTAATTCATAATAAATAAGTACTTAATTTTATTTTCATGAATTAAATATTCCAAAAATTATATTATTTTAAAACAAATAAAGTTTTATTTATGTTTGTGTACTAACAATATATTTAATTTCTATTATCATAAAAATTATTATTTTACAAAAAGTACATCATTTTTGAAATCATCAGTACAAAAGTATATTATGATTTTTTTTATTTTTTTTAAATATCAATTCTGGATGAATGGTGAAAAAATTATAGATTTTATAGAATACTGGATTTTTATTCCTTTTTTCCAAACATAATTTTGTTGAATTGATTTTTATATTTCATTGTTTAATTTTTTTATTAACAATAATCCAATCCATTTCATTGTAATCTAAATTATAATTTATATTGGTATAAAATCATTTTCATTATTAAAAATAAATTTTGTAAGGGAAATCATTTTTTGTCACATTTTACGGGGTATTATTAAATGTAATTTCATGGTTTTATAGAAATTTAAAATTATTTTATGGATACAATATATGGAATTATGTTTTAATTTCTTTAATATATATTCAATAATTTTTTCCATTATTGTACATCTTTGTTTTTTGTGCACTATTTTTTGATATTGTATGGAATGATTTCAAGACCAACAGATGAGACGATATACGAATCTGAGGCCATGGGTTTCGAGAAGAGAAATTCGAAAAACATTTAAACATTTTAATAGAACACCGGCATGATTTTCCTCAAAAAGGGAATAACACTTAAATGTGTTCCTAGATAAAAAATCTAAGGTCGTTTTTAACCCAATAGTGGTATCATTTCCTAGTAATGAAATATATATTGTCAAACAGGTCTCCCATTGAAAAATACACTAAGGATGTAATGTAAAATAAAATAAGTTAACAACGAAATTATTTTAATGATAATAATTTGTTTTTATAATTTATTTTTTCTAGAATTTGTAGTTAGAATCATAACCCTATAATTTATCTAGATGCATCGAAGATGATCCTCTGGAAAAAATATTCGTAGATGATGATGGACAGATTGAACGATGCACCTAAAATTAAATTTTCCATAACAACAACAACAACAATGCTTCATTCTTCATCAGAGATCGAACCAAATTGAGTTACGACATGTTATTTGGAGTTTTCATTATCCATTCATGAGTTTTATTACAAATTTGGTCCAGTCAACAATCATATTGTCCTGCAAATAAATCACTATTACAGGATGTGATTTTATCTATTGGATTATGAGGATATTGGTATTTATTCCTCTTCATTTATTATTGTAATATAAATGAATTTATATTGACAAGAAAAAAGGACACAGTTCATTCCTAATGGTTGTTCTTTGTTATTTTCTCCCCCTTTTCATTTCATTCTTCACCGTCTGATCCTATTGATCATGGATCAACCTTTCTGGGTGGATCTTAATGAATTAAGACCCTCTTATAGGAGGAAAATTGATAGAAGATATAGGATATTTATTGATTTGGACATAAGGATATCTGATCTACAACCCTTAAATTTTTCAGGTATATAAGGAGGATCGGTGGTCCTCAGAAGGGTCCACTAGTGCAGTAGCGATGACCGGTGGGTGAATACAGCATCGGTACTATGTGTGAAAGTGAGGAAAATGGTGGAAACAGTGGTGACGATGGCGATATAGATGTGTTGGGCCGCAGGACTTGTAGGTTGTTGTGTGGAGTGATAACGTTCTTGGAAGGAGACCACATAGATAATATGCAGTTCAGGCCCAGGAGATCCAGCAAACACAGTTAGAGCCCAGGTAGGGTGGGCTAGGCCCCTGCGAAGTGGTCATCAGCCTAGCGTGCTCGGTATGGTAGGTCTGACTCAAGGCAACCAAGGAATAGGCTGCCACGATTGACCACTGTGGTCGATTGTGAGCCAAGGTAACTTCAAATGGTTTGTGACCACATCTGTTGGGGGAGGTTAACTATGGAAGTTGTGTTAGGTAAACCAACCATTGAGATCGGTCCATGGGTGGCCGATCTGGGTGGTCGAATGTGGAAGTTGACCATGATAGTCAGTCCAAGGGCCTAGTGACCCACTATATTAAAAAATCAAAAACCCATAAGTTTTAAATGGAGATTCTAATTGACAATTCGTCTACGATGTTGGAACCCTAACACTAACATGGTCATTATGAGATAAATTTTGGTTATTCTGTGTCTCTACACACCATGTATACCCTTCTACATTCTATGTAGGTAGAGATAAATTGTTTTGTGAGGCTCTTACACAAGGGTAATAAATGGGATAGTTGGACATACTGTGTACAACCTAAGAAACACCTTGTGTTACATCCGTTGTGCTTGAGGATCATTGTTTTCCTAATTTGGAACAATGTTGGTTGAGAGCATCTATTTATCCTTTCCTCAATGATTCATTATGATATTCTTCCCACATTACTGGTTTGTAATCCCCTCTTGATTTTGAGTGCTAGATAAAGTATGGTATTCCTCTGTGGGAATGGAGTGTGATCATCTATCTCCCCTAGTGGAGTTTTGTGGAATCAATATAACAACTGATATCCGGTCATTGGTCCTCTATCTAGTTCTCTATATCAGTTGGGTCAATTGTATTACGATAATGTTTGGGAAGGATCTTTACATTTTGGGTTGATCCATATTGGTTTTTTGGTATTCCCTATTGTGTCTTTGTATGATCACCTCTCTACATATCATAGTCATGCCCGACCAATGTGTTCTCTTTATGTGGGTCCTAAATGTGCATGAAAAATTCATGAATGTATCCAATGATATCATTTCTTGAGTTGTGAGTCCAATTGGAATGATCGTGATTTGAGAAGAATACATTGTCTTCTGATTGGTTGTGGCTTACCTATAATTATTTTTTTCTTGGATTGAGTATACCTCGATGTTCATGTTATATGTGATGTATACATATACTTATGTATATAAGAATGTATATTACACTATGGTATTTCATTGTAGTATTCTTTTGTGGTTTCAGCGTGTCCTAAAGATTATTTTTATTCACACCCATACATGTTATTTAACCACACGTGTCGTGTCATGCACATACAATCGATCTTTTAAAGGAGTCATAGGAAGACCAGGACCAAGAAGTACTTTGTGAGACCAGATAGGTCAAGGTGTTTTATTTTGTCTTTTTATAAAACAATCCAATTACCTATTTTCTTACAGGTTGGACTTGTGGTTGTAGACTCATTTTGGTGGGATTGAATTTGGCCCTGTTTATATTCTAGTAATATCACTATTGTACTCTGGTTGTATGATATAGTGGTATGCATTCATTTTTTAGTTAGTTTTTTTACATTTAATCATTTTGGGATGGACATGTGCAGATGTGTATTGGTACATAAGGATAATGCCTCTAATTTGTTGGATATTCTTACTCTGTTCTAGTCACATTCTGATGGTATATTGGAGGTCGGCTTGGGTTATTCATGGAATGGGACCTCTTAGGATGATCCATGATGAGTGCTATCAGAGGGGTCAATTCTACTTTAGGATCAAGAGTCAATTAAAATTGTTTTGAAAAGCAATATTATGTGTTTTGAGTTCGGATTTCTAGCCAGGGACATTAGTGTTGGTGCAGCAGCCAACATATTCATACAATATGACTCTGAGCACCAGATTTTCGACTTAATAAATGGTAACATTTGTTACAGAAAAAATGGTACATGTATCATATATGAATGGTTGTTTTTTAAATAAAATTATTAATTCACCTGACTAGATATACTCAATTGACTTTAGTACATATTTTTTTATTACAATATGACTCTATATAAGTATCCATCTAGGACTCCACTGTGTGATCATGATGATGATCAAACGAGTGATGATACATTGTTATAGGGATTTCTTCTTCAGATAGAACCTCCATTTGGTGCACCATCCATGCCACCACCTATAGAGAATCACATTATACTCACAGTACAAGATGAAGCAGTGTGTAGGATGAGCACTCATCATGAGTGTCAGTAGAAGATACCCCTCAGGTCCTAAGGAGAGCCTGACACATAGGCTGATGAGGAAGGCTAGAGGTAGTGACCCATGTTTTCCATTTAGTTAGGACACTAGCATAACATATGGTGGACCATGTAGTTATCCTTCTACTCAACTTACAATGATGATGGTGGGGTTTGGTTACCTGATCCTATAATGAGGAGACTCTTCCATGTATAGTGGTTGAGAACCTTTTCATAATGGATTTATCACCTTATAAGCTAAAGGATATACATATATCCTAGATTCTACAACTCTTTTTGGAAAGCATGTTTGTATCTGAGAATTAATCAAGGCATACCAACCACTCTTAGTACACGATGAATATGATAAATGATCGATATGTCAAGTATAGAACAATCATGTGAGCTCTGTGTAGGGACATCTGAGCTAGTGTTAACCCTATGTGAATTCTTACCAAAGATGGGGTTCTAGAGTTGGGCTTCGTGGCTGAGTGTTCGTTGGATGGGAAGATACATCCAGTGGCTGATAGGAGTAGGAAAAAAGTGTAGAGTCCTCAACAGTAGAAAGACAACATCAGTCTCAGATACATTGACATGAAATTCATTTCAAGATTTGGTCCTATGCTAGGGGATCTATAGACCAAGGACCACAAGGTGGGTATATTTTTTCAAGAGATATGTGATTATATTCATGTAATAGTAGGGGACATCTCACCCAAGATTTTTCAACTCGCCATCCTACTCATAGAGAGATGGAGGATGGACCACTGAGGTAGAGGTAGTGATAGATGTAGATGGAGATGCTGGGTGGCTGGCATGGAAGGGTTATTGAGAGAGTTGTAGGAGGTGGTAGAATTTTGAAATGTTACCACCGCCACCCCAAGGTGGTCTGAACCCGGATCAGTGAGCTAGAGGGTAGGGGAGAGGACAACAACAATTTGATGAGTCATATAACCCAGGGGATCCATGAATAATTCGAGGTATGATATGTGTCTATTCTACTTTAGATTTCATATTGATAGACACATGATTTATTTATTATTTTCTTCCCAATAAGATTTTTTGACAGTAAGATATTTTGGATGAACTGTTTAATCAATCCCCATGATTGTAGAATCTTATTAGAGAAGACTTTATGCTCACAAAAAAGTGCCGATAGTGTCACCTGACTCATAGGGACCAGATTTTTGGTTGGGTTCTCATGGTATCTGTGTCGAGGCCTTACAACTTCACTCATGGGATGGCCTAGTTATCGACAATTCCTTCCCTGATTGATCGTTTTAGGCAATGAGTTTGGTGTGTACGCATTTATGGAAATATTTTTTCTTTTATTGATTAAATGTAAATGCATGAAGCACGAGATGGACTCATACATAGGATGGTACATCTAATTACTCAACAGTTGGCTAGCCTGACCCTCAGTGTAACAATGATGTGAGTCATCACTTTTCTATAGTCGTGACAAAGTAGGAGGATTTATTTCCCAATGATGTTATAGGTTTGACAGTTCCATTTTATGTGACACATAATTTTAGAGGCGAGTGTTCTAGTAGATCTAGTGAATATTGAGGTAGAGGATGACGAGCTCTATCATCTTGAGATTTCTAGAGGAGTGTTCTTAGTACGTAGTGTTCTGCGATGCATCAAGAACCGGTCTAGGTTGTGTACTGATTTATAAAAAGTAGATATTTCATATGGTTTATGGTTGATGATACCACATGAGAAGAACTGTGGACATAAGATATTTAGTTAGCAGTGATATTATTCAAATTGAATATGTGGAAATGTTACTTAATATAGAGAGAAATTTTTCAACCACACTGATCATATATGTCTCACTTATATCATCTATCAGAAGGACATTAACTTGAGACAAAGGAAATGTCTATAATTCTACTAAGACAATTAATTTTAGATTCTCTATACTCTATGGACGTGGAATGTGGTGGGAAATCCACTTAGAAGGAGATCCAATCCACAGTTTCTGAATGAGGTGTCATAGTAGTTTCCATTATTGTTTTTTCTCAATGTAGATGTATACAGATAAGCATATAACCAATTTATGGTCTTCACCCCCTAAAATCATACAGAAAATTTGGGAGGCACATCATGGGGATACCGACTATGAGAACATATATGACCATATGTTTATAGGGTATTCCCCTAATGGATATTCGAATGGTGTGGAGTATGTCATTATTTTCAGAGGGTGCACAGTAGTTCCATCATCATTGTGGTTGGAGGATTTGTGTGACATTCCTACATTCCCTTTGGAAGTACATCTAGGTGTTGTGAAGATGTACCAGGACCTCTGAAGTCAGTTTTGGTGGCATGTAATGAATAAGGTAGTTGCAGAGTTTTTTCTCGATGCCTCACATGACAAAAAGTGATGCCTAAGAACTAGGTTCCAGTGGATTTGACTCAAACCCTCGAGGTTCCAAAATAAAAGTGGGATGGTACATCGATGGAATTCATGACGGTGTTACCACACACATCCTAGGTACATTATTCCCTCTAGGTGATTGTTGAGAGAATCACCATGTGGTACCACTTCATAGTTATCTGAGAGCATAGTTTGGAAGAGATCTTATGACCCCTCTACATGTATAAGATTGTTAGAATCCATGGATTCTCTTCAATTATAGTTTTATATCATGATTCTCTCTTTACAAATCGTCTATGGAAGGAATTTCATGAGGTGTTTGGGACTGAGTTTTGCTTGATCATAGAATTTCACCCATAGACAGAAGACCAGACTAAGCAGACCATTCATGTTCTAGAGGGAATGTTGTGGGCTCGCATGTTAGACTTTAGACATAGTTTGGAGGATCACCTATCACTGGTGGAGTTTTTATAAAAATAATATATTTCCACTATTGGTATGGAATTATTCGAGGATCTGTATGGGTGACTCTATAATTCACCACTATAGTGGACTGACCTAGGAGAGTCAGCACTCATAGTCCAACAGTTGGTGCGAACTACTACAGAGAAGTTATGAAGACTACACATATATCTCAAAACACATATGATCATATGTTCCAAAGAATATTGGAGTTTGAGGAAGGAAACCATTTGTTCCATTGAGATTCATCTCGATGGGGATTATAAAGATTTAGTTTGGGGGAGCAAGATATCTATTAGGTTAATTATCCCTTTCTAGGTACTCTTCAGATTTAGAGAGGTGGCATACCGATTGGTTCTACCTCCACAGTTAGAGAAGGTACACAACATCTTCCATTTATCACAGCTGAGGAGGTATGTTCATGACCCATTTCATGTCATTTACTAGGGAAATCTGGATTGAAAGGATGTGGATAATTTTACTCAGTACCTATTGGAGATTGAGGATCGATAGGAGAGGATCCTTAATGTGTTTTTGATTCATTTTTTCTGCATGTGGTGGAATCATGAGAATTTCTAGGAGAGAAAATGAGAGGAGGAGTCTCATATTCATCCTCAGTATTCTAAACTATTTGAGTATACCTTGTTTTGGGTTTTTTTGGATGTATATTCCCAATGTGGGGAGAATATAACATCTTTAATTTTCTAGGTACTATTTTTAGACATTATAAAGAAGGATTTAGAGAACAGGTTCTATGATGTCATGTGATTAAGATCCCATTGTATCCAAAATAAATCATTAAAAATTGTTAAATATTTTAATATTATTCACGTGTGGTTTTCCAGAAAATGTATAAAAACTTTTAAACTACTTCACAGATCAAAAATCAGTTGGATTATTTGAGATCATAATTATAGCCGTAACCTAGGAATGATATTAATTTAGTTGGCATGAGTTTTATATAAAAAAGTCACAAAGGAAGCATCCATAAATAATATAATTTAACAATTAAATTATTTTTGATGCAGTGATTTTTTTTATTAATTCTCTAGTCATGAATTAGGGGTTTGCATCATAATCAATGAAATTCCCTAGAGGCATGCAGAAAGAACCTATTGTTAAAACATTGGTGAATAATGACAGATCGATTGAACAACTCACCTTATATTTGAAAAACCATGTTGACAATGACTAAGACACTTTGATTATCCTCATAGATCAAACAAAACCAAAGTAGGGTTTGTTTATTTATTATGTTTTTCGTCGTTCATGAATTATATGACAAAACTGGACCAATAAAAATACATAATAGACCACACATAGATCACTATATTGTCATGGGATATTATTAGTGGGATTATTGGGAAATTGATCATTATTAATCATCATTTATCATTCTTACGGATACAGATTTAGGCGAACACAAAAAAATACATCGGTTCATTCCTAAGAGATGTTTATTTTGCTTTTCCCACCCTCATCATTCTTTGAGTAATTAACCATTGGATCCATGAGCTCATATCTCAACCTTGTAGGGAGATTCTGAAAGCGATCATACCCCTTGATTGGTGTAAAATTGATAGTGGATTATGAACCTATGAAAATAGATACTTTGGGACATTGGATCTCTAACCATTGGATTTTTTTATCATCATAGGAGGCCCAGTGGTATATGGATGGGACCACTAGTGAGGTACAGTCGACGGGTGGCAACAGTAATGGTTAACATTAGGGATGTCAACTCAGAAGGAGTGGACAATGGGATGTCGGGAGTGACCAAGAGTGGATTCCACAGGATGTGGAGGGAAATCGTGTGAGGCGACTATGGTCTCGGAGGCCGATCGCATGAAGCGAACGTTGGATGAAACCATCCAGAGTGGGCTGGGCCCATGCATGGATGGTATGTCTAGGTGGGTCAGGACTATGTGGCCCAAGCTATATGGGCCAGACCCAAGTTAACCAGTCTATATTTGTTCCATTGGTGGTCCATGATCAACCGTTATGGTATATTGTGAGCAAAGGTAACACAACCTTACACACCTCAGTGAAAAGTGGGTTGGTCGACCATGAAATTTTTGATAGGTGGTCTGTCCACATAGGCTTTCCATTAGACTTCTAGTCATGGAGGTCCATCAAAGAGCCTAGTGGCCCCACTTTTAAAACATAAAATACCATAACTTATAAATGAAGCGTTCAATTGATGAACCATCTACATAATTATAACCCTAATGTTGATACGGTCATATGAGATGAATAATGGGTATCATTTGCCTATACCCACCATTTATAACCTTGTACACAACATTTAGGTGTATACTACATGTTGTATGGGGATCTTCGATATGGGAATGACATGAGATAGCTAGACATGACATGTACCCCCTATGACACACCATGTAAACCCATCATGATTGTTTGGGGATCTTAGTTTTCCTAGTTTTGACTATTATAGGTTGATAGCATTCCCTTGGACCATTCCTTCATGGTTCAATACTATATTATATCCACATTATTGTATTGTAATCCCCTATAGATTTTGACTCATAGATAGAGTATTGAATCCCTTTTTTAACTTGAGTGTGATCCTCTATCACCCGTAGTTAAAATGCCCCGACCCTAGTTACCTAGATTCAGTTCATTGTTACATAACATTGCTATGATCACAAGAGATAAAGTCTCAAAAGACCGATTATTTTAGTAGCCTTGTATATCCTGGATGCATACATAAGTTTTACATTACATCATGAAATTAAGTAAACAAAACTATTTGTCCCCTTTGAAACCACATATATCCCATAGCCTATCCCAAATAGTTATCCATAAAATAATACTTCACATCGTAGGAATAATAAAACATTGAAATGGGTGAGCTCATATCCTCAGTAAGGATAAAAATATATTGGAAACACTCATAATGAAGAAAAAACATTTAAGGAAATGTATTAGACTAAATCAAAAACCTTATAAAATTTATGTTTCGGCATAATATGGAAAATATAAATCAAAATAATTCCATTTACTTTTTCACATGGATATTCAACTACCCAAATAATCACATGTAATATCAATATCTAATTTCATAATGATAGAATGCATAAATCTAGACATCATAACCACATATTAAAGGCCTCTTACTAAGACTACATATATGATTTTTCAAGGAATTGTTCCACGACACTAGTTTTTCTCATAATACCTAACGATTCATCGAGAACCTATAGTGGGATCCACCCATCACTTACTATGTCCAATTAATTCTACATATTAAAAGGATGAAACATATCATAAATAGTCGTATTAAAACTAGCATATGAAATGTTAATAATTTTACCATAAACCATGAATGGTTTAAAAATAACACTTCCACAATCAAACATATCACAAAATCTTTAATACAATATGGTATATTTTATCATTATAAATCAACATCAAACAACTGTAAAACCCATCAAAATATGTTGACATAGATGAAATCAGAACTATTTGAGAAATATAACTCTTTCTATTTTGAAATCATTTTAAAGTCACGTAATTATAAATTAAAACATTTATTTTGAAAATATTCATATAATATTGTAATAGAATCTCTGATGGTGTTATAATGGATGATAATAGCTACACCCACCATATAAGATAAAAAACATTATTACCTTATTTTTCTGAAAAAAGGTCATAATGTACCTTGTTTGGAAAACAATGGAAAGATTCTTTTCAAACCATTTTATATAAAGTTATATAGGGGAATAAATGACTTTAACCCATATTATAGAAAATAGAAAAAATGTTTTGAAATAAAATTTTAAAATACATGGGTGTGGTGGATAAAGAGGTCCTAGTAGATACTCACGTATAAACAACCTCGGATATGAAGAGATTGTACAATTAACACTTACCTTGTACTTTTCCTTGGTAGAGGGTACGTTAAACTCTTGTATAATAGTTAAGTCATTGTTATTAAATTTTAAAATAACCACATTCATAAATTTAATGTCATATATGAACTTATAATATTGCATTGTTAAAAATATTTCAGTAGTATCAATGTATTGGGTGTTAACTGATTCATTTTCATTAATATGTTTTTCTATGTAAGTCATGTTTGTTATGGAATGGATGTGTTTGATTTATATCCAGAATGATATTACATTATTAAACAAAAAATTTAAATCATAAAATGATATGTATTCTTGAATGGTAACGATGTGAATGAATCTTATCGTGTTTGTGGAGACAGTAATCTATACGTACGCACAAGTGACAATACCATACTATTGATAGTGGAATCATATGTAATTGGATGGTAAATCATATAAAATGAATAATTAACATTTTATATTTATTATTTGCATCAATTATACTAATTGTTATACCCCTCCAAAATAATTAAGTGTTGAATAAAAAACTACAACACAACGTGGAGACGGTAAGCCGTACATACACATGTGTGGTGACTTTGTCATTCATAAGATAGTTAGAATAATGAATATGGGTTTACCATATTTATAATAACATCAAAAAATATAGAAGGTACTATAGTTAATATTTTGGTTTGGAAACAGAAATGTAATAGAGGATGTGGTAGAAGAAGAGAACTTTGAAAAAGGTGATTAAATTATTACCTCTTCCCCGGGTGCTTCCTTTTGATTTGATCAAAAGGGTTCCATTGGTTGGATTTATGATCAAGGTAAGTCATATAGTATGCGGTGAGGTTATTGGGAGGATATTTGGTCATGTTTTGGTAGAGACAAATTACTTTGGAGCTATGAAACTAAGATAAGGGGAAGCACCCTTTTAAAAGAGAGGTGACGATCACTTTAGGAAAAGCTTGAAATATTATATTATTTTAAAATAATTTTCGTTTTCTAATGGATACAAATAAATTTATTTATATGATAAGGTGGGTATGGGTAGAAATATACTAAACCAATATGTTCTAGAGATATATATGAAAACATATTAACATTATATTTTAGATTTAAATCTTAGATAAATAGTTTAACGTTTACAATGTATCCTTGTATTTTTTTATTATGTGATTAATAAACATACTATAAATTGACAAGAGAACATAAAGTGGTTAATTAATTATATATATATCAATATATATGTCCTTTGTCATAATGTTATATTTTTAGGAATATTATATCATTTAATAATATAAGATTTATTTTAAAAACTCATTTATGTCAATTTTGACATTATTTATATATGGGTCTTGTGAGAGATATAACATCATGATTACTTCAAAAAAATTAATTTAATCAACCCTATCATGTCATATGAATCTATAAAATTAGTGTATTGAATCAAAATGTTTAAATTATTATTATTATAAAATTTTTAATATCATTTATTTAAATCATTCATTAATAAGTTAATTATTGTATCATCATTGTTTCAAAAAAAAAATTAAATATTATGTTTCAAAACATAATAAATAAAAGACCATGATATGGGAAATAATTTTATATTTATAATGAATATTTTTAGTAGAGTTTATCTTATGCATTACCTTGTATTAAAAATGGTTTAGTTATTAAAAGTTGAATTTAACATCTTTAACTCTTCTTTGAATAAAATAATAATAAATGTCCTAATGTAATCAATGTGGAGAAAAAGGATCATATTTTATTCCTAAGTATGGTTTTGGTCGAAATAAACTTATAAAATATAATTAGGACATGAGTTAAGGTAATTATAGTATCATTTTTACCTTTAATTACTCTATTAAAATTTAACCATGGTCAATAAAATTCAAAATTTACTATTCACCAAAAAATTTCATCCTATTTAACCACATTTTATTTATTTATGTCGAACTTGTCTCTCAGATATTTTAAATTCAATTGAAAAAAATGTTAAATTTATGTTTTATACAAATTTGCTAATGTGCCTAGAAGGTGGGTAAAAGACATTAAAAAATTTAATACAATTTTATAAATCTAATATTATTATAAAATTACTCAAATAAATTACATTCAACTAATATAGGTATTATGAATCTATTTTGACATAAAATAAATTTTCAAAAAAATAACAAATAAATTAAATAAAAAATATATTTTAAACAATAACGAAGTGTTTTCACTATTCATCAAAAAATTAAGGTTTTCATAAAAATACCAAAAAATTATCCAGACTAAAATTTTACACCCAAATTATAATGAATTATTTAATTTCCTCAAATAGAATATATAAAAGTGTCAAATTTTGTATTTAAAAATTTCTCGCCATTAAAAAGCTGAAAAACATCATTTTATGAAAAATACTTCTTTTATCGAAAAATTGGAAATTGTGCTCATATTATGTCTAAGAAACACAAAATATGAATGTTAATATTATATGGAATATATATATAATTAAAATGTTGTTATCACTATTAATTTCCTCTTTTTAAATGGCTAGTTCGTTAGGTCATGGTGCGCTTGAACTCGGCGTTGTGTACATTACACACTATTCTATTATTCCATGAGAAACGTATTGTGGAAGCATGTGGTGTTACAATAGTTATGTTATGTGGAATCACCATATCCATATAGAGAAGGAGTTGGTCCTTCATCTAGCAGTCCACATCACTAGGGATATTCTTATCACCTACTGTATTTGTCCAGGATCCTATATGTTTTTGGTTGATTCATATTGGGTACATTGTAGCACACTATGTTTGGTAAAGATCCTTTATATATTTATCTTATTCTTATTTTAACAATGTGTTATCTTTTGGTTGGTCTTTAATGATGTAGACATCTTTTTAAGTGTCTCCAACGATATCACGGATTAGGGAGTGAGTTCTCCCAAAATGGGTATGCTTCCAGAAGAGTCATATGGCTAGTAATTGGGTGTGGCTAACCTCTAGAATATTCATATTAGATTGAGTATATTTTTAATTTCTTGTTATATGTTTGGTAGGAATATTCCTGTAGAGAGATGACTCTACATTATATTGTGGTATTTCATTATGTCATTCCATTGTGGTTTTAGTATTTTCTCATAAGTATTTTTATACTCACCCTACCTGAGATTTGAGAACACATGTTTTTGTCTTGGGATAATGATCGACCCTTCGATGGAGTCCAAGTTAGACAAGGACCAGGAGGTGCTTTTTGAGACAAAACCAACTAGGATATATTCATGTGGGTTTTCAGACAGTAGTCCAAGTACCTCTCTTCATAAAAGTTGTACTTGTCGTTATAGAATCTATTTTATCGGCTTGTATTTGGTAATGTTAACTAACTAGTGAATTCACTATTGTACTCTGGTTATAGTATATAGTGGTTTTCATGCATTATTTACTTAGTGTTGTTACATTTTACCATCTCAGGATTGGTGATGTGTGCGTGTGTATGAGTACTTTATGCTAATTCCTCCCATTCAGTGAATATTCCATGAAGATACTTGTCACCACCCTCTACCCTATTGGATGCTAGCTTGGGGTAGTCACAGCTTTGGCTCTATTGGGATTGATTGTTAAAATAATAAATAGTAAAAAAAATAAAATTTCCATTCCTTGGTTTAGTTAAGAAGTGTTTATCTATTTTTAAAAAAAGAGATAATTTTTTTATTCCCACATTAAATTTTCTAAATCCAATTGGATAGACATATATAGGCTCCATGTCATTTCCTTTTAAAATATGAGTCATTTTGAATCATTTGGACTGAGTAATAAATAAATATATTATAATCTTTTGAAAACTTCAATGTGTGTCCTTTGAATATTTTAAAAAATGATACCATATCACCTCACTTATCCACAATTCCAGAGCCTATTATCTAAAAAAAATATTACCAAATACATTCCTAAAATCCCACCTCATTGAATCGAGGAAATATTTTTAATCATGATACAATAAATTCAATAGTTAATGTGTATGCCAAAGGAGGTTTCTCAAAGAAGAGGTGAACTCTTAATTGTGTACATTCAATTTAATTTCATAATATAAATTCCCTAAAATAATTTTAACCGTAAAAAATTACAAATAATGTATCGAAAAATTATGTAGATGTTTCTATGATGAGATCACATGCTTTTTCTTTTTCTCTTCTCGCAAATGGGAAATGAAATTATCGCATGTGTGTGTGTGAAGTACTTCCTTAACATATAGATGCTCTTCATTTTAAATCATTGTTTAAAACCTAGACTTTTATTGGATGATTTTATAAATATCTAAGATCATTATTATGTTAAATTTATATTTTAATTATTAATATTATTTATCTTCTATATTTTCACTATAAAATTAAAAGAGTGTACTCGCTTATATAGACACAACTTTCTACATGATTGGTGTAATTTAGTTTTCTATCTATAACCATTATAGGTGGTTAAAAATATTTATATAATAAATATATTTGGTAATTTTTCATAAATGACATTATGGATTATATTTATCAATATTCAATGGATAAGGGTCGGGACTACCAAAAACTGACATTCTTGAAAAATGAAAAAGTTAACACTATAAAATGACAATTTTAAAAAATAATTTTTAATAAAATGGGTTCTGAAAAGTTATAACTGGATCATATTTGATATTAAAAATATTAATATGTTTTTATCTAATTTTAATAGTTTTAAATTTTCTTAAATGGTATGTTAGAGATCATTAGAGGAATTTCAGACATTATGTAAGTGTTTCTCATATAATATCATTTTTATATGGATTTTCAATGATTAAATTTATGATGATGTAATTTTATGATATACATTTCCACAATAAAAATATTTTATCTATACTATGTTTATTTATTTATAATACATGGTTTATCTTCATTTTCATCTCTTTAAGTGAAAAAGATACTGATCAAATGTTTTTAAAGAAAAAAAGCCCTGTTTTTCTCTACAAGAGGGAATCTTTTTTTGATGTCAATATATTATTTAAATTATCTTCAATAAAATTTATAATCATATATAATTATTTATTAATTAAATTTTTTCACTTTTTCATTTCAAACAAATGCTTTAAAATATATATTATTGTTTTTTCTTAATTTGGTGCTTTTTACCAATGGTTTAAACAGAATCTTTGTTACAACATATACTATGAAAATGAAATTTCATAATATCATGAGTAATTTCTTCTTGGAGGATTATTAAACTATATTTTATGATTCAATTTAATGAAAAAAAATTTATAATGTTTTTGAAATAGTTTAATTTAGAACACTTAATTTCAAAATAACATGTTTGTTTTTATCATGAAATTTTTCAGTGATATTTATAGGATTTTTACACCAATTATAACATCATTTGACGTTACTTGAGCTTCACTATGTATATTAATCTATGATAGAATCATATTATTTCACTCTTTTATTTATGGATATGGTGATTAAATAATTTTTTATCCCATTTTCTTTTCCATGTGTTATTTATTGATGGAATAATAAGGTTTTCAAGATTTGATTCCATAAATTTGAATGGATTATGATCATGTTAATGGGGATATGTTATATAAATCAAATTAATTGTGTAAAAAATATGTCTTATGCGTTAGAAGGCTACATGGGCCGTTATTCCAACCCCAAACTTATGAACATGTTTGGTTATCACATTTTTAAATATGATACATGATTTTTTATCCCATGACTCGAATGTGATGAATTTAAAGGTGGGTAGATTTGATATAAATTTTATATTATTAAGATTTTTTCACAATTTATTCTAGAATTTTATCACATGATCTAGTTTTAATATTATTTGCTCGTGAATCAAATTCATTAAATCATCTATTATTTTTTTATTATGAACAACTATCCTTTATGCCATGACTCGTTATTATGCTCTAGGAAATGTTTTGAATGTTTTTCAAATGTTGTTCTCTTGTTCACGTACACTTATTCTCATGTTATTAATAAATTATCAATTTACACTCCCTTAATACCTTTATAAATAACCTGATCTCAGCATTTATTATGATTTATTTCCCATATGATATTAATAAATGATTTTGGAATGTTGTTTTAAAGAAGGATTCTAGCTATGAAAAACAAAGGAATATATGATGTATATTATCAATGTAACAATGGTTTATGTATATAATTTTACAAATATACTAAGATGATTTGGTTTTTTCCTAGCATGAAATTATATGAAATGAATATTCATCTAATACAATGTAATAATTGGGAATTTAATTCTTGGTTCACCTCATATATTTCTTTGGACATGTGATGAACATTTCCCACATTTTGATTCTTTATAATCTATGGAAGATTGAATCACGATACAAGGTAATAAAGTTATTTTTTATTGATTATGTTAGTTCAGGGAAAATTAATTTTATTACCTAACATATGAAATATTTTTGGAAATGTATATTAATTATTTATGGAGTTGAATAACAAATTCATTTGAATAATTATTATAGAGTATAAAATATGAATGACTAGAAATAATGGTGGATTGAGTATTGTTAGACTCTTGATCTTAAAATATAATACAATTATAGGAAAGTATGTATGGTGGAAAATCACTAAATACAAAACATATAGAAATATATTTAATTATTGAATGGATAAATATAAAATCATATGTTGTTTCACTAAAATGTGACATGATATAGCAAAGAATGGGGGGTTAAGGGACATCTAGATTATTGGAGTGACACAAATGTTTCTCAATAGAGTTTGGGATCCTCACATGAGTATTTTATAATGTATATTTGTCATAGAATCTCAAAATTATTGAGATTCTATGATATACACACATAGCACAAGAGCCTCATCCCAGTTGGTGAGGTATCCTTAAGTGAATCCACCATACCTAGGTTCAAGACCAGGTAGAGGCATATTTATGGGGTACTATAACAGTACTGTAGCAGGCACTGTTGCAGCACTGTAGCATCACTGTAGTAGTACTATACACTGTGTGGGTACTGTAGCTGAAACTGCACACTGTACAGGTACTGTAGCAGAACTATACATTGTGTGAGTACTATAGCAAGCATTGTAGCAGTTACTGTAAAAGTTACTATTCGGTACTGTAGTAACTAGAACTATTAACCATGGGCCATCGGTTTGGGCTTGAAGTCTTTAAGGATTTTGGGCCAACCAGAACTTCGGGTCAGTAGAGCTTTCAGGCCACCTTAAAGGACCTCGGGCCACCTCAAGGCCTTCGGGCCACATGTAGTTTCCCCAGACACACTACAAAAAAAAGGAGTTGCCCCAGAAGAGGATTCAGAGCAGGTGCACTAACTAGAGCAGAACCAAATGGATTGTCAGAATGAGAGGGTATGACTATGCCATCGGTACCAGCATGTGTTTTCACGGAAAACCTGCCAAACGACCATGAAACTATGTAGAGATTCTATCAGGACGTAAATGTTGGGGAGGGATAGTTAGTTGTAGATATTCTGGTTGAATTCCCTAAGACCTTTGGGTCATATAATCTCTTAAGCCTACGGTCCTTGTAATCTCTGATCCTACAGGCCTTCTAAGGGTTCCCCATCATCCCTTGAATGGGGATTATCAAAAATCAATAAAAATGAAGGCCTTCGGGCCATTCGAGATATGATGAACACACATAAATAATTTCATTATTCTATTTCATTATTTATTTTAATTCATCTTCACACAACATGGATTTATTAGTTTATAAACATGAAATTTATATATTTTTAACTACAAACTAATGACTCATTCACATCATTCTCTACGTTTTAATTTTATCCTCGTTCACTTTTTCATTTACTTGTTTTTAAACTGAAAATGTAAAATAAAAAATTTATATTTATGAATGGAGATTCTTATTTTAAAAATAATATATTTTATTTCTGTCTAATCAATTTATATGGTGCTATTTTTTTAAAACCAATTTTTAAAATCAATTAGATTATGTGAATTTTGAAATATTTTTTTCACGAATTATGAATTCAATCGATATTCATTGAAAAATAATATCCTATTATAATTTAGTTTTTTTAGGAAATATTTATTTCTTTCAATTTTTTGAAATGTCAGAAAATACGTTAGTTCACCAATTTCATTAAATTTTCTAAACTAAACAATGTAAATAATAATCATTATTCAAAATCCATAGAGGCCATAAAATTTATAAATATACTGTGATTCTTTTAAATAACATTGTTTAATTTTATTGAATTAATTTATTAAAATTTGAGTTATTATTTCTCTAATTTTGGATTATAATTTTTTTATTTTTATATTTGGTTCCTTTTTAACAAGAGAGACTTGGATGGATCAAATTTAGCAAATATTATTTTCTAGATAATAAACATTTATATCTACAATATATGTGTGATATAATTTATAATATAACCAATGAATATGGAGAACCAATTATTTTATTACCTAAATATAATATATTACAGAAAATTTGAGATATTATATTATAGAATTGAAATAGTATATTAGGAAAATAAAAAAATCAATTATAAAATGATAATATCATATTCGGGTACATCGTGGCCCCTTAAAAATCATACATACATAAATGAAAAAGTCAAATAAATATTAAATATTTGAAAAATAAATTATTTTTAATAAGATATAAAAATTAATTTGATATATAAATAAATTATTAAATAATTATTTAAATGGTATGTATTTATATTATGTGTTGTAAATAAATCACTATATTTATAGTATAGGAGCATTGGAAATAACAAAGGACCATTGAAATAGAAACAAGATCAACCAAAGTAGAAAAATTACAAAAAAGTAGTATTTACAATGAGGAATAAATATATATTATATAATCAAATAAAATGAATTATCAAATCATATAAAATAAAATCAAAATATAATATTTTCTTATATATATTTTAAAATTTTAACCATAGATTGTTTAAAATAAGTAATGTTAAATCATTTTATAATTAAAAAATATAGAAAATAAAAATGTAATAGCACATATAAAATGAATAATATTAATTTAGAAAATATATATTTCATTTTTATTATTTTACATAGAATTTTATTATTATATGTCATTAAATGTGATTTTTTAAATGTAGTTAATTTTATGGATGAAAACTTCAAATTTAATATATTGTGAATTTTTATTATATTCATAATAATGATTATTTTTTGGAAAGTAGAAAAAATAAAATCTTTATGGTAAAAATATGATTAATTACATAATAATTTTATTTATATGATGAAACAATTATTGATTCTACTTGAAATAATTAATATTATGGAGATAAATATTCAGAGAGAAATAATATGTCGAATTTATGATTTAATATATTAAATTTTTAATCCTATGTTCTATTTTATTACAATAAAAACTGTTTTGATTCATTATCATTAAATAAGTGTAATAAATTTTCAATTTAGTTTTTTTTGGGAGTGAATTTCAATAAAATATCCTTTATTTAATTATAAAAAAATTAAATTGATATTACTTAACAATTTTAATAATGTTTTTCATATAAGTTTTAATATATTATACGAAAATACCACTCACTCTAAGATATATAAAAACCTCATCATCCACCCATTATCCTCACATTCAATGATTATTATTTTTGAAATTATATTCCAAAATATGACTCTCCTCTCCACTTCCCTTGTCACTATGACCATATTCAAACTATTAATACTGCATCTAAATGCATAAGGCCACTTCTATATGAGGTGCATCAAATAGAAAGGTAAGGTCTCCAAATAGATTTATTTATCCTCACCTATTATTATTTTTCTTTAAAAACTCTTTCAATTGTCCCATTCAATTATTCTAGTGATTATATTCCCATGATATTAATGACATTTGGATCTATTAATGATCTGATATTATCCAAACCCTTATCATTTATAAAATTTTTCATATTTTTTACAATCTAAAAATATAGATTTCTAAATTAAGGCATTTTCATATTAGTTATCCCCTTAAGAATTAAATAATACAGGATTTTAATAAAAAGTATCTTTCAAAAAAAGTATTATTGTACAATTACATTTATTTTAAATCCCTAATTTTTTAGTTATTATTTTATTTTTAGAATATTCTATAAAACATCATATCACATATAGTAGTCTTCCACAACCTATCAGAATTATACTATTTTTAACAAAATCCATTCATGGATATTTTGAAAAAATATTTCATGATTGAATACATTATTAAAATAAAAATAGTATAATATATATTATAATTTAATGAAAAAATATCCATGATAATAATGATGATAAAAGTAAACAACCATTGCAATATATATATGTTGGAATGAATATTTTCATAAAATATTCACGAAATATGAAACTATATTTTAAACTATTTAAATCTTCCACATAAAAAATGAAATAAAATGTTTCCATGAAATTTTCCTATGATATAGAACCACTGGACATTGAAAATTTACTATTACTGATACCTCGAACAATATTTAAAACTAAAAAACAAATTATATTGAATTTTTAGATATTTTGTATGTAAGGAAATAATAAATGATAATATATTTGTTATAAGGCATGGAAAAAAATTTAAAAATGTTCTGAATAATTTAAAAATAAAATAATATTGAAAAATTATTTAGTGGACAGAGAATGCAATTTGGGACATGAGATAGTATTTTTTTTAAATTCCATAATAAATTTAAGTATTGTAAAAATATTTACAATATTATATTATATGACTCAAATTCATGTTGTTGAAATTATATATGAATATTTTACATTCATTTATAATTAATTTATATTCCCATCTCATTCCTAATGGTTTATAGTTCGTAACACATTTTTCATTGGGGATTATTTTGAAAAAAAAATTCATTATCATGGTTTTGATCTCTATAACTCTTGGTCTCCATATATAAATCTTTCTATAAGCACCCATTATTAATCATTAAATATTATATTGAATTTAAACTATAATTCAATTTTTTACAGTCTCATATATCTTTTGGGATTATAGTTTTAGAGTTTTCGATCATATTTCTTTCTTAACAAACCCATCTATATAAAAAGTGTACACAAATACCTTGTATACATTTTTTCCATAACAAAGTACTTTTGAAAAAATAATTGATTTATTTTCGTGAAAATCAATTAATAATTTCAACTAGACTTATTATCTGTTCTTAGTTGTCCATAAATCTTAAGAAATACATTTTAAAATGGTTCCTGATCACAAAATCTCAATAAGATACAAAAAATGTAACCTTTTAGTCTATGATTTTTTATAGAAAATTTCTAAAATTAATTTTCAGGCTCAAAATAAACATTTTCTTAGCCAATAATTCATCTTTTTACACAACTATATTTTTAAAAATCTATAATAAAACATAATGGAAGAAATAAAAATTCATAACAGTTTATTTGAAATTATTATATACTCACGAATACTTTTATACAAAGCTATACATTTCATCCTAATTAAATATAAAATACATCCTTCAGAAAAATATTCCCACTACTTAAATTTTTATAAATAATTATCTTATCAAAAACCCATATAAAAAGCAATGAAGAATCATAAATTTCACTTGATAAATCATTATCCTTATCACATTTTAAATGGAATAACCTCACGTTCGACTTCCAAACTCAATGAATTATAGGGTTATCATGGACCCACGTGACCTAGGATAATAATGTTACCTCCCATCCCTGGTTTATAGTATAACCACCCATCCATAGTTATAGTGTAACCATAATTGGTTTATAAAAAATCCACCAATCATTATAAATAATGTAAAATACACATAAAATCATCATAACACAATAAACTATGTAAATTTCAACATTAGACTCATAAAATATTATATACCTGGATAAGAAAACATTTCAGGATAGTGAAATATCCATTCCATTTTAAAATACATTTCCTTTATGGAATAAAAAAAATGAAAATATAGGTTTTCTTGAATGAAAAAACATGTAATAGATTCTAAAAATAAAATAAATGTTATGGTGGTAGGAAAATTCATTGTCACAGTATATGTTAAAATAGACAATTCCTTTTTCCATTTTATCAACAATGTTTCCAAAAAATAGATGTCAATATCTTATTAATTTTATATGACATAAACCTAAAATAGGCATAAAATTTCCATTTTAATTAGTTTATTTCCATCCTAAAACAAACATTTATTTAAAAATATGGACATGGTAGTTAAATAGTAAAAAAATTAAAAGATTATTTTTTAATTGAAAGCATCATTCCATTATTCTGACTTATCATGAATATTTTATTATCATTCTAAAAAGTATAAGTCTTTTAATTATTTACTTATTAATTTTTCAAATAGTATGATAACATTTAATATTTATATTACCATTATACACATATTAGTCAATCAATTATGTTCACTTTTGATGTTTTGATGATATTATGCTTATCTGTCAAAATTGATGTCAGTAGGTTGACTCTGATAAAAGAAGTCATTATTTCGTAACATAATGAATAATAATCCTTAAATTATTATCACTTGAATACATCATTTATAATTTTCGAACTACTAGAGGAATATGGTTATGAAAAATGAACTATGATGCATCCATGGAGATGGTATGTAGTATGTACGCTTGAGTAACGTTACTATTTTTCAACGATAAATTCAGGAAGAGGGTATGTAATTTATTATATTTCAATTATAATAGTTATATTATAAAAAATATTATTTCATGAAATATTATAATATATATCTTCTATGTTATATTTTGATTAGAAGAGTGTCACATTGTTTTATCGAGGAAACAGTCTACATCTACCACGAACATAGTTTTCATTTCTTAGTGAATGTAAAGGTAAAAGAAAATGACAGAGACACACACACATATATATATATCATAATTTAATAATGATAATTATTTCATTAATATAAAAATAATTTCTTATATATAACACAAATCCTTTTACGTTATTATTTTTACCTTCTTAGTAATACGTTAGTGAAAAAGGAATCAAATATCGTTGTGAGGTAGTAGTCCACCATACACAAGAGTGACGTTGTCATATCCACCATAGACATGAAATTTAAAAGTTATATGTGATATCATAATTAAAAAATTATGAATTTGGGATAGATATCATATATATATATATATACTTTAAATCCGCCTCTATAACAACACATGAGAGGTGATGATGAAAAATTAATGACACATCTTTGTGAGGAGGTATTCCACGATACACACAAATGATGACTATATTTCCCATTTTATTAAAGATGATATGGATTTAGATTGTTAGAAAACAAAAATAAAATATACTTGTTTTTCATATAATATTTTTAATATATTTAAATACATTTATATGATTTTTATTAGTTGGATGTATAAATAAAATATCGACTTTCGGTGAAGCACATACTTCATTTTTTTTAAACCTCCATAGGTTAACCACAAAATCCGTTAAAGGATGTATTTATAAAAAAATGGGATCATGGTTATGGGGAGGTAATTAATAAATTTATTTTATTAGTTATTTTCTTATCCAAATTTATATGAGGTGTTAATTGGTTATAATGTGGTTTTTCATGTTGAAGGGAGTTGAGTGACACAATTCTAATTTTTGAAAATAAAATTACGTACACATGTTTTTCACATGAAACAATTAGCCATAGTGGAAAATTATATGTAATTATAAATTAATATATATATAAATACCAATAAATTTCAAGTAAATTATTTTCTTAAATTCTTTGGGATTTTACGAGTACGCAGTTTTTGACGGAACATGATTCTGAGGCCCGGTGTGCCAGGAATCAATTTTTGAAGTTTATCTCGGGTACGTTTAGTAACCAAACGAGTGGGTTATTCTATCTTTTGAACTGGTGCTCAGAATTGAAATTCAATGGCACCAATGAAACGGAAGCACCGGTAATTGCTTAATATGACCTTTACCGAAGATGCGTTTTCTCAGGAGGAGATGTTGAAAAATGTGGATTAATTGAAAAGTGAATAAATTTGTGGTACAAATTTTATTTCTTTTTCTAAGGTGGTTTTATCCAACATGGGGGAGTTAGGGTGGGACCCACTAGCATTCTAACTACCCATGTGAGGATAAATGTAAGGTAGGGCCCACATGAGCCCCAACATTTTCACTTTCCATAACCCCTTAACCCCCTTGGAATTAATTGTGTAACCCTTCCACCCTCTCTCTCTCTCCCTCTTAACTATTGCCAACAAACATTAAACAATTAATTAAACCAATTAAATTAGTTAATGAGTGTTTTGAATTCTTCATTTTTTAAATGAATCGCCTAAACAATTAAAATAAGGGGTGACCTTATTTTAATTTTGTGGGATTGTTGTGTGGGTATTTGGGGAAGATAGCCTTGTGTGAAGGAAGGAGGAAGCCCCCCCATCGTTGAAGAATGACATCCTCTCCGCGATGAGTGAAACCTCTTCGGCATAGAGCACTGAATCCACGAAGATCAATGATGGACAATCCTCTTCTTCTCTCCCTGATGAAAATAGGAGACACCGCTTCCTCCTCAGGTGCACTTCAACATCACCTTCCGTCGACAATGAACGATGCCACCTCTCCGCAGATCACATCACGAGGTAGGGGTTGTTATTGGTCAAGTTTTAATCATCGTTCATCATTGATTAAGTATTGGCCACTTGATATCATCATAACGGGTGGAGGTCGGACCACACAAACCCGGCCGATTCTCCTCCCCTTTTCCTTTTTTATTATCGTTGATGTTTGAGGCGAAGGTGGCGCGGTGATGTTGCACCATGCAGGGAAGAAGAGGAACGAGGTCGGAGTGGGCCACGACGGTGGTGTGCGGCGCCTTCGCATCGTGTCGGTGAGGCCGAAGAAGGCCGCGGCTAGGAGCGGGCCGCGGAAGAGGGGCGCAGCGCCATCGCACCTCATCGGTGAGATGAGCAGCGACCTTAGGCCGCGGCGGACCAGTAGGGGTGGCGGGCTGAGCCGGCCGCCGGCGTCTCCAGGAGGCGGGACCCCATCTACGTCCTGCGGCGTCTCACAACCATCTGTCCATAAAGGCCGACCATTACTTGGAAAACCAGGGGGTGGAGTAACCCCCCAAACTTGTTGCTAGGGCAGACCCCACTGGGTATGTCGTTTCGGGAAACAGGGGGCCGCGACCCCTTGGCGTCTCGCTTGGCCGGCGGCTGAGCCGGGGCCTGCTTTTGAGCCGGGCCGCAGGCCTCGCGGGTTGGGTCAGCCATAGGCCATGCCGGCCAGGTCGGGCCGTGCCCAGCTGGGCCAGTTTGGGCTGACCAAGAGGGGGTTGGGTCGGGTCGGGCCGGGCCCAGACCCCCCACTTCGGACCGTTTTCGGTATTTTGATCATAACTTGAGCTACGGACCTCTGATCGATGCACCGTCAGTTGCGTTGAAATCCTTGGAATAATATTGTGGTTTCTATATATTACACTTGAGGTTTCGGAGATTTTTGGGTATGTCCGGGTTGGTTCGAACCCGAAACAAACCGGGCCCTTGGAGCGGAAACGCATATAACATAAGGACAGGACGTCCGAATGACGTGCCGTCAATTACGTTGAATTATTCATAGTGAGACGGTTCATTTGTCTTACTCCACTTGAGGTTTGGACGGAGCTGGTGTAGGTATGGGTTGGTTTTAGCTTAAAAACCAACCGGGCCCCTCGGACAGAAAATCCAATATCTCTCAGACCGGGCGTCCGATTGACGCACCGTCTGTCGCGTTGAGTTCCTATTTATGAAACAGAACTTTTTGATACATCAACTCTGGACTCTGTGACATTTTATTTATCGGCCCCCTTGGCTCATGGAGCAGACCCTCCCGGAATCGAGCGTGTTGTGTGCGGGAAAACTAGAGCTGGCTCCGACTGCAACGACGATGATGACTGTACTTGGATCCTACGTGGGTTCAACAGCGAGTATGACTGTACTTGGATCCTCCGTGTGCTCGACATCGAAGATGCCTATACTTGGATCCTATGTGGGTTCGGCAGTGATGGTTACTGTACTTGGATCCTACGAGGGTTTGGTAGCGAGGACATATGTACTTGGATCACATGTGGGTTCAGCAGGGGAGAAGATTCAGAGGATACATCTATCATCCCCACCCCTCTTCATGAGTAGTATACTTGTGTGAGCTGAGTCTTGAATTTCAATCAATAACATCTATATGATTGACTTACATTCCTGTGTGGACTGGGTTGTGATTTCCTGTGTAGACTAGGTTGTACATGGGATCGTTAGTTGGAGCTGAACTGGTATTGATGACTTTGATGTATGTATGGGCATATACCTAAGTAGAGTTGGTTGATACTTTGTGTTTGTATCTTTTCTTTGTGGTTTATCCTTTTTGGATCCAGGGAGACCTTTGGGGGTCTCGGGGTCCCTAATGAGTATTGTATACTCACCCCGACATGGGTTATGCCCGCACTACGTGCTATTGGTTGCAGACGATGGACAACCCTGATCGTGGTTGATACTTGAGGAGAGGGACAGTATCCTGAGGTGGACAATCAGGTGGGAGGTACACAGAGCGGACGACTGGACCCGAGGAGCTGAGGTTACCATATTTACCCACCCTTCAGGTGGGATAGCCAGAGGACGATTCGGTGGTTGCTGATTTACTATAAAACTACCATAATTTCTTTTCTGTTGTACTATACTGTTAGTTGGGTTTTTATTCTGGCCCATTTACGTTCATGCAATTATTTTTTTACTCAGTCTACATAGTGTTTATTTCAGCTTGCATACTCTGTTATGTTTCTTTAATTATATAAAGGAAATGCCTTCCCTTTTATCGGGATTTACGCCTTTGGTGCTAGTTGTCAGCCCCTGGCCTATGGAAGGCGGGCTTGGGGTAGTCACGGCACGGGCCCCGAGGACGGGTCATGAAAAATTTGTATCAAAGGAGTCGGTTTTACCGCAGAACATAGGACTCTAATAATTTTCTTTTGTGAAGAAATAGTGTTAAGTGTATTGAGTGTGGTTATCAGTCTAGGGATTCCATTGTTGGTGCGGAAGCCGACGTATCCATACACCAGGACCCTGACTTCTGATTTATGACTCAGTGCTCAAAAACACCGATTGCATGTGTGTTTCAAAAAAATATTTTGTGATTAGTTTGTGTCAGCTCACCTGGTATATTGTATTAACCATGGCACACTTTTTTTCAGGATGGCCCCACAATGGCAGCCAGCTAGGTTTCTGAGCTTTTTGCGAGATGGAAGCCTACTAAGCAACGAGGCATCAGTGCAGGGCCCCATTACAACGGAGGAACCCCTGGTACCTCAACCCGCTGGGCCACAGATACCACCAGCCCCACAGGTGGAGAGTGCATGCCAACTGAGTGTGTTTCACGAGTTTCAGCGACAGAGGCCGCCCAGGTTTCGCAGAGAGACGGACCCTCAGTCAGCCGAGGATTGGTTGGAGGCTATTGTCCGAGTCTTCAGATTGGTAGGGACACAATCAGATCTCATGGTGATCCTTATGGTGATTCTCCTGCATGCAGCAGTAGGTAGATGGTGGATCATGATGCTCCAGGTGAACGACAAGGCATCTCTACTATGGAAGGACTTCGTGAGTCTCTTACGCTCTGAGTTCTTTCCAGCCACCCTCAGTGCAGTGCGCATCCATGAGTTACTACAGCTGCGGCAGGGAAGCATGAAAGTAGCACAGTACTCGATAATATTTACCGACCTATCACGCTACTCCACAGACAAGGTACGAGAGCCATTGTTCCAGGACCGGACCATTGAGAATGGACTGAGGCATGATATCAGTGCTTGTATGGTCTCCCTCAGAATTCCGACGCAGGCAGGAGTACTGGAGCGAGCCCTTATTGTGGAGAGCTTCCTTGTAGAGCCTACACCAGCAGTGAGGCAAACCACCGGGTTACATGTAGCAGAGTCTTCTACAGCCGGTAGTAGACAGATGTTATAGAGGTCCAAGCGTACCACACCATCAGGTGGAGAACCTCAGGATACTAGTTCGGATGTGCTGGGCACATGTAGTAGATCCAGTCATACGAGAGGTAGATAGTTCTATGCATGCGGTGGGTAGGGCCACATGGCTCATGACTGCCCGACCCGCCATGAAGAGGATCAACGGATGGTTTAGGGACCACCCAGTCAGAGGCAGAGGTTCAACCGTGGTGGTCCACATGGAGCAGGCAGACAAGGCAGAGGAGCTGGCCGAGCAGCGGGTGGTGGGAGACGCTTTGAGGCTCTACCACCACCACCACTGAGAGGTCCACCCCGACCACAGGGATCTAGCGGACAAAGTCAGGCTCAGCTTCAGGCAGTGGAGGCTTACGACCACGGTGCACATGAGACGATTTGAGGTACTATCTGTGTTTACTCCACCCTTGTTTTAGTTATTATAGACACAAGAGCGATTCATTCATTTATTGTTTCTGCCCTTGTTCGGAGCTCATATTTTCTAACAGATCCATTGGCTCGATCCTTACGGCTAGAGACTCATATGGGAGTAGACTTTATGATTACACACTGGTGCCGGCAGTGTGAGCATACTATAGGAGTCGAGAGCTTTGGCAGGGATCTTCATGTAGTGGCGTCATGGCCTTATGACGTCATCTTGGGCATGGATTGGTTATCTACAGTCCATGCTTAGATCGACTGTATTAGGCACAAAGTGCAGTGTGTCCACACATATGGGAGTAGTTTCACCTTCACTAGCGAGAAGGGAGCCTTTGTAGTGTATGATGGACTTACACATAGGAGAGGGCAGCCGATCACACATCAGTTGGCTAGTCACATCCTTGGAGCGGTTGATGTGCGGAGTCTGAGTTTTCCTATTGTGGTGGATCATTATGCGGACATTTTCCCAGAAAATGTTTCAGTACTACCTCCTCACAGAGAGATATACTTCTATATTGACCTGTACCCCGGGATAGCCCTGATATCTACTCCAGCATATCAGATGGCTCCGGCTGAGCTTTGTGAGCTATGGGTGGATTTGGAGGACTTGTTGGGAAAGAGATTCATTCAACCTAGTGTTTCACCCTGGGCTTCCCTGATTTTGTTTTCTAAGAAGGTGGACGGGAGCTTGCGACTGTGTTTCGACTTCTGTCTCCAGAACTAGGTGACCGTGAAGAACAAGTATCCACTTTAGAGTATTGATGAACTCTTTGATCAGCTCAAGGGAGAATGATGGTTCTTGAAGATAGACCTCAGGTCAGGCTATCATCAGCTCAGGGTTTGAGATGAGGATGTGCAGAATACGGCTTTCAGGTGTCGGTATGGCCACTGTGAGTTCTAGGTTATTCCTTTCGGTGTAACCAATTCTCCAGAAGTGTTCATCAGTCTCATGAAAGGGATCTTCCAGCTTTATATCGATTGATTTGTCATAGTCTTCATTGACGACATACTAATTTACTCTACTACTGAGGAGGAGCATGCCTTCCACTTGCGGGTTGTATTGGACACACTCCGAGATCACTAGAATTATGGTATGCTCTAGAAGTGTCAGTTCGGGATTCTAGAGGTCCACTTCTTGGGGTACGTCATCTCTGAGGCGAGAGTTGTTGTGGATCTTGCGAAGATCGAGGATGTACTTGCTTTGGAGCCACCCATGACTGTGACAGAGGTGCAGAGTTTCCTAGGTCTGGTTGGGTACTATCAGACATTTATTCTAAACTTTTCCAGAGTTTCATCACTGCTTTTATCTTTGACGAAGATGGAGAAATCCTTCTTGTTGTCAGATAGATGTCATCAGAGCTTCCAACAGCTAACGCAGAGATTGAACGGTGCACCCATCATGAGGCAACCAGAGGAGGGCATAGCATACATAGTTTATTATGATGCATTAGGGACTAGACTTGGGTTTGTCTTGATGTAGGAGCGGGTAGTGATCACCTATGGTTCACGATAGTTGAGGCAGCACGAGCAGAACAATGCTACCCATGACATGGTGTTAGCAGTAGTGGTCTTCACCTTGAAGATGTGGCGACACTATCTAATGGGTGAGCACTTTATAGTCTACTCTGAGCACCATATTCTCAGGTACATCTTCTCACAGAAGGACCTAAACCTGAGAAAGACGTGATGGCTCGAGATCCTCCAGGACTACGACTTTGAGATAGTCTATACTCCTGGGAAGGGGAATGTAGTAGTTGATGCTATCAGCAGGAGGTCGGGCATTCAGCTACTTGGAGAGGTGAAAGAGCAGTTATCCGCTTTACAGATATCCTTTGTGGATATAGATGGGGCATCCATCCTACAGTCACTCCTCCACTTCTTCAGCAGGTCAGAGAGGCACAACGTGGGGACGTTCACTATGAGACGCGATGTACTGAGATTTCCACAGGGCAGGTGCCTGATGGATTTTTTGAAGGAGCAGAGCATGTCATCCTCTTCAGGGGACGTACCATGGTACTGGTTTCATTATAGGATGAGGTTCTGAGAGATTTTCACACCTACCCTTTGGCAGTACCTCCTGGAGTTGTGAAGATGTACCAGGATCTCAGAAGACAGCACGGGTGGTCGGGTATAAAGAAGACTCTGTCAGACGGGATATCCATGGATTTCGTGACGGGGCTCCCTCGTACTTCCATAGGTCACGACTTCGTCTGGGTGATTGTCGACCGACTCACCAAGTCGTCCCACATCCTACCTATCAGAGAGCAGGGCTCAGTGGAGATCTTGAGACGCCTCTACGTTCATGAGATCATACAGCTTCATGGTGTGCCATCGTCTATCATCTCCGATCGAGATGCGCGTTTTACTTTTCGGCTTTGGAAGGGGTTGCAACAGGCATTTGGGACGCAGTTACGCATGTGCACTTCCATTCATCCTCAGACGGATGGCCATATAGAGAGGACCATTCAGTCTCTCAAGGACATGCTCAGTGCATGTGTCCTTGACTTTGGTCATAGCTGAGAAGATCACCTACCCATGGTGGAGTTTGCGTACAACAACGGCTACCACTCCACCATCAGGATGGCACCATACAAGGAATTGTATGACCATCAATGCAGATCACCTCTGTGCTGGACTGACCCTGTAGAGTCAGCACTCATAGGACCAGGGATGGTTCATACTACGACTGAGAAGGTGCAGATCATCCAGGAGTGGATGAGGACTGCATAGAGCAGGCAGAAATCCTATGCTGATAAGAGGCGGAGACCAGTGGAGTTCAAGGATGGCGAACACGATTTCTTACGGGTCTCACCTTGATGTGGATTATGGAGATTTGGCCGGGGCGACAAGTTATCTCCACGCTTCAGCGGACCATTCCAGGTTCTCAGGAGGGTAGGCGAGGTGGCATATCACTTGGATCTTCAACCTCAGTTGCACTGGGTCTATGACGTCTTCCATGTATCTCAGCTGAGGAGATACCTGCACGACCCGATGCATATCATTGATCACGGGGAGTTGGACATCGATGAAGGGGTGACTTTTGCAGAGGTCCCAGTGGAGATCGATGATCGACAGGAGTGGGTCATACATGGACGGCCGATTCCTCTGGTGTGCATTCTTTGGCAGCACAAGAACATCCAGGAGAGCACATGGGAGAGGGAGGCTCAGATATGTGCACAGTACCCTAATTTTATTCCCTATTTTATGATGTAGCTTAATGGGGACGTAAATCCCTGAGGTGGGAGTAATGTAATGGCCCGTAAATTTCAAGGAAATTTTTTTCCTAAATTCATTGGGATTTTAGGAGTAAACCGTTTCTGACGGAACCTGATTCCAAGGCCTAGTGTGCCTTGAATCAATTTATGTTGTTTAGTTCGGGTACGTTTACTAAACGAATGAGCGGGTTAATCTATCTTTTGAACAGGTTCTCGGAATTAAAATATTAGGGCACATATGAATCTGTAGTGCCATTAATTGCTTAAGAGGAACTTTATCGAAGATGTGTTTGCTCGGGAGGATATGTTAAAAAATATGGATTAAATGAAAAGTGAATTAATTTGTGGTACAAATTTTATTTCTTTTTCTATGGTGGTTTTATCCTTTATGGGGGAGTTAGGGTGGGACCCACTAGCATTCTAACAACCCATGTGAGGATTAATGTAAAGTGGGACCCACATGAGCCCCATCCTTTTGACTTTCCATAACCCCTTAACCCCCTTAGAACTAATTTTGTAACCCTTCCACCCTCTCTCTCTCTCTCCCTCTTAACTCTTTCCAACACACATTAAATAGTTAATTGAACCACTTCAATTAGTTAATGAGTGTTTTGAATTTTTAATTTTTGAAATTCATGGAATAAACAATTAAATTAATGGGTGACCTTATTTTAATTTTGTGGGATTGTTGTGTGAGAATTTGGGGAAGAGAGCCTTGTGTGAAGGAAGGAGGAAGCTCCTCCATCATTGAAGAATGTCATACTCTCTGCGAAGAATGACACCTCTTCGACGTATAGCACGGAATCCACGAAGATCAACGACGCACATTCTTCTTCCTCTCTCCATGATAAAAAGAGGAGAGCCAGCTTCCTCCTCGGGTGTACTTCGACGTCACCTTACGTCGACAACGAACGATTCCACCTCTCCGTAGATCACGTCACGAGGTAGGGGTTATTATTGATCAAGTTTAAATCAATGTTCTTTGTTGCTTATGTATTGACTGCTTGATATCGTCATAATGGGAGGAGATCGGACCTCGTAAACATGGACAATTATCCTTCCCCATTTCCTTGTTGATCATCATTGATGTTTGAAGAGAAGGCGGCGCGGTGTCGTTGCACCGCGCATGGATGAAGAGGACCGCGACCGGACCGGGCCACGATGATGTTGTGCGGCGCCGTCACGCCGCACCAGTGAGGCCGAAGAAGGCCGCAGCCAGGAGCGGGCCATAGTGGAGTGGCGCGACGCCATCACATTGTGCCGTTGAGATGATCCGTGACCTTAGGCCGTGGTGGACCAGTAGGGGCGGCCAATTGAGCCGGCCACCGGCGTCTCCAAGAGGCGGGATCCCATCTAGGTCCCGTGGCGGCTCACAACCAGCCGGACCGGAAAACCGGGGGGGTGTAACCCCTCCCCCCAACCTGTTTCTAGGGAGTACCCCACTGGGTCCGCCGTTTCCGGAAATAGGGGTCCGCACCCCTATGGCGTCCCGTTCGGCCAACGACCGAGCAACGGCCAGCTTTCGAGCCGGGCCGCAGGACACGCGGTCCGGGCCAGCCGCAGGACACGCGGGTCAGGCCAGCCGCAGGCCACGCGGGCCGGGCCCACTGCACGCCACGCGGGTCGGGCCGGTCCTACCCAGCCGGGCCGCGTCGCGCCCTGCCCGTTCGGGCCGACCAAGGGGGGATTGGGTCGGGCCAAGACCACCCACTTCGGACCGTTTTCAGTCTTTTTCTCATAACATGAGATACAGACCTCCGATCAATGCATCGTCAGTGGCGTATGAATCCTTGGAACGAGACGGTCATTTAGGTAAATTACACTCGAGGTTTTGGTGATGTTTGGGTATGGACGGGTTGGTTTGAACCCAAACCTAACTGGGCCCTTGGAGCGGAAACGCTTATAACATAAGGACCAGACTTCCAAATGACATGTCGTCAATTAAGATGAATTACTCATAGTGAGACTGTTCTTTTGGATTAATCCACTTGAGGTTTGGACACATCTGGATTATGGTCGGGTAGGTCTTAGCTTAAATACCATCCAAGCACCTGGGACGGAAAAGCCAATATCTCTTAGACCGGGCGTCCGATTGACGTGCCGTCTATCGCATTGAGTTCCTATTGAAAATATGGAACCTTGTGGTACATCAACTCCGGACTTCATGATAGTTGATGTATAGACCCCTTGGCTCGTGGATCAGACCCTCCTAGAATCGAGCGTGCTATGTGCGGGAGCCCTAGAGCTGGCTGTGACTGCGACGACGATGATGACTGTACTTGGATCCTACGTGGGTTTGGCAGCGAGGATGACTGTACTTAGATCCTCCGTGGGATCGGAAGTGATGATGACTGTACTTGGATCCTACGTGGATTCGACAGTGATTGTTACTGTACTTGGATCCGACGTGGGTTCGGCAGTAACGACTTCTGTACTAGGATCCTATGTGGGTTCGGCAGGAGAGATGATTCATAGGCTACATCTATCATCTCCACCCCTCTTAGTGAGTATTATACCTGTGTGAGCTGAGTCTTTACTTTCAATCAATATCATCGATATGATTTACTAACTTTCTTGTGTGGACTGTGTTGTGCTTTTCTGTGTGGACTGGGTTGTACATGGCCTCGTGAGTTGGAGCTGAACTGGTATTGATGACTTTGGTATATGTATGGGAATATACCTAAGTAGATTTGGTTGATACATCGTGTTTTTATCTTTACTTTGTGGTTTATCCTTTTTGGATTTAGGGAGACCTTCATGGGTCTCGGGGTCCCTACTAAGTATTTTATACTCACCCTTGCACGGGCTATGCCCGCACTACGTGGTGTTGGTTACAGATGACAGACAGCGCTGATCGTGGTTGAGGCTTGAGGAGCAGGATAGTATCCGGAGGTGGACTATCAGGCGAGACGTACACAGAGTGTATGGCTAGATCAGAGAAGCTGAGGAGACCATCTGTACCCACCCTTCAGGTGGGATAACTGGAGGATGGCTCAGTGGTTGCTGATTTAGTTTACTAATGTCGTACTTTCTTTTCTGTTGTACTGTACTTTCAGTTGGGTTTGTATTCTGAACCATTTAGTTTTTATCATATAATTTTGAACTCTGTTTACTTAGTTCTTACTTTATCTTGCATACTCTGTTGTTTTTCCTTACTTATATAAAGGCAATGCCTTTCCTTTTATCAGGATTTACGTCATTGGTGATAGTCGCTATCCCCTGGCCTGTGGAAGGCGGTCTTGGGGGAGTAACGGCATGGGCCCTGTTGATGGTTCATGACAATATATAAATATATACATCTAATAGACATTAAAAAAGAATAGTTCATTTAGAACCTTATCGTTTTTGTATAACCATGCTGTATTGTTTTTACCATAACGCCAAAATATATTTTCCTATTTTCACAATTCATTATAGAAAAAGTTAATTGGAGATATTAGAATATATTAATTATTTTTATTCATATTATTTTATGTATTTAACCATATTAAATTCCTAGATTCAGTAGAATTTAATTTAAAATTAAACCCATCGATGTAATGAAAAAATGGGGTTTCGATAATTGTATTATTTCAGTATAAGATGACTTTATATTGACTGTATGGGTTGTAAAAAAACTTCTATGATTTTCAATTAAAATTTATTGAAGTATAATATATAAATTCAATTTAAATAATTTTCAATTTAGGATGTTTAATATATTAAAATAGATAATCAATATTCCTTTTAAAACAATTTTTCACAACAAAATTTATTTTAATTAAAACATAATCATATAGTAAAACAAAATATTATGATAATTAAAAATTAATTTAGTGTGGTAAATAAAACTAATGAATAAATATTTTACATTGAATCCTATTTAAAATAATATGTATCTTTGATATTACCTTATTTGTTATAAATAATTGAATTTTTTACAAAAATCGGTATTTTTCACTATTCACCAACAATCAATATTTTACAAAAAATATCTAAATATGAACCTACTATAATTATTAGAAGGTGATTTAGCATAGTAAAATAAATTATAATAAAATATTATATTATATGTTTTATATTAAACCTTCATAAAAACCATAATAAAATAAATTAATTAAAATTATTTCTATTGTAATTTGAAATTTAATTGATATTTTTAAAATGAATATTAATATTTAATTTATATTAATAAAAAATTAATTTAGTATATCATTACCTATGTATTTAACTTATTTTACCTATTTTCTAAATTGAGACATCAAAATTTTATTTACTTATCCAACAGGTGGGGATATTTTTTCCTGATTTAACTTTTAGATTCCCATGATGTTTCTTCACCTGTATGAATTTTCTATAAATCATAAACAAGGTGAATCGGATTTTTCCAATACAAATTCTTTCTAATATCGTGTTTTTAAATAGGTTATTATGTAGAAGAAATATTCTATTATAATATAACTACATTAGGGATCAACACATGAGATGAATATGGCACACTTTTAAATAACATTGAAACATGAAATACAATGTGTACCTAAGATAATATCAGAGGCCTAGACAATTGGTTGGAAAATGATCCAATTTTACCTATTATTTCATATAGTTAAATGAACATAAATTATAAATTTCTTTTTTAACCATAATTAATAACACTATTTCAAAGTTATACTTTAAGAAAAACATGATCACCTACCTCGAAATATATATTTCTCCTTTTATTATCTATATAAAAATTATGGTTGATCTAATCTATCATTTTTTTATGTATCAATTCTACATACTCAAGCATTTCTTCAACCATCCTTTTTCCAATCAACCCAATTTATCTTTCTTCATCCCAAAAATTTGGTTCTCGACACCGATATCATTATAATGTATCCAAAGGATCCATTAATATACTTGAATGAAACCCTTTGTCATAAGAAAACATAATCAATGAATTATGATGATCCCAAATTAATTTTTAATACATTTAACTGGAAATAATCATATCTTCCATGTTCTGAATAATTCTCATAGAATTTTTTTCATATTGTGGATAAATGGAAGTAATAAAATTTAAATTAATAAACATTGACCTGTGTATTTCAATAAAAAAATTATATTTTTAAATGATATCATGACCTGATATATTATAGATATGCACATTAGGTAACATGAATATCTTTTTTAGATATAGATGATGAATAATGTATAACGAATGGGACGGAACTATGCATATTTAGTACAAAAACCTTCAATTTGTTTTAATTTTTACATCAAGATATATTTGGAAATTATACTATTAAATCATTTAATATATTTTACAATTTCCACTCTCGCACTGATAATTGTTGGGGAATTACCTTTAGAAATTTTCATGCCACATTGAGGTGCCGGTAATTCCAACATTATAATGTAATGTCAGCAGTATCTATTTTCATTCATTCCCACCAATAATACTCCCCAAAGTCACAATACATCATAGTGCTTCCAGGATGAACAAAAGACTAGAACATCAAGTTTCACTCAACAAAACTATATTCCACTAGAATTTAAAAGGCACAAATAATAACATTATCAATTTTTTAAATCATTCTTCATCAACAATACAATCATAAAAATTACCCTTCTAAAATGGACTCAATCTTTTCCGAAAAATCATGAATCACATACTGAGTTTCCTAATTCCTTGTGAAAATTTAAAATACACTGAGACATTAATCAAAATATAGGATGAACCCACATCCATAACATATAATATAAAATTCATTAAATAATTAACCCAATGGTCATCTTACAAATGTAACATGGTTAATGTTGCATTATTTTTCTTAATCCAAGAATCAATCACTTTGTGTTCATTACCAGGTCGAGGACGAATCATGCAATCATAGTAAATGATGAGTCTCATATAACTTCAATGTCTCGTGGTTTATTCGTTAGGATTTAATATATAAATTAAATATATTTTATTAGTATACATTTCACACATTACACTGTATAAATGGATATTATAAATTCTTAACTAAAATACTGCATCAGCTAATTCTATATTATGTGTTTGGTAATTTATCTCATTTTTTCTCAATTGATGTGAAGAATAATAAATTACCTTATTATTTTACATTAGTAAAAAACCAATTATCTTCAATTAAGTAGAACTATATATGTCAAATTCACTATTTAGAGGTGGAAGTCCCAAAACGAGACCATTCACCAATATTTATTATAGTTCATAAAAACAAAAAACATATTATTTAGTCTAGATGAATTTAACTCCCTTTTGAGTTAATTTATTAAGTGTTTTTAATGAATTATTTATTAACAGAAAGAATTTAATAAGATAATTAATAAATAAAATGACTAATATCATGACATTTGTTGGTATTGTACACTATTAAATGACATTAGTTTTATAATGTAAAAATATTATTCCATTATTTTAAATAATATGAACCTGAGAATAATTTTTTTAAAAATAGATTTTCCACATACTATGTATCCCATATAGTTTTATTTCCTCTCATGTTTGAAAAACAATCCTTATGAATGTTTGATGATCCTCGTGACTTTTATAATATACCAATATATCATTAATAAACAAACCAAAAAACATAAATATTCCTAAAAAACTCTATTCAAATGATACATATATACATCCTGTGAATTAGATAACACATTGGTAATATATACAAACCCATAAATTCAAATATCTATTAAAAAAATTATATTCCAAATTTCATCATACTACACCTATAGCATCTGTTACCTAGTCCAAAGATGATACATTGAAAAATAATGATCTCTTTAGATTTGACCAAAGAATCATCGATACAAGGAAAATGGTAAATTTTATTAACAGTGGTGTTATTCAAGGTTATATAATAAATGAAATGTCTCATTGATCAATCATTCATTGAAAATAATTAAAGCACACCATAGTGAATTTATAGTCTGGAAAAACATTTATCTATAAAATCATCGAAATTATTTTTCAATTATAGGTGTCCCACTTGAGTAATTTGAAGAGATGGTTTTTAAATAGGATTAACATCACACACTAGAGAAGTTGTTAATTCAACCTCTTGAGATGTAATAACTATAGGAAAATAATTAAGAAATATAACTATGTATTCATTATCTACTGGACTGTCACTGATTTTGGTAGTTAATTTCATTCAAAAATATGATTTGGGTAATGTTCGCATCCATCTACAATCAATTTTATTTTTCTCATTATGTTATCAAATGTATGAAATCATTGAATAAAGAATTATTTAATATGAAATATAAATTATCTTTATAAAATAAAATCCAATCCATATCACAAATGATATCAAAATATATTATGGTCAATTCAACAATATTTACAGGAAAGACCACTCTGATAACAAAAATAATAATATTCTTATAAATCTTATCTTCTATAATATTTCTATCATGAGATTTCACCAAATCTTCTATCACCTTTTCATGTGTTCGTTTTACTATTTTACAAAAATATTTCTCAGAAATGTATGAATGTGATGTTCTAGAGTCATATAGGGTAGTTTCAAAATTCAAATAAACTAGTAACATATATATCATCACATCAATAGGTGGCCCAACAACAAATATAGTTGTATAAATAAATTATTCACCACCCCTTTTCTATAGATCTCATTTATTTTCACGATATAAAACCATCTTTGGGTACACATTGGCATATCTTTGAAACTGAATTAATTTAAAAATAATTTCATTTTCTTTTAATTTTCTTTTGATCATTATCCCTATATTTACGAGCCATATCAACTAACTCACAACATTAGAATAACTTCCTATATATCGAAATACATTCCCAGTGGTGGTTTTTACCAAACATATCACAATATGGAAACATTAATTTCTTACATAAAAACATATTTGGCACATTCCTACAAATTTTCTACCACTGTTATCTCTATATCTAGTATATTTTATAGAATACCTAATCATATGAAAAAAATATCTCACCATTCTAAACAACATTATGTGTTTTCTCATATCTTATAAATTCATGTAATGCCAATTCCCTTCCATATGATGGAATATAATTTGAATAAAATTGATTAATAATACTATCAATATCATGGATAATATCTACTATATATATGAACAATCTTGTAAAATTTTTATTATTCAAAGCTACAAAATTATAATCCTTTTTGATTAATTATATAACTTATTTTTCTATCTTTAGTCAAAAAACATTAGAGGAATATTTCTCAAGTAAGATATTCTGAAATATATCACATTCCCTGATATCATTCATATATCTCTCTTACATAATTTAAATAAAAGAACATCATTAATCTTAATTACCTTAAAATTTATAAGTGGAATGGATTACTGTGGGATGTTTTCAATATTCATGATTTCAAATATATTTTATATGGAATGTTTCCATACCTGGGTGACCACTAGTTTAGAATATCCATTGAATGATGGAGGATGTTGCCTCATAAAATTCTCAACTATCAACATGTTCATATGTTATATATTTTGATTCTTGGTAGAATATATTCCACTGACATTTATAGCCTTCGTCAACTGATCTGTCACCATAAAAAAATATTTCATTATAGCTCCTACTATATTACAATTACAATTTAGAAGGATATTTTATTCTCAACACCTTCCCACTATAGGTTCTCTATTTACGCAATAAAAATTGATTGCGAAAACATATATTTTAGACAAAGAAACATGTAATCAATAAATTAGACATCATTAAAACTTAAAAATAAGTAAAATAATTATACTTAATGAAATTAATATTATCATAAACACTAATATTATCTAAACCATTCCCTTATATAATTGATAAGGATTATACCTTAATCCTTACCAATTCAAATGACTTTAAACTATAATTAAAATTATTATATTCTCAAATATCCATTAGGTTTATAGTTTTACAATGTTGGGTAATAAATCTTACCTAATAAACCAATTTATATAAAATGTTGACACTTGTAATAAGTATCCAATTTTTTCAGAATATAAATATTTTGAAAAAAACATAATTTAGTTTCATGGAAAAATCACCAAGACATTCAAGATAAAATATTCATTCTTCTTATAAATCCTTAAATCCCACGAGAAAAAATTTGATAGTTGGGTGGGGCATAACAAGGGAAGTGAGGGACATAAAAAAAAGAACTATTTAGTCATTGATTACTTATAAAAAATTACCATTTCAAGTATGCTTTGGTACAAACTAGACATTGTTTACCTTATTTATCAACTTTTATTCGTAATTATTTCTAAAAAATATCCAAAAATACATTAACAAAATATAAATTTCATAATTTTTTCATTGAAAAAAATGAAAAAACTCATGAATACTCTTTCTCAACGTTGTATATTTCACCTATAATAAGTAGTTAATAAAGTATTTTAAAAATTAATCAACTTACTAAACATTTCTGTGATCAAATGATAATGATAAATTAACAAAGTAATCATAGATAAAACAAATAGGCCTATTGGGGACTAACTTCACATATCACTCATTAAAATGGAATAACCATATAGTTTTCTTCCATACCCAATGCATTGGTGAGTTATCATAGACCCACTTGTGCATGGTTTATAATGTAACCACTCATCCATAGATCAGAATGGGACCCTCCATCTCTATTTTATCAAAGAATCATCCATTTGTGGATTATAATAGAAGCACCCATCATCATAAATAATATTGGTTAACCATTAAAAAATCATAACACCTAATACATTCAAATATCAATATTAAAATCATAAAATATTCATTTCTTGCCTAAGAAAACATATGGGAATCTTGAAATATCAACTAAATTTAAAACCCATTTTAAATTCCCAAATACATAGGAAAAAGGGAAAATGAGGGTTTAAATGATGAAGAAATGAAATACTTAAATGGAACCCAAAAATAAATAACGGTTTTTGTAGAGGGAAAAGTCGTTATCACTGTTAGCATTATAATAGAACATTACTTTTGAATTTTGTGATCATGTTCCATAATAACTCATTAAAATATTCCTTTTGAAAACAATTTGAAATAATTTAAAAAGTGAAATAATATGTACTTTATAAATATACTATTTTGATATGAAAAAAATTCTATAATACAGATATAAGAATATGAACATAGAAGAAAAAGTGTTCAAAAATAACTATTTAAAACTATAGTTCTTAAAGGAAATCTCATACATTGGGACTGACTCATCACTTATGTTCCTCATCATAGATATAAATAAACATATATTAATAATATAGTTTATTAATAATGTTTTCCTAGTAAATCATTACTTTTGTAATATCTATTACATAGTATAATTCTTTTTAATCATTTACATTCACATTTTATATTTTAATGATATTTATCATATGTTTTATATATTACCTTGATAGGTTCACTATTGTCAAAAATTAAATTATTAAATAAAAATGTAGAAAAATAATAATGATATAATTAAAATTTCTATAAATCATTTATATTTTTAAATTAAATCATGAATTTTGATAATGTAAAATGAACTATGTTGCAATAATCGAGATTTTAGGTGTTAAATTCCCATGAGTAACGTTTCTATTTTTCATTGATCATTGTGGAAAGAAGGTATGTATTATTTATTATTTTTAGAATTGAAATCATATCATAAACACAATATTAATTTATTAAATATACATATATATACATATATATCTTATATATGATTTGAAGGTGAGATAAGAATCACATTACTTCATGGAGGATGTAGTCCACACATATGTATGAATGCCATTTTTCATTTCTCAGTGAATGGAATTGTAAAAGAAAATTATATATATATTAATATAAATTATCATTTCATATTGATTAAAAAATATTGAATACATTAAAAATGTATTGTAAATAATATATTTTCATTAACATTATCTTTGTTACCTTATATGTAAATAATTAGTGAAAAACAAATCACATCGCGTTGTGAGGAAATAGTCTTACGTACACATGGAAAATGTTATAGTATCCCATGAGAAATGGAAATTAAGATGGTATATTTGATATCAAATTTCATAAAGTATAATTACTCTCAAATATAATATATATTCTAAATATCTATTAATATAAATCTATAATAGCTGATGATGAAAAATGAATGACATTTGTTCACATGGTAGTAGTCTTATCTACACAAAAATAATGATTTTGATTCATATTTTATGGAAGTTTAACTGTATTTAAGTTATTAAATTACTATAATAATTTATAATTATATTTTATATATCTTGTTTTCGTATCAAAAAAAATTCTTAATTTTTGAATAATGTGGAAGAATAAACAATATAAATATTCTCAATGAAACATGTTACCACTTCATCAGAAAAATATCATAGGTTAGAACCAAAGGCCTTAATAGGATAGATTTATGGGAAAACCAGGAGATCTAATTTATTGAGATAGAATTATGGATGGTTTTTGAGTAGGTATAGGTTTATAAAAATGTATTTTAGGGGTCAAAGAGGGGAGGGGAGTGGTCGGACTTTTATAAGTGAGGTGGGTTCCACACTTGTAACATTTAAAAAGAAAAATGTGTAACCGTTTTTTTACATGAAAAATAATCCACAATTTAACATTATTAATAATTATACTTGATAATGTCAAAATACGGATGTAAGTTATATTTTTTGAAGTTTTGAGGTCATTTTAATTGTTATTATTGTAGTTTAATCCTTGTCGAAAATCAGTTTTTTCATTAGTTGTGCTACAAGTATTTTATTATTTCAAAAATTCATTGTAAATGAAAATTAAATTACCCTTAATAAATAATTTAAATTATTATTATTATAAAATTTTAATTTATTTTTCCAAAATCAATTCACATAATTATAATTATTATAATAAAAAATAAACTCAAAGAGGGGATAATGAATCCTTATTTTGGAAAAACATTGTTATCATCTATAATACAATTATATATTAACTATATGACTAGTAATAATCATTGTATGAATTTAAATTAATATTTATATATTTTTAGAATATTAATTCAATTTATATAATTCATAATTAGTGGTGCTTTATAAAACTAAATAGAAAATAATTATTCACCTTATATAAAATTCCAAAAATCCCTATTTGTAATCCAAAAAATTAACAATTTATAGAATACAATATAATGATGGGTAAAAATTAATTAAATACATGATATATAACTAAAAAATTATTATTTTAAATTAAATATTATTAAAATTATCATATTAAATAAAAATTACCCAATTTTATGAATAGAAATGGAATTTTTTTAAAAAAATCTTAAATTTTCACTATTCACCAAAAAAATCAATATATTCCATAAAATAAAAAACACATAATCACATGTTAATTTTGATTATAGGGTTTAATTAATGAATTTAATTTTTTGAAATACAAATTTGATAGTTCATGAATTATGATTTTAAATAAAACAAAAAAATAAAAGTGTTTAATTAAAAATATTTACTTTAGAATTAAAAATAACATAATATATTTATAGTTAATATAATTATTTAATTAATATTAATAAATATAAAAGTTATGTATTCCATAATTACCTGTGTTGTTAAAATTTTGACGCCTTTTTAATTTATTTTATAAGAACCATTCATATTTCTATGTACCATTATATAGTAAAAAAACATAAAAGATTGCTATTATCCACATTTCACTAATAAAATTTTATTTATAATCAAAAGTAATCCTTTAAATATATTAAAATATTCAATAGAAATTCAAAACTATTTTCAATACCAATCTACCCAAATGTGAATAATGGATTTAATTTCCTTTTAAAAAATTAAGGCTTGTATTGGAAGCCAAATATCAAATATGTTTCGTGGGTGCCAAGAAGTCGTTGTTGCCACATACGTTAAAAATAATTCCTTTTGACTTTTTGGAACTAAATTAACATTATTCATATAAAAATATTCCTTTTGACATAATTTTAATGGAATTGAATTTAAATGGGTTTTATTATACATCTCATAAAAGATAGTGGTGTATAATAACAAAATGTGCCTCAATGAAAGGAGATTAAGACGATGTCCCTTACATTAGGTCTGACATGTCTAGTACCTTCTATATCATATGAAATAAGAAAATATGGTTAATTATTTACATTCTTAAGAAAAATTATAATTTTTTTATTACTTTTGTATAAATAATTACAATGTTATAATAATTAGTTAATTGTTTGAGTTCATGCCAGATGTTTTTTCGATATTCAGTACTCAAGTCAAAAATGACCATGGAATGACGTCAATAATCCATAAGGTAAAAATTAATTAATATAATGAATAATGTTTATGAAATTATTATAATATTGATACATAAATTATAGTATTAATAAATCTTTGTAGTGTGGTTTTGAAAAATTAACATTGTTATAATCCTAGAGACGAGAAGCCATATGTACACATGAGTAACATTTTTCATTTTTCATAGATCATTACAGAAATAATTTTATTATTTTATCATTATAAAATTATATTAACATTATTAATATCATATTAATAATTCTAATATATGTATATATATCATACAATTGAAATCAAGAATAAAAATGAGTCATATCACTTCATGGAGGTGATTCTTCAGACGTACTCACAGATGACATTTTCATTTTTATACGCATGTAAAGTAAGAATGTAATTGATATATTATTATCATATTATTATTAATATTTCATGAATATGAAATATTATCATTAATTCCGTTATTATAACTATTCCTGAGATATAGTTATGAAAAATGAATTAGATCAGTTTGTGGAGGTGATAGTCCAGTCATATGAAAGAATTATTAAATACATTTCCATTTAATGGAAGTTGAGGTGGATTAAGTGGTTATGTTATCATAATAATAATATAATTATATTTAGTATACATGGGTTATTATTTAATTTAGGAAGAATAATATTTGATTGATGTGTAAGAAAAAATAAAAAATAAATACTTAAAGAAAACAGTACATCTTCTTCTATTTATCACTATGGATGAAAACCTTAACACCTATAAATATGGTTTTCTACCTAAAAAATGGATTCAATATTTTAATAAGGGATTATAGTAAGATGTTTTGTCATATCATGGAAGATCAAAAATGTTTTTTAAGAATGATTAATATTGGAGAATGAGTGTCATTTTATGGGATATGGGAGGGGCACCCTTGGAATTATAAAAAGTACTTTATTATTATTAACAAAATTTAGATTCAAAATAAGTAAAAATTAAGTTATTTATAATATAGGATGATTATACATCGATCTATATTCATCTAAAAATAATTAGACACTTTTTGTATATTTTTTAATCCTTATCTTTGTGTTTTAACCCCTTCTAACCCTTACTGTTTTATCACGTTATTTAAACATTGATAGTTAACATAAATACCAAATAATTCCAAAATTCATATGAATGAGTAATTTTTGACATTTTTATAGTGATAAAAACATTTTTTCCAAATAATATATTATTATAAAATTTTTATTTTTTAAAATCTGAATTGTGTCAATTTTTACACCATTCATTCAATGAATTTTTTCAAATATCAAAAAAAACATTATTTATTAGAAAACAATATATTAAATAAATCCTAAGATGTCATATTTATCCTTAAAATTTGTGGATGTCATGGAATATTTACAATTATTGATATTTTAATATTATTTTTATGATTAATATGATTATTTTTTAATAAATCTATTAATGTATCATATTAGTATAATAATTAAATTTAATAACATAATTTAAAATAAATAATAAATAAATTTCCATTATATATTTAATTTTTTTATATTTTTAATTACTACTTATAGAAGATTATATCACTTATATAACCCCATATTAAAATTGATTTATTAATAAGAGACATGATTATGAAATTTTTGACATTAAATTTAATTAAAAGTTATAAATGTCATAATGACACACAAAAGGCCTCCAAAGGCCAAAATTTACACTGATGGAATATATTGTTCAAAAATAACTCATAAAATTATATTAGGGCATATTTTAGGGTAGTTTTATATTATTATGTAATTATATTTACCATTATTTAACTCATTTACCCTTTTATTGTGGTTAATAACATACTAAAGTTACTAGTCACCAAATAATATTTCGATACTAATAAACCATATTTTTAATTATTATTACGACCATATATTCCTATTTTTTGAGATCTCAATCATTAATGTTGTAAAATTACGTTTAACACTACTCATGTTGATAGATCGAGACAACATTTTTTTAAGTAAAACAATCCAAAATTTACATTGTTTTTCTATTCAATTTCAATATAAAATTGATTCCAATTAAATAAATTGGATTAAATGATAAAAGCATAATTTAATTACACTCTAAAACCCATTATAAGTAAAATATATCTTTATAAATGAATTATATGAAATAATATTCTTGAATTAAAATGAAGTGTTTTACAATATTAATTACAAATGAATTTTATCAGAAAAGTACCAAAATTAGGCCAAAGAAAATTTTTATATCCCACGTAAGAAGAAAAAATGTATCCTGTAAAATAGATATTATAAACCTCTAAAACCCATATTTAATATGAGTTCTCCATCAAAAGGCGGTAATACTGCATTTTTATAAAAACATGTATTTATCTATAAAATTGTATTTGTTCTTATATAATGTCTAGATTAAACATAAGATGAATTTTAAACATTATATTGGGTTAATATTTCATTAATATTATCCCAAAAGAGATATTTTATTATTTTATAAACATAATTATTCACACGTAAATAGTTTTTTATGAAAAAAAATCTGTTATATTCAATTTTTTATTCTACATTTCTAATAAATTTTCTTACCAATGAATCATTATATAAGAATGTGTAAAAACAATTTTCAAAATTTATTTAATGTCATTAATTCTAACCATTCAAATGGCCATGCAATAACTACAACATAAAACAATAATATTAATATTATATTATATTTTTGTATAACTCAGCCCTCTGTGCAGCATATGATTTCATAGAAACCCATTATTGTGTGTTGAGTACGCTATTTGACAAAGTGTACCTTTTGAAATAAAAATACAATTTAATTTATAAATATTAATAAATATAAAAATGTATTATCCTATAATTAACTTGGATGTTACATCCTTCCCCCTTTTGAAAATTGTACCTCTCACTTTTATATTTTGGATTTGAAACTAAGATTTCACTTTAGAAGCATTATTCCTTGAATTCCCACATAAAAAAAATTTTCAATAATATATCCACTATAAAATAAAGTATGTTAAGTACAAAGGTCACCCAATATAACACATATTATGATTCCATACAGTAAAACATGTGTATGGATGAAAAAATTACAATCATGTTTTGATGGAGAGTGATAGGAAACCCGATCAATAGAATGTTAACAAAACAGAAAAACACAAACAGGTGATAGGTTAAAAATTCTTTGATTTTTTAGTAAAAAATGTGAACACAAAAATATTTTCTTAATATCCTTTTCGTAATGTAAATTTATTTTTTACTACACCGAATAAGAATATAATGAAACATATAATCTTTACTAGTATAGTTTCATCCATTAATAAAATTCAACCACAAAATCATCTTTTTCTCCAAAAGTGGTGTGTTAATACGATTTTTCATGCCTCAAGGAATAAAATTAACTTCTATAAACTCACATAATCCAAAAAATATTATATTTATTTTTATACTATATTTATAAATTAAACATAAACAAATTACAGAGTACAAGATATGATAATTTTCATAAAAACTATATGATGAAAAACTACTTCAATTTAAAAAATTCAACACTAATATCCACTATTCAAAAAATGCCACTTTATTAATAAATATCCACAAAATTCCTCAAAACATGCCAAACTATTATTTGAACAAAAAATTTTGAAGGATTTGATAATATAGTCTTCCATGATAAATTTTAAAATATATATCCAAATAACATCAACCAATAATAATGTCTCATACGAAAAATTAATTTTTAATCACATATTCTCCATGATAGGTTAATAATTTCCAAAAATAACCATATTCCCCATATGTTTATAACTAAAAATCATAGATTCATCTAAAATATAATTTAACCATTACTCTTTAAAAAAATTCCCATAGTATTCTATTTATATTTGTAATATAATGTTCTCAAAATAGTGACAGTTTTCTAAAAAACATTTATCACATAATTCCCAAATAATTTCCTAATACCATGGATATCCATTTGATATAACATAAGTTCCCAATATCATTATATTATTTGATCATCAACTGTTTAAAAAAATAAAAACTCTTTCTAACTAGGGACATCACTTAACTTGGTGGTAGGTGATAAAGCCTTCTCGGACATCTTTTGTGGGTTTGACTTCCACAGACTTTTCCGACATAATGGGTTTTCACCATTCTTTTATGGAACCTTTTTGATAAAATAATTTGATTTTTTAAAATTTCCAAATTTAGATAAAATCCTAAAAAATAACACTAACATGTTTTATCCTTAATATTTATCTCAAACATTTCATTTTGAAATTGGAAATTTAATAACCCATAATTACCTCAAAATCAAAGATCAAATAAACCCTAATATTTATCTATATCATTGTAATTATGTAATCATAAGAAAACAAATGTATTAATCATATAAAATTTTAACATAATAAACTTCAAGGTTACATAAAATTTAATGATGTTTTCTAATGTAATAATATCATCAAAAGAGCCTTAATTCATTAAAAAATTTCATCATCCTACAGTCTATCGTAACCCTGAGATCCTTTATTTTTAGTCTTTTAAATCATTTATATTTATTTGTGTTCCTTTAAATGTGATTTTCCATATTATTCATCAATTATTATTTCATACAAAAAAATATAAATCATGTCATAAAATAAAAAAATGTCAAAACATGAAACGAGAAATAATCCATTCCTTTCATAGGTCATTTTCAGTTTCCTCATCATCAATTGGAAATGTATTTTTTTTTTAAAAACATATATTCAGACGGTCCTATTGATCCCATTCACAAATTATATTCATTGGACATTCGTTCAATAATGACCATACTCCCAACATTTAAAACATTTCATTCATAACTCGGAATGAATTTCATTCCCTTTCCTCATGTCAAATGAACTCTTCCTTATTCCTTGGAATGTTATTACTTTATGACATTAATTAACACATTTATATAATCTTACCATATAATTAAAAACATTTTTCTAGGTGTTTCATTTAACATCCTCGACACAAATGTAATTGAATACACATAACTTTTTTATTTCTACTTGAACTTCTCTAGGGAATCATTTCTGTCATATATTATCCCACTGAAAAATCAACATGTTTCTAGAGGTAAATCATGACTCCAGATAGTTGGTTTAAAAAAACCACATATGTTCTCATTAAAACCCTTATTTCACTCAGTTTCTTATTCAGAGAACCAAAAAAAAATTCATCACATCAACTATTACATCAGTTCATGAGGGATCTAACCATTTACTAAAACACAAAAGGTTAGTGTGAGTATATCCATAAAATAATCATATACAATCTTATGAGGAAGATAAAAATAGAGATATAATTATTCATTTAATGTAAAAATCATTAAATTTATCTAAAATAACTATGAATCTTTCTATTATTCTAATATTTGAGGTTATATACAACATTTAATTATGCTTATATATCACCCTAACCAATAACATTTTCAATACCATCCTATGATACCAACTATATAGACAAGTCCGTAAACATTAAATAATATTAAGATAAGTGAGTAATTTTATTTTCATTCACATTGTGGATTGATTTAGGTTTAGAGAGTTGATGAATTAGGAAATAAATCATACATAACAACTAAAATATTAAAAATTATACAATTCTACTAACAATCCAGGTTTTATCATTAAAAAACATGTAAAAAGAAGCATAGTTTCATTTCATGTTTAAACATAATAACTTTTCCTTAATCCCATACAAGAAATAATTAATCTATTAATCCTTTGAAAAACATTTAAAAACATTTTATGACCATTAAAATATATGTAATGTATTCACAATGAATGAAAACTATTAGTCCTTGTGAAAAAAAGTAAACCAAGAATGCTTTATCATAAAGCAATACTTTTAATCTTTAAGAAGTAGTAAATAAAATTCACTGAATATAATATAATTTATAACCCTTTTGTAATTAAGAGACTAACTCAAAACCCATATAAAGGATAACATAACATATAAAGGTAACATGCGACATAATCATGCATAAATGGAACAACCATAAGGTCGACTTCCACACTTATCAATCTTAGAAATGGAATAGCCATATGATCGACATCCTTACACAATGCAGATGAGGTTATAATGTAACCATTCATACATAGTTTATCATGGAGCCTAGCATATTTGGATTATCATGTAACCACCTGTATTTGGTTTTTCATATAACCACCCATAAAATGTCCATGTACGATTATATAATCATAACATATAAAATATTTCAATTATCAAAATTTCACTCATAAAATATTATTTTCAATCATAATAAATATTTTCATGAAATTAAAATATATATTACACATTCAAAACAATTTTCAATACCTATATACCGAAAAATATAATAATTTACTTCTTTTCATTTTATATTTTTTTAAATCATGTATATGAAGGAAAATATCAAAAAATGCCTGCAATATTGGAGAAGTCATTGTCGCCGCATATGTTAATTTTTATCCATTTGTCACATTGTTACAAAAGTTAAATTATTAATATAAAAGTATTAATTTTGAAAACCTTTGTATGAAATTAAATGTAAAATTTGTTTACTATGCACTTTATAAAATAAGTTAGTTTATAATATGAAAATATAAATCAATTAAAGGAGATTGAGATGATATCCCTTACCTTGAGTCCGACTTGTCTTGTACTATATTTTCCTTACTGGATAATAAAATTAGGATATTTATTTTATTTATAAATAAAATTTCTAAATTTTATTAATATTATTATATCATTATTTAACATGTTATAGAAATTAATTTATTATTTGAGTTCATGTTGGACATTTTTATGATATTCGGCACTCGAGTTAAAATGAACTTGGTATGATATCAATAGTGCATGAGGTAAAAAATAAATCACCTTAAGAATAAAATTCAGGACATTATTATCTTAATTATACGTAGATTATACCTTAAAGTAAAACCATGATGTTTGGTTATGAAAAATGGACAATGATATAATCATGGCTATGGTAAGCTGTACATAAAGAGGAGTAACGTTTTCTTTGATTCATTTATCTTAGGGAATGAATTTATGTATTATTATATATTTATGGAATTAAAATCGCATCATTAATATAATATTAAACATTTAAATACACTTATTTACAACATACAAGTGATATAAATAATACAAACAAGTCTCATGGATTCAAGGAGGTGATAGTTCACATGCATGCACGAAAGATGTTATCATTATTAGGCACATGGAGAGTAAGAAAATATTTGAAATATTATTTTCATATAATGATTACTATTTGATGAATATAAATTTTTAACATTATTTTTAATATTATAACCAATCATGATAGATGTTTATCAAATAAGAAATAGATCAGTTTGTGGAGGTTATAGATTACACGTATATGAGAACTATTAATTCCTTTCCCATTTAATAGAAGTATATATGTATTTAGTTGATGATATTATCATAATAAAAATATTAGTATATTTATGATACAGGAGATAATATTTCATCTCAGAATAATATTATTTTAGGGATATGGTAGACGAAATAAAATAGAAATAATTAAAGAAAACGACACCACTTCTACAGTTGAAAACCTTTGAAGAACACCTTAAAAACTCTAAGGAGTGTGTTTTGCCAAAACTATGGCCCCAAGAATGTGGGTAGGGATTACAAAAAGAGTTTTTTGTATGTATTGGCCAAACCGAAAGGGTCTGGACGTGTGGGTAATTAATAATTATGGCTACCTTTCAAAGGAGAGGGGAGGGGCACCCTTGGATTTATTAATGGTATTAAATTTTTATAAACTAAATTTTCAATCAATATGGGTCCAAAATTACATTAGTTAAAATATAGGATGAGTATATATTGAAATATATTATTCCAATAATAATTATACATGTTTTTTATATTTTTAATCCTTTTATTTTTGTTTTAACTCAATTTAACTCGTATCGTTTATCAAGTAACTTACACATTGAGAGTTAAAATAATTACCAAAACATTATAAAAGACCTATTAATGAGTAAATAACGGAATTAGTGGAGTTTTATATATATTTTGGACCAATATTAGATTTTTCATAACTTTTATATCATTTTATAAAATATATTATATTTTAAAATATGAATTATGTTAATTTTGACACTATTCATTAAATGACATTTATAAAATATTATAACAAAATGGAACCATAGAAAAAACGACATTAAATAAATACTAACATTTCATATTCATAATTAAAAATCATGGATGTAATGAATAATTTAACATTATATTTATTTTAATATTATTAATATTTTTTATTTGATTCTTTATTTAATAAATCTACTACTACATCATCATTGTATCATAATTAAATTAAAAAATTTAAAGTATAAAAATTGTAAATAAATTTCCATTATGTAGGTAATTATTTTGTATTTATAGGTACAATTTATATTATAATATATAACTTATATAACCCATATAAGAATTGTTTTAGTAATAAGAGACATTATTTTGACATATATTGATTCACTTTAAATTAAAAGTCATAAATGTCATAATCCCAATAATTTGGCTTTAAATGAATCAATATTTACCCAAGGATTTTATTGGAAGAAAATAAATCACCCAATAAGGCTGGAAAATGTTTTAGTGTCACACACGGTTTTTTTTTTCTGTCTTTGTATTGATCCGGCCCATTCCCAGTTTTAACAACTGAATTTGTTTCTTTTATAACTCTTTTGTTTTTCATCCTTTTTCACCCAATCAACTTCCCACTTATCCTATACTGATATATTAAAATTTATTTATCCTTTTGGACCCATTAGAAATTCATAAGCCAGGCGAATTTGGGTCACTTATTTAGGTATTGGGCCGGCCCATGGGCCCATTTCCTGTTTTAAAAAAAATAATTTGTTGCATTTATATCTTTTTCATTTTTTAATCTTTTTCGGTGATTCCACCTCCCACCCGAAGCCCATATCCCTATCCTAACCCCCAATATCGTTTTTACCACTTTGGAGCTCATATTGGTCTCGTATTAGGGAGAATGTTCTCTGGTTTCCTCAAAACGTCCAGAATTGAGAAGGTAACTTGTTTCACCTATAACTCATTAAATTCGTACTCTTTTGGCCACCAATTTTCATTCCCTGGTTCGTCCAGATCTTAGGAGTATCTCCATGAATTTTCAAGCCATTACCTTCCCTCTAGGGTTGCAGATCTAATGGAATACGAAGAGTTTTCTAGGGTGAAAGGTGACATTCCTTCTCCTTTCTCCTTCCTCTTCCCCCTCCTTTCATTATTTCATGGTTTTATATTGTACCCTAGTCATGATAGACCTAGGGTTTTGTTATACCATGTTTTTTGATGGGTTTAATGTTTGTTTAGGTCTGGTATTTATAGTTTTAGGGTTTATAAACCCGCGGCGGGTGATTTCCGGTGTGCGTTTCAATTACGCCAAAGATTTGAGGTAGGATACCCCATGCACATGACTTTATTATTTAAGTTTCATCCTTTTATTATATTTAAAACCAGATATATATGTTTATTATTGTTTTTCATCCTTTGGATAATTTTATTGGTGTTCAAAGTGGTTGTTTAATCATTGGTTTGTGAACGGTAGTGTTGTTTTGTCATGAAAGTTCTCAACAAGTGTTTGTTTAAATGTTCCGTTATCTTTTGAAAATATTTTGTGAGGTTTAAAATCTGGTCTATGGTATTTTTAACATGTTACAGTATCTTGAATGAAAATATGGCTTTCAATTGGTGTTTTATTCCTTTTCATGTACTTAAAATAAATTGTTTTGTTTAAAAAGGGCATGTCATGTGTTCGGTAAATTGCCCGGTTGGATTTTATGTGTGATGTGTGATTTAAATGTTATTTGTTTGGATTTATAAAGGAATTTGAAGAGTTAAAAATGGTATCAGAGGAGATCGGCTATTACCGGACCTTTCTTTTTAGAGTGCCCTTGTTATTTTGGGGATGTCAATGTAGATGGAGTAGGATTGTTGGGACTTGAGGGGTAAGTACAAGAAGAGCATTGCGAACTCTTTCTTGTTCTAATCCTCAGGTTTCCATGGAAGTCCGGTTTTATTTGTGTCCATTGTTCTAGTTGATTGTTTTATATTGGGATATGACAAGGGGAGTCTGACCAATGGCCTTCGTGATCTCACAGGGCCTGGAAAGCCATGTGGAGCTGGGGAATGGTCCTAATAAGTCTCTCTGTGTTGGTGTTGTGTTTGGCATATGGTCGCCAACCATATGGTCAAGTCACCTACCGAAACCAGTTCCCTTTTTCTTGGGTCTCTTGAACCTTTCTTGAATTCTGAATTTTTGTTTTTAAAATCCTTGTGTGAGAATTGTGGAAATGGGTTTTAATGTAAGGATTAGATTTTGAAAAGTGAAAAAAGGGGGTTTCAATAATTAAATATAAGAATGGTTTAGGAAGGTTGTGTTTTTGTGAAAAAAAAATGTAGGGAAGCAGAAATGATTTAAAGGGATTGGATTATCCATAATCTAAACTTGTGGTTTGTTGAATTAAAATGTTTTGAAATTGTGAATCATTTTAAAGTGATTCTTGATCTTTTTTTTAAATGGGGTATTTTAGGATGTTAAAAAAGTTTTTTAAATCGGATAAATTAGTTTTGGAAATTAGTTTTGATCGGTTGGTTTTTTACTAGAAATGTTATTGGTCTCAATGGACCTCAGATTATGAAAATATACATTGCTGTTTTTTTAAAAAAAAATAATGTGAAGGGGTTGTTTGGAGTGGCTTGGTTATTTAAAAAGTTTTTAAAAATGAAAAGGGGTAAGTTTTCAAGAAAATGGTTCTTAATTAATTGTGGTTTTTTTTGAAACATGAAAATGTTTTTTTGACTTGGTGGTTGGTGTTCCTTTTGAAGGTAAATTGTTTTTTTATTATGATGTTTAATTTTAGCCTTTGGTGTTTTCATGGGTGCTCACATGCATGGTTTTATTTATATTTGGAAGTATGGCCTATATGGTATGGTGGTTGGGTGTCAGGGGTGGAATGGAAATGTGCATGTGGGTGAGACTTGATGAAACACCATTGGTGAATGTGGAAACCCACCAAATTAGTTTGATTTTTCAAAAATTTTTGAGCTGAAAATTGTGGCCCTTTTTTTTAAAACCAATGGTTATGTGGCTTGATTTTTCTATATCTTAGAAGAGTTGTTTAGTTGGTTAGCTTCCATGTGATCTAGAATTCATTCTCTTGTTCTATCTAGTGATGAGATCTTGTTGGTGGCTCAGTTTTGGAGTAATTTTCATTGGGTTTCTAAAAATGTTTTTGATGTTGTGATGTGGCCATGGATAGTTCTGCGTTGGAATTATTTCCTGCTGATCGACCTAAGGATTCCTTTCAAATCTTATATCCACATCTTTTGATTATGCCTCAACTTGTTTGTGGGAATAGAGAGTAGTTTGGGATCTATTAAAAGTGCTTCTAGGTCGTGATAATTCTTTTGGACAGAGCAGTTGTGTTCGGTGATGTTGATGTGTTTCGTCTAATTCCCCATCTATTATGCCTTTCATTTGGAGTAATAAGGAATTTTGATATGTATCTATGAGTTCCTATTTAGATGAAGGTTTTTTTGGTGATCAAGTGTGGTTTTTTTTGAGTGGTGTGATCCTTATCACCTGACTACGGTGCAGCAAATGCTTCAAGAATCAGGGCTCCATCCATAGGCCTCGGAGTGAAGCTTTTCACGCAGTCGGGAAATCAACCGAGGTGTGGAGTGCTAAATTAAGATCCTTACTCCTCTTTTTTGGTATGTTAGTTACTATGCCAATGTTTTGGTTCCTCATTTCTATGAATTTCCCATTGTCGTAACAAGCGTGGTGTACTTAACCCCTCACACAGTGTCTATGGTTTTCCTTCATGGATGTGGGTTTTCAATCAATGTCCCTGTGTGGACCACCTGTAAAAATTAGATGCAGTCTTGGTGTTACCTATTCATTGGAGGAGAGTTTTGGGTAGTTTCATTGTTTCTTTTGTTGTTTCAGTGGCCAAATTATTGGGTCCCCTTCCCTCCCATCCCCAAGTGACGGGGGTCCAGAATTGTGCTGAATGTGTTGGCCAAATTCTTGTCCCCTCCGTTCGGGAGTGGGTGGTTTATATGTTCATTTTGTAATCCTATTAACTTGGTATATTCTGTTTTTCTAGGAGGGTTTTTTTTGGGCTTCTGTGAGTGACGCCCAATTTTAGCTCATGTTCAATTCTTGTCTATTCATTGATAGTTGGTTTCTAATGGTGGGGAGACCAACCATGGGTCTCTTGGATTTTCATCCTAAGAACATTTCTAGGGATAGATGATTCTTAATGGTGGGGGGTAAATTCTGGAATCCTTATGTGTTGTTTTTTTTTCAGCTGGAAAGTGTTATGGCTTTCCGGGGGCGGAAAGCTTTAATGGTGGGGAGAATTGTCACACACGGTTTTTTTTCTGTCTTTGTATTGATCCGGCCCATTCCCAGTTTTAACAACTGAATTTGCTTCTTTTATAACTCTTTTGTTTTTCATCATTTTTCACCCAATCAACTTTCCACTTATCCTATACTGACATATTAAAATTTATTTATCCTTTTGGACCCATTAGAAATTCATAAGCCAGGCGAATTTGGGTCACTTATTTAGGTATTGGGCCGGCCCATGGGCCCATTTCCTGTTTTAAAAGAAATAATTTGTTTCATTTATATCTTTTTCATTTTTTAATATTTTTTGGTGATTCCACCTCCCACCCTAAGCCAATATCCCTATCTTCACCCCCAATATCGTTTTTACCACTTTGGAGCTCATATTGGTCGATTATTAGGAAGAATGTTCTCTGGTTTCCTCAAAACGTCCAGAATTGAGAAGGTAACTTGTTTCACCCATAACTCATTCAATTCGTACTCTTTTGGCCAACAATTTTCTTTCCCTGTTCTTCCAGATCTTAGGAGTATCTCCATGAATTTTCAAGCCATTCCCTTCCCTATAGTGTTGCAGATCTAATGGAATACGAAGAGTTTTCTAGGGTGAAAGGTGAGATTCCTTCTCCTTTCTCCTTCCTCTTCCCCCTCCTTTCATTATTTCATGGTTTTATATTGTACCCTAGTCTTGATAGACCTAGGGTTTTGTTATACCATGTTTTATGATGGTTTTTATTTTTGTTTAGGTCTGTTATTTATAGTTTTAGGGTTTATAAACCCATGGCGGGTGATTTCGGGTGTGCGTTTCAATTACGCCAAAGATTTGAGGTAGGATACCCCATGCATATGACTTTATTATTTAAGTTTCATCCTTTTATTATATTTAAAACCAGATATATATGTTTATTATTGTTTTTCATCCTTTGGATAATTTTATTGGTGTTCAATGTGGTTGTTTAATCATTGGTTTGTGAACGGTAGTGTTGTTTTGTCATGAAAGTTCTCAACAAGTGTTTGTTTAAATGTTCCGTTATCTTTTGCAAATATTTTTTGAGGTTTATAATCTGGTCTATGGTATTTTTAACATGTTACAGTATCTTGAATGAAAATATGGCTTTCAATTGGTGTTTTTTTCTTTTTCATGTACTTAAAATAAATTGTTTTGTTTAAAAAGGGCATGTCATGTGTTCGGTAAATTGCCCGGTTGGCTTTTATGTGTGATGTGTGATTTAAATGTTATTTGTTTGGATTTATAAAGGAATTGGAATAATGATAAATGGTATTTTTTGGTACTTATATGGATTTCCTATTTGTATTTGTTTTTACAATCAAGTGGGTTTTGATTTACAACATATTTTGGCCCGAGTTGCCCAAAAATGGACTGTTTCACATCTTTATGAAAATGGTTGTGTTTTGAATATTTAACCTTAGTATTATAAGAGATTTTTGAATGAGGTTTACGACTGTAAATGATGTTTATACAGATCCTTAATAAAATTAAAATTCATACCTTCATCAAAGGTTAGTTTTGAGAAAATGTTTAAAGGCCCGTTTGGCATTTCCTAATGAAGGAGTGTTTTACTTGTATATAACAAGTTGTGAAATTGGGATTGTTTTATGGTCCATTAAATGATTTTATTAAATGTTTATTGGGCTGCCAAATATGATTTGGTTTGGTTATGATGTGTGTTTATAATTTAAAGAGTGTTTTTGAAAGAGTTTTATGTGCAAATCCTCAATACACTTCATTAAATTGTTTTACCGAAATATTTAGTGGTTTGTTGATTAGTGTAAGAAATGTGAAGAATGATTATGGGATGTTTGTGTTTTTATGGTTTTGGAATGGAACGGGGATGTGAAATGTGTATTTCATAATATGTGTAACTTGATTGAGCACTAAAGGGAATCCCGGGTATCTAGGTGGGCGGACGCGTACTAGTATGCTAGTGATTCTGTGGGGGTTGGCCCCTGTTTCACGTAGCAAGTTTGACGATGACAACACTAACTAAACTATGATGATGTTGATGATTGGGGACCACTAGGTTATGGGTATGTTCCCTACTAATGGCTCGTTCACGAGAACGGATATTTATTATGGTTACTTTCACCGAGATACGAGGTACCTGGGGCTCACAACTAACTAGTGCCTAGGGGTATTCCTGTGACTAGTGCTCATTGGCTATTTTGTACTCACCGTCGGCATACGGTGTGTTTGGTTGGTAAATTCAGTAGTATGTGTTATTTATTTTAATGTTAAAATTTTTTTAAAGCTGCCCTCTTGAAAACTATTTTCATTTTGAAGTTTCACCTCTTTGAAAATAATTGTTACTTGCATTTTTGTTTATTAAACCTGCATGTTTTTGTCTGATAACTATTATAGCATGAAACCTCATTTGAAAACCATACTTTCAAATCTTGATTTTAAAACTATAAATTGATGTTTCTTTTATTTTAAAGTAATGTGCATTGGGAATAGAATATCGGGCTAACCTACTGAGTTTTAATACTCACGCCTATAGTCTTCTTTTTTTAGCCCTTGTGCAGGTTTCATCTTTAGTTCGATCACATTGGGAGACTTTTTTTATCATTGTGTTGGAGAGTGACCAGAAGTGTCACATGGAGTTATTTTTTTTCATCAGAATTGTTCATTTGAGTTGTTGGTTTTGTTCTAATTTTATTTTCTTGTACAAATAATATTTAGTTCAATTTTTATATAAATTCATTTTGGGGTGTCCGTTTATTTCTGCTGTTTGTTTGATTGTTTATATATGGGAGAAATCGTTCCCTTGTGTACTCTATTGATGCCCTTGGTGCTTGTCACCATCCCGGGAGGATCGGGAACGCCTTTCGGGACTTGTCGCGGGCTGGCCTGGGTGACCGGTTCAGGGTCGACTCGGGCTGGTTCGTGACATTTAGGGTAATTTTATATTATTTTAATATTATTTTTCCCTTATTTACATCATTTTCCCATTTTCTATGGTTAATAAAATACTAATGTTACTATTCGCCAAAAACATATTCGATCCAATTAGATAAAAAATTTATTAATTATTACAGCCATGTATTTAAAATTTTCAAAATACCATTCACATAAGTGGTAAGATTAGGTTTGACACAAATCCTATTGATGGATCAAGAAAACGAGTTTTTTACGTAAAACATTCATAAGTTCACATAGTTATTCTATTAAACTTCTATATGAAATTTCATTCAATGAAATAAATTGGATTAAATGATAGAAAAATAATATAATTAAAATATATAAACAAATAAATGTACAATATAACTATATAAATAAATTAGATGAATGACATTTTTTCATTAAAAAGCATAGTTTTTCATTATTCATTAAAAATGAATTTTATCACAAAAATACCAAAATATATAAAATGTAAATTTTTATGTCCCTATTCTAAATAATATGTTTATTTTGTCAAATAAAACTTATAAAATTTTCACAACCTAGATTATAAATGGGTTCTCCATCAAAAGGCCGCAAAATTACATTTTTAAAAAGACAACCACTTATCTGTAAAATTGTATTCGTTCTTATATAATGTCTAAAAAACATGTAAGAAGAATTTTAGGTATTATATTGAATTAATATTTAATTAAAATAATATAAAAATAGTTATTTTATTATTTTATGAAAACACTTAATCTCACTTAAGTAGTTTTTTTTTAAAAAATCATTATTTATATTCATTTTATTTTTACATATATTTCAATTTAATTTTCTATCTAATTACTAATTATATAAACTTGTGTAAACCCTATTTTAATAATTGAGTTAATATTTTTCATTCCCGTAATTATAACAACTATGTTATAACTACAAATTGAAATAATAATAATAATAATAATAATTTATATTTTGGTATAATTCAGCTTTGTTTGCAATGTATGATTTTGGAGAAACCCATGGTTGTGTGTCAGGTACGCTATCTGAAATAACGTCCCATTTAATGTAAAAATACTATCTTATTCATAAATACTAATGAATATGAATTTTTTTTTCTATAATTAACTAGGATCATATATTTTTTTTAAATTTTTTATTTATTTATTATACAATATTTGAAATTTTTCCCTCCTAGAATTTTCATATTCTCATGTTCCTTCAAAAAAGATATGGGTCTTCCAAAAAAATATCATGTTGTGTAAATATATTCCCCAAAAAATCCTCCCAATATTTTCTAATTTTAATAGGATACTCCACATAATAATTATTCTCTTCCGACAAAACTACATCGGGGCTCAACAAATGTGATGAATCTAGCACAATTTTCCTTAACATTGAAAAACGAAATTCAATGTCAACCTATGATAAAATTAGAGGAAAAACCACAAATTTAAAAAATGATCCAAAATTCCCTAGTATTTCATATAGTCTAATTAACCATTAATTTAACATATATTTTATTACCAAAAACATGTATCACTTTTCAATGGAGATAGGTTAAGGAAAACATTGTCACCTACCACACTTGTTATATCTTTCCTTCAGTTATCCTTATAACTTTTTTCCAACTCTCAGCCACCCTCATATGATTTTTAGTCAACTTTTAAAGACCCAGATTTTTCGATGTTATTTTTTTAAATTTATGAAAATATTACGAGTCCATGAAAATTTTCGTCTTGTGATTCTGTGGCCCTGTTTGTCCAGAATGAATTTCTGAAATTTTTTTAGGTACCATTTGAAAACATGCGAGAAGGTTTTTGTAACTTTTGAACTAGTGCTCGGAATGGAAACATGAAGACACCGTTCAACTCACAACACCGATAATCGCTGAAGGAGACCTTTACCTCGACCATATTAGGTTAAGGCTGGAAGTTAATATTTCATAATTTCGGGGGAGAAGAAAAATAAAATAAAAAACTTTTTATTTTTCTTTATGAAACTTTCATCTTGAGTTGTGGAGGTGGGGACCACAGGAGGGTGGCCGGACATTTATGGTTGGGCATTAAATTCTTGGTTACAAAAATTATGTAACCACATGAACTCATCTTATTTAATGTGAAGTAACCCTTAGAATTCTCCCAAATTGACGTGAAATCATTAATTAACTCAACTTAATTAATATGGGATCTTCATTTCCTTATTGGAAATCGTCGGAAAAGGGAGGACTTGGAGAGACGCTTTGGAAGATCATCCTCCAATGAAGAACAAACCCCAACAAAGAACGACGAACCGACACCCGATCCCGAATGGAAAGAGTGTTGAGGGAGTGACGAGTGTCATCATCCCCTTCATCGACTTCATCTTCTTCCTCACGCCGACACCAATGAGAAATCGATAAATGAAATTACTTATAATTTCTTCGTGGTTTAATGTTGATTTGATTCACTTGAACCGCCTCCTACCGATTTAACTCAGGGGGAGAGGGCCGCACGAATATGACTCGAACCCTCCACAGTCCTATTGACATGTTCTTCGTGGGAGAAGGCCGACATACTAGCCAACCATGATGATAGAGGCAGTACAACAGTGTCGAAGAAGGAGGCTGCGACACGAAGGTCGCGATGGAGGATGTCAGCGGCCGACACCCGACCGACCGTGTGGAAATAGGGCGGCGCGCGACCACACTACTGGTAGAGAGGGATGTCTTGTCTCATCGGACATTGTGGAGTATGGTGGAGGCCAACAACCGACTGGCCATGTAGAGGATTGCAGACATGCATCTGCACCACTAGTAGAAGAGGGTGCTCGGTAACTGGCCGACCGTGGCTTGAGCGAGCGGTGCAAGTAGAGGGCAACCGTCATCGGGCCGACTGCGGGAGTATAGCGGCGTTGTCGCACCGTCGGGAGGAGGGATGGCCAGAGCCCTGGCCGGCCGTGAAGCACCGGGAAGACCCGGCTATGGCGGGTCCCGTATTCTAGCAGGCGGCACCACATGGCGACGCTGGGATAATCTGAGCCGAACCGTTGACCGGACCATTCGGAATACTGGGGGGTGCCTCCCCTGAATGTTGGTTAAGGCGGACCCCACCACGGCAGGTCACCCGAATGCGGGCCGCACCATGAGCCTTTCCCAGAAGACTGGGATTGGCTGACCCATCACGGGCCAGGCCGGACCACGACAAATGCCATCTAGGCTGGACCCGGGTCGGGCCGGGTCAGACCGACCAGGTCAGACGGGACCCAGACCCATCCAGACCCAGTTTCGCCTTTTGGCCATATCAGGAGAACCGAGCCTCCGATTGACGAACCATCTATAGCGCAAGAATACTTGGATTGAGACAGTCCTTTGGGTATACGTCACTAGAGTGTTGGATAATGTTAGAGTATGTCTGGGTTGGGTCAAACCCGAATCCAATCGGGCCCACTGAGTAGAGATGCTAATAACATACATATTGTTCGTCGGATCGAAACGCCGTCTATTTCATTGTGTCCCTCATGAAATGATAAACCTTTGGGTTACTTCATCATGAAACTTTGTGGCAACTGATGTATCAACCAATGTCTTGGAGAGAGGAACTTCCCAGAATCAAACATTCTTAGTGCGGGAACCGAGTAGTTGGTTGTAATGTGAAGGAATAACATTGATCCTATGTGGGTCAGTGCTCATCGATTCTATGTGGGTCAGCACATACCGATCCTATGATGGTCAGATCATGTGTGGGTCTGCAAGGGATAGTTACCTATCGATCATGTGTGGGTGAGTGATAGTTAGTTACCAATCAATCAATTGTGGGTCAAGAGTAGTGCTACCTAACAGAATAACATGATATAGCCTTACGACATATCATTTGTAATTATATAAAAAAGTAATACCTAGTGTGAGCTTAGTGTATTACCTTTGTGGTGTTACCTGTGTAGTACTTCTACCATGGTGGTATTCTTCCCTCTTGTGTAAGAGGATTATATCTTGATAACATAGGTATATGTATGGGCATACACCTATGAAAAGTTGAGGTCTATTACTACATGATTTGTAATTTTTTTCATTTTTGGAAATCTAGGAGATCTTAGGGGGTCTCGGGGTCCCTACTGAGTTTTTTTATACTCACGTTAGCATAAGCTATGCATGTACCTTGTTGTGTTTTTTTTTGAGATTATAGACAACACTGACTGAGGATGAGGGTACTAGGACTAGAGGCTTCTTAGAGGTAGACCTTAGATGAGGCGTACCACAAAGACAACCATTTGAGATCTGTACCTAATCTTCGGGTGGGATCCTTGGAGAGTGTTCACAGGAGCTGTTTTAAATTTTACTTGTACATTCCATTTTTACTTGTACCTTTTAGTTGGGCTTGTATTCTGGACCTTTTACTTACAGTACTTACTATTTTTTCTGTACATTTTATTTTGTACTCATATCTTATTGTGTTCTATGTAGTTTGAGTTTACAGTTTATAAAGGCAATGCCTTTATGGTTGTGAGGATATGCCTTTCTGGTGAAAGTCACCAGCCCCTGGCCTATGGAAGGTTTGATTAGGGTAGTCATAACACGTGTCCCGGGGAAAGGGTCGTGACAAATTTGTATCAGAGGAGTTCGGTTCTACAGAAGAACTAGAACTCTCATATTTTCTATGTGGCAATAGTTTTAGGTGTGATGAGTGTGGTTTTCAGTTTAGGGAGTCCAGTGATGGTTCAACCACCGATGTATCCATACACCAGGACCCTGACATCTCATTTTCGAATCATTTCATGAAAACACTGATTGCGTGTGTGATTTTAAAAAGAGTTCTTTATGATATCCTTGAGTCAGCTCACCATGTTTAAAATATTAAGCATGGTGCATATGATCCTTTCAGGATTCCTCCATGTAGACCATTGGCTAGGGTACTAGGTAGAGTATGCGTCGAGAACCCACCGAGAGACGAGGCTTCAGTGCATGTCCATATTAGGGTAGTTGTACCACCGGGTGGACTTGCAGCAACACTACCCATTGGGGAGCAGATGCCACCAGTCCTAGAAGTAGACGATGCATGCCACTTGAGTGAATCATATGAGTTTCAGTGCCGTAAGACTTCAAGGCTCTAGGGTGAGACATATCCGCAGGCAGCTATGGACTAGCTGGTTCCCGTGGTTAGAGTTTTTCAGCTAATATTGAGACCAGCTGATCACATAGTGATCCCTTCTACCATCCTTTATCGGGAAGCAACGAGTAGATAGCAAAGCTTGATAATCTAGGTTCACAACTAGGTCAATCTCATTTGGGTGGACTTCGATATCCTTTTTAGGGAAGAGTCTATCCTAGAGAATCTATGCTCTGTGCATATACAAGAGCTTCCCAACTTGTAGTAAGGAAGCATGATTGTGGCCCTATACTCGACGATGTTCACCGGCCTCTTTTGTTACTCCACTGAAATGAAGCGGGACCGTTATTTCATGTCCTGGAAATTAGAGCATGGGATCATATGGGATATTAGAGGTTCAATTATTTCCCTCAGCATCCTGACATAGGAGGGGGTGTTAGAGAGAGCACTCTTAGTGAATATCTTCCTTGCTGAGTAGTCCCCGACAGGAAGACCCACCACTGAACGACACGTATCAGAGTCATCAGAAACTAGCAATATACTAAAGATGAAGATGTCCAAGACGACTATACATAAATGTGGATGACCGTAGGATAAAAGGATGGTGGTGAAGTGCTCTCATGATAGATTTGGACAAGAGAGGATCAGGCAGTGGTACTTGTGTGACGGGCAGGGTCACATAGATCGAGACTACCTGACCCGTCATACAGATGACCAACAGATGGTTGAATTACCACCAGGGAAGAGGTGAATATTCGATTGAGGAGGTCCACAGGGAGGAGGGGGACAAGGAATAGGAGTTGTTTGTGCAGTAGGTGGTGGGAGGTGATTCGAGGTTCTACGGCCACCACCACCAATTGGTACACCCCAACCACAATGATCAGGTGTTCATGAAAGTGCTCAGCTCCAGGTAGCTAAGACCGATGATCACGGTTCTCCAGAGATTATATGAGGTATGATATTTTTCTAATCCACCCTAGATACAGTACTTATAGACATAGGTTCCAGTTACTCATTTATTACCACAACCCTCGTTCGGAGCTCAAAGATACCGGTGGAGTCATTGGATCGATCCTTACGGCTAGAGACGCTTATAGGTGCAGATTTGATGATTACACACTTGTGCCAGCAGTGTGAGATTTATCTAGGAGGCCAGAGCTTTAGTTGGGATCTTGTAGTAGCGACGTTGAGGCCTTACGAAGTCATCTTGGGTATGGATTGGTTATCCACAGTTCATGCCCAGATCGACTATATTAGGCTCAGAGTGTGGTTTTTCCACAAATATGGGACCGGGTATTCCTTCACCGGTGATAAGGGAACATTTGTAGCACATTATGGACTTACCCGGAGGAGGGTGAATCCGATCACACAATAGTTTTCTAGACTTTTCCGTAGATTGGTTTATGTTGAGATTCAGAGCTATCCTATAATGGTGGACCAGTACCCTGATGTTTTTCCTGATGATGTTATTGTTCTACAACCTTAGAGATAGGTGTACTTTTATATCGAATTGTACCTTGGGAAAACACTGATATCTACACCAGTATATCAGATGGATCCCACATAGCTTCGAGAGATGCTATTATAGCTACAGGACTTTCAGTGATATGTGCTCATTGAGACCAGTGTTTCTCCTTGAAAACCCCCTATTTTTTTTGCCAAGAAGGTGGATGGGAGTTTGAGACTCTGTGTGGATTATCGATGGAAGAACCAAGTGATCATAAGGAAAAAGTACCCACTCCCAAGGATTTATGATCTCTTTAATCATCTGAAGGGAGCACAATGGTTTTCTAAGATAGACCTCAGATCAGGCTATCACCAGCTTACGGTACAAGACAAGGATGTGTAGAAGATGATATTTAGATGTCGGTATGGCCATTATGAGTTCATGGTTATGCAATTTTGGCATGACCAATGACCCTACAGTGTTCATGGGACACATGAACAGGATCTTCTAGCCATACATCGATGATTTGTGGTGGTCTTCATCGACGACATCCTGATATACATAGCGACGGAGGAGGAGAACTCCTATGATCAATAGATATTTATGGACACACTCAATGAACACTAGATTTATAGCAATCTCTCAATGTGAAAGTTATTAATACAAGAGGTCCACTTTCTGGGACACATCGTCTTGCAGGATGGTGTTGCAGTGGATCCAGAGGTGATCGAGGTTTTACTTTCTTAGGATCCACCCAAGAGTGTGACGAAGATGTGGAGTTTCCTGGGTTTGGCCAGTTAGTACTCGAGTTTTGTGCCAGACTTTTCCAAAGTTATGTAACACTTATCAACGTTGAAAAAGTAGGGTAAAACCGTCGTGTGGTCAGAGAGATGCCATCATACTTTCTATGAGCTGAGGTAGAGACTAACGACTTCCCCCACATTGAGGCTACCAGAGGAGGGAGTTCAGTACGTCACCTACTGCAACACATCAGAGACCGGACATGGATGTTTACAGATGCAAGAGTGAGCAGTGATAGCCTATAGATCCCAACTACTAAGACAAAATGAATAGTACTACACTACCCATAACCTAGAGTTATTATTAGTGGTTTTTACCTTGAAGATGTGGCAACATTACATGACGGGCGAACGTTTTACAGTCTACCATGATCACAAGAGTATCATGTATATCTTCTCTTGGAATGACCTAAACTTGAGACATCATCATTATCTTGAGTTCCTATGGGACTATTACTTCGAGATAGTATATACTCATGTGAAGGAGAACATAGTAGAAGTTGCACTCAGCATGAGATCTGGTATATAGTTTTTGAGTGAGGTGACCGAACACCTAGCCTGTTTGGGGATATCATATGTGAATTGAGAGGGAGAAGCTTATATTAAGTTTCTGATAGTCACTCCACTACTCCTTCAGCGATTCAGGGAGGCGTAGCTTGGGGACATTAACTGCGAGGCTCTACAAGATCATATATCCACGGGACATGCACTAGATGAATTTTTTGAAGGTGAGGAGCACATCATCCTCTTAAGATGATATACTATGGTACTGTTGGTGCTATGAGAGTATGTGTTGAGGGAGTTCCATACGTCCCCTATATGAGTATATCCATGAGTGGTGAATATGTACCAATAAATTCGGTGTCAAAATTGGTGATTGGGAATAAAGAAAGAAGGTGTAGAATTTGTCTCACGGTGCCTTACTTGTCAGCAAGTGAAGGTAGATCTTTGGGTTCTAGGAGGCTTAATTCAGCCGCTAGAGTTTCCCGAGTGAAAGTGGGATGGAATTTCTATGGACGTCGTGATAGGACTTCCATGCACATCCAGAATTCATGAGTCAATCTTGGTGATCGTTGACTGACTCACCATGTCGGCCCACTTCCTACCTATCAGAGGGCATGGATTAGTAAAGATCTTGGGATGCTTTTATGTGAAAGATATTTTACGACTTCATAGAGTTAAATAACAATTCTCTTTGATCATGATTCACGTTTCACTTCCCGTTAATGGAAGGGATTACAGGAGGCGTTTGAGACTCATCTTTGATTGAGAACTGCCTTTCATCCTCAGACGGATAGTCAGACAGAGTTGACAATTCAGACCCTCGAGGACATGCTACGTGCTTGTGTCCTATATTTTTTCAATAGCTGGGAGGATCAGTTGACCTTAGTTGAGTTATCATACATAAAAGGTTATCACTCCACTATCGGAATGGAACCATTCAAGGCGTTGTACGAATGACCTTGCAGATCACCTCTATGCTAGACTGACCTTGGGGAGTCAGCACTCGTGGGACCCAAGATGGTACAAACTACCATAGAGAAGGTCCAGATCATCCATGAGTAGATGCAGACTTCCTAGAGAAGGCATATGTTATATACTGGTAAGAGACAGAGACCACTAGAGTTCAAGGATAGTGACCATGTCTTTCAACGGGTTTCACCTCGACAAGGATTTCAAGGATTTGGTTAGGGAAGCAAGTTATCTTTGAGGTTCATCAGACCCTTCCAAGTCCTCAGTAGAGTTGGTGAGGTGGCTTACCACTCATCTCTTCCACCTCAGTTGCAACGGGGGCATGACGTTTTCCACGTATCCCAGCTGAGAAGATATGTACATGATCCTTTGTACATCATGGACTAGGATGAGCTATACATCGAGGATGAGGGGATATTTTTAGAGGTTCCATTGGAGATTGAGGATTGACATGAGTGGGTCCTTCATGGGCAGTTGATACCTCTAGTGCGTGTATGATGGTAGCACAAAAACCTCAAAAAGATTACATGGTAGTGGGAGGAGCAGATTGAAGCTCATTACCCCCACTTGTTTCCCTAGTCTGTGTGGTGGGTTTTAGGGGCACAAATCCATAATGTGGGGAGAATATAAAGACCTATATTTTTCCAGGTAATTATTTTAATTATATGGAAATATTACATGTCCGCGAAAATTAATGGTGTGTGATTCGAGGGCCTAGTGTGCCCGGAATGAATTTATGACCTTTGTTTAGGTACGTTCAGTTAACGTGCGAGCGGGATCTTGTAACTTTTGGACCAGTGCTTAGAATTGAAATTTGAGGACACCGTTGAACTCGCATCACCGATAATCAGTTAATGAGACCTTAACCTCGACCACAGTAGGTCGCAGGTGGATTTTAATTTGTCAGTTTTTTGCGGGAGAAGAATAATAAAATAAATAAAATTTTATTTTTCTTTTTGAAAACCTTTTATATAATTTTGGAGGTGGGGACCACTTGAGGGTGGTCGGGAATTTGTGTCAAGGCATTAAATGCCTGGTAACACAAATTATGTAACCACCCGAACTCTTATTATTTAATGTGAAGTAAACCTCAGAATTTACCCAAATTGATGTCCCCACATTAATTAACATAATATATTTAAGATTGGACCCTCATTTATTTGTTGGGAATCATTGGAAAAGGGACGAATTGGGGAGATTCATTGGAAGATCATCCTCCAATGAAGAACAACTACCAACAAAGAACGGGGAACCGACGCCTGAGCCTGGATTAGAAGCGTTTTGCAAGAGCAAAGAACGCCGGAGTCCCCTTGATCTACTTCATATTCATCCTCACATGGACACAAAAGAGAATTTGAGGTAAGGAATTACATATAATTTAATCATGTTTTAATGTTGATTTGATTCTCTTGAACCCCCTCCTATCGATTTAAAGCAGAGGGTGGGGGATGCATGAACACGACCTAATCCCACCCAAATCCCATTGACATGTTCTTCATGGGAAGCAGCCTACATTATCATCCAGCCTCAATGATGGAAGCATCGCAACTGTGCCGCTAAAGGAGGCCGTGACCTGATGGCCGTGTCAGAGGAAGGCGTCACCCGGAACCCAGCTGGACATGTGGAACTGGGGTGGCGCGCGACCATGCCGCTTGTAGCAAGGGAGGCCGCGGACCATCAGACATGGAAGAGTATGGCGGTGGAATGCAACTGGCTGGACGCATGGAGGCTGGGTGGTGCACATCCATGCTGCCGGTAGAGTAGGGCGGCTGACAACTGGCCAGCTGCAACTTGAGCGGGCGACACACCTGGTGGGCGGCCGACATCTAGTCGAATGTGGGAGGACAATGGTGAAGGTACACCGCTGGGAGGAGGGCCGGCCAGATCCCCATACGGCTACGTCGCACTAGGAAAGGCCCGCTCTAGCGGGTCTCACATTCCAGCATGCGGCGCCACATGGCGACGTCGGGATAAGCCGAGCCGAACGGTCCTTCGGACTATTCGGAATACCATTGGGGGTGGATCCCCCCAGGTGTTGGTTCAGGAATACCCCCCGACCATGGGCTACACTGTTGGACGACCCCTTCCTAGGCTAGGCCAAACCTGGGTCGGGCAGGGTCTAACCGAACCGGGTCGGGCGGCCGAGGCCAGGTCGGGTCGGGTCTGACCGGGCACATGCCCATCGAGACCCGGTATTTTATTGGCCATATCATGAGAACTGAGCATTCGTTAGACGAACCTTTTACAGTGCCATAATACATGGATCGAGACGGTCCTTTTGTTATATTTCACTTGAGTTTTCAGTAAAATCGGAGTATGGCTGGGTTGGGTCGAACACAAATCCAACTGGGACCTCGGAGCTGAAACGCTAATAACCTACAGACCGATCATCCAATTGATGTGAAATCTATTATGTTGGGTCCCTTATGAAATGAATGACCTTTGGGTTACTTATTCATTGGAATTCATGGCAGTTGATGTATCAACCAACTGATTGGGGAGAGGAACCTCCCTGAATCATGTTTTTTTCAGTGTGGGAACCCAGTAGATGGATGTAACGTGAAGGAAGAACATCGATACTATGTGGGTCAGCACTCGGCGATCCTATGTGGGTCAGTGCATAATGATCCTGTGTGGGTTAGAATCATTATGGGTCAGCGCTCAGCAATCCTGTGTGGATAAATTCATACCGACCATGTGTGCATCAGATCATATGTTGGTCAACACTCAATGATCATGTGTGGGTCAGTGCATACCGATCATTTGTGGGTCAGATCTTGTGTGGGTCAGCGGTGGTTAGATACCTATCGATCATGCATGGGTCAGTGGATTTTAGTTACCTATCGATCCTATGTGGATCAAGAGTAGTGCTACCTAACAGAATTAGAGGACCTATCCTTATGACTAGTCATATGTACTTCTGTATATAAGTTATACAAGGTGTGATTTGAGTCTGTTACCTTCATGGTGTTACCAGTGTGGTACATATACAATTGTGGTATCCTTCCCTCTTGTGTGATATGAGTATATATTGATTACTCAGTTTTATTTATGGGAATACACCTAAGTAATGATGTTGTCTATTGCTACATTTTTTGTGGTTTTCCTATTGTGGAACTCTAGGAGAACTTAGGGGGGTCTCGGTGTCCCTACTGAGTAGTGTTATACTCACCCATGCATGGGCTATGCCCGCACCTTGTTGTGTCTTGTGCATATGAAAAACATCGCCGAATAAGGATGAGGGTACTAAAACTGGAAGCTATTCGGAGGTGGACCATAGATGAGGAGTACCGCAAAGATGACTATTTGAGATTTGTACCAACCCTTCAGGTAGGATCCTTGGCAGGTGTTCATAGGAGATTTTTTCAGTTTTACTTGTACATTCTAGTTTTATATATACCTTTCATTTGGGATCTATTATGGAACTTTTACTTACAGTACTTACTCTATTTTATGTACAGTTTACTTTGTACTCATATCTTGTTGTGTGCTTGGTTGTGTGAGTTTACAAGTTATAAAGACAATTCCATCACGGTTTTGGTTATATGTATTTCTAGTTCTAGTCGCCAACCCCTGGCCTATGGAAGGTAGGATTGGGGTAGTCATGGCCTGGGCCCTAGGGAATAGGTCGTGAAACAACATCACCTTCTCATTCATTTTTTCTTCCTACACTTTTCCTATCAACGTCCTTTATCCTAATTTCTCCCAAAATATAATGTCTAACACATCATTAAATATAATTTTTCAAAAGATTCTATATATATATAATAAAATTAATGCTATTTTTATAAGAAAACTAACCTAAATAAATATAATCTTTCGAATCTACCAAGTAATCCATGAATCAATAATATAAATTATCATCTAAATACTAAATCATTCACATGGTATTTCTAAATGATTGATTTCAATTATTTTTAATGAAATTTTATTCAGCACCTAATGAATTATAATGTCATTTCAAAATACTAGATGTGCTCCTAGGATCACGATATTAAACTATTAATATATGAAATCAACATAACATGATTGTGTTATATAGATATATTTAATAAATATTATTAAATGTCATTGAATCTTAAATGGGAGGAAAATTAATAGAATTATTTAATTAATCATAAATAATGAAAATTATATTGTTACATCTAGATGTCATTGTAAATTCCATGATGAAAACGACTGACATAATTTCATATATCCACTGTAGAACTGGTAAGTGTTGAATAATTTACTTCAATAATATTTTTTTCTATAACCTACAAAAAAATTCAATGATTCATTTAAATTGAACAATATATCTTTTTATAAAATCCCACCAATAATACTTATGAAGGTTTCAGTATATCATTCAAATTCTAAGATGACCTGAAAATGGATAACTATGAGAATCACTCATCAAATCTCTATTGAACTAGAAATATCAATACGCAAACAATATATTCCCCTAAAAAACAACAAGCATTTAATTAACATTCATCTCCAGAAACATGACCTTTTTAACTGATTATTCATTTTCCTATAAATCCATATCCTCTATTCAGGTGTGTATAATTCATTTTCACAAATTAATCTTCATTGAAACATGAAACAAAATGTAGGATTTCTTTTAATCCAAAAAAATCAAGGAAAATCATCAAAACAATAGCCAAAAAGTCATTTAAAAAATGTAGCATGGTTAATATAACATCACTTTCTAATCACAAGCATCAGTCACTATTTTTCTAGTGTAGAAATAAGTCATGAAATCATAATCCCTGATCACTTTTACCCATATTCTCAATCTTATGTAAAATTATTTCATAATGAATGTATACCTAAAAATTTCATCCTCAGTTTGAATTTCACAGTCTATTGTATTCAATATGATCCTATAAATCATGATATAGAAAACCCAAGTAGTTAATTATATATCACATGTAGTGTAATTTGAATCACAAGTTTTCAACTAATTAAAAGCAAATGCAATTACCTGATCATTATGTATTAATAAAAACCTAGTTCATTTAATAAGGAATCATTTAGATGAAATAATCCACATTTTTTCATGGTGGTTCTAAAACTATAGAATTCACTATTGTTATTTTTAGTGTCAGAAAACAACCAAAACATTATTTTGGTAAGATGAATTTGACACGATATCAAGTTTACATAGACAGTGTTATTGATAATCAAGAAATAATTTCTTCAATAATATAGCAATATCCTCACAAACAAATAATACTACAAATATCTGGGCTATTCTTATGTCTTGGAAACTGTAAAAAGTCATTTTTTATTTTTCATAAATTATAAAATCATTAATATAAACATGAGAAAAATGAAACATTTCATCCACAATTCAAACTTACTAAAATTGCCAAATACATTTGTTTCCCCTCTAATTTGAAAAACAATCCTCGGTTGTATTTTTGGATCATAATGAATTTTAGAATATATCAATATATAATAATTAAAAACAACCATAAAAATATCTAAATAGACATGGAAAAATATATTCATAAGATCCATAACCATATATTCCTTTTTAAAAAACAAAAGAGAATAACTATAAATTAATAATACCCATATATATTCATGATGAAGATATTCAGAATATTATATTCATTCACTATTAGTCTATGGTTCTCAAACCTCCGATCAATCTTTTAAAAATATGGGTTCCCTATAGCTCATCAAATAAATCATAGATTTGATAAGAGGATACATGTGTTCATATTGATTTTATTAAATACTGAATGATCAATGTTAAGTATCATTGAACTATATTAATTTTAAAGAAAATATTACAAACCTTTTCTAAAGATCTAGAATGAATTCAAAATTTATCTAAGAAGTCTTGTAATTTATTTTTCAATAATAAATTTTATACTAGAAACATCCGATAACGGTGATTTGAAATATGATTAGCATCATGAATAATGACACAAAAATCATTAAGAAATACATCTATGTATCCATTAACTATAGAAACATCAATAATTTAAACAAAATAATTAATTTCAATAATCTTTACTTGGTAAATTTCACTTTAATATAAAATCAATTTTCCTACTTCTTAGTATATAATGAAATATATGAAATCATTGAATAAATCATTGTTAGATCTGTAATTTATCTTATCATGATATAATGAAATCTAATCCATAACCAAAATGATATCAAATCACATATGGGATTTTTAGAATTTTTTAGTAAACCATTTCACTGGGAACAACATGAATATTATTATAAACCTTAGTTTAATTAATATTTCCATCAAAAGTATTCACTAAACATTATATCCACTTTTCTTATGGTGAAATTCCAATTTTAATTGAAAATTCTTAAAAAATTAGTAAATGGATATATCTAATGTCAAAATATTTATTGTAATGATTTAATTAAAATAGTAACATACCTTAAACCACATAAATTTATTGCTAAAAAACCATAATAGTACAAAAAGACTCTTCTACCCCTTATTTCATTAAATCGTATTGATTTACACTATTAGTAATCAATATTGTGAATATATTTGTATTATTCCCCAACTTAGTGGAATTAAATCAAAATTTTATTTTCTCATAATTTCATTTCTGATCATTTTTCATAAATTCATGAGCCATAAGAGCAATCATTTTACATTGTATGCACTTCTTAGACATCATAAAATATTCTTCAATGTTCCCTTTACTAAACATATCCGAAGATGTGAACATGATTTTGTTGACTCCATTTTTCTTATATCCATTCCACTCAATTAAAATCTATGTAGATCTCTTTTTATAGTTGTTTAAATATAATAAACCATTCTCAGAATACTCCATATCTACCATATCTGCATATCAAACAAGTTACTCATTACTTTTGAATTCATAGGAAACCAATTCACTTTAATATCTTGTATTTAATCATTAATACAACTGATTAATTTAACTATCAACATATAGGGTAAAATTGATTAAAAACATATCAAATATTGTAAAATTTTAATCATACATAGATATAGTTTCTTACCCCCTTTCCCTAAATTCTAGGAATAGTTTTTCAATCCGAAGTTGAACAAGTATATGGAAATATTTCTATTGTAAGACATTCATAAATGGGATCTATTCCCCAAAATAAATCCATATTTATCTCTTTTTTATTCCTAACAAAAGATCGCAATTTATCAACTCCACCATCAATTTAATTAATGTGAAGGGTTAATTATATAAATTTATAACACCATATTTCTTCAATTATATTCTCTAAGACATTGATCCATCCATCTGCTACCATTTTTTCAGAAGATCCAATAAGTTCATGGGGTTGTTGTCTTAGAAAATTCTATACAATCAACATGTTCCTCAATGGTGTATCTTGACGACCATTGTCATAGATTAGACCTCCAATTTCATCTTGAACCAACTGATCCATCACAAAGACAAATGGGTCTACTAGATCTCCAACTATATGAGGATGCTAATTTTTTAGGTTATTTTCTAATCAAGGATTCCCCACTACATTATCCATGTTTCATTTATTGAAAACCACTATGAATAGTTATAATTTAGAGAATTAAATATGTTAAACATGAAATTATACATAATTTCAAAAAAATATATAAGTTATAATATTTTTCATTCATGTACTAATATTATCACAACCCTTATAATTACATAACCCTTTATCTATCATCAAATATAAAAAAATTACCATTAAAATTTCATATTCTAGTGTCATAACACTATAATTCATGTTCATAAATTATCAAATATATTCTAGGTTTATATTATTATGAAGTTAGTTCATAAATTATACAAAATGAATCCATTTATATACAATGTTGGAACTTATACTCTGTATACATTTTACCATAATATAAAATATTTAAAACAAGACATGATTTCATTTCATGTCCAATCCTAAAGACTTTTATCGAGAATTCTTTATTTTTCTCACCCATCAGTAATCATTGTGGAAGACACATTAAAACATGGTATGATCACAATATTAGTAGAAGTGAACATTAATGAAAATATTGAACATGTTAGTGAATGATTACTTATAAAAAATTCCATTTTCAAATAACTATTTAGGATCACGATATAAATTTTATTACCCATGAATTAATCTTTTATGCATAAATATTTTCATGGGTAATTTCCTATGAAAAAATAAAAAAAAAATACATTGAATAGTGGTTTATTTCAGAAAAATGAATTACTCGTGAATAATTTATCACAATGTTTTAATTTTCAACTCTAATACATAGGAAATACATTCCTTTGAGAGATAATATCTTTGAAGATCTTTTGAAACAAATAAGATTACCCCAAAAACACATAACATGACTAAAAAATATATAGTTAACAAGGGACATCATTTTTCATATCACTCTTACAATTTGAATAAACAAATATTCACCCTATATACCCCATGAATTATAGGGATATCATAGACCCACCCTTCTGTGATTTATAATATTTCCATGCAAACGTGGTTCAGAACATAAAATCCCATCCTTGGTTTATCATGAAACCACATGTTCCTGGATTATATAGGAGATACCAATCATCAAAAATAATGATCCGGAAACATAACCTAATTGTAACACATAATATCATTAAATATTCACCATTACACTCATAATGTATTATTTTAACCATAAAAAATATTTCAGAATATTAAAATATCTACTCCATTTAAAAAACCATTTTCAATACCAGCATACATAGATAAAGGGAAAAATGGGTTTTTTGTTGAATAAAACATTAAATATTTTTAGAAAATCCAAATAACAAATAACTGTTACAGTGGTGGTACATGGTATTCTCACCGTATAAATTTAAATAGAATCCACCTTTTGTCTTTTTGTTAAAACATACCATGCAAAACATGTAAAAAAATTACTTGTATAATTTTTTTTTTCTGAAATAGTGTAAAATGAAATAGAAAAACTCCTTTGTATATCAATAATGATCGTATAAATGCATCAATAAAACAATTTTAAAAATTTGGACATGGAAAAAACGATTTTAAAAAAATCATTAAATAGATGATTCCTAAAACACATTAACTTACCATGTTTTCAATTGGTCATGTATAATATCTATCATCATGATTAATAAAATTATGTTAACTCTTTATCTTAATAATATTTTAAATGTTTTATATTACTTTTATTTTATATCAAACATTTATTTAAAAAATTAGTCAATAATTAATGATCAATTTGGTAGTTTTGGTTGTATTTGGATTTTTTGATAATAATGAATTTGGTACCATGACTGTTGTCATAATGACATTATTATGTCATCTGAAGAATAATTACCATGATATATTTATAAATTATATACATCATGAATAATTTTAAACTCAGTTATATAATATGATTATGAAAAATGAACTACGTTAAAATCATGGAGATGGTGAGCCATAAATATGCATTAGTGACATTCTTATTTTTCAGTAATAATTATAAAAAGAAGCTATTTATTATTTTTATGCATATAAATATATTAATATTATTTAAAATAAATTATTTTATTAAATTTTATTTCATATATCATCTACGTGGTGTTATGATTATCAAACAGTCATGTTTCTCATAGAGGCAATAGTCCACACATACGCAGAAACATCTTTATCATTTCTCAGTGAATGGAAAGGTAAAAGTAAATGTAATATATAATATCAATTAAAAATTATAAATTTGAAATTTTAATCATAATTATTTATTTTATATTACATATATTAATTAAAATTACCCTTATTATCTTCCATGTAAAAAGTTAGGGGAAAATGTGCCACATCGCATTGTGAAAAGGGTGTCCATTTTTCTCAGTGGCGATGTTATCGTATCACCCCTAGAATGTAATGAAAGAAGTTATATGAGATACACTAAATATATATATATAGTTATGTAAAAAATAGAACTTATATAATTTAAATCCATTATTATAACAATCCATGATGGGAGATGAAGAAATATGAATGATAATAGTTAGTGAGGCGGTAGTCTGCTATACAAACGAATGATGATCTGATTTCCCAATTGATGGAAGTGTTATGGATTTATAATATACAATTTAAAAAAAACAAATTATATGGGATTTACTAGTGTTATTATATCATCTTTATTGAAAAATATTTCATCGAGTTGGATAATAAATAAAATATAAATGCTCGATAAATCATATTACCACTTATTCGGACAACCTCCTATGGTTAGAAACAAAAGAATTATAATGATATATTTATTAAAAAAGTTGGGATATAAGATATTGAGAGGGAATTTTTTATGGAATATAGGAAGGCCATTTATGAAACAAATTTATTTTACAACATGAAAAGGATAATATTGGGTGTGGCATTTTATAAGTAAGGTGAGAGGCACAATTGTAATTTTCAAAAAGTAAAAGGTATATTCATTCTTATAACATTACAAATAGAAAAAAGACTATTATCTAATATTAGACATGATAACATGGAAATATTTTTTAAAAAATTATTATGAAATTAGTTATCTCATTTTACACTTATCTTTTCATTTTAACCACTATTAAATCTATTTTTACCTTATGAACTATAAAATATTTTTATTATTTTCACTATTCATTGTGAAAAAAATCAAAATGTCCATATTCAATAACATAAATTATTATTATTCAAAATATGTAATATGTTTAAAAAAATTAAATGCACATAATTAGAATAAACAAACATAAAATTAAACATGAAGAGGTGATGAAAAACAGTTTTTCAAGGAACATATTTTTTTAGCATAAGATGATTTCAAATCAACAATACGACTATTAATAATCATTTAATGAATATAAATTAAAATTTTGAGATTCAAAATACATATAATTAATTTATAAAAACCATTATTAGTATTTTTTAATTAATTAAAATAGAGAACCATTATGGAATTTAAATTAGTTTTCTGAAATATCTTTCTTAAAACCCACAAATAAACTTTTTCTGAAGTCCAATATAAATGTGATTGATAAATAATTATGTCGTTTAAAAATAAATAAGGAATAACATTTACCTGAAAAAATATTGAAAACATTCTTTACTTATAAATTACATAATTTATTGACATTTATTTCAAAAAAAAATCAATAGTTATACAACATTATAATTTTTGACTATTTATAAAAACAAAAAAAAATTCAAATAATTCCAAATATTTAACCCTAATCATTATGATAAGAATATTAAAAAAATTAATTTTTTAAAATTCAGATAATATATATTTAAAATTATACATTATAATAAAACCATATATGAAATGATTTTAATCAAATATATCATCATTTTTAAAAAAAAATATTTTATGTTATTAAAATTTATATATAGATCAAATTTATATTAATAAACAAGAAGGTTATTTATTATATAATTAACTATGTTGTTAAATTTTCAATCAATTTCTATGTTTTCTTTTTTAAATTTAATCTTCCTTCTCTTTCCCTTTTCAATGTATATAAATTTATTTATATTTCCCTTCCCAATCTCCTGTTATTTTAAACCATACATACCTAAAAAAGAATGTTTTTACATTTATAATTTATTTTTATCCAAATTTATTCTATTTTCTATAAGTTTATTTTAAATATTAAAAATAATGGAAAATTTTATTGTTAAAATGTGTTTTTAATGCTCTTTTTTTCAAATATTTAAAATTTGGCTTTAAAAGTTAATCATTTTTATTTTTTACAAAAACATAAAAAAAGTAATTAAAATTGTACTAAATAATATTTTTTTATCTTCATTATTATTCTCATGTTATTTTTCTAATAATGTTTTTCATTTTATAATAATTATTCATATAATTTATAAGTGTTAATTTTATTTCTCCTGTGTTCGTGTCCCACCTATGAATTGACATACCACATATGTGTTACAAAAATGTTTAAAAAATATGTATATTTTTTAGTAAAACCTCAACAATTTTTTATTTAATTATAATATATTATTCAATTACTTCAATACCCAATTAGATTCCACATTTTTACGATTTATTATTTTCTCTTTCAATGAATTATATCATTGTAAAAAACTAAATGCAACTAAATATAATATTCTAATTCATTATATGTATTCCATTATATGTGAAGTATGATGGAAATGAAATATAATTGAAATGAATTATCTACCACACCTTTTTAATTCTATTTAATCGACTACACATTTATATAAGCTTTTATAAATTTTATTACCTACTGTATTCTAATACTCCCAACTTTTGATTAATGTATTTTCACCTAAATACACATACATAAAATTGAATGGTAACCATTTTGAATAAATTTTATAAACATTTCCTATATTATGTAAATAAAATTACATTAATATCTTCATTGAAGGGTATTTAATAAGAAAGATACAACACTTCACTATATTCTCATCTTTTTATGGGTTAATCATTTCCTGAATTTTGATGGATTTGTGACTGTTAAAATTATTATATGGAAAATATATACAATACATGATATAAATATGGGTGGGTTAAAATTTAAACAACCCCCTAATAGATTATTCAATTCCCTATATGTCTTTGGATCATTATAAATTGTCTAATTAGAATTATTATATTTCATGAAATTATTTACGAGACACTATGTGTTGGGAAGTTGTAGTAAAACTTATCCATAATGTAATTGGTGGTCCATGAGAAATAAAATTTATTAAAATTGTTATGTATAATCCAGGTTTTGTAAGACTCCCAACTAATTATATGTGGGGTATATGTTTCATTATCTTTATCCACAATCTTATGTGTGGCTCATTTGTATTTATACATATCCAAAATTATACTATGCATAGGTAACATGTTTTGGACAACGTATCAGATAAAATGACATAGGTTTTAGCCACATATTATTATTCCTTTGTTTACCAAGATACTATGATATTTGAATCATATTCTACGTGTCTATGTGATTTTTTCCACCCTACCATTATTGTTCAATGAAATCATTACTAAATCTTTGGTTATCTCACATAATGTTTATCGTGTTTAATATTATACTAGTATTTATTGATTACACCTTTTATTATATTTGTAATCAGATTATTAGATGATGTTATTATAGTATGTTTAATTATAGAAAAAATTATTGAATTTTGATATAATATATTACGTTATTACATTAGGGTTTTTTTATGATGAACATAATTCCATATATAAATTGGACCTCTATATTTCATAGTTCCCAATTTAGATAATTATGTTATTAATTGTATATTATTATGTTTAGGAACACATTCCACATTAGTAAATAAAAAATATATATCTATTTATTTCTTGAATATATTTGAGAACCTAACAATAAATTCAAAATAAATATCCCCACTTATGAATTTTTATGTATAAAAATATAGTGTTTTCATTTGAATAATATTGTCTTTTTTCAAGGATTATACTTTTTAGGCATATAAGTCTATATATTATCATCCCAAACTCTCATCTACCTTTAATAATGCATTAAAACCTATGTCAAATGTATAAAAGTGAATTGGTTATCCATATATGAAGCATTAATTGTCATATTTGACTATAGGTCTATGTATTAATTCCGATAATGCACATTCCATAAATATATTTAATAACAACCTTATGGAATTGAAGTTAATATTTGAATGAAGACACTATGTTGTGTGGTAATTACATATAAAGTATACAATTAATCCCCAATTAATATTTTTGGGACTAATTATCCTGAGATTCAACTTATCCTCCCTTCGGTAAAATTTGATGTTATTTTGGGAATGGAGTTATTTTCTAAAATTTGATAAAATCACAACTACATAGGTAGGAAAATGACATTCTAGGTCATAAACCATACATTGTTTCAAAAAATTTCATGAATTATTATGAATCTCCCATAGAAACTACATCAAAATAAAGGATGTTGTTTCTTTCTTATAAATAATATCTATATCAAATATTATATATTTGTAAAATATTTTAATTGAATAAATTACCATATTAAGGTAATATGATGATGTAGTCCACTAGGTGTTTTCTATTATTATTTTTAATCAATAAGTGGAGTTCTATATATAAGTTTCTATTATAAAACTATGTATATAAAGGAGTCTATATAAAATATCAATTGTTGAACATGAACAATTATCATGAAATTGTAGAAACAATTGTACAGAGACTTTTATACCTTATTGTTCATAACCATGTGATTCTGAAATCATATTTTCTTATAAGAGGGATCGTTCAATGTATCCTTATATTTATTATAACAAAAATTATAATGATAAGTAAAAAGTATCATCTAAAATTAATCAATGACAGGTCCAATCGACTATATTAGAATCTTTATTTCCCAATAAATGGTTTTCAATTGGGATTCATTAATTAAAAGCGCAAAGAATGGTATTAATAATATTTCAATACATTCTAGATATGGACACCATGAGTTCATATTAGGTTTTTTCAGAGTTTGTAATGCTCCATACATATTCATAAAAATGTTTAATATTGTTTTTTCATATGTTATCTCTTTTATATATTCCAATGGGATGGAAGATAACAAATAACATAGGTTCATGATGTTAAATACTTTTATAAAGGGGATATTTATATAGTATATTGTACATGATACATATACTTAGATAAAAACAATTAATTTACCTTGTTATCACAAGTTAGGGGATGTATGTTGACCCTTAAATGTCTGAGGGTATTGATGAACGACGGAATAAAAAAGTTTTAGTGACCCATAGATCCCTCATATAATATTGGTAAAACTGTGTTTTGCAAGAAATTTTACATTATTTTATCTTTTAATTAACTTCAAGATATCATAATGGTATGATGGTTATATTAATTAATGAATGTTAATAAATTCTTTTGGATATGAATAAAGTAGTAGTAAAAACAAAATTTTAATACTACAATGAAGTGGGGAAGGAGTCATGGAAAATAAAAATTCCACAACTAAAGGGTTGGGTGGAGTACTAATTAAAAATGATAATGTGAAAGAATATTCTGAAATATAAATGAAGGAAAATTTAATGAATAATTTTTTTCATCATCTCGACATTATAGTCATAATATTATCAATATGTATCTAAATAAATTTTTTTGTAGATAAATATGTAACATATATATTCATAATAAATTTCTAATGTATATATTCACCTTGAAATAAATGATCATATTCTAATGAATATGGTTTTACCTAATTATTGACAATGACTAATCAATTCATTATCAAAATAAAAAATTAATGTTGAAGATGACCTATGAAAAAAAGGACATTATGAACCAATCTATTATGTAGTTTGAAAGGGATCCAAAATTCATTGTCAATGAAAACATCGACATGATAATCCAAATCGAATGTATGGAATCATATATTTCTCATATTATTTTTTAATTAACTATCTTCTAAATGATTGAAGAGGTGAAAAATATGATATAGAGATACAAAATAAGGATCTCACTATAAGTAAATGGAAAATTTTAGAATTTAAAATATATAAAAATGGTTGTTTATAGTATATAAAATTATTATTTATAACGTGTAAGATTGATATTAATGTTGAGATATTGGATGATTATCATAGCTCAAAATTCAACATACACCCATGTATCATAATGTTTCATGGGGATATCATGGAGGGATTCTTCATAGATTACATCAATAAAGAGAATAATTAATATAAAATTATGTTCATGGTGTTCTAACAAGTTTGAAAATATTGAAAAAATTACAAGGGGATCATAAAATAATTAAACATACCTAAGGTTAGGTATCTGAAAATCACTATTTATTATTTCACTTGACTTTCATGTACACCTAATGGAATCAATCCCACAAGGCTTATTATAGTCAAAATTAAAAATTATACACAATTTATCTAAAATTGTGAATTCATATCCCAAATTCAATATTAAATTATATATATTATATAATTTTTCGATATTTGAAAAATGTAATACCTTGGATCAAAACCCATTCATGTCGTAAAACCACACATCCTCAGGATTTCCTCCTCTAATGTTGTAGGCTATCGACTAGAAGTAAATGAAAAATAAATATAGTGTAGAAACTATTTTAACACATAAGTGTCATAAAAAAGTGGAAATACCCAAATAACAACCATATTATATAAGAGTTTGTAAAATATAAAAAAATTCAAAATCATACACTATTTTTAAAAAAAAAAATACAATTAACTAAACATTAGGATAATCCCAAATATATTATGATACAATAATAAAAGACAAGTAATCCATCTCGAATTAAATATTTAGGGATCACACACGAAGTATCCAAATTCTTTTGATCTGTCCCAACCCAATATACTAATTGTATCAGGATAGTAGACATAAGTACTTCATGTGAACTATGTCGCTCGTGCATAATGTGACCATAAAACTCATTAAGGGTATAAATATAAATCAATATATATAATTTCATATGTTTATATATTCATGTGTATTTATTGTAAAATAAAAAAATTAATCAAGTTTTCTTGGATATAAAAATCTACCACAATACCCAATGTGGTACACATGCAAGTTAGGTCACAGGGTGCTAACCAAGAAACTGTGATATTGAACATACCACTGAAATCACCAACACAGATCATTCGTATATAATCGAATTGAAGGGATACATTTTATCAAGAGAAACTCTCGATAATATATAGGTTTCCAACTAGTAGTTAAAGAAAAATATTGGAATTTTAAAGAGATTATACTCTCTATATGAAAATAAAGTACACGAAAAAATAAGGGAAATGAACAAAGGGAATATAGTAATGAACTAACAACCCAACATGAGAAGATAAAAACCTCCCATATAAGAACCTATAATGAAATAGGTATAAGATTAAAATCGTAAAATAATAACTAAGCATACAATATTCCTAGGTGGATATAAATGCAAATATAAAAATACCCATCCCCATTATAAAATCTGAGAATAATCAAAATTAAAATCTCAAATACCATGTTCTACTTATAGAAAAATATCATTATAGAGAAACCAACCATGTCCCATACTACTGACATGAAATCATATATTGTTACAAAATGTTTCCTGAACGGGGTATGAGTAATAATCATTATTCAACCATGTAGGGTATCTAATTATTTTCTAGTTAGTTAGTATTAAACACATAGTGTGCAATACATATGTTTGATGAATGAATTCAAATTAGTGAAGTGATTTCAAGATTGATCATATTAGGGGTTACCACTAACCCTGCCTATATTTTCATAAAAAAATCTTCGTAAAATCATAATGGTGGTAATCCCAGGTCCCCTGGAATTTACCTCATGAATCAGAGATCACAATCAGTAGTTGGTAAATGGATATGGTCTGGGTATTCCCCTTTAAAAAACCCATGTGAATCCAAGGAAATCTCCTTGTAATTTTATGTGAGAAACTAGCAAACCATCCTATGTTGATCATTTCATGGTTCATAGATCTATATATAAATATAATGGAAAAACCCTCATTGTGACTCCTTCTAACATATATAATGCCTAACATGGGGAGTAATTACCTTATAAATTTAGAAGGATTATTTGTTGGGATCCATCGAGTGAATTCAAGGAATTACATATTTGAGGGCATCAAACTGAATCCAAAATCATTTCCAAACCATTCAATTGTTCTTGATTTTCTATGTGAATCCATAAAACTTGGCTAGGGTAGTCACAAATATTTGTCATGAACTTGTTTCAAGGAAGTATTAATCCTAGTATCTATATTAGTCAATCTCATTGCATCCACTAGGAGTGTACATTGAAATATAATATAGAATCATAGACCTACAAATACCATGAATCACTTTTAATACATAACTAGTTATATTATACATAAACATATTAAAAGAATGATGTACATTTAGATGGGATGTGAATTAAATTTACAAAAAAATAAATCACGGAACATGGTATATTGTTTATGTTTTAACATAATACATAAGATATTGATTAAGAATCCATTTTTTTAGATTATATTTATGATATAGAATCTGGGGATCCCCTATCACTTTCCTCATAATCAATCCATTAGATTCCATATTATCACATCACAATTTATCATATTTAATTAATGGTAACATAAATCACCGACACCATTATGTTAATTCATCTACCTCAAGAGATTTAAATGAATCAAAATCCCTTTATTGTATTTATTAATTAATAAGGGATTGAGATGTTATCATTTGATTATCATGATTCTGATCATACCCTAATTTTAAGGGATATAGGGTTACTGGGTATATCGTTTCAGTTAGTTAACCCCGATTCTAGAAAGGTTGAATATAAATTATAAAATACCTAATGTTTCTGACATAAAATACCTGAGATTTCATCACTAAGTTCAAATTTTTTTATGAGTTTCATCTCATGGGTGACATAGTTAATAGATCAATTATCTTCCCAAAATAATATGTTTTCTATGGAATTTGTTTAATTAATTAACTAACCAATACCAAGTAGGTAAACCCTAATGAGGATTATATATTGACCATATTATTTCAATAATTAATATTAAATTATAAATATCACATTCAACATTTGTGTCCATGGACAGTTCTAAAATATATATGAGTGAATAGGGGAACTAAATTAACATATGAGAAATGATTAAGGTCATAAAACATTCGAATTTAAATATGTGCTCGATGTTAGATGAATAAATTATACACTATTGATATTTATTGTTAAACCGAAATACATTAAGGTAGATCACTTAGGCAACCTATCATAATAATGAATCATTCCATTTAACTCATTCCAATAAACATAGTACTTGACCCCAATAATGAATGAAAACCAATTCCCAAAGCACCATCAATCTTATCTCACATTATGAAATATATTATGAATTAATTAAAAAATAATTTTAATTAATAAAAAACATGATACAAAATAACCAAAACACAACTTAGGTATAAATTAAAAAATAGTAATAGGCTTCTCCCAACTCACTGCATATATGTCTAACAACAAACTGATGGTCTGAACCATGTCCATGATAGTACCTCAGACCAATTCACTAAAATACATAACCTAAATAACTATTGATGATATTGAATTCAACCCAAAAAAATTGGGTAAACCAATAATCCACGGACAACTAATTATACAACTATCAATTATATAAATTTAACATATTAAGACACCCTCTATCTATGAAGAAACAATATTCCATAATTTTAGGATGATTTCACCATTCTGGGATAGAATTATAATCCAAAAAACTTAAAGAGATTAACCATGGTATTTTTTAAAATAGATTTGGGATAAATTGAGTCATTTAATAATTGTTGGATTTTGATCATAAAAATGACATAAAAATAGACAAGATGTGGGGAATATCCTCCCTGGAAGATACATGGGGGGACACATGTGTGGATTTCATAGGGAACAAAATGAATAATAAGGGATAAAGAATAATAATGTTCTAGTGGAAGAAGTTATTTATTTGATATTTTAAGATATTTTTTATTATGTCACACCATTTTTTGAATAATGATCCTGGCATTAAACACTCATTATCCACCAAAAACCAATCCACACAATTACAGAAGAAGATCGTACAAACATTTCACCAACTATGTAGTTATATCATCATTATTTTATTTGAAACCTCATGGTTTATTTGAATCCCATATCATAATTTAATGAAACCATGTGATTTAATGAAATAGGTCACACTATTAGTGTTAATTCTATGATAGAATGATTCCTTAAGAATACACCTCGGGTTGTTTCTCTTAAAATAGAATTTTTTAACATCGAAACACCGAAGACATATTTAAAACCCCAAGTTACCTACCAAGAATCTTGAAACACCAAAAAATACATTGTTAAGAAACCTAAACTCATATAATTAAATTATAAACCCTAAATAAAAATATTCCACATCCATTGGTTTAAAAAAACATTTCACGAAATCCAATATCAGTCAACCCACATGTTAAGGAATGTGGATTTAAATCCTCCCCACAAAATAATATACCATCTATTATCATTCACAATGCTCTTAATAGAATATTATTCATCATAAATGGCTCACCAGACTAGTTATCGGGACACCTTCCAATGCCAATTTCTTATGGTGAATAAAGAAATGAACAATGAATTTTATGTGGTCATAACATAAAACAAAATCCACAGCCTGAATTCATTTTGTAATCATAATGATAAAACTCTAAAACACCAGTTTAACTCAATAGAATCAAGGTCTTCTCCTTGAGATGCCCACCCAATTCATGGTTCATCATACTATAATTGTTAACTCAAATTGGCCAATTTTAAGCCATGACACATCCACTATTATAATTTTCATGTAGAAAAAAACAGGCATTCTATCAATTCCCCTTGTTTTGGTTCTAAAATCAGTATTATCAATATACCATAAGATAATGACTTAATGCCAATATCTATTGACATTATAATGTTCTAAAAAAACAAGTGATCCTCCATCATGAAAGCATCACTCTAACGAGTTATCCCCATTAATTGAATGTTCCCTTGTGAACGGCTGAAACTCATTCATAATTATAATGATATATTCACTATAATTTTTGACCCAACACATTCCACTATTCATAAAAATATATTTCTAACCTCCTTCAACAAACCATCCATGAAAACACTCAACATTAATAAGTAACACACCATTATATTTATTGATAATGATGTTATAGACCATAAGGGAATCCAATGATAACCCAGTCACACCAAAAGAAGTCTAAATCTACCTTCTATAGATTTTACTCTAAATAAAATTCTAACTATTCAAACACACCATCATGCTCTATTATAGAACCAACACTATATTAAAATAATCTATCATGGGTCACAAGAAGTGATCTAGATTCACATACAAAAAAAAACCCCAATTAATACCAAATTTTATTCAAATACAATCATTAACTATGGAACCTAAATATTTTTAGCTCCATATAATCTAAACTATCATAATTCCCATATGATCATGATAAAATCAGTCTCACATTAACCAATTCTTACCCATATGTGGTTTTCATCACAATATCTACATCCTTATCACCACTAAAAGAACATCCATGCAATAAAAACCGAAAAAAATATGAAAATATTTGTTAAACAAGTCCAATACGACTCACTCTTAGGTGTCTCTCTAAAAGGAAACCATCTTCGGCCAATTGATCATGGAAATGTCACCAAGGAGTTATTTAAGAAACACAATGAAAACGAGAGTTATATCTTGAAATGTAATAATGGTATCTCACACCATCAATGTCACCTTTTATTAAATCTAAAAGCACTAAACTAGAAATGTCTCATCAGGACCATACATGTTTTGACCCTCGCAATCCACACATCCATATCATAAATGACAATTTAAAATGCTTTCATTCATGTTACACTTAGATTAGTGATGCCATAATACCTCATCCTTCTAAATGCTTCACCCCACTCCTAAAACATCATTATTTCAACATATAAGAATTAGCCTCCCCACCCTCAAACCTCTCATTAAACCCAAAATGGCGGTCATCCTATTTTCATGGATACCTACAAGACAATAATAATAGGAATGCTATCTTGTACCATCCAACCATGAGAGGACATATTTTATCAATATCCACTACACACAATCCTCATTGATTCCATTAAAACTCAGTATTTTCACAACACCATATAACTTTATCATTAAGACATATATTAATCACCAAATATAATTGTGTCATTTGAAAAAAAAATCCAAACAACCAATTAAACGAATATTCAATTCCTTTCATGCATGATAATTTAACTGATCCTAGAGAACCCATAGTAGATTTCCAAAACCATAGAATTTGTTTAAGAAAAACTATTCAGGACACCACTCGATCCATTAGAATCATTAAATGATTTCACTAGTTTGATATTTATACTCTCAACACATCATTCAAGGAATAATTTACCTCTACTTTTCTAGGAACTGTTATTATTTACCCCCTTAGAACCCCCACACCCTTGTTCTCCAACCATTATTTCAAAAGGAATTGTGTATGTCAATGAATACCTACATAATAATATATAAATGTAATGGATTTAGACACTTTTTATGATTCAAAGGACTATAAAAACCATGTAATCATACTATGAGATAGCCTAAACATAACATTGAACTCATGGGTTAAATATGATCATATCACCCACAAGACTCAATTTACCCCATGGACACTCACCAACATAGGGTGTCATTCCACACTTAAGGTGTCCTACTCAGGTATAAATAGTTTACAATCAAAACATTCAAGGCCAAAATTATTGATTAAATCCCCCAGTAATTCTTAATACCACATAGGGAGATACCATTTCTAGATAATACCTAACTTATCGAAATTCATCGACACTAAATCTAGGGTCACACGTACATGGCCAAAACACATTATCACATAACCTCCATGTCAAAAAAAAATATTCCAACTGAGATGCATGGGTATCATACATGATCGAAACATAACAATAATCCTTATGAGATCTAAAATATCCCAAGACTATGGTGTATTATAACAATATTTATATAAATTGTTATTTATTCCATTTAACTAGTTCTCATCTGCTTCATAATTATTATTTTTCCATGATTCAAGCTTCTAACCAAAATTTATTATATGTGAATGTTGTTTCTAAAACAATTATTTATTCATCAATTATTTAATAATTTTTCTACAGTGGAATTGGATAAGAAGATCATTCGTGATTAATTGAAGTAATAATATTGGGTTCAATAGACTAACACCAATAATTCATATTGTAAAACAAAATTTAGATTATTGTTTGATATTTAATTATGTAATAAATTAACAATATAAATCCCAAGGGATTAATAATTTAAGAATATAAAGATAATATATACCAATAGGGATCAATTAATTCAATATTGGTTTTTTTTATTTAGGTGTTTATTCTCATGTTATGAAGGTAAACATTTATTATGATTCAATTATCATCCCATTTAGGTGAATACATTGAGGAATTAGTTTATATATTATTTTAAGGAAACCCTTAAAGGGATTTTTTAAAAATATAATATTCTATGAATAACCAACAATAGTCAAATTGAGTATAAAAGGATTCATTTATATGCATTTTTTAGGACAACGCTACTTTTTATTACACAATTAAACATTATTTATATCATAAAATTCATTTGATACAAAAAAGAAGATTGAAAGGTATAGTTTATTTGGTGCTTAGTATCATTAATTAACAACTTAAAACATGATAAAAACATCTTTATTGAAAATTTCCTTTACATGAACACATCATTCCCTCGTACTTAGCATTGCATGGGATAACCTGAGGACATGCATAAGAAAAGGGTGAGCTATAAAGCCCAGTAAGGGAATAAAAATGGAGTAACATTAAGAATACAATACATGTTAGGAAATATGCATATTATTATAGAACAATAGAATAATAAACATAAAGTCATGATAAATCATGATAATCATAACATGGAAATGTGGAAGCAACAATTTACATGGAATTTTCATGAGCTGAGCCTCATTGCACAAAGAGAATGAGTAAATCATCATTGCACATTAATCATGAGTAAAACCTAGTTTCAATTTAATTATAATGTGTAATCACCCAATTCACATGACATATCATTATTCAATACTTTACCCAATGCATTGGAGTTCTATAAAGGAACACCCTTCTTAAACATTTCATTTAATGCATAAGTGTTCCACATGGATCATATAACATGGATTCATAAAACATAATCTTTTATTACATGATAAAAGAATGATGAATTCCTACATGAAACTTTATAATCAATAATTAAATGTGAATAAATGTTAATACACTTGATATATAAATGGTTATGGTATTCACTACACGATTATATTATCTTTGAAAATCGGTGCAATTTCGACTGCGTAACGGTGTGACCTAAGAATCCATAAAAATGGTTGATAAGTGAGAAGGGGTGTATCATCATATTAATAAGAAATTTAACATAATTGGGCCATATAGATACATGTCCCAATAATTTCAATGGAATTTAGAGTCATGATACAAAATAATTGCTTGAATGTAAAAGAGGAGAGAGAAATTCCTTTTGGAATTGCGGCATAGTAATGGGTGAACATGGGAGGTATTTAATGAGTGATAAAGGGGCATCACAACATTAAAACATAAATAGGAATATATGGGGGAGGTTAGAAACAATACCACAACATTTATAATTTAAATTAAAATGGCATAACAATTTAATGAATATTTGAAAAAAATGAGAAAGGAAGAAAACCCCTTACATGGTAGTGTGCTTCCAATGGCTTGAGAGAGGTTTGAGAGAGGCTTATTGGGAGCTTGGTTCACATTAGGAGGATTATATAGAGAGTATGGAAGAATTTGGAAGAACCCAAAAGGCTTTGAGTGAGGGGGAAGTGGGAGGTTGGGTGGGTTTATATAGGAAAGGTGAGAGAATTCTTTATTATTTAGATTTGGGACACCTCACATTAAACTAATCCAAACCACAAACCAGCCCATGGTTTTTCCCATGGTTTTATCAAAGGTAAGTGGGAAAAAATATTTTATAAGGCCAAATTCCTAACTTCTTTAAATAATGGGGTTGCTTATGTGGATGTGAGTCACACTCCCAAGGAAATCAATTTAAAAAGACAAGATGTTTAATAAGCCTTGAAGGGTCTAGTAATGCTTTGTAAAATAAGTCAAACAAACCCAAAATCACATTATATTAATGGTGAGACATATATTGGTCTAACATAAAGCATATAGTATTTTTTAACATCACTATTAGGTCATTATGATGTCATAAAACACGTTATATATTTAAACGGTATTAAATTTTCACCCAAAAATTTGACTCCCTTAGAAAATTATGAAAAATTCATTGTTGGATAATTTCGACGTCTTGATTCAGAAATAATATTCATTTTATCTAAATAATTTTTTAAATATATTAATTTTCGCTTTTAAAATAAAAATTCATATTTATAAAAAATTCACGGGTTTTGACAAAAATGGCCTTCAAGCCTTAATAAAAATTATGATTGCATTAATAAAATTATACAATCATTTATATTTAATAAAATTTGATTTAATAATAATAATAATATTTTATTAAAATATTATTTATTTCAAAATTCCATTATTTCATCAAAATAGATTTCATATTTGAATATTAACTAAAAATACTATTTGTGATTTAAACCTCATCTACAAGGTAACAATAATAAAATGAAGGTATATTCATTATTATATAAAAAAATAATGTAAATGACCATAGTGATAATGTCTTGTTACATAACCCCTTATAACACCCACATAAGACCGAAGGGTATTGTGTGTGTTGGTGACCGACTCTTGGGGTGGTTCAGATAACATTTCTCGGGTGGTAATCTTTCTCAACTTCCACTTCTCTCATAGGCATCAACACTCGAGCTTAACATATTCAAGATAGCTCGGGCTTGGTCAAGAGAAAATCCCAAAGACACAACCTTCTTTCCAAGCTCTGAAAAATGGTCTTCGTATGGGGAACGTCTACTAGATGAGGATATCACTTCCTTTGTGTGAGTAAAGTGTATTTGTTAAAGCCCTGTATTTATAAAAATCATGTGATCATTGTTCAATGACTATATTGACAATGGTCTCAATTAATAACAGTACTTTAAAATCCGAATACATTAAACCAAAAAAGATGACATTTTATATAAACGTTTTATATAAAGGGACATTTAATTTGATCAAGATGGATTTCCATTAATGAATGTTTGGGGCGTTACAATCTTCTGCACTTAAAAAAAATTCCCTCAAAATTTATTTTTCTCACACTAAAACATATGTGGGTAACATTGCTTCATCATTTCTTCTGATTCCCATGTTTCTTCTTCAAACATGTGGTTTCACCAAAACACCTTGATGAGGGGAATTGTCTTGTTTTGTAGAACATTTTATCTATGATCTAATATCTTCACTGGTTGCTTCTCATAAGAAAGATCATCCTCTAACTGTACCACATCTGAAGAGAGTACATGTGAAGGGTCTGGTATGTACTTTATTAAGAGGGGTATATGATCGACATCATTTACTTTGGCCATGGTAGGAGGAAGTGTTAGTCTATAGCCCACAGTCCCGACACGATCAAGAATCTCAAAGGGGTTGATGTACCTTGGAATTAACATACCTTTGATAACAAATATCTTGACCTTCTTCCACAGAGATATGTGTAGAAATACCATGTCTCCAACTTTAAACTCAAGGTCTTGTCAACGGTTATCTTCATAACTCTTCTATTGACTCGGGGCTACCTTGATATGCTAGTGAATGGTTTTCACATTCTCCACCATTTCTTCAACCATTTCTGGTCCAAGAAGCTTACTCTCATCGACCGCATCCCAACACACTTGATTTATACACCTTTTCCTATAAAGGGCTTCATATGGTTCCATTTGGATGCTTGAGTGGAAACTATTATTATAAGACAACTCAACAAGAGGAAGATGTTTATCCCATCCTTCTTTAATGTCTATTGATCACACTCCCAATATGTCCTCAAGTTTTTGGATAGTCCGATCTGATTGGCCATCAGTTTGAGGATGATAGGTCGTACTTAAGTTTAGTTCAGTATTCAGAGCATGTTGAAGAATCATCCAAAACATAAAGGTGAATCTTGGATCTTGCTCAGACATAATAGATAGTGGTACTCCATGTAGCCTTACCACTTCCCTGATATATATTTGTTCCAGTTGATCCAATGAGAAATCATCCCGAATAGCAATGAAGTGTGCAGCCATTGTAAGATGATCCCCAACTACCCCGATGGAATTGTTTCCATTGGATGTCTTCGGATGTCCAGTGACAAAGTCCATGGTGATGTTCTAACTTTTCCATTTTGGTACGGGCAATTTTTGCATCATCCCCTTATAATTATGCCTCTCTGCCTTCATTTTCTAACACACCAGGCAATTTGATGTGTATTAAATGATCACATTATTTATATTATATCACCAGTACTGGTCTCGAAGATCTCGACACATCATTGTGTTTCCTGGGTGAATAGAAAAATTAAAACTATGTACATCATCCAAAAGTTACTTCTTCAGCTCCAGACTTGATGGAACACATTGTGTTTTCTCAAATCTCAAAATTCCTTCATCATCAACAATAAACTCTGAGGATTTCCCTTTTTCGATAGCTTCCACTTTTTCCTGAATTCCCACATCTTCTTTTTGAGCATCTTTTAACCCTTCTAAAAAGAACAGTTGTGCTATAATTTGTGAAAGGATTGATGTTTTTCCCTTCGTTATGATCCCCATGTCTATATTTATCAAATCTAAGAAGATTGGATCCATTTCGATTCTCATTAATGATAGAATCGCTGAGTCATTTCTACATAGGGTAGCCGCCACCTTGGTTGCTTTCCCAGGGTTGGAATGGATTGATCAGTCACAGACTTTGATCAGCTCTAACCATCTTCGTTGGTGCATGTTCAACTCTTTCTATGTGAATATATACATGAGTATTTTTTTTAGTCTGTATATATTTCACACTTCTCTGCAAAGAGATAATGCCGCCAAATTTTCAAAGCGAAGATTATTGTAGCCAACTCACGGTAATGTTTTGGATAGTTCTATTCATGAACTTTCAATTTCATTGAAGCATAGGAAATGACTTTTTCATTTTTCAACAACACACATCTTAGGACCTTCTTCGAAGCATCACTGAATACAACAAAAAGTTCTCCACTTGAGGGTAAAGTGAACACGGGCACAGTGATAAGCCTCCTTTTCAACTCCTTGAAGCTTTATTCGCATTCACCACTCCTTGAAAAATTTACTCTGTTCTGAGTTATCTTGGTAGGAGGGTTGGACAATTGTGATAAATTTATCACAAATTATTGATAATATCCAGCTAACCCAATGATGCTACGGATATCCATTACCGATGTTGGTCTCATCCATCCATCAATTTCATCTGTTTTGGAGGGATCCATAAATATCCAATTTCTTGTGATGATATGGCCCAATAATGATACCTCCTTCAATCATAAATCACACTTGATATACTTTTCCTAGAGCTTCTCATTTCGCAAGGTTTCTAGTACAGTTTTTAGATGCTCCTCATGATCCTCCTTGGTTTTGGAGTATATCGAAATATCATCTATAAAGACTACCACATACTTGTTGAGGTAATATATAAAGACTCTATTCATCTTGTCCATGAAGATTGATAGGGAATTGGAATGTCTGAAATGCATTACGATGAATTCATAATGCTCGTATCTTGTAAGAAAAGCAGTCTTGGGGATATCTTCCTTCTTCATCCTTACTTGATAATATACCGACTGAAAATCCACCTTGAAATAGTATTTTTCTCCACACAGTTGATCGAACAATTCATCTATTCGTGGGATATCATACTTGTTCTTTATCGTGATTTTGTTAAGCTCACGGTAATCGATGAAAAGACGCATTGACCCATTTTTCTTCTTGACAAAGGGGACTTGTACACCCCATGGTGAAGCACTCAGGAATATAATCCATTTATCCAGATTACCTTGTAGTTGTTTCTTCAGCACATCATGCTCAAAAACATCCATTCTATAAGGAATCTTGGATATTGTCAATTCACTAGGTATAAGTTCAATTGACAATTCAACATCTCTTCTAGAAGGAAGACTGGGAAATTCCTCAGGAAACACATCAGAAAATTCCCTCAAAATAGGCATGTTGTCTAAGATGGTTTCCTCCTTATAGTCATTCATCAGAGTTACATATGCATACTCATAGGGTAGTAATAACTATGATTGAGATGATGGAGCTAAAGAAGATTCATCTTCCTCCTTGAACATGTAATGAATTGGGGGTCGATTCTCCACATGGAGAGTGATTTCCCTCTCACAGCCATTTATGATGGGTCTATATAAAGAAAGCCTATACATGACAAGAATTGCATCAAATTCTACTAGAGGGAGTATAAATAGGTCTGTCGAGAAGTTCAATCCACATATCATTACAGGGGAGGAGTTATATTCATGGGTTGCAATGATTGCCCCATTTTCCATACTCACCAACATGTTCACTTCCATGATTTGTGGTGGTGCTAGGATTGTTATACTAAACATTCGAGATATAAAAGAATGTGTATAACCCAAATCAATAATTAAGTTTTCTATTCTTGAATGAATAACTAGTTTACCTATCACCACTTTATTGTAGGGTTTCACTTCGAAAGTAGTGATGGAAAAAGATCGCCATTGCTACCTTGGAGGTTGTTTGTTGCCTCCAAAAACCCTTGGCTTAGGGAACTGATTTGCAAGATGCTCTAGTTGTTTGCATTTGTAGAAATTAAAAATGCGTTGAGGTTCGAATGGAGCATTCATCTCCTCTGTTGCAGTTGTGGGTTTTTCTTTGTCGGCAGTTAATAGATGGGTTCCATTATCTTCCACACCTAAATCCTTTCCTCATCCCCTTTAGGAAAGTTCTAGGGTGCTTATTTCTGCACCTTTGTAAAGTGGGGTGTTGGATCATATTAGCATTGTTGGATGTATCCATCAGACCAACAACACTGAATTTCACATTAAAATTATTATCCCCATGATACTCCTGAGATTATACGATCTCCATTTTGACCTTGAGGGCACATCAGACAATTTCCTCATAGTTGTCGAAGTCACAGGTCACCATCACTTTCCGCATGCTTGATTTTTTCCCGCCAAATAAGCGGTCAAACTTGCATTTGGGGGTAATGACATATCCAGAAGCGTATCGTGAAAGCCTTGCGAGGTATTACTCTTATGCTCCAATAGATTCATCATATTTTTTCTTGAGGGAAAGGAAGTCCCTTTCTATCTTAAGACGGAGGGAGCACGGAACATATTTATCGAAAAACATCTTCCATAAATCCTTCCATTCCAACGCCTCGATCTCCTCCTCTGGCTTAGTATTTTTTATCAACATCCACCATTGATAAACTTCACCCTCTATACGATAAGAAGTCAGGAGAACATTCTCTTGTTCCGAACATCGAAGGATGGATAAGATCTTTTCAATGGAGTTGATATATTGTTCAACGATTGAGGGATCATATGATCCATTAAAATTAGGAGTCCTTTGTCTCATGAATCTCTCAATAGTGATGTGTTCTTTCTTAGGGGGTGTTGAACATTCTTCTTGATCCATGATTCTATTTAAATATTGAGTTAGCCGAGAGAGAAGCATGACAAAGTTTGTGATTCACTTTCCCATTGGATTTTGCATCTCATTAGTACAGTCATCACATTTATCTTCACATAGGTTGTTAGCCTGAGTCCTCCTATTACCAGTCATTGGCTGGAATAAAAGGAAAGTTAGGGGTAACACATAAAAGTTAATTCAAGGACAAAACTAATGAATTATAAATAAATTTTATTTCCATAACATATGAATCTATTGTATTCAGTCTATGTTATCCATGATTTACATTCTAACGTATATTCTTAGGAAATTTATTTTGTCCCTTAATAATGTTTCTTACTAAGCTTGTAAATTTAACAAAGAATATCCTTTAGGAGTGTCATAACCAAGAGTGAAGCAAGGACTATTGTCATGCACTAGTTTCTATTCGAGTCTAGCTTAATGTTTTGTTTTTGAGTTTTACCCCTAAGATACATTTGTGCTAGAGATGCCTCTACCTGCTCGTATCCATACATGGATATATTTCCTTGATAAACCACTTACTAAGTACTCACCAAAACATAGGGATGTTTTTATTATACATAGTATTGAATTTAAGGCTCCCTAGGGTTTTATTATTTTAATCCCAATTATAACTAAACCTATCCTCTGATACCAACTATGACTACCCTACTTTTTATTACACGATTAAGCATAAGTGTTCCACATGGATCATATAACATGGATTCATAAAACATAATAATTTATTCCATGATAAAGGAATGTTGAATTAATACATGAAACTTTATAATAAAAAATTAAATCTTCATAATGGCTAATACCCTTTATAGAGAAATGGGCATGATATTCACTACACAATGACATTGTCTTGGAAAATCGATGCAATTTTCGCAGTGTAATGGCGTGATGTAAGAATTCAGAAAAATGGATGATGAGAGAGAAAGAGGTGTCTAGTAATATGTACATGAAATGGACAGTATGGGGGTCATACATATACATGTCCCAAAAATTGTAATGTAATATTGATTCATGATACAAAAAAAATTATTGAATGTAAAAGAGGAGAGAGAAATTATTTTCGAAATTTCGTCATAGTAATGGGTGTACATGGGAGGAATTTAATGAGAGAGAAATGGGTCTTCCATAGTTCAAACATAAAGAGGGAAGTATGTGAGATGTGATAAACCATACCCCAACATTTATAATTGAAAATAAAAGGGCATAATAATTTAATGAATATTGGAAAAAAATTAGAAAGGAAGAAAACCCCTTACTTGGAAGTGTGCTTCCAAATGGTTGAGAGAGGCTTCTTGAAAGATTGGGTCCCCTTGGGAGGACTCTAGAGAGAGTAGGGAATTGGTTGGATTAACTCCAAAGGCTTTTATTATGGATTAAGTAGGATCTTGGTTGCGATTATATAGAAAATGTGAGGTAATTCTTTATTATTTAGGTTTGGGACACTTCACATTAAACTAATCCAAACCACAAACCAGCCATTGTTTTTCCCTTGGTTTCTAGAAAATGGAATTGGAAAAAACATATTTTATATGTCCAAATTACAAACTTCTTAAAATAATGTGTTTCTTATTGGAGTTGAGTCACACTCCCAAGGAAATCAATTTTAAAAGACAAGATGTTTAATAAGCCTTTAAGGGTCCATTGATGCTTTGTAAAATAAGTAAAACAAACCCAAAATCACATTATTTTAATGGTAAAACATACAATGGCCGACCATAAGACTTATATTATTTTATTACATCACTATTAGTTCATTATTATGTCATAAAACACATTATATATTTAAATAGTTTTTAATTTTTACCCAAATATTTGACTGCCTCCGAAAATTTTGAAAAATTTACCATTGGATAAATTTGATGTCCTAATTCCATAAATAATATTTATTTTACCTAAATAATTTTCGAAATATGTTAATTTTCACATTTAAAATAAAAATCGACATTTATTGAAAATTCAAGGGTTTTGACAAAAATGGATTCCAAACCTTAATAAAAATTATGATTCCATTCAGAATATTATACAATTTTTTTTATTTAATAAAAATTAATTTAATAATAATAATAATAATATTTTAAAATATTATTTAATTCAATAATCCAGTAACTCATCAAAATATATTTCTTAATTGAATATTTACTAAAAATAATGTTTGTGCCTGAAAACCCATCAATAAGGCAACAACAATAAAATGAAAGTATATTTATTATTATATAAAAAAATAATGTAATTGACCAAAGTGATAATGTCTTGTTACATACCCCTTATAAAACTCGTATAAGACTGAAGCTTAAGATCTACGATGGTGACCGACTCGGGGGGTGTCTCGGATAACATTTCCCGGGTGGTAATCTCTATCAACTTCCACTTCTCTTGTAGGTGGTTCTGCTTGATTTTAACATATTCCAGCTTGGCTTGGGCTTGGTCAAGAGAAAATCCCAAAGATGCAACCTTCTTTCTGAGCTCTGACAAATGGGCTTCGTATGGGGCACGTCTACTGGATGACGCCATCGCTTCCTTTGTCTATGTAAATATGATTTGTTAATGACCTTTATATATACTAATCATGTGGTCAGAGTTCAAAGGCTATATTTACAATGGTCATAATTAATAACAGTATTTTAAAATCCAAAAACATAAAACCAAAGAATTTGGCATTTTATATAAACATTTTTCATAAAGAGACATTTAATTTGATCAAGAGGGATTTCTATTTATTAAAGTTTGGGACGTTACATTTTTATTACCAGGTTATTAGAGAAAAAACCTATAAGCTTCAATTGGAACCCCATTCAAGTAGAAACCATCAATAATTACATGGATTTATTTATTAAAATCTAATACTTATACCACTTCAAAGATTCTCATTGTTGGTATTTTTTAACAATTTCAAAACTATTCCATTTTATTATTTAAATTTAGTTTGGTTAATTCAAATTCCATCATAATGTTTTACCTGAATATGACATTTAGGATGGTTTAGCTAATTTATTTAACCAACCAAATTACATATACATAAACATGGATGGTTATAAAATATGAATGTAATATAAGAAACTAATAAAACAATGTTTATAGAATGTTATTTTGTTTCTCTTGAAATGATTCATGAACATGTGATCTCATGTTATACCATCCCATGAATATAATTCACATAAATCAGTAACCCTATAATCAACGGAACCAAATGAGTTGAAATAAAAACATTTATAATAACAGAATTATAAAAAGAAACTACCATCCGTGACATCTTGTTTTTCCAACATGCATGGGTTTCCCATTCACAATGAAAATTTATTTCCCACGTCCCAACACATTCTTATAATATTGTAATCTCATGAAATTAATAATACCAAAGAAAAATAAGGATCTATGATACCACATTGTGATTTACTCAACCCATTACACTGGTAATTAACCGAATCAGAGAGCCACATAGCATCAAACTTGAATCCTCATACACTAGAGGAAACCGAATAGTAGAGAGGGTTGAACAGTAGTGTATTGGGGAGGTTTCAACCCGTAGATTATAATGAAATATAGGGGAAATATTTTAAATGTATATAAGGAAGATAATTGTAAACTAACAACCTGGAACATTCCAATAAGAACCACCAATAAAGAACATAATACGTTGTAGTTAGGAGGAACAGAATACATATGTCTGGTGATACACATACAACTATGATATGTAAATACAAATAAATAAATAAATAAACCAAAACCCCTATAGATTTTTTCAATATAATCCAAATCCATATCTCATATAGAATGTCCTCTATGAAGAAATACATTGGCAAAGAGGTAGTATCCATGTTCAATACTATACATAAGAGATCTTCTTAAGAACCATGAAGGGCATCAGGTAGATCATAGATGACCCTACCTTCTTTGGCATAAAATGGTTTTCTATGAAAAAGGTACCCAAGTTCCAATCATAGGACAAAACATAATAAAATGAGGCCTCCATGAATAAGAATCAATGGTTAACCCATGGTGTATTATCAATATTTATTATGTAATGAAACCATGGGAATACAATGAAATCTAAAATATATTCTATTTATGGAATTGGGGATTCATATCGTGATGATAAATCCATTGTTACAGCTCAATAGTATAATCTATTGCAAAAACCATCATCACTCCACTTTCTTATAGGGTTCTTACCAAACTCAAGAATAATGACCTATTTTATTTTTATAAAAGTAATTTCATATACCAACATATATCACTCTAAAAATAGTAATATAACTTATTAGAGACACGTCTACAAGAAGGCCTCCCTATAATCCAAAGTCTTCGTAATAGTATCAATGGCCTTGTGTGTGTTTGAGGGGAGACTATTAGCTCATATCAGTCTATAGAACAATGGAAACAACAAAACATTATCTATTATATAAAAAAAATCATATTTTGTAATTAATAATTTCAAAATAATTCAATATGAAATGAAATTAAATGAAGAACCTATTGGTTTTTTTATACATATAAAACTAATTTCCAACTTTTCTGATCATTTATACATGGGTAATTACAATAAACTGAAAAAATTTCTCAGGATAAAAAGATGACTTAAAGCTAAATAATATACACATTCTATATGAAACTATCAAGATTCTACACCTAGTCATCATTATATGTATGAGCATCATTGATAAATCATGAAAACATGGCCCTCTCCCTATTCATAATTTATATGTGCGCAAAATAAATGTAGGCATAATGAATACATGCACATCATAGTGCATGAATATGTGGTGAGAAATAAATATCACTAGGCCACCCCAAAGATGAACTGATAATTTTTTTTTCATAAGTTCATAATGATGAAATATACCCCACATAGTATATCTACAATCAAATAAAATAAAATAAATGATGAAAAACCAAAACCAACACTTTGTTTCGTGAACCTAATTGAGTGGACATCCTTGAAAATGTCATTGTTGTATATTTCATACTACTCATACTATGTGTAATTAGTTATATCCTTTGGTACATAAATCCTGATCAATAATTCTATCTTCATCTAATATTTAATAGGTATCTAAGAAAGATATGTCACTATTGGGGGGAATATTTCTAAAATCTAGGTTGATCCATACTCACCTCTAATCACTGAAATTAAGGATTCTAGATATTTCCTAGAAATCTGAAAAATAAATCAATGAACTTTTTGTTATAAATCCTAGTTGTACCACTCATTCCATATATATGACATTCTATGGTTTGAGTTCTATGTCACAGTCCATAGGCCATTATGACATCAGAGCTCGGTTGAATCATTAGAGATGTGTCCCTCAGATAATTAATAAGGAATAATCTTCTGAATTCAGATAATAAATGAAGATCAATTAAAATAAATAGATCAAAAACATCATACCAATATATTTGGGTGATGTGTAATAATGGGTTGTCCACCCCAAAACTCATATGTTTCAAAGACATTACTCAGGGAGACAAACACTTAATCCTTGAAAATATGATTATAATTCTTAGTGGAAATTCACTCACACTTCAACCCCTATAAATTATTCTGTCAAACCAATGATCCTATTAAAGGTATTCAAGAAAAAGAACCAATGTTTTTTTCATGATACAGTCTCAATTAACCAATGAATGTGATCAAGGAATCCTATATCAAGAAACCATGTGTCACATAAGGAATAAAATCATATATTTCCCAAAGGTCTCATTAATGGAACACCACATTAGGAATCTACGTACATCCCTTAGTATTATATAATATTATCATAATCCTACAAATCCATGTCAACTGTGGATAACCATTTCCTTGAATCTCAATTATATCTATGGAACACCATGTCCACTTTGGGACACCATGTCCAATAATTCCATTATTATCTTTGGAAAACCACATTCACTAACATTCAATCAGAAAATTCATAAATCAAAATCTCATGTAATATTTATGGGTATCACAATAAGTGATATCTAATAAAATAAATAGATCTTGGTTCCTAATAAGTACCTATAGGGATCCAAATCATAACATCACATCACATTGGACCCCACATGTTGAGTTTTATGATGCATGTTTGGAATCATATATTTATCTACAATAACTATTTCAAAGTAATAACAAAAATATTTTGTCTGAATAAATGCATAAAAGAACAACTATTACCACATCCCATTTGGATTATATGTTTCGTATAGGTTCTATAGTGACACCTGCAACCATATATATCCAAAAACGTTATTCCATAGCTTAGGTCCAGTCAAACATGAGAGAAGATACATCGTACACTAAATAAAAACATAGGAGAGGCAACCCACTCAGGGTCCTAAAAGTTTATTTATAAAATTATTAATTCTACATGGGATCTTTTGAATAATTATGAAGATGCTACCTATATGGGATCCATGGAAGAAACTAATATCTCAAGTTAAACACATCTTAAAACCCCATATATAATATCTCACATTCTCTTAGGATTGATGTGAGCATCAAAAAAATAATATTTCCTCATTAGAAAAGAACAAATAAAAGTCATTCTAATGAGAAGGATCAATGCCCATCTCAAATGATGTTTTCATTCTAGGTTAGTCAGAACACCAACTAATCTTCCACATCAGGTCATGTCTCAGTCACGCTAACTATGTTCTTTTTGAGATACATCAATGGAGGACATTGCTGAACCCATTACAATTCCACTAAACATTTAATATCTACCTTAGGTGGGTCTTATACATAGTCTAAAAATAATGAGATAATTGAAAATATTTACAATGGGAGAACATATTTTTCATTTAAATTTCTACAAAACACCTATAAAATAATTGAAACACCCATAGTGTTCTCCAATTGTGATCAATTATGAAAAATTATCCTGAAGGATTATTCATGTGTCCAATTCCATCTTTTGAAATTAAAACATGATAAATATTCAAAGGTGTAGATAGGATGGAGTACATGATGTGTACACCCCAGATCATGTTGTTTACATCAAAATTTCCACCATGATATCTACATCATATGGATATTGAATGTAATCCTAAAGTAAAAATTATGTAACCTAAAAAGGATTCCATCTTTTTTACATGACATTTCCAATACATGTGTAATTTCATTGCGTTGTTATTATATAGGGAATGTAACATACATTTGGTGTAGGTGTGTATTAAACATGGTGAAGTGTCCCTACACAGGTTATCCAAGAATGTACATGAAGTCATGTTAGATTATTTATACAATTTTTTACTCCCAATAAATTTTGTGGACTTCCAATATTCATATTCCTTGGATGGGATGAACACATGGAGTGTGTTGCTAAACTACACAATGTGTGTTTTGGGTTTCAATATAAGAATCCTTTATGAATATATTGAAACATTTTTTCTCCACAATAGCTATAGATCAACCCTCAAGGGATACTATTCAGTCAGAATAAGTCATTAAAACATGAATGTTGTTAATATAATGAGATTTGTGGAAACACACAAAAATAGGATACCTTCTGGTAGAATCCTATAATGCAGAACACATATGTATGTTTCACCACTACCACATGATGATCCAAATCCTCTAAATATCCATGGTGACACCTAAATTATCTCTCTCTCAATGTTTTTCTATATCTCCCTCTCCTTTTTTCTCTCGATCATGTGAAGGGGAATCCAACAAGGTCAAAAGAATGAATCCAGTGTTGTGGATAAGAAATTAATGATGATAAATAAATAGAGGAAATTAATATGAATTGATAACATGGACAAGGCCCATACTAGGTGACCGACATGAGTTTAAACCATGACTAGGAAGACATGACGATTCCAGACTCAATGGAGAAGATGAAATATAAGTCCAATACACATTAAAATATTAAGTCAAAATTAAGACATAAAAAATACATAATATGTAAATTATTAAATAATAAATATTAATTATTATATGAAACTTTTAACATCTCGTATTTCTAAAAAACACATTTCATAGAGTAAAACCACTATTTTGGGACCAATAATGTTCTCAAAAAATATCTATGATCATCTACTATTTTAATGAGACTATTTTAAACCTCAGGCACAAGAGCAAAAGGTCCTATTTCTGTTGAAATTTCTAGTTCAAAAAAATGTGTTACTGATACCTCCCCAGCATAAACCTTCTAATCCACGAGAATAATTATTTGTATAACACAACCTTGCACTCATCCCAATCATCTTCACAACTATTATATCTTTTCAATCCAATGAAAACTCTCACATTTTTATGAAAATTGCCTATAAAAAATACATTTAAAAAAAATTATTTAGAACTCCCCTCCATAGTAGAACACTTATCATACCTTCACAACTAAAATATATGGTAAATGGCCCAATATTCTTTGATCAATTAATGAAATGACTCCATTTTCAAAATTTAATCATTCTTGATCATCATCCTAAAACATCAATTAGTTTATTTATTCCTACCTTTCATAAATATATCCTAAGAAAACATCCAAAAATAAACTTATAACTAGGGTTTACAAAACTAATTGGCAAGTGGATCAATACCCACCTTATGAATTACTTTATACCATTACTCATGTAAAAATCTAATGGAGTTCGTCATTGATATGAAAGGATGTTTAAAAAAATAGTCATATATCCAACAGTCTCTCTATGTTCACAGAACAATGTCAATATAAAGAACATCTCCTTTATTAAAAAAAGAGTATTCTAATATTCCATCAATGGGAATTTATCTCCATCCTTGATCCATGAAAACATAAAACATTTTCCAACATTATGTTAACCAACTCCTTACACTTCATAACCGGAGAATTCAATTGAATATACAAAATTTTGTTAACCAATTTATATCAATGGTAGCGTTCAACATATGGTCTTACGCAAATCATTAGATATTCATTCCCAAAAGATTATATATAACACCAATAGTTTTTAGCTCATACATGTCCACTCACCATTTAACTATTAAAATGGTACCTCATGAAACTGACCTGTACCATTATCACATGACCACCCTTCCTCAAGTTATCCATTATAAGGAAAGATGACCATTATACGAGGCATGTCACTATTAATGATCCAAAAGAACCATCAAAACATATATTAAAATTTGGGAGATTTTACTTTGCATATAATGATTTCTTATCACATGAAGTAATTTTCAAAGATTAAAACACCAAACACACAACTATTGGTCAAAAAGGAAATAAACATGATCAATAATGTCTATCCAAAACATTATTGATAGCCACATACTCTTATGGTTTATATAATTCCAATGGAATCATAGAGTTTATTTTTGAAAACACATGCACCTTCCTTGAAGAAGTCTTAACACAAGTGTTCAACTAAGCCCACTACCTCAACATGAATCCATAAACACTGGATAACCAATCTTGTGGGATTCCATTGATCAAACTGTTTTTCAACTAACATGGGGATGATTCAAAACTAATGGCCTCCAGGTTTACCACATATCCCAACTAATCATGTCTTATAAAAAGGGAATTGGGTACTACCACATATCCCAGATGCAAAATATTTCAGCAAGGTCATATATCATGTGGAATCATCCACACACACACATACATCTCAACACATGGAATCTAACATACCTATATACCCTCTCTAATAGAGATGATGATAATTAAAATCTATTTGGTCAAAACCAAGAATCACGAGTAAAATTATAATTTTTTTAATTTAATGTTGATGAGGAAAACCTATTTTTATTTAAATTAGAGACCCAATTAATTTCAGCCTATTAGAAACTACTAATTTATAGAAATAAATCAAATGGCATGACCTATAAATCATTGGAATACGAGGACCAAATTACCACCATGTATCCTCATAGCGATCTAAACCCTAGATTATTAATAAAAAAAATAGAAATTATAATGAACTAACACTCATCAGGAATCCATATATGATAATAACCCATTAGGGTTGTTTTCTCTTTAAACATTTAGTTACCTATGAATATAACAATAGGGGATTCAACTAGAAAACTATAAATGATGGTTTATTAATAATAATATCATCACAATGTTGATGATAAAACCCCATGTAGGTTGTTTTGAAAATGAATATTAACATACCTCAATGAAATACCAATAAAAGTTCAACTCCAAATTTAACAACATCCTATAGTGAACTACAATGTTTGCAAAAAAACATCAACTAAATGATCCAATTTTTACCACACGCATAGTTCAGTTAAATATAAACCCATTCAAGATATATGGGAAAATATTATATAGATTATTACTAATACATTAAATAACATAACATACATATCAATATCCCATGATGGGTCCTACACTTAGGCATCATGTACCCTTTCAACCTACTAGGGTCAGTGCACCTCATGTGTATCAGGACTGAGTCATCATACTCACTGTCAAAATCCTCACCTTAAATCCAAATAATCATCCATAAAAAGAAAATATGTATAAATTTAGGCCAAACTATGAAGAATTACCCCAAGATTCTATATCCTAAACACAATTTGGGTTGTTTTTTACAAATTAAACAGTTTTCCTCTACCATCAGTAGTGTGTTCACACACTTGTAGGCCTATAATAAGTGGAACATATATGCTAAAAATGATTCATGATATGCCTCTATTATTTTTAGCCATGTGAAAAAATCAGTCACTGACCTCTTTTTTATGGGATGAGAGACATAAATCCACAATAAATCATAAACACAACATTTCATATGCATCGTTCAAAACAAAATTAGTATAAATATGTAACATCACGTGATAAGAATTGAAATGCCATATATGTGGATACTAGAACTCCTTACCAAAATAGGTGTTCTTGATTAACTTATTTGATATCCATAATTTGTTATGACACATTACAAATACACATACCAACCATATCCCAATTTGTAATATGAAAATAATGGAACTTATCTAAAAAATATTTTGTATGTCCCATATGGACCACCCTATAAACAGTAACCAGATAGATTTGCAGGAAGGGATCATGAATTCATCCTTTTATGCTATAGGATATCAACTAGATGTAATGTACTAGGGTGTTTCTAGGGTGAGGTTATTCCCCCAAATCAATATAAAAAATAATATTAATAACCAAACAGTATCCATAACCCTAATAATCTGTTTGCAAAAGAAATAAATATAATATGGTTTTAATAGTAAATTTGAAATATTAATGACCCTAATGGCCATGTGATGTATAAAACACTGATAATAATTTTTTCTAATCAAATATTAAGATTTATGTAAAAGTAATAGAAATAAAATTACATAACTCAACTAAAGACTCCGAGACAAACAAAATACCTATTATCTTTGACACTATCAAGCATATCCTGCATAATAATAAGTATCAACATGATGGTCTACACAATATCATGTAAACATAGGCCTGTCCATATCTTTCTTGATTATGTTGTCAACCTAAAATAATACATAAGGTCTTCACTCACAATCAGGTGTGTGTTCAAAGGGTGATATATAAGTATATGTGGGACACCCCAAATTGCGACCTTATAATTTTCTATCATAATTGTATTCTTTTGAAATATAATAGGCTTAACCAAATAGGAACTAAAAAAATAAAAAAAAACCTTAAGATAAACCATATTCATCCATTCATCTTCTGAACATGGTTGATTTCACATCATGTGGATAAGGCCTGGAAGTAGATTTCGTACAACATATGTTGTGTATAATTATTTCAATAAATTTTTTCTGTAAATCCTGATAGAAAATACCTACTATATCCAGTTAAGGAAATGTCTTTGAACAAGCTACATCTCCACAAAGAGAAAAATCTATTAGCACTGGGTCAAACTTTTCTCACATCCACTCACTATAATTAATGGTTCCATGTAATATATGGAAATATTGAAAATAAATCACCACATCAATTTTATGAAATCTTAGTAATACAAATTAGAACATACGTAATCTGGTCTAATATCTATGTTCGTAGTCCTAGTATATATGCATATGAAATATGGAAGCTCAGATAAACCTTAAGGGGAATGTCCCTTACGAGTCTTAAAAAAATACTCCCTTAAACTGAGATAATAAATTCTATTCAATCAATTAAATGGCTCAAAATCCTCATCATAAGACATGTTTGTGTGATATAATAATGGTGCATCCACAGTAAATGTGAAGAGTATCTTAGGCATCGCTTACAGACATTATCATATAATCCATAAAAATAAAAATAAGATACTATAGGGAAATGTTCTCACCCAAAAATCCATCTAATAGATTCCATATTTCAATGAATCCCATAAAAGACATTCAATAATGTTAATATGAGTATCATTTAATTCCTAGAATAGTCTATGTAATAATATTATCCCATCCAAAGGCGTCTCATGTCAAGAGAACATGTATTTTTCTATAGATAGGATCATTTATTTTGCAATGATCATATCCATGGAACTCCATATCAATAATCCTTGTATTACACTTAACATAATAAAATATCATCATAATAGTGGAATTACATGTCCACTGTGGATTTCCGTGTCTACTAATCTCAGCCATATATTTAAAATTTCAGGTTGATAGGTGATATCCTTGTCCCCAGTAGAACCCTACATCAAATAATGTTAATCATATATGTCATATAGTATTTCAACCATAAGTCAATAAAACATGGATCAATTTATGATCTCATGTACTTTATATAGGAATCATAATAAAGAATATATTATAAATGTCAATGTGGTGGGATACTTTGATTTACAGCTAGGAATCCCAATAGTAGAATCACATTTCATCACACCCCCTTAGCCTAGTTCTAGGAAACTCGCATCAAATCATAGAAACATCAACAACTAATGAGGGAATGAAGTAATAAAATAGTGAAGGTGTATAAGCTTCTAAACTCACCAAAACATCCATAACCCCATTGGAATACATGATTAGTATGGGTTCTATGGTGACACCTGATATGATCTATACCCACAACCATAATGTTATAGGATATGGTTTGTCGAACATAGGGGCACCTACTCTGTCCCCTAAATCCAATCAAAAGAGTTAAATCCAACTTGGGATCCTCATAATAAATAATTAATTGGAGTCATCCTAAACTGTAAACATAGATAGAGTATATAGAGGAATCCTACCAAATGTTACTATGAAGTAGTTAAACTAACAAGTTAAACCAGTCCTATAATCCTTTCACTAACATCTAACAACATCCTTGAATAAAATAAAAAATCATAATTGGGAGATTTCATAATGGATAAATATCGCATAAGCATCGATTTGATGAGTTAACTAATGACCCATATCAAATTAATGACTAAATATTTGTTTTTCAGAACACTTAATTGATCATCCTCATCATGTATGATTGTAGCCTTGCTAACCAAGGTATTTCCTAGAAACATCAAACAATGGTCTTGGTGAAACCATTACATGTTCACTAAACATTTCAAATGGATGTTAGGAAGTCTATGCCCTATTTCTCAATCTCCTAAGCTAAATAATACCAGTTAATAGAGTAAGAACATATTTCATAAGTCTATCAACCCATGAAGCGTATAAAAAGGAATCAAAACACCACAAAGGATACACTATCACAATATATGCAGTAAGGAAACCATTAATGAATAATCATTATTTCAATTATTACTTTAGGTTTCAAAACAAAAAAACCCCTATAGAAGGAAAATAGAGGAGTACATTGAGTATATACCCTAGAACACAATACAGACTTTCAAATCTCCACCTTGACATGTACATTGGCTAGAAATGGTGTATAAAACCTATGTACATAGTATGTAATAAATTAACATGGATATTACATTAAATGGTTTCATACCAATGTATCTAAAATGGTCTGGCCATGATTTTTTCCCAAGTCGTGTAATACTACAAGTCATACACACCAAACGGGGTATGGTCGTGTAATCTACATTTCCATGTGCCCCGCGGCATGCTGTCCCTCCATGTAATCAACTACAAGTCATTCAATGGGGGTTTCCAATTGGGAATCCTTTAAGAATTTAGAAAAACAAAATGTTTATCCAAAATACCTATCATTTAACCCACAAGAGATCCTGTGTTGTTATAATAGGGCATTAAAAATAGAAATCAGTAAATATATGGTGACTTTTTTTATAAATATTAAAAATTATTACACTTAGGAGGAATCCACCAATGCTTCACTAGTATCTGAGGTCCACCGTTGCCTTGTGATGATATATATATTATCAAGATATAAAATATCATATTTCTTATTCTACCTATATATGACATTCTCGATCAACCTTTTCTATATCGGTCACATTAAGGAGAATCTAAAATGGAAGTACACGAGAATCCAAATTGGAGGATAACAAAAGAAATAAAATAAAAGTAAGAAAATCGATGAAAAAAATGGTCTTTTGTGCAACCCTATCACTCGACATGAGTTTATTTATAGAGTAGTAAATCCCATAATTTAGGACTCGTATGTGTAGATATATTCGCAATATTATTCCCCATTAAAAATATATCTCATATGAAACATGTATCTATAAAATAAAAAATTAAAACGAATGAGATTTACACTAAAATTCTTTACAATGGTTAGACCATTATTTTGGTTCCAAAAATGTGGTCTGAAAAATTAATTGAGATCATATTATAGGAAAAAGTCAATTTTACCCTTCAAGAGCTATAGATGAAAAAATTCTAATGTCTACAAACATTCCCATTCTTTAAAAGAACAAGCCTTTACAGGGCATAATTAGGATCCACGGAATTCTTTGTCAAAGTAAATCAATAAAAATGGGGAAACACATCACAGGATGTATAATTTTCATGATTTTCTAGATAAATCCATAGTAATAGGTCCGTGTATTCATGAACATAATACATTGACCATAACTATGGTGAGATTACAACCATCATCTTCATCAATTAATCTAATGTTATACAATGGGTACATTATCAATATTCTAATCAAGAATCCAATAAATAATAATTATATTTTTAACATTTAATCAACATTTATTTTCAATATTCTTAAAAATATTACAAGGAATATAGTTCTTTTAAATGGGACGAGATATAAATTAATCCCGACATTCATCAGGGGTCCTGGACATGAATATGAATTTTTCACAAATACTTCTATTAGTTATTTAAATTTAACTGGGTTTATGTATGATATTCAAATGTAGAATACCAGCCTCCCCCATGGAAATATAACTTGTTAATACATTTGATTACATATTCTCACTTCACATATTGTATTATTTAATTAAGGATTACAAACATCATCGACAATTTTACTTTAATATATTTACATGAGTACATATTAAAGAAAAAAACTTCTAATTTTTGGTTTTAATACTTAAAAATGTATTGAAAAGTTATCAGTTTATCAAATAGAATATTACCTCACCTAGTATCAATGGGTTTTAATGAAAAATGTTTGATATTCTTGGTTAAAGAACCCCAATTCAATCTTGGATCAATAAAAATAATAATATACTTCAAGGTTATAACTATAAATACTTTTTATTTATTCATTAATATGAACTATTTAAAGAAGTGTGCCACATGGTAAACACGTTATATATGTCAATACTCTTCAATATACCTTAAAAGGTCCATAAAATGAGTTGAATTAATTTATTGACCCCACATAATAAGTTATACATAATGATAGTCATACAAACAAAAACTCACTCCATGAATCAAGGATAAACCATAAATCTCTCTTGTATACCTTTCTTGGTCGATGGATGGTTTGTTAATTTATAGGTGTGAGTAAGGGATCCGAATCAACCCACGACAATGGATTAAAGAAATAAAATACTAAAATTTAAATATTAGGTTAATGTTTTATGCTCTAATGATTCCCCGCTGACATGTATTACGAAATGGAAATGCATTAACAGAAATCACTGAGATCACTTACCATAAAAATGAACCATTCATATAAACTCTAATCGAGTAACATGATCCAAAAGATCATCATTGAAGGATAAAAGATGATAAAACCACCCTTAGATCTATATCATATCGAAGAAAAAATAATTAATTTATTACAATTGAATTATAATTAATTAAAATTGTTGAAATAATTATAAAAAAACTACATAGTAAATATTAGAAAAATTGTCAATATGTTATATTGATACATTATAATTGAGTCCAATAACCCACTGATGGTCATTACCATACCCTCATCACTACCCCATGTTAATCCATTAAAACTATAACTTAAAACAAAATCAATGATATTGAATATAAAAAAAATCATGGAAAACATCCTATAGTTGAATACCTCCGACGAAATGAAAACAAATGAAATGAATTTTTATTCTCATGAAATCCTATTGTAAGGAAGAAAAAATGATCTATAATCTCAATATGATTCCACATTTCTCTAAGGAATGATCATAAATACTCTTAATTAGAGTTACCATGAAATTGTGGTAGAATATAGGGTGATAGAAATAAATTTCAAGATACACTATTTTCCATTGATCACTAGTAATGGAATATAAAATAAGTAGGTGATGGGGATGATCCACCATAGAAGATAGGCGAGGTAGGATTCCATGAAAATTGATACTTCTAAGAAAAGGGGAGAAAAGGGTTTAAACCCCATTTAAGGGAGGAAAGTAAAAATATAAAGTCTCCAAATTTTAAAAAGTGCATTGTTAGGCTACACGATTTGAGAAATTCGGTGCCAATCATGATAAACCCAAAGTTCAAGGCACACAATATCTCATAGTTAGGGAATGTTGTCTTAACAGTTATTCACCAACTATGTGGATCCCTTAGTGATTTTTTTATAGATAGTGAAATTTTTTTCTAAATCACCTTGAATGGTTTATTGAAACAATATGATATAAAATATATGTCAAATGGTTGTGGAGTTTGTTTATTAATAATTATGTGAGATGATTAGTTTCTTCAGATACTAATGATATAAATCCCTATGCTCTTGGGAAATATTCTTGTCGTATATACACTTATATTCCTCAAGAAACAAAAAAATACCCAATTAGAATTTCTAAAATTCTAAAATTCTATCTTGAAACCCAATTCAATATTTATCCCATCCACCAGTTCAAGAATTAAATTTTTTCCAGAAAATTAATTCCTATCCATACACACATACAAACATAAGGGTTTATAATACATTCATTGGATCGATAAAAGAATACATCCATGTCCTTCTGTTTTCATATTGATTCCTTGAAAATACACGGGCGCATAGGGTAGGGTTTTTTTCTAAAATAGTGACCCCATACACAATGACATGGGGCATGGTAAAATGTTTAAAATGATAAAAAAACACAACCCATTCATGGGAGGACCACTAGCCTCATGTATTACCAAAACCTAGTACTTTATTTAGTCCTCAGGCAAAGAATACTGTGGAATGTTCTTAATTTCACACACCAACCAATGATATGCTTGGAAAGGTCCCTGACTTAAACACCTGAGAATTGTTGGTCAATCATCCACCAACCCAGCATTTCATGGAAAGGTATTAAACACAATACCAAAATAATTATGGCACAATCATTAACCATCAGAAGAAACACATAGAAATATCATCATGCACCTTGATAAAACTTTGTATTATTGGGGATGTCCATCAGCACCCTGACCCTACCTTGGAGACTCTTGGGGGTAACCTTATTCATCCCAATCCAATGCCCCAAATTGAAAGGTCACACATGTTCTAGCACATAGGGATCTATCCCATAACACATTTTGTCATCTGATCCTATGAAACAAGTCTCTTGACACCTAGATCATCCACAAAAAAACATTTTAACTCACTCAAACATGCATCAACCTAGTCCTCTAAACCTATTAATGTATCAACTCATCGGTATGACGCAAAGCTCATCATCTACTAGTGGGATTTCATCCATACGTCTCACAATAGCGTACAACTAAAGTTTAATTACAACCTCACTAAATACCCTCTTGCTACTGGGCCAACTACATAGGTACTATCCAAATCCATCTCATTTCCAACCAACCATGTACTCACTAGGCACGATGTAATTCATGAGAGAGGACCCCTTTGACTATTAATGCTAAGGGATGAACAAATCTTGCGATCATAACCTCAGTCTCTTCTCGCATATATGAAGATATATCACTTAGCTCATCACCAAAAGGATACACACTGGATCATTCTACACTAAGTCCCAAATTACTTATCCCGCTTACCTCACACACCAGGACCCGCATCCAGCCCCATGATGGAGAACCCAATATTCACAGGACCTACGGTGGTGTTTTCCATATACATCTAACTCCAAGACACTAATTCATGAAAAATAACTATATATAAGAAAACATAGGCAATTAGAAACTTAATATTCACCCTGAATTCTTATTAAGGCCTTATGTCTGCTCAATGGTGCCCTCACCCCTTGATGACCAAAAGGATCAAGAAATTACGCATTACAATATTGTGAAATCAATATTTTTTGTCACCCGAGGAAGCCTAATAAACCCCATAACCAAGCCTACGGACACTAATGTGTGTTATATGTAATTCCAAAACCCATTAATTTACGAATTCATGAACTATCATGAATTTATTGACCAATGGATTTAAAATATAGTGGCCACCAACATCGATCATGAAGTTATCCCCCCATACACTACTACGAAGAACCTCTGCTATCCCATACAAACCTCTGCCAAACTACTCAAAATTTCATCTAAATAATCCATAACTTCTATCACATTACGAGATTCAAATAACATATCATAAAAAATTATAATAAATTATTCGATTCAATATATTAGGGTCTGATGCTCAAATCCCACAAATGATCCTTTTAAAAAAATATTTTCACAACATTTACAAGAATATCCATGATCTGGATAATAGATTCATACAAAAAGATATAATATAATTATAAATAATGATAAATAATTTTTTTTAAATATTTCCTCTTCAAAAATCATGGAAAACATTATGTTACACCATTTTCACACTGAAATTTCCTCCAACGACATATGAGAAACCATCTTATGTCTCCTCTTATTTCATCACACCTAATGCACAAAAAATCATTACATTCCATTGGTTCTACCATTAGGGATTCTAGGAAATATCCCAACCGATTTTATATTTAGTTCTACATCACATTCCCACCTGAAAGACATTATGGCCTAAACACTAGGATAAGTAACAAAGTAGGATTTCTAGAGAAACATCACAAGCCAACTGAAAGCCAATGTGTCTACTGCAACACCATCCACACCAGGCCTTCCTGCACTAATCTCTCAATCACCCCAACAATACCCATGACCGAAACCATGTACACAATAATTATCCTTATATTCTCAAATAACTGTATTTACCTTCTAAATACCATTAGAAAACATGAACCCCCCAACTAGACAAAAAAATATTCCATGATGAATTGCTAACCCATATCACGTTTAGTAATTAGAAACTCCACAATATAATTATTATCAACCATGAGAAGCAATGGTAATTTCCGAACCACATCCCATAATCTACCAAGGTTATCCAAATTGAATGAAATCCCCAAATTCCATGCCTAAATTCTAGAAAACATATTATATGAAACTCACTATTCCACATAGAACTATTTACATCATGTATGTCATCCCAATCACTATAGGAACCAACACCGATATGGTGGTCACTAAACACTACCATACACAACACAAATTAATTATCCAACATGTCACCCTAAATATTATGGTTCTCACCCAAAAAAATTCCACACAAAGGTTTATTATTATCTATTTTTTCTCCCCACTATAGATATCACATTTAGAAAACACTCTTCTAGTGGTGCACTGACACACCGACCATATTTCAAACCACCATCTTGATGTAGTCTCCATATTACTATATCCAATTAAAAAAAATACCATATACTAATAGGTCTTTTTTTAAAATTCATATCCATTCCAGTAAAATCAATCTCACAATTTCCAATCAATATTATTTAATGAATGGAGGCATCATGATATCATATATGTAACCACACTAAATTTTGAATGTAATTGTTACTGTAATTAAATGGTTTCGACACCAACAAAATTCTCTATTAAATATTCTCAAATCCAGTATATTGATACAACACGAGGCCAGCAGACATTAGAATCAAGAAAAAATATACTAAAACTGATGCCAATTCACCCACTCTAACTGACACTACATCCAACATCTTAAGCAGATTTTTTCCAAGAAATGAGGTGTACATATGTCTGCTTGTATAATAACATTTTGAGGCCACATTTACTATACATGGTAGGTATCATAACCATGAAACTCTTTACATATGGTTATTCCACCCAAAACCAATATGATTTTCCCCTTAATAATAATTTTTTATCCTCACCTACTGAAAAAAACTACCTGAAAAATAACTTTCATTATCTGTTTCTCATCACATGAGAAAAATAGATGTCTCCAACTTTCAAATAGCCACGTCCAAAATATAAATGAAAATTTTAAATTATTCTCAATTCCCTAAAAAAATTCTACACTCATCCAAATATCATCCAAAATGAGGGTCACAACCACCAATCATTCGATAGCTTTCTCCCCACCATTTTTATTCCCTTATACCACTCTACGAGAAACTACTAAAAATGTTTCCCAAAACAATAGAGGTTACCCCAATCTTGAAACATTCAGTTATATCAAACTATAACCCTATTCTCCCATGGAAACCCATGTCGAGGAATACAATCTGGTCAGATGTGACATGCTACCCTAAAAATTTAACGACATCAACTCTTTTAAAAGAGGGGAACCCTTCATCTCCAACATACACCTAGAGTCTCCATGCTAATGGTCATCATGCTGAAAATGACAGTCATATCACTTTGAGAGAGACCTGAAACCACAAACACCATTTTTATACAACAATAGGGATTCTCGTGTTCAGCCAAAAATCAATCCATTTACAAGAGGCACACTGATGGCCCATTACACCATTAAATAATCAAAATGAGTACTATACATACCCATCCTACACACTTTGACACAGCATGATTATTAACAAAAGAATCATAAAAAATCAGTCTTCTATTTATAAGATAGAGTGCCCCACTATGAACACTCTCACAGTTTCTGACACGCTATCATAAATGATCCAAACTAAACCCAAAAATTGTAAACACCCATCCAAAACCAATAGGCTAGTAACTTATCTAATACTATCCTTTGAAAACATCCTTGTTACCAACTACATGGAATTCCAAATTCTTTTCCATGAAAACTTTAGGAGTTCCAAATCATATTTGAAACTGATTACCATCATTATATTATTCATTATGTATATAATTCATGTAACAAACCATCCATGAATCCATTTTTAAGGCATCTAATTACTTCACTATCTCTGTAAGTGTACCCATATATATATATATATATAATGAACACATTATATATTCAAAAGTTGATAGACTTATACACTATTATCCACATGGACTATCATTAAAGGAAAATACACCATTATCTAGATGATTATAATTCAACCAAGAATTTATATGGGATATCATAATATATGTTCTTTTTCATAGTTCCAATATTGTATGTATCATTATAAACAACCATTTAAAAATAAATAGATTTAATTTGAACCCTACATGTCTAATATGATGCATGTATATTCTCTCATTCCAATGGGACAACAGGCGTTCACAATATATCATAATCCACAAATACCATGTGTATCACGAAATATATATCATACAATTGTAGCATAAAAAACTATGATGAATTATATAATCACCCTAGTACCTTAAACATCATACTGGAATAAGTGTTCCAGGAAAATCAGGATAGTATCCATCACAATCTTCAAAACATCCCAAGAAAGACATTCTACCATCTACACAACTCATAAAACAAATCAATGCTCTGATAACATCTTTTAATTACCCAACCCAGCACTCATCCAATTTAAAGTGCCACATACCCTCATGAACAATTCCAAGTATGACATAGGATAACAACAAGTGGAGATTTCCAAATCATGAAGCAGTTAGACTATTTCCTCAAATACGAGTTATAATATAGTGGAAATAACTAAATAATAATTAAAAAATATCATAGTATAATTTTTAAAAAAACAAATCCAAATCATACACGATGTTTTCATATAAAACATTCAAAAATCACCAAATATAAAAATCCCAAAAATAAATCATGGAAAAAATAAACCCCAAAAACATTGAACCTACTATCATCCACAAGACTCAGACTTCCTATCTCAAAAACCTATTAAGTTACACCATCCCGGTCTACTAAACCACCCATACCTTAACATAAAATGTAGAAATATAGTCTCTTGTGCATTGAGATGCATGTATAATGTGTGAACATAATACTCATTTGGTTGTCTCTAAGAAAACCTAATAAACAACATCATATTCAAGTGTATTCATGAGGAATGTAAGCTAATAAACATTAAATTTAACTCATAATGTTCCAAATTGGACTCACCAACACCCAATGAGGTATAAATTCCTATCAGGCCATACAATGATAACCATTCCACCCTAAATATGACCAAACAAATATAACTATTCCCAAACCTAGAGGAGGCCTCATGACATTTTACAAATGTGTATTCAGTACATGATGACTTAGGGTAGCATAGAATCCAAATCCATGACCTAATACACAAGGAAATTGATCACATTCAAATGTATAAAACCTTAATGTCATCTCTTCTAACTCAAGGTAGGTTTGTTGATATATCATTTTACCCTAACCAATCATCCAGGGAAGTACTAGTTCCAATACTACGACTAAAAAATCCTAACCAAGAACACCAACCGAAGCCACATTTGTTAAGGTCCTTAACATGATATCGGTGTGTCAGGTCATGGAAATCCAAAAACCAAAGAATGAAGTGGAATTTTATTTCATGAAATACCTGAAAGAAGAAAGAACAAAAATACACTGACCTAACCCACACATAACAAGGATACCAAGAACACCTACCCATCTCTAAAGACACTGGTTACATCTATCATCACCCTATCCAATCCACACAGACTCAATAGAGGTTTAATTAATCACCCTAACCCAATCCACCACTAGGAATGGTCCAAGAGGAATAAGAAGATATGTCTACAACCCATATCACAATTTTGATGTTTATCCCATGGTGTTGGTGTCGTGAGACCTATATTTTAAACACACAAGGTATCAACTCACCGACATGGTGATGTCTAGGTACTATAGACCCTCCAAAGTCTCTATAAATTTTTTCTACTTCAATCATGTCACTTGATAGTTACATCACATGTTGTACTCTCACCCTGACCAAGACACAATGTTCAGATCCAACCACACTGAATTCCCACAGTTTTTCTAGATCATGTTACCCAGGGAGCTTCCTATTCCGTCACATTACTCTCAACTCTAGCCACAATTGGTGTCATTTTATTCCAACCTCCCTATAATTTATATTCTATGTGTTGAAAATCTCAAAATACCCTTACTAGGGTGATAAATCAAATCTCCTCTGGGAGATAACCATACCATTCACCTAGAGTGAACTATCTCCATCATCCTACACAATGTTCTAAAGCACATATCATGATCACCTAAAATACCAATAATCAACTCTGGAATCATGAGTTAATTCTCAATACCTATGATACATTTGGTGGTCTTAACCATTATCATCTATCCATATTACACTCTTTCCAACCCTCTATTTCTAGGAAATCCATCCTACACTATCCACACCTCAAATTGGTCTATGAGAAATTACTATGAATTATCACCATCTCAAAGTTACCCTCTCCCCCATTGAACAAGTGGTTGACGTGATTCGATGTTACCCAAGTGCAAATAATTCACTTGGACTTATAATAAGTGTCTAATTCTACCCCATCACTAGTACTAAGGACTCTAAAAGTCTTCAAAAACAATTCCAAAAAATATTTATTTATCCATATATAAACACTAAATCATATAAATAAATATGTTTTTTATTATAGAATCTTCTTACCATGCACTTGGAGTTATCCCCCATCTGTTTCCAAAAATTACCTCTTCCAGACCAACCAGTCCTCTACAAAGATCTACCAGGAATCATCCTAGATCTCATGAACCTATCTTACATCAAGAGACAATAATAACTAATTAGAAAATAAATTATTAATGCTTTGATTCATCGATGTGAGTAAATTTTGAAGGAGCCATCATCCAAGCATCTTTTAAGATCACAGACAACATTTCCAATGATATCAAGGAACATTGAATCTTATTTATACCCAATGATATTACAAATAAATTAGGAATAATTATAATAAATATTTATGTATTAAATCCATTTGTTAAATTCAGTGGAAAAATTACCTCGTAATGTTATTGAATAATAACTACATCTATAAATGTTATAATGACTACCTAGAATTCATTATTAATATTCCACACCAATTCCCCAAAAAATTGTCTGATTCTACAATGGTTCAATCGAATCAAAAAAATCAAGAACAAAAATATAAGTAAATTTGTGGAAAATAATATAGGACATGGGAAAAGAATAAAATAGATTATATTGCCTTAATTTTTTATCAAAAATAAAGCTGAACCATCATCCATCAAAGAAAGATCAATGTTAGGAACTAGGATTAAGATTGTACTATGAAATGGTTATTCTTAATCCCCTACATGATAAATCCTAAGATCCCCAACACCAAAAAGATATGAATTCTGAAAGAAAAAATTCTTATGAAACATGGCACGACCCGCCCTCGGGGCCCGTGCCGTGACTACCCCAAGCCCGCCTTCCATAGGCCAGGGGCTGGTGACTAGCACCAAGGCGTAACTCCCAGTAAAAAGGGAAGACATTGCCTTTGAAAAATAAACAAGTACCACAGAGTAAGCAAGAGGAAAAATAAACACTAAGTAAAAACAGAGTACAACAGAAAGTGCGAAAAAGTAAATGGGCCAGTATACAAACCCAAACTGAAAGTAAATTACAACTCGAAAGGGAAAACAGTAACTGTAAAGTAAAAGCCGCTACACCGAGCTGTCCACTGGAAATCCCACCTGAAGGGTGGGTACAGATAGCTCCACTACTCCTCGGGTCCCGCCGTCCGCTCTAAGCATGTCTCGCCCAGTGGTCCACCTCCTGGTACCGTCCTGCTCAGCAAGCCTCAACTACGATCAACACTGTCCGTCGTCTGCAACCAACACAATGTAGTGCGGGCATAGCCCATGTAGGGGTGAGTATAAGATACTCAGTAGGGACCCCGAGACCCCTGAAAGTCTCCCAAAATCCACAAAGGATAAACCACAAGGTAAGATACAATCACTAAGTAACAACCGACACTGCTTAGGTATATGCCCATACATATACCTAAGTCATCAATTCCATTACGCTCCAAACTCTGAGCCCAAGTACAACTCAGTCCACATAGGAAATTATACGTATTCCACACAGGAAAGCAAAATGAAATCAACACAGGATAGCACAACACAATCCACACAGGAAAGAAACAGGATTCAGCTCACACATGTATACTTCTTCGGATGACGATAAAGATGATCACTGATCCATCTAAGTCGTCGGACCCACGATGGATCGATAGGTAACTAACCCCCGCAATGACCCACACAGGATCAGGCCCACACAGGACCTGTAGGCGCTGGTTCACACAGGACCGCTGCGCGCAGACCCACACAGGATCGGACCCACACAGGATCGGGCCCACACAGGACCTGTAGCACTGATCCACGTAGGATCGCTGAGTGATGTAGTCGTCGTCGTCGAATCCACCAAGGATCTCTGTACTGTCGTCGTCGCAGTCACAGTAGCAGTCGCATCCAGCTCTAGGGTTCCCGCACACAGCAAGCTCTTCGGGAGGGTCCGCTCCACAAGCCGAGAGGCTATTACATCAACTATCATAAAGTCCAGAGTTGATGTATCCAAAAGTTCCGTATCGTCAACAGGAACTCAACGCAACAGACGACGCGTCAATCGGACGTCCGGTCTGAGAGTTATTAGCTTTTTCGTCCCAGGGGCCTGGTTGGTTTTTAAGGGAAAACCAACCCGACCGTACTCCACCTCTATCCAAACCTCGGGCGGAGTATTCGAAAAGATCCGTCTCTCTAAGAGGAACTCAAAACATCTGACGGCACGTCAATCGGACGTCCGTAGCTCAAGATATGAGCGTTTCTGCTCTGAGGGCCCGGTTGGTTTCGTGTACGAACCAACCCGGCCGAACTCAAAGTATTCCGAAACTTTGACTGCGATATACCGAAACGACCGTCTCGATCCAAGGATCACATTGCCGCTGACGGTGCATCGTTTGGAGGTCCGTAGCCCGAGTTATGGGCTTTTGAATCCAAACCGCTCTGTAACGGGGGTTTCGTGCCCGGGCCGTCCCGGCCCGAGACCCCCCGGTTGGCCCGAACCGGGTCGACTCGCCCAGACAGGGTCGACCCGGCCCGGCATGGCCCGGCCTGGCATGGCTCGGCCCGGAGCAAGGCAGCTCGCTGGAAAAACAGGGGGTCGCCTGCCCCCCCCCCCCCCCCCACTTTGTGAAACCGGCCCCCCTTATTATGGGGGGGCAATTAAGCAGCCTGGGGGAATTTAATTCCCCCGGTTTCCACCAATCCGGTCGGCCCGACCTGGCTGGCCGGCTTCTTCTCAACAGGACCAGCAAGGGCCGGTCCCCTTTCGTCTTCTGACACCGGCGGCCCGGCTGGCCGCCGGTCATCACGTTCCGCCGCGGCCCGGAACCGGCCGCGGCCTTCGTCGCCCGGCGCGGTGCGACGGCACCACGCCCCTCCGCCGCGGCCCCGCTCCGGCCGCGCCGCCTTCGGTTTCCTTCGACGCGGCGTGACGGCTTCGTATCCATGAAAATCTTTCCACGGCGCGGCGCGACGGCGCCACACAACAATTGTCGTGTGATTCCCGCATGGTGCGATGGCACCACGCCATCTCGTTCCATCTGCAAGAAACATTCAAGAACAAGGAGGGGGTTTCGGCCGTGTTTGTGCGGTCCGACCCCCCTCTCGTTAGACGATAACACTTAATCATTTATACTCAAAGATCTTCATGCTAGAACAAAGAACGAGAATAATTAAATAAAACAACAACAAACCCCTACCTCGGTTTCAAGTGCGGAGCACGTCAACAAACCACGGAAGACTAGCATCGCGGAGGTCGGGCGTCGCGGAAACCGAACGTCGTTTCCGTTGACGCCGAGGTGCGTCCGAAGAGGTACGTTGCTGGAGAATCTTCGTAAGCTGACGGAGATAATCCGAGGAGGAAATGGCGTCTCCTTTCGTTGACACGGGAAGAAGATCGAAGAAGCGGCGTCATCGATCTTCGGAAACACCCCGGTTACGAAGAAGAGAGAAGCGGCGTTCTTCGTCGGAGCTTGAGTGTTCTTTGTGTTCATCGTCAAAGTTGAAGAAGAAGGAGAAGAACCCAAAATTCTCTCAAGATGGATAAACAATTCTAACCAAATAAAATAAGATAGGGTCTTATTTTATTCACAAACTTAACAAATTGAATTTCAAAGGTTTGAAATTCAAATAAGATAACTCCAAAATTAAATAACAAGTTGTCATGTCATTTAAAGAGGGGTTAAAGAGAGTTTGAGAGAAGATGAAAGGTTTAGGTTCGTGTGGGCCCCACCACACTTAATCATCTCAAGGAAGGTTAAGTGGGTGTGGGTCCCACCCCTAACTTCCTTTGAGAGAGGTTAACCAACAAAAGTAAAATAAAAAGTGTTCCACATTTTTTATTCAACTTTTTATAATTCTCCCAAAAACTAACTTTCGTCCCACAATAAATGCAACTTCGGAAAAGGTCTCCTTAAGCAAATATCGGCGTTGCGAGTTCATCGGTGTCCTCGAATTTCAATTCCGAGCACCGGATCAAAAGTTAGAAATTCACGCTCGTTCGTTCACTAAACGTACCCGAGCCAAACTTCGGAAATTGATTCCAGGCACTCCGGGCCTCGGAATCAGGTGCCGTCTGAAACCACGCTCTTGTAAAATTCCAAAGAAAATTAAGAAAAAATTTCCCTTGAATTTTACGGGTCTTTACATTACTCCCACCTCAGGGCTTTACGTCCCCTTAAAGATACATCAAAAACTAGTGAAACAAATGAGGGTACTGAGCACGCATCTGAGCCTCCCGCTCTCCTGTGCTCTCCTGGAGATTCCCGTGCTGCCATCTGATGTGCACAAGAGGAATCGATCGCCCATGTAGGACCTGATCTTGTCGATCCTCTATCTCCACTGGGACCTCCGTAAAAGTCACCCCATCATCAACGTCAAGCTCCCCATGGTCAATGATGTGCGTCGGTTCGTGCACGTATCTCCTCAGCTGAGACACGTGGAAGACGTCGTGCACCCGGTGCAACTGAGGTGGTAGAGCCAGGCGATAAGCCACCTCACCAATCCTGCTGAGGACCTGGAAGGGTCCGATGAAGCGCGGAGATAACTTGCCGCCTCGGCCAAATCTCCGAATACCACGTCGAGGAGAGACCTGCAAGAAGACATGGCCGCCATCCTCGAACTCCAGTGTCCTCTGCCTCCTATCAGCATATGACTTCTGCCGGCTCTGAGCAGTCCTCATCTGCTCCTGGATGACCTGGACCTTCTCTGTCGTGGCCTGAACCATCTCTGGTCCCACAAGTGCTGACTCCCCAGGGTCTGTCCAGCACAAAGGAGATCTACAAGGTCGGCCGTACAATGCCTCGTACGGTGTCATCCCGATGGTGGAGTGGTAGCTGTTGTTGTACGCAAACTTCACAAAGGGTAGGTGGTCCTCCCAGCTATGACCAAAGTTGAGGACACATGCGCGATGCATGTCCTCGAGAGTCTGAATGGTCCTCTCCGTCTGACCATCCGTCTGAGGGTGAAAGGCTCTGCTCAGACGTAGCTGCGCCCCGAACGCCTCCTGTAACCCCTTCCAAAGCCGGGAAGTAAAGCGAGCATCTCGATCGGAGACGATAGATGATGGCACACCGTGGAGACGCACAATCTCCTGAACGTAGAGACGTCCCAAGCTCTCCACTGAGCCCTGCTCTCTGATGGGTAAGAAGTGTGCCGACTTGGTGAGTCGGTCAACAATCACCCAGATGGAGTCGTGACCTCTGGAAGTGCGTGGAAGTCCAGTCACAAAGTCCATAGATATGCCATCCCACTTCCACTCCGGGACCTCCAAGGGTTGTACCAAGTCGGCTGGTACCTGATTCTCTGCCTTCACCTGCTGGCAGGTGAGGCATCGAGAAACGAAATCTGCTACTGCCTTCTTCATGCCCGGCCACCAGTGCTGTCGTCTGAGGTCCTGGTACATCTTCACCACTCCAGGATGTACCGACAAAGGATAAGTGTGAAACTCTCTCAGCACCTCTTCTCACAAAGCGACTGGTACCATGGTACGTCCTCTGAAAAAGATGTCATGCTCTGCTCCAAGGGAGAAACCATCAGGTGTCTGTCCCAAGGATATCTGTGCACACCGTGTCTCACAGTCAGTGTCCTCATGTTGTGCCTCTCTGACTTGCTGCAGTAGAGGAGGGGTGACTGTGAGAGACTGGAGGAAGGCTGCTCCATCTCTATCCACGAAAGATATCTGCAAAGAGGCTAGCTGCAAAGATTTCTCCTTTTCCGAAAAGTGAAATCCGGTCTCATCCCCTGGATGATCCACGTTCCTTGCCTAAAACAGTCAATCCCATCATGATTAGTAAATTCATGGCATGGATGATGTCGTAAGGCCTCGACGCTGCTACCAAGAGATCCAACCGTTACTCTCGCCTCCAAGAGTTGAGTCACCCTGTCAGCATCAGTGTGTGGTCACTGGGTTTCCTCCAGTAAGAATCTCACAAGTGAGGGTCAAGTCAACAGTTCTTAACCGGCACCTCTTAGTAAAAACAAACAAAAGACAAGAAAACAAAAATCACCAAGGAAAGTGTCTTTTATTACTTCAACTTAAAGTACAAGGACACAAAGAAACACAAATTACGAAGCTAGAGGCATTATGGGAAAAGGCCTCTATGCCTGGAGCTAGTCCCGCACTAGTCCACCCGCTTCCGGAGCTCCATGATCGTAAGCTTCAGCTGCCTGAAGCTGTGCTCTCCCCTGAGGTCGGGGTGGACCTCCTGGTGGTGGTGGTGGTAGAGCCTCAAAACGTCGCCCACCACCTGCTGCTCGGCCAGCTCCTCTACCTCGTCTGCCTCCTCCCTGCGGACCACCACGGTCGAACCTCTGCCTCTGCCTAGGTGGTTCCTCAACCGTCTGCTTCTCCTCCGCATGGCGGGTCGGGCAGTCACGATCCATGTGGCCTTGCCCGCCGCATGCATAGCACTGTCTTCCACTCGAAATACTGGCTCCGCGCTGTGTGCCCCACACTGCTGAGCTAGTGTCCTGAGGTCGTCTTCCTGAGGGTCTGGTCTGTCTGGACCCCTGAGTCATCCGTTGACTGCCTGCTGCAGATGACTCTGCCACGTTCCGCCCTGCGGTGGGACGCTGCGCTGGTGTAGACTCAGCAAGGAAGCTCTCGATCAGAAGGGCCCACTCCAGTACTCCTGTCTGAGTTGGTATGCTGAGGGAGATCAGCGATGCCCTGATCTCGTGTCTCAAACCCTGCTCGATGGTCCGGGCCCGGAAGAATGGATCTCGTACCATGTCGGTCGAGTAGTGCGAGAGATCGGTAAATCTCGCCGAGTACTGAGCGACCGTCATGCTGCCCTGCCGCAGCTGAAGAAGCTCCTGTATGCGCACCGCACGGAGGGTGGCTGTGACAAACTCTGAGCGGAAGAGGCCCTCAAATTCCGTCCAAAGTAGAGATGCCTCATCGTGCACCTGGAGCATCAAGATCCACCATCTTCCTGCTGCTACGTGTAGTAGGCTAGCAGCGAGGATCACCATGAGGACTGCTGGTCTCCTCACTAGCCTAAACACACGTACCACTGCCTCCAGCCAGTCCTCGGCTGCCTGGGGATCCGTCTCCCCGCGAAACCTGGGTGGTCGCTGGTGCTGAAACTCATGCAGTGCGCTGAGGCAACGTGCATCGTCAGCGGCTGGCACTGGAAGCTTCGGGGGCTTGGCAGGTAGTGCTACCGCTGATACCACTGCTGACAAATGGCCCTGCACCGAGGCCTCGTCGCTCGGTGGGCTGTCGTCACACTCGACTCTCGAAACCCTAGCTGGCTGCCGTCGTGGGGCCATCCTGAAAAGGAAAAAGGTGCGCCACGGACAGAACAGTATACCTGGTGAGCTGATACAAAGTAATCACAAAGAAAACTTTGAAACACAGACGCAATCAATGTTTTCATGCATTAAGTCGGAAATCAGAAGTCAGGGTCCTGGTGTACGGATACGTCGGCCGCTGCACCAACACTGGACTCCCTGGACTGATAACCACACTAAATACGCTAAACATTATTGCTTCACAATTGGTATCAGAGCAATTCGGTTTGGTGCGGCGGCCGACGTATCCGTACACCAGGACCCTGACTTCTGATTTCCGACATAATGCACGAAAACATTGATTGTGTGTGTGTTTCAAAGTTTTCTTTGTGATTACTTATATCAGATCACCAGGTATACTGTTCTGACCGTGGCGCACCTGTTTCCTTTTTAGGATGGCCCCATGACGGCAGCCAGCTAGGGTTCCGAGAGACGAGTGTGACGACAGCCCACCGAGTGACGAGGCCTCGGTGCAGGGCCCTTTGTCAGCAGTGGCACCGGCGGTAGCACTACCTGCCGAGCCCCCGATGCTTCCAGCGCCAGCCTCTGACGATGCAAGTCGCCTCAGCGCACTGCATGAGTTTCAGCGCCAGCGACCACCCAGGTTTCACGGGGAGACGGATCCCCAGGCAGCCGAGGACTGGCTGGAGGCAGTGGTACGTGTGTTTAGGCTAGTGAGGACACCAGCAGACGTCATGGTGATCCTCGCTGCTAGCCTACTACATGCAACAGCTGGACGATGGTGTAGCTTGATGCTCCAGGTGCACGATGAGGCATCTCTACTATGGATGGACTTTGAGATCCTCTTCCGCTCGGAGTTCGTCCCAGCCACCCTTCGTGCGGTGCGTATCCAGGAGCTTCTTCAGCTGCGGCAGGGCAGCATGACGGTCGCTCAGTACTCGGCGCGATTTACTGATCTCTCGCACTACTCGACTGACATGGTACGAGATCCATTCTTCCGGGACCGGACCATCGAGCAGGGTTTGAGACACGAGATCAGGGCATCACTGATCTCCATCAGCATACCGACTCAGGCAGAAGTACTGGAGCGGGCCCTTCTGATCGAGAGCTTCCTTGCTAAGTCTATAGCAGCGCAGCGTCCCACCACAGGGCGGTACGTGGCAGAGTCATCTGCAGCAGGCAGTTGACGGATGACTCAGGGGTCCAGACAGACCAGACCCTCAGGCAGACGACCTCAGGACACTAGCTCAGCAGTGCGGGGCACACAGCGCGGAGCCAGTCTTTCGAGTGGAAGACAGTGCTATGCATGCGGCGAGCAAGGCCACATGGCTCGTGACTGCTCGACCTGCCATGCAGAGGAGTAGCAGACGGTTGAGGAACCACCTAGGAAGAGGCAGAGGTTCGACCATGGCGGTCCGCAGGGAGGAGGCGGACGAGGCAGAGGAGCTGGCCGAGCAGCTGGTGGTGGGCGACGTTTTGAGGCTCTACCACCACCACCACCAGGAGGTCCACCCCAACCTCAGGGGAGAGCACAGCTTCAGGCAGCTGAAGCTTATGATCATGGAGCTCCGGAAGTGGGTGGACTAGTGCGGGACTAGCTCCAGGCATAGAGGCCTTTGCCCATAAGGCCTCTAGCTTCGTAATTTGTGTTGCTTTGTGTCATTGTACTTTAAGTTGAAGTAATAAAAGACACTTGCCTTGGTGACTTTTGTTTTCTTGTCTTTTGTTTGTTTTTACTAAGAGGTGATGGTTAAAAACTGTTGACATGACCCTCACTTGCGAGATTCTTACTGGAGGAAACCCAGTGACCACACACTGATGCCGACAGTGTGACTCAACTCTTGGAGGCGAGAGTAACGGTTGGATCTCTTGGTAGCAGTGTCAAGGATTTACGACGTCATCCATGCCATGAATTAACTAATCATGACGGGATTGACTATTTTAGGCAAGGAACGTGGTTCATCCAGGGGATGAGACCGGATTTCACTTTTCGGCATAGAAGAAATCTTTGCAGCTAGCCTCTTTGAAGATATCCTTCGTGGATAGAGATGGAGCAGCCTTCCTCCAGTCTCTCACAGTCACCCCTCCTCTACTGCAGCAGGTCAGAGAGGCACAGCATGAGGACGCTAACTGTGAGACACGGTGTGCACAGATATCCTTGGGACAGACACCTGATGGATTCTCCCTTGGAGCAGAGCACGACATCTTTTTCAGAGGACGTACCATGGTACCAGTCTCTTTGCGAGAGGAGGTGCTGAGAGAGTTTCACACTTCTCCTTTGGCAGTACATCCTGGAGTGGCAAAGATGTACCAGGACTTCAGATGACAGCACTGGTGGCCGAGCATGAAGAAGGCAGTAGCAGAGTTCGTTTCTCGATGCCTCACCTGCCAGCAGGTGAAGGCAGAGCATCCGGTACCAGCAGGCTTGGTACAGCCCTTGGAGGTCTTGGAGTGGAAGTGGGATGGAATATCTATGGACTTCGTGACTGGACTTCCACGCACTTCCAAAGGTCACGACTCCATCTGGGTGATTGTTGACCGACTCACCATGTCGGCACACTTCTTACCCATCAGAGAGCAGGGCTCAGTGGAGAGCTTGGGACGTCTCTATGTTCAGGAGATTGTGCGGCTCCACGGTGTGCCATCATCTATCGTCTCCGATCGAGATGCTCGCTTTACTTCCCGTCTTTGGAAGGGGTTACAGGAGGCGTTCGGGACGCAGCTACGTCTGAGCAGAGCCTTTCACCCTCAGACGGATGGTCAGACGGAGAGGACCATTCAGACTCTCGAGGACATGCACCGCGCATGTGTCCTCGACTTTGGTCGTAGCTGGGAGGACCACCTACCCTTGGTGGAGTTTGCGTACAACAACAGCTACCACTCCACCATCGGGATGGCACCATACGAGACATTGTACGGACGACCTTGTAGATCTCCTTTTTGCTGGACAGACCCTGGGGAGTCAGCACTTGTGGGACCGGAGATGGTCCAGGCCACGATAGAGAAGGTCCAGGTCATCCAGGAGCAGATGAGGACAGCTCAGAGGCGGCAGAAGTCATATGCTGACAGGAGGCGGAGGCCACTAGAGTTCGAGGATGGCGACCACGTCTTCTTGCGGGTCTCACCTCGACGTGGTATTCATAGATTTGGCCGAGGCGGCAAGTTATCTCTGCGCTTCATCGGACCCTTCCAGGTCCTCAGTAGGATTGGTGAGGTGGCTTATCTCCGGCTCTACCACCTCAGTTGCACCGGGTGCATGACGTCTTCCACGTGTCTCAGCTGAGGAGATACGTGCACGACCCGATGCACATCATTGAACATGGGGAGCTTGACGTTGACGATGGGGCGACTTTTACAGAGGTCCCAGTGGAGATAGAGGATCGACAGGATCAGGTCCTACGTGGGCGATTGATTCCTCTTGTGTGCATCAGATGGCAGCACGGGAATCTCCAGGAGAGCACATGGGAGCGGGAGGCTCAGATGCGTGCTCAGTACCCTCATTTGTTTCCCTAGTTTTTGATGTATCTTTACGGGGATGTAAAGCCCTGAGGTGGGAGTAATGTAAAGACCCGTAAAATTCAAGGGAATTTTTTTTTAATTTCTATTGGAATTTTACAAGAGTGCGGTTTCAGACGGAACCTGATTCCGAGGCCCGGAGTGCCCGGAATCAATTTCCGAAGTTTGGCTCGGGTACGTTTAGTGAACGAACGAGCGGGAATTTCTAACTTTTGATCCGGTGCTCGGAATTAAAATCCGAGGACACCGATGAACTCGCAACGCCGATATTCGCTTAAGGAGACCTTTTCCGAAGTTGCGATTATTGCGGGACGAAAGTTAGTTTTTGGGAGAATTATAAAAAGTTGAATAAAAAATGTGGAACACTTTTTATTTTACTTTTGTTGGTTAACTTCTCTCAAAGGAAGTTAGGGGTGGGTCCCACACCCACTTAACCTCCCTTGAGAGGATTAAGTATGGTGGGTCCCACACGAACCTAAACCTTCCATCTTCTCTCAAACTTCCTTTAACCCCTCTTTAAATGACATGACAACTTGTTATTTAATTTTGGAGTTATCTTATTTGAATTTCAAACCTTTGAAATTCAATTTGTTAAGTTTGTGAATAAAATAAGACCCTATCTTATTTTATTTGGTTATAATTTTTTAGCCATCTTGAGAGCATTTTGGGTTCTTCTCCTTCTTCTTCAAACTTTGACGAAGAACGCTCAAAATTTGATGAAGAACACTCAAGCTCCGACGAAGAACGCTGCTCCTCTCTTCTTCGTCTTCCGTGTCAACGAAAGGGAACGTCGCTTCCTCCTCGGACTTCCTTCGTCGGCATATGAAGATTCTCCAACGACGTACCTCTTCGGACGTACCTCTTCGTCATCGGATTTGACGAACGACTACCGCGACGCCCGACCTCCACGACGTTGTCTTCCGCAGGTCGTTGACGATCTTCGAACTTGAACCCAAGGTAGGGGTTGTTGTTATTTGTTTATTTATTTATTCTTGATCGTGGTTCTAGAATGACTAACGTGAGGATATTTAAATATGTGTTATCATTTAACGTGAGGGGGCCGGACTGCATGAACACGGCCGAACCCCCTCCTTTGTTCTTGTTGATTTATCTTGCGGGTGAAACAAGATGGCGTGGTGCCGTCGCACCACGCAGATATTCACACGATTATATTGCGCGGCGCCGTCGCGCCGTGCCGTGGGAGGATCATCAAGAACGCGACGCCGTCGCGCCGCGTCAAAGGGAATAAAAGGCGCGGCATAAGGGCGCGGTGCCATCGCACCGCGCCGGACAACGAACACCGCGGCTGGTTCTGGGCCGCGGCGGGACGAGAAGACCGGTGGCCGGGCCGCCGGTGTCGGAAGCCGGAATGGGGATTTGTTTGCCGGTCCCGTTGAAGAAAAACCGGCCGGCCAGATGGCCGGCCGGAAGGTCAAAGGCCGGGGGAATTTAATTCCCCCTGCCAGCACTAAACCCCCCCCCCCCATTTATGAGGGGGGGCGGTTTCCTTGAGGGGGGTAGGCGGCCCCCCAGTTCTCTTCAAAGAAGGCCCCCACGAGGGGGGGCGGTTTCCAAAGGCGCTGCGAAAATCCGCGCCGCCTAATTGATGAAGCAGGGGCTTTGCCCCCCGCACGGGGCGACAAGCGGCGCCAGGCCGCGCCGCCGCCGGCCGGTCCGGGTCAGACCCGGGTCGGTTCGACCCAGGGGGGGTCGGGCCGGGTCGGCCCGGACCCGGACCCCCCGTTTTCGAGACGGATTCGGTCTTTTGGCCATAACGTGAGCCACGGACCTCCGATTGACGAACCGTCAGCGGATACGCGATCCTTGGATCGAGACAGTAGATTCGGTATATCGCACTCAAGGTTTCAGAATATTTAGTGTTCGGCCGGGTTGGTTCGTTCACAAAACCAACCGGGCCTTCGGAGCGGAAACACTCATATCTTGAGCTACGGACGTCCGATTGACGTGTCGTCAGCTTTGTTGAGTTCCTCTTAGTGAGACGAATCTTTTGGCATACTCCGCCCGAGGTTTGGACGCAGGTGGAGTACGGTCGAGTTGGTTTTTCCTTAAAAACCAACCGGGCCCCTGGGACGAAAAAGCCAATAACTCTCAGACCGGGCGTCCGATCGACGCGCCGTCTGTTGAGTTGAGTTCCTGTTGACGATACGGAACTTTTGGATACATAAACTCTGGACTTTGTGACAATTGATGTATCAGCCTCTCAACTCGTGGAGCGGACCCTCCTGTACGAGCCTGCTGTGTGCGGGAACTGTAACACCCGAGACTTTTATGTTATATAAACCATCAAAGGAATCTTTTTCTAGACAACACTTGCTTGGCTTGCTTTACACGCAATCGCGACCTTCCTCGATAGCTTGCGTCGTACGCAATACTGAGTTTCACTAAACAACAATATGCTATTAAAACTAGCCGTTATGAATAGTAATAACCACTTTTTGAAATTTTATAAATTTCTTTTTTCAAAATGGACTTCATTTTTGGACTCAGAATATCGAAATTAGCCTACGGTGAAATTTTGGTATTTTTCTGAAAACTTCCAATTTTTGATGAATAGTGAAACCACTAAGTGGTAGGTTAAAAACTGAATTTTGCATAAAACATAATTTTACCGCTTCTGTGAATTGAATTTCAAAAATCCGAGAGACACGGTTAATATCAAGGACTAAAATGTGGTTCAATGAGATAAAAATAATTTTTTGGTGAATAGTAACTTTTTACTATTTTTACCGCCGTTAATAGTAAATAGGGTAACTAAGGGTAAATATGATATTAATATTACCCTAACACATGTCCTAATTCTATTGGACAAGTGTAATTCGACCAAAAACAAACTTAGGAATAAAATATGACCATTTAGGCCCACTTAGATTAGATTAGGACATTTATTATTAATTTATTTAAAGAATGGTTAAAATAGTTAAAATCAAAGTTTAATAAGTAAATCATTTTTAATATAGGGTTATAAATAAGATAAATTCAATTGTAAATATTCATTAGAAAGCTAAAAAGATTTCCTACATGATGGTATTTTATTTGTAATTTTTAGACATCAAATAATTTAATTTATTTATGACACAAAGATGATGCAGTAATTATCTTATTAATGAAATATTGACAAAATTGATAATATAAATACCAAAATAAATGTAATTTGAGACTTTTTATGAATTCCACTAATTTTCAAGGTTACTATGATATATTAGTATTGATTTAATCAACTTGGTTCGAACAAATAATTCTGTTATGACTTTCACAAAAATCATATATCAAATAGTTTCAAAATTGACACAAAATAGTTTTTAAATAAAATATTATATTATTAATTGTTATTTTATTCCTAAAAATCTAAGGTTCGGCCAAATGACTTAGATAAGGATATATATATTAATAATAAACAATTTGGGGTTCGTTTGGCATGTTATAGTATGTGTATTAACCATATAGTGAAAGAAAACAAAAAGACACGGTAAAAGTTAAATTAATTAACTTAGAGTTAAATCTAATTGATAAGGTTAAAATAATACCCTAAACTTGTCTAAATCCTATTGGTTGATAGGATTTTGACCCATCCCCACTTTAGCTTCGAAATAAGACCCTTTGGAACCATTATAAACCGATTTTGACTTTAATATAAAATAATATTTTGAGATATTCCTAAGGTGCCCCTCTCCTCCCTTATAAAAGGGCACCTCCTCCCCCTCCTCCTCACACCAATTTGAGCACTCAAGCTCGGCCAAACCCTGCCATTTTCTCCTCTCCACTTCACTAGAATAATCCTAGAGGTCCTGGTCTTCTCCAAAGACCAATCTTAGTTCCTTAAGTGGAGGATTCAAAGAGGCGTTCCAAAGAAGAGGTAATATCCATTACCGATCTTTTCAATTTCTTTCTTCTTCAACTTCTTCTTCTTTAGTTGTTTCATGATAAAGTAATAACATCAGTATTAATTACATACTGATATGTTATTATAAATATGAAACAACCCTAATTCACCTTCTATCCATCCTACGGAAAAATGAAATCACCGCGCGTGCGTACGTACGGAATACCGTCTCCACGCCGTGGTGTAATCTATTTTCCACCATCACCTTAAAAGGATGGGTATAATGGTGTAATGAGTAACTATATATGATTATTATGAAGTAATATTGATACTGAAATAATATATATATACTCCAATACAATTCCACGATCATAGGAACGATATCATCACTCGTGCGTACGTACGGAATACCGTCTCCACGATGTGATGCGACTCGTTCTACATGATCTTTATTTCATAATGATTATATAAATGAATTGAATGAATGAATATGGTATATACAACACTAATACCATTCTGTAAATGAATTATCTATAACCTAAAGATAAGAATAAGAATTTATTCGACAAAACACGCATAAGAACAAAAAGTTATAAAGACCCGAGTAACAAGTAACAATGAAATATTACTAACAAGAAGCTAATAATATGACCATATATGATCCCATATCAATATGTATGATTCTGGAATAAGTCAATAACATTATTTAAACCATTATACAGGAGCTTCGGACACGAACAAAGCAAATCGGACCTAAGGTAAGGGAAATATCACAATCTCATTTTTATTCGAGATTGTTTATTCGTAAGTATTTACTGGGGTGTATTTTATCATCCACATCCATGTTCCCTCAATATGTAATATTGTTTCCATCCACTTGCAATAGTTTAAATCCAATTTTACCCTTAGGTGAGTTTTTAGTAAAGAATATGAAAGGAATCTTTTGTCGTTTTTCCGTACGAGGTACTTTTTGACTTTTCCGACAAAAGTACGAAGAATGTTTTTTTTAACATATACGGCATGAATGGATTTTTAAAACATTACTTCAAAGAAGCTTCCTTTACAAGTTTTCAAGTTTATTTTTAATCAACTTCTTTTATTTTAAAGTTGTATGACATGTTATGAAAGGAAAAATGTTTTTGAAGAAGAAAGGATATTTTCCTCAAGAATTCAATTCAAGTGTTTTATCAAAATTATTTTCCATCTAAGATAATAAAGGGTTCTGTTTATATCCATATTTTTACATTGATTTGACTATGTTGTGATGGAATTATGTTTATGAATTCCTTTATCTTATATGAATTGATTTATGATGTCATGATGTTTCAAGAATCACATTTTGTTACATGTGTTATGCGATGATGTATGATTTATGATTATGTGGCACACATAAGAAAGGATTCATTATAAGATGGGTGGGACCTATATATCCCTCCAATGCATTGGGTAAAGATTTTATATCTCATGAGATAGACATGGCTGGAACGGAAGGTTATTTCGGTTCAGTGATACAGGACTGAAACGAGGAGTGAACTCGGTTCAGAAAGGGACTTTGTCCACTAAGATAGTCTTGGCAATGAGTCATGACTAACAAGAAATGATTTCCATGATTATGTGTGCATGCCACAAAGTTTCAAGTTTTATGTTATGATTATGGGGATCTCATTTTCACTTCTATGATTTATTCCATGTTAAGATATTATGATCTCTTTTGCAGGTTTTGATTTTCAAAAAGATATGATATGATTTTTATTTCCTTTATTTGCCCTTGCTGAGCATTTGAGCTCACCCTTTTATGTTTTATTTTCCCCAGGTCAGGAAGATGGATATTAAGTAGAATATGCTAAAAGGGACCTAGATGTGATGAAATAAATGGGAGACACTGTAGAAGATTTATGAACCAGTTGTTTATGTTTCCCAGTTTCTAAAGACACTATACCTTTACGGTCCTTTGTGGTTTTGTCATATGTTGTAATAAGTGTGCTTCAATTTCGAAGTATTAACAATGTATGTAAAGTATGGGTCGTTATAGTTGGTATCAGAGGAAAGGTATAGTCAACCTTTGGAAACTAGGATGTGAAAGCCTTAGTAAGAACCCTAAGGATAAGTCTAAGCATAGAACACAATCTTAGAAATGGCCATGAATAACCTAGGATAAGACCATAAGCATGAAAATTTTATTCTTGAATTATGTGGTTTCCTATTATAATTAGTGTTGCTCACACTATTATTCTTGGTTTTAGTCAATGGCTGGAACCCGAAGGAACCGTGTTAATGCGGAATGCGATGGGCAATGCAATGATTGTCCCCCTGAGCAACCAAACGATATGGGAGCTGGAATTCAAAATCTTGTAGCCATGCTCACACAACTTTCTCAAGCTATGAATCATGCAGGATTTCCAAACGAGCAAAGGAGGGAGCAACATTCTGTTGAATCCTTCATGAGGCAGCGTCCACCTTCTTTCAGCGGATCTACTGATCCATTAGTTGCTGAACAATGGATTAGTACTACTGAAAAGATATTTTCAGTTCTTCAATGTTCTGAGCATGATAAAGTCATCCTAGCAGTGTATCGTTTGGAAGGAGATGCGGATCAATGGTGGAATCTTGTTAAGAATACGAGGCAAAGGGATGAAATTGAGTCTATGGAATGGGACGAGTTCAAGAACTTATTTTTCAATAAGTACTTCCCTCGTATTCTCCGAACAAAGATGGAGAAAGAGTTCCTTGAACTGAAGCAAAGGGATAATGAATCTGTTAGTACCTATGGAGAAAATTTTACAAGACTTGCAAGGTACGCTTCTGGTATTATTATCCAACCTGAGAGTAAGATCGATCGATTCTTTAGTGGCTTAAAACCAAGTCTTCGAAGGGCGTTAGCCATAAGGGACTTCAATAGCTATGAGGAAATAGTTCGATGTGCTCTCAAAGTCGATATGGAGATTGGAGTAACCCATCAGTCGCATGGGTTTGATAAGAAGAGGAAGATGGAATTCAAAGGAAACTCTAAAGAGCACACTGAAAAGAAGATGAACTTTCCCTTATGCTCAAAGTGTGGAAAGAAACATGGAGGGAGTTGTCTTAAAGGGACAAGTAAATGTTTTAAATGTGGAAAAGAAGGTCATCGGGCATTTGAATGCCGTGATAATGGGAAGAAGATGTCTAATGACGCAAACAAAGGAAGGGATACATAGAATGAACCTACTACACTTCAATGTTTCAAGTGCAAGGAAATGGGGCATTATGCCAATCAATGCCCAAATCCAAGGGTTGATGATGATGGTCGACGTCAACAAACTCTTAAGGCTAAAGACAAAGGAAAGTCACATGCAATTTCTATCAGCGATGTGGAGTACGATAACGATGTGGTGAAAGGTACACTTACCATCCACTCTAAAGTAGCAAATGTTTTATTTGATTCTGGATCCACCCACTCTTTTATTTCTGAAGACTTTTCTAAGGGTATCACCGTATTACCTCAACAATTAGATGTTGAGTTAGCTGTGACAACACCTAATGGCACATCAATCTCATCAAAAGTTTATAATTCTTCTCCGATCGAAGTTTGTGGGAAAGTGCTTCCTGCAAATCTTGTGATCCTTCCTTTAGTGGAATTTGATGTGATTCTTGGCATGGATTGGCTTTCTCTACATGGAGCTCATATCGATTGCCAAAGAAGGGAAGTCACATTTCATATTCCAGATCAATCTACGATCATATATCAATGCAAGGATGAACATAACCTTCCAGTGGAAATTTCTTCCATCTTATGGGTATTGATTCCACTAAATGAAGGTTATTTATCTCAAATGGTTGGTGAGAAACTCACGATTAAGAATATGCCCATTGTACGGGAGTTTGATGATGTCTTTCCGGAGGAATTACCAGGTCTTCCACCAAATCGTGAAGTTGAGTTTTCAATAGAACTCGTACCGGGTGCTTTGCCTATTTCAAAGACACCTTATAGAATGGCCCCAATTGAGTTGTAGGAATTGAAAAAACAACTCCAAGAGAATCTTGATAAGGGATTCATACGCCCTAGTGTGTCACCTTGGGGAGCACCTGTTCTATTTGTTAAGAAGAAAGATGGATCAATGAGACTCTGCATTGATTATCGAGAACTTAACAAGATCACTATCAAGAACAAATATCCTCTCCAACGCATTGATGACTTATTTGACCAACTACGCGGAGCTCAATACTTTTCCAAGATTGATCTTCGTTCAGGGTATCATCAATTAAGGGTCAAAAGGGAGGATATACCAAAGACGGCTTTCCGTACAAGGTATGGACACTATGAATTTATAGTGATGCCATTTGGTCTTACTAATGCCCATGCTATCTTCATGGATCTAATGAATAGAGTCTTTAGAGACTATCTTGATCAATTTGTGGTAGTCTTTATAGACGATATTCTTGTCTATTCAAAGAGCAAGGAAGAGCATGAAGATCACTTGAGAATTATATTGAAGACCCTGAGAAAAGAGAAGCCTTATGCCAAAATTACCAAGTGTGAATTTTGGCTTCAAAAAGTTGCATTTTTGGGTCATATAATCTCAAAAGAGGGGATATCTGTGGATCCAGCAAAACCAGAGGTTATCGAAAGATGGTCAAGACCAACAACAGTAACTGAGATCCGAAGTTTTCTTGGTTTGGCTGGATATTATCGACGTTTTGTAAAAGATTTTTCATGATTATCTAATCCAATCACCAAGTTGACTCGGAAGGGAGTTAAGTTTGTCTGGACAGAGGAATGTGAAGAGAATTTCAAGGAGTTGAAAAGAAGGTTATCCAGTGCACCTGTGCTCACACTACCTTGTAGTGGAGAAAGGTTTGTGATCTACAGTGATGCATCCAAGAAGGGATTGGGGTGTGTTCTTATACAAAATGATATGGTGATAGCTTATGCCTCACGACAGTTGAAAATCCATGAGCAAAATTACCCAACACATGATTTGGAGTTGGCTGTGGTAATCTTTGCATTAAAGATTTGGAGGCATTACCTTTATGGTGAAAGGTGTGATATTTATACTGATCATAAAAGTTTAAAGTATATTTTCACACAAAAGGAGTTGAATATGCGTCAAAGAAGATGGTTGGAGATGATTAAGGATTATGACTGCTCAATCCATTACCACCCTGGGAAAGCAAACAAGGTGGCAGATGCATTAAGTCGACAAGACCATGCTAGTTTATCCATGATGAGGATCACAAAGGATCCAATATTTATGGATTTACAAAGGATGGATCTTGGAATTATAATGGAAGGGGAAAAATCTTATCTTTCTCAAATGAATGTTCAACCATCTATACATGTGAAGATTAAAGAGGCACAGAAAGAAGATGTCGAGTTACAAAAGAAGGTGAGAAATGTTCCTGAATTCAACCTTGATTGTGATGGGATAATAAAGTTCAGGAATCGGGTTTGCGTTCCTCCCATCCCCGAATTAAAGAAAGAGCTACTGGATGAGGCTCATAGTTCTTCATTCTCAATTCATCCTGGAAGCATGAAGATGTATAGGGACCTGAAAGAGTACTTCTGGTGGGATGGCATGAAAAGAGATGTTGCTGAATATGTCTCTCGATGCTTGGTTTGTCAACAAGTTAAAGCTGAGAGACAGAAGTCTAAGGGGATGTTACAACCATTACCCATACCCGAATGGAAATGGGAAAACATCACTATGGACTTTGTCACAGGACTTCCTAAAACATCCAAAGGCAATAATGCTATCTGGGTCATAGTTGATCATCTTACAAAGTCTGCACACTTCATTGCTATTAGAGAGGATTTCTCTCTAGATCAGCTTGCTAGGATATATGTAAAGGAAGTGGTAAGATTGCATGGAGTACCACTTTCTATTATATCTGATCGGGATCCGAGATTTACCTCGAAGTTCTGGCGAAGTCTTCAGCATACTCTGGATACAGAGTTGAGTTTCAGCACTGCTTATCATCCCCAGACAGACGGTCAGTCTGAGAGAACAATTAAAACCCTAGAAGATATGTTGAGAGCTTGCTCTATGGATTTCAAAGGAGGTTGGGATCAACACCTACCTTTGGTGGAATTTTCTTATAATAATAGCTTTCACTCCAGTATTCAGATGGCTCCTTATGAAGCTCTCTATGGAAAGAAATGCAGGACTCCAACTTGCTGGGATGAAGTTGGGGAAAGAAAGTTATTAGGACCTGATCTCGTTGATGAAATGGCAGAAAAGGTCAGATCTATTCAACAACACATAAGAGCAGCTCAGAGTCGACAGAAAAGCTATGCCGACAACCGAAGAAAAGACCTAGAGTTTGAAGTGGGCGATAAAGTGTTCTTACGAATATCTCCCTGGAAGAGGGTTATGAGATTTGGAAAGAAGGGGAAGTTGAGCCCTAGATATATCGGTCCTTTTGAAATACTGGATCGTGTTGGGAGGGTAGCTTACCGATTGGCGCTTCCACCGAATCTCTCTCAAGTTCACGATGTGTTCCACGTATCTCTCTTGAGAAAGTACATACCAGATCCTTCACATGTACTCAGCTCAGAAGTTGTACCGCTGGAGCAAGATCTTTCTTATGAAGAACAGCCGATAGAGATTCTGGATCGTAGCGAAAAAGTCCTACGAAACAAGACCACTCGCTTGGTGAAAGTTTTATGGAGGAACCACCAACTTGAAGAAGCTACATGGGAGCTTGAGGATATGATGAGGGAGAAGTATCCTCATTTGTTTGTTACAAGTGACGAATTTCGAGGGCGAAATTCTTTTTAAGGGGGGTAGAATGTAACACCCGAGACTTTTATGTTATATAAACCATCAAAGGAATCTTTTTCTAGACAACACTTGCTTGGCTTGCTTTACACGCAATCGCGACCTTCCTCGATAGCTTGCGTCGTACGCAATACTGAGTTTCACTAAACAACAATATGCTATTAAAACTAGCCGTTATGAATAGTAATAACCACTTTTTGAAATTTTATAAATTTCTTTTTTCAAAATGGACTTCATTTTTGGACTCAGAATATCGAAATTAGCCTAGGGTGAAATTTTGGTATTTTTCTGAAAACTTTCAATTTTTGATGAATAGTGAAACCACTAAGTGGTAGGTTAAAAACTGAATTTTGCATAAAACTTAATTTTACCGCTTCTGTGAATGGAATTTCAAAAAATCCGAGAGACACGGTTAATATCAAGGACTAAAATGTGGTTCAATGAGATAAAAATAATTTTTTGGTGAATAGTAACTTTTTACTATTTTTACCGCGGTTAATAGTAAATAGGGTAACTAAGGGTAAATATGATATTAATATTACCCTAACACATGTCCTAATTCTACTGGACAAGTGTAATTCGACCAAAAACAAACTTAGGAATAAAATATGACCATTTAGGCCCACTTGGATTAGATTAGGACATTTATTATTAATTTATTTAAAGAAGGGTTAAAATAGTTAAAATCAAAGTTTAATAAGTAAACCATTTTTAATATAGGGTTATACATAAGATAAATTAAATTGTAAATATTCATTAGAAAGCTAAAAAGATTTCCTACATGATGGTATTTTATTTGTAATTTTTAGACATCAAATAATTTAATTTATTTATGACACAAAGATGATGCAGTAATTATCTTATTAATGAAATATTGAACAAATTGATAATATAAATACCAAAATAAATGTAATTTGAGACTTGTTATGAATTCCACTAATTTTCTAGGTTAATATGATATATTAGTATTGATTTAATCAACTTGGTTCGAACAAATAATTCTGTTATGACTTTCACAAAAATCATATATCAAATAGTGTCAAAATTGACACAAAATAGTTTTTAAATCAAATATTATATTATTAATTGTTATTTTATTCCTAAAAATCTAAGGTTCGGCCAAATGACTTAGATAAGGATATATATATTAATAATAAACAATTTGGGGTTCGTTTGGCATGTTATAGTAAGTGTATTAACCATATAGTGAAAGAAAACAAAAAGACACGGTAAAAGTTAAATTAATTAACTTAGAGTTAAATCTAATTGATAAGGTTAAAATAATACCCTAAACTTGTCTAAATCCTATTGGTTGATAGGATTTCGACCCATCCCCACTTTAGCTTAGAAATAAGACCCTTTGGAACCATTATAAACCGATTTTGACTTTAATATAAAATAATATTTTGAGATATTCCTAAGGTGCCCCTCTCCTCCCTTATAAAAGGGCACCTCCTCCCCCTCCTCCTCACACCAATTTGAGCACTCAAGCTCGGCCAACCCCTGCCATGTTCTCCTCTCCACTTCCCTAGAATAATCCTAGAGGTCCTGGTCTTCTCCAAAGACCAATCTTAGTTCCTTAAGTGGAGGATTCAAAGAGGCGTTCCAAAGAAGAGGTAATATCCATTACCGATCTTTTCAATTTCTTTCTTCTTCAACTTCTTCTTCTTTAGTTGTTTCATGATAAAGTAATAACATCAGTATTACTTACATACTGATATTTTATTATAAATATGAAACAACCCTAATTCACCTTCTATCAATCCTACAGAAAAATGAAATCACCGCGCGTGCGTACGTACGGAATACCGTCTCCACGCCGTGGTGTAATCTATTTTCCACCATCACCTTAAAAGGATGGGTATAATGGTGTAATGAGTAACTATATATGATTATTATGAAGTAATATTGATACTGAAATAATATATATATACTCCAATACAATTCCACGATCATAGGAACGATATCATCACTCGTGCGTACGTACGGAATACCGTCTCCACGATGTGATGCGACTCGTTCTACATGATCTTCATTTCATAATGATTATATAAATGAATTGAATGAATGAATATGCTATATAAAACACTAATACCATTCTTTAAATGAATTATCTATAACCTAAAGATAAGAATAAGAATTTATTCGACAAAACACGCATAAGAACAAAAAGTTATAAAGACCCGAGTAACTAGTAACAATGAAATATTACTAACAAGAAGCTAATAATATGACCATATATGATCTCATATCAATATGTATGATTCTGGAATAAGTCAATAACATTATTTAAACCATTATATAGGAGCTTCGGACACGAACAAAGAAAATCAGACCTAAGGTAAGGGAAATATCACAATCTCATTTTTATTCGAGATTGTTTATTCGTAAGTATTTACTGGGGTGTATTTTATCATCCACATCCATGTTCCCTCAATATGTAATATTGTTTCCATCCACTTGCAATAGTTTAAATCCAATTTTACCCTTAGGTGAGTTTTTAGTAAAGAATATGAAAGGAATCTTTTGTCGTTTTTCCGTACGAGGTACTTTTTGACTTTTCCGACAAAAGTACGAAGAATGTTTTTTTTAACATATACGGCATGAATGGATTTTTAAAACATTACTTCAAAGAAGCTTCCTTTACAAGTTTTCAAGTTTATTTTTAATCAACTTCTTTTATTTTAAAGTTGTATGACATGTTATGAAAGGAAAAATGTTTTTGAAGAAGAAAGGATATTTTCCTCAAGAATTCAATTCAAGTGTTTTATCAAAATTATTTTCCATCTAAGATAATAAAAAGTTCTGTTTCTATCCATATTTTTACATTGATTTGACTATGTTGTGATGGAATTATGTTTATGAATTCCTTTATCTTATATGAATTGATTTATGATGTCATGATGTTTCAAGAATCACATTTTGTTACATGTGTTATGCGATGATGTATGATTTATGATTATGTGGCACACATAAGAAAGGATTCATTATAAGATGGGTGGGACCTATATCTCCCTCCAATGCATTGGGTAAAGATTTTATATCTCATGAGATAGACATGGCTGGAACGGAAGGTTATTTCAGTTCAGTGATACAGGACTGAAACGAGGAGTGAACTCGGTTCAGAAAGGGACTTTGTCCACTAAGATAGTCTTGGCAATGAGTCATGACTAACAAGAAATGATTTCCATGATTATGTGTGCATGCCACAAAGTTTCAAGTTTTATGTTATGATTATGGGGATCTCATTTTCACTTCTATGATTTATTCCATGTTAAGATATTATGATCTCTTTTGCAGGTTTTGATTTTCAAAAAGATATGATATGATTTTTATTTCCTTTATTTGCCCTTGCTGAGCATTTGAGCTCACCCTTTTATGTTTTCTTTTCCCCAGGTCAGGAAGCTGGATATTAAGTAGAATATGCTAAAAGGGACCCTAGATATGATGAAATAAATGGGAGACACTGTAGAAGATTTATGAACCAGTTGTTTATGTTTCCCAGTTTCTAAAGACACTATACCTATACGGTCCTTTGTGGTTTTGTCATATGTTGTAATAAGTGTGCTTCAATTTCGAAGTATTAACAATGTATGTAAAGTATGGGTCGTTATAGGAACCCTAGTGCTGGATGCGACTGTGACTGCTACTATTACTGCTACTGCTGCTGTGACTGCGACGACGACAGTACAGAGATCCTATGTGGATTCGACGACGACTACAACACTCAGAGATCCTACGTGGATCAGTGCTACAGGTCCTGTGTGGGCCCGATCCTGTGTGGGTCCGATCTTGTGTGGGTCCTTGCGCTCAGCGGTCCTGTGTGAACCAGCGCCTACAGGTCCTGTGTGGACCCGATCCTGTGTGGGTCTTTGCGGGGGTTAGTTACCTATCGATCCTTCGTGGGTCCGACGACTTAGATGGATCAGAGATCATCTTTAACATCCTTTGAAGAAGTATACCTGTGTGAGCTGAATCCTGTTGCTTTCCTGTGTGGATTGTGTTGTGCTATCCTTTGTGGATTGTGTTTTGCTTTCCTGTGTGGAATACGTTTACTTTCCTGTGTGGACTGAGTTGTACTTGGGCTCGGAGGATGGAGCGTATTTGAAATTGATGACTTAGGTATATGTATGGGCATATACCTAAGTAGTGTGGGTTGTTACTTCGTGATTGTAACTTTCTTTGTGGTTTATCCTTTTTGGATTTCGAGAGACCTTCAAGGGTCTCGGGGTCCCTACTGAGTAGCTTATACTCACCCCTGCACGGGCTATGCCCGCACTATGTTGTGTTGGTTGCAGACGACGGACAGCGTTGATCTTGGCTAAGGCATGCAGAGCATGACGGTACCTGGAGGTGGACCACTGGGCGGGACGAACTCGGGGTGGACGGCAGGACCCGAGGAGCAGAGGAGCTATCTGTACTCACCCTTCAGGTGGGACTTCCAGTGGAAAGCTCGGAGTAGCGGCTTTACTTTACAGTTGTTGTTTTCCCTTTCGAGTTGTACTTTACTTTCAGTTTGGGTTTGTATACTGGCCAATTTACTTTTCCGCACTTTCAGTTGTACTCTGTTTTTACTTAGTGTTTACTTTCCGCTTGCTTACTCTGTGGTGTTTGTTTACTTTACAAAGGCAATGCCTTCCCTTTTTTACCGGGATTTACGCCATGGTGCTAGTCGCCAGCCCCGGGCCTATGGGAGGCGGGCTTGGGGGCCCTTGCCGGTCCTGTTGAGAAGAATCCGGCCAGCCAGGTCGGGCCGACCAGATTGGTGGAAACCGGGGGAATTAAATTCCCCCGAGCTGCTTAATTGCCCCCCCCCCCCATAATGAGGGGGGCCGGTTTCACAAAGGGGGGGGAGGCGACCCCCGTTTTTCCAGTGAGCGGCCTTGCGCCGGGCCGGGCCACGCCGGGCCGGGCCGGGTCGACCCTGTCCGGGCGGGTTGACCCGGTTCGGGCCAACCGGGGGGTCTCGGGCCGGGACGGCCCGGGCCCGAAACCCCCGTTACCGAGCGGTTTGGATTCAAAAGTCCATAACTCGGGCTATGGACCACCAAACGATGCACCGTCAGCAGCGATGCGATCCTTGGATCGAGACGGTCGTTTCGGTATATCGCACTCAATGTTTCGGAATACTTTGAGTTCATCCGGGTTGGTTCGTACACGAAACCAACCGGGCCCTCGGAGCGGAAATGCTCATATCTTGTGCTACGGACGTCCGATTGACGTGCCGTCAGCTTTGTTGAGTTCCTCTTAGAGAGACGGATCTTTTGGAATACTCCGCCCGAGGTTTGGATGCAGGTGGAGTACGGTCGGGTTGGTTTTGCCCTAAAAAACAACCGGGCCCCTGGGACGAAAAAGCTAATAACTCTCAGATCGGGCATCCGATTGACGTGCCATCTGTTGCATTGAGTTCCTGTTGACGATACAGAACTTTTGGATACATCAACTCTGGACTTTGTGATAGTTGATGTAATAGCCTCTTGGCTTGTGGAGCGGACCCTCCCGAAGAGCTTGCTGTGTGCGGGAACCCTAGAGCTGGCTGCGACTGCTACTGTGACTACGACGATGACAGTACATAGATCCTTGGTGGATTCGACGACGACGACTACAACACTCAGCGATCCTACGTGGATCAGTGCTACAGGTCCTGTGTGGGCCCGATCCTGTGTGGGTCCGATCCTGTGTGGGTCTGCGCTCAGCGGTCCTGTGTGAACCAGCGCCTATAGGTCCTGTGTGGGCCCGATCCTGTGTGGGTCATTGCGGGGGTTAGTTACCTATCGATCCTTCGTGGGTCCGACGACTTAGATGGATCAGTGATCATCTTTATCGTCATCCGAAGAAGTATACATGTGTGAGCTGAATCCTGTTGCTTTCCTGTGTGGATTGTGTTGTGCTATCTTGTGTGGATTTCATTTTTCTTTCCTGTGTGGAATACGTATACTTTCCTATGTGGACTGAGTTGTACTTGGGCTCGGAGGTTGGAGCGTATTGGAATTGATGACCTAGGTATATGTATGGGCATATACCTAAGCAGTGTCGGTTGTTACTTAGTGATTGTATCTTACATTGTGGTTTATCCTTTGTGGATTTTGGGAGACTTTCAGGGGTCTCGGGGTCCCTACTGAGTAGCTTATACTCACCCCTGCATGGGCTATGCCCGCACTACATTGTGTTGGTTGTAGACGACGAAGAGCGTTGATCGTAGTTGTGGCTTGCTGAGCAGGATGGTACCAGGAGGTGGACCACTGGGCGAGACGTGCTCGGAGCGGACGGCGGGACCCGAGGGTTAGTGGAGCTATCTGTACCCACCCTTCAGGTGGGATTTCTAGTGGACAGCTCGGTGTAGCGGCTTTTACTTTACAGTTACCCTTTTCCCTTTCGAGTTGTACTTTACTTTCAGTTTGGGTTTGTATACTGGCCCATTTACTTTTTCGCACTTTCTGTTGTACTCTGTTTTTACATAGTGTTTATTTTTCTGCTTGCTTACTCTGTGGTACTTGTTTACTTTTCAAAGGCAATGCCTTCCCTTTTTACCGGGAATTACGCCTTGGTGCTAGTCACCAGCCCCTGGCCTATGGAAGGCGGGCTTGGGGTAGTCACGGCACGGGCCCCGAGGGCGGGTCGTGACAAATTGGTATCAAAGGGAGGTTTAAGAGAAGATGGAAGGATTAGGTTCGTGTGGGCCCCACCACACTTAATCATCTCAAGGGAGGTTAAGTGGGTGTGGGTCCCACCCCTAACTTCCTTTGAGAGAAGTTAACCAACAAAAGTAAAATAAAAAGTGTTCCATATTTTTTATTCAACTTTTTATAATTCTCCCAAAAACTAACTTTCGTCCCACAATAAACGCAACTTCGGAAAAGGTCTCCTTAAGCGAATATCGGCGTTGCGAGTTCATCGGTGTCCTCAGATTTCAATTCCGAGCACCGGATCAAAAGTTAGAAATTCCCGCTCGTTCGTTCACTGAACGTACCCGAGCCAAACTTCAGAAATTGATTCCGGACACTCCGGGCCTCGGAATTAGGTGCCGTCTGAAACCGCGCTCTTGTAAAATTCCAAAGAAAATTATGAAAAATTTTACCTTGAATTTTACGGGTCTTTATAAAATAAACTCACATGAAATATATTATAGGATCACATGATATCTAGTAATCCCATGAATAATGTTGGTTTACTACCCACACTACTTCTTTTTCAATTGGTTTTCATTAGCTAGTGTGTGTTTATCTATCCATGTTCACCCTAGTCCCACCTCAACTAATATCCTGAGCACCAACATTCCATAAAAGCTTCAACACACCAATAATATATTATTTTATGGCACTAAAATATATAGTAACCCTTCAATAATAATAATAATAATATATTTAACTCCTCAACTAGAAGAAAATTCAAATTTACACAGTAATTTTCATCCCAATATAACATAGTTCATTATCGAAAACCACGATCGATTATATCAAATCAATATCTAAAGGATAAATTTTTTTTGGATCCATTAAGTATCATTTAACAAATAATTAAACATCAATATGATTTTTCATCCCCAAAAAGATGCTTAATATGAATATATCATTAAAAAATTGAAGTAATGTTTCATATATAAATAAAAAAACATTATATAAGGTTTGGATCAACATATTACATTGAATGAATTCTTGTACAAAAATAGTTTAAAATCAAGTATGTTGATTTCTCAATATTAATGCCTTTATGTGATGAAAAGTAGAGATACAACATGATTGGATGAATTTAGTTAATGGACGATATTGGATATAGTGTAGTGGTAACATATGTTAGATATGATTAAATGCATTCAAATCATGAATCCCCTCACTATTAATAGAACATTTATATAAGTTGCTAAAATCCCAACTCCAATAACATATTGATGGTGTTTACATTATTATGTTAATAAAATAAAAGAGGGATCTCGTCATATATTATATATCAATTGAGATTCCCAAAAAAACTACACACATTTATTATACTAGAAATATAAAATACATAACAAAAGAAAGATTCTTACTTCAACGTAATATTAAAAATAATCTTCATAATGTGTTGTGGAAAGATAAAAAATAAATTGTGTGAGTAAATGCTTATTAAGGGTTGTTTACAATGTAATAGATAATGATTTAATTAAGAAAAATTAATATAGAAAAGTGAATAACTAAAAGAATGAAAAATTTAATAAGTATCATGATCAATAAATAAATCAATTCATACAATTATTTAAATAATATAACAGATAAAAATAAATGAATTGTCAACGAATGAAATTATTAATATTATATGTTATGATTTGATACTTCATAATATCATTCTAATCAAGTACATGTGCATATAATGTTTAATCGATGGGTTTTCATAGAGAAAAAATATATTTAATTTGGATAACTGGCTGGTGTAATGAGACGATTTGATGCATCAAGGGTCTATCAATAAATGCATAAAATCATTCACTACATTTCCAATAGATTAATCATATAATTAATGATCAAATAAATTAAAAAAATATGTCTTTCCAACTTTTATTTGTATCGACTAAAGAATTTTGAATTCTAACATTTCAATAGTTAATAAAAAATCCATCACAAAAAAATACTTGTACGTAACAATGGTATATAGTTTTAGAAATAATCATATCAGTGATAAAACAAATATGGATATTTATGAGAAATATAATTTCCATTTATCACAATAAAGTTAATGTTTCTAGATATATTTATTGACCTCAAAATTAATCACAATAAGAAATGTTATCATTAATTCATTTATAATATGGGGTTTTGAGTAAATTCATGAATTTTAGATAATGAAACAAGATGGAAGAGAAATATTGATATTAATTATCAATAAACTATATTATTTTTAACACCATTGAAATTTTTTATCAGAAGTTAAATAATGTAAAACGGGTATCGAGGCTCGAGAAAATGTTAACATATTATTTTTAAAAAACAATCCATCTGAATTTTATATAAAGAAAAATATAACACTTTTAAAAAACATTAGAATTATTTGTTTTAAAAAATGTAATAACTAATGAATAAGAAATAATTTCACTAAAAATCATTTTTTTGAATATAAATGTTTATTGTAAAACTATTTTAATAACATATGGACATAGAAGAAACATATACCCTGCCCATAAGAGAGATACCATCGTCTTTTTTTAAAAAAAATTACACTAATTAATTCAAGTTCCAAAGAGAATAAATGATAGATGAGAAATAATATATGATACATAGAACAACAAATAATAACAAAATAAATATTTTTTTATGAATGATTGATTAAAGTGTTATATAAATGAAATTTGGAGATATCCCTAAAAATGAGAGTGTAAAATAACTTCTTACCTATTATATAACATTAATGATTTAACCCATTGAAATAATAAAAATGAATTGATAACTTAATCATCCTGAATATATAATCATGTTAGATATATCACATGGTCATTATATACTCCATATAAAAATAAATAAATAAATAATACCAATAATGTCTCAATGGATGTGAAATTGAGAATAAATTCCTTCACTAAAACTCAAAATTCCTTATAATTCACATTAACATAATATTAAAAAAATATTTATATTAAATTTGTAACACCCCAAGATTTTATAGTATGTTATTTCTTCAAAATAATTCAATAACTTTCACTACACGCAACACCAAGTTCAATCGCACCATGAATTACCAAACAAGCTGTTCAAAAGAGGTTATGAATAGTGTTAACTAAATTTTAAACTTTATATAATCCTTATAATTTTAGAATCTATATTATGAGTTCCTTAGATATAATGTAAGAACAAATTCATTTTTGGTATTGCACTTTTACCAAATTTTAATAGTGAACCCTTTTTAGATACTATATTTTAAACTTTTTGACTAAATGGGGACATCAAAAATTTAAAATGAAACATCCGAAGCTTCTACGGTACGCTTCTCTTTGAATAATGTGATAGCGTGTGTTGTACGCAACACCGAGTTCTAACAACCAATTAAACTAGCCGTTATGAATAGTAATAACTACTTTTTGAAATTATATATATTTTATATTTCAAAATGGACTTCATTTTTGGATTCAGAATATCAAAATTAGCCTAGGGTGAAATTTTGGTACTTTTCGGATAACTTTTATATTTTGATGAATAGTGAAAATTACTAAATTTTAATTAAAAACAACTTTTTTAATCAAAATAATTAATAGTGATAAATTGTGAATTTGAGTGGTTTTAAAGTATATTTAGAATATATTTTTACCATTTAATATAATGTTGGTCATTGGACATAATTTTACAATTAAACCGAACATAAACAAGTGTCAATCTTTTGATAGTTATTATCTCTTAAAAAACACGCTTTTTGTTTTGACAGCGGGAATTAATTTTAAATTAATTTCTGCCACTTCTGTGTTTTGAATTTAGAAAAATGGATTCCATATTTGGAATCAGGATGTCCAAATTGTGTAAATAGGTAACTTTTATTTTTAGACATTTTGAATAATTACTGTGGTAAATATTTTATTTACCATGGTTAAGGGTAAATCCAGTAAATAAGGGTTAAAAATAATATTATAATAATACAAAATTACCCTAAAACGTGTCCTAACCTTATTGGTGGACACATACCCGACCATGAGCATCCTTGGGTCAATTTGGGGACCCCTTGGAGCCACTTGTATGTGGTAGGGACACTTTATATTAATAAAGTTAAAATAAAAATAAAAATGGCATAAGCTTACATCTTTTATAAGAACAATTTTTACATAGGGTTATACATGTTGGATTTTCGATTATAAATTTTCATTAGAAATCTAAAAAGATTTCCTACATGATGATATTTTATTTATAATTTTTAGACATTAAATAAGTTAAATTATTAATGACAGAATAATGATGCAATGTTTACCTCATTAATAAATCATTTAAATAAATAAGATTATAATGATTAAAATATTATCTAAAACCTGTCCAATTCTTATTGGTTGATGTTATTTAGAATATGAGTCATCTTATCTTCGACCTCAATGATTTTTGGACCATTATAAACCGAATACAAATATATTATAAAGTAATACTTTCACACTTTCCTAAAGAGCCCCTCCTCTCCCTTATAAAAGGAGACCACTTCTACTCATTCCTCACACCTCTCAAGCCACTTGGCTCGTCCAAACTCTGCCCAAATAAGCTCCCCACATCCCTATCCTCCTCCTTGAAGCTTACCCTTAGGCAGAAAGCATTTCCAAAAGTCTTTTGGTTCCAACCAAAGTGAGTTACCTAAATTAAAGGTAACGTTTTATCTTAAATTATTTTCATTTATTTTGCTTCTTCAACCCCCAAACTCTTTTTATATCCTTTCTTTTGTAACAACACCAGTATCCTCAATATACTAGGATGTTGTAATAAGAAGGATATAAACTACACATACAAACAACTCCATCTAATGGATGATGAACATAATGTTTCTGTGGATGGCAAACTAACGCCTCACGAAACGATGATTGTTCAAATACATCTTACCACCTCTCATGGTGGCCATTATGATGGCACTGTAATTAAATATGATATTAATGATATATATTTTATATATAAGCTTCTGTAATTCCATTTTATTTCATACCATTATTCGTTTCATGTTGTATATACATACGATAATTTCATTTGAGGAAGTGCGGACTACCGCCCCCTTAAAATGATATGACTCGTTCATACCACACATGGAACGTATAAAGGATGGTGTTAATGAACTTAAGTAACATATATAAAATATTATATTATACTGGAATAGTAATATACCTATGTATCATTTGAATTTGATTCTTTTAAAATGAAAATTAAATGGAAGTAGCGTTCGTTCGTACGTACGGACTACCGTCTCCACGAACGCGATAAGATTCATTCTCCATCATATCCATTCAAGTATTATTCTAATTTTAGGGTTAAAAATAATGTTAATATAATTATGATTATGAATAAGATATAATCTATCCATTACAAACATGTCTTACGTAACCAAACATTTAAGAAGAACGAATCGATTATCACCCGAAACGACGATAATACTAAGATATTATTAATAAAGCAATGTTAAAAGATCATATATGATATCATATTAATGTATATGATTATTGTATAATTTAATAAAAATTATTTCACCATTATACAGGAGGTTAACCTACCCCAACAAAGGAAAAGTACAAGGTAAGGGGTTTTCATCTCACTCCTTATTTCTGTGAGATTCATGCCATATTGCCACCATCACCTTTTGTGTGGTGTATGTACTGCCCATAATTATATTCTTTGTGTAATACACTCTAATTTATGTGTATTTACATAATCATTGTATGATACCTATTTCATGGGTTGTATGTTTCATAAGTTACCAAATTGGTAAGGGTTATTTCACAATCTCTTCATTATCCGAGGTTGTTTATACGTAATAATCTACTGGGATATCATTATCATCTACATCCATGTTTCTTAAAAATGTATTTCAAAGCATTTTTACTATTTACAAGAATATGGGTTAAAGTCATTTATACCCTTGTTTGACTTTTTATAAGAGGTTTATAAAGGAATCTTTCCGTCGTTTTCGAAACAAGGTCGTTTATAACCTTTTCGACAAAATTAAGGTAAGAATGTTTTTTTAACTTATACGGCGGGTGCGGTTATTTTTTTTGCCATTATAAAATATTCAAAGCTTTCCTTACAAGCTTATAAGAATATTTTCAAGAAAATGTTTTATTTTATATGGATCTTAAATGATTTCAAAAGTAAAAGGAGATATTTCTTTAAAAAGAATTTTGATTTCATCTATGTCAACATCCTTCATTATTCTTGATTGAGGTCAATGTGATACAAAACAATCTTCCATATTGTATCGAATGAGTTATGTTTGACTGTGGATGTGCTATTTTTATATCACTCATGGTTTATGTTTAAAGTGTTGACATTTCAGAAGTTATTTTTAATCCGAATGTTTATGTTATATTTCAAACTTTTCTTCAGATGAATGTGCTAAACAAGTATGTTCCGGGTTGGGGACCGGTAAAAGTAAGCCCTCCAGGTTGGGGACTGGTTAAAGTAAGCCCTCCAGGTTAGGGACTGGTAAAAGTAAGCCCTCCGGTTTGGACTCCGGTTATTAGAGGTACTCCGGGTTGGTGTCCGGTTATTAGAGGCACTCCGGGTTGGTGTCCGGTTATTAGAGGCACTCCGGGTTGGGTTCCGGTTAGAAGTAACCCCTAGGTCTTGTGATGAGGCCTAGACAATGAAATTAACATTTGACATTATGCATTCCATAATTATGAAAGTGGTTATTGATTTTTGCATGTGATTATTCGATTAGTAGAATATCCATGTGAATAAGTAAATGGCATTATTTCTTTTTATTTATGCCATACCATGTTGAAAGTTCATGTTTGAAAGGCTTTTGTTTTAGTTATACATTTCCTTAAAAGTTTATTCTTATTTATGAAAGTTTCCGCTATTTTGTTATCCTTACTGGGCATTTGAGCTCACCCCTTTTATATGTTTTGTTTTTCCCAGGAAGTGAAGAAGTAAATTATGAATGACCTGCAGGGATATTATGTGGGGATATGAGTGTGGATTATGGAGACATTATGTTGTTGTTGTAGTTTTTCATTTTATGATGTAATGTAAAACCTATGAATATATCTAGTGTTTCCAAGGCTACTAAACCAATCGGTCTTTCGGGATTTGATCTTTCTTGTGATCATGCCAATGTTATGTAATTAACGCACCGACTCTGGGTAACTGGGGTCGGGGCGTTACAGTTGGTATCAGAGGAAGTTTAGTACAAACCTTGGAAACTAGATTTAGATAAACTCTGATTAGAGCACGTAGACCTAAGATGAACTTTGAGGATTAGTATAGAAGAACTTCCTAGAATTTTGGTATTGTAGAGATTTTGTGAGTTTTCCGATCAATACATCCCTGTCTGGATACAAGCAGGTAGAGGCGGCTCTGGCACAGATGTACCTAGGGGTAAAACCCGAAAACACCGCTTTGAGCTAGACTCGAACGGGAACTGGTGCACGACAACGGGCCTTGCTGCACTCTTGGTTACGACACTCCCAGGGGATATTCTTAGGATAACTCTCAATATCTTTACAAATCATTATGAAGGGTTTATGAGTATATACTTCCTCAAAGAATTTTTTTTTATGATTATGGATTATATCCATAAATAGTTCAATTTATGTTAAGTGTTTTATAAGTATGGGATTATGTATTTTGATTCATAAACTGATCTAGAGTATTCCATTGTTTAGAAATGGCACCTAGTAGAAGGAATGAGAACTCCAGAAATGCACATGATCCAAAGAGAAGGAAGGATCATATCTTTCATGGTCTTAAGCTAGAATTTATAAGAGAAATAGTCTCCCATGTATTATCATCATATGAAGAAATAATATCATGTGTTGATAAGATAAGTAAAGAGTTTACTGAGTCCTATGGCTTTGAAGGGAATCAAGAGAAGAAAAGGATGGAAGAGAGAAAGATGGATAAAGGGAAGAGGGAAAAGAAGAATTTTCCCATATGTGGTAACTGTGGAAAGAAACACCCTGGAACTTGCCTGATAGGAATGGGAGGCTGTTATAAGTGTAGAGGAAAAGGGCACAAAGTACGTGACTACAAGGGTAAGAAAATGGTTTCAAATGTACAATGCTTCATTTGAAAGGAGTTTGGACACTATGCGAACCTATGTCCCAGTCATCAGACTATGCCGCAAATGATGCTATTGGATAATAATCAAGTTATGATACTACCACAGATGAAGAGGAATGATTAGAGTTCTTATGTTGATTATGTCAATTGAGTGTTGTATCAACAATGTACTTGTTATAATGGTTATGGAGTATATAAGGATTGTACTGCAGTACTATTTCATTAAGGACTTGAGATTGTGTGGAACAAAGAAAAGTGACTCAATAGCAGGATAAATTTTTGGAAAATATACGGTTGAGAGAAAGATAAACCATAATATGGTTCTGATACCGAGTTAGTGATTTTAGAATAATACATGATTGATTTGGATAAATTATGTTGAATATTCTTGACTACCTTGGAACTGATTAATGATCTGTATATTCCATTATTGTTGGGGTTTAAAACATTTTTGGATTGATGAAGTATATCCATCATTTTATATGGAATAGGGGAGCATGAATGTAATCAATAAGGAATATGGTAATTCAGGATGTTTCAGTGTATTAAAAGAATACAAGATGAAGGTATTCATATGCTATTATGGGGTAAAAAGGATCTACATTATTCTTACCTTCCTTATAAATGTTGGACTGTGAGTTTGGACAGAAGTATTTTGGATAGTTCTAGTTTGGATTATTTTGGATTGCCATAAAAGGACAACCCGGAGGTCGGGCGGCAACCCGTCGCGTCCGGCAAGGCTGCGAGACTTGAACCCGCAACCGAAGGGCGACAAGGGTGTATCACCTACCACTGGCCCACGAGATGTCTTGGATTAAATAATGTAGTTTTTTTTAAAAGATCTGGTAGATGAATTATAAATTCATTTATTTTGGAACCCTGTACGAATAGTATAAATAGAAATTTTTTTTACGTTCTATTATCTTTTAGAGTGAAAGATGAGTTTGTGGTAGAAATTTATTAATGGATAAAACTCTAATTATAAAGTAATTATATCTCCTTATGATCTTATCCAATCTCATAAATAATTCCACAACATTAAGAAAAGGAACTTAGAACAAAAATGTTGTCCTAGATGGTACCTTAAATCATCACTAATTTATGGCTTTGGGATTGTTGGCCTTTTCATAGCCATGTTCTCTACCACTCTCCATCAGATAATTGATGGTTAGATTTCTCCTCCATATCCATATTTTCCTACATGGAACCTTAGTATGTGTTATTTTCGGTAATCTTCATACTTTCCACTCTTTATTTTAAATAGAGGCCTCATTAATTCATTTTTCGATGTGGGATTTCAACTAAGATATTTTGAAACGTCAAAAATGTGTTCTCCCAATACCCTATATTTTGTTGAACCGATGGTACTTCAAATCATCATAGATTGATGAGTTTAAGGACCTCAATTTTACACTTGTTTGTGATTGACGACCTCAATCACCACCTATAAATATTTACGTTTTTCCTCCAATTATATGTCTCTAATTGCCACCAATGTTCTCCTAATCGAGATCATAATTTGGTGGTGACCCTTTGATTTCTCTTTTCCTCATATTAAGACTAAATTTTAGTAACCCAATTTCCGATGTGGGTTTTCCCACAAATATATTTTCTATTTTCAACCTTTTATTTTCGAAGAACAAATTCAAATTGCGAGGACGCAATTTATTGAAGGAGGGGAGAAAGTAACACCCCAAGATTTTATAGTATGTTATTTCTTCAAAATAATTCAATAACTTTCACTACACGCAACACCAAGTTCAATCGCACCATGACTTACCAAACAAACTGTTCAAAAGAGGTTATGAATAGTGTTAACTAAATTTTAAACTTTATATAATCCTTATAATTTTAGAATCTATATTATGAGTTCCTTAGACATAATGTAAGAACAAATTCATTTTCAGTATTGCACTTTTACCAAATTTTAATAGTGAACCCTTTTTAGATACTATATTTTAAACTTTTTGACTAAATGGGGACATCAAAAATTTAAAATGAAACATCCCAAGCTTCTACGATACGCTTCTCTTTGAATAATGTGATAGCGTGTGTTGTACGCAACACCGAGTTCTAACAACCAATTAAACTAGCCGTTATGAATAGTAATAACTACTTTTTGAAATTATATATATTTTATATTTCAAAATGGACTTCATTTTTGGATTCAGAATATCAAAATTAGCCTAGGGTGAAATTTTGGTACTTTTCGGATAACTTTTATATTTTGATGAATAGTGAAAATTACTAAATTTTAATTAAAAACAACTTTTTTAATCAAAATAATTAATAGTGATAAATTGTGAATTTGAGTGGTTTTAAAGTATATTTAGAATATATTTTTACCATTTAATATAATGTTGGTCATTGGACATAATTTTACAATTAAACCGAACATAAACAAGTGTCAATCTTTTGATAGTTATTATCTCTTAAAAAACACGCTTTTTGTTTTGACAGCGGGAATTAATTTTAAATTAATTTCTGCCACTTCTGTGTTTTGAATTTAGAAAAATGGATTCCATATTTGGAATCAGGATGTCCAAATTGTGTAAATAGGTAACTTTTATTTTTAGACATTTTGAATAATTACTGTGGTAAATATTTTATTTACCATGGTTAAGGGTAAATCCGGTAAATAAGGGTTAAAAAATAATATTATAATAATACAAAATTACCCTAAAACGTGTCCTAACCTTATTGGTGGACACATACCCGACCATGAGCATCCTTGGGTCAATTTGGGGACCCCTTGGAGCCACTTGTATGTGGTAGGGACACTTTATATTAATAAAGTTAAAATAAAAATAAAAATGGCATAAGCTTACATCTTTTATAAGAACAATTTTTACATAGGGTTATACATGTTGGATTTTCGATTATAAATATTCATTAGAAATCTAAAAAGATTTCCTACATGATGATATTTTATTTATAATTTTTAGACATTAAATAAGTTAAATTATTAATGACACAATAATGATGCAATGTTTACCTCATTAATAAATCATTTAAATAAATAAGATTATAATGATTAAAATATTATCTAAAACCTGTCCAATTCTTATTGGTTGATGTTATTTAGAATATGAGTCATCTTATCTTCGACCTCAATGATTTTTGGACCATTATAAACCGAATACAAAAATATTATAAAGTAATACTTTCACACTTTCCTAAAGAGCCCCTCCTCTCCCTTATAAAAGGAGACCACTTCTACTCATTCCTCACACCTCTCAAGACACTTGGCTCGTCCAAACTCTGCCCAACTAAGCTCCCCACATCCCTCTCCTCCTCCTTGAAGCTTCCCCTTAGGCAGAAATCATTTCAAGAAGTCCTTTGGTTACAACCAAAGTGAGTTACCTAAATTAAAGGTAACGTTTTATCTTAAATTATTTTCATTTATTTTGCTTCTTCAACCCCCAAACTCTTTTTATATCCTTTCTTTTGTAACAACACCAGTATCCTCAATATACTAGGATGTTGTAATAAGAAGGATTCAAACTACACATACACACAACTCCATCTAATGGATGATGAACATAATGTTTCTGTGGATGGCAAACTAACGCCTCACGAAACGATGATTGTTCAAATACATCTTACCACCTCTCATGGTGGCCATTATGATGGCACTGTAATTAAATATGATATTAATGATATATATTTTATATATAAGCTTCTGTAATTCCATTTTATTTCATACCATTATTCGTTTCTTGTTGTATATACATACGATAATTTCATTTGAGGAAGTGCGGACTACCGCCCCCTTAAAATGATATGACTCGTTCATACCACACATGGAACGTATAAAGGATGGTGTTAATGAACTTAAGTAACATATATAAAATATTATATTATACAGGAATAGTAATATACCTATGTATCATTTGGATTTGATTCTTTTAAAATGAAAATTAAATGGAAGTAGCGTTCGTGCGTACGTACGGACTACCGTCTCCACGAACGCGATAAGATTCATTCTCCATCATATCCATTCAAGTATTATTCTCATTTTAGGGTTAAAAATAATGTTAATATAATTCTGATTATGAATAAGATATAATCTATCCATTACAAACATGTCTTACGTAACCAAACATTTAAGAAGAACGAATCGATTATCACCTGAAACGACGATAATACTAAGATATTATTAATAAAGCAATGTTAAAAGATCATATATGATATCATATTAATGTATATGATTATTGTATAATTTAATAACAATTATTTCACCATTATACAGGAGGTTAACCTACCCCAACAAAGGAAAAGTACAAGGTAAGGGGTTTTCATCTCACTCCTTATTTCTGTGAGATTCATGCCATATTGCCACCATCACCTTTTGTGTGGTGTATGTACTGCCCATAATTATATTCTTTGTGTAATACACTCTAATTTATGTGTATTTACATAATCATTGTATGATACCTATTTCATGGGTTGTATGTTTCATAAGTTACCAAATTGGTAAGGGTTATTTCACAATCTCTTCATTATCCGAGGTTGTTTATACGTAATAATCTACTGGGATATCATTATCATCCACATCCATGTTTCTTAAAAATGTATTTCAAAACATTTTTACTATTTACAAGAATATGGGTTAAAGTCATTTATACCCTTGTTTGACTTTTTATAAGAGGTTTATAAAGGAATCTTTCCGTCGTTTTCGAAACAAGGTCGTTTATAACCTTTTCGACAAAATTAAGGTAAGAATGTTTTTTTTAACTTATACGGCGGGTGCGGTTATTTTTTTTGCCATTATAAAATATTCAAAGCTTTCCTTACAAGCTTATAAGAATATTTTCAAGAAAATGTTTTATTTTATATGGATCTTAAATGATTTCAAAAGTAAAAGGAGATATTTCTTTAAAAAGAATTTTGATTTCATCTATGTCAACATCCTTCATTATTCTTGATTGAGGTCAATGTGATACAATACAATCTTCCATATTGTATCGAATGAGTTATGTTTGACTGTGGATGTGCTTTTTTTATATCACTCATGGTTTATGTTTAAAGTGTTGACATTTCAGAAGTTATTTTTAATCCGAATGTTTATGTTATATTTCAAACTTTTCTTCAGATGAATGTGCTAAACAAGTATGTTCCGGGTTGGGGACCGGTAAAAGTAAGCCCTCCAGGTTGGGGACTGGTTAAAGTAAGCCCTCCAGGTTAGGGACTGGTAAAAGTAAGCCCTCCGGTTTGGTCTCCGGTTATTAGAGGTACTCCGGGATGGTGTCCGGTTATTAGAGGCACTCTGGGTTGGTGTCCGGTTATTAGAGGCACTCCGGGTTGGGTTCCGGTTAGAAGTAACCCCTAGGTCTTGGGATGAGGCCTAGACAATGAAATTAACATTTGACATTATGCATTCCATAATTATGAAAGTGGTTATTGATTTTTTCATGTGATTATTCGATTAGTAGAATATCCATGTGAATAAGTAAATGGCATTATTTCTTTTTATTTATGCCATACCATGTTGAAAGTTCATGTTTGAAAGGCTTTTGTTTTAGTTATACATTTCCTTAAAAGTTTATTCTTATTTATGAAAGTTTCCGCTATTTTGTTATCCTTACTGGGCATTTGAGCTCACCCCTTTTATATGTTTTATTTTTCCCAGGAAGTGAAGAAGTAAATTATGAATGACCTGCAGGGATATTATGTGGGGATATGAGTGTGGATTATGGAGACATTATGTTGTTGTTGTAGTTTTTCATTTTATGATGTAATGTAAAACCTATGAATATATCTAGTGTTTCCAAGGCTACTAAACCAATCGGTCTTTCGGGATTTGATCTTTCTTGTGATCATGCCAATGTTATGTAATTAACGCACCGACTCTGGGTAACTGGGGTCGGGGCGTTACAAAATTTATAATATATCCATATATATATGTAAAATAAAATTTAAGATTCATTTATTACATCTTATCATTCATTTGTTTAAAATACTTTATTAGTTTCATTGTTTCATGTGTTAATTATATCATTTTCATAATTTTTTTCTTTGGTAGTTCTATTCCATCACACAGATAACGGATACAACATCTCTATCATGTTCATATTGATATTAAAATTATATAAATTCATTAAATATCACCACATTACCCTCCACGTAAAGTATAAATTAAAAACAAAACCTAGTGATTTTTGGTGGTGGAAATCCACACGTACACATGAGTGAGATTACCATTTTCCAATATATTATAATGTAAGAAGGTAGATGTGATTATATAATTCAAAATTTATAATTTTATTTATTTATATCACACATATATATTATATTTATCTTTATTACCATCCTAATAAAATTTTGATGAAAATAGAATAACACCCCTTCGTGGAGATGGTAAGGTGTTCATTCTCATGAGCGACTTTTGATTACATTCACTGGATAGAAAAGTGGTGAGAATGGTTTAATATATATATATATATATGTATATGTATATTTACAATACTCCATGTATATTTTTTTTGTCAGACCATATAAAGATGAATTATGAGATGAAATAATCATGAAGGAGTCAATAAAGTAAATTACCACATCCTTAGTATAATTGCTTTATATCCCATATTAAAGGACCTATGGTAGGTATTGTGGGGAAGAAATTCCTCCATAACATGGAAAATTATTTGGGGAAGAGTATTGTTTTGGGTTTTCATGAGAAATATTTCTCAATGTGGTCAGAATAAAAGAGTGAGGGGGTCCCCTTTATAACTGAGGGGTTGGAATTTCAGAATGTATTAAATTTATGTAAATTGTTTTTCAGGTGAAAATGATTATAAATTGAAATATTTTAAATATAATTTTATTATATGACAAATTAAAATAATCTTATAACATTTTTAAAAAATCATTATCTAATATTTTCAACACCGTCTTACAATTTTAACAATTACCATAATATTATTTTTCTTATATGCTTTAAGGGTTAATAAGGTTAACATTAAAGTAAAAAAATAGACCATGTTTGATTTATCAGAACATATTCTATTAATTATATTAAGATAATATTTTTATTAATTTAAAATTATTTTAAAAGAAATATTCCCATATCATAATATATATTATATTTTTGAAAAATATACATTTCATTTCACCTTAAATAAATTAAGGAAGGTATTGAACATGAAAAGAATATTTTCATAAATACTTAATATGTAATATGTATATCGTGAATTCATAGAAGAGAATAATTCATCCAAATTGAATATATTTTAATACTATTAAAATTATTTGATTTATTTTCCTACGAATTTAACATATACTTTTTCTGTGTGGAATAATAGTTTAAGGTCATTATTCATCACACAAAAAAATAAAAAAAATTACCATTATAAAATTAGCTAATTAAAATTTAAAATGAACATATAAAACTGAAGATAACAAATTCATTATTCTTATTGAAAAACAAGTAACATATTAAAGTCATGAGTGTGAAAAATGTTTTTCATTCTTTTGTTAGAGTAATATAAATGTAAATATCAATGAAATATGGAACCAAGTGGCCAATTATTTATCAATGTATGATAATGGTCGAACTAAAATAATCTAATGAGACATGTTCAAGTTTTATTTAAATTCTTATATCTTATCGCATTAGTGTGTAACCTTAAATTCTATATTTATCGTTTACTAAGTTGATAAATTTTACCAAAGTTACAATTCTTAATGAAAAAACAATGGAGAATTATTTCTAAAATTTAGACATCATGATCAAATTTATGGAATTGATTTTATCAAATTCAATTAACCTGAGTGAAAATATCAACTTAACAAATATTTTAAATGTAAATAGGAAAAAAAATTAAAGTGTTTTTATTTCAATAAATTAAATTATACTAAAATAATGTAATATGGGGAATAAAATGTAATAAATTATATTTTTTTATAAATAAAAGTCATATTTTAATTTAATATTATATTCAATGTATTATGGTTCCCAAAAATAAATTAATTTCTTATAATCATATTTAATTTTTCAAAATTCACTGAAAAATAGATCATTTAAAAAAATACAAAAAATGATGCTAAAATCAATATTGTTATATTTTTACATAATAATATTTTAAAATTTATTTTTAGGTCATTTAAACATAGTTTATAGTTTTGAATATTATGTTATCATATAAAATATTTAAAGATAAATGAATTATAAAATATCATGGATTAATATTTTACCCCTCTTATAAGAATTTCACACATAAAATTCCATCACGTTGATACAAAAAATGACAATACTTATACATCATCAAATCCATAATTTACAATGTAGTGTCTTAATATTTATGGTATAACCACAACACATAGATCATGTATGTGGTATTTTTATAGCACATTATTTATATGATATAATATCATCAATGGGTGATCCAAATAAGAAACATTATTCTCAAGTGGTATCACGACCAAATTATTTACATGTGAAGGATCATGTTTTTAATTATTCTAATGAAATACGTGGAAGTCATTGTAAAATTCTGAGACATTTAGTGGAAGTTAAAAATGAAAGTTTATTGTCCACGTGAGATTAAAAATTTATAAGGGGATGATATATCTAGGGCCCAACATTACATTCTTTCAAAATTTCAAAACCTTTATCCTTTGAAGATATTCATTGGAATAACTTTTCTCTATAATTAAACCCTTTGTTTCATTTATTATTTTCAGAATAACATTTTTGGAAATAATGATCTTCACCTATATATTGTTGAATGGATCAATCCATCCTTACCATTTCCTCAGGAATATTAGGTCACAATCATTTTCATTATCAAGTCGTATCCCAATACATTGGAATTATACATTTCCTACCATAGAGTTCTTAAAAATGTGTCATCTGAATAATTGACTGGAATTTATTGTTGTAAGAAAAGTATTAAAAATGAATTTGTTTATCCCAGCCACATTTTAAATATATATTCAAATATAAAAATACATCTTCTTGAGATTAAGAGGTCCTCTTAGAAAGAATGTATCTCTAGGGATGATAAGTTGTGTTGAAACTGAAATCCATTTATAATGATTTTGAATGAATTTCCCAAACATCATGGTAAACCATAAATCATAATAATATATGACTCAATATGTCAAACTATGGAATATAATAATTTAAATAATGTATTACAGAGTAAGATGACGAAGAGATAAATATTTTCTATTTGTGATAAAATAGATTGATTTCATATGGTGATCAACAAAAACAGAAATATAATCATTTATTTTTAATGTTTTGTGGATTATAATGATAAAATACATGGAAAATATTTCAAATTTATATTATTCTATGGGTAATGGTTGTATCATCCCCTTAAACTAATATCAACTAGACATAATATTTTGACTCACCATGTAACCGTTTTCATATTCTGTATTATCTATTTCAATGAAATCCCATTAAAAATATTGTATTTGATATATATATATATATATTTAATACTTCAATAATGAATATAAAATTTTTAACTGATATTTTCATCCAACAAATACTTCTACAACTATGGAATTAATGCAGAAAAAACTCTATTCTTGACCCTTACCATTCTAATATTATAACTATTTAACTCAAGAACATTCCTCACGTTCTTATATAATTCTACATATTCCATATAATCATTCCCAATACACTCATGAATGGTTGGTTTAACACTCATCTAAGAAATATAATATCATTCCCCTTTTTCCACTATTTCAATATCCAAATTTTACAAATCCATTAATATTATATCTCTTTAAATCCTCATCATTCCAAAGGTATCTTGATCTTTCTCACCCATACCACAATCAACATGTTCACCTTCCTTTGGAGGTAATGTAATGAGAATTCATAATATTTAATCAACCCCAACCACCATCTTCGGGGCATTATGAACTAATTCTCCATAAACATATATTTTGAGAAACTATTATCATTATATATATCACAGATTTAATCATATAGATAATTCTTCTAATATATTGATCTATAAAATAGAAATTCCATACCCAAATCGTTATTTCTATAATTCTACCCATTATTTTTCAATTATAGGGAATCATAATCTATCATCGGGTCATTACTCAAGAGGAAATATCCCAGGCTATTTTTTGTTGCATAAATATAGACCACAAACCCTTATCCACTATAGTGAAGTACAAATGAAGATGAGTTAACTAATCGTATCTTCAATTCTATAAAATTTTCCTCACATTCATATTTCAACAATATCATAACCCCCCTCTGATTCAAATTATTTAGTGGATTAGATATCCCTAATCAATATATCATATTGCATTAGTAGTGTCATTATTAACCAAGAAAACTAAGGATCTCAGTTACCATGGTTAGTCTAGTCCATTACTCAAAAATATATATCCTTCAAAGATCCACCGATATACATTCACATAAAATTGTATGACCCACAAATTAGCCATTTGTTTTCAAAATTAAAATTTGGAAAAAAGGTCATATATCTTCTGTATACTAAGGGATTTCATTACAATTATCAATGTTTCTCCATGATATTCATTGTCCACTGGATATATAAGGATATATTCTCTAAATACTACCAAAAACTGATGAACAAAATCTATAAATACTATATTCATTAAATCAAAAAATAATTCTACTAGATTGGTAAATTAAAATGGAATTTCTATATCTTCATAGATAACATACATTATACAGAATAGTTTCTTGAGTATATCCTCTATATTTAACCACAGATGATAATATAATGATTAAATTTTAATCAATGAAAAGTATTTTTTCCCAAATAATTGATCAAACATATCATCAATACGAGGAATATGCTACATGTCCTTGATTTTGAAAATGTTATGTTCCAAAAAATCAATTCAAATATTCATTAACCAATATTAATTCTTAATAAAAATAATATCTTGACAATATAATGAATCAATATTCTAAACTATTAACTTATATATATATTCATAGAGCTGATTCTCCAATTACTACAACTCAGTTTGGTCCATTCAATATGGAGTATTTAAAAAAAGTTAACCAGTAGGTGTTATTTCAATTGAACTATAATCATCATTATTCTGTGGAAATAATGGGATACTATTTTAGAATGAATTATATAAAATCCCATATATAAGAAATATACTCATTGTTAATTTTATCCACAACAATTTGAGATAGATATCCCTAATTAATAGGAAAATGTTCTATTTTGATGAATGTAATTACTATTGATAGTACTAGTTCATCTCAACATCGAATGCCTATTATAGGTGGTTAAGTCAAGAGAATTATTTTGAAATTTATTTATTTTGTTTTGGGAATCAAAAATCACTTTATTAATTTCTAAAACAAAGGACTTATGTTGAAACTAGTTTATATGTCCATCATAATGACACTATCTATCACAATGACTCTGTCTATCGTAATGACTCTGTCTATCACATTGAATCTGTCTATCATATTGACTCTGTATATCGTTTTGACTATGTATATATTAATGACTCAATCCATTATACTCACTTTATGCATAATACCTACATTGGATTATAAAAATGTTTTACATGAAGAAATATTGCTTGAAATCATATGTTATATTTATAACATGAATGTATTCATACCTTTATAAAAAACACATGTATTATATCAATCGTACTCATGTTATAATTTTCATATATCTTTTTTTTAATCAAAATGATGTCGTGGAGTTAGATTTAAACTAATCAAAATGATTTAGTCTTTTTTTTCAATATTACTGTTTCAATTCCAGGTGTCCATGCGCATCTGAGTTTTCAGAGAAATATGACCGTTGGAGAAAATATGACCATTGTAACCTGAGCCCTATATATAGGAGGTAATGTGAAGCAGATATAACAATTTAAACAACTTCATCTACTTCCAAGATCTAGAGAGCGACTGTGTGACTTCTCAATTCTTCGTAATAGATCGTTGAAATTATAAAACCTGAATATATTAATATTAGCTTTTGTATTTCAATAAGTTCTTTTTTGATTTGTGTGTCCGATTCGTTGATTGAAATCGGGGGAATTCAAGTGTTTTAAAGATAGAGGTACCGATTACCTTTCTAATTGAGGTATTTTATGGATAGGAAGATAGTCGTGCCAATCATCATATTGAGGGTTTTCGTGTGTTTGAAAGAGAGTGCTGTCAATTAACTTCTTAATTTAGGGCTTCTGGAGATAGGAAGGTCGTCGTGCCTATCATCTTATCGATGTATTACCAAGGTGGTGGTAAGACATACCGTTATCCTAGGTGAAATTATACCCTACTTTTTGGGATAATGTAATTGTAATACGTTTACATTTCCACAGTTATCTGTTTTAGAAAGGGAATTGTATTGTTTCCACTTTATTTTCATATTTAATTAAATTGTAATTGATTCAATTATGAATCATATTGTATTGAGATATTCTATACATTATATGGTATAATCATTAGAATTTGTACAATGATCATTGTATTCAATTCAAAGAAAATTGTTTTACATTACTTGTAGTATTACATCAGAGTATTACCATCAAATCCCAAACATATATCGTCTATTGTATTGATTTTGAATTGTATTAGTTTAAGACCCCTTAAAATATGTTTCTTATTATTTGTGTAAATACATAGTTTATAAAAATACAATTCAGCCCCTCTTGTATTACTTAATCTAATATACATATACATATACATTACAATCCAACAATTGGTATCACAGTAGGTTTCCACGGTTCTGTATTACATGTTTTTTATTTTACCAATACATTTGTATTTCTTTTACAAACCATTTGTTTATAACTACTTACTAGACTAACGTGGGGAGTGGATAGTATTGTTTTATAAGATGGCTAGAATGAATATTGGATTAATTAATAATCTCAATCAAACAATACCACCTTCTTTTGATTGAAATGATTATGAGGACTAGGGATATCGAATGAAAATTTTTGTTATTAATACTCGAGTAGATAGTTTTATCATGGAAACTAGAGGTTAAAAAATCCCATACAAGGAATTCAGTACCTCTACCAATATAGATAAACAATAATATCAACTGAATTACATGGTACATAATACATTATTTTGTTCAATGACTTGGAATAAATATAGGCAGATATCATCATGTGAAGCAGCCAATTTATTTTGGAAGAAATTGGAAGTCACACATTTTGGTACATCCAATGTTATTGAAACAAGAATAGAAATTCTTCAAGAATAACATCATGGGTTTTTCTCTTTTGGACAACCAGTATGTAAGGTACAATAGAGATTTATAAAAATCTTCAACAGTCTAAAATCTATTGGTGAAAATGGTTTTAATGATAAAGTACTTGTGGACATGATAATTGATATAATTTTTAATAAATGGTAATAAAAAAGGAAAACTATTGATGAGAATATGAATGTTACTCAAATTACTCATGGAGTGTTATTTAAAACTCTTATTCAACATGAGACAAGAATGAAATGATACGCTAATTTCAATAAGAAGAATAATGGTAATGGGAGTGTGGATTTTATGGCCTCATCCAATGTTAAGACATTAGAATGGATAATTAGATCCAAAGCTAACAAAGATGTTGTCATGTCAGAATCTTGTTAAAGTGATCACTCAAAGAATGAGTTATCCAATATTTCACGAAAGATGAAAACTATTGTTGGAATGAATTATTTTCAATACATATTCATAAAGAAAGATAGTAAGAACAATAAATAATAATAAGTAACATGTTATTACTGTAAAAGATCTATTCATATAAGATCATATTTTCCTCTACTAAAATGAAAAGTCAGAAAGGATAAATAACCTGAAAGAAATACTAAAAATTATTACAACTAAAAAAAATTACTGAATGAAAATGATACATGTAGTGATATTGGTGGTGATTCTTCAGATTAATCCTCATAATATAAATCTTATGGTCAAAAAAATATAGGACTTATAGCCATAATACCTTTGGAAAATTATTGTTTCATTTCTAAGGTACATATTGATGAATCACATAAAAATTTGGATTTAAATGAAAATTACCATGATGAGAAACATACTTAATCTACAAATGAAAAATATTCCTCAATGGAGGACAAATTTCCATCTTTTGAAGAGGTTTTCATATTTTCCAAGTTACATTATAATGAAAATTCTAAACTCAAGAAAAATCATGATAATGAAAATTCTATAATATATATTCTTACAAAATAAGTGTTATATCATTCAAAAGATCTTAAAATGAAACCTACTTATTATAAAATAATTTCAAAAACAATTAAAGAAGTTTGTCCTTTTAAGGATTAACTTTCTATGAACGTTAAACAACTTGTATTAATTATTTTTTTAAAACTGAAAACAATTCGAAAAAAAATCTTTTGAGAATGATAATTTATTCATTAAACAAAAATATAAAATATTTTCATTTAATAAACATTTATCAAAATTCACATTGGGAGGAAAAGAATTTGATAAAATTTATTCTCTAATTCATCCTCTTCGGAATTGTTATGGAATTGGTTACACTCACTCAATATCGATTTTTATTCATAACTATTTTGTTCCTCAATATACCCCATTCTGTACTAAATTTCAATGTGGTAGACATTGGGAAATAAATTTATCTCTTAATAAAATCCAATCTTTATTGTTCCATAAAAATTATTTTTCATAAGGATTATGGATTCCTTAAATTATATTGTCTAACATTACAAGATCCAAAAAGGTTTGGGTTCTGAAAAACTAATTTTGTAATCTTCAATAAAAAAGGAAGTGTACAAACAATAAGAAAATTTTGTACATTGATATTGGTTGTTCTGGACATATGATAAGAAACTATTATTTATTTGAAAAAGTTATTGAAATGAAAGGAGGAAGAGTGACCTTCAGAGATAATTATGATGTCATGAAAATTTTTATAGGTAGTATTCATCTTTTAGGTAAAGTTATATTTTCAAATGTTTTTTTGTCAAAGGTCTTAAGAACAACCTTATCATCTTATGTCAATAATGTGGTGAAGGATACATTGTGAATTTTAGGAGTAATAAATTTTTAGTTCAAAATTCCAATGATGAATTCATTCTTTCTACCCATATTCATGAGAGTGTATACACAATAAACATTAAATACCGTAGGTGCTAAGAATTACCTTGATTATGTGAAATAATAGTCCAATCTAGGTTATGGCATAAAAGGTTAGGACAGTAAAACCTAAGGAACCATTGTAAACTCTCAAAAAACTTGTTAAGTATATAAAAAATTTATGGAATGATTCTTCAAAAGATTGTAAGCCTTTTAAATATGGAAATAAACATAAAAACATATTTATATCAATCAATGAAATTTCATCATCTAATGCATTATAGTTAGTTTACATGGATCTCTTTAGTCCTATAAAAACTAGATGCAATAAAGGAAGTTCTATGTATTTGTTTTAGTTGATGAATTCACTAGATTTACATGGTTTTATTTTCTAGAAAATAAATCTAATGAATTTTACTATTTCAAATAATTTAATTACCAAAATAAAAATGAGAAAAGATTACCACTGATAACTATTCATAGTGATCATGGTGATGAATTTCAAAATTCGGATTTGGAATCCTTTTGTAGTTAGAATATTATTACTCACTACTTTTAAGCTCCAAGAACCCATTAAAAATGGTGTTGCTGAGAGAAAGAATAATATTCTTAGGAAAATGACAAGAACCATGATGAGTGAATACTCAATTTCTAAGCATTTCTAGGCTGAAGATTTTTGTACTGCATGTTATATTATAAATCGTGTTTTGAGTAGACATTTTCTAAATAAAACCCATTTGGAGTTTTGGACTGGCTGAAAAATGAATGTTTCTTACTACAGTGTGTTTGGATGTAATGCATTCATATTGAATACAAAATATAATTTACATAAATTTGCAAGCTAATATGAGGAAGGAATATTTATAGGTTATTTCACAACTTCTAAGGCTTGTAGAGTTTTAAAAAAACTCTTGTACTGCTGAAGAAACAATACATCATAAGTTTGATGAAACTGACCCCTTTGTATTTAAAAAATCCTTACCTGCATTAACTCATGTATTTTCACAAACTGATTATGAACATATGATTGAAAACTCTTCTAATAATATAAATACTCAAGAAAATTTTTATGAAACATTCACCCCAGAAGAGTTTCGTTCCTATATTGGTGAACATGTTTTACAAAAGCCAAATCAATTATTTCTTAATAATCATCCTAGTGAAAATATAATTGGTGATGTAAATAAACATGTAAGGAACATAAAATCCTACTGAAATGAAATAAAAAACCTATATTTTATATCTCAATTTGAACCAAAAACCTATAATGTGGTATTTGGAAATAATGATTGGATTAAAGAAATACAAGATGATCAAAATTAATTTGAAATAAATCAATTCAGGACTTTTGTTGAAATTCCTAAAGAAACAAATGTAATTGTTGTAAAATGGTTTTTTAATAACAAGTGTGATGAACATGGAGTCATCATAAGAAATAAATAATGAGTATGTATTTTATATACTTATGCAGTAAAGATGTAAATATCTGGTTATTCAACAAGTTTTCCAAATGGCGATTAGTTCTTATTTAAATTAGTGTAAAACTTTTCTTCAACATTTGAAATAGGTATACTCAATTAAACACATACAGTCACTAACCAAAACAAACAATCAAATTGAATGCAAAACAGTTTTATGATTACGAAATTATATGTAGTGGAAAATATATAAAATAGAGTATATCAAAATATATTTCACAATAATGTTAAACAAGAGGTTCAATCTCAAGACAAGACTTAATCCTCTACACTTTGTGATCACCTTCCACTAATTAGTTTATATTAATAATAAACTTGATACATAGATTGTATCGGGCTCTACAATAGTTTCCACAAACTCTTCGAGGTTCACACCCTCAACCACAGTTCATCGTGGGAAAAACAAACAATACATACCACACACGATCTCATCCACAGGTATACGTGGGAATCAAAATGTAAGTGATTTTTGATGTGAGGATTTTCATTGTCCTTCATTTCAAACATTGGAGAGAGTTTGTGTAATAAATAGACACACACACTTCCCAGAAATGTTAAAAAGAAGGAACACAATAGAGATATGATTGTATTCTTGAGTTTATAAAGCTCCATGTGTTCGTAGTTGAGCTCTTGGATCCTTAGAGTGAAGAATTTTCTCTTTAGGTCTTTCTCTAGAAGTTGTCTCCAAAACAGAGTGTCACAACTCTAGGTTCATGCTTTGAGTTTTCAGCCTCTGGTGCTGATTAAGAGTTGATGAAGCATAGAAGGTATAAGTGAGTTTATCCCAAGATGATCATCTTGATGCTTGTGGGTTCACAATGTAATCATTGAATGGGTCTTCTTTGATATAGCAAGTAATATCATTCACATGTAAATATGCTCTTCTCATGCAATAATGTTTTCTTCCTCGATCTTGTCTTTTATATATTTGAGGATCAAAATAGGAATATGTACATCACATGAGATCATTGTCTTACCTCATACTATCCCCAGATATGGTCTCTTGATATGTCTACAATTAGCATTAATTAATTCAGAAGCATTAAATTTATGAAATACGACAATTATAATATTCATAAAAATTTGACAAAGTATGGAGTAGAAGAGTATGGTAGACTAGTAACAGTAGCCTTCACAATGGTAGGAATCAACAGTAGGTGCACATCGATAGCCTTTATCAATAACCTTCTCAATGGTAACCTTCATCTGTAGCCTTCATCGATAGACCTCAACGGTAACCATGCATCAGTGGCCATTCCATCGGTGACCTTTTCATTGGTGACCTTTTCATCAGTGACCATTGCATCAGCAACCATTGAATTGGTGACCTTTTAATCGGTGACCTTTGCATCAGTGACATTTTTATCGGTGACCTTTGCATCAGTGACCATTGCATCTGTTACCTTTACATCAGTTACCTTTGCATCAATAACCATTGATACTTAGAGAAATTTTTTTTCAGTATAAACAAGAGAGTATCGAGATTGAAAGTACGTAGATAATACATTTATAAAAACATGAATTTTCATATAAATGTTTATCCCATATGATAAACAAGAAGCTTTATATAAATGAAGCTTGATTTGGGATTATCAAAACAGTTGAGTCCAACAATATCCCCCTTTATGATAATAAAAAATTATGCTAGTGTTTTTGAATCAGGGTAAAGAACATTTTCTAATATCTTCAGATAAGAGTTACAATAACATTTGAACAATTATTATTATGTAAATATTTAGATAGTGTATGTATACAGATTGAACATAAAACATAGATCTAACTGGTTAATAAACATTTTTATCCCCCTTTATGATTAAAAAAAATAATGTAAGAAAAAAGTAACAGAAGAGGATTTTCCATTAATGAAGAAATAGAACAACATACAAAAAGGTTACAAATATCCCTATCAACTAAGACAACCCACATTCAATCCACATCTGAGATTTCCAAGGGACCATTGTAGTTGGAAGTTGATGATGACTGTTCTATAGATGGAGGGATAGGTCGAGCGATAACAATAAGTAGGGTAGGAGGAGATGCAACATAAGCATCAGTAGACCTATAGTGTGTAAATCTATAAAGAATCATAGGGGTAAAACTTTAGATGGAATGTGAAGGAATCATCATTGGTGCAATACAGGTAGATCCAGATGTAACTGAGGTAGAAGTCAATGATGGAGGAAAAATTATGGGAGTGCAGTCCACATGGAGGAAGGGGAAAATAAGATTTATGAAATCTATAATAATACTTCCTCCTCTTTCCATAGCTAAGATAAAATCATCCTTATTATTCATAAATTTATCCAAGGTAAGAGTCAATTCTCTAAGCCATCAAACCTGATCCATAAATTTCTGAGTAACTGGTGGGATTCTCATGTTTTCCAACAAAAACTTGAATTTAACATCCACCTAATGCTTAGTATATACCCTTTTGTAGTATAAATCAACATGCTCATTGATGGCCTTATGATCATGATCAAATTCCCTTAAATAATTTCCCACAAGGTTAGGGATTTATCTAGTAGAAGAAGTAACGTGAGTCATAGACTGAGGCTGTGAGGGAATTTCACCAGAGAACTTATCCACTCTTTCTCTAAAAAGTAAACTAAAGCCTTCTAGATCAGCTGCAGGAGAGGCTGAAGATGAAGCAGATGCACACAGAGGTTCCATAAAGAAAGCCACTACCTCTTTAAAATATTTTATCAGCCTGCTGATCAATCTTTTCACATAATCATCTTGGACACTCACATGTGTCTCCACATAGTACAAAAATTCTTCAAACAAAATGGCATGTCGTTAAACCACACTTTTAATATATCGAATATCTTTGTCCACCTGAGCTCTTGAAGCCATATAAGAGTCTAATCTGGCTATAGACTGTTTTACATAATCCCTATAATCTTCCAAGGTGATGATCTAATTATGAAATTCCATTACATCCTCTAGCAGGATGATGTGAGAGGTAGAAACTGGACTTTCCATTATAGATGTTACATCTTCTTGATTTTGAGTCATAGCCCTCTATAACCCAACACAAATCTCTTCAAGGTGTCTCTTCAGATCTGATTCTATTGATTCCAAATCTTCCATCTTTGCATAGTCTTGAGGAAAAAGAAAAACTGGTTGCACAATAATGGAATCTGAAACAGTAGGAATTGGAGGACTTCAAATAGGCTAGTCGTCATCAAAATCTAAATATTCTAAGACCTAGACTATAAAACCAGGGTCTTCTAACCAATATTTTATCCCATAAGAAAAAACAACTGAACCTATAGCAACAAGTTCCTCCCACTCACATGGATCATTCTAATGACCAACCACATTCATCTTTACCGTACCTCCTTGAAAACTAAATCAACAGAAGGGTCCACTGCCACATCCTCTATAGAATCTTCAACAACTCAAAAAACAATTCCAATGTCAATTGAATCAGACACCTCTTCATCTACACTTTCAACCATTTCTGTGTGCCCTGTCATGGGACTAATACTAATACATTCTTCTTCGCTTTCATCATCACCAGTATCAAATTCAACATGATTAGATTCAGTGTCCTCATCATCATGTGAGGTTTCTCTGATGTCTCTTAAGACATTTTCTGCCCTTTGTTATTCACTATACTCTTCATCATCACTGTCCCTTAAGAATGTCTCTCTTCTAGGAAATATTTTTGGTGGTCTAGGCTCTTTATAGGATAAATAATTAGCATGAGTATTGGAAGGATGGTTAAGATCACTCATGTCATCTATAAGAGAATATTCTACATATAAAAAATTTGTTGCTTCTCCTTCTTCATTTGAATATGCAGGAACTACTTCACCATGCTTTAGACCAGGATCTCTCTTATCCTTAGGCCTAGAGGGATTGGTGACATGGTTTAATTCCTCAAATATCATAGCCTCATCATTCACCAATCCTTTTTGTCTAGGGTTCCAATTGATATTCATGAACATGAAAATTACATCTGTAATGCATAAATTTCTATTACTACAATTGTTTCCTCTTTATCTCTTGCAGCTCCTTTCACCTTTAACATCAAAGATAAAAATTTACCATGAAATAATGAATTGGATTTGGAACTGGGCTTTGTCATATCTTTTAATTGAATCATCAGCAGACTACATAAATTTATCTTCTGGACATGCTTCAACAACTACAGGAGAAAAACATCTTGAAATTTAAATGTTGAGAAGTCCCCTCTTATGGGACACAATGCAAGATGGAAAAACATAAAAAATAGCTTGTCTTATTCTTCTATCTTAGTAGTAATTATAAGGCCCCAGCCTTAAACCTTACTTAATCGTTAGTTATTACAAGATTACACATTGAGGATCTTTTCAGGTTTAGAGTTTTAGAGAATTAGATCTTGAAACTTGCATTACATTCCACATTTAAACAAAGTGGTTACATAAAAGACAGGATTCATTCTTCCCAACAACGGAATCATATTTCAAATAAAACTTGGATTCTTTCTTGACACATCCTTGACTCTATCATCTTATCATGTACCTTTCTCGTGACCTGTGAAAAACATTTCAAAAACTTTGGATGAGCATAAAAAGCTCAGTAAGGGTTATAAAAATATGGAAAGGAAACATGACTTCATATATACATAAGAATGAAATCATACTTTACCCATAAATTAAAGGCACTTTCATACCTCATCAAACCATGAATAAATCATAGAAATCATAAGACAAAAAGGTAACTTGAGGCATTCATAACATTCTTACGTAGGGAGTAACCCTTTTGGTTACATTTGGAATACCCATCACAGTATATTCCATAAATCTCTTCGGAGAAACCTTAACGTTTCACTCCTTCGCGTTACCCAATGCATTGGAGAGCTATATCGGGCTCACCCGCCTTTAGTTTATCACGGAACCACCTGTTTTCATAACAATGCCCATGAACCATAACATAAATGTATCACATAAAACATGCATAAAGGAAACATAACATTTCCACATTTAAATCACAATATAACATTTTAGTATATTGAAATAATGAATCCAATCAAAAAGAAACCATTTCCAAAAGCATTTAAAACATATAATAAAGAGATTTTTGAATCAAAGTGTCCCATACCACCTTGAAGCTTAAAATTTTAAACCATTAATATCCATATAAATAAATCCTGAAAACCATTTTTAAAACATGGATATTAATAAGAACAAAAAATTAAAACATTTAAAGCGATATTTTGGTTAATGGGGTTTTACCAAAATTAGAGACACTTGAATACAATAATTGAGGAATAACATTTAGTCAGAACATTATAATTTCATGAGAATAAATGGATTCATGATATAATACTCCAATGGACAATATATACACCATATAATAGTGAATTGGGGCATAACAACAATGAACCCTCAATAGAAATGTCAAATGTGATGAAATCCCTTATAGAGAAGGTATCCTTAAATTAAGGACAAATCAATCTCAAAAATATGTGAGACAAATATAAGTACACCCAATATAAGTGGATATTAAGGGTAAAACAATAAAAGGTCATTCACACATATTCAATGGATGACATATTCAATGACTACATGTTGAACCCAAAGAAATCGAAATTGGGTTAAAAAGTTCCCTTGACAGCCTAACGACATCACATCAAAATGAGTTGATGAGAGATAAAAAGTGTATCTCATCACTTGGACATAAAATTTACATCAATAAGGATATATTAGAACATATCCCATCATAACAATATGTAAATTAAAAGACCCAACAAAAGAAGTCTTTTAAAAAAGAGGAGGGTGAAAGGTTCCCTTACCGACTTGGGTATCTTTCAAAACATACACCCCAAGAAAGAAGGACAATAGATCATTGATGTAAATACTCATAAACAAAAGTATATTACACAAAGAGTAGAATAATGGGCAGTAAATACACCACTCAATGGAATTTGTGGCAAATGTATCATAAATCTCACGGGAATAAAAGTGAGATGAAAAATCCCTTACGAAAACTCGGCAGCCTAACGACACCACATAAAACATCCGAATATGGATTGATGAGATCAAATAGGGTATCTCATCACATTAAAATAAAATGTACAGAAAGAGGAATATAAAAGAACATTCCCCAACATTACAAATAGGAGCTTAAAAGAAGTTACATACCGGAGATTACTTAAAAAGAAAGAGAGAGGTTAGATCTCTTACGAAAGTTCGGCAGCCTAACGGCGCCACTCAAAACTCCCAAAATGGATTGATGAGAGAGAATAGGGTCTCTCATCACATGAAAATAAAAATTACAGTAATTTTATTATAAAATATCATCCCAATAACAAGAAATATGATCTTTAAATGTAATGACATAAAAGTGTGTACTTAAAAAGAAAGAGAGGTGTAGGATCCCTTACCTCGGGTCCGACTTGACTCGATCATTCTTTAATCTCCTGAATAATAAACTTGAGTTAATTTCTACTTCCTTAAGAACCTTTTTCAAGTTCATTATTCCTTTTATATTACTTATTACCATGTCATAAACATTATGTAATCATTTAAGGTAATAATATTTGTTTTGCCGATATTTGGTTCTTAAGTCGAAAGTGGACTTCTTACAATTACATGTTGTTTGTGTGGCCAAATGTTTATTATATCCAGAATTTTATTCATGATGTAGATGTCATATATGTCATATATATCCAGTAAATTCATGCATTTATAACATTACATAATCATTTAGAGGTAAGAAATGAAATGCACCGTTCATGGAGACGGTAAGTCGTACGTACGCATGAACGCTCCTTCCTTTCTATTTCGTATTTTATAGAATGGAATAATAATGATGTAAAGGTATATTATAATTCCAGTATAATATCATATATAATATCATAGTTCCATCCTTTATTCATCCTACATATGGTATTTAACGAATCAAATCACTTTGAGGGGTGGTAGTCCGCACTTCCTTAAATGAAGATATCGTGTTTACCCATAATGAAAACCATAAAGGTATGCCCAAAATTAAAAAAACAGAAGCTTAAGGAAAAAATAAACATATTATATATCATATATAAAAATAGTTACATCCCAATGGCCACCTTTGAAGGTGTTAAATGAGTATTGAACAATCATCGTTTTGGGAGGAAGAATTTCGCCATCCACGGAAACCCTATGTTCATTAACCATTTGATGTAGTTGTGTGAGAGTGTTGCTCGAATAAATCTTATAACAACATACTAGTATATTGAAGATACTGGTGTTGTTACAAAAGTAGTAAATAAAAAGAGTTTAGGGGGTTGGATAAGCAAAATAAAACAAATGAACATGAGGGAATGAATTACCTTTAAAAGTGTAACTTCTTTTTATTTGAGCCTAAAGGCTTCCTTTGAAAGGATTCTGCCCAAAGGGAATCCTCTAGGATGAGGAGAGGGATGTGGAGAGAGTAAATGGGTTGGGTTTGGCCGATCCAATGGCTTGAGGAGTGTGTGAAATGAGGTAGAGGCGGGGGCCTTTTATAAGAGGAGAGGAGGGGCACCTTTGCAAAGTAAGAAATATTACTTTATTTGAAAATGTGTTTCGGTTTTAAAAGGTCCCACATTGATATAATTCGTGGATAAGGTGATAAGGGTTCAAAATCCACCCATCAAATAAGTTTTTGGCATGTGTAGGTTATATAGTTTACATTATCTTCTCATTTTATTTAAATCGTCAGATAATGATGTCATCGCTGCATCATTATGATGTCATAAATAATTTAATTTATTTAGTGTCTAAAAATAATAAAAAAATACTATGATGTTGGAAATCTTTTTATCTTTCCAATGACTATTTATAATCAAAAATCTGATCTTTATAACCCCATGTAAAAATTGTTTTCGTAAAACATATGATGTTTGTGTCATTTTTACTTTTACATTAAATAAAAAGTGATTTATGTCATTTCCCAACCAATGTGGCTCCATGGGGTCCCCAAGTTGACCCATGGCTTGTCTTGGTCGGCCATGACACAGCCAATGAGGGTAGGACATGTGTCAAGCTCATCTCATTTTAGTAACGCATTATTTTTACCTTAAACTACACTAATTACCACTAATCGCGATTAAAAACTTAATAAGTTACTATTCACCCAAAAATTATTTTTATCCCATTGAGCCACATTTTACTTCTTAATGAAAACCATGTATGTCGGATTTTTGAAATTCAAAACACAAAGATTGCAAAATTTCATTTAAACGGAAAAATCAGTTTTTATAAGTACCACTTAGTGGTGTCACTATTCATCAAAAATTGATGTTTTTCAGAAAAATCCCAAAAATTCACCCTAAGATATATTTCATATTACGAATTCAAAAATGAAGTCTATTTTAAAAAATTAAAAACATATAAGTCACATTAATTAATTTAATAATTAATTACCACTGTCAGAGCAAATAGCGTGTTTTTATGAAACAATAAGTATCAAAAGATTGACACTAGTTTAAGTCCGATTTCAAAGTGAAATTAATTCCAAAGACCACTATTGGATTTAATGGTAAATATATTTTCTAATTTCACTTTAAAACCAATTCAAAAGATAATATAATCATATAAATAAATTAGATTAAAAGGATGTTTTAAATTAAAATACAACATTTTACACTATTCATTAAAAAATTGATCTTTATCGGAAAGGTACCAAAAATTTACACAAAGTAAATTTTGATGTCCCAATTCTTAAGAAGAGTTCTATTTGGTCCAATATAATTTATAAGAGTGAACAAAACTATATTTAATGACGGTTCGCCATCAAAAGGCAATAAGTGAACCTTTAGTGAAAACTAGGGCATATATGCCTAAAATTGAATTCTTTCCGTATTTTAAGCCTCTATACTTTATTGGATAAATGTAAAAACATTTCAAAACACATATAATCATATTTTAGTTATTTCTATCCATTACCTCCATTACAACGGCTACATGTTAACTACCATTTAAAATAATATTATTTTATTATTAGAGTGCAATGTAAGATTCCCAAGAAACTCGTTGTTGCGTGTTGGGTACGCCATCGAGCATAGCATCTCCTTTAAAGTCATATTAATATTTTATTCACAAATATGGATAAATATGAAAATTTCATATTCTTTATTTACCTGGGGTGTTACATCCTTCCCCCCTTTTGGGAATCGCATCCTTGCAATTTTTATAATTGAGCTTGGAAACATCCTTGAACGTCCCACATCGGAACAAGAGTCGGTAAAACACTCACTTTAAAATAAAGGAAGATAAGTACAGAGGTCACCCAAGTTAACCCATACTAGGATTCCATGTAGAAAAACATGGACATGGAAGAAAAAGAAAAGGGTCATGTTCTTGAGGGAGAGTGATAGTAAACATGTCTAGGAGAAAGTTAAGAATTAGAAAATCACAAACTTGTGATGGGTTAAACGGTATTCGATTCCCCAGCAGGAAAAGCTAATAGACAACATTTTTGTTTTATGTTACTTTTTATTGAGGAATTTATTCATAAGGAAACATAATCACTTATCATGTTGACTTTCAACTTTTACTGGATTCCTTAATCAAACTCATATTTTTTCCAAAAGACGAGTATTTAGGGAGACTTGTTCGCATTAAGAGTACTATAATCAACTTCTAGAGAATCACCTAATCCACAAAATAGAACTATATACATCCCATGTCTTTAGGCTTTAACCAAAACCAAAACCAAAAATGTTAGTACAAGGTCAGATAATCCAGAAAAGGATAACCCATTAAAAAGAAAATCGATTCTTAATCTCCAAAACTTGTCCAACAAAACCCAAAGTTCAACAAGGACCATCCGATAAACAATTTGTCCATAAAATTATTCAAAGTAAACCAATATAAGATTGAAACCCAAATATTTGAAGGATTTAGTCACATAGTCTTCCAAGTTAAATCGTAACATTTATCTCCAAACAATATCAGTTGCTCCTAAAGTCTCGTATTGAAAATTAATTAACCTAATCACATATCCTCTATGATAGGTTAATAATTTTTATAAATGACCCAAAATCAACTTACTCTTTAAAAAAAGAATCAGTCAAACTAACCAGGGACTTTACGTAGTCCAGTGGTAGGCGATAAATACCAGTTTCACTTTGATTGTGGGTTCAATTCCTGCAGCTTTGTCTGACGCGAAGGGTAGTCACACGGTCTATGTGTTGTCCTTTTTAAAAAACTATATAATTCTCAAATCATTCCCCAAAAAGGGATAAAATCATCAAAAATAACCATAACGTAATTTAACCTCAACTTTATCTCATTCCATTCACTTCAATCATAAAATATAGTAACCCATAATTACCTCAAAAGTAAGGATCATATAAACCCAAATGGTTCTTTATAACTATGTCCACAAAAGAAAAGATAACTATTACTTGAATAAAATTTTCCTATATTAAACATCAGGGTTACACATAATATAAAAAGTCTTCTAATATAACCCCATCATCAAAAGAGACTTAATACTATTAAGAATTTCACCATAACTCTTGAAGCCCTTATATGTTGACATCTTACTCATTCAACATTCTTCATGATCCATTATCCATTCCTTTCCAACTTATTCTGAAATACCTCTTTCCTACAAACAAAATCATGAATCATATCCTAAGATTCCAAAATAGGAAAACAATAGTCAAGAAATAGTACATACCTTTGATTGGTTATTGTCAGTTTATTCATCCTCAATTGGAAAGGCATTAGGTATTGGTAAAAAAATATTGGTATGCTCTTGGTGACCAAATTCACGAAACTTCTTCATAGGACATGTGTTTGCATAATGACCATGCACACCACATTTAAAACATTCAATTGATCCCTCAGAAAGAACTTCTTTCCCTTTCCTCGAGTCAACTGGATGCTTCCTTTTTCCATGGAAGGTTCTTGCTTTATGACCTTCATTTCCACATCTATAGCATATTTCTGTCCCTTTGAAACATTTTCCTAGGTGTTTCTTTCCACATCATTGAGACATCAGTTTTTTAACACACTTACCTTTATGATTATTACCTGTACATCCATAGGGATTTGCTTCTTGCATATATGATGCCTTAGAGAAATCTCCAAGGTTTAGGTGGTCAATCATGACTCAAGATAGTTGGTTGAGGATAATCACAAGAGTTCTCATTGTAGCTCCCATATCATTCAGTTGCTTGCTCAAAAAACTGTCACAATTTCCTTCACATCCACTGTTACTTTGGTGCCTGCTAGATCCAGCCATTTACTAAAACCAAAAAGGTCAGTGTGAGTATATCAACAAAACCATCATGTACTAATGAGTAAGATAAACACTATGATATACTTACTCATTCACTTTATCTAAAACTAGTACTTTTTCTGAAATCCTAACCATTATGGTAATGTCACTTATGCTTAAAGAATACCCTAACCTCTAAAGTTATCTAAACCGACCTTTGATACCAACTACAAGGCCCCAGCCTTAAACCTTACTTAATCTTGAGTTATTACAAGATTACACATTGAGGATTTTTTCAGGTTTAGAGATTTAGAGAATTAGATCTTGAAACTTGAATTACATTCCACCTTTAAACAAAGTGGTTACATAAAAGACAGGATTCATTCTTCCCAACAACGGAAACATATTTAAAATAAAATTGGATTCTTTCTTGACACATCCTTGACTCTATCATCTTATCATGTACCTTTCCTGTGACCTATGAAAAACATTTCAAAAACATGGGATGAGCATAAAAAGCTCAGTAAGGGTTATAAAAATATGGAAAGGAAAAATGAGTTCATATATATATAAGAATGAAATCATACTTTACCCATAAAACAAAGTCACTTTCATACCTCATCAAACCATGAATAAATCAAAGAAATCATAAGAGAAAAAGGTATCTTGAGGCATTCATAACATTCTTACGTAGGGAGTAACCCTTTTGGTTACGTTTGGAATACCTAACACAGTATATTCCCTAAATCTCTTCGGATAAACCTTAACGTTTCACTCCTTCGCGTTACCCAATGCATTGGAGAGCTATATCGGGCTCACCAGCCCTTAGTTTATCACGGAACCACCCGTTTTCATAAAAATGACCAAGAACCATAACATAAATGTATCACATAAAACATGCATAAAGGAAACATAACATTTCCACATTTCAATCACAATATAACATTTTAGTATATTGAAATAATGAATCCATTCAAAAAGAAACCATTTCCAAAACCATTTAAAACATTTAATAAAGAGATTTTTGAATCAAAGTGTCCCATACCACCTTGAAGCATAAAATTTTAAACCATTAATATCCATATAAATAAATCCTTAAAACCATTTTGAAAACATGGATATTAATAAGAACAAATAATTAAAACATTTAAAATGATATTTTGGTTAAAGGGGTTTTACCAAAACTAGAGACACTTGAATACAATAATTGAGGAATAACATTTAGTCAGAAATTTATAATATCATGAGAATAAATGGATTCATGATATAATACTCCAATGGACAGTATATACACCATATAAGAGTGAATTAGGGCATAACAACAATGAACCCTCAATAGAAATGTCTAATGTGATGAAATCCCTTATAGAAAAGGTATCCTTAAATTAAGGACAAATCAATCTCAAAAAAATGTGTGAAAAATATAAGTACACCCAATATAAGTGGATATTAAGTGTAAAACAATAAAATTACATTCACACATATTCAATGGATGACATATTCAATGACTACATGTTGAACCCAAAGAAATCGAAATTGGGTTAAAAAGTTCCCTTGACAGCCTAACGATATCACATCAAAATGAGTTGATGAGAGATAAAAAGTGTATCTCATCACTTGGACATAAAATTTACATCAATAAGGATATATTAGAACATATCACGACATAACAATATGTAAATTAAAAGACCCAACAAAAGAAGTCTTTTAAAAAAGAGGAGGGTGAAAGGTTCCCTTACCGACTTGGGTATCTTTCAAAACATACACCCCATGAAAGAAGGACAATATATCATTGATGTAAATACTCATAAACGAAATTATATTACACAAAGAGTAGAATAACGGGCAGTACATACACCACTCAATGGAATTTGTGGCAAATGTAGCATAAATCTCACGGGAATAAAAGTGAGATGAAAAATCCCTTACGAAAACTCGGCAGCCTAACGGCACCACATAAAACTTCCGAATATGGATTGATGATATAAAATAGGGTATCTCATCACATTACAATAAAATGTACAGAAAAAGGAATATAAAAGAACATCCCCCAACATTACAAAGAGGAGCTTAAAAGAAGTTACATAAAGGAGAGTACTTAAAAAGAAAGAGAGAGGTTAGATCTCTTACGAAAGTTCGACAGCCTAACGACGCCACTCAAAACTCCCAAAATGGATTGATGAGAGAGAATAGGGTCTCTCATCACATGAACATAAAAATTACAGTAAGTTTAATATAAAAGTTCATCCCAATAACAAGAATGATGAGCTTTAAAAGGAATTACATAAAAGTGTGTACTTAAAAAGAAAGAGAGGAGTAGGTTCCCTTACCTCGGGTCCGACTTGACTCGATCGTTCTTTAATCTCCTGAATAATAAAATTGAGTTAATTTCTACTTCCTTAAGAACCTTTTTCAAGTTCATTATTCCTTTTATATTACTTATTACCATGTCATAAACATTATGTAATCATTTAAGTTAATAATATTTGTTTTGCCGATATTTGGTTCTTAAGTCGAAAGTGGACTTCTTACAATTACATGTTGTTTGTGTGGACAAATGTTTATTATATCCAGAATTTTATTCATGATGTAGATATCATATTTTTCATATATATCCAGTACATTCATGCATTTATAACATTACATAATCATTTAGAGGTAAGAAATGAAATGCACCATTCATGGAGACGGTAAGTCGTACGTATGCATGAACGCTACTTTCATTTCTATTTCGTATTTTATAGAATGGAATAATAATGATATAAAGGTATATTATAATTCCATTATAATATCATATATAATATCATAGTTCCATCCTTTATACGTCCTACATATGGTATTTAACGAATCAAATCACTTTGAGGGGGCGGTAGTCCGCACTTCCTTAAATGAAGATATCGCGTTTACCCATAATGGAAACCATAATGGTATGCCCAAAATTTAAAAAAACAGAAGCTTAAGGAAAACATAAACATATTATATATCATATATAAAAATAGTGACATCATAATGGCCACCTTTGAAGGTGTTAAATGAGTATTGAACAATCATCGTTTCGGGAGGAAGAATTTCGCCATCCAAGGAAACTGTATGTTCTTTAACCATTTGATGTAGTTGTGTGAGAGTGTAGCTCAAATAAATCTTATAAAAAAATCCTAGTATATTGAAGATACTGGTGTTGTTACAAAATAAGTAAATAAAAAGAGTTTAGGGGGTTGGAGAAGCAAAATAAAAAAAATGAACATGAGGGAATGAATTAGCTTTAAAAGTGTAACTCCTTTTGATTTGAGCCTAAAGGCTTCCTTTGAAAGGATTCTGCCCAAAGGGAATCCTCTAGGATGAGGAGAGGGATGTGGAGAGAGTAAATGGTCAGGGGTTGGCCGAGCCAAAGGCTTGAGGAGTATGTGAAATGAGGTAGAGGTGGGGGCCTTTTATAAGAGGACAGGAGGGGCAGTTTTGGAAAGTAAGAAATATTACTTTATTTGAAAATGAGTTTCTGTTTTAAAAGGTCCCACTTTGATATAATTCGTGGATAAGGTTATAAGGGTTCTAAATCCACCAATCCAATAAGTTTTTGACTTGTGTAGGTCATAGAGTTTGCATTATTTTTTCATTTTATTTAAATCGTCAGATAATGATGTCATCGCTGCATCATTATGATGTCATAAATAATTTAATTTATTTAGTGTCTAAAAATTATAAAAAAAAATACTATGATGTAGGAAATATTTTTATATTTCCAAGGACTATTTATAATCAAAAATCTGATCTTTATAACCCCATGTAAAATTTTTTTTCGTAAAACATATGATGTTTGTGTCATTTTTACTTTTACATTAAATAAAAAGTTATTTATGTCATTTCCCAACCAAAGTGGCTCCATGGGGTCCCCAAGATGACCCATGTCTTGTCTTGGTCGTCCATGACACAACCAATGAGGGTAGTACATGTGTAAAGCTCATCTCATTTTATCAAAGCATTATTTTTACCTTAAACTACACTAATTACCACTAATCGCGATTAAAAACTTAATAAGTTACTATTCACCAAAAAATTATTTTTATCCCATTGAACCACATTTTACTTCTTAATGAAAACCATTTATGTCGGATTTTTGAAATTCAAAACACATAGATGGAAAAATTTCATTTAAACGGAAAAATCAGTTTTTATAAGTACCACTTAGTGGTGTCACTATTCATCAAAAATTGATGTTTTTCAGAAAAATCCCAAAAATTCACCCTAAGCTATATTTGTTATTACGAATTCAAAAATGAAGTCTATTTTTCAAAATTAAAAACATATAAGTCACATTAATTAATTTAATAATTAATCCCGCTGTTAGAGCAAATAGCGTGTTTTTATGAAACAATAAGTATCAAAAGATTGACACTAGTTTTAGTCCAATTTCAAAGTGAAATTAATTCCAATGACAACTATTGGATTTAATGGTAAAAATATTTTCTAATTTCACTTTAAAACCAATTAAAAAGATAATATAATCATATAAATAAATTAGATTAAAAAGAGGTTTTGAATTAAAATACAACATTTAACACTATTCATTAAAAAAATGAACTTTATCGGAAAGGTACCAAAAATTTACACAAAGTAAATTTTGATGTCCCAATTCTTAAGAAGAGTTCTATTTGGTCCAATAGAATGTATAAGAGTGAACAAAACTATATTTAATGACGGTTCGCCATCAAAAGGCGATAAGTGAACCTTTAGTGAAAACTAGGGCATATATGCCTAAAATTGAATTCTTTCCGTAATTTAAGCCTCTATACTTTATTGGATAAATGTAAAAACATTTAAAAACATATATAATCATATTTTAGTTATTTCTATCCATTACCTCCATTACAACGGCTACATGTTAACTACCATTTAAAATAATATTATTTTATTATTAGAGTGCAACGTAAGATTCCCAAGAAACTCGTTGTTGCGTGTTGGGTACGCCATCGAGCATAGCATCCCCTTTAAAGTCATATTAATATTTTATTCAAAAATATGGATAAATATGAAAATTTCATATTCTTTATTTACCTGGGGTGTTACAATAATGGAATTCCTAGGGATCTCACTCCCTATCAGTTTGGCTAAGGCTTCTACATAACAGATAAACTTAGTAGTGGGAGGCACCACTCTTGAGTAGTAATCATAAAACCCTTCACGTGGTTCTATCAAACACTCATCCCACTCAATATAAGAAATACATGTACTCATTCTGTTCAACCTTGATGACATTTGTTTATCATATTCAGTCTAATCGAATATCATATGCTCATAAAATTACTTTACCAACATCGAGTAATAGGGTCCATTGTTGTTTTAAAAGAATTCATCCCAGCCTTGAGCATCAAGTTCCTTAAGCACCAATGATCTTCTCATCTACAAAAATTTGGAACAAAGCTCTTTTTCAACTACGATTTCCCTTTTTGACAGATGAGGGTTGATCTGCTTGGCCACTGTTTGGCTTCCACTACTTGACTCAGCTCGAGGTCTCTTTGGATATGGCTCATCCCCTTCATCACTGACCAATGGTCTCTTTACCCTTTCCATTTATCTAAGGCGGTTCAAGGGTTTTGGAAGAGGATTAGGTTCTGAGTTTAGGTAGAAATAGATTCATGAGAGAATAAAAGTGGGTTGAAATGTGGTTTGTACTATATTTTTGTCACTTAGGGATCAGAAAACAAATCATGTAAAATAAATAAGTAATATAGAAAATGTTTAATGTTCAGGAAGATAAAACACTACGTCCTAGAAAAGTTCAACTACCAGTAATGTGACAATGGTGAGGTCTATTGATGAGCTCCTAATGGTGAGAGTCCAATGGTGAGGTTCCAATGGTGAGGTTCAAATGGTGAGGTTCCTAACAGTGAGGTTCCTAGGGTTGAGCTTCCTAATGGTGAGGATCTAACATTGTGGTTCCTAACCATAATAGTTTATCATACCTAACTCATGTTTTATGTATCTTAACCTCTAATAATTAAAGGAATTTGTGAATATATCAGCCAATTGGTGTTCCGTACCAATGAATTCAAGAGTGATAACACCTCTTTGATAATGATATCTCATGATGTGATGTCTCACATCAATGTTCTTTGTCCTAACATGAGGTACTGGTTTTTTTGAGATGTTAATAGCACTTGTATTATCACACGTTATAAAGACATGTTAGAATTGATATCCATAGTCTAGTAAATTGTGTTTCATCCACAAAATATGAGCACAAGAACTACCAGCAGCTGTATATTCAGCTTCAGTAGTAGATAATTCAATAGAATTTTGGTTCATGATAAACTTTGATACTAGTGATTTACCTAAAATGTGACATGTTCTAGAGGTTCTCTTTCTATCTAACTTTCAACCAAACAAATCATCATCCGAATAACTTATTAAATAAAATTATTGCCCTCTTGGATAAAACTGTCCTAAGTTTATAGTATACTTGAGATACTTAAAAATCCATTTAATAACATTTAAATGCAACTCTTTGGGATTTGATCGAAAATGAGCACACATGCATACACATAACATAATATTTGGTCTTATAGATGTAAGATAGAGAATACTCCCAATAATACCTCTATAATTGGTTTGATCCACCAGTTTACCAGTTTCATCAGAATAGACTTACTTGTGGTACTCAATGGTGTATCACTACCTTTATTGCAGTCCAAACCAAAACGTTTCAAAATTTCCTTGGAATACTTACTATGATTTATAACAATACCATTTTTATTTTGAAAAATTTTAAATCCAAGGAAAAATATAACTACACGCATTAAACTCATTTCAAATTCAACTTGCATGATTTTTTAAAAATCAATACATAAATATTTTTATAGGATATAAAAATAAGGTCACAGACATAAATCTGTACTATTAAAACATATTTGTAAATCCTTTTTATAAATGGACTAGGATCCACTATTCCTTTAGTAAAACCTTTTGAAATATGAAAAGAACTATGTCTGTCATACCAGGTTCTTGGATCTTCTTTAATACCATATAAATATTTAGACAATTTAAAGACATCATTTGAAAAATGGGGATTTGTATAACCAGAAGGTTATTTAAAAAATACATCCTCAACAATGTACCCATTTAAAAATGCCCTTTTGACATCCATTTGAAAATGTTTGAAATTTAGATGAGATTAATAGGAAAGTAGTATCCAAATGGATTCTATTCTAGCTACAGGTGCAAAGGTTTCCAAATAATTAATTCATTCTTCTTGATTATATCCTTGTGCAACTAGTATATCCTTGTTTCTAAATATATTTCCAAATTCATAAAACTTATTCATAAACACACATTTAGTGTCTATGGTCAAGGTGTATTTATGTCTTTATACTAATTCCCAAACATTGTTTCTTTCCAACATATTTAATTATTCTTGAATAGATATCACCCAAAATTCATTATTGATTGCATCATTGATATTTTTAGGTAAAAGCTGTGAGAGAAAGGCTAGATTTACAACATGGTTTCTCGGAGATGCTCTAGTTTATGTTCCTTTATTTAGATGAAATACTACATAATATAATGTATTATTCATGAGAGTTATAATACCTCTAGAAATAGTTGAACTAGACTCCTCATGATTGTGTATAGGTTTAGATTCACCATGCATAGATTCTGGAAGATTTTTAGAACTAGTTGTTTTCACTAAGGGTTCACTATCTTTATCATTAAGGAATATAATTGACATATCCCCCTCAAGAGGTTTAGAAGAGGTTTTGGATTCTTTTGGATCAGTCTCAACAAATTTGACAAGAACTGATTCTTCCACACATTTGGTTCTCTTATTTAATACTCTATAATCTTTACTAGAGATTGAGTAACCTAGTAAAATCCATTCATCAATTTTAAAATAAAACATGTCAAGATTGTCTTTAGTGTTAAAGATAAAGAATTTTCAAACAAAAAGTCTCAATTAATTAACCATAGGCTTCCTATTATTCCAAATCTCTTAAGGGGTCTTCTTAAGAACAAGTATAATTAAGAATATATATATAATGTAACAAGTTGTATTAACAGAAACATCCCAAAAATAGAGAGGTAGATTATACTCATCAAGAATACTATGACCAATCTCTTGAAGTGTCATATTTATTGTTAATACAAATCCATTTTTTAGGTGTTCTAGGAGGAGAGAAATTGTGAGTATAGACATTTTTTGAGCTAAAAGATTCCAATTACAGATTTTCAAACTCATGGCCACGATCACTTATCAAGGTCATAATTCTAAGCCGACTATGATTTTCTATAGACTTGGAATATTTATTGAAGTAATAACAGGCTTCACATTTGTAATCTATAAAGTATACCCAAGTATATCTAGAAAAAATTATCTATAAGAACATAAACATAGTGCTTCACATTTAAACATGAAACTCTAGATGGTCCAAAAAAATCCATGTGAACCAACTCAAGCGGTTGAGAAGAAGAAACTATATTCTTTGGTTTGAATGAAAATTTGAGTAGTTTTCCCTTTATAAAAGGATTACATACTTTGTTATGTGGGAATTTAAATTTAGGTAAGTATTTTACTACGACTTTCCTAGATAGTTTTCTAAGTGAGTGTGAATTTCAGTGTTTTAATCTTTTGTGCCATAACCCAGATTCCTTGTGAAACACATTTAAACAAGAAACATTTTTCTTTGGTAAAGATTTTAAATCAATAGTATATTCATTTTCATTTCTAAAAATAGTTAATATTAAATAATTTTTTGAATTAAAAACATGGCATGCATCATTTTCAAATTTAACATTGAATCCATCATCACGTGACAGAGATATACCCATTAAATTATATTTTAACCCATCAAAAAACTGTACTTTTGAAATTAATCTAGTGTTAAGGTTGCCAATTTGGCCAAAGACAACGATCATCTTATTAGAATAATCACTGATTGTGACATGTCCACCATCAACATTAGTTAGTCTCTTGAAGCATGAATAGTCTCATATCATGTGTCTTGAACATCAACTATTCATGTACCATATAATTATACAGATTCTCTTAAGACAATTTTCCTACAAAACAGATTAAGTGTGGGGTAAAATTGGTACCCATATTTTCTTGGGTCCAGAGAGGTTAGTAAGAAAAGTTTTGGTAACCCATACTTGTCTCATAGTTTTCCTATAATCAACATTTATCTTTTGAGACATGAACACTTTGTTTGTTCCTTTATATAATTGTCTTCCAGAAGATGGTCCCAAACATAAACTTGCTGTGGACTATCCCGGTTTTGGAACAAATTTAGTTTTAATAATACTTTTTGTCCTGGTTGATATCCTATACCAGTTGTATATTTTGGATCAATTTGTTTTCCCAGAATCTAAGTCAATGTATCTCTACCAGTAGTAAACTTTTCCAAATCACTTTTTAATTGCTCATTTGATAATTTTAGTTCTGTATTTTCTTTTAAAAACTGATCACATTTTTCTTTCTCAATATCAAAATCAGACTTGTAATTTGCATTTGGAGAATTTTTTCTTTTCAATAGTTTATATTTATCCTTGAGTTCATTAAAGGTATCCTCAATAATTCCACAGTATTTAAATAGTTCATCCTTATTCATATTTTCATCATGTTTTGATTCAATTTCTTTCCCAGAATAGTAAGTATTATGTACAAGAGAATTGGGTGTTACCTCAGATGATTCTATCATGAAAAAAAGATTTTCATTTTTGTTTCCTGTCAGCATCAGAGGTGTTAAATCCACATGATATTTAGTCTCAAGAACTCCAAGTACAATTCATAGCCTTTTTATAACCATTTCCCTTGTATTCATTAGTCTTCTTAAATTTAATCATTGGGAAATCAACCTTCGCATGGCCTTTTAATTTACACTCATATCAGATTTTCTCATTTGTGTTATCATTCCACTTTCTATCCTTTTTCAACTATCCTTTATTATCATACCTTCCTTTATAATTTGAATCTATAAATAGCTTTTTCTTTTGGAAGAACTTATTTAATCTCTTTGCATGATGAGCTATCCCATCATCAATGTCAAAGTCCATGTTTTCACTGGTGGAAGTGTCTATAATATATTAAACATTTTCTTTTTCGTTGTTCCTTGAGGTAGAAATCTTGAATGCTACAAATTTATTTCTTGGTTCTTCATCTGCTTCCGGATTTACCTTAAGATCCTCTTCATATATCATATGCTTCTCTATAAGTTCCATTACTGGTAGCTTGCCTATATCACAAGATTCTCAGATAGAAACCGAAGTTCCTCTCCATCAGTCAAGTAGGCATCGAAGCAATCTCATAATCTGATCCTTATTTTCTACGGGTTTCCCATGAATACTCACAGTATTCACTATTTCATTGAACCTGATATACATTTTAGAAACAATTTCATCAGGTTTCATTTTAAAATTATCAAATTTAATAGTATAGGTAGTTGATCTCATTTCTTTAGCATTAGTTGTTCCCCCATGAGAAATATCTAAAGTATCCCAAATTTCATATGCAGTTTTACAAGAAGTTATTTTATTGAATTAATTATCACATAAAGAATAGTACAATGCATTCATTGATTTAAAATTATTATTATATGTGTCTTTAGTCAACTGAGACCATGTGTCCCTAGGAGTAGCAGGAAATACATGTTTTTCTTCAATTATGTCCCGGATTTCATGTCACATACTCTCTGGATACATTTTCATTTTTAATTTCCACTGAGCACAGTTATTAACATTATAGAAAGGTGGTCGGTTAGTAGAATCACCATCAACTCTATTATGCATTGTTTTGTAGAATGTTAATGAACAAAAAATTTATATATGACATGAAATTTTAAGATCCTTAAGCGAAAACTAAAATCACAGTTAAAGAATCTGACAATTTACCCAATATTTCATATAGTAAAAAAAATTCAAAAACTGTGATACCAAATTTTGGTCGTAGTGGAATATCCAGAGGGGTGAATTGAGTTCCTATATAAAATATCTTTTAAAACATTATTATAAAGATACCCCAAATTTGAAACAACCTTGTTAATTAAGGCAGTACAGATTTAAATATCTGGTTGATCAACATGTTCCTCAGTGGGTGATTAGTCATGTGTTGAATTACTGTAAAACAATTCTTCAACGTTTAAAACATGTTTATTGAATTAAACACATATAGACACTACCAAAAACTAACTATTACAGTGAATAAAAAACAGTTTTATGTTTAAGAAATTATAAGCTATCTAAAATATATAAAATAGAGTGTCACAAAATATAGTGGACATTAAATTTAACCAAGAGGTTCAGTCTCAATTCGAGACTTAATCCTCTCCACTAGGTCAACACTTTCCACCAAGTAGTTTATATTAACAATAATCATGATACACATACTGTCATAGTAGGAAGAAGTGAGTTTGTCCCATGATGATATTCGTGATACTTTTCGGTTCATAATTTAAGCATTTAATGGTTCTTCTTTGATATAGCAAGTAATCTCCTTTAAATGTACAAATGCGCATATCATGAAATAATCGTTTCTTCCTTGCTCTTCTCATTTATATATTTGAGGTCCTAAAATTGGAATAAGTACATCACATGAGATATTTCTCATAACTTGTATTGTCCCCATATACGGTCTACTGATATGTTTGCAATCAACATTAATTAATGTTAGAAGCATTAAATTTACCATATATGACTTTTAGAATATTCTTAAAAATTTGAAAAAGTATAGAGTACAAGAGTATGATTGACTGGTAATGGTATCCTTTACAATTGTAGGCTTCAATAGAAGGTGCACATCGACATAATTCCACGGTAACCTTCTAAACAGTATGCTTCATCGGTCTCCTTCAACAATAACCCTCAACGATAACCTTTCATCGGTGACCATTCCATCGGTGACCTTTGCATCGATGAACATTGCATCAGTGACCTTTTCATCGGTGACCATTGCATCAGGGACCTTTGCATCGTTGAACATTTTGATTGGTGACCATTGCATCAGTGACCTTTTCATTGGTGATGTTTGAAATTGTGACCTTCGAATCGGTTACCTTTTCCCCGGTGACCTTTGATACGTAGAGAAATTTTTCTTTGTAAGATTAAACAAGAGAGTAGTGAAATTAATAGTACGTAGTTATTACATTGATAAAAAAATTATTTTCACATAAATGATTATCCTATAAGAGAAACAAGATAATTTATATAAATGAATCATGATTTGGGGTTATCAAAACCGATGAGTCCAATAGTTAGTTTATATTTTCTGCATATCGTCTTAAAAACTCAGACTATCAGCTTGACATTATTCCCATATTCTTGAAAACCTATGGTAATTACTTTGTTTTCAATCATCTTGAGAACCTATGGTTATGTATTTTTTTCGATCAGATTGACAATCAATGGTAATGAATTTTTTTCCATTGAATTGACAACTTATGTTAAAGACTTTGTTTTCCATCGACATGAAAACCTATGGTAATGAATTTGTTTTACATAGGCTTGAAAACCTATGGTAATGAATTTGTTTTCTATTTTCTTGAGAACCTATGGTAATGAATTTTTTTCCATTGGTTTTACAACCTAGGTTAATGACTATTTTCCATTGGTCTTATATCTAATAGTATTCACTTTATTTTTCAACATTTTGATGTTTGATTGTATTTTCTTTTCATTGTTTCAACTATTTCATTTAGGTATTGTATTATGTAATTAATTTTATAAAAATATAAAACCAACAACTTACATGAAATCTCTGACAGGTACATTCTCTTTTATTCTTGTATTTTTTTCTTCTGTATTATTGTTTCTTGTTTTTCAATTTCTCTTTTGATTTTTTTAATTTTTTATATTATTTTTTAAAAACCTCTCTATTAATTTTTACCATTGTATTATTTATATTATAATATCAACTATAGATGACTAGTGGTCATACATATTTTCTTATAAATAGTGGAATACCCATCTCGATCCCACACTGGTTCTTCAGATTTATTGGAGATTCTTTGGACACCTTCATAAGACTCGGTACGATCATTTCTTTTTCCAATAAAATTTATGTCTTGGTCTTCTGCCAATACTCCTACCAATATGTATTTAAATACATTCTCCAAAATGTATTTCATCAGATAATGGATAGTCTCTTGATATTTCATTGATTGTTATAACTCAACAATCAAAAGGATTACTTTATTCCCAGGTTGGGAAAATATTTGTGTTGAGAATCCCATTTCTCAAGATCCAATTATTATTTAATGGGTTAGAAAATTCTACTATACTATTTCATTTGATAAGGATATGATGATTAACTTTGTTGTGTATGATAGAATGTTTGCAATGTTTGTAAAACATGCATCAGATTTAATTTATGTCTCTATTAGATGTGACTCCTTTTGTCCTCTCATAAGATACCTGAACACATTAGTCCATTTAATAGGGAAATAGGTGGACAATCACTATTTCTTATTAATAATTTCAAATTAAAATTTGGTGTATTCCAAGGATAAAAAGTGGCATCTTAAACTCCTTCTCATTTCCCATGACCTAGGCAGTGATGGCCGTCGTTGGCGCCCTCCCCTTTCAACCAGAACGGGTTGTCCTTCCACTTCGTAGCATACAACATCTTTCACCCCATTCCCCAACCACGATTTCATATTGTCGTTCCTTGGGGTATCTCTATTCCCTAAATTCCCAACCATTCAAGATGGATTCCATCATCATGGGCTATTGATTATCACGTTTAATGAGGATTTGTCTCTTTTTAATCAAACTATGGTTTCCAAGTTCATTTCTCCTCATCCATCGGTGGATACCTTCGACCAATTCATTTTCAAATCATGGGATCTTCATGAGAAGGCGACTGTAGGTCTTCTGAATAAGAACTACATTATGATCCACCTCTCATCCCCAGAATATCTGATCACTATGTGGTATGGAACTTCCTGTTCCTGCAACAGCCTAGGCTTCCCCATGGTCAAATGGTCCTTCGACCGCCATTTGAAGATGGATTTTATGACAATGGCTTTGTGGGTATGCTTTCTCGAGCACCCTCTATCTTTTCAAAACCCCTCTATAATATGAATGTTATGTAATTTGGTTAGTAGATATCTCTACTAAAATTCAAGAACCAGCTCCCTTTGTCACCCTATTACCCCTAAATTTTGATTCCAAGTTGACGTTTCAAAACACTCGATTGAATGGGTCTGGATCTTGGTAGGTAAAGAATTTCAATGGAAAAACCTGTTATGTTGGTGTTTTGGAAGCTTTTATACTCAGCATGTTCTCACCTGAGGCATCTGTATCACTCCTGACGGTGATGTAGTAAAGGTCCCCGCAAGTGGATGGATTTGGGTGATGGAAAAATACCAATATAAACTAGGGTATCCTCTGGTCGAGGTTTCCCTCTAAATTAGAACTGCATTGGGTCAATTGAAGGGCATACATTGACTGGGTCTATGCAAATTCATTCTGGTCCAGTGCTACCTTCTAATGGGGCTCAAGCTTTCTAGAAGCCTTCTATGTCCACACTGCCTGAACCCAAAGTCTCAAAAAACATTGAAAGACTAAAACGTGGTCTGGGAGCTGTTGGCCCTTTGAAGGCTGTTGCTGTAGTGACACATTGTGGTGCAGAACAAGTCATTCAACCAAATTCTAATAGTCCATCCATAGGTGCAGCAGTGATTGGGGATGTCTGTGAAGCCTTTCCAATAGCTATGTTTTGAAAATTTCTAATAGTGGATAATCCAGTATCTCAATTCTAGTTTACAGTTCATCGATTCGAGTAGCTAGTTGGTTCAGAAAAACCATTGCAGTTCTTGTAGGAAAATCAATCCTATGATGAGAATGTGATGTCTGGATTAATGTCCACTAACTCCCAAAATCGGTTTGTTATGTTGGGAGAAACAAACAGCCCATATTATAGGGATTCCCATGAAGTGGAGACCACACAAGAAGATTTTAAGTCCTCCTCGGACTCCCCTGTAGATTACAGGGAAGAGAAAATGGCTGGGTACTACCTTATATCTTCCTACAGGAAAGGTAAAATTACTATCATTGATTCTGACAATTTTATTAGGTTCACCTGGAGGCCGTGTCGAAGGAAGAATTGTAACGCCCCGACCCCAGTTACCCAAATTCAGCACATTATTTCATAACATTGGCATGATTACAAAAGATCAAGTCTCGAATGACCGATTAGTTTAGTAGCCTTGGAAACACTAGATATATTCATATGTCTTACATTACATCATAATGTAAAAAAACTACAACAACATCTTGTCTTCATATCCCCTAATACTAACCCTAGAGGTCATTCATAAATTATTTCTTCACATCCTAGGGAAAATAAAACATTGAAAGGGGTGAGCTCAGATGCTCAGTAAGGATAACAATATATCAAAAACTTTCATAAATAATCATAAACATTTAAGGCAATGTATAACTAAAAGAAAAGCCTTTTAAACTTGAACTTCAGCATAATATGGAAAAGATAAAATGAAATAATTCCATTTACTTATTCACATGGATATTCTACTAGTCAAATAATCAAATTCAATATAAATAACCACTTTAATAATGATAGAAGGCGTAATGCCAGACTATCATAACCACGTAGCCAAGGCCTTGTTCCAAGACTACAAATACGATTTTTTCAAGGCATCGTTCCAACACTCTAGATTGTTTCATTAGACCAACCAATTCATCAAGGACCTATAATGGGCTCCACCGGTCACTTATAAAGTCTAGTGCATTCATCATATGAACAGGTTTAAACATAACATAAACAATCATATTAAAACTAGTATAAAAAATGTCAATAAATTCTCCATAAACCAGGAATGGTATAAAAATAATACATCCACATTCAAACAAATCACAAAACCTTCAATACAATATGGATGTTTTTAATCATTATAAATCAACTTCATATAATCTTAAAATCCATCAAAGGATGTTGACATAGATTAAATCAATACTATTTGAGAGAAATATCTTTTTTGAAATCATTTAAAAGTCACATAATTGCAAAAGGAAAAATCAACATTGAAAATATTCTAATAAGATTTTAAGGGAAGCTTCAACGATTTTATAATGGAGGAAAATAGCTGCACCCACTATATAAGTTAAAAAAACATTCTTACCTTAATTTTGTCAAAAATTTCAAAAAGTACCTTGTTTGGAAAATGACGGGAATATTTCTTTAAAAATGTATAAGGTCCAATAAGGGTTTAAATGACTTTAAAAAATTGTCTAATAAATAGTAAAACTGTTTTGAATGAATTTTTTATGAATCATGGATGTGGATGATAATGAGGTCCCAATAGATAATTACATATGAACAACCTTGAATAATTAAGAGGTTGAAGAATTAACCTTTACCTTGTGTCCGACTTGACTCGATCATTCTTTAATATCCTGAAAAATAAACTAGAGTAAATATATACTTGTTTAAGAATCTTTTTCAAGTTCATTATTCATATTATATCACTTATTACCATGTTATGAAAATTACGTAGTCATTTAAGTTAATAAGGGTCGTTTTTTCAATCTTTGGTACTTGAGTCAACAATAAACATGTTATAATTACAAGTTGTTCATGTGGTAAAATATTCATTATCTCTAGAATTATATTAATAATCTTGATATCCTATATATAATATATATCCAGTATATACATGCATTTATAATATTACATATCATTTAGAGGTAAGAAATGAAATGCACCGTTTATAGAGACGGTAAGTCGTACGTACGCATGAATGCTACTTTCATTTCTATTTCATATTTAATGGAATGAAATCATGATTATATAAAGGTATATTATTATTCAAATATAATATGATATATAATATCATTTAACTCCTTCCTTTATACATCCCACATATGGAATTAACGATTCAAATCACTTTGATGGGGGCGGTAGTCCGCACTTCCTAAAATGAAATTATCGTGTTTACCCATAATGGAAACCATAAAGGTATGCCATAAATGAAAAATACAGAAGCACAAGGAAAACATAAATATAAAATATATCATATATAAATATAGTGACATCTTAGTGGCCACAATGAAATGTGTTAAAAGAATATTGAACAATCATCGTTTCGTGAGGTAGTAATTCACCACCCACAGAAACAGTATGTTCTTTAACCATTTGACGGAGGTGTGTGTAAGTGTAAATCAAATACATCTCATAAAAAATTCCTATTATATTGAATATACTGGTGTTGTTATAAAATAAAGGAATAAAATTTGTTCAAGTAGTTGGAGAATCAAAATAAAAAAAGAACATAAGAGAAGAGATTACCTTAAAATCGAGTAACTCTTGTTGATTTGTGCCAAAGGCTTCCTTGGGAAGACTTATGCCCAAATTGAGGCTTTTAGGAGTAATAGAGGGAAGTTGAGAGAGTATTTGGGTAGAGTTTGGCCAAGCCAAATTACATTGAATGTGTGAATAAGGTTGTAGAGATGTGGGCCTTTTATAAGAGGAGAGGAGGGGCTCTTTTGGAAAGATTGAAATGTTACTTTATTATGAAATGATTTTCGGATTTTAAAGGTCCCACAATGATATATTTCTAGTATAATGTGATAATGGTTCGAAATACACCCATAAAATATGCTTTAGACAAGTGTATGTCTTAGATTTTACCTTATAATTTCATTTTATTTAAATCGTTCATTAATGAGGTAATCACTGCATCATCATGGTGTCATAAATAAATATATTTATTTAATGTCTAAAAATAATAATAAAATACCATGATTTAGGAAATAATTTTATATTTCCAATTAATATTTATAGTCTAAGAGATCATTTATTTAGATGAAATTAAAATTTTTCTACTTAGGTGTTACATACTTTTGTTATATTTTCCTTTCATTAAAAAATATAATGGTAAAATGTCACTATCACAAAAAAGTGATTCCATGGAGTCCCTAAGTTGGAACAAGGCATCCCATGGTCTTCCATGACACAACCAATAGGATTAGGACACATTTTGGGTTCATTTTATATTATTATGATATTATTTCATTACCCTTAACTACTCGATTACTAATTAATCATGATAATTAAAGATAATTGTCGTTGTTACTATTCATAATGTCCAAAAACAAAATAATATTAATTACATAATTTTGACCTTATGATTCAAAATATAGGATCTATTTTACCAAATCCCAAACACATAATTTTCAGTAATTAACAAAAAAATAATTCTCATTGTCAAAACCAATGATGGGTTTTTATGAAGTAAAATCTATCAAAAGATTGACTTGTTTTTACATCCAATTGAAAAGTGAAAATATTTTCAATGAAAAAATTTGTATTAATTGATAAAAACATAATTAATTTATACTTTATAACCAATTAAAATTAAAATCTACCTATATGACTAAATTTGATGAAAAGACAGTTTTAAATTAAAATACAACAGTTTTCACTATTAATTAAAAATGAACATTATCAGAAAAATACCAAAAATTCACCATATGATATATTTTATATTCCAAATTCAAAAATTATGTCCATTATTTAAAATTCAAAACACTGATGTTTCATTAATAAAATATATTGTTACTTCCCACTGTACAAACACATAGCGTGTTTTTAAGAAACAATATCATTCAAATGATTGACAATTGTTTATATCCAATATCAAAGTGAAATTATTTCTAATGACCACCATTTGATAAAATGGTAAATGTATATTCTAATTATAATTTAAAACCACTCAATAGTATAATTTATCACTACAAATTATTTTAATTAAAAATGAATTTTTGAAGTATTTTTTACTATTCATCAAAAATTTGATGTTCTCAGAAAAATACCAAAAAATCAAAATAGGATAATTTCGATATTACTAATACAAAAATGAAGTCCTATTTGAATAATAAAATTTATAAATTTTCAAAAAATGTGTAATAATATTCATAACGGCTACATTGATTGGTCGTAGTGTGCTAGAATATCGAACTTGAGTACAATGCAAGCTATTGCATTATTGAAAGAGAAGAGTACCATGGATGCATGGGGTGTTACATTATCCCCTCATTCAATAAATTGCGTTCTTGAAATTTGAAATTATTCTTCATAAATAAATGTTTTAAAGTAGAAAATACCTTTGTGGAAAACCCACATCGGAAATAAGGTTAATAAAATTTAGTCTTAATAAGAGGGAAAGGGAAACGAAAAAGTCCCCAAAATTATGATCTCGATTAGGAGAACATTGGTGGAAATTAGAGACACATAATTGGAGGGAAAACAAAAATACTTTTATGGAGTGATTGAGGTCATCAATCACAAATAAGTGTAAAATTGAGGGCCTCAAAGACATTAATCTATGGTGATTTAAAATATCATCAGTTCAACAAAACATAAGGTATTCAGATAACACATTTTTTGTTTTAATATCTCCAACCTAATGTTTAAGAATTAATTTTGTCATAGAATAAGAGAGAGGTATATATATATATATACATGACAAGTAAAGATTCAACCCTCAACTAATTTCTTCCACAAACTCATCTTTCACTCAAAAAGATAATAGATCTCAAAAATATTATATTTATACTAATTGTAAAAGGTTCCCAATATTAACACATACCATTTATATTAGGAAAACTATTTTGTAATAACCAGGGACTTCTTGTATGCTTGTGGTAGGTAATAAGTCTTGTCACACTATGGTTGTAAATTTGATTCCTGCAACTTTGTCCGACACGATGGGTTATCCTCTGACCTGCAGGTTGTCCTTTTCCTAAAACTACCGTATTATAATATTTCAAAAATAATCTTCAGAAATTTTTTAACCTTAAACAATAATAACTAAAGTTCTACTTAATCCATTCCAACCTTTATAGTATCCAAAATACCTCTGTCCAGACTTTCTCTAAAAGGTCTCTAAATTCCAAAATCAATTGTAACATCAGATTCCCCAAAAAAGAAATGATTCTTTTAATTTCACATACTAAAAATATGATTACCTTCATCATATTAAAACCTTAATGAAAATAGCATGTACTGAAGTAAAATCCTTATATATATCACATTATTCTTATAACCATAATATACTTCTTGAGTCCAAAATCACAAATACAATAATTATTCCACTTCAACTGTAGTAACATCATAATATTAGCCTCGATCCCTTGGAATTTTATGAGGTAAGTTTCCCTAATGCTTAGGACATTCATTTTCATAATCCCCCATTTCTCTAAAATTTTATCATTCCACATTCATAGCCTCTTTCTTTCCCTTGCAATCAATATCCTGGTGACCTTTTTCTCCACATTAATAACAAACTCCCATTCCTTTTATTCATGTACCGGGGTGATTCTTCCCACAATTATCACATAATAGAAAATGTTTCTTTCCAATTTTCCCTTTATCTGTCTCCTGTTCCACCGTTCTCTTCTTCTCTTACTTTACTTTATTTTCAAATTATTTAGAGAATTCCTTTTCTGTATTGATAGAACACGAGACTATATCTTCGTACGTTGAGAAAGATTGTGATAATAATGATCGAAAGATAAATGGTTTTAACCCATCAAAAAAATGATCGATCTTACTTCTTGGGTTACGTATATAATTTGCAGCATGCCTCACTATCCTTGTAAAGTTAGATTCATACATTTCAATATTCTCATCCTCCTTTTTCCTCAGGCTAAGAAATTGCCTTTCCATATCTGCTTGAAAGTTATGAGGAAGTTATTTTTCTAATAAAATTTCTTTAAACTCTCTCCATTCCATACTTGATACTTCTTCATCTTCCTTTGTATTTTGAATCAATGCCAACCATTGTTCAGCATCTCCAGTGAGGTGGTAAACTGCCATGACAATTTTTTCCCTTTCACTACTCCATAATTCCTGAAATATTTTCTCTTGGGAATTTATCCATTGCTCAGCAACTAATGGATTTCTACCCCCATTAAATGTTGGTGGATGTATCCTCATGAAGCGGTCAAACATTGATCCTCCACGTTTTGGATCAGGGTGTTCCAAACGAGTATGGTTATTATTCATAACCTGATTGAGTTGTCATAGTATGGTGATAAGCTGATCAGCACCAGTTGTATCACCAGCTCCACTAGGCGCCATTTCTAAACAATGGGACTAACTAGATCAGTTCATTAATCAAAATAAATAATTCCATACTTGTAAAACACATAACATAAATTGAACTATTTATGGATATAATCCGTAATCATAAAAAAATGTTTTCTTTGAGGAAGTATATGCTGATAAACCCTTCATAATGGTTTGTAAAGGAAATGATAATTATCCTAAGCATATCCCCCAAGAGTGTCGTAACCAAGAGTGCACCAAGGCCCGTTGTCATGCACCAGTTCCCATTCCAGTCTAGCTCAAGTAGGTGTTTTCGGGTCTTACCCCTGGGTACATATATGCTAGAGCCACCTCTACCTGTTCGTATCTAGACATAGATATATTCTTCGGAAAACTCACAAAATCTCTACAATACCAAAATTCTAGGAAGTTCATCTATACTAATCCACAAGGCCTATCTTAGGGATATGTGCTCTAATCAGAGTTTATCTAAATGTAGCTTCCAAGGTTAGTAAAAAACTTCCTCTGATACCAACTGTAACGCCCCGACCCCTGTTACCCAGAGTCGTTGCATTATTACATAACATTGGAATGATCACAAAAGATTATGTCTCGAAAGGCCGATTAGTTTAGTAGCCTTGGAAACACTAGATATATTTATATTTATTTCATTATATCATAAAGTAAAAAAACTACAAGAACATATTGTCTTCATATCCCCTCATACTATCACTAGAGGTCATTCATAAATTACTTCTTCACATCTTTGGAAAAATAAGTCATTGAAAGGGGTGAGCTCAGATGCTCAGTAAGGATAACAATATAGAGGAAACATTCATAAATAAGCATAAACATTCAAGGCAATTTATAACTAAAACAAACGACTTTTAAACTTGAACTTCATCATAATATGGAAAATATAAAATTAAATAATTCCATTTACTTATTCACATGGATTTTCTACTAGTCGAATAATCGCATGCAATATCAATAACCACATTCATAATGATGGAATGCATAATGCCAGACTGTCATAACCACGTAGCCAAGGCCTCGTTCCAAGACTATAATAAGATTTTGTCAATTCCTCGTGGAAAGACACTAGTTTGTCACATGATACCTACCGATGCATCGAGGTGCTATAGCGGGCTCCACCAGTCACTTATTAATTCCAATGCATTCCTCATATGAACAGGTTTAAACATAACATAAACATTATTTTTAAAACTAGCATACAAAATGTCAATACTTTCTCCATAAAAAATGAATGGTATAAAAATAACACATCCACAGTAAAAAATATCACAAAACCTTCAATACAGTATGGATGTTTTGAATCATAATAAACCAACTTCAAATATGCTTATAATCCATCAAAGGATGTTGGCATAGATGAAATCAAAACTATTTGAGAGAAATTTCTTTTTTGAAATCATTTAAAAGCCACATAATTGTAAAAGAAAACATTTACATTGAAAATTTTCTTATATTATTGTAATGGAAGCTTCACCGATTTTATAATGGCAGAAAATATCCACACCCGCCGTATAAGTTAAAAAAACATTCTTACCTTAATTTTGTCGAAAATGTCAAAAAGTACCTTGTTTGGAAAATGACGGAAAGATTCCATTCAGAAACATATAAGGTCAAATAATGGTATAAATGAAATTAACCCATTTTCTAATAAATATAGAAAATTTTTTGAAATACATTTTTAAGAAACATGGATGTGGATGATAAAGAGGTCCTAGTAGATAATTACATATGGACAACCATGAATAATGAAGAGGTTGTAGAATTAATCGCTACCTTGTGTCCAGCTTGACTCGATCATTATTTAATCTCATGAATAATAAACTATAATTAATATTTGATTTCGTAAGAACCATTTTAATGTTAATTATTACTTTTATGTCACTTATTACCATGTTATGAAAATTATGTAGTCATTTAAGTTAATAACGGTCATTTTGTCGATCATTGGTACTTGAGTCAACCATAAACATCATATAATTACAATTTGTTCATGTGGTAAAATATGCATTATCTATATATTTATATTAATGATATTGATATCATATATATCATATATATCCAGTATATACATTAATTTATAATATTACATTACATATATAGGTAAGAAATGAAATGCACCGTTCCTGGAGACGGTAAGCTTTACGTACGAATGAACGCTACTTTCATTTCAATTTCATATTTAATGGAATGAAATAATAATTATATAAAGTTATATTATAATTCCAATAGTATATGATATATAATACCATTTAACGCCTTCATTTATACGTACCACATAGAGCATTAATGATTCAAATCATTTTGAGGGGGCGGTAGTCCACACTTCCTAAAATGAAATTATCGTGTTTACCCATAATGGAAATAATAATGCTATTACATAAATGAAAAATACAGAATCATAAGGGAAACATAAATATAATATTAATCATATATAAATATAGTTGCATCTTATTTTCCACCATGAAAGGTGTTAAAATAAGATTGAACAATCATCGTTTCGTGAGGCAGTAATTCACCACCCACAGAAACAGTATGTTCTTTAACCATTAGACAGAGGTGTGTGTAAGTGTAAACCAAATAAATCTCATAAAAACATTCTATTATATTTAATATACTAGTGTAGTTATAAAATAATGGAATAAAAAGGGTTTAAGGAGTTGTAGAAGAAAAATAAAACAACAGAACATAAGAGAAGACATTACCTTAAATCTGGATAACTCTTTTTGATTTGATCCAAAGGCTTCCTTGGTAAGACTTATGACCAAAATAGGGCTTCTAGGAGTAATATAGGGAAGTTTAGAGAGTATTTGGGAAGATTTTGGCCAATAAAAATGGCTTTTATGGTGTTAATAAGGTGGTAGAGGTGGGGGCCTTTTATACGAGGAGAGGAGGGGCTCTTTTGGAATGATTGAAATTTTACATTATTATGAAATTATTTTCGGATTTTAGAGGTCCCCCAATGATATATTTATAGTATAAGGTGATAAGGGTTATAAATATTCCAATACAATAGGCTTTAGAAAAGTGTACGTCTTAGATTTTACCTTATCTTTTCATTTTATTTAAATCATTCATTAATGAGTTAATCACTTCATCATCATGGTGTCATATATAAATATATTTATTTAATGTCTAAAAATTATAAAAAAATACCATGATATAGGAAATCTTTTTAGATTTGTAATTAATATTTATAGTCTAATAGATCATTTAGGTAGAGAAAATTAAAATTGGTTTACTTAGGGTTAGATACTTTTGTTATATTTTCCTTTCTTTAAAAAATAAAATGATAAAATGTCACTCTCACACAAAAGTGATTCTATGGGGTCCCTAAGTTGGCACAAGGCATCCCATGGTCGTCCATGACACAACCAATAGCATTAGGACACATTTTGGGGTCATTTTATCTTATTATGATATTATTTAATTGCCCTTAACTACCCGATTACTAATTAATCATGATAATTAAAGATAATTGTCGTCGTTGCTATTCATAATGTCCAAAAAAATGAGTCTTAATTACATAATTTTTACCTTCTGATTCCAAATATGGGATCTATTTTACCAAATTCCAAAAAAAAATTGGCAGTAAAAAATTTAAAAATAATTCATGTTGTCAAAATCAAAGATGAGTTTTTATGAAGTAAAATCGATCAAAAGATTGATTTGTTTATACATCCAATTAAATAGTAAAATTATTTTCAATGAACAAAATTTTATTGAGTGATAAAAACACAATTCAATTATACATTAAAAACAATTATAATTACAATCTATCTATATAAATAAATTGGATGAAAAGAAAGTTTTGAATTAAAATACAACATTTTTCACTATTCATTAAAAATGAACATTATCATAAAAATACCAAAAATTCACCCCATTATATATTTGATAATCCAAATTCAATAATTATTTACATTTTACCAAATTCAAAATATAGAAGTTTCATTTATAATTATATAGTTTATTCCCGCTGTACAAACAAATAGCGTGTTTTTAAGAAACTATATCAATCAAATGATTGATAATTGTTTATGTCTAATTTCAAAGTGAAATTAATTCTAATGACCACCATTGGATAAAATTGTTAAATTATATTCTTATTATACTTTAAAACCACTCAATAGTATAATTTATCACTATAAAATATTTTGAATAAATTTTTTTTAAGTATTTATCACTATTCCTTGAAAATTGGATGTTCTAATAAAAATACCAAAAATTCATCATAGGATAATTTCGATATTCAGAATCCAAAAATGAAGTCCAATTTGAATAATAAAATTTATAAATTTTCAAAAAGCGGGTATTAATATTCATAACGGCTACATTGATTGGTCGCGGTGTGTTATAATCTCGAACATGCATACAATGCAAGCTATTCCATTGATGAAAGAGAAGCGTACCATGGAAGCTTGGGGTGTTACAAGAATATTCTAATTTTCCAAGCACTTAGGTTACCAGATCCCCAAGCAAAGGCAAGGCATCAATGAAGGTGTCCAAAATCTCAGAAAATCTCTCTCTGAGTAATAAAAATGATTTTGATATACATCTAGAGACTGAAGAAAATGTGTCTGTGGATACTATAATACTCTAGTAGGGAAAGGAAATGCTGGAATGTGTTGAGTGGGAAACCATCATTAATGGTAATGAAGAATTCATAGGGAAATATATAGAGGACTATTCATCGCAAGAGGATTTTGACAGGCTGGATGAGAAGATCATCAACTTTTCTATAACCTCTCAATATGAATGTTGGATCAACAAACAACATGGTATTTTGGATCATGGATTTAACAGAAAGAATATCTTAGTTGAGGAGCTTATTAAACCTTGGTATAAGATGATAATCAGTTTTGAAGACCACCTCAAAGAAAAACTGGGTGGGTGGGATTTTTCTTCTCAGTAGATTCTTCTCTGAGTAAAGGGCTCTAAATGACTAAAATTGAAATTTGAGGATTCAACTATTTCTTATGAGGTTTCTTGATGTTTTTGTGTTACTTTCTAGTTTCCCACTATTCCCTCAATAGTTTTTCTTAATAAAAATACAGATGATGGTTTAAGGAAAAAAGAAAAGTATCCCATCTCTCTACAGACAAATGGTTTGTTGTCCTTTAGATGTAAGGGCTTCTAATTATATGGAAAGGGATAGAAAAATGATTAGGGATTATGGAATTTTTTTGTTATATTGACTTGTAAATATGAGAATGGTAAATCTCATGGGTTGCAATTTTGAAACAATCATTAATGTCAAGTCTAGAGCAATTAAGTCCCATGTTATCATGTATCCATGTATTCTCACAATGGTCATTCTTGAATTTTTGAATTCTGGTCATATTCCAGAGAAAAAAGAATAGAAAGAGATAAAAGCTTCTTGGATTTGCATGAATATGATAAAGAAATTTAATTTTTGTTTTTATCAAATGACAAAACTCTTCGTCAACGATGTAGAAGAATCAGATCCAAATCAATCAGCCCCACATCAATTAGAATCATCTCTAATAGTTGTAGCCTCTCAAAATTAAGATCCAGAAATCAGTAAAAACCCAAAAAAGAAATCAAAATATAGTAAGGATGTTGTAGCCAAATGGTGAAAGGGGAAAGAACAATGAAATGAAGGTGATCCAAAATTTGGTCTTCATCCAGATAAAGCTCTAGCATAGATGATAAGAACAAAAGATACTCTATAGGATGATAAAAAGAAGAAGATTACTTTAGAAAAAAAGCTCATGATTTACATGTTACCAAAATACTAAAAAGTGTTGTGTTTGAATGTGATCAGCTGATAGAAGATGTTCAACAAGAACCAATCGTACCAAATTCTCTAGAGAAAGAAAATGGAATGAAATAGTGAAAAATGTTTTACAACTGGTTTCACAATAGAAAGGTGAAGAATAGGAAGATAACATTTTTTTTGGAATCTATTATGAGTACCAATAACATTATAGAGGAATCATATTTTCAAAAAAAGTGCAGTAATTCAACAATATAATCCTCATACCGATCAAGCACCAGTACAATCCTTATAAACCAAATTAGAGAGAATTACCTCTCCCGTCAAGAAAGTGGTTCAATGTTCTCATTCCGAGAAATTAATTATCATCAGTAAAAATTTAGAAGAAGAAATAGTAGATAAAGAAGAAGAAAGTGTTGAAAAGGAAAAAGATAAAATAAAATGAAAATAGCTTGATGAATACTCAAGCTGATCTAATGTCCTAGAATAATGTGATGATGATACTGATTCAGAACACACAATTTATCCCAATAAAGGTGATGAAATTGTTCTTGTTTTAAGAATAATTGATAAGAATATTACCTACATTCCAAAAATACAAGGACAAATTCATTTCACTACAGATTATAAATGGATGAAATTTGGTTCAGTAAGAGATCTCTGAAAGAGAGTAACTTTCAATAGAGTCTGATCTACAAGTTTTAAGTGATAGTTCTATTTCTCATAAGAAGTCTTGAAACAAGATGAAAAAGTGGTAATAAAAACACAAATCTCAGTATATGAACATGAGGAATCAATTGAATACTTAAGAAAACATTAAAATTATCTTTCTATTTATTTTAATAATCTTGTCAAGGAAACTATTGACAAGTCGAATCAAATTTCAAAAACCCATGGTGCAGATGCTCCTTCAGTAAAAGTGTTGAATGAAAGGATGAATGAATTCCAATAAACAAATTTGAACATTTCATCTTTCAATGATGAAATAGTTTTCATAAAGAAACAAAAAACTATGTCGGCTCAAGAAAATTAGAACATGAAAGATAGAATATTTACTCTGGAACAAGGGATTAGAACTTAAGAAGATACTATCAAAACACATGATCATCTTTTTGTAGACCAACAAGTGCTTCTCAAATCCCAGGGTGTTTCTATCTCAGAAGAAAAAAGAAAATAATGAAGATGAAGGATGTTCTTCTTGAGTTGATCAAGAAGAAGAAAGAGAGAGAAAAGAAATGAATTTTTTGTTTTATCATTCATTCTTGTTTGTATTTTGAAAACCGTAGAACAATTAAAATTCAATGAACTATATGGTTTTATCCCCATTGTTTTTTATTCCATTTTCTCAAACCTTTTTAGGCTATATAAGAATAGACTCTTCTTTTTTTAAATCATAAAGGGGGAGAATTTTTAAAAAATAGCAGAATGATTCACAAAGGGTGAGAATTATTAATGGTTAAATCAAAAGTAATACATTATAGAGTAAAATAATCATGACCATGGAAATTATATATGAATACAACCCTTAGGAATTTCGATTCCAAAGGGGGAGTTAGTTGTTTTCATTTATCTATTCAGAAGTTTTTTCATCACACATGTGGAGGTAATTATTTCTTTCTTGTTTGAATTTATGTTTTTTTATTTCCAAAAAGATGGATATTGATAATTCCAAACTGTTATTTTTTTACTTTTATGTATTTTGTTCTTGAAATCAAAAATCTCTTTATTCATTTATCAGATAAAAGACATACATTGAAAATGGTTTCTATATCTATAAGAATGACTGTGTCTATCATAATGACTCTGTCTATCATATTTACATTGTCTATTGTAATTAATCAGTCCATCATAATAACTTTATTCATCATACCTACTTTTCATCATGACAGTGTTAAACACTAAGAAATATTAATAGTAATCATATGTTACTTTTATAAAATACATGTTTTCATACATTTATAAAAACACCAGTATTATATCAATCATACTCATGTTATTAATTTCATATTTATATTATTTTAATAAAAACGGTGTCATGGAGTTAGTTATAAACCAATGAAAATTTTGTCGTGTTTTTTATTTTAATATGACCATTTCAATGTCAGGTGTCCAAGTCTCTATGATTTTTCTCGATAAAGATGACCTTTGGGGGAAAATATGACCACTGGAATGCAAGGACTATAAATAGAAGGTTATTTGAAGCATTGATAAAATCTTGAACCACTTTAGCTACTTCAAAGTTATAGGGAGAGACTGTTTGACTTCTATCTACTTCATGCGAAAGCCTTGAAATTACAAAACCTGAACGGCTTTTTCTTAGATTTTGTATTCAAATAAAGTTATTTTTTCATTGGTAATTGAATAGGTGATTTAAATCTTGGACATTAAAGTGATTTAAATTCATAGGATCTGATTACCTTCCAAATCGATGGATTCCAAGGATAGAAAGATATCCATGTTGATCATAATATCGAGGTCTTTCATGTTTTTGAATGACAGAGGTGTCGATTACCTTCTTAATTGAGGGCTTCTAGGGATAGTAAGACAGTCATGACGATCATCTAATTGGGGGATTACCTAGGTGGTGGTAATATAGACCATTATCCTCGGTGAAAGGATACCCCACTCCCCAAGATAAAATAATTGTAATACTTTTACATTTCTACGTCTATCTATATTAGAAAAGGAATTGTATTGTTTCATCTTTCTTTTCATATTCAATTCAATTTTTATTATTTCAATTATGATTAATATTTTATTATGAGATAAAATACCTTATATGGTAGAATAATTATCATTTTTAATATGATCATTGTATTCAATTAAAATAAAATTGTTTAACATTACATTCAGTATTACGTCATTGTATTACCATCATATCAAAAACCATTATGTTCTGTTGTATTAATTATGAATTTTATTAGTTTATTACCCTTAAAAAATGTTCTTTCTTAGGTATTTAAATACTTCATTTTTAAACCTACAATCCACCACCCCTCTTATATTTTTCCATATAATATACATATTCATCTATATTACGATTTGATATTGGTTTTTTTAAATTATTGAATGTAACTCAAAATCCTCCAACATTGATATAATATCTATAGTGATATGGACAATCGATGACAAATATTATATCAAAGATAACTATAATATGAATAACAATAAATATAGGAAACACATTTCTACAAACTTGAATTGGGGATGAGCGATGGAATTTAGATGTGATCATTCAACCATTAAGAGTATTCACTACCAAAAAATCATGCCATAGATGTTTTCATGTGATAAATGTATAAAATTATTTAGATATGAATGATAGGTTAGAAAATATATCAAATAATACATTTTGTCTTCAAGATTGAATAATTGTGTAACTTTCACAACATCTCCTAAAAAATATACATCAGCTATTGTATTACCATATTGCTTGGAATTGAACACTGGGATTAATCTATAGTAATATCCAAAAACTATTAAAGAATTAGTTTTAATAAATACCCCTCTCTTTATAGTTGATACAATAAATAGTAGTGGTTTATTTCATTTCCTTATAGTATTTAACCTGATGGCCATTATCTCCACACACGTAACAAAAACCAATAACCGTGAAGAATTGTATAGGATTTTTATGTCCATATTATTTAAATGATTTAAATCGCCTCACAATTTTATTATTTATTGATATTTTTCTTTATTTGGGAGGTCATATGGTTTATTCATCTATTGATTTTCTTATAACATGTAGAATATTGAAAGAAAATTTTCAATATTAATGGAACAAGATAATATATCATGACATGATGATAATTTTGAGAAACCGTTATACTTTAGAGAAAAATAATACACCCATCAATGAAATTATCAATAATTATTTCTATATTTTTTGTATTATCTAATGAATTATTGGATAATCTATTGATGTTAACCTCATGTATCACCACACTTTCATCTTTTATTCATATATAAAGTGAAAAAAAAATTACATTACAGCTCATTGTTCTCAACGGGATTATTTTGAATGAATACCACATTAAATGGTCTCTATTTTGCATTTTTTAGTTTTTAAGCCAAATTAGTTATTTTGATCAATGACCAACACTAATCAACACACCCTTTCAAATAATACAATGTCAGAATATCTTTTTCACTTTCATTACATCTCAGATCCATGAATTTATTTTATAGAGACACAATCAATTTTTAAACTACCAATAGATTAGTATTTAAATTATAATATAGATTATTTTTTTCATTCAGTGAATCAATACAGTATCTTTGAACTATATAACAACAAGTTTCTTCATTCATGTATGGTTATTCATTATAACTGAAGTCAAAAACCATAATATTTCCTCGATATATTTAGTTCCATAACCCATTTATTTTTTTTCTCATTAGGGAAATCCCTATATTTTATACGAGTATTGATTCCCTTTCATCCAATATGAACCATAACTGAACTATGTCACACATAGAATTATCCCATAATAATCATCAATATTAAATAATAAAATAAATTTTCCAATAATGGTCAATGTTCAAAAATACTACTTGGCGTTATGGTAAAACTCGAAGTATATATTTTTATTTAATATCGAGTTCCCAATTTTTCTAGTAAACTTTCAACGAAACCAATTATTGAAAATCCTACAATATTAACTGAAATCCATTATTTAGTTAATTACATTGATAAAAGATATCTGGGTCCAAAGCATAACTAATTGATTAGTTTAGAATTATTTCATAGCTATATATATACATCATTCAAATAAAAAATTTTAAATATAAAATACAATGAAAAAACATTTTCAAATCCTTTATATTATTCATAATATCATTTTTCATTTTATTAGAAAAGGAATAAAATAACAGGAAATCTTAGATTCAATGTACGAGTTGTGTTCAATGAAAACAGTCATGATTGAATGAGGAATAATCCATATATTATGTTAGATAACAAAAAACATATCCCATTTAATTAGTAACTAGAGAACAAAATATATCTTTATATTCTACAAATGCAGTTATTTCATAAATAATAGAGATTTAATTTCAAATGCATTAAAATCATTATATTCTATATCAAGATATAAAACATCATGATATCTTTTCTATCCAGTCCATGTTCCATAAAATTTGAATCTAATAGTATAAATGGACCGGCTACCCATTTCATTTGTCCAGATTACTTTTCGTACGATAAGTATCAATACTTCTAGGGGACATACATAAATTGGCCCCACCCATCACCACATGTCAATTAAATTCCTCATATGATAAAATATCAATAAAATTTGGAAATATTCTTCGTTATAAAATATTATTGACATTGAATAAAGAATACTAAATATTAATATTTCCATATTTACTAAAAGATCATTCAAAAAAAATCTCATGTAAAAATTGTATATTGATTAAGAAATAATAATATAAATCATTAAAATAACATAGAATCATAAATGAATCTTAATTTCTAATGGCCACGAGAAAGAGAATGTTTATTGACACTATCTGTGACCAAAAAAATTAGTTAATATATAATATATGAACATCAATTCATAAAAAATAAATGCATTGAAATAAATTCATCTATTCTAAAGAATAAAAAATTTTAAGTGAAACATTTTAAAAAATTTCAATAAATTTTTTTATTTATAAAACCATTGAAAAATTATAGTATATAATAAATTGTGTAAAAGATTAATTTTGGTTGTAATATCATTTAACTAAATATATGTTAAAATAGAATTTCATTGGACATTATTTAACGAAATTTAAAACAGAAACATCCTAAAAAAATTAGAAATGTTATTTTAATACCATATAAAAACCTAATAACATAAAATATCTGTAATAATTAATTTGAATAAATGAGAAAAAATTTATTAAATGAATTTTAGAAAATAAGAACATAGTATAAAAATATAATACATCAAAAAGAGAATATGATATCTTTATATCTTAAAAAATGTGTATTATTTATTTATGTTCGAAAGGTGATAATATTGTATAAAAACATAGGAAAAAAGATAAAAATCCATTTGATTAGGAAATATATATGGAGATTCTGTATGATATATTATATAAATCAGTCTATGAATATCAGAGAAATCCAAACAAAATAATATTGTAAAATTAATTGTTACATATTTGGTGACATTAAAATTGTAAAACAGTGAATGAATAAAATTTTATTGAAAATATAATCATCATGAATAGATATTGCTCGTAAATAAATAAAAGTGTTATTATATACACTATGTAAAATTATTTAGGTGTACAATATCAAATATTTCTCAATCGAGTTGGAATTGGGATAAAATATCTTACCTCAATTCCAAATTTCAATGTATGTTCATTAAACATATTATATAATAAATTCATATTTCGTTTACATATAAAAATATAAATATTGATATCTATAATATCATATATTATCCATTCATAACATCTTGTCACCTATTTTTTAGTAGTCATTTATTATAATCATTATTTCCAGTATTAACTGCATTATTTTTCAAAATAATTTGACTTCTATAGTTTTGTTCCTTATAAATTTATTATAGTTCCCTAATAAACATAATTTTAATCATGATAATAATATTTTACATACTAAATAAATAAATCCTCAGTACCATATATTTAAATCAGAAATGAAAAATGAATTGTATCGCATTGTGGAGGCGGTGGTCAACATTTGTGCATGAGAAACATCATCGGTTTCCAATGGATTGGAAGGTAAGAATTAAGATAATATACTTTAAATTAATATGTATAATTATGTCATAAATATAAAATATATTCATTAGTTTAATATTTATAACCATTCATGTAAAATTTTTATGATAAAAAAATTACACCACTTCGTGGAGATATTAAGACGTATGTATGCACGAGTGATGTTTTTTAAACGAAAAGAGATATAAATAATTTTACCACGATAATAAAAACATATTAGTATATTTATCATAAAATATGTATTTTTTTAATATTATTATAACACATTAATAGGATGTCTATGAAGAAAAAACATAATGAGTTGGTAAAGACGATTACCTCTTCCTCGATATATATTCATTGGATCTTTTATTAAGGGGTATAAGGTAAGTTTTTTCAGAAGAAAAGTTCCTCAATAAAATGAATATGAATTACAAGACTAGTATTAAATATTCCTTGGTCAATGTATTTGACTCAATTTTGTTAAATGAATGTAAGTAACGGGTGTCCCTTTCTATGTGGGTGGAGGAAAATTCATGGAATTTAAAAAAATCATGAAATTATTAAAAAGTATTTTTCATCTCAAAATGGATAATTTTTTTATTAGATAATATTAATACGGGTCTAAATACCATAAACAAATAAAATTATGATTTGTTTTGGTTATGTTTTTACCTCTATAATTAAGTTATAACTGACTGTTAATCATAATGACAATTACTGTAATAGTAAAGTGATTGACATGTTAATTATAATGAATGTTACGATATGGGGGAAAAAGTACCCGTAAATGGTCCATGTAAATTTTTTTTCAAACATATTCCAAAAATTCTATAGAATATAACAGTTTTATGTATTTTATAATGTTTAATAAATTATTATTTTTATAAAATATAATAAATTCCATATTTCACACTATTCATTTAATTTTACTCTATATATCTCTATAAAAATGGAATTAAAATAAAATATATTAAAACATAAATAATATTTCACATGATACTATAAAATTATGGAAACATAATATTTCATCCAAATTATATTACATTTAATTTTTTTAAATGATGTATTTTATATATTTTTTAATTGAATAAATAGTATATTAGGGTTTTATATGCCTTTAATGTCATTATTCATTAACTAAAAATTAAATTTGAATTAAAATAATAAATATATTTCATAATATTTAAATTTTATATATAAAACTAAAAAAAAAACTTTTTTCCTCTATTGAAAAATTTTAGATTTAATAAATTCATGATTGTAATATTTTTATATTCTATTGTTAATGTAATATAATGGAAAATATAAGATAAATAAGTAAATAAGTGGTCATATTTTCATGGAATTGAATATAATGGTCAAATTGAAGTCATAATAAAAAAATTCAGGTGTCAAATAAAATTTTAATACCTTCTCAAATTAGTTGTTAAGATTAATTACACAATTTATTTTATACATAGGTCATAAATTTATCATTGATAGTATTCATGATGAAAAAATAAATGGGAACTATTTAACATATTTAATTATCATAATTACTATTGTAGAGAAAATTTAATCAAAACTATTTAAATAAATAGATAAATTAAATTTATGATAATTACATTAGACGTAAGAAAAATTAGTTTTTCATAAATATTTGTTTTTGTGTCCAAAAATGATGTTATAAAAAACTCAAGTATACTGAAATATAAAATGTAATTTATTAGTTTATTTATTCCAAATATGGTATTATGTCAATTTAATATTAAATTCATTTCATTTATTGCATATTTTTCTAACTGAATGTTTTTCACTAATTTATATATTTTCACAATTAACTAAAAAATCATTCATTTTAGAAATTTCCAAAAGCATCATGATATAAAATAGACATATATATTTTTCTCTTATTAGTATTTTAATAGGTGATATATTTTTATTAATCTTGGTGTTACATGAAAAAAACATATCAATAAAATTTATTTAAAGGAAAATATATCATAATATATTAGGGTTTCGCACTAATAATCATTAACAACAGGATAGAGTTTTATGGTGTTTTTTAGGAAGTATATATTATTTATTTTAAATATAGACTCCTTAAGTAATCATGTTTTCATATTTGATGTGGTTTATCAAAATTTCCTTCCACCATTCTTATCTCAAGAGAATAATTTGATCCATTTCTCTCTTTTGAGGAATTAAATACATGATATTTCCTATTTACTAGATCTTGAGAGAGTATAGTTGGAGTGTAATATATCTAATGAAGAGTAGTTGGTAAAAATATTAAATACTAAAGATAATGTTCTAGGAATTAATAATTGTTATTTTTTAAATTACTATAGTAATTTATGTTATTAAAAGAGGAGAAATGGGAACCTAAGGATTTTATGACAAAACCCGAAAACAAATTACATCTTAGTTTTGTGAAAATTTTGTGAGGATAATGTTTTTTTAAAGAAAAAAAGAACGTAAATAATATGAAATTGTATATATGAAAAATTGTTTCCCATAATTTATATAAAGTGTATTGTATATTATAAATCATACAAAGGATGAGAATGGTTTGATTTTAACACAAAATATATTTTATAAGTATGAAAATACCTCATATAACTAAAAAGTGTAAAATAGGGTAATAATCAAATGTAATAATAAAACAAGAAATGATGTTATTGTATGTCATGACACCCAAAAATTATAATAGTTGTTAGAAATAATATTAAAATTAAATGATCTATTATAATCAAGATTAAAATTTTAATATAAAATATTAATATCGTTGGTAGAAAATGTAGTAAAAGTATAATAAAGTAAAAGATGAATGTCTAAAATAGGTTATTTTTTATATAAATGTTGTGATATCATATAACCATAAAAAAGTAACATTATATATAAATGATAAACTACTTGATGAAATATTTAAAATGGTTGAAAATTATTATTAAAATTATATATAAATAACTAACAATAAATATTATAATTCAACAAATTTAATTCCAAAATAAAATATTTTAAGATAAAACAATGATGTTCTATTAAAATTTTATTTTTTCACAGATTTAATAGGCTGTAAATTTAAATTTTTAAATTAAATTATTCAATCATGAACACAATATAGTTAATATATATAGTAAATAACTATTGAACATATAATAATTATGAACTAATGACAAATAAAATATCATCCACCATATAATATTTAATAATAAATGTTTATGATAAATATTATTTATGTGTTATATGATTTTTTTAATATTTAATTTATCATTTTTTGAATATAAAATTAATAAAATTATCTTCACTTTTTGTATCATCATGTCGATGTAATCATATGATTATTTTTAATATATTTTTTCTAAAAAAATAATTTTTTCCATAATAGTAAAAATATTATTTATGAGTACTTTATTATTTAAGAAATAAAAATGATATAATAATAACTCAAAATATTATAAATCCTTTTTATTTAGTAAAAATAAAATGAATTGGGAAAGAAATTCAATTTAAATTATAATGGTTATTTTTTAATCCATGATTTTGTAATTTTTCTTCCAAAAGTAGTATTATTTTTATAAAATATCTCATTTTTATTATTTACCTTTAACTGTTGGATTCGATGATTAAATATGATTTTATATGGGATTAAATTTCAAAGTCATGTATTTTTTAATATTAAAAAATAAATGTCATATTAAAATATGACATTCATATTTTTCCCAAAATAAAAAAATATTCATTACTATATTATGAAATACCACATCACTATATAAAAACCCCTCCACCACCCCTTTCTCATCATTTTAAAATCACATTTTCTTGAACATATATAATCATAAATCCCTCTAAAATCTCCCCTTCCTAGGTTCCTAACCCCTTGGGGTATCCAAAATCATCTCTATTGAAGACTTATGGATTCTTATAAAGGTAGAATGTCAAAGGGAAATATAAATATTTTGTGTCACCTTCTCCCTAATAATTTGAAATATATTATCCATAAATCTATTCTATATGTCATATTAATTTTATTTCATTATTATATTATAATAGTGTTAAAATAATCTAGATCCATTAATGATGATTGATAATCTAATCCATGTAATCAAAAAATATTCATATATTATTAATTTTGAAATATATGTATTTGAAAAATGGTGTCATATAATTTAAATTCTCCTCATACCCTTTATTTAATATAATTATTTATCTATATTTACCTTCCAAAAAAATCATAAAAATGATTTTAGTTGTTATTATACTATAATTTTTTGTTTATTTTTTATTTTTTAAAACCCACTAAAAAATTTGTTTCACTTATGTTGGATTTATGCAACATAAAGTATGGTATTGTTTTATTATTAACATAATCAAAATTTTTATATTCTTAAAATTATTTTATATATCTTATATAATATTCATTAAAATATATATCATATATCTAATACTGAAAAGTTCAAATTCACATTGTAATAATGATGTTAAATGTAAAAAATCCATATCATTCATAGTTATCTGGAAAATCACATTAAGGACGGTTCTAAGAATATAATACTTTATTAAAAATTTGTAAATCCTAAACTTATGGAATGAAATGTAAATTAAAAAATGAATCTTATATATCTTATGGGATTATTGGATATTTTCCATTGATCATTACCTCTACAACAATGTAGGTTTTGGACTATAAAAAACAACACTAAAAAAATTAATACTATGTTAATAATATAATAATAAATGATAATAAATGGGTTATAAGTTATTAAATAAATATTAAAAGAGTTTTTAAATAATAAAAATAAATTATTTATTTTAAAAAAATATTTTGAGGAGTTATAACAAAAGTTGATATCTGAGGTAACAAATTTATTCAAATATATACGCCTATGAATTAGTATTACCCTATTTCCAATATTCCCAAATATATCACAAATCCAATGTATCTAAAGTATTATATATAATTTAATAATTGTATCTAATGAATTCATATCCAACATTCATACATTCTTGTCCTCTATTTCATATATTACTTGATTATATTGAGTATTTCCCACACATTTTCATATTCAATGTCATATTACCTATCAATATCTATCTCCAATTATTAAAATATAATTCAATATCATATGATCCATTTAGGTTATTTATTCATCCATACCAATCCTTTTTTCTAGATATAGACAAGTATTTTATTTTTCCACTCATTACATTAAGATAAGTCAAGACATAAAATTTTTAAAATGAAAAATTCAGGGTTATCATATCCTTTTAACCATGTTTTTTTAATTTGTATCTATTTATTTTCATGATAAAATTATAGGTTAATTTTCTATATTGAAATTAATTTTATGATACTTCTAATAAAATTATGAATTTTTAACAAAATTGTGTGATTTATATATTTATACAAAAAAATTATAAAATATTTCAAAAAAATCCAATATATATTTCTATAAATTATTCTCAAGAGAATATTTTCAATTACATTATTTATTTTAACTATTCAAATCAAATTTAATTATTTAATGTTTTAATAATCAATCATATGTTAACATCCTAAAATAAAATGGAATTATTCTTACGTGATTCAATATTTTTTAGAAACTACGTAATTGATTTCATGAAACCCATACACATTCATATCATTCAGAAAATGAATATTCATCTATTAATGAATCATTTACCTCAAAAAAATTACAACCTCTTAGGTTTTATTTAAATGAATGGTATACTTATCATAAAAAAATATTTTTTGATAATGACCCTATGAATCATTATCGATGTTTTTATGTAAGTGAAGTATTATAGAAATGAAACACCTTCCAGAATAATATTCCATAACATCCATGGTATTACCATATCATAAACTATGAAAAAAAACCTTTTCTAAAATTCCACACCTTTGGAGTTCCCTTAATTCTTTCTTATTATTGAATGTTGTTCACATAGACACCCATAAATTGAATTTAATAAATTAATTATTCAAAATAATTAATATTATGTATTCTACACATTGATAACACCTTTATTTAATTATCAATGATGAATGGTATTTACCTAGATAATTAATTTATATTAGTAGATAACTATACTAATTAAATGGGTTTGGAATGTTATGATTTTTAATGGATCCAAGATTTTATATATACATGTTTTCTATATATGCATGAAATATAAATATGATTAGTTGGTAAATAGTTATATTTAACCCAATTGATTTGTTAATTATTTATATCTCATGAGGTCATTATGTGTGGGTTGGGTCCGGTTAACCTTTCCCATAATGATATATGTTCTCTTTATTAATTAAGCCTCTTGAAAAATGTTATTCATGGGCTTGGTGTTGTAGGACACGTTCATAATATTTTCAGTATACCATGTATATTTAGCCTTATCTACAATGTCATGTCTGGTATATTGGTGGTAAACCCCATACAATTTTTTTTATGGTAAATCCAATGTTAGTCATAATTCAAATGTATTTTGTGGGAATATTTTAGTTAGCCACACCAAAATGATATAATTTATTAAATTTCATCCATTATCTTTGTTTATAATATCATTCCCTATTTTTTTACATTCTAGGATTCATATACATACCATTATATATCGATATATGACACTTGGCATATGTCTTAATAGGGTGGTATATGATCCTTTGTTATTTAATTGTTTTATTATTGACTCTCATGATATCTCACTCTATGTTTGTCCAATGCACATCAATAATAGTCTTTATATATTACGCATTATTTTATACCTTCCACTAGAATATCCCATACAATGATTAAAATAGAAGGAACTATAATAGAATATTATAAATGTGGAAATACATGATCTTTTATTTTACTAAGATATTTTTTATGGTATTCGAAATTTCATAAATATAGTGGACCATTACTGTTTTGAGTTATTTTACGTATAGTAAAATGAATAATAAATTAGTATTATGTGTAGTGAATATGGGATGGTATATATTCATATGATATAATTTTTACATTATATTTCATGAATTGGTTGGTTTTTCTTTCCCTGATATGTGTGGATATTATGATGTTATATGAATATTATATTTGTTATTCTCATATTAGAGATAGTAAAATATCTAATGATATGAAATGATAATTTTGAGTGGTGTGTATATATATAGTGGGTTATGTTGATAATTACATTTCTCTAAAGAATTTATTGTTAAAAAATCTATAATATGTTTTTAAAACAACATCATATTCTATTTTTATTATAATTAATATCTATGAATTTTATAAATAGTATTAATGGTACTTTAGAGAAGAATGATATTTTGGATAAATTTTGGATTGATTGAAAAATTTATATATTTTTATCTATTAATTAAATGAATACATTATATATGAAACGAATGTATATGTACCGAAAATAAATAAACAACATTGTGTACTGACTTGAATTGTTTCAAATATTAATCCACAATTCACTCCCATTCTCGAAAATCTTCAAAAAAATTGATGGGTAAACATATAAATTTTATCACCTCATAAAATCCATATAGGGATTGAAAATATGAGAGGATTCTATAGTAATTAGAAGTTATACTTAAAGATTTCATTAGTAATTGTTTTATTTTATATTATTTTCAACCCAATTAGTAGTTTTCACATATAATAATTATTATTAAAGCATTATTTTCATGGATTCTATCAATGAAACTTGTAGGATACAATATATCTATATTATCTATATGTTTTAATAATTTTAGGATTTCATGGTGGATCTGGGTATAGGGTAAAATATAACAAACAAATCTAGTAAATAATGTAGTAAAGAAAAACTCTTTATAGTATGCAGAATTAATTTTTTAAACTCATCAATGAATTTTATTTGTTCATTGTAGTTAACCACATGATTAATTTTATTCTCAAAATGGTAGTATAATAAAGGATTTGAAATTATATGAGGTTTATTCCTAAATTTATATGTTCTTTATAAATCAATATGTGTATAAGGAATACACATTCCTTGTTAGAATAGCCACTATATTAAAATTATATGCATGATGTGTTTCACATATCATAATTACTGAAATTCATGTTGAACCCTTCCAAAATTTATAAGTAATACCTAGTGGAATTTGACCTAGAAATATGTTTTTACCACATCTCATTCATATTATTAATCAATTGGAAAACGATTTCATGATAATTCTATTCCATTTTTACATCTGATTTCAGAGGATGGTATTATGAATGAGACTAAATTTGATAGAAAATACAAGATCAATCAAAAATAAAATGTGTAATTTTTTATTTAATTACATTCCATAGCATTCCAATGATGGGAGGTTCAAAAATAGATAGTATTATAGGTCCTCTTTTATAGTAAGACATTTAAGTACTTAATTTATATTGATTTTTTGATGGATTTGAGATAAATGTTGTATTTTAATATAGTTTTTTAAAGTTCATGTGATCCTTCATCTTCAAGATACTGTAAAAATTTTCAAGGTGGATATTAATGATTATTTTAGGATTTAATTAGTGAAATCATCTTAAAACGAATTATCCCTGGGGATGTGTGTGCTAAAAATGCATCATGAAAACATTTATAAGGTAGGTAAGGCTTCATTTTTTGCATGGTTCCCATGATTGTTTACATTAGAAATACATTATATTAATAACCCTATTAAATTTTCAATCTAACCCATAATTTATTAATATTTGTGACACTCTTCCAATACCACTGTTAGACCTTGACCTAGGCTAACCTCATATGATATTTTCGATATATTTTAACATCATATCTTAGTTATAAAATATTTTTTATATTATATTTGATATATATTACCCTAAATATTGTCATATTATCTTTGTGTAGTCATCCCCATATTATATCCATATTCAGGTAGGGTTATGCTAGATGGAATCTTTTTTATTAATGAAATTTGTGAAATTTTATATATATTTTAGAACACTAAGGAAAAAATCATCTCTATTTTGATGGTCTAATTCCATTTTTTTGATACTGTCATAGAAATTGTTTCATAAAACCTTTTATCAGAAATAATGTGATATTGTATATTGGACATATATAAAATTAATTTATATCATTCTAATTATTCACTAATGATTATGAAGTGATCATAAAAATGGAATTTTTGTATTGTGTTTTTTTGTGAAAATGAGAACAAATAATTTTTCAAGTTAATGTGTAATTTCCAGAAAATATATATCAAATTTGAAATAAATTGTTTTGAAATGACTATGTTTTTAATATATAAAAATTGTTTTATTTGATTTTGGAATTTTCGTGCTAGTTATATGAGTAGTAAAACATGTTTTTGATTTACCACAAGATTAGAGGGTACCATATTGATTCTAAGAATTATAATTTGATTACTAATTAAGAGTGGTTGACACATCAGACTTGAAAGGGGATTAATATAAATGATGGAAAGTTTTTCCAGGTCATGTGTAGGATATATTATTTTGTTTTTAATATTTCACATTTTCTCAATGATTAAATTACATATTGGTACATGGGTAGGTATATGGGTATTTATTTATGATTTCGACCTAATTTATGATGTGTTTAACTATTATTATATTGAAAATAAAATTTTTTCTATAAATAAAAAATTCTTTATGATATTTGTATAAATTTTAATGGGATAGATAAACGTTTTAAATAATGAATTTAAATATTAGATCATTTTTTATAGTTATTTGATCTATGGTATATCTTGGGGAAATCATATTAGATCAAGTACCCACCCATAGTTACCCTCTTGGTAACAAATTTGAATTTTCCTTTTTGGGTATAGTGTTTTTTGTCCATAATAGACAATGTTTTTTGATCTTTTCATTTATGAGATTATTATGTATTAATTAAACACTATTGTTTTTTATATTATTTTTTATGCATCATACATGTTACTTTGATGGAATTTATGTAAACATGCTTTTTCCATAATCTCATGTGTTGGAATTTCTAACATATAGATACATTATAAAAAATATTATTTTAATTTCAATATGAGGAGGTGGAAATATTTCTATAGGTAGCCACTAAAAGGTTTTATCAAATTATTATGCATAATTATCAAAAAATTATAGGATTATGGGCTATAAATAATACATTGTTTTATTTTAACTTGTCATCGGTGAGTTTGATAGCTCCTCGGTTTTTAGGGTAGAAAATAACATTTGTTTGATTCAGTTGGGCGGTAGACATATAGATGGGTTTATTTTAGACTCTTGGTTTGAGAATAAAAATTATAATCAATAATATTTATATAAAACATGAGTTTCTATGGTGGGTGAGTTATCTATGTTGTTAATAAACAAATATTGGATAATTTTTAGATACATTCTTATTTTTTTGGTCTAAGGCTAAATTTTTTCTATATGAACAACATATTAATTCATCAATATGAAATTACACATGTTTTAATGTTTTTAATGAAATTTATGGATTTATTTTGAAAAATTATTCAAAATGGTTTCTTATAAAATGGTAATTTTTAGGTATCATGAAAATTGATTTCATTATAAAAAAACTAATTGAAATTATTATGGTTGTGTGTTAGTAGGGGAAAATTTTGGGGATGTAATTTAATAAGGTGTAGTATTGGTTAGTGTAATTGAATGTTTTATAGAATGTAAAAAATGAATTTGAATATTTTTATGAAAATTTATTTTTCATTTAAATATTTTGTTAATTATTTACCTTTCTATATGTAGGATTTTTTAAAAAAGATGACATATTGAGATTTCTCCTGAGGGAGTTAATAACAATACCTTGTAAAAAATTCTTCAATTGTAACAATTGAGGAATTTAAAAATATTATAAGAAAATTAGTTGGGTTACACATCCCCATCATGATTTTGTGAAAAAGACATTATATATTAAAAATTAAAATCATTTAATAATTCAATTGATTTTATAACCCAAGTTAGTGGTCTGTTGGTAACTGGGTATCAATATTAACATTGTATTTTTATTAACCAAAAAATGGGATTTAAAAATTGGCAGTTTACATGATAGGTGAACTATAAAGTGAATAGACATATTTGTATATATAGTATACGATACATTATACGAGGTCATTGTATGGGTTTTTAAATATATATAATCAATACATCCAGATGAAAACATTTTATGTTTGAAAAATTCATAAATTAGTTTACGTTTAGTTGTTAGATATGATAATAATCAATTATGAAACTGATTTTATGAATTTCCCCCATTTTCACTAGGATTTAAGTATTAGTGATTCATTTAAATAATTTAGGGTGTAATTAGGTTTCTGTAAGGTAGGATGTCTAGGGGTGTTAAGAAATAACTCAGAAATCATAACATTGAAAATTATTTTCTCAATAGTGAAATATACAGGACAAAATCCACAAATATGAAATATCTCCCCACAATAAGGTGAACCAACTTGTTTGAGTAGTGGGAAGAAGAGGGGAGAGATGATTCATCTCACACATCAGATTAAAATACTTCAAAAACCGTGACATATATTGTAATGAATGATGGAAATTGGAAATGTAATAAGTGATGGTTTTTCCTATTTTAATGTAAACTATTCAACCAACAAATCTCAATAATACATTTACATTATATTTACAGGTATAGTAAAAATGAAAACTATATACCAATTGTTCTAGGGTGTTGGTAAATAATGGATACATATTTTTTATATATAGCAGTATACAATATATATATATATATATAAATGAATCATCATCCAAACATAGACTTAAAAACACATTTGAACAAAAAAAATCATGTGTAACTAGAAAAAATAGACACACACATGATCCATGTTCAGTAAACATAACGAAAATAGAGAAATTGTGAACATTATGTCTGAGAAATCTCACAATAAACACCCAAGGACATTCTTTTCATACCTAACATGATAATCCATCAAAAGACAAAAAGGATGCATCCAAAATATTGGATATATAATATATGAACTCCCATGATTTTGATCCTTACACTTTCTTATATAATATGTAAAAATATGTACGTGCATCCCATATGAACATTAGTGGGGTTTTATTATAACATTACATGTATCCAATCACAAAAAAACCCCTAAATACGTATCATAAATTTTTTTGTATATTAAAAAATTTATAATATAGGTTTCTAAATGAATACCAAATATCAATACACCTTACTATAAATGTTAAGAATATATAACATCCATGAAAACTATATCCTTATATGGGTAGGTCCCAAACCCTTATATACAACCCTCAAGACAATATCTTAATACATATGAAGATAATATAATTGAGTAATTGTAAAATACCAATTCCATTATAATGTAGAATTTTTATACATTATAACTGAAATAATACAACCCAACAATTTATAGAAATGACCATGGGGTGTACAATGATGGTGAACTATGTGACTATAGATTCATAAATATATTTTTCCTAATATATTGAATACCTATATATTTTAAATTTATAAAACAAATAGGCCTCTATACCTACAAAAAAATAATAAACAATATAATGAAATCAAAGGAATCAATAATCAGAACCCTATATAACAAAATTTAATGATATATATTTCTAATAAATATATAATACTCCAAAATATTTTTGAAATATATCCATGATATGATAAACCATGACCATTAATACTAATAATTTCAATATAAAACATGATAAGAAAACTTGTATTTTAATGTGGTATAATAACATGAAAATGATAACTTCTTCGATCCACATTATAGGTACTGTGGAAAAATTAATTTCCAAATAATAGTATAAATGTTAAATTAAGGATGTATATTGAAGATGAGTGTGGCCAAAATGTTTGTTTACTTGTTATGTTTTTTATGAAAATTTATTTTGAATTGGTCTGAAATTTTGAATTTTCAAATCGACTTAAGACATGATGATTTAGAGAAAAATGATGAAAATGGAAATTAAGTGGAGCTTGAATATACCTATTTCTATGATATAATATATTCATGATTTAATAAATGTTTTCTTCTTGTATGGTTAGAAAGATTCCACAATCATTTATTCTCTTTCCATTATCCAGATGGTCATGGTGACAATATTCCTACATGATATCTAAGATTAGAATACATTCCTTCTTATATAAAAAATTTCTACAAAGGATTCTATGGATTTTGTAGGGAAAAAACCAATATATTATTCTATTCTCTAATAATATAGATTTTTCCTACACACCATCACACACATGATAATAACTATCAAGAAAAATCTACCAAAACCAATCATGATCCATAATTTACATGCATGGATTGGGTGGAAGGAGATTATAGATCATTGAACAAAAATATTAATACTAAAAAATATATAAACCCATCACAATAAAATTATATAATGAAAATTAGAAATTTAGAATTTGAACCAAACTGCAGAAGATGAAATCTTTTTATAAAACTAGTAATAGAAAATCAAAAATTAAAAATCAGTATAGCCTACCATTCACCGATCACTATGAAATATTAAACATACATGTGAAGGGTAATTGAAGAAGATATTGGAGAAGTAAAAAATATAAATAATTAAAATAAAATATTGAAATAAATAATGATGGAAAATAAGTAGTATATTATGCACATCTAGATATTTCCCATTCCAAAGATATATCCATGTCCTTGACAAAGATTCTATTTACAGATCAATGTGTTTCATGGATAGTATTTAATTAATCATTAATTTATATAATATATAGATTTTCAATCATTTTCAAATTCATGTGGTAGTGTGGGATGAAAATGAGTGATGACGATAATAATTTTTTCCAAACTAGTTGAATTATGAATTGGGAATCATGGTTCATAGTATGTAATATGTTTCATGATTTGAACTTTCTTGTTTCCCATCATTGTAAAATTTTATTTTTAATATTAAAATCATAAAATACATCATTTTTTACAACATTAATAGTCAATTCAAAACCTGATTTATAATTGTACAAGAGCGTCACATAATTTTTCCTTGATTTTTTAGTTTGAAGACATGGTGTTAGTCCTTACACAAAGGTATGTAATGAGAAAATATTTTCATCTTCAATTATTAAATGTTTATTAATTTTTAAAATATTTATTGTATCCTTTATTAAAATGAAAATATATTAAAATTTTTAATGATTAATAAGAGATTAATTTAAAAAAAATCAGTTTACATCAATATGAGTAAGTATAAAATCGTTCTATCAATTCCCCCAAACATAAAGCTTTATTTTCCTCTATCTTATAATCTTAAAAACACAAAAACATGTACATTATTTTATCAAAATATAAATATAACTTAAAAAAAATTATATTATTGTCAGTGAAAATTACTCTTTTGCGTTCCTCACAAAATAATTTTTTCAACTCCCCACAATGCAATGAAATAAATACAATAATGTATTTTTTTCACTTTCAAAATATCAATGCACCTTTTCAATGAAATTTTATATATTAATTCCTCACTAATATGAAGATAACATTCAATTTAACTAAAATTGTATTCCTTTAACTTCAATATCAATGTAATAAAAGAAATAAACTTATTCTCATACCTTAAGTACATGTCACATACCATAGCCTTGAAAAAAATATTTCCTCTCCACTACATGTAGGAATAAAATAATATTTAAAAAATTACACTAACGTAAATTATTTTTTAAATATCAATATTTGTTGTTAATGAATAAAATAAATATAAAAAAAATAATGTTTTAATTTTTTCAATTCTACAGGATATCAAATCATAAACTCATTTTAATACTCCTACAAAAATCTCAATTCTCAACTATTAATGATTAATGTAGGAACATGATATGAGTACATATAATGAATGTATCTCCCTCTCTGTATCTTTTCCATTTTTCATATTTTTTTAAATTTTTTAATATTTACCTTATAAAAAATTATTAAATCCAACACATAACCCAATATAATACAATGATAATCAATATGATAAATTTTTTTATTTATCCTCCTAGGAAAAAACCCAATTTATTTTATTTTTTTCTTTTTTATTATTTCCATTATTTTTAAATATTATTTTTTTAATAGTATAGTTCAGTAATTTAGTAAATTAAAAAAAGAAAAATCCCTATATAACAATAAAATCCACTAAATAATTATACTAAATGTGGCGTAACCGTATCTACCATGAACAAACTCTACCCCACATATAATCTTTTGAATATCATGCAACATATTACGAGTAGGGTAATAAGGAATATAATAGACATATAATATGGATTATTTACTAAAAAGATCATTCCTGGATTCTCTATGAATAATTAAGAATCAATGATAATCTAGTACCTAGGATAATGGAAAAACAAATAAAATATCTGAATCATCTTGAAATTTTTCTAATCATTCATAGTTTGATATGATTCAAAGAATGTTATACAAGAAGACATGTATGATTCTATTAACAAATATACTATTGATGGAATGGGAAATATTTTTTTAAAATTTTTATTTTTAATAAGAACGTATTCTCAGGAAAATTACTAATATCATGAAAAAAAACTAAACCAATCATACTAAATTTTATAAATTCCAAACATTCCAATTGTAAAATAATTTCATATACCTGAATGAACTCATTTCCAAAATTAATGATATGTAAAACATATCTCATCACTAATAACATTACTTATATTGTTCCAATTTTACAAAACTAATCAAATACAAAATAAAATTGAAAACGAGGTGCAATAATAATACTAATAAATTTATATATCTCATAGATCGAAGCTATAGTACAATATTATAATTTAGGGAATGAAATTTTATTTCAAATTAGTTATATAGTTAAAAATAATTGGGGGTAAAGTCAAATAATTAATTTATAATCATACTCCCTTTGAAATTATTCTTCAAGATGAGATTGACATATTCTATTCAAATAATACCACTCTATAGAAGTTCATGATGTGAATTCACTTTTCACAGTGTGAATCCCCTTCACACAATATGAGTTTCTGTTTAAAAGAAAGAATTATACATCGTTTATTAATTTTTCTTTGTTCCATGTTTATGAACATATAAATAATAATAAAAATGAGTGGTAGTGATTTCCAGTTCAGTTATACATAAATAGTTTTTAAGGGTAGATTGCAATAAGGAAAGAAATTTGGGTTTCCTCATAGATGATATATTTATTTTTCCTCATCAGCTCAACCAAAATTGTATTTTTTTAAAGATATTATATAAAATAATACTCCCCTGTAAGAATTAATTAATTTATTTTTTAATGAGTTAAACTTATTATTATATTTTTTATAATTTTAATGGAATTTCATCGATCAATAAAATATAAAAGAAAGATATAACTTAGTGGTTCTTCATTGATAATCTTAGTATAGGAGTATAATATCCATTACTAGTTCTTAGGGTTGTGTCCCATGGTACTTATTCGTCTTGTTCGCATAATAGGGAATGGATTTTAGTCACATTTGATTATAATCGAAATACCACCAAAAGTGTATTCATGAAAAATAGTAATCATTCGTTTTCATCTAAAATGTGGTTTTCTATAAAAAATGTAACATCATAAATGGTATAAGTTCACTTGATCTTTAGGGTGGATGGAATGTGATAGAATTATAAATAACTATTCTCTCTTTTTAGCATATAAAAATTTAGAAAATATTCTCTCATAATTTTCTCTATATATTTTAGCTACAATGTCATCTCTTTTTCAAAATTGTAAACGTACAAATTGATCTCATGCATAGTGTAGAATGGTTGGTGTTCAAATTATTTTTGTAGGCGGTGGATATTATTTTAAACTAATTATCATTTCTCATTCCTATGGATGTATTTTAGGATATACAATAATCCCAGAATCTATTTTTAAACAATTTCATCTAGTATTTTCAATTGGGTTTAACCATATTATATAAAACGCCGTTTACTTAATTATTGGTAACATATACAATGCCATTTGATTTTGGATGGAATAGTCTTTACGTTTTGTGATGCACCACAATCATTTTCAGTAATTACACAATTATTTCTATTACATAAGTGTCTCCCTTGACCACTATTGATGCTTGGGGTACTCCAAACTAGAAAAATATATTTTAAATTAAAAAATAATGGACAAAAATTGCATAATCAATCATGGTGGCATTTACATTGACCCAAATGGAAACATATTCTCCATTTTCAAAAACATAATAATTTCCAAATTTTATTTGTAATTATCCCATGATGTTCATACCCAATACTACAAAAATTCATAAAAGAAAAAGGTTTTTATGGAATTTCTTATCTTTTTGAGATATATCTATTAAAGTAGTATTTTCCACATATCATAGAGAATTACTAACAATATAAAAATAATATGAGAATATAAATTCTATATTTTTAATATAATTGGATATATTTTAGGGTCTAAAATGACTTATATGAGATAATGTGTTAAAAAATTAATATATTGATTCAGTTTCACATTCAAGTAAGATCCTTCTTATGGGTTTATCATTGAATATATTCCATAGTAAGGGATCTTCCAAAATAATAAATAATGATTACTAATTTAGTTTATAATTATCATGGGAGTCAAAAAAATACTATAATTATGATGTGATAAAATAGTTGAAAAGTTCAAAACACCTACGTACTCCACTGTTGATGATTTATAGTTGTTCTCCAAGTGGATGATCATTTAAGGCGTTCTAATATAAAATTCCTTCTTCAAAAAGGCTATGCAGTCCATATAGACGATCAAACTGATTATTTTTAAATTTAACTTTAATCATTACTTACCTGGAGAATATATTTTAAAACAATAATATTCTTTACTGACGTTTTCATTGCATTGCCCTTCATCATCATGTACTTGAGTGATAAATGATTATAAAATACAACTAATTTAGTCTATGTTAAATTAGATCTAATTTGTTTAAGAGAAAACAATTTAAGGGTACTCCTTTTAAATAGTTTTTTTACTTTAGATGATTACTTTCTAATGTCCAATAGTTATAATATCTGAATTTTAGTTTGCTGATAATTATGTGAGTGAGGTATTTTCATATATCTTTGTTTTATGACTCATATAATAGGAAAAAGGATGTTCTTAGTTGGGTGGTTGAATTTTAGCTTGAGTGAAAAATATTTCCTTTTGAACATAAAATGTATTATTTTACTCCACATTATCATCAAATATGACTTCTGTAAAAAGTAATCTAGATAAAGGAAGAATAGTCATGCTAAATTCCAAGAGAATACTCCTATATAATCCTACATGGGACAAAATATCGACAGTATTTTAAATATTTGATATGTAACTAAATTTTTCACTTTAAATTTGTATTTCATTACCATAATTTTTTTAGAAATTATGTGTCCTAATAATACATATTTATCAACCATAAAGTGAAACATATAAAAATATAAAATTATATTTCAATAAACGCATGTTTCTAATACATTTTCCGGATTACCTATGAAATGATCATATTAACTATTAAAAATAAAATAATGCATTAAAAAATAGCTCTATATAGTCATTAGTATGATTTAAAAATATTCTTACAATGCACATCAAATATTTACGTGGGACATTACATAATAGAAATATCATCCTACTATAAGAAAAGGATCCAAATGAAATGTTAATGTTTACTTCTCTTGGTCTTCATTAAAAATTTATAGCTTGATACATCCAAAGAAGTAATCCAAGAAAAAAAATGTATTCTAAATAACATCCTCTATAACATTTGAAAAATTAATGGGATGAAAAGGTTTTCCTTTTATAGTGAATTCATCCAGACTAATGTAATCGATTTTCACTCTAAAACAATTATAAACTATAATGGGTATTTATTCACTATTTTCTTTTCTTTGAAAATGGTAAAGTCATTTTTCTTAGGGACAACATGGATTGGGATGACACACTGTGAAACAAAGACAGGGAGAATGGTTCTGGATAAGAACATGGTTTTTAGTTCCTATTTCATAACCTCAATAATGGTATGATTAATTATTATTTGTGTGTATCAAAATTTTAGGGAATCCCCTTCTAATAGGATTCTATGACAGTTGAGTTTGGGGTTGATTCTAAGCATATCTATGAAACATCAAAATTTTTCTTATATGTTTCTTTTTTAAATGGAATGTCATATAATTTTTATTTTAATGGTATAGGTTATTGTAAATTATAACTAGTAATATATGAACATTATTATGTACGATGTACTTAAAATAATAGAAAATGGGTCTTATCTATTGTCATGGGGGTTTTTATGGGGTGATACTGAATTGAGGTTTCAAAATTTAATGGTCAGAATTTATTATTTACATTAAACCTAAATTAATAAATCATAGATGAAACCACCAAATACATATTCTTCAAACATGAAATCAATATTTCTCAGTATTTGGGTGTTGTTATTTATAAACATGAAGTGCTATCATGGGGATAAAACCCCCAAATAATTAAAAAAACATTCAATATGTTTTCTACCATATTAATGGGATTGTTTGAAATGTGAATGACAACATAATGGATTCTTCCTGATATCTTGAATATTGAAGTGTACCATGTTGTCCCCTATATGAATTGTAAGTGTGCCTTTATTAAAATTTATCATTTTTTCATCTTTGAGAATGGTTTTCAGATAATAATAGGTAATATACTAGTTTTATTCCTTCATTTATGGTATGAACATGGATTTTAGCTATAAAAATAATCCCTCTTATGCCTAAGAGTACATATTCTACCACCCCCATTTTGAAAACAGTGGATCAATTCACTAATTGCACCACCACCCATGTGGTTTTAAATTCTATAGTCTATTAAGAAGAATTCACAATGTGTGGAAGAACATTTATAGAGGAACAAAGAACACAAAAAAATAAAATATAAATATAAATAACTGATAGTGTATGGAATAGATAATGACCCTATATATTGAAATTTTTATGCCACTGGTTATTTGATTAGTGTGATATCCTTATTAGAAAGGTTATTCCTTCATCGCCATCGATTATCCTTCTATTGGTGAAATTTACATTGAGAAAATTCTCATACATCATAATTTTTCAATGTACTTTCAAAAATGGGATGTAGATTCAAATCATTTAAATGGCCTCTTGAGACTCTTATTTATATTACTATTCTTATATATTCTTTAAGAGAGTAAACTGATAATTTATTAGTGATAGAATTTCATTATTCTCATCTTTTTCCATTACATGGTGTTTATAATAATTCCCTCTCAAATAAGGTATGTTTTTCTACTAGTTGCTACAACTTATCAACATAATTTTTCTTAAAAGTTGCAAACACGATTTGATCAGATTTACATTAATGGGTTTCCTGTTTCTCGATGTCTTTCACACTCCATATTTTAATCGTTCTAAAATAACTCATTGGTTTGGTAATTTTTTTTCTAGTTATATAATTCAATTTTCTGACACTCTGTCTATGAGATATTAAAATTTAGATGATTGTTTTCCATTTTTTCTTCAACTCTATAGTTATTTCTTTTAATTCGATAATGAGTAATGGTCAAATTTTCAAGTGATATTGGTAGGTATTTTCCTAGAAAGGGGGTGGTTGAAAATATTTAGGATAGATGGTTTGTTTGTATGGTTGTTTAAATGATTAGGGGTTTTGGTGTTGTTATTGGAAAGGTCAGTTATTGAGATAAATTAATTTCACCATATTTCCTTGACTTTGGTATCCTAGTTCATTCTATAGTATATCATCAAACCATTGGTTTTAATGGAATTTTTTCATCTAAAGTGTTTTCTCATACTGATCAATACCTTATAAATCGTCCCATTATTTTTTATAATGATTAGTATAAGAACACAAACAATACCAATGGCGGGTCACTCTATTCAATTTCATTTTACCCAAAAAAATTTCATAATAGACTAGTAATTCAATAGTTTTTTATTCAAATATATCTGATCAATTCCAAGTCCATCCCTCATTAATTACTCATGTTCACATAAAAGTAGTTTTGAATAGTACTGAGTGTTGAGAAATCATTAGATTCAAATCATTATATTTTTTGGAAATGTTTCATACATCTGTCATAGAAATAATGAATTGAGATGGTTATGATAGTTTTCTATTAGGCCTTGGTATAAGAAAAGGAGTTAGTGATGTTTCTCTATAGTCTATTGTTGTGAACCTCTGAAAATATTTTTGAATCGTTACATGTAGTCATATAGTCTTCTATGTCAATTCAAAGATGGTGTAGGTATATTTTCTAATAATCATGCACTTATGGGTGGAAAAAAATCTATTCATAATGATACTGTTATTATCTTCTAAATCATAGGAATCTCCAAATTTTTGTTTGTATAACTTATCCTTTATAGCCCCTTCAAGTGAAAAGTTGAATTACCTTCACTAGAATGCTTCATCTGTGACTCCATGAGGTTTGAAACTAGATTACACATATGCGAATTATTGAATACAACTACTAAGTTCTTCTCCTCTGAGACTAGAAAATTTCAGTAACCATTGAATCATGTTATCATGTTATTAAAATCCATTCTCAAAAGAAAGCACATTGGGTTTGATCTAATAATTAGTGAAGTGAGAGACATGAAGATCCATGAGGGTTTTATCAGGATTTTTTTCAATATTTATAGGTTTAGAGTGAGAAATGAGAGTATCACATTGAACTAAATGTGTTATTTTAAAAAATTATTTTTGTTGTTTTAATTTCGTTAAATTTTATAGTGTCATATCAATTTTAGGATCGAAATTATACTCTTTGATTTATTACATAATGTCCCCAATGACAGCACTATATTTTTTGTACAAAATATTTTCTAAAATGGGGAAAAATATTTTACCATGTATATTATATAGTATAACATTATGTAGAATACCAAATATGAGTACAGAAAAAATGATTTTTCACATTTCATGACTTTTCTGGAAATTTATTATTGATAGTGTTTTATAAATTATATTTATAATGAAATATATAACATGATGATTTAAAACAATTGATGAAAATTTTATCCCATTAGAGATTGAATATAAATATTTTAATGTTATCAAAGTTTGAAAACTTATGAATTATTTTCTACTGATATGATAACAGACATATTTCATGATCATTTCCTCTCTCTCCCTTGGCTAGATGTTGATACTAGGAATATATCTAAATAATCGTAGGATGTTCTACCCTCCTTTATATTTTAATGTGAACCGAACTGGATTCTCTATATTTATTTGGGAAATCCATATTCTAGTTTTCTTATTCCCTAATAAAAAAAATTTGGAATTTCAAAATTCACCAACTTGTGAAACATCATGAATCACTCACATCGTAACCCTATTAAGCTAAAATATATACAGAAGAGATTTGGGTGATGTTAGATTATAGAAAATTTACCATGGAACTTAATATTAACATAATCGAATCCAGATAAAATTTTATTAGATAATATAAACCTTTAATTAAAAATTTAATCCATTATAAAATATCAATAAATATTATTATAAATGTTGGCTCATAAACATGAACAATACTAATTTTTATAAAAATTCCTTTATCGATCAGTCTGAAATATTACCCCTCCTTGTGAATGGTAACCAAGAATATTTAGAATAAGTAATGCATAACAAGAATAAATGTAAAATAATGATATATTGTTCGATATAAAAGCAACAATAGAGCCTCTATATCAATAATATCTCCTGACCAAAACATGTATTTAAAACCTCCCTAGTGATTTTTATTTATAGGACTCATCATTTCTCGGGATTCCTGGTATTTATAATAAATTTAATAATAAATATATTGTAAATCAAATCTAATGACATGTTGGTTCATTGGTAAAATAAATATCATAGGAAATTATAATTTATGTGAAAAATTGATGCATATTGGTCTGGAAAACAAGGTTCATAATGTGGAATATGTGACATGTCATGTGAAATAAACCATACTATTTTAACTTTCCACATCACCTGATTTGGACCACAAAAAGGCCCCCGCAATTCCTCCCAAAATTTTATTTGAACCTAACTAGAGGTGAGGGTCTAAAATAAATGTTCTGAGACTATAACCTCTAGTAAAAATGCAATAAAAATAAAAATTAACCTAACAAATACACAAGGGAAAAAAAGTACCCATAATAAATAACTTATGTAGACAAATTCAATACTAAATGAAAAATTGTATATGGTCCTATATAACATTATGAAGGAAAAAGATACAATATCTATTCAGCCATTGGTCGAAATATATATATAAAATTAAAAACAATATAAATAAATTATTAGATATGGAAAACTGAATGAAAAAACACACACCTATTTTTTGGATGTTTGAGATGCACCCAATAGATATTGAGACTCCACAAGAGTAGATATAATCAATACAGAAATGTTGGTAAACATCCTTTTCCAATGAAAACCTATGTTCCATCTTGAAATATATATCAGGTATATACACAGACATTAAGGATCAAATATAGGGGGTCAGTAATAAATCCAAGATGGCCACCCACATTGGTGAACCTATAATAGGGTACAATAACATGTTCATGCACATGAATTATACACACTATAGAATAAAAATAATAATACCTTGAATAAAATATTTACTTTACAAAAATAAGGAATATTTAAATAAAAGAAAATATACAATTATGGGTTATACACTAATAATTGAGGTAAATTTACCCATACTATAGCCAGGTCTGTAGATTTATAGCTGGTGACCTGCCTAGAAAAATGACATTTGTTCAACATATAGATCTAGATAGCTGATTAAATATATATAAAGAAAGGGAAAAAGGAAAGACTACATAAAAATATCATAGGCATTCACATGAAAAAGATCATATTCTAATATTGATGAGTCTAATAGCGCCATATGAACTGGGGATAAGAACATCTTCGGCAGCACAAAAAAATAACTTATCTATCTATAAATTCATGTAGAATGAGTTTGGCCCTAGCTATGGACCCAAAAATATATGGGCTTGATAAATAAACCTAATAGTTCAGGACATCCAATATACAATAGAAAAATAATATTGACAGTTAACAAAAACCATTCCGTGAGTTCATTGGAAAATCACATGCTCAAAGACACTCCATCCAGTATAAATACACAACCAGAGGGGTGGTTACACTCGTCAATATCTCTCGTTGTCTCTATAAGAACATCTAACTGGCACCAATCTATATAGGATAGGACCGATGTCAAACCAATTTCCAATTCTGAATCATATATATCCCATGGATATTCTCCTCCAAAAAATTACGGAGCATGAATTGATTGGCACATCACAACCAAAGACCAAATGAATGTGGGATAATTTAAATCTCATCCCCTCCATAAAAACAACATAATATAAAAATCGATCAACTCTATACTATGAATGAATAGGCATCTCTTCGTCCCATATATCTCAACATCCAACAAATCAAATACTATGGGATCGTAATGACCCACCCCTAGTTCACATAAATACTCTGGGCATATATGGGTTTACATAGTTATAGATCAAAGTGATATCCTACTAAGTATTCCATAGTTTCACCCATGACCGTGGTCCATTCTTGTCAAATAATAAACAACATAACCAACGTCCATAGTGTATATTTGATAACCATCAATGATTTTCATTATATTATATAATGAAAAAGAAACTACCATTGATGAAACATCCAAAATGGCCCTCAATGGACTCCAAATAATCCTTCATATAGAACACGTCCAATGAGGGATCGATGTATTCAACACAAAAAATGGATTTCATAATGGTTGTCCTGACCACCTCAAAAGAGGGACCATACAATGTATCATCAAAACAATCTAAACCATGCCTATGGTCATTATTGGATTCAATTACATCAACCACTGATAACTCGATCAGAACCCATCCCACAAGGGAATCCCAGAAATTCCCTTAGACACATATCAGTAAAAATTGACACCATTTTGAAGCCACCATCCTATGTAATCATCCCATCCTAAAGGCTCCAACATTTTTAGTCAACAACCCATGATAAAAACACAAACTCTCTAACACTGTGGAATAGATACCAACCCCCTTGAGTAAATAGATATATCATCAGAGATACTATTCAATCCTTCCTTCCATGTTTTTTCTGATAAATCCTCAAATATATTTCCTTGTCACAATCGATCTAGGATAATTGTTATGCTTATAAACCTCACATGTGCCTCAAATAACACCACCTAATCCACTAGAGGTTTCTAAATCGTGACCGCAAAGAAATCCTCATAAAGTTGATTTCTCATCAAAAAACTCTATATAGAAAGCTTTTATGTGATGAATAGAGACCCCTATCATGATTTAAATGAAAAAACTATGAATGGAATATTTAAAAGTCTAATTTAGACTCCATGTTACAAACATTCCAACCACACCAATGAGGAAAATTTATATGGTTTGTACATCATGTACATGGAGTGTAACCATAAATGGAATCCATATCTATGTTCCCTACCCCACTGGGATCATAATTTTCCAAATATCATGGCATATAAACCATGGAGATAGTGTGTATCCCCACATGAGGTACCCTATTGTGTAGTAGATCCCCACTTAACATGTACAAAACCTAACTAAACTGTGTGTATCAACCCATTCATGGTGTGTACCCACACTAGGTCCCCAACTATATACCAATCCTTGCACCACCACATGTGGCCTATATCCAAATTGTACACAACATCTATTCATGTACCTCACATGCGTTCTGTCCATATACCCTACATGACCATGTTCCCTAAATGGACCCTATGTTTCTACAACATTTATTTTATACTTGGTACACCGAATTTATTCCAAAAAAGCCATCTTCCTGATATAGATAAAGCATACTATGTGTTCCATCTGAACTACACAATGTATACACAACAATTTCAAAATTGAAAATGAACAAAACAACATAAAGGTCTCATTTATCCCTGATAAATTTTACATCAACCTCATTAGGGTCCCTAATTACCAATTTAATTATTTAAAAATAATAAATCATTTAAAATACATATATTAATATTGGAAACAAAAAAACAGTACTACCTCTAAGAAGAAACTACTGATGTTTTGCACCAGATCTATATTATGGACATGTAAATCCTTGATCAACCTCAAGATGAGCTCTCTAGGGGGTGCTTCCTCCTCCATCCCCCTAACTACCCCTCTCCAACTCTTGAATAAAATTCCAATGTGGGAATTCAATGGTAGAATACATGACTACTAGTGAGAGAATATAATAAATAATGGGGAAAATTATAGGAATATAAATTGAAAGGAAAAGAAGTCTTGTCTTGGCCTAGTTCATGTGATAGGTTTATTCCTTGGCTAGAAAAAAAACCCCCATTCCATATTCAATGGAAAATGGGGAATCAAAATCAAATAATCATTTTGTAATATATCACCAAAAAAACATTTGAATAAAATAATATTAAACTCACTAAATATTTAATATTCTATGAAAATATTAACCGCTATAATTTCCACCAAACTCTTTTACTTGGGTAAAACCATATTTTGGGACCATCTTAGTTTTCTAAAATGTTAAATGACATCATGTAATATGATATGTTAGCCTTTTTACCCAACATAATATAGTAAAAAATATAAAATTTCTCCTCTTTTATAGATCTCGTGATGATGTGAGTTATCACAAACTCCACAAATAAATTAGCCAACCGCAAGAGGCCATGGTGGTTATCTGACATCCACTATCCAACCATATCACCGGAACTGTCACCCTTATATATACTATTTAATATATAATATTATAGTGTCCACAACCTTCTCACCACATGATGGACACTCAACAATGATTAATTTGATGCTCCCCACAAGATGAGTATCCTCATAATATCATCGATGCCGAAATGAGAAACCACAAAAATCACTACACTTCCACCACCAAATTCCATAGTTATAAATGAAAAAACTACTCACACTGGAGCACCGTCATAAAACCCCACAATAATAATTCTCATTCAAAACCATCCTATAAAAAACCATCCATTATAAATAAACCATACAAAACAATTTTTTTGACTCCAACAACTTATGGTGAACTCCCCACCACATGTTTTTATTTAATGATCTCTCAAATGAGCACCTAGAATCAAGATCACATAGTCCATACCATGACGAAATAATGCTATTCAAAGAGAAAACAATGAAAATACTCATCGTGCAGGCTAGTTCCACTAAATAGAAGCACCCTAAGAAAACCTACTCAAAATTAAAAATCTCACTCATATCACATTCAACCAAATGACCATCCTCTATAATGGAATTAATCAAAACCCACATTATTAAAACCATACATACACTACACTACAAAAAACATAACCAAAAATGTGAAGGGATAGGAGACAAACCAAATCAACCAGCCTAACCTTTCCTATGAATGGAAGAACGTGCAACTAACCACATTTAAAACACTAATAATATTCATGTATGTGAACTACATATAAATAGATGACATCAACGACCCCACCATGAAAGAATAATAATTTCAACCCAATCCATTAGTTGTAGTTAGAAGACGTGCCCCATAATAAGACCTGATAGACAATAGGTTGGTATAATAGCACCATCCCCCAGAATCATGAACCTGTGACTTTATGGAAATCACAACCTATGAGAAATGTGACCCTGATCCATAAATATCTCAGGATTCCTTACATTCATATATTAACCAATAGATAACTCATATCCAACTATTGACCTATAGGGGTCTCCATGAATCCCTAAGAAATGGGGTTATGTTTAAATCTGTAGTGAACATATTAGTATAAGATCCACATGACTTGAAATCATAAGTTCATATATTCATTAAATATAGTTGATCATAATTAAACCACTGAGGTATATGTGATGCCCGGTATAGGTAGTTGGATATTATTTAAACTAATGAACCACCATCTTCAGTGATATCCACACATATTAGAATATGTTATGGGAATTATACATGACTAAAATGATGCATGAACACTGACATATTTCCTATAGTCAAGGTTCCAAAAGACAATGTAAACCATAAATACCCAAGATCAGGTGCATTATACTAGATTAAATCACACAAAAATAAAAATAAAATTCAATAAAATCATTCAAATTCTATAAAAATATTGATATATTATCGGCAAAGCTATTTTAGACACACCGGTATGATATCCATAACATGTATCAACAAATTTATAGAAAAATTGTCCATAAAATACCCAAATTATGAACATATGAATCTATACATCCATTTTTTGAGTGAACCATCCTTGGTAGACTAAAAATGTCACTCTATATTTCCATCGACAAGGTATCAAGAACACCTCCCTAAATTCTTGAGGCTTCCAACTATTTGTGATGGTCTAAATGATACAGTGGTTGAAATATACCATTTATTCAGAGTGAAATGATAGTGGAAAATACCTAAAATCATAAATAAGGATAAAAAAAAGAGTATACATAACAAATAATTGAAATAGAATCATTCTATAATAAATAAATATAGCATACTACCATATAGACTCTCATTCATTAAAAACATAAAACTATCTGCCTTTCATTACATCGATCTGAAATATATAATAAATTAACTAAAAATAAATACATTATTCTCTAATAAAAACCATCATCCAGACTAAATACATAGTAGCCACAATGCATGTGCTACACCAATAAGATTTTTTTACTCCACAAAATTATCCCTACATGATCAAGATACATTATGTGACATCCAGATACCCTATGCACCTTATGGCCTAGATAGAATTTATAATTCTTTTCTATATGTGCATATATATTCATGTATAGTTGTTATGAAATAAATCCCATTTGGACTCCCCCAACTATCACAATGTAATTTTATTCCTTAACAAGGGAATGAACACATGATACACCCACTATAACAAAAAAATAATAAACATATAATAAAATTAAAATTTATTTCAAAAATAGCAGGGGTATAAAAAAATTAATATAACCTCTTGGATTTATAATCTCACTCCCAAGGTAAATATAACCCTTCTCTAGCCCAACCCATAGTATTTATTTCAAATGGTTCACATAAACTCATGATATCATGTGTGTCATCCAAATATAGAAACAATCTCTAACTCATCTAAATTAAATGGAAAGTAATTTTTATATCTAGTGAATAAATATTGGAATACATACAATAATGTATATGTACCAATCCATAAGACTCCAATAATGCAATATAAATAGTTTACATAAACATCTAGTTTGTCATGACATGTGTACTTGTTAGTCCAAAAGGTCCTATAAAATAAATCAGGCACCATCTATAGACTCAACCAATATGTTGGATCAAGACATAAATCTTGAATCACACATAATCTGTTCAATTAAGAGTAAAATATTATACAATGTGAAAAAAACCAACATCATGAGATCCTTGGTAACTCACAATCCCGAGGCCACCCTAGTTAGGGAGAATACATAATAATAAGTAGGGATGCACTCATCCAGATAACACATTAACTCCCTGATATCATCTACACACAATAATAAATAAAAGATAGAACCACGCCAAAATCTTAGAGATTTAACATTTTAATGTATCCAAGGTTATTCTTTTCAATCCAAATTTGTGGGCTGAAACTGACTGAAACATGATGTCCAAAGGCCATCCAAATGAAGATCCATCCCTCAAGACCAATATCTAAACAAGTTATCTAGAAGCAAGATAAACTATATTTAAAGAAGTCATAAAGCCTCGATCATCACTATAGATATAAAAATATGACAAAACATCCACCATGGGATCTCAACAACACTTGTTAGGGTCATATAAGAACTCAGGGATCCCAAAATCCTCGGGGTCACATTACAGGGAAACATCATATTAAGAACACACCTACTGCACCTAAACACTATAACTATTTCATTCCATTGATCCCTGACAAGACCAAAGGATATAATAATAGAAAGAAGTCCTACATGGTTTTCCTCTATCATATCCAAAGCACGAGACATGCCAAATTTGGAATCTTTCAAAAAAATCCATAGTTTACTCAAAAAAATACCAGACTAACGACACATGAAAGGGAGAATAGAAAACATAAAAATCCATTTAGGTAATTAAATATATTTCTAGTAACACTTCTTAATAGAAGTACCCACCAAGGGCTCCTCACCAACATCCAAACCATGACTCACAAGAATTCTCAACCACTGAATATGAAATCCATTGATCAATTGATCAATAACAATCCCACTAGAAATTCCCATGATTTCCTCAAAATCATCTAAACAATACAATGTCACACGATCATAATCTTTATCCCATAGAATCAACCCAACCCATGTGTTCCAATTTCTCTAGTCCTCAAACCTAAGAGACAAAATCAATCTCATTATCCTTGGGAAACCAGACCCAATAGTAAGGACCAAACAAACATCTCCTAATATATAGCAATCAATTTAAACATCCAAGATCTATCATAAATAATATTAAATGGATCCCCATGGATTACCTATGAAATTATTGTCACTGAGATCACAACCATCACTCTGGCCTCACAACTTATACCACCACCCACTAGAGAATTACCAATTCAATCCTCAATGAAATCCTCCAACTAATTATCCCCCATCGAAAAATCCATCCATAAAAACTATAAATTCGAATAGGATTCCATTATCAAGAACTATGTTGAAAAAATATCAGAATATAATACTCATATGTCAATTTCGACATCGAGTTAAAAACCTTATGAAATACACCATTAATGAAATAAAGAAAACATGTATTTCGGGTACATGTAATGTAACCACCACGGTCTTCCCCATCCATTTTTTCTTATCTATTGAATTTTGTATGTTTCTGAATTACATGGTTTATTGACATTGTACATGATATGTTACTCCATAATCGGTACTGTCCGATTTACTACAGCCTCACTCAGCATGTCCAACACCTGACTACACATCGTGTACCACCCTGTACATGTTATATACCCCAAATAGGGTACCAAATCATATACCCATCCATGTACTCACACATTGGTTCTAGCTAATAACATTAAATAGATATTATCTGTGTACCACTCATGGATTTATGATGATTACCAAACATGGTCATGGTCCCCCAGCATACCTGAGTAATCACTACGATTAATATACCCCATTGACATGGATTATAGTCACAAAAACCTATCTTCCCTAAGCGTGAATAGCACACAACATGTGTTCACTAAACTACAAGCACCAAAAATGGTTATTCCTGAATGAAAACCCCCAAAAACATCTTGAAACCATCGTTTCTCCCTGACTAATTGTAGATCGACTCTCACAAGGTCCCCAAAAACACATATTATTATCCAATGAAGTAAAAAAATATTTAAACTATAGGAATTTATGATGAAATCATATAAAATAGCCTACCTTCATGTGTATACCATGGATGTTTTGCACTATATCTTCACCAAGAACTCACTGAACATCTATCTACCTATATGCATGCTCACCTGGAAACAAATACCCATCCATATTCCACATCAATCGACCACCCCATATCCACTAAAGACCCTAAATTTGTACGAACATGGGGGTTTCATTATAATACAAATGGTAGGATTAAATTTAAAAAAAAATATGAACAATAAAATGAAAGATATTGGGTATGGACCTATCCCTGGTTCCCATGATAGGATTGTGCCCCACTTTACGTCAAATGTCATGTTTAGAACTCATACTCAAAGAAGAAATAGAAATACTAATCTCCATTACAAATATAGGAAAATATGAATATCATTGAATCAAATAATAATTAACTAATTAAATATTTCATGAAAATTAGAACATCCTGGATTTCCGAAAAACAATTATGTTAGGGTAAAACCTTATTTTGAGATATAGTGGTTAGAATAATTATCTATGATCATTTCATAGAATAATTTAATATATTTCTCTAAACCTCCCATGAACAAAAAGACTTAAATTACCACTAACATTAACAACTTATTATGATATGTGTTATCACACATTGTTTTTTTCATTCCCCCCTAATAGTGAATTTTTTCATGTTCTAAACATCGATTCATGAATATCTTATCGTTTCATGACATGAATTTTACATCTGTGATGCAAATGAATTTTTTCTAATATCTTCACCTCTTTTTTTGTATTGATTTTATTGTTTGAATAATATAATATTGTCCTTTACCCACAATATGTAATAAGAAATAAATTTTTATCATGAATAATTAAGTGTTTAGCTCATTTTGAATCATATTTTATATCCTTATATAAAATAATATAAAACAAAAAATGGTGTACATATAAATCAATTTATTTAGAAAAAATTACATTTCACATTAAATTAACTATATTGAATAATTTTTTATTATCAACCCGAAGAGAAAAAAATCATGCTCAGGTCAATATCATGGATTCAAAAAAAATGTTCTTCAATTATTATAAAAATTTATGAAAACTATTGATCAATAAATTAAATTTTTTATATTATCATTATCACTAAGAATAATAAATATTCACTCATAATCACTTCAATCATATATATGAGTTGAGGGATCCACTATCAAAATATATTTTAATCATTCTTTAAAGCCCCATAAGAAGATAATAGATCACCACATGATTAATTATTCTAGCCTTAAAATTGATCTATAATGATTTAATAAAAAATTTATAATATAGGAAATAAAAAACTCTAATAAAGGAAACAATTTTGTTTCATCATTTTTTAACCCATAGAAAATATCTGGAGAGGAAATTGTATAATAAATATAAGATAAACATAACTAGAGGATAGGATATTGAGATTTAAACTACAACCATGATGAAAGGATATCAATAAAGTGATTATAGGGATATGTTATATAATCCTTTCTAAGAATAAAATCACTACATTATATGGATGATTTCTATATAAGATTCTTGGATTATTCCACCTTGTAAAAAAATAAGATGAATTAATTTTTCGGTGAAGGGATACAGATTCCAAATAAGGTGAATTAGAAATCCACGAGTAAATAGGTGTTAGTTATTACAAGAAATTAATGATTTACCCTCATCACTAAAAATTATAATAATAATATACTAGATATGACGTATAAAGAAACTGAGTATAATGTTACTAAGAGAATTTCCTACGACACACTCGATACTACTAGATACCAATTACACATCTACAATGGTTCTAGTTCTTCAACTGCACATATTCTATTTTATACTTCCTCTGAAATGATGAACATATTCATACAATACCCCTCAAACACAAACTTTTATTAATTTACATTTCAATTAATTTAATTTTTAAGGAAAATAACATGATAACATGGTGGTAACTACTAATTCTCCACCACATGGTTTATTCTTCCTAATAAGCATCAATTACCCTCTTGTAGGTTTATGTTCATATATTATGCCCCCATTTTAGATTCCAATACATAGGTTTTGTCATTAAATTATTAATACATACAAATAATTTGAAATTTTTATTTAAATTTATTTATAAATTCATATCACTATTCTCATAAACATATTGATAGGATAATAAAAATTAGAACTATCCTCCACTAGAATGATATAATCGAATCTGACCACATCTTAAAACACTGGTACAAATTTTATCATTCATAAAATATGAAATAATTTTTAAATAGAAGTGATCATTGGAATTTGAAATGGTTGATAATTAATTTGTATACTTATTCCAAATATTTTAAATGTAATGATGAACATCATAGTACACTTCCCCTACATTCCCTATATTTTATAACCCGAAATCATAAATCCCATAAATAATATATAATAACTGATATTAAAATAACTAGGGTATCCTTTTGATCAATGTATGACATCTTTATCCTTCGGTATTAATTACTTATTTATAATAAAGTGTACCTACATTATAAAATCCAAAACAATTATACATTCAATAAAAAAATGAAACACCAGTTTGCATACATGATATAAGATAAATAAATAGCATATACAAACGTACTCAATGTAGTAATCCAAATGAAATAATGATTATTTTTATTATAGGAGAACTCTAATATAGAGGTCTGTCCTTCGTCAGAGTAAAAAGAATTAGTTATAGTGGACCACAAAATTGATTTTTGTATATAATTGGCCTACTCAAACTATACATATTTCGAAGGGTGATAATATATACTCAACATTACCTTATTATATAGAGACCACTGCAAATCTTTTTAATGTTCACATATAACCCTTGGATCCAGATCTATGAAAATAATATCCAATTTATAATGAAGAATCCAAATTTTCTTAAAATATATCTTTCCTATATCATTAATATAATGTGAATTTTTGATGGGTATAAACACTATCTTTCTGGTCATGTGGTCCAAAATTACAAAAAATGTATACTAACCCCCCATGAATATGAGAAAGATGGACACAATTCCTATTATTATATCATTATATTTATACATAGTACAATGATGATAATGTACATCACAAAGAGGTTTCGGGTATTTTCATCTCACAACCTGAAAAGTAAATCATCTAGAATAAAAACTATTAATTTTTTTCTTTAATACTAGAAAATCAAAATTATTAGTATATATAAAAAAATAATTTAATAACTCCACAATAAAAAACACATCTGTAAGTATGATATTATTTTGTCATATTATCACATATTATATTATGGATAAAAATATAATAATGAATATAATAATATTAGTGCCAATATTGATACAAGACATCAAATACTTCACCTACATCTAGTGTTTCAAAAATAAAAACACAACCATCATTAAATTTTTCATTGACTTTATATCCATCCATTATAGGATAAGTAATAACATTGATGAATAATAATATTGTATCCTGATATTCCATAACATACACATGATTGTATGACCTTATCATTATTTTCCTCCATTATTTATTACTTTTTGGTAATTTGTTATATTGAATAGTCAGGATAAGAGAATCAAAAATAACATTTCTTAATATATTTTTATTTTCATCATTAAAATTAAAATTTATAATATATAATATATATTAATACAACCTTATATTTAATATATCAATTAATGGAAATATATTTGATTTGTATTGATAAATAATACCATGAACCTTTATCTAAAACAATGGTTCTAAAACATAAAATAATGAGTGACAATAACGATTTCATAATCATTGGTGGGATATTCATACTAATGGGGTCGAAGCTATTAAGAATTATAATACAAGACCTGGTGATCCTATATATTAACACATCCTAGTTTGATTTAAAAATACAAATAATAGACATTGAACACTTCATGTATATTCGGTAATATTAAAATAAGATTTATGGGAAATTATCATGCTGAAACCAGTAATAATACATCGCAATTTATATAACATAAAATATTATTTCCATTCTTTGTTAATTATTCAATCACAACATATATCTAAGAGAAATCTTGAAGAAATTGATTAAATTATCTCCTTTAATTTTTAATTAGGGTGGCATCTTATTTTATTATAAAGGGTACCTTTCACAGATATTTTTTAGGCATTGATAATATTCCAATGTAATTATTTGATTGGTGTTCTCACCTCCTCCCTCCAAAAAAAATCCAGTGATCCCCCTCTTTGTGAGCATATATAATGGTCCTTTATCAGTTCTTTTCCAAATCAGTGTATTCTAATCACCCCGACGTGCATCGTGATTTGATACGTACACCTCTCCTTTGAAAATTGAACATATTTACCACTACACCAAGATGTTTTACACTATATTTGATGATATTTATATTTATTTACACACATATATACATAAAATTATATATATTAATATTTAAAAAAAAAATTTATATTCATTTGTAAACTATATCATTTTTTGTCTATGTTTGAACCACTTCATGTATGAAGATTTTATTTGTTGTCAACAATTTTCAATATAGGTCAAAATAAAGAATGAGATGAAGAGGAGCTACAAATCTCATGGAGAATGGAATTCAGATGATTGTTGAACTGATATTAATATCAAAGTACATGTATCAAATGTGATACATTTTCTACAACCATGAAACCATCTTCGAGAGTGTTGATGGTATTGACGATATAAAGTGATCTTGCAACATCTCAATATTCATGGAGACCATTAAAGAGCCTACATGAAGAGATATGAATTATTTCATGAGTGATATTGTGAAGATATGATTATTTAATAATGATCATACAAAGATGATAAGATGATTCCAGTCATATTCAGTCTGGATTGGATAGACAGATGTTGCTAGATGATAGGGAAGTTGTTGTACTTTCCTAGAATAATATGACAATTTTGAGACCGAATGTTCAAAGGGTATATATCATTGTGGAAGGACTTTGTGATGAATACCACTGATTATTGAAGAATATAGAAGATAGTTAAAGAGAATTTGTTTTATGGAATAATTAGATATTTAAGTGGTGTCGTTTCCATGCTTTTACGATATTTATGGACCTCCAAATCATGATTTGTATTTTTCAAAATGGATGGATTTCTACATAGGAGTGAACAAGATGCAGAATGGAAATGGAAATCGGTAAAGGGAGAAAACTGCGTACCTCAGATCATGGGCCGCATACCTTGTCCGGGAATGGTTTGCGACCATGTAACATGTAGTTGGAAAGGTAGGTGGGACGGTTCATGGAACATTTCACGGTACCGAAAATGGTTCATGAAGGAAAGAGTTTTAGTATATGGGATGGTTCGTCATTGGAAGGAGAGAAGTACGCAGATTGGCAGGCTTATGGTATGTGGAAGGTTAATGGTAGGCAATAAAGGACCGCAGTTCACCGGAGGGTCGTAGTATGTGGTGGAGGTTCACAGTACGCGGTGGAGGTTTACAGTACACTGATAGATTTCAGTATGCGGTGAATTTTTTCCATTGAAAATTTTGGTTAAAAAGAGCATCATAATTTGCAGAGTTACTTTCCTATATAAGGAGTGTTATCCCCTCCATTATGGAAGAGGGAATTCAATAAGAAAATATCATTCATTTTGAAGAACTCGACTATGTCCGAAGGCGGTACGTGTCACAACCCATCCTCAGGGACCGTTCCGTCACTACCCAAAGCATGCCTTCCATTGTCTAGGGGCTGGCAACTAGCACCAAATGAGTAAATCCCAGAAAAAGGGAAGGCAATGCCTTTATAAAAGTAAAGAACACAACAAAGTACACAACTGATGTAAGAACTATGTAAACTGAGTACAAAAGTAAGTTCTTAAAGGTAAATGGGCCATAATACAAACCCAACTGAAAGTACAGTATAACTAAGAGTCTAGTACAACAGCAGTAAAGTAAAGGAGCAACCACCGAGTCATCCTCTGGGAATCCCACCTGAAGGGTGGGTACAGATAGTCTTCCCAGCGCCACGGGCCCGTCTATCTGTTCCGTGTATGTCTCACAAAGTGGTCCACCTCCCGGTACCGTCTAACTCTACAAGCCTCTACCACGATCAGCGATGTCCGTCGTCTACATCGAACACAACGTAGTGCGAAAATTTCCCATGCAGGTGTGAGTATAACAATACTCATTAGGTACCCCGAGACCCCTGAAAGTATCCCAGAATCCACGAAGGAAAAACTACAAAGAAAATATACAATCAAGAAGTATCAACCAACTCTTATTAGGTATATTCCCATACATATACCTATGTCATCAATCTCAGTTCGGCTCCAACTCTCGATCCCAAGCACAACCCAGTACACATAATAAAGAAGTCAATCACATCGATGATAATGATTAAAAGTCAAGACTCAGCTCACATAGGTATACATCTTTCGTATAGCGATAGAGATGATCAGATGTAGTCACTGATTCATCTAAGATGTTGGACCCACATAGGATACAAGACCAGCTAAGCTGTCGTACCCACATAGGATACAAAACCTGCTACTCTGCTAGACCCACATAGGATACAAGTAAAGAGGTCAATACTGTCAAACCCACACAGGATACAAGAACAGTAGTCATCGCCATAGAACCCAAAGAGGATTCCAGTACATTAGTCATCACTGTTGAACCCATAGTGGATTCCAGTACAATATTCATCACTGTTGAACCAACGGAGGATTCCAGTACAGTAGTCGATGCAGTCGCAGCTAGCTCTAGGGTTCCCGCACCTCGAGAAAAGAAGTCATCACATCACCAATCATGAAGTATGGAGTTAATGTACCTCGAAGTTCCTTCTCATAAAAATAAGAAAACCAAAGAGACAGATGATGTTTCAATCAGACTCCCAGTCTGAGAGATATTGCCTTTTCCGTCCCGGTTGGAAATATGCTAATTCCAAAGCCATCTGTTTCCCAAATTTGTCCAAAACTCATGTAGGGTATCTCAAAAGGACCTCTACATCACAAGGGTCCCAGTGCCACTGATGGCGCATCGATCAGACGTGTGGTCTTCGAGATATTCACATTTAAGTGGAAACAGGCCTAGCCCATCAAGCCCAGTGGGCCGACGGGTCGGGTCGACCTTGTTTTGGAGGTTTTGACCCAAAAAAGGGTCGGACCAGCCTAATGAGGTGCACGGCCTAGCCTGAGGGGCGCAGCCTAGTCCGAAGGGGTGCGGCCCGGCCCGGCGGAGCGCGGCCCTGCCCGGCATGGGGCGGCCCAGCCTGTCGGGGGGCGGCCCAGCCCGGAATGGCACGGCCCGGCCAGGCGCGGCCCGACGCGGCCCGACACGGAGCAACAAAGCCCGGCATGCCAGGGCATGGCCTGGCTTACCGCGGCTAGGCCCGAGGGCCGATCGGTATGAGGGGGGTGGGCCACCTTCCCAAACTGATGGTGCCAAGCAGTGCCACATTCCCAAATTGGTTGGCTGAAGCCGACCGGCCTTCCCAGCGCAAGCGGCCTGCTCGGGCGGACCACAAACCTGCTACGTGTCACCTTCGGGTGTCGTGGCTCCTTCACCTGGCCGGCCGACGAGCTGGCCGGTCCGCCTCTGAAGTGACCGCAGATTGCGGTCCATGGTCCTCTGCAGCGCGGCACCCTTGTGGCGCTGCGGTTTCTTTGGTCTAGTGGAGTGTCTTACAGTTGCGGGTCATGGTTCCTCCACATGTGGCCGGCACGCAGCCTCCGCATTCGATTGTCTCCACTTCCCGTTGCGAAACAAAACTCAAGAACAATGGAGGGTTGTCGGGTCGTGTTCGTTTGGCCCGCGCCCTCCGCGTTAGGTGGTAACATATGGCCAAGATTATTCTAAAGAAAATCAACAAAATCGAGATAATTTATTCATGAATAAATTATTTAAACCCCCACCTCACAAAAGACATCCTACGTCATCGAGCCGCGGAAGATGACCATCACGGTAGAATGGTGTCATTCTGTCAATGATGGGAGAAGAGTCGTTGTCGTAGGTGAGGTAGACTCCTTGACGTCGAGGTGCATCCGAGGATGAAGCATCGTTTGAAGAGGCCCTTCGTGTTATTTGTCGAGGATGGTCTTCATTCAAGAATCGTGTTCCTCGTTGAAGAAGGATCGCCCATCTTTTAATTCTCTAGTGCCTTTCCCCAAAACATATTTTCCATCACAAAAAGAAATTAGGCTCTCTAATTAATAAGAATGTCATGCAATTCATATTAATTCAAAATGGGTGTCAATTAATTAACGCTAATATTTAATAGATTGGTTGGAACATTTTAATGGGAGGGAGGTGGAGAGACTCCCCCATAATAAATATGATTATTTTTCAAGATAAACAGTAGGGAATAAATGGGGAGCTGAGGGGAGCTGGAAGGGTGCAGGTTCGTGTAGGTCCCACCAAACTAAATCCTCTTAGGGGAGTTTATGTGGGGTGTGGTCCCACCATTAACTTCCTCTTATAGGTTATAACTACAAAAAAAATTGTGTACAACAATTTTATTTAATTTATTCTAAATCCCCAAAAAACATTCAACCTGCATAAAACGCAACTGTGGTGAAGGTACGCTTAAGCGAATATCGGCGCTGCAAGTTCATAGGTGTCCTCAGATTTCAATTACGAGAATCAGTTCAAAATATAGAAAAACCTGATCATATGATTACTGAACGTAACCGAAAAAACTTAAAAAAATTGATTCCGGCCACACCGGGGCTTGGTATCAAGTGCCTTCAGAAACCGCAGACCAGCAAAATTAAAAAGTATTTAAAGAAAATTCCTTGAAATTTTATGGGTCTTTACATTACCCCTAAATCAGGGATTTATGTACCTGAAAAAATATAACACACACTTGGGGAAAAATGGGGGTACTGAGCATGCATCTGAGTCTCCCGCTCCTAAGTTCTCTCCTGGAGGTTCTCGTGCTTCCAGTGAACGCGCACCAGAGGAATCGACCATCCAGATAAGACCCACTCCAGTCGATCCTCAATCTAAACCAGTACCTCTGTGAATGTTCCCCCTTCATCAATTTCCAGCTCCCCATGATCGATGATGTGGGTTAGGTTGTGCACGTATCTCCTCGGCTGAGATACGTGGTAGACGTCGTGCACCCGATGCAACTGAGGTGGAAGGTCCAGGAGGTAAGACACATCTCATACTCTGCTGAGGACATGGAACGGTCGGATGAATTGCGGAGATAACTTTCCGCCCCAATCAGATCTCCGTAGACCTCGTCGAGGTGAGACCTGTAGGAAAATGTGGTCGCCATCCCCATTCTTCAGTGGTCTCTGCCTCCTATTAGCATATGACTTATGTCAGCTCAATACTGTCTTCATCCGCTCCTAGATGATCTCCACCTTCTCTGTCGTAGCCTGAACCATGTATAGTCCTACGAGTGATAACTCCCTAGGGTCAGTCCAGTACAAAGGTGATTTGTAAGGTCGGTCGTACAGTGCCTCGTATGGTGCCACCCCGATGGTGGAGTGGTAGCTATTTTTGTACGCAAACTCTACCAAGGGTAAGTGATCTTCCCAGTTGCGACCAAAGTCAAGGACACATGCACAGAGCATGTCTTTGAGAGTCTAAATGATTCTCTCTATATGGCCATTCTTCTATGGATGGATGGTGGTGCTCAGATGTTGTTGTGTTCCAAAAGCCTCATGTAACCCCTTCCATAGCCGGGATGTGAATTGAGAAGTTCGATCGGAAACAAGAGACGATGGCACAACATGAAGCCGTATGATCTCCTAAACGTAGAGGCATCCCAAGCTCTCTACTGAGCCCTTCTCTCTGATCGGATGGAAGTGGTCCGACTTGGAGAGTTGGTCTACGATCATCCATATGGAGTCATGCCATATTAATGTACGTGGAAGCCTCATCATAAAATCCATGGATATCCTGCCCCACTTCCACTCTGGGTCCTCTAAGGGATTTACCAAGCCTACTGGAACCTAGTGCTCCTCTTTCACTTGCTCACTAGTGAGGCATCATGAAATGAACTCTGCTACAATCTTCTTCATACCCGTCCACTGGTGCTGTCGTCTAAGGTCCTGGTAAATCTTCGCCACTCCTGGATCTACCGCTAGAGGGGAAGTGTGAAACTCCCTCAACACTTCCTCCTGCAGTGCAACTAGTACAATAGTACGTCCCCTGAAGAGGATGTCGTGCTCCCATCCTTTATAAAATCCATCAGGTGCCTACCCTGTTGATATCTAACCACGTCACGTCTCACAGTCAATGTCTCCATGATGTGCCTCTCTGACTCGCGGAAGGAGTGGAGGAGTGACTGTGATTGACTGTAGAAAGGCTACATTATCTCTACCTACAATGGATGTCTACAACATGGCTAGCTACTCTGTATCCTCTACTAGTATCTGAATGCCCGATCTCTTGCTGAGAGCATCAGCTACAACGCTCCCCCTCCCAGGAGTATAGACTATCACAAAGTCATAGTCCTGGAGGAACTCAAGCCATCGCCGATGTCTCAGGTTTAGGTCCTTCTACAAGATGACACACCTGATACTTTGAGATTAGAGTAAACCATAAAACGTTCGCTCAGCGAACTATGGGTGTAACTAGACATTTGTAAAAAACTCAACTACACCCTTTTTTGTTTACGTCTTACAAGATATGCTAAGATTTCTCCTTTGTCGAAAAGAAAAATCTGGTCTCATCCCCTGGATGAACAACGTTCTTGGCCAAATACAGTCAATCCTGACATGAACGGTACTATTTCAAGTCATGGACGATGTCATAAGTTCTAGATGCTACTACTAAGAGATCCAACAGTTACTCTCGCCTCAAAGGGTCGAGTCACATTGTCGGCAGTAGTGTGTGGTCGCTAGGTCTCCTCCAGTAGGAATCTCGAATGTGAGGGTAAAGTCAATAGTTTTAACCGGAACCTCTCAGTATCAACCATACAAAAAGGATAGGAAAGAAAACATCACATGGACACATGTCTTTTATTACTGTATATCAAAGTACAAATACACAATTCATCCACAAACAACGACAACAACGAAGCTAGTCCCACTCTTATCCACTTGCTGCTCGATCAGGTCCTCTTCCACGTCCGCCCTCTCTCGGTGGAACACCATGGTTGAACCTCTGCCTCTTCTTGGAAGGTTACTCTAATTCCTACTGCTCATCTTCTAGACGGGTCAAGCAGTCTCGAGCCTTGTGACCCTTCTCGCCGCATGCATAGCACTGCCTGCTCCTCATAAGTCTGTCTCCACCCCGGGTGCCTCGCACACATGATCCTGAGTCATGCGGTTGACCACCTGTGGGTCTGGTCCTCTTGGACTTCTGTGTCATATGTCAATTTTTGGCTGCAGAAGACTCTTCTATGGTCGCAAATCCCTACAGATAGAGCAGTAGCTTCGGAGCCCGCATAGAGTGTAGAGTTACTAGTACAAACTCCGCCATGAAAAGACCCCCGAATTCTCCCTAGGTGAGGAACTCCTCATCGTAAAACTGGAGCATCAAGCTCCACCACATCTCAGATGCTCCCTGAAAGAGACTAACAGCTAGGTACACCATCAAGTCAACGGGGTGTCCCAACTGTGTGGAAAACGCATACTACAACCTCCAGCCATTACCTGGGAATTTGAAAATGTAACACCCCAGGATTTCAGAGTGTGTTATTTCTTAAAAATAATTCAATAACTTGCACTACACGCAACACCGAGTTCAATAACACCATTAAAAGAGGTCATGAATAGTATTAACTAAATTTTAAACTTTATATAATCCTTATAATTTTAGAATCCATATTATGAGTTTCTTAGTCATAATGCAAGAACAGATTCATTTTCAATATTGCACTTTTATCAACTTTTGATAGTGAAACCTTTTTAAATACAATATTATAAACTTTTTGACTAAATGGAGACATCAAAAAATTTAAAATGAAACATCCCAAGCTTCCACGGTACGCTTTACTTTGAGTAAAACAGTAGCGTGTGTTGTACGCAACTTCGAGTTCTAACACACCGTAACCAATCAAACTAGCTGTTATGAATAGTAATACCTACTTTTTGAAGTTATATATATTTTATATTTTAAAATGGACTTCATTTTTGGATTCGGAATATCAAATTTAGCCTAAGGTGAAATTTTGGTACTTTTCGGATAACTTTCATATTTTGATGAATAGTGAAAATTACTAAATTTTAATTAAAAACAACTTTTTTAATCAAAATAATTAATAGTAATAAATTATGAATTTGAGTGGTTTTAAAGTATATTTAGAATATATTTTTACTATTTAATATAATGTTGGTCATTGGACATAATTTTACAATTAAACCGAACATAAACAAGTGTCAATCTTTTGATAGTTATTATCTCTTAAAAACACGCTTTTTGTTTTGACAGCGGGAATTAATTTTAAATTAATTTCTGCCACTTCTGTGTTTTGAATTTAGGAAAATGGATTCCATATTTGGAATCAGGATGTTCAAATTGTGTAAATAGGTAACTTTTATTTTTAGACATTCTGAATAATTACTGCGGTAAATATTTTATTTACCATGGTTAAGGGTAAATCCGGTAAATAAGGGTTAAAAAATAATATTATAATAATACTAAATTACCCTAAAACGTGTCTTAACCCTATTGGTTGAAAAATGGTCGACCATGGGCATCTTTGCGTCAATTTTGGGACCCCATGGATCCACTTGTAAGTGATAATGACACTTTATTTTAATTAAGTCAAAATGAATACAAAAATGACACAAGCATATATCTTGTAGAAAAACAATTGTTACATAGGGTTATATAAGTTGGATTTTAGATTATAAATATTCATTAGAAAGATAAAAATATTTCCTACATAATTATATTTTATTTATAATTTTTAGACATTAAATAATTTATTTTATTTATGACACAATGATGATGCAGTAATTACTATAATAGTGAAAAATTAAAATAATTGATATTATAAATACCCAAAAAAAATATAATATGAAACTTTTAATGAATTAAACTAATTTTATAGGATAATATGATATATTAGGATTGATTTAATTTACTTTGTTCGAAGTAATCAATCTGTTATGAGTTTCACAAAAATCAACTATTGAATAGTGTCAAAATTGACATAAAAGAGTTCTTAAAACAAATATTATATTATTAATTGATATTAAATTCCTAAAAATCTAAGGTTCGTCCAAGAGACTTATATCATGATAGGTTCATCATTAATGGACCACTTGGGGGTCGCTTGGATGTATATAGTAAGTTTATTAACCATATTATATAAAAATACAAAGAGACATTGTAAAAGTGAAACTAATTAACTTAGAGTTAATACTTAAAGATAAGGTTAATATAAGTAACCAAACCTGTCTAAATTCTATTGGTTGAGTTGTTTTCGACCCATCCCCACCTTAACCTTTGAATAGTCAACTTTGGAGCCATTAGAAACCGAATATGAATTTATTATAAATTAATATTTTTAGCTTTTCCAAAGGTGCCCCTCACCCCTCTTATAAAAAGACACTCCTCCTTCTCATTTCTTCACACCTTCCAAGCCTTTTGGTTTGGCCAAACTCTGCCCAAATACTCTCCCAACATCCCTCACTACAACCTAGAGGCCTTAGTTTGATCAGAAAGCCAACCTAAGGAGCCCTTTTGATCAAATCAAAAGGAAGAACCCGAAGAAGAGGTAATGATTTCACCACCCTTCTCCAAGTTCATTTCTTCTTCCACTTCCTCTTTCTTTGTTCTTACCATTATAAAATAATAACTCCAGTATCTTACATATACTGTGATGTTATTATAAATATGGTACAACCATATTCAGTATTCTATCCACCCTTTGAATAACATGTCTCCATACGTGCGTACGTACGGCTTACCGTCTCCACGTCGTGGTGTAATTGTTATTCAATATATTATTATTTGGATGGGTATAATAATGATGTGTAACTCATGTAAATAATAAATATAACATGTTAATGATTCTGTATATATGATATACCATCCATTTATATATTATTTTAATATCAAAAGAATGATATTGTCGCTCGTGCGTACGTACGGACTACCGTCTCCACGAACGCGATGAGATTCATTCTCCATCGTATCCATTCAAGTATAATTATCATTTGATGATTTAAAAATGATGTTTAAGGACTGGATATCATTCTGGATATGAATAAGATACAACAACCATGGCTTATGTAACAAAACATATAAAAGAAAATGAGTAAGTTAACTCCCGAAACGACGATAATTCTAAGATATTATTAACAAATCAATGTTAAAAGATCATATATGATATCATATTAATATATATGATTCTTGTATAATTTAATAACAACTATTTCACCATTATACAGGAGGTTAACCTACCCCAACCAAGGAAAAGTACAAGGTAAGGGTTATTTCACAATCTCTTCATTATCCGAGGTTGTTTATATGTAATAATCTACTGGGATCTCTTTATCATCCACATCCATGTTTCTTAAAAATGTATTTCAAAAAAATTTTACTATTTACTAGAATATGAGTTAAAGTCATTTATACCCTTTTTGACATTTATAAGTGTTTTATAAAGGAATCTTTCCGTCGTTTTCAAAACATGGTCCCTTTTTAACCTTTTCGACAGAATTAAGGTAAGAATGTTTTTTTTAACTTATACGGCGGGTGCGGCTAATTTCTGCCGTTATAAAATCTTCAAAACTTCCCTTACAAGCTTATAAGAATATTTTCAAGAAAATGTTTTATTTTATATGAATCTTAAATGATTTCAAAAATAGAAAGAGATATTTCTCTAAAAAGTGTTTTGATTTCATCTATGTCAACATCCTTCGACGGATTTTACGCTTATTTGAAGTTGATTTATTATGATACAAATCTTCTATATTGTATTGAAGGTTTTGTGATATGTTTGACTGTGGATGTGCTATTTTTATACCATTCATAGTTTATGGTGAAATTATTGAAATTTCGTATGCTAGTTTTAATACGAATTTTTATGATATGTTTAAACCTTTTCATATGGGAATGCATTGGACTTAACATGTGACGGGTGGAGCCCGCTATAGCTCCTCGATGCATCGGTAGGTCTCATGAGACAAACTAGTGTCTTGGCACAAGGCCTTGACAAAATCTTATTTGTAGTCTTGGCACGACGCCTTGGCTATGTGGTTATGATAGTCTGGCATTATGCATTCCAACATTATGAAAGTGGTTATTGATTTTTGCATGTGATTATTCGATTAGTAGAATATCCATGTGAATAAGTAAATGGAATTATTTCATTTTATTTATGTCATACCATGTTGAAAGTTAATGTTTTAAAGGCTTTTGTTTTAGTTATACATTGCCTTAAATGTTTATTCTTATTTATGAAAGTTTCCGCTATATTGTTATCCTTACTGGTCATTTGAGCTCACCCCTTTTCTATATTTTATTTTTCCCAGGAAGTGAAGAAGTAAATTATGAATGACCTGCAGGGAATTTATGAGGGGTTAATAGTGTGGATTGTGAAAACATTATGTTGTTGTATTAGTTTTTCATTTTATGATATAATGTAAAACTTATGAATATATCTAGTGTTTCCAAGGCTACTAAACCAATCGGTCTTTCGAGATTTGATCTTTCTTGTGATCATGCCAATGTTACGAAGTAATGCACCGACTCTGGGTAACTGGGGTCGGGGCGTTACAGTTGGTATCAGAGGAAGTTTAGTACAAGCCTTCGAAGCTAGATTTAGATAAACTCTGATTAGAGCACGTAGACCTAAGATGAACTTTGAGGATTAGTATATAAGAACTTCCTAGAATTTTGGTATTGTAGAGATTTTGTGAGTTTTCCGAGCAATACATCCCTGTCTGGATACGAGCAGGTAGAGGCGGCTCTGGCACAGATGTACCTAGGGGTAAAACCCGAAAACACCGCTTTGAGCTAGACTCGAACGGGAACTGGTGCACGACAACGGGCCTTGCTGCACTCTTGGTTACGACACTCCCGAGGGATATGCTTAGGATAATTCTCATTTTCTTTACAAACCATTATGAAGGGTTTATGAGTATATACATCCTCAAAGGATACATTTTTATGGATTATATCCATAAATAGTTCAATTTATGTTAAGTGTTTTATAAGTATGGGATTATGTATTTTGATTCATAAACTGATCTAGTTTATGCTATTGTTTAGAAATGGCGCCCAGTAGAAGGAATGAGAACTCCAGAAATACACATGATTCAAAGAGAAGGAAGGATCATATCTTTCATGGTCTTAGGCTAGAATTTATAAGAGAAATAGTCTCCCATGTATTATCATCATATGAAGAAATAATATCATGTGTTGATAAGATAAGTAAAGAGTTTACTGAGTCCTATGCCTTTGAAGGGAAGCAAGAGAAGAAAAGGATGGAAGAGAGAAAGATGGATAAAGGGAAGAGGGAAAAGAAGAATTTTCCCATATGTGTTAACTGTGGAAAGAAACACCCTGGAACTTGCCTGAAAGGAATGGGAGTTTGTTATAAGTGTGGAGGAAAAGGGCACAAAGTACGTGACTATAAGGGTAAGAAAATGGTTTCAAATGTACAATGTTTCATTTTCAAGGAGTTTGGACACTACGCGAACCTATGTCCCAGTCATCAGACTATGCCGCAAATGATGCTATTGGATAATAATCAAGTTATGATACTACCACAGATGAAGAGGAATAATTAGAGTTATTATGTTGATTATATCAATTGAGTGTTGTATCAACAATGTACTTGTTATAATAATTATGGAGTATATAAGGATTGTACTGCAGTACTATTTCATTAAGGACTTGATATTGTGTGGAACAAAGAACAGTGACTTAATAGAAGGTTAAATTTTTGGAAAATATATGGTTGAGAGAAAGATAAACCATAATATGGTTCTGATACCGAGGTAGTGATTTTAGAATAATACATGATTGATTTGGATAAATTATATTGGATATTCTTGACTACCTTGAAGCTGGTTAATGATTTGTCTATTCCATCATTGTTGGGGTTTAAAACATTTTTGGATTGATGAAGTATATCCAGCATTCTATATGGAATAAGGGAGCATGAATGTAATCAATAAAGATTATGGTAAATCAGGATGTTTCAGTGTATTAAAAGAATACATGATGAAGGTATTCATATGCTATTACGGGGTAAAAAGGATCTACATTATGTTTACCTTCCTTATAAATGTTGGACTGTGAGTTTGGACAGAAGTATTTTGGATAGTTCTAGTCTAGATTAATTTTGGATTTCCATAAAAGGACAACCCGGAGGTCGGGCGGCAACCCGTCGCGTCCGACAAGGCTGCGAGACTTGAACACGTAACCGAAGGGCGACAAGGGTGTATCACCTACCACTGGCTCATGAGATGTCCTGGATTAAATAATGTAGTTTTTATTAAAAGATCATGTAGATGAATTATAAATTCGTTTATTTTGGAACCCTATACGAATAGTGTAAATAGAATTTTTTTTTACATTCTATTATCTTTTAGAGTGAAAGATGAGTTTGTGGTAGAAATTTATTAATAGATAAAACTCTAATTATAAAGTAAGTATATCTCCTTATGATCTTAGCCAATCTCATTAATAAATTCTTCAACATTAAGAAAAGCAACTTAGAACAAAAATGTTTTCCTAGATGGTACCTTAAATCATCACTAATTTATGGCTTTGGGATTGTTGGCCTTTTCATAGCCATGTTCTCTACCATTATCCATCAGATAATTGATGGTTAGATTTTTCTTCCATATCCATATTTTCCTACATGGAACCCTAGATGTGTTATTTTCGGTAATCTTCATACTTTTGACTCTTTATTTTAAATAGAGGCCTCGTTAATTCATTTTTCGATGTGGGATTTCAACTAAGATATTTTGAAACGTCAAAAATGTGTTATCCCAATACCCTATATTTTTTTGAACCGATGGTACTTCAAATCATCATTGATTGATGAGTTTAAGGACCTCAATTATACACTTGTTTGTGATTGATGACCTCAATCACTACCTATAAATATTTACGTTTTTCCTCCGATTATATGTCTCTAATTTCCACCAATGTTCTCCTAATCAAGATCATAATTTGGTGGTGACCCTTTCATTTCTCTTTTCCTCATATTAATACTAAATTTTAGTAACCCAATTTACGATGTGGGTTTTCCCACAAATATATTTTCTACTTTCAACCTTTTATTTTCGAAGAACAATTTCAAATTGCGAGGACGCAATTTATTGAAGGAGGGGAGAATGTAACACCCCAGGATTTCAGAGTGTGTTATTTCTTAAAAATAATTCAATAACATGCACTACACGCAACACCGAGTTCAATCACACCATTAAAAGAGGTCATGAATAGTATTAACTAAATTTTAAACTTTATATAATCCTTATAATTTTAGAATCCATATTATGAGTTTCTTAGTCATAATGCAAGAACAGATTCATTTTCAATATTGCACTTTTATCAACTTTTGATAGTGAAACCTTTTTAAATACAATATTATAAACTTTTTGACTAAATGGAGACATCAAAAAATTTAAAATGAAACATCCCAAGCTTCCACGGTATGCTTTACTTTGAGTAAAACAGTAGCGTGTGTTGTACGCAACTTCGAGTTCTAACACACCGTAACCAATCAAACTAGCTGTTATGAATAGTAATACCTACTTTTTGAAGTTATATATATTTTATATTTTAAAATGGACTTCATTTTTGGATTCGGAATATCAAATTTAGCCTAAGGTGAAATTTTGGTACTTTTCGGATAACTTTCATATTTTGATGAATAGTCAAAATTACTAAATTTTAATTAAAAACAACTTTTTTAATCAAAATAATTAACAGTAATAAATTATGAATTTGAGTGGTTTTAAAGTATATTTAGAATATATTTTTACTATTTAATATAATGTTGGTCATTGGACATAATTTTACAATTAAACCGAACATAAACAAGTGTCAATCTTTTGATAGTTATTATCTCTTAAAAACACGCTTTTTGTTTTGACAGCGGGAATTAATTTTAAATTAATTTCTGCCAATTCTGTGTTTTGAATTTAGGAAAATGGATTCCATATTTGGAATCAGGATGTTAAAATTGTGTAAATAGGTAACTTTTATTTTTAGACATTTTGAATAATTACTGCGGTAAATATTTTATTTACCATGGTTAAGGGTAAATCCGGTAAATAAGGGTTAAAAAATAATATTATAATAATACTAAATTACCCTAAAACGTGTCTTAACCCTATTGGTTGAAAAATGGTCGACCATGGGCATCTTTGTGTCAATTTTGGGACCCCATGGATCCACTTGTAAGTGATAATGACACTTTATTTTAATTAAGTCAAAATGAATACAAAAATGACACAAGCATATATCTTTTAGAAAAACAATTGTTACATAGGGTTATATAAGTTGGATTTTAGATTATAAATATTCATTAGAAAGCTAAAAATATTTCCTACATAATTATATTTTATTTATAATTTTTAGACATTAAATAATTTATTTTATTTATGACACAATGATGATGCAGTAATTACTATAATAGTGAAAAATTAAAATAATTGATATTATAAATACCCAAAAAAAATATAATATGAAACTTTTAATGAATTAAACTAATTTTATAGGATAATATGATATATTAGGATTGATTTAATTTACTTTTTTCGAAGTAATCAATCTTTTATGAGTTTCACAAAAATCAACTATTGAATAGTGTCAAAATTGACATAAAAGAGTTCTTAAAACAAATATTATATTATTAATTGATATTAAATTCCTAAAAATCTAAGGTTCGGCCAAGAGACTTATATTATGATAGGTTCATCATTAATGGACCACTTGGGGGTCTCTTGGATGTATATAGTAAGTTTATTAACCATATTATATAAAAATACAAAGAGACATTGTAAAAGTGAAACTAATTAACTTAGAGTTAATACTTAAAGATAAGGTTAATATAAGTAACCAAACCTGTCTAAATTCAATTGGTTGAGTTGTTTGCGACCCATACCCACCTTAACCTTTGAATAGTCAACTTTGGAGCCATTAGAAACCGAATATGAATTTATTATAAATTAATATTTTTAGCTTTTCCAAAGGTGCCCCTCACCCCTCTTATAAAAAGACACTCCTCCTTCTCATTTCTTCACACCTTCCAAGCCTTTTGGTTTGGCCAAACTCTGCCCAAATACTCTCCCAACATCCCTGACTACAACCTAGAGGCCTTAGTTTGATCCGAAAGCCAACCTAAGGAGCCCTTTTGATCAAATCAAAAGGAAGAACCCGAAGAAGAGGTAATGATTTCACCACCCTTCTCCAAGTTCATTTCTTCTTCCACTTCCTCTTTCTTTGTTCTTACCATTATAAAATAATAACTCCAGTATCTTACATATACTGTGATGTTATTATAAATATGGTACAACCATATTCAGTATTCTATCCACCCTTTGATTAACATGTCTCCATACGTGCGTACGTACGGCTTACCGTCTCCACGTCGTGGTGTAATTGTTATTCAATATATTATTATTTGGATGGGTATAATAATGATGTGTAACTCATGTAAATAATAAATATAACATGTTAATGATTCTGTATATATGATATACCATCCATTTATATATTATTTTAATATCAAAAGAATGATATTGTCGCTCGTGCGTACGTACGGACTACCGTCTCCACGAACGCGATGAGATTCATTCTCCATCGTATCCATTCAAGTATAATTATCATTTGATGATTTAAAAATGATGTTTAAGGACTGGATATCATTCTGGATATGAATAAGATACAACAACCATGGCTTATGTAACAAAACATATAAAAGAAAATGAGTAAGTTAACTCCCGAAACGACGATAATTCTAAGATATTATTAACAAATCAATGTTAAAAGATCATATATGATATCATATTAATATATATGATTCTTGTATAATTTAATAACAACTATTTCACCATTATACAGGAGGTTAACCTACCCCAACCAAGGAAAAGTACAAGGTAAGGGTTATTTCACAATCTCTTCATTATCCGAGGTTGTTTATATGTAATAATCTACTGGGATCTCTTTATCATCCACATCCATGTTTCTTAAAAATGTATTTCAAAACATTTTTACTATTTACTAGAATATGAGTTAAAGTCATTTATACCCTTTTTGACATTTATAAGTGTTTTATAAAGGAATCTTTCCATCGTTTTCAAAACAAGGTCCCTTTTTAACCTTTTCGACAGAATTAAGGTAAGAATGTTTTTTTTAACTTATACGGCGGGTGCGGCTAATTTCCGCCGTTATAAAATCTTCAAAACTTCCCTTACAAGCTTATAAGAATATTTTCAAGAAAATGTTTTATTTTATATGAATCTTAAATGATTTCAAAAATAGAAAGAGATATTTCTCTAAAAAGTGTTTTGATTTCATCTATGTCAACATCCTTCGACGGATTTTACGCTTATTTGAAGTTGATTTATTATGATACAAAACTTCTATATTGTATTGAAGGTTTTGTGATATGTTTGACTGTGGATGTGCTATTTTTATACCATTCATAGTTTATGGTGAAATTATTGAAATTTCGTATGCTAGTTTTAATACGAATTTTTATGTTATGTTTAAACCTTTTCATATGGGAATGCATTGGACTTAACATGTGACGGGTGGAGCCCGCCATAGCTCCTCGATGCATCGGTAGGTCTCATGAGACAAACTAGTGTCTTGGCACAAGGCCTTGACAAAATCTTATTTGTAGTCTTGGCACGAGGCCTTGGCTATGTGGTTATGATAGTCTGGCATTATGCATTCCAACATTATGAAAGTGGTTATTGATTTTTGCATGTGATTATTCGATTAGTAGAATATCCATGTGAATAAGTAAATGGCATTATTTCATTTTATTTATGCCATACCATGTTGAAAGTTCATGTTTTAAAGGCTTTTGTTTTAGTTATACATTGCCTTAAATGTTTATTCTTATTTATGAAAGTTTCCGCTATATTGTTATCCTTACTGGGCATTTGAGCTCACCCCTTTTCTATATTTTATTTTTCCCAGGAAGTGAAGAAGTAAATTATGAATGACCTGCAGGGAATTTATGAGGGGTTAATAGTGTGGATTGTGAAAACATTATGTTGTTGTATTAGTTTTTCATTTTATGATATAATGTAAAACTTATGAATATATCTAGTGTTTCCAAGGCTACTAAACCAATCGGTCTTTCGAGATTTGATCTTTCTTGTGATCATGCCAATGTTACGAAGTAATGCACCGACTCTGGGTAACTGGGGTCGGGGCGTTACAGAAAATCTGACTAACCTTGAAAACTCAGAGGCCTCTATTGCAAGAACCCATGAAACGTGCTCAAGAAGCAAGCACCCTCTGCTACTGGGGCTGGTGGAATCGGGGGCCCAGTGGGTGGTGGTGCCGCTAGTGCCTTCTTTGTGATGGGGCCATGCACCAAGACCTCGTCGCTCGGTGGAATACCATCTCGTACATAACTTGGAACCCTAACTAGATGCCTTCATGGGGCCATCCTAAAATAAAACAAGTGCACCACATTCAAACAGTATACCTAGTGAGATGACTCAAAGTGATCACAAAGAAAACTTTTCAACGGAAACACACACGCAATTAGTGTTTTCGTGCACTGAGTCGGTAATTAGAGGTCTGGGTCCTGGTGTATGGATACATCGGCTACCGCACCAACACTGGACTCCCTGGACTGAGAATCAAACTCAATAATCTTAACACTATTGTTTCATAGAAAGGAAAGATAAGAGTCCAGAGTTCTGTGGTAGAATCGACACCTCTGATACTAATTTGTCACGACCCATCCTCAGGGCCCGTGTCGTGACTATCCCATTCCCACCTTCCATAGTCTAGGGGGTGGCGACTAGCACCAAAGGCATAAATACCAAAAAAAGGGAAGGCATTTCCTTTATAAAAGTAAATAACACAACAGTGTACACAACTGAAGTAAGCACTAAGTAAACTGAGTACAAAAGTAAGTTCTGAAAGGTAAATGGGCCAGAATACAAACCCAACTGAAAGTACAGTACAAATAAAAGTCTAGTACAATAATAGAAATGTAATGAAGCAAACACTGAGTCATCCTCAGGGAATCCCACATGAAGGGTGGTTACATATAGTCTCCCCAGCGCCACGGGTCCATATGTCTGCTCCGTGTACGTCTCACTAAGTTGGCCACCTCCCGGTGTTGTCCAGATCTACAAGCATCTACCAAAATCAGCATTGTCCATCGTATGCATCCAACACAACGTAGTTCAGGCATTTCCCGTGTAGGGGTGAGTATGACAATACTCTGTTGGGACCCTAAGACCCCCAAAAGTCTCCCAGAATCCACAAAGGATAAACCACAAAGAAAAGATACAATCACAAATTATCAACAAACTCTTCTTAGGTAAATTCCCATACATATACCTAAGTCTTCAATCTCAGTTTGGCTCCAACTCTCGATCCCAAGCACAAACCAGTACACAAAAGAAATAATTCAGTCACATTGATGATAATGATTGAAAGTCAAGACTCAACTCATACAGGTAAACATCTTTCGTATGGCGATAGAGATGTTCAGATGTAGTCACAGATTCATCTAAGCTGTCGGACCCACACATGATACAAGACTAGCTAAGCTGTCAGACCCACACACGATACAAGACTAGCTGCTCTACCGGACCCACACAGGATACAAGTACAGAGGTCAATACTACCATACCCACACCAGATACAAGAATATTAGTCATCATCATTGAACCCACGAAGGATTCATGTACGGTAGTCGTCACTATCGAACCCACGAGGGATTCCAGTACAGTATTCGTCGCTGATGAACCCACAAAACATTCTAGTATAGTAGTGGACGCAGTCGGACCCATGGAGGATCCCATTACAGTATTCGACGTAGTCACAGCCAGCTCTAGGGTTCCTTCACACAACACGCTTGATTCAGGGCGGGACCGCTCCTCGAGCAAAGGGCCCGTCACATCAACTATCATGAAGTCTAGAGTTGATGTACCCTAATTTTCTGTCTCGTCAAAAAGGAACCCAACGCAACAGACGGCGTGTCAACTAGACGTCCGGTCTGAGAGATATTGGCTTTTCCGTTCCATGGGCCCTTTTAGAAATATGCTAGTTCCAAACTTGGCTATTTTACAAAGTCCTCCAAAACTCACTTAGAGTATTGAAAAAGGACCACTACGTCATGAGGGTCCCATTTCAATTGATGTCGCGTTGATCAGACGTGTGGTCATCAAGATATTCACATTTATGTGAATACGGGCACGACCCGTCAAGCCCAGTGGGCCGACGGGTCGGGTCGACCCGGTTTTGGACGGTCTGACCCAGTAGAGGGTCCAACCGGCCCGATGAGTCGTGTGGCCTAACCTGAGGGGTGCGCCCCGGTCTGAAGGGGCGTGGCCTAGCCCGGCGGGACGCGACCCGGCCTAGCACGGCGCGACCCAGCTGGCCGCGGCCGAGCGGTCTGGGAGGGGGGGGGGACTTTCTCGAACCGGAAGCACCGTCCAAATTTGGCCGGACTTCCCTGCGCAAGAGTCCCACTCGGGAGAGCCTCCGACCTGCTGCGTGTCACCTTCAGGTTCCACGGCTCCTTCACCTAGTCGGACGACAAGCCATCCAGTCCACCGCCGAAGCAGCCCGTCGATTGCGGGCCACAGTCCACTGTACTGCAGCTCTTTTGTGGCACCACAATTTCTTTGGTCTGGCCAAGCGGCTCGCAGTTCCTCTGCACGTGGCCGGCGCATGACCACCACCTTCGATCGTCACCACTTCCCATTATGAAATAAAAATCAAGAACAATGGAGGGTTGTCGGACCGTGTTCGTTCGGTTCGTTCCCTCTGCATTAGGTGGTAACATATGGCCAAGATTATTCCTATGACAGACAACAGAATCGAGATAATTTATTCATTTATAAATTATACAAAACCCATACCTCGCAAAAGATTTTGTACGTCGTTGAGCCGTGGAAGATGAGCATTGCAGTAGAACGGTGTCGTTCCGTCAATGATGGAAAAAGAGTCATTGTAGAAGGTGACGTAGACTCCTTGATGTCGAGCTTCATCCGAGGAAGAAGCATCTTTGGAAGAAACCCTTCACGTTCTTCGTCTGGGATGTTCTTCGTTGAAGAACGGTGTTCTTCATTCAAGAAGGATCACCACTCTTTTAATTCTCCAGAGCCTTTCCCCAAAAGAGATATTCCAACACGAAAATAAATAATGCTCTCCAATTAATATAATTTCCATGCAATTCATATTAATTCAAAAGAGATGTCAATTAATTAACGTTGATATTAAATAGATGGGTTGGCACATTTTAATGGGTGGGAGGTGGAGAGGCTCCTCCATAATAAATATTAAGATTTTTCAAGATAAACAGCATGGAATTAATGGGGATTTGAGTAGAGGTGGAAGGGTGCGGGTTCATGTGGGTCCCACCACACTAAATCCTCTCAGGGGAGGTTATGTGGGGTGTGGGACCACCCTTAACTTCCTCTTATAGGTTATAACTACCAAATAAATAAATAAAATTGTGTACAACAATTTTATTTAATTTATTATAAATCCCCACCAAAACATTCAACCTGCATAAAACACAACTACAGTGAAGGTCCCCTTATCCGAATACTGGTGCTGTGAGTTTATCGGTGTCCTCGGATTTCAATTCTGAGTGCCAGTTCAAAATATAGAAAAACCCACTCAAACGTTTACTAAACATACAAGAACAAAATGTAAAAAATGATTTCGGGCACACTGGGCCTCAAAATCAAGTGTCGTCAGAAACCGCAGACTCATAAAATTATGAAGTATTTAAAAAAAATGCTTGAAATGTTCCAAAACATTATAGTACACATGAGAGATTCCATATTGGATGAAGTAGTATTTAGAAGACAAAACTATAAATGTAATTGGAAGGAGCTATCTGTGAAAGAGATTCCGTATAGGACAAAGTGGTATGTGGGAGACGAACTGATTAGTTTACTGTGAAGAAGACATCCCTAGGAGGAAGAAATAATTTGTGAAAATAGGATGGAAAAATACACAAAAGAAGGAATTCCAAAGAAGTATAAGCAATAATAAGAATTGGTTTGCAGAGGTGTTACGTGAAGGTAGTATGCGGAGGCAGTACATGGAGTAAGCACAATACACGAAGTAGGTACGGTATGTTGAGATAGTGTGGTATGCAGAGGAGGTGTGGTACGCGGAGAAAGATTTGTATGCGAAGCAGGAGATGGAGGAAGAGCTGGAATGATACATGGAGCATGCCCCATATGCGGAGCAATCATGGTACGTCACGTATGAATGGTACATAAAGCATTTGTGGTAAGATGATTACAGACAGTCCGCAGAATTAGGGATAGTTTTAGGAGGTGGAAACATCGTAAATGATATTTGAGATTCTAAAAAAAGAACAATAAGATGTAGTTCATTCAATGATTTCACTAAAGAATAATATTTAACATAAAAGAGCATCAACTATGGATCTTGATGTAAGAAAAGTATCATGTTTAATGAGAGACACAGACTTTTATATCTATCTATTAAAACAACCTTCAAGTTGATAAACTGAGTGAAGACCTATCATAAGGTAGTGAGCTAAGGAAAATCTACACAAGTGATATGAGGGTATAAGTGAGCTATCACTGAACAATTAGATAGTGTTCCGTGGATATAGTGACTATTTGGAAACCATTATAATCCAAAACTACTGAACATTAGTGGAATTATGGACGACCGGAAACCTATCGGTGAATGCTCCTTGGACGTAGCCCTTAGTGGTGAATGAAGTAAAATTATTGTGATTCCCTTCAATATCTGAATGTTTTAATTACAATACATATCATTCATAAAATTTTATAAAAGTTCCTAATAATGTATGAACATGATCCAGTAAAGAAGATAAAAATTTGACACCCTGATTCTCCCCCTCCCAGGGTGGTCTAAAGAACCTCAATTGGTATTATAAGACAAAGGTTACGTATGTTGGATACTCACCATTAATTCTATTCAAAAAAGGATTCCTTTTCCTACTTGAGTTAACAATGAATAGAAGTATTTATGAATGTTAAGTTATGTCTAAGAAGAAGTCTATACCGAGAAAGACCATGAAGAACCGGAAAATAAAATAGAGAGGTAGTTGAAGAAGACCCTTTTATCAAAAGAAGAGGGAGTATCTGGATCACCATGACATTTAGAAAATGATGTTTTTTTAGTCCAAGAATGAAAAGTGAATGTATATCGAGAGTTATGTGTTTTCTAATTTGATTAATCTTGAGCCTTAGATGAGATTTATAGACTGTGAAAATACCTTTTTGATATCTCCAATGATAGGGTCGTCGGAATTTATAGAATATTTCATTTTATGCAAGAGGAAATCACCAAACTACCCAATGAAGTATATTCTATGGAGGATGGATTGGTAAAGAAAATAACATAATTTTATAATCTCTCTAGATAGATTGAATCCTTTAAAGAAACAAGGAAGAAACACGAAATAAATACATCAAAATGGATCAAAGAAGTTGAAGAGAAAGAGAGAGTCATAATGTATTTTGAAGAAAAGCTCCATTTTCATGATGAGGAACATAGAAATTTTAGGGATGAAAAGGGTATACAATTAGTAGGGATATCCATGAAGATCAACGATCATGACTCGTTGATTGAGAATAAAATAATGTTGCATGAGGAAGTAGTTGTTATAATGAACAAGGAATGTGAAGAGATGATCACTATGATTGATGATCAGAAGGTAATTCTCAGTAGGGAAAGACTAGAATTAAGTGATTAGTTGACCAATCATTAGATAACACATATCCAGACTATAGAAAAGAATGAATCATTTGATGTTTGTATTCAATGAAAAATGGAGTATTTTAAAGCTGAAATACCATTCAAATTGTGAAAAGAAGATTATGAAAACTCCTGATTATCTATCTCAACAAATAGTTCTCGTTGCTACTTAATTATCACATGATGATTATACTATAAACAGACCACCAACATGTGATAATTAGATCATGGATTCACTCATTGATCTATCACATGTAGTTGAGAAGAATAAGATTCCATCCAAACCATTTTTTACTCATGTTTCTAAATATATTTTCCCAAGCAGTGCAGGATTGAAGAGAAATTAAAAACAAGTATCGATGAGGAAAGGCGATGAGTTAAATATCACCATATCTGGTTTGAATAAGAAGAAGAATGTGGAATTTGGTTCACCAAAAAGAGTACAACAAGACAATAAGAATTCCTAGCAATAGAATACAAAGAAATAAATATGTGTGGGTCAATGTTGGTGTTGCAATAGATTTGGGAAATTTTTATTAAACTGTTCGTATAATCCCCATAATGTAAAATCAAAAATCATTCCTACCTCATGGGGGACAAATACAGAGAAGAATAAGAAGCATCCAAATGTCCATAAGCATCTATTTACCGCAAACATATTTTTAATTCTTTATATCAAATGTGTTGTATTCAATGTAAGTGGTCACAATATAGGTACAAGCTCATCTCAACATGCATTCATCATTGATAAGAAAATAAGACCTCTAATGTTGGCTATGTATGAATCATCTTCCTTGGTAATAAATCCAATGAATATTGTGAATACAAATTTCCCCATAAAGATCTAAAGTAGGGAAACTGAGAAGACCATAGATTTTATATCCATGAAATTGAAGGGAAATTCTTCCAAAAGAAAGCAAATAAGAGGGGTGATACTCAGATGAACCTCTATGGAAAATCCAAACCTACTACAATAGTTTCAAATGACATGTTGGTCATATGGAGAAAGGATTTGAAAATAATAATTAAACTTGATGAATTAAAATGCTAAGTCTGGGGAGAAAGGGAAAGGAAAAATTTTACATGATGAAGATAAATTTCATGATAGGGTGAACACCAAAAGAAACATGTGGGTTAAAGATGTTCTGTGTGTGATTAGAATAAAATTTGGTCACATTTAAAAAGGTTTCTGGACTATAATACAAGAGAAGAAAAGCAATCCTTAAGAGGAGTAAGAATGTATCATCCATGATATTTGTGTATAAGAATAAATATTCTCCATGAAAAGTAAAAGTGAATGTGAAAAGATACATGCCACATCAAAATAGATCATAAAATATATTCAGAACTATGAGAATGAATAGTAGAGAAAATAGAGGAACTTTGTTGAGAAAATCATGTCAACCATGAAGTTCATAATTACAAAGCAAGGTGAATCCACCTCATTCACTTAAATATCTTGTGTATCATATTTGTGTTTCTAATATAGGGAATTGATGGTGAATCAAGCACTCGGGTGGAGAACCTGAGATATATTTAATGTTGTTAACTATGTTAGCAAAGTTGAAGAATTTTCCATCCTTGGAATATTCTCCAAATGATATTCAAAGACTAAAATGATGAAGTATCACCCTTGATGAATATGATGATGAGTTTTTGTAACATCCCAAGTAAGTAATTAATAATAGATATTTTTATCTATGTCTATTAATGAATTAGATAGTGTTTTAGAGGCTAAAAATGAAAATAAATCCAATCTTAAGCATGGAATACACAAATATTCTTAAAAGATTGTTTTACTGCCTTTTGATGGCAAACCCTTTTTAAATCAATCTTTTGAAAATTTTATAATCTATATTTTCCAAAATAAACATATTCATTATGATTGGAACATTTAATTTTACATTGGATAATTTTTTGGTATTTTTCTGACAATGTTCATTTTTTAATGAATAGTGAAAAATACTGCATTTTACATCAAAACTGCTTTTACATTTAATTTAATTATATGGATAGATTATATTTTTAATTGGTTTTAAAGTGTAATTTGAATATAATTTTACCATTTAATCCAATGGTGGTCATTAGGATTAATTTCACTTTGGAATTGGTCATAAACTAATGCCAATCTTTTCATAGATATTGTTTCAAATAAACCCGCTATTTGTCATGACAGCGGGAAATGATTATTAAATTAATTAATGTGACTTATATGTTTTGAATTTTGTAAAATAGACTTCATTTTTGAATTCAGAATATCAAATATAGCTTAGGGTGATTTTTTGGTAATTTTCTGAAAAACATCAATTTTTGATGAATAGTGAAACCACTAAGTGGTACTTATAAAAACTGATTTTTCCGTTTAAATGATATTTTTCCATCATTTTGTTTTTAATTTCAAAAACCTGACATACATGGTTGTAATTAAGATGTAAAATGTTGTTCAATGGGATTAAAATAATTTTTTTGATGAATAGTAACTTATTAAGTTCTTAATCGCGATTAGTGGTAATTATTGTAGTTTAAGGTGAAAATAATGTTTTAATTGTATGAGATGAGCTTGACACATGTCCTACCCTCATTGGATGTTTCAGGGCCGACCAAGACAAGCCATGGGACAACTTGGGGACCCCATGGAGCCACTTTGGTTGGGAAATGACATAAATAACTTTTTATTTAATGTTAAAGTAAAAATGACACAAACATGAGTTATGTTACTAAAAAAATTTATATGGGGTTATTCAAGTCATATTTTTGACTATAAATATTAATTATAAAGATAAATATATTTCCTACATCATAGTATTTTTTTATAATTTTTAGACATTAAATAAATTAAATTATTTATGACATCATTATGATGTAGTGATGACCACATTATTTAACGATTTAAATAAAATGGAAAGTTAATGTAAAATATAAAACCTACACATGTCCAAAACCAATTGGATGAGTGGATTTATAAACGTTATCACCTTATCCTATAATTATATCAATGTGGGACCTTTTGAATCCGAAACTCATTTTAAAATAAAGTAACTTATCTTTACTTTCCAAGAGTGCCCCTCCTCTCCTCTTATAAAAGCCCCCCACATCTACCTCCTTACCCACACTCCCAAAGCCTTTGGCTCGGACAAAACCTGCCCATTTTGTCTCTCCACTTCCCTATCTTACTCATTGAAGCCTCACTATGGGATGAAGTCTTCCCAAGGATGCCTTTGAGCTCAATCCAATGGAAGTTACCCGATTTTAAGGTAATGTCTTCTTTTGAGTCCTTTTGTTTTATTTTGGTTCTCCAACCCCCTAAACTATTTTTATTCTTTTATTTTGTAAAAACTCCAGTATCCTCAATATACTATTATTTTTTTATAATAAGTATTCTTGCTACACTTACACAAACCTACATTTAATGTTTAACGAACATACTGTTTCCGTGGATGGCGAATTTATGCCTCCCGAAACGATGATTGTTCAACATTCTTTTAACACCTTCAAAGGTGGCCATTAATATGTCAGTATATTTATATATGATATATGATATGTTTATGTTTTCCTTAATATTCTGTTTTTTTTCTTTTTGGTCATACCTTTATGGTTTCCATTATGGGTAAACGCGATATCTTCATTTAAGGAAGTGCGGACTACCACCCCCTCAAAGTGATTTGATTCGTTAAATACCATATGTGGGACGTATAAAGGATGGAACTATGATATTATATATGATATTATACTGGAATTATGATATACCTTTATATCATTATGATTCCATTCTATAAAATACGAAATAGAAATGAAAGTAGCGTTCATGCGTACGTACGGCTTACCGTCTCCATGAACGATGCATTTCATTTCTTACCTCTAAATGATTTTGTAATATTATAAATGCATGTATATACTGGATATATATTATATATACATAATGATTATAATTCTGGATATAATGGATACATAAACAACATGTAATTATAAAGGGTTTATTTTTGACTCAAGTACCAATGATCGTTAAACCGACCGTTATTAACATAGATAATTACATAGTGTTCATGACATGGAAATAAGTGATATAAAAGGAATAATGAACTTGAAAAAGGTTCTTAATAAAGTATAAATTAACACAAGTTTATTATTTAGGACATTAAAGAATGATCGAGTCAAGTCGGACCCGAGGTATGGGACTTCGTCTCAATCTCCTTTCATGGAGGCATATTTTTTTCTATACACAACCTTCTTTTATATGGTGTATAAACCCCTTTGACTTTTAAGTTTATCCAAAAAGAATTTTTTTTATACGAAGCGTTTTACTAAACAACAAAAGGGAATGTTTTTGTCATACGTATGAGGCGACAACGACTTCTTCGACGCCGTGACCGTTATTTGAGTTTCGGCTTCCTCTACAAGCCATACCTTCTTTTTAAAAGAAAAATAAAAACCATGTTTTAATTTTATTTTATTTTGGTATTGAAAATGGTTTTCATAATGTTTTTATATCAATGTTTTGTATTGATATCTTTTGATTGAATGGTGGAAATGTTATGTTTCCTTTATGCATGTTTTATATGATACGATTATGTTGAGGTTCTTGGGCATTATTATGAAGACGGGTGGTTCCGTGATAAACTAAGGGTGGGTGAGCCTGATATAACTCTCCAATGCATTGGGTAACGCGAAGGAGTGAAAGGTTAAGGTTTCTCCGAAGAGATTTAGGGAATATACTGTGATGGGTATTCCAAACGTAACCAAGAGGGTTACTCCCTACGTAAGGATGTTATGAATGCCTCAAGTTACCTTTATGTCTTATGATTTCTATGATTTATTCATGATTTGATGGGGTATGTTAAAATGCTTATGTTTTATGGGTAAAGTATGATCTCATTATTATGTATATATGTACCCATGTTTCCTTTCCTTATTTTTATATCCCTTACTGAGCTTTTTATGCTCATACCAAGTTTTTTTTTGAAATGTTTGTCACAGGTCAAGGGGAAGGTACATGATATGATGATAGTGTCAAGGAAGTGTCAACAAATAATCCATGTTTTATTTTAAATATGTTTCCATTGATGGGAATGAAGAATACTATCTTTATGTAACCACTTTGTTTATATGTGGAATGTAATGCAAGTTTTATGATCTAATTCTCTTAAACTCTAAACCCGAAAAGATCCTCAATGTGTAATCTTGTAATAAATCAAGATTAAGTAAGGTTTAAGGCTGGGGCATTATATTTGGTATTAGAGTTCGGTTTAGATAACTTTAGGAGTTCGAATTCTATTAAATGATTATCCAAAAATATTTTTTTTGAAATGATATAGCATTTGAAGATTACCATGTTGCTTCATCTAAGACATTTTTGTTCAGAATGGTATTCCACAGAGGAAACAGGGAAGCAGTTCTAGGAAGGCATACAGAAGGAAATAACCTTCCGAATCAGCATCCTGAGATGGTCAGAATTGGAAATGAATAGTTTGTTGCAGTAATGGCGCAGTTGACTCAAGAGATAAATGGCGGTTGTATCCATACACGAGATCATCCAGATCAACCACAGAGGAACATGTCAGTGGTGGAACATTTCATGAGGCAACATCCCCCATCATTCAGAGGATCATCTGACCCTGTGCTCGCTGAAGGGTGGATTAAAGCACTGGAGAAGATTTTTGATGTCATAGGGTGTTCAGAAAATCAAAAGGTTAGTCTTGCTATTTACCGTTTAGAGGGTGAAGCAGATCAGTGGTGGTCGATGGTTAAAAATATCAGGGACGCTGATGAGATTGATTCTCTCGAATGGGATGAATTCAAAGGTATGTTTCTTGAGAAGTATTTTCCTAAGGCTATTTGACTTAGGATGGAAAAGAAATTCTTGTAATTGAGGCAATAGGAAGACTCAGTGGCTACCTATGAAGAAAGGTTCACTCAATTGGCAAGGTATGCTCCAAATTTTATCCGAGACCTTGATAGTAAAATCAATCATTTTTACTCAGGATTAAAGCCAAAATTTCAAAGGGCATTAGCTCTCGTGAGTTTAAAAGTTATGAAAAGCTTGTTCGATGTGCTGAGAAAGTGGAAATGGAGTTTGTCGATGATCAAGTGTTCTATAACAACCAATAGAAGAAGTGACTGAGGTGGCAGGAGAAAGGTAAGAATTCTTCAAAAAATTCTGATGGTAAGATAAATATGTTTCAAGTTTTTGATAAATGTGGCAAAAGGCATGCTGGGGAATGTCTTCTAAATTATGGAAAGTGCTACCAATGTGGTAAGATGGGCATAAGGCTCTTGATTGCACAGAAAAGGATCAAGGTGAAGGTAAGACCAAATTTGATTTACAGATAGTGAAATGTTATAAGTGCAATGAGATGGGTCACTATGAAAACGAGTGTCCGACAAAGATCTTGAGTGATGGGAAGCAGTTAGACTACAAGAAAAAAGGGGTGGTGAAATCCTTTGCAACTACTTCAGCAGATTTCGGGCCATCAAATGAAGTTGTATCAGGTACTTTGTTTGTTTTTTCATATTATTCCAGTGTGTTGTTTGATTCGGGGTCTACACATTCTTTCATCTCTGAAACCTTTTCTAGTAAAATGGGAATACCATCTCAAGAAATGACTCCTGAACTTTTCGTAAAAACACCTGACAGGAATGTTGAGGAAAAAAGAATTTATAAGAATCTTATTATCCTTATCTGTGGAAAGAACCTACTTGCAAACCATATTGTTCTACCTCTAGTAGAGTTTGATGTTATCCTGGGTATGGATTGGCTCTCTATTTACCATGCTAAGATTGACTGTAGGGCTAATAAAGTTTCTTTTCAGAAAGAATTTCAGTTTGTGTACAAGAATGAACCCTTACTGTTGATAACTTATCAAGAGGCCGAGAGACATGTAAAAGATGGAAATGAATGTTACCTTGCACACATCGTTGAAAATAAAGGAACTGTTCAGATTAATGATGTGAAAGTGGTAAATGAGTATCCTAATGTTTTTCCTGATGAGTTTCCTGGAATAATACCAGATCGGGAAGTTGAATTTACATTTGACTTAGTTCCTGATGCTAATCCAATTTCAAAACCCCCTTATCAAATGGCTCAAATTGAACTTTTAGAGTTGAAGGAGCAATTGCAAGATTTATTACATAAAGGTTTCATTCGACCTAGAACATCACCAGGGGGTTCTCATGTCTTGTTTGTTAAAAATAAAGACGGTTCAATGAGACATTGCATTGATTATAGAGCCTTGAATAACATCACTGTTAAGAACAAATATCCTTTGCCTCATATCGATGATTTGTTTGATCAGCTCCAGGGAGCTCAGTATTTTTCAAAGATTGACTTGAGATCGGGGTACCATCAGCTGAAGGTAAAGGAAGAAGATGTTCTAAAGACCGCGTTCCGTACAAGATATGGCCATTATGAATTGGTAGTAATGCCTTTTGGGCTATCCAATGCACCTGCTGTATTCGTGGACTTAATGAAAAGAATTTTCCATGAGTTCTTGGATAAGTTTGTGGTGGTTTTTATTGATGATATTTTGGTGTTTTCTAAAAGTAAAGAAGAGCATGAAAGACAATTAAGGGTTATCTTGCAAACCTTAAAAGAAAAGAAATTGTATGGGAAATTCAGTAAGTGTGAGTTCTGGTTGCAACAAATTTGTTTCCTTGGTCACATTGTTTCTAAAGATGGGATAATTGTTGATCCTACAAAAACAATAGTTGTGGAAGACTGGCCAAGACCCACAATTGAAACTGAGATTCGTAGCTTCCTTGGTTTGGAAGGCTATTACCGAAGGTTTGTTAGAAATTTTTCACGGTTATCTAGTCCAATGACTAAGCTAACTCGGAAGGGTGTTAAGTTTATCTGGACAAAAGAATGTGATGATTGTTTTCAAGAATTGAAAAGAAGATTGGTGAATGCTCCAGTTTTGGCACGACCTTCCAGGAATGGTGAGTTTGTTATATACAGTGATGCTTCATTGAAAGGACTTGGTTGCGTCCTAATGCAGAATGATCAGGTAATTGCTTATGCTTCACGAAAGTTGAAAACTCATGAGGTAAATTACCCTACACATGATTTGGAATTAGCTGCTGTGGTTTTTGCTTTAAAAATTTGGAGGCATCATTTGTATGGAGTAAAGTGTGAAATATATACCGATCACAAAAGTTTAAAGTATATATTCAATCATAAATAATTGAACATGAGACAAAGGAGATGGCTAGAATTAATCAAAGATTATGATTGTACAATTCATTACCATCTGGGAAAAACAAATAAAGTGGCTGAAGCTTTGAGTCGAAAAAATAATGCTTCATTAGCAATGTTGCATTTGGAACGTGATCCTTTGGTTAAGGATGTGATGAACTTTGGAATAGAAGTTGTGGGTGCAAGAAGTTCTTCTGTTTTGTTTCAGGTATAAGTGAGATCATCTATATCAGATAGAATCAAGTGAGCAGAGAAGCAAGACAGTGAGTTGTAGAAAAAGGTAGAGCTGGTTCAGAAAGGTATGTTTCCTAAATTCAACATTGATAATGATTGCGTTTTGAGATTTGGGAAGAGATTGTGTGTGCCTTGTGATTCACAGTTGAAGAGAGAGTTTTTATGTGAAGCTCATAGTTCTCCGTTTTCAGTTCATCCTGGCAGTACTAAGATGTATAGAGATCTGCGGGAGTATTACTGGTGGGATGGAATGAAAAGAGATATTGTTGATTTTACTATGAAGTGTTTTACATGTCAACAGGTTAAAGAAGAGTGGCAGTTACCAAAAGGTATGATTCAGCCTTTACTAGTGCTAGAGTGTAAATGGGAGAATATAATCATGGACTTTGTTGTGGGATTACCAAAGACATCTCTAGGTAATAATGAAATCTAGGTTATTGTTGATCACTTGGCTAAATCTACTCATTTCCTTACCATACGAGATACTTTTTCCCTAGATCAACTTTCCCGTTTGTATCTTAAAGAGATAGCCAGGTTACATTGAGTCCCCCTCTCCATTGTATCTGGTCATGATCTCAGGTTCACTTATAACTTTTGGAAAGGCCTTCAGAAGTCATTGGGTACTGAATTAAATTTTAGTATAGCTTTTCATCCTCAATCAGATAGGCAGTCAGAACGAACAATTCAGACATTGGAGGATATGCTACGTTCTTTCTCTATGGATTATCAGGGAAGTTGGGACCAACATCTTTCTTTGGTTGAATTTTCATATAATAACAGTTTTCATTCCAGTATACAGATGGAACCATTTCAGGCATTATATGGGAAGCGGTGTCAAACTCCTGCTTTCTGGGATGAAGTGGGTGAAAGGAAGTTGATGGGACTAGAATTGGTAGACGAGATGGTAGAAAAAGTTCAGCTGATTCAGAAGCACATGAGAACAACTCAGAGTAGGCAGAAGAGTTATGCAGATAACCAGAGGAAGGATCTATCTTTTGAGGCAGGTGATCATGTTTTTCTCAAGGTTTCTCCTTGGAAAAGTGTGATGAGATTTGGTAAGAAAGGAAAGCTGAGTCCAAGGATTAATGGACCATATAAAATTCTGGAGATATTTGGATTAGTTTCATACTGGGTGGCTTTACCTCCGAGTTTATCTCAGGTACACAATGTTTTTCACGTTTCGATGTTGAGAAAGTATATGCCAGATCCATCTCATGTTTTGAGTCCAGAGGTAGTTCAGCTGGAAGAGAACCTATCTTATGAGGAACAACCGGTCCAGATTCTTGACCATAGGGAGAAAGTGTTACGGAATAAGGTGATTAAGAAGGTAAAGGTTTAGTGGAAAAACCACATGATTGAAGAGGCAACATGGGAATCTGAAAATGCAATGAGGGATAAGTACCCCCATTTATTTGATAAGTAAATAAATTGCGGGGACGCAATTTTCTAAAGGGGGGAAGGATGTTACATACCAAGTAAGTAATGAATAATAGATATTTTTATCTATGTCTATTAATAAATTAGATAGTGTTTTAGTGGCTAAAAATGAAAATAAATCCAATCTTAAGCATGGAATACACTAATATTCTTAAAAGATTGTTTTACTGCCTTTTGATGGAAAACCCTTTTTAAATCAATCTTTTGACAATTTAATAATCTATATTTGTCAAAATAAACATATTAATTATGATTGGGACATTGAATTTTACATTGGATAAATTTATGGTATTTTTCTGACAATGTTCATTTTTAATGAATAGTGAAAAATACTGCATTTTACATCAAAACTGCTTTTTCATTTAATTTAATTATATAGTTAGATTATATTTTTAATTGGTATTAAAGTGTAATATGAATATAATTTTACCATTTAATCTAATAGTGGTCATTATTATTAATTTCACTTTGGAATTGCTCATAAACTAATGCCAAACTTTTCATAGATATTGATTCAAAAAAACCGGCTATTTGTCATGACAGCAGGAATTGATTATTAAATTAATTAATGTGACTTATATGTTTTTAATTTTGTAAAATAGACTTCATTTTTGAATTCGGAATATCAAATATAGCTTATGGTGAATTTTTGGTAATTTTCTGACAAACTTCAATTTTTGATGAATAGTGAAACCACTAAGTGGTACTTATAAAAACTGATTTTCCGTTTAAATGAAATTTTTCCATCATTGTGTTTTGAATTTAAAAAATCTGACATACATGTTTTTCAATAAGAAGTAAAATGTGGTTCAATGGGATTAAAATAATTTTTTTTGTGAATAGTAACTTATTAAGTTCTTAATCGCGATTAGTGGTAATTAGTGTAGTTTAAGTTAAAAATAATGTTTTAATAGTATGATATGAGCATGACACATGTTCTAACCTCATTGGATGTGTCATGGCCGACCAATACAAGCCGTGGGTCAACTTGGGGACCCCATGGAGCCACTTTGGTTGGGAAATGACATAAATAACATTTTATTTAATGTTAAAGTAAAAATGACACAAACATGAGTTATGTTACTAAAACAATTTTTATATGGGGTTATACAAGTCAGATTTTTGACTATAAATATTCATTAAGAATCTAAAAATATTTCCTACATAATAGTATTTTTTTTATAATTTTTAGATATTAAATAAATTAAATTATTTATGACAACATGATGATGCAGCGATGACCACATTATTTAACGATTTAAATAAAAAGGAAAGTTAATGTAAAATATAAAACCTACACATGGACAAAACCAATTTTATGAGTGGATTTCGAACCCTTATCACCTTATCCTAGAATTATATCAATTTGGGACATTTTGAATCCGAAACCCATTTTAAAATATAGTAACTTATCTTTACTTTCCAAGTGTGGCCCTCCTCTCCTCTTATAAAAGGCCCCCACCTCTACCTCCTTACCCACACTATCAAAGCCTTTGGCTCGGCCAACCCCTTCCCCTTTTGTCTCTAAACTTCCCTCTCTTACTGCTTGAAGCCTCACTTTGGGAATATGTCTTCCCAAGGAAGCCTTTGAGCTCAAACAAAGGGAGTTACCCAATTTTAAGGTAATGTCTTCTTTTGAGTCCTTTTGTTTTATTTTTCTTCTCCAACCCCCTAAACTCTTTTTATTATTTTCATTCATAAAAACTCATGTATACTTAAAATACTAAGATGTTGGTATAATAAGGATTCGAGCTACACATACACGCACCTACATTTAATGGTTAACGAACATACTGTTTCCGTGGATGGCGAATTTATGCCTCCCGGAACGATGATTGTTCAAAATTATTTTAACACCTTGAAAGGTGTCCATTACGATGTCACTATATTTATATATGATATATAATATGGTTATTTTTTCCTTAAGCTTCTGTTTTTTTTCTTTTTGGTCATACCTTTATGGTTTCCATTATGGGTAAACACGATATCTTCATTTAAGGAAGTGCGGACTACCGCCCCCTCAAAGTGATTTGATTCGATAAATACCATATGTGGGACGTATAAAGGATGGAACTACGATATTATATATGATATTATACTGGAATTATAATATACCTTTATATCATTATGATTCTATTCTATAAAATATGAAATAGAAATGAAAGTAGCGTTCATGCGTACGTACGACTTACCGTCTCCATGAACGGTGCATTTCATTTCTTACCTCTAAATGATTATGTAATATTATAAATGCATTTATATACTGGATATATATTATATATACATAATTATTATAATTCGGGATATAATGGATACATGAACAAAATGTAATTATAAAGGGTTTATTTTTGACTCAAGTACCAATGATCATTAAAACGGCCGTTATTAACTTAAATAATTTCATAGTGTTTATGACATGGAAATAAGTGATATAAAAGGAATAATGAACTTGAAAAAGGTTCTTAAAGAAGTATAAATTAACTCAAGTTTATTAATCAGGACATTAATGAACGATCGAGTCAAGTCGGACCCGAGGTATGGGACTTCGTCTCAATCTCCTTTCATTGAGGCATATTTTGTTTTATACACAACCTTCTTTTATACGGTGTATAAACCCCTTTAAATTTTACGTTTATCCAAAAAGAATCTTTTTTATACGAAGCGTTTTACTAAACGACAAAAGGGGATGTTTTCGTCGTACGTATGCAGCGACAACGACTTCTCTGCCGCCGTGACCGTATTTGAGTTTCGACTTCCTCTACAAGCCATACCTTCTTTTTAAAAGAAAAATAAATACCATGTTTTAATTTTCTTTTATTATGGTATTGAAAATGGTTTTCATAATGTTTTTATATCAATGTGTTTTATTGATATCTTGTGATTGAAAGGTGGAAATGTTATGTTTCCTTTATGCATGTTTTATGTGATACGATTATGTTGAGGTTCTTGGGCATTATTATGAAGACGGGTGGTTCCGTGATAAACTAAGGGTGGGTGAGCCCAATATAGCTCTCCAATGCATTGATTAATGCAAAGGAGTGAAACATTAAGGTTTCTCCGAAGAGATTTAGGGAATATACTATGATGGGTATTCCAAACGTAACAAAGAGGGTTACTCCCTACGTAAGGATGTTATGAATGCCTCATGTTACCTTTATGTCTTATGATTTCAATGATTTATTCATGATTTGATGAGTTATGTTAAAATGATTATGTTTTATGGGTAATGTATGATCTCATTATTTTGTATATATGTACCCATGTTTCCTTTCCATATTTTTATATCCCTTACTGAGCTTTTTATGCTCATCCAAAGTTTTTTTTTGAAATGTTTTTCACAGGTCAAGGGTAAGGTACATGATATGATGATAGTGTCAAGGAAGTGTCAAGAAATAATCAATGTTTTATTTTAAATATGTTTCCATTGATGGGAATGAAGAATACTATCTTTATGTAACCACTTTGTTTATATGTGGAATGTAATGCAAGTTTTATGATCTAATTCTCTAAAACTCTAAACCCGAAAAGATCCTCAATGTGTAATCTTTTAATAACTCAAGATTAGGTAAGGTTTAAGGATGGGGACTTATAGTGTTTCCCTTAAGGGGGATAAAATGAAGAAGCTCCTAGATTTATTATTTCAATCATTATCTACATCAGTGCGTTTTAAATTCAATTACTCTCGAAATTGATGAAGAAAATTTCATTGGAAAGGTATCTCATTTATCAATCTATCATCCTTGGTTATTCAAAATGAATATAATTTTACAAATGGGGAGTAACTAAATTAATTTGTGACATAAAAAGAATAGAAGTTACATAAGGCCACTTATCCTACCAATTGACCTTGAATGTTTTGGATATGTTTGTTGAAGGGAGTGAAGGAGTTTCAGGTTGAGTATTTCACATCACATTCAATATCTTCATCCTAGAATAAAAGTATACTGCAGTTGAAATCAACGTACATGAATTTTCACATCATTTGATATCATGATCATTGAATAATGGATAACCTTGTTGTTTAAATAAAATCTTCTTCATTTATACACAATGAATTGATCAAGTACACTTAGAGTCAAATGATAGATGACATGTTTCTTATGAAATGACTCATACCATTTTCCCATTAACATTTTATTTTATGTAAATAAGGGGGATAGAAAGTTAAATGAATGTTTGAAAAAGGTGGAGATAAATAAAAATAATAATATGAGAGATAATATTATCATTTTTATATTGAAACATTCATTTGAGGATAAATTTCGGCTATTGAAAAGAAAATACAAAGGGGGGATTGGTGGAACAACTTCGTGTGTAAAGATTTTATTTGTTGTCATAAGTTTTCAATATAGGTCAAAATAAAGAAAGAGATGAAAGAGAACTCCAATGTTGATGGAGAAAGGAATTTAGATGATATTTGAACTGGTATTAAGATGAAAGTACATTTTTCAAAGGTGATAAATTTTCTACAACAATGATTCTATCTCAGAGAGTGTTTAAGGGATTGATGTTATAAAGTGATCATGCAACTTTTCCATATTCAAAAATACCATGCAAGAGAATAATTGAAGAGACATGAATTATTGAATGAGGGATCATGTGGATATTTGAAGATTTAAGAATGATCATAAAAATAATAATAAGATGATTCCAGTCATATTTTTTGTTGAAAGAAAAATTTTATTGGGAGAGAATGAAGTTGTAGTACATTATAGGAATAATCTGATAATGCTGCAACTAATTGTTCAAAGATTATATCTCGTGGTGGAAGGATTTTATGATAAAATAAAATAACTCTTGATGAATCTACAATATAGTGAAGGATCATTTGTGTTCTTTCTCATGAAAATATTTAAGGTGGTGTCGTTTCCCAGTTCTAGCCAAATCATTGGAACCCCAAGTCGGGATTTTATTTTTTGGAAAGGGATATATTTCTTCATTGGAGTGAAAAAAGATGGGGAATGGTAAAGGAAATTGGATATAGAATAAAACCATGTACCTCAAAACATTGATCGTTTACCATGTCTAGGAATGGTTTGTGGTGGTGTACCATGTAGTGGGAAATGTATGCGGGACGGTTCACCGAACGGGTCGCAGTATCAGAAATGGTTAACAACAGAAGGAGTTGTGGTATGTGTGGTGGATCATCGTTGGACGATGAGATGCAGTACAGGGACATGAAGTCTTATTGTATGTTGAAGATTAACAGTACATGGTAAAGGATCACAGTTAACTGGAGGATCCCAGTACACAATGGAGTTTTACAGTATGCGGATGGAGTTCAATATGGGGTGATGTTTGTCCCACATTGAAAATTTATTTACAAATAATAGTAAAATTTTTATAATTGGTTTCCTATATAAGGACTAATGACCCTATAATTATGGAATAACGAATTCATTAAGAAAATAACAATGGTGTAGAAAAACTAGGCTAAGTTTGAAAGTGGTACGTGGAAGAGATTCTGATTAGGACAACGTAGTACGCGGAAGATGATACGATACATGAAATTGTTAGGATTAGTCTATAGAAGAGATTATCTATAGGAAAAAGTGGTATACAGGTGATGAAATTACAAGAAGAATTTGAAGAAGAGATGTGATAAATGAATAAATGGTTTGGGAAAATAGGAAGGAAAAGTAGATGGATGATAGAATTCTGAAGAAGCGGAAGCTGTAAGAAGAAGTGATATACAAAGTTTATAATCTATGGTTGTACATGGAGGTGGTATGCGGAGTAGGAGAAGTACGCAGAGAAGGTGCGATATGCATAGAAGGCAGGGTACACATAGTAGGGGCGGTACGCGGAGGAGGCATGGTATGTGGAGTATGGCAGGGACACTGAGCAGGAACGATACATATAGAAGGAACTGTACGTGGAGCTGGTGCAGTACGCGGAGTAGGTGTGGTATGCGGAGTAGGCACGGTACCCAGAGAAATCGTGGTATGATGATCAAAGACAATCTCTAGAATCAGGGATAGTTTCATAAGTGGAAACATAATAAAGGAAGTTTGGGGTTCTATAAAAATGAAGAATAGGATCTAGTGCATTAAATTGTTGCAAAAAATAATAATATTTATCATAAAAGAGAATCATCCCTAGACCTTGATACAAGAAAAGTCTAATGATGAACAGGAGAAAAAAACATTTATGCCTATCTGTTGAAATGACCTTCAAGTAGATAAACTAATTGTATGACTCTCCTAAGGCAGCGATCCAAGGGAAGTCTGTTGATGTGATCTAGGGGAATCATTGAGTTATCCCTGAACCTTTATGCATTGTTCCTAGGACAGAGTGACAATTCCCAAACCATTGTAATCCACAGCTAGTGAAGATTAGTGGAATTAGGTATGTCCAACTACCTGTCAATGTATGCTCCTTGGACATAGCATTTAGTGGAGAATCAAGTAAAACTGTCAAGATTTCCTTCAACATATTAATGTTTCAATTACTGTACATATCCATCATATAGTTTCTAACATGGTCCTACCAACATGGGAACATGATCTTGTAATAATGAGAAACTGTTGACACCCTAATTCACCCCCACTCAAGTTGGCCTAGTGTCCTTCAGTTTATGATATATATATATATTATATTTATCTATATATATTATATATTAATATTCATTTACGTATATAAGAATATAAATATAAATATATATATATACTTTTTAATATTCATATAGAATTTTATATAAAAATTCTATATATTTGTACATGAATATGTTTCCATATATTTTTATAATGCGAAAAATAGTTACATATTATTTGAAATACATTTTTAGAATAAGTTTATATATTATATATTTATATATAAATTTTATATATTTCACATATATTTTTATGTCCATATATTTACATATATATATTTAAATATATATTTACACATATTCACATATAATTTTATATTTACTTATAAATTATTTATAATGTTTTTATAAATATTTAATGTAAAATATGATTATATGTTATATTTAATGATATTGTTAAGGATTTATTTATAAATATACATTTATATCTGATCTATATACACAATATTGACACACACACAACACATTTTTAGAAATATGTACCCATGTATATTTCTCACATTGAGATATAAATATTTACTTATATATGAATTTATTTACATATATTAGAATATAGATAAAAATATATATTTTTTATTTAGAGACACATGGTAATATATATAAAATACTTGTATAGGTATATATATTAATATAACAGATTTTATGAGGTAAAAAAAATGTATAATTTTATTTTTTTAATTAAAATATATAATAAATATTTATATTAAATTGGTTTATATATTTGAAAATAAATGTTTATGTACATATGTCAAATATATGTATTTATTCAATTGAATAATTATAATAATATATATGAAAATATGTATGCAATAAATTATAAATAAAACGATGACATGGGAGACAATAAAATTTCAAACCAATAATATGTATTTAAATTTAACCATGGGAATAAATCAAGTCTATATTGAAAATGGAGAAAATAAATCTCTTTAATGAAAATAATATATAATCAGATGTTAAAAAATTATAATTTTTAAACAAAAAACTATGTTTTCTGGAAATATTGGCCATTTTAAAATTGAAAAACTAGTTACAAAGGTATCCTTAGTAAAAATGGAATAGATATATTCACATTAATTAATTTGATAGTTGGTAGAGCCAAAAAGTGACATCTGGATCAAATGTTATAACTAGAAAAAGATGAATTTATGTTTTCAACCTATCTTAGATTGTTCCATAATATATTAAATTATTTATGTCATCCAATTGGCTTTCATAGACTATTTCACAATAATAAGAAGAAATATAATAATTAATATTATTTTTTAATTTATTTTAAATCTGATATTCAATAAATATCTAAAATATTACATTTAAATTGATATTTCATCATATTTAAATCCAATTTAATAAAATTTATTATATCTATAAAAATATAAATAAAATTATATATATATATGTTCTATTCACATATATATATATTTAATGGAATTTAACATTTTTCATCAGTGATATATAGGCAAATTTAATAGCACTAAAACAAATGTGTTGATGCAAGGGATCCATTAACAATACAAAAATATTCTTACTAATAAATGGGAACCTTTAACAACACTTTTTAGCACTAATAATTGAACCCATTTTTATGTGTTGATTTGATTGTGATATTAAATTATGAGTATATTTGCAGTTTTTATCATAGTTAAATGGGTTCTTTATCAGTTCTAGAAAAAATAATTGATATTAGGTGTATGTTATCATCACCATTTTAAGCTCTAACAAATGGTACTCATTATTGTGATATTTTCTATCACTGATAAAGGGGGGGGGGGTTTATTACTGCCATTATATAGCATTAATAATGTTTAGTTCTTTATAACCTAAATTTTTTATAGTTTAACTACAATAGGTATCAATGAATGAACAATATAAACTTAATCAAACGCCAATATATCATTTTTCAAAAAAATGAATCATACAGAAATGAAAACCCACAGAAGAAAAAAATGATGACCCAAAAGAGAAAAAATAATATAATAAAGGCCAAAATGATATTTTGAATCCATTTTTAAACACCTTCATTCACATTTCATATATATTCTAAAATTTGGAGTGATGAAATTTAAATCCCTAGAAATTGGATGATAATCGACTATGACCATTGAGCCTTATTTCAATTCAATTGACTCGTGATCCATTGATACAAAAAATCCTAAATCTTGATATCGAACATTTTACATGGTAATCCATAATGTATGAATGTTTTTAATAAAAATCGATTCTACTTCAATATTTTTAATATTCAAATTTATGATGAAGAACACCAATTCACAATTTGTATTCATAAGGTGATACACCACATTTAATTGTTAGAGGATAATGAAATAACAAATATATTATAACATCAAAAATTGTGGTCTTTCACAATGGTACTCACCACTATGAATATTGGGGTTACTATACCCTTCCAGAATCGTATGTGGTGGTTGGTTGGGTAAAATAATATATACTCAATTTTGAAACCCTATAAGAATATTTATATATATATAATTTTTCATTTTTACTAAGTTATAAATATGTTGGTTAAAAACAAAATCCCTCTATCAAATTATTTTATTTATCAAATAATTTCATTCATTAAAGTAGAACATGAAAAACATTGACCCCATTCATTAAATATAACCATGAATACAGAAATAGTAAAAAATTAAAATTCTTCTTAACAAAGAAAATTAATAATATATTAATATTTTACTAATTATCTCTAATATATGAATATTGAGACAATATTTTATATTTGTGATTTATTTCATAAAAATAGTAAATTGATTCCAATAATAAATTAATCGTATAGAATCGGGTACCCATAATGTCACATTATCCTACACATTTGTACCTATAGTATAATTGTGATTATGTATAATACATTAAATACAATAATGATCTTAGGAATAAAATTCTAGTTTATCACAAATAAAATAATAATAATTTTATCTTCCATATTAATTATTCTATCTATTCATATTTATGGATTAAATTATGATTCTTAATAGTCCAATCTATGGTATACATTTAATACCTATGACCCTAATATATTTTTTCCAATCATTGGAATGACCTTCATTAGTATACTAAAATAGCTCTTAAAAATTATTCTCACAAAAAATTAGGAGAACATCATAATCACCAAAGCATAATGTATAATATTAGTAATGTTCATACCAAATGGGAAAATGGTTTTATATATTTGAAATTAACCAATTTCATTGAATAAGAAGCTCCAAAATCATCTATGATCTTTACTAGGGTAGAAAAAAATGAAAAATATAATCATATCCTTCAAGGGTACATATGTAACGACCCAAAATTTTATCAATGAAAATTCATATGGATCTAATTAAATTTCTTACTATATAAAATATTCACTTCCTTGATTATATATTTTCTGATTTCAAAATACCATTTATAATTTTTACCATTTCTAATATATTCATTGAACTGTGATCCCATGATTAGTATACATATATGGCTTTGACATATCCAATTTACTCAGACTATAGAAGGGATTGACTCATCTAGTAGAATTTCTCCATAATAATCCCATTTTTTGATCTTGGAAAGGAGGTGGCGTCAATGGGCTTCTCTCTCGTCCAAGACCAAGTTGATCTTCAACACGTTAAGAACGAGTAGAACTGTCTCCAATAGAAGTTGATGTTAGTAGAGTTTACAACCTGAGCGATGTTATCCAAGCCACCCCAAGAGTCTTTCACCATCACGCACCTTACCCTTAGGTCTAATGCTAGTGTTATAAAGGGTCATGTAACAAGGAACTAGCACTATGACAATGTTTATCATTTTTTTTATAGAATAAAAAAATACATTCATTTGTTAAATTATAAATAGTTTTAAAAGAAAAAATAGTATTTTAGTAAATATTCAATTAAGAAATCTATTTTGAGTAATTAATGTATTTTTCAATTAAATAATATTTTTTTAAAATATTATTACTAAATTAATTTCTATTAAATATTAATTATTATGTAATTTTTATGAATAAAATTATAATTTTTATTACTGATTGAAAACTATTTTTATCAAAACCCATGAATTTTTTATAAATTTTGGTTTTTATTTTAAAATAAAAAATTCACATATTTAGAAAATCATTTATATAAAATGAATATTATATTTGGAATCAGGACATCGAATTTATCCAATGAAAAATTCTTCATATGTTTCTTAGACGGTCAAATTTTTGGGTAAAAATTAAATACAATTTAATTATATAATGTGTTTTATGACATCATAATGATCCAATAGTTATGTAATAAAATACTATAAATTGTATGTTAGTCCAGTTTATTTTTTACAATTAAAATAATGATATTTTAAGTTTATTTTATTTATATTACAAATCCTTTGTCGACCCTCCAATACTTATAAAACTATTATCTTTTTAAAATAATTTCCTTGAGAGTGTCACTCACCTCCAAATAAGAAATACTGATATTTTAAGAAGATCAGGGATTGTTCATATAAAATATAATTTTTTACTCCCCTTTGGAAAAAACCATGGGCAAAAAACATGGGTTGGTTTTTGGTTTTGATAAGTTTAATGTGTAGGGTCCAAAAAATAAATAATAAAGAATTCCCTCTCTTCTCCTATATAAACCCACCAAAAATTCCAATTCCTATTAACGAAAAGCCTTTTGAGCCCAACCAACCTCTGCCCTCCACTATCTCGAATAATCCCAAGGTTCCCCAAAATCCTAATAAGCCTTTATCAAGCCTCTCCCAATCCTTTCGGATCACACTTCCAAGTAAGGGATTTCTTCCTTTCTCATTTTTGTCCAAATTTTATTATATTGATATATATGTTTGTTTTCATTTAAAAATGATTAGGTATGATTTAAAAACAACCCCATGCTTCCCTACTTATGTTTGAATGATTAGAGAAAACTTTCTCTGTCATTAATTCCTCCAATGTACACCTGTTACAATGCCAAAATTCCATAATAAATTTCCCTCTTCTCATTTACATTCAAGAAATTATTTTCTATTATTAATGTAAATTCCATTAAATGTGTTTGTACAAGTATCTATATGACCTCCTTACTGTACATTTAATTTACATATGATTAGACAGCCATATGTTTCTCATAAACCATTTTTCTGAGTTCTAATGTCAAGTTGTTATGCGGCTAAAATTTCACCGCAATTTTGCAAGCCAACGTCCTTGTGCAGTGAATACCATTTCCATTTTCCTATCAAGGGTATTAAAAATTATGTAAATTAACATATTGATTATATATTTTCATGTATGAATTATAAATTCATTTATTTTGTAATAAATTATGATGTTTAATGAATCCATGTTATATGATCCATGTGTCACAGTTATGCATGAAATGAAATGATTAAGAAGGGTGTGCCCTGATAGCACTCCCTTTTATTGGTTAAAGATTATTATCATGATAAGTTGAGTGAAATTTGGGTTTACACATTCTAATTCAGTTGAAATGGGGGTTTTTTCATGATCCATGGGAGCTGAGCATTTGATCATGCTAATATCATGTTAAATATTGTTAGTTCATTACCAGGTTATGATTATCATGCTATATCATGCCTTTTATATTCATATTTCTATTATAATCCATTGATATGCCTATTTAATAACATGTATTTTATTATTCATGTTATTCATTTTTACTCCCTTACTTTTCTTTATAGGTCACCAATTTATTATGCTTGTCTTTATGTTTTCCCATGCAATGATAAGTACAAAGGAATGATGTGGTCATGTAAAAGATGTTTTCAATAAGATGTTGAGTCTTATGTTTTAGGATGTTATATATTGTTTCAAATCCCAAATAGACAAGACATATCGATCTTCTACATTCTATTAAGTGATTGTTTTATGTAATAAATGATGTTTAAGTGTGTAATAAAGAAAATGGATGTTATAGTTTGTATCTGAGTATAGTATTAGTTATTATTTGGATCATAATTAGAGAACCATAGTTAATGCCTTAGGGATAAGACTTTGCATAATAAAAACATCCCTAAATTTTTGTGAGTATTGAGTAAGTGTTTTATCAAGAAAATACATCCCTATCTGGAGACGACAAGGTAGATGTTTCTCTGGAACAGATGTATCTAGGGGTAAAACCTGAAAACACGGATTTGAGATAGATTGGAACGGGAACTGGTGCACGACAATGGGACATTCTGCACTCTAGGTTACGACACTGCCAAGGGATATGCTTCAGGAAATTCATAATCTTTGTATGATGAAATATTAATGAAATTAAAAAAATGACTCTATGAATATATGTTTTGAAGAAGATCATGGATAACATATATTGAATCCTATAATTCAATATGTTATAAAAATATATATAATTTTGAAGTCATTTATTTTTGTCTTCTGAATAACATTTATGTTTTAATCCTAAAATTCCTTTTCTTCTAGTCAATGGCCAGAAATAAGAAGACACAGGCTAACAACTGATTCAAAGATCAATGTAACAACTCTTCTAATGAGATGAAAAATCTGATAGGAGTGGTAATCATGAACTTTGTCATGATACTCTCTCATTTAACTCAAGTATTTATTATAAACATGGGTTAAGAGGAACATTCAACACCCCTAAGAAATAATATGTTTCAATCGAGAGATTCATGAGTCTTAGTCCTCATTCTTTAAATGGATCTTCTGATCCCTCAATCACCAAACATTGGATCAAATCCATTGAGAAGTTCTTCTCCGTCTTTCAATGTTATGAATAAGAGAAGGTAATTCTGACTGCTTATCATATGGATGGTTAATCTTATCAATGGTGTACATTGATAAAAAAATATGATCCCCGGGGAGGAGATCGAGGTGTTGGAATGGAAGGATTTCTAGAAAATGTATTTCAATAAATATTTTCATCGCACCATCTTAATTAAGATGGAAAGAGACTTCCTTTCCCTTAATAAAAAAGATGAAAAATCTGTCAGAGCTTATGAGGAAAACATCAAAAGGCTATCATGGTATACCTCTAGTTTTTTCATTACCCCCCAAATGCACAGTTGACCACTTCTTTGGTGGTCCAAAACCTACCCTTCAGAAAGCCCAAGAGATACATGACTTCGAGAGGTAGGATAAAAGTATAAGATGTTCCCTTAAAGTCAAAATGGAGACTGAAGAATATCATGGGTATCATAGGGATAAGAAGTGTAATATAGACATTAATTTCGGTGTTTCGATGGATAAATCAAACAATGCTACGAAAATTCATAACCCCACTTACCGAAGGTGCGGAAAGAAGCACCACTGAAATTTCATGAAGGGCATGAGAAAAATGATTTAGTTGTTGAAAAGAAGTGCACTAGGCTATTAACAACTGAAAAGAGAAATATGTAGTCATGACATAGGAGAGAAACTCTCCATTAAACCCTCAATATATTGTTTATTTATTCAAATTCTAATAACTTGGGAACTTTTCAAACCAGTGCATTATGACAAGGGTTTTTGGAGGCAACCAACACCCATCAAGGCATCAAGGGAAAGATGTTTCCATCACTACAAAAAAATTGAACCCTATAAATGATGTGCTGATAGGTATGATATATATTCATTCAATAATAAATAATGTACTTTTTGGTTCTAGTTCTATGTATTCTCTTGTATCTTGAAAGTTTATAATAACAATCCCAACACCCCCACAAATCATGCATGTAAAGATGTTGGTGAGTACGGAAAATGGGGAAATCATTACATCACATGAATATAACTCCTCCCCTGACATAATTTGAGGATTGAACTTCATGGAGAACATCATCATACTCCCTATAGTGGGATTTTTGGCAATTCTTGGCATGGATGATATTTACATATATAAATCCAACATAAATTTCCATGAGAGGGAAATCACTCTCTAAATGGGAAATCGACCCCCGATTCTATACAAGTGCAAGGAGGATGATGAATCTTCTTTAGCACCATCTTCTCAAGTGTGGATATTACTTCCCAACGATAATTCCTATCTGGCATATATGATTGAGTCTAATAAAGAATCCATCCTTGAATACATTCCTATTGTGAGAGAATTTACCGATGTGTTTCTAGAGGAATTTCATGGTCTTCCTCCTAGAAGGGATGTTGAATTCTGAATTGATATTATACTTAGGGAGTTTCTAATATCCAAGAATCCTTATTGATTTTCTATTTTGGAGCTTGATGAGCTGAAGAAAAAACAATAGAATAATTTGGATAAAGTGTTTATATGGACAAGTGCATTGACATGGGGTGCAACAGTCCTTGTTGTCAAGAAGGTGTATTGGTCAATTAGCCTTTACATTCATTATCATGAGCTCAACAAAATCACGATAAAGAACAAGTATCCTAGGCCTTGAATTGATGACATGTTTGATCAGCTATGTGGAGAACAATATGTCTCTAAGGTGGATCAACAATAGAGATATTATCATGTAAGGGTGAAGAAGGATGTTATCCCCAACACAAATTTTTATAAAATATATAGGAAATATTAATTCTTAGCAATTCCTTTTAGACTCACTAATTCTCTAGTAATCTTCATTGACTTGATTAATAGAGTCTTTAATGATTTCCGCGACAAATGTTTTGTCGTCTTTATAGAAGATATTCAAATATACTCCAAAACCAAGGAGAATCATGAGGAGAATCAAAGAACTATACTAGATACCTTTTGAAAGGTGAATCTCTATGAAAAGTACAAAAAGTGTGAGTTATGGTTGAAAGTGAACTAATTTTTGGGTCATATCATCACAAACAATAATATATATATGGATCCCTCAAAGAAAACTATTGTTGAGGTATGGACGAGTCCATCCTTGGTAACAGATATCTGTATCTTATTGGGGTTACCTGGATATTATCAATGATTTGTGAGAAATTTCACATGATTTTCAAACACTCTTACAAGAGAACAAGAAAGGAAGTGAAGTTTTCTCGGAGTTATTAATGAGATGAAAGATTCAAGGTGTTGAAAAGTCGTCTTATCACTGCTCATGTTCTCACATTACACAGAAGTGGAGAATTTACTGTGGTATTCAATCTTTCTTCAAAGAAGGGAATGGGATGTTTGTGGATGAAAAATGTCAAAATAATTACATATAATTCAGGGAAATTGAACAATCATGAGAAAAAATATCCAACACATGATCGAGAGGTGGCTGTAGTGATCTTCTCTTTAAAAATTTGGAATAATTGCCTCTATAGTGAGAAGTGTAAAATTACATGGACCACAAAAACCTCAAGTATAGATTTACAAAGAAACAGTTGAATATATTCCAATAAAGATGGTTAGAGCTGATCAATGACTATGAATTCTCAAAACATTACCACCATGGAAAAGATAACAAGGTGGTAGATGATCTGAGTAGAATATAACCAAATATTCCATCATTGATGAGAATATAAAAGGATCCAATCTTCCTAGATTTTATGAAGATGGACATGGGAATCATAAAGAAGGGAACATCATCAATCCTTTCACAAATTATTTGTCAACTATCTCTTTTGGAAAGGATAAGGGATACTCAAAATGGTGATGTGGGAATTCAGAAGAAAGTGGAAACTATCAGAAAAGGTATATCCTCAGATTTTTATATGAATGAAGAAGAAAATGTGATATTTCGGACAAGACCTTGTGTTCCATCAAATCCTGAGTTAAATAAAGAACTTTTGGATGATGCACATAGTTTGAATTTCACCATTCACCTAGGAAACACAAATCTGTATCATGATCTTCGAGAGAAATATTGGATGGATAACATAAATAAGGATATCGCTGAATATAAATCAATGTTCCTAGTATAACAACATGGGAAGGTTGAGAGGGAGAAGTATAAGGGGATGATTCAACCATTACCCATACCAGTATGGAAATAGGATAACTACACCATGTACTTTGTCACTGTACATTAGAAGACATCCAAAGTAAACAATGTAATCTTGGTTGTTGTCTATCATCTTACAAAGACTGAACACTTCATTGAAATTTAGGAAGATTTCTCATTGGATTATCTGGAATGGATATACGCTAGGGATGAGGTAAGGATGCATGGCGTACCATTATTGATTATATCCGATCAAGATCCAAGATTTACCTTTATGTTTTGGAGGAGTCGTCAACATGATCTGAATACTAAGATGAACATAAGTATGGCTTAGCATCCTGAAACTGATTGAAAATCTGAGTAGACTACCCAAAAACTTTTTGAAATGTTGAGATAAATTTCAATGGAAATCAAAGAAGAATGGCTTCCACATCTTTCTCTGGTTGAGTTCTCTTACAACAATAGTTTTCACAGAAGAATCCTAATGGATCCCTATGAAGCCTTGTATGTGAAGTGGTGTAGAACACCGTCATGTTGGGATGAAGTTAGGGAGCGAAAAAATTTAATTCCTGAAATGTTCTATGAAATGTTGGAGAATGTTAAGACCCTACAACAGCACATTAAAGCTTCAAAGTGTCGAAAAAATATCTATGGTGATAATAGTTGACGAGACCTAGAGTTTTTTGTTGGATATATGGTATTATTCCATATATCTCCATGGAATATAGTAATGAGATTTGGCATGTAGGGAAATCATAGACTAAGGTACATCATCCCTTTTCAGATCCTTGATCACATTGGAGCAGCGACATATCAACTAGCACTCCCACAGAACCTATCTCAAGTACATCATATATTCTATGTATCACTCTTGAGAAGTACATACATGACCCATCGCATGTACTCAATCCATAGGATGTACCATTGGAAAATGACCTCTCTTATAAAGAGAAGCTAGTTAAGATTTTAGATCATAGGGAAAAAAGTTCTACAAAATAAGACAATGCCCCTCGTTAAGGTGTTATGGAGAAACGACAAGTTTGAGGACGCAACGTGGGAACTGGAGGAAGTGATGAGGTTGAGTTACCCACATCTACTATATTGTGGGAATAGAAAATTTTGTTGAAATTTTTTATTAAGGGGGGATGATTTTAATGACCCAAAAGTTTAACAATAATTATTCATCTTGATCTAATTAAATGTCTTAATATATAAAATATTCACATGCTTTGTTTTTTGTTTTTGGATTTCAAAATACAGTTTTGAATTCTTACCATTTCTAATATAGCTATTGAATAGTGATAACATGATTAGTATAAATATAGGGCTTTAACAAATCCAATTTACCCATACAAAGAGGTGATGACCTCATCCAGTAGAATTGATACGTACGAAGCCCATTTTTTGGAGAATGGAAAGGTGGTGGAATCACTAGTTTTCTCTATTGACCAATACCAAGCTGATATTCCACACATTAATCTTGAGCAGAACAACATATGGGAGAAGCATAAGTTAGTACAGATTACCACTAGAGTGATGTTATCCGAGCCACCCCAAATGTTTTTCACCATCGCACACCTTACCCTTAGGTCTAATGTGGGTGTTATAAGGGGTTATGTAACAATACCCTTGCATTATGACTATGATTATTATTTTTGTATAGAATAAATAATATACATTAATTTGATACATTGTAAATAGTTTTTAAAGTAAAAATAATATTTTATTTAATATTCAATTAAGAAATATATTTTAATGAATTAATGGTTTTTTCTATTAAATATTATTTTAATAAAATATCATTACTAAAGTAGTTTTTATTTAATATAAATGATCATGAAATTTTTATGAATTCAATTGTAATTTTTATTAACGATTGAAAGTTGTTTTTATAGAAGCCCATGAATTTTTTATAAAAATCAATTATAATTTTAATGTAAAAATTAACATATTTAAAAAATTATTTAGATAAAATTAATATTATTTTTAGAATCAGGACTTGTAAATTATCAAACGGTGAATTTTTCATAATTTTTTGAGATAGATGATTTTTTGGGTAAAAATTAAATATCATTTATTTATATAATGTGTCTTATGACATCATAATGACCACATAATGATGTAATAAAATACTATAAATTTTATTTTTGGCCAATATATGTTTTAACATAAAAATAACATTTTTTAGATTTATTTTTTTACAAATCCTTAGTGGACCCTCCAAGACATATAAAACATTTTATATTTTAAAATAATTTTCATGAGAGTGTGACTAACCTCCACCTAAGTAAGACTAATATTTTAAAAAATTAGGACATTGGACATTTAAAATATTTTTTACACCCCCCTTATTAAAAAATATGGGCAAAAACCATGGGATTTATTGTGGTTTTGATTAGTTTAATGTGTAGGGTCAAAAACCTAAATAGTGATGAGTTTCTTCCCTTTTCCTATATAAACCAACCCATGATCCCACTTCCTATTCACTAATAGCATTTTGAGCTCTACTATAACTCTACCACATACTCTATATAATCTTACAAAGGTTCCCCAATCTCCCATGAAGCCTCTCTCAAGCCTCTCACAAGACTTTGGGATCACACTTCCACGTAAAGGATTTCTTCCCTTTTCATTTTCTCTAAATTTTATTATGTTTATGTACCATTTTGTTTTCAATTGAAAATGTTCAGGTATGATTTCTAACCTCCCCATAATTTCCTATTTATGTTTTAATGATGATAGACCACTTTCTCTATCATTAATGCCTCCCATGTATAGATGTTACCATGCTGAATTTCTATATGAAATTTCTCTCTTCTCATTTACATTCAAGAAATTCATTTGTTTTATGAATATAAATTCCATTATATATGTTTGGAAATATATTTATATGACCCCTTACTATCCATTTCATGTAAATATGATGAGTCCCTTCTTTCTCTCTCATCATCCTTTTTTATGAGTTCTTATGTCACTCTGTTATACTGCCAAAAATGCACCGCGATTTTCCAAGCCAATGTCATTGTGTAGTGAAAATCATTCCCATTTCACTATCAAGGGTATTCAACTTTATGTGCATTTACTTATTGATTATATCATTTCATGTATGAAATATAAAATACTTTATCTTTGAATAAATGATGATGTTTAATTAATCCATGTTATATGATCCATATGGCGCACTTATGCATAAAATGAAATGATTAAGAAGGGTGCATCCTGATAGCACATCAATGAATTGGATTAGATTAGTATCATAATACATCAAGTAAAATGAGGGTTTTTACATGATAAGTCATGTTCAATGAGGGTTTACTCATTATTCATGTGTAATGAGCCTTTTCTTATACTAATATCATGTTAAATGTTGTCGCCACATTTCCATTTAAGATAATCATTCTATATCACACCGTTATGTCCGTGTTTCTCTTATTATCCATTGATATTCTTATTACCTAACACGTATTTTATTCTTCATTTCATGCATTTTTTATTCCTTACTAAGATTTATATCTCACCCTTTTATTATGAATTTCTTTATATTATCCCATGCAATTCTATGTGCAAAGTAATGATGTGGTCATGTAAAAGAAGTTTTTAATAAAATTCTACGTTTAATGTTTTAAGTTGTTATATAATATTCCTAATCCCATAGACACTATACCCCTCAATATTCAATGTTGTATCAAATGAATTATTTTTGTAATAAATCATGTTTAAGAGTTTGATAAAGATCAGGGTTTTGTAACCAATACATGAAAGATACACATTATAAATTATATAGTAATATATGTTAAAAATATGTGTTAACATGAAACTCATGAAAACCAATGCCCAAAATATATATACAACCAACCAATTCTGTCTAACTATAAAAACAGAAATATACAATGTCAATGTTAACTTCTTGGAAACTTATTTTGGAAAAAGGGGAATCAAAAGAGAAATATATCCCAAAAATAACATCGAATAACCACACTATCATCCACAGTTGAGAAATCCACAATAAAATAAAATGTATCCAATATTATGACATGAATTATTTATTTTTCACTTCTATGCTTAGGATATTTACCTTTTCTAGTATCACCAACAAATTAATCGATGTAAATCCCAACATAACACTTGTAGGGTGTTAGTAATACATACTTTGTATATAGTCATTACCAAACCCCTAAACACCCTTTTCAATTTTTTGATCTTGCCATAAAAATTTAAGGATAATGATTAAAAAAATTAAACAAATATATTTAATATGGTATAATTTCAATTCATGTATAACATCAATAATAATTATCCACTTACACTAGGAGGGTTTAAAGAAATATATAATTGTTCATTACTTTTCTCAATATAAAACAACAGTGAATATTTAAGTTCCATTGTAAATACACATCACATTTGAATTGGTATAATGTATACATTATCTTGGATATCTTATTGGAAATTCATCTACTAAAGGGGAAAGTGGTATAAAAAATCTGGTCAGTGTGTTTTTATCCCATAAATAATAACCTTTACATTAATATATTTTCCACTTATATTATATATTTTTAACAAGATTATTCCCAATTATACAAGATAATTGATAATTAATAGTCAAGTTAATTTGAATGAAACCCAATGAAATGACCTAAATTACTCATTTTAATAATATATGTTTTTATGAAATATATAATAATCCAAAATATGTGTGAAATTAATCTAGGATTACAAAAATTCTGGATAAATAAAACAGGAAATGTTTATATACAATATGGATAATAAAATACTTATGTTAAGTAGGATATATATATCAATATTATATCATTTAATTCATCCAAAAAGGAATATGTAAAAACATGTATTGCATTATAAGAAAATTATCTATTGTGTTATTAGAATATTTGAAATCCCTTTATGAGTAAAAAAATATTCTTATCAATTATCACTTATCCCCGTACCATGTTTTTTTCAAAATAATTCCATGATATGGCAGAGAAGAGGTGTTACTAAATAACTATTATTAAATTAAATTATAACGCATATAGGATGAAATTACATTACCCTATTATAGAAAGAACCATAAATAAATAATCATTTTATATGTTTTATAATTTTATTAAAAATAAGAAAAATCAAGAAAATAAAATCAATCTTATAACTTTGATTAATTGATGAGTAAAACACAAACCATCTATAAATATGAAATAATACAAGGAAGATATGGATTTAAAAAATTTGAGGAATAATATTTTGATATTCCACTGCATACCTTCAAGAGTATAATGAAACACATAGATTAGATAATGAAACACCCCATTACATCTAACAATGACATCTCATGATTTTTTTTTTCAATATAAACATGATTCATGGGGGTTTACCCCTTGGGATAATAAAAATTTCAAAGGAAACAAAAGGGAAAGGCTGTAGATTCATAATATTGTGGAATTCACAATAAAATGGTCAACATAAGTTAATTTTGATGTGATATGAATAGGCCACCCTCTAAATTACTTAAAATAATAAATCTTCATCTATATACCTTGTAAAAGGAAACTAAGTACATGGAGTGAATGATTTAATTCAGTTATATCACCTCATATGACACACGGTACCTTGTAATCATCCATATAATACTTATTTCTTTTACTTAACCTCCTTCCCTCTCAAATTCCACCAAAATCTATACCATATTAATATATATTACCATGAAATAAATGTTTATAAAATTTATATTTCAATGAAATTATGTTTAAAGGAAAAAAAAACTACATAAAATGAATTTTATCATAGGAAGGATGATTTTGTCATCGATAAATTGACTATATAATGGTAGATTACTCATGAAAACCTAATAAATATTTTATGTGATGAAATTTAGTACATCGGAAAAAATATTTCAATAAATCAACGAGTCCTTCTATTATTTTAGCTTAGAATCAAACACATGTATTGTGGGTCCCAATGGCATGATCTGGATGATAGGGTTTAGATACATTCACAACTTCATTGGGGATGACTCCATGAATTCTATGAGAACTCTTAAAAAACCATCTATATGGGGTGTCAATCCTAGTATGAGATAAAACTAGTTTTTTTCAATAATGTTGAACAAGATCATGTTGAAGGAGTTGTTAGAAAATTAATGGTTAGTGGTTGTATATATCATGATTTTAGAGTAATTTATAAATTATCTTATACAGGTACTAGAAATTCATTTTTTTAAATCAGTGAAAGTAGGTCTATTAGGTTTATAAGAGGTAATTATTCCATCTTTTATGATTGTTAATTCACTTATAGGAGAATAGGATATTCATAGATTTATTTATCAAAAATGAAAATTTATTATAGGGACACACAAATACCATGGGTGTTCACCATCCTCACCATTTTCATTGTTGATACTATAATTGTAATAGAGTATGTGATTTCACATAAATGAAATAACAATAGTTATATTCATAATGTTACATTTATTACTCAAAAGGGAATATATATACATTTTTGGGAGAATTGGAAGTAAATTAGTGGATAGATGGAAAAATAATATTTTTAAAAAATATTTCATGCATGTTATAAGAATTGTTTTATTGGAATACACCATTACTAGATCATGAGAAATCTATTTAAATGGTTTTCTTCTATACAGGTGTTTATAGATGATTTTTTGAGACTAACAATTGTGTATTAGGTATATATTTTTATTGAATTTCTATCCGAGCATTGTTTAAAAACTCTCTATTTAAGTTTGAGTAATCCTATAAAAGTGACAATGTAAAAAATTTAGTTATATTATTTAGAGAATAATAATTTTATTAGAATGGGAACCTCACTATATGGGGGTGTTATTATATTCATAATGTAGATTTAATACTATGATTATATATCAAATATAGGATGTTATATTAGGGTGCACTTATAAAAAAATGTGTTATAGCAATATTTTATTCCCTTTTCACTAATAAAATTATTCAATATGAAGATTCGATATTTGCAAGATGACATGATACCATCAAATCATAGTCAATAAATATGATATTCCAAAAATACCTTTTTGACATAATAATAAATAGTATATGTATTTAGTCTTACTAACTCTCTTACAGTGTTCATTGTGGTCATGAAAAATAAAATTCATTGATATCGTGAGGAATATTTATTTTTATTTAAAATTGAAATAAATATTTTTGAATAACGAGTGAATAATTATGAGAAAAATTTAGATACTTTTTTAATGACATAACATGATAATAAGCAATATGAAAAATTAAAATTTTCTATATTTTCAATCAGGAATGTAAAATTGTTACACATGTAATTCTAAAAAATTCTGTATTGGAAGACATGGAATGCATTTTTTTGTTGTGTGATAGCATACACAAAATAATTTAATTTATTTACTAATATTTCAAAAATTATCTAGTGAATTTAAAAAAATATTTATTATTCATAATAATTATCCTCGATATTGAGGAATATAATTATTAAATTTTTGACCATTATTAAGGAATCATTAATCTCAATGATTTCTTTAGATTATCTTTTTTGATAATGGAAATCCAATTATAATATTTAAAACTCTAAGAAATAGATATTTAATTTCGAGGGATAATTCATAATTTATAATTATGTGTATCATAAGGATGGTTTTTTTAATTATAACATATTACTCAGGTAAATTATGTGTGTATGAATGGAATTACTTAATAAATGAATTCACATTTATAGTGTTTTTGTGTACCTTGAAAACATGTCATACCTACATTTATGGAGGACTGTTTTTATGGACTCATGTCATAAGGGAATGAATAATTTTCTATCACCATGTGATATGTTTTTGATGATATAATTGTGGATAGAATATTTTCAAACACTATTTCATGATCTATGTTGTATACATTGAAAAAATAAGGTAATTGATTCCATAATTCCCTAATCAAATCTATATATCGGAAAATATGTTAAGGATTAATGGAAAATAATGTGATTATTCACTAAAATGTATTTCTCTACAGTTGGGTGTGGTGTGAGTGTAGTTTTTTTATTATTAAATTAACACCAATAATACATAATAGGATGAAAAAAGAAATTCTTGAATTTGTAATGTGTGAAAATTTGGGATATTTTAAATAGTTGGAGATCCTAATATCATGGTCGTTGGAATTTGATTTGAAATTATATTTATAAAATAGATTATATATTTTTTCTGTGATACTCGCTGATGTTATGAAGGGATTTCACCATTCTAATTTTATAGTTCATCATTGTTCCATAAAAAAGTTAATAATATAGGAAATGATATCTTAAGTGGCACGTAATGAAAAGATATCTCGCAGGTAATGTTTTAAAATTTCGTTTTTTTGGAATGTAAAAATATAATGGAAAAGGATTATAGTAATTTTTAATACATATAATAATACATTTTGAAAATAGGAACAACTTTTCATTAATTTCATTATTACCTTTCCAATTATATTCAATAAGCATGACCCAATATGAATATTCTTTTCTAAAATAATATAATATGTTATTTTTTTGACTAATTTAGAAATCTAATATGTTATGTATTTCTACATTTATCTGAGTCTTAAAAATAGTAATAATATATTTAATATTGACATTAATTATTTTATATATATATACATGATTACTGTTTGTGTTTGTGAAGTCATTCAAACACGTGATACTTACACTAATGCATTTCAGAACTATTAATCCTTGTAGATAGATAAATGTACTATAAAAAACTAAAAATATATTTAAATATATTACCATGATCACATGATTGTTTTTAGAGAGACATTGGAATATCACCCCCTATTATTGATGTTCACATAAAATGATAATTATTAAATCATGATAGGGACAATTCATTTTCATGTACTTTATGGGATAATATCATAAATCTCATTATTGTGCAAAAACATGTAAACCAATATTATTCAGGACTTGTATAGTGTATTAAATGATATTAGAGTACTTAATTTATAATGAAGTGTATGGAGATTGATTATAGTGAGAAAAATCATATGTATATCATTTTCCATAATCATTAGATTTTATCATAGAAAATAATTTTTCATTAATGGTGTCCCGATTTTTTATAATATATATGATAGAAAATTTTAGGGTTTTTTGGTCACATACCCTGCCCATAGGTACAAAGCATTTGTTGGATGTGAATATAAGGTATAACCCTCGATTCAAGCCTCTAGTAAGGCCAATGATGATGAATAGAACTAAGGGTGTAGAGCCCAAAAAAATAAAACGCAATACCCTTATTATGTAAAAAGTTACTAAGATAAAGGATGAATAACCAAAAAAATACATCATATTGCACAAATGAAACCAATCATAGAACATGCGTACATTGATAAATACATATGAACAACTCGAAAATATAATTATGTACAAATATACTATAGAAACTCCAAAATATCTCTGACATCAAAGATAGTAATGAAATGATTAGTCCATGAACCCCACATAGAAAAATGATCAACTAATTATATATATTGGGTGAGCATAACATGTATACTAAGTAAGACGATAACCAATGTCTCTTATGAAAATGTGAAAAGATAAAACTAATGAACCATTAAACAATATGTAGAACCAATAAGGACCATGTTCAGTCATATATTCATCCCAACCCCACAATAGGTCACTCATAAAATTAGATAACTGAATAGTCATATAATAACAGGATAAAACCGACAAATATCAACCTCAAAATGGCTAGAATTTCATCATGAACATCTCTCATTACATTGTGTAATCATCAATCATAGTATAATATATCAAAATATAACATCAGAACTAAAAAATTTGGGTTTCATGAACAAGAGGGAAATCAGATTCATGCCCTCATACTACTAAGCATGACCGCTACACATCATATCCTCTTGTCAACGAGCTTCGCAAAAAAATATGACATCATCAAATAAAATTATTTGAAACCAAATGTATCATTTCCCAATAAAAAATCTAAATGCTGAATAATGAGGATTTTGTAATGATTCATCCATTACCGACTATCTAGATTATGAGGAAAACACCCTCATAACTTCTAGGTAATGATATAGAGTACTCTATATGGGTGGGGTGTGTATAAAATTAATATTAATGTACAAGTATATATATATATATATAGGAAAAACCAAGCATGATCTATTTTAATTTATACCCATACATATTCATCCTAGATGAATCATCAACACCATACTATAGCTACAACATAATATGACCAATTATATACAACTCACCACATAGAATAACCATACACATTACACATTTTCCTTTCTCTCGACTATGGTATCAACCATATTTCCATATAATTACATTTACATCACCTAGTTATCAATTAAGATATATATCTTCATATGTGACATTGTAACCAAATTATTCATTTAGTTTCCATTTATCTTCATCCTCATTCTTAACAATCATGTATTTAATTCATTTATCAAAAAATAATTGAAATACTATAGTTATTAAGTTCCGATTTCTTAACATAATTTTTTACTCTTTAAAATTCAATAACTAATCGGAAAGAACAAGTTTTTATCCAAAAAAATAAATTCACATATTTTTCCAAATATAATAATACTAGTTAAATATCTCAAAAAACTCTGTACTTCAACCACAACACTTATAGAGAACACCATATATCATATATTTTAACTGATCACCACTATAATAATAAAATATAATCACATACCACATAGACACAAGGATAAATACAAACATATTAATATAATTAAATAATATATTCCTAACAACATAAGACTATAATTTTTTTCAATGAAGTTATATAATTAATTCATCATCTTATGTGTGTGAGTTTTCACATAGAATCAATATTCACAATAAAATAATTATTTATCCACATATATGTTCTTAACCATCCATGAATGGTGGGTTTAACATAGAATGATTAATCATTACATGAAAAATTATTATAATCTACATTACACAAAATTAATATATCACTGCTGGTTATATGTTCCAAGAAAAAAATACTACCTATTACTTGTAAATTGATAAACAATTATCATTAACCCCTTCCATTCCAATTCAACTTAGTCCAAATTAAAAATTAATTAGTTAATTCAAACCACCAACCAACTATATTATCAAATCGTGTTAATTACATAGATAAAAAAATGATTCGAACAACGATATCATAAATGGAAAAGATGTTCTAAAACTCACAACATCAAAAACTGGGGATAGAGAAACATGATGTATTCATATAAATATCATGAGTTTTTTAATTCATCAATCATATAATAATATTATAATATGGAGGAATATGAAAGAAAAAAATCTCTAACCTCAAACGTAAAATAATATAATAGATAACAAAGGGAGTACCAAGTTGTTGAACACACATTAAATCATGATAACAGAGCGTTCCTATTAAAGGAAGTTGACTACAAGTCTCAAGAAGAATGTTTTTGTTTTTATAGGTTATAATTAAACAAACAATGACATAAATAGAGGAAATACCAATGATTAAAAAAATATTTTGAAAAATAATTCCAATGATAAAAACAATTGATATTCATTTTCAAATTTAATTTAATTTAATTTCATTTAAAACACATATAATGACCTATTTAAAACCATTGGTTTTATAGAATTATAATAGTATAACTAATACACATATGAATATTTTAAAAATAATTTTTTAATCAATTAAATTGGAATTTTATGATAAAATTATTTTTCATTTCATTCTATATAATCTATGTATTTCAAAAAAATAGAAATTTTACAAACTGTTTAATTGGTCGTAAGAAGGGATACAACAAATGTATCCATGAAACCAAAGGCACGAAGGATCCAACTGACTGTGAGATGGAACAATTACACTTCATGGATAAACAAACCAACCAAACAAATAAAACATCTGACAACACAATTGGACCAACTGATTATAGGAAGAAACGAACTGACTATACGAAGGATGAAATAGAGTGCATGATAGATCCAATTAACCATAAGATGATATCATTTGAACATAGGAAGAAATAAATTGACCACATGAAGAATATACTGAATGTAAGAAATAACCAACTAACTATATGATGTAACTAACTAAACCCAATAGGCAACCAAATTTCTGCAATAAGGAACCAACCAAATTCATCATGGGACCAACCAAAGTAATGATGTATGAAATTGACAACATGGTTAGTCATGTGACCATCATATGAATCATATGAATTTTAAAATTTAAAAGATCCATAAAATCCACCCTGACAATAACATTCCTTTATTTATTTAAATAAAAAAGTTTAAAACCCTAGTAAATTACAATTGATACCAGTCACACCATTTTCATCAACGCTAATCAAAAAAACCTAAAAGAAAATGGAATGGTGGTCCAGAAACTCACATGTGAGATACTGTTAATAAATATCCCTAAATAAATAAACAACCACACATTGATCAAAAAAACATAGACATGATAATCCATTAATCATGGGATGGTGATAATCTCATATAATGAATTTTTTTAAAACAAATAATATCAATATACCGAATGAATAAATATTGATAAATGAGGGGTATTTGGAAAAATAAATGAATATCCTTCCCAAGATATATCATTAACCACTTATGGTCCACCGCTCACATTTTACTAATAAAAAAAAACCCACTACCCATCTCTTTATAGAATCAGACATCAATAAATCTCAATCTCCTCAATCCAATGATTAATTTAGAGATCATAGTTTCTCACTTATTAATTCCACAAAAATGGTATAAATAATGAAACACCATCTAACACATCACATCCTCTACTACGAGATCAATCCTATAATGATCAATTGGATTTGATTATTGAACCTCTAAATCGTGAACAACAAATAAATGAAAAACAATATCAATATATAGAACATCATAATGAGAGGAATCCTAATACTTGTAGAATAAAATTTATTTATATTAAATAATTTAATTAAGTATTATTTATCTAAAAAACCATGTTTAATAACAATTGATAAAATTACGACTCACTTACCTCTATTAAGATTCCGCCCCAAAATTATCATTATCTCACCTTGGGTGTTTATTTTGATTAGTGTCATAAAATAAGATCTTCGGGAGCCAGAAATTTATTTATACAATAAAGTCTCTCTTACTACATCACAAACTAGTAATGACAATTAGTATTTAATATTAAGTACAAATAATATCTCACTAGTGCTTATTTCAAAACTCCATCTTATCTCTCAACCATATCCATTGATACCAATCAATCATTATCCCAAAACCACCACTGGTAATCCTCCAAATATAGAGGTGATGAGATGGTTAGACACCCGATTAATGCCTCTAGTAGGTCCTAGGATAAGGATTATATCATAGGGTCCAAAACAATAAAATAGTAATAATTTACCTCATTATATAAAAATTATCAAGGGAACATAAAAAACCGCAAAATTACTAATTAAAATGAGATAAAAAACAAAAACACCCCTCATGTGTATGGAAAGAAAAAAATATAAATGTTTATATTAAAAATAGAAGGTAAATTTATAGTATGAACTCCACAATAGCTTCAAAAAATGATATATTTATTCTATATCATTCTCTAAACCCCTCTTATAAACCTAAGAATCGATTTATAAACACTGTGTGATAATAGCTCATATACATGGTTGGATAGTACCTACACTCTCCCATGAAAATGTGAAAATTGAATACTAATTCAACATTGAAGAAACAAAAAAACCAATAAGATCATTGATATATCCTCTACCCATCCAAACCCCACCATGTATCACTCACCAGAATATGGACGAATGTTATAGGATAACAACAAATGAATATCAACAATGTTTCTTCGATTGTAGTTCCCCCATGGAGTTTCTTTTTCATGAAATAATTTACAGTATCATTTGATCCCCTCTCTTCTATGAAACTTCATCACAATGTAGACAACCATCTCTTATGTGGTTTGGGACACAACCAAAACTTACCTTGGACTCATATGATGTCTATAATCATGTTTTAGCATCAATTTAATCATGTGTGTATCTCTTGATACTACTACATAATTATCTATATAATCACATATCGAATTGAAACAAAAAAAACTATATAATTTTGGAATTATATAAATAAATTACATTAACTACATTACCACTTCCAATAAAAAATAACCCCAACTACATTTCACTTCTACTTATCATTGGGAATTTTCTCCAATTGTGTTATCACCAATGGATTCATTTTCCCACAAACTAAATTATTTCTCCATACTATTTTCAAAGATATACCAATAAAAATGGGTAATACCTATCTATTCCACACACATTTTATGTTTTTTAAAACAACCAAAAAATATCAAGGTGTTGATATATAAAACTCAGTCCTGTATAGTATCATATAAATGAAACATGAAATAAAATATATAAGTATATATACAAAGATAACAAAGAAACCTCAAGTAAATGATTTTCATAAATAGTGCACCATATAATCATTATAAAAAAACACTATACAATCATTACCAAAATCATCCACATAGTAAAGGTTACACGCAACATTCTACAAGAAGATACATCCCACAATTTCTTAATTTTTAATCATAGTTTTAACCATATTTCCATATTATTACATTAAATAACAATTATAATTAATTAATAAATTTATCATCATATAAAAAATTATTGAAAACAATATCTACAATAAGCTGTAATTTAATTGTGTCCACTTTTTAACAATCACTTTTTCAATTTATTTCTCAAACATAAATTTCCATTTGATTATAATTAAATCTGGTTCATTTTTTTAATTTCATTAATAACACTTCAATATTCCAAAACTACTAGGAATAAACCACTCAGACACAAAAAAAAACATATTCACATCAACAACCAAATATAACACCTAAATGAAACCATCTCACCACAAAACCAAAAATCAAGAATCATAAATCCACTAAAAATGCATCGCTAATTTTTACCGATCACTGAAATTATCATTTTATACACTAGAAATACAAATAACCACATGGATTTATAAAAACATTTGATTATAAAAAAAATTAAAATCTTCAAAAGTATGGAATTAATTTCATGTGTGTTTTATGATTAATCCCTGATCGTGTACACTTGTATTTTTATGGAGTATCCATATTCAGACACAAATAGATCATTATCCAAATATATGTTCATAAACATTCATGATTGGTTGGTTTAATAAAAAATGATACATAGTACATAAAAAATATTTACAATTAATGGCTTTCACAACAAGTATATCACAATTGGTTTTACGTTTCAAGAGAAAACAATTGTACTAAATCAGGAAACTAATATATAATTTATATTTTTGTAATTCCCTTGGAATTTCATTTAATAAACTTAATAACATTCTTTATTTAATTTTTACCACCCACCCATTGGAAAAAAATTATTGTAGTCACATATGAACACAAAAATGAGGAAAACAATGAAGTCTTTTCTAGAAAATAACATCCAAAATGTTGTGAAATGGAAATAGAGTAAAAATGAATAAGATGTTTCTTCTTGGACATCATGAATGTAAGGTATTGATCATTAATAAAAAACTTATAGATATGTATGCACTAAAAAACCAAATACTACAACAATTTGTACTCATACCTATAAAAATTAGAGATGGAAGAAAATTAATAAACATTTTTTTGAATAATGAGCTGAGATGATTTTGGTCAATGTAAGATAAATATAAGTTTCAATATAAATATTTTTTTCATTCATACATTATGTAAACAAATAATGAAATGAAAATAGTATATGATTCACATTATGGTTATTGATATATATTATAGAATAACATTGAATATTAACATGATAAATATTTCTTTCCAATTTTCATTTAATTCAATTTTATTTTAAACACATGGAATTCCCCATTTAATTTCATAGGTAGTATAATATTCTATTAATATATTTATTTCAACAAAAAGTGTTATAAAACATAAATTTTTTCAATTAATGAATCAATTTAGGTTCAAATCAATTTTCACATCACTATGTAGAATTTGGTATTTTGAGAAGTAGCAAAATTTGTAAACTATTGAATGGATTGTGATAAGGGATTGAATACACATAGAAATAAAATATATTTCATAAAGGAACCATGAAACTAAAAGAAGGAACATACTAACCATATAAAAAACCTACTCACCAAATTGATGAATTAACCAACTGCACTAAACAACCAACTGTAAATAAGAAGAACCCAAATGAACATAAGAATGTATCAAATGGCATAAAAAAGGGTCTAGCTAACCAAAATAATGAAAAAACCACCTGAAGGAACCCATTGACCACATGGAACAAACTAACCACAAGAATTTATCAACTCCCTGAATAAAGAGACCAACAGACTACATGATGGAAGCAAATCTCTATATAATGGAAACAACTGGCTTTACAATAGAATATTGAAACCCTCCAATGGAACAAATTACAAGCATACTGATTCAGGTGGCCATTACATAAAAAATATAAATTTCAAAATAGAAGAAGGCATTGATCACCCTCTTAAAAATTTTGGGCCTTGGAAAATAACAACAGAATGGTTTTTGAAACATTGTTCATTATAGATTAACTCTAGATTTGTGGATATATTTATTATCGTTGAGATTATTCAGGATGTGGAACATGGTTTCGTATTTTATAACCATTATTTTTAGATTAATAATGTTTTTCATATGTCATAATTACAGAAAGTTGTATAAATTTTTTTTCATGTTATTAGTTAGTAAATTACGGAATTAGACTCGCAAATGTGTTTTTTGTACGATTCTATGTTAAAAAGATGATATATTTCATTATAGAAATATTTTGGAATCTTAATATAGTACATATGGGAGCATAAAATATTGAATCATTGAAGCATCAATAATAAACAATATTTCCACTAACAATAATAAAGGCTAACATTTTTAGGATGTGAAGTAAAATTCTAGTGGAATTCAACTACTCTAATGTAATAATATAATACTAATTATTGGTGTATATTGATGATTTGGTGGTATGAGTTAGCATTTGTGTATTTTGGATGGGTTTTAATAGTATATATATATTCACAATGTTGGGATACAAAATTTTATTCATATATACTGAAGAATGTGTATTTTGGTATTGTTATAGAAAATACATTGTTGAGAAAAATAGTTTTTGAGACAAAACATAGTGTAAATAAGTTTTTTTAATTTTATCCCCCATGGAAGAAACAGTCGCTTACGAAATCCCCAATACCATGAATATGTTTTATTTGTTTACATAATAACACCCTCGATTCAAATATTTTACTAATATTTGAGTGTATTAAATCAAATTATTCCCCTCTAAATGTAATATACTAAACTAGGGAGTCTGTGTATTTGATTAGGTATTGATATATTCCTTGGATCTAATACTCTCTATAATTAGGGATATATATATTTGTTAAGTAACTTTATATATTAGTTTAATATTATTGATCAAGATTACCCTTTAATAAAACCCAAAATGTGTATGGTTAGGTTATAATACCAAAAGTTGGAGAATATATTTAGGGGTTTTATTTTTTAATAATAATAATTTGTAAAGGATATTAATTTTTATATGTAATGAAAGTTTAATTACATATTGTGGTTATTGGATTCTCTTATACGCAATTTTATGTAAAATCACATAACCATAAATATTTTCCATACATGAATTATTTCTGGAATCAATATCTGATAATAATGATTAATAAATGATTTTTACAAATAAATTTCTTTATGGATATGGTTTTTAGATAAAATGAGAAATATTTTTTTTAGGAATATGTGTGAATTTATAATAAAATTAAGAAACATGTTAGATAAGGGTTTAAAAACATAAAACTATTTGTTTGTGGAATTTAATTAGAAATGATTTTATAGTGATGGAATGATTGTGTTAGGGATATAAAATGATATGGAAATCCTATAATATTTTATGTCCCATTTGGAATTGATGAGGATCAATTAATTTATATTTATGTGTTGGTTCCTTGTTGGGTTTGAAACATATTAGTGTTAATGGATCAGAAGATAATTTTCTCATGAAAAGAACAGGTCCTTATTATTGGTTTTATCTCAAGGTAAAAGTCATTCCAATGGTTTTCGGACAAATATTACATGTCTAGTTAATTTATTAATAATTTATGGAATATAACATTCAATTGGTCACATTTAGTCTTACAAGTATCTTTTGATTGAAATAATAATTTTATTCATTTGGTTAGCAAATTACACTTGAAATATGGAATTTTATATTAAATATATGGAAATATTTATTTATTCTAACATTAATATGGTGTATTTTATTCATAGTTGATATACTACTATGTTTTTTACTCACGAAATACTTAAAGTAATTTGTATATTTGTTGATTGTTAGGTGTGTGATACATGAAATAGAAAGGATCCCTACATCACTAGCGGTGGCCTATATTCTTGTTAATAGAGTTATATAATTAAAAGTGGTTCCCTAAGATATTTATTTTGATGTAGATTTTATATTTTAAGTAGAATAAATTGGTTGTTTCTTTCTATGAATTTTATCATTCTCCCATATAAATCATTATTTTTTGTTGTTAACTATTATGATTTTTTTAGTTTTTTACAAGTCAAAATTTTTAATAGGTTTTTTAATATTTTTTTGTCTATCATGGATGGTAAATCTATTGTGTTATATTTTATTTTATATCATAGGATGGATTTTTTTAATATTATTACGCATGAAAATAAAATTTTGAAAAATATATTGGTAATTATAGTGTAATTATTTGAGAGAAACCCATAAGAAAATGGTGATTCTAATTACCGAGACCATCTTTATTGTCCTATAGTGGATATTTAGTCACACCTAAGGCTATGTAGAATTATGAACAGGCCATGGTGAGGTGGATGAGTGTTGGTTAAGGTAAATATGTTACATGAAGACAACACACCCTAAATCCCAAAGAGTAATGTAAATTTTGTTATTAGTCTCTCAAAATTATTGTTTACCTCTCATAAATAAAAAAATTAAAATATCCCTTTGAGATTGAAAGAATCATATCATATTTTGGATCCAATAACCACAAAAAATAGGTTTTTTACTATTTAGAAATATTTTATGAGGAATTAAAAATTTAGTTAAGGATATATCTCATAGAATAATATTTAAAAACAGAAAAAACATTGAATCATATATAATGTTTAGATCTATTTCATTTCCATATATTACACATGTCCTACAATATATTTAAATATGATGGGACACATTATTTTGACATAATATATAAAATATAAAAAAATTATGATAGGGGTTTATCTCAATTTGTTGTTAAATGATATATGATGATATTAACTTATTAAATTACATGTTATTGGAAATTATTTTCAGTGAAAAGAATAAAAGTAATATTGTTGGTGGAGATATAAGGAATGATTTATATTGAAATGGTTAAATAAAAAATCTCTATTCTATGCACATAGAGTAAATATATAGTACTTCATTATCTCATAAATTAGAACATAAAAAATTGTAAAAAAATACATGTTTATAATTTAAATAATGAAAAAATATACAATATAATACAAAAAAAGGTTTTATAATTGGATATGATAATGAATTAATGTTTATAAAAATTAAAAACATGAATATAATATATAAATATTAGAATATATAACTAGTTTGGACATATTCTATAATATGGATGATCCTATTGGACATCAAATATCGAAAAAACAATCCATATGATTTTATGGTTCACTATATGATCTTTATTTATTATATTTTTGAAGAAAATAATATACATTTTATTATAGAATACTTAGAAATTAAATTTTTTGTGGTCACCCATGTGTAAATTGACAACAACGGTTGATACGTCAAAAATTTTAATGTATATGTGTGATTTCATCATACAATGAATATTTAAGATAGTGTAGTTTTATATTTCATTGATCAATCATCAATGAAACATAGATAATGTTTATTTTTACAAGGTGATATTGTGAATATGGGATAATATTATATATTATTTCATATATGAGTATTTGGTTGAGTTTGTAAAATTTTCTATATTATCATCAATTATCCCTTTAAATATAAATAACTCATGGATATAATAATACTAAATATTATGTTATCTAATTGATGTTCTAGATTGAGATAAATGTTGTTACAATTCGTAATTAGATATTTGATCAACTAAATTTAACAAGTATAAATTTTTTTGAAATGAGATATGGAGTTTTAGGATATATATTATATATTTGAAAAGAGATCTAAGATAACAAAATTGTATGTATAGACATATCTAGAGAGTAATAATAATTTTAATGTGAATTTAATATGAAATTACCACTCCATATGGGTGAGTGACGAATAAGGGGAGGGATGTTTATATCTATGGAATACACGTGATACATTATTGGGAATATGATATCCATGGATTTATAGTGGATAACTTCTATTTTGGGGGATTTTCATGTAGTTATTTCTATATTACTATATTGATAGGTAGTGGGGCTTTTAAAAAAAATATGATAAACAATATATGGCAGTGATTCATATTCATAGGGAGTGTCCATTAGGTGAAATACCTAAACCTATGTCACTGAATATGTATTAGTTATTGTAACATGGAAATAATTTATTTTCCACAGTCCCTAGATATATATCACATTTGGAAAAATAATAAATTATGGAATCCATGGATTCATGATTTATGTTAGTGTAATTGAATTGGATCCAAAGTTATTGAATATGTATAAAAATTTCCATTGGAGTTAAATGATGAGAAAACAATATGACTTAGTGGGATTGATTATATATTCGATAAATATAGAGTAATAAACCATTGCATGTAATTTTTAAAAATATTTAGTGATAAAAAGAGTTATCCACCCTCCCCTCTCATGGGTTAACTATATGGGAACTTTTTAACAAAATTTATCCTTATTATATTTTTTAGTTGTTATAATCCTGTTTTTTATATTTCAAAATCTGATTGTGAACCTATTAAAATGACACCCACATGATCAATTATTCCAACTTATTTTACGTTGAAATTGAATTACATTAGTTTTTCGGATGAAATAAAAATAAAAATTAATGTAAATTATTAAATACTATTAAATAAATACACTAGAAGTATTGTTTTTTATTTTTTATTACATAAAAATTACATTTTTATTCCTAACTATTCTTATAGGTACTCAATTTTTCTCTTCATATATGTTATTTGGATATCTTATCCTTAAACTAGAATATATTCCATATCCTTAGAAAAAATTGATTAATAACCATTTAAATATATTATTCATTCAAAATTTTTATATGTTCTTATACATCCATTATGAATATATTAACATAACTCATTGGTCATACTAAGTTCAACAAAAATTAGGTACAATTATTTAATTAATGTAATAAATACATATTAGAATGTTTAATCAAACAAAAAATCTTAAATTCTTCGATGAATATAAATAAAACTTTATAACACAATTATAATATTAAAATCGGCAAGCCAATATTCTCTAACAATCATTAAATCAATAATAATTCCTCTATCAATTCATAGATAACCAACCGCTAAATTTCATAATTTATAGCTTATATTTCATCAATGACAACCAAAAGGCTATTTATTTTTTAAAGTATAGTGAATAAGTAAATATATTGCATTATATATAATTCATTTACACACAATATCAAGGTTCCCAAAAAAACATATTCTTTATAAATAGATAATTGCATCTTTCAAGGTAATTGTCGAAGATGGTACTCAAAATTTAATGACATTCATACCCATCCCCAATCCATATGAAAACATATAAAAATATTTTATGAGAAAAAAAATTTCATAATGGTCATTAAATAAAATCACCCTTTTCTTCCATTTGTAAACATAAAAAATACATAACATATGTTTCCTTTAACATGATAAATAGTTGATCTCAAACATCTATTGATTTTTCAATGATAAAAACATATTTTAAAAATATATTTCATAAAATATCTCATATATAATCATAAATTCAATATCATAATTGTTATGATTTCATGGGAAAATAGAAAACATGTGAATACCATTCCTCGTAAAAATACTTTCACCCTTAAAAATGGATTGAAAATATTCCTTAAAAATAATCTCATTTTCATTAACATACAAATAAAAATATTTTTATTGTAAAACATAGAAATAATAAATTGTAGGTAACATTATAAATTATCCATATATTCACCATTACAATTACCCTTAAAATGGAATTGCTTAATAGGATAATTCTTACATCTCATAAAAGTAACTGATCACTAGTAATATTTTTCTCTTTACCTATGGAATTGGTGTTCTATACTGGGAACACCCATCCTTAATGCTATATTAACGTTTAAAATAATTAATATAAAATAATTAATAAAAATAAAATTAATAAGACCCATATATCCATTAAATTTACTATAATATTAATTTTAACTTCCAATAAATTGAAAATCAAATGAAACATTCAGTTATCTCGAAAACAGTATATTTTTTTTTCAAATAAAATAAATTTAACATTACAAATTCCTAGTTGAGTGTGAAAAGCATATTTTATGAGAAATCATGGTAACCAATTATAGAATAATGATAATAAATAATTTATATAATGGAATGATAGGGTGGTCAATACAAATCTATAAAAAATATTCATTTTTTACGATTATAAAATTATAAAATTAACCCATATGGAAAATGTAAAAAACATTATATTTAATTATTGATAAAGAAAGTTTTTAATATCCTAAAAATTCATTTAGAAATATTTGAATCATAAATTATAAATTTTTTATAACATTTTGAAGTAACATTAAAATTGAAGGAAATTATTTTTGAGGAAAACTTTAAAATAAAAATATTTAATAGGAAGTTCGCTTAACATGATTACAAACTTTTGATATTATATATAAATAATATACTGAGTAATAAATTTATATTAGTTATTTACTTTCATAAAATTCATTCTCATTTTAATTACATATTCTATTATACTGATTATTTCACTTTCTATAATAATATATTTAGTTACTAAAATAGATAATTTAATGTTCATTGTTTTGAGGAGGTGTATTTTAGAATTATAATATGACTTCAGTAGCTAGACTAAGGAAAGAGGGATCGTGGAAATAAAATCTACGAAATTTAAATTAGGAGAAAACTATGTTTTCAAAAAAACATATTTAATCATACATGGAATGTGTTTATAGAAAATTAAATATTCTATATCATGGAACTGGTATTCCACACATTCAAATGGGAAGGATTCCCATTTTTCTATTAATTGGAAAAGTAATAAGGAATATAATCTAATAAATTTTCAAAAACATAATTAGGTAGTATATTCTGTATTTATACATTATTTCCCCTTTTATGACTAATATGTTTGTTTGTAACAAAGAATGAATCACAACACTATGTGAAAGTGGCATTCCACACATATGCATGAGTAAACTTATCATTTGCAAAAAATTACAAGTGTTAAGAAGGTATGTATTATATTACCTTTCAATAATCCTAATAATTTGAAAAAAAATAATATATATTCATTTATTAAATATTTATTTATATAAAACAAACTTTTTGAGTTGGTGATGGAAAATGAAACACATTTATTTGTGGAAATGGTTGTCTACCCAAACGAACAGAGGAAGTTTCTATTTACCATATAATCATAATTAGAAAACATTTATTTGATTTTAAAGAATAATAACATTAAAATATATTAAGACACTAATTTAATAATTTAATAGTGGTTAAAAAATTATGGGGGAAATATTATGAAATATATATGAATTTTGTGGATTATGTTTTATAACTCCTCCTTGTATATCTCTCTTTAGATTACTAATTTATCCTTGTTAAAATTTTCACATGTGAAGACTAGGACATATAATATCTTGGTATGAAATTTACTATGGTGTTTTGGTGTATCTTGTTATATATTTATAAAACAAAATTTGATGATAAGTAAGAGGAGGATCTTTTTTATATGTAAGGGTACTGTCAATATTTTAAATTTTCTTCACCATTAAATTTTTATAAATGTATTTCTAAAGGTACAGTGAAACTAAATGAAGAAATTTAAAATCCACATTAGGGTGAATTATAAATCTTTTCAAATAATAAACATTATGCAATATTTGTATATGTTTTATAACTTATCTTTTATTATAACCCCCTATTAGCCTTTTTAACATTTACTAGGATGATAATTTTTTACCAAGATATGTATTCATTATTACCAAAATAATACTAACCTATTTGAAAATTTTTAATTTCATTATTAGAAATATAGAATCAATTTTTGTAGATTCATTTTTTTGAAAGGTAATTTCTCTCTAAACTGTGTTAAATACCATGTGGGGTTGGATCTATGCATGATAGATTAAAAGTACACCCCCTTGAGGTATTGATTTTTCCTTCAAAACATTGTTCTCTCTATTACCCATATAATAGAATAAGAATTAATAAGATAATTTATGAGTCCAAACAATTTTACATGGTTTATCTGCAATGGGATATGTCAAATGACAATACACATGAAATGATCCTATATACTGAATCCAATAATGTGCACGGATACTAAAATGTGTGTAGCTGCCTCAATATCCTTTATGGTTTCATAATATTCACAATTTTCAATCTAACTTCACTCCCAACTGAAGTTTTCTCACTACTTCGTAAGAATATTATTCTATTTATCACATGAATCAATATTTCTTACACCTCATTTAGTTCATCATAAATCACTACTTTTGTAAACATAGTGAGAACTCTTTACCAAATAATTTAAAAGAAGTCCCTTTATATTCACATAATATTAACATTCATTAAACCTTTTTTCCCACATTCATGAAACATAATAAATAATCAAGAAAATTATAATTTATTATAAAATTATATTTATTTTAAATCAACAACTTCCAAAAAAACTCAAAACATTTATGATGTTCACAAATCTTTTTCAACAAAAATCATTCAAAAAGAATACAAAACATTAACAAAAATTACTTTATTCAAGAAACTGATGATATTAGGAAAATTATCTCACATGAAAAAATCCTTCATAATACACATTCATGTGTTCAAATAATTTTTATTTTATTTATGACTTCCTCAATACAAATTAGGTGGGTACAAAATTATTTAAAAATGTCTCACCCATTATGAAACTTCCATGCTCCCCACTTCCTTTTTAGGAAAATAATCATACATGTTCGAAAAACTAAAATTATTTTCGATGTTTAAGTAAATTTATTGATAAAAAAATATTGTAATCACATAACATACCATATTTTATTCTTAAAAAATCTATCATTCACGACTCACAAAAACATCACAAATAACCATGATTTTATGAAACACTAGAAATTCATGAATCCCAAGACATTCAAAATTTATCTCCCATGAGAATATTTTCTTGAGGAATCCCAAGAAATGAATCTTTCATGAAGATTGTTCTATCCTCAAAATTTTAGACCAAAATATTCAAAAACACAAATGGTAATTGTTATAACTTACACACATAGTTTTTTATACCACATCCTGAGAATCTATACAACTATCTTGGATCACTTTCAAGATTCCTTTTCAATAATCTCTCTAGATCTCACCAACTGACATTTTCAGCCTACATTTCGACAGTCAAAATAATCTTAAAAACCATGGAATAGTTTCCATTAGGTATTTTTTCAAACAAGATTAATTTAATTTCATTATGTGTTCACAAAACACAAAAAACTATATTTTCTAAAATTAAAATTTTAAACATTAATATAATTTTATCCCAAAGTTAAATATAATACTGATTTATATGTAATAATTTTGATTATTTATAATTAAACGGGATATCTTTAATTTATGAAGAATATAAAACCTAAAGGAAAATTTTAATTACTTGAAATGCAAAGACTATTTTTATAAATATCGGTATCTTCCACTATTCACTCAAAAACCATCTTCTTAGAAAAATAACAAAAATCCACCCAAACCTAATATAGATATGCTTAATCCAAAAATGAAATTAATTTTTTCAATTTCAATTGACAATCTTTTTATATCTAATATTTAAATAAATCAATAATGTTTATAGAAATCATTTCTGCTAGAATAAATCCTGGTATTTTTAGACTAAAAATCATATAATATTATCATATTATATAAAAATATATAAAATATATTTATGATGATTAAAAATAAATGAAAATATATTTGTTATGAATATTACATGGGTTGTCACAACTACTATCATGAATAAAAATATATGACATGATATAGGAATATTTTACAAATAAAGAATATGATAATAAATATTTTATTATTATAGTGTAAGGCTAGTTTATATGACTACCATGATGAAAATTTTATAATTGAAATTAGGTTATTGGAATTTGTCACTTAGAATATGGCCTATAAAATACTATTATATGGAAATTGGAAATGACCACTATGTAAGAATGAATAAATATACAATTAATATCATAACTACATTAATTGATATATATTGATAAAATTTGATACATTGTAAGTAAAAAATAATTAAATTTCTAATTGTTAAGAAAATATATCATCATACATCTTAAATAAGAAATATTTTGAAACAAGGATGTTCTATAAGATGAATTAATTTCATATATATTTAAACCTATTTTAACAAAAATGAAACAAAATATGTATAAAGAAAATTAAAATCATATAATGGATATTTTTTCATTAAAAATGTAAATATTTTGATTAATTCATAAATAATTTATTTTTATACAATATTTCAAACAAACAATTGTCACCATTCTTAAAAAAAGATAATTTAAATATTAAAATATTACTATCAATGATCTGAGTTTTCCGATATAAAACTTTTCAGAAATACCTCATTTTGAATTTTATATTTTACCCTCTCCAGAACACACATATTACTAATATACCGTTAAAAATAGCATAAAAACCAAAATGTCAAATTATTCATACATATAAATAAATAAAATAATAATATATTATCCTCATATCAATTATATATTTCTTCACCATTTTTAATTATAATAATTTATCTTTGATTTTTCTATCTAAATCAGATATATCTATATGAAATGTGAGAATCGAATTCTTTTATTATCGAATACTCTCACATGTTAGTATATTGTAATGGTATTTTAAATTTTAATTAACTATGTATTTTTACATATATATACATTATGTTTCTACACGTTACATATATAAAAAGTAATTCTCCCATCTCCTTTCTTTATACTCCATTCATATGACTTTACATATAATAAAATGATCCTCATGAAATTATCTAAATCCCATTTCAATAAAAAATTAGAATCTCTTAAATATATTGTTCTTTTTTATATGATATAATAAGAGTGATAAAATTTTAATTTTTGTGAATATAACAAAATGCTTAAACATTTATTAGGGCATGTATGGTAAGATTTCTTATATTTTTGAATGTTTTCATTTTTTATTGTTACAACCAGTATGAGGGGTTCAAGCATGATGTATTTTTTTACCACCAATGATTTTTTAATATATAAAATGAATGGTTCTATTTTCTAGGGTGGATTCTTTTATACATTAAATATTTTTTATTTAAAGATATATATATAATCAGTCACTCATTATGATACTTTTAACAGATATGTTACTATCTTGTATATATTATCCCTTGTAACAACCATTATTCTTTGAGATAAATTTATCTTATACACTTGTAATTATCATCAAATAATTAATCCAATTAATGGTATTCATCTAAGTATCAATACCATTAAGTGGATTGGTGAAATTTTAACAAATCAATACATTAAAAAAATATAAACATAAAAACATTTAAATTCAGTCATTATTAAGGATTGTTACAGGTATTAGATTATCTTTCTCTATTTAAATATATTATATGTTTTAGGTATTCTATTATTTCGATGATTATATCCATTGTGTGATATGATTGATAGTTGGTGTGGAACAACAATATTTTAATACATATTTTTATTTTATTTCTAATGTGTATGATATCATATATATAATATATCAAAAAAAATGATTCCTGGAATACTATTTGTACATTATTAGTGAAATTATAACTTAAATAAAACCTTCAGAAAATTAAAAGTTAGTAGTAATTTTAAAAATTACATGTAAAATATTAATTATAAATGTAAAATTTTTATCAATATTTTTTGTATAAATTATTTTGTTTAATATCTTAATATCATCCTCATTCTTTTCATTTCTTATTTAGTTTTTAATCAGCTACAGTACTTTGGGACAATCTAATATGTACTAATTCTTGGTTATTCATCATTAGTTCATTTTTATTTTGACTGTAGTCAAATCATATTATGATACTAAATTACCACTATAAAACCGACCTAAAGTAGCAGGTCTAAACTTTTACAATTTTATTTGGTGATTTATGAAGCTACTTTCAATTTTATTTCTCACCATACATTTTATATGGACCCGTGAGTTAGTTAATAATTTATTTAAATGAAAATGAACCTATTAATAATTTTAATTATAATACTTGAGGATTGTTGGAGGTTTTTCACTCCAAGACTTCTAAAATTATTCAATTTTATTATTTTTTATTCCATTGAAATATTTCATCTAGGTGCGGGCTGAGCCTGATTGAATTTTTTGATTTTTTGTAGAGAAATGAAGGATTTGTGATTGAAAATGTCCAACAGCCCTGAATTGTGTGGTAAAAGCCACGGGACATCACCCAGGTCATTGTGCGACGTGGTTGATGTTCAAGTAAAATAAATAAAATGAATGGAATAATAAAAGGAGGATAAATTAAGTTGGATGAACAATAAAATAGAAATAAAATAAAATAATAAGTGTAATAAAATTTAAATAATTTTTTTAATGATAATAACAATAATATTATTTTATAATAATGATAATATTATTATTATTATTTTTAAGGATGTAAATTATTATTAAATTGTTATTTATATTTTTTTTGTAATAATTTTTAAATTATTATTGACCTTGGTGACCTCATACAAATTGTTATTATAAAACAGTATTTTTACTATTATAATTATCATAATTTTCATTATTATTAACATATCTTTTATTTTAATCTTAATTTTTTTTAATTATGTCAGGGTTTCTTCCCCCTTTCATCGAACCCATATCCCCCTACCCCCTTAATGCCTTGCCCCAACTTCCTCCTCCCAGCACGCTACTGTTTAGTGCCTCCTTCCTTGCTCCATCATTCTTCCCTAGTGCACACCACCAGCCACATGACCCATCTTCTCATGCACAAACCTTGACCAGAGACCCCCCTGATCCTGTACACCCTCGACCGGTGGCCACCTAGTTTCGCAGACCAAAAAACCACTGACGCCCTACCCTTCAGTCGTACCATCCCCCAGTAATCCCCCCTTCCTTTTTCCCTAGGGTTTGTGTTCATGTTACTTGAATTTTTAGGGTTCCAGAGGATAGAGTATTAGATTTTTGGTTAATTAATGATAATTTGGTCAATGTTTTATTATATAGGGTTCAATTGGGTAATTTAAATGGAGTGGAGTTGGTTTTTGTAAAGGATCATTATGCATTTAGTTTTAAAAATAATTTTTCCCATGTGATAATGGGTGGTTTCAGATGAAACCCATTTTTTTGAGTTTATTTTTCGTAATTAATTTGACCCATTATTTTACTATGGAATGTGGTGTGAATATAGTTTATGACAAAAATTAAAAATATTTTTATTTTTAAAGTGATATTTTTTTGTGGAATTTGGATATGATCTATGTTTCAAACCACAGTGTTCACCATGGTAATTTTTCATAAATTATGAAATTGAATTATTTCATTGTTAATGTTGTGAGAAACTAGTTTTTGAATTAATATGATATGAATTTGGGTTGGAATTGGTTTTTTAATGAGAATTTGGTTGGATGTTTCATGTAAACCGTTATTGTGACTCTTTATGTTGCTTTATAAACTGTAAAAATGGTTTGTTTAAATTTTCAAGTGGTGTGAATCATGTTTTTATAGGAACATATAGAGTAAATGGGTTTTGGTGTAGGTCTTAAAAGGGAAAAAATTGACATGTGTTGTTTTTAATGAATTTATAAATGTAAATTATAAATGGGTTAAATGATGAAATTCATGTATTGGAATTGGTTCTAGTTTTGGGATGATTTGAAAAATCATTTGGAAACTATTAAATTGATTATGTAATTTAATTAAAATATTTTAAAATTGGTTTATAAGTTATGTATGTGGCTGGAAATCAAATTTCAATTGGTTTAGTGAGAGTTTTTTTGAAAGAGTGGTTTTGTCGTAATTTTTTGTGGTGTTAATTTTGAAGTGTTTCCTAAACTGTATTATAGATATATTAAATTATATGTGTTGTGTGTGGTCCCTAATTTGTGGTTTCGAGTGTTCAAGTCTATGGTTACTTGCATGAATGTGCATAGTTATGTATATATATATATATGTGTGTGTGTTTGTGTGGGTTCCCCCATTACATGTATATCCATCGTAGTTAACAAACATGTATTGGTCTAATTGTGCCCATGTTTATATTTTAAAATGCAAATGTATATGCCTGGAAGCTAGTATATACTTATATGCATATATGTAAGGATCACCTTACACATGTTCATGAATATAAATGTGTGTTCATAGGGTTATGGTGTATTTATATGTATGTGAAAGTGCATATTCTTAGTGGGGAGAAACAAATCTTACTTAGAAATCCCCATGGTCTGGATGTTTTGTTTGGATCCACCCTAAGGTAGGTCCCCTATTCCTATAGCATTAAATTGAATTCTTTAATATTTTGAGTGTCTTAAAATTTATTTTTTTATATTAAATAGTATATGCATGCTATGAAATGTTATTGCGATTCTGGATGATTTTCATTCCTTCATTTCTAAGGTATCCATTAAGTGTTCAGATGTTTATTTTCGATTAAAATATGATCACACAATTGTTTTAGAGTGATTATAATTGTAAATACCAAAAATTAGATTCTAAATTGGTTTTTAGTGTGTGGGGGTATTTCTCCAAATGTTTTCTTATATATATTAGTAGTGTAATTTTATTTAAATGAATATGGACTCTAGCGTGATTTTAAAAAAGTGAAAATTACACCATTTGGTATCTTAAGAAGAGTGTATAGGATTCAATGTGAATTACAAGTTAACGAGTTATTTACCTTTCTTAAATGGGTTACCATTATTTATGCGTGGTTTGAATTTGTTTTAAAATATGTGAAGCCTTTGTTGGAAATTCTCAATTAAAATGGATTTAGAAAATGAATATGTTTGTTGAGAGTGTTTCCTAAAGTGACGTTTTTCTTTGTGAAGTAATGAGCCTCATTTGAGATCTTGATAATCATTTGTAAGAGTGAGTCAACCCCACTTGAGGCATTCCCTATTATTTAAGAAACATTATGTGTATATTAAATATGTGATTCGTGAAATGTTCCAAGTTAGAGGCTTGTTCTTTGTTGTGTGACTTATAAAGGGTGGGATTCACACAAGGAGGAAGAATATTGGTGAGAGGATGGATACATTTTTGAGTAAATAATATGATAAGTTTATATATTATTTATTTTTTAAAAATCAACTCCACTTGAAATGCAGCACATGGGAAACCTATGTATCTAGGTTGGAAGATGAGGACTAGTATGCAAGATGATACAAAAGTGGTTCATACCAGTTTCATATAATATGATTGACACATACAAAACTAACTAAATATAATGAATATTGGTTGTAGACAACTAGGTTAATCGTATGTTCACCCACCAATTTATCATGTACAAGAACGTCATTTTTTTTGGTTTCTATACAACATTTGACTAAGGTACGAGGACCCCAGGTCTACAACTAACACTAGAATCTTATATATTTCCCATGGTGCATGTGATATTATTTTCAATTCACTTGCTTTGTTCTTGTTCCATATTTTGTGAAAACCATATTTTTTTATCTAAATTGGTGTCCTTTCATTTTTAAATATAAATTCATGCGTGGAACCTATTTTTGAAAACAAATTGGAAGATAAATTCAATAAATGTTAATGTATGATTGTTAATTGATTTTGAAAAGAATAAAAAACATTGTTTTATTATGTCTTATATTAAAACAAGCATGTTTTGGGTTTCTTATTAAAGGTAAGGGCCTAGGGTGTTTTTTACTCTATAATTCCTACTAAGCAGCTAGGAGCTGACATCTATGTTATTAATTAATTTTCAGTTTTCTCTAGTCATGGTTCTCTTTGGAGGATGTGTGGTTTTTATGTTCCATGGTGACCCATGAGTTCTCTTGAGTAATTTTTTACTGATTAGTTATTTTTTATTTCATATACTAGTTTTTTGTGTTGCGTTTAGTATTTATTCTTTTATATTTCTTTTTATTAAGGTAAAAACTATTCCCATGTGTCTCATATTGATGTGTGACACTAGTTGGCAGCCCGTGGGGATCCTGAATACCCTTCGGGCCATTCTATAGACCGGGCCAGGTGCTAGGATGGATGGTGTCCCGGTTTGGTTCGTGAGAAATGGTATCAGAGGAAGCTCACTTTTTTGGGTCTTGTTTCTAGGTAAAGAGTCATGGAATACATGTACTAGGGATGTAGGAACACTATGTTCTAGTTATGAGTAAGTTCATTGACTATAACACATTGTAGCAAGACATGAGTAACGAGGGGAAATATGTTTCAAGTGAGTCTTTGGGTTGTTGTGGTTTTTTTATTTTTTGGAAAGGAAAATAATGTTAGACCATTAGGGTCACTAAGCTTTCAATTCTTATAAAGCAATGTGGATTCAGGTACATGGTTCTAGAACACTCACTATTACAGTGGTGTGAATATTGTATGGACAGAAATATTATTTTTGGGACACCTATCGACACTAGATTCTTCTAGAATCATTATGTATCTTCTTCTATTCCTAGGAATGTTGTTCTTGGAAGTATTTAATTTGAAACCCCATTGTTTGAGTAATGTTTCTTGTATTTATTTTGTCGGTAATTTGTTTTGAGATGTGGGGTATAAGAATTTTTTGTGGAGATTTTGGTGGGGGGGGGGTTGTGGTGGTCCCCTTCATGCGTTCCAGTGGTATTTTATAACATTGTTGGCTAATAGACCAGTTTGATTTGGTTCTTGGGTCTTCTAATCAGTTAGTGTATGACCCCATAAAGTGTTAGTGCATGGTTGAAGTGTGTCCAGGGACGATTCTCCGTGAACAGATCCTCTAGTTGATCACTGTAAGAACCATCTTCTTCTTGAAATTAAGAATATATATCCAACTATATTTTATAGGTATAGTGGATCATGTCATAAAGGGAGATAAAATGCGAGAGGAGTTGGAAGAAACATTGTCACTTGGGTTTCTTGGGTTGTTTACTATGTAGTTATATATCATTACGTATGTAGGTCTTATCTGGATGTAGTGAAATAAATTTTAATTAGGAAATGTGGAAATATTCTGAAGATGTTGGTGAGGGCTGCTGTTATAAAAAGTTCATTTGGGTGTATCTTTGGTATAGTTTATGTAAGAAAACATGCTAAGCTTTCTGTGTAGTGAATCCTAATTTAAAAGGCTTTTATGGATGCTTTCAGTAATCATATGTTGTTACCGAATTAGGTTATGGCCATTCTCATTGAATGGTCTTCGTTGGTTTCAAGGGTGAGGTTTGCTGACACATTGCGTTGTCGTGTTCTTGATTGATGGTAGAGGTGGAGGTTGTGCACTCTTTTTAGAATCTCGGTTTTGATAAAAGTGTGTTTCCTTCGAGAAATAATGAACTTATCTATTTTATAGGAAGTTATATGATATGTGTCATTTATTTTTGTGATATTTGGATTCGAAAAAAATAAATTCCAAAGAGTGGTGTGTATGACAGTGTTGTTTGGGTCATGGAATGGTTTTTTATGGCGCCAGAAGGATAAGTATAATTCAGAGCGTATAAATCCTGACTGTGATGTTAGAGATACTTCAATAATTATATCACCAACTATAGCTCGTAGAATGAATATGGAACTTAGTCAGAAGAACCACAATGGAGTGACTTGTTTGGATTTGAATTTTTTTCTTAGTGTAGGAAATGGAGATAGATTATGCATGGGTTGTACTTGTTTTGATTTAATTACTCATATTCAGTGGAAGAAGGTGGGAGGTCCCATTATGATGCCCAGATCCATTTTGTTGTAATAGATTTTGAATAGTTATGATATGGTATATTCATTTTGTTCCTTTAGAATCCTGGATTTTTTGTTCTAGGAAATGTGGCTCTTTTTTATAGCTCTGTGCGTCCCATGCATAAAAATTGTGTGTAGTGATATTTATGTTCTTTTGGGAGAAATAAAACTCTATATGGGCCCCTTACCTCCCCTCCCCTCATGGTGGGGGTTCCTGGTTCGTAGGGAGAACCACTTCTGTTCGAATAATCTATCCAGTTTTTATGGGGGGGAGACCCACCATGGGTCTCGCTAAAAGTTCCACTAATGTAAAATGGTGTTTCCTTATTCTTGGTGGAGGGGATACCATTCAGGCCTCCCTGTTATTGTGATTAGTATTTTTTTTCATTTCGTGTTCATGACTGGAGTATCTCAGAAGTGTTGGAGGTGTTTTATTGGGATATTTAATGGTTCATTGTGAGAATTTTTGTCTTTTGATCATCTAATGGAGGTGACTTAACTTTTGGTGGTGAGCGTCACTTGGAAAAGAGTCCATTTTAGGTCTCCTGAGTTTATTTTGTAACTCATTTCTACATGTTGATTGTGACCTTACTTATCCATTTTTTGTTGTTTGTTGGAAACCTCTTTATGATATGATGTTGTACCAGCTTTGTCCAATAAAAAATCATAGAATGGATTTCAGTGGATAGAAAACATTATGGTGGGAAAAAATTTCACACCCAGACATTTAAAATAATTAAATTTTATTATTTTTTCTTACATTTAAATATTTTATCGAGGTGAGGGCCGAGTCTGATCGAAATTTTTACGTTTTTGATTATAAATGAATGTGTTGGCCTTGACAAAATCCAATGCATATGCGTGGAACAATAGAAGATGAGAGACTTTTCCCCAGCCACTACGTAGCTTCCCGATGTTCAAAAAAATTAAATAAAATGAAATGAATAATAAAATGAAGATAATGTAAAATAATATGAATATAAAATAGAAATAAAATAAAATATGAAGTGTAATAAAATTTATGAATTTTTTTAATGATAATAATAATATTATTATTTGAATCTATTATTATTATTATTAGTGTTAAGGATATAAATTTTATTAATTTTTTTTATTATAATTGTTTTTAAAATTTTAGATATTAGTATTGATCCTAGTGACCTCATAATAATTATTATTATTAAAAAAATTATTATAACTATTACAACGATCATAATTTACATTATTATTAAGTTATTTTTTTATTTTTATCTTCCTTATTTCATTATGTTAGGATTTCTTCCCCCTTGAGTCGAACCCATATCCGCCTACCCACTTTCATGTCTCCCTCTAGCTCGCTCCACTCAGAGCGCTACTTGATGAATCCTCCTCCCCTAATCCATCTATCTTCATAGGTGCACACCAAAAGACATACAACTAATATGCATGTGTTCACCCCTTGATCGGTTACCCCCCACATGTGTGCACTCCTCGACCGACAGCCTTTCTGTTTTGTGACCCAACTAACCTCTATCACCCTCATCTTCTGGAGTGCTTTCCCCCGGAAATCCACTCTTCCTTTTCCCCTAGGGTTTGGGTTTGTGTTACATGAGGTTTTAGGTTTCTTGTGCTTAGGGTATTAAATTAAGGGTTAATATTTGATAATATCAGTTCTTTTTTATTTAGGGTTTACTCGGGATATTTTCATGTTTTGGAAGTGTAAATAGCAATGTTCCATTACCCGTTTGGTTTTAAAAATAATTTGTCTCACTTGAAATTGGGTGGCGTCACAAGAAATCAATTGTTTTCTATTTTGAGTTTATTTTTCCTAATAAATATAACATGTTCTTTTACTATTGTGTGTGATGAATAGACGGTATTTGATAAAAAATTAAACATGTTTCTAATTTTAAATAAACATTAGTTTTGTAGTTTGGGTATGGTCCATGTGTTAAGCCTTGGTGTACACCTTGGTAATGTTTTATAAATTATGAAAACGACATATTTCATTCTAAAATTGGTAAAAAACTAGTTATTGAAAGTATATAATATGCAGTTGTTTTGGAATTTGTTTTTTAATTTAAATTTGCGTGTACTTTTTTGTATAAAACCTTGTTGGTATACTTTTAGGTTCTTTATAAATTTTGAAATTGGTTTATTTAATATTTTAAGTGGTGGGAATAATGTTATCAAGGGAACTTATGGAGAACATGAGTTTGGGTGTATGATTTCAAAGGTAAATGTATAATTTGGCATGTTTGGTTTTTCATTCATTTCAAAATGTAAATTTTAAATAGTTTAAATGATGAAATTCAAGATTTGGAATTGTTTTTGGATTATGTGATGATTTGAAAAGGCCTTTGTAAATAGGTAAATTTATTGTGTGGTTTACTTTTAATGTTTTCAAATAGAATGTACGATTCATATACGTGATGTTAAATTTATTTTTAGATGGTATAGTGTGTGTTTGTTTTTAAAGAAATTATTTTTTTAAATTTGTGGGGTAAATTTTAAAGGGTTTCATAAATTGTTTTATTGATTTATTAAAATATATTAGTAGTGTCTGGTACCGGCGTTGTGTTTTCGAGTCGTTGGGTCTAAGGTGACATTCCTACACATTCATAGGTATGTATATATATATATATTTGGGGTCCCCCATTACACTTATATTCATCCATGGGAGTGATCATACATGTGTGGGACTAAGTGTGACAAAGTATATATATATATATATGAAAATTCAAAAGTATGTGAGTGGGGACTTGTTCATGCATATAATCATATATGTAAGGATCATATTTCACATGTTCATGTCCATGTAGCTATTTGTATAGTGGATAGGTTTCCATATATGTTTTTGAATGTGCATATGTTTAGTGGGAGATTCGAATCACTTCGTTAAAACCCACCAAAGTCCATATGTATGGTTTTGTTCCACCCTGAGGTAGGTCCCCTATGCCTATACCTTTAAATTGAATTCTTTAATTTCATGAGTGTTATAAAAATTATTATTTGTATATTAAATAGTATATTCATTCTATGAAAATTTATGTTGATTCTTTATGATGGTCATTCATTCATTTTTAGGTTCTCTTTAAGTGTGGACATGTGTATTTTTCATTAAAATATGATCCCAACCATGTTTTAGAATGAATAACATTTTAAATGATTAAATTTTGTTTATAAAATGGATTTGGTTGTGTGGTGGGTATTCCTAAAAATGTTGGTGGTTATATATTAGTTGTGAATTTTTATTTAAATGAATATGTACTCATATGTGACTTTACAAAGGAGAAATTCCTTGATTTGGTATGTTTGGAAAAGTTTATGGGAATTGATTTTAATTCAAGGATAAATTTTGATTTACCTTTCTAAAATGAGTTTCATAGATTTAATCATGGTTTCAAGTTGTTTTATAATGTGTGAAGTATTTTTTGTTAATTTTAATTTCAAATTGATTCAAAACATGAAAGTGTAGGGTAATAATGTTTTCTAAAGAGATGTTATTCTTTATGAAGTAATGTGGCCCATTGGGAATCATGAAAATTATTTTTATGTTTGAAAAAAATATCCTCTTGAGGAATTCATCTTTATTCTAGAAACATTCTGGCAATGTTAAATGTGTTATTTTTGATATGTGCCTAGTGAAGAGGCTTGTTCATTATTCTATGACTTTTAAAGTGGGGGATGCGCTCATGGAAGGAGATCAGTGGTGAGAGGTTGGATGTATTTTTGAGAAATGAAAATGAAATGTTCAAATATGATTTCATGAAAAAAAATAACCATCACATGAAATTTAGCACATTAGAAACCTGGGTATCTAGGTTCATGGATGAGGACTAGTACACTAGAAGAAAGTGATATCATTTGTCCCAATTTTTTCTTTCCGGATTGATGCTTATAACACTAAAGAAATGTAGTGGTGATTGATTGTATACATATAGATCATTGGTTTGTTCCCTACTAGTATCTCGTGAATGAGAATGTAGATCATTGCGGTTTCTATATCATTTTTCACTGATGTACGAGGTTCCTAGGTCCCCAACTAACACTCGATTCTTATGGATTTCTAATGGTTCTTGTGATATAATTTTCAATTTAGTTGTTACATGATTATTCCCTCTTTTGTTAAACTCATATTTTTAATCTAAAATGGTCTCCATTCATTTTGAAATTTAAATTCAATATTAGGACCTATTTTTGAAAATGAATTGGAATATAAATTATTTTCATGAAAATGAAATATTGTTACATGAATTTTAAAATATTGAAATAATTTTTTTTATTATGTATTATATTCAATCTAGCAAATTTTGGGTTTATTATTAAATGTAACGGAATAAGGTGTTGTTATACACTAGAGATACCACTCAGCATCTCAGTGCTCATGTTCAATTTCATGTTTCTTTAATAATGGTATTCTCTTGGAGTGACTGTTGTTTTAATGTTCCATGGTCACCCATGAGGTCACTTGACGTATTTTTAGCTTCTTATTTCAGTTATACTTTTGATTCTAATGATGTTTTTATTTTTTTAGTTATTTATTTAGTTATTTTTTTTTAATTAAGTGTCAAACTATTCCTAACAATCTCATTTTGATGCCCGAAACTGGTCTCCAGCCCGTTGGGATCGGGAACACCCTTCGGAACATTCCGTTGACCAAGTCGAGCACTGGGTTGGATTGTGAACTTACTTGGTTTAGGACAAGGTTAATAACCCAACTTGGTCCATCCATAGGTTCCCCCATTCCCTTTTCATTTTGTTGAACCACCAAGGGTGTTTGGAAATGGTCTTTTATTGTTTGAGAAATCCAAATTTTAAATTATTTTAATTTGAATATCATTTTTTTATATATGAATTAATTTTATTCTATGTCAACATGATGTTTATCTATTTAATTAATTGGTTGGTATTGTATGTTATAAGGTACACTCATTATATGTACTAAATATGATATTCTATATGAGTTGGTATACTCATGGACTTTGGATTATTTTTTTTGTTGGATGAAATGTGATGAATTTCATGGTAATTTATTCCTTTTTTGTTAACCATTAGATCCCGATTACATTGGATTCTATGGATCTTTAATGCTATTTTGAAAGCCTTGTATAGTTATTTCACCAATGGTCTTGATTTTTTGGGATGCCTTAGGTGTTTCTACACTATGGGTAAAGTTTTCCATTGGTTAGTAGTGGAAATAGTTAGTTGAAATGCTCCTTGTAACTCTACTCCAGACTAACAATGTCTCCATCGAGATTCTCCTAGAACTCGATAAGGGTTCATTGCTCTTCTATATTAGGGATCTTGAACATTTCATTCAGACTCTTCTGATATATACATTAGCTATAGTTTTATTGACACTCCTACTTATACGGCTCAGTTGTGGTTAGTGTGGTATTAAATGTTGTATGGTAGTGTCATGTGTTATATGAGACTTGGTGTATATACCATGACTGTGGTATTCACTATCATTTACATTGAAGTTTATTTGACATAGTAGCTTTAAAATTTCTTTGGGAGCCTTGTGAGGTTATTCAGTATCAACAGTTTCATATAATAAATTCCATGGGAAATTGACATTTATACTATTTACCTGTTTTACTTTTAACACTATTTTATTCTATTACACATCCAGGATTCTCAATAGACGTGGGAGGTTACCTAATATTATTGTATCTGACACTCTATTTGGAATGAATTTGGATAACATAATAGTCGACTTGGGTGTAGGTGGGGACCAATGAAATCACCCATAGTTCAATACTTAATTTTTTTCCATTCATATGAGCGTGGGGGAAATAGACGGGGATGAGTCTTGTGATGACATCGAGAGATATTTATTTTTATATTTTCTATTTTGATACAAGTAATATATTTCACAATTGTGGACCTATTCTGGAAACATTATAGACACATGAAATGATAATGATTGTATATGAGATAATTTAGGCATTATTTTTCAACTCATTTTGTTCTTATTTATTTTTCTTTTGTATGTCTGTTATTCAACATCGGTTATTGAATTCACCTAATGAAATAATGTGTAATAAACTACTAAATATGGAACAATGTAAGTATGAAAACACCTTAGTCCCTATATACTAGTTGGAAACCAATGGAATTTTGGGATATATGATTGAGACCATGTAGCCAACCGGGCTTGGTGAAATATTGAGTGGAATATGTGTCTGGGAAATTACAAAGTGGTATCAGAGCGAATTGTTTTCCATGTTTATTAATTCAGAAAATATATAGTTTTATAAATGTAATATAATTTTTTAATGATATTTTCTTGGGCGTAGCTAACTAGCATATAGGAAAAATCCAAATTGCCTCAAATGAAATGTTTTTTATGGATTTTGGTTATTATTGTTGATCTGATTACCCTGTTGGGTGAGGAAAATGAAATTATGATGTTATTATTGATATTATTGTGGATCATATTTTTTATACCTAATTATATGAGGTTAGGAAATATATTGCATCGGTTTTGGAACTTTTTAGATATCAAATTAACTGAATTATGAATGCCATATAAGATTTATTTTCTTTTTTCATGATGTTGTGGTAGGTTCCATGATTGATATGATAGATATTTTTCTATAATTTTTTATAGGTAATTTAGAAACATGGTTGGTACATATATTTGATGTCATAATATCAGACTTTTTTTCTATTAGGTGAATATAGACACTCTGAGTAGCCAATCCTGACATGTCGAGTTATAAACCATGATTCAGATTGATCAGAATGTGTTATGAAGTTGATTAGGTGGATTATATATTTTTGTTCATAAGAGGTATGAACCCATATGAATTTTAAAGAGTTTCACCATTATGTTCATAAATTTAAATGAAATGTAAAACAAATATCATATTCCATAGGAAAATTGAATTGTGAAATTGAGAATTGGCCAATTCCTAGAATTTGAGTGGGAAAAGGAAGTGTCTCCAGTAACTTTTATGGATTTATATTTTTAATTTATTATATTTTTAGAGTATTTTATGTGTTATGACCTAATTATAATAATTTATTGATCTGTTATATGAATTAGAGATATGAACATTGATATTGTTCTTTTTCAGAGGCATGTGTTTGGAATTATAGAGGAAATCCACCACATTGAACTCTAGTCGTACACAAGGAGGGTGTATATGACAATAATCCCAAGTTATTGTTGTGTAGCCTACCCTGGGATCCTTATTTTTTTCCAACTATGAATATTTATTTTATTCCAGACATAGTTTTTGAGTAATTATTCCATAGGGTGTTTTATAACACCATGCATGCTTTTCAGGGAGCGTCTTATCATACATTATTTATCATAGAGGTGACATGTGTGTTCCTATAGACACAACATCCCTTTTTTTTGGTGGTTTGCGGTCCATAAGATACTATGGAGTGGATTCAGACTATGCTATAGATCTGTGAGGATATGGATATGCCTTTTGAGATAAGGGTGAATATCATAAATTACATGTTTTGTGGAGAAGAAAAGCACTAGTGGGATGTTCTAAACCACGCTTAAAAGAAATTGAGACATGGTTTTTTATTATTTCTAAATAAATTATATGAAAAAAAATTTCCCTAATAATATGAGGGAAGAGTAGTCTATTGAGTTCATGCATCTAAATTAGGACACTATGATGGTAACAGAGTAATCGTAATTCATTACATAGTTGTAGTGTTATGAATTGACGTACCATTCCCATGAGCTATGGAGAGAGAGAGTTGTTTTGGGAAGTCATATGACATGTCATTAGATCTCAGGTGATTTTATTCAGGTTCTGAAATACTACAGATTTTATGAATCATTCACCAATTATTGGGAGGTGCCTAAGGGAATATAGGGTTGTAGACCAGAGATGTGAATTCACTCGGCACAGTGGTTTAGCATCATAACTCAGGAAGAACTATTTTTATTAATACCATAAAATTAGTATTGGGGAGGTTGTGAAATCTAGTAACTTGGTTTTATATCATCATTGTGATATATGGGGCCACATAATTAATTGATGAAACTGTGAACCATTCGAGTGAAAATATGGTAGAAGAACAGGCCATGTATATTGGTTCTACTATACCACACCTGTATTTTAATGGATTATAGTTATTTATTACAATATTTTTGGGAGTGAGTTTCATGTATCCATGTCAGGCATGGTGTTGTAGTAATAAAAGTTAATTAGGCCATGGTGTTGGTGGTTTTGGACAATGTATCTAGGCACTATTTAAATTGAGACAACAGAGTGGGCCTGCTCTGGGAAGTGATGTTGTATCACAAGGTCATGGTTTTGGTTAGATCTATTCTATACAGCCTATCCTTGAGGATCATGGTATAAGACCATCTATTATGAGTGGTAAAATAATTTTATCCTCAACTCTTGTATCATATCTCATTGAAAAAGAATCATCACATAGTTTTATATATATACCTATTGTGAATAGAAATTGGTTCAGGGTAATATTTTATAACGAATTCATGAAACATGATACTGTATTGAGGATTATAAAGGAGTGTGTACACTAGTGTAGGTAGGTCACCTTGGGATAGGTGCATGCCACTTCTTCATGAATATTTATATCCTCGAGATTTTCAATTTTGACTCCTCACATTGGATGGGCTGGCTAGTAGCTTATCGAGCCAAATTGACTGTTATCACTAGTGGGTGACTGTCACATCACCATAAGATGTATTTCATACTCACAATGGTGAATGGGGTCTCGAAAAGATATGATATGGTGATGAAAATCATGTTCCTGGTGGATATAAGCCCAAATCTATAGTTTTTATCTAAATAATTAGGGTGCACATCACATGGACATTCCTACAGTTGTTTCATGTTCCATGAACATGTTTTTTATGAATTTTCTAGTTTACCTCATGATATATATGTGGATTTTCCCGTTGATCTATTTCATGGAGCTACAATGGTATTGATACCTACTTTTATGAAGGAAATGATGTAGAAATAGGATATGAAGTGGGATCTATCAGATTTAGAGAAAAAGGGTTCTGTTTAAACTAGTAATTCTCAATGGGGTTCACAAGTCCTTTTTCAAAGATGGTATATGGTACCGTTAGGATATGTGTGGATTATTATAAGCTAACCCTATTGATGGTTATGAACAAGTATCCCTTGTCATGGATATTTTACATGTTCGATCTTCTATGGAGTGTTTGGTTGTTCTTGAAATTTGATTTGAGGTCGGCATATCACCAGGTACATGTTTGAAGAATATACATATCTCGTACAAACAATGATAGGGCGTATAATCTATATGATTATATTTTTTTTTCATTTGAGCTCATGAATATGCCAACGGTTTTCGTGGAGTTGAGGAACCATATTTTTTATCCTTATCTAGATTTGTTTGTGGTGGTTTTCCTTTAATTTATATTCGTGTATTATAAAAATATATATATAAATTCCAAACATCTTCATGTCATTTTGGATACAAAAAGAGAGAATCAATTATATTTTATGATCACAATGTTCCACTTATAGATGGATAACATTTCCTTATTCTATGATAGGATTTCCATTTGACCTATAAAAGGTGAGATCTATCGTTCACATGGGGAAGACCAAGATCCTCCATGACCTACATATTTCGATGGGTGTATCAAGATATTATAGGAATTCCATATAATAATTCCCACAACTAGAATGGATTTTTAAGGGATTTAATAAGAAGGTTGTTATGTTTCTATGGAAAAATACCAATGAGATCACCTTTTATGATTTGAATTGGAGGTTCCCTTCAAGAAAATTCAAGATACAATCAAAGTATTGTAGTAACTACAATTTTTTACAGTACATTAGTTATCATGAATTGAGTAGTGTTGAAGCATGGGAGATAGATTCGGGGCGTATGGGTCTCGATAGCTAATGAGACATGAGGGGAACTTCCTGAAGCATGTTACTGATTTATCTTCGGCTGTTCATTCTTGCCACTATTATAGACACTAAATATTTGGAGAGTGATTTTTGGTGTTCAAGAATCTAAAAATCCATATGATTATTTTTTTTAAACATGAGCTGAATATGAGGAAACAATGGTGTGTTTAATACCCACCATCTATTAACTTCAAGCTTATCTATACACCACAAAAAAGAAATATTATGGTTGTTACACTTAGTAGGAGGACTCAGATACAAGATGTTAAATAGACCATTTGTGAGTGGAAAAATATATCTTTATTATGTGAGATGTACTTGGTGGTGCAAGATTATCAGGTGAAGAACCTCCCATCATCCTTAGCTATGAACTCTACCCTATTGGATCGTGTGAGGATGAAGAAGCAATAAGATTCTGAGGGACTAGTCCAATGGGAGAGTGTGTCAGGTGATGACCCTCCTCTAGGATGGGCCATATTAATGGATAAGCTTATTCGAATCCAAGGTCATGTTTGTGTAGTAGTGGACATACACAAGGATCTGATGTGGGAGTTTCATGACTTATTTTTCGAAGAGCATCCATGTGTCACAAAGATATATAGTAACTCCTTCCATCAGTACTCGTGGTCAGGTGTAAAGCATGTGTTATTTGGTTTTTTTAGGAGAAGGTCCACCATTAAATTGGTGAATGAAAAATATCATTGACTAATATTAATTTTACACTAATGTTCTATTCTCGAGTTTAAATGTGTTGTTTTCTCAATAGATTTTATGACTGGATTACAAATGATTCATTGAGGTAGTGATGTTGGGTTTCGTTTTTTGTAAAGGATAAAACAATTTCTCATTTCATATTGACCAAGTGTCATTAAATTTCGATGAGATTGAGAGGATTAATATCTTTGAGATGGTGTGACTTCACAGGGTATTATGAACTATAGTTTTGGATAGGGATACCTGATTTAATCATTTTTTATGTTAGAGTTTACAGTGGAAATTGGGTACATAGTTCCTTATGAGCATATAATTTCACCCTCAGACTAATTCCTAGTCAGATCGTATGATACAGGTTCTTGAGGACATGTTCTGGGTTATTTTCCTATATTTGGGGGGCGGTCTAATGAGATTTATATTCACCAAGTTGTTTCCTTCAAAATAATATATATCATGTGAATATATAGATAAATCTAATGTGTATTTTTATGGTATTCAATGTTGATCTCTCTTGTGCTAGTTAGAGGAAGGTTGTACATGTTTATTGGGGCTACATCCTATGTAGGAAACTCTTGAGTATGTCTATATGATCATAATGTGAATGGATATTTCACACTATTAATAAAAACATTATGAAAATATCTATATATATCCTATAGAGTTTGATGTTGGGATTATGTCTTTATATATGTTTCACCGAGGCATGGAAACAGTAGTATCTGAAGACAAGGCATTCATTCACCATGATATATCAGCCCATTAATGATTCTAGAGAGAGTCAGTCTAGAATCTTATCCATTGTAATTACCTATTAATTACTGAGCCATGAAAAATGTCATCCAAATATGATAGCTTCATAGTTAACTTTTAGAATCCTTTAATGCTTTTCATCTTATGATGTTTTATTCATAGGTAGATGTGTGCATTTAGGAGAGTCTAGTTCATATTGTTAATCAGTGAAATAAGGATATCCAAGGAAGATCATTTACTCTAGTAAAATTTCTAAGGAGGAATGACCGTTTACAAAATAATACATGGTAGTGGGAGGCTGATATGTGAGATCTGTGGCTTGATTTTTTTCTTATACAAATAATGACCACCCTTGAGAGGCTAGTTCGTGGACATTTTTCATTAAGGGTAGATGATTACAAGAACATTGTCTTTAAGATGACGTACGAATAATTTTTTTTCAGATTAAATATTTAATTAGGGCCTAATGTGAGTACCTGTTGAGTTAACTGGTGAAATGAGTGGTGTTGTGGGGATTTTTTAGATCTCATAATCTAGATTCTATGAAGAAAAAGGATTGTCGCATGGTTAGAAGAAACTTTGTAGTGAATAACTTCTAGTCTGAAAAACCATGTGACAAATAGGAAGAGAGGAGGATGAGCATTTATTATTTGGGTAAACCATGTTATTTGATGTTCATTCATATGAAATATATCTGATGATTTTGAAAGATCAAATTTTTATATTTTTTTACATGGGAACACTATCCTTATATATTTCCCCTTCTTATAGAAAAGGGTTCATGTTTGGTGCATGGTTTGGACAATAGTGTGTCATATCCTTGAATCCCTGAATTTTTTCTGAACTTATGATATTTCATAGAATCCTTATTTTATTTCAAAACATTTTCCTCATATTTCAATGTTGGATAGCTGTTGGTTCAGAGATCCCAACATTGATTCCTAAACTCTGAATTAATATATCACCCACATCTGAGCTCAAAATCTACATCTGTCAGAAGCATCAAATACCTATTGGTGACATCTTCATTCCTTATTTTCATTCATCATTTGTTTTTGTATCAGTTTTTCTATTTTGATTCAATCTAATATACCCTAATTTAGATTTATTCATATGTTATTCATTTCTATTCTAATAGATGTCGAATTATAAGATGAGGCTAGATGAGATGTGTTCTATAAACCTATGATATGTGTTCTATGCATTTCCAATTTTGGTTGGTGAATTATTTAGACAGTTTTTATCCACCCACTATAATTTCTTTCACATCCCTATGAATTATGTTAATAATTTAATATGATTAAATGGAACATGGTACAGATTCCCTTTATCATCATTGAGACTCATTAGAGGTTGATTCCCTAATATGGTCCACCCACGTGGTGTGCCATTTCTTTTCTTATTGTTGAACAAACCTAGGCGTGTGGTCATGATCATTCATTTTCAGAGAAATTCTAATCAAAATAATCTAAATTTAATATCTTGGAAATGATATTACCTACCTCCATTCAATGTTAAATATGATCTTGATCTATTTAATTTATTGGTTGGTATTTTATGTGAGTGGGTAAATTAATTAGATGTATTGAATGTGAAATAATAGATGGGTGGTTATACTCGTGGACATTAGATGATTTTATTTTGTTGGATTCGAAGAGATTAATTGAATTGTAATGGATTACATGGTTGTTAAACCTTGGATATTTATTCTATTGGATTTCATGGATATTATTCCTTGGATGATTAATATTATAGTGTATGCCTTTTTATATTTATTTCTCCTCAGTTATTTATTTACAGGGTTGACATGGTACTTTCTACCTCATTTGTATGGTTTGTATTGGGTACATAGTGGACATGATACATAGACATGATTCTTGGACCCTAGCTCATGCCAAAACGAGTTTCTATCAAGATGCTCCAAGAACATGATGAGGATGTCATGGTCATCTATACCATGTATTTGTACATTTGGTGCATGGTTATTATGACATGCTAATCATCAATGGTTTATATAACACTCTTGATTATATGACTCAGTTGTGGATGGTATGGTATTACGGGTTGTACAAAAAAATTGTGAATTATATGAGACATGGTGTATATGGCATCGCAGTGGTGTTCGATTTCTTTTACATTGAAGCTAAATTGTTATAGAAGCTTTAAACTTGTTTTTTAGGTAGTTTTGTGAGATTATTCAGCATCACTAGTTTCCTATTATACATGACATAGACACATTAGATTCATAATTCTTAATAATTTTCCATTGCACTCTAGTTTATCCTCTTTTGTTACAAAGAAAATATTTTCTACAGACCTTTGGCTAGTTACATAAATGATCTTTTCTCACACCCTGTATGGGCTGTCGTTATGTAGCTAGATAGACTATTTGGATGATGGTAGGGATAGTGGAAATAACCAACTATCTGATGCTTTATTTTTTCCCTTTCTTAGGTGTAGGGGAGCATAAGACCAAGATGATTCTTGTGATGTTAACAGGAGATTGTGATATTTGGTATTTTGATATTTTGATGAGTGTACTGTATTATAAATTTATATACCAATTTTGGAAACTTTTTAGACACATGAAATGATTATCATTGTATATAATATACTTCTAGAATTACCTATCTACACTTGTCTGGATTTTTTATTTATTTTATTTTTCTATCAATTATTGTTCTTACACTATTGAATTAGATTTATAAGTCATTGTGTTACACTCTGGTAATGAGTTAATTGTATCATCATGAGCACACCCTATTCCCATACTATTTGTTTTATCTTATCGATATTTAAGAGATGTGCTTGAGGCAGTGTATCCAACTAGGCTCAAGGCACGATTGAAGGGCATCCAGGTCCGGGACGTAATAAGAATTATCTTTGGAAAATAATTCCTCAATCAAAACAAAAAAAATACAATATAGATAATGGAAATGTTTTTAATTACCAAAAAACATAATAGGTGAAATAATAATATCCACATAAAATGGGTTCCAATATTCTACAACACAACCAATGTAAATAAGTATCATAAAAGAATAACTCTTTAAGACACAACATCATCTCAATACTCAATAAACTATGAGAAAAAAACTCATTTATACCCTACAAAACCTTTCCCAATCATGAATGAGGTAAAACCAAATACACATGATCAAAGTGGTTTAGCTATAGTGTAGGAAAAATAAACCAGTGGTATCACACAATGTTTTAAAAATGAATAAAATATAAAATAAGCCAATAATGATCTAGTAAACAATTAATAGTTATAAGATACAATTATATATTGTTTGATCCAAAAAATAGATAAATAACATTTTACACATATCAACTGAAGCATCCCAATATCACAGTTTTTCAAACCATTCCATTAGAATCCAAAAATTTCATTTCAAGGCTAATAACTAGAGAAAACATGATAAGAGGTAAAAAAATCTAGGTCAATGAGGATCAAATTTTTTTATCATGATCGATTATACAACTCACTTTAAATAAGAATTTTAGTTCTATGGGATATGAATCCACTCTCAGTAGTGGAACCTTATCAAAAATTAGGAAACAGAGTTTATACATTACATTAGAAAAACTGGCCTAGGTGGAATGAGTTCATCCCCAAAGATGGATCCCCATCTCATAACGATCCCATTAATGTTTTACAAATCAAATTAATTAAATTTATAATTCATATATGAATCAAAAAAATTATACTTTAAAATAATTGTAATTGACATCAGAAAAATATAAATCTATTTTTAGAGAAAATTTCAGAAACAATGCATTTTATCAAAAAGATTCTCATTCCATTAATAAATATTACAAAAAATCCCCATGAACAATTTATAAATTATTTTTTATAACCATTTTAGGACCCGATTATAGAGAAAAATCATGAATGTTTTGAATAATAGTGGTTAATCATGAAATAACCTTTCTTGAAACACTTAAAATATCAACACCCAAAGATTATAAAAAATCCAAGAGAAACTGAGGGTTTTATAAGTCAAAAAACGATCCTAATATGTAAATTATTACAATTAATTTATAATTCACAATTTATTGAAAAAACAAGAGGGAGAAAACACCTAGAACAATGATGGAAAAATAACATAAAATAACAAGACATTGATATGGGAAACAAAACAATATTCCATGATAGATCTCTATAAAACCCAACTAGTTCATTTCAAAAACCCTATATCTAACATCAACCATCCCAAACCTAATGTTTTGTTTTGATGAATTAATAGATGGTCTAGAAGAAAAATAAATGACATGGATGAACATAGTTTTTCAATTAATCAACAAGATCCAACACATAAGGTTCTATCAAAAGAGATCACCGAAAGGAAACAATTCTAAAAAATATATAAGATGAGTATCTATGGTTGAGCGACTATTACACCAAAAGAGGGATGTGAAAAAATAGATGATTATATTATATTAAAATGAAAAATCAAATGAATTTATATGCATCACATAGTTTAGATACATTTTTTTTCAAATCATCAACCATCCGTAAATCAACATCTACTCTATTGGAATGATTTAACAATTTAAAAAATGGTTATCTACCCATGTATAACCCATTCATACCATGTCACAAGTTTTTATGGGAATGTAGAACATTTTAGACTAACTTTTCACCAAACCATACACTCCCATATAGAACACCAAAAATTTTATTGGTTTCTTAAAAGTAAGAACATGATTTCCATAACCATTTTCTAACGATGAGCATTTCCAAAAAACACTTAAAAACATTTACAATTCACCGAGAAAAACCTGAGAGATGTACAACATGAAAGGTTCTAAAAAGAGATATATGTACATCGAAGTGGCATCAAGATTTGAAATAAAAAATATTAAAATATTCTTATGTTAATTGGTAGAATTTTTATATATGAAATAATATATATACTTTTATTTTATTCACAATTCATAATATAATATTTACAAAACCCAATGTTTAAAATAATTATTTTAATATAATGTGTTCTAAATTATTTGATATAATTTCATGTAGACGAAAAATTTATAATTTAAACAATTTTACCATGAAAAAATGGTCTTTATTTTTGACATAAGCATGTCGATGTTACATTAGTCTAAATAAAATTAGTTTTTATGAAATGGATACTTTTTGGTTGAATAGTGAGATATGACTTTTTTATAAATACCATAACTTTTATGACTTCTTCATAAAGTTATCCTAAAATTTATTTCCGTTTTTTAAATACTATGTCTCAACCAAAAATTTATTTAGGTATTAAAATAAATATTTTAAAAATATTATTTTGAATTTGGAAGCTCATTCTTGAATGTTTTGGTACAAAATTAATATTTTATTTTAGAAAAAAACTTTTTTTACATAAATTTAATCAATTTTATTGATGGTTGAATTGTATTCCTTAATTATCCTAATATAAGATAATAATTTCTATAATTAAAATCTAATGAATTTTTTACAATCACTAATGATCATTATTTTAGTGTAAAATCTATTTCATTCTTAAATTGAGCATTTTTCTCAAAAATGATTTTCATCAGCATAATATAATTTTATTAAATGTAATTTCATTCAATTTTTTTAAATTAAATATAAAAAAATAGATAACATATTTCAGTTATAAATTGCCCAAAAAATGAAAGTTATATTTAATTTTTGGTCATAATTTGTTTTTCAATGTGGAAAATATATTAGTTAACACGTTAAAAGTTATAATTTGATAAACAAGGTTTAAACTATTGTATAAGGACTAACATGGATAAAAAACATACATATAATTAAATGAAGTTTTTTATTTTAACTAATCTATTACAATCATTTAGAATATATGAATTTAATTCCATTTTGCATTGATAATAACCTTTATATTTGTTCAAGAAACAATAATTGAAAATTATTACTCTATTTTATTTTATTAAATATGTTTTTCATTGGGATAAGAACATGTTATGAACAGATCTAAATGGATTTTCTAAATATGAATAAGTTATTTTTATTACATAATTTTTTTTTATTTTTTTGGGTATAATTACATGTAAATCTTATGCAGTGTTGAAATCATTTTTGTGTAAGTAGTAGAAAAACCAACTAAATGATTTTAAATATATTAAAACTAATATGTTTTTAATGAAAAAATGTGTTACAAAAATTTAATGTGAAATTATATGTTGATATTTTTTAAAATGTATTAATATTATAATTTCAATTTTATCTTGACATATTTACAAGAAAAATAATTTTAATAGTCTTAAAAATAAATTTATGAATATTTTATTTTGAAAAATATATTTATTGATTTATGTAATTATAAATAAAAGCTTTTATTTTTTCAAATGGGTGCTAAAAGATCTAGAAAAGCCATTAATGGTTCACTATATGACACTTGGTATTTTTAAATTTTCATTTTAACACTAAAATATTAAATATTTTCTAAAACACCGTTGAGTTTCATATAAAAATTTCGTAATATAGAATTTTTAAGGAGACATATTAGTTTCGATTAATTTCAATGATATACCCAAATATGACTTAGAACAACTCATACATATTCGATAATCCAGGGAAGTGATTACATTTCTCTTCTGAAATGTCCTTATGTTCAATCAATGGTTAGTGTCTTCATGACCATGTAAGGGTTTCTAGTCCTCATTCACCATTCAAAATTATGATTCATTTTCCTAAAATCACAAAAAACATTCAAATAAAGTTATCCCATTATTCTATTTCTATGTTACCAGAATATATTTGATAAATTTATGATGGGGAATCACGAGTTACCTCTCACCAAACACTTATTCATAATTTGTGAACTCATTAAACTTTGATTTTCATAAAACAAATCGTTTAATTTAAAATTATTCCATTACAATTTCAATAATCATTGTAATGACTAAAAAATTATCCTCAATTATTTTTTATGTATTAGAAAATTTATATTATAAAAAATATAAATTTACTATGATATCCTTAATTTTACAAAATATAATAAAATGTTTTCCACTATGGTGGTTTTATGAAAATAAAATGGAAAACAATGTGTTTATGAATTTAAGTCCCATAGGGGTATTATTACAATTTTATTTTATGACTGAATACAAAATTAATATTAAATTATTTATATATAAAAATTTATACAATTTAAAATTTTAATTTATTTAAAGGATTGTATAAGGCCCTAGCTATAAACCTTACTTAATATTGAGTTATTACAAGATTACACATTGAGGATCTTTTCAGGTTTAGAGTTTTAGATAATTAGATCATAAAACATGCATTACATTCCACATATAAACAAAGTGGTTACATACAGATAGTATTCTTCTTTCCCATCAATGGAAACATATTTAAAATAAAACATGGATTCTTTCTTGACACTTCCTTGACACTATCATCATATCATGTACCTTTCACTTGACCAGTGAAAAACATTTCAAAAAAACTTGGGATGAGCATAAAAAGATTAGTAAGGGATATAAAAATATGGAAAGGAAACATGGGTACATATATACATAAGAATGAAATCATACTTTACCCATAAAACATAAGCACTTTAACATACCTCATCAAATCATGAATAAATCATAGAAATAATAAGACATAAATGTAACTTGAGGCATTCATAACATTCTTACGTAGGGAGTAACCCACTAGGTTACATTTGGAATACCCATCACAGTATATTCCCTAAATCTCATTGGATAAACCTTAATGTTTCACTCCTTCACGTTACCCAATGCATTGGAGAGCTATATCAGGCTCACCCGCCCTTAGTTTATCACGGAACCACCCGTCTTCATAATAATTCCCAAGAACCTCAACATATTCGTATCACATAAAACATGCATAAAGGAAACATAACATTTACACCTTTCAATAACAATATATCAATACAACACATTGATATAAAAACATTATGAAAACAATTTTCAATACCAAAATAAAAGAAAAGTACAACATTATATTTATTTTTGTTTAAAAAAAGGTATGGCTTGTAGAGGAAGTCGAAACTCAAATAATGGTCACGGCGGCGGAGAAGTCGTTGTCACCGCATACGTAAGACAAAAACATTCCTTTTTTTCATTTATTAAACGCTTCGTATAAAAAATATTCCTTTTGAATAAACGTAAAAGTCAAAGGGGTTTATACACCGTATAAAATACAGTTGTGTATAAAATGAAATATGCCTCAATGAAAGGAGATTGAGACGAAGTCCCTTACCTCGGGTCCGACTTGACTCGAGCGTTCTTTAATCTCCCGAATAATAAACTTGAGTTAATTTTCTACTTTTTTAAGAACCTTTTTCAAGTTCATTATTCCTTTTATATCACTTATTGCCATGTCATGAACACTATGTAATTATTTAAGTTAATAACGGTCGTTTTAACGATCATTGATACTTGAGTAAAAAATAAACCCTTTATAATTTCATGTTGTTCATGTATCCATTATATCCAGAATGGTATTCATGATGTAGATATCATATATTTCATATATATCTAGTACATTCATGCATTTATAATATTACATAATCATTTAGAGATAATAAATGAAATGCACTGTTCATGGAGACGGTAAGCCGTACATACACATGAATGCTACTTTCATTTCTATTTCGTATTTTTATATAATGGAATCATAATGATATAAAGGTATATTATAATTCAAATATAATATAATATATAATATCATAGTTCCATCCTTTATACGTCCCACATATGGTATTTAACGAATCAAATCACTTTGAGGGGGCGGTATTCCGCACTTCCTTAAATGAAGATATGGCGTTTACCCATAATGAAAACCATAAAGGTATGTCCAAAATGAAAAATACAGAAGCTTAAGGAAAACAAAAACATATTATATATCATATATAAATATAGTGACATCTTAATGGCCACCTTTGAAGGTGTTAAAAGAATGTTGAACAATCATCGTTTAGGGAGGCATAAATTCACCATCCACGGAAACAGTATGTCCTTTAACCATTAGATGTAGGTGTGTGTAAGTGTAGCTCGAATCCTTATTATACAAACATCATAGTATATTGAAGATACTGGAGTTGTTACAAAAGAAATGAATAAAAAGAGTTTAGGGGGTTGGAGAAGCAAAATCAAACAAATGGACTCAAAAGAAGACATTACCTTAAAATCGGGTAACTCTCTTAGATTTGAGCTCAAAGGCTTCCATGGGAAGACTCCTGACCAAAGTGAGGCTTCAAGAAGTAATAAAGGGATTTTTAGAGCCAAAATGGGCAGGGGTTGGCTGAGCCAAAGGCTTTGGGAGTGTGGGTAAGGAGGTAGAGGTGGGGGCCTTTTATAAGAGGAGAGGAGGGGCACTCTTGGAAGGTAAAAAAAAGTCACTTTATTTTAAAATGGTATTCGGATTTAAGATATCCCACGTTGATTTTTTTCGAGGATAAGGTGATAAGGGTTCGAAATCCAGCCATCCAATAGGATTTGGACATGTGTAGGTCTTAGATTTTACATTATCATTCCATTTTATTTAAATCATTAAATAATGAGGTCATCGCTACATCATCATGATGTCATAAATAATTTAATTTATATAATGTCTAAAAATTATAAAAAAAATACTATGATGTAGGAAATCTTTTTAGATTTTCCATTACTATTTATAATTAAAAATATTACTTGTATAACCCCATGTAAATATTGTTTTAGTAAAACATCTCATGTGTGTCTCATTTTTACTTTAACATTAAATAAAAAGTTATTTATGTAATTTCCCAACCAAAGTGGCTCCATGAGGTACCCAAGTTTACCCATGGCTTGTCTTGGTCGGCTATGACACATCCAATAAGGGTAGGACATGTTTCAAGGTACTTTCATTTTATTATAATATCATTTTTGCCTTAAATTGCACTAATTACCTCTAATCGCGATTAAAAACCATAATAAGTTACTATTCACCAAAAAATTATTTTAATCTCATTGAACCATATTTTAGTTCTTAATTACAACCATGTATGTCGGATTTTTGAAATTCAAAACACAAAGATGGCAAAATTTCATTTAAACGAAAAATCAGTTTTTATAAGTACCACTTAGTGATTTCACTATTCATCAAAAATTGATGTTTTTCAGAAAATTACAAAAAATTAACCCTAAGCTATATTTGATAATCCGAATTCAAATATGATGTCTATTTTTCAAAATTCAAATCATATAAGTTAAATTAAATAATTTAATAAATAATTATCGCTGTCACGACAAATAGCGTATTTTTATGAAACAATAAGTATCAAAAGATTGACACTAGTTTAAGTCCAATTTCAAAGTGAAATTGATTAAAATGACCACAATTAGATTAAATGGTACAAATATATTCTAATTTAGATTTAAAACCAATTCAAAAGATAATCTAATAATATAAATAAATTATATTAAAAAGCAGTTTTGATGTAAAATGCAGTATTTCCCACTATTCATTAAAAACTGAACATTGTCAGAAAAATACCAAAAATTCACACAAAGTAAATTTTTATGTCCCATTCATAAAGAATAAGTTTATTTTGACAAAAATATCTTATAAAATTGTCAATAGTTTGATTTAAAAAGGGTTTTCCATCAAAAGGAAATAAAACAATCTTTTAAGAATATTAGTGTATTCCATGCTTAAGATTGGATTTATTTTCATTTTAAGCCTCCAAAACACTATCTAATTCATAAATAGATATAGATAAAAATATATATTACTTATTACATACTTGGGATGTTACATCCTTCCCCCCTTTAGAAAATTGTGTCCCCGCAATTTATTTACTTATCAAATAAATGGAGGTACTTATCCCTCATTGAATTTTAAGATTCCCATGTTGCCTCTTCCATCATGTGGTTTTTCCACAAAACCTTTACCTGATTAATCACCTTATTCCGTAACACTTTCTCCCTGTGGTCAAGAATCTGGACCGGTTGTTACTCATAAGATAGGTTCTTTTCCAGCTAAACTACCTCTGGACTCAAAACATGAGATGGATCTAGCATATACTTCCTCAACATCAAAACATGAAAAACATTGTGTACCTGAGATAAACTCGGAGGTAAAGCCACTAGGTAATCAACGAATCCTACTTTCTCTAGAATTTCATATGGTCCAATAAACCTTGGACTCATCTTTCCTTTCTTACCAAATCTCATCACACTTTTCCAAGGAGAAACCTTGAGAAAAACATGATCACCTACCTCGAAAGATAGATCCTTCCTTAGATTATCTGCATAACTCTTCTGCCTACTCTGAGCTGTTCTCATGTGATTCTGAATCAACTGAACATTTTCTGCCATCTCTTCTACCAATTCTGGTCCCATCAGCTTCCTTTCACCCACTTCATCCCAAAATGCTGGAGTTCGACACCGCTTCCCATATAATGCCTGAAATGGTGCCATCTGTATACTAGAATGAAAACTGTTATTATATGAAAATTAAACCAAAGAAAGATGTTGGTCCCAACTTCCTTGATAATCCATAGAACAAGCTTGTAGCATATCCTCCAAGGTCTGAATTGTTCATTCTGACTGCCCATCTGATTGAGGATAAAAAGTTGTAATAAAACTTAATTCAGTACCCAACGACTTCTGAAGGCCTTTCCAAAAGTTAGAAGTGAACCTGGGATCATGATCAGATACAATGGAGAGAGGAACTCCATGTAACCTGACTGTCTCTTTAAGATACAAACGGGAAAGTTGATCTAGGGAAAAAGTATCTCGTATAGCAAGGAAATGAGTAGATTTCGTCAAGCGATCAACAATAACCCAGATTGCATTATTACCTCAAGATGTCTTTGGTAATCACAACAAAGTCCATGGATATATTCTCCCATTTCCACTCTGGCACTGGTAAAGGATGAAGCATCCCTTTCGGTAAATGCCGCTCTGCTTTAACCTGCTGACAAGTCAAACACTTCACAGTAAAATCAGCAATATCTCTTTTTATTCCATCCCACCAGTAATACTCTCGCAGATCTCTATACATCTTAGTACTGCCAGGATGAACTGAAAAAGGAGAACTATGAGCTTCACATAACAACTCTCTCTTCAACTGTGAATCACAAGGCACACACAATCTATTCCCAAATCTCAAAACACAATCATTATCGATGTTGAATTCCGACAACTTACCTTTCTGAACCAGCTCTACCTTTTTCTGCAACTCACTGTCTTGCTTCTGTGCTTGCTTGATTCTGTCTGATAGAGATGATCTCACTGATACCTAAAACAAAAAAGAACTTCCTGAACCAACAACTTCTATGCCAAAGTTCATCAAATCCTTAACCAAAGGATCACGTTCAAAATGCAACATTGATAATGAAGCATTACTTTTTCGACTCAAAGCATCATTCACTTTATTTGTTTTTCCCGGATGGTAATGAATTGCACAATCATAATCCTTGATTAATTCTAGCCATCTCCTATGTCTCATGTTCAATTATTTCTGGGTGAATATATACTTTAAACTTTTGTGATCAGTATATATTTCACACTTTACTCCATACAAATGATGTCTCCAAATTTTTAAAGCGAAAACAACAGCAGCTAATTCCCAATCATGTTTTGGGTAATTTACCTCATGAGTTTTCAACTGTCGTGAAGCATAATCAATTACCTGATCATTCTGCATTAGGATGCAACCAAGTCCATTTAATGAAGCATCACTTTATATAACAAACTCACCATTTTTGAAAGGTAGTGCCAAAACTGGAGCATTCACCAATCTTCTTTTCAGTTCCTGAAAACAATCATCACATTCTTTTGTCCAGATAAACTTAACACCCTTCCGAGTTATCTTAGTCAATGGACTAGATAACCATGAAAAATTTCTAACAAACCTTTAGTAATAGCCTGCCAAACCAAGGAAGCTACGAATCTCAATTACATTTGTGGGTCTTGGCCATTCTTCAACAACCTTTGTTTTTGCAGGATCAACGGTTATCCCATCTTTAGAAACAATATGACCAAGGAATGAAATTTGTTGCAACCAAAACTCACACTTGCTGAATTTTCCATACAGTTTCTTTTCTTTTAAGGTTTGCAAGATAACCCTTAAATGTCTTTCATGATCCTCTTTACTTTTAGAAAACACCAAAATATCATCAATGAAAACCACCACAAACTTATCCACGAACTCATGGAAAATTCTATTCATTAAGTCCATGAATACAACAGGTGAATTTGTTAGCCGAAAAGTCATTACTACAAATTCATAATGGCCATATCTTGTATGGAACGCGGTCTTCAGAACATCTTCTTCCTTTACCTTCAGCTAATGGTACCCTGATCTCAGGTCAATCTTTGAAAAATACTGTGCTCCCTGGAGCTGATCAAACAAATCATCGATATGAGGCAAAGGATATTTTTTCTTAACAGTGATGTTATTCAAGGATCTATAATCAATGAAAAGTATCATTGAACCATCTTTCTTTTTAACAAATAAAACAGGAGAACCCCATGGTGATGTGCTAGGTCGAATGAAACCTTTCTCTAATAAATCATGCAATTGCTCCTTCAACTCTAAAAGTTCAATTTGATCCATTCGATAAGGGGGTTTTGAAATTGGCTTAGCATCAGGAACTAAGTCAACAGTAAATTCAACTTCCCGATCTGGTACTATTCCAGGAAACTCATCAGGAAGAACATCAGGATACTCATTTATCACTGGAACATCATTAATCTGAATAGTTCCTTTATTTTCAACGATGTTTCCAAGGTAACATTGATTTCCATATTTTACAAGTTTCTCGGCCTCTTGATAAGTTATCAACAGTAAGGGTTCATTCTTGTACAGAAACTGAAAGTCTTTCTAAAAAGTAACTTCTTTAGCTCTACAGTCAATCTTAGCATGGTCAATAGAGAACCAATCCATACCCAGGATAACATCAAACTCTACTAGAGGTAGAACAATAAGGTTTGCAAGTAGGTTCTTTCCACATATAAGGGTAGGAAGATTCTTATAAATTCATTTTGCCTCAACATTTCCCCCAGGTGTTTTTACCAAAAGTTCAGGAGTCATTTCTTGAGATGGTATTCCCATTTTACTAGAAAAGGTTTCAGAGATGAATGAGTGTGTAGACCCCGAATCAAATAACACACTGCCATAATCTGAAAAAACAAAGTACCTTATACAACGTCATTTGATGGCCCGACATCTGATGAAGTAGTTGAAAAGGATTTCACCTCCCCTTTCTGCTTGTAGACTAACTGCTTCCCATCACCCAAGCTCATTATCGGGCACTCGTTTGCATAGTGACCCATCTCATTGCACTTATAACATTTCACTAACTGTAAATAAAATTTGGTCTTACCTTCACCTTGATCTTTATCAGTGAAATCACGAGCCTTATGTCCCATCTTACCACATCGGTAGCACTTTCCAGAATTCAGAAGACATTCCCCCGCATGCCTTTTCCCACATTTATCACAAACTGGAAACTTAGATTTCTTACCGTCAGACTTTTTTGAATAATTCTTACCTTTCTCCTGCCACCTCGATCTCTTCTTCTGTTGGTTGTTATAGAACACTTGATCATCAGAAAACTCCATTTCCACCTTCTCAGCACATCGAACAAGCTTTTCATAACTTTTAAACTCACGAGAAGCTAATTCCCATTGATATTTTGGCTTTAATCCTAATTAAAAACGATTGATTTTACTATCAAGGTCTCGGATAAATATGGAGCATACCGTGACAATTGAGTGAACCTTTCTTCATAGGTATCCACTGAGTCTTCCTCTTGCCTCAATTCCAAGAATTGCTTTTCCATCCTAAGTCGAACAGCCTTTGGAAAATACTTTTCAAGAAACATACCTTTGAATTCATCCCAATCAAGAGCATCAATCTCATCAGTGTCCGTGATATTTTTAACCATAGACCACCACTGATCTACCTCACCCTCCAAACGGTAAATAGAAAGACTAACCTTTTGATTGTCTGAACACCCCATGACATCAAAATTCTTCTCCGGTGCTTTAATCCACCCTTCTGCTATCACAGGGTTTGATGATCCTCTGAATGATGGGGGATGTTGCCTCATGAAATGTTCCACCATTGACATGTTCCTCTACAGTTGATCTGGCTGATCTCGTGTATGGATACCGCCGCCATTTATCGCTTGAGTCAATTGCGCCATTACTGCAACAAACTGTTCAGTTCCAATTCCAACCATCTCAGGATGCTGATTCAGAAGGTTATTTACTTCTGTATGCCTTCCTAGCACTGCTTCTCTGTTTCTTCTACGGAAAACCATTCTGAACAAACATGTCTTAGATGAAGCAACATGGTAATCTTCAAATACTGTATCACTTCAATTTGACCATAAAAAAATATTTTTGGATAATCATTTAACAAAATTCTAACTCCTAAACTTATCTAAACCGACCATTGATACCAACTATAAGGCCCTAGACTTAAACCTTACTTAATCTTGAGTTATTACAAGATTACACATTGAGGATATTTTCGGGTTTAGTGTTTTAGAGAATTAGATCATAAAACCTGCATTACATTCCACATATAAACAAAGTGGTTACATAAAGATAATATTCTTCTTTCCCATCAATGAAAACATATTTAAAATAAAACATGGATTCTTTCTTGACACTTCATTGACACTATCGTCATATCATGTACCTTTCCCTTGACCTGTGAAGAACATTTCAAAAAAACTTGGGATGAGCATAAAAAGCTCAGTAAGGGATATAAAAATATGGAAAGGAAACATGGGTATATATATACAAAAGAATGAAATCATACTTTACCCATAAAACATAAGAACTTTAACATACCTCATCAAATCATGAATAAATCATAGAAATAAAAAGGCATAAAGGTAACTTGAGGCATTCATAACATTCTTACGTAGGGAGTAACCCTCTTGGTTACGTTTGGAATACCCATCATAGTATATTCCCTAAATCTCTTCGGAGAAACCTTAATGTTTCACTCCTTCGCGTTACCCAATGCATTGGAGATCTATATCAGGCTCACCCACCCTTAGTCTATCACAGAACCACCCATCTTCATAATAATTCCCAAGAACCTCAACATAATCGTATCACATAAAACATGCATAAAGGAAACATAACATTTACACCTTTCAATCACAATATATCAATACAACACATTGATATTAAAACAGTATGAAAACAATTTTCAATACCAAAATAAATTAAAAGTAAAATATGGTATATATTTTTCTTTTAAAAAAAGGTATGGATTGTAGAGGAAGCTGAAACTCAAATAATGGTCACGGCGGCGGAGAAGTCGTTGTCGCCGCATACGTACGACAAAAACATTCACTTTTTTTATTTCGTAAACGCTTCGTATAAAAAAGATTCCTTTTGAATAAACGTAAAAGTCAAATGGGTTTATACACCATATAAAATAAAGTTGTGTATAAAACGAAATATGCCTCAATGAAAGGAGATTGAGACGAAGTCCCTTACCTCGGGTCCGACTTGACTCAAGCATTCTTTAATCTCCTAAATAATAAACTTGAGTTAATTTTATACTTGTTTAAGAACCATTGTCAAGTTCATTATTCCTTTTATATCACTTATTTCCATGTCATGAACACTATGTAATTATTTAAGTTAATAACGGCCGTTTTAACGATCATTGGTACTTGAGTCAAAAATAAACCCTTTATAATTACATGTTGTTCATGTATCCATTATATCCAGAATTGTATTCATGATATAGATATCATATATTTCATATATATCCAGTACATTCATGCATTTATAATATTACATAATCATTTAGAGGTAAGAAATGAAATGCACCGTTCATAGAGAGGGTAAGTCGTACGTACGCATGAACGCTACTTTCATTTCTATTTCGTATTTTTATAGAATGGAATCATAATGATATAAAGGTATATTATAAATCCAGTATAATATCATATATAATATCATAGTTACGTCCCACATGTGGTATTTAACGAATCAAATCACTTTGAGGGGGCGGTAGTCCGCACTTCCTTAAATGAAGATATCGCGTTTACCCATAATGGAAACCATAAAGGTATGCCCAAAATGAAAAATACATAAGCTTAAGGAAAACATAAACATATTATATATCATATATAAATATAGTGACATCTTAATGGCCACCTTTGAAGGTGTTAAAAGAATGTTTAACAATCATCGTTTCGGGAGGCGTAAATTCACCATCCACGGAAACAGTATGTCCATTAACCATTAGATTTAGGTTTGTGTAAGTGTAGCTCGAATACTTCTTATAACAACATCCTAGTATATTGAATATACTGGATTTGTTACAAAAGAAATGAATAAAAAGAGTTTATGGGGTTGTAGAAGCAAAATCAAACAAAAGGACCCAAAAGAAGACATTACCTTAAAATCAGGTAACTCTCGTAGATTTGAGGTCAAAGGCTTCCTTGGGAAGACTTCTGCCCAAAGTGAGGCTTCAAGGAGTAATATAGGTATGTGTAGAGCCAAAATGGGAAGGGTTCGGCCGAGCCAAAGTCTTTGGGAGTGTGGGTAAGGAGGTAGAGGTGGGGGGCTTTTATAAGAGTAGAGGAGGGGCACTCTTGGAAGGTAAAGAAAAGTCACTTTATTTTAAAATAGTATTCAGATTTAAGAGGTCCCACATAGATTTGTTTCAAGGATAAGGTGATAAGTGTTCTAAATCCACCCATCCAATATGTTTTGGCCATGTGTAGGTCTTAGATTTTACATTATCATTCCATTTTATTTAAATCGTTAAATAATGAGGTCATCGCTGCATCATCATGATGTCATAAATAATTTATTTTTTTTAATGTCTAAAAATTATAAAAAAAATACTGTGATGTAGGAAATCTTTTTATGTTTCCAATTACTATTTATAATCAAAAATCTGACTTGTATAACCCCATGTAATGAGTGTTTTAGTTAAACATTTCATGTGTGTGTCATTTTTACATTAACATTAAATAAAAAGTTATTTATGTCATTTCCCAACCAAAGTGGCTCCATGGGGTCCCCAAGTTGACCCATGGCTTGTATTGGTCGGCCATGACACATCCAATAAGGGTAGGACATGTTTCAAGTTATTTTCATTTTATTATAATATCATTTTTTCCTTAAATTTCACTAATTACCTCTAACCGCGATTAAAAACTTAATAAGTTACTATTCACCTAAAAATTATTTTAATCTCATTGAACCAAATTTTACCTCTTAATGACAACCATGTATGACAGATTTTTTAAATTCAAAACAAAAATATGGAAAATTTTCATTTAAACGAAAAATCAGTTTTTATAAGTACCACTTAGTGGTTTCACTATCCATCAAAAATTGATGTTTTTCAGAAAATTTCCAAAAATTCACCCTAAGCTATATTTGATACTTAGATTTCAAAAATGATTTCTATTTTTTAAAATTAAAATCATATAAGTTATATTAATTAATTTAATAAATAATTCTCGCTTTCATGACAAATAGCGTGTTTTTATGAAACAATAAGTATCAAAAGATTGACACTAGTTTCTGTCCAATTTCAAAGTGAAATTGATTCCAATGACCACCATTGTATTAAATGTAAAACATATATTCTAATTTAACATTAAAAACAATTAAAAATATAATCTAATCATATAAATAAATTAGATTAAAAAGCAGTTTTGATGTAAAATGCAGTATTTTCCACTATTCATTAAAAAATGAACATTGTCAGAAAAATATCAAAAATTCACACAAAGTAAATTTTGATGTCCCAATCATAAAGAATAAGTTTATTTTTACAAACATAGCTTATAAAATTGTCAAAAGTTTGATTTAAAAAGGGTTTTCCATCAAAAGGCAGTAAAACAATCTTTTAAGAATATTCGTGTATTCCATGCTTAAGATTAGATTTATTTTCATTTTAAGCCTATAAAACACTATCTAATTAATTAATAGACATAGATGAAAATATCTATTACTCATTACTTACTTGGGATGTTACAGATTGTATGTGTAAACAAACATGGTTATTTTCAAACATAGAAAATCGTCTTGTTTAGAACGATTTTTGGGATTTTGAAACCTTAATAACCTGCTAAACATCTATAAATTTATAATTTATATACCCTATACCTTGAATCATATGGATTATATGTTACCATTGAATGAATATGTTGTAAAAGTATGATTATAAGGAACCTATATTGATATTGTGAAATGAATGACCAAAAAAATCAACGTGAACTTTAATAGTTTGATAAATGTATAAAACTAGTTAATATATATATATATATATATTTGAAATAAAATAAATAAATATTATTATTTTTTATTAAGTAAGGTAGTATATGTTCAAGGCATGTCAAGACTCATGGTAACGGTCCTTTTAACACAATTTCAATTCATTGGGTTACATCACTTCTCTATTAAGTATGTTATGTCATGATAATGTGAGTTCTATATTTTTATTATTTTAAATTTTATTTACAGATTTTAATATTCATTTATATTTCTTTTACACAATCACTTCATTGATGGATTAATATTTCATATGTTACAATATTTTTATGAGGTATTAGTCTCAATTAATTTTTTTATATGATTTATTTACAAGAGAATAATTTGTTGTATAAGTGGTAAATAGTACCCCGTGAATGAATTATGACATGTAATTTAATCCAAACTATTATATTTATAGAGTCATACCCGATTTTATCTTTTGTGGAAATTTTTTCAATGTTATTAAATTCATAAGGGTTTTCTTTTCTAAATTTTTCATATAGTGATACGGGATTTATATTCATTACAGTCAATACATTGTGTTGTGTACTTACTTCCAGTGAATTTCATTTAAAGAAATTTCATAAAAATAATATTTGTTTTAATATCCATATATAGTATACTTTTTTACGGATTTTTGAATTGTAAATCACAATTGGGATTTATTTAAGATGATAGATTCACGTGTTTTAATTTATATTAATTAAACTAAATCATCTCCATTAATTTATATTTTTTAAGGTCAGTCTACTCTATAAATATATTATTTCCAAATTACATATTCCATATATAGTGAATCAATTTTAAAATATTTTTTTATGGAATCTTCATCATATTTTATGTAGGGGTCACTTATGAATCTCATATGAAATGTTTTAAATCAATTTTATGAAAAACAATTGTATCTTGAATATATTTTCCCACCTCTATGAACATTAATAATTTTGAGAATTAATTTATATGTTTTAAATATTTTTAAAAGTTAAACGTTATCTTATTATTCTATAAATATTTACATTTTTATGATTACCATAAGTGAAGTTCATTTCTTATTATTTTAAAATGTATATTTAAAAATGAATTTGTAAATGGGATATTATTTATTTCAATTTATTCTAAATGATTACAATATTTCACCTCATATATGGTCAAATAAATTTATCCACCTATTTTTTATGTTGAATTATGATGTTTTAATGAAAATTACTATAAATCCCATTTATTATGGTTAGGATAATCTATTTACGAAGGGAATGATGGTCAGTTGAATGTATTTTCTAGTTCAATGTTGTATTTATATACTTCAGTCATATGACAATTCCTAAAAATTGTTTATGATAATAGTGGAACCTGATAAAGCTCATGATGATTGGTGATGCAAATATATAACTCTAACGGATTGGTTAATGATGATGTAGATATATGGATGTAAGTTACTCCAAAAATATTTAATTTTAAAAGTGGTAATACCCATAAAGGGATTTATAATAAAATGTTATTCCAACATGGATTGAATATTACAAAACAATTTTAATGAAAGTATTTTATCAAATTACCAACAGAACATCAGTAGGAACGATATTAGTTCTAATGGATCCTTTGAAATTGGTTTATTTCACATGTCCAATTAATGTTCAATAATTACAATATTTTATTATGTTAATGATTTATGAAATAATTCATGATTTACTATCCATGCTTTGATGGTTCTGAATTCCCTGATATTATGACCATGCAATTTAATTATGAAATGATACCATTATTCTTATAATAATATCCCAAATGACGTTCAATACTTGATTTCTATGTATACACTTGATGAGAATTTCTAGCAACCCTATAGTTTTTGAAATAATCATTAAAAATATACTAAATATATTTGATATCATTCTTTACACTCAACAATGAGTTTACCATGTCTTACATGAAACATTAGGTTTCATAGAAACATTTTAGGCAATCAAAATATTAATATTTAATATTATTTTTATCTAGTGTAACGTTTTATATGAATAGTGTTAGTAAAATTATAAATATATATAGTTTATTCATGTAAATAAAACAAATTACTTGGTATAAAATTAATAATAAATGAATATTAATACTATTTAAAAATAAAAGAAATAATTATCTGAGAAATTATATTTTATGAAGAAAACATGCATTACCTCAAAAAATTAAATAACAAAATTGTATTTAATTATTTTAATGAAATATATATATACTATATATTCAATAACATTTCTAACATTCATCTTATGTTATTTCATTGAAGAATAAAAGAATAAATCCAATTTTATGTAGCATTTTTCTAAAAAAATATTTTTTCTCATTTTATGCACTTATATTAAAATTTATTCTTTAGGAATTTATAAAATGTATTGAAAAATTATATTTCATTTTTTATATACATGTAAAATTTATATTAATGTTAATTTTTGGATATTTCTAAAAAGATAAATTTTTTTTAGATGAATAGTAAAATGTAACAGTTTTTAATAAAAAATATAGATTCTATTGAAGCATTAAAAAAATAAAAAAAATATTTGAAGATGGTTTTAAACATATATTATGTTCAATTATATATCTATTAATCCAATATTAGTCATTCGAATCAATTTCATATTGAATTTTCATATAAAAACATTTTAATCATTTAAACATTTTCTCACTAGAAAACTGTTTTCTCCACACAAATAAATTATTAATTTCAAATTATACTTTTTCACATATTTGAATGGATTTTGGAAATTTCGATTGAATAATAGTTCTAAAAATAATTTTTTTCATGTAATATGGTCATATTAATTTTTGACGACAATTAACAGTGAAAACGGTAAAAATTATTTATCAAGGCTAAGGTAAAAATTGGATTATCTAGGTGTTAAACTAAATTGGTAAGGGTTAAATTTAACCCAAAATATTTTCAACAAAAATTTTAGAGCCTTATTTAGACCTTATATATTCTATTTTCTATAATTGGCTATTATGTATCCTTTTGGCTTGTGAAAAACATTTGTAAACCTTTTTCATTTAAAAACATAGAACCATGTAATACACCTCAGTTATAAAATTCCAACTCTATATCCTATACTCATAAGACATTAAAAACTATTTTTTTATTCCACTACCTTCCTACATTCCTTACATATTTCACTCATATTTTCATGGCCTATCCCCCAGGGCTCGTGCCAAGACTATGCCAAGACCGCCTTCCATAGGCCTGGGGCTAGCGACTAGCACAAAAAAGGCATATCCCAAATAGGGAAGGTATTTCCTTTCAACCTGTACACACACACATAGCCCATACTACAGGAATTATGATGAAACTAGAACCAACAACAAGTATAAGTACTACATAATGTAAAAGAGTCTAGAATACAAGACCAACTGAATGGAAAGTACAACAATGTATGTACAATCTCCGGAGGATGTCCGCTAAGGATCCTACCTAAAGGGTAGGTACAACTCACTATCAGATGTCACTGCAGCAGACCACGTAAATTGATACATCATCAAGTACCGTCTAGCTGTGGCTCCAAAAATTCTTATTAAAAGTTTTACGTCATATGGACAAGACACAATAGGTGCGAGCAAAGCCCCTATATGGGTGAGTATAAAAATACTCAATAGGGACCTCGAGAACAACTCAAGTCTCAAATAAATCCACAATGTAAAATACTTCAATGAAATATCTCAAAGTAAATCACAATGAAAAAGAAACACCTTACACCAGGTATAACTTAAGTACATAATTAATGATGATTAGTCATAAATATAGAACATCTTATTCTGTTGAAAGGGTCTGCTGCTAATCTATGATGGGTCGCTCTATTACGGATCCAGGAATTGTCCCTCAGCTCCTGATTCATGAAGTGCCGCTCTATTGCTGATCCAAAAAGGGTCACTATACTATTGATCAATGAAGGGTCACTCTAATGCTACTCTATAAAGGGCATATCAACTATTTATCCATGAAGGGTCACTCTCATGATGATCCATGAAGGGTCTATATCCTGATGAACCACAAATGCTCACTGTGCTTTTGATTCATGAAGGGTCGATCTCATTCTTCATGTCACAACAAACCAATGGATTTCCACACTTATACACTTCATTTCGGGAGGATATTCTCATCAATCCATTAGTTATACCTACAACTAAGAAGTCACACATAGAGTAACCAGATGGACAATATCGTCATAAGGGTCCCAACACAATAGACGGTGCATCGAATGAATGCCCGATCTGGAAGATATGATAATTCTTGTATAAAGGTCCTAGATAGATTAGATTCTGATACAACCAGGCCATACTCCAACTTCTACCAAAACTCACATTGAGTGTCTCAAAATGACCGCCTCATCACAAGGGTCCCCATTCTGCCGATGGCGGTTAATCATACACCTGTCCTGTTAGTTATTAACGTTTATTTTTCAAAAAGGGGGACGATTTGGTCAGGGTCTCGACTGACTTGACTCAGACACAGCCCGTCCTGGGTCCGGTTCATTGAGCTGTGGGACCAGGTCGGTCAATGGGGAGGTCTAGACTGAAAGGGGATGTTTGGACATCTGTCATGCCTGGTCCGCCAAAGGCAGACTAGTTCGTTGCCCAATTGAGACACGGTTGGAAGCCATGTATGTCTCCCCACTCACCTCGCATTCAATGCAGGGAAGTTTCCTCAACCATGTCAAAGTGATCGCGGATTTCACCATGATGTCGTATAGAAACCCACATGATGTAGATGAACCACATGCTTCTAGTGCGTCTGAGTGGCCTAGACACAGGCCACCACGTCTGGCCAGCCCCGGCAGGCCGATAGCCACGATGCCTCCCTACACAAGTGGCCGCCATCACTAACATTCTTACAGTTCCTTCTACGGGCCAGCATAGTTTCTCTAGTTTTTCCTTTCTCGAACTGTCCATGCCAATGAGACCGTATGACTTCCACCTTCACAAGGAAAACCTCTAACTCTCCTTGCCACCATATCAAAAATATTTCCATGAAGAACGCACAAAGCAGAGGGGATTGGACCTTTTTCATGTCAGCCCTTGCGCTCTACATTAAAATTTTGAAATAGGTGAGGTGTGTGATCAATGTTTTATCAATATATCCAAAAACCCACTGCAAATCCCTAAAGAATGCACCCTCCCACAAGAACACCCTATCTGCGGGTTATCCTGTTTTGGTTTGATCCACATTTGTTGTTTTAGAATAATGATCGGGTAAAATAAGCAAAAATAGAACCGTACCTAGATTCAGATCTATCAAACACGATGAATTGTTATCGAATTATTGTCAACCCGATATCCCCTTTCATTTTTACCGTTCATCAATTCAAGGATCCGATCACTTTTTCCATGAGATTTTTTACTACGCTCTGATCCACCATCGTTCATCATTAGAGAGGGTTTCATTGGAATTAATTGTTCTTTTTTGAAGTGTAATTAAACCATATGATAGTTAAATAATTCCTAGGGTTTAATCCTCAACTTCGTAATGCATTAGTTTAATAAAAAGAAACATCTCACATCATTTTCATTACATTACGATTTTGCGTCGTTATGATGTTTCATATTTGAATCAACATAGTTACTATGGTTCCACAACAAGCCATTAATAATCATAATTTAATGAACCTCAGTGTCACCTCATCATAGGAAAATAACGCCGCCATATGACACTCAATTTTTTGAAAGAAAATAAAATAAATTTCGTTATATTATTTTATTATTTTTTGAAATGTCTGAAAATTAACTTTTTTGTCCATCCCTTTCGGGTCGATGTTATGTCCTTTTATGGTGAATCTTTACATTTAGAGTTCAACTGTTCCCTCGTATTTTTTATCTGAGAACCCATAAAATGTTATAAAAACGCGCACACACTTGTAATTATGTGACACACGAATTACATTCTGGGCACCTCGTGCCTCATAATCAAATGTTATCTTAGTGTCTAGTCATTAAATAATTCTACATATATTTATAAGAACTTTACACATAAATTCTTGGACATTATTTTCTCCCCATTATAGCATGTCATGTCCCTGAAAGCTAAAACATAGGCTAATCAAACAAATGGGGCTACTGAGCACGACTATGAGCCTCCCAATCTCATGTTATCTCATGGAGGTTCTCTTGCTTTGACCGAACATGCACCAGTAGAATCTACCATCCATGAAGGACCCTCTCTTATTAATCCTCTATCTCCACCGGGAACTCCATAAATGTCTCCCCATCCTCAATTTCCATCTAACCCGAGTTTTTTAGGAGAGATAGATCGTGCACGTACCTCCTCATCTACGACACGAGAAAACCATCATGCACATAGTGCATCTTTGGGGGAAGATCTCAGTGGTACGCCACCTTACCAACTTTACTGTGAATCTAAAAAGTTCCGATGAACCATAGAGATAACATGCCACCATATCCAAATCTATTCAATTTTTATTGGGGTGAGGGCTGATGGAAAACATGGTGTCCGTCATAGAAAACCAAGGTCTATATCTTCTATCGGTATAAGACTTATTTCTTCTCTGTGTAGTCCTCATCCACACTTGGATGATCTGCCCCTTCTCAGTGGTAGATCGTACGAACTCCAGACCCCTGAGTGGTAACTCCCATGGAAGTGTTTACCATAGAGGTGATTTCCATGTCATTCTGTACAAGGCCTCAAATGGGGCCAAGCCAATGGTGGAGTGATAGATATTGTTGTACATAAACTTCACCAGTGGAAGGAGTTCCGTCCAAATTTGTCAAAACAATAGGTCACAAGCATGAAGCATGTCCCCCATGGTCTGCATAGTCTGCTCGGTCTGACCATCTATCTGGGGGTAAAAATCTGTGCTTAAATGCAACAGAGTCCTGAACGCCTCCTTCGTCCCCTTACGAAACCTGGATGTAAAGAATGTATCAATGTCTTATAAGATCGTTGAAGGCACCCTGTGAAGTCATACTGTCTCTTGGATGTATAGGTACCCCAATCCCTATACCAATCCTTGATCTTGGATGGGTAGGATGTGATCTGGCTTGGTGAGTCGGTCAATGATCACCCAGAAAGAGTCATAGTCACTGGACATGTTTGGTAACCCAATCACGATGTCCATGGGGATAACATACAACTTCCACTTTGGTAACTCAAGTGGTTTTGTTAATCTTGTTATAAACTAATGATGGATCATCACTTCCTGATAAGTGAGACATCTTGAACCAAACTATTTCACCACTTTATTCATCCTTGTCCACTAGTACTAACATCGTTGGTCCTTGTACATCTTCACCAAACCCCGATGTACTGCCAAATGGGATGAATAGAACTCCCACAATACCTCCAATCGTACCATAACTGGTACAATGGTACATTCTCTAAAAAGGATGATGTTCTCCCCTCCTATAGAAATCCCTCAAGAGCCTGTCCTGGGGATATCTATGCACGTCAGGCCCCACAGTCATCATCAACAAGTTGTTCCCCCTAACTCCCTGATAGAGTGGGGGTGTGACAGTCAAAGACAAAAGGTAATTTACTCCATCATCATCCATGAAATATATCTACATCGTGGCTAGCTACTCAGTCACCTCACATAGAAGATACAAACCAGACCTCTTAATGAGAGCATCATCCACCACATTCCACTACCCAAGATTATAGACTATCTCAATGTCATAATCTTGGAGGAACTCCAACCATAACCATTGCTTCTAGTTCAGGTCCTTTTGTGAGAAGATATACCTGGGAAACTTGTGGTCACAGTAAATGGTAAATTTTTCACCAATCGTGTAGTGTTGATACATCTTCAAGGAAAATACAACAGTTGATAACTCCAGGTCATGGGTCACATAGTTATACTCATGTTGCCCTCAACTACCAGGAGCTGTAAGCGATCATTTCTCACTCCTACATCAGTGAAAAATCGAGTTAGATCCCTAAGTAATTGTATTAGACTACAAAACCAACACCCTCTAGTGGTAGTCTCAAGATTCGGGTGCTCGTCAGTATCTGCCTCAGCTCCTGGAAACAATGTTAGAACCTCTATATCCATATTAAAGGTTGTACCTTCTTTGAAAAAATTAACAAGTTTTATTCTACTCTGGAAAAGTCGAGTACAAAACCATGGTAGTACCCATCCATCCCCAGAAAACTTCACACTTCATTCATGATCCTAGGTGGCACCTTATAATGCACTGCCTCTATATTCATTGGATTGACCGCAACTCCATCCTCTAAGATGACGTGTCCCTGAATGTGGACATACCAGATCCAAAACTAGAATATTTGAGAGCGTATAGTATTGATAGTGCTCTCAGAGTGTTTCAGGGAATATCTATAGGTGTGTATCATTCTCCTCCTCTTATTCCGAGTACATCAAGATGTCATAAATTAATACGACCACAACACTATGGAGGTAATGATGGAAGATCATGTTCATGATTCCCATGAACACTGTGTAAGGACCATGTTGGAGCATTGAACCACTAAGAGGGGGAGGGAGAATCAGTGGTACCCTTTTTCACTTTTTAAGTTCCCTTAATATTGAGAACAACCTTTGTCTCATGTTAAAGAAAAAATTCATATTGAGAAAACAAACAATCACACATCCAAAGGAACACAACAATTTACAAGGTTCACTATTCAATAAGAATAGCTACGTCCTTGGAATGGTTGGAAACAATCCAGCACCATACAATCCACTAAGAAAACAATCCGTGGATTACAACAAGTAGGATATACCCTTACACTCATGAAGCACTGTGAAACAATAACTTCAGTTCATGTGAACCCTCTTAGAACAATAGGAAAATGTCTCTTTTCTTGTAACAAATTATGTTACCTGCACTTCCTTTAATATACAAAAGTGTAAGAATGTTCATCACAAGTCTTCACTTCCTTACCCAGAAGAAAGGCAAGGACTCCATAGACTTGAGATAGATCAATTATAGTTTGAACTTCCCATTTGGAATCTCCATTCCGAATCTCCATTTCCAATCTCCATTCTGAAATTTCCAAATCTGATTCTTCAATCCGAATTCTATCCTTCAATATGATTCTTCAATACAAATCTTCCTCAGTCCGAGAAAATCAATACGGTGTCAACTAATACTAATTCCCCATTGTGATTATTTCATGCCGAACTTCCCATTCCGAATCACCATTCTGAGTTTTCCTCAATCCGAGAAACTCAATACGGTGTCAACCAGTACTGATTCCCTATTCCGATTAGCTCACTCCGAACTTCCCTTTCCGAATCTCCACTCTGAATTTTCCTCAATATGAGAAACTCAATACGGTGTCAACCAGTATCAAATTTTCGTTTCGATTGAAACCACAATGAAACTCTATTAGCCAAAAAATTACCTCTCTCTCTAGATTATCAGAGCTTCTCTCACTAATTAATCATCACACTTTTACATTGTACTCTAATATTATTTTATAGGTGCTCCAAAGTTTGCTTAGGTGGGAAACCAAAATATTTTCCTGCTCACTTAAATTCACCCAAATCTTAATTTCTCCTGAATTATTGGAGTAATTAAGACTTTTACAAATTCTTCTAGAATCTTCTAGAATCTTCTTCCACTTCTCTTGATTTATAAATTTGTCCTTTTCTGGATAAGAACTTGTTAGACATGATTCTTGGTATCAAATTCTCTGATCCAATCATTTGTCTTCTCGGAATCATATTCTCAGATCCACTCATCTGTCTTCTCGGCATCATATTCTCGGATCCACTCATCTGCCCTCTCGGCATCACTTCCTCGGATCCACTCATCTGTCTTCTCAGGATCACTTTCTCAGATATACCCTTCTTGATTATTTGGAATCAGTTTCTCAGATCCATCCTTTTTTAGTCTTCGGCATCACTTCAATTCTCGGCACGAATCTTCATCGCTTCATTGGCATGACACCATTTCAATTCTCGATATGACTCTTCATCACTTCTCGGTATGTCTTTTCATTGCTTCCTCGGTATGAAAAATTATTTATTCTTGGTATGAATCCTATTTATTCATAGATACCAATGATTTTGAATTCTTGGTATGACTCCTCTTGATCTCAGTATGGCTTCCCCAGTTCTTGGTACGATGTTCAAGTTCTCGGTACAACTTCTGGTTCTCGGTCCTACTTCACCGATTCTCAGTACGACTTCACCAATTCTTGGTACGACATTTGGTTCTTATTGCGACTTCACCGATTATCGGTACGACTTCTCTAATTCACAGTATGACTTCACCGATTCTCAGTACGACTTCTGGTTCTCGGTTCGACTTCACCGATTTTCGGTACGACTTCTCCAATCAACTATTGCTTGCATTGTGAGTACTTGTATATACTCACAAATTTAGATTTAAAAAATAGTAAATCATCATCACAATGTGTAATGAAGTCTTAAAGCCATCACATCTCATATTATCCAGCTTTCGAATTCAACCGCTTCCAGGTTCCAAGAATTTTTAATTTCCCGGTTTTGAATTTCCCAATTCCGAACACCTAGTTCTGAGAATTGCAACTTCTAGGTTCTAAATCATCAAAATTCCAGCTTCCAAATTATTTGAAATTCCAGGTGTCTTTCTTTTATGAAAACTTCCTTAAGATCAAAAAAATACTAATCATGCAAACCATCTCTTCTTTTTTCTTGGTCCTAACAATCTCCCCCTTTGTATTTTGTTGTCAACCATGTTTTCATAAATCACCAAACTTTGAAACTCAAGCAATGAATTACTTATCAATAATTCTAATCCTACATGAGAAAACTCGATGTAGGAAACAAGAATCATGGATAGCAAAACCATGATGTCTATATGGTAGTGAATATGAAATATTCATCTTCTTTTTCTAAAATCTGCATTCTTCCTGTAAACAAATTCATGTTCTTTCCTTCAACCACTCCAATATAAAAGATAGAAAAGTTCACACAGATACATGATGGATTCACAGCTTACCCACAACTCCACCTTTATGCATGCTTCCATAAGTATAGATTAATGAAACAATTCTACCCCTTGAAAAAACTATCAAAAGGTCATATGAGAGAGGAGACAGAACAACATACCTTAGCCTTGAAGAGAAATAGGATAGACACCCATGTTCAACCTCAATCTTGAGAATGATTCCTTTGGCAAGGGTTTCATGAAAATATCAACAAATTTTTTAGAAGATGAAACATATTCAAGTTTTAGTTCATTATTTTCCACATTATCTTTGATGAAATGATATTTGATGTCAATATGATTTGATCGAGAATGTTGGACTGGATTTTTGGTAAGATTAATTGTGCTTTGATTATCACAACACTGGAGCAAGGGAAACTTTACATCAACTAACAAATCTACCAACTATGTTTTCATCCAGATAAGTTGTGTAGCAGCCATGGTGGAAGCAACATATTCAGCTTCAGCTGTACTGAGTGTCACGGAATTCTGCTTCTTCGAGTGCCAGCCAACACAACATTTTACCATAAAGAACACTCCACCAGATGTGGATCTTCTATCATCAACATTTCCTGCCCAATCTACATCTGAATAGCCAAACAAATCAATGTTATTTGATCCACTATACTTGATTCCGAATTCTGATGTACCTTTTATGTATCTGGGAATTATTTTTCTAGCAACAAGATGCGATTCTTTAGGAGCACACTAGAATCTTGCACATATGGTATCAGAAAAAACAATATCTTTTCATGATGCAGTTAGGTACACAAAACTTACAATCAATTTTCGATATTATTTATGATCATCATCTTTTCCTTCATCATTTTTTCTTAGCATTGTTCCCACTGAGATAGTATTTGATACAGATTTTGAGTTTTCCATACCAAACTTCTTGAGAAGTTCCTTATCATACGTTTTTTGGGAGAGAAAAATGAATTCTTTCTGTTGGAAGATTTGTAACCCAAGAAAGTATCTCATTCCACCCAACATGGAAATCTCAAAGACACTATTCATTTCTTCACCAATCCTTTTTCAGCTTATTTCATCATTCCCATCAAAGAGAATGTCGTCAACATAGACAATCACAATGAGAGAAAGATGTTGGATTTCCTTGATGTACAGATTGCTATCAACTCTTCCTTTCTTGAAGTTCATCTATTTTAAGAATGTATCTAGTTTGGAATACCATGCTCTTAGAGCTTGCTTGACACCATACAAGGATTTCTCCAACCTGCACACATAACATTCATTCTTCCCAACAACAAAGCTATATGGTTGTTCAATATAACCTTCTTCTTTAAGATCACCATTAAGAAATGCAGATTTGAAATCCATTTGAAATATTTATAGCATCATTGTGCAGCAATAGCAAGAATGATTCAGATAGATTCTAATCTGGACACCGGTGCAAAAGTTTCATCAAAGTCAATTCCTTCAATCTGAGAGTAGTCTTTGCATACCAATCTTGCTTTATTTCTGATAACTTCACCTTCTTCATTTTTCTTGTTCCAGAAGACCCACTTGGTGCTAATAATATTTTTATTTTCATGCTTGGGAATGAGTTCCCATGTATCATTCTTTTCAATCTGATCCAATTCTTCATTCATGGCTAGAAACCATTCCGGATGCTCAAAGGTTCTTTTAACATCATTTGGTTCCACTTTGGAATACAAGGAAGTATGTGAAATGGAATTATTTGTTCTTCTTGTTTGAACTGTGTGATGTTGGTCACCAATTATTTTCTGAGCTTGAACTTATTTCATCAACCATGGATAAGTTTTTCGTGTGCCTTCCTCATCACTTGATCTCTCTGAATCCAATTCTTAATCTTGATTAGGATTACAATTCATTACATCCTTATCAGAATCTTTAACATCATCTTCCTTATGTTCCTTATCTGTTTGGACATTATTATCTGTCCCTAGATTTTCAATGACATTTACATAAACTACATCCACCATTCATTCTGTTTCTTTGTAAAAACATCTATAACATCTTCCTTCTGGTGCATAACCAAGATAAATTCCATCATCTCCTTTATGCTCAAATTTTCCACTATTTCCACCTTTCTTCTTTATAAGGCATGGGCTCCCCAAAATGTTATCATGCTTCATACTTGGTTTAATTCCATAGAAAAGTTCATAAGGAGTTTTTTTATTGGGGCCTGTAGAAACCTCGATTTTGAATATAAATAGCTGAACTTGTAGCTTGCCTCCCAAAGTAATGAGTAAGGTCATGTTCAGGCAACATGGTTCTTCCTATTTCTACCAAGCTTCTGTTCTTCCTTTCAGCAACCCCATTTTGTTGAGGTGTATATGGAGCACTATATTTATGCTGAATTCTTTGATTTTCAAGATAGTCTTCAAATTCTATACTTCTATACTGACCACCATTATCTGTTCGCAGCTTCTTCACAGAGTACTCACATTCTTTCTCAGCTTTTCTTCTAAATCTTTTAAACATTTTCAGGGATTATGACTTGTGCATTATAAACATAACACATGTAATGCGACTAAAATCATCAATGAAGGTGATGAAGTACTTATCTTCAGTTTTTTACTATTTTCTCATCGGGCCACATATATCAGGATGTATTAGTTCAAGGGGTTGTTTAGAACAAATGTAAACCTTTTTATGCACAACACTTGTAATCTTTCCTTTGTGATAGGTAGTGCAACACCAATCTCTTCTTCTTGGAAAATCTAGAATATCTCGAACACTGTCCCTTTTAGATAAATTTCTCATATTTCTCTGACACATGTGTCCATGTCTTCTGCACCACAGCTGCTTTTCTTCCACTATGCTCATTTTACAAGACTTTTGTGAATTTCCAAACTAAAACAGATTCCTTTTGGTTTGTTTTCCTCTGGTAACAATCTCCCCATCTTCATCAATTTTCACAAAAAATTCATCTTTATTGAAGATAAATTTGTTACCCTCATCACACAATTGTGATACACTCATCATGTTTTTCTTCAGTCCATCAACATATAGAGTTTTCTTGGACTTCAATTTTTCCTTCCCAATGATGGTTGATCCAACAACTTTGATTTTTAAAGATTTGTCATTTTCAAATGTCACAGTTCCTTCTTTAAACTTCGTCACATTCTTTATAAACTTCATGTATCCTATCATATATGAAGAACAACCACTATCAATTATCCATGGTCGTTCTTCCATTGTAACTTTTAGAGCAGTTTCAACAAGAAGAGATTTTTCTTCTTTCACATCTTTCTTCAACTTCAGATCTTGAGAATTTAGAACTTTTTTTGAGCTATTAACATCATAGGACATCCTTTTGCATGATGTCCAAGTTGTTCACACCTTTCAAAAATAATCTCCATAGGATGGAACCTATTTCTTGTCTTGACTTCATTCTCCTCAACATTCTTCAAGAAAACATTCTCACTTTTCTTTCTTTGAGGAGATTGACTCACCCTCAGTCTCTGCCTTTCATAACATGTGGAGTGTTTATAATAATGTTGATTGAACCAACACATATTCGATGTATGTCTGAATCCACCACCAAACCAACAGTACCCATAAGATGGGTACCTTCCTCTAAATATTTTTACCTGATATTTCTTTTTTACTCTTTCTTCAGACCCACCAACCATTCTTTTTTTACCAATATTGTTCTTCTGGAATTATGCCATCTCTAATTTTACTTGTTTTTCACCAGTTTTATACTTATGTTTCCTTGAAATATCAGAGTTACCAGCAAAAATGGTCTTTGCCACATAAATAGATTTCTCATCATTCTTCTTCACAGCAACCACTTTATTCTTCTAATCAATTTTCTCCGGATTTTCTTGTTGAGAACTTTCACCTAAATTAGTAGTTGAGGTTTGAAAGCATAAATTTCTTAATTCTACTTGTGAGAGTTTATTTTTAACAAGCTCTAATTCTTCATCTTTTTCTTTCAGCTTAACTATCATGTGCTCATTTTGGTTTTTCTCATCTTCAAGAGACTTCTTCAAATCTTCACTTTCTTTCTCAAGTTATTCTTTAACATTATCTTGATTGCATGATGAGGAGAATTCATCTTCAAACTTTTTGTTAAGTTTCTCTTTCTTTTTGATATTCCTTAAACATTCCTTCAATTCATCTTTCAGATGCATCTCAAGATGAGTTTCTTCTTCTTCCGAGCTACTGCTTCTGAAATCTGCATCACTCACTAATGCAATGAAAGTATTCTCAACACCATGCTCAAATGATTTTTCAGATTCAGCATCACTTTCTTCATCTTCTTAATTTATATATAGAAAACTTATTCTCTTGGATTTTATGAACTTTTTTTCTTTCCATAACTTTCCATTACCACCCTGGTTCTTCCATAACATTCATGGCTTTATTTCTTCTTCATCATTGTCTTCTTCATTCTCCCTTCGAGGACAGTTAGCCGCAAAGTGTCCAATGCCTCCATATTCCAAAAATTTCAAGGTACTTTTTCCCTTGTATTTTCATGTTCCTCTTTTAACATTTTTTTGAAAATAAGGATAAAATATCGTTAATATTTTTACATACCTCACTTTCAGAGTCAGAATCATCACCATCTTCTTTAATCAAGATCTTCATAGACTTCTCCTTCTTCATGGCTTTGAAAGATAATTCTCTGTCAACATTTGTCTTGGTATTCATAGACTTTTCCCTTCTCATCTCATAAGTAATGAGTGTTCTATGAAAATCATCAATAGATAGTTTCTTTAAGTCTTTGTCTTCAAATGAAGATACCTTCGCATAAAATTTATCAAGAAGAATCCTCAAGATTTCTTCCACCACAGTAGAGTCTTTCAGCTCTTCACCAAAACATATGATGGTACTAAAAATATTGTCCACCCTGGTGAAGAAATACCCAATAGATTCATGCTCTCCCATCTTCAAGCCTTTATAATTCAACCTCCAGATTTGAAGATTTTCCATCATGACTTTTGTGTTTCTTTCGTATATATTTTTTAGTTTATCCCATGTACCTTTGGTTGTGGCCACTCCTTTCACTCTCAAGAAGTCACTTTCAGAAAGTGAATACAATATAGCATTCTTGGCTCTTCCATCATTCTCAAGAAACATCTTGTCAATAGGTGTAAGTAGAACATTATCATCAATGGAAGGAAGCCCAACTTTTGTAGCTTCAAGAACATCATAACTAATAGACATGAGATATGGTATCATTCTATCCATCCAGATGTGATAGTTCTTCCTATCGAATATCAGAAAAGCCTTTACTATTCACACAATTTTGATTTTCCATCAACAAGGAAAACAAATGAACCTGCCTTTGATACCGCTTGTAAGGACCCAATTAGAGAAATGAACCACTGAGAGGGGCGGGTGAATCAGTGGAACCCATTTTTCCCTGTTTAAGTTCCCTTAATATTAAGAACGACCTTTGTCTACTGTTAAAGATCAAATTATCTGCTGAGAAAACAAACAAGCACACATCCAAAGGAACAAAACAATTTACAAGGATCACTATTCAATAATAATAGCTACGTCTTTAGTATGGATGGAAACAATACAGAACCATACAATCAACTAAGAAAATAATTCTTGGATTACAATGAGTAGGATATACCCTTACACTCGTGAAACACTCTGAAACAATCCCTTCAGTGCATGTGCACCCTCTTAGAACAATAGGGCAATGTCTCTTTTCGTGTAACAACTTATGTTACCTGCACTTCCTTTCAAATACACAAGTGTAAGAAAGTTCAGCACAAGTCTTCACTTCCTTACCCAGAAGAGAGGCAAGGACTACTTGGACTTGAGATAGATCATTTATAGTTTTAACATCCCATCCCGAATCTCCATTCTAAATCTCCATTCCGAATCTCCATTCTGAATCTCCATTTCGAATTTTCACAATCCGATTCTTCAATCTGAATTTTGTCCTTCAATCTGATTCTTCAATCCAAATCTTAATCAGTCTGAGAAACTCAATATGGTTTCAACCAAAACTGATTCCCCATTCATATTAGTTCACTACAAACTTCCCATTCCGAATCTCCACTCTGAGTTTTACTCAATCTGAGAAACTCAATACGGTGTCAACGAATACTAATTCTCTATTATGATTAGTTCACTCCGAACATCCCATTACAAATATCCACTCCGAATTTTCCTCAATCCGAGAAATTCAATAAGTTGTCAACCAGTATCAAATTCTCATTCCGATTGAAACCAGAATGAAACTCTGTCGTCCAAACACTTCTTTATCTCTCTATATTATCAGAGTTTCTCTCACTAATTAATCATCAAACTTTTACTTTTTACTCTGATCTCATTTTATAGGTGCTCAAATGTGTGCTTAGGTGGGAAACCAAAATATTTTCCCGCTCACTTAAATTCACCTAAATCTTAATCTATCCTGAAATATCAGAGTAATAATGAATTTTTCAATGCTTCTAGAATCTTCTCGAATCTTCTTCCACATTTCTTGATTTAGAACATTGGAATTTTCTAGATCCGACCTTGTTACGCAATATTCTCAGTATCACATTCTCGGATCCACTCATCTATATTCTTAGCATCATATTCTCGGATCCACTCATCTCTCTTCTTGGCATCATATTCTCTGATCCACTCATCTTCTTTCTCGGCATCACATTCCACTCATCTATCTTCTAGGCATCACTTTCTCGGATCCACCCTTCTTTATTCTTTGGCTTCACTTTCTTGGATCCATCCTTCTTAACTCTTCATCATCACTTCAATTCTCATCATGAATCTTCACTTATTCTTCGACATGACACTGTTTTAATTCTAAGTATGACTCCTCATCACTTCTCGATATGGATTTTCGTTGCTTCCTCAATATGAAAATTTTTTCATTATTGGTATGTCTCCTCTTTATTCATCTATACTGATGATTTGGAATTCTCGGTATGACTCCTATGAATCTCAGTATGGATTCACCAGTTCTCAGTATGGTGTTCTGGTTCTCGGTATGACTTCTTGTTCTCAGTGTTACTTCACCGATTCTCTGTACGACTTCACCAATTCTCGGTATGACTTCTGGTTCTCGGTGCGAATTCACTGATTCTCGGTACGTATTCTCCAATTCTCAGTACGACTTCACCAATTCTCAGTATGACTTCTAGTTCTTGGTGTGACTTCCCCTATTCTAGGTACGACTTCTCCAATCAACTTTTGCTTGCATCGTGATTACATGCATATACTCACAAATTTAGAGTTACAAAATAGAAAAGAATCGTTACAATGTGTAATGAAGTCTTAGAGCGTTCACATATCATATTAGCCTGCTTCCAAATTCAATCGCTTCCAGGTTCTGAGAATTTTCAATTTCCCGGTTCCAAATTTCTCAATTCCGAACACTAGGTTCTGAGAATTGCAACTTCTAGGTTCCGAATCATCAAACTTCCATCTTAAAAATTCTTTTAAATCCAAGGTACCATTCCTTTATGAAAAATTCCTTAAGACTAATAAAAGAAAAATCACACAAACCATCACTTCTTTCATCTTGGTCCTAACACACCGCTAGGACATCGGTCACACCAAAAGAAATCACCATAAAATCATAGTGGTCGTACCTGCATCAAAAAGATATCTTTGGTAAGTCCTCATATCTCACATGAATCTAGTGATAGCCTGATATGAGGTCTATCATTGAGAACCACCTCAATCCTTTTAGTGGATCAAATAGGACATAAATTCTTGAGAGTGGATAATTGTTCTTCACAGTCACCTATTTTAGGATTTCTAAGTCCACACCTAATGTCAAGATCCCACCTGACTTCGGGGAAAACAAAACCTGGTTTTCCCATTATGAAAAAATGTGTCTCACAAATCCCTTCGCTTGTATGTCTTACAGTTATACCGTCAATTCATGATGCTCCGCGAGATCCTTCTAATATGTAGGTGTAGATATCAGTGGCATCCCTAGGTACAAGTCAATGAATAAGTATATCTATCTATGATGAGGTGGTCCTATGAAATATTCTGGGAATACATCCACATACTCTTCCAACACTATAGGAATTCTCAGAATTATAATGTTCATTGTACTATGGGTGAGGCAAGCCAACTGGTGAGTGATTAGATTCACCCTCCATTGAGAAATTCTATTGAGCACTAAAAAGGATCCCTTCTCATTTGTGATGTAAAACATGTTCTCTTCCTCATGAACACACCGCAATTTACACCTGAATTAGTAGATCTGACCATACCCAAGATGTCGTTGTAATTCCTCGATGCTGCTACTTGGAGATCCCAGCCAAAGCTCTCGCCTCCTAGAGTAATCTCAAACTATCAGAAACTGTGTGTAATAATCTAATCCCCTCACGTTGGAGTCTCTAATCACATGTATCGAGCCAAAGGCTACACTGGAATCTCTGAGCCTCAAATGAGGCCTATGGAAAGTATAAAGTGAATGGAACCTATGTATATTAGAATTGAAACTATGGATGAGAAGACACAAATCGTACCTCAAATCATCTTTGGAGCACTATGGTCCTGGGACTCTACTACCTCAAGATGAGATCACCCCTATTAGCAGGCTCCCTATGCCAATGGTAGACCACATGGGGGTGGTGGAGGTTGTACTTCGAACCATCTTCCATCGTATGTCGTTCAGACTACTCCCTTCCCTCATCCACCTCCCTGAAGACCTCCTCACATGAACCTATACCTCTAACTTGGAGGTCCCTCAACCATCTTCTGATCATCATTGTGGTGGGTCAGGAAGACACATTTCATGTGTCTCTACCCACTGTAGGAGTTAAAAACTCTAGCCCTTACCTGTCCTCCTCTAAATCGGGGGCTCCACACCTCTGACCCTTCGTCATGGGGTCATCTTCAAGAAGTTTTGTCCCATTTGGGCCTCTGCATCATCTACATACATTCGACAACATATGACTCGGACACCTATCATTCAGTTGTGGATCTCACCATTGGTTCCTTCTTTGATAGAATGCTCTCCCACATTGGAGCTCACTCTTGCACTCCATCCTGCATCGGGATGCTGTGTGAAATCACAGACACCCAGATCTCCCATAGAATTCTCTGGTCAATGGACTGGGTTTTGTATAAAGGGACTCATATGTTTTTAGTGGAGTAGTGGGAGAGGTCGGTAAAAATCACCAAGTACTGGGCCACAGTTAGGATGTCCTATTGTAGGTACAATAGCTCATTAATACGCACAGAGAAAAGTGTCTTTGGTATGAATTCCTCCCAAAATAGGCTCTCAAATTACAACCAGGAAAGGCTATCATCTACATGTGTCTGGAGCATTAAGCTCCACCATCTTCATATAATTCCCTGAAAAATGCTAGCAACTAGGATCACTATCTAGTCTGTAGGTTTCTATACGAGGTGAAAACCCCACGTAACTAACTATAGGAATTTCTCAGCTGCCTGAGGATCTGTATCTCCAAGAAATTTGGGAGACCTCTATCTCTAGAACTTGTGTTTTCACTCAGTTTGTGTGCACTATCCGCTGGTGGGGCTGGTAGCAACTGCTGCTCTTTTATTGGTGGTGCTGCTGGTACACCACCCAAAGGGGCTTTCACTGTACATTGTATTTACACTAACACATCATCGCTCATGGGTCCTTCAACATGATCCCCCATAGGAATCCCACCTGACTATCTTCATGTAGCCATCTTTTAAGGAAATAAATCCACCATGACCAATAAGTTATACTTGGTGACCTCACGCAAAAAATGTCAACTAAAAAACATTTCCAAAACACATGCAACAAGTGTTTCTGTGTAATGAGTTGGAAAATAGAATTCAGGGTCCTTGTGTATGGATATATCTGCCACTGCACCATCACTAGACTCCCCAAACTAGAATCAAAACTCAATACACATAATATTTTTACACCATAAAAAATATAGACTCTTATTTCATATGGTATAACTGACCGTGCTTTGATAACACTTTGTCATGACCCATTCCCTGGGGCACGTGTCGTGGTTACCCCAATCCCACCTTCCATAGGCAAGGGTCTAGTGACTAGCACCAAAAAGGTATATCCCTAAAGGTGAAGACATTTCCTTTCAATGAGTACACACACATAGCCCATACTATGGGAAGTAACATGAAACTAGAACCAACAACAAGTAAAAGTACTATATATGTTAAAACAGTCTGGAATACAAGCCCAACTGAAGGGAAAGTATAGAAAAAGAAGTACCGGATCTGGAGGTCTTCTCCATGAATCCAACATGAAGGGTAGGTGCGAATCACTGTCAGATGTCACTATAGAACGCAACGTCTATTGATCTACCTCTGAGTACAATCAATCACTGGCTCCCAAAAGTCCCATTCAAAGTTGTACGACATCTTCAAAAGCCCTAACAGGTGTGGGTGAAGCCTATGATGGGGTGATTATAAAAATACTCAGTAGGTACCCCAAGACCAGCTTGGGTCTCAAAGAAATCCAAAAAGGAAAATACCACAATGAAAGATCTCAAAATAAAGCACCAATCCATAGATAGAGCTCACACCAGGTATAACATAAGTTCAGAAGTAAATATTATTATAGTAAATATAGATCATATTACTTTGATGAGAGGCTCTAATATAGATCCACAATGGGTCGCTCTGCTACTGATCCACTAATGGTCGCTCTGCCACTAATCCACAAAGGGTCTCTCTACAGCTGATCCACGAAGGGTTGCTCTACTATTGATCCACAAAAAGTTTCTCTCATGCTAATCTACAAAGGGTCGCAATCATGATGATACAAAAATGGTCATTGTCATGCTGATTCACAATGGGTAACTCTCATACTGATCCACGAATGGTCGCTGTACTACTGATCCACAAAGAGATTCTCTCATTCCTCACGTCAGAGCTAGCCAATAGATTCCCACAGTTACCACACTTTATTTCAGGAGGATCTTCTCTTCAATCCATAGGTAGTACCTCAAACACTATGAATTCTCCCACAGAGTAACCCAAAGGACCATCTCATTGTATGTTCTTCAACACAATATATGGTACATTGAATGGATGCCTGGTCTGTAAGATAAGGGAATTTTAAAAAAAGGCTCAGTTGGATTCATGTTCGATCCAACCCGGATGTATGAAAACCTCTGCCAAAACTCATGTAGAGTATGTCACAAAGATAGCATGGTTCAATGGGTCCTCGTACCACTGAACGTGCATCAATCGTATGCTTGGTCTATTATTTATTGATGGATTTCCTAAAGTGGGTAAATTGGTTAGGGTCTAGTCCGACCTGGTTGAGCCGATCTGACCCAGGTCTGCCAACCCAACCAAGAGGTGGCCTAGGTCTAGTCCATTGTTTATGTGTCTGGCCTAGTCTTATGGGGTTGGTTCGGCCCACTGTCATTCCTAGTATGCCAGAGTCGGACATGTTTGTCACCCAGGTCGGAAGGGGTTTCAAGCCGCGTCTGACTCCCCGATGGCCCATGTCGTTGATGCGTGTTGGTTTCCTCCACTATATTCGAGAGACCACACATTGTGCCACATAGTTGATGGAATGCGTGACTCCAGTGCATCTGAGTATCTTGAACATGGGATTATCCTCTATGAGGCACATAGTGGAACCACGTCTCCACACTGCCATGGCCAGCCACCTGTGGGTTTTTGCTGCTACTGTGTGCCGATGGGTGTGTCACCCCCATCTTATCGCTGTCGCCGCCACCGGTTCCAGCACACCGACCATTCCGTTTGTTGGACACCGATGTTTCTATGGTGGATTTTTTCTTAAGATGTATACTCCTACGGGATGGTATGTTTTCCTCCTTCACTCCGACATACTCTAACTCACCTTGTCACCATATTGAGAATTCATCCATGAAGAATGCCCAAAGCGGAAGGGTCAGACCTTGTTTGTGTTATCCCTCACCCTCTGCACTAAAATTTTGAAATAGGGGAAGTTTTGGATCACATTTATATCAATCTATCTATAATACTTGTCAAACACCATGTGGAATATACCCTCCTCGAAGAACACCCGACTCGTGGATGAACCTGTTCATGGGCTGATCTGTGTTCATTGTTTTGGGATGAAAAATGTAGAATTCATAAACAAATCAGTATCTAACTGGATTAAGATTTTTCATAGGTGATGGATAATGATGTGAGTCATTTTCAACCAGTGATGTTCTATTTTTCTTCACCATTATTTAATTCACATATTTGATCTCATTCTCCGCAAGATTTTTCTCTCTACTCTGATCCCCCAACATTCGTCATGGGTGAGGGTTTCTCCACCATTTTTTATTCTTAATTAGAGAGTAATTCCACCATAGGTTCATCAAAATATCCCCAGGGATTAATTATCAACTCTTTAATACATTAGTTTAATAAAAACAAACCCATATTATTTTTTTGTTATGATGTGAAGTTGCATCATTACACTTTTTCAATTATGAATCATCCTAGAGGTTATGCTGTCAAAACGAGTAATTAATTATCCTCATTTAATGAGGCTCAACTCTTCCACATCGCCTCACCCCAATACCACCGTACAACTCTCAATGGTGTGATAGAAAATAATATAACATTTTTTAAGATACTTTATTATTTTTCGAAAATTCTGATAATTAACTTTTCAGTCTGACCCTTACCTGTCAAATCTATGTTTTTTCTCAGTGAATCATGGCTTTCCAAGTTCAATGGTGCACTCATATTTTATATCCAAGAACTAGTTTAGAAGTTATAAAAACTTACTCTTATGTTAAATAATGTGATTTAAGAAAATATAAAAATTAAATTTCGGGCACCTAGGCCCTCAGAATCATGTGTCGTCTCAACACATGGTCTCGAAATACTTCTATATAAATTAAAATAAGATACATGGAAATTATTGGACATTACAAATATCACCATAGGATTCATAGTTTTTCATTAGGCCAACATAGGAATTTTTTTCATTTAAACCATAAGAGGTTACCTATAATAGATGTAATGTTCTTGAATGTGTATTTTTATTATAATTCTTCCTCCACCATTATAGATTGTAATTAAAATAATATGACATAAAAATAACGGTATATTACATATACTATGATATTTTATGTCAATATAATGAACAATATTATTCTAATATTCCATCAAATAGTAAAAAATGTCATCCTGCGTGTGTATAGTGTACTTCCAGCTTAGTGAACTGATTTTCCTTATTTTCCATCACCACCTCTCATAGATAGATATAATTATTTATTTAAGGATTATATATGATACTTATGATATTATCATATTTATAAAATTATTTTACCACTTATACCTTCTCACCTCCAAAACTATAGATAAATAATAATATTGCACTTCTGTACACCCAACTGTCACCTCACGAACCAATGTGATGTGCTTTTCGAATTTTTTACATAAATTTAAATAAAATATAGATTAAATTAATTAATATTATATTTTAAATTACAATTTCACATATAACTTCCTACTTTTCATTCCAATGGGGATATGATAACATCATTTGTGTATGCGGTGGACTAACGCATCACAAAGTAATGTGATTCATTTATTACATAATCTTTACATAGAAGGTAATATGTTTCGGTTTAAAAAAACATATTTTATATATATTAATAAAAAAATTTATTAATGGTAATATATCATTTTCCATTCTTTTTTCTATCTATAATGAAATTTGAAATAGTTATCATGCATATGTACGGATTAACGTGTCCATGAACATGGTATTTCATTTTATATACATAAATTTATGAAATATGATAGATGATTATTGTAACACCATGCCATTTTGTGAGTTTTTTTTCAAATTAATTTAACCCTTTTCATATTTTTCATTTCACACAACACTGAAGATAGTTTATTTAAAATAAATCACTATTTTAGCTTGCGCTATATAAAACACTAAGTTAATCTTGAGGTGAATGCAACATAAAATTTATTATTCTCTACATGGAACACATAGTTTTTATTGCGGTATATGCAATAATTAATTTCATCAATGACTTGTGTTAGATGTGATATCTGGTTTTACCAAACAATTACATATCATTAAAAAAATATTACATTATATAATAAGATATAAACTATATTTTTAGGTAGAGTTTGTTAGTAGAATGAACTAATTTAAAAAATATCTGGTTTTAAAAAATATAATATGAATTTTTAGTATATAAATAAATTATAAATTAATTTCAAAATTTATTGAATATAAATAGAAAAATTATTATTATTATGGTCCCAAACCTATTTTATAATAATGAATTTATGTATTTATAAATATTTATTAATATTAATGTAATATATATGTTATATATTCAATAAAATAATTTTTATAGTCAACAAATACATTAGAAAGATATAAGATCATATTAAACAAAATTTCATTCTTAAAACCAATATTAATATAAAGTAATTTTTATCACATTTTATTAGAGAATACATTTTACTTATGATTTTTGGGTATTTTTTAGATTTAATAATTTAATATAATATTAATCAAGTAAATAGAAATATATTAATTATTTTAATGTATGCTTTTTGAATTTTTCTGCGATTTTTTATTTTTTAATGAGTGAGTGAAAAATAGTGAATTATAATTCATAACTAATTTTTAATCTAATTTATTTAAATGGATAAATATTATTTTAAAATGGATTCAATGATTAAATAGACAAAATTTGAATAAATTAATTCAATTATGTTCATTTAGAACAATTTCTCTTTAAACTTGTTTAAAAAACATAGTAATCTTTTGAATGATTTTACTTTAAAAACATGCATTGTCAAGACTATTATGAGACTAATTTTAATTCATTTTCTCCCCCTTCTGTATTTAGAATTTTGAAAACAATTATTCCATATTTTTAATAAGGAAATTTTATAATATCAAATATGGTCAGATTTTTTTCTGAACTATTGTATTAGTGATTGTGATTAAAATTAATTACAATCGTTAAGAGAAATATTAAGTTAATAAAGTACTAAACATTAAATTTAAGACACAAAACATCTAGTAAACTTTCCCAATAGTAATTTTATGTCCATTATTCATCCATTCACCTTCCATTAATGAGTTTTGTTTTTGTTTTTTCGACTTTTTTAGGTAAAAACGTTGTAACACCTAACATTTTTTTCAAAAATGACAATTGTTCCCTTTACATTCCCTAAAATATTAAAACACGTACCCCTCTTATTGTCACCAATAAAAACACATATGTTAATCCAAAAAATGAACAATAAACTTCCCATAATCCATCACTTTTTCCAAGAATCCATAACATGGATATAAATCACTCCGAGGTATCCTTTTGGCACAAACCAAAAGGAGTTACCCAATTTAGAGGTAATGACTTCTCTCATGGTCTTTATATTATTTTACTTCTAAAAACCCTATACTATATTTATTACATTATTTTATAACAACACTTATATCCCTAGAATAATAATTTGTTTTTATCCCATTATTTCAACCTAAACGAACACACACCTCCATCTAATGGGTAATGATCATATTGTTTATTTGTACGGAAAACTATCACTTCACTAAATGATGATTGTTCAATTTTCCTTTTCTTACCTATCATGGTAGAAATTATGATGGAAAATATGTTTATACATTTCATATAGTGTACTAATTATGTATTTAATATTATTTATTCCTTTTAAAATACACACCATTTTAGCATTTGATTTTTTGAAAATACGAAAATCCAGTTAAGGAAGTGTGGACTACTGATCCATCAAAGCTATTTGATTCTTTCACGCATTACATGGAATGATTACAGTATATGTTTAGAAAACATATATTTTATATATGATATAATAATTATAAATTATTATTTATATATATACATATATATACACATATTTCATTTAACATCTTTTTTTCAATATGATAATAAAAATGGAAACAATATCATCTGTAAGTACGGCCTACCGTCTCCATGAAAAGTGTATTCCATTTCATAATTCTATACTATATAATATATATATATATATACTAAATATATAATATATTTATATCATGTTTTACATTTTTTAAATACTTATATAATTACAAGGACCAAATATATTAAAAATTGAATGGCATGCGAAAAATAAAGCAGATTTTACCCACAGTGAAAATGTAACAGAGAACTGTAAACAAGAAGGTAGTATAAGAACATAATAAAATAAATTATGGTATTACATGTAATAATATGATTTTAGAAAATATTTATAATAGATATACAATTATTATACTATAATACTTTACAAGTATGAAGAGAGTCCATACATAAGGTAAAATGATTTCATCTCACTATTTATTTCCAAGGATTACTCATTTATTCAAAACCCATTGTTTTCGTGTTGTGTGTATAATTACCCTGTATTTGTTAAATAATAATCATACTTAAATTTATGGGTATTTACATATAATTTTTTTGATCTTTTTTTCATGTGGTATTGGTATCAAACGTTACCAAATCATTCAATAGTTTTATCTCAATTTCCTTTATTAGGACGCAGGTTTTGTTATGATCTTAATTTTTATTATATTATATATACTTCCATTTTACATGTTATATCCTGAATATACTAATTTTCTTCAAATTATAAGCTTCATGTTATTTTCTTTTCTTAAATTTAGAGTATTATCCCATGTGACCAAGGGGTAATTATTTATTGAAACAATCACATCGCTTTAGGAGATTGTTAATGTTAATTCACCTTTGATGAAATCTAATGATCTATATCTCAATAAAACTCATGAGTTTTCTTCACCCATAGTTATTCAATATATACTCATTTATTACTACCTTTTTTCATTTCATAGTTTCTTATGATAGTGATTTTATGTAAAATTTTTCCATCTCTCTCCTCATTCCTAAATCTATTATATTCAAAAACCATGATTTAAGAAATGATTCCAAAAACGTTTTCAAAAGATATTTGATTCAAATTTTTATGGAAAATTAATTTATATTTTATTATGGGTTTCAATTATTCCTTTATAAGTTTATAAATCCATTTTCATTGAAAATGTTTTTATATGTTTTATGGTTTAAAAAGGGTTTTCAATAGAAAAAATGGTATTTCCCGCAAGAAATGTTTTTATAACATCATTAAATATTATTTCCCATATAGGAAAACATCCAATGGTGTTAATAATGACTTTATTCTGAAATTATCTAATGTTTCCATTCATATTATTCCACTGAAAGGTTTATGTTTTGATACAATGATATTCATGAATCCTGATTCACTTTAATGGGTTATTTGGTTTTGAAACTATTTTGAAACCCACTTCTTTTCATAGGTAATAATTAAGATGTAATTATTATTAAACCTATCAATTCAATTGGTTAATATATATGATTATATTATTAAAATACCCATTTTATTTCATGGGTTATTATATGATTATTTATGACCCTATGGTAAATGTTTTTATGACTTTATTATGTGATGGGTGGGACCTATATCTCAATTAAATTCAATGGGTAATGATTTATATCTCACGAGATAGACATGGATGGAATGTTAAATAAACCCAGTTCAATATTACATGGTTGGAATGAGGAGTGAACTCAGATTAGTAATAAAGGTCTGGAATAGGGTGTGAACTCAGTTCAGTAAAATGATTTTTCCACTAAGAATTTCTCAGCAGCAATTCCTTGAATAATATGGAAATAATTATATACTCTTATGTGTCTTACACATTTTCTGGTTTTATTACTCTATTATTCTTTTATGGATTATGTTATTTATTTCCATATAATTCATGTCTTATGAACATTCAAGAGTTATTCCATGATTCATCATTAATATCTTTGATATGAAGGGTATGATCTATTATTTTCATGATCATGTTCTCGTACCCTTATTAGCATAGTTATTATTTTATATATCTTTTGATTACCATTATTGATCATCTGAGATACCCCCTTTTTATGTTTCCTTCCCCAAGTTATAAATATATGTATTAGGAGTGATTTTTCTAAGATGGGTTCTAGTCAAGAATAATTTTGTGGGAAATGATATAGCTCATTTTTGTAAAAGTGTTTATGTTTTCTTGATTCCAAAGGCACTAGACTAATAATGTATTTGGAAATCTATTTTTATAACTTTTTTTATTTCCGAAAACGTTATTTAATGTTAATGTATGTAAGGATAGGGTTTCTATAGTCTGTATCAGAGTATATATTTAGTTATTCTCTAGAATCAGTGATACAAAAACCATATTAAAAACCCTAAGGACCTGTTTAGGGATAATATTGAGTATAACAAGAAGTATAGAAAAACAGCCTAAAAATTTTGAAAAGGATATAGTGAGTGGTTTCATAGAAATACATCCCTCTATGAATACTACATATTGATGTGGAAATTATATATATATACCTTGGAGTAACAACTCTAAAAATATGTCTTGGGCATAACTCAGGGAGATCTGGTACCTAAAAATGGGCCTTGTTGCAGACTTGGTTTGACACTCACCAGGGATATGGTTGGGGAATTCTAAAACTCTTCAAGATCCATCATGAGTAATTTAAATATAACATGGATATTAAAAACCGAGGATGAAACTATAGTTTTGTATATTATAGAATATGTCATGATTTTGAAAGCCTATATGTAATTCTGTTCATGACTACATGGTTTTCTACTATGATAAGTAATGTTCAAACAATGCTTATAGTTTTAGTCATTGGAGGGAACCTAGAGGAACATGATTAACATTGAATATAGTGGATTATTGTCTTATGGGTGTTCTAATGGTGTGATCATGAGAGTGAAATATTTTGTGGCAATTCCTAAATAGTTTTCAGGGAATAGGATTAACAATGTCTACATTAACCAAATGTTGGAATCACTAAGGAAGAGAATGAAGAAGTTATCAGAGATTTTTGTTTACAAATACCCTGTAGGAAAGAATATTCATTTCATTTTATTTTAAGAATATGAAAAGAATAAACTAATTGAATTACTTCTAGGAACAAGAAGATGTTTTGACTATGGTAAAGAATAAATCAAAAAAAAGTTACAGTAAATGAAAAATGGAGAGTTAGATCAACGAAATAGATGAGAATATTGTCTCCCCTAAAGTCATAATAAAATGTTATGTGTTTTATGTATGGAATTCTTGAAAAATGGATTCAAACACTCTCATGCCCGTTACACCGGTGCCTCTGGGGGGTCTCTCTTCTGCAGTGCTCGGATCTCTGGAGATCGAAGATGGCTCGGCTCGCCCTCTAGGGCTCTCGTTCAAGGAAGCTCTACTGCAGAATCCTCTCGTATTCGATGGGGTTCAGAACGGCTCATCGGCGGTCCCTGAGGTTGCTTCTTCTTTTGTGGAGAAAGGATCCCTGGTGCTCAAGGTTTTAGTGACATCCATTGTGGCGGCGTCCTTGGATCTTCAGTGGACTCTTGTTGCGAGATTTGGATATGACAAGCCTCCCCTCGCGCTATTTCAAGATTTCTTCAGATGTTGGGATCTAGATATGCTGGCTTCAGTGTCTATTATGGATCGTAAATCCCTCTATATCGTCTTGGCCTCTATGGAAATTTTTGTTACTGCTTGGTGCAAGAGTGTGTGTTCTGTTGGGCGTTTGAGGTTCTCCCTCTCCCGGTGGTCGATGGATGCTCACAATGGCAGAAAATGCTCCAGCCTGGTGGTTTGGATTTTTCATCCAAAGTTTCCCCTTCCATTAATGAAAGAATCGTTCCTCAAGGTTATTAGGGGTTTTTTGAGGAGTTTCTTGTGCATGGATGATAGTACTATTTGTTTGGCGGAGGCTTCGGTAGCAAGGATTTGTGTTGAGATGGATATCTCTCGGCCACTTCAGCAACATATTTTGATCAAAATTGAAGGGATGAAGGATTTCAATCAACCCCTGATTTATCCCACCTATCCCTGGTTCTGTTCCCATTTCCATATTTCAGAGCATACCTTGCAGGTCTTTCATAAAGTTTGTTTGAAGGGTGTCTTACACCAGGATTTTCCGGTGTCCTATAATCAACTCCCCCGCGTGCATCTCTGTGATCCTGAAGGTAATGTCTGAGGTGAAGGTGGTTCTTCCTTTTTCTCCATGTAGGGTTCGTAGGCGTCCTCGTCCATCTCTGGTAGGAAGGGGGAATATTTTTTTTGTCTCCAGAAGTTCCCTGTAGGGATCGGGCTAGCAACGGGGCTTCTCTTGTGGTTTTTTCCTCACAGGTGCATTCTAGTGCCCGCACTCTCTAAAAATATGAACTATATGTTTTCATAAATGTACTCTTGATGCAATATGTTAAAGGCCAGGAGTTAGGGGCCAAAACCATGCAATATCAGATCAATGTTTAGTGTCCTAATATGGAATGGCTAGGGCCTGGGATCCAGGGTCAAGTCTGATTTCATTTACAATGAAATAAATAACACGCAAGTCTCATTGGTGGTTATCTTGGAAACAATGTGATATTTTAACAGAATTAAGTATTATTCTCAAAGGCTAAATGTTCATGGTGTCATGCATGGGTATCCCCTCAATTCACATATATGGATTTTTTTGGAAGGATCATGTTTTTGTAGATCTTTTGAGTGCGTCAGATCAAGTTATGAATACTAAAATTACAGTAGGGATCCATGTGTTATTTTTCACATTCATTTATGCGAAGTGTACTGCCCAGGGCAGGGACTCATGGTTGAGTGTTTTGGGGGGATTTAATTCAGAAAAAGATCTATGGATTGTTGGTGGTGATTTCAACATCGTTTCGAGTCCTAAGTAGAATAAAGGGGGTGGGGATTTTTTTAGGAATTCTAGCTTAGATTTTGGTTCATTCATGGAAACTAATTTCCTTTTGGATTCCAGTTATGGGGGAAGTACCTTTACCTAGTGCAATAATTAATGCGGGGGGAGACGTTCATACAACCGGCTCAACCGGTGCCTCATGAATAATGCTGCCTTTTCCGTGTTCCCAGATTCCAAAGTAGTTCATTTTCTAAGATGTTTGTCTGATCACTTTCTGCTCTGTATATCTCTTAGTGCAGGGTCGATGAGGCAGTAGCATGATCATTTCTCAAAATTATGGATGGAGGAACCTGGTTTCTTCTTGGTGGTTAGGGAATCTTGGGACCTGCAACATGAAGGGAATCCATGGATTTCTTTTCACAATAAGCTAAGGTGGTTGAAGACTCTTATTCATGTATGGAGAAGGTTGATCCCGGGTCGTAATCAGGATTTGTCTGAGATCAGTGTGGAGGTTGAACACCTGGAGAATTGTTTGGAACAGGTTTGGGATGATTCTAGATTTTTGGAATTGAGAAGTAAAAAGGATAAGTTATCTGATAATATTCTAAGGAAGGAGATGGTTACCAAAGAAGGAGCACGGGGGAAATGGCTTCTTGGGGGGAATTGTAATTCGAGATAATTTCATTCTTGCATAAAATAAAGATAGTGTGTTCAAAGGCCCAACATTTACAGGGATTATGGATCGTTTCCCAATTACCAAGATGAGGTAGGGCTCATGGCTAATTGAGATTTACAGTCTTTACTGGATGCTCCCAATCCTGGTTGGGCAATGGGATACATGAGGGTTGGGGCTGTGATTTTTGAAAGTATTGCAAACACTATTTCAGAGAGCATTGATGAGGGCATCATGAAAAATCTGCATGAGGATGAGGTGTTTGAGGTAGTGTGGTCTTTTAACCCTGATAGTGCACCAGGTCCAGATGGGTTCCTTGGTTCTTTTTATAGGGAGAATTGGGAAATGATTAAAGTGCATCTTGTATATGTTGTCCATGATTTATTTCAGGGAGGGGATCTGCTTTTAATTGAAAGTGAAACCAAAATGGTTCTTATTTCTAAGGTGAGTAATCCTTAGTCCATTGAGCAATACCAGCCCATCAGCATGTGCAACTTTTCATACAAGGTATTGGCTAGTATACTCCACAAGAGACCGGTTGTTCACTAGGATTCTTGGATGAATCTTGAGCAGCATGGATACATTAAAAGGGAGATCAATCTAGGGTGTGATTGGAGTGGTCCAAGAAATGGTAAGTGGAATAAATAATAATTACTCTGGGGGAAATTTGGTGGTTAAATTAGATATGATCAAGGCCCATGATATGTTGGAATGAGGGATTGTCCTAAAAGTCCTGGCTTGCATGGGGTTCTCCAATTGGGCCAGGGACTTAATTTTCTATTGCTTCAGCTCAGCCTAGATCTCTACATTGTTCATGGGTAAACAATTTGGCTTTTTCAGGGCTTGTCGTGGTCTCAGGCAAGGGGATCCTCTGTCCCCTACTCTTTTTATTATTTCTCAATATGATCTGAGTTATTGCATTTATCAAGGCCTCTACTAGGGTAAAATATTTCCTTATCATAACATGAATTCCACAAGGGGTATCACTCACTTGATGTTTGCAGATGACACAATCTTTTTTATCAATGGTAGTAGAAGGTCGATTTAGTGGATGAATGGAATTCTAGGGGAATATTTCAATTGGAGTGGGCAGGTGGTGAACAAAAAAATCATCTTCTTTACTTCCAAGAAGATTTCTATGAGGAGGGACAGGGTCTTGTGGTCCTGTCTAAATTTGGGAAAGTTTTCTCCTCCCATGGAATACCTTGGGGCACTAGTCAGTCCCTCTTCCCTTTGGGTTCATCATTTTTATAGACTTATTAATAAAATTACGTGGCACATCTATAATTGGAAGAACATATTTCTATCCTTTGGAGGCCGTATTACTCTGGTGAACAGTGTCCTAGTATCCATTACCATGCATATCCTTTCCACTCTAAATGTTATAGAGAGTTTGGTCTACAACATGGAAATAATTATGGCATGATTCATATTGGACGGGAAGATGGAAGGCAGAATTCCATGGGCTTCGGGGAAACGGTTAACAAAACCTCTATCTGAAGGGGGCATCAATCTGAGAAGTGTTTCTATAACCATGCAAGGGATTCATTCTATGATTTCATGGGAGGCCTTGGAAGGCAGGTCTATTTGGGGTAGAGAAATTCCGTATTTATATGGCTTGAATGAAAATGTTTAGAGGATACGTTCTTCTGGGATATGGAATATGATTCATCTGTACATGGAGGTCTTACATCATCATTCTTGATGGATAGTGGGAAGAAGAAATATCATCTTCTGGAAGCTTGATTGGGGGGTGGGCATGTTGTGGTTCCTGGTATTCCCCATCCCAGATTTATCCTTCAAAGAGGCTGGTAGCCACCCCCGTTTTCTTCAGGCCATCCTTGATGAAATCCAAATGGAATTTTTCAACAACATAGTTGTTAGTGATGAGCATGATTGGCTAATTTTTACTAGTTCTACATCGGGGGCCTTTTCAATCAAGGATTATGCTCGGGTGTCGATGAATATGTTGAATAATGATCTGAGGGGGGAGGCCTTGTTGTGAAAGGAGATTCCTTCCAAATTTAATTTGTTGTTGTGGAGTATGCAAAATAGGGCACTTACGACAGATGAAAGCTTGCAACATATGGGAGTCAACATGGCTTCAAGATGTTGGTGTTGCAGGACTTTCAACAAGAAAATAGTGGGGCACCTCTTCTATGATAGTGAATGGTCCTGAAATATATGGAAGAGTTTAATAGCCTTTTTCATTTGGGACATGTCTGACGGGGCACAAGGTAACTTCCTCAATTCATGATTTAGAGGCGCTGGGAATTTGGGGGCTGAAAGAAAAGCTCTGACAGTCATTCTAATTGTAGGGTACTGGAAAATTTGGAATGAAAGGAATGATAGTCATCATAATAAATTCTATGAAACCCATGATGGTATTATTTTAAAAATGAAGAACTCTTTTTTGTACCTGGTCACGATGTGCCCCAATTTCCAGTCTGCGCCATCAGTGAGCTCCATCGCCTCCAACATTTTCTCTGATCAATAGGTCGTCACCTCGGGGCAGGGACGGTGGGTTTGCTGGAGGCCTCTAACGTAGGGATTAAAACATAACATGGACGGATTGATGATCATGGGGGAGATACATGGGGGGTGTTCTGAGAGACCCAATGGGATCTGTGACTACTGCATTCGTTGGCGCGCTTGGGAGAGGTGACTCACTAGAAGCGGAGGCATAGTCCTTGGCTGGAGGTCTGGAAATGTGTTCTTGGAGGAGGATCTTTCTAACAGCGATGGATACTAACTCCATGCTTTTTTGCAATGCGTTACTGGGAAAAGTCAGGGTTCCTTGGGCTATTTCAACACTGTTAGGAGAGGAAAATGATAATTTGTCCTCACATGGAGGTCTCTCACACCCGGAGGGAGGGAAATATGGTGGCTGATTTTTTTGCCTCTCTGGAAACTCTTGAATGAAGTATGTTTTCTTTCTATAATTTGGTGTCATTTGCTGGTGAGGGGATGATTTATGTTGTCAATGATGCTCTAGGATTGTAGTACTTTAGACCATGGTGATGATCTTTTGTGTACTGTGTTTTAATCAATAAAAATGCTAATTTTTTGACAGTTAGTGTTTTATGTATGGAATAAATGATCATTATTAAACCCAATTTACCAATATGAATGCTCATGAACATGATCAAAAAGGTGGTACCTGTAATGGTTATATTGCTGATGATAATAAGATTATAATAAAATGTGAAAGGAAAGAGGTATCCTATAATAGGATGAGGTATCCCAGTTAATGGGATAAGGATGAAGTGGAATAATAAAAGTTTTTTTTGTATTTAGACTCAAGAATTATGTTATGTGAATAGTGAAATATAAAATGATTGATTAGTTTATTTTATTCCATATAATTTTATAATAAAAAATTGAATGGTACTAATGAAATAGAAAAGTGAAATCATGGTAAGGTTATTTACATGGAAAACACATGATTAAGGGAAATATAAACCATTATATGTTCCTTATTTTATGATAATGTTGTTTGGAGAAAGAAAAGTTGGATATTAAGAGGAATGGTCAATGGTACTAGTTACATTGGAACACAGTACAAACTTATTGAAAACTAGCCTATTCAACCATGGATGAAGATTTAATCTTCCTAGATTTATTGAATATGTCCAGTAATCTATGGAATAATGAATCTTGCATGACATTAGATGTATTTATAGAAATTCTTGTTATTTCTTTATTATAAGGGAATATATGATGAGTCTATTCACAAGTTTGGAATGTAAAAAATCTGAGATAATTTGTGATATATGAGGGAAACAATGTTATAATAATTTTATAACTATCTTTATAATGTTTAGAATTATCATCTTTGAGAAGTTTTATAAGGTTAATCATTCAAGAAACTATTAATTAATTCTTCATATAAAGTATTTATTCAATAATTTTAACTGAAAACCATGGTTAAAAGGTTAACTTTTTATTATCATTATTTCAAGGATATCCATCTTACATATTTTATAAATTTTATTAGTATGGTTTCAAAAAATTACATCATGTTTGGTGGGTGACAACAAATCAAGTCCGTCTAGGCTGTGGGTATTTAAACCACGGACCAAAGGATAATAAGGGTCTCATGCCAAAAACATACCTACATGATGTCCTGATTAATGTATAATTATTTTTTTGTAATAATTTATGATGACAAAATATTAGTGATTTTTTTGATTAGAGATTAATATATTGAATATATTTATTTTTACTAATAGCTATAGATAAATAGTTATACTTTGCATTCTTTTATGGGTCTTAATATCCACTAATGGTGTATTTTAGTGCATTAGGAATAAATGTTAATTTCTATAGTTCGATTTATCCAAGTAAGGGATGAATTAGAAATATTTAAATGTACGACCCAAGAAGGAAATTTTTTTATCAAAATATATCAAGTAATTATATTTCAGTATATTATTGTTCAATAGAATAATTACTCAAAGATAAAAAAGTAATCATAAAAAATGTTTTCATAATACCTTTTTTTCGACCCATTAATATTTAAATTATCATATATTTATGACTTTGAGGCCCTCAAATTTTCATTTATCATTCACTTCTTTCTGATTTATAACCTCATTCACTCCCTATGAATATTTACAGATTTCATCTGTGTCCAATATTATCTCCCATCCTATGGTCTCATTTGTGGAAACCTAGTTATTTGTTTCATTGGGTAACCATTATGGTTTCATCTTTCCCTTTTTAAGAGAGGCTTTAGTATTCATTTTTACAATGTGGGATTCTATGAATTAATCATTCAGTTATTGAACCTTGGTTAACCTAGAGTCATTTCAAGGGATAAATTCATTTTTATGTGGTAAAATGTCACACCGGGAGATTTTGTGATTTTTTGTTGAATTGATTTACACTTTTTGATAATTTACGTTTCAACCAACATTGATGATTGATAATTTAAAATTAAAGCACTATTCTTGCCTTGAATTATACAAAACACCATACTAATAGTGCACTATATGCAACATAAACATTATCTTTCTCTATATGGACCACTGAATTTTCATTTCATTATTCACTACAATTATATTCCTCTATGGATTGTGTAACATGAAAGGAATTATTTAACCAAACAATAGTACATCATTTAGATCCAATTAATTAATATAATAAGATATAAATTATATATTAAATTTGTGGTTATAGATATTATTAACTAATTTATGAAAATATATTTTCCACACAAATATAATAACAATTCACAGGTTATAAATTAATAGTAAATGAAATAGAAAAGTAATTGAATATAAAAAGACGTATAGTTATTTTTATGGTCACATAGTTATTTTACCATAATAAGTTATATTAATTATTACAGTGAGTGATATTAATTTAATATATATTTTATATATTAAATCAAAAAAATTTAATGTATATCTAATCTAAATGAATGACATTAGATAAGAACAAACCCAATTTTGTTCTTAAAACCCAATATTTTTATTAGGTAATTTTTTCCAACTTTTTATATATTACTCTTTTTTTTGTAAAAGTTTTTATATATTTAATATGTAAAAAAATAAAATATATCATTAATAAAGGAAAATAATAATTTGGATAGGGTATTTTGTTTTTGAATTTTCTGTGATTTTTTATTATTTAATGAATTAGTGAAACTAATGAAATGTAATTCAAAACTGTTTTTCATATAATTTATTTATATGGTTAATTATAATTTATTTTTTTTGTAAAATATTAATTAGATAATATTTATTTCCATTATTAATAACTTTATTAGTGAGGTTGGTTTTTCATTAAACGTGTGTATAAAAACAATGCAAACTTATTAATGTTTTTACATTACAACCCATCATTGTCGACCCGACTGTGGGATTTATTTTGAATTATTTTTTTAAAATTATGTGATTATAATTTAGAAAAATGGACACACTAAAGATTATAATTATAGGAGGATGGTAGGGATTGTGGAAGTCCTGATATATGTATGTGGACCAATGATTTTACAAATTAAGAAACATATGAAGAATAATGTAGATATTACCTTAAGTAAAACCTTAACATAGAATTGTTAACAAGAAGGTAATATAGTGTCATAATAAAATCACATAGGGAATTTTATAGAAAAATATTATTAAATTAAATATCTATAATAAAGAATCATATATTATTTTGGAAGCTTCTATGAGTATGAAGTGAGTCAAGACACAAAGTAAAAATAATTCATCTCACATATTATTTTCATGAGATACATGCTTTATTCACCACCAAATCCTTTTGTGTGGTGTGTATAATAACCTTGAACTTATTAAATGATTATTATACTTATATTTAAGCAAATATAAATATTTATGATAAATATTTCATGAGGTTTATGTTTCAAAAGTTACCAAATTAGAAAAATTGTTTTGTCTCAATATTCATTCTTTGAGACTCATGTTTTGTTATGCACTTAAATTCATTTTTGATGTGTATATACATAACTTTTTCATGTTATATAATGAATATAATTTATTTATTTATATTCTAATCATCATATAGATTCCATTTTAGAAATGTATAGTAGGATACCATGTAACCAAGTGGTAATAGTTTATTGAACAAATCTCAACACATTTATATATTGTTAGTGACTATTCATCTTTGATGAAATTATTTGATCAATCTCTCTAAAACACTCAATAAATTTTTTCTCCGTTTTTTATTAAATATAAACTCATGTTTTATTAAAATTTTATACGCTTTTGTACTTAATATAATTTTTTTATTTAAAATCTAATTTTCTCTGTATTCGGTCAGATATCTATTTTATTCAAAAACAATGATTTAAACTATGTTTTCAAAAGTTATTTTAATCCCATTTTCATAGAAAATGTATTTCAAAAATGTTTTATGTGTTTCAAATCTTCCATTATATGTTTTTAATGATATTTTCAAAGAAAATTGTTTTTAAAAGTTTTTCTGTTTTAAAAAAAGTTTTTAAATGAAGAAAAAAAAACATTCTCAAGATTTTTTTTTCAAAGAACATTAAAAATTATTTACCATATAATATTACATGCATTTGTGTTACAAATGCATTAATTGAAAAACTAATCTATGATTCCACTAATATTATTTCTCGGAATGGATTATGTTTTGATTAAATGATGTTTAGGAATTTTGTTTCTCCTTCATATGTTATATTCTGTTGAAGCCCGCTTATTTTCAAAAGTTATGTTGATTAAGAAATGTATTTGAAACCTGTATCTTTCTGTATGTTATGACAAGATTACATGATTATAATACCCAATTAAATTCTTGGATTATGATATGATTATTTATGATCATATAAAATTTCCATGTATTAATCCATTATGAGATGGGAGGGAGCTACATATCCCTCTAATTCATTGGGTGAAGATTTATATCTCATGAAAGTGATGTGGTTGGAATGGGAAATGAACTCGGTTCAGTATTATAGGGCTGGAATAAAGATTAAAATTGGTTAAAAAATATAGGTGTGGAATTGGGTTTTAATCCAGTTCAATAAAGGACTTTTTCCTCATATATAACCAAGGTATAAATGCCTTTAATAATATGGAAATAATTATATATGATCATGTGTCGTCCAAATTCCATGATTTATTCCTATATTATGCTTTCATGTCTTCTGTTCCTTATTTCATTATGATTCATATCCTATGATCTTCCAATATTTATTCCATGTTTCTTGATTATGATCATTGATATTAATGGTATGATATTATATTTTTATGATTACTTTATCATACCCCTATTCTCATGATTATTCGTACATATTTCCATTTATTACCTTTGATGATCATCTGAGCTCACCCCTTTTTAGGTTTCCTTCCATCCGGTTATGAAGATATGTATTATGTATGATGTGTCTACAAAAGGTTATTGTAAATAATAACCTAGTGAGAAATTACATATCTCATTTATGTAACAAGGTTTATGATTCCATGTTTCTTTTGGAACTAAACTAATATGGTCTTCAGGTTTCCATTTTCATAATGTTATATATATTATATAAATGTTATGTAATGTCAATGTATGTATAGTGGGGGTCCCTATAAGTATATAAATAGTATATATGAAATTTATATCATGGTTAATCTCAGGTATTTATGAAACCATGGTTAACATAGGAGGACCAAAAAATCACAAATAAAAACATAAAAGAAAAACAAATCAGTTTTTAGACAAAATGATATTTTGACATGGAGTAGTACATAAAATCTAAATAAAAGTTCACAAGTAAATATTATGTTCCATGATATATATTATTTAGGATAATAAATATATTTATATTAAACTTATTTTTATTATATATGGTATCTTATTATGTATGTTGGATGTCGATACTTATGGTAAGGGATTTCTAATTTCTCTTTTATTTCAGGGTGAAAAAAGGGAAATTCAATACTCATTTCTTTTATGTGGTGTATATAATTATCCTATGACACGTTATATAATGATTATAAAATTTTTAATGATATTAGTTATTTCATATGATGTTATTCATTAATTTTTTTATTTATAATGATTCCTAAAGAGGTATGTGATTTTTCATCTTACATTAATATCTGTGAGATAAATGGCATATTCACTGTGTGTTTCTTATAGGTGGTTTATATTCTACACATGAATTAATTTTATATTAATTTTGGTGTAAATTATGGTGATTTACATATTAATGTTAGGATATATCTTTGTTAGGGTTTACAGTTCATAAGGTACACAAGTGGTAGTGTATTACTGTTTGAATTTATATTGTTTTAGTCATATGTCATGTTATGCACCAGGAATATTTTTTGAGATTCATATAATGCCACATTGATATGTAATATCAGTAATCTATTTAACATTTGGATTTTTTAAGATTCATCTAATTTTATTATTTTATGATGATTATGATTCAATGTTGCATAAGTGGTGTGAGTTTTATGATACAATCTCATAATTTGATGGAATTGTTTATGATGATGATTATGATGATGAAATATTATAATATATCACTTATAAAACTCATAAATTTATTTCTAAATTGGTTATTTCTTGATAATACAATTTATCCAATCAGTTTCAACACTTTATGAAATCAAGAGACAAAAGAAATTTTTTCAATAAAATTCTCTATTAGTTGTATCTTTTTTCGAAGATTGTTTACTAACGAATACCATGTTTTATAAAACTGTGAAAAAAAATGTTTTAACCATTATATAAATTATTTATTAAAGTCATTTTTACAAATTTTATATTTAAAAAAACTAATAAAAATATCCCTCTCATTTTTTAAATTACTCTCATTTATGTTTTAGAATAATTGTTAAAGGTATCAATATTTTTTGTTGTATGGAAAGAATGGAATTTACCAAAATTATGACCATTATTCTCAATGAATCGCCCTTTATAAATTTTAATGGTTCTTTTCAAAGAATAATTTTTTCAAATTTATTTATGTTTTAAAAAGTTTAATCCAAAATAGAATGTTTATTTTACTCAAGAAATGTTTTAAATCAGTTTTAAAGCTTCTTTTATAAGTATAAAATTTATTTTTAAAGAAAATTATTTCTAAAAAGTCTTCTGAATTTATAGTTTCAATATTTTTTCCAATGAAATGTTCTTTCCAATAATTTTTTTAAAATTATAATTCAAAGTCATATTTCTTCTAAGATGACATATTTTGATGTTACATATTCCATTATTGGGTATATGCTTGAAGGATACAATTATTATTATTTTTTAGAATGGTTTTTTATTATAAAATGTTGTTTATGAAAAAAAATATCTTCTATGGGTTACACTAAGAGGAAATTCGTCTAAAATAGTCTTATTTTTATTGTCTGTGTTATGATGAAATATTGACTTGATTATGAGTAAAATTATTTTTCCACCTATTATAACATAATTAATTTGTTATGAAAACCAATTCATTTAATGTGTTATGATATGTCAAATATTTTATAATATTGTGGAAAAAATATTTATTATTTTCATAATTTGATGTGTGGGACCAATATCTTCGCATAATTAATTTGGTAATGATTTCTTTCTCATGGCTTGGATTGATATATAATGGATAGTTATCCTAGTTCACTAAGGTACTTTCCTAATAAGATGGTAATGAGAGTTATCATTTACTACTATGATGATTCAGGGAGTGAACTCATTCCAATTTGATGACCTTGGTAGTGATCCTTGACTAATGTGGAAATTATTTTATATTCATTTCTGTATCCCACAAATTCATGTCATATTTAAATATTTGGATATCATGGTACATTTTTTTTATTTTAGCATGATTCAAATATTGTGAAGTACTAATATTTAATCCATGAGAGATGATTTTGATCTTTCATATGAAGTGTATGGGTTTTTAAAAATATGATCATGTTATCATACCTTTATACCCACATTACATTGATGTGTTTTCCATTGTTCACCATTACAATGAATCATAGCTCACCCATTCTTATGATTCTTTTCCCGAGGTTATGAAGAAATTTTTAATGTACGGTATGTCTTTGAATATTACTAAATGGAATGATCATTTTGTATAATATTTGATATATTTCCCTAAATACTAATATTGTGTACCTATTATCCAGATGAACTGAAAAATTATATTCATTAGGAGTGTGTTTGTGTAAATAAAATAATATTCATATAAAATGACATAATGTCTACATGTGAGAATCATGGGTCACTATAATTGATATCATTGGCTAGGTTTAATTAAAAATTTTAAACAAGTATATGAAATCATTAGTGAGAACTCAACATATGTTTATAAGTATATTTCTATGGATGAATCAATGTATAAAAAATGTTCTAAAATTTCAGAAAATGATAAACTGAGTGGTTTCCTTGAAATAGCATCCCCATATGGATAAAACATATAGATGGGGATCTAGAATAGAGGTACCTTGGGGAGATAACTCTAAAAATGGAGTATTAAGATGGACTTGATCATTACCTAATGTATAAAAATGGGCTTTTCTGTATAGTTAGTTTGATACTCTAGGAAGATATGCATTTTAAATTTACAAACTCATTAGAAATAGTAATAAAGGGTTTGAATAGATTCTGACTATAAATGACAAAGGATTAACCTAAGGCATCATATATTAAGTATAATGTTTCATTATTTGGACATAATATAGTTTCATTATCATGATAATGTTGTTTTTTACTATGATTATTGTTACTCACTCTATGAATTTTGGATTAATTCATTGATGGGAACTAAATGGGATTGTAATAATGAATAATGAGATACACAATGTGCTGCGGAGAAACCAAGTTGGATGGTGATGGGAGTAAAGTATATTGTGATTATTCCTAATCATATTTCATGATGTATTTTTAATAATTTACCTGGTAAATAACTATTAGACTCACCAAATATGATAATGGTGGATTTTTGGAGTGTTTTGGTGCTGGATACCATTGATGAAGAATTATTTTATTTCCTATGTGTAGGTAAAATCACCAGATTAATTATCTCAGAGGAAAAAAATATATTTTGAATGTGGATAAAAATACACATAATAATTAATTTTAGTGTAAAATAGAATTTTTTTTTAATATAACTGATAAGAATATTAGTGTCCCTATAATATCATCATTGTATGAATGTGTCAAATTCGTAAATTATTAACAATATTAAAATATATTTTACCAGGGAAATTTCTCCATTGTAAATTAGAAAGTTGTAATGAGAAATTGTCATATTAATGATGATAAAGAGAGTATGAATGACATATATAAGTTATGGACATTTATAAAAGTTTTTTTATCTCAAACGTAAGAAGAATGACTAAATTGAGGTTAATTAATGTTGAGAAATTACTCATATTTCAGGTGATGTAAAGAGGATTTATTTAATATTATTATTAAGCCTACATAATGGTTTAAGAGTGAAGTGGGATTCTTGAGGGGTTTTTATATTGGAATTCAAGAATTATGTTATTATAATTCTGTAATATAAAGGGGCTATTCTGTATAAGTTTTCCATAATGGATTTTAAATAAATAATAATTTTAATAATTACCTAGAGAATTGATTTAATGTAATTGTGATATTTTACATAAATCGCATGAGAAAGGGAAGTTTTCCCTTAATGTGTTCCTGATGGTTATATATTAAGGATGGGTTAAAGAGATAACTGAGATGAGTAAATTAAAAGATACAGTAATGGTGACCTTGGAACTTGTTAATGAGTTTAGAACAAAGTGGATTATGTTATCATCTAAAGAGTTTATATAATTATTGTATTTGTGGAATATATTCAATATTATATGTTTTTATTCAATGAATGAGGAAACATTCTTTTTTTCAAATAGGTTTTATTGTAACTATATTTGTCAGCAAGATTTTGTAGAATTTATAACAAACATATTCACATATTTGTAATCTGACCATTATGGTCTACTTAATGGTATTTCTAGGATTAAATTAATGATCATTTTCAGAAATTTAGTGATCATATATATAAATATTACATTTTGGAAGGGTTATAAAGATAACAATTTATGGAATGGTTTAAGTTAATTTTTCAATAAGGTTCTCTATATTCATGTATTATTTCACCATAATAAGGTTTGCGCGTATTGTACAACCTATCCCAACAATTTTTTTATGATGATAACTAATTATATAAGGAATGAATTATCATTTTGTTATGGGTAGTTTGGTTAATTATTATATCAGGCATACCAAATTAATCTTCATTTAAAAAAGTAATAGATGAGGTTAAAATTTAACAAAACAAAAAAAAAATTATTTATTTTTTATTAATATATAATAATGATTTACTCCCTAGTTAAATCATTTTCATTAAAATTATTTATCACATCATGATAGTAAGATATCCATTAAATCTGCCAATTAAAATCTCTCTTGTGAACAATGTTTTCCTTGTATTTATCTTATGTAATTACATACCTGATCCTTCACATATAACTAACATGGAGGTCGTACAACTAGGTCATGATATTTCGTATGAGGAATAATCATATATGATTATAGACTATATAGAAAATGTAATATAAAACAATACCACTCACCTGGTAAATGTTTTGATACAAAACTTCCAGTTTGAGGAAGTTATGCGGAAACTTGAGGTTGTAATGATGTAGAAGTATACACATTTTTTTACCAAAGACAACAACATTATTGTGAAATTCAATTTAAGGAGGGTATAATGTGACACCATGAGATTATATGAAAGAAAAATTAAAAGTAAATTTAATCATTTTGATATAAATCATTCCACACAACACCAAATAAATAATGTATTACATGAAACATTGAAATTGTATAAATTATTGAATGTAATAAAAATATTATTATTAAATATGATAATTACCATTTAGTCATTGGAATTTTTGGTACGTACTATAATAATTTTTTTAAAAAAAATATATTATCTACCCATGTATATAAAAGGAAGTCATTGGTTTCAAATTAATGTGAAATGAATGTAAAATTCATTTTAATGTAGAAGAAATGTTATTATGAAAAAATATTTTTATGTGCACAATCATGATTTATAGAAAACAATTATACAACTAAATATTTTTTAATTATATTAATAATGAGTATATATTATATATTAAATAAAATTTAATCATTTATCATAAGTTTTTTCTAGAGATTCGATTTTAATTATTTCAAATGTATTCTTAAAAATAGTGTTTCTTTAGAAAGTATTTTTTGTCTCATATGGAACACTTATTTTAGACATAATATTTTCCACTTTTATGAAATTTATATTATCAACAATATTCATATTTTAAATAAATATTATCCAATTTTCTTACAGTAAATTATTTAGTATTTTATATAATGATATGTTCTTCAGGAATAATGGAAATACTCTTTTTTTAATGAACTGTAATTTATATTAATGTATTTAAAAATATCCATATATTTTAATGATGGTTTTAAATGTAAAATAATTTCCAGTATATATCTATTATTCCAATTGATTTAAATTTAATAATTTTTTTCTATAATTTTAAGATTAATTATTTTAATCTTTTTAACATTATCCCTTTAGAAATCAACTTTTTTCATTACCACTATTAGGTCTATTTTAAATTATGCCTTGCCTATTATAAGAATTTATTTTTTAAATATAGAATAAATATTTTGAATAAGAAATATCTATATTAATATATTGTAAACATTAGTTGTTACCATAAATAATATTGACAAAAGTAAATAAAATTCCTCAGTTCACGTAAAAATGGATTTACTAGGGGTTACACTAAAAGGTTTGGATTAAAATGAGCCATAACATATCAACCACCGATTGTGTGTCCAGAATTTGAACTTATATATTATCTAATATAAAATGGTTTTTTTGGATGCTTTTGTAATGTTAAAAACATTGTTATATAATTATTATTTTCAAAAATTCCAACTGTGATACCCAGCTCGTTTTTAAAAGACCACCCATCTTTTCTCCACGTCACACATTTAAAACCCATTTTATTGGACAATAATTTTCCAAATAATATCGTTACTTAAATTATTTCATTATACATGGTTTATCTTGGGCATTTATCCATACTATTTTGGATGATAGTGGAAACCTATCGAGGTTACCAAAAAAAGGAAGTAATGTTCTTCAATGACTATTTTTATTTTATTTATTCCCCAAACTCCATAAAATATTAATAATAATTTGTGATATTATATCCTCATTATCTTTTAAATATTTTGATAATTTTATGTTATTTTTATTATATCTATTTATCTCAACTTTAATATAATGGGATATGATGTCTTGAATCATGGGTATCACAAATAACCGCCTCACGAACTGATGATTTTAAATTTCCATACCCACTTATCATGTGTGTATTTAAAAATAAATTTAATGTGTATATATTATTTTTATTATATTATTATATGAATGTAATTATATTACCACATCATAATTCATACCTCTTAACCCATTGGAAAAAAATAATATAGCTCATGTGTATGGGAGACAAAAACATCATGAACCGATGTTATGTGATTTTAATTTTTTAACATGGATAGTAATAATTATAAAATAAACCACTATATGTGATATTTTAAATATAATTATAATTATGTAATAATAATATAACTTATATCATCTCACCTTTGATTCTATGGGGGACATGATACCATCAATCATATTTATGATATACTACCACCTCACGAAGCGATGTGATTCATTTTTTCACATACGCATTACATGGAAGGTAATAATTACGAGTTCAAATAAAAATATTTTATATATATGAAAAAAAAATGATTCTTGTAAATTGATATATAATTTAACCTTATTTTTTATTTCCATCATGAAAATGGAAGAAATATTCATTCATACATATGGTTTACTATCTCCAAAGATGATGTATTTCATTTTATTTTTATACATTTTATGGATTATAATAAATAAGTATATAATTAACATAAATAAAATTTATATCATGGATAACATTATGGATATTATTTAAACACTATCAAATTTATTGGATCAATAAAATAAAAAAATAAAAAAATACACAAAATACAAAGAAGTTATTACTCAAAACATGATTTTAACCTAGAATTTTAGATAAACATTTAATAAATTTACATATGTATATCATATATCGTGTGAAAAATATAATTATGGTACATTAATATATGTATAATTAATTTATATTTATTATACATGAGGATCAAACTTGTATAAAGGAAGTAGAAACTTAAGGTAAAGGATTTCTCGCATCCCTCTTATTTCTGGGAGACATAAGAAAATTCAAATTTTTTTTATTTTTTGTGGGTTATATACATATTATTTTAAATTTTATATCTTTAAAATACTTATTTAAATTATATTAAGTCATTTCATTGATTTTATAGATTATTGTATCTTATTAATCTAATGATTTCTAAATCGGTATGTGAATTTTCAGTTCAATTTTAAATTCTTCAGATACATTCTATATTCGTTGAAATTTTAATATATGTTCATTATATAAGATAAATTAATTAAATTTATATACACTATATTTAGAAAATATTGGATTTATATATCCATTTTAGGATATCAATTTAATGAGGTTTACAGTTCAAATTATTCATAAGTGGTAATTGATTTCTTTTTCTTCAAAATTTTCTTTCTTTTAGACATATGTAATTTAAAAAACCTATCATATATTATGACATATATATAAAGATTCTTTTTTATGTAATATCAAGATTTTATTAACTCTAATTTTATTATAATTTTCCTTTTCTGTTTTTATTTCATGTGTCTTATGATTCAATTTTTCTAAAGTAGTAAGATTTTTATAATATAATCTCATATTTTATTATAAAAGATTATGATTATGATTCCAATGATGAAGTAATACAATTAAACTCAATGAAAATCATCAATTTATTATTAAATAGTTATTTGGTTATAATAAATTTTTTCCATTCATTTTCCCATCTTAATGTACTCAATATATCAAAGTAATGTTTTTCAAAAAAAATGTCATTATATCTCACATTAGTCAAAAAATCATCTTCATACAAATATAGGGTTTCTAAATAAGTTTTCGAACAAGTTTTTATCAATATCAAAATGAATTATTTAATTCATTTATATGAATTTTTTATTTTAAAATTATTAATCAAATTTTATTATCATTTTCAAAAAAATGGCTTCCTAGATGTACTAAAATTTCGAAAGGTAACATTATTAAATGTGTAAAATAAGAAAAAATTTCTGCCCATAAATACCAGTATTTTATTTGATGCATAATTTCTAGTATTTAAAGGTTATTTAAAAATAAAATTATTTCAGAAATGATTTATTTTTAAAAAAAAAATTCAAATTAGGAAAGGATATTTTTATATGGAAATGTTTTTAATTATTTTTGTAAATCCCTTTATAAGTTCAAAAGCTCACATTAAATGAAATGGATTTTTGAATTGTTTTATTATTTTTGTAGATTTAATAAGTTATTTTCAATCAAATATTATCACACACAAAAAACATTCAAATTAACAATCAAAATAATTTAACATCTAATATGAAATCTCTTGATGTAACTGATGCTATGCTGGAGAAATGATCCAATGATACAATTGTTATTATTTTCTCAAAAAGGGTTTTAATATTAAATAATATTTCTTATGAAATCTGTTTCTCTTGTATGGGTTTCACTATGAGTAAATGTTTTCAAAACCCTCTTCATTTCATAGTTTTCTTCTACAATAAAAAAGTGAACAATATTATAATATTTCTCTCTTCGATAGTTATGTTATGAAGAAATATTAATGAAATCCATTTCATTTCATGGGTTATGATATGATGAATGTATTATTATCATGTGGAAGTCATATATATGATTTTTATTATGCGATGTATGGGACCAATATAACCATCCAATGATTGGGTAAATTTTTTATATCTCCATATATTGGAAGGAATAGATATTGTTGTGAACATAGTTCTATAAAGGAATTTTCCAACTAGGATGGTCTAGGGAGTGAACCATTACTACTATGATGGATTGGGGAGTGAACCCATTAAATTACGATATCCTCGGTAGTGATCCTTTAATATTAGGGAAAATATTTTCTATGTTAATGTGAATTCATTAACTCCATTTCTTATGTAAATGATATGACCTAAGGGTACATTATCGTTTATTTCCTTCAGATTTATGTATTATGGACTGTCAATATTTCTTCCATGACCCATGATTTTAATCCCTGATATTCAAGGTATGGTTTTAATTTTTAATAGTCACGTTTTCATTCCCTTATAAACATACATTGTTTCAATATTCTCACTTTTTTACCCTTACTAATCATCTCAGATAAAACCTTCTTTTGTTTCTTTTCCCTAGGTCATAAAGAAATTATTTATGTCTGGTTTTTATATGTAGAGTAACAAACGGGGTGTGTGTTTTGGAGAAAATTGAAGATTATTCACTAAATAATAGTATTTTGTACCTAGGCTCCAATGAAACTAAACAATTATGGTCCTCAGGCATCTGTTTGTGTAATATAAAGAAGAATAATCTAAAAATATGTAATAATGTTGTATGTTAAGACTGGACCGCTATAGTGTTTAATGTAAACCTTATTATGTTTTAATTTCTTTAGGTTATGATGATTTATATAATTTCAATTATATATAAATGGTTTTATATTGTAGATAATATTATCTACGATTATGAGGACTTATTGGGGAATATAAAAATATAGTGATAATGGGAAAATTTTACATTTTGATAGAAAAAATGGGTTTAGCTACATAAATGTATTTTCTGACCTCTATCTGACATTAAACAAAAATGTATTTAGTATATAAATGACTAAATATTTCCTTTTAATGTTGTAATTATTAATAGATAATATTGAGTATCATCATTTGGTATTAAAGACATATTAGTAAATAGTATGTTATTAGCGCTAGATTATGGTTTATGTTTTACTGGTGTTATATTTTGTTACCATAGAATAGTTTGAGATAACTTTTAAGGATATTTTGTTAAAAGTTGAGGATAAATTAAAAACTATTGATATCATCATGGGTTAAATATTTTATTTTTGATCATATGTTTGAATTCATAGGTACCATTTTGATTCACTTGATAATATGATTTAAATGATATCATTGATATTTTGGGATAAATTATATTTTGATTTAATAGATTATTTAGCTATATGTTATCGATAGATTTAACTTGTAATATATCATAAAAGAGATTTAAGAAGAGTGTTATTTCATTATTGGCATGTATTCTGAAAGGTAAAATATAACCTTTGATATTAATTCCTTATTTAATTTTGTTGTAATTAAGGTTCATTAGGATATATGTTTAGTCTTTTATAGAGTTCACTGAGTGTAAATTTGGGTAATTTTATCGAAATTTTGGATATTAATATATTTTTTCTTTATGTTACGGTTTATTCATTTTTTTATTTTTATCTTACCTTATTATAGTCATTTTGGTTTAAATAAAGTTGATATTGATATATTTTCTACTTTTATAGTTTTAATATCTATTAGATTTTGATATCTATAATTTTGGAATATAAATTATTAACATTTATATTCAATATTTGAAATATGGGATGAAGTAGTTATGTATACTATTTGAAACACACAACCATAGGTTGAAATTAAGTTAATTGAATTTAAGAAATTAAGTTAATTGATTTTATGAAATCAAGTAAGTATATTTTCTTATGTTCTCTATCTTGATGGTAAAATAATCTCTCAAAATCATGAAATACATTCAAAAATTAAGAATTTTATATATTTAAAATCATTTCTGAAATTTTTTTGATATCTTTTATTATTAGGGGAAATACAATTTTAATATAAAAATTGTAAATTAATGAATTTAATCATATTAAAATCATTATTATTTTTAAAAAATTCCCATCATCTTTAGTTGGGATTTATCTTTATTGAACATGTTTTCTATGTCTGATAATTTTCACATAATTTAGTAACCTGACTATCTATTATTGCATGTCTCATTCATATTTCACATTTCCACTTTTTAAATGGATTTTTTATTACCACAATCATGTTTGTAAATATATAAAATTTATTTCTGTTCATGATCATATGTTTTATCTTCCACTCCAAATTTACAATGGATGATATTTAAGTAGATTTCATGGTACCATTTTTTATGTTTCTTTGGAAGAAATTTCATCTAAATCGAAAATTTATCCAAATAATTTTTTTTTTAAAATGGACAACTAATTTCTTTTTCTTTAAAACCCCCTTTCTATTGAACATGAGATCAAATTTTGAGAATTATATTAATTTATGTGGGTAGGTTGTAAACCACTGAGATTTTAATGTGATTTTCTTCAATTAATATAGAGTTGATAGATTATATCCCATGAATCACCCAAATAAAAGGTGACACATAATATATGATTAACATTATTGAGAAAATTATAATAATTAAAAAATGAATCTTAAATAAATGGACAATGACAAATTTAAATTTATTACATTTATAGGATAAGTTGTTAATGTTTAATTTTTTTTTTCAAAAAAAAATATTATTTATTATGTAATAACATTTAAAATATGATTAGGATAATATTTCAGTACTCGTCTCTAAGGGCGCATGCTATGACGACCCCGGACCCTCCTCTGATAGGCTAGGGGCATGCGATTAGCACTGAATAGGTATATCCCACAAATGGGAGGAATTTTCTGAAGAACCTATACACCCACACAGACAAAAATCCATTCCAACTAGGATGTAATATAAAAATAACTATGAAAACAAAATGAATTCATACCACTATAACCAAAAAACAGTGTAAGATAGAACGAAAATCAGTAAAGTATTACCGGGCCTTAATACAGGCCCACCAAAATGAAAGAGTCAGTAACATGTGTATTAAATCTCAGCTGCAGAAAACCCCAGATGATCTAATTACAAGGTACGAAAATGGGTTGTTGTCTGTATGCCACTGTAATATACCTTAATCTATCTAATCATAGTATTCATAGGCCCCACATGGTCTTGGACTGTAAGGAACATATTTAAAGAGTCAGCCATCGGCACAATACAAGACACGTGTAGGGAAATACCATTTAGGGGCGAATAAAACAATACTCAATAGGGAACCCCAAAAAACAACCTAAAATACCACAAAGGAAACATCACTAAGAAGAAAAGTTCAACTCAACCTAGGTATATATCAACAAAAAATATAAAATAACACCCAATTATGCTTGTAACGGATTCCAAGAATCAAGGTCTCATCCACTACCATCCATATGGTTTCAGTTATAGCATTATCGAGTTTGGAATATCTCACTAACAAGATATCTGACAATAAGAATGTATAATAGTTATACCAAATGTATCCAAGGGAACATATCATATTGATACAATATGAATTTTCTTGATATATTTGGTCTCACTAATACAAGGATTCTCAATATCACATCTAATCATTTCTCACAGGATTTCACTCGAGGAGTGATTGTTCAGGGGGAAGACACTTCTTGATTATTGATGTCATCAAGGACTCCGATAACAAGTCCTGAAAATTTGGGCCTTACCCAAATAGAAATTGATGGTAAAATAACATGATTTTTATATTGGGGATTCTCATCAATGATTAATGAAAACCAAATCTGTATTAACAAGAAATGTATGGCATTATTCTCAGATAATACCGCAAACCATGCTGATGTGGCACATAATGTGAGGGATTATCCGCGGAAAATACCATGAACTCTATGGATAAGGCCCAACTAGATGGATGATTAATTCCCTGTGCTTAGAGAACATGTCATTACCCAATAAACTCAATCATGAGGGATACATTATCACTCCAGTCCCAAATATGATGCCACAACCCTATCGAGAACTCTATCCTCTTGTGGGGATTCATGCCCAGTCATATGAACACTATGTCATATAGAACCCTCTTGGAATGAAAAAATGGGAAGCTTTTCACCTACAGTGGTCCTCACTAAAAGCCCAAAAATCAATCTCAATAGGATCAAATCATTTCTTATGTCCCAAAACCACAAATGGATCTTCAAATGGACTTATGGTTTGAATGTTATGGATCATTTAGTTAAAAAGGGGTTGGTTGGGTCTGGGTCTAGTATGACCCGATTGGACTGGCCTGACCCAACCATCCTGGTCAGACCCGACCTACTAGGTTTGGACTGCTCAAACACGGGTAAGTTCGATCGACCCGGACACGACGACTACCACGTCCCGACCCGCTCAATGTTGTCGGATATTGAGTCGGCCACTCATCCCACATGCAGTCCATGGGACCATGTGCCATCCAGTCCAAAACGTCGCCATGTTGCGTCATAAGTCCACATTGTTGTGGCCTGCCCTGGCTATGACATCCTGTCGCTGCCCATATTCATGCCGCTATGGGATTCTCCACCACCGACCGTCAAGCTGGTGGCTGCCTGATGTCATGTGGCTGTGGAACAATGTACATGGTGGCCCCTCTTTCGAACTGGGAATACCTCTATGATCCTTGGATCACCATCTTCACTGATGTGGGATCTAAACAATCTTGTCATCACTCCATGGGATCATCCTCATTCAGAACAACTTGGTAAAACGTGACATGAACATGAGGGTCTCTCGAAAAATAATGTAATAATGGGTAGATAAGAGATCAGAAAAACACCCTTACTAAGAAACATGTCCTTGTTCATGTTGTCCTTGGTCTGTTTAGGATATCATAATTATGAAGAAGAAAAAAAATAATATTTAAGAAGATTCCCACCCATTAGTTCCATATTTTTACCATCCTAAATGAACGATCGATTGGTGGATCAACTTGTTCGTGGGTTGGTACACGTTAGTTATTGGAAAAAATAATAGAGAAAGGAATCACGATGAAATAAACCCCCTAACTTGATTCAGTTTAATCATATATTAAGAATGATTTGGCCATCATCATTCATCAATCCTTAGTCCTCGATTTGTCTCCTCGTCATCATCCATTTTTCTCCAATGAAAGGATTTGACCAACGGTCTTCTCTATCACTCCCAGTGAAATGATCATGTTTCATTCACCAAATCTTGTTTCCTTACCTACAGTTAGAGAAGGATAGTTAATTTCACCATTTAAATGTGTTTTAGTGTTAAACATGTTTCAACAGTGTCACATCCATGAGTTAAGACATTTCTAGGTCAGTTCATCCCAGCGCTGTTGTATTACATGGAAAGGTTAAAAATAAAACTATTCTTTCAAATTATTTCTTTCTTTAAACATCCAAATATTAACATTCATAATCGAACCATGTCGATCCATATTAGGCTCCATCTAAGGAAAACACACCATTATGAACTCAATGATTGTCTGATATTTTTTATCCATGTTTCCATTTATGAGTTATTAGGATTTTAAAATAAAATAAAATAATTATATTATATTATTGATGGTTACATCCTTTTCAGGTTTTTTTCTGTAGAAGATTCGCGTCGAATAAAATTAGTTCACTCCTAGTGTAATGCCAATGCTCTGATCTCAGTGGTGCCCACATATTTCAGATTCGGACATGCCTTTATTTTATCTTCCACTTCATTAGGAAAACTACTCTGGCGCGCAATTTAAAAACCTAACATTTTTAGACGGATCATTCTGGGCACACCAGGCCTCATAATTTCACATCATCTTAGTTCCTGGTCTCATTATTTTCAAAATAGTTTTCAAAAAATAAAATCATGAATATCCGAGTCATTAAATTCACTCCACTATATGTCTTTACATCCTCAAAAATCTAAACGATGTCTTCTCCAAAGAAAGGATATAGTACGTAGAATGAATCTGAGCCTCCATCTCCCATGTGATTTTTGTAAGATCCTCTTGTAGCCTGCAGACATGCAGCAAGGGAAAAGATTGTCCACAAAGGATCCTCGATCTCTATTGGATACAAAACCCAAGACACTCTGACATGGATGTCAATGTCGCCCTAGATTATGTCCTACAAAAGGTTATGCATGAATATCCTCAGTTGTGACACATGGAAGACAATGTGTACCCGGTTATATTTTGGGGTTGATCCATGCACTACACTACTACTCCAACTCGACAAAGTACCCAAAAGAGTGATTATTTTCCTCAAAGATTACATGTCGCCCTGATATAATCTCTATAACTCTTTTCAAGTTGAGATATAAAAGGAAGACATGGTCTCCATAATCAAAATACAATGGTCTCTAATGTCTATCAACATAATACTCAGAGGACACTGGGAATTCTTCATTCACTCCTAGATGATCCGAATTTTTTTTGAAATAACCTCTTGAAATCCAGTCCATAACTAAAAATGTCGATAAACCATCACGATCTGAAATAATAGTTGATGAATCATCATGGAGTCAAACTATCTCTTGCATGTATCGGAATCACAATCTCTCTACTAAACGATACTATTATGTAGTTAAGAAGTGGATCGACATGGTGGATCAGTTAACGATATCCTAGATATTATCATGTCTTCGAGACAGACATGGTAAACCCATCATGATGTCCACCGATATTCCTCCATGCATCCTTCCAATTACCCCATGAATGAGAAGTAACAATACCTACCAATAATAGGGGGAAACACACTGTGATTTTTTAAAAAATAAAACTATTTAATACAAGCATTCAACATTAATCTCAAATGGTATGTCCAGCATCAGTCAGTTCCATCATCCCCTGTGTTCTCCTTGACACCCACATATATATACCTATGAATATATCAACTCTAGGCATCCACTACTACAATCACACATCCTGTGAAGAGAATAATGTTCTCCCTACCATTCGAGTATTCATCAACGGTATTCCCTATGGACAACTGAGCACTTAATGACTCAAAGTGGGTGTCATTGAGCTATGCCTTTTTGACTCACATTATGAGTGGAGGGGTGACAACCATTAATTGGAGGTAAAATTCCTAAAATCTATCCATGAAAGACAATTTAAATGTGTCTAACTCCTCTGGTTCCTCATTCATAAAATACGAACTGGATCTCCTAATGAGATCAACTGCAGCCATGTTTCCCTTACCGGGAGTATAGACTACCTACAAGTAATAATCCTAGAAAAACTATAGAAAATTACCATGTATCGTGTTTAGAACCTTTTGAGAGAGGATATAATTGAGACTCTTATGGTCTAAGTTGATGATACACCTCCCTCCCATCAGGTAGTATCACCACATCATCAATACATAGACTACCATTATCTACTCAACATCATGGGTCACGTATGTCTGCTCATGTGGTATCAATAGACATGTACCATAGGCAATCACCGCTTAACATTAAAATACGACATAACCATGTCTGGTCCCCGATGCATCACATAACACTACATACTTGACTTCATACTTTGGAATAATAAACACCAGTGTGCTTGCCAAACTTTTTCTTAACTGCTAAAATGATTACAAGCACCATTCTATCCACATGAAATTATGGCCCTTTCAACTGATCAAAGGTTTCATCAAACCTTTGGTACGGGATACTCATTCACCACATTCTCTTGATTAAATATTGTGTAATCTATATAAAACCTTGGTCACTGGGCCTTTCTATGACCTTTCTCTGCATTTCCTCCACCTACACCCACAACTCACGAAGTTCTATGAAAGCCATCTGATATACTGATGCTGATATGGGTTCCATCTCAGAGTGTAGAAAAATATATAATGTGTTCTCCTTATGGGGAGTGAAACGGGGAAACATCTTCTAGAAATACATCGTTATACTCTATCATTATTGTTGTGAACTAAAAACACAAAGCATACACTTCCTAAAGGGTATGGTTAGCGGACTCAAGAGTGATTGGGTGCACCCTCCAATGCATGATTCTGTCCTATATCGACTAGGTTTCCTTTTTGGATAGCCCAGGAAAACTCCATTCCATAACTATAGACGTACCACATAATTTATCATAAAATAGTCAATCTGATCATGGAATGTAGATTACCAATCCATACTAATAAAGACATTGTAAGGCCTCAACGATACCACCAAGAGGTTCGAACTAAAAATCTTTCCCCCAGGGCCAGATTGCATTGTTGTTACCAGTGTGATTATCATGTATCTTTTCAATTATATATCTAGATGTAAAGGTAAATTCAATGATTTAATTAGAAACACTAATTCTTGATCATGATTCATGATAAAAAATAATGATTTGCACTTGGGTATATTAATAATGTAGCTAAGATTATACATATGTCATACCTAAATACATTAATGGATCACTTGGGTCATATGCATTGAATTCATGTATATATCCCTTCACATATCCTAGTAAATTTTATCAGAACGTCTCACATGTCCATGTCATTGAGACTGACGTTGCATTACTACTCCTGAGGCCTTTTCTTCTGCTTGCCCACATCTGATATCAACTAGATTTATCTGCTCAATCAAAGGACTTTCAACCACAATGGTTTGATCTATCACCAATGAAAAATTAGTAACGCACATTGGAATAATGTAGGCTAGCATGTCCCTAAGAACACATTGATCTCAGGTATGAGCCCTGACGTAGTAGTAGTATTGTATTCATCGTGTACCTAGATTGGTCGGAATGACCCGATGAATACTCAGCTATTGACATGTCATCCCAGAAAATATATGGAAGTTATTGGGCATGAATAACCCATAGCTTTTATAGTGAGCTCCCTTTATTTGAGAACTTTTCTCAGACTCTATCAACAGGAGAGTCACCTGATCATATGATTGGGTAATCTAAACCTAGCCATTTTCCTACGGAGACACATAGAAGGCTCACCACCAAGATCTCCATTGTTTCTAATAGGGTCCTAATTAGTTGGAAAACACAGTCACCATATCAAGCGAGTCCATATACACCTATGAGTTTTGATTTCCTCAGAACGGGAGGGGTCTCTATTACTGAAACTCATGAGGTGAGATCATCCCGCACAATTCATCTATTGGTACTACGAGTACCATGTGCTACTCTACAGGTGGTGATATAGTTAGTTCACCACTCGGAGGTGTTTTATATAGTAAAAATCCTTGAAGCTATATCTATTTACCCCACCAATCATCCTAGTGATCATTAGGTAGTAGCATGTATGACTGTCTACGTAGAAGAATATTGAAGAAAATCATTATTTAACTTCATAAATAGAGTATACCTGGTGGTATGAATCACGAAGGACATATAAAACATATCCCATTCCAATAAAATAAATATACCGTCTTTTTTCCCTTAAACTAGTGCTTTCATGTATCGTTTTGAAAAACTATATTCTAGGTCCTGCTATATGGATATGTCAGCCACCGCACAAACACTGAATTCCTTGTCCTGAATGCCAAACTCAAAAAACACGACACCATTCCACCGATCAAAACTCAAAGACTCTAGGTACTTAGGTATAACTGACCTCCTTTGATATAACTCTCTCACAACTCGAACCATGGGGAATATGTCGTGACTACCCCAATATTGGCTCTAATAGGCTAGGGGCTGGAGACTAGTGTAGAGTAGGAATATATCACAAATGAGAGGCATTTCAAAAAGAACCTGTACAAATGCACACAAATCCCACCCAATGATGCTATAATGTAAAAATACTAATGAAATAAAATGAATCCATACCACTTAAATCCAATAACTGAGTATGATAGAAGGAAATATTGTGATATACAGCCAATTTATAATTGAATCCCACCAAAAAAATATTCTATAACTCAAATACTAATGCTCATTTATAGAAAATGCCAACTGATAAAACTGAAATGTACGACATAGAATTACTTTATATATGCCACCCGAACACTCATTAGTCTATCTGATCACACTAGGCCCAAGAACTCCCATATATTATTCTTCCTGGAACACCATCAAAGAGCTGACTGTCTGCACATGATGCAACACATTAAAGAAAAGCACTTGTTGGGGTGAGTAAAACAACACATTGTTGGGAACCCCAAAACAAAATATAGAAGTACACAAAAACACCACTAAGAATAAATAGTTACATCATCACAGGTATATGTCAACACAAAAAATAACATGAACATATGTTTCTTCCTATACAAGATTCCAAGACTCAAGTTCTCATCTACATTTGGACATATGGTTTCCCGTGTAAAATGATCTTTTTTGGGAGATCTCACTCCACAAGATATCTAATAGTAATCATGTAGAACAATTTTACATAAATAATCCAAGATAATTTCTTATCTCGATACATATAGAAGTTCCCTAGGAAATTCTGTCTCACTAAGACCTAGAGTCTCAATATAAAAACATTCCTTGGTCCCAATATTTTTCTCGAGTAGTGCTCGTTCTAGGAGAAATAACTCCTCAATCATTGATATCAGCATGGACCCTTACAAGATTTCCCTATAATTTGGGCCCTGTCCAATGAGAATATGCCAGTCAATGATCTCGATTTATAGATAAGAGATTCCCATTAGATAATAATACAAACCCAATTTATACTAACCTGCAACGTAGGGGATTATTCTCAGAGAATACGATGAGCCCTATCGATTTAGCCATAACATAAGGGATTATTCTCAGATAATACAGTGAACCTTACCGATACAGGCTAATAGATGGAGGATTCATGCCCTGTACTCTATGGTCATTTCAATACCCAATAACTCCATTAGCGGTGATAGAGTATTACTTCAGTCCCAGAGAGTATGCCACAACACTATCCATGTCTCTACCCTCTCGAGGGGTTGCTGCCCAGTGATTTGAAAGAATGACTATAATGACCCCTCGAGGAAAGAACCAAGTGGAAGCTTTGAACCTACTATGGTCCTCACTAAAACCCCAAAAAAGAATTCTCAAAAGGACCACCTCATCACAAGGGTCCCAATAATGAAAAATTCATTTCAAATGGACATATGGATTGAATTTAATGTGTCTTTAAATTAAAATGGGTTGGTTGGGTCCAACCCGACCTACTCAAACAAGGGTTGGTTCTGTCAACCTGTACAGAGTGGTTGTCGCGTCCCCTCTAGCTCAAAGCGGCCAGCCATTGAGTCAGCCACTCCTCCTACACACGTTCCATGCGACAACATGCAAGCCCATCTGACAGAGTGAAAATCTACATTTCCTGTCTACACCATTGTGCCCCACCCAGGTCGGGGCTTCCAGTTTGTACCTGAGGCTATCACTGATGAGTCTCCACCATCGCTGAGGTGGTTTGTTTTTCAAACCGAGAATACTGTTGCGATCATTTGATCACCATCTCCAATATAGTGGTCTCTAAACCATATTACTAGAACTCTGGGGGCCTTACCATGTTTGGAACCACTCTAAAAAACATTACAGAACCATTAGGTTCCACCAATAAAGAACATATGAATGGGGATAGAAAAGTGCATAATAACACCATTAGAATGAATATTTCCCTTCTTTATGTCGGCCTTGGTCCATTAATTTCAGGAGGATTATGAAGAAGAAAAAAATTATATTTAACTAGATTAACCCACTTTAATCCCAGATTATAATCATCTCACATGCACGGTCAAACCACGGATTAACCTGTTCATGGGTTGGTCTGCATTCGTCGTTGGAAACAATAATAGTGAACATAATCACAAATAAATAAAAAACCTTCCTAGATTCAGTTTGATAGTTTATGATGAATGATTTTGTCATCATCATTCATCGATCATCAGTCCTCTATGCTCTATCCTCGATCCTATATCATAGATTCGTCGTCTCGTCATCATTTTTCATTCTCCAATGAGAGGATTTTTCCAAAGCTCTTCTCTAGTGCTCGTAGTGAAATTCTCTAGGTTCATTCAAAAAATCATGTCTGCTCTCAATGGTTAGGGATGGAAAACACATTTATGCATTTTATTGTTGTCGTGTCACTAATTTATAACATCGCTGAGATACTACATAATCAGGCTTCTGTATTATGCCGATACGTTAAAAATAAAATAATTCATTCCAATTATTTTATCCGTAAAACGTCTAAAATAGAACTTTTGTAGATGAACCACAACAGTCGATGTTAGGCTACTCCAATTGAAAACACCACATTAAAAAATCAACAATGGTCTCAAATTTTTTATCTGAGTAACTGTTTATTTTTTTTTAGTTTTTTAAAATAAAATAATTTTATTTAATAATTTTATTTATTGTTTCATCCTTTTGGGATTTTATTCATCGAAGACCAGCAACGACTAAAGTTAAGTCACGCCTATGGTAAATATACTACTCTGAGCTTAGTTGTTCCATCGTATTTTTGTTACATGCATCCATTTAGATGTTATTACACTTTTTCAGGAAACCCTCTAATGTGCGCTATTTAAAAACATAACATTTTTTTGATGGATTGTTACGACGACACTAGGCATCAGAATCGCACACCATCTCAATACCAAATCTTGTAATTTTCAAAAACAGATTCTTAATGTTGAATCATGAATTCTTGAGTCTTTATGTATTGTGTAATATTCCAACATACGGTAAATATATTAATATTTATTTAATTAGTAAATGATATTAAATATTTTTAAGAATACTTAAATTTTATAATGTATTTTTTATATAATTATTTTTTCTTTATGTTTTAAAATAGAATTTTGAAGATTAAATTTAATTATTTAATTTTTTTATAAAATGGAATTCATTTTTTATGTCATCTTGTCAAAATGGTATTTGGGTAAATTTTTTGGATTTTTCTGAATTGGATAATTCTTATGTGATTAGTGAATAATTATGACTATACAAATAATGTATGTTTTATAATATCATCTTGAGGTAATTTTTACTTAAAATTTAGGAAAAAATAACTTGACCAAAATTAATTTAAGGTGAAATATATTTATTCTAATTTTAATTTTTTGGTTTTTTAAATCAAATTGTGAGTATTTAGAACATATGTTTTATTTCAGTCTAATAAAAAAAAATTCTTGATCATTTCAATTAAAATATTAATTGGAAGGTTAAATTTGGTTTTTTTAATGATCAAAATTTCATCCAACATTATTTTTTAATTATAATACCATTAATTTTAAGAGAATCAATTATATGTCCAATTTTAGGGTAAAATAATTTTTATACTGAAAACATATTTTTTTTAAAAATGTTTTCTTATGTTTTCGAAAAACATATTAATTTATTTCAAATTAATTTTTCTATAAAAAATGAAAAAATAATTCCAAATTTAGAATGATAATATCAATATTTTGTTATAATAATAACTTAAATTTTTGTCAAAAAAATATGTTTCCATCATTAAAAGATATCATTTCATGGATAAAGTTAAACTATGGGATTTTCCCTAGAATCTCTAAAACACCTACTATTATTTCATTCTATGAGTGTATTTTTACCATAGTCATCTTTGTTTCCAAAATATTATAATTTGGTTCCATTTTAACTTTTATAATTACCATAATAATATTTTATGTAAATAATAATTACAAAATATCATTCTATTTAAATATCCGTAATATTTTTTCATAGGGATACAAAGAAAAAATTATTTTTTTTTATTTAGTTATTTTAAAGTAAAAATAATTTTGTTCACTATTGTAAATTTTTAATAATCATTTTTCATAGTATAATTAACTTGAATACTTACGCAATGCTAACACATCACTTCGTTATGTAGTAGAAAAATAAGGTAAATGATTTTAAAAAACATGGTATGTATTATATTTTGGATGAATTATCTTGTATCAGTAATTTTAGGGACAATTAAAATGTATTAGTGTTAATAAAATTACTTATATGTGAATCCAATTGATGTATTTGTACCTTTAAATTCAAAATATGTGAAAATCTCTAAAAATGGAAGCATGGATATCTTATTTTAAATAATATCTTATTAATTTATCTTAAAATTTAAAGAATATTATATTTTATCCAATGAAAGTTAAATTTTCATAAAAAATAAAAACTATCCCATTATTTTCCATATTAAATTTCTAAAATTACATTTTAACACTTAATGACTGTATGTTTTCAAAAACACATTTGATTTTTTCTTAATAAAGTGGATTCATGTATCCTTTCCTATGAAACACATGAATTTTCCATTTACTAATTGATATAGAAACATAACTCCAAAAAATTATAACACCAAAACCCAAATACCAAGGATAGATAAATATTTTATTCTCTGAAGGACTTATGCTCAATCTAATGAGGGTTTCTCAAAGATCAAAATAGGGGTTTTGAAGCCTACTTCACAATTCAAAATTACGATTCTTTATCTTGATATCATACTAAAACTTCACATACATTATGAAATGATACCATGACAATGGTAATAGAATATATTTTATCAATTTATTTTAGTGGATCACTCGTAACCTCCCAATGTAATATTCTACATATGTCAACATTATATCGAACTGTGGGGTTTTCAAAGACAATATTTTCATTACAAATTACCCTCTTACATAATAATTAATGAAATAAATAACTATAATTTTTTTCTAAATAATTTATTTATTTATTATAAATTTAATTTTATAAAACAAACATATTATATATGTTTAATCTTGTTTTAAACACTTTTGAAAAAGTTCATTCACCATGGTGATTTTACCCAACCTCTATGAATGAAAAAATATTAATGAATATTCATAATATTTAAACTTTTATTGCATGTAACATTAAAATTAACTTGGATTCATGATTATGAATCTATAATGGTGATTTATCACTTATAACCATGCTAGTAAAATTAAACAAATATAGTTTTTTGACCATCTTTAAAAAGATGATTGATGAAGGTTTTCAAAATGGAAACAACTAGATATCCTGTATTACTACCATAATTATGGAATGATACAGACCATTTTCCTGATTATTTTGGATTTTCTGAAAACATATCTATAATATAATTGACCTTAATCAATAAAATGAACCTATTTAGAGATAATGAGCTGAATGAACCCAAAATGACCAATGTAAACATAAAAAATTATTAAATTAATGGAACAATATATTATAGGATAATAATGAAGGAATAAAAATTATATATTTTCAAAATTAAATATATAATTAGTGTTATTTTATTATTCAAAAAGGCGGATGGTGTGTGAGGACTGTTTAGTCTTGAGCTAAGGGGATTTGTAACTCAATTTCCATTCATTGGGATATTTCACTTCCTCCATGAATATCATATGAAATTATTATGTGTCTTATGATATATTATTTTTTAATGTTTTATTCCCACATTTTTATATGGATTTAAATTTATTATCCATGAAATTTTTTTTATTGATTCTTACATCTAGTGTTACGTTGTACATAATGCTTCACGGTCTTAATTTAAATATTTTGAGATATGTTTCACATTAAACACTACTAATTATATTATAACAATTAATTAACACCTCATGAATTAATAATTACATATAATTTGACATATTTATATATATATATATATATGGAGACACATCATATTGTTGCTATTAATGTATTTTTATTTGAAATTTACTAAATTGGTAAGGGCGTTTTATTGTCAAATTTCATTAAACTAATATAAGTTTTATATTGTAGACAATATTTCCATTATGTGGTGAACATACTGATAATGAATTTTATTTTTTCTTCATTTTATAAAATTATTGGAGGATTTAAAATTCATATCAAATTTTTATTCTCATTGAGACTTGAATTTTTAATAAATTAATATAAGTTTTATTTAATCTCATTTATCTAATAGTTTTAAATCATTTTATCCAAACTCTTTATTATAAATTTCAGTATCATGTGTTAATAATAATTTTTTGAAAACATAAATTAATTTATTATATTATTTTTAGTGGAAATAGACTATCCTATATATTATTTTCAATGAATATTATTAATAATTTCCTCATTTTCCACTTTATAATGTCATTAAAATTGTTTAAAAAGTTTATTTTTCTAATGTTTACCATAAAAATGTGTTTTCCTATTATCATGGATGTTCGTATTTATAAATATTCCTATTAAATATTACATCTTTTTTCTAAGGAATTCCATTTCCCATTATTCTATTAATTTTTTTAATAGTTTCCAAAATGATTTTGTATTCCCTATATTTTCAAAATATTATAAATTATTAAATGAAATAAATTTAGGGGAATCATGTTAATAGTGTTATAACAATTAAAGATGACATTTAATTACAATCCCAATGAACATGATTCAGAGAAAATTTACAATAAATAAAGAATATATAATGAATACATTATAAATTTTATAAATTAGATGACTAGAAATATCAGATGAATTTGTTGATAATGGATATAATATATGGTTAAATGAATTATATACCTATATCACTTCCATTTTTAAAAAATATTATATCATATTATTTTTATAAATATATAATTATATAAATAATATAAATTTTTCACTAATGGAGGCGAGTATTTGGATTTCATGAACATGAAACGTAAACGTAAAGATGAAATGGTTAAGGATAGAAAACCTATAACAATATAAGGTAATTTAACACTTTTTTGATAAATAAAAATTCCCATTTGAAATAATCATTCCACTTAACATGGTTAACATACCATAGATCATTCTATAAAGAGAAAATATTAATCATTTAGTTTAGTCAGTAATAAGTTTGCATTACAATGGTTGATTCGTAATTTTTTGGAATTTTTATTTCCTTTTCAATGATTTTGAATAAATATTTATTTAATTATGGTATAAATAATAATGTTTGAAGTGGATTAGTTATGAACATTATTTCAAAACACTATATATAAGGAGGGATAATTAAATATATAATGTAATAATTTTTTGGAAATATTCATGTACAATTATTTCCTACATAAGGAAAATGTGATATTAAAACATAATTCTAGAATCATTTACCAAAGGGGAATGAGACAGTTGTAATATATGAATAAAGCAAAATAAATTCTATGTGTTATATTTTTTACTATATATAAAACCCATAAATTAATATAGACAAATTTTTTGATGGCTTAAGGATCAGTCTCAAAAGTTGCATTGTCTGTTTTTTATGGAATGAGATCTCTATAGACTATTACATTGATTTTTGGGGATATTAGTGGCGTCTAAGTGGACCAGGGAGGTGGTTCATTAGTATAAAGAATATTTTGGGATTCCATAGGTCTAAAATGATTGTTTTGAGAAGTTTATTATTTGGGGGGCTTTTTTTAAATACATGAACTACAATATGTTTTTATATTTAAATTGAGTTGTTTTTTGAAATTTTCATTTTTTGGTGGGCATATTTCATGATAACCATATATTCCCAAGAGATATGAATTTTACAAAATGTGGAATATTTTTAGAATCACTGTATGAAATTATGTGGTGTGAAATTCCGTTTTTATAAGTTGTGGTGATGTAGGATATTTTTTATATATTTCTATGCCATGACTGAGTCATTGAGGATGAAAAGAAGAGTTAAAGGTAGTATGATATATTTCCTAGTGATTTATCGATGGATTATAGTATCATGGTTGAATAACAGTGTACCTAAAAATAATATATTAATGGGTGTAAAAAGAATTTAAAGAAATGGTTGAAATAGACAATATACATTAAGAAGTTCCCTATTTTCAAACATATTGATATAATATATATTTTGATAGCAATCATTATTTAATATAGAATCGGTAACCATGAAATGGATAGGTTTTTATAAATTTTAAATTATAATTGGAAAATCCATTTTATTTGTTAGACCCTTTTGCCTCCCTGAAACAGTATTATACCATAGGATATCATGTGGTTCTCCTTTATGATTTACATGTGTAACTATGGTTCTATATTTTCATGATCAATAAATTATGATCAAAAGTTACTTTTTTCTCTCACTCTCATTTTTATCATCCCATTAAATCCATCAATTTATATTCTTCCTTATCATTGTTCCAAGGTAGGTCGGATGGTTTATTTTTTATCGTTTTCTGTGAATTTTGTAATATTTATTGATGTTTATAGATTTATAGAGATCCATTTGGTGTTTAGTGGTGGTTCATCATTAGTTCTTCCAAATAATCTTTTTATTATTTTTATCCTCTATTTTAATAGGATGATTAGAAATATCTCTTAATATATTATGAGAATTTTTTTTGAATTATCAATAAAATTTTTATTTCATAAAAAATTCCTATATCAAAAAAATGAAAATAATAACTGTGTAGAGGGAATTGAAATGAGATAAGTGATTCCCATTTAGACTGTTTGATTCATATGTTATTAATTATGTAAATGATATTATATTGATTTATAAGTGCTAATTTGATATCAGTTATATTAGTTTTTATAACCTTCATCACATACATAATTTTCCCCGTCACATGATTTTTGTAATGAAAAGGGTGATATGGAAATCATATAACTGATGATTTCTACTTTGTGAATTGATTTATTGATAATAATTTAATCATGAATAATTATAGATAATTGATGTTATTTGTTATGATAATAATCCAGTTTTTATTACTGTGTACATTTAGAGTACTTTTATAATGGTTGTTTTCTATGATAGATAAATGTGTGAGGAAATTTTATTGTTGTGGAAATGCTTTGATGAGGTGGTAGCTGGATGAGATTTTGTGGTTGGTCATTATGGGATATGATAGTGATTATATTTTAGTTATTTTTTATTTTGGGTATTCTTATATTTAGTGTTTTATGTTATAATTTATTAGTTTTGTGATAATATATTCACATTGAATAATTAAACTAATAAATTATTTGAATGTGGAATAGTTTTTGATGGGTTATTTACATGAATAAATAGATAAATGGGTTAGGATTTAAATGAATCATGTAATATAGAATCATAATTAATGATATATCATAAATGTTTGAAAGGGGATATATCGAATTGACATTTCATGGAATATAAATGGAATTATGATTATAATTTTGAAAATAAACATAGTTAGTGGATAAATTCGAATTAGTTAATATATCCTGAATAAATGATATATCAGTATTGAATAAATTTTTTTGGTATATTAATTTTTTGACAATTATTATGAGATGAGCTAAGGGATATTGATTTGAAATTGTACAATTGTTGTGTGGTGTTGGTGGTGTTTTTTGTGAGGAAGTTATTGGTGGTAACAACCAAGTTGTGTGGTGAAAATAGTTTTTCTTATAAATTAATCTTTATTGTTATTTATCCATTAGGATGAGATTATGAGTTATCATATTTCAATTTTGTTTTTTATTTTACTAGGAACCAAAACCTTAATCAGGTAAAATGAACAACTCCAATATCAGTTTCTTCGGATTCATTTATTTCCCGAATGTCTGGGGTTGTGGTGAAGCTGGTGGATCAATATTCAACCTTCATCACTCTCTATTATAAACATATAATGGTTGATATAGCCTGTGGTTAAATGGGTTTGATGTTGATGAACATTTTTTTACCCATATTGAAGAAGGAAAGTATGATATTGAAATAGCTCATGAATATATGCTCAATTTTAAAATGAGGTTGTATTTGGGTGTGTTTGTGAAGTGATTATTGATATGTAGCTAAATATGCATTTATGTGGATAGGATTGTGTTGTTTTGATGTAATGTGGATATAGATCATATAGTAACACTATGATGTAAACTGTTTGGGCAGGATGATGAATAATTCAACAGGAAAGTTGATATACAGTACCATTACGCACACATACACATATTGATATTATGTTTTTATAACAAAATAAGAATTAATGAAGTATTATATTTAGATAAATTTATATATTTTTAATAGCATGTGTCAAATAGAATATCGCGTTTTAATGAACCATGATATACTATTGATATTAATATTATTAATACATGATCATCATATGGTAGGCATAATATTATGTAATATAAATAAGAATACAACAATTATCATCATTAGTTATAATGGTTTTAGATTATATATAAATATATATAATCAGATAATTTTTAGTAAATTATTTATATGCTTTGAAAATATTTTTTTCTCAACTAATGGTATGTTTTTATTTTTTGAACATATAAAAAAATATTTGACACATTTGGAAAATTTATTGGAAAAGAAAACTACATTAATTTTATGAAAAAATATTTCAAAATTACAATAAGTTGATTTTTTGATAATTTTTTCAAAAGATTAATTTTATGATGAATAGTGGAAAAATAGTTATTTTTATTAAAAAAATTCACTTAAATAATTCCCAATTTATAATCAATTTTAAACATGATTTTAAAGTAAAATTAGATTAATTATGTTATTATTAAATGGATTGTGTTAATTTTATTCAAATTCATATTGAGTATTGATATCAAAACTCACTATTAATTAGAGAATATTCTCCTTGAAAAATTAATTTCTAATTTCATTTTCTGGTTTTGTTTATAATAATATTTTCCCCTTTTTATGAATAAAATTTTCAACAATATACTAAATATTCTAAATCATAATAATATTATTATTTAAATAGTTAAAATTAAAATTTCATCAATATAAAATCTAATAATTGTAAAAAATAATTACCATGATTATGGTTAAAATTGGTTTACCACGTGATAAACTAAAATGATAGGGGTAAAATTACCTAAAAATATTTCCAAACACCAATGGATGGATATATTTATAACATATCACCATTATTGTTATATTTTTGTGACTTTTTAATCCTTCTACAATGTTTATTTCATTGGTAGAAAAATTTATTTTCACATATTCCATGTGTGCCCACTCTTGTACATAGAAAATTCCTCACCCTCTCAACGTATTTTCCACCATTTAAAAACATTTTTATTATTTAATAAATTACCAGATCCATTAAATAATTCAACCCATTAAAAATAGAATGATAATATTTCTTATGAATCTATCCTAGGAATAATTAATATTAAATTCTAAATTAGTTCTCTAAAGAAGATATAAATTTCATAAACGTATGCCTTTGTTTTATTTGTTCTTCTACATTGATGAAATTTTTTAAAAACATGATAATATATTAAAAAATTCATCTGAAATAAAGTAATATGTTATATTTATATTTAAAAAACTAAATATAACTCATATTCCATAAAATGAAAACTGAAATAGTTGGCCATGTGTACAATTGACTATCACCTCCCGAACTCTTTTAAATCATTTTCGAATACCACATCACACATATTATAATAATGATGGGATTAAACTATTTATAAATTATTTATTACATAATTATACTTATGGTTTTATTATATCTAATAAATAATCATAATATATAATCAATGGGATTGTGATAATGACACTTCTATGTACAGTGGACTACCTCCTAAGGAAGCGATGTGGTTCTTTTTTGAATAATGTTTTACATTGAAGGTGATAAAGATAAATATAAGGAATAAATTTGATATATATTAAATCATATATAATTTTAAATTCGGATACTTTATTTACCTTCCTTACATTCTATCCATTAAAAAAATTGATACAACATTGATTTGTATGTACAACCTACCATTTCCATTAACGAGGTAATTCATTTTATATAACTATGTATTATGGATTAATATAAATTAATATATAATGAATTAAAATTATATTTATATCATGATTTACATTATTAATATTACGCAACCATGGTCATAGAAAATTAAACATGAAATCAGACCCAAACTTATATGACAAACAATGAAATTATTATGCAAAAAATGGTTTAAACACTAAATTGTTAAAAATAAATAATAAAAGGTTATAGGTAAATAATATATGGGAATATAAATATCATAATAGTTCTATAATATACTTACAATAATCATATATTTATTATAAATTAGTTTCAAATGTCTATACAGGAGGTTTATTATTACTGTAGTGGATTTCATATCACTTTTTAACTTCTAGGAGACATATGTGATATTCAACATTCATAAATGTAGTACAATGTATATATTTCTACTTTGAATTATTATATAATGAATCCCATTACATTAATTCTTTATATAAATTAATTTTATGATTTTTAATTTATGGTTATTACGATTCAAAATTTAATGAAGTGTTAAGGGTTATGTGATACATTCTCATTATTTATCTGTATTGATTATGATTATGCCTATGATGATTAAATATTATGATCTATATGTCTCGTAAATTTGGGATTTCATTTTCCACTATTTTTTCTCAAAGATTCAAATTTTACATTCTATTCCATCCCTCTATGTACTCAACACTCTATAAAAATGTTTTTATGAATAATCACCTTTATTTAACCCTTCAGTTGAACATACTTTTTCGTCCATGTCCATGTTTAAAAAAATTAAAGAATGATTTAAATATTTTTTAAATATGGCTTCAAGTAATATTAATTAAAGTCCAAATTTTTAAAAAATGGTATTAATGGAATCTATGAGTTTTTGTTTTTGAATAAGGTGCTTTGGTATTTTATCAAAAATGTGTAAAGAATATTTATTTTAACAAATATGAAATTAAAAGTATTTTCAACCATAATTTAATATAAATTTTTTAATCTTACATTTGAATTATCCATTGATATTTTTTTTAAAAAAGTATTTCTACATTGATATGTCAAATTAATGTTTTCAAAAGTATATTTTCAATTTGGAAAATTCATTTTCCTCCTTAAATGTTATATTTTATATTTTAAAATCATTTTATAAATAATATGACATCCATTAATGTTAATAATTATTTACATTGTATAGGATCCATATATACCATCGATATCTATTTTATAGTATTATTTATTTTTATAAAGACATTATTTTATATGAAACTCCTTATGTTTATCACGAGGTTCTCTATGATGAAATTATATAATGTTTATGAAATTTGTTAATTTTCCCTAAAATAGGTTATGACAAAATATTTATGAAACAATTTTTATGGTTTTTCATAATATGAAAACTTTATGATATTGAACTAAACATCTATATGGTTTTCATTATTTGACGGTGGTTATAGTATAATCAAGGATGGTGGTTGAATTATTACCTAGGATGGTGGATACATTATAACTATGGACGATGTTAATGTTTTATCTATAGATGAGTGGGACCAATATATCCCTCCAATTAATTGGAAAATGATTTACACCTAATTAGATTAACACGAATGGAATGGGTAGTGAACCATGTTTAATAAGGAAATTTATCCTATATGATTATCCTGTGAGGGAACCCTGAATACTATGATGGATTATGGATTGACCACATTTTATTATGACTATTTTATAAATTATCCATCCCTGGGAAGGAATGGAAACAATATCATTATTATCATGAAAGAAATCTATGTCACATGTAATGTTAATGATCTTAGAGATCATGTTATTTTATTTCATCAATATTAATGTCTTATGAAAAACCATGATTTAATCTAGGACACATGTTTATGATCCATCAAATATTGGGTTTGGGTTTCAAATTTTATTCTATTGTTTTCATACCTGTAGGATCATTTTATGTTGATATATCCCTTGTTTACCCATACTGAGCATTTGGGCCCACCCTTTCTTATAATTATTTTCTATAGGTTTAGATGAGATTTATTATGTATGATATGTCTAAAAATAGGATATTTATGAATAATTTAGTGGGAGATAATATATTTAAACTATGAACTAGTTGTTTTTTAATCCAAGTTTCTTAAGGAAGTAGGAATAAATCATTATAGCATGGAATGTATTTTCATGTAATGAATATTATTCTCTTAAGATGTAATATTTATGTATGAAAAGTGTGGGTCACAATTATTTATCTATGTGTAGTTATATTTTTGTGGTTCATCATTAGAGAAGATATAAAATTTGATAATATGGTAAAATTAATTAGTTTGTTCCATAGTTTTTCTATAAAGGCAATTGTATTATTATTCAGAAGTTGGAAAAGTGGTATTGAGGGTTATCCTATTAGGTATAAATTTATGATAATATATATATATTCTACTTTTAATGATTTTTAGTATTTAGTATGTGGTTAGGATAGATATTAACAAAAATTGTTTTGGAATTGGATAGTGATCGTAGATTTCCCTCTATAAGAACATTCCATTAGAATATTTTTATACATTTTGATATATTACATAATAATCAATGTGGGTTGGTTTTAGTTATAATGAATGGAGTATATCATAAACTTTTTCTTATTTTATAGGGTTTATAAGTAAAAATCAATTAGTTTTTTATTTATATACCCTTGGTTCTAGTATCCAGCATATGTCTTATTTGAGGCAGGATTTTGATATCTGAAACATATTTATTACCAACATATTAGGAGACCCACTAGGCAGAATTCATTGAAAATGGGTATCATATATGTTTTATCACGAGTTATAATAGTGTATTAATTTATTCATTACAGATAGTTTCATGGGAATAGTAGAAACAACACATTAAACAAAAAAAATAACATGCATATTCTACTGAGACTAGCTAGGGAATTGAATATTATGGCCTAATGATCTGAATCATGGACCATAATATTTATATACATACATAGTGAGAATATATTGATTTAATTCCAGATACTTGGGAGTCCCAGATGAATCATGATGATTTCACTTTCATTTGATTCAGAAATATGATAGGCAATTTAAAAAAAAGTATAATAAACAAATCGTTATTACTAATCCGAGGTGTTATATTTATTTTATGGATACGGGAGGTATGATGCATCGATTTATTTTTCTAGTGGGAGTGGTATGATATTATTTTTTAGTGTAAATTTCAATGGTGTGTGCTGTGGAGGATAATTCATAAAGAAATACTGAAGAAATGTTTTGATGCTATAGAATGTAAGATAATGAATGATAAGTTTCATATCTATTTATAGAGATATTATTTAAAGATATTAAGGTTTATTTCGGTTTGATTTGTTCTTGGTTTCCATATTTTATTAAATTTTTTATAATCTTATTTCCTGGATCTACAAAATGGTGATGGATTTCATTCCTAGAAGATCATGGGTAGTTAGAGTTATTCTGGGATAAAGTTCACCATTGGTTTCTAGATGATTTATTTTATTCAGCATCAAAGGAAACGAAATAAATAGATTTATTTCTCTACATTGTGGGGAGACACAGTGTGTGGAATTTTGGAATTTGGGTCAACTATATTATTTTTTATTCTTCTGAATTTATTTCTAATGATAATGATAGATACATGAATTTAAAAGAGTTTCTTCATTCAAATATATTACACAAGGTGACACCACTTAAATTGATAATGTACATTTATGTTTTACTAAAGGAAAATGTAATATGATATATATGTGTTCTATATTGTTTGCCTTGATAATAAAATTATATATGAAATGCATATATATAGTTATATGTACTATATTTTTCTAAAATTTTTGTTTTCTGACAAATATAAATTCAATTTTAGCTCAAAAACTCTCATTTATCTAGTGTTATAAATTCTTAGAACTCTAAATGCAGTTGCATAATATTTTTATTAATTTTTGGTTTATATAAAATTATTATACTAGGTTCCAACCATCTATGAAATTTGACGTGGATGGGGTAGACCACATCAGGTTAAACCATTATATTAGATTCCATAGAAGATATATTAACTGCATATGTATGGTGATATGGGTTTTTGATGACATACAGAAGATACAATAAGTGTAAGAAAAAAAATATTATTCCTTATCATTGCTGACATAAACACAAGCATTATCATGGCTGTAGATATCATCTGTGTTATTGAGGAAAATGTTATGAAAATGGTATAATTAAAACACTGGATCTTATAATGGAAGGTGGAAAATATTTCTTTTGATGCTCAAAATAGATTTCTTCTACCATAGTATATAACTCATTTTCTATGGTATTTTATAACTCTATCATATTTCCTTCCATGGACTATGATCATAGACTCATGATATAGGTAAATATGTTTCCTTTTTGGTCGGATATGTAATTCGAATGATAGTCTATCATTTATATGGTGTGTCTATATTTCCAGTAAATGATGGGTGAGTATTATCCAGTTAGATATTTTTTCTTATTACATATACATTCATATGATTTCATAATTTATATATATTAATAGACGTTTTTTATAGTAATTATTATTTTAATTTAAATGAATGTTTAATCTATTTAATTTTTTCATGATAAATCATAATTTATTCATCAGTAGAAGAATCATATTGATCAACTGCATCTAGAACCACATTATTGTATGTTAGAAGAGTTAATGTTGGGAATAAATGATGTTCAAAATGTAGTATTTTAAACGTTTGTAAAATAATTTCATTGTTTGTAATGTTGATGCTGATATACCCCATTAATGATATATCATGTTTATGATAGATTTGAAACCCAGTATGTCTTAGATCATGATGCCTTTTTATTAGATTCCTCCTTGTGAGTAATAGATTTTTTGGATTTAAATCAATGATTTATTATTAAATCGTATTATAGGAATTAATTTGATTCCTTAGGGTGGCTTAATATTATTCAACAACGACATATATTAAATTTTTATACACTGATATAGTTATAATCGATCAATTCTTGTGATGATGAAGAACCATTATCCTCTCATCAGGAATTGTGATTTGTTGTAGATTTTCAAGAGAGGTAGATAACTTTTTAATATCAATAATTGGACATTTAACATCATATCCCCATTTAGATGGATGATATATTGAAGACTAAATTTAGGTGTCATTTTAGATATATTTTTATTCACTTTTTATCAAGAACATCATAAGATTCTTCATAGTTTAATAAATGAATTTTTTTGAGATCTTGGATCTTTTTATTGGTGTGTCCACCATTGGTTTCCTTATGTACTAACATTTATAGAAGTATCATCCTTGGAATTTGAATTTTGTTATGGAATTCCATTGTAAATTATGAGTTTTCTATGGGTTTGTTTTTAATGTGAGGGGTATTTTTTTGGCGAGTTTTGTCTTTATGTGGTGTAGTAGTTCTTCCATTAAATATCATTATTGTTTTTTCTTGGGTGAATCCCAAGAATGTTTTATAGGATCCTAGTTTCAAATGTTTTAGTGGTTGTCATAGGAGGATCTGGTCCTATTTCTCTAAAATTAAAGCTTCTTTAACATCATTCAACTAGAAGGACTAGATGTTTTTATAGACTGGTTAGTGTCTTGTAGAATATAATTATCAATAGAAAAATGTTTTTTGTTCTCTTGTATATTATTTTTGTTGAGGATGGAGTTATGTTCCAGTTTATTTATAATTCTTTACATATTTTTCCGGGATGTTTCCTGGTACAATATTTGGAAATGATCAACTATGGGTCCCAAAAAATACATCCATATTTATTTAATTACACTAACAACGATCTTGAGATATAGTAACATGTGTTTTAATTTAACGTAGTTAATAATAATAATATCAGGTAGCATCTAATCTCCTTACATATCATAATACATATTCATGTATTTTCACTCAGAAAATAATTAATTATTCATTAGTAATGCTTCTGGGATTTATTAAATGATAATGATGTTAATATCTTATACACACAGGTGATGGATGATTTAGATCAATGAATTCTTTGATATAATCCTTATGGGTATATTTATCATGATATTAGAGGTTCATGGCGAATTATGGAGGATCCAATAGGTTTAAACAGTTATATGTAGGTGAATGATTATAGAGAATTATTATACAATCTGGTATTTTGGTCATCAATGATGAAGTATATTGATATGTAAATGTTGATATTTGGGGAGGTATATTGATGGATAGATTATAACATATAAGGAAATTATCTTAAAGGATGATTTTAGGATGATCTAAACAATTTGTTTTTATTCTTGGGGTTTTTTTGATTCATCGACACTATTCATTGTTTAATAATTATGAGTTTCATGAAACACCATTGATAGTATGTCTTGGTTGCTGAAATATGCATTTTATTTTGAGAGCATAGTATTGGAAGCTAGGTATTTAGAGTAATGTATCTATATTTTTGTCATTCTTCATATTTTCTTTGTTATAGAAATATTAGAATATTATTATAGTGGAATGTTTTCATCCATTTGATGTTACTTAAAAATATTAGAGTAAATTTCAAAGAATTTCATTAATAGTTTTCATATATCTCAATCAGTACGTAGAATTATATTTGTTATATTTGATAGGATTATAATGGGGGAATATATCATGGATGATAGTGAGTTAAGACTTATGAATGCCTTTCTGATTCATTATATAGATGAGGTTGTATGTTGTTATTAGGTTCTAAGGATGATCATCTCTAATCAAGATTCCCATTTTACAACAAGAGTACGTAATGGTATTTAGTGATATTTTTTATCACAGTTATTACTTGGGACTACGTTAGATCCTTAAAAAATATTTTTGACATAGCAGACCACCTGGACATTGGAGGAAATATTATATAGATGTGTTTTAGATCCTATAGATTCCTCTATTCAGAAAATATCATTAGATTAGTTTTCTAATAAAAATATTTAAAACTCGTCCGTAATTATATATTAGTTAGTTGAATTATTCAATAATATTTCCATAACTCTATTTAAAAAGACCTATAATTGAGATTTAGTAATTCATGGACAATATTTTGTAAAGATCATGATAGATTGGGTGTTGGTGACTCAGGAGTGTAAAAAGGTAACTCGAGGCTGTATGAAATTTTGTATAGATCATTGGATAATAACGCTATGTTTTGAGTTAGGTGATCAATTTTTTGGTAGGATTCTCTACATCATGGGAAGAATATGTTTTTAATAGAAATCTATTTCTCCTCAGCTTAATTGAAATATCTATATTTTTGGATTATTTGTGAGGAGGATTATTAGTTTGAAATTTCTTAATAGATAGATTGTATTCTGGATGTTTTCATTGTTTAGTGGATTCATATTTGTCTTTCTTGTGACTCCCCTACCATTAATTGGGGTAATATGATTATTTTTTATTATAAGAAATTTGGGAAGTTACTTTTTGAGTTTTGATACAATTTGGAAAATGTGTTGTGTAGGAACATAGTTCCCCTATATCATTCCATACGGAGGTGTAATGTCTAAGTGGGGTTTATATTAATGAATGGTTATAAATTATTTGTTTGTTTCATGAGATTATTGTGGTTTTATTCCTATATAGACAATGATATTTCTACTATATTATTTTTATAAATGTATTTTCCAACTCTAATTTGTGTTTATTGTTTTTCGATGTCTTGATTCATGTTTCATAGGTATCAAATCAGGAATTTTTTTAGATCTCTGGTTCTCCATTTAGTTTTTTTTATTTTATAAAGTGTGAATAATTTGATAGTTATGTAATATTGACTCCAAGAAGAACAATATTTCAAAATATTGTAATTTATTGGTGTTAGAGGTGTTAGAGTAGACCAAAATGTTTTTTATCATATAAGTGATGTTTTTTGGATTCCTTTGAAAAAATATGATAATTTTGAAAAGGTTTATGTCATGGTAGATATTAAAGCCTCATTTATGGAACAGTTAGTTGGTCTTTTAATGGAATTGTAAATTTAGTCAATGATGCACTAATTTGTGGTATCATATACTATATAGGACATCGATTTTATAGATAATATAACTTTTTTAGTGATGTATATTAGTGTAATATCTCTATAAAATGGACAAAAATAAATTTTTTGTCTCCAATTTCTTATTACTCTAGGGGTATTTTCATAATAATTTAATATTATAGTAAATTTATGGAATAAGTGAGTTAATAGTGATTGAAAGAAGAAATTGTTTCACATTTTCTATGGGATGGATTTGGGGTATGATGATATAAATACTTATTTAATTAATATTTGAGGTTAGGAAATATTATTTCTAAAAAAATGGGTTGATATAATCCCAAAGTTCATGGGGGTCATTTAAATTGATGAATATCTCAGATCTATTTTTAATGACCACAATATATTATGATCAATCTCTTATCACATCCTGCTAAGGTTATTTGAAATTTTATTATATTTCAACAAATATCTATCCTAGGATCAATCCAAATTGTCTTTCCTAAACCATGAGTTGAAATTGTCTATACATTGGTTAACCTAGGATATTTTGTTATGGATCTAAGGATCTTACATTAAATCGATGATCCATTTCGATCCAATGTCCTTGTTCCCCCCTATTTCACTATATTTTATTCCTATTTATTTTATTGTTTTCTATTTATTATATCATATAACCATTTAGGGGTTTTAGTTTAGTTTTTATAGATCATCATTGATTTTATTATTTTGGAATTATGTTTATAGGTTTTTAAGTAATCCTTATGTGTTCGGAGAAGATAGATAAATGGTTATTCCTCCTTCTTGTGTGGTCATTACAAGATCTTTTTTGAGGTTGAAATTTCAAAATTGATCAGCATATATTATGTGTTAAATGTGTAATTATCAGTATTATTTGTTTTATTAGTAAATATTTTTAATAACCCAAAATTAAAATATAATAGGATTAATCAAATTGAGAGGGAAGAAGTGATTCACAAGTTCAATAGGTGGTTCCTCTTTTATTTATTATATATTTATAATTTCAATAAATGATATGTTTTGATGTTATAAGATTGAAATTGTTTGGAAGGATATTCCTTAACACATTTATAATTAGTTAAGTCACAATAATTTCTTAAAGAAAAGTGAGTTATGCAAATCTTCAATAAAATGATTGATATTGTATTAATAGAATTATCAATTAAGAATTGAATCATGGTTAATTAAATTTAATTTTTTTTTGAAATTTAGGAATTATTATTAAATATGATAGGTATTTTAGTTTTATATGGTCTTTTGTTATGATGAGAAAAGATCCATGAAATGTTTTTATTGTTGTAGTGGTTTTATGTTGAGAAAATTGGAAAAAAAACAATTTTTATTGTATCTATTATGACATGGTTATGTTGATATTATGGTGGTTTGTTAGGTTATTGATGCAATGATATATATACGCAGATTTTTTCATGTCATAGATTCCATTTAAGGTGGATGGAATGAATAATTAGAAGAATGAATTATTTAATTGTTCAATTGTGTTTTATAGTTTGTAGACAGAATATATATATATATATATATATATTATGTAGCTAATCAATGATTCAAGGAAACTATATAAAAATGATGAGGGAATGTAAATATATAAAATATTTTTTATTTAATTATAGTTGGTAACCGTAAATATAGGAATAATTTTTTAGATTATTATTTAAAAATATCCCTAATTCATATATGATTAATCCCTTGATATCATTTTCATTAACTATTTACATGTATTTTATGTGTGGGATTAAATTTTTATAATACAAAATCATTATGGAATATTAAAAAGTAGTTTATTTTTATTATGTGTTCTCGTTTGTAAGGGATAAAAGGATAGATCATATGTTCTAGTACTCAATTAATTAGAGAAATCAACCTAGCTACCCCATGAGGGGAATCCAATCAATCCTCATATAGTGAGGGTCAGAAGCCTATTGTAGGTGATCATATATCATGGAAGGTGTAGATATGTAAGATATGTTCTACACTAGAACGTGGGATTCTGGGTTTTTTTGTATTCGATGAGAAACTTCACCAGTGTGGGATGACACATATTTGTGGTAGGGGTCCCTAGACACCCATTCAAATTCAGCATTGGGTCATGACATGCAGTCAATTATTAAGTAGTTACAGGTCCTTGATATTTTTTATATTCTGAATACTTACATCCTAGTATAGTACACATGTGTTAAAATGGTGTCATTCATCCTCTAAATGCACATATTTATCCTTGTAAAAATATATTTATCCTATAAAACACTACTATATCATAGACACACCATAATAGTCATAATGATTCTTCTTCAACAGATATATAACTTATATTTTCCACACCATATGTCAACCTTTGGGTCCTATCTGACCTTAGAGTACGAAAGAAATATGTAAGGTTATGTTATGGTCCATCTATCACACTGCTCTCCCCTATATCCCATTTTTGGAAAATATGTTACTGAAGTGTAATCCAAGATCCATGTTTTTGTGATGATATATATTAAATTATTATGAGAGAGTATATAGAATTTAGTTTTCACTTGTGACATAGAAAAGGAAGAATAAAAATAGTTTTTCACATATGATTGATTGTTGCATCGTAGGGTTTTTTACTACACCACAGAGAAACCAGTTTAATAAGTGGTGTTGATGAGAATGAAGAAGGAGTTGGAACCGTGGTTGGATGTATACCCCATGGACATAGAGATCCTTTAATGGAAAAATTTAAATGAATTTAATTATATTCAATAGTACATTTACCACTCTGAAAGGTTTATATCTACCAATGATTTGAATGTGTGATGTTCTCTCCCCATGGACATGCTATAACAATGTTTAAAATGATATTTTTGATAGACCATGCATCTCTGACCCCTACTGAAAATGAGATGTTTGATTTTGATTAAAATATAATAGATGGGGTGGAGAGAGTAGTTTTAAGAGGGGAATATTTTATGAATTATATAAAACATATATAACGTAAATATAAGGTGACATTGCTAAATACCTTCTCCTAGTTAATTATAATGATAAAAATTAAAATAGAGATAAATGATTATTATAAAATGAATGATCATATGAATATTGATGGTCTAATGTCTAATTAATATAGAAAATATATGGTAGAGTACATAGGGGATTTAACTATATATAAAATATTGTATATCTAGATAATTATATAAGTAAATATGTTATGAAGTCGATGTTAAAAGTGGATCCTTTCTCACTCGATGGGTGAGATTCATATTATATTTTAGGATGATGATATATGGGGGGAATTGTATGATATCTATCTAAAATCCAAACATAGGGTAAAATAGTTTCATCATTAATCATGTTTCCATGTAGTTTGCAGTATATTTTCTTTTCATATTTTAATTTATTAATATTGGATTCCTGTATTTGTTGTGAGAGTAATACATGTATGATAGCATTGTTCCATGATAATTTCCTTATAGTTTTACCATTTATATTTTCTTTTCTTTTAATTAATAGTTCATTCACATTGATTGAGAGATTACTTATGAGTAGTTCGGTGTTCTAGTAGAGGGTGTGATCAAGGAAGGGGATGTGCACATAATGTTTGGTTCCATTTTACATGTTATTTTTACTTATTATTGAGTATTACATTAGGAGTTATTTAATATCACATTCCCTAGAGTATAGATAGAGTGATTAATTACATTGGGGGATTCCAATTTAATTTGAGTGGGGTGGGAAGTGATATCCCACCATATCTCTAATTTCCATTTTTCAGATTAAACATAATGTGTTTATGTTTTTTATGACACCTCAACTAAAGGAGTCAGTGGGATTAGAATGTATTTTTTAATTATGAATGGCTAGGTTGGATATCCCTATGGAGTCTTCTAGAAAATTAATTAAAAATATTCACAACCAGTACTTTTTTCATTATTGTTGATGAACCATCACTAGATTTGGATGCACTTCTATTTTCCATATCCATCGACAATAAATTAATGTTTTCTTATTTATTTTTATTTTTCTTTTTGTGAACAATTCCAAAAGATGATATTATTTAATAATATAAACCATTTTATTCGTGGGATACATCCCTCACTTTCCTATATTATATTCATTTATAGTTAAGTTATGTGTGGTTAAAATAAATTATAATATTTAATAGTCTCTCATAATAATAACAACATCAAAGTCTTCCTTGTTTTTAATGAAATTTTCAGTGAAACAAATCTTTTTAATTCAATAGTTAGACAAAACAAGACTCTCCCACATATATTTTTTTTAATTTTTTATTAGGATCATTCAGTTCTATTTTGTTCTATTTTATACATGATTTTTTTTGTGATCTCAGTTATAGTCAACATGAAGGTGCACATCCATTTTGAAATTGAATATTCAATGTAATTCCCATATATTGAAAAACACAATAGGAAAATACAAATATGATGATTTGAGTATAAAATTCAAACAAATGTACTGAATGTACACAATATATTTTAAGAAAAAATATAATTCATGAATGATTGATTCATGGAGGAATTGAATCTTATAGAAAACATGGAAAATTGATATAATGTGTTGAATAAAGTAGATTGGAAGGAAATTAATGATAATGAAAAACATGACGATGTTTCCAAAATTCGAATTGAGACTAAAACTAAATCTATGGTTTGATCTAATCCCCATGATAGTTTAAAAAATTACATGGAGAAAACCCTTAAACATATATTGGTGTGGAGGACGAGAAAACAAACTATTAAGGGAAAACATAAATACAATGAAGAGATAAATGATTAAAGTATTTTTAATAACCCAACAATATTATTTGAGGAGGAATCGTTGGTACCTATGGAACATGGAAAACCTCAAATAATTTTTTTAATAATGAAATTAAGATTAAATATGATATTAATTAAGGAACCGTGTCCAGAATGAGAATAAATACTTTCCCATAACATTTCTAAAATATAGATTTTTTATAGCCTACATATTTATAAAGAATAATAAAAAGTTTCGTTGTTGATCTTGGAGAGGTAATAAATACATTTTAAAGAGATCAAATAGTAGTTGAGTAAGGATACAAATGATAGGAGTTATAGACAACCCATGATCTACTCTTTCAAACCATGGGGCTATCCAATACATTGTACATTTTTCAAAATAAAATAAAATGATCTTATATTGAAGAGGAACAACAAAATAGTTACACCAAATATATATCAATGATATAATTGTTTTATTATGATATTGTAGGGATGATACCGTAATCATATTAAATGAAAATGGATGAAAATTTGGTCATAACGAAAATAATAAAAAATAATTGTGGGTGTAAAGGCTATTATTATTCATTTTCTTCTTATTTACATAGTTTTTTGTTTTTATTTTAAGTATAGTCCACCACCAACACACATAATCATGAATATTAACTGCATGGACCTTTTTCTTTCACTCTTTTGATTTTATTTTTTTGACCATGATGGAAAAATGTAGTGTAGAAATTATTAATAGGGATTTTATTTCAACGGGGTATGCTTTTAAAAATAATTATTATTTGTGCTCTCATGTCTTTCAAATCAGTTTTATTTTTAACGAGAAGATGCATACCCATGTTCATATTTCATTCCTTTACTAGATTATGAACCTAATGAAACCACGTTTTGATATTCATGTTGATTATTTTTAATGTGAAATATTAGAGTTTTTAATTATTAGAGATATTAATAACAATATAGATATGATGAATCGGGATTTTAGAAGGCTAGTTGATTTTATTTAAGAAATATCCAAAAAAATGAATTTTTATTTTTAAATTTTATGTAGATCAAATTAAATTTTATATCCATAGCATGACTGATTGAATCTGTTTCATAGACATAGCATCTCATATTATATCAGAAGACTAATTTCATGTGTGTTATTTAGACATGTTTTCTAATTTGACACGGGTTTTATCTTATAAAATCTATGATTATATGAAGTAACATCAAATTTCATTGAGTATATTTTATATATTTAGTGATTGTACTCTATAAAAAAATATTTTCCGTGATAAAAATTTTATACTTTAGACACTATTAATTTTGATTAATAGTAATGATGAAAATTACAATAAAATTATATCCTTTCCTACTGAAACACTATGTGTTTTCATAATTATAAATGTTTTTATGTGGGGAGAGAATATTTTCGACATTGGAAAAAGGATTTTACTTTTTTGAGTAATTTTATTGTTTCTATTGATATTTTTTAAAGGGGCTTGTTATCTTCCATTGACTTTATTACTAACCCTCTATGAAATAAATAAAAAAATAGAAGAAAATATGATGTGTATTTTAAAATTCAAACAACCCATTCTAGGTCCAATTATTTTATCAGTTGGATATTCATGGTGGATGTGATAATTTTATTGTATCCACTTTCAAAAAAATTTGAAAAATAAGATTGAAAAATATAGAATATGGAATAATTCAAGAAGTTTTTATACATTCGTTTTTAATTCATTATTTCATCGACATTACATTGACATTGGGATATAGTGATACATTTTTTTAGATGATGATTTCATTATATATTCATTTTACTATAATTCATTGTGCACTTGATTTGAAACATATTATTGTGCCTAATAATTTATATACATCAACACCTACCTTCATTTATCGTAAGAGACAAATGATCCTTGTCTAAAACTCCTCATTTTTAATTATAATGATTTTATCTACAGTGTTAAGATGGTAGATACTTCTTATCCTTTAGTTTAGTATATATACTTATTTTATGAGAAAAACTACATATATTTTTTTAACTTGAGTGACGTGAAGAAAAAAAGTGTGTGGTAGATCACAACATGTAATCCAGTATAATGATAAATGATGAATCTATAATGAAGGTGATGAGAATACCAATACATTTTAATGATTGAATGTAAAAAAAATATAATAAATATTTCATGGGAATGTGAGGATTTATTTATAAATATTTATATAAAAAAATAATTCACCAATGAAAATTGTTTTGATTTATTATATTTCAGTATTATATATTATTGGTGTGGGGTTATTTTTTGTTCTAGGATAGGAATATTCTGGAGGAATTCATTATTTATGTTTAGGGGATTCAATATCCTTAAATGGGAGCATATTGTTTAGGATATTTAATTAACTAATTTAAAAAATTTCAATATAATAATTTCAATACTTTCATTATTTTTTTGTATATTTGTATATTTTATACTTTCAAAGATTTTTTTTGAAATTTAAATCAAAAAGGAAATAATACTATGATCAATTTTTTCGAATCTATTTGGTTTTGTAGATAGAAAAATAATAGCTGACAAAAGAATTTTGTCATCCAATTGGAAAAAAGATATATAGCCACCCCATGAGGGGAATCTATCAAAGAAGCCCATATAAATATTCTGAAACATGTGGCAGAGGGATCATAGGTTACGTATGGTGAAGACATGAAAGAGTAGGGCTACATATTCATATGGGGGTTATGTCGGTGTGGTTTCAAGAGGATCACCATAGCGATTTGGGGAAGAACAAAGTGGGGATTTGGGTCCTCTGACCCCCATACGACAACAATATCAGATCAAGAATCATGATCTATTATTATGTAGTGGAATGATGTCAATATTTCATATGTGGAATCACCTTACAGATGGGTAATTAAACATAAGTAAAATGGTTTCATTCAACCTGTGAACAAGTGTATTCACCCTCAAACGTATTCATGTATCATCGACAGTATTTTAATGTTGTAGAACCACCATGACCATATGAGGGTTACATGAGGGGAAATTGGATTATCAATCATAGAAATGATGTAGGAGCAATATTGCATCATTAATTTCCCATGATCATTGATCAAATAAATAAGGATGAACCATGGTTCTATCATGCAACTAAATCCAATGTGACCCATGATTATAAAATTTTTCACTATTCATGTAACAACCCTAAATTCTATCAATGAAATTTTCTTTCTTATAAATATGTCAAATAGTATAAATCGCATACATTCATTTATGAAACACAATATAGACATAAAAAATTAATAATGAATGAAATAATAAGTATTTATATGAATTTAAGAACATAAATCAATAGAATAGTTGCATGAACATTGGAATAGTGATGTGTCCAATAAGAATACAAAACTGGGAAATAAAATAATAAACTCATACATAAACATGTAAATAAAATTTATGAATATTATAAATGAAAATATGATATATTTATATCATGGAATTTGTAAATAAATGTTCTAAAAATGGAAAATTAATTATTGATATTTTTGTAAAAACATAAATGATTATTTATAATTTTATATATAATGTAATTATGTAAAACAAAATTTGTTTTCATAAAATAGATCCATAAATTAAAATTTTGTAGTCTTATGATTATAATGTAATTTTAAGAGACCTTAATTAAATTTTAAAACCATTATAAAGTAAATTATAATATAAAATTTGTTATTTTTTGTCTAAATTATGATTTCATTTAAAAATTAAATTATTCATATATTTTTTTTTATAAAATTGACTTCACTTATGAATTCTAAAAGTAATAAAATGATCAGGGTTAACTTTTTGGATTTTTAAAAAAATAGTTTATTTTTTGTGAATATTGAATTACATTAAATTATTTTATTTAGAAAAATACATGAATTATTCATTCACATATTATGTATGGATTATTTAAGGCCAAAATTTAACATTATAAATAATTTTTTAATATATTTAGTCATATGGTTTAGACAACATATAGTCTTGAGCCAAAATAATGAATAAAATAATGACAAAGCACCCTCCTCCTACCCTATAAATATCACCTCTAACATCCTCTTATCCTCAAACCTTACATGAATTGATGCACAACCAATTTCTAACAAATACACTTCTTCAAAACTCTTCCCCGTGTCTAGAATTCCTTGGTCTCAAAAAAATACAAAAAAAATCTTTCAATGTAAGTTATCAAAGAGAATAATTCAATAGGTAATATCCACATTAATTTAATTTAATTTCATATAAATTTATATTCTTTCATTATTCCCAATTCACATATCCTAAAACAAGTGGCATAATAACTAGAATACATTATATATACTAGAGGAAAGCATTCAGACATTTGGTAAGGGAATTCTAAAACCCAACTCCCTTTATTTGGGTTATCAGTCTTCAATTATAAATTTTTATATTTGTATTTAATTAAATGTTGCATAAATATAATTTCTTTATGATACCCTTTATTTTTCTAGGATATAATTTCTTCCAATATAACATTCGGATAAATTTAAATCTTTTTCCAAATTAACACTTATTTCTAGAAACCAATCTTTTACATTAATTTAGATTGTTTTTTCATCACTCGTGGTTGATGTAACAAAATACAACTTTGTAATTCCATTTAGTTTTTTTAATCCTCAATGATTATTCATGAAATTATTATTTATTAAATTTTGTAGAATCCCATTTCCATTCAATTAGATCTTTTATGATAATGATTATTATACATTCAATGTGGCACACATGATTATGTAAATTTTATGATCTGACAGGTTCACCTATAATTACATAACTATCCAAGGAATTTGTTAATTTGATTCATCTCATGATATAATGTGAAATATTTTGGAACAATATTCTATATTTTTTTCACAATTATGATGTCATCAATATGCACATATGTTATGAGTAAACATGTTTTTTCTTTATTCTCTATTGTGTGTGGTATATGATCACTAAGAATTGATGTTTCATTTTTATTAATTTTCATATTAAATTCCTTTATCTAATTTTTCTTTTCATTATTATGATGAAGATTCTATACATATGTTGTGATGATGGTGAATATTATCACCCATGTTATATTTATTAACGTTCATTTTTTCCTCTCACAGAGATTTTAGCTCGCCCCTTTCCTTGATTAATACACTTAGGTGACTACATATAATAAATAGTAATTAAGGTTAACTAATCAGATAAATAATAAGGAATTAAATAGTATTTCTGTTTTCAGATAAATGATATGTTTGGACATAATATTCCCAACATGTTAAATCATTCGATCCTAGTTTTCTAACACTATTATATTGTTTTCATTAAAATGATTTAATACTAATGCATAAAATTTGAGATTGATAATGTTTTGTAAACTGGTCTCTTTTAAATATTTATGATATATATTAATGTATAGTGAGGTAGGATATAAAATTTATATTTAAATTTCACCATTTATATGGAAGATAAAATTTTGGTTTTGAAGGATAAATAAAGGTTGATATGTATCTTTTTAAAATGATCAAGAGAATATTGTTTTATGGAGAAACTGAAATGATATATGATGAAAACAACATTGTGTTTGGATATCTATGTCATAACAATTAAGATCCATGCATTGAGGAACCTAATTTTATTAAATGAGATGCTTTATTACACTACTTACCACATAGGTTTTTTATCAGCCAAAAATATGAATGTATAATGTTATCTCCTCATAAGAGTATAATTTCCATGTTTGAAAGGTAAATTGTAATGAATCATACACATTTTACCATTTTTGGAATGTGGTATGTTTGAACTCTACAAAAATTGAATAGATGAGACAAATAGATGAAATTAATTTGGGTGGATATCTGATAAAACATGTAAAAAAGATGTGGTAGATATGGGTAATTTGATGAATACCATATCCCACTAAAATAAAAGATACATATTCAAATATATATAAGGTAATATTATCACAAAAATTATCCCATTCATATTGAGGATTTAAAAGATGAAATATGGAAGTAAGATGCAGATGATTATTGAATTTATTTAAATATATATATATATAATTGTATCACTATATATTTATTACTATAAATATAGAATGAGGTAATTTAGAAAAGTTAGAACATTATCATTTTATGTGGTACATTAAAATTCTTGTTTAGGATTCTGATTTAGGATAAAAAGTTAATTATATTTAACAAACGTCGAAAGAGAGTGGGGGTGGAGGATTATATTAAACCATTATAATGTGTATTTTTTTTTATATTTTAATTTTTTATTATTTAATTTTTACATTTTTAATGAGAGTAATATGTAAATTTTCAATTTTCCATGTAAAATTTCTTATAGTTTACCCTACTCTATTATATTGCATTTAATTTATACTTAATTTATGTTTATTGAGAGATTATTCAGGCAATGGTTGGTTTTGTAGGCATGGGAGAGATTGTAGAATGGGGTGTGTATCTAAATCTTGATATTATTTCAGTTTTAATGTTTATATGTATATTGGGTATTTATTTTTATGTTATTTCATAATATATAATATTGAATCGAGCGAGAGTGATGATGCTTAGGGGAGGATACTCATTATTATTCAGTCGATTGGGGAGAAACATCCATCAGTAAATTCACCTTCAAAATTTGAGATAAAAGGTTACGTGACTATGTTTCTTAAGATATATTGACTAAATGTACCTTTTCTCATAGATGGTTTTTTTAATGTGGAGAGGCTTGGATTGAAATCCCCAAAGGGAGTCATTGCTAATGACCCAAATATTTTCGCAAGTAATATTGAATAAATTATTATTAAAATATATCCTGGATCTGGTTTCAATTCTCCTTATCTTGTCCATCGAGTCTCAATTCATGTTTATTATTCTTCTGGATACTTTTATTTTTAGAGAATCTTGAATGTTTTTACATTTTTAATTTATAATCCTTTTACTTATGAGATCAACCCCAAACATGACATTATTCTATAATATTTTTGTTATTATAGTTCAAGTTAAAATTAAATTTAATATTTGATAGTCTATTAGAATAACCACACTATCAATGATTTTCCATAGTGGCTGTAAATTTATATTACATTAATCATGTACTGAAGATGGTGGATATTAATAATGATGATAAAAAAAATTAATTAATGACATGTTATTATCTAATATAAGGTTAATAAATGGAATGTGAGTACTAAATATAAAGTGGTTTGTAATTTATTAATGTGTCAATGATTATGAGATGAGGTATAGAAGATTACGTTTCAATTTTTCTATGTTTTTAGTGTTTTTCTGGTTTATATTAGTGGTTAAAAATATATAATATGTGGTCATTAATGTTGTACTATTAAAGTCCATGAATTATTTATTATACCTTTATATTCAAATTTAATAATATTTTATATTCATTATAGATTTTTTTTAATATTCCTCCACTGGATCATGTTACAAGAATAACACGAATATGAGGGTTTCAATTTAGGGTATTCCTCCAATATTCAGAATGATGTACAATTTAATATTTAACCCCCTTCATTTTCCTCTCTTAAAAACATAGCATTGGTTGTGATGGATGCAATTTATATGGTTATGATGTTTGTAAATAGATGGGTAATACATGGAAATAGATGTGAATGATGTTGATTCCCTTCATGATTAATTATTATACTATTATATAAGATATAATGTGGCTTTGTTAGTGATGTGGCTATATGTATGAGATTAAATCTGTGGCTTTTGGGATATAATATTTTGATTATAATAATAAACATACATTTAGGAGATTGTTTCACCACTACAAATATATTTATTTCATAAGTGTGGCTAGTTTAATGGATAAATGTTAAATTGTATCTACAAATATATATATATATATATATATATATATTAATAATATGTTTCACGACATTAATGTGGTTTTTTTGTTTAATCCCACTTGAGATTCAGACACAATATCACATTGTGTTGTTCACATGTTCATTTAATTATTTTTTCACCAAGTAATTAAAATTAATTCTCTATATTTCATAAGAGGTTTGTTGGGGGATTATAAAAAGAATATATTTATGCACAAAGAAATGTATTGATATATATATATCATTGTGTGTGTTTTTTCTGTGTTTATTTTATTATGTAATCTTTTTTGGATGGATTTGGTGACTGGGTTTAACATTTCATAATCATCGTGTGCAGTTTCTGTGTGTAAAATGAGTTTCTTCTATAGGATTCACCTCCTCTAATATATTTTAGAGAGAAGTCTTATCTATGTAATTAACTAGTTTATGGGATGGATTTATTTATTCCACATATATTTTATTGGATAATTTATCTTATGTTCTTTTAATTATGAGTGTAATACATCATATTTTCTTAATTTTATACAATTTTTTCTAACTTGTATATCAAGGGTTAATAGAGGTGGGCTATATGGGTCATGGTCATCATCATTACTGACCAAGAATGAATAAAAATTAGTTTATCACATGTAAAATCAAAATAATTTATATAAAAAAAGTTATATGGATATGTTCTAACAATATATAGTTGGAAGTTTCCAATTCATTTATACTATGATGACTGGGGAAGATGAAAAATATGGTTGAATTTCTTATGGAAACGAATTTTGGAAGATATAATATGGGAATGAAAGTGTTTTTATAATGAAAAAAGTCATTAATTTTATAATCATGTTGAATCTATAAATTAGGTGGCTATTTAATAAAAATATCATAAAATTGGAAAACATTATTATAATTTAAAATGGAGTATTATTGTAACCAAGTTTAAAATATCGTATTGAAATGAGATGGGACACTATATTATTCAAGGACCTAATTGTAATTGTAATCAACCCCCAATGGTTTAAGGGATTACCTCCAAGTTTTTATGTGATTAATTTATAAATTTTATATTTTAATGATTCCATCATATCAACAATTTTTATATAATTAAAATTATGTAACTTAATATATTCTTTTGGATCCACAAATTCCTATATCACATCGATGTATTTGATGAATATTATGGCACTTTGATAGATATAATGTAGTAAATTATTTTATCAAACAATGATATTTCATTAATAGTAAATATGTATTAGGCTATCTAAATTATAATTCATATATGGTCTAGTTAGAAATATATTAAAAAACTATTGACAATGGAAAAAATCAATTGATGGATTTTCTATCCAATTATAATACCTAAATTTACTACAGATAGAATGTATTTACAAAATATGATGAAGTTACTAAGGGTTTCATTATAATATATTTATCAAATAAACATTTTTCTTATGGGAAAACCTATTTTTTTGGGATTAAAGAAAGAATGTTCAGTAATATTGTCCATTTAAATTATAGATATCTAAAATGTACCAAAAAATAACTATACATATCCCAAACCTAGAATCTCAAAGCTGGTGTTTAGTATATTACATAAGAACTAGGAAAAATAGATCACATTTTAAAGTATTGTATAGTTTAGTTATATTGGTAAACTAGATAAAGGATTGGCACCCATATTACTTTTAATGAAATTTAATAAAACATAGTATTTTCCTTGAGGAAATCATTATTACATATATAAAATCCATGCATACCAATCCTTGTAATCTTCTTGGAATGCTTGGTAAAGCAATCACAATAAATCAGACGGTTCAAAATCATTGTAAGGGGATGTGTAAAATATGTGTTATCGGGAAAAAAATAGCATAAATAATATGAAAAGATGAAGTGGTGACCAAAAAATTCCATACAGATAATAAAAAAATATTGAATAATATCAAATATTAAAAACTATTAAAATAATAACATGTAAATCTATAATATATTTTAGTATCCTATAATTCATGAATCATAATAAACATATTCTTGAGGACTCATTCAAAGACATATTACATAAATGGGTAATGCCTTATCCAAATACCTAACATGTTTTGTTTCATGGGATCTACCGATGAATCTATGGGATATATAATTATGGTACTAACACATAACATAATATTTTAATGTATTTATCATATTATTACCCAAACATAGTCAAAATCCTATTATAATAAAAAACAACCTATATAAGGAAAACTAACGTACATAATTTCAATATGCTTCCCACTAAAACTTATCATAAAGTATCCATAAAAATAAAAATGATGATATCATTACAACATATCACTAGTTTTTTATATGAAAAATTTATGTTTCTATTCATTTATGAATTCACAAACAATAAAATATCATTAAAAACATTTTTAGGGAAATAACCATTTAACTTTGAAATTATCCTCTAAAAGATAAATATCTATAGAGTATTAGGAATGACATATTATATTAAACTAATTGTGGAATCTTATAAGGGAATCATAAAATAATTTATTGGTCATGATTTTTGGGAATTCAATTCACATTATGCACATTATAACAATGATTCCAATAACATTTTCAGTAAAAGGTTAATTGTAGATTGATAAAAAATTAAAAGAAGATTATTTTTCATATTTTTTATTCAAAATAAAATCTTATATGAAAATTAAATTAAATAATTGAAAGATAATATAAAAAAATAGTGAAAAAATATTTTGAAAATAATGATTACAATGAAAACTGGTTTTATAAAAATGTGGGAAATAATGTTGGTGTTTAATAAAAATATTCCTTCAGACTATTGAGTACTTAAGGATAGTAAAATTAAATGAAAACATATAATTTAAAAAAATAGTATAATGAAATATATTGTGTTTAAGAAGTTAATATTAAATATTTTCTCTAGTAGATACTAAAACATAAACTGTCAATAATCATATAGAGATTGTGAACAAAACCCTTGCCTCAAATCAAAATTGCTTGATATGTGGTTTTAACCTCTGTTAAAATAAATATAAATAATTTATAGATCTATAAAATAATGATATACACACTTATAATATCATATATTATCCAATTATTACATTTATGTACCAGTGTAATAATAATTATTTATTAAAATATATATTTCTGAGGGTCAACTATCTCATTTCTCTTATATGTTTCACTTTAGTAGTTTGGGTCCTTGTACATTGATTACGGTCTCATCATATCTAAAATTTTACAATTATATAATTATCATTTATATATTCATTATATATATATATATAGTTACCATAAAAGGTAGATATAGAATAAGGAATTATATTGTTCCTAGAGAAGGTAGTTTGTATGTATTCATTATCATTTTATATATTTTTTGAAGGGTTGAATGAAATAAAGGATTAAAAATAATTTAACATTATATATTAATTATTTCACCATATAAATTTCTCAAATCTATCTTTATTATAATCCATTTACTATTGAAAAAAATAAAATTCACAAAGCATCATGGAGGTGGTAGACCACACATACACTTGAGTGACATTATCGTTTTACAACGAATCGAAAGATAATATTTTATATATTATATTTTTAGTATAAAAGAATACTTTTCTGTTAAATATCATATATAAACATCAAACCCATCCTATAGGATCCATTTTATTTATAGAATAATACTTATTCATATATGTTAATATTTATAAATATGAAATTAATTTTATGTCAAAGGGGACACTTTTTCTTCTAGGATAGTCGATACACAACAATGGGTTTCTCTAAAATCTTATGTTGCACACAACATTGAGTTCTACAGAAATGTAATATAATATTATTATTACTTTAAATAGTAGTTAACACGTTGAAGTTGTTTTGGAATGAATGAATAGAACCAAGTACAATATTATTACACATGTTTGTTAATTGTTTTTACATTAATCTAATAAATTTTTTAGTCTTAAAATGAGAATTAGTCTAATTTAAACCGTAAAATACTCTAATATTATTAAAAGGTTGGTTTAGATACTTTTTATGGAGGTCCATTTTGAAATATAGTTTTTTCACTTTTATATGTTTTATTAGACAAAATAAATGATTCTATGGATGGGGGACATCAAAATATTATTTGGATGAAATTTTAGTATTTTTCTGATAAAATTCATATTTTATTGAATAGTGAAAAATAGTGCATTTTAATTCAAAACTGCCTTTTCATATAATTTATTTATATAGATAGATTTTTATTTTAATTGGTTTTATTATGTAATTAGATAATGTTTTTATCATTTACTCAATGAAGTTCATTCGAAATAATTTCACTTTTAAATTTGATATAAACACATCTCAATCATTTGATAGATTTTACTTCTTAAAAGAAAGCATTTTGGTTTGCAACAAGAATTAATTTTAAATTAACTTTTGAAAATTATGAGTTCTGAATTTTGAAAAATTGATTCCATATATAAAAATTATAACGTAAAAATTTTGTTAATATGTACCTTTTAATTTTGGACATTATGAATAGGAACTTCAGTAATTATTTTTATTTACAATGGTTAAATGGTATATCATGTAAATATGGGTAAAAAAATATTATCATCATAATATTAAACTACCCTAACACATTTTAAAATTCTATTCTATGATATATGTTTGACCATGGGAATTGCTGGGTCGATTTGGGGACCCCATGGAGCAACTTTGGTGTGAAATATAACATAAACATGTATCTTTTACTAAAGAAAATTTAATATAGGGTTATATAACTGATATATTAGACTATAAATAGTTATTATAAAGATGAAAATATTTCTTATATCTTGATAACTTATTTATAATATTTATACATAAAATAAATTTATTTATTTCTAACAAAATTGTGATGAAATGATTTCCTCATTATTAAAGGATGAAAATAAATGACATTATAAATATTAAAATAAATATTATATGAAATAATTAATTTCATACATGAATTATATAGTTAAATATGACATGTTAGTATTGATTCAATGTTTTTTCTGAAGCAATCAACATGTTATCGATTTGTAAAAAAGTCAAGTATGAATAGTGTCCATAATTGACATAATAATAACATAAAAAATAAAATAGTTTATTAAATGATTAGAAATTTGTAAAAATATATGATTAAATAAAATGATTAAGATAAGTCCAAATATATCCTAAATTCTTTATTTGGGTCTTTTGACATTATATGGAAATTACAATAACCCATAACGTGTAAATTATATGATATCACTATAAGATAAAAACAAGAAAAATAAGTGTTAATCCCAAAAGATAAGGATAAACAAAATTTAAAAACAAGTCTAAAAGTTATTGTATGATGCATATTCAAACCAAAATCGTCTAATAATTTAATTAAATTAGTATTTAAAAATGTTTAATTGAAATTTCACTTATAATAAATTTATATTTCAAAACATTCTTAAACTGCCCCTCCTACCTCTTATAAAAGGCCACAACCTCTACCCAATTAAAAAAACTTTTTAAGACCCTTGGATCGTAAAAATTATGATACAATAATCTCTTAACATCCCTCCATTACTTTTATAATCCTTAACTTGGGAAGAAGGAAATTAAATAAATCCTTTTGGATAAGATCAAAAGCAGTTACCCTATTTAGAGGTAATTTCTTCTCTCAAGTTCCTATCTTTTATTTTCCTTCTCCACTCACTATAATCTTCTTATTCATTTATTACATTACAAGACTAGTATATAAAATATCCTTGGATGGTTTTATGATATGTATTAGAACTAAAATTACACACACCTCCATCTAATGGATAGAGACATATTGTTTCTGTATATAGAGAACTACTACCTCACGAAATGATGATGGTTAAATTTTTTCCTACAACATCTCATGGTGTCCATTATGATGGAAATTTATTTATATATGATATATAATATATTTATATTGTGTCTATTCTTCTATAATTTTTTTAAAACATACCTTTATTATTTCCATGTTATGTAAATACGATAATTTCATTTGAGGAGATGTTGACTACCACCCCTCAATGTAATATGACTCATTCATGATATCCATGAAATGTATAAAGTATGTTTTTATTAAACCTATTATACATATAATAAGTAAATATAATACTTGTATTGTAATATAAATTCATATCATTTGATTATTATTCTTTTAATATAAAAATGAAATAAAGTCGCGTTCATGCCTATGTACGACCTACCGTGTCCATGAACGGTGAATTTCATTTCATATATCTAAATATTATGGAAATAATAAATAAATATATACTATATATATATTATATTTAAATCCTGAATAATATTCTAGATATTATGGAGTTTTGAATACATTGAAAATTAATATCAAAACAATTTCATTTTCGATTCATGTGCTGAACATCAAGAAAATGACTGATATGAACTTAAATAATTATTTAATTTTTAAAAAATGGTAATAAGTGACATAAAAAGAATAATAAAATTGTAATTTTTTTATGAAAGTATAAAATAAAATAATTCTATTAATCCGGAATATAAAGAAAGAATGAGACCACTCAAACTCAACGTAAGGGAACTTCTTAACCCAATTCTAATTCATTTGGTTGATCTTATACTTCATGATTATGTGATAACTGATTTTTTATATATTATCTTTTTTATAATTTATTTATGTTTATTTATAGTTAATATATAGTCTATCTATTTTATTAACAAAATGATCTTTGTAATATAATTTCTAAACTCAATTTCCACTCATTTTCTTTTATACAAACTTCATTGATTATATTATCCCATGATTATGTGTAAAAGCGCTATTTATTTTTGTATGTTTTACATTACACTTCAATTTTTGATGATATATTGTTTCTACACATAATCATCCTTTTATAAAATCTTATATCATTTATACGAACATTGTAGGGGAAATATTAACTCAATTCACATTCATTGAGTCAAATATCCTTGTTACTCGTTTTTTTCCAAGAATATGTGTGAATGAACTCTTATTTTCTTAAAAAATATATCCAATTATTATGGGTGAATTTATATTGGTGACACGTCATTATTTCATTTATTTATCATTAATCTAATGATATGATCTTTATAAAGGGTTTTGTCTCAATTTATATTCCATTGAAAATTATTTGTTGTCATGCACCAATTCACATTTATATAGTGTATATGCTTACATTTGACATAATATATCATGAAAATCCTTATTCTCAATATTTATATGTTATTTTAGTTTGATTATTTACTTATTTTTATTTATTATTTATTTTTATTCATTTATATTCTCAATTTTTAGGGGATCTTTATGTAAAACGTTTTATTGAATGTGTTGAAGATTAATTCTTTTAATCCTTTCTCATTACTGTCCATGTTTTTAAAATGGTCTTTATGGATTTAGTTTTATGGAAATTAATGTTTTAAAATATTATTTCCATTAAAAGTTTCAATGTGGTATGATACACTTTGATTCAAAAATATTAGTGTTAAATGTTTTAAATGTGCCCTTTTAAATTGGATTGATTATGTCAATATATTGATATTATATCTTGTGAATGAACATGTGGAAATTTTATTTTTCATTTTACCTGGTGATATGTTTTATAATTATGTTATGTTTTATTGTCATTGTTTATGTATACGTTTGGTTTAATGATAAACGGAATGTGGGTGAGTCCGTGATATATGTCAAATGAAATGGGTAACGTTACAGAGGTAAACGTTAAGGTTTCTCCTAATAGATTTAGGTAATATACAGTGATGGGTATTACAAATGAAACTAATAAGGTTACACTGTAAGTATCTCTGAAAGCTACATGTTAAGTATGTTTTGGATCCCACATGTTACGTTTAATGTTTATGATTTCTATGATTTATTCATAAATCATATGATTTCATGAGGTATTTTAAGGTGCATATGTTTATGATGGAAAAGTGTGAATTGATTTATTTTTATGAATTCATTGAATAATGTTTTATTTCTATAATTTATAATCTATACTGAGCTTTTTATGGTCATCCCATGTTTTTGAAATGTTTTTTACACAGTATAAGGAAGGTTTAAAGAAAATAAGAATTCAAAAATATTTTTATCAAGAAATTAATTCATATTTTTAAATGGAATTTTATTGTTTTGAAAATATTATATATAGTGGTAGTGTCAACTTTGTAATATTTGAGATGTAACGTAACAGTTATGGCCTAATTCACTAAAACTCTAAACATGAAATTATTCTCATTGTGGAAGAAAATAAATTCATTATCAAAAATAATGATTATGTAATGTTTATGACTGGGGCCTTATAATTGGTATCATGGGTTAGTTTAGAAAAATTTAGGAGTTAAAATATAGTTAAATGATTATCTTTAAATTATTTTTACTTTATGATATGATTTAAGTGATATAGAATTTGAAGATTACCATGTTAAATTATCTAAGATATGCCTATGTTTAGAAAATTTTTTCATAGAATAAATAGGGTAGCTTTGAAGGGATGACATCAATAGGTATGCAACCTACCAAATCATTAACCAAAAATTGTTGAAATCGGAACTGAACTGCTTTTTGGAGTGATAAACAATTGACTCAGGATATAAATGTTGATGGTATCTATGAATGAGATCAACCAAATAAACAACAAAGAAAAATGTCGATGGTGGATAATTTCATGACTTAGCATCACCCATAATTCAAAGGATCATCTAACCATGTGTTATCTTAAAATAGGATTAATGCACCATAAAATATTATCGATGTCATGGGATATTCAGAACATCAATGATTAGTCTTAATGTTTACCATTTTGAAGGTGAAGCCAATCATTGGTGGTCTATGGTTAGAAATATTAGGGATAGTGAAGAGAATTATGCTCATGATTGGGATGCATTCAAAGGTGTGTTCCTTGATAAATACTTTCCTTTTGTAGTTCAACATAGGATAGTAAAACATTTCATGGAATTAAGGTAGGAGGATGACTCAGTGGATCCTTATGATGAAACATTCACTCAACATGCAAGGTTTGTATTGAATATCATATAGGATATTTATTGTAAAATCAATTATTTTTACATAGGATTGATGAAAATGTATCAAAGGGAATTATCTTATCATGAATTAAAATGTTATGAAAAACTAGTTCTATGTGCGGAGAAGGTTGAATTTTTTTCCAATGATCATGTGTTCTTTGAAAAATAATATAATAATAGGTCAAGGTGGCTGATGAAATATACGAACTCTTCAAAAATGTATGATTGTATGAAAATTATGATTATAGTTTGTGAAAAGTGTGGTAAAAAGAACACTAGGGAATTCCTTTTGAATAATGCTACGTAATTATGATGTGGTAAAATGGGATATAAGGCTAGTAAATTTACGATAAATGATCAGGTTTATGGTAAGAAAAATCATATTTATAGTCTGTGAAATGTTTTATGTGTAATGAAATGGGCCATTATAAAAATGAGTGTTCGATGAAGAATGCAAATAATATAACCCAACTGGAATACAAGAAGAAAAAGGTGGTGATATCCTTTGCAACTTGTTCAGCAGATTTTGGTCCGTAAAATGAAGTATTATCAGTTACATTGTTAGTTATTTAGATCATGAAAATCTATTTGACTTTGGGTCTACATATTCTTTCATTCCTCAGAAATTTTCTATTAAATTGGGAATTTTGTCTCAAAATATGAATCCTGAAAATCTGGTAAAAAAGCATGGATGAAATGTAGAGAGAAAAAGAAATTATATTAAACTTCTTGTCCTTGTGTAAAGAAAGAATTTACCTGCAAACCTTATTGTTTTGCCTCAAGTATATTTTGATGTTATTTTGGGTATGGATTCTCTTTTTCATTTATCATGCTAATGTTGACTAAAGAGCTAAATATGCTTTCTTTTCAGATATATTTTTAGTTTGTGAACAATAATTAACACATACTATTGATAACATATCAAGAAGCTAAGAAATATGTAACAGTTGAAAATGAATGTTACCTTGCACATATTGCTAGAAATAAAGAAACTTCTCATACTAATGATGTGCCAATGGTAAATGAGTATCTTGATGTTTTTTCATGATGATTTTTCTGGTATAATACCTAATTGGGAAGTTTAATTTTATATTTACTTAGTTACTAATGCAATGTTAATTTCAAAACCCCCTTATTTAATGGCTCAAGTTGAACATTTAGAGTTAAAGAAGAAATTTCAGGAGTAATTTGAAAAATATTTCATTTTACCAATCACATCACCATGGGATGATCCTATCTTGTTTGTTAAAAATAAAATTGTTCAATGAGACATTTCATTGATTATAGAGCCTTAAAAACATCACTATTTAGAACAAGTATCCTTTGTATCATATCAATGATTTTTCTGATCAGCACCCAAGAGATTAGTTTTTGTTTGATGATTTAAATGAGGTTGGGGTACCGCTAATTGAAAGTAATGGAATTAGAAATTTTAAAGATCATGTTTCATACTACTTATGGCCATTATGTGTTTTTAGGTATACCTTTTGGTTTAATCAATCCACCAGCCGTATTCATGGATCTTATGAATAGAATTTTCTGTGAGTTCTTAGATAAGTTTGTTGTTGCATTTATTGATGATATTTTGGTATATTGTAAAAGTAAATAGGAAAATTAAAGTCATTTATGGGTTTCCTTTCAAACCATAAAATAAAATAAATAGTATTAGAAATTCTGCAAGTGTGGGTTTTGTTTAGAGAAAAATCCTTTCTTGGTCACATTGTATATAATGATGGAATAATTGTGGAACCCTCTAAAAAAAATTGTTGATGAATGGCCAAGACCAAAAAATATAACCATGATCCATATTTTTTATGTTTTAGTAGGATATTATCGGAGGTTTGTTGAATATTTTTCACAGTTATCTAGCCCACCAACTATGTTAACTCAAAAAGGTATTACATTCATCAAGAAAAAATAATTTGATGAATGTTTTCATAAAATGAGAAGAAGATTGGTGAATGCTCCATTTTTTGAACTGCCTTCCAGAAATAGTAAATTTTTTATCTATAGTGATTCTTTATTGAGGGGAAATCAATGATTCCTAACACATAATGATCAGGTAATTTCTTATTATTCACATCGGTTGAAAACTCATGAGTAAAATTAACCTACACATGATTTGGAATTATATGGTATTTTTTTCTTTGAAAATTTAGCAGTGTCATCTATATGTAGTAAAATGTGAAGTACATACTGACTGTAAATGTTATAAGTTTATATTTACATAGAATGAATTAACAATGAGGCATATGATATATCTGGAATTAATCAAGGATTCTTTTTTCAAAATTTATTACCATCCCAAAAAGGAAAATAATGTGGCTTAAAATTTCAGTCGCAAGAGTAAAGATATATCAACCATGATATATTTGGAAAAAGATCCTTTAGATTTTGATATTATGAATTTTGGATTGGAAGTTATTGGTGCAGGGAAATACTATGTTTTGTTCCAGGATTCAATGAAACCGTTCTATCAGTCAAAATAAAGCAAGCGTAGAAAAAAGGCATTGAGTTCCAGAAGAAGGATGAATTGGTTTTCAAGGGCACATTTCCTAAATTTAACATTGATAAATAATTTTTTAGGTATTTAAATATATTATGTGTGAGTTGTGATTCAAATCTGATGAAAGAATTATTATGTGAATCTCATAGTTCTCTTTTTCAGTTCACCCTGGGTTTACTTAGATGTACATGGATCTTTGAGAGTATTACTTAGGGGATAAAATGAAAATGGATATTAATGACTTTACCATTAAGTGTTTTATTTCTAAACAGGATAAAGAAGAGTAGTAGTTACCGAATGGGAAGCTTCAAACACTGCTGGTACCCTAGTGGAAATTGGAAAATGTGTACATGGCTTTTTTTTGTGGGATTACCAAAGAATTATAAAGGTAACAATGAAATTTGGGTTATTGTTGATCTATTGGCAAAATCAGTTCATTTTATTTCCATTTGTGAAATTTTTTCTCTAGATCATATCTCTCGATCGTATATTAATTAGATAGTCAGATTACATGGAGTTCCCCTCTCTATTGTATCTTATCGTGATCCTAGGTTCACACTTAACTTTTGGAAGTGTCTTGATAATTCATTGGGTACTGAATTAAAGTTTAGTATTTTTTTCATATGAAATCAGATAGGTATTCAGAACAAATAATTCATACTTTGGAAGATATTCTACATGCATGTTCAATGGATCACCATTGAATTTGGTACCAGCATTATTCTTTGGTAGATGTTTCTAATAATAACATTTTAATTGTTTTATATAGATTACACTATTTGATGAATTATATGGAAAAAGGTGTCGAACTCTAGCTTTTGGGATGAAGTAGGTGAAAGTAAGATGATGGGACGTGAATTTGTAGATGAGTTGTCAGAAAAAGATCTGTTGATTCAAAATCACAAAAGAACAACATAGAGTGTGAGGAAATGTTGTGAGGATAATCTAAGGAAGTATATATCATTTTAGATAGGGGACTATGTCATTCACAAATTCTAACCCTGTAAAAGTGTGATGTGTTTCGGGAGGAAAGGAAAATTGAGTTCGACGTTCATTGAAGCCTATAAAATGCTGGAAAAATTTGTATCTGTCTCTTATAGAGTGGAATCACCTCAATTTTTATCTCAGGTACACAATTTTTTTTTGTTTAAATGTTAATAATGTATATTATGGATCGATCTCATGTTTTGTGTCCAGAGGATGTTCAGTTAGAAAACAATATTTCTTATAAGGAAGAGCCAGACAAGATTCTTAACCGTAAAGAGTAATTGATTCAAAGTAAGGCAATTCATATGGTAATGTTTTGGTGGAAGAACTGTATGATTGAAGTGGCAATTTGGGGATCTGAAAATTTATGAGGGATAAATTCACCCATTTATTATATATGTAAATAAAATTGTAGGGATTTAATTTCCAAAAGAAGGTATTTTTTAGGATCCCTAGTATTTAGAGAATAAAAAAATTTCATTATTATTAATATTTAAGAATATTATATTAATTTGAAGTTAAAGGGGAAAATTATTTCGATATCGTACTTGATACACAACAATGTGTTTCTCTGAAAACATATGTTGCACACAACTTTGAGTTATGCAAAAAAAATTATATAATATTATTTTTATTTTATATGGTAAATAACGCCTATCCATTTAATTAGTTTGAAAGAATAGAACTAACTAAAATATCATTATAAATGTTTTTTAATTATTTTTACATTTTCCCAATAAATTTTAGAGTCTTGAAATGGGATTTAATCTGATTCTAATCATAAAATACTCTAATATTTATAAAAAAGGTTTGATTATAGACTTTTGAGGGAGAACGCTTTTTAAATCTAGGTTTTGTCACATTTATATGTTCTATTTTAAAACAATAATCTTCTTATATATAAGACAGATATCAAAATTTAATTTGGTAGAAATTTTGGTATTTTTCTGAATAAAATTCCTATTTTAATGAATTGTGAAAAATATTGCATTTTAATTCAAAACATCATTTCCATCTAATTTATTTATAGAGATAGATTTTTATTTTATTTTATTTTAAATTATAATTTGATTAATCATCTATCATTTTATCTCAATATGGACATTGGAAGTAATTTCACAATTAAATTTTATATAAATTCTTGTCAATATTTTGATGGATTTTACATCTTAAAAAAGCAATTTTGGTTTTGATAATGGAAATTAATTTTAAATTTATTTCTTAAAATTCAGTTTTTTTGAATTTGGAAAACATGATTCCATATTGGGAATCCTAAGGACCAAATTATGTAAACATGCATCTTTTATTTTTAGACATTATGAATAGTAATTTAAGTAGTTTTTTTATTCACCATGGTTAAATGGTAAATCAGGTGAATAAGGGTAAAAAATAATATTAAAAAAATTAATCTACTATAACACATGTAATAATCCTATATGATGAGATATTTCAAACCATTGTAATCCTTGGGTCGATTTTGTGACCCTATAGATCCACTTTGGTGTGAAAATGTCTTGTTATAGGAATTAATATAAAGTAAAGAGAAATATAACATAAACATGTATATTTTACTAAAGAAATATTAATATTGGGTTATATAAGTGATCACTTCAACTATAAAGAGTCAATGGAAATCTAAAATGATATACAACATCATGATATTTTATTAAAAAAATTTAGAGCATAATTAAATAAATTTAATTATCACAAAATGATTATGCAGTGATTGCTTCATTAACAAAGGATCCATATAATGATATAATAAATATTAAAATAAATATTTTTTGAGATAATTATTATACTCTAAAAATTATATATGTTAATATTACATGTTAGGATTGATTAAATTTTTTTTAGAAGGAATCAGGTTGTTATAAAAAAATTTAAAATGTCATGTATGAATAGTTTCCAAAATTAACATTTTTCATAGCTTAAAATATAAAATAGTTTATTCAATGATATTAAATTCCACAAAAAATATGATTTGGAAAATGGTTAAGATAATTTTAAATATGTAATAAATGACTTTTTTTGTTGGACTTTTTACATGATATGGTAATTACTTTAACCAAAAATGTTTAAATAACATGGTATCACTATTAGATTAAAAAGTTTGAAATAAGCGGTAAACCAAAATTCTAAGGATAAAAAAATATTCAAAACTATTCTTAGAATTTTTTAATGATGGTTATTAGAAACAAAATCATATTATATTTGAATTAAATTAGTTTTGGACCATTTTTAATCAAAAATGAATTTATAATAAATTAATATATCACAACATTCCTAATGTGCCCCACCTCCCTCTTATAAAATCCCACCACCTTTGCCCACTTAGTCACACCATTAAATCCCATTATATCGTTCAAATTCTTCTCAGATAATCTCCCAATATCCCTCCCTTCCTCCTATAATCCTTAACGTGGGATGAAGACTATTCAATAAAGAAGGTTGACTCAAATCAAAAGAAGTAACCTGATTTAGAGGTAACATCTCCTCTCAGGTTCCATTATTTTGTTTTCCTTCATCACTCCCTATTCCTTTATTATTCATAGATTAAATATAAAATCTAGTATACTAGGGTTACTAGGATGACTTTAGGATATTTATTCAAAAAACACTTTAACAGACCTCCATCTAATGGATAATGACATACTATTTTCGTGTACATCGAACTACTACCTCACTGAACAATGATTGTTCTATTTTCACCTATCACATATCATTGTGTCCTTTTTTATTGAAAATTATTTATAAATAATATTTATTGTATTTATATTTTCTCTATGGTTCTATAATATTTTTTCACAAGATACCTTTATGCTTTCCATGATTTTTAAATACGATAATTTCATTTGACGAAATGTGAACTACCACCCCCTCAAAGTGATATGAATTTTTCATGAAATACATGGAATATATAAACTATTTTTTTATTAAGAATATGAGACATACATGAAATAAATATAATTCTGGTATTATAATATAAATTTTCTTCATTTTTTTATTTTTCATTTAATATGCAATGAAATAAATGTAGTGTTCAATCGTAAATATGGTTTACCGTCTCCATGAGCGGTGCATTTCATTTCTTATATAGAAATATTATATAAATTATATATACAAATATACTGGATATATATGATATTAAAATCATTAATAACATTCTTTAGATGATGTACCTTTGACTACATAGACGATTTACATCAAACCAAGTTCATTTTCGACTCATTTACCGAACATCGACAAAACGACAGATATTAACTTAAATAATTAAGTAGATTTTATAACGTGGTAATAAGTTATATAAAATAAATAATAAACTTAAAAATGGTTCTTAAATATCTTTAAATTAACCTATATTTATTATTCAGGAATATAAATACTAAACAAGACAAGTTAGACTCGAGTTAAGGGAACTTTTTAACCCAATTTCTTTTTTTTGGTTGATCTTCTACATCATGATTATGTCACTATATGTTTATGCTGAAGATAAACATTGATATATTATGTTTTATGTATACTTTATTTATGTGTATTTGTTGTGAATACACATACTTTATCTATTTTATTAACAAAATGATCTTTATAAGGGAATTTCAAAACTCAATTTCCACCCATTGGGTTTTACACATACTTGATTGATCATATTATACCAAGATTCTATATATATTAACTGGATCATTATTTATGTATTAGTTTACAATTTATTTTTTTTGGATATTCTGTTTCTACACATAATCACCCTATTGAGATATTTGTACATCATTTATAAGAACAATGTAATAGAAATAGTAACTCAATTAACATTCATTAAGTTAAATATCCATGTCATTGGATTTTTTCCAATAATATTTGTGAATAACCTATTATTTTTGTCCAATTAATATCCACTTATATTTGGTTTATTTATGTTTTGAACACATAATTATGTCCTATATTTATCCGAACTCTATATATTTGATCTTTGAATGGGATTTCGTCTCATTTTACATTCAATTGAGACTTATATGTTATTATGATCCAATTCACTTTTATAAGTTGTATATAATTCCCATTAACATATTATATCATGAATATCCTTACTCTCATGATATTATATTATTTTTGTTTTATTCTGTAATTATTTTTATTCAAATATTTTATCAATTTGTAAGGGACCCTTTAACTAAAACATATTTTTAAATGTTTTAAATATTTATTCATCTAAATCATTCTAATTAACAATCATTTATTCAAAAATGGTTTGAAATATTTATTTATATGTAAAATAATGTTTTAAAATGTAAATTCCTTTAAATGTTTCAACATTTTATGGGACATTTTTGTTCCAAAAACATATTTTTAAATGTTTTAAAAGTCCCATTAAAATTCGATGGATTATGGAAATATATTGAATTGATATATTTTGAATGAAAATGTAAAAATTACATTTTTCCTTTAATAGGTTTTATGTTGTATTATTATGTTATTGTTCTTCATCACCATTTATGTATTCGGGTGGTTACATGATAAACTGATAATGGGTTATCCTGCGATAGTTCCCCAATGCATTGGGTAACATGACAGAGGTAAACGTTAAGGGTTCTCCTAAAAGGTATAGTGAATATAGTTTGATGGGTATTCCAAACATAACCATGATGTTTATACCCTATGTAGCTATAAAAACTACAATATAAGTATGTTATTGATGCCAGAAGTTACCGTAATGGTTTATAATTTCTATGAGTTATTCGTAAATCTTATGGTTCAATGAGGAAACACGATATAGTATTTTAAGATTAAGGTGTTTATTCGTCTATGATATGCATGGGTTCAGAATGGTTTTCCAAAGGGGGAATCAAGTTAGCAATGATGGGACGACATCAAGATAAAAACAACCTACTAAATCTGCATCCCAAAATGGGTAGAATCGGAACTAAATAGTTTGTTTCATTGATTAAAAAGTTGACTCAGGCTAAAAATGATGGTGGTATCCCTGAATGGGATCATCCAGATCAACTATAAGGGAACATTTTGGTATTTAAACATTTCTTAAGGAAGCATCCAACATTATTCAAACGATTATCTGACCATCTACTCGCAAAAGAGTGGATTAAAGAACTGGAAATTAGTTTTGATGTCATGGGGTGTTCATAACATTATAAGGATAGTCTTTATATTTATCATTTTGAAGGTGATGCCGATCAGTGGTGATCGATATTAGAAGTATCAGTAATAGTGAGTATATTTATGCCCTTGATTGGAATACATTCAAAGATATGTTCCTTGAGAAATATTTTTCTAAAGTCTTTTGACATAGGATGGAAAATAAATTTTTGTAATTGGGGATAGAGAATGACCCAATTGCTACATATGGAGCAAAATTCACTAGATATGAAAGGTATGGTCTAAATTTAATATTGGATCTTGATAGTAAAATTAGTCATTTTTACTCAAGATTAATCCAAATATATTTAAGGGAATTAACTTCCCATGACTTCAAAAGTTATGAAAAAATGTTCGATGCTTGGAGAAGGTGTAAATTAAGTTTTCTAATGATTAGGTTTTCTTTAACAAACAATATAATTAGAGGTTGAGGGGGAAGATGAAAAATAATAACTCCTCAAAAATATATTATGGTAAGAAAAAAAAGTTTATAGTTTGTAAAAATTATGGTAAAATGGTCATTGGGGAATGACTTCTGAATTATTGTAAGTGATTTTGTTGTGGTAAAATGGGACATAAAAATCATAACTTTTCTAGAAATGATCAGGGTAATGGTAATAAAATTTATGATTTATCATCAGTAAAAGGTTTTAAGTGAAATGAAATGGGTCATTATGACAATGAGTTTTCGGAAAACAACTTAAATGGTTGAATGCATCCGAACTACAAACAGAAATGGGTGGTGAAATCCTTTGCAACTACTTCAGTAGATGAAGGGCCATCAAATAAAGTAGTATCAGGTATATTGATTGTTTATTCAGATTATTCCAATGTGTCGTTTTCTTCTAGTTCTACACATTCTTTCATTTTTGAGAAATTGTCTATTATATTGGTAACTACCTATGATGATAAGAATCATGAACCTGTTGTAAAAACACATAGAGGAAATTTTTAGACAAAAAAATTATAAGAACCTTCATGACATTGTTTGGATAAAGAAACCACCTAAAAACCTTAATGTTTTTCCTCTAGTAGAGCTTATTGATTTTTTGGGAGTGGATTGGATTTATTTTTATCATGCTAAGATATACTACTGAGCTAAAGATGTTTCATTTCATAAATAATTTCAATTTTTTTACATGAATGAACCCTTACTATTGATAACATATTAAGAAGATCAGAAACTTGTAAAAGCTGGAAATGAATGTTACCTTACACATATTATTAAAAAAAGGAACTATTCAGATTAATAATGGTCTAGTGGTAAATGAATATCTTGATATAGTTCTTGATGAGTATCCTAATATAATACCTAATCAAAATTTTCCATTCACTGTTGTCTTAGTTCCTCATGAAAAGGCCTATTTCAAAACCCCCTTATCAAATAGTTCAAAATAAACATTTAGAGATAATGAAGAAAATGTAGTAGTTATTAGATAAAGGTTTAATTTTACATAGAAAATAACCATGGGATGATCCTTGAATTTTTGTCAAAAATTAAGATGGTTCAATGAGACTTTTTATTAATTATTGAGCCTTGAATAAAATCACTATTAAGAACAATCATCCTTTTCCTCATACCAACGAATTGTTTGATCATCTCGAAAGGGCTCAATATTTTATGAATATAGAATTGAATTTGGGGTAACATTAGTTGAATGTAAATAAATAATACATTTTGAATATTTTGTTTTGTACTAGATATAAACTATATGAGTTTCTAGTTTTGACTTTAGGGTTAACAAATGCACCTGTTTTATTCATGGATCATATGAATAGAATTTTCTTTGAGTTCATGGATAAGTTATTGGTTGGGTTTATTAATAGAATTTGGGTATATTATAAATTTAAAAATGATCATGAGAGTCATTCAAGGGATTTCATGAAAACCGTAAATGAAAAAATATTATTTGAAACTCAGAAATTGTGAGTTTTAGTTTCAAAAAAATATCATTCCTTTATCCTATTATTTCTAATACTAGAATATCCATTGATCATGGTAAAAAAAAGTTGTTAAAGAATGTAAAAGACCCAAAAATATAATAGAGATTCATAGTATTCTTAGTTTGGTAGGTTATTATATTATGGTTGTTAAAAAAAATTCCTTGTCATCTAACCCACTGACTATGTTAACTCAAAATGGCGTTAAGTTACCTTCGAAAAAATAATGTGATGAATGTTTTTTGGAATTGAAAATAAGATTTGTGAATGCTCTAGTTTTGGAACTTCCTTCCAAAAATGGTGAATTTCATTTCTATAATGATTCTTTATTGAAAGGAATTTGTATTTTCCAATGTGAAGAATGATCATATAATTGCTTATTCTTCACGTTAGTTGAAAAATAATTACTTAAATTACCATATAGATGATTTTAAATTACCTCATGTTGTTTTCTGATTTAAAAATTTAGAAAAATCATCTTTATGGAGTATAATGGGAAATATTTTCTGACCATAAATGTTTGAAATGTATATTAATATATAATAAATTGAACATGAGATAGATGGGGTGGATATAATTAATCAAGGATTATTATTGCATGATTCATTACAGTCTACGAAAGGAAAATAAAGTGGAAGACACTTCTATTTGAAAGAGAGATGCTATATTAACCATGCTACGTTTGAAATGAGACCCATTGGTTTTTTATTTGATGAATTTTTTCATAGAAGTTGTCGGTGCTGGTAATTATTCTCTTTTGTATTAGGTTTCAGTATATTCATCTCTAGCATCCAGAATAAAGAAAGCATATAGAAATACATTGAGTTTTAAAAAAAGGTAGAATTGGATCACAAGGGTAAGATAAGTTATCATAGACAAAATAACTAAAGAAAAAAATTAGTCCTTCATGAAATCATAAATTTCCCTCATAAAACAAAATCTTTTTAAGATACCTCTTGAACTCGGAATATTTATGAATAACTCATAGAAACCAAAAACCATAAAGGAAACATGTGGAATCCATAACATACTCACATTGTTGCTTTCACACCTATATAGGGAATAAACATCATGGTTACATTTGGAATACCCATCATAGTATATTCCCAAATTATCATAAAATTAACTGTAACATTTACCTCTGTCACGTAACCTAATGCATTGGAGGGATTTTAGGGGCTCACCCGACCATGTTTTATCATAGAACCACCTGTATATATAATAAATTACCAATAACTATAACATGATCATAACACAAGGACAAGAATAAAGGAAAAATAACATTTCCATATTGCAATCATATGAAAACATTTCAATATATTGATATAATAAATCCATTCTCAAAAACCATTTTCAGTACCAAAATACCTAACAAATGAATATGGTATTTTCATTTTTTTAGCCAAACATTACTGTTCGTAGAGTAATACAAATCTCATATAATTCTCGTGGAGGTGGATGTGTCATTTTCATCACGTACATTATACAGAAACATTCCTTTTATCATTTAGTAAAACACATCGTAAAAAAATTCCCTTCTGAAAATCATAGAATGAAATTAAAATAAAAAATGGTTGATTATACACCATATAAGAGAAGATCGTGTATTAACCAAAATATGACTCATTGAAATAAGCTTATGTTTTTTGAGTAAAAATTAATATTTCGTTGATCTATATTTATTCATGGACTAATGTATTATTTCCTTATTTTATTACCCTTAATGTGATTGTTATGCTTATCTATCATTTTTGTAATTTTTTTCAGAGGGTATATGGAATGGAAAGAGGAAGGAATAATTCAATAATATTTTTATCAATAGAAAATTCTTATTTTTAAGGAATTTTATTTTTGTTAAAAAACTGGATAGAATAGACGTGTCTACTTTGTATTATTTGATATGTAATGTAATAGTTATAGCATATTTCTCTAAAACTCTAAACTAGAAAATATACTCAATATTTAATAAAGTATATCCTTGATCAAAAATAATGATTATTTAATGTTTGTGGATGGTTTCATATACATCCTTTTTTCTATACATCAATAACGTTGATGGAAAATGAATTATATCACAACATGGAGGTGGTATACCACGTGTAAAAATGAGGTATAAATTTAATTCACATTTCCTCGAAAAGAGGGTGTATAATATAAAAGACCGGATAATTTCACTTTGATTGCTAATTGTAATAATATTGATGTTAAAGTAGAATATGAACGTGTTCCTTATTTTTGTGAGGTTTTCAAGATTGTTGGTCATTCTGTGGTGAACTGTAGGATGCTTCAAAAGAAAGTCAATGAGGATCCCAAAGAGAATGATTGGAAGGAAGTTAATCGGAATAAAAAAAATAAGAAGATCTTTGTGCAAAACAATGGTCCCTAAAAAGATATACCTTGTCCCTCCAGAGTTATAGTTACTTCATATAAATCTTGGGCAGATATCTCTAAATATGTTGAACATGGTAGGATTCCTGATCTGCCTAGTCCTCTTGCTAATATTGGTCTGGAAATGGATAATTATGGTGGATTCACGTGCATAGAGGATCAAATTTTGGATCAGAATATATCTTCTGAGATTTATGACTTGGTTATGTTTTCAGAAAAAGAGATTGAGGATTGTTTTTTGAGGCAAGATTTGGAGGATAATATTTGTGCACTTGTGGTTTCTTTTTAGGATAGTGAGAATTATGGGATTTCCTAGTTCTTTATTGATCTTGTTATTGCACCTGTCACTTCCCCAGTTCAGGTGGCTGGAGATCATGCTCTTCATATTTCAGATTATTCTATAAAATGAGTGGAACCTACATCATTCAAGATAGATTTTTCTCCTTTGGAAGAGGTGATTGGGGTCCCTTTTTCTTCTGGTGGTATTGCTGCACTGGATGAGGATATTGAGGTTGATGTTGGTAATGTGACAGTGCATGATTCGGGTGTTCCTGATTCATCCAGTGGTCCAGATGACCTCCTTTCTGAAGATGTTAAAAATGAAAAAGGAACCATCAGCAATCTGGATATAAGTGATCTTATACAACGGGTCTCTGGTACTAAGAGAAAGGCTAGAAGGCCTCCTAAGTCTGGCAAATAGGTAAATGTTGGGGTCAAAAAAGGGGGAAATCATCCTGGTATTATATTTAAATGAAGCATCTTTTCTAGAATTGTCAGGTTTTGGAAAATCATGATACCATGAGGTCCTTTAGGTTCTTCATTCTAAAACATAGGCCTCTTCTTATTGGTTTGTCCGAACCCAAAAGAGTTTTTTCTCCCAATATTTCCAATTTTAAAAACCATGGTTTTCATTTTGTTGAATCCAATAGATCTTCATCAGATATTGAACGGTTATGGTTTTTGGGTCATTGTTCTTTATCTCATAATTCCCTAATTTCTTATACTAATCAGCATGTCACATGATCTTTCATTCTTCAAGGGCTCCAACATTTATGCTCTTTTATTTATTCCCATAACTGTTATTAGGGTCGTAGGAATTTATGGATGGATATTAGATCACTCAACTCTTTGATCTCTAGTCCATGGTCTTTTCTTGGCGACTTCAATGTCATCATGAATTCAGATGAGAAGATTGGAGCCATGACTAATGTCATCTCTTCTAGAGATTTCAAAGCCTGTATTGATAATAATGGGTTGATTGAAGTTAATATTGTTGGGACTAAGTATACATGGTACAGGAATGTTTTGGATATATTTGTTTCTACTAGAATTGATAGGGTTTTTTTCAATGAGTCTTCTCTTGATTTCTGGTGTTCTATTTCTTGTATGACTCTTTCTATAATAAACTCTAATCATCATCCTATTTTGGTTGACCTTGTGGTTAAGGATCCAAAACCTCTTTTACCTTTTAGATTTAATAAGGTATCGGTTAATCATTCTGAATGTAGAACTATTGTCGAACAAACTTGGAATTCTTGGAATGATAGGGACAATGATTTTTCTTGAGTTATCAAGCTCAAACTCCTTAAAAGAAATTTGAAATTCTGTAGTAAATATCGGTTCAGTTCCCTTGATTCTAAAATTTCCTCTCATGAGGAATCTCATTAACAAATGACCGAGCAGAATTCTTTAAATGAATTATCTAATGATTTTTTGGGTGAGACTCAGATGGTATCCAAGCTTAATAATTTGTTGAATCTCAAAGATTCATTGCAAAGAGACAATTTCAAGGCTAATTGGTTGAGAGATGGGGATAGAAATTATAAAATTTTCAATTCTTTGCAGAGAATTAGGAAAGTCTCAAGGCCTCTCTCTTTGGTTAGAAATGGGAATAATGTGTCAGAAAACAGAAGGGATATTTCTAATTTGGTTGTTACTTATTTTAAGGATCTCTTTATCAGTCATGTCCCTCTTGATGATCCAGTGGAGCGTATTATTCTGACTCTTGATAATAATGAGGATAATTACAATCTTACATCTATACCATTGTACTTTGAAGTCAAGGAAGAGACCTATAGTCTAAATTATGACAGCTCCCCAGGTCCAGATGGTTTTGGGTATTTTTTCATTCCGACATATTGGGACGTCATTCATGATGATGTTTTCAGGTTGGTTACTCGTTTTTTAAGGTGGATCTCTTACTCAGGGCCTGAATGCTCAATTCCTTTCCCTTATTACAAAGTCATATAATGATAATGATATACATTTGTTCAGACCAGTTTCTATGATCAATACAATTTTTAAAATTATTTGCAAAATCTCGGCTACAGGGTTTTCCTCTATTTCTAGTAAGATTGTTTCTCCTAATTATATTGGCTTTATTAAGGGTATGTCTGTTAAAGATTTTATTATTACCACCTTGGAATGTGAAAACCATCTTAAGAAATCTACAAGTGATGGAAATATTGCTCTCATGTTGGACGTCGGGAAATCTTTTGATACTATAAATTGGAATTTCATTTATAAGGTTTTTTGTTTTTTTGGTTTTTTTGATTTTTTCATTAATTGGGTTAAAATAATTTTTGAGTAAGGTCATATCTTTTTTTTTAATGGCTCCCCTGAGGACTTCTTTGCTTGTTCTAGAGGATTCAGACATGGTGACCCTCTCTCGGTCATTATTTTTTCCATTATAGAGGATTATCTTAGTAGATTACTTTCTATTATGGATGGAAATGGGAAACTGATGTCTATTAGTGCTGGTAGAGGTTTTGTTACTCCCACTCACTTATTGTATGATAATGATATTATTCTTTTCACTAAAGGGGATAAGAGAAATATTAAAAATATTAAGCTTTCCCTTTTTCATTATTAAAAAGTCTCTGGGAAAGAGATTTTTTGGAAGAAGTCCTTTGTTTATTTTGGTAGGTATTTGCTTCTTTCTAAGAGGAATAGAATTATCAGGGATTTGGGTATTCATGAAGGTGTTTTTGCCTTTACATATTTGGGTCTTCCTATGTTTTTGGGGAGGCCTAAAGCTTGTTATTTTCTCAATATTATATGTAAAATAAGATGTCATCTTGCTACATGGAAGGGTATGTCCCTTTCCTTGGCGGGTCGGGTTTTCTTGGTTACAGATGTGATAATTCCTAAGTTTGTTTATTCTGTCATGGTCTATAAGTAGTTTATCTCTCTTATCAAGAGCATTAATGTTTCTATTAAAATTTTATTTGGAGTGGTAATATTTCGGAGTGATAATTAGCTACGGTCTCTTGGAATAATTATTGTAAACCCTGTGATGTAGGGGGTCTTGGTATTAAAAATCTTGAGGTGTTTAATGATTATTTACAGGCTTCGTTCATCTGGAGGCTTGTTAATAGTAATTCTGAGTCTCTGGACTTTCTCTGTAATAAATTCAGCAATAGGCTCAGGAATGGAATTTTTAATTATCTGAATTATTCTGTTTGGCGTGCTTTTAAATCCATTTTTTCTTCCATTGACTCTCATGCCAGATGGCTTGTTTCAAGGAACTCATCTTTATACTTTTGGAAGGCCAATTGGACTGGCTTTCCTTTCACTAATTCCTTGAAGAATGATGATTTTAATGTTGATCTGGATGATACGATTAATGATCAGCTTGATAATATGGGGGGGGTCTCCCTAATCATATTGTTACTATTATCAATAGTTACTACTTCTCTAACAGAGAGGATTTTTGGGCTTGGGAACCTACTAAAAATGGCCTGCTGACTTCTAAAAAATTTTATAGTCATTCTCTATCTTGCAATATAGGGTGAAATGGTTGAGGGATCTTAATATGAACTTTATTAGTCCCTCTCGGACAATTTTTTCCTAGAGACTGGCTCATGGGATGCTTCCTACTAATTGTTTCCTTCAAAAATGAGGCATCTCTCTCTGCTCTTCGTGTGTGTTTTTCCATCAACATAGGGATGATATTTATCATTTTTTTATTAGTTTTCTCAATGACTCTTCAATGAGGAAGGCTGACTTTGATATTTTTGAAATCACTATGCCTAATATTTCCTCAATTCATCATTTCCATCAAGGCTAGCATTCTATTATTTTCTCTTCTGAATTGATGGATATTTTTAGAGTCACTGATACTAAACTCCTTCATTTTATTTGGTTTGATTGAAATAATATGATTCACACTAGATTTACCTTCTTGGTAAGTGGGGTTTTATCAGATATTCTTGGTGCGATGCATAATGCAGATATTCCAAGGAAGCATTTTAGATCCAACTCAGTTCAGGATTTTTCCATTCCGAACCGGATAGGTTTTAAGGGTAATTTCATGCCTCTGCATGGTAATTCAAAATTTCTCTTGAAGTAACCTCTTTTTGGTTGGTTAAAAGTAAATTTGAATAGTGCTTCTAGGGGTAATCCGAGGAGTTCTGGTTATGGTGCAGTTTTCAGGAATCATAAAGGGGATGTCCTTGGTTGTTTTCATGGTTCTTGTGGCTTTGCCTCTTCACTTGAGGCTGAAATGCTTGGAATTATCGTTTCTTTCAATCAAGATATGAAACGTGGTTGGGATAATTTATGGATTGAGAGTGATTCTTCAGTTGTTTTTTCTGCCATAGGGATGGGTTTTCATCACTTGTCCTGGAAGCCTACTAATCGTTGGATTAATTTTTTGGAGAAAATATTTTTTTTTGAATCATATTATCACTCACATTTATAGGGAATCCAATTCTGTTGTTGATGGACTAGCTAATAAAGGTGTTAATGGAGTTGATTTTGTTTGGTATGATAAAGTTCCTGATGATCTCTTTCCTTTTCTTAAAAATTACTGTGACAAGTCTCCCATTTTTAGACTTTTGTAAGCCATCTGTTCTCTATGTTTGTGGCTGTTTTGTAATGAATTTTTCATCCTTGGGTCCTACCTTTCTATTTTAGATCTATTTATTTTAGTTTTATACTTTTTTTCTTCTTTGGAGAGGCTTGTTTCTTTTTCTACAGGTTAGACGTAGAAGCTGTTGTGTTGCATTCAGTTGCAGTGGTCTTCCCAAATTCTGGTGAGCCAGCCATAATACACTTGGGCCCGAAGGTGTTTTTTCAGGCATGGGCCGCTAGAACTTCTTCTATCGTGGTGAAAACAGACAAGATCTGTCCTCTGCGTTTACTTTTTGCACTAGGGATGTTGTATCCCATCTAAACAATGGGGATGAGGAGATAATTCTGGAATTAGTTAGATCCTCAACGATGGCAATGGAGGCTAGAGTGGAAGGGGTTGAGCGTCACTGGGTTCATTCTCGGTGGACTGTTTTTTGTTTATTTTAATTTCTTTCCAGATCCCACCCTATTTTAATGGGTGTTTGTCTACTTTGGTTTTTTCCTTTTCACCTTAACCATTCTTTATGGTTTTGGTGTTTCTTGTTTGTATTTTTCTTATTCTGTTTTCTTTTCTCTTTAATAAAATTCCATTATATGAGGGTGTATAATGGTTGTTTAATAATCATAAAAATAATTTAGTTTGATGATGATACAAAATTTTTTATGTAATGATGAATATAATAGATTTTGAGGAGGTATAATAAGATGTAAATTTATATAGGCTCGACATCATGATTAACTCTCCCTCAGTTTCCATAATTTTGAACATTTCAAAAGGACACTAAAAATAGTATTTTAAGAAGAAAAGTAACTCTAAATAATTTATGGGGAATATATGAAGTTAATTGTATTGGTTTTAGTTGTGTAATATGTCTCAAATTTATGTAAGGATGATAAAAAAGGGGTTTTCTTTTATAAATGGGGGAAAACTAAAATACGAATTTTTTAAAAATAAATTTAACAATGTCATACTCATGAAAAATGATTCCATATATTGAAATATTAGACATTGGAATACTATTATATAAAAATATGGCCACACAAAATTACTTTCACCAGTGTAATCTGAAAACCCACCCTTATCTCTTTGTTTAATCTTCTACAAATTGGTTTTATACATGAATACTTGAACATGTTTTTACAGGGTTTACTGTTCATTAAGAAAAAAAATTAAAGTGATCTCATAAAAAAAATTGACATGTGGATGAAAAATTTTTATTTATTTTTATAAAATCTAGTTCATATAATTAGTACATTTTAATTTAAAATTAAACTCGTAAAAGGCGATGAAAAGTGGTTTTGAAAAGAAAATGTTTTCTTAGGTATAAACATTTTTTATAAGAAAATAAAACACAAAAATAAGGATAATGAATATAATTCGAACACTATAATATAAGTGAACAAGTGTTCCATTTAAAATAATTTAAAAAATGAAATTTTTAAATGAGTTAAATGAATTGATATTTTTTAATAAATATATCTATTTTCACCAATAATCCAAAAATTAATCTACTTAGAAAAATCTAGAATATTTATTCTACAATATTATTTAATATTGATTTGAAAAATGAAGTTAATTTTTTTGAAAACATATTCTAAAATTGTAATAAATAACACATAATATTTTCATTAAAAACCCTCTAAAATCCATTTTTAGCAAAGTTTCATTTTAAATAATATAAAGAATTTACTAGAAATTTAGTTCTTATTTATTATTATATATTGATTAATTTTCTTTTAATATCTTTTTATAAATATTAACTCCAAAAACATAATGAGTATTATATTATAGTATTTAATATTACAGTTCTTTTATACTCGAAGTTGCGTATATCACATGGCATGAAAAAAATTAAATTTACATGAAGATAAATATATCATAAAATATCATGGTCTTTTATTCGATCCCCCAAAAATAAATTTCAACCTCAAAATTTCATCAGAATGATTAAAAAATATGCTGATATCTATGTTTCACCATATCCTATTATTTCAAAGTGGCTACTAAAAACTTGTGATTTCACCAGGGAATCTCAAATAGGTGAGTAATCTTGTTCTTTAAAACATCATCTCTATGATCTATGGTTTTTACCAGTAGTTCATCATTTTTAATATAATACTATAGTAGTAAAAAATAAGAGTTCATTACTTATGAATGATTAGGAATGTATTTCCTCATAATACAGATATTGAACATATTCTGAACCCGAGAGAGGGTTGGTGAAGATCTAAACAATAAGTTATTGTCCATACTCTATCTTGAATCTTAGGGAGGGATGATATTCTACGGGATCGGTTTCCCTGTTTTATAAATCTTTTAATCATACTCCATAGAGAAATTTATAATATGAATTTCTCACTAACTTTGAATTCCTGATATCCGTAATGATTTTCATCAAAACAATTATGTACAATATGTGCATTCTTGATGTACAAGTGAATGGTTATGAATTTTTCTTGTCTTTTATCACCTAACTCATTTCATAATATCTCTTATTCTCAATTTGTGTCCTATTATGATGGTTTAATAAAAATCATTTTGTAAATGGATTTATAAAAAGACATATGTGTTGGTCGGAGTGGACACTCAAAATGGGGGGGGGGGGTGAATTGAGTTCCAATTAAAATTTCTGTTAAAAGGATTTCTATTAAAATCCCCCAATTTAAAAACTAAGGTAAACTGTAGTGGATTTAAACAGATTTTAAAAGTTCAATTAGTTTCTCAAAAATTGATTGGGTCTCATTTATTTTAAATAGAAAATTAAATTAACTTTTGAAAGTAACTTACTAGTTCACAATAAGTGTAAACACTTGCTAATTTAACTACCAAAGTAACATTAAAACAAATAGTATTTCAAAGTAATTAGCAGCGGAAAATAATGTATATAGTATACTTTAGACTTAATATAAAATGAACAACAGATATAACCAATAGGTTCAGTCCCAAGATGAGACTTAGTCCTCTCAAACAATTTATATAAATTTGATCCACACCCTGGATCGGGGTAACCAACAGTATAGAGACTGTCTAGGTATTAAGTCCTCTACCACAGTTCATTGTGGGAAAAACAAAAAACAGAACAAAGGTTATCCAGGTCTTATGTGGCCTATACCACAAATAACAGTGGGATACAAAATACTTATGGAATATATTTGTGAGGATTTTGGAGACCATCTAGTTTAGCACAGGAGATAGTGTGAGTAAATAAACTACCGAGTACACACACTGCTCAAAATGTAAATAAAGGAATCACTAAGAGTGTATATATGAGTTTAGAATGCTCTAGTGATTTGAAGTTCAGCTTTGGACTCCTTTTGATTTGTCAGAATTGGCTCTGAGTCCTTCTCTGGTTTTTGTTTGAAAAACAGAGGGTCGTTTTCTTCAAGTTCAGTTTGATCAGCTTGAGTGTATGAGTAGCTCGTTTTCGTTCATCACTCCCTTGACTGAAGTTCGAATGGTTTTCTCTTCATAAAATGAATGGCTTCATGTATGTCCAGTGTTCTTCCAGTATGAATGTAGCCTTTCTCTTCTATGTGGATGCACCACTTTCCAACGCTATCCAGCCCTTGATTTACCATACATCACAGATGCTTTATGCCCACCCTTTGTCCTTCCTTTTATAGCATTCAGCTCCGGTCAATGGGTATGATTACCTTTTTACAGGAATGATATAGGGTTCCCTGACATGCCAATAAATATCATTAAATAACATTAATTCCATTAAAATCATCAAATATTACCATTTCCTAATAAGTAAATAATATTTAGAGTATAATGTTTGATTGGTCAGTCTTTTATCAGTAGATTTCTGTTGGTAAATGTGTAACAGTGTACTTTCTATTGTTGTGACCTCCTATCGGTATCTATTTGTCCTTCTACCGGTATCTCCTTGTATATATAGCTGTTACTATGTGTGTCAGTAGCTCTATGTACCGGTGACTCCTTGTATTGGTAGCTCTTGCTCTATCGGTAGCTCAATTTTATAGGTGGCTCATTTTGTATCGGTGACTATCTGTATCGGTTGCATGTGCATATCGGTACCTTTGTTCTGTACTTTTGATTAAGTGTATAGCGGTAGAATTGTTCTATCAGTATCTTTTTTGCATCGGTGGACTTGATCTATTAGTGGTATGCGCTTACCGATGGACTTATACAAACCGGTAGCTATGCGAATCATTGACCTTTTCTTATCGGCTACTTTTTTTATCGGTAGACTATGTACTCGTAGATCTGTATTAGAAGCTATAATCATATTAGTGACCTAACACTTATCTGCTTTATGAAAAACATATCCGATTGAGTTAGAATTATATCAAAATTCATATAACTATAGATAAACATTGATTAACATAGTTCAAATATTATTTTAAAATTATTATGATCTTGATAATAGAATTTCATAGATTGAAGGAATTAATATATATATAGACAATATTTTGGATTATAAAAGTCTGTGAAAGAATAATTGGGAATATCAAAACAAGTGAGGTCAACAATCTCCCCCTTTTTGTTAATCACAACTTATGATATTAGCTTATGATATTATAGTCTCAAAATAATTAGTAATTGCATCAGAATATAGTGAATTAAAGTACCATAGAATAAAATATATTATAAAACACATATATCACGGATAAAATATGAAAAAAAATGTACCAGAGGGAAAGGAAAATATAGTATTTCTCCTCCTTTTTCATAAAAGATATTATTTCTCCCTCATAGATGTTTCCCTTAGATAGTATTTCTCCCCCTTTAAGATAATCAAAAAGTGGGACAATAAGGAAAGATAGGAGAAGATAGGTAACAAAGAGTAAAAGAAATTAAGAGCATATATATATATTCCTTGGAGCAAACAGATACAAGTAAATACACAAACAAAATAAATATAAGTGATTCCTATCAAAAATCCAAACCAATAATCAATTCACATCCTTAGAATGAGATTTCCCCTTAGGATCAGAATAATATTTAGGTGAGGTGGATGCAGGTGCAGGAATAGGAATTCCAGAGATGATTAGAGGTGGCTGAGCTACTGAAACTATTTCGTGGTCTGTACTGTGTAGCTCTTTGAGTGATCATAAGAGTAAGGCTTCTGATAGCTTGGACTAGAGTCATCTGAACAGGAGAAGTAGTAGAGGCAGATGTAGGTAAACCTGGAGGTATAATAACCAGTCTAGCATCGACATGCAAGAAAGGAAATAAGATATTTTTGAAATCCATAATAATTACACCTCCTCTTTCCATGGATGAAAATAAATCATCCTTTTTTCCATGAATTTGTCCAAGGATGGAGTCAGTTCCCTTATCTTGATTACTTGTTCCCTGTTGTCTTGATTGACAGGAGGTGGCTTCATGTATTCTAACATAAGCTTGAAATTATTATTGATTTGATTCTTGGTGTAAACCCATTGGAAATTGTAATCTACCTTGTCTTTTACCTCTTCCTGAGAAGAAAAATCTTCTCTCATATAGTCATGACCAATTTTCATTATCTCTCTAATTGTGTCTCTAGTAGAAGTTACCACTTTGGTCATATTAGATATGTCCACAGAACCACTGGTTGATTCTGAACCAAGCTCATCCTTCATCAAATCTCTAATATGATCCAATTCCGCTACAGGTCTGGAAGCAAGAGAACCAATAGAGAAGGTTATTGTTTCCTTGATGTTTTTAGTCAACCCACTGATAAGATTTTATACTTGGTAATCCTGGGTCATAACATGATCTTTCATGGAGGTTTTAAATCCCTCAAAGACTGATAACATGTGGCTCGAACAATTTTGACATAATCTAAGTCCTTGTCTTCTTGAGATCTAGAACTCATATAAAATTCTAAAGAGAAAATATATTTCATATGAACTTCAACATCCTCTGCTAAGCTAGTCATCTCATTCTGGAAATACGTGACTTCATCAACTATCTCTACCACAAAGGTTGATACATTACACCAAAGAGAGAGTTCAAAATACTTTTCCAAATTTCTCATTTATTCAACAAAGAAATGCTTTAACTCGGCAAGAGAGGCACTAAAATACTCTTTCAGCTCATTCTTTAAGGATTAAAGATCAGCCCTAGTGATCATATCAACAAGTGAAACCACAACAAGTGCTCTTTCAGACACTATACTGGCCACAGAGTCATTCATAATTGATTAAATAGATGACACCAGTGAAGCTTCCATTTTCCTTATTTCTTCCACAAAATTGACTTTGAGATCAGACTTGAGCTTACCCGGATCATGCATTCTAACCACATCTTCAGGTAACAACTCAGTCTGAATATCATAATTTATTTTTGGTCTATTGAAGGATGTCTCATTATCAGAATCTGGGTAATCCAATCCACAAACCACAAAACATGGGTCTTCTGTCCAATCCTCAATTTCATCTACCACTGAAACGCTGTAAAATCTGATTGGATGATCCCCCTAAACTGGTGCATTCTCTTATACAACAAAATAATTCTCAGTAGGTATTTCTTCCTCAAAATAATCTTCTACAATAAACTCCATATTTTAAATAGAAAGAGTCTCATGTGGATTAGACACATGTCCATCCATATCACTCACTACTTCCTTAATAAGCACAACTGAGCTTCCAATCATTGGACTCAGACTTAAGCAGACAGAATCTGAGGCTTCAAATTCATTCTCTCATTCTTCTTAATTATTAGGGGTTGGCTGGTCTTCCTCATCAACAGGTGCTTCTTCTTCTAATAAAGTTTCATTTCCTGAATATATAATTTCTATAATAGGTCTTGGGGGCAAGTCTGGATCCCTTCCATCGGCCATAGAAGTTTCCTCTTCATCAGAATCATCACTGTACTCAGGTTCCTCTTCATCAGGTCTTAGACATGGATCCCACACATCCTTAGACCTTGAAGGATGATCCACAGGATTGATCTTATCATATATCTTCTTGTCATCATTAACCCACTCTCTTCTGCATGGAATCTAGTTTATCTTCATGTATTTTCAAACAGTGCTTGTGATACAAAAAATATTCCTTACTACCACTGTCTCATCTTGAGACTCAGCTACCCCCTTTACTTTAATCATAATAGATATCATATTGGCAAAGAATAAGGCATTGGATTTTGATTTAGGCCTGATCATATCCTCCATTTTAATCATTATCAACCTGCACAGATTCACTTTCACACCATGTCTCAAAAGATGAAGCAGATTGATATCCTGATATCTTAAATTCACAATGATTCCCCTCCTGGGAATTAAAACATGCTGAACAAACTTGAATAGTAATCTGTTCTCTCCATCCATTTCAGCAGCCACCAACTATATTTCCTTGACACTACCAGTGAGTTCCTCTAAGGAAATCTTATAATTAAATATCTCACTTGTAGGTGGTACCAATTTCAAGAAATATCCAGACACACCTTCGTGTGAGACCTTCAGGAATTCATCCCACTCAACAGATGGAAAAGATATTTCCTTTCCATTCACAAGTGAAATCATTTGTTTCCCATCTTATGATTTCTCAAAGCTTACAAACTCATAGAATTGTTTCACTAGATTCGGATAGTAGGGGCCATTGTTATTAGAAAAGAATTCTCCCCATTTCTGATCTTCCAACACCTCTAGAACTAGCTATTTAATAGATAACAACCATTCCACACATATATCTTTTTTTATAATAATAACTCAATTCTGTAAATGCGGGTTCAATGGTCGCCTCCCTGACCTTGTTCTACTGACACTGCTACTTCCTTCTTGGTCTGTTTTCAGCTTCTTTGCATTCAGCTCATCAATGTCATCTCTTACAGTGGGAATTTTGGTTTTTTCCATTTCTGGTTAAATAAACTTAGGGTTTTCACGATATTCAGGAGCTAAGGCTTGAGTGAAAAGTGTTTGATGTGGATTGAAAAGTAATTAAGACTTAGTTTTATCATTTAGGAATCATAAAATAAGTAATTAAAAGAAAATAAGTAAAGTATAAATGATACATATTCTGGCGGCAGACAGAAGTTTAAAACAGCCCATTGGTAGTGTATATTGGTGAGAATTCCTAATCGGTGAGGTATCACATCGGTGAGGTACATCGGTGAGGTATCACATCGGTGAGGTACATCAGTGAGGTATCACATCGGTGGGGTACATCGGTGAGGTATCACCTTGGGGAGGTACATCGTTGAGGTATCACATCGGTGAGGAACATCCGTGAGGTATCACATCGGTGAGGTACATCAGTGAGGTATCACATCGGTGAGCTACATCGGTGAGGTATCACAATGGTGAGGTACATCGGTGAGGTATCACAGTGGTGAGGTACATCAGCGAGGTTCCTACCGGTCAAGGTTAATCATTCCTAACTCATGTCTAATGTAACTTAAACTATCTAAACTTAAAGGTTTGGTGAAAATGTATACTATTTGATGTTCAGTACCTATAAATTGAATAGTAATATCACCTTTTTGGTAATGATCTCATAAGAAATGGTGCCTTACATCAATGTGTTTGGTCCTAGAGTAGGACACATGGTTCTTTGAAATGTTAATTTCATTGGTATTATCATAGTTAATAGAAACATGCTTAAAATCATATCCATAGTCCAAAAGAGTGTGTTTCATCCACAGAATTTGGGCAGAGCAGCTACCAGCAGCTATATATTCTTCTTTGACAGTAGATAAAGCTATATAATTTTGTTTCTTAATACAACATGATGCTATGGAATTACATAGAAAATGAAATGTTCCAGATGTGCATTTTCTATCTAAATTGCAACCAGAAAAGTCATCATCTGAATAACTCATTTATTCAAAAGATTGTCCTTTTGGATAAATCAAACCCAAATTTGCATTATGTTTAATATATTTGAAAACTCTTTTAACAGCAAGAAAATGGGATTCTTTAGGATTATCTTGAAATCTTTCACACATGCACACACTAAACATAATATCTGGTCGGCTACCAGTAAGGTAAAGTAACCTTTTAATCATACCCATGTAATTGGTTTGATCTACTTGTTTCCCAGTTTAATCAATGTCCAATTTACAGACAGTACTCATAGGAGTATCACTTTCCTTAATATTATCCAAACCAAAACGTTTTAAAAGATCCTTTCTATATTTTCTTTGATTCAAAACAAAACCATATTCATTTTGAAAAACTTGAAATCCAAGAAAATATTTGAGTTCTCCCATTAAACTCATTTCAAATTCATTTTACATAATCTTTGAAAAATAAGTACATAAATAATGTTTAGAAGATCCAAAAATAATTTCATCAACATCGATTTGTACAATCAAAACATCTTTAGATATTTTTTTAATAAACATAGTTGGATCAGAAATCCATTTAGTAAAACCTTTTGAAATAAAAAATTTACTAAGTCTGTCATAAAATGCTCTTGGATATTGTTTTAAACCATATAAATATTTAGATATCATGAAAAAATGATTTGGAAAATGAGGATTTGTAAATCCAAGTGGTTGTTAAAAAAACATCTTCAGTTATAAAACCATTTAGAAAAGCATTGTTAATATCCTTTTGATGTAACTTGAAATTTAGATGAGCAGCATAGGCAAGTAAGATCCTAATATCCTCTAATCTAGTTACAGGGGCGAAGGTATCTTCATATTCAACACCTTCCTCTTGACTATAGCCTTGTGAAACTATCCTAGCTTTGTTTCTAACTATATTTCCTGACTCATCAACTTTGTTTCTAAAAACCCATTTAGTGTCAATGGTCAATGTGTACTTAGGTCTGTCAACTAATTCCCAGACATTGTTTATTTCAAATTGATTTAATTCTTCTTGAATATCCATTACCCAAAATTCATCATTGATTGCATCATCAATATTTTTAGGTTCTAACAGTGAAAGAAAGTCTTGATGTTCAAACTGATTTCTTAGAGAATCTCTAGTATGTTTCCCTCTATCATGATTACCAACAACATCATCTAAAGGATGATTATTTAGAATCCTAGTTTACATAGTAAAGGTAGGACTAGAAATTTCAGGCTCTTCTCTAAGTTCTGGTTCTATAGAAACAGATTCAGTAATATGTCCAGAACTAGATGACTTTACAACATGCTCATTGGTTTTATCATTAAGGTCCATAATAGACATATTTTCTTCAAGATTTTCAATAAGAGATTTGGGTTCACATGGATCAGTTTCGTCAAACTTGATATGAACAGATTCTTCCACACATTTTGTTCTCTTATTAAAGACTCTATAGGCTTTTCTAGTTAACTAATAACCAAGAAAAAATCCTTCATCACATTTGGGTGAAAACATGTTAAGATTATCCTCTGTATTGAGAATAAAGACTTTGCAACCAAAAACTCTAAAGTAACCAACCTTAGGTTTCCTACTATTCCACAACTCATAACGTGTCTTATTGAGAACGGGTCTAATAAAGACTCTATTGATAATGTAACAAGCTATATTAACATCATTAGCCCAAAAATAAATAAGCAGGTCATACTCATTAAGCATAGTTCATGCAATTTCTTTAAGGGTTCTATTTCTTCTTTCTACTACTCCATTCTGCTAAGGTGTTATAGGGGCAAAAAAGGTGTGACTATATCCATTGTGTGAGAAATAAGATTCAAAATCATGATTTTCAAACTCATGACCATGGTCACTTCTCAATGTCTTAATCTTAAGTCCACTGAGGTTCTCTACTAACTTGGAGTATTTAATAAAGTATGAAAAAGCTTCACTTTTATGAGCTTTGAAGGATACCCAAGAATATCTAGAAAATTCATCTACTAAGACATAGACATAGTGCTTCCCTTTTAAACTAGAAACTATAGAAGGTCTAAACAAGTCCATGTGAACCAACTCGAGAGGTTGAGAATTTGAAACTTCTTTCTTTGATTTAAAAGAATCTTTATGTTGTTTTCCCTTTTCATAGGGATTACAAAATTTGACTGATGGGAATTCATGTTTGGGTAGGTCTCTAACTAAGTTCTTCCCAGTTAGTTTTTAAGTTAATAGATTTTGTAGTGTCTTAATATTATGTTCCATAACCAAGACTCTATGAAAAGCATTTAAACAAGTAACATTTTGTTTAGCTGAAGAATTCCAATCAACAGCATAAACATTTTCATTTCTCAAGGAAAAAAATACTAAAAAATTCTTAGAGTTAAAAACATTACAAAGTAATTTTCAAATTTAAAATTGAAACCATCATCACATAACTGTGAAATACTTAGTAAATTATATTTATTTCCATCAACAAATAAAACATTGGAAATTAATATTGAATCAGTGTTACCAATCTGGCCCAGGCCGATGATTTTTTCCTTTAGAATTATCACCAAAGGTGACATAGACTCCATCAAATTTGATTAATCTTTTGAAGCATGAGTAGTCTCCAGTGATGTTCCTTTAAAATCCACTGTCCAAGTACCATACCTTCTTATGAGAACTCTTCAAGAAAGTTTCTTACAAAACAAATTTAAACAGAAAATGACTTTGGTACCCAGATTTTCATGGGTCCAACAGGTTAGCAATCGAAGTTTTAGGTAACCATACTTTTCTTACGGGTCTCAAATAACATATAGAATCGATAGATTTTGAAAGATAATCTTTATTTTATCTATAACCATATTAATAACTAGTTGAGGCATATAGATTTCTAGAACTAGAACTAGTATCATTCTGTCCATATTTAGAAATGAATCTAGTTTTAGTAAATTGTCTCTATCCAGGCTGATAGCCTATTCCAGTGGTATATTTTGGTGCCACTTGATTACCGAGAATTTGAGTTATATTGTTCTTTCTATTTGTGAACTTTTCTTACTCCTTTCTCAATTTCTCATTAGATATTTTCAGTTTAGTATTTTCTTTTAACAGTTGAGCATTCTTTTCCTTTTCAATCTCAAGGGAAGATTTAACAGTGCTAGATAAAGCATCTTGTTTCTTTAAGGATTTTTACTTATCCATAAGTTAATTAAATGTATCTTCTAGCATATTACAATATTTGAATAATTATTTAATAGAAATATTTTCAGATTCAGAATCAAAATCATGATCAACTCTATAATAGTATGAATTTAAAGTAGGAGGGTCCAGTGTTACCTCAGATGTGTTTGTCATAAATCACATGTTAGCTCTATGAGAATCTTCATCCTTAGTAGAATATGAATCACATGAAGTTTCTTCTGAAGTACTCTAAGTTTCTTTAATTTCATTAGTATACTTGCTGTCCTTATAGTCATTTTTCTTCTTGAACTTCAATTTTAGACAGTCAGCTTTAATATGACCTTTCTCTTTCATTCATAGCAGATAACTTCATCACTCTTATCAGATTTCTTCTAATACTTTTTCCAATGACCTTTGTTGTCATATTTACATTTTTAGTTCTATTTTCTGAATAATTTCTTCTTCCTATAGAATTTATTAAATCTTGTGGCTATTTGAGCCATCTCAGCATCACTATCAGAATCTGAACATTCACTTGTTGAGATTTCAGTAGGTATGTGGATTTTCTAGTTTTCATGGATCCTTGAGGCAGTGGACTTAAATTCCAGTGACTCTCTTTTAAGTTCATCATCTTCTTTCTTATTCACCTTGAGTTATTCCTCATACATCATTAACTTACATATTAATTCTCTAACAGGCAGTTTGCTGATGTCGCACGATTATCTAATGGAAACAGATGTGTCTCTCCATCTTTCTTGCTGACATCTTAATATCCTCATGATCTGTTCATTTGCAAGAACAGCTTTACCCAAAGAGCTCATGGTGTTGAAAATTTCATTGAACCTGAGATACATATAAGAAATGGGTTCGTCAGGCTTCATTTTAAAATTATCATATTTAATAGTATATGTGTTCAGTATCATTTCTTTAACATTGGTTGTTCCCTCATGGGAAATTGTTAAAGTGTCCCAGATTTCATAAGCGGTTTTACAAGTAGATATTCGATTGAATTATTCATCTCCTAAAGCATAGTACAAAGCATTCATAACTTTAAAATTATTATTGTAATCAATCTTAGTAGCTTCATCACAAGTAGTTCTATCAGTGTCTGTAATATTATATTGAGTTTCTATAGCAGTCCAGATATCAAATCCCATACACACTAAATGAATTTTCATTTTAAGCTTCCACTGGGCATAATTTCTTCCATTAAAGAAGGGTGTCCTATTGGTAGCAGAACCTTCTAATCTATTTTCTATAAATCGATTATAGAAAAAATATTTAAAGAGATAAAATTTATAATTAACAGAAATTTATGATCATTGAGATACAACTAAAATTACAGTTGAAAAACAGATTATTTCAAAAATCCTTTTGAAAGAAAAACAATCCACTGATACCAAATTTTAGTCAGAGTGGACACTCAAGATGGGGGGGGGGGGCGGGGGGGGTTAATTGTGTTCCAATTAAAATTTTTGTTAAAAACATTTCTATTAAAATCCCCCAAATTAAAAACAAAGTTAAAATGTTGTGAATTTATACACATTGTAAAAGTTCAATTAGTTTCTAAATGATTGATTAGGTCTTAGTTATTTTAATCAGAAAATTAAATTATCTTTTGAAACTACCTTACTTGTTCACAATAAGTGTAAACACTACTTAATTTAACTAACAAAGTAAATTTTAAACAAATTTTATTTCAAAGTAATTAGTAGTAAAAAATAATGTATATAGTATACTTTAGACATAATCTAAAATGCACAACAGAAATTACCAACAGGTTCAGTCTCAAGCTGAGACTTAGTCCTCTCAAATAATTTATATAAATTTGATCCACACCCTGGATCAAGGAAAACAACAGTATAGAGACTATCCAGGTACTAAGATGTATACCACAGTTTTTTGTGGGAAAAAAAACAACATCACACAGGCTGTCTAGGTTTTACATGACCTATAACACTAACCACAGTGGGATACAAAAGAGTTATGGAATGTTTGTGTGAGGATTTTAGAGATCCTCCAGTTTAGCATAAGAGACCGTGTGAGTAAATAAACTACAGAGTACACACACTACTCGAAATGTAAATAAATGAATCACTAAGAGAGTAGATATGAGTTTAGAATGCTCTGGTGATTTGAAGTGCAGCTCTAGGATCCTTTGTATTTGTTAGAATTGGCTCTGAGTCCTTCTCTGGTTTATTTATAAAAAACGAAGGGTCATTTTCTTCATGTTTAGTTTGATCAGCTTCAGTGTATGAGTAGCTCGTTGCAGTTCTTCACTCCCTAGACTAATGTTCGAATGGTGTTATCTTCTTGAAATGAATGTCTTTATGTATGTCCAATGTTCTTCCAGTATGTATGTAGCCTTTCTCTTATATGTGAATGCACCACTTTCCAACGCTATTCAGGCCTTTCTTTACCACACTTCACAAGTGATTTATGCCTTTCCTTTGTCCTTCCTTTTATAGCATTCATCTCCGGTCAATGGGTATGATTACCTTTTTACAAGTACGAGATACGGTTCCCTGACATGACAACAACTATCATTAAATAACATTAATTACATTAAAATCATCAAATATTACTGTTGCTTAATAAATAAATAATATTGAGAGTATAGAGTTTTACTGGTCAATCTTTCATCAGTAGCTTTCTGTCGGTAGATGTGTAACGGTGGACTTTGAATAGCTGTGACCTTCTATTGGTAACTATTTTTCATTGTACCGGTAGCTCCATGTATCGGTAGCTGTTACTCTTTGTATCAGTAGCTCTATGTACTGGTGACTCCTTGTATTGGCAGCTCTTGGTCTATCGGTAGCTCGCTCTTATCAGTGACTCGTTTCGTATCGGTGACTGGCTGTATTAGTAGCTTGTGAATATCAGTAGCTTCGTTCTGTACCAGTGATTAAGTGTATATCTGTAGAATTGTTCTATCGGTAGCTTGTTTACATCGGTGTACATGATCTATTAGTGGTATACGCCTACCGGTGGACTTATACAAACCGGTAGCTCTGCGTATCGGTGACCTTTTCTTATCGTTGACAATGTCTATCGGTAGACTATGTACCAGTTGATCTGTATCAGTAGCTATAAGCATATCAGTGACTTAACACTTATATGCATTATGAAAAACATATCCGATTGAGTTATAATTTTATCAAAATTCATTTAACCATAGATAGACATTTATTAACATAGTTCAAAGATTATTTTAACATTATTATCATCTTGATAATAGAATGTCATATATTGAAGGAATTAATATATAGATAAACATTATTTGAGATTATAAAAGTCTGTGAAAGCATAATTTGGATTATCAAAATAGGTGAGGTCAACAATATGAAATCATGAATGAAATATAATATTATATGATAATTAAAAATGTTGAATGTGGTGCCCCAACCACCATTTATTACCATATAATAATACCTAATCATAAACTATAAGGATTAATTATTCTCAGACTCTAACCATCTATATGATTATGAAAAGAAGTACTAAAAAACTAAATCTAGAGGTTCTTGAAGACTTCACAAGAACATTGAGGTAATCCTCAGATCTTGATCACATGTAATAAAATGTGCTACTCTTTGAAACTATTTTTCCATAATTAATGTAAATTTTTTATATTTGATCTAGAGATCAATATTTTCTAAAATTATTGTAGTGTTTTGACTTTGTAAGGATATTGGATATAACATAAATAACATTATTTTATTTATAAAATTTTTGGACTTTACTAAACAAAATATATTTATTATTTCACATTAGAATTTTTTAAAAGATAATTTTTGTGACATCCCCTTAGATATTGGTATTAATTATTTAACATGATAACTTATGAAGAACCAAGATAAAAACTCTAAAATATCTATTTTAAAATTATCCTACTATAAATAATCCTTTACATTTATTTAAATATTCATACATATTGGAAGAATGGATAATTTTAATCTATGATACTCATCAAATATCTTCTTCTATAAGTAGGGAAATTACGGGACACATACTCAGTTCATGAATTATATCATTTTATCAAGGTATTGGTTAAACTAATTAAAATTACTCTCCATATTCAAGAATTCCACATTAATATTCTTTTACTTCTTAATCATATCAAGGATGGATCATTAAAAATTAATATGAGAATTGTAATATCATTACCCATTCTTATATATATAAATATATGTATTATAGAAATTCATAAATTTTTGATATCCTTAAATCCACATTTTGGATAAAATAACATGGTTATTCTATCTCAGAGAATCTACCACATTGTCACCCTTCTTAGGTTGTTAATTTACCGAGAGATCATAATCATTGATAAACTCCAATTTTCCACTCTAGAACATATTTAACTATTTCTAGGAAAATAAATAATTTAATCCATTAAATTTCATATATATATCACACCATTCACCATAAAGATAATTCATACATATCATCATTGTAAACAATATAATTACCAAATCCAAATTTCCATTCAGGTAATTTCGCTCAGGAATTTTTAATTGGAGAGAGGCTTATGCCATAACCATGACATTTAACATGAGGTAACATCCTAATATATTTTTTTGTTATTAATCATCAAACATTATCAACTTTAGGGTAAAGTAAAAAATTTCTTTATTGATCGACCATATATTTATTTCATTAAAAATATGTTCACATTCATCCTGAAACAATAACATAACCCACTTTCTAAATAAAATTGATGAGATGAGTAGATTTTCATTGCAAATATCTCACAATGTATCAGAAGTAACCATCAAACCCAAGAAAACTATGGATCACAATATCCCAATTTTTCCTATTTTATATCTCAATAACATTTATATTTAAACGATCCATCAATATAACCTCATTAAGATTATGTGACCCACAAATGAAAACTTATTAATCCAAAATTCACACATAGAAGATTTATCATACTATTCCCCCTTATACAAGATATTCATAAAAATTCTAGAATGTTCATATTGATCATAAAATTTTTCTAAAAATATGAAAATATCAAATATGACTACAAAAAAATAATCAAGGAAATATCTAAATGATAAAATATTTAAATACATGAAGATTCGCGTGGTATTTCTAATCCCAAATGGAATTACTATAAATTCAAGATTACAATTTCTCATCTGGAGGGATGTATTTAGTGAATCTTTTTTCTTTATCCATAAATAATGATATCCAGATTGATTATCAATATTTTAAAATTGTATATCTACTTGTTATTGATAAATAATATCATCATTTCAAGGTTGATAATAATTTTTATTTATAGTGATGTTATATGTATATGAAAATAAATGGAATGAATCATTATACATATTTCTTCCTAACAAAAATAATAAGTGCACCTTCTTGTGATGCAATAGGTTGAATGAATACCTTATATTAATTCTCTATGAGACTTTTATTAAATTACTAAAACAAAATTGGTTCCATTTTTTGAATGTTATTTGAAATTGGTATTTCACTTTGTATGAGTCCTATTGAGAACTCAACCTATTGATTCAGAGAATGATTATAATGGTTTTCAAGAAATGCAATAATTTATTCCTAAATACTTGTCACATTTTAAATTTATTTACATTCTTCCAACACTTTTGAGACAAATACCCCTCATGAATATTTATAACACCACATAGCATATAAGTAATATCTATTGGGTGTTCAGTTTTATTCACACATTGATAGATGTTTGAATTTTTACTCACAATATCAAATATTACATATTTTCCACAACAATTGATATAATCTATACACACAGAGAGAGAATCCATACCCAAAATTTAAAAAAATTCATCTTCAGAAAAATAAAAAATATTTGTAGTAATCAATTCCCATAAACAATTATTAGAGGGGTGATATATACATGTGATGTAGCCATTCAGACATTAAGATTTTTCACTACCAAATTAATATCTTAGAGTTGAGGTGGTGATTTGATACACTTAAAAATTCATCAAATTTAAAATATTTGATTGATCCAAAATTGTTTAATTAATTTACAGTCCTAGATTTGGTAATATATGTATCTATCACTACATCAATAAAAAAATTGACATTACTTGTAATAATTACTTAGGCTTGTCCATATGTCATTGGATTATTTTTCAAAATGTTCCCTTTATGTTTGGGGAATAGGTTAATATAGTTCACCATCTCAAAATAGTTAACCAACACTACTATTTTGGATACTCTTTCCATTTCAATGTCCAGACTAATCAGTATTTTATCCATACCTTAAGAGCAGTGGTTTTCCTTTTAAGCATGTCCAAAGGTATTTCCTTCCAAAAGTATCACATGATCTAAAATACCCCACTATGTTCTTCCAATAATGAATTTTTTCACCATCATTAATCATCTTGTAATTCACTCATTAGAAATAAATAGGATTTGGATTAATTTTTCACTATATATTGATAGCACATGAAATTATATCCTCATATGATGAGAATATTTGCGAGATTAGTTACCTTAAAATCAATTTATTATTCTTTTAAATGAAATGGTCAATCAATACATTGGATTACATACATAGTGAGTAGTGTGAATTACTAACCATTTAATGTTATATTCATACTTATAATCATTCTCCACTACTTTTTATCTTAAACCATGGAATTGTCTTTTTATATCTGATCATTGTTCACAAGGAAAAATATTTACCCCCAAAAAAATGTTAATATACTTACACTATATGCTTGTTATTATCTCTACATCACTTGGGTTTTGAATAAATGGACGCCATTGATACAAATCCCCCATGAGATGATAAACATTCATGAAATAATTATACAATTCATTACATCCCAAATTAAGAAATAATATTTCTACGAAAATTATACATTTATCATATATAAATGGATTTCGGGTTCCACTGCATGATAGAAGTCATATTAACATGAAATGGGATCAAATTATTTGACACAAATATTGATGAGTAGTCTTATTTATATGTTCATGGTTATCAGACATAACCAGTGTTAGATGACCCAATATATTCATAATTTTTTATGTTCTATCTCCAAATCTAGCTCAAGATTAATTATTTTTCACAAAATGGAAATACCTAGATAGATTACCTGAATTGATACAGTTTTCATTCCTTTTTTAGATATTTATAAATAATTGAATATTTTATATTAGAACAATAAAAATGTTAGTAATGATTAATAATTTATAAAAATTCCAAAAACATTACTTAACTGAATTTTTTTTCATAAATAATCTCAAAAATCATAACCTTGGATTCATTGGGAATATTTTTTAAGTACATAATACGATTAGGATAACTAATATATGTGTAATAAATCTCGTTACCAGGGTTTATATTAAACTTCATATCATACCAAATATATTGACCCCCATCCAACAAAACCATATCTAGTGGTAACATTAATACATTTATACAGGATATATGTTACCCTGTCCCAACGAACCAAATTGTTGAGCATTCTTGGTAAACTATAAGCAAGCTTAAAACACAATTTACATTTTTAATAATAAAATACAAAATAATATTTTCTCTAATAAGCTAATTATTTATTCTAGAATATACTTCAATATCCATCATAATAATCATTCTAGAAATATAGAAAATGTAAACACGAGAAAGGTGTGAAATCAGATTTCCCAGTAAGTGAATGTGTATATCATAATGGCCCACCCCGCAACATGGAGGCAAGTCATGTTGTTAATGATATATATAATTTTATAGAAATATATTAAACTCTATTGTGTTATATAATATTGTAGACTACACAGTAAAATTACTGAACTCCGCATTGATAATTGAAGGCTCCAGATATATATAAGACTATACTAAATGCTCTAAAACACTACCAGTTCTAGAATTCCCCATTTATATTAAAATATGATACAATTATCTAGAACCTTATTTGTATTCTATGTTGTAGATTTTTTTTAGACTTCCCTATTCAACCCTATGTTAGTGGGAGGCAACTCATATGTATATAAACATTGAAATTGACATCAATAGAGATATTCCAATAAAACCATGTCTTTTGATCTTGTCAAAATATTATCGTATAATAATTACTTCAATTGGGAGTGTGGAAAAGTTGAACATGTAAATGATTTTAATAATAAATATAGAGAGGTTATTCATTATATATTGGTAAATTCTGTGTACATGATATCTAGTATTATAGAGATGATCAATGAAAGTGTTCACAGTTGGAATGCTTGAGAATTGATGAATGTATGGTTCTTTCCAGAAATAAGGCACCATTATCCATCATAGAGAAAAGGAAGGTATAGTTCTATGAAACCATAAAAATTGTTATTGAGAATCTCCTAAGGATAAAGAAGAACTTTGATAAGATGATGGAAATGATCAAGATCCTTTTGGGAGTGGACGAGGAAGGGTAATTAGATGTGGTTGGGCTTTGTGAAGTGATATTTAGTATCTAGACTCAATTTATCGCAGTTGATATGTTTTCCTAGGTGAATAATTATAATAAGGATGTGTTCAATGATCAATATAACGGATTCTTGGTGTATCATTGGGTGGTTATGGAAAGGTATGAAAAAAATTTAGATAAAAATAAGAGTGATTGGTAGAATAACCATAGTTAAGTGGCTAGAGGAGTTATTGTGATAGAAACACCAATGAATGATATTCTAAGAGAAATGAACTTAAACGGTAAATGAGAAACTTATGTGATATAAAAAATGTTTCGTAACATCGATCAATTCATTGATGTAATTTGATGGATAGAAAATGGGAACCATGTGAAGAAAATATTTGATTACATTGTTTACGATGCATCACTATGTTGGAGGATGATTCACCAAGAGATCAAGGATGATGGAAAAGGGACATCCTTCATGGGAAGAGATCAATAAATTAGTTTTTTCTTAGTTCTTCCAGGAAGACGAATATTTAGAAGTAAGGTATAATATTTTATCTATGAAGAATATAGAAACAATCCATGACTATTCTCTATATGTGAAAATCCTAGTTATGATCACTTGTATAATTATAATAATCAGATTCAGTGATGGTAAATACAAGATGCAAGAGATAGATGGCCTAAGACCTATACTTAGTTTTTTTCATCAATGAGTTCATGGTTGTATATAAAAATAAGTATATCCTTATAATCCAAATATGAATTATTAATGTAAAGGCGGGTGGGACTAGAATAAAATTTTTAACTAAGATTCCCATGAGAAGGGATAATCTAGGGAATACACAATTGGCATCCCAATAGAGAGTCAATGATACAAGACTCAAGAATACTAGTTTAGTTATAGACTCATCAATAAAGAGTTTTTCCCAAGACTAAGAGACTCATCTTGATTCTCTAAGAGAATATAAATATTCCCAATGAGAGTAAAATGGGGGTATTAATGCTCTTCAACGTGTTGGAGTTGAAGTTTCCCATTGAACGATCCACATAAGGGTAGATTTATTCACACATAGGTGAATTTAAATAGTAACAATATCATTGATAATGTCAAAATAGAATCCACACATACATTTTTTCTAATAATAATCAATCATATTGTGATAGTTATGTCTAAGATAACTAGTCTAGTGAATGACACAAATTCCACACCCAATCCTTGAGGTGTGATTTTCCATGGAGTTACCCTTTTAATTAGGGAAAAGAAGGGATTGGTTGAGTTTATGTTAGTTCCAATAGAAGTCTTCTAGATAGTGTTTTGGATTGACTTCTCCATTAAATACAAGGCCATACCATCACTACACTTTGAAAATGGTGATCAATGAGGGGAATATCTCATACATGGGGATTAAAAAGGTTTGTGATAATCATAGTTCTTAATTACTTACTATACCACGATTTTTAAAGAGTTCAAGATGAAAGAAAAGACGATCATGGAGTCATTAAAATAAGATTGACCTTTTGTCGACAAACATTATTTGATGAAATATATGATTGAAAAATTACATGAATTTAGAATCGTCCGGAAACCAGTTTTACTTATGAGAATTCCATGTAAGAGAGCGGTGGATCATAATATAGAGTTATATTCTGGATTTAAACAAAATTACATGGATCCTTATCACATGCCCCGACCTAAGTTAGTGGGGTTGACAAAGGAATTGATTTAAATTTTTGATACATGACATATCAAACCATCCATGTAGCCATATAGAACACCCATGTTATTATAAAATAATCATGATGACCCCCTTGGGATGTGTATTAACTTTGGGGAATTGAAAAATTTTACATTGAATAAAAAGTGTCTTTTCCAATTGATCGCATATAGATTTGATTTTTTGGGAAAAGAACAAGAATTATGAAAGCTAAACATGAAGTTGGGATACAATCATGTTCGCATATCTATGAAGGATTTCCTAAAAAACAACACGTCTGGAAAATTAAATATCCTATGAGTCTGTTTTAATTCAATTAGGATTAAATAATGACTTAATTACCTTTTTCACCTTGATTATTAATCTCTCTGCAAAAAAATAAAAAACTTTTGTGGTGATATACTTGGAAGAAATTTTTTTCTACAATGAAAAACTGATAAACAATGTAGATCACTTGTGAACCATGTACAAATTATAGAAGGTGAATGAGTTATATGTGAATAAATAGAAATTTCCCTTTTTAAGGGATGAAGTTCACTTCTAGATGACTAAGATCATAGTAGGGAAAAACATGATAGACCATGTGAAGGTTTATAATATTGACAAATGGGATATTCCATCCAAGGATAATGAGGTCAAAACATTCCATGTATTGGTGAAATATTATCGATGATTTATCTATGACTTCTGCAAGAATGTGGATCCAACCCCAAACTTTTTTATGAATAAAAAATAAAATGAATGAGGGATAACAAATAAAAAAAGTGATTTGAGGGACAGAAGTAGAAGGTTATGAGAGATCCATTTTTGGATATTTTTCATTTCACACAATACTAAATATTACATTTCTTAAAAGAAAAAAACTATTTTTGGATTGAATTATATACAAAAAATAAATATTATGCTATACACAACCCTTATAGATGAATTTTTAATATTAAACACTATTATTATCTTGTGTAATACACAACAATGATTTCTTTAGATAAATTGAATTAGACACATGACTATTTTTTTCCAAAAAAAGTATTTTATAAAAAAAATATTTTTTAATATAATAATATATAAAATAAAATATATAATACATTTTATTACTATGATTATGAAAATACATGGTTTATAAAATTTATTCATTATTTTCCAATAAATTAGGAATGAAACAATACAAAAATTTTATATAAAGGAATTATTTTTATTTTTATACTCCCAAAGTCATTGTGTACTAGCAAATTAAATAATTTATAACTATATAATGATATTAATGAAATATATATTTTATATATTTGATAAAAATTTGTTTTATATATATCGAAAATATTTTATGGGGATATGATAAACCAACCCAATCTTATACTTAAAACATATATTTTTCAAAAGGGTAATTTTAACGCATTTTAATGGAGAAAAAATTTTAAAATTAAAAAAATTAAACTTTTATATCTTCTATTTGAAAATATATTAATAATATTTAAAATAGAAATATTAAATATTAATTTGGTAAAATATTTGAGTTTTTTGGATATGTTTCATATTTATATGAATAGTTAAAAAATACTAATGTTTAATTGAAAGAAACATTTTCCATTAGAATAATTTATAGTATTAAGTTATATTTTTATTGGTTTTAATTTTTAATTAAACAAATATTTTATGATTTAATAAAATATTGGTAACTGGAATTAATTTTACATTGAAATTCCATATAAGTTTTTTCAATATTTTTTATGTTTTAACTTTAATAATATGTTCTCTTACCCCATCAATGAGAGTAATTTAAAATTAATTACTAAAAGATATGTGTTTTTAATTTGGAAAAATTTTATTCTAAATTTTGAATCTGAGTTCCCAAAATATGTAAATAATTTTTTATATTTTAGAAATTATGAATAGAAACCTTATTAATTATTTAATAATAGTGTAAAATGTAAATCTAGAAATAATGGGTAAAAAAATAAAAATAATAAAATATTATACTAACACTTCCATATTTCCTTTATGAAAATGATTTTCAACAAATATAATCCATGGTAAAAAAATTAACCTTCTTATACTACTTTAATGAGAGTAAGACATTTGTTCTATTTAATTTAATGAAAATTTAAATATATTATACTCATATTTTTAATAACTATATCATTTTTCATATATGGTGACAAAGAAGATAAATGTCATAATAAATAGTGTATATAAAGATAAAATTAATATCATAAACAATGATATTTTTTCATAATATTTAATAAATGATTAATTAACATTGTAAATTACAGATTGATGATGCAGCAATTTTATAATTAATGGGTAAATAAAAACAATTATATTAATAATTTTAAAATAAATATAATTTTATATAATTAATATAATAAATTAATTTTAAATATTAAATTGACATGTTAGTGATGATTTCACATAGTTTGAAGTAATATATCACATTTTATGATATTTTAAAAAAATTAAAATAATGAATAGTTCAAAATTGACATTAAGAATATTTGAAAATATAAAATATTTAATTAAAATGTGTATCCATAAAAATATAAAATTAAAACAAAATAATTGGGATAATGATTAATATGTCATAAATGATCCATTTATAGTTCTTTTTTCATTTTATTGTAAATATTTTGACCCTTAAACAGTGAAAACACATGTTATCTTGGTAAGGTTTTAAGAGGTTAAATAAGGTTTAAGGATAAAAGACAAGGACTATGAAATAGTGATAAAGTATATAATTTTCCTTGGTTGAGATGATATAGACACCAAATAATCATATATTATTAATAATAACTTTGGATCCTTTTTTAATTGAACATTATTTTATATTAATTTAAATTATTATGAGTTTCTTAATTGCCTCTTGCCACACTTATAAAAGGGTACCTCCTTCCTCACTTCCTCAAAATAGATTGAGACTATAACTTATACAACCCCAATATAAATAAGACAAAAAACAAACCTACCTTAATTTTTGATACTATCCATTCAACATAAACAAATCCATGGAATCCCATTGGTGAAATCAAAAAGGAATTACCCAATGAAGAAGTAACATCCTTCCACAAACTCCTCTCTTTTATTATCTTTTTCAACAGCACCAATTATTCATATTCAATGAACCCAAAATAAACTCAATATCAACAATATAATGATATTATTTTATATTACGATTTATAAATTCACTTACACACACTTCCATCTAATTTTTATTGAACATACTATTCTTTTATATGGTGAACTATCAGATCATGAAACATTGTTTTCCATTTTAAAATTACTACATCTTATGGATATAAATTATAATGTAAACTCTACTTTATATGATATTAATTTTATTTATGATGTATTTATAAATCATTATATTTAATATAAATCCTACATACATGCTTTCCAATTTCTGTAAATACTTTTTTGTGGATGTGTACACTAGTACCTCCTCAAAGTGATCTGATCCGTTCACCCTTTTCATAAAGTGTATTATTGATGGGTTTAGTAAAATTATATGATATATATGAAATAATAAATATAATTATATTGTATTATATACATATATACATATATTGATTTTATTTTATTACTTTTAATAAAACCTGAAAATGAAGAAAATCATTCATGCGTACATTCGACCAACCATCCCTATGAACGCTTTATTCCATTTCATATATCTATATTTTATAAATTATTATAAATGTTTTATATGGAAAAAAAATATAACATATAATCCATTTTTACATTATATAAATATGTAAATCATGATTTGTGTAAGGTTGTCAAAAATGAAATGTGAAAATATGTATAATAAACAATGTAGTTAATACCTGAAATGTCACTTTAACATGGAATTGTGAATAAATGGGTTGTAGAAGGTCATAAGAAAACGATATATGTATTATATATATGAATACAGTTCCAGGAAAAATCTATAATAAACATATACATATAATACATGAATCTTTTACATGTATGATGAATGTCACAAAACATAGTATTGTAATTTTATCTCGTTTTTGTTTTAGTGAGATTCGTGCCTTATTTACGACTAATTTCATTTCTGTGGTGTCTCTTATAAGGACATTGGTACATATAAAATAACTTATTTTTCATCCTATAATTAAATAATTATAATAATTATAAATTAATAATATTATAGGATCAATTTATTGAAATTAAAAAATCAATACTAAAATAATTGTAACCTCACATAGGATAGTATAAATGAAACATTTGAATCTAATAACTGTAACAATGTTGAATTTATATCTTTGACTATGTGACTAAATGTTTTAGAAATGATAAATTAATTATTGGTATTTTTTAATTCAATAATATTTAATTACAATTTCATAATTAACATAATTATTTAAAATAAACTTTATCATAAAAATAATTCATAATTTAATATTTTTATGTCTTATAATTATAAGATAATCTTATGAGAACTTATTCAAATTTTCAATTTGTCAGAAATTCTGTATTTTTCAAGTAAATAATTATTTTAATTAATAATTAAATTTCTCATACTAATATAATTATTTTCATAAAATTTTGATCATTTTTAATTATACATGTTATAAATTTGTAGTGATGAATTTCTTGTATTTTTCTAGAAAACATAAATTTTATATGAATTGTAAAATATGGAAATTTACTATATATATACATTATAAGTTAAATACACTATTAAATGAGTCATATTTGATGTAAGAACAATTATATAGAATCAACCTTCAGTATTTTAACATATTTACTAATAATTATCAATCTATTCATAGTCTTGATATGTAATAATATAATAATGAATAAAATAATGAGAAAACACCCCTCTCCTCCAATATAAATACCACCCATAAACACCTCTTCTCAAAACACCACAATGTATCGTAACTTTTTATATTTATTTACAATTACCATCTCAATACTCTTACTCACATCCAAGATCTTTTGGTCTCACCAAATGGTGAATACCATGTGCGTTAAGGAGGTTCTTAAGGAAAAGAATTTAAGAGGTAAAATCTACTTACTTTTTCTTTTTGGTTTACTTTAATTTCCTATCCTTGAATACCCTCATCAAAAAGTAATAGAATCTCTAGTATAATACGTACATTATAATTTTAATGTGTTAATTGGGTATCCATCATCAGGCTTTTAATCTTTTCCCCTAATTCTAAAATCTGATAACATTGTTTTTGATTTGTCGATTTTCCATTACCATGGATGTTGTGTTTTATTTTTATTTTACCACTTATAAGCATGGTTAGAAAACATTTTTTATTGTTAAATATAATTTAATTATAAAATTTATATATTATATAATGTTTTGAGATGATAATATAGTCTACAAATTAAATAAGATAATATATCCTCATGATGGATGTAAAAATCACATAAATAAAGTGAATAGTTTTCTTTAATGTTTTATCTAATTAATAATACCCATAAAATGAAATAATTTATATATGGTATATTTTAATTTTATGGAAGTGATATAATACTATTTCATTCACATTATGAAGTTTTATCATCCATTCGACAAGAAAATACATAAAGATCAAACAATAGAGCCCATGAAATAATCTCACTCGAAACAACAAAAATAAAAAAAAATTACTATTAAATGGGTTTAATGTTGTTATAAAAAGATAATTCAAGGTATTATAGATATTAATATAGTTCTATGATATATTAGTAACACTGCATAAACCATTATATAATTTTTTCGACACATTTGAAGTAAGACAGACTCGAGGCATGGGACATTCCATTAAAAATACTTTTTTAGTTTTCTATTTTATCAAAATTAAAAAGGATTGTTTTGTTGATAAATTTATTAATTTTTTATTATTAATATTTTCTTACTGTTATTTTTTTATATTGAATGTAGGGTCCTATATGTCCCTCCATTTCAATGGATATGTTTATATTTTTTGTCGACTGTATGGTTACTCCAAGTGTACCGGTGATGGTTACACGATTAGGTAGTTGTGAGGGTAGCATTTTAAGGTAGTTATGAGCGTTGCATTATAAGGTAGTGGTTTGAGTCAGAAATAATATTATATCCATGAGAGTCACCATATTTACTAAAAAATTCCTTAATGTGCCTTTATATATTTATTTATGTTCTCTGTGTTTTATGAAAATCTCATGTTATAAAATAGTATGTGCATGATACTTTAAGGGTGAGAAGTATATCTTTTTTAAAATGATTTCATTTGATTATAAGTATTCATGGAATGACTATTTCATTCATTATTTTTATCTCCCTTATTGATAATTTTGTGCCCATCATAATTGTTTTTAAAACAATTACATGGTTTAAGGAAAGGTAAGATAAAATAAGAATTCAAGATGAATATTGTGAAAAATAATCATGAAAATATTTCTTTTTTTTTGAAAAAAATTGAATTATATATGAAATGGAATGTATTTTAGTAACACACACAATAAATTCTTATGGGTTTTTATATATGAATTATGTCTTAGTTTTCAAAAATAGTAAACTTATCATATCTTTACAAATGAAAGGATGTGAATTCTATAATGAATTTACTATATTATTTAATTTATAAGGTTTCAACACTATAGTTTTTATCAGAGGATGATATAGATAATTTTAGGGACTATGATGATGTTAATAGAGTACCGTAAATGATTTTACCTTATGCTAAGGTTTAAATGATATAGAATTTAATGATTTGCATGTTGATAAATCTAAAATATTTATTTTCATAATGGTTTTCCATATATAAAACATGGATGATGAAGTAGGAAGCCACTGAGTGGAATATATCTTTAAGAACCCACAAACTGGAATGGTGGGAATTCGAACTGAGAAATTTTGGATAGTAACTTCTTAGTTGATAGAGTCTATAAATAGTGGTGGAATACCTGAAATATAACAACTGGATATGTCACAATGATACATCATTGCAGTGAAACATTGTATAATGAACACCCTCCTCCTTTCAGTGGATCTTCTGGTCCAGTGGTGGATGAACAGGTTATTAAACACCTTGAAAAATATATTCGATGTAATGGAGAATTCAAATAATTGAAGGGATTATCATTTCATTTAACATTTTGAATGGGAATATAACTAGTGGTGGCCAGTGTTCATGAAAATTCTGGATACTGATTAGATCAATTCCTTAGAATGGGATGATTTTAATAATTTTTTCATTAAAAAATATTTTGATAATGTGGATAGGCATGGGATGGAAAAAATTCCATGAATTGAAACATAATGATGATGGATTAATGTTCGTGTTTAGAGAAAACATGCATATTTTGGAAAGGTACTCTCGAAATATTATTCTAAATCTTGATAGAGAAAATAAATTATTTTTACTCATCATTGAAGCCAATATATTTAATGGAATTTGCCTCCCATGTATTGAAATGTTATGAGAAACTTTTCGATTGTGTTGAGAGGGTAGAAATAGAGTTTGATGATGATCATGTGTAATTTGAAAGTGATAAAAATAAGATGTAAAAATAGTAATCAATGGGTATGAATAAATGAAATATATCAGATGGTAATAAAATATATTTACAAGTTTTTGAAAAGTGTGATAAAAATACAAAGGAGAGTGCCTTATCAAATCCAATATGTGTTTCTTATGTGGTATTTCTAAAATATGGACATATAATTCAATGAAAATGATAGTATTCTTATTTCTAATAAGAAAACTATATAGTGTTTTAAATTTGGTGAGATATGGAATTATAAAATTCCTTCCGAAAGAGTGATCTGAATCATGGAATGAAACCATTCATCAAAAAGTTTCACTGATATCATTTACAACAATGTTAGAAAATGTTGGGATATCCATTGAATTTGTATCAGGTATATTGTTATTTTATCTCAAATTTTTATATTTTTTTAGTTTGAAAAGGGTTATATACATTCCTTTTTTTGATAAATTTTCTACTAAATTGGAAATTTCATATCATGAAATGAAACTAAAACTTATAGTTTAAACTCCATGGGGAATATTAATGAAAAAAAATATTTATATGAATCTTCAAATTATTTTCTATTGATATTCATTAAGTAAAAACATTATGGTTTTTCCATTAGTAAATATTTATGATCTTCTGGGTATGCATTGGATTTATATTTATTATGAATAGTTTTATTGGAGAGTTAAATAAGTTGTTTTTAAAAAGTAGTTTTATTTTTTATAAATTAATGTACCCACATGAATGAATACATGTCATGATGCTGAGAAACTGTTAAAGGATTGAAATGAAATAATATTTCTCACATTTTTTTATAAAAATGGAATTTTTCAGATTAATGATATGAAAATGGTAAAAGATTAATTAGAAGGTTTTTATTATATTTTCAGTGTTATACCTGATCGGGTAATTTAATTTACTATTGACATGATTTATGATTCTAAGACATTTTGAAACCCCTTATCAAGTGTATCAAGTGGAACTTCTAGAATTTAAAACTCAATTTTAGTAGTTTCATGATATAGGTTTCATTCATCAGAGAACATCACCACGGGGTGATACTATTTTTTTTAAAAAAATGATGGTTTCATGAGACATTGCATTGATTATATAGATTTGAATAACATTTATATTAGGAATAAGAATCTATTTCCTTATAACAATTACATGTTTGATCAGATAAATGGATATTTGTATTTTTCAATGATTAACATGGGATTTGGGTACAATTATATAAGGGGGAAGAGTATGAAATTACCAAAACACATAGCAAAACTAGATATGACCATTATGAGTTTTTTATTCCCATTTCTTTAATAAATGATCATGATGTATTTATGGATATTATGAGTATAATATTCCATTAATATTTGGATTTTTAATTCATTGGTGATATTTTGGTTTATTCAATGATGTATGATTATCATTAAAATAATCTAATAATTTTTCTACAAACAATGATACAAAATATTTATGTGGGAAATTTGGAAAATTTTGTTCTTATTTGTAACTAATTACTCTTCATGGGAACATTGTAAATAAGTATGGTATCAACATTGATCTTTCCAGAACAAAAGTGGTTGATGAATGGAAAATAACTATAATTTTTATATATATTAATATTTTTCTTAGATTGTAATGTTGTTAATAATAGTTTGTTTCAATTCTTCTTCAACCATATAGCCTGGAAACTAGATAACATTAAAATGGGTTAAATTTATTTGGACTTAATAATGTAATGTTTATGGTTAGAACTAAATATGAGATTGGTTAATGATCATTTTTTCCCATACTTGTAGAAATGGTGTGTTTTTCTCTAGAGCAATGCTTCATTGACAGGACTTGGTTGAGTTCTAATGAATAATGATAAGGTAATTTCTTATGCTTAAAAAAACTGAAATCTAATGAGACAAATTATCCAACACATGTTTTCAAATTTTTAGATGTTTTTTTCAGCTGAAAATTTTATTAATTTCGTTTATATTTATCCAAATATGAAATATATATTGGCCATAAGAGTAATCTGTATATATTCACTTGAGAGGAATTGAACATTAAGGAAAAAAGATGGCTAGACCTAATAAATGATTATAATTTCATAACCAACTACCATCCTAGAAAATCAATCAAATTGAATGATTCCTTGTCTAAAAAAAATTCAAGATCAACTATGTTACATTTAGAACATGAACCCTTGATTATGTATTTGATGAAATTTCACGTGGAATTTGTTGGTGCCAGAAAATCCTCTATATTGATTCATGTCTTACTTCATTCATCACTCCATGATATAATTAACTAATTGTAGAAGGAATACTATGAGTCACAAAAAAAGGAAGAATTTTTTATGAAAGGTAAAATTATTGAAATTTCTTTTGATAAAGAATTTTTTGATATTTTGGATAACAAAATTTGTGCATTTTGATTCACGATTGAATAAAGAGTTGTTTTTTGAAACACATATTTTTCTATTTTAGTTCATCTTTTTCAACACAATGATGTATAGATACCATTAGGAGTATTACTAGTGGGATTGAATGAAATGATATATTGTTAATTATCAAATTAATGGTTTCACCTTTCAATAGTTTAAAGATAATATATTACTACAAAAGGGTATTCTTCAGCATTTTCTAGTGGTAGAGTCTAAATGGTAATATATATCCACAGAATTATTGTGGGCCTACAAAGTCTTTTCGATGTAACTATGTGAGATTGGTTATTATTAATAAACTGTCTTAATCTACACATATTATTTCTATTCGAGATAAAATGTCTTCGGTCATGAATTCTTAACTATACCTTAAAGATATTTTTAGGTTACATTGACTTCATATATCCATTTTTTCTGATTGTGATACCATGTAATCTTATGTGTTTTGGAAATGCCTTCTGAAGTCATTGGGATCTGAATTAAATATCCTCACAACCTTTCATCCCCAATCCCATTGAATGTTTGAGAAAACATTTCACACATCAGAAGACATTTTACATACTTTTTCAATGGATTTCAAAAGAATTTCGATTCAATATCATTATTTTGTAGATTTTATATATAATAATAGATTTCATTCCACAATAAAAAATGAAAAATTTAAATCCTTATATGAAGTAAAATTTCAAACTCAATCATTTTGTGATGAAGTCAGGGAAAAGAACTTAATAGGACTATAATTTGTAGAGGAAGTGGTAAAGATAGTAATGATGATCTAGAAACATATGATGACAGCTCCAGGTAGACATAATATCTATATAGACAACACAATAAATGAAATTTATTTCATGGTAGGTGATCAGGTTTTTTAAACAAAGTCTCATTGGAAAAGAGATCTGCATTTTTATAAGAAAGTATTGTTATGTCCATGGTTCATTAGACCCTTTAAAATCTTATAGAATTTTATACTATTTTCCTACCCAGCTTCTTTTCCTCTGAGTTTATTTAGTTACACAATGTTTTTCATGTTTTGATGTTATGAAATTATGTTCCAGATTCACCTCATGTTTTAGCCCATAAGTAATTTAGCCTGAAGAGAAAATTTCTTATGAGTAAGACTACATTCATAGTCAATATCATAAGGTGATATTAATGTATAATAAGGAAATCCCCTAGGAAATGGGTTTTAGATGAAACCACTTGGGTGAAGAAGAAATATTGAAATCTAAAAACGATATGATGAAAAGGTACCTCAAATCAATAATTAAGTATGTAAAAATTGTGAGTACACAATTTCTAGGAGGTGGGTAGAATGTAATGACGTAGGTAATTATAAAATAATTTGTTTAAATTATTTATTTACATAGTTAAATTAATTATAAATTTATAATGTACTCAGTGATATTTATAGAAATTAAGGAATCTATTCTAATATAATTTTAGCATCACCTATGAGAGTAAAATTAAAATTTATGTATCGTATAAGTGTAATCATGAAATATTTGTATCATAGAATAAGTATGTAAATGTGTTGGAAATGATAAATTATGTGTTGGTATTTTTATGAGTAATAATTATTTAATTACAATTTTATAAATAATATAATTATTTAAAAAAGTATTTATCTTCATAAAATAGATTCAAAAATTTATACATTATAGTCTAATGATTATAAAATAATTGTATGAGACCATATTTAATTTTTCGAAGTGTAACAAAATATGTAACAATTTTAAAATTAATATTTTTCAAATAAATGAAGACTTTAACTGAAAATTAAATTTCCTATATTTTGATAATTATTTTCAAAAAAAAAATTTACATTTATAAATTCTACCTATCACAAAATGGTGGGGGTCAATTTTTTGTTTGTTTATTAAATAGTTGATTTTTTAATCAACAATGAAATATAATAATTTATGGTATATATACATTATAAGTTAAATACCCAATTCCTTGAGTAATAACTATTTGACGAAACATAATTTGAAATAATCATTCATTATTTTAATATATTTAGTAATAATTCTCATATTACTCATATTATTGAGGGAAAATAAAAAAATAATTAATAAACTAATGAGAACACACCCCGCTCATCCACTATAAATAGAACCCCTCACCACCACATCTACTCACAAGTAAAATCCATTTATTTTGTTTAATTTCTACCCAGTTCACTTCCCTATTATCTTCCAGAAGACCAATTCATTCTGGTCTAAAAAAAGGACAAAACCATGTTCCTGAATGAGGTTATCCAGGAGGATAATTCAAGTGGTAAAATATTCTATCTTTTTCGTTAATATTCCTTTCAATTTAATTTATTTATTTTTTCATTACCCACCTCCCATATATGTGACGTTATAACTCCAGAATCTTACAAATAATGTAATGGTATTGTTTTAATGTAATATCCATCATCAAACCTATCTTATTCTATCTTATTCTAATAAATGAAAACGTTGGTCGTGATGTGTTGATTTACCAACATCTCGGACAATGTGTTTTCATGTTTTACCACCATCAAGGATGGTCATAAAATAATTATTATTATTTAATGATATTTTATTATTTTCATTGTATGTTATATAATTTTTTGGAACCATTATATAATCCTGATCTTAAATAAAATGATATATTTTCATGATGGTTGAAATATTTGAAAAAATAAATTAATTCATTTTCATTAACAATTTCTCTAATCAATCATACACATAATTAAAAAACAAACTATATGTGTTATATTTTAAAAAAATTTAATGCTATTAACACCATTTCATTCCACTTATGGATTTTTTCCTCCATTTGAAAAAGAAAATTCGTAATGAACCACCCTGTAAACCATCAAATTGACGCAGTTGAAGGAATGTAAATAAGAAAATATTATCATTAAATTGGTGGAAAGTTGTTACAAAAAGTTAAGATAAGGTATTATAGATATGAATATAGTTCGTTAATATACTAATAACACTATTTATACCATTATATAGGAGGTTTGTACATTTTTATATTAAGGAGAAACCGAGGTAAGGGACTTTCCTTTAAAAATCCTCTTTTAATTTTGTTTTTTTTTACAAAATTAAAAATTATTTTTTTATGAAAAAGTATTAATGTTAAATGATTATGATGTGGTTTTTGTAATTAATTATGATGAATTTTGGTACTTATATATCCATCAAATTCATTGGGTTTGTTTATGTTGGATGTTGACCAAATGGTTACTCCATGTGTAACTACGATGGTTACACTACAACGTAGCCGCTAGAGTAACATTGTAAGGTAGCTGTGAGGGTTACATTATAAGGTATTAATGAGGTTTAAATAGCATATGGTATCTATGGTGGTTACTATATTATGTATTTAATTCCTTTTGTTCTGTTTCTAGGATTATTTTTGTTTGTTATTTTTTTTTTGAAATATCATGTTTTAACAAAGTACATATATTATACATTATGGGGGATAGGTATATCATTGTGAAAATGAATTAATATGTTTTTATGTATTCCTGAATTATAATTCTCATTCCTTATTTTTATGTCGCTTAATATGGGTTTTTACTCATCCCAAGTGCTAAAATGTTTTTCATGGTGTTTATGTATGGGTATGAGAAATGAAAAATACAAGCTATATTTTTTCAATAATTTTCATGAAGAGATTTAGTGTTTTAATAAAAAAAATTATGGACGAAATATATACTTTATAGTAGTAACCTTTTTTATGATTATGGTTTAATATGTATCAATTATATTCTAATTTTATAAAACACTAAATCAAAAAATTATTTTTGGAATCTAAGGATATGGATTCTAAAAGAACATATGATACTATGTAATGTTTATGGTCATCTCCTTATAGACATAATGACTATGAATGAATTATGTGATTTATATACTTAAATTTATGGTTATTTAAAAATACATTTAATGATCTTTCTTAGATGGGTTTTGTGTTTCAAAAGTTACCAAATCAGTAACGTAATTTAGTATCAATTTTCATTCTCTAAGATATGTGTTTTGTTATGTGCCTATGTTATTTTAAGGGGATTATATGATTATAATTAACATATTATATAATAAAAATAATTATTTTTCATTATATTTTTTTTTTTTGAAAAGTAATTTTATTTTCTTACTTGGGGAGTATAATTAAATTTTAGGAATTTGACAGGGTTTTTTGAAACAATATCATCATTTATCAAGATTATTTATGGTTCTTCATTCATTGATGAAATATTATTATATATATCTAAAAAATACTCATAAATTTCATTCTCCTCATTTTATACATGATGTATTAATGTATTAGAAAAAAATTCACTCGTTGGTAATTTAGTTAATTCATAAAATGTTTTTCAGAAAATTAGTTCTCAACTATCCGTTTAGTAAAAAATAATTTTTATTAAAAAATCCATGATTAAAAAATATTAAATGTTCATTTAATATAATTTTCATGAAAATGTTTTATAAAATTGTATTCTAGTTTTTAAATATTACATTATATCCTTTTAAAGAGATTTTCAAAGTAGAAGGTTTTCCAACATTTTTATGTTTTAGAGAGCATTATTCAATAACGGAAAGATATTTTCCCCAAGAAATATTTCTAAATGAAAATTAAAAATTATTTCATGCCTAGTATGACATATATTGGTGATACAAATTTCTTATTGAGAATATGACCCAAAATTCCATTCAATTTCAATCCCTCAATGGTTTATATTTTGATGGAATAAAATTCACTATATGTGTTTCTCTTTCATGGGTAATATGTTTATGGGATCTGTTTTCCTTTCATGGGTTATATGTCTATGAAACCCTATTCATTTTACATTTTATGATTTAATTAAATTATTATGAAACCAGTCAATTTTATATTGGTTTGTATAATATTGCATGACTATGATACCCATTTCATTTCATGGGTTATAATTTGAATACTCTTTATTATCTCATGGAAATTAAATGTATAATTTCAATATAAAATCGGTGGTGCCTATATATCCCTGAAATTAAATGGGTAAATATTTATATCTCATGAGACATAAATAAAGGAATTTAACAACTAAAATGATATTGGGAGTTATCATTTAATTTTGAGATGGTTATGGGAGTGAACCATGAAAACCAATGTAGTTATGGGACTAAAAAATGACTACTAATATGGTATGGGTAATATGGACTTGGAAGTGAATCCTTGACTACTATTGGAATAAGTTTTATATGCTTATGAGTTTTCCATATTTCATTGTCTTATTCCTCTATTATTCTTTCACGGATTTTTTTTTCTTTATGATTCATTCCTTATGAACGTCCATTATTTATTCAATGGTTATTTTTATGATCCTTCATATGTAGGGAATTATATTCTATTTTTGTGATCATGTTCTCATAAATTTATCATCATGATCATGCTTATGTATCCCCATTATTTACACTTACTAAGCATTAGAGCTCACCGCATTTTACGTTTCCTTCCCCAGGTTATAAAGATATGTATTATTTTTTATGTGTCTATGAAGAGTGTATGTAAATAAGAACATATTGATAGATAATGTAGATCACTTATGTACAGATTTTTATGATTTCATGTTTCCAAAGGCACAAGATTAGAATGGTCTTTTGGATGATTTTTTCTAATGTATGAAATTTTACACATAAATGATGTAATATTAATTTATGTTAAGAAATGGTCGCTATATATGGTATCATAGAAAGGGTTTAGTAAACCATTGGATGCTACGTTGAGAAAACCTTAGTTACAACCCTCAGTGCATGTCCATGGATCAGTATATGGACAAATAAATGTATAAGAACATGTCCTAGAAACTTGGGAAATGATAGAATGAGTGTTTTTTAGAAATATATACCTATCTAGATAATATAATTAGTTGTGGATCAGAAATTTTTTTAAATAGGAGTACCAACTACAAAAAATATTGTTGGTCCTCACTCATTGTAAGATAGTACACGGAAAAAAGCCTTACTCCACACCTGGTTTGACACTCCTGATAGATAATCTTTGGGAAATCATAAACACTTCATGAACCATTATGAAGGATTTATGTAAAAATTTTCTATTAATAGCCATTTTTAAACATAATGTGTCATAGATTGGTGAAGTTTTCATAATTTAGACATTCTATAAGTGACTTTTCATGATAATATGGTTCCCCCTTATGTTAATTATTTCTTTATATATGTTTTGGGTTTTAGTAAATGGTTAGATCCATAAGTAACCTTGTTAATGATGAATGTAATTGGAAATTAATTGATTATCCACCTAAATAATGGTATTGGAATTAGAATGAAAAATCTTATTGATGTACTCACACAAGACGTCAATCATTATAGTCCTCCAAATGAAAAGAGGAGGGAACAAAATTCTATTAAGTCCATCATGAGGTAGAGTAAACCTTATTTTATTGGGATGAATGATCCACTTGTTTTTTTATAATGGATTAGTACCACAAAATTATTATTTTTAATTTTCGTCAGTGTTTGGAACATTGAAAATTCATTTCGGTAGATTATCATTTGAAAGGTGAAGTCAATCAGTGGGGTAATATTATGAAGAATGGGAAGGAAAAATAAGAAATATAATATATGTAATGGTAAGAGTTTATGATGGAATTTTTCCTAATGTAATTTCCTTGTATTCTACAAATGAATATGGAAAATTATTTCCTTAAGCATATGAAAATCCATGATAAATCTGCTGATACATATGAAAATTTTTTTCAAGACTTGTGAGGTATGATTCTGGCCATTTTATCAAAAATAAAATTAAGGTTCATATGTTCTTCATTGGAAAAAATTAAATTATTAACAGGGTTCTAACAGTAAGTTACATTTTTATTTATTAACAGAATGTGACTTATTAAATCATTGTTGAAAAGGAGGTGGGAGTTATGTATCAATCTCATGGTTTTGATAAGATAATAATGATAGAGTTAAATGGAAGATATAAAAATCACAGGGAAAGAATATGACCTGTCATATATGATCTCAGTGTGCGAAGAAATATGGAGAAATTTTTTTAATGGGGACTAATAATTTTTTTAAGTGTATAAGGTAAGGTACTTGCGAATTGTATTGTTGATTTAATGGGAATAAGACAGATAATAATGGAAATGGAGAGAAAGATTCACAGAATGCACCACCCTCGCTTTAGTTATAAAAGTGTAAGGGGAATGGTAATTGTGCTAACTAAATACCAAACCTAAAGGGATAGTGATCTTGATCGACATCAGTAACCTATTAAGCCATGGAACAATAGAAAATATCACGTGATAAATATTAGTGATATAGAGTATGATATTAAAGTTATAGAATTATTTGGTATTTATATAATGTAATTAAATAATAATGTTGTAGAAGTACATTTATGTTATTAAATAATTAATAAACATGTAATTATTGTTTAATTATAGTATTTACATAAAGATTTAAGAGAATATACCGAATTGTACTGGTAAGCAGGAAATCTAATTGAGCTAGTAAAGTGATATTTTTTGAAGACACATGATTAAGGGAATGATAAATCTTAATATGTTCATGATTCTGAATTATTTATTTTTGTATAATGTTATGATGGAAAAAATATGTAAATTTGATGGTAATGGCGTCTTTTGAACTAATTATGGATTTTCAGAAATTTGCTTAATGTTATCATGGATTATGTTTACTGCTTATTGGACTTATGGAATGTATCCAATAAACATTGAAATAAGGACGAATTGGTTTTTTCAATAAGGATGTATTGTAATTAAAGATATAACACTGATTCAAATAAGGCATGATTAAGGTATTCACATGTTTGGTATGTGATGACCAAGAGCTACCCTATGATATATGGGAGAAAAAATTTAAGTAGATTGAATAATAATATTTCATAAGTTTTTTATTTTTATATTTCAGAAGGTTTGTTAAGTTATCTATGGACCGTTTGTGTTAAACTTCAAATGATGTTTGTGAGACTGATGTATTATTTCAGCATAAGTGTAATTATTCATATTTTAAAACTTAAGACAAATTCAACATCGTTTTTAGGATTAGGGATGAAGTGGAAATTGATCATGGAACAACAAAGGGTGATGTTGTCTTTAAATGATGTAAGTATTTTTTTCTCATAAATTTCATAAAATCTAGTTAAAGTACAATGAAACTAAAAAATTTATCCTAGTAAAAACATTTATGAATCAAATGGTCCATTGGTAAAATATAGACCAATTAAATACAATGGGATTTTTTTTATTTTTTACACTCCCAAAGTCGTATTTCCATTAAAAATTAAATAAATTAAAATTAAGGAATGATAATAATAATATATATATGTTATATATTCAATGATTTTTTTATATTTTTCCAATATATTTTACTTGCATAAAATAATAACTGAACCAATCTTCTGTATAAAAATATATATTTTTTAAAGGGGTAAATTTATCAGTTTTTAATAGAGAACTAATTTTAAATAAATTTTTTAAATCATTTGTATATTCTACATTAGAAAATGACCATGTTCTATTGAGGTGGAATTTAAAAATTTACCTTTCTTTTATTTTTGGAACTATTACAATAAGTTTCATGTTTTTATGAATAGTAAAAAACAAAATTTTAATTGAAAAAAAATTTTCTTAAAAATAATTTATACTTTTAAATTATACATTATATTTGTTTTAAATTATAATTAAATCAAACTATTTTCATCTAATCTAATATAGGTCATTGGAATTAATTTTTCAATGAAATTGGATATATACGTTTCAATAATTTTCATTTTTTTCTCTAATAACTGGTTTTCTCACCCATCAAATGGATTAATTATAAAATAATTACTGAAGTAACATTATTTTGAAATTTGAAAAATTAGATTCCATATTTGGAATTAGAGGGTGAAAATTTTTTAAAAACATTTCTTATGTTTTTTTCTATTATGAATTGTAAATATAGAAATTTTTTATTAATAGAATAAAAGGTAAATCAGTTAATTATCGGAAAAAAATTTTATTATAATGTATTGAATATTTCCTTAATACTTTTCATAATTTCATTGGATGAGTTTTTTTGAACAAAATAATTATTGGGGTGAAATTAAAACGTTTTTATGCCACTTTAATTAGAGTAGGACATTTTTTATATTTTATTTAATGAAAATATTATGATTTCATACACATATTTTAATAACTATATATTTTATAATTTTTTTGATACCTAAGATAAATTGGACTATAATTATTCCTTTGAATTATAAAATATTATATTAAACAAGTTAATTTATTTTTAATTTTTTGGAAACAATGAATTACCATTATGAATTCCACAAAGATAATGTAGAAACATTTTTAAAAATGAAAATATAAAAAAATATTTTTAAAAATATTAAACTAAATATAATTTTTTTACAATCAATATCATCCAAAATTTTTATATGTGACTTTTACATTTTTTATGATTTAAATGAGTTGTATTGATTATATCTACATATTATGATATTTGTAAAATGTCAAAAATTGAATACAATTAAAATTAAAATTATTTATATTTTAAAATAATTAATACTTAATTAAATAATATAAAATATATAATAATAAAAATTTCATCCAAATGGATGGGATATTTTAACCAATTTCATAACTAATCCAATTTGGGTTTATTTTTCATTTTCTAAAAAAATATTAACCATTGAAGTGTAACAACTCATGTTATCATGGTTAGAGTTAAAGAAGTTAAATAAGGGTTAATTCCAAAAGATATAAATTAAAAATAGTAAACAAATCTAATTATCATTGTATGAGAGTGTTTAAACCAATACTCGTCTTATCTTTAAAATATATATCTTTTTAGCCTTCTCTATATGAAAATTAATTTATATTAATTTAATATTATTTGATTTTCCTAAAGTTCATATCAGCTCAATTATCAAATGGATCCTCCTCCCACACTTCCTCAAACCACATTGAGCCTAATATCTCATCAAAACCCATTTTAAATAATCTCCCAACTTCCATCCATTACTCCTTTAGTTCTCTCTTTGAGAAAAAAAACCATCCAAGGAATCCCCTTGGTGGAAATCAAAAAGTGTATCCTAAAAATAAGGTAACATCCTTCTGGAAGCTCCCTTCATTTATTTTATGTCCCCATAATATGAATTTTTATTATTTTATAAACACATAGTAGAATAAAAATCCTAAATATACTGATACTTTTTCATGTAATGGGTTTTAAGTGAACTTACACACACTTTTGTCTAATGGGCAATGAACATACCATTATTTTGTACGGTGAACTTATGCCTCATGAAACGTTGTTGTTTATTTAACCATTTCCACATATTATGGATGGGTATTATGAGGTAATAATATTTTTTATAAGAAATATATAATATTTTGGATGATTTTGAAAATAATTATTTATTATATAAATCTTACCTCAAATATTTCGGTTTTGTGTAAATATTTTAACTTCGATTGTGGAAGTGTGGAGTACCACGTCTTCAAAGTGAAGTGGTTCATTTGAACATTACATAGAGTCTATGAAGAATTTGTTTAGTACAAATATATGATATATATGACATAATAATTCTACTATAATTATATTATTTACCTATATACATATATTTCATTTACATTCTTTCTTTCAACATGCCATAAGTATTCAAGAAATGTTCATGCATACGTACGAATTTATTGTCCATATGGAAAATGTATTCCATTACATATATGAAACATTTTTAGACAATTTAAAAATTTTATATAAAGAATATAAATGATATATAAGTCAATTTTTACATTCTGTAAAAAGTAAATAATGATTTCTTTTTGGGGATCAAGAATGGAAATTCAAAACATTAATGATAAGAAAATCTGTTACCGGCCGAAACATTTATTTAACATGGAAATTTTAAAAAAAGAGTAATAAAAGGACATAAGAACATCATATTTTATAATATAAAAATTAATCTGTTTCTATGAATAATATATAATAAACTTATAGTTATTACTTAAGAGTCTTTTTTATATATGATGAAAGTCAAGACGTTAGGTAACGGAATTTCATCTCACTTTTAATTTCTTTTAGATACATGCCTTATTCACCACACATTTTTTTGTAGTTTATATGCTTTAAATTTATTTATTATATCATTATTATAATTATAATTTTGAGTAGTTAAATATCAATTTATAATATTTCACTCATGTGTTTTATGGTTTAAAAATTAATAAATTGTTAAAGTAATATTGTCTCATTTTTCTTTCTTCAAGACACATATTTTGTAGTGAACATATGTTATTTTATGAGTTTAATATGCTTCCAATTGACATATTATATCATAATAATATTTATTTTTAATTATATATTGGGCTCCAGGGAATTTTATTTTCTTATATGGGGAGTATGATTCAAAGTTACGATGTGGTAAGAGTTATTTGAAACAATATTATCATTTATTGTGATTGTTTATGATTATGATTTCATTGATGAAATATTATTTTCCATATATCAAAAAAATCATGACATTTCTTATACTATTTTTATTCATGATGTATTGATTTGTTAGTACCATTTTTTTCACTCTTTGTCGCTTGTGGTAATTAGATTCCTTTTAAGAATTTCAAGTGTGATTTCTATTTTTAGTCATAAATCAGGTTTATTTAAAATACCTTTATTTAAAATAAAACTTTTAATGTGTTATTTTAATAAAATTTTCAAGTAAATTGACTTTTAAAATTTTATATGGTTTTTATATATTTGTTTATATTTTTTCAAATTTATTTTCATAAGAAAATGGTTTCAAATATGTTTTATGTTTTAAAAAGAATGTTTCAAATAATAAAGGATAGTGTTCATCATAAGTGTTTTTCATGGTCATTTGAAAATTATTTAGCATCTAATATGAAATCCTTTTGTGTAAATCATGTCTTTTTGGGTATATGATGCACAAATTCATTTAATTTCATTATCTAAATGGTTTATTTTTTTGATGGAATAACATTGATGATCCTTATTTATCTTTTAGAGTATATATGATTTGGATAGTTGTTTCTATTTCATGTGTTATATTTCTATGAAATCATATTCCTTTTATATTCCATTCTTCTATGAAATCAATAGAAAACCTGCCTATTTTCTATAGGTTTGGATAATATTACATCTTTATGATACCCATTTCATTTCATGATTTATGTTATGAATAGTTTTTATGTTTTCATGGAACCTGTATGTATGATTTCATTATGAGATTGGTGGGAAATAAGTATCCCTCCAATGCATTGGGAAATGATTTATATCTCATGTGATAGATATAAGGGTCCTCATTCACTAAAATAGTCTTGGGAGTGAACTGTTACTACTAATATGGTTGTGGGTGTGATCCACGACTACCATGATGGTTATGAGAGTGAACCATGACTAGCAATATGGTATTGGGAGTGATCTTATACTACTAAAATGGATTTGGGAGAGGTTGATTGACTACTACGGAAGTCATTTTGATATTCTTATATTTATTCCAAAATTCTATGTCGTATTCCTCTGTTATTCTGTCATGGATTATGTTGTTTATTTCATTTTGATTTATGTCTTACAAACTACCAATAATTATTATGGGTTTCATTTTTATGACCTTTGATATACATGGTATGATCATCTATTTTAATGATCAGGTTCTCATACCATTATTCTCGTTATTATGCTTACCAATCTCATATGTTTACCCTTAAATATTATTAAGTCATTCTTCATATTATGTTTCCTTTCATATGATATTAATATATGTATTATGATTGATATGTAAATGAAGGGAGGTATTAAAGAAAACACTAGTGGGATATAATGTATCTTAGTTATGTTCAAGTGTGTATGTTTCCATGTTTCAATGTTTCCAAAGACACTATAATAGTATGGTCCTTGGAGATCTTCTCGAGTATTATATTAAATAATACAAACAAATTATGTAATGTAAAAATATTTCAATAATAGGAAACTATACAACCAATATTTAATGGGTTAAAACTTGTACATCATGCATTGATATTGGGGTTATGTTCATGATGGAATGATATCTCAAAGAATTTGTGATCTGGAAGATGAATGACACCAAGAGGAGGAACATGGTATAATGAAACAATATTAAATACATGTTAATTATTTTTTGGAATAGAGATGGTACCTCCTTGGATAAATATATTTAGTAAAGAATGGAAATGTCACCACAAAATATATACAAACACAGAATAAGATAGCTCTGAAAGAAGAACATCAGATTTATTTTTCCCTATGATTGATAATTGTTTGTAGTAAAATCTTGGGACAAAAAATTTGTTGGAAAATGATCTCTTCATATTAATGGTTTTCATATGCATGTCACTCATGGATGACAGAATATTCTATAAGATCAAATAAGGATTTGAGCATGATCCTACAACTAATAATGTTCATCCCCTTGTGTTGGATGGGAAGGAAACAATATTTTGGGAAGATGATGGAATTAAATATACTATAAGGATATGGTTATATATATCCCAATGTAGGGGAACTATGGAGAGATCATATACAAGAATATCATGAATCATGATGGGCTATAAAAATGCAGTATCACTAGACTTGTGAATTTTCATAGGATGTATATTATTTTCTACAAATGGAGGAAAATTTTGAGTCTTATATGAATTATTATATTGTATTCCAATGTGACACAGTGGATAATCATTTTCCTGGGGTACTGCCACATATATTTTATAATTCAAAGATGATGTCAGAGATGAGGATTTTAGACATCATCTTTACACTAAAAAGGTTTTATGGGTATGATAGTGTTATCATGGTCATACATATGTTCTCTAAGTAATAAACATTCATTAATACCCGAAAGGATGTGGCAATTGATATCATGACAATTCTACTCATTAAATATGTTCTGAAGTATAATTGAATACCATGACATATCATTAGTGACCGGGATACACATTTTATTAATATTTTGTGGTTAGTGATTTTCGCATAATTGGGATCTGATCTTGAGTAATCAATAAACTTTCATTATTGATCATATTGTAAGACAATGAGGGTCGAGGAATTATTGGAGGTTTATATGTGGAACATTAGGATTACAAACAAGTGGGATCATGATAATGTTTTTAATGTATCCATATTCTCATAAAACATTAAATGTATTGTGTCAAAAATTATGATTCTATTTGAAGTAGTGACTTGAAAATACCCCCTCACATATCACAAAGTGAAACATAGGTATATGTAAAAAGGAAGAAACTGTAAATCGTATCCAATAGAGAAGTATTGGTAATAGATCATGACATGAAAATAAAACACTTTCACAAGGATTACATGAAATGAATAAGTGTTCAAATAATGGGTGAAGAGATGTGACTTTTCACCCTAGGGACATGGTAATGGTGAAGATATTTCTATAGCATCAGAAAACATTCTAGTAGGTTCACATAAGTTTGATATGGTGATAAAATGGGCCATATTAATTCATTAACCATATTGTTTAGGTTTCAATTTACATGGAGTTACCTTCTAATATGAATGTTATTCATTTATTACATTTCATTATTTTTAATTGATATCAAGAGGACATGGAAGACCCATGCATAAGGGAGTAAACAGAGAAACCAACCATGATTAGAGAGTCAAATCGTACTTGATGATCAGATAGGTCAATGACATAATAGGAGGATTGCATGATCAAGGGGAGGGGCTTACTAGAGTTTCAGGAACCCTACGAAACTATAGAAAATTTTTTATAGTTGGTGTAGAAAATCATGGATTACCACTAGGGTGGGTCATCAATGTCCCTAATATAGGCAGTGAAGAATTTTATGCACTACCACATGGAAATAATGTATGATGTTGATGATATGTAGACTATTCTAGGAAAATATATATATATATATATCATTTAATATAATATTCTATGTATCCATGTAATATTGAAGAACTCCTTCTTGAGCCTTGAAAGATTCAAACAATTCATTGAAAATAAGGTAGACTGTGGAACTATAACTATTTGAGAATGATATTTCTATATTCTAGTATGATGTAATTATTTAGATCCCTGTTGATATGAAATTTTCTATAATTTTTTTTATAATTTTTCATCTAGACAATTTGATAGGAGGAGGAACATCATTTGTAATGAAACAGATAAATTGGGAGCAATAGTGAGAAACAATTTCAATTATATCTTGCATGATTTTTGTAAATATCCTTTATGGTCAATAAATTTGTTTTCTGTTTGGAAGGATGAACTTGTATAGAATTTATTGGATAAACCTATTTTGTTTCTCAATGTGATATTGTGAAAATAAAATTCCATTATATAAATATATAACAGTATAAAAAGGCATTAATAAAATAGAAGGAATACCTGTTGAAAAAATAATAGCATATAGATAATGAAAATATCTTGAAACATTTCCACGTATGAAAAAACTATTCAATTAAATAATTGGATATCAATAACAGAACATTTATAGAAGGAATTCCTAATTCCATATCTATAGAGCATACTGTAGAGGATTTGTTCCAATACATCTTACATAAATGGGATCATCGTTGGCCAGATACAGAATCAAGTTAATATCATGATACCTACCAATGTAGTGAGTGTATATGTAATTATGGAACCCATTTATCACATCACCAGTCTAAATAATTCATAATATGAGTAATAAAACATAATTAATATTCATTAATAATTAAAAACTAAATGTATATGATGAACTATTATAAAAAATATCTATAATTTCCCCATTCAAATTTATTATAATCCATCCATAGAAATAATAAGGATGGTTTCATTACAACATATCCCAAGAGGTTTATTGGTAATATAATTTTTTTTATTTATGAGTATAAATACCAAAAAAAAAATATCATTGAAAGCATTCTTGAGCTAAATACCCTTTTCAAAATTGAAATTAAATTTTAGAAAATAAAATCTTTAGAACTGTGGAAATAATATATTCCTAGAAAATAATCATATAATCCATTAAATTAATATTAAATTCAATTATACTTCATGATTTTGTGGGAAAATATTTACAATTTGTATGTTAAAAAAATCCAAAATTTCACATTTTAGTAAAAAGTAAAAAAGTAACTCATTTAAAAATTTACTAGAATATTCCTTTTACAAATATATGAAAAAAATCAATAATGGGTATGAATTAATTTTAAGAATCATATTAGAATTTAAAATATACTCCTAAAAATATTTTTTTAACATGTATATTGATGAAAAAAATTTATAATTAAAGTTATAAATAAAGTATTTTTAAATTAAAAATATTATTTCAGTATCTTAATTTATTAAAGAGAGGAAAATGAAAGAAAAAATAATTAATTTTTAATTAAAACTATATGATAATGAATGATTTTTTATTGAAATATAAAATAATTTCCCCATTTTATTCTTAAATATAAACATTCTGGAATAGTGATGATATTACGAAATAAACCCTCACCTCAATTCCAAAATTCATTATATATGATTTTAAATTCATGGCTAATAGATATAAATGTATTATAAAACAATTAATGAACCGTATACAAAAATATGATTTCATATATAAACCAATTATTACATTCAAAGGCAGCTTTGTAAATAATTATGTATTAAAATCAGCATTTTTGAGTATTAACTCTCTCACTTTTATGCATGTTTAAGTTCATCAATTATAAAATTTTGTACTTTTTTTTATACCTATTTTCTATATAATGTTAGTAATGATATAATTTTCATATATATTCATTTTACTTATATGTTTGATTCATCCATAATTTTTAGATACTAGTAAATGAATTACATTGTTCCTGGAGATGATAGGTTGTAAGTATGCTTGAATAATATTTTTATTTATATGAATATAATAATTATGAACTTTAAATATTCAATAACCATTATATATTCATAATTATATCATATATATAATATTTATCTGTTAATTCAATCCATATTACAATCCCATTAATTTTTAAATGAATAATAAATCACATTGATATGTGTAGTTGGTACTCCACATGTATGCATGAGCGATGTTGTCATTTTCTTATGGATGGGAGGCAAAGAATGTAGACCTACTATTGTATAATTAGAAGAATAATTATTTAATATATTTAATATTTATAAATTAAAACCATCATAATATCCATCATTTAATTATGGTGATAGAAAGTGAATTCTATCACTAAGTGGAGGTGGTTTTCAAAATATATGCACAAGAAATACTTTCACATCCATTTTCATGAAAATGAGGGTTAATAATTTTGTTTTAATAATTATTATATTGAAATTTCCAAATATTTATGAACATTAAGTTATTATTTTATGTTTTATAACATATATTAATAGAATATTTAGATATAAATTAACTGAAAGGTGTTAGGTTGGATTATTACCTCTCCATCAATTAACTTGCATAAGATCCTTTCAGAAGGACACTTGGAATCGTGTTTAAAGAATAAAATATCCTATAATTCATGTATAAGGAATTATTTAATAGAATTATGGTAGTTTTTTTAATATAGATGACTGAAATTTTTGTAATGGATATAGTAGAGGGTTATCCTTTTATATGTGGGGGAGAGGAGACATTTTGAATTTCAAAACAGATTAAAATATAATAATTTATCAACCAATTTAAATTATTAAAAATGTAAATAAATTATAATTTGGGATATTATGATGAAACAATATGTCTTGAAATTAATATTATAAAAGTTTAATCAGAAAAGTCACCCTTATCTATTTTTTTATTCCAATGGTAAACCAGTCTAAACCCATACCACATTGAAAAATTATTACTATATAAATATTAATTATGAAAAATAATATTTCATCCTCTTCAAAAAATTTAAATATAACAATGAGTGATATTAAATTTATATTATATAATTTAATTCGAGGAATTGGTATATTTTAATAAAATATTAACCCTACAAAATGTGATGAAAAGATTTTTGAAAAAAGGATGTTTCTTTAATTATAATTTTTTTTATAGAAAAATTCAAAGATTTTATCCCAAAGATCCTAATTTTATTTTTTAAAACATAACTGAATTAAATATTGTTTTCAAATAATTATAAATAAAAATTTTAAATATTTAAATTCATTAATATAAAATTAATATTTAAAAAAATTCAGTAATTTTAAATATTCATAAAAAATCAATCATTTCTGAAATTTTTTAAAAAATCACTCTATGGTATTTTTGAATTAATGATATAAAAAAGAAGTTATTTTTATAGAAATAAATATTAATGAATTTAATAAATTAAATATATTATTTTCATAAAAAATAAAATAAAAATCATTTCGAGGAAAAATGTATTTTTATATCATATATCAACTTTTTTAAAAATTGAGTACATTTTTATTAATATAAATACTTTTTCTAACACAATTTTAATATATGGTAATTACAATTAATACAATCAACATAAAAACTAGGTAATAATTTAATATCATATTATAGATCATTTTGACTCAAGGTTCAATGTATCAATATTTATTGTAAAAATTAAATTCATTTGAACAGAAATATATCATAAAATCTCATCAGGTGACAATAACTAATGGTTTTCATATATTACTGAATCTTTTCTCTATAATTCAAGGTAATAAGAAATAATCCAAAATTATTCATTGTTCTTGGAAAAAATCTTTATGTCTATTTAAAGAAGATATAGTGGACGTGAATTTTCACACAAGCATTTCTTCTATGTATTCACGGTTTAGATTACTGGGTAGACCAATGATACCTTTATCTTCATAGACTTATATAATTTAAATTTTAAGGAATATATTTAATTTTATGGGGATATTTATCAATGATATATTTATATAATCAATGATTCATTAGAGTGTGAGAATCATTTATTTACTATAATATAGACTCTATGTGAAAAGGAGTAAAACCAACAAATCAATATGTTTGATTTTTTTCTCTAAATATTTTCTTTATTTTTCAAAATTATCTCAATAAAGGTATATTTATTTTCCAATAAAAGTCCAATGTGAGAAAATATAGTCTAATTCCACTAAATGTGATTCAAAAATGTAGTTCATATGATTACAAAGACATTATTTGTGATTTTATGAAATATTATATTGATTAAATAATTAGTAAAATTGTCTTTCCCTTAATGTGTACAAATTCACCATTCCATATGAATATAAGGAATCATATTAATATTTGAATAGTGTTTTAATAAATACACATGTATTGGATTTAAAAATATTGAAGAAAAGATTTTTCAACTCAAACAATTCATTAAGGAAATTAATATGTTGTTTCCAATTATAGAATAAAATATTAATCGACAATATATTAAGATAATGAAAGACCTATAAATAAAATTAACAAAAACATGATTCTTTTCAGATAGTGGAATTTATAATATTTATATATATCGTGTTTTGTTCATTATGGTTTGTGATATAACATATATAAATACTATAAAATCCTAAAGTATTTATTCTTGAAAAAATTTCATAATGTGGAAAAAAGATGTGGATGAAACTAATAAAAGATATTTATTATTAAAGACACCAACTTCTTGGACATTATGAAATAACAATTGATGCATTGATTATGAACGATCAAATAGTTTAATTTATTTTTAAAAATTATACTAAATACATTCTTAAGGATATATTGTGGATAAAATATTGAATTATGGTGGATGGGGAAGAATTATATTTTTCACAAGTAATTAATCACCTTTTATTACTATATAGTATTAAAAGGTAACAATAAGATGAAAAATCATTGAAAAAAATGAATAATGTTGTTGAATATTGGAATTTTGATAACTATAATTTGGAATGTAGAATATAGCGATTTGGGAAAAGAAAAATGAGAAATTAAGAACCAAAATAAATAATGAGGATATTTGTAACTCATATATATTTAATTAGATATTAGGATATTGAGATGATTAATAACATATATGATTTATATAAACTATTCAATGTTAAATAAGGATATTTTTTAGACGTGAAAAAATAACTATAAGGATGTCTCCACTTAAATCAATGTTTTTTATTTTACTTCCACAAAAAAAGTCATAGGTTTCATATATTATCATATATATTTGGGTTAGGTTAATTGGAATATAATTTGATTGATGAATGAAATGAAAAACATCTTTTCAGATGTAGTGATTCAGTGTATGTCCTTTTTTAAGTATAAATAAATAATTAAAAAGGATATATAATGTTAAACTATCCATCAAATATGATAAAGGGAAATAATTAAATCAATGTAGGTGAAAATTATAATAATATTCTCAAAAAAAATTTAATTGGATATGGTGTAAATGAAAATTAATAAATGAATTTCACATTTGTGGGAAATCAAAATCATTTTTTTGTGAGAGAAAAAGTATAATATGTAAGAATTCATGGATTTGATATTATATAATTTTGATATTATTATACTTTTTCTTCCTTTGATATGTAGTGAGTTTCATGAGGGATTTCCTTTTTCACATAGTTATGAAGCATTATTACTGAAAAACAATGGAGATGGTATTGTTTTATACGAATAAAATCAATATGATTCATCTATCTGGGGGTTGTTATTAATGAATTTTGAAAAAAATTGATTTCACTCGTATATTTAATTTCTTGTTAGATTCATGAAATTATTTTAAGAGGTTCATTTTAAAATTTTTTTTCCAAATTTAGTAATGTTATTTTTTCTTTATCAAGACACTTTTATATCATTTTGTAGACAATTATGTGAAAATTTATATCATTTAACATATATTTATAGATCATTGGAGAGATAACATAGTTAAAAAAATGTGAATTCATGTGAAAAGGTATCTTGATGTAATTTTTATGTATAGTAGGGTTTTACTCAAAGAGTAATTAATAAATTTTTAATGTCAATTTTGTTTAACTAAGAGAGACAGTAAAATATATCCATGTAAATAAGGTTAGTACTTTATGATATTTATCACAGTGTATATAATATGAATAAGTAATGAATATCTTTCACACATAGTGATCAAAAATATTTATATTAAGAATGAATATCATGATATGAATTGGGATAAATTTCATTATAAATTATATCAATTATGTTCATTAAAATATTTTTAATATAGTTTTTATCATTAAAATTATTAATATGAAAAATGTAATGAGTCAAAAGTAAATACACTTATATTAATGTTTCATATTTATAATAATATTTATCCCTATAGATATGGGTTAATAGACACAAATAAACCCTATAGTAGCCACTCAATCATATTTAGTAATCCTTGAAAAAAATTTCTTCACTCAAATGATGAATGTGTCTAGAGCACATTATGTGTGTTTTATTTTATTTGTTTTTAATGGTAAGGTAGTATAATAATGATGTTAATATATTTAGGAAAATTATTGTAAGTTTATTTAAGTTCCCATGTATTTTTAATGGAAAATATAGTTGTTCCTAAAAAATAAAGAGACTAGTTCTTTTTTTACATGTTGGTTGAAGTGGAGAGTAGGTTCTAAAGAGTCTAATGTTTTTTCACATTTCATGGATTAAATGGATGAAATTTATAAGATTTGTTTAGGAGTTCCATCCTATGATTATAATATTGAAATGTGAAATAGTATATTAATATTTATTGAGATTATTATTGACAATTATTTTAACTATTAGAGAAGTCATTGAGATGAGTTGATGAAGTTCTTATGATATTTTAGGTTGAAGATGTTGATTTAGAAAACATTATTATTTGAATAATTATAAAAATATAACAATACTAGATGATTAAAGTTATATCCTAATTTATTCATGTTACATAAGTGAAAAATGAAAAATATGTAAAGGTATTCTTAGTTTGAAATAACATGCGTTTGGGTAATGAATATATTTGTAATGGTATCAAACACAGAGAGTGAGTTTCATAATGTTAGATCAGAAATCCATTATCTTACATAAATTCCACCATATATTCTACATAAATATACTCTATAAATTAGTATCTATATAATGGTGATATGGAAATTTTAAAGGTTTTATTATGGTAATATGTATGTTTTATTGTTTGTGTGAACGTAACATAACCTCTACATAAATGAAATTCATGAAATATATAATAGAATCCATAGGTTGTTTTGTTTATATAAACATAATCAAGAATTGAATGAAGTTATGACAACTAAGTGTATTCTAAAATGAGATCCTGTGAGAATTATGAAAACAAATGTTTTTTCAAATGAAAATATATTACATGAGGATTTTATATTTACAATGATAAAACTTAATGATTTGAATTTTAAAATTATGATTCATAAAAAATAACGACAAAGAATGATTTTAGTTGAATTTTGTACTTGAACGTGAAAAACACGCACCATAGAAATGAAGACAGGGGTATCTATTTAATGTTGATAATATTATGACCAAATCATAGTGATAATCATGGAATGATTAAAATATTCCTATTATAAAAATGAATACACAATAATTAAATAGGTATGGTTATGTTTACTGAGAACTAAATATGAGATATACATTGCAATGTGCACTAAAACGTTACAAGCTACTATGATAAGTTTAGAAGATGGACATAATGAATGATATATTATAATTTTATTGAATTCATGTGATATGAATCAAATTACTTTTTCATGTTACATTTAATCATATGTCATGATTGTATTTCCTTGATAATCATATAACGATGATAGAAAAATTGTATTACTTTGTTATTGAAGGAATTTGAAGAAGAACATACATCTTTAATGACCATAACACCTATAAAGTCGTATAATGTTTTCAACTATAGTATTTTTATAATGATAAATTTATATCTATTTATGATGATACATGTAATATGATACATTAAGCTAAAAAATATCATGATTCATTTTTTATGATTCCAATAGCGGAATGAATGGTGTTAAGTAACCTGTGTTAAAAATATTCATCTAAATTTCAAGAGAATTAAAAATGAAATTTATAATATAAATGGTGAGTTTTTGGACATTGTAATAATATATAATTTGTACAATTGTATGTCTTTATGAATAATAAAGAATATGGATACATCAAGTCTATGATTTTAGGATATTCTTTCTGAAAACACTTAGAAGAAAATTACTCATGTGATAATGTGAATATATATTATATGAAAAAAATAGATAATTGTTGGTTGGGTTCGATTGTGTGTTAAATTTTTTTATTATATTTAAAATATTGAGAGGAATATGACTTTTTATATAACTCTTAATTCCATGAAATAAATGGATGATAAAGGGGTCCTCATTTAATTTCTATATAGTAAATAAAAATAAGAAAAAAGTGTGATGTGTTTCAATTATATAATACATGCGATAATATTCATGCCAATTTAATTTATAAAGCCTACCTTAAAACCCTAATATAGATGTATAATGAATAGTGAGAAAACACTGGATATTTTTCAATCATCGTGCATCCAAAAATATTTTTTTATATTAAATAAACATATCATGTACACTATAATGACCCTATCTTTTCATACATAAAATCACATCTTAATAGATCAGTATTCATTAAATGTCAAAAATATACACACCAAGTGCCTTTGGAAACATGGAAATAAAACCAATTGGTTTTTTTTGGATTTCTATGTAATTTCACACTTACATCTACATAACTAGAAACCATAGCAGGAATATCATATATAAAACATTTTTTCATACCTTAGAGAAGGAAACTATGTAATGGTGAGATATGATTCCAAATAAGATTGTACATGGGAGATCCCAATGATCGCGTGATCATAATAAGAGTATAAAGGTATTTTAATGTGATCATAATAATTGAAAACCATACCATGCATATAAAAGATCACAACCTTCTGTCTGGATTGAATCATTGGCAGTTTATAAGATACAAATCATAAAGGAATCATGGGACATTAACCATGAAATCAAAACATATGTATATTACATGGATTAGTATAATGAACATAATCATATAAACCATTTTCATAGATGTCAAGGCTCATTTCTAAGTCCTTAATAGTTGGATTTCATCTATCCAAAAACCGTCATAGTAGTAAAGTATCTCTCAAAATACTAGAATAGTGTATGATGTCTATTAATAAACTGGTTTCATTTCCCATTAATATTCTATATATATAATGATTTATCATTTTCCAACCAACTAATTGGAGGGATACATATGTCCCATTCTTCACATAATGAAAATTATTCATATGTTTTCCCCAAGGCCATAAACCATTTATCATATCAGAGATTATGAAGAGAAATGGGTTTCATAAAAAATTCATCATATCATTAACCATGAAAAATAAATTGGTTTCCTAAACATTTTATATTTTCACAATGTAACAACAATTTTAAAAGAAATGGGTTTCATAACAATTTCATCATTGCATCAAAGCGTAACCGTTGGAAAAAATGGGTTTGATAAACATCTTGTTATCATAAATATAATCCACCTAGATAAATAATAAGGATGATATCATTATATCATATCTCATGGAAATTTTAGGCTCTGATGTAATGATATCATCCTTATTAATATGGTTTCTTAATCCAAATATGAACTATAGGACATGGGGTGTTAATAAAGACATTTCATAATGTTTTGGCCAAACACGTCACATCAATGTTTTTATTTTTCGTAAATTAATGAATTTATCCTTTGTCTTGATTATATACCAGAGTATCCAAACTTTTTTGATAAAAATATAAACATTTTTCTTGATAGTAGGAGGGGTTGGGTTGGCTCATGATCAGAGGAAACCACGCACCCTTTTTTAGGAAACCATTTTGAAAAGTGTCATTTTTTTGATGTAGTGATAGCACGATTAGCACTACATTTTTTAAACAATGTATGTAAACCATGTAACATATCCCTATTGGATAGTGAGGGGAGCATTGTTTCTGCACAAATTTGGAAATCAGTGTGGTCTACCAATGCTTCTTATCCTGGTCATTAAAATACATTCATTTTATCATGTTCACTCCTAATATTTAAAATCAATTTACTCCCATCAACTCCACCTAATATTTTCATCAATGGAAGCCTCTAAATCAGTTAGTGTCCATGATGGTTAGAAAAATAATACTTATTAAGATGGTATCTTAATCAAAATATGAACTATAAGACATTGGGTGTAAATATCGACATTTCATCTTGTATTGGCCAAACATGTCACATCCATGTTTTTATTTTAGGTTAATTATTTTTTAATCCTTCATAATGATTATATTTCAGATTTATCCAATTTTTTAGGATAAAAATATTAAAAAAAAATTCATGATAGTAGGAGTAACAGGGTTGGCGCATGATTAGGTGAATCTATGCACCCTTTTTCAAGAAACCATTTGGAAATGTGTCCTTTTTTTGGAAGTTGTGATTACACAGTTAGCACATGGTTTTTCAAACAATGGGGGTGACCATGAAAGAAATAAATATTGGATAGTGAGGGGCACATATATGCTACACAAATTTGAAATCATTATGGTCAACCCGTGCTCCTTATCATGGTCATTGAAACGTAGACATTTTATCATGTTACCTCCTAAAATTTAAACTCAATTCTCTTCCCATCAACTTCGCCTATTAATTTTATCAATGGAATCCTCCTAAGTGATTTCCTATAGATAATGGGAAACATTCCATGGGTGGTTTTGATCACAATTATTCAAGTAAATGACAATTATATCCTTTTTATTTTGAGATATTATGCTTTTTAGGGTTCTATCGCTTCTTTCTAGAGAGATTATTTTCCTGTGAGGTGTCTGACCTAAAGAAGGATAGATCATCTATTTTGGGGGAAACTATTTGTAGTTATGTTCTAGTCATTCCATGTTAGTGTATTATGGTGATGTTATTGTGGTTTTGCACTAATTTTTAAAATTTTCCAATTGTGAGGTACGTGGTTCTAGGAACAAACATTGTTAGATGAGTTTGGATTTTTAGCATGATTCTATAATTATGTTATATAAATTTTTCATGTGGTGTGAAACATGTTTTGTAAGTATTTTTGAATGAATGTGTGATGAAGTAGATTTTATAAAAGAATTTTTTTGTGTTTTTCATCTATGATTCATTGTTGTGCTTCTTGAAAATGTTATATGAATTTAGAAAATAGTAAAAAATGTGTATTCAAATGAACATGAAGTGAGAATGTGTTAAAAATGGTGTTTCAAATGGGAATGGATTTTCTTCTTATTATAAACCATGTTTTTTACCTTAAATGTGATTTGTTAATTTTGAAAATAATGGGAATCACACTTTTAAATTGAATTTTGTTTCTGTGTGGATTTGAAAGGGGCTTGGCCCATGGAAACAGATGGATGATTTGTGTGTTTTTATAATAGATTTTTCAAATGGGATGAATGATATCTGAAATGGGTTTGAAAGTTATTTTCAAATGAAATTGTTGTCATTATAATGGAAAGTGGTTTTAATTATGGATAATGGTGGATTTCATTTAATTATTTTTTAAAGAAGTGATTTCATTGAGTGCTTACAATGCATGGAATGTGCATATAAATGTTTTAAAATATGAGTTATTTATAATAGAATTCAAGATCAAAGTGATTACTCATTATCATGGTGGGATAACCAGAACTAGTATTCAAGTCTATTTATATGTGGTTGTGGTCCAGATTGATCTCGCTTGATTAACGATTGCAACATTAATGAAACATATGATATTATCGAAGACCAATAAACATTAGGATGATTTCCCATGTAGTGGATCATGTATGAGAAAACTGTTGGTTTTTTATTATAATATAGAGTCCATTAGTCCTTGGGATGGGATCCCCTCTGATGGCTTGTTCGTGAGAATGTTGTTGGTAGTTGAGTTGTTATATTTTAATCATTTAGGTACAAGGTTTATAGAGTGCCATTATATGTAGTTTCCTTTAAGGATTTACCCATGGTCTTATCTTGTGAAAATATTTTTATATGATGTGGTATTATCCATCATTATATGTTAGATCATGTGTATATCTTTGATTCTCTAAATTTTAAATGTGAAATGGTTTTTTCATCGAAAAATAATTTCTTTATAATGTTTCCTTTGAAATGTTTTCTTGAAAATGATTTTTTTTATTTTATGGAAATGTGAATGTTAGTATATCTTATAATGTTATAACAATGTATCATTACATTTTGGTGGAAACCAACTAGGATTTATCTCACACACAACATACACCTCTAAAAGTATGTATAATTTGTAATGTATTACCGAGCTAAATGTAAGATATTCTAGGGGTGTGATTGTGGATCTAGATTCTAGACTCCCACTCCTTGCAGGTGGTGGTGGTGCTAGAATGAGGATGATGATCCTCTTCTTTCATGGGTTTTTTTTGGGGATAGTTTCATTATTCCCATTACATTATTGTACATTTGGTTTTGGATAATTTTTTATAAGATTGAATCTGAAAATTATTGTTACTCATTTGGTTTTTATTAACCAACATTGTGGTTTTTTTTATTTTTTATGATTTCGTGACCATATAAATGTGATAAATCATTCCAAACATGTATTCCTATTACCAAGTCATAGTTTCCATCCTTTGGGTATCAGGAAATATCTTAGGACCATTCAATGAATCGGACTGGTTTGTTAGGCTCTTGTGGGGGTGTGGTTCTGGTTTCCCACTGTTTTCATATAATTTCCAAGTGTTTGGTAGATGGTTATAAGATATTAAATTGATATATGATTTAAATTTCATTATGGACATTATAAATTTGTTCTATTTAATTAATTTTTATGTGAGAAAGTTGTTTTGGAGGAGTTTGGCATGTAAGTGTGAGAAAATAGATGTTCTGCATATTTTTTTTGTTTTTATGCATGCATCAATATTATGCTTCTTATAAATGTTATATGAATTTTGAAAAGGGTTAAAAATGTGTTTTCAAGGGAACATTATTTTTAAATGTGTTGGCAATGGGTTATTCAAGTGGCATAATTTTTATGGAATGTTGGCTACTAAATTTTTCACCATTAATCTGAATTTTTAATTGATCAAAATATGTAAATAACACATTAAGAAAAAAATTGTTCATTTTATGATTTGAAAAGTTCTCACCCAATGGAAATGGTACTATTATTTTTATGTTTTTCTTGAAGTGTTTTGAAATGGGATTATTGATTTTCTAATGCAGTGAGAAATGTATTTTCTTAATATTTTGGTTTCATTGTGAAATGAATGTTGATTTTGATTATAGAAAATGTTGTTTTCCAAGTGATGATTTATGAATGTGTTGATTTTTATGTGTGATTATGATGCATTTCATATACATTTTAATGTTTTTAATTCTATGACATGTGAAATGGAATTTTAGAATTAAGGGAATACTGAGAATCTAGGTGAGAAAAATAAAACTTGTGCACTTGTTTATTTAGATGTAGAAGAGGATCTGATTTATTTAGAATGATTGATGATTATAAAACTTAATCAACCTATGATTTGATCAAATACCAGCAAGATTTGGGATGTGTCCCATTATAGTGGATTAGGGATGAGAACACTATTGTTTTTGGATTATGATAAGAACAATATTAGACCTTTGGATGTTATCCCCTCCAATGGAACATATAAAAGAACACTTTTGGTAGTTTTTATAGAGGATTTTTATTACCGTGGTACAAGGATTATAGAGTCCCATTAGATCAATATTACTATAGGTATTTTCCAATGGATCTCTCTTATGACGTGATGCTTATATGATGTGGGTATAGGCATTTTTATATGGTATAATATGTGTATATATTTTTTTAAAGAAGGATTATTTATAAAATAATGTTATTATCATAAAATAATTTTTTCCATTAAAATGTTTTCTTGGAAATAATTCAATAATTTTATGGAAACCTAAATTTTAATGTATCTTATAATGTTATCGCATAGAATATTTTCTTTTAGGTGGAACCCTAATTGTCTTTCCCCCACACCCTACACATATATTTTCTTATATGTAGACCTTGTTATTTATGACGATGTATAAGAAAGATGTATCATAGTGGTGATGGTCGATCTGGTTTCTATGGTTCCACTCATTTCACCTTTTGGTTGTGGTGTATTAAGGATGATTATCTTCTTATAGAATGGAGGATTTTGATATTACTATAATTGTTCCCATTCCGTTGTAGTACATTTTTTTTGGGAATAGTTTTTTCATAAACTTTTTGTACCAAAATTTGATAGGATTATTCAGCCTAGGGATGCTTATTATTGTTTATTGTTTGTGACTATATGATATGCTTAATTAATTCCCAAAGTGAATAGTTTATACCTAGTAACTTGTTATCGAATAATGGGTATTAGGAATTCCATTTGTCCCAAGTAAAAATTTTGGATAGGCTTTGGTTCGTGGAACCTCCAATTGGACATTATAGTTTTGGTTATAAAGGGTAGCTAACACTGAGGAATATTAAACCTTTTGAGAATACTATGTGTATTGGTTTGATGGAATATAGGTTAGAATTTCTATTCCAATTTATTTCAATCCATGATGTGTTTTAGGTCTATCAATTAGAAAATTATAATCCAGATCCATCTAATATGTTGAATTGGGAAGAGTTGGAGTTGGAACCAAATTTATATGTGTTTCATCAGCCAATATAGATTTTAGTTTCTCGGGAGAAAGTGCTTCATAGGAAGTCCCTTCCACTGTTTTGAGTTCCTTGGAATCACAGTAATGATTTGGACTAGAATATTTAGTGATATACTTGGGTTGAGGAGGATTATAAATTTTTTCATTGATGAATCTTTAGGTTGAATTTCATAGGGAGGAAATATGTCATGGGGGAGAATTATAACATCCATGTTTTAATTTTTATACAATTATATTTTTTATCTCTATTTTTGAATTTGTTCCATAGTTTCCCCATGTTTTTATGTTAATAATAGTGAATTTTGGCATAACATCATGTGGATCACGATTGGCGCACCATTAAAGGAAACCACACACCCTTCTCCAAAAATCTATATGTCCATGTTTCATTTTTGGATAGTGGTTTCTGCAAATTTAGAGCATGGTTTGATAAATAGTGGAGGTTATCCATGTGGTATTTCCTTCTTGAACTATGAGTGGAGCACATTTTTTCCATCCATTGGAAAACTATGTGGGAAAAATAATTGATTTTTCTTGGTTATTAAAAAGTGTAAATTTACCTTTCTTCCCTCTATAAAGTTAACCCCAAATTTCCTCGAATACATTCCAAATGAGATTTTCATCCATGGAATCCTCCTCAAAATTTTATACACATATTTGGATTCATTCCTTGGGTTTTGATCCTGATTAATCAATAAAACATCTAAAAAGTCCTCCCCTTGATTTCTTCAACTTCTTAGGGTTCATCTGCCCTATTTATTGTTCTTCTATTTTCCAATAGGTTATAAGACCTAATTATGGTAATATATTTAGTTTTTCTAGAAAATATTTAGGGGTTCAGATCAATATTTCCTTTTTAGGGTATTGAGGTGGTGTGGTTGTGGTTTTACACTGATTTCTGGATGTTTTCATGTGTGAGGCAGGTGGTTCCATGATCTTCAATCATTATATGGGGTTGTATTCATTTACTGTGATTAGTAATGTTTCCATTGGATAGTTTTTTATGGTGTGAAACATGATTTGGAATTCTTTTCAATTTCATATGTGATGAAATGAAATTTCCAAAGTAAAATGGTTGTGTCTTTGTGTGTTCTTCATTTATTTCCTTCTTGAAAATGTTATATCACATTGAAAAGGGTGTGAAATGAATTTTCAAAGGAACATGAAATGTGAATGTGTTAAAAAGGGGGTTTCAAGAGGAAATGTGTTTGTCTAATGTTGGATACCATATTTTTCACCATTAATTTAATTTTTAAATTATGTAAATTATGGAAGAACGCATTAAGATCTAATTAGAGTTATTATGAATCTTAAAGGGCTTCGGCCAATGGAAATGGTTGGATAGATTCTATGCTTCTATTTTATTGTTTCCAAATGGGTTTATGACTTTTTAAAAATGGTTGAAAATGTATTTTCAAATGATTTTGGCGTTTCTATGAAATGGAAATTGATTTTGATTATGGAAAATATTTGTTTCCATGTGTTGATTTTATAAAGAGTATAATTAATTATGTCATTATGGATATTGGAATGTTCATAAACATTGTTGACTTATGTGATATGTGAAATTTAATTTGAGCACAAATTGAATCCCACGTATCATGGTGGGGGAACTACAATAAGTATAATAGTTGATCCAAAAGTGGTTGAGGTAAGGATTCATTTAGCAGGATTGATGATTGTAATATTAACACCAAATATGATAAAATTAGACACCACTAGACCATCGGCTGAATTCCTCTATTGTGGCTTGTGCATGGGAACACTATTGATTTTGGATTATGATATGGAGACTATTGGACCTTGGTATGGGATTCCCCTTAATTTCCAACAAACGAGAACCTTGTTGGTAGTTGAGTTGGAGGATGATGATCATTGATGTATGAGGTTTCTATAATCCCACCAGATCTAGTAACCTTTAACGATTATCCCATGGTTCATTATTGTGACACGATCCATATATGATTTTGTTCTATCTGTTGATATATGGAAGAATGTGAGTATATCATTGTTTCAAGAATCCGTAATTTTGGAAAAGTTTTTTATCAAAATATAATTTCTTGATAAATTTTTCCATTAAAATGTTATCTTGAATATGTTTCAATAATTTTATATAAATGATGATGTTAATTTATCTTATAATGTTATTACATTTAATATTTGTTTGTGTATAATCCTAACCAACATTGGATCACACCATACAAACACATTTGGGAGTATGTAGATTTTTTTATATATGCCCTTGGTAAATGAAATATGTGTTGTGGTGCTGATAGTGGATCCGGTTTCTAGAGTTCCACTCAATGAATGTGTTTGAGGTTTTTTATTGAGGATGATGTTCCTCTTATTTCATAGAGGTTTATATGGTAGTGTTATTATTCCCATTCCAATGTAGTAAATTTCATCTCGGTTAAGGATGTAAAAATTTTATTCTGATAATTATTGTATCACATTTGGTTTGGATTATTCATTCTTGTGATGGTTATTATTTTTTGACTATATGAATGGGTGAAATTATTCTCAATTATCATGTTAATACACATACACAATATTCTAGCCTATGGGGAATGATACATTCCTTCAAGACATGCCATGAATCAAACCAAGTGTTGGGATGGATGGAATACTTTCATGGTTCAGGTGAATAACAAAATCCATAGGATATGTGAAGTAGATAAGAAAATGGATTCCCATTAATATGTGATAGAGAGGAAACATATTAAATTATATAATAGAAAAAGTTATACCCATGTATTAAACATTCTAAAAGGATTTATAATGGCCCTTTACCTAACCATATATAATATATGGACAATATATGTCCATAAAATCATAATTGAACATCTACTTAGTTAATTTTAACAACTGTAGTTGTAGTTTATTCCCTAATATACCCATTTTACCCTAAACTATGGTGATCATTTTTTGGTTTTGACTATTAATAAAGAGAAAAATATAAAATTTATCTTATAATATAATATTAATTATTTCTATAAAAAAATTCATTTTTTGCCAAATTTAATTCATATAAGCTGTGGAAATTCATATTAAATTAAACTCACAGACCCCATGAAATATAGTGTTTCCCAAGATTATACTTTTGTAATTAAAAATTTGCTAAAAATTTATATTAAATTTATTTTAAGGATATAAATTCGATTGTTTGTATAAGGCCCCGGCCTTAAACCTTACTTAATATTGAATTAAATGAATAATTCACATTGAGGATCTTTTCAGGTTTAGAGTTTTAGAGAATTAGAACATAACTATTACATCTCAAAAGATTACAAAGTAGTCACTTCTACTAAGTATCCATAATAAAAAAACTCTTAAAAAGAAACATGTCTAGTTCCATGTTTTATATAACATGAAATTCCCTTGATCCCATCCTTGACCTTATTCCACATTAAGTCATGTAAAAAACATTTCGAAAAAGAATTGGGGTGAGCATAAAAAGCTCAGCAAGGGATACACAAAGAATGAAAACTGTTAGTTTTTCAAACATCAAGTAAACCATCTATACTCTATCGAAGTAGTACCTTAACCTTCAGGAAGTAGTAAAAACTCTTCACTGAATAATGTATCATTACTTACCTTTTTGTAACCAAAGGATTACCATAAAACCCATATAAAGAACACATAACATATATAAAGGTAACTTGGGACATAAACATACATAAGTTGAATAACCATACGGTCGACTTCCACACATATCACTTAATGGAATAGCCATACGGCCAATTTCCATACATAGTTAATGGAATATCCATACGGCCGACTTCCATACCCAATGCATTGGAGGTTATAACGTAACCACCCGTCCTGGTATTCACGGCACCACCCGTCATATGGTTTATCACGTAACCACCCGTCAAATGTCCAAGTACCAATATAAAATCATAAAACATAAAACCAATATAAAGGAATGATAACATTTCCACATTTAAATAACAATATAACATAATATAATCCTTTATCAAAACCATTTTCAATACCAAAATACATAATAGAGTATATGGTATTTATTTCATTTTAAAAACATTACGGATTGTTGATGAAGCCAAAGACCAAATAGTACTCGCGGCGGCGGAAAAGGTCGTTGTCACCGCGTACGTTAAAAAAACATTCCTTTTTGTCGTTTAGTAAAACGCTTTGTAGAAAAAGATTCCATTTGTATAAAAGTAATAGTCAAAGGGGTTTATAAACCGTATAAAAGAAAGTTGTGTATAAAACAAAATATGCTTCAATGAAAGGAGATTGAGACGAAGTCCCTTACCTCGGGTCCGACTTGACTCGATCGTTCTTTAATGTCCTGAATAATAAACTTGAGTTAAATTATACTTTCTTAAGAACCTTTTTCAAGTTCATTATTCCTTTTATATCACTTATTACCATGTCATGAACACTATGTAATTATTTAAGTTAATAACGGTCATTTTAACGATCATTGGTACTTGAGTAAAAAATAAGCCCTTTATAATTACATGTTGTTCATCTATCCATTATATCCAGAATGTTATTCATGATGTAGATATCATATATGTCATATATATCCAGTACATGCATGCATTTATAATATAACATAATCATTTAGAGGTACGAAATGAAATGCACCGTTCATGGAGACGGTAAGCCGTACGTATGCATGAATGCTACTTTCATTTCTATTTCGTATTTTATAGAATGGAATCATAATGATAAAAAGTTATATTATAATTATATTATAATATCATATATAATATCATAGTTCCATCATTTATATGTCCCACATATGGTATTTAACGAATCAACTCACTTTAAGGGGGCGGTAGTCCGCACTTCCTTAAATGAAGATATCGCGTTTACCCATAATGGAAACCATAAAGGTATGACCAAAATGAAAAATACAGAAGCTTAAGGAAAACATAAACATATTATATATCATATATAATTATAGTTACATATTAATGGCCTCATTTGAAGGTTTTAAAAGAATGTTGAACAATCATCGTTTCAGGAGGCATAAATTCACCATCCACAGAAACAGTATGTTCGTTAACCATTAGATGTAGGTGTGTGTAAGTGTACCTCGAATACTTATTATAAAAAATCCTAGTATATTGAAGATACTGGAGTTGTTACAAAATAAATGAATAAAAAGGGTTTAGGGGGTTGGAGAAGAAAAATAAAACAAATGGACTCAAGTGAAGACTTTACCTTAAAATCGGGTAACTCCCTTTGGTTTGAGCTCAAAGGATTCCTTGGGAAGTCTTCTGACAAATTTGAGGCTTCAAGGAGTAAGATAGGGAAGTGGAGAGACAAAATGGGCAGGCTTTGGCTGATCCAAATGCTTTGGGAGTGTGGGAAAAGAGGTAGAGGTGGGGGCCTTTTATAAGAGGAGAGGAGGGGCACTCTTGGAAAGTAAAAAAAAGTCACTTTATTTTAAAATGGTATTCGGATTTAAGAGGTCCCACATTGATTTATTTCAAGGATAATGTGATAAGGGTTATAAATCCACTCATACAATAGGTTTTGGGATATGTGTAGGTCTTAGGTATTACATTATCTTTCCATTTTATTTAAATCGTTAAATAATGAGGTCATCGCTGCATCATCCTGATGTCATAAATAATCTAATTTATATAATATCTAAAAATTATAAAAAAAAATACTATGATGTAGGATATCTTTTTATCTTTCCAATTAATTTTTATAGTCAAAAATCTGACTTGTATAACCCCATGTAAAAATTGTTTTAGTAAACCATCTCATGTGTGTGTCATTTTTACTTTAACCTTAAATAAAAAGTTATTTATGTCATTTCCAAACCAAAGTGGATCCATGGGGTCCCCAAGTTGACCCATGGCTTGTATTGGTCGGACATGACACATCCAATAAGGGTAGGACATGTGTCAAGGTATTTTCATTTTATTATAATATCATTTTTCCTTAAATTGCACTAATTACCTCTAATCGCGATTAAAAACTTAATAAGTTACTACTCACCAAAAAATATTTTTATCTCATTGAACAAAATTTTACTTCTTAATGAAAACCATGTATGTCGGATTTTTTAAGTTCAAAACACAGAAGTGGTAATATTTCATTTAAACGAAAAATCAGTTTTTATAAGTACCACTTAGTGGTTTCACTATTCATCAAAAATTGAAGTTTTTCAGAAAAATGCCAAAAATTAACCCTAAGCTATATTTGATATTCCTAATTCAAAAATGAAGTGAATTTTACAAAATTCACAACATATAAGTTTTATTAATTAATTTAATAATCAATTCCCATAGTCAGAGCAAATAGCGTGTTTTTATGAAACAATAAGTATCAAAAGATTGACACGAGTTTAAGTTTGATTTCACAGTGAAATTAATTCCAAGGACCAATATTGGATTTAATGGTAAAAATATTTTCTAATTTCACTTTAAAACCAATTAAAAAGATAATCTAATCATATAAATAAATTATATTAAAAATAGGTTTTGAATTAAAATACAACATTTTACACTATTCATTAAAAAATGAACTTTATCGGAAAGGTACCAAAAATTTACACAAAGTAAATTTTGATGTCCGGATTCTAAAGAAGAGTTATTTTTGGTCCAATAGAATTTATAAGATTTATCAAAACTATATTTAATGACAGTTCGCCATCACAAGGTGATAAGTGAACCCTTAGTGAAATTTAGGGTATGAATGCCTAAAATTGAATTCTTTCCGTATTTTAAAGCCTTTATCTTTTATTGGGTAAATGTAAAAACATTTAAAAACATATATAATAATATTTTAGTTATTTCTATCCATTTACTCTAGTACAAAGACTACTTGTTAACTGACATTTAAAATAATATTATTTTATTACTTGTGTGCAACGTATGTTTTCAATGAGACTCATCGTTGCGTATCGAGTATACTGTCGAACGTAGAAACCCCTTTTAATTAAAATTAATATTTAATTCATAAATATTAATAAATATGAAAATTCTTTATTCTTTAATTACCTGGGATGTTACATCCTTCCCTCCTTTTGGGAATTGCGTCCTCGCAATTTTATTCACTTATCAAAATAAGTGGGGGTATTTATCCCTCATAGCATTTTCAGATTCCCACGTTGCCTCTTCAATCACATGGTTTTTCCACAAAACCTTTACCTGATGAATCACCTTATTCCGTAACACCTGCTCCCTGTGGTCAAGAATCTGGACTGGTTGTTCTTCATAAGATAGGTTCTCCTCCAGCTGAACTACCTCTAGACTCAAAACATGAGATGGATCTGGCATATACTTCCTCAACATTGAAACATGAAAAACATTGTGTACCTGAGATAAACTCGGAGGTAAAGCCACTCGGTAAGCAACTGATCCAACTTTCTCCAGAATTTCATATGGTCCAATAAACCTTGGACTCAGCTTTTCTTTCTTACCAAATCTCATCACACTTTCCCAAGGAGAAACCTTGAGAAAAAAATGATCACCGACCTCGAAAGATAGATCCTTCCTCCGGTTATCCTCATAACTCTTCTGCCTGCTCTGAGCTGTTCTCATGTGCTTCTGAATCAACTGGACTTTTTCTGCCATCTCTTCTACCAATTCTGGTCCCATCAGCTTCCTTTCACCCACATCATCCCAAAATGCTGGAGTTCGACACCGCTTCCCATATAATGCCTCAAATGGTGCCATCTGTATACTAGAATGAAAGATGTTATTATAAGAAAACTCAACCAAAGAAAGATGTTGGTCCCAACTTCCCTGATAATCCATCGAATAAGCTCGTAGCATATCCTCCAAGGTCTGAATTGTTCATTCTGACTACCCATCTGATTGAGGATGAAAAGCTGTACTAAAATTTAATTCAGTACCCAACGACTTCTGAAGGCCTTTCCAAAAGTTAGATGTGAACCTGGGATCACGATCAGATACAATGGAGAGGGGAACTCCATGTAACCTGGCTATCTCTTTAAGATACAAATGGGAAAGTTGATCTAGGGAAAAAGTATCTCGTATAGAAAGGAAATGAGCAGATTTAGTCAAGCGATCAACAATAACCCAGATTGCATTATTACATCGAGATGTCCTCGGTAATCCCACAACAAAGTCCATGGATATGTTTTCCCATTTCCACTCTGGCACTGGTAAAGGCTGAAGCATCCCTTTCGGTAATTGTCGCTCTACTTTAACCTACTAACAAGTCATACACTTCACAGTAAAACCAGCAATATCTCTTTTCATTCCATCCCACCAGTAATACTCCCGCAGATCTCTGTACATCTTAGTACTACCAGGATGAACTGAAAACGGGGAACTATGAGCCTCACATAACAACTCATTCTTCAACTGTGAATCACAACGCACACATAATCTCTTCCCAAAACTCAAAACACAATCATTATCAATGTTGAATTCAGGCAACTTACCTTTCTGAACCCGCTCTACCTTTTTCTGCAACTCACTGTCTCGCTTCTGGGCTTGATTGATTCTGTCTGATAGAGAAGATCTCACTGATACCTGAAACAAAACAGAAGAACATCCTGTACCAACAAATTCTATGCCAAAGGTCATCAAATATTTAACCAAAGGATCACGTTCCAAACACAACATTGCTAATGAAGCATTACTTTTTCGACTCAAAGCATCAGCCACTTTATTTGCTTTTCCCGGATGGTAATGAATTGTACAATAATAATCCTTGATTAATTCCATCCATCTACTCTATCTCATGTTCAATTCGTTCTGAGTGAATATATACTTTAAACTTTTTTGATCAGTATATATTTCACACTTTACTCCATACAAATGATGCCTCCAAATTTTTAAAGTAAAGACAACAGCATCTAATTCCAAATCATGTGTAGGGTAATTTAACTCATGAGTTTTCAACTGTCGTGAAGTATAAGCAATTACCTGATCATTCTGTATAAGGACACATCCAATTCCCTTCAACGAAGCATCACTGTATATAACAATCTCACCATTCCTGGACGGAAGTGCCAAAACTGGAGCATTCACCAATCTTCTCTTCAACTCTAGAAAACAATCATCACATTATTTTGTCCAGATGAACTTAACACCCTTACGAGTTATCTTAGTCATTGGACTAGATAACTGTGAAAAAATTTCAACAAACCTTCGGTAGTAACCTGCCAAAACAAGAAAACTACGGATCTCGGTTACATTTGTGGGTCTTGGCCATTCTTCAACAACTTTTGTTTTAGTAGGATCAACAGTTATGCCATCTTTTGAAACAATGCGACCCAGGAAATAAATTTGTTGTAACCAAAACTCACACATTCTGAATTTTCCATATAGTTTCTTTTATTTTAAGGTTTGTAAGATAACCCTTAAATGACTTTCATACTCCACTTTACTTTTAGAAAACACCAAAATATCATCGATGAAAACAACCACAAACTTATCCACGAAATCATGGAAAATTCTATTCATAAGGTCCATGAATACAGCAGGTGCATTGGTTAACCAAAAAGGCATAACTAAAAATTCATAATGGTCATATCTAGTACGGAACGCGGTCTTCAGAACAACTGCTTCTTTTACTTTCAACTGATGGTACCCCGACCTCAAGTCAATCTTCGAAAAATAATTAGCTCCGTGGAGCTGATCAAACAAATCATCGATATGAGGCAAAGGATACTTGTTCTTAACAGTAATATTATTCAAGGCTCTATAATCAATGAAAAGTCTCATTGATCCATCTTTCTTTTTAACAAACAAGACATGAGCACCCCAGGGTGATGTGCTAGGTCGAATAAAACCTTTATCTAATAACTCCTGCAATTGTTTCTTTAACTCTAAAAGTTCAACTTGAGCCATTCGATAAGGGGGTTTTGAAATTGTCTTAAAATCAGGAACTAAGTCAACAGTAAATTCAACTTCCCGATCATGAATAATACCAGACAACTCATCAAGAAAAAACATCAAGATACTCATTTACCACTGGCACATCATTAATCTGAACAGTTCCTTTATTTTCAACAATATGTGCAAGGAAACATTCATTTCCATCTTTTACTAGTTTCTCAACTTCCTGATCTGTTATCAAAATCAAAGGTTAATTCTTGTACACAAACTGAAAATCTTTCTGAAAAGAAACCATTTTAGCTCTGCAGTCAATCTTAGCATGATAAACAGAAAGACAATCCATGCCCAAAATAACATCAAACTCTACTAGAGGCAAAACAATAAGGTTTGCTGGTAGATTCTTTCCACACACAAGGATATGAAGGTTCTTATAATTCCTTTTTGTCTCAACGTTCCCTCCAGGTGTTTTTACCATATGTTCAGGATTCATATCTTGATATGGAATATCCAATTTACTAGAAAACTTTTCAGAAATGAAAGAGTGTGTAGACCCTAAATCAAACAACACATTGGCATAATCTGAACAAATAAACAGTGTACCTAATACCACTTCATTCGATGGCCCAACATCTGCTGAAGTTGTTGCAAAGGATTTCACCACCCCTTTATTCTTGTAGTCTGGTCGCATTCCCCCAGTTGAGTTCTTCTTTGGACACTCGTTTTCATAATGACCCATTTCATTACACTTAAAACATCTTACCGTTGGCTTTTCATTGACTTCTTGATCATCTTCCTTACTGTTACGAGCAATATGACCAGACTTACCACACCGAAAGCACTTACCAGACATGGATAAACATTCTCCAGGATGCATTTTACCACACTTCTCACAGGATGGATATTTGGTTTTCTTACCTCCTTGCTTCTTTGATGAATTCTTCCCCTTTGCCTGCCAACTAGACCTCTTATTCTGTTGTTTGTCATAGAACACCTGATCATCGGCAAACTCCATTTCCACCTTCTCCGCACATCGAACAAGTTTTTCATAACTTTTGAACTCACGAGAAGCTAAAGCCCTTTGATACTTTGGCTTTAACCCTGAGTAAAAACAGTTTATTTTACTATCAAGATCTCGTATGAAGTTTGGAGCATACCTTTCCAATCGAGTGAACTTTGCTTCATAAGCAGCCACTGAATCATCCTCCTGCCTCAATTCTAGGAACTGTTTTTTCATCCTAAGATGAACCACCTTAGGAAAATATTTCTCAAGAAGCATACCTTTGAATTCGTCCCAGTGAAGATCCTCAATCTCATCACTATCCCTGATATTTTTCACCATCGACCACTACTGATCAGCTTCACCTTCAAAAAGGTAAACAGCAAGACTAACCTTTTGATGTTCTGAACACCCCATGACATCAAAAATCTTCTCCAGTGATTTAATCCACCCTTCATCTTTCATAGGGTCAGATGATCCTCTAAATGATGGGGGATGTTTCCTTATGAATTGTTCCACCACTGACATGTTCCTCTATGGTTGATCTGGTAGATCTCGTGCATGGATACCACCACCATTTATATCCTGAGTCAACTGTGCTATCACTGCAACAAACTATTCAGTTCCGATTCCGACCATCTCAGGTTTCTGGTTTGGAAGGTTGTCTTCCTCCTGATGTCGTCCGAACATAGTTTCTTTGTTTCCTCTGTGGAAAACCATTCTGAACACAGAAATATCTTAGGCGAAGCAACATGGTAATCTGTAAATGCTATATCATTTCAATCATATTATATGTTAACACTTTTCTAACTCCTAAAGTTGTCTAAACTGACCTCTGATGCGAACTATAAGGCCCTGACCTTAAACCTTACTTAATATTGAATTAAATGAATAATTCACATTGAGGATCTGAGCAGGTTTAGAGTTTTAGAGAATTAGAACATAACTATTACATCTCAAAATATTACAAAGTAGTCACTTCTACTAAGTTTCCATAGTAAAAATAACTCTTAAAAAGAAACATGTCTAGTTCCATGTTTTATATAGCATGACATTCCCTTGATCCCATCCTTGACCTTATTCCACATTAAGTCCTGTGAAAAACATTTCAAAAAAACATGGGGTGAGCATAAAAATCTTAGTAAGGGATACAAAAAGAATGAAAACTGTTAGTTTTTCAAAATCAAGTAAACCATGTATACTCTATCAAAGTAATAACTTCACCTTCATGAAGTAGTAAAAACTCTTCACTGAATAAAGTATCATTACTTACCTTTTTGTAACCAAATTATTACAATAAAACCCATATAAAGAACACATAACTTATATAAAGGTAACTTAGGACATAAACATACTTTAGAGGAATAACCATACAGTCGACTTCCACACATATCACTTAATGGAATAGCCATACAGCCAATTTCCATACATACTTAATGGAATAGCCATACGAGCGACTTCCATACCCAATGCATTGGAGGTTATAACGTAACCACCCGTCCTGGTATTCACGGCACCACCCGTCATATGGTTTATCATGTAACCACCCGTCAAATGTCCAAGTACCAATAAAAAATCATAAAACATAAGACCAATATAAAGGAATGATAACATTTCCACATTTCAATCACAATATATCATAATAGAATCCTTTATCAAAACCATTTTCAATACCAAAATACATAAAAGAGTATATGGTATTTATTTCATTTTAAAAACATTATAGCTTGTTGAGGAATCCAAAGACCAAATAATACTCACGGCGGCGGAAAAGGTCGTTGTCACCGCGTACGTTAAAAAAACATTCCTTTTTGTCGTTTAGTAAAACACTTCATAGAAAAAGATTCCTTTTGTATAAAAGTATAAGTCAAAGGGGTTTATACACCATATAAAAGAAAGTTGTGTATAAAACGAAATATGCCTCGATGAAAGGAGATTGAGACGAAGTCCCTTACCTCGGGTCCGACTTGACTCGATCCTTCATTAATGTCCTAAATAATAAACTTGAGTTAATTTCTACTTTCTTAAGAACCTTTTTCAAGTTCATTATTCCTTTTATATCACTTATTACCATGTCATGAACACTATGTAATTATTTAAGTTAATAACGGTCCTTTTAACGATCATTGGTACTTGAGTCAAAAATAAGACCTTTATAATTACATGTTGTTCATGTATCCATTATATACAGAATGGTATTCATGATGTAGATATCATATATGTCATATATATCCAGTACATGCATGCATTTATAATATTACATAATCATTTAGAGGTACAAAATGAAATGCACCGTTCATGGAGACAGTAAGCTGTACGTACGCATGAACGCTACATTCATTTCTATTTCGTATTTTATAGAATGGAATCAAAATGATATAAAGTTATATTATAATTCCAGTATAATATCATATATAATATCATAGTTTCATCCTTTATATGTCCCACATATGGTATTTAACGAATCAACTCACTTTAAGGTGGCAGTAGTCCGCACTTCCTTAAATGAAGATATCGCGTTTACCAATAATGGAAACCATAAAGGTATGACCAAAATGAAAAATAAATAAGATTAATGAAAACATAAACATATTATATATAATATATAAATATAGTGACATCTTAATGGCCACCTTTGATGGTGTTAAAAGAATGTTGAACAATCATCGTTTCAGGAGGCATAAATTCACCATCCACGGAAACAGTATGTTCGTTAACCATTAGATGTAGGTGTGTGTAAGTGTATCTAGAATAATTCTTATAAAAACATCCTAGTATATTGTAGATACTTTATTTGTTACAAAATAAATGAATAAAAAGGGTTTAGGGGGTTGTAGAAGCAAAATAAAACAAACAGACTCAAGTGAAGACTTTACCTTAAAATCAGGTAACTCTCTTTGGTTTGAGCTCAAATGCTTCCTTGGGAAGTCTTCTGACCAAATTGAGGCATCAAGGAGTAATATAGGGAAGTGGAGAGACAAAATGGGCAGGGGTTGTCCGAGCCAAATGCTTTGGGTGTGTGGGAAAAGAGGTAGAGGTGGGGGCCTTTTATAAGAGGAGAGGAGGGGCACTCTTGGAAAGTAAAGAAAAGTCACTTTATTTTAAAATGGTATTCGGATTTAAGAGGTCCCACATTGATGTATTTTGAGTATAAGGTGATAAGGGTTCTAAATCCACTCATACAATAGGTTTTGGGACATATGTAGGTCTTAGATATTACATTATCTTTCAATTTTATTTAAATCGTTAAATAATGAGGTCATCGCTGCATCATCATGATGTCATAAATAATTTAATTTATTTAATGTATAAAAATTATTAAAAAAATACTATGATGTAGGAAATCCTTTTAGATATCCAATGACTATTTATAGTCAATAATCTGACTTGTATAATCCCATGTAAAAATTGTTTTAGTAAAACATCTAATGTGTGTGTCATTTTTACTTTAACATTCAATAAAAAGTTATTTATGTCATTTTCCAAACAAAGTGGCTCCATGGGGTCCCCAAGTTGACCCATGTCTTGTCTTGGTCGGCCATGACACATCCAATAAGGGTAGGACATGTGTCAAGGTATTTTCATTTTATTATAATATCATTTTTTCCTTAAATTGCACTAATTACCTCTAATAGCGATAAAAACCTTAATAAGTTACTATTCACCAAAAAATATTTTTATCTCATTGAACCACATTTTACTTCTTAATGACAACCATGTATGTCGGATTTTTGAAATTAAAAACACAGAAGTGGTAAAATGTCATTTAAACGAAAAATCAGTTTTTATAATTACCACTTAGTGGTTTCACTATTCATCAAAAATTGATGTTTTTCAGAAAAGTACCAAAAATTCACCCTAACCTATATTTGATATTCTGAATTCAAAAATGAAGTCTATTTTTCAAAATTCACAACATATAAGTTGCATTAATTAATTTAATAATTAATTCATGCTGTCAGAGAAAATAGCATGTTTTTATGAAACAATAAGTATCAAAAGATTGACACTAGTTTAAGTCCGATTTTAAAGTGAAATTAATTCCAACGACCACTATTGGATTTAATGGTAAAAATATTTTCTAATTTCACTTTAAAACCAATTAAAAAGATAATATAATCATATAAATAAATTAGATTAAAAAGTGGTTTTGAATTAAAATACAACATTTATACTATTCATTAAAAAATGAACTTTATCGGAAAGGTACCAAAAATTTACACAAAGTAAATTTTGATGTCCCGATTCTAAAGAAGAGTTATTTTTGGTCCAATAGATTTTATAAGATTGATCAAAACTATATTTAATGACAGTTCGCCGTCAAAAGGTGATAAGTGAACCCTTAGTGAAAATTAGGGTATAAATGCCTAAAATTGAATTCTTTCCGTATTTTAAGACTTTATCTTTTATTGGGTAAATGGAAAAACATTTAAAAACATATATAATAATATTTTAGTTATTTATATCCATTCCCGTTAGTACAACAGATACTTGTTAACAAACATTTAAAATAATATTATTTTATTACATGTGTGCAACGTAAGTTTTCAATGAAACTCATCGTTGCGTATCGAGTATGCTATCGAACGTAGAAACCCCTTTTAATTAAAATTAATATTTAATTCGTAAATATTAATAAATATGAAAATTCTTTATTCTTTAATTACATGGGATGTTACAGTTTGTAGTATAATTTTACTAATTTTACCTTTAAATCATTTTAATACATAATTGAACTCGGTAAGGGCATTAATCTAAAAAGAAATTTTCAATAATAATATATATTTTTCATAATTCTTTGAAAAATTAATATTTTTGTAAAATTATAAATAAATTTCAAAAATATAATTTTTACATGTTGATTTAAATAATTTAGTTCATTTTCTATCAAAATTATAATTGTTTAAAAAATTGTTTGTATAAATTTTCACAAAAATAAAAGAAAATCCTTTTTTAGAAAAGGGTAGTTTTCATGTCTATACATTCTTTGAAAAAATTTAAATATGTATATGAAAATATTTTTTACATCTATAAGAACATTATATATTACATTAACTATGTATCAATTTATATTTATACCATCTTTTTAGGGGTTAGGAAAAGAAAATAATGATTAAATAAAAATATTATTATTATATCATTGTTTCTCCTAACATGGGAATGAATCAACACCGTGGTTAATTTCCTACAGCATATTTAAGTGAAAATATCTCTTCAAAAACAATATTGAGGTCACTAATACATGTCTATAAGGTAAAAAGCAGTGGATCACCACACTTCACAGGCCAACCATGTTCTCAATGTGAACTATGTCACCAAAATCACTTATTTTAAACATCAGGGTGTGAATCTGATTCGAGGGAATGCCCATGAAATACACTATTGATGGCCTCCTTAGGTCTCAAGTGACGTTCCTGGCATGTAAACATTTATTGAATTAAAATGATTACAATGATGATGATTATCATGGTTTCTTAAAACTTTTTATCATGTGTAATTCTAGCTATCAAAGAAATTATATTTACATGAAAAAATATTTTATAAAATATTTTGGTTTTAAATGATAGCCCCCTTATGTTAAATTTTTATCTAAAAATTCATTAATTGTAATAAAAAATGAGGATACCTAGGCTTAATCATATCCTAAATATCTCAATTAGCATCCTCAAGATGGTGGTTTAACCATAAAACCATTAATATATGAGTTGTGTAAATTTGTAAAAATTTGTCTCTATGACCCATAAGCTCCACATGTTATTCATCAACATAAAGATCAGGATATTTTGGTATAAATACATTATTCTTCAAAATTTATGTAGCATTTATATACATCATCAGCAAGTATATATTTAACAGGTCGTGGACTTGAGAGTTGGTCAATGAATGTTCCAAGAAATTTGACCCTATCACTACTCGGCTACGAATCGTTAAAGGTAAATATACCTAAGTTAATGATTTCCATTATTATTGAATCTCATAAAATTATTCCATATATATATTCATATAAAATCATTATCACCAACTATAATATTTAGATAACAGTAATGATTGTCAACATAACTATTCTATCAACTTTATGTTTCCCATATGTCTTACTGAATGGATATAACATTCTATACCATTTCATCCACCAAAGAATTATCCAATAAGTTTCTTTATTAAAATTCATCCAAACCCATTGATGTTATATATTTATTTCAAAAGATGAATGCATAATCTACCATATGAAATAATGACTAAAATCTATTTTCGTTAGAAAACTAGACTCGAGGAAGTGAGGATCCCAACAAACGTTAACATTAGCATCAGAAGATCTAAAAATATCCCCAAGGGGTTTAATTTTTACCATAGAATAATGATCCATATGGGGATTATAAATTTTCTAGAAACTCAATTATAAATCTATATCCAACTCAATGATTTTCTAGAAAATTGTGGTAAAAATTGAATCTCGGTCAGATACAATATTTTCTGTTACTCCATGACACCATATGTAAGAACCTGATTCGTAGTCTTGAGATACAGGGTTTCTTCTTTGCCCTTTTCCTTAAGTGTTCTTTAGAAAATAAGGAAAATGGGGAAAATCCCAGATTTTGTGGGTATACACCATGTACTTTTCCACACGTCGTGTACTTTGGTTGTGTGGGATGAGTACACAGGGCGTGTAGCCCTGTCGGTGATAAAAGGTGTAAAAACCGACTACACACCATGTAGTGGGTATTTACACGCTGTGTAGTCAGTAGGCAGCCAAATAGTATGGCGGTGGCCAGCTGAACGAAAGTACATGTCGTGTACTCAGGTATTACACATCATGTACTCATGTCGACAGATGAACAACGCCACACTGGCGAGAACCCGCCAGCGAAACAGTTAGAAATGAATATTACAAGCCGTGTACCCAATAACACACACCGTGTAGTCTATTTTTTTCTTAAAATGGGTAGTAGCCTCCCATGTTCACAAAAAGGCTTAGAACCGAATGAGGGTGACAGAGAGACGACCAGAAATTTGGAGATCACCTGAGTGAACACTGGGAATCCGATTCCGCCTCTGTCGATCTCGTTGGAACCGTATGGGTATTCCCTTCCTTATCCATTATTAGTTCTTACAAATTCTTTTCTGATGGAAGGTTATTTATGTTTGAATTGGTTTTGTTTTACCTCAGATCTACGTCATTCGTGGATTATTTGAGGAGCGTTGTTCATGTATACTAATCAGAGGCAATTGAGGTAGGTGTCTTGGTGTTTAAATTCCAACTATTGTGCATTTATCTGTAACTTCTTTGCTACGAACCGATGTTGGGGTGTCATGTGGCTAAGGCATTAGCTGTTTTGAATACCTAGAATTGTTTAGGTAATTAAATGTGATAATAAACTACTATTTGGGATCACTCCTTGGATCCCGAACCACCCCAGGGGTGCGTTCCTCTATTTAGCCATTTGTCCAGGATACCCGATGGTATTACATTTTTATATTGTGGATTACTTATTCCTTGAGAGGATTTTTATATAATTTGAATGTTTATGCTTTGGTCTAGGCCCAGTTACTTGTGCCTGAGAAAATTGTTCTTTTATCCTAAGGGAATTGTTTGTTTATCCTGAGGGCAAGGTACTGCTTAACCTGAGGGCAACGTTCTATTCCGCCTGAGGGAAATGCTTCTTATGCCTAAGGGCAGTGACTTTTATGCCTGAGGGTGACACTTTGCACTCCTATAGAAAATATCTGTTATGTCTGAGGACAGTTACCTGAGGGGTTTGTTTCTTTTTACCCGAGGGTAATCGTTGACACGTCTTAGGACACTGACTATCTTCATAGAACATTCACGAAGGTGATGTATTATATTAAATAGATTAAATGAATATTAAAATGGAAATATAACTGGTAATGTTAGTTCCTTTTCAGTACTAGTTATTTTATTGCATTTTACTACTGCACACTAATGTTGCATATTTACACTGTCATTTGGGAACGAGCCTTTGGTGGGTGCCTACTGGGATTTATTTTTCACACACTGTTTGGGTCATCTCTTCAGCCCAAAAATATTTCGTTTCTACATGTGTGGATAAGGTAAAGGGTCCCTATATAGGTACATGATTGTATCAGAGGAGTGGGAGAGCATGGGACCGATCTTAGGCTTGCGATGTTGCTGCGTTCTGCCTACTCTTCTTTGTTTTGCATTACGGTACCTTGTTCCTGGAGCTATATTGTATTGTACTATATTGTTGTGTAACATGTTCTAGCTATTTTATTAGAACATGAGACATGTTGCATCATTATCTATACGACTTTTAGTTATCTTTTTACTGTATTTGTTCATTTTAAACGTGTATGGTTTATTGCTTCTGCTGTTGTTGTAGGTTTGTATATATTATTCAGTTGTGCTACACTTTAAAAAATGAGGGCATAGTTTTCCCACTATCAGACTTGGGCCCTCAATGCTAGTCAGCAGCCTCTGGAATTTGGGGAAATGCGCTTGAGGTCATGTGACCAACTGGGTTCAGGGCACCAATTGAGTGGCACTCGGGCCCGGGACATTACAGAGTGGTATCAAAGACGTTTTTTTACATACAATTTGGTGCCTTAGTCAGGGATAGGACGGAAACGGTAGTTGTTAATAAGTTGTGCCCAGGAGTAGCAAACCCGTGTACAGGGAAAAGCCATTCTACCAAGGTTATTTCACTTCTTCTGATTTTGAAAATTTTATAGGTGATTGATTTTCACCGTTGGGTGACGCACTTATGATTGTGCTGTTTATATTTTATCTATGGGTTCTATTTAGTTGTGACTCGATGAGATGAGGGTATACCATATCATGCATCATTTAGGCACATGCTAGAAATCACATGTCATGCATTCTTCCATTCCATGTAGGCTCATTAGAAATTTGGATGTTGTTGTGGTAGTTTTGTGCTAGAAAAAATGCCATTGTGATAGATTCCTTGATAAATACCTGATATGCGATAGGGTATTTCCATACGAGTATGTTGATAGAATGGACGCCAAAATTTGGTTTTTGGAAACTATGGGCCCTCATTGACTGGAATCTAGTGGATCATTGACTGTTTCTCCTACCATAACACATATAAGATTCCAAACATTGATTAGCGGGGAGTATGGTCCCTCACGGATCAAAATTTGACACATAGGTGTTGTTTTCAGTATTTACTAGGTTCCAGAGTAGTTTCAGAGGCTTACTGTCTGGAAAACTCAGGAGACACGCCGTGTAGTTCATTCGGCACACGTCGTGTGTTCTTCTTTTCAGGAAGAAAAGAAAACTTTTTGAGTACACGCCGTGTACCCTCAGTACACTCCGTGTAGCCTCTTCCAGTGTCATGGACCATGTGGGCGGGGACACAGGGAAGGGAAAGGCTTGGGAAAAACACAGCGTGTACCGGATGTACATGCCGTGTAGTGTTGACCCCGAGTATGCTCGTGTAACTAACAACACGGACAGAGGAGGCCTTAAGACATACATGTCGTGTCCGCTATGGAACACGTTGTGTAGTCTGACATGGAGACCCGGTCGTGTAGCTAACAAACATGGGTCGGTGTTACCTCTTCTGGTATGCGTCGTGTACCTATGGGACATGCCGTGTAGTCTTGACCGAGGACAGACCATGTGGACCTGACCGTATGGCTGGGAAAATGGGGTGGTATACACATCATGTGCGGGTGTAACACGCCGTGTAGTATTAGCCGAGTAGTCAGCCATGTCAAGAACGACATGGGAAATTGGAAATTTAAACCACACACGTTGTGTAGATGATATACATGTCATGTAGTCTTGTTCAAGTGAGCCTTTTGGATTAGCCATTTAGAAGGACTCAGGCAGGGAATAAGGATTCGAGAACACACCGTGTAGTATTTATACACGCCGTGTAGTCATGTTTTGTAAATCTTGAAGACATTCTTTCTCCTATTCCCTTGTTCAGTTTTTTATAATCTTAATCTAAGGTGTGTTTTTGACCTTGTAGAGTCATTCCACCGAGACGACCACCGGTTGTTCGCCAAGAGAGTGGAAACAATTATACTCCAAAGATGGTAGGCCACGGGCTACCAGTTGATCCTCCAGCAGTGCCAGATCTGGTACCAGCTGATATACCGGACGCAGGAGCGGAGGCGCAGTTCCGTGAAGGCTTCATGCAGTTTATGCAGACCTTCCAGGGAGCACTGCAGGCTGCCACATATATGGCCGAACTTACATGTATCTTCCAGTAGCAGCATCTGCCTACGTTCTCAGGGGATGGAGGACCACAGGCTGTCGAGCCTTGGATGGGGTCTATGCAGACTATTTTAGAGCACCTTGAGATGCCTCATGGGCGGAGGGTCAAGATTGTGACTTCTATACTGTGTGATTCCACCAAGAGGTGGTGGGATGTTACCACCGAGTCTGATCATCACTATGACATGGAGTGGGAAGATTTTCAAGAATCTTTCTATGACTTCTTCTTCCCAGAGATGCTGAGGGAAGATCGAGCTTCAGAGTTCAAGAACTTGTAGTAGGGCACAATGTCGGTGATGGAATATTCTACATGCATTACTGAGCATGTGCGTTTTGCACCCATTCTGGTGGGCGATGAGACGTTGAGGGCCAGAAGCTTTGAGGATGGTCTTCGATATAACATTCGAGCACTGGTGAATGTTTTCAGGTTGCCTACTGTACATGCTATTGTGATCCATGCACTAATTACTGAGAGTAACTTGCATGAAGCTAGTGGTGTGGGCCACGGCGGTTTGACACCATTTACTAGCACAATTTCTACTGGTAAGAGGAAGAGACAGATGGATTCCTCCCACGATGACAGTACCAGCCAGATAAATGCTTTGGGTGGCCCGATCATTTTCTAACAGTGTGGTAGAGAGGGGAACAAGAGACCATAGTGTCCACGTGACCCATTGGAGTGCCGAGATTGCGGAAAGATCGGTTATCTCCAGCGTTATTGCAGGGCATTTTCACTGGTGTCTAGTGAAAGGGTTCTGTGCAGACTCCATGTGCGGGAGCTGAACCAGCAGGTTCTTACCAGTCGGGGAACTAGAATACGTCAGGGCGTGCAAGACGAGATGGTGGTCGTGGCTATGGTAGCCATACACCAGGATCTCAGAGGTAGCAGGGCGGGACAGCTCAGGGTAGCCAGGTTGTGTCGTAGGGCCGCAGCACTGGGCAGACATATGTAGTGCAAAAGGCCCAACATGAGAAGGATCCCAGACCTTCTACTATCATAGGTTCTATTCTAGTAGCTTCTGTTTTATCTTCAGCACTTTCTAGTATGGGTGTTATGCATAGATTTATATTTGAGCCCATTTTGGAGAGCCTTGGGCTCTGTGTTTCTTTTTCCTCTAATGTTATGACGATAGACACTCCGTTGGGGACTAAAAAGGCTTTTGTCCGTCAGTGAAAGGAGTGCCCCCTAGATATTGGTGGGTGTCACTTTTTATGGGAACATTATGTCATAGAGGTGAAGAGCTATGATGTCATTCTCGGGATGGACTGGTTGGTAATATTTTGATCTTTTGTAAACTGCTATCGTCGCAGGGTGTGTTTCACGTCACCAGAGGGCGGAGAGTTTCTATAGAAGGGCGAGTGGGATGTTCAGCCGATTCGAGTTGGACCAGAGAATCGTGGGTGAGGTGGAGTCACAGCCCAGATTTCATGTTTATATTGGATGATCAGAGGAATTTTCAGAAGGAGTTCCCTCCAGTGGTTGATCGTTTAAGGGATGTCTTCCTCGATGACTTTTCAGGTCTACCTACAGTGCGTGAGGTGGATTTCTCTATTGATCTTGTTCCAGGAGCGGCACCCGTGTCCATTCTTCCTTATAGGATGGCTACACCAGAGTTACAGGGGCTCAAGAAATAGTTAGAGGAGTTACAGTCAAAGGGTTTTATTCAAACCAGTACTTCTCCTTGGGGTTCTACTGTCCTTTTGCGAAGAAGGAGGATGGTACCCTCAGACACTGTGTGGATTATCGGATGGTGAACCAGTTGAAGGTTAAGAACTGATATCCCTTAACAAGGATTCATGATCTTTTTTATCAACTTCTAGGTGAACGAGTGTTCTTGAAGATTGACTTGAGATCCGGATATCATCAGTTGCGCGTTAGACCTTCTGATATACATCTCACAGCCTTCAAGAGAAGGTATGGTCTGTACGAGTACTTGGTTATGCCTTTTGGACTCATGAACGCGACATCAGTTTTTATGGATCTGACGAATCATGTGTTCCATCCTTTTCTGGATTATTTTGTGGTAGTATTTGTAGACGATATCTTGGTGTACTCTCACACTCTACATGACCAAGCCACCCATCTTGAGATCATACTGAGTAAACTGAGAGAGCACAGGCTATTTCTAAACTCTCAAAGTGACACTTTCGGATGGACCAGATACACTTCATGGGTCATATTATCTTAGATCCATGAGTTTTAGTAGACCCAGAGAAGTTGAGTGCAGTAGTTTCATTAGACAATCCTAAGAACATATTTGAGATATGGAGTTTCTTGGGGCTGACTAGTTGCTACAGGCTCTTTATTTAGGATTTCTCCCGATTAGCAGCGTCGTTGACGGGTTTGACTGAGAAGGGTGTGAAGTTTGTTTGGACCAAATCTTGTGAGACAGCCTTCTAGGAGCTGAAGGGATGTTGGCATCAGCATCGATCCTGATACTTCTAGTGCAAGGGAAGCGCTATACAGTTTACTACGATGCATCGGGTATTGGACTTGGAGTAGTGTTGATGCAGGGTGACTGAGTTGTTACATATGGATCTAGGAATTTGAGGCCACATGAGAGGCATTACCCGACGCATGAACTCGAGTTGGATGCAGTCGTTCATGTGTTTCATTGTTGGAGACATTATCTCCTGGGAGAGCATTGTTTTGGTTTTCACCAACCACAAAAGTCTCAAATACATCATTACTCAGCGTGAAATAAACCAGAGACAGTTGAGGAGGGTTGAGTACCTACAGTCCTTCGATTTTGAACTTGCCTATACACCCGGTAAGGGTGATGCAGTTGCTGATACACTGAGCAAGAAGACTCAGATACAGGCAGTGCAAGAGGCTAGTGGTGAGTGGAAGCTTATAGTTTTGTTCTCTGAGATGAATTTGGAGGTGCACGATAGTCAGGGGCAGACCTTTCAATATTCCTTAGCTGTGACTTCTACCCTCCCAGATAGTGTGAGGATGAGACAACTATCTGATTCAGAAGGCCTAGTTCTACTGAAGTTGGTGGCATGTGAGGACCCTTCTCATGGTTGGACGATAGGCAATGATGAGGTACTGTATTTTCATGGACGAGTTTGGGTTTCAGGGGATATACGTGAGGATTTGATGCGGTAGTTTAATTCTTCATCATGGGTAGTGCATCCCAGAGTTACCAAAATGTACCGTGACATGAGACATCGGTACTGGTGGCCGGGTATGAAGAGAGAGATAGTTGGTTTTGTTACTAGATGTTCCACCTGTCAGCAGGTGAAGGCAGAGCATCAAGGGCCTGCTAGACTGTTACATCAGTTAACCATCCCAGAGTGGAAATGGAATGATGTTGTGATGGACTTCGTGATGGGGTTGACGAGGTCACCTCAAAGTAATGATGTTGTGTGGGTTGTTATGGATAGACTCACGAAGGTAGCTCACTTTTTTCCGATCAAGGAGACCTTCGATGTTGACGATCTTGGGAGGTTGTATATCCGAGAGGTCATTCGTCTTCATGTGGTTCCTCGTTCTATCATTTCAGATAGGGATTCCCACATTACTTCTCATTTATGGTAGAGTTTTCAGATGGCAGTAGGTACTAGGTGATTTTGAGCACAACTTACCACCCTCAAACTGATTGCCAGTTAGAGTGTACAATACAGGTGCTTGAGGATATGTTGCGTGCATGCATCCTAGAATTTGGGGGCTCTTGGGAGAAACGTATACCCCTAGTTAGGTTTTCTTATAATAACAGTTTCCAGGAAACTATTGAGATGGCACCTTACGAGCCTTTATATGGTAGGTCATAACGATCACCCTTGTGCTAGTTAGAGGCAGGTGAGGCAGCTTTTCTAGGACCATGTCTTGTGATGGATACTTCTGAGAAGATCCATTTGATTCAGAAGCGGATGGCTACCACTCAGTCTCGATAGAAATCTTGTTCTGATCGTCGCAGATGACCCTTGGAGTTCGTGCTCGGGGATAAGATTTTTTTGCGTGTTTCACCGAGGTTGGGACACAAGAAGGTCATGAGACAGGGTTAACATTCACCGAGGTATGTGGGGGCATTTGAGATTCTAGATAGAGTCGCGTTGGTTGCCTATCGGTTGCAGTTACCATAGATATACAGGTCCAAGCATGACGACTTCCATGTATCTCAGTTATGCCTCTATCATTCAGACATGTCTCACGTCTTTCAGCCCAAGGAGGTTGAGATTCATGTCGATGCATCCTTTGAGGAGCATCTTCTTCATATCGTTGATATGATCACGAAGGTTCTCCGAGGCCAATCAGTTCCTCTCGTACGGGTGCTAAGGCAGCATGGCCGAGTGCATGATGAAACCTGGGAGCAGTAGACCGACGTCTGTACTCAGTGGATAGAGTTGTTCACATCTTTATCTTTTCAACCCTTGGAAGGGAAATTTTGGGACAAATTGCTTTAAGGGGGGATGTTTGTAAGAACCAGGTTCTTAGTCTTGAGGTACAGTTTTCTTCTTTTCTCTTTTCCTTAAGTGTTTTTGAGAAAATCAGGAAAATGGGGAAAATCCCAAATTTTGTGGGTACATGCCGTGTACTTTTCCACACACCGTGTATTTTTTCCGTGTGGGATGATTACACAGGGTGTGTATCCCTTTCGGCAATGAAAGGTGTAAAATCCGACTACACGCCGTGTAGTGGATATTTACACGTCGTGTAGTCAATCGGCTAGAAAATAGTATGGTGGTGTCCAGCTGAGCAATAGTACACACCGTGTACTCAGGTATTACACTCCATGTACTAATGTCGACAGATGAATAGTGCCTCACTGGCGAGAAGCCTCCAGTGGAACAGTTAAAAAATTACAAGTACACGTCGTGTAGTCTGTTTTTTTTCTGAAAATGGGCAGTAGCCTACCTAGATCACAGGGTAGGCATAGAACCAAAGGAGGGAAAGGGAGAGATGGATGGAACTTTGGAGATCACCCGAGCGAGCACTGGGAATCTGATCCCACCTCCATCGATATCATTGGAACCATATAGGTAATCCCTTCCTTCTCCTTAATCCATTCATACCAATTATTTCTTGAGGGAAAGTTATTTAAATTTGAATGGGTTTTCTTTTACCTCAGATCTACATTGTTCATGGATGATTCGAGTAGCATAGTTTATGTATACCGATTAGAGGAAATCGAGGTAGGTGGATTTGTGTTTAAATTCCAATTGTTGTGCATTTATGTGTACCTTTTTTCTACGAACCCATGTTGGGGTGTCGTGTGGCTGATGCCATGGATGTTTTGAATACCTATAATTGTATAGGAAATTAAATGTGATAATAAACTGATGTTTGGGATCGCTGCTCGGATCCAGGACCACCCCGGGGGAGCATTCCTCTGTTTAGCTATTTGGCCAGGATAACTAAGTGTATACCATGTTTATATTGTGCATTACTTCTGACTTGAGTGGAGGAATTGTATATAATTTGAGTGTTTATGCTTTGGGCTCAGCCCGATTACTTGAACCTGAGGGTAGTGTTCTTTTAACTTGAGGTCATTGTTTGTTTAGCTGGAGGGAAAGGTACTGCATAGCCTGAGGGCAACGTTCTATTACACATGAGGGAAATGCTTCTTATGCCTGAGGACAGTGAATTCTGTGCCCGAGGGTTACACTTCGTATGCATGATAGAAATATCTGTTATGTCTGATGATAGTTACATGAGGTTTTGTTTCAGTATACCTGAGGGTAAGAGTTGACATGTCTGAGGACACTGACTATCTACTTAGAACATTCACTGAGGTGATGTCTTATATTAAATGGATTAAATGAATATTAAAATGGCAATATAACTGGTAAATTTAGTTCCTTTTGTGTACTGTTAGTTTATTTCATTTTACTACTACACACTACTGTTGAATATTTACACTGTCAGTTGGGCACGGGCGTTTGGTGGGTGCCTACTGGGATTTATTTCTCACACCCTGTTTGGGTCATGTCTTCGGCCAAAACAAATTTCGTATCTATAGGTGTGTATAAGGGAAAGGGTCCCTATATAGGTACATGATTATAGTAGAGGAGTGGGAGAGCATGGGACCAAGCTTAGGCTTGCGATGCTGATGCGTTCTGTCTACTCTTCTTTATTTTGCTTTATTATACATTGTTCCTCGAGCTGTGTTGTATTGTACTGTATTGCTGTGTAACATGTTCTCATTGTTTTCTTATAACATGAGACAAGTTTCATCATTATCTATATGACTATTGGTTATCTTTTTACTGTAGTTGTTCATTTTAAATGTGTATGGTTTATTGCTTCCACTGTTGTTGTATGTTTGTAGATATTATTCCGTTGTGCTGCACTTTGACAAATGAGGGAATAGTTTCCCCACTATCAGACCGAGGCCCTCACTTCTATTTAGTAGCCTCTAGCATTTGGGGAAATCTCCTTGAGGTCATGTAACCAACTGGGTTCGGGGCACCCGTTGAGTGTCACCCTGGCCCAGGACGTTACACCATAAAACATTTTTATTATATATTTTGGAATATTGAACTAGATTGAAATATTATCCAATGTAAATAAATTGTAATGAATATATAAGAAGATATAATAAAACCCATATCTCATTATTTAATTTACATATTTTTTGGAGGCCAATGATAGAATCCTTTGGAATGTATTCTCATTTATATTATAGTATGTTTACTAGACATAACATATCCTTATACATTTTCTTCTCTTCAATAACATTCTAAAAAATTGTGTACTGAGATAAAAATATTTCATTATCTACCCGCATTCAATAACACTATAAATATTGTATTATATCCCTATATATATTTTTTATTTTAGTTTGAATGGATAAATAATGACTATAAGATTTATATAAACACTCATTTTTCAATTAATGTATGATATAAACACTAAAATGGTTCTTAAACCATTACATTCCATCCTGAATATTTTTAACCTCATAAAAATTTCTCATATTCTTCTACATATTTACGTATTCCTTATATTACTCTTTGATCTCCTCTTGGATAAAGCGTCATAAAATTATCTTAGAATGAAATGAATTTCTTCATTCCTTCATGATTTATATATCTATATATTAAAAATATAGACATAATTTAAAATTTTTTATCCTCATCATGGATATCCTTGCATGACCCTTTTGAATCAAAGCTTTATTCACCATGTCGGCATTCCTATAATGGTTATTTATTGATAATTCATAGTCATTAATAACTATAAACAACATCCATGGAACACATTCTACTCCTTTTGTGTTCTTATATACTTTAACATTTTATGATCAGTATATATATATATATATATATGTATATATATATATATGAAACATTATCCTTAATGAATAATCCTCTATATATTTAACACATATACTACTGTGGTTAATTACAAATCATCAGTAGGGATATTTTTATTATGAACATTGTACTATTTTCCTTAAGATGTTATAATGGTATCATTTCTCATAATGACACATCCACACCTATTATTTTATGCAACAATATAGAGTAACCACCCTTCAACATTGTAAAGTAATTTAATATTATTTAATGAAATATATTCTCTTTAGTTTCATTAAATGTTCCCCATATTTATTTTCCTATTTTAAATTTTACCTCTACTGAGTTAACATGGTATGGGGGATGAGAATCCATGAAACATTATCAACAAATCACTAATAAAATCAAGGAAAAAAAGGTAAAATTTGGTTCTCAGTCATAGTGGTTGGATTAGGCCACCATTCAATAATCATATTCTTTGATAGATCCACCGATATACCCTCAATTGAGATTATATGAACAAAAAGTTATTCTTCATTAGATAAAATTCACAGTCTTTAAATTGTTCATATATTTTCTTATTTCTTAATGTTTTCACCACAATTCCCAAGTGATCTTATTTATCTTCCTTTATTATTGAATAAATAAGATTATCATCTCTTAATACAACCACCAAATAACCATGTTAATATTTTAAAAACCTATTCATTATATCAATAAATATATAATAGAATTATTAATGCCAAATAGAAGTACCGTCAATTCATAGTGTGCATACCATGTACGATATTTTTTCATTGGTATATCCTCCTTCTTAACACAATAGAATATTTAAAAAAAGGTAAATCTTGGAATAGTATAGATCTCAATGTCATTGGTAAAATAATTAATCAATTTGGATGATGATGGTGATTTTTTATTATGATCTACTTCAGTTCTTGAAAATAAATGCAATGTCACATGAATCCTTCTTACATTTTAACATAGGGGATAGGTGCACCAAAAGGTGACACACTTTGATGAATAAATATATATTCTTGATTATACTAATGTTTATTTCTATATTATTAGAAATCAATCGAGCATATTTTCTATGGAGTCTTTTATATCAGTCTAGAACTAGGTTTGATTTCTATTGAGAACTCTACTTATTGAATTGGTGGATACCAATAAAATTCCTCCATAAACATAAAAAACATCATGCAAAATAAGTATATATTCAATGCATAATTTCTCCCCAAGAATCTGACATAAAAAATATCTTTTGAATAAGAATAAAAACCCATAAACAGATTTTATCTTTAATGGATGTCTTAATTTATTATCGCAATCATAGATGGTCATATGTTTTTTTAATGGAAAATGGTACTACCCTTCCCAAGAAATTGATTAGGGTTATATATAGATAAATCCAATCCAAAATAATGATATCATCAAATTCAACTTGAGGGAGATTGATAAGATTTGTAGGTTTCACATTACCACAAATATATACTAGAGAAAAATCATCGAATAGCGATGAGACCATCAAACCATTATGGATATTCATGAATAATTCAATATAAAAAGTTTAAGGCGCTATTATGAAACCATTAGAAAATTAATCAAATATAAAAGATTGTATACATTTAGAGACAAATAATACATTAGTAGTTTTGCAGTGTAAAGTAAGTGTTCTTTTAACCATGTTGTTATCGCATTCCCCTTCTTAAATAGTGATCACAAGATATTTCCCATTATCATTAAGATTAATAGGTTTCTATCATTGATCATCATCAACATCCTTCATATTCAAGCACCTGTTATCATAATTCACAGAGTCCTTATTTTTAAATAATTGGTTTGTGGGTGGTTCATTCTATAGATCATTACATTTATTTACAAAATTAGTTATCTTCTTCCCACCACATTGGAAATTGACTGATAAATGAAATTCATTTACAAAAACAAAACATTTACCATCCCACTAAGGAAATCACTAATTTATTTCTGTCTATAGCTTATGAATCAAGGAATTCACAACATCTTCCCCCACATGAATTTTATAATTTTCTTCAAATTCAATCTTCCTTTTCATGTCAAATAAATGTGATTGATTGGTAATTGAGTTCTACACTTCCACATTGAGAGAACATCAAGTCATTTCATAATACCTAATGATGTAGATTATGGCTAATGACCTTTATAGACATTGTTTTATGTCACTGAAGAATCGATAAATAATACAATCGAGTTATATCATAATATAAGAATAACCCCTTAGAAGACTTTTTAAATTTTGTAGGTAATAATAAGTTCATTATTATTTTTCGTAATGTAAGGGAATTTATTTATCTATTTTGGTATGAATAATATAAATAATGTAGTTATAGTGGAATAATATCTTAATGTCATCCCACTCCAAGAAGTAAATATCTTCTTATTCTCTCACATTATTTAAAATATTCCACTATTGATATGATTTTCTAAAAGTACACAGTCTCTTAACATTTTATAATCTTGAGTTTTAGTCAAAATTTAAATTTATTCACATTGTGGTTCTTTTGAGTTTTAGAGAATTATAGAATTAGAACATATCACATACATAACATCCCATATTTATTTATAGTGGACACTACTAAAACATATACCATATATTTCAAAATTTAAAACTTTTAATATAAAAAATGATTTCTTTTAAAATTATTCAAAACATTTAACATGAATTCCTTATTTCTCATACCAAACATTATAACCTATAAAAAACATTAGAAAACATGTTAAGGGCACAAATGTCTAAGTAAGGGACATAAAAATGGAAGATGATTTGTCCAATGAAAACATGAATATACATTAAAACATGTTTTCTTAAAAACTCATATGCATACATAGAAAATTCATGCAATAAAGTTGGTGAATAATTACCATGTAAATCTCACATTAGCACCTAAAAAGGGAATAACATTATGGTTTAATTACAACTACGAAGCACCCAATGCATTAGTGATCTATAATTGGTCTCACCTGACATATCATGAGTTATAATGGGCTTAACCCAATAAATATTGAGCAACAATGGGATCAACTCCACATATCTTGAGCTATAATGGGTAAAACCAACATATATTGAGACATGATGTGATAAGCCCAAAATATATTTTTCTATAATGGGTTAGCCGATAATAAACACATTTCAAGGAATATATCATGAATAAAATTGGTGATAACTCATTGAAACCCTTCAGAAAAACACATTTAGATTTCAAAATACCCTTTTTCATAAAAAGAAGTTTAAAAATGTAAAATTAGCCCACAGAATAATGATATATAATTCATTAAAAGTAAAATTTTAACATATAATAAATACATTATATAAATAAATATTCATGAAGGAATGAAAAACCTCCCATGCCTTATATATTAAAAACAATATTTCTGAATTTTCATAAAAGGGGAATTTAAAAAGAATTAAATTGGAAAGTCCATTATATAACAAATGAAAAATACCCCTTTTAAAAACAATTATGAGAAATTCAAACCTTAATAACTATATAGATACATTAATAAAAACCATTTTGATTTTATATACATAAAATAGAATTATTTAAAACAATATTACTTTAACACATAAAAAATTGTGTTTCAGTTAAAGAGTCACATACCTCAGGTTAGACATCATTAAAATGTATTCAACCCTCCTGTATAATGTTTTGAATAGTATTATTAATTTATTATAGAACTACACACATGTTTATAATACCTTATATAACCGTCTTATAACATTTTCCACCTATTTATTAACAATATTTCATAATTTCTATTGTTTCGCAAGCGACCTTTTCAAGGTTTCCACCGTTATTTTTTTATGGACTTAATTTCCAATTAATAAATAATTATCCATAATTTATAAAATATATAGAGGTCATTATATAAAAATATATTTGAATTTCAGCATTCCAGGATTTTGGTAAAAGGGAAATAAAAAAGCATAGTCCATGAAGGTGGTGAGTTTACATAACACAGATGATGAGTTCATTTTTACGAATAAAAGGGAAAGATAAAAGATTCAATGATTAATATACCATAACTAAAAAAACTATAGTATACATATTATACTGTAGTTTTTATGAATCCTGGGATATGATGTGAGGTATAATTGGTAAATAATTTAAAAGAGAAGAAATTGTAATATTACTTGTTGAAAATTCCTCCTTGAAAACCACAACAAGGAACATGGATGTGGTATTTTTTTGAGACCCGGAGAAATAGAATGTGGAAGGGGATGAGGATAAAGGAATTTTTCTAATTATAGTTTTGTAATAAGTCTCAAGGTAATGAATATTTTTGACGGAGGGAGCCTCCTTTTATATGTGGGGTGAGGGGTAACTTCGAAAGAACTAAAATTAGTAAAATATAATAAATATATTATTGGTTTTAATACATACAAAAATAACTAAACACGAAATGATATTATACATTTTAAAAATATCATAATTTTTGGAATTTTTATAAAATTTTGTGATTTCTAAAAAATTAAATAAAATATTTTATTCATGAATAATATTGTTTATCAAAATAAAAATTATTTGTAACTATGAATTTCAACACATGAAATCAAAATTTTAAATTAGAATAATTTTTTTATATCTTTGGAATTCAATATTTATCTAATGAATTCCTAAATTAATATAAAAATATCAAATTATATTTTTTTTAATTCTTAATATCATTAATTTGATTTATTCATGAGTTAAATTAATATTTCATCGTTGTTGTGAAAGCCATTATGGTATTTATATATTGTTCAAAATTTTAAAATAAAATATTAAGAGAAATATAATTATATTATCTTTCTATTGAATATTAATTTTTGAATAAAATTTTGGAAAATCATAATATAAAATTATTGTCAAAATTAAAAACTATAATGTGAAAACTTGACATATTTTTAAAATATTATATTTTAAATGCTTTAATGTGATTCTTTTGGGTCCAAAATATCCAAAAAACAAATCAAAACATTATAATGGCTGATACGTGACTATATAAAATGTTTTATTGATAATATGTCTCATTTTATAAACCTTATAATTTTAATAAAAAAATACATTTTTTTCTATTCTTGAACAAGCACTACATCATCTTTTCATGGTTATTATTGTTTATTATTTCATATAAAAAATTAAATATAATTTTTTCTTCATAAAATTAAATAAAATATATTTAAAATAAAATTTTATATTTTTCATTATTTATATAAACTCATACACATGACTATAAAACTTCTTAAATTTGTTATTTTTTCTTTTCAATCCCTACACAAGCATTGAATATTCATTTCAAAAATATTAATATTTTATAACTATAGAATTACAATTTAATATATAAAAACATCAACGATGCATTTTAATTAATAAAAATTAATCAAAATAATATTTATTAGTCAATAATTATTTATCAGGAACCAAATTTGACATTTACAATGTTGTGAAGGCATGGTTTCGACATTAACAATAATATTTATACATAAAATGAAATAAGTTATAACATACATGTTATGAATTATTTCAATATTATATTATTTCTATAAATTCTTAAATTAGCTACTAAATAAATTTAATAACATTATAATCATAACTATGTGTTTATGATGTCATAAAAAGTGCCATGTTTTATTAAAACTTTTATTTTTTAGTATTCAACAGAAATTAAAAATAATTTGAAAATTCTAAAAATATAACCATAAGATAATTTTGAAATTATGATTTCAAAATTGAATTTAGTTTTAGAAAATATATTTTATAAAAACCGTAGAAATTATTTATATAATTTGTACATAAAAAACAAATTTTTTTTGAAGAAAATGTACTTCTTAATAATAAAATTCATTTACAAAATAATTATATTTTTATAATAACTTACATAAAATACATATTGAGTTTGAAATATTTATTTCTTTTAAAAATAAATTATTCATATTCATACCCAACAATTTATATAATAATAGTATTTAGGTGTTTTTTTATAATGATATGACATACTATTTAATTTTAATATATCGGGATGGTACGTTCTTCCCCACATAAATCAATTGTATCCTCGCAATTGGAACTCAGGATTGGTCAACGAGGGATTACTATTCAAAACACCTTGGTTAAAAATCCAAATAAAAAGTATAAATGAATATTCTACTTAAAAATAATGAAATATAAATATGATGTTCATGTGATATAACATGTACTAGGATTTTTTGTATAAAATCATGGACATAGAAGAGAAAAATAACTATCGTTATATGATATAGATTTATAAATAACTCTATCATTATGATGTTAACAATCCAAATCCAGAAATATATGATGGAATAAAGAACTATTAATTTATCATTAAGAAAAGTAAACATATAAAAAAAAATTCAAGATCAATTTTTAACTATAGATGATTTTTTTCACTGATAGATGTACTTAGAACATAAGGATACAAACATACTTGCAAAGTATAGTTTCATCATTATGTAAATGTTCCACCAAACACACGTCTTTTATTTCAAATGAGGACAAAAAATCATTTTTAAATAAATACAATTTACATTTATTGATCTATAAATCAATAAAATGAAAAACAATTTATTCCTCCAACCATTAGGAATTATCCAATACCAAATAGGTTATGTTAATATAAGATATTCCCAAAATGAAATAAACTCCAAATTTTAACAATAATTCCCAAATATTGACATATATAATTCCCTAAATTAATACAAATAAAATTCCTAGAAAAATATAAACTATGATTAAAACCTAGAAATAAGATGGATTTTGTCACATTGACAACCAACATTGTATTAAAATTTATCACAAAATAACATTAATGAAACTTAAAATATCACTCCCCAAAGTATATAACAAAATAAAATAATCTATAATTTATTCTATTCATCATCATAATGATATAATAAAATCATATTTTCCTCCAAAATCCTATTTATCATTTATTCCTCAAAAAATATAATGGATTTATGTTTACCTTATTCCTATATCACTTCCTAGAATTATAGTGATATTATCGAGAAATCAAAATTCTCACTAAATAAAATTATGACAAAACATATGTTTTCGAGTTACAATAACTTATAATTACTTCAAAATAAAATATATTATGAACCATAAGGATACTCGTAACTTTAAAATTATTTCTACATAATGATCGATGATTTTTTATCAATTAATATTTTGTTAACATGAGAAATTGAGGCTTAAATATAACTAAATCTAAATAAAATACTCCAATATACTCCCATAATCAAAATAGTAATATTAATTTTAAAATTTTCATCATCATTAATTCTACCACAAGTATTGAGTCATTTATATAATGAAATCGTATTTATTGAACATTTTTCATAGTTTATTTACAATTAATTGCCACTCTATTTCATAATACTTCATTCTTGAAAATAAATGATTTAAATTATATCCACATGTCTAATAAAAATTAATCAAAAATTCATAAATTATTGATAAGAAAAATAATTTATACCTTGAATCAATACTTCCGGATAATCTTGATGCCCCCCTCTTCTTTCAGTACGTTTAACTACTATTAAATAGAAGCATATCACGCCACAAATGAAACATCCATTTAATATAATGTTGGATGAGTTTATATCTCAAAATCAAATGAAAAAGATAATGTGATCCATAAAATTATTATAAAATAAAGTACGTGTTGGATAACTCCAACAATTTCTTGTTGGTGATTCTAATACTCATGTTGTCATAAAAATAATTTGTACAATCCTTTTCCAATAATAGTAATGATCAAATCATAGAAGAGTGATACAAATATTGTGAAAGAACACATTAATTTCATATGGGAAATAGATCCTCAATCTATATAAATATAATCACATAAGCATAAAAGTATTGATTAAAATAAAAAAAATATGTTAGGTAAAGATAATACCATAAATAACTTATAAAAATATAATCTATCAACCCCTTCATATCTTAGTCAATTTACGTTGTTATCCAACCTAAATTAATTTACATAAACATAAAAAATCTTCTATATGTTAATAACCCATGGGTTTATAAAAGATATTTATCTAATGGTCAATAAAATCCTAACATCTAAATATATCTAATCCATACTATAATACTAACTATAATGACCCAGCTTTAAAAAATTTCATAAGCATCAGTTTTATTCAAAATTTTCTTTCTTTCACATTGAGGTTCATTTTAGGTATATAGATTTAGAGAATTGAGACATACTACATACATAACATCTAGTATTTATTTAAAATGGGTACTACTAAAATAGTATTTATTTCCTTCAAAATATAAAACAGTTTAAATAAGAATCAATTTATTTCAAAAATCTTCATAACATTTAACTTGACTTTAATCTTTATCATACACATCCTTATAACTTGTGAAAAACAATTACAAAAATATGATGAGAAAAAAAGATTAGTAAGGTACATCAAAAGAAAAATAATTAGTCTAGTAAAAATATGAAAATCCATTAAAAACCCCATTCATAAAGACACATAAGCATACATTGAAATATCATGTAGTAACCTTGTGACATCATTACTATATAAATCATGGATTCATACATTAAAATTGAATAATATTACTATTTAATTTCATATTCGGAGTAACCATTTCATTGGAGAGCTATAATAGGACTCACCCATAGTATCTTAAGTTATAATGGGCTCATCCCAACATATCTTGAGCTATAATGGGCTCAACCAAACATATCTTGATGTGTAATGGGATCAACCGAGCATATCATGAGTTATAATGGACACATCCCAAAAAATCATGAGATATACTGATAATAAACCATTACTAACAATTTTCAAGGAACATATCATAAATAAAACTATTGATAACTCATTTAAACACATGACATGAACACATTCATATTTTAAAATACATTTTTTTTAAAATAAATAACATAAAAATAGAAATTTCGAACACATAATAATGAAATAATATTATTTAAAAACAAATTTGAAAACTTTTAATAAAAATTTATTATAATAATTATTCATTAAAGAAGTAGAAACATCTAATGTTGTATATAATAAAAACACTATTCTTGAATTTTTATAAAATATGCATTTAAAATGATTTCAAAAGGAATGTCCCGTACGTAATATAGGAAAATATACCTTTCCAAATGAATAATGGAAATTTAAACATTATTAATCATATAGATAAATTCATAAATACCATTTTTAAGACATGGACATAAAATAGAACAATTTAGAAGAATATACCTTTAAAATAGGTAAAACATTGTTTTAGTTGAAGAGTCCCTTACCTCAGGTTTGATTTCATTAAAATGTGTTCAATCCTCCAGTATATTGTTTCAAATAGTGGTATTGATTTATTATATATTTAAACTCATGTTTATAGAACCTTACATATTCTTCTTATAACATTTTCTTCCCATTTATTAACTATATTTTGTTAGTTACATTATTTCATGAAATTTTTTTTCAAGGATGCTAAGGTCTGTTTATTATGGTATTACATGTCAAAAGGAAATTGTAATCAATAATTGATAATATTAATATATATAATTAGTTCATTTTAAAAAATTACTTTTGAATTTAAACATCCCATGATTTCGGTAAAAGGGAAATGAAAAGTCATTGTACATGATGGTAGGGAATTCACACACACCACATATAGCGATTTCATTATTAAGAATAAAATAAAAATATAAAGAACTAAAAATTGTGGCAACGGATGAGGAGAAGGTAGTTACTAAGAGTATATTTGAGAAAGAATTCTCATAGTGATGTATATTTTTTAAAGAAGTTTCCATCTTTTATAAGTGGGTGAGTTGTATCTTAGTAATTACTAATGTTATTAAAATATAATTAATTTATTATAGGGATAAATACTTAAAAAAAGTCTAAAAATAAATTTTATTACACATTAAAAGGAATATAATATTTTTTTTTAACTTTTTCAATAATTTCTTTTCAAATAACTAAATAAAATATTGTATTAATGAAAAAAATGTTTTCTAATATTAAACCTATTCATTACTATCACATTAAACACATGAAAAAAGATTAAAATTAGAATAAATTTTTTATAATTTTATTGTTATGTCATATTCGTGTATGGAATTCATGAATTAAGATATAAATGTCAAATTATGTATAATTTATTTTTTATATATCATTAATTTAATTTATTCATTAATTAAATTAATATTCTGTCATCTTTGTGAGAGCCATTATGTTATTTATTTTTTGCAAAAAATAAAAAAATTATTTTATAAGAAGAATATTATTATTATTATACTTCATAATACTATTATTTTTCAAATAAAACTTCTATAAATACATATATTAAAATATTATACCAATAAAAATTTATATTGTTTTCAACTTCACATCATTTTGAAATAAATTATTATAAAGGATTTACTGTGATTTTTATGGGTCCAAAATTTCTAAAATATAAATTAAAACATGATAATGGTCGAAAATTTATTATATAAAATATTTTATCCATAATATGTGACATTAAGAAATTCTGTTAATTTTAATCACAATTTTTTTTATGTTTTCTCAAGAACTCCATCAACTCAACACAATCATTAATTTTTAATATTTTATTACTAAAATTTTAAAAAAATTATATCAAATAAATTAATTAATTAGGTTGAAAATATAATTATATATTCATTAAATATGTATATCACCCAAATACATGTCATGAAAACTTCCTAAAATTGTTAATTTGTATTTTCATTCCATATGTAATCATTTCACATGCAATTGGATAATACTAATATTATATTAATATATAAATATAATTTCACAGCAAAAAAAAAATATTAATTAATTAATAGTAATGAAGATAATTTTTAGAAATGAATTATTATTTCTATTTTTTCAAATTTGGCATCTCCAATGATGTGAATAAATTGTGCCCGCACTGAAAATAATTTTTATACCTCTAATGAGATAAATTTTAACATACATTTAATGAATTATTTTTATAAAATAATATATTTATAAAATCATTAATTATTTATTCAACAAATTTAGTAAATTTTATTTGATAAATATGTCTTCAAGATTTCATAAAAAATACCATAATTTATAAAAAACTGTATTTTTTATTATTCACCAAAAATTATAATTTTTCAAAAAAATACTAAAATTTTCACCAGAGGAAAATTTTTATATTAACATTTCAAGAATTATGTAATTTAAAAAAATTAATTCTTAAATGATTAAAATACTAATTATAATATATTTACCTAAAAAGAAATAAAAATAATAATTTTTTTGAACAAAACATATTTTTTAATATTAAAATGCCATCAAAAATAATTTATATTATCATAATAACGTACCAATAAATTCATATTGAGTTGAAATATTATATTTGTTTTATAATTAAATTATTAATATCCATACCTATCAATTTATGTTATAATTTTATTTAGCTGTTTGTTTTAGAATGATGTGGAAAAATATTTACTTTTAAAATATCGACATGTTACATTTTTCTTCCAAACAATAGATAGCCAAAAATCCATCATCATGTTATAAACACTGGAAAACGCGAAATATATTTTCATTGTTTCATATGAATTTTTTAGAATCTATTTGAACATTAAACACAATAATATAAGGTAGAAATTTCTTCAAGGGGGACTTAATAGAATTTTTACCTCTTATATTCTCATTTTGATCCTTAGTGTGATTGATAGATACCAAATGTTGTGTAAGAATCAAAATTAGAATTTTAATTCTAGGTCACATAGCATTTTTTGGATTATAAGTAAAATTGATTCACTACCTATCACACTCAGCATTAACATGATTCATTCTACCTCCATGCATTTCTGAAAGAAAGAAACTATATGAGAGATATTATTCATTGTGAAATCCCATATAGTAGTGAAAAATCAATTATATGATGTCTTAATAATGACACCTTACCTTAAATCATTAACACCATTGTTTTTAACTATTCAATTAATTTTCATTAGATATTAAAATCCATAATTATTTTTCAAATATAATCTATGCATATCCAAGACATATCCCATGGTTGTGTCAACCCAGTTGTCCATCAAGGGCCATTGTCATCCACCAAGTGAAATTCTATTAAAAGTTCAATGAATCCTTTTTAGAGTTATTACCCCTTGATAAAACTACTCTACAACATCATTTAGTGGTATAATCTAGATATTGAATTATTTTCTTTTAAAACATTTACTCCATCCTTCAAAAATATTCTTGGACATTTTTATTTACTTAGACTTATCATTACGCTTGTCCTTAGACATATTCCTTTGGATATAAATAAAATTTTTCTCATAGTATTTTCCCAATGATAGATAAAACCTTATCTGATACAAACTATAATAAACCTATCATTACATAAATATATACAAATATTATATTATAAATATTCAGTACATAAAAAATAATCTTTTCCAGAATAGGATATGTGAAGTTCCTTTGGAAACATGGAACCATAAACTACTTGTTCAAAAGTGTTCGACATCGTATCCTAATGTGGTCATTATAAATATAACTCTTCATATATGTTTCATATATAGAACCACTACATTTCCATTAGGGAATGGAAATATAATAATTTCTGAGATCTAATTTTGATTACGGTTAAAAAAGGGAGATATAAATGATAAATAAGCATGATATGAGAATATGGTTTTGAGAAGATTATTATAAAATTTTAAAAACATAAAATGCATATCAAATTTAGGGACTTTTAATTATGAAATAAATCATGGATTTTCATAGTATATATGAAATAAAGGAATAAAATAAAATTACACATTATAGAATAACATAGGTATAGTTATTGGATTTGTGAAATCTATATGAATATATAAAATTATTTCCATGGTATCCTAGGATCTTTATCAAGTATATCATATTGTTGGGGGTTCACTACCTAAACCATCATAATAGTAAATGTTCAATCTCTATAAAAACATATCGTACACTTTCCATTAAGATATTTGGTTCACCACCCATTTTAGTACTATTAATCTCATGATATATCAATCTATACCCTATGAATTAGAGTGAGATGTAGTTACCACCTGTCACATAATAAAAAAATTATGGTTCCACAAGATAATATAAAATTCATTATATAATATCCCATGATATGAAATGGGTTTCATAAACATTTCATCATTACATAACACATGGTAAAGAAACAATTTTTTATACTTTTTACATTTTCGTCAATCCATATCCCCTGGAAAAGAAACAGGTTTCAAAACATTTCAAATTTTCCCCATGGAAATGAAACAAGTTCTATAGTCATTATTTCTTTGTAGACATAAAACACAAAGATAAATAATAAGGAAGGTTTCATTGTATCATATCTTAATTAAATCAAAATAATGACCACTGGATGTCATCTTAGATAGAAAATTATTTTAAAACATGACTTTGATCATTTTTTGAGGAAAATATTCTTACCAATTTTGAAAAGACATTCATGAAATAAAGAATTACATAGATAATAAAAATAATATTGTATTTCTAAATAACCATGTATATTTTTTAAAGAATCTAAAAATAATTAGGATGACATAATAATGTAAAATTCCATCCATGTTGTATATATCAAAACAAGGATAACATTCACATTTTTTATAAATAGTTTATAGTTCCTTTTATAGAAAATTTCATCGATATTAAATTTAAACCATTTTTTAAAAATTATATACATTAAATAAAATTAAAAATAATTTATAAAATAATATTAAAAAAAATTAAAATATTTATATATAACATTTATATGGAGGAAAATGATTTTTTGACAGAAGATATAAATAAATTCAGTTTTTATTTTAATACCCTGTTTGAAAATATTGAGTAAATGATGTGTGTATAATGATATTAAATATATAATTTAACAAAATAAATAAAGAACTAAAAAATTAATGACTGTATTGAGGAGAAATGAATTAGATTTCATCATCAAAAACTAGATCATGAAAAATCCTGATAAAGAATTGGATTTTCACATAAAACCATTACCACATTTGAATATTTAAAAAAATAATATCCATTAAATAATAACATTAAATGAAAATTTAAATATCATTATTATAAATAAATTCATGATATTAAATTTAAATGGGGTTTTATATTCCACTTATACAAGAAGATATGCGTATAAAATTACAATTTCGCGAGGAATAAAATTTGAGACAAAAACCATTACCTCTACTCTCTCTCTCTCATCACACACATTTGAAAATATTGTATAATAAATAGATAATTATTAAAGTTGTATTATATAGTAATAAATATATATAACATAGAATATATTTTTTACCAAAACCCATTTATCACCCATTCATTATCAATTCATAATTAAAATTACTATTTTAGGTAATAATGGATTTGTTTTTCATATATGTTTTGATTTGAATGTTTTGGTCCATTTAATTTTATTAGGTTTACATCATCACCATAATTATAATAATGATATAAAAATCTTATATAATCATTATAACCATGTTTATAGTTATCCATAAAATAATGTTATGGGAAAACTAATTACACTGTTTATAGAGATGGTAGGATGTACATACACATTAATAATGTTTTCATTTTATCAACAGAAGGATTTAAAGAAAGGAAAATATTAAATCACTATTATATAATCATCTGTATATCATATATATCATATATTTTTATTAAATCATTTTTTATTTCCATCCATGTTAAAAAAATCAAAAAAATTATCACATCTCTTCTTGAAGGTGGATGTCCACAAATACTCAAGAGAGGCATTATCATATATCCAATAGATTTGACGATAAATAGATAAATTTAAATTTATAATATTAAAATAAAAATTATATCATGTATATCATGTATCTAATTTAATTACTTCATTATATCCATCTGTGAGAGGTGATGATGGACACCGAATTACATCATCTCATGATGCGGTAGTCCATTTTACACATGATAAATGATTTCATTTCCCATTTTATTGATGAGAAGATGAATATTGGTAATTAATTTAACATAATAACATATTATTATATGTTAGATATTTCTGTTATTATATATTAATATTTGAATCATATGTAAAGGATGTGGATGAATAAATAAAATAAACATTCACGGTTAAGAACAATTGCTCTTCTTTGGAAACCTCCTTAGGTTAGAATCAAAATCCTTTATATGAGATATTAATAATATAAATAATTCCTTTATGATCTATTAAGAGAATTAATGAATTTTTTTTATCCATTATTGATGGCTATAATGTATTTTGGATGTGTTATGTTTAGATGACGGGGTTCCCTATTATTAGTAGTGGAGAAGACACACATGGATTTTTTGAAAAGAAAAAAATATACCCATATTTTAAAATTGAAAAAAGGATTAAAAATGAATCATTATAAAAAATTATATGAGATAATATATAAATATATACATTAAATTTTATTTTTACAATTTTTCAGGATATTTTGGTATTTATATATTTACTCTAACCCCCCATAAACATGTTTTAGCCATAACTATAGTAATTAATTTTAATTGTTTTTACTGTTTATTTTCACAAAAAAATTATTTAATTGATATAATATAATATCATCTATTCTAATCCAAAATATTGAATGCAATTTTTAAAATTCTATTATAATTAGTAGAAAACCGAAATCTATAACTAAACTTGTATAATATGGAAAAAGTAGTCTTCCAAACAGATATTTGTTATTGTATAGAAATTTTTTATATAAAAATTGAAAACAAAATCATTAAAATAACCATAATAAGTTCATTAATAAAATAATTGAACTAATTTTACTTTAAAAAGTTTTGAAATTAAATGAACCATTGTAAATTATTTATTTTAAAAGGCAGTTTTTGTAATTAAATAAGTATTTTTCACTATTCAACGAAAAGAATATAAAATTCTCAAAAACATATCCCTATGATAATTAATAAATGATTCATCCAAAATTGAAGTTAATTTTCTCAAGTAACATTTCTAATCATTTCAAAAAAAAATTGTATTATTTTTTATGAAATAAAATAAAATACTCTTTTGAGTAAAAAGTATTTTTGATGCATATAAATACATTACTATATATTTAGTAATTATCAATAAATATATTTTATATAACTAAAAAATTTATATTTATATTTCAGAATATTTTTATTCTTATTCATAAAACCACTTATATTGGCATATTGGAAATGGTCATGTTTAAATAAGAATATTAATATTATATTGTGTTTTCTTAAAACATGTTGTTGCATGTAACAAAAACTATCGAAAAAGGTAAAATTATTTTTAAAAAATATATTTAATAAAATATGGTGTTGTTACATATACTTTTAATTAGGGTCATTAAATTTAAATATAGATAAAAATCAATTTTATCATGCCAATTCGTGTATTTATATAAAGTTATTGATCAGAAAGTTATTGTTTTATTTGTACCTGGTTTGTTTTAGGATAATGTTATCAAGTAAATACCATTGATCAAAAATTATTTGAAAAAAAATGAATATATTCATATGGGATAATAAGTACAAAGAATCAAGGACATAATCATACTTATGTAGGTGCGCCTCATAAATAAACCGCAGTGCATTCGTTTGTTTATTTCCTCTTTTCTATATATATTCCGAGACAAATAGAGTTATAAAGAGAGCTATAAGGTCACTAAATAACTTAAAATATAAAAAAGGATAAATAGGAAAACTAGAGTAATATTATTTCAAAAACTAATTCACCTGATCCACAATTATGTTTTGGATAAATACCTATGTGATCTTAAGAATTTGTATCATAGAAAATCACAACACAACCTATTTTCTCCTAATTTATATTTTATTTAGTGATATCAGTTTATTTATTCAAAGAAAATTATAATGTTATATCTAATAAGTCAATTGAATTCCTTTTCATTGAAATGATGGAATATATGACTACCACAATGATGAAGAACATTAGAATACATAAGAAAAAAAGTTTAGAAAGCCCTTATCCATGAAAGAATAAAACAATGACTCTCTAATTATACATGTAATAGAAGTATATATCATGTTATTATTCCAACTTCTAATATTTATCCTAATTAATCTTTTGATGAGAAGTCACATTTCTTAATTTAAGAGGAATAAAAATATTTTTCATCATGCAATAATCCTCAAAAAAAATAAGTCATGGAAGATGAAGATATAGTTGTATAATCAACTACTAATGATATTAACAACAACTCTCCCCCCTATGTAGTAAATTATATTCAAATTCATAATGGGTTAAAAATATATAATAAAAATAGCGACTAATTAAACCAATTAACAATGGTTATTATGACAATTCCTATTTTTTGGATGTATAATCAGTTGTTATTTTTAAAGGATCCTTATATAACATCCCAAAATAAATTGTTTCATAATATTATGGAATTATCAGAAGTATTATTGAAGAGATCTCACCCATATAAAATATGAATTAAGTGAGGTATAATGATTTTAATCAATTAATACTAACATTTATGAAAATAATATTCCTTAAATACTATAAATTTGGATCATAAAAAATAGTCCACCAATGTTGAGAACAAATGGATTTCTATTATTTAAATGATGGTATGTGTTTATAATTTTTTTGAAAAAATAATCCATTCGGTGGAAGAAGTAACAAGAGTTAGTTTTTCTAAACATTTGGTCATTGAGTAGAGCATTAAGATCATTATCATCAATTAATAGAAAAGAACTAAATGGATATAGATAAAATTTAAGGTATGAGAAATATATAGGAAGTGAAAATAAAATTAGGTGGATGAGAGAATAATCTTTCCAATAATATTCTACCAGATTTCAATTAAACTGAAGAATCTATAATTAATTCATTTTATTTCATCGTAAAAATATTAAATTGAAGACGATGCCACCAAAACTAGAATGAATGAATCTTATTCTCAATGATCCCTATCTAGTGGAAATTACACCTTGAGATCTTCTATTGGTAAAAATATTACATCTATAAATGATAAGGTTGCATAGAAATAGGAAATTATTATTCTTGGTAAATCTCCTTACTATTATAGTGTTGGATTAAACATAAAACCTCTAAAAAAGTGGTTGTATTTAACTAGAGGCTTACCCACAAAGTTACTCAATTTGTTTGGAAGAATGTATATGAATAATTGGTCACCAATGAAATCATAATGGTATCATATATTATAAAAAATATTATTCAAGAAAAACTATAAATTATATATGTTTTGATGTTCATAAAAAATAAAATATGATTTGGATTTAAATTTTTTCATTGAAATAAGATCAGGTGTGAGGCATTCGATTGTTGGGACAATGTGTCAAACACTGGGTGTAACAACATGAGGTTTATTAAAATAATCTTCCAAAAAAAATATTTCCTTCTATATAATTCCCCCTACACGACATCAAACCCTAATATTACACATATATTTTTATTAAAATATATATTGATTAACATATATTAGTCATTGAATTAGTGGGTAGAATAGATAATATCCCACTTACGAAACAGAGACCCCCTTTAATATTGTTTCAAAATGTACGGAAAATAAGATAATAACATATATTTTTTACATAACATGTAATTTATTAAATAAATGTATTTTTTGTTTAATATATTTATAATTAGAGATATATTTATAATTGTAGTTAATATACCATAATTTGACTCCCTAAAAAAATTCATAATTTTTTATGATTTTATTTTAAAGGTTAAATTATAATTATTATATGATTTCTTTTTAGAAATAATGTAACTTTTTTAACTCATCACAAATATAATTACTTAATATTGATTTTTCATATTTTTTAAAATAAATTGTTTTTCATGTGAATAATGAAAAATACTATTTTTACAATTAATGTGAATTATAAGATATTATAATTATGTACGTATGTATTATAAATTCCTAAAACCTTATTCTATGTCCAAATATATATTTATGAAGTGACACTATAATTGTAAAATTGTTTGTTTTAATATATTGACCCATATATTTCATTTTAAAATTGAAGTTATATTATTTATAATAAATAGTTTTTAATAGAATATACCATTAGTATTTTAAAATAATTTATCAATTTAGGGAACTAATATGATTTTTTTTTGTATTTTGTAATCATTATGTAAAAAATATCTCATAAGGACAAATATATTTTCAGACTTAAATGAGAAATTACATTGGTAAAAACTAGTTTCCTTGGTAAAAATAAAAATGGGTACGAAGGGTTTAACAAAGACAGAATGAACACAAACATGTTTAAAACATATGTGTGAAGGAGTGGATGAGGAATTAGTTAACCTTATCCCATCCATTCATTATTTATTCATAATTTTTTTATTAATTTTCCTTAGAGTTACTTCCCATTATTAATTTTTGGGAAATTTACTAAAATATCATCCCATTTCACATGTAAATGGGGAATCACTCTCCTCAGTTTCCATTAGACCATAATCCACATAGTTCAAACCAAAATCTATCTGTCCATCAATTAAACATTCATATATATATTATTAAATTTCTTTTTTTCTCAAAATATCATCCCTCAAAAGCTTAAATCCCATTGAAAAAAATAGTCCAAGGATAGTGGATGTTAAATAACTTTTATGGAAATAAAGGGGAAGTGTAAGGGACTTGGTATCACAAAATTCAATAATTTTTTTATAAAATATACTGACCATAATTATTTCATGTCTTTTTATTTGTAATTATTTGTAAGAACACAGATCTTTTTTCCAGTATGTTTTCCTTTTTTGGTTGTTTTTGAGAAAAAGAGGAAAATCTGGAAATTTTCAAAGGAAACGTCATGTACTGTGATGCCTCTAGAGGTCGTGTACTGGCCATGTCATGGCCACACACACATCCATGTGGGATTGACTTGGAGGCTGCCTAATTCAGAGTATGGAAACATCAAGTACACATAGTGTAAACCAATAGTACACACCGTGTATTTTGTTTTTTTCATTAAACACATCGGGGACGCATCTAACAGACAAAACTCACTTCTTCTTCGTCGTCTTCATCCAAGAGAACCCATACGGCCCCAGATCTTCAAAGAGCCCCTGATCCTCCATTAATTATCCGATTCAAACATTGTTTTTTGCATTGTAATTACATCGGTGAGTTCTTCCTTCTCCCAGATCATCATTTTCCAATTCCTCCTCTTTTCTAAGTTACCATGGGATGAACCTTTTATACTTTTTCATAGATATATGATGTTTTATGGTGATTAAATCATTGAGGTTCATGTATATCGATCTCCTAACACCAAGGTAGGTGGTTTGTGCCTTTTCGTTCAATGTATTTGAGTATTATGTGCAATTTCCACCAATACCTTTGAATGGGGTATTGTCTGTTTACCATTTTACCCTTGTTGTCTTCCTTCCATGCATTTAGGCATGTTTAGTGGTTGAATATATAAGAATAGGGTTTTTTTCCTATGCCTTGGAATTTTTCCCCTGCATGTTCTGTTTACGACTGTTAGGTCATGTTTAGCCAGTTTGGCCACCTTGCATGTTTTTCATACCTGTCATTGTTGGATGGAGATTTTGAATCCTGAAATTCTTGATATGACATAGACTATTTAGACAAGTAGTTTTGTAGATTTACATTGTCTATATTTCATTACAATGTTGGTATCCTACACAGGGCCATGATAACCGGGTGTAGTAGACTATAAGGGGAATTGACCGAGTGAGCTTCCTCAGAGTGTCTTTGAGCATTAGGCTATAGGGGGATAGACGGTGTGAGCTTCCTCAGAGAGCATAGGATTACATTAGGCTATAAGTAGATTAACAAAGTGAGCTTCATCAGATAGTCCTTGACTTCTTAGACTGTAAGGGGATAGACTGTGTGAACTTCCTCAGAGATTCTTTGTTTTACTTTGAATTATTGTGCTTACCTTAGAATATAAGAGAAATTTATTATGTGAGCTTCCTCAGAGAGTCATTTGAATGACCTGGGGTATTAGGGTAATTGATCGGGTGAGCTTCCTCAGAGAGTCCTTGACCTTGGGTCTATAAGAGCAATTGATCGAGTGAGCTTCCTAAGAGAGTTCCAGACTACCTTAGACTCTAAGGGGAATTGACTGAGAGAGCTTCCTCAGAGAGTAATATAATTTTTGTATGACTAAACTAGAGAGGATAGGCTGAGTGTACATACCATAGGGTTGTTGTTACTTGTTAGGTAGGACTAGAGGGGATGGTTGTGAGTATTTCTCATAGGGTTACCTATTTGTTATTAGCTGCTTGTTAGCTGTTTTGTGATATTGGAACTCTGGAATGTTTACTGTTCAACATTTTACTATTTACTACTTTCTGTACATTTACCTACCATATATTTGCTAACTATTAGACACAGATCTTCGAGTGTTTTCCTACTAGGATTTAGTCTCACACCCTGTTTGGGTCATTCTTTTGAGCCCAAACAGATTATATTGTTGTAGGTATAGATAAGGGAAAGTGCCCTTCCACTTCAGGTACTTGACTTGCTATGGAGATCGAGAGCATGGGACCAAGCCTAGGTTTGAGATTCTGAGGAGATGTTAACTTTTTCTTTTGTACTTGCTTCAGTACTATTTTATTCAGCATTCTGAATTTTTTTACTATTTTCCTAAACATATGTATCATGCATAATTTATTATGCATTGCTCTAGTTGTTTATAATCTCAGTCATCTGCTATTTACTATTGTGGGATATTCACATCATCCAATATTGCATGGTTTTTTACTTCCACTGTGTACTCTTCCAATGAAGGAATAGTTTCCCCACTATCACACCCAATTACCTCACTGCTAGTCGGTAGCCTCTATCATTCGGGGAAATACACTTGAGGCCATGTGACCAACTGGGGATGGGGCGCCTCTGTGTGGCTTCCGGAACCACGACGTAGAAATTTTTTTTCAGAGGGATTATTTTCTCTTGACTTACTTTTTGGAGCCTTTAGTAAGGGATAGAACGAATGGATACTTGGTAATAAGTTCTTCCTGGGAGGAGCTAACCCATGTATAGAAAAAATCCAATCTAACTCATTTATTTGCAATTTTTCTGAATTTTTAATTTTACAGTTGATTTGATTTTCACCATTGTGTGACTCACATGTTTTTTGCTGTTATTGTTGATGATGTTGAGGTTCAATTTTTGTCGCAATCTGATGAGATGATGGTATTCCATCCCATGCATCATATATGCACTTGATAGAAATCACATTTCATGCATTATTTCCATGCCATCCAGGATGAATTACCAATTTCATGTTGTTGTGATAGATGTTGTGTAGAATATGAATGATGTTGTGATAGATGAATTGATAAAATACTTATTGTTTTATAAGGTATTGTTTGTGTGAGGATTTGTTTGGATGAACGCCAAACTTCGGTTAATGGGGTGTTATGGGACCTAATGGACTGTAATTTGGTGAATCATCACTTTCTTGTCTTGTTATAACATGTATAAGATGACAAACATTGATTCGCGGGGAGTATGGGCCCTCGTGGAATAAAATTTCGAACTTTTAATGCTAGTTATTGTGTTTTTTTGTGCACCAGAGTAGTTTCTAAAGCTTAATATCCGGAAAAACCCCAAATACACACCGTGTAGTTTTGACAACACACCATGTGTTCTTCTGTTCAGGAAGAAATAGTTTTTCTTAAGTAAATTCCATGTACCGTATATACAGGCCGTGTAATCTCTAACCATGTCATATGCCATGTGGAAGAGACACAGGGATGAGGAATTCCTTGTAGAAACAGGACATGTACCAATTTGTCATGACGTCTAGTCTAACCCAGGTACCCATCCATATCAAGAACAACACGGGTTGGTGTTATCTTTTCACATACATGCTCTGTTAGGATTTTACACACTGTTTAGTCTGACCTAGGTACCCGGTCGTGTCACGAACAACACGAGTCAGTGTAATCCTTTCACATATATTCCATATACGTCTAGAACATGTCGTGTAGTGTCAGGCATGTGTTAGGCCGTGTCACTAACAACACGGGCCATGTGAATCTTGTCTAGTACATGCTGTTTCTACCTTGAACACGCCGTGTAGTCTTATCTTAGGAGAGTCATGTGGCTTAACCGTGTAGAAGGACCTGATCAAGGAAAGGGGATTTAGGTACACACTATGTTAAAGGACAACACGCCATGTGTATTGGGGTGTTACACGACCAGTTGTGGATGGAGTACACGTCCATGTGAATGACTTAAGGGAATACGCCGTGTAGGGGAAATACACACCATGTAGTCATGTTTTTCTTAACTTGAATTCGTGATTTCTATGGTTATCTTCTTGTGCATTAAGTCTTCTGTCCTTGGTAATCATGAATCTAAGTGTGTATTTGACCTTGTAGAGTCATGCCACCTAGATGTCCCCGAGTTGACCTCCAGTTTCAGGGTAGTGATCAGATGCCTTATATGGATGATTAGGGACTTACTGTAGACTCTCTAGTAGTGCAATCCCTGGCACCAGAAGTTATACCAGTTGCAGGAGCCGATGTGCAATTTAGGAAGGGTTTTCTGAGGATGATGTAGCCCTTCCAGGGAGCACCGCCTCATGCCCGATCAATGGAGGATTTGACATGGGTTTTCTAGCAGCAGAATCCTCCCACCTTTTCAAGGGAGAGAGGAACACAGTCTACAGAGTCGTGGTTCAAAGACACCCTGACGATCTTCAAGCATCTCGAGGTACCAAAAGAGAGGATGGTGAAGCTCGCAACCTACATGCTCCGAGACATCACCAAGAGTTTGTGGGATGTCATATCTTAGGTGGGACTCCACTAGAATATGTCTTGGTAGGAGTTCTAGTGTATCATTTATGATTACTTCTACCCGAAGACCTTGTGGGCTAACCGAGCCTGGGAGTTCATGAGCCTGAAGCAGGGTACTCTTTCTGTGATGGAGTATTCCTCTAGCTTCACAGAGCTGTAGTGTTTCATGCCTATTTTAGAAGGTGATGAGTTGTTCAAGGATATGAAGTTTTAGGATGGTCTCATGCATGATATCCCATGCCATGTGAGCATCCTTAGGTTGACTTTGATATCCTATTTCACCAACAAGGTTCTGATTAGGAAGCGCAATTTGAGGGATTCTGGAGGTGTGAGGCAGGGTGGTTAGACATCTAGTGTTATTATTCCTCCAGCTGGTAGAATGGAGATCCATAGGGAGATTGGATGAGAAGATCAGAGTAGGAGGGATTCACCTTCTGGTAGCCACGTGGTGTGCTACCAGTGCGGGAGGAGTGGGCATACGAGGCCATGTTTCCCGAGAGAACCGATGGAGTTCCGATCTTGCATCAAGATGGGCTATCTCTAGAATTTCTATCAGTTTTTCTCTCCAGCAGCAAGAGACAGGGGTTCTTCTATGACCCTGCATTCAGGAACATCGCCACCAATTTCTCACCAGTCTGGGAACTAGAGTTCTTCTATCCGTTCAGGCCGAGGTGGAGGTCGTGGCTAGGGTAGTCTGTCGATGGTCCTTCAGCGATAGTAAGGTGGGTCAGCTCAGAGCGGTCATGCAGGTTCACAGGGCCATGGAGCAGGCTGTACATTTGCAGTGAAGCAGACCCAGCAAGAGAAGGATACTGAACCCTTTACAGTTCGAGGTAATATCTTAGTAGCCTCAGTTTTTTCTACTACTCTTTTCAACATAGGGTATTCCCATAGATTTATCTTTTTTGCTGTTGTGGAGAGCCTTTGGGTCTGAATATTTTCTTCTGTTGATATATTGATTCTTGACACACCCTTGGGGAAGAGACAGACTAGCATATGTCAGTGCAAGGAGTGCCCTCTAGTGGTTGGTGGATGTCACTTCTTATGGGAACTCTATGTCCTAGAGATGACGAGCTATGATGTTATTCTTGGAATGAACTGGCCAGTTCCATTCCATGAAGTCATCAATTTTTATCATCGTAGGGTGTGTTTCGTATCACCAGAGGGTGGGTCTTTTATCAGAAGGGTGAGTAGTATGTCTAGGTGAGCAGAGCGGGACCACAACATCATATGTTTGGAGGTGTTTTGGTCCAAATTTCTAGTCTATATCTGGATGATCAGGGGACCTCATAGTTTGACTTCCCTCCAATGGTGGATCGTTTTAGGGACGTCTTTCTAGAAGAATTTTCAGGTTTTCCTCTGTAGCATGAGGTGGAATTTTCTTTTTATTATGTTCCAGGTGCGGCACTAGTGTCCATTCCTCTTTATAGGATGGAAACTCCAGAATTATAGGAGATCAAGAAGCAGTTGGAGAAGTTGCAGGAAAAGGGTTTCATCTAACCCAGTACTTCTCCTTGGGGTTCGCATGTCATGTTTGTGAAGAAGGTAGAATACACCCTCAGGATTCGTGTGGATTATTAGATGTTGAACCAGTTGATGGTCAAGAATTGATATCCCTTGCCCAGAATTGATCATCTCTTTGATCAGCTTATAAAACCTGAGTGTTCTCGAATATTTACATGAGATCCGATTATCATCAGTTGCATGTTAGACCATATGATATACCTGTTAAAGACTTCCGAAGCATGTACGGTCTATACGAGTATATGGATATGCCGTTCTGTCTCACGAACGCACCTGCAGCTTTCATGGCACTAATAAACCGAGTGTTCCCTCCATACATGGATATTTTCAAGGTTGTCTTTGTGGATGATATCTTTATGTACTCTCACACTCAACACGACCATGCCACACATCATGGGATCATTTTGAGTATACTGAGGCAACATCAGTTATATTCTATGATCTCAAAGTGCCACTTTTGGATGGACCAGATTTACTTCTTGCTCTTCTAATCTCATAGACATTTGTATCAGTAGACCTAGAGAATGTGAGAGTAGTAGTTTCTTGCGACCATCCAAAGAACGCAATTGAGGTTCAGAGTTTTCTAGGGCTGGTTGAATACTACAGATGATTCATACATGACTTTAGGTTTAACTACACTGTTGAGGGGTCTGACAAAGAAGGGTGTGAAGTTTTTATAGTCAGATTCTTGTGAGTAAGCCTTCAAAGAGCTGAAGGGGAGGTTGACGTCAGCACTGATACTAGTATTTTTAGTGCTGGGCAAGAGCTATACCATGTACAGTGATGCATCGGGTATCGGGCTGGGATCTGTGCTTATTTAGGGATACAGAGTCGTTGCTTATAGGTCTCGACTATTTAGGCCACACGAGAGGAACTACCTGACACACGATCTGTAGTTGTAAGTTGTTGTTCATAACTTACGATTTTGGAGACATTACCTTCTATGGGAGCATTTTGTGGTTTTTACTGACCACAAAAGTATCACATACATTTTCACTCATCGTGATCTGAATTTGAGACAGTGAAGTTGGGTTGAGTACCTACAATCCATTGATATCAATGTATCCTATATTCCTTGGAAAGGCAATGTAAAGGATAATGTGTTGTGTAGAAGAACTCAGATACAAGTAGTTTATGAGGCCTGAATTGAGTGGTAGATTGTGGATATGTTCTTTGAGTAGCATTTGGAGGTGCAAGACAATGAGGGGAAGGTGTTTCTTTCTTCTATAGATGTTACCTCTACTCTACTTTATCGAGTTCGAATGAGGAAGCTATCAAATATTGAAGGCCTAGTCCTAAGAGATAGTGTGTTAGGATATGACTCTATTTCTAGATGTACCATATGCGAGGATGATATCTTGCATTTCTAGGTGTGTGTATGGGCTCTAGAATACATACACAAGGAGATGATGCATGATTTTCATTCCTCAGTTTGAGAAGTTCATCCTAGCATCACCATGATGTATCATGATCTACACTGCCAGTATTGGTGGCCAGGTATGAAGAAGGATATTGCTGGTTTTGTCATGAGGTGTTCCACTTGTCAACAAGTGAAGGCGGACCATCAGCGACCAGCAAGGATTTTGCAGCAGTTTCCCATTCATGAGTGGAAGTGAAATGACGTCACGATAGACTTCATGACTGGTTTTCTGAGGTCACCTTAGGGGAATGATGATTTAGGTTTGTTATCGACAGTCTTACGAATCTCTCTCACTTCTTTCCAATAAAGGAGACCTTAAGTTTTGATGATTTGGGATAGTTGTACTTCCAAGAGATTGTACGTCTGCATGGAGTTCCACACTCCATAGTTTTAGATAGGGATTTGTGCTTTACTTCTCGGGCCAGGAAGGGGAATCATAAGGCTTTGGGTACACATATTCTTTTGAGTACAAATTACCATCCCTAAATAGATGTTCAGTCTGAGCGTACGATTCAGGTGCCTGAGGATATGCTTCGAGCATGCTTTCCGGATTTTGGAGGTTCTTCAGAGAATCGTATACCTTTTGTAATGTTTTCCTAAAACAATAGTTTTCATGCAACTATTCAGATGGAACCTTATGAGGATTTGTATGGTAGGTCATGCAAATCATTGTTATGCTGGTTGGAGGTAGGAGAGGAAGCTTTTCTAGGACCTCATCTTGTTCAGGTTACCACAGAGCTGATAGAGTTGATTCAGAAGAGGATGACATATGCACAGTCTCGACAGAAGTCTTTTGCTGATCAGTGGAGATGACCTATGGAGTTTGAGGTCGGGGATCAGGTTTTTCTTCATGTCACATTGAGGTTGGGAAACAAGAAGACTAGGAGATAGGGTATGCTTTCACCAAGGTACATCAGGCTATTTGAGGTGTTAGAGAGAGTAGGGTCGATTTCCTATCGGTTGCAGTTACCTCATAGGTACCAGTGTATGCATGATGTTTTTCATGTTTCTCAGCTATGATATTAATTTTTTGACATGTCTCATGTCTTTCAACCTGAGGAGGTTGAGCTTGAAGTGGATGTGTCGTTTGAAGAGCATCCTATCTAGATTGTGGATCGCAGTAAAAATGTTCTTCATGTCCTGTATGTTCCCCTGGTACGAGTACTATGGAAGCACGAGCGGGTGCAGGATGAGACTTGGGAGAGGGAGGCTAATATAACATCACAGTGGTCAGAGTTGTTCATGGTTTCCTCTTCTACACCACGATAGGGAAATTCGGGGACGAATTTCTTTAAGGGGGGAAGTTTTTAAGAGCTCAGATCTTCTTTTCAGTTATGTTTCTCCTTTTCAGGTTGTTTTTTAGAAAAATAGGAAAATATGGAAATTTTCAAAGTACATGTCGTGTACTGTGATGCCGCTGGAGGCTATGTGCTGGTCGAGTCAAGACCACACATACGACCATGTGGGAGTGACTTGGAGGCCTCCTAATGCAGAGTATGGAAACAACAAGTACACACCATGTGCACAAAAAGTACTAGCTATATATTTTTTTTATTAAATGCACCGGTGTCGCGTCTAACGGAAAAAACTCACTTCTTCTAGGTCGTCTTCATCCGAGAGAAACCATATGGAAACGGATCTTCCGAGAGCCCCCGAGCATCCATTCGTACTCTAATTCAAACACCAGTTATTTTTTTGGAATCATAACGATGAGTTCTTTCTTCTCCTAGATCATCATTTTGCAATTCCTCCTCTTCTCTAAGTTATCATGGGTTGAACGTTTTATACGTTTTCATAGATCTACGAAGTTATAAGGTGATTCAAGCATTGTGGTTCAAGTATATCGATCACCGAAAGCCAAGTTAGGTGGTTTGTGCCTTTTCATTCAAATTCTTTTAGTATTATGTACAATTTCTACCAATACCCTTGAGAGGAGTATTGAATGTTTACCGTTTTACCCCTGTTGTCTTCCTACTTTGCTTGTATGCATGTGTAGAGGTTGAATAGATAAGAATGGGGTTGTTTTTCTATGCCTTGGATTTTTTCCCCATGCATGTTCTGTTCACGACCGTTTGGTCTTGTTTAGCCAGTTTGGCCACCTTGCCTATTTTCCATACTTGTTGTTGTTGGATGAAGAGTTTGAATTCTGACATTCTTGATATGATGTAGATTTTTTATACAAGTAGTTATGTAGGTTTACTTTGGCTATATTACATTTCTATTCTGTTTTCCTACACAGGGTCGTGAGAACCGGGTGTAGTGGACTATAAGAATAATTGACCGAGGGAGCTACCTCAGAGCGCCTTTGAGCATTAGGCTATAGGGGGATAGATTGTGTGAGCTTCCTCAAAGATCCTAGGATTACAATAGGCTATAAGGGGATTGACTGGGTGAGCTTCCTCCGAGATTCCTTGACATCATAAACTATAATGGGATAGATCGTGTGAGCTTCCTCAGAGAGTATTTATTTTACATTGAATTACCATGCTTACCATATACTATAAGCGAAAGTGACTATGTGAGCTTCCTCAGAGAGATTTTGAATGACTTGGGCTATAAGGGATATTGATTGACTGAGCTTCCTCAAATAGTCCTTGACCTTGGGACTGTAAAGAGAATTGACTGAGTGAACTTCCTCATAGAGTCCCTGACTACCTTAGAATATAATGTGAATTGAAAGAGTGAGCTTCCATAGAGATTATTATAATTTTCATATGACCAAACCAGAGAGGCAAGGCTGAGTGTACTAATGGAGGGTTCTTGGGACTTTTTAGGTAGGACCAAAGGGTATGGCTGTGAGTACTTCCCATAGGGTTACCTGTGTGTTCTTAGCTGCTTGTTAGCTATTTCCAGATATTGGAACATTGGATTGTTTATTGTTCAACATGTTCCTGTTTACTTCTTTATGTACTTTTACCTTCCATATATTAACTGAATGTTAGGAATAGATCATCAGGTGGTTGCCTATAGGGATTTAGTCTCACACCCTATTTTGTCCATGCTTTTGGGCCCAAAAAGATTATATTGTCGTAGGTATCGATAAGCGCAAGTTCCCTTCCACTTCAGGTACTTGACTTTCTATGGAGCTAGAGAGCATGGGATGAAGACTAGGATTGCGATCCTGAGGAGCTATTATCTTTTTCTTTTGTACTTAATCCTGCACTGTTGTATTCAGCATTGTGACTTGTTTGGATATTTTCCAAGACATATATATCATGCATCATTTATTATGCATTGCTCTTATTGTTTATTATCTCAATATTCTGTTGTTTACTGTTGTTGGATATTCATTCCTTCCGTTATTGCATGGTAGTTTACTTCCACTGTTTACTCTTCCAATGATGGCATAGTTTTCCCACTATCACACCCAAGGCCCTTGTTGCAAGTCGATAGCCTCTAGAATTTGGGTAAAGGGGCTTGAGGCCATGTGACCAACCAGGTACGGGGTGCCTCTGGGTGGCTTCTAGAACCGACATGTTACATTTTTAAATCTACATATTTATGTTAAAAAATACCTCTTATTCAATATCCACATCCATGAAATGTTTTATTTTCATTTTTTAACAAAATAATTGACGTTCTTTTGAAAAGTGGTCTATTTCAATGAATTTTAAATCATTGATTGAAAATTATTTTCAAGAATTATCTTTTCTGATTATTTTCATTTTACTCTCTATATATTAAAGGATATATTCTTATTGGATTTTTGTTTTGAGTTTCACACTCCAATATTCATTTGTTGTCTTATTATTTTTTGGTGATCATGATAATGATGTAAATTGATTTTTTAATGTTTTTATAATATTTATAAATTTTATTAAACCCAATTTTATTTCCATTGATTATTTATTCAATGAAATAAAAAAATCTATTATTTTGAATGTTATATTAGTCACATATTTATTTCCACAATTTCATTTGGAAAAGTAAAATATTTTCATTTATTAATTTCATGAAACCCATTTTATTTGCATAGGTCCATTATGATGTGATAAGAGAGTGTATTTTATTTAGAAATTATTTGAATGGATGAATGATGGTTGGGGTCCTATATCACCCACTAAATCATTAGTTGAATGTTCATATATCATGAGATAAATATAGTCATGAACATTTTATTTTCTCTTAATCATGGTAGAAACTGTGTTACTCACAATGTTTATATATATGAAAGAAAAATTATTTCACCTCATAGGATTGGGTAAAAGTGTGTTAAAAAAAATTAGTTTTTCCCTATGATAAATATTATACCAAAATTTAAATATTTTATGCACTATGATATTATTCACTCATGATTCAAGGTTACATTGAAATTTTATAACCCATATTATTGTTATTATGTTTCATTGTTTATAATTCCCATATTAGAGTTGTTATTCCATGTCATATAAAGGTAACTTATGATTTATTATAGTCTCTAATTTTGGAAAAATATTTTTCTTATTAAAATTTATATTTCATAAGAATATGAATACATCCATATGAAATGATTATTATTTCTTTAATAAGTATTTTATCTCACCCATTTCTTATGTTTTCAGTCTTTTTTATATGAGGATGAGTTTTACAAGTCAGATAATTATATTATTGCCTACTATGGTGCACTAAATAATAAATTATTACAAGAATTGTAAAATAACATCGTTATGTTAAGAGTCCATAAATGCATTATACCTATCAATACGTGGGATACTATTATTTCAATTTATGATATCTAATGAATATATCATGTAAAATATAAAAAAATAAATTCATGATTATTTGTGATTACTATAGTTGGTATTGAACGAATGGAGTATCTATGTTTGAATTTTAGATAAACTATTTTTTAACCAAGATTTGAGAAAAAATAGTTGAAACCCTAGATATTTATAGAATTAAATGATGATATCTATAATGTTTTGTAATTCCTAAGTATATGTTTTTCCCATTAAACGAATCTGTGTATGGATATTGTATAGTGGATGTTGTGTGAAATATATACATATTAGGGTATTATCCCAGACAAAAACTTATTATTAATTGACTCAAACATCACTCTGGTGCATTATGAGTGGGGCTAAGGATTCACACCCTGCAAGTCACTCCCATGAGTCATCCTTTAAAAATTTTCTATCTTGTTAAGAACTGTTATGAAAGGATTTTAATATAATATGTTCTGTTTTCGATTCCTAATTAGATGTTGACTGTGAAAAAACAAGATTAAAGAATTTATATTTATTATATAATTCACACATGTAATTTGTGATTGATTAATTCCATGGTTACTGTTTTCTTTATAGATTAGGAATTCTTATTTATGACATAAATGAGTATATTAAATGGTGAGAGTAAAACAAAAATACATTAATAATGTTTTTCATGGAAAAGACAATAATTTTCCAAGTGTTATAAAAAATAGGATGAGAGCTAGTGTAATATAGAAATTATCAACCAACAATCACAAGATATGATTAATAACAAAAACAATGCTGAGGTCCTAAATGAAAAAAGGAAGGATAAAATTGTTATTGAGTCTTTCATGGGAAAACATAAAACCACATTTATTGGATCTTTTAATCCTTATAATATTGATAATTTTATCAATGTGATGGAAAATATATTTTACATTCTCTAGTGCCCATATCATGAGAAGGCAATACTTTTGTATATAATTTTGAATGAGATAATGAACAATTGTGTAATATAATTAAGAACCCAATAGAGAAGGATGTAATAGACTGTATATAAAAGGATGTAATCATGAAAGTATTCTTCTACAAGAATATTCATCGAAATCTTCACACAATTATCTATAGAGAATTGATAGAGCTAAAAAAGAAGGATGAATCTTTTGTATATAATGTAACAAGATTCCTGATGTTCATGAGGTATGCCTTCCATATTATCTCATAGTATGAAAGTGGGATCAATAATTTACTTGGGAGAATAAAACAATGTCTTCAAAGGGGGTTAGCCATTTGAGATTTGGAGTGATACAAGGAGATTGAATTATGTGTTCTAAAGGTGGAGAAGGCAATTAGGGATAGTCATTGTTTCAGTGGAAATAAAAAAGGTATATTTTCAACGTAACATCAATGTTAATTCACATTAGGGAAGAAACAGAAACTGATATATTAAAAAATATTTCCATAATAACATAATTAATTTCATAAATGTATTAGGGAAGTGTTTTATGTTTAGTAAAGATGGTCGCCATTCACACAATTTCTAAAGTAGGTCTCTTATGATTAATAACCCAACATTGTAGAATAAGGTCCTAGATAATGATGATCCCAAAAAAAATCTTCAAGTGTACTGAATTTAATAAATATGAAAATAGATTCATTAAAAATTTACATATTAAAGATAATGTGCCTCAACAACGTCATAAATGAAGGAATATAGGAAGATAGTATATTATAACTACCCCTGAGGTGGAGTTGAATAATATAGTAGAGTAAATTAAACTCCTTATCCAATACAAATCAATAATTTACATATTTGATTCTAGTTGTTTTTATTTTTTATACAACTTAGGTTTATAGTGAAAGTGGAATCAATACCAAAAGGGATTCATATTAAACTATCTATGAAAATACCTAATAGAACAGTAATCATTTCAATGTTATATAAGTCATATTGGCTTACGATTTGGGGGAGGATATATACTACATATCTAATCATTCACTATTTTGATAAATTTAAACAAATGTTATTAATGGATTATATTTCTAAACATAGAGAACATTTAATATTTTCGGATAAGAATATATCACATAATATTCCAAATCCAAATTTGTCATGTGTTAATGAAAAATAATTTTTAACTCAACTTTCAAGTAAATTAAAAATTATGTGTCATGATACCCTGAAATGAGGGATCTCTTTCTGAAATTTCCATGGAGGAAATATGTAATGAATACATTCAAATAATATGGGAATATATTGATATATTTTCTTATGAATTACTGATGTATCATCTATCTTGTATCATTATATCTTTTATCAACACTAACTCGAACAATACTTGTGAAATATTGAACTTGTATTTGGAAAACAACAATTAATGGTCAAAAGAAATGATATTTAAAAAATAATGGGAAAAATCCCTCAATGTGTACTCTGGGTATGTTTATTGTGTGATTGTGTTTGTTGACAAATTTAGATGACTGTGAATGAGTATGGATGGTGTTGGAAAAAGATAGGTTTTATGGTGGTGTAGTTTTCCTTTATTTTCCAGATTTTTGGGCTTCAAAATTGGGAGTTTGATATTTGTAGTGGAAGAGCTTCCTCATAGGATTGAATGGTTTGTGAAACAGATAATTAAATCATCAATGGAATATAAATGCAGATCTCAACACATAAAATGTGTACCATGTATGGTAAAGGATCATGGATGCATACCATGTAGTAGGAATGGAACGTTGAAGAGGTTCATGGAATAGAATATTGTTTGAAGTGGAAGGCGTTTCAGTATATTGGATGGCTTGTTGATTGCGAAAGTGATTGACTGAAGATAAGAAATGTTAGTACATGAACCTCAAATTGAAAATGGTTCATGGGAAGCCCTTTTAGTTCGCGGTGGATGAATCAGTATGTGGGGGAGGTGGTTTTTCATTTAAGATCTTCTAAATCATGGATTAACAGACTTTACAGATATATTTTCCTATATAAGGTGCATTAATACAACCTATTATGTGGAGGGAAAATATAATTAGGGAACATCTCTTTCCTCCATTAATTTTCTATGTCTGAAAGTTGTTCATGTGGAAGATGTTCTGGTGAAGGTTTTTACTGAAAACTATATCCCACAAAGGACATGGTACATGGAGGAAGAAGGTACGGAATGCAGGGGAGTATCCAAAAGAAAAATGGTTTATGGAAATAAATTACCCAAAGGGTGTTGTTTTACATAGAATCAATTCTACGAATGGTTTTTTTCATGGAATTGTAGGCCACAATGGAAGAATGTTAGTATAAGAAGAATGTGATAAGTGTAGGGGGAGCTCTGGTATATAGAAGCATAGGTGGTCTGTGAATAGAGAATTGCTCACAGATAGAGTGCAGTTTTTGGATGTAGGTTCTTGATGAAGGTGGTTTGTAGAGGTGTTTTTCAATGTTTTTATGTGGAGGTAGCATGTGATAGTGAAGAAGGAGGCATCCCATATGGGATAAACGATACATGGAATCGGAGGCAGTTTGCAGAACAGGCGGTCCGAGTACCATAATCGGTACACTATACATAGAGAAAGAAAGGTGGTTTCCTGTTTGCTAAATAAATCTTGAAAATGATTCATAACAGTTTCTTGAATGTAATTTCTATTACCTAATAGTAAAATTAATGGGGGATTTCATCTACAGGTGAAAAGGGTACTTCAAATGAGCATCTACCTATAGTTGAGGATACAATATTCACAAAAATGAAGTGACCTACATGTCTAGAAAATTTGTTTGACCTGCAAATCTTTAAATCATTATTGGATTCATTTCCATGATTAGTGGGAAAAGGTAGAAGAGGATGGTGGCCCTTTCCACCAGTAGTGATCTAGAGTAAGATGCATAGGGAGTGACCCTTGGGAATGCATTGAGAAGAACCTAAATTTTGTAAAGGTAATGAGCCTATCCATAGAAGATCTAGCCCTAAAATTGTACTTTCTATTGGTAGTGATCCCTAGTAAATTTCTTACATCACCAAATAGTTGTTTTATCCTCCTTGGACATGGCCCAGTTAGGTTGAACCTTGTAAAAACATTTGGGTCCATTCCCATGCTATATTGCATTGATTTTAGTGCATCATTATTAGATAACATTGGAATGGACATTATCATTATAGAGAACTGCATGTCTCCCTTGTAATAAAGAGGTCAAGATCCAGTGGGGAAAAAGAATTTGGAAAATAATATCTATACCCAGATCCCCCCTCCCTCTTAGTTTATCTATTCTCCCTTTTGTACATAAAAAACATTTCGGAAGAAGATATAGACACTATGAACTTATAATAATTCCATTTGGACATACTATGGTTTTTGATTTATTTATGTTTTTTATGAATTTTCTCTTCATTTATTATATTGATAAATTCAAGGTATTCTTTCTATGTATAAATGTGAAGAACGTTTCTTAGAACAAAAGAATAGGTTGGTCACAACACTTTTACATATCTTCTTTTATAGTGAGGGAGGGATTTCAGTTTTTAGTTACGAAGACTTTAAATTTTTGGGATGAATTATTATTAAAAACACGAAAGTGATTACTTATGAATTATTCCATTTAAATAATCATTAGAAAAATTACATGATTCTGGATTTGGTGAAAAAAAATAACATAAGATACCTTCTAAAGAATAACCCAAACTGATTCTCTACTAACTTGATGGGAATTTTGAATCCCCATATCATGGTGACTAGCACATGTGAATCAAATAATAAAAAAGGGTGATGATTTATCTCAACTTGAAAGTATATATATATAATGTACAAAGAAGATAATTTAGTAAACAATAGCATTCTATACTAAACAAATATATAGTAAGTGATACAATTCATACGTTGTAAGATAAAAAACCAAGGATCATGTAAAAAACAGGATAACACAAAATAGAAAACGACTACCCTATGTTATATGTAAGAAAAGATACAACATCTAACCACCAGTTACCCATACCTAGAAAAAATAAAATTTACTGTTTCATTGTGGCTCCATGATTTTTTAACATCAATATACAATACATTGTCTACACATTAATAAGGGAATGAAAAGTTGTTAGCTAAAAAAGGAATAATAGCATCACACCTAGTTCTTCAATATCATGTATCTATAAAATAATCACTATATAATCTAATCAATGAGACCAATGAATAATAAGATGTTAAACAGTTTTATTTCAAAAAACTGATCCACTTTTTATATTTTTAGAAAAAATATTTCTAAAATTATATAGGATAATAATTTAGTGTAACCCATTTATATCTACCAACATCTTTTATTAAATCCAAAATAATATAAATCCAACGAACAATGGTAAATAATCTTGAGTTCATTGAAATACATGTCATCTATACCACATGTATCTCAATAATAGAATAGTGTGTAAATAATATCTATATATTACATGCATCAAGTCTTGAGAATCTATGAACACCACTAAAAGTTAACCATGATGAATTTATAACAAGTTCTAGAACCCATGCCTCCAAAATTTAGGAAGAGGGAAAACTCTAATAAATTAATCTCAAACAATGCCCATGGATGTGTACCAATACTACAACCTTCACTTATGTACCCAATGGTATAATTTGATTAATTTACAGAATAATTTCAAATGTATTACATATTTTATGATATAATTAAAATAAATCATTTCCTTCAATAATCCATTTTTAAAACTCACTTTTAATCGATTTATCAATAATTTTAAGATAAAATTTCTTTTACTAACATGTGGAGAAAACAATATTTTCTGAGAACCCCATTTGCAATAAAAATTCACTCATGGAATTTTTTTTAAAAAATAACAAATAAAACTAAAAGCAACGATGGTTACAATTTCATAGTCTAGAGACGGAACCACCAACCTCTAACTCAGGTCACACACCAGAAGTGGAATAGAATGAAAGTGAAAAGAATATAAAACAATACATAAATTATTACATCTTATAATCATGTTCCAAAATATATAGGCTCTTTTTAGAAGTTATATTGACACAGACCTCGAAATTTTCATGTACCTCACCAGAACTATCATAAGAGACACCCTCCTAATGAAAAACACTAAAAGAAAACATTAAGGGATTGAGATCAATCACATGTTGATCTAATTAATCCTAAAATGAATCCCAACTCTACTGCTAGAAAAAATAAAAAAAACTAAAATATGATGAATCATAATTAACAATGGAAGAGAAACCAACCATGTTGATGATCAAATTACAAATAAATTTTTCTATAAAGGATAAAATCACCAAAAAAATACCAAGATTAATACTAGGGATTGATGGTTATAATGCATATAAAATGATGTGGATGTTTTCAATTCAATCCATAAAAACCCATCAGGAAGTAATATTTATGGCATGAATAACTAATTACATATGTAAATTTATCATATTCCATATACTTTAAAAAACAAATAAACTCGGTGAAAAAATACCATGTCACCAATTAATGACATGAATAGAAATCACATTTTATACAATTTTAATTAATTAAACCAGACATTAGAATTAATCCCATTAAAATTCTCATTCCATTAATCTTGTTCAAAGTGTGAAATGTTTTTTCACCTAGTGCCTAGCACATTCCCTACTAAAAACTCATAGTTTGACTCGAATACATTCAAATCCTGGAAAGGAATACCCTTAAGCATTAAATTAGAGAATTCCTTTACAAAGATTTTATATGTGGATTTATAATCCATAAGGACCCTAGAGTTTCATAATTAGAAATTAAATCATTTTCAATGAATACATATTGCATTACATAAACACATCCTTGAGAACAATAATAGTTTAGTTCCACTTAATTATTTGAAACATGAAATATTTTCAATCACTGAGATATTTATTCTCCCACTATGTTCATTATAACAAAAACACTTAATATAAATATCATACATGATACATATCTTCATAACCTTGGGAATGAAAATATAATAAAGGGAGTGCTCAGATGCCCATTAAGGAAAATGATGGAGATATGTAGTAATAACACGAACATAACATTTTAAAACCATACACTTAATATTGGATATAAAAATCTTGAGTCATTTAATATATATTAGATGTTTATACGACATTATTGTTTATATAATTAGAGAACATAATGCATGAGTAAATTATATCTCGAATCAGTGGAATACATGTTAGCATTGAATATAATTTTCATATTAGTCAATGAATAATTCATGACCATCATAATGGAAAATATATTTTACTAAAAAATGTTCAATACCCTTTACAACCTTTTATTAATAAACTAGTTTCACATCCAATTATAGTCCTACAATATTAAACATATTTCACTCCCTGTTCTAGTTCTTTCTATCTCAAGATATATAAAAAATTACTCCATAAATTAGTGGGAGATATAGGACCCACCAATAACATAAATAAACCGTACATATATGTTACACATGATCATAAAAATTCATCATATAATAACCAATAAAAAATATTGGAATAAAAAATATTGCATCATAACATAATAAATAGAAAAGAGATAAGTTTCATAATCATTTCACCATAACAGAACTCATGAAAAGCGATTGGTTTCCGAAAAAACATCATTTTATGACATCATGAAGAGAAACATGTTTAATAAGAACTATTATATAAAATAATTGTACATTTAAATAAATAATATGAATGTTATTCGTTTTTCATATCCTTCATAAGGAATAGGTGATGACAACAGATGTCATTATAGATGGAAAAGAATTTTGAATGATCATTTAGAATAATTCATGATGAAAATATCCATTCCACTTTTAACAAAAATATTTTTACTAAATAAAAAATTTATAAAAAAAAATTATTTCAAAATTACATTTAAAAAATATAAATTATAATTCCTATAAAATATTTATCATGACATAGTAAAATTTCATTCATTTTATATAAATTATAATTATGGTTCCTTTCAAATTTTAATAAAATACAAATGAATTGTATTCGAAAATTACAATTAGATTCCTTTAAAAACAATTTAGTTTCAATTTAATAATGATTAAAATTTTTAATTAAGAACCATAACTGTTTAATAAATTATTTTTGAAAACATTTTTATAAAATAGTTTATTAATGGAAAACATATTTGTGACCGAAAATATAAATCAATTCTAATTTTTTAAAAATTATTTTCGTAATAATCATAAGAAAAAAAGAGATAGAAAATTTTACTATTACATAAATATATCATGTATTAATAGAGGATAATAAAATTTATTAGAACTATAATGATATATAATATAATATTTCATCAATAGAACCATTATAAAAAAACCCAATATATGATGAGATTCTAGTAGTAAACTATTACAACTTTGGAAACAATGAATATAATTCCACTTGATATAATAACATTAGATGAATCATAAAATATCTTGAGAAGAGTTATATTCAGGATATAAAATTTTAAATGGTAGTTAATACACCCTATAAATGGTGTACTACTTCATATAAAAACTTGTGTCACAACGAAGGAAAAATGAGACAAAATTCCCCTACCTTAAGTCTTGACATCTATCACACTAATGAAAAACTTCTATATAATATATATAAGTATTTTATAAGTATTTAAAATTAATAATAATATATATAAATCATACTATATATGATTTTATTATTTATTATTATTACAGTTAGAATACCAATTTCATGTTAATGTAATGTTTTGAGTAATAGTGCACAGGTTTCTCATACATGTTTTGACTTGTTTGTATTTTTCCTCTTACTTAATTCTAGATAAAATCATTTCCAAAATTATTTAAATGATATAAATATCATATATATATATATATAATATGTATTTAGTGTAATCTATAAAATTAATTGGTATGAAAATGAACGACAATGTCCCTGGAGATGGTAGGTCGTACGTACGCATAAACACTATTTTAATTTTCATATCACATTGAATGATTGAAAAGTAAATAGCATATATTCATGTATTATATTTACAGTAGATTATTTATTTAATATATATCTCATATTCCTATTAAACTCATCCTTAAAACACTCCATGTAACACATGAATGAATCACATATTTTCATGAGGTAGTTTTCCACCGTATACATGAACGACATTGTATTACTCCAAAAAAATAGATAGAATTAACGTATATTTTATATAATGATTAAATATGGATAAATATATAATAAATTTTATACATATAAAATATATAAATATCATGTCCATCAATACTCCCAACATTTAAAAGTATTTATGAAAAACAATGACAACAGATTGAGAGGTGGTGTTTTATTGTACAAACACATGGTGATGTGATAGTCCCTAAAAGTAATTGTGTGTGTATTTATTATATAAAATTAGCATAAAAATTAATTATATTTAGGATATAGTTTATATTTTATAATTATTATATAAAAAAATTATGGGTTCTTGTAAAGAAATAAAACAAATATGTTCGTTCATGAACGTTGCCTCTTCTTAGGATATCTTATTTTTGTTTGAACAAATGGATTTAATTTCTTGAATTTGTGCACAACATAAGGATTACATAATGAGAGGGTAAAATTTTAGAATTTATTTTGGAATGTTATGGATGAACCAATTGGGTTTGATGTTGTGAAGAGAGTTGGATGGTGGGTGGCCTTTTAAAAGGAAGGTGAGTAGCAATTTTGTAGTTTTTGTTAAATAGTGAATTTCATCAATGTTCTCCATTAAAGTACCTACAATAAAATAAAAATATATATTATATAATTTAAAAGGTAAAAATATGGAAATTAAGTTGGTAGTGGAAATTTTTTGTGTAAATTTTTTACAATATATTTTTCATCTAATCATTATGTAATTTTGTTTTTATATAAATCACTTCAATAGTTTTAAATTGTTTTTAAAACTCACTTTGCTAAAAAAAGTTGTTATTTTGAGAAATTATAAATTATTCATATTTAAAATATCAAATCCACTTTTTTTAAAAAAAATATCATAGATGTTGGTGAAAGTAATTTAAAATTAATCATGAATATGTATCGAGAAGTATAGTTTTTTATGTGAAAATAATCAAAGAGTTACAATGTTATTATAGTCATTATATATATAAGATTTAATAAAATAACAAAAAATCTATGAATATATGTATATTTTAACAAAATAGACATTAAAAAAAAATTAATATATTATTTAACTATATAAATAAATTAATATAAAATGAATTTTTAAATTAAAATTTAGTATTTTTCACTATTCATCAAAAGTGACACTTCTCGAAAACAATAATAAAAATTAAAAATAAGATAACTTGTATCTTTTGAATTCAAAAAATAATTTCATTTTATCAAAATAAATTTTCTAAATGTTTCGAAGATTATTATTATTATTATTATTCACATAAAGATAAAAAATTAATCGGTGATAAAATAGTATTTTCAAAATATATTAAGACATTATCAACAATTATGTATTTTATTATCAATATTTTTTCATTATATTACAAATTTATATTTAAAATTAATTTATTACAATTAATATCATTATTTAACAATATATCATTATATTCCCTAAAAATTTGTGAAGCGTGTAATGAAAGATATGAAAATATTACATGTAGTTAAATATTAGATCAGTCTTTAATATAACAAAAACATAACATAATGTAGTTTGAAATACAATACATCAACTAATTTTTAATTTATTAGAAATTTTTTTATACAAACTGGTGTTACATTCTACCCCCTTAAAATTATTTTTCCCTCGGAATTAATCATTATAATACAAACTAATGATGATATATGTTCCTAATAATGTCCTCAAGTTTCAAAGTAGTATCCTATAGAGAGTGGTTTCTCAAAAATAATGAACAAATTACTCTTCTTCTTTCATAGAACTTTCTCTGTATGATCCTAAATTTTTGCAAATTGTGCCTCATAAGAAATATCATTCTCTAGCAGTATAACCTTTTAGTCTAGTACATGTTAAGGGTAAAGTATGTAACTCCTTGGGATATATACCTGAATACATAAAGGATATGAGATAATTTTTCTGTAATCATCAATTCATAAGTCACCACCATAATAAGATCATGAATTTTAAAATGACTGATATACATATGGATTAAATACCATTTATTCGTGAATCTCTTAACCTAATTCCATAGGAAATTTATTAAAAATAACATTTCAATGTCTTCGAAATTTATGTTTCATCGATAATTATTAGTATAAACATTCTACTGATATTGAGATTCCTTGATATGCTACTAAATAGCTCTAACCATCACATCCATTTCTTTAGAAATATAATGTCCCGATAGATTTTATTCTCTAATTTATTTCCAGCATGACTCATGTGTAAATTTTATTCAATAGAGAGAATTATAATAAGTCATTTGAATTCATGACTGAATCAAATAATTGTAAGAAATATGAACTATATGTTTATCCAATCCAATATTGTAATCCAAAAACAATGATCTTCTCCTATTTCAATTATAGTATGTTTAATAGATTAAAAGTACCCATATACCATTCTCCTTCATCTATGACTTCTTGACCTACCAAGAATAGAGATAAAAACTCTATTATATCTCTTTTCTTTCCAACCCACCTTAAATAATATTTCAAATATATATACATTTTAATGCTTCTATTATTAATGAAGAATTAAAAACTATAAGCTTCATTTAATAACTCCTTCCTCAAGTATAGTGTGAATGGAAAATAGATACAGTTCCTAGACATTATCATTAAAGCATGATCATAGAGAATTAAAACTATGACCATCGTCTGATTCTCTACATCTTTCTTATGAACCTATTTAATATTCACATTTATTGATGGTTTAAATTTTAATTTAGAATGATAATATTTTTTCCCTTACATCTAGATTTCCATATACATCCTTTAAAAAAATAGAAATATTTGATCTTTAGTGATACTCATCATGTAAAACAAGAAAGATACATTCAACTCAAATGACCATATTCTTTTTATATTTCCCAAGGTGGTAACGTATTTACCATCCATAATCCTTTATCATCTCTAACTATTTCTTCTAGTGTGTGTTCAAATCCCTCTCTAGTGTGTGTTCAAATCCTTTAGACTCAAATGACCATAATTTTTTATGTGTGTAATGAAAGATATGATGGTATTACGTGTAGTGAAATATTATATCGGCCTTTAATATAATGAAAACATAACATAGTGTAGTTTAAAATACAATACATCAATTAATTTTAATTTCGTAGAAAATGTTTATAAAACCGGTGTTACATTCTACCCCATTAAAATTATTTTTTCCCTCGAGATTAACCATTATAATGAAAAATAATGATGATATATATTCCTAATCATGTCCTTAAGTTTCTAAGTAGCATCTTATAGCGAGTGGTTTCACCAAAAAATTGAACAAATTTCTGTTCTTCTTTCATAGTACATTCTCTGTATGATCCTAAATTTTTACTCATTGTTCCTTGTAATAAAGATCATTCTCTATTAGTATAACCTTTTAGTATAATACATGTTAGGGGTCAAGTATGTAACTCCTTTGGATATATACATGAATACATAAATATTGTGTGCTAATTTTTCTTTAATCATCAATTCACAAGATACCATCATAATATGATCATGAATTTTAAAATGACCAATATACATATAGCTTAAATACCATTTCTTCATGAATCTTGTAACCTAATTCCATATGGAATTTATTATAAATAACCTTTCACTAACCTATAATTTTAAGTGACATCGATAATTATTAGTATAAACATTCTACTGTTATTGATATTCTTTGATATTCTATTTAATAGCTCTAAGAATCACTTCTATTTCTTTAGCAGTATCATGTCCTGATAGCTTTCGTTATCCAAATTTTTTCCAGCATGATTGAGAAGTAAATTATATTCCATAGAGAAAATTATAATAAGTAATTTTAATTCATGACTGAATCAAATAATTGTATGAAATATGAACTATTTGTTGATTAAATTTAATATTGTAATACAAAAACAAGGTCTCATCATATCCTCTTGGGTTTTATTTGATGTTTTAGACTGAACACATTTTTTGGTTTATAGGTTGTGTTTAAACGAAAATCCATTTTCAGATCGCACTAAATATTTATCTAGAAAATTGAGGTAATCCTTGGATGATGACCATATAATGTTCAATATGGTACGTAATGTAACTTTACCACTTTATGGATATATATCTTGAAGAGATGATCCAAAGATATGTATTATATGATAATGATGAAGTGTGATGATTTAGTAAGGTGATATACTACCACTCATATATAATTATGACTATAAGTGGTTTTTTAGAGTCTAGTGAAGAAATACATAATGATGTTCTCCCATTTCAATTATAGTATGGGTAAAAGATTAAAGTCCCCTAATACCTTTCTCCTTCATCCATGACTTGATGACCTACCAAGAATCGTGATAAAAACTCTTTTATATCTCTCTTCATTCCAACCCACATTAAATAATATTTTATATGTATATATATTTTAATGCTACTATGATTAATGCAGAATTAAAAATAATGAGCTTCCTTTAATAACTCTTTTCTGATGAACCTATTTAATATTCACATTTATTTATGGTTTAAATTTTAATTTTGAATGATAATATTTTCCCCCTTAAATATAGATTTCCATATCCCTCCTTTGAAAAAATAGAAAAATTTGATCTTTTGTGGTAATTGTCATGTAAAATCTAGAAAGATCCTTTCGGCTGAAATGACCATCTTCTTTTTGTATTTCCCAAGGTGGTAACGTATTTAGCATCCATAATACTTTATCATCTATAAATATTTTCCCTAGTTTGTGTTCAAATCCTTCTCTGTGAATATAGTCTATAACAATTTATTATTAGTATATATATCATACTTTTATGGATATATATAATACCTCTATATCTTTAATGCAGTAATTACCAAAGGTAACTCCAAAACATTAGCTGGGTAATTTTGTTAATGAATCATTAATTTTGATAAAGAATAATCTATTACCATATTATTGTTCATAAGAACTCTTACCAATACCTCAATGGATTCATGATTATTGTCTTAAAACCGATATCCACTACAACAAAATGTAAGAACAGTTGTAGTGACTTACCTTCCATTTATTTAATTAAAATTTTCTTCATATCCATCTATCTAGAGAAACTTCGAACACTTAATATTTAACATGATATTATAATTAAGTGGTCAATATAATGTCTCCCCAAATGATTGATAATATCTATATAAATAAATTAAACAACATATATCAATCACAGTGGTTTTTATTGGTCAAAAATTAATATCCTCAGTCATTGATGGATCTACTGATATTCATTCTCTTGAGATTATGGGACAAAAAATTATTCCTCTTTTAGAAAAAATTTCAAAAATTGTAAAATTATAACACAATTTCTCTTTCCTTGGGATATTTATTTCAATTCTAAAGTTGTATTAATGGACTTATATTAACTTTTATTATAAAATACTACCATATATAAATTCTACGACAGACTGATTAAGGTAATCACAAAATAATAAATTCACTTATTCTATTAAAATAAATTAATGATTTGTAAGAACCAAAGGAATAATAATATATTCATAGTTTCCAAAAAAAATTGGAATATAATCTTGGTGCTATCATCCTTATTGACCCTGTATTTTTGATATAAAACTCAAATAAAAATCTTCGAAAGATATTTTTCTATGCACCGCTGATCAAACAAATTATTAATATAGGGAAGAAGATATGTGTTCTTTACAATGATCTTATTCTTCTCCTGATAATCGATACCATATATCATTTCAAGATATTTATTTTTCACAAAAATAATAGGTTTATACCATGGACACACAATTGGTATATATACTCTCTTATTGTGGTTTTGCTGGATATTTTTCTTCAATTATTGAAAATCAGTTACTACTATTCTATAGGGAGTCTATAAAATTGGTGTGGCACTATGTATGAGTAATATTGAGAACTCGGCATCACATTTTTTTGTATGGTAAGTAAAATATTTAATAATTATATAAAAATATTTCCAAATGTAAAGCATATTATGGATGTCGAGTTTCTACCCAACCATTTGAGAATAAGCCATTTTAAATAAGAATTAATACCCATCTAAGGGGTGAAATATCTATCATGTGTTCATAAATATCATCATATTGATACAATATCATAGGAAGGTTTGGAATTTAAAAATAATAATAATCCCTTCCCCAATAACTAATGTGGGATTTATGCATAGAAATCCAATACATGCATGGGATGGAATCAAATTCAACCAAGGGAGGAATGATCAGATTTACAAGAATCACATTCCCACCTTCACACTCTAGAGAGGAATCATACACATTAGATATGATCATCATACAATTAGATGTTTTATATTTTGAATTGAATATCTAATAATTTTGGCATAATCATGACACCATTGCCAAATTTTAAATATATAAAATTATGGGTAGATCCCCACTATAAAAAGACTTTTGAAATTCTAGAGTGGATGGTTACTGTACATTTAAATATTTTTTTATCATTCCCCACATTAGATATGGAAATTGAATGGTATTTCCCCCAAAACATTAGCATGAGTTTTTTTATGTTGATAATGATCAATAACCCTAGTATTTTGGAATTGTATAGCATAATTCCCATTCCCTTAACATTACAAGAACAAAAGTGTGTGTTGTTCATTCTGCATTGTTCTTCTATATTCATATCATTTGAAAAATTCTTCCCATTACAATAGAAATCAATTCACTGATCAAATTCCCATTAACACATAAAAATTTTACTTGTATCCCTAATGAAATTTCCTTCTTGTTTTAACCCACAAATGGAGAGAAAAAGGAAAGTTCTTCTTTATCCCTCTAGGCCTCCATGATTTTTTATTAGACTCCACATTAATTTTATTCTCAAATCCATGGTATTGATACATTAATCCAATGTTCATTTCCACCTTGATTTCACATCTAAAAATATCTTCATATAAATTGCAGTACCATATTAATAACTCCCTTAGATGATTTGGTTTTAAGCCACTGATGAATTGAACATCCTTAACCTCTATTTGGATGATAGTACCCGAATTGAACCTTACATTTCTGGTTAATTATATTCATAGGTAACAATGGACTCATCATAATTTTTCATTTGTTAATGTAACTCATTATCCATCATCATATGAACAATATTGGGAATGTTAATATAGAAATTTATATTTTTTGAATTCATTATAATCCATTGAGTAAATTTATTCATGTTTCTTCATATTCTCAATATGATACATCCATTGATATTCTACACCAACAAAATGGTAGACAACGAAAATGAATTATTAACTTTCCCATCATTGGAAAATGAAAAATCTGTTCTAAATGGTACCGATCCATTCTTCATATTCATTTGGATAAGAAAACCCGCTAAAATAGGAAGAAATTACCACATGAAAGATTCAATAAAATGTTGCTACCTCCTTTTTTTATGTAAAACATGATTCCTAGATTGAGAAACTTGTGTGATGTTATAAATAAAACTTCTCATTCCAAATACCATAACATTTTATTTTTTTAGAGGGAAATTATTGAATTTTCCATCACACTCAGCAATAATGTGGTTCCTTAGTGGACAATCCATTGACATAAAGAATAAAACATAGAATAATAGATAATAATCATTATGGGGTACCCCATAATCCTTAACATATCCCATAAGATATCTATATTATAACACCTTCTTTAGTATATGACACCATAGGTTTTTCTTATATCACTCATTGTCACATTCTATTTAAATCTATAATGATGGTTTATAAATATACTTTGAATTTCCAAAACATACCCCATGGAGTGTCATATGTGGTGTTTAGTAATGCTTATTGTTATACACCAGTTCCTCATATAATATAACTCAATATGGTTTTTTAGTTTGTTACACCTCAGTACATATATAATAGAGGAACATCAACTTGTATTATCCTGATAGTAAATCATTTATAGGAAATCACTCATTCTCTCTTTTAGTAAATGTTTTGGAAAATTTCCAATATGATTTCCCATAGTTAGACTTATACTTAGAAATTTTCATTGATATATCACTATGATTTTCTCATCCTAATTTCCAACGGTAAAATACAAATTCTCCAAAATACCAAATATAATGACACATTATATTAATATATATATATATATATTATCATTTTTTTAATATCTAATACATTACAAAAACACATACATGATAATTGTAATATTTTGGTGGCTTTGAAAAATGGAAACCAAAACACTTTTCTATAAGAGATCTATGTCATATCCCACTATGTTCTTCATTACCAAAACCCTTATTTGATATATTATACGTAATACATATCCTCATAACCTAGGGAACATAAACATAATAAAGGATGTGGCCAAATTATCAGTACTGGGAAAAATAGAGATACCTAAGAATAACATGAATATATAGGTATGAGAACATGATAATAACATTTGAAAACCATACCTATATATCAAATATCATAATAATGATTCATGGAATAAATATTGATATCTCAAAATACATTATTCATAATAGAATAAGACAAAAAAATTCATGAGATCCTTAGACATGAATATGTGCCATACACATAGGAATTGGATATAATTTCGATATTATTAGGGAATCACTACTAAGATCATCATAATAGAAAAATTTCTCTTTAATACATGTTTATTTCTCATCCCATCCTTGTATTACTAAACTATGGTCACTTCCCATTAAATCCATATCATACTGAACTAAGTTTGCTCCCCATTCATGAAATGTATATCTCATGACATATAAATATTTAACTATTTTGGTGTAGGGATATATATGTCCCACACATCACATAATGAAATCATAAATATGAGTTCCATAATATCATAAAAATCATAATATCATTTTCCCTGAAATTAAATGGGTTTCATAATAATTTTTCAATATCATTACTTGTAAGAAAGGTATATGTTTGATAATCATTGCATTTAAACATAACTCATGTAAAGAAGCAGGGTTCATAAGTATTTTTTCAGGGTATAACCCATGAATTGGAAATATTTTTCGTAAACATCATTAAAAAAACATAGACCACTCTTATAATTAATATTAATGGTATTATTTGACTATATCACTAATAAGGAATAAGTGACACAAACGATTTTCATCTTAGATAGAAACTAAATTTGAATGTTCTTATAATTCCCTTATTGAGGTAGATATCCCTTACAAATAAATAAATTATTTTCCAATATAAATCTTTTGGAGAAATTTCTTTAATATAACTATTAAAACATATACAATATTATTTTATGATATTATTATTCATGACCTCAAAAAACAATTCTTCATATTGTACACATAAAAATTAATGTTTTGTTAACATTTTTTGTAAAGGAAAATCAAGTATTATTTAGAATATTATATGATTATTACATCATAATCATTTAAAAATAAATAAATAAATGGGATATATATATATATTTAAATCATATATATGAATAATATAATATTGAAAACATTTTTTTGAAACATGGTTTTGAATGAAAAAATATTTCTGACTGAAAATGAGAAATAATGTCATGTTTTCTTAAAAATATATTAGTAATTATTCTTATTATGAAATAGGGGAAAAATTGTACCGTTAACTTAATATATCCTCAATAACTAGAGGATAAGAAAAATCATGAAATTTATTGATAGGGGGAACAAAATATTTCATTAATTGTAGAACAATACAAAAACTGAAAAACGGTGATATTGTTGCAAAAAAATCATTCAACATTGTTAACATTGAATCACATTCCCCATGAATGATTATATGTTCATAACATAACATGAGTCTCGATGATGGAAAATTGAGACCAAATTCCCTTACATTAAGTCTTGACTTCTATTATGCCCTTTCAAACCTCATGCATAATAAATTTAAGTTTAATATAAATCTATAAAAAAATGATATTCATATATATCATAACCAATATTATTTTATTAATGTTTTATATTACGTGTTTATTTACAATTCCATGTTAAGGTTATGTTTTTGGTAATAAAAACATGGTTTCTCGTACATGTTTTGACTTATTTTTCATGGTTCTCCAATACAAATCATGATTTCAACATTTTTAGAATGATAATAAAAATATATATTAAATATATACAGTATATATGTTTTTAAATTCATCTATAAAAAATATTTATTGCAAATTAAATACTTTTTCATGGATATGGGAGGTCAATCATATCGATGAACACATTTTCAATTTTTCTATCATATTGGTGAAGAAAATATATGTTATATATATAATATAATTATAGTATTATTTTCATGTAATATATATCACATGTGTCTATTATACCATTCATCACTACATTCCATGTAAATCATGAATTAATTGTATTGCTTTGTGAAATGGAAGTCCTTGGTACACCTTAATGATGATATAATGTTTCAAAAAAATGGAAGGCACTATGAAATGTGTAATATAATTATTAGAAGGAATAAATAAATAATAAATATCTTATAAATCATATATAAAAATTAATTTCATCATTATTCAAAAAATTTAATAGTGGTAATGGAAAAAATAACGAAATCAGTTCATGAGGTTGTAGTCCACCTTACACACAATTGATGATTTCATAGGCAATTTGACGGATGTCTGTGGGGTTAAAGGTATTAGATTTAACATAAAAAATATAATTATGTAGAAGATACTAAGGATACTGTATAGGAATGATATATAACTATATAAATGGTTTTGAGTAAAAAATTAAATGAAAATTTTTGTTGATGAACATTAACTTTTCTTCGAGTATCTCGGTTTTGTTTTCACTAATAAACTTCCTTGGATAGCATTATGTTGAAATTAGGGCTTCTAGAAATATATTAGATATTTTTACATGTTATTTGGGAAGGGAATTTTCTATTAATTTTTTCATTCAATGTGTGATGATATGGGGAGATGGGTGGTCTATTTTAAGGGAGGTGAGTGGTATTTTTTTAATTTTTTTCAAAGAGTGAAATCCACAGTTTTTGTTTCATTGAAAGTGGCACAATTTATAGAACAATCTCGATCCAAGATGGTATAAGAACAAAATTTT